>CM060903.1:857871937-862871937 GCA_030737815.1 Allium fistulosum
TGCTATAGTAACCGTCTCCTTGCATCTCCACCATTGGTTCTACCAATCTCTAATTGCACTGTGCTTGCCTTGCGGTGTGTCTATGCAACATGTCATTTGGACCACAAATGATGCTGGACTAGTTCGTTACGATATAGGTTGCGGTCATGAATCTGTTCACTTGGATAGATATTAGCCTCTAGCACTCTCACTGTAACATCCCCTATCTTGAGGCCTAAAGCTAAGTGCTACAGATGTTGCAGTCATCTATGGTATTTAACTTCCGATGACAAAATACAGTAATGTTAATGGTATCCATAATATAATAAGCACATGAATATGAAACAAAATCACAGATTTCAAAATACAACTTTTATGATTACATTTTCAAATCCATTTTTTTCATACTCAATTACATAATCCCAAAACGAATCCCAGGTTTTGATCAAATATCATTATAAATTACGCCAAGAGCGACATATGAAGATGCACACTTGGATGATTAGAGTACTAGATAGATATATCAGCCATAATTACATCGTAGTGGAAATAAAACTAATTGCTCCTACATAGCTAACTTTGTCTCCTACTCGTCTTCGGAAGCTTATTCGTCCAACCTACTAAACCTGAAAAACTCAACTCTCAATCTACTCAAATTTAATTTTGAGCGCCCGAGAGTTTAAGGGGAAAACATAAACTTCGAATCAAACATAAAGTCCGGTGTGAATAATATTATTACATCTCGGTTAACTGATATTAAGTGGGACCATGCCGCTTAGCGGAATGGGTGTCCTTTCACTAATATCCCCTTTTAAAACATATCTTTTGCAAATTAGAATCCTGCAACCAAGCTGATTAAAATGATAATAACAAGTATATATTTATGCACAAAATTAGGAAACCAATGGACTATCTGTCCACACTATAACTTTAATTGGCTAACTATTAACCATTGGCCGACTCGGGCCTACCAGACATAACCAAAAATCTAACTTCTGTTAGACACAATACTGGGTTGACTGCCCTTAACTTTCTTTTTCTAGGATCAACTAAACCCAGTGGTTTTGCGGGCTCACTAATAAACTATCTTTACACTGTATATTCCTTTCGGTGTGTAACCTCAATTTAGTCCCACTTGTGACAAGGCCTACACCCTGGAATTTTGGACTTATTTAGCTAGGGGCTAATAGCTAAAGTATAGGACGTGACCCTACACCAGTCCTATCTGGTCTTCTAATTTCTGAGTCATAAACTTAGGGTTAACTACCCTTTTCATATTTTATTTCCTGTCTTAGGGTTAACTACCCTGTCAAAACATTATTTCCTTAGAAACGTCCTTTACAAATGATTTACCCTTGAAATCATACTTTTATAAAATAAGGAAATCATATACTTTGTTTTTCTCAAAATACTTATGCCATGATATATATATATATATATATATATATACCCGTTACAAGAAACAATGTTGATGAATTCTAATGGGATTATCTATCCCTCCAAATTAATTTAAAATCCCTTTTTAACTTAAAAGATCTTAGGCTATGAAGCGAAGGTAAACCATTCGAAACCTTTGTTTTAAAGCTTTAAACAATCCCTTTCAAATCCATTGAAACTCCTTTCAAAATAAGTTAACTACTATACCTTGAAACACTAGGCCGAAAGGCCAAAACATACCTTTCGAAGTCTTTTGAAAATAGACCTTTCGAAATCATTGAGAATTAATCTTCGAAAGCTTTATGAAAACCTTAAACATCCTCTTTTCAAAACCCTTTAAACTTGCCTTTCGAAAGCATAGGATACCTTCCACTCAAATACTCAAAGCAAACCTTTTGAAAACATTGGGGTTTCTCCCCTTCGAAACTCACATTATAAACCTTTCGAAAGCATTAAAATTCTTTACTTAAAACATTCCTTTCGGAGGTATTGGGTTCAAGTAAATTTTTTTTGGAACATAGCTTCGAAACCATTTACAATCATCTCTTTCGAAACCTTTGGGTTTAACTTTTAATATAAACAAGTGTCGTAAAGAACTAGGATGAAAATATTGCTTTTGAAAGCATTATTCTTAAGTAAAAGAAAGATGTTTCGAAACCAACTCTTTCAAAAAGTTGGGAAGCTGCTTCAAAGTTTAAAGGCAAAAGCACCCTTTTGAAAGCATTGGTTCGTAGGGTTGAATGCAGCAGCATGGGTTTTGACCCCTTTCGAAAGCTTCATTTTAAAACAAAAAGGCGGCAACCCTTTCGAAAGCCCTTTTTATATAAACGAAAGCAAGTTGGCCAAGTTGAAAGCTAACTCCAACCCTTTCGAAAGTATCAGTTGTAAACAAAATAGTTCAAAGTTAATAAAAGTGACTTCTACCCCTTCGAAAGCATGGTTTCGACCCTATACCTTCCCCTTTCTCAAATCCACTACGTACCAAAGAGTTGATACCATGTGTATTGGTTTCGACTTGATTAGGGGTGGAGGTATGGGGTCGAAGGGTAGGTGAAGGAAGTGGCGAAGCAGTAAATTTTTGCAAACTGATTATTAGCTTTTTAAAGTAATTTCTTTCCAACTAACTTGCCTTATTTGTCAACATGCAATTGGTTGCCAATTCATTTTCAAAATCTTTTTCTAAAAGTGCTGTTGAATTTAGTAATTAACAACTTAAAACATTAACTAATTAGCCCTTCACCTTTTCGAGACATATAAAACATTTAAGTCTCATACCTTAAATAATTTTATATCAATAATAAAATACTTAGGAAAATTCTCCAAAAATTCCCAGAAATCACTTTTAATATGTTTTCTAACATATTTAAATTTCAGACCCAAGACTAACATATAACTGCCAAAAATAATTTAAACCCAATTCTAGCCATTTTCTTTCATAGAAAGTTCACAGTAAATCCATAATAACTTGGAAAATTATAACTTGAAACCCACTTCAAATATAATGTTTTTGACCATATATAAAAAATGCAAGCCATTTGAATGTCATTTAATAGGTTTTTCAAATCTAAACTTATCATAAAATCCATATGAAACAACATAATTCATCAACAAGCATATATATCCATTTAAACAATCAAATCATGGCATATTATTTGCAAAATCTATTCGGATCTTAACTAGAAACCGAAAGCAATAAAAATGAGATGTAAGAATCATTATTTACCTTAGCTTGGGGTTAAGAAGGTTGAGATTTGTCCTTTGGATTGAGTTGCTTAAGCTTCCTACTTGAATCTTAGTTTTCA
Organism: Allium fistulosum; assembly: GCA_030737815.1. Lineage (NCBI taxonomy): Eukaryota > Viridiplantae > Streptophyta > Magnoliopsida > Asparagales > Amaryllidaceae > Allium > Allium fistulosum. The sequence continues at coordinate 857,875,156 of CM060903.1, forward strand.
TCTTCTTGAATCCTTTGATGGTTGCTGGCCGAACTCCGTGGGTATTTTAGTTTTGTTTACAAATGTTGATAATGAATAAGGAATGAAGGTAAGGAGGGTTTAGGGTGTAAGAACATAGCTTATTCCTATTTTGCCCTTGTCTTATTCCTCTTACTTACTCCATTTTAATTCTCCTTTTCTTATATTATTTAAGGTACAACTACCTTATGATTATACAAATCTCAATCCCTTAACAATTTACATTATTTAATTTAATTTATCTATTTAAATGTCCTAAATAATGTTAGTCAAAATTAGGGTAATTACAGACTCCCTCGAACGATAAGGTACCCATACTATCAAACATAAAGGTAAAACATACCATGAAACAAGTCAGGATAAGTATCTCTAATAATGATCTTAGTTTCCCAAGTACAGTCTCTCTCGTCATCACCCCACTGGTCTTTAACTAGTCTGACTGTCTTGTTCCTTAGTCTCTTCTCATCCCTTGCTACTATGTGAACTGGTTTTCTAACAATAGTCATATCCGTTTCCACTACTAAGTCATCTAACCTAGTCGGTGCTATAGTAGTTTCTGGATCTTGAATACACTTCCTTAGATGAGAAACATGAAAAACATTATGGACTCCTGCCAAACTATTCGGTAACTCAACTCTATATGCGAGTTTCCCTATCCTTTCTATAATAGGAAATGGTCCAACAAATTTCGGCGCCAATTTTCCTGATTTCCCAAACCAGATTACACTTTTCATCGGTGATATCTTGACGAAAATATGATCTCCAACTAAGAACTCTAAGTCTTTCCATCTTTTATCGGCATAACTCTTTTGCCTAGACTGAGTTTCCTTCGTTATAGCTCGAACTAACTCAATCTTTTCTACAGCTTTTCTAACCAAATCCAAACCAAGAACTAAACTATCCCCGGTCTCTAACCAATAAACGGGTGATTTGCATGGCCTTCCATACAAAGCTTCAAACATTGCCATCCATATACTAGTATGATAACTGTTGTTATATGAAAACTCAACTAAGTATAGGTGGTCTTCCCATGATCCTCCAAAATCTAGCACACAAGCCCTTAACAAATCCTTTAAGACTTTGTTAACTCTTTCCATTTGTCTATCTATCTGCGGATGGTAAGCGGTACTCATCTTGAGCTTGGTACCCAAAGTCTCCCGTAGACTCTTCTACAACTCGATAGTGAATAAGGAACCTCTGTCACTTACTATACTACTAGGAATTCCATGCAGTCTAACTATGTTTTTAATGAATAATTTAGCCAAAATAAGTGCCGTCCTGGTTGACTTAAATGGAATGAAATAGGCACTCTTGGTCAACCTATCCACTATGACCCATATACTTTCATTTCCTCGATTTGATCTCGCCAACCCGTCTATAAAATCCATTGAGATGGAATCCCATTTCCAAACTGGAACATCTAAAGGCTGAAGTAACCCACTTGGTTTCTGATGCTCGGCTTTTACCTACTGACAGTTCAAACACTACTTCACCCATAAGCCTACATCTCACATCATGCCTTTTGCAGAAGAAACTTCTTTTCGTGTCCTGATACATCTTAGTTCCTCCCGGATGAATAATGAACTTTGAAAGATGGCATTCTCCAAGAATTTCCCTCCTAATGTTTCCCACATTCGGAACACACGGTCTTCCTTTCTTCCTTAATCACCCATTCTGGTCAAGACTGTAATCTTTCAAGTCATCGCTCTCTGTTCCATTCCTTAACTTTCTAATCCATTCAGCCAATAATGGATCCTCCCCTTTCTTAGAAGGAATCCTTTCGATCATCACCGGTCGAACTTCTAAACATGACAACATAGCAGTTTCTTTTCTAGAACCACTCTTAGATCTCCATTGTACTCTACATGTGGTCAATGCTTCTAAATCCTTCTACTCAGCTATCATTGCCAATACTGCATTTTGATGTTTTCTGCTAAGTGCATCTGCAACCTTATTGCCTTTTCCTAATGTGTATTCAATACCGAAGTCAAAGCGGTTAAAAACTCTAACCACCCCTGCTGTCTCATGTTCATATCCTTCTGAGAGAATAAATACCTCAGTGACTTATGATCCATATAAAACTCGAATCTTCTCCCAAAAGGTAATGCCTCTACACCTTCAATGCAAAATTACTACAGCTAGTTCCAAATCATGAGTTGGATATCTAACTTCATATGGTCTAAGCTGTCGAGAAGCATAGGCGAACACTCTACCTTTTTGCATTAACACAGCTCCTAATCCTGTTCCACATGCATCCGTATACACTACTAACTCCTGATTACCTTCTGGAATAACTAACACTGGTGCAGTAGTCAATAAGTGTTTCAATTTCAGGAATGCCTCCTAGCACTTATCAGTCCAGACAAACTTCACATCTTTCCGCGTTAGTTTAGTCATCGGTGCCACAATCCGTGAAAAATCCTTAATGAATCTCCGATAATAACCAGCTAATCCAAGAAAACTCTTTATCTCAGTCACTGTGTCAGGTCTCTTCCAATTATTTACTGCCTCGATCTTAGCTGGATCTACTAACAACCCCTTTTCTGAGACTACGTGACCAAGAGTTTCACTTCTTTCTTCCAGAAATGACACTTTGAAATTTCGCTTTTAGTTGATGCTGCCTCAACGTCTCAAGAACCACTCCAAGGTGAACTTCATGCTCTCTCTCATCTTTAGAGTATATCAAAATGTCATCTATGAACACTAACACGAATCTGTCTAGATGCTCCCGGATGATCCTGTTCATCAGGTCCATGAAAAATGCTGGCGCGTTGGTTAGTCCGAACGACATTACTAACCATTCACATGATCCATATCTTTTTCTAAACGTCGTTAAAGGAATACTATCCTCAGCCACTCTAAGCTGATGGAACCCTATTGCCAAATCCAACTGGGAAAATACTTTGGTTCCATTCAGCTGGTCGAACAAATCGTCAATTCTAGGTAATGGATATTGGTTCTTCATCGTTTTCTCATTCAACTTACGATAATCGATACACAACCTTAACGATCCGTCCAGTTTCATTGCAAACACTACAACTGCTGCCCAGGGCGAACTGCTTGGTCTGATAAAATTCTTGCCTTCTAAATCCACCAACTGCACCTTTAACTCCTTCATCTCGGTAAGTGTCATTCTGCTTGGCATTCTACTCACCGGCTCTGCTCTTGGTACTAAATCTATCTGAAACTCAATAGCTCATTTCGGAGGTAGTCCTACTACAGGCTCAAAGACATCTGCGAATTCTCTAAAAATGAAAACTAGGTTTAACTTGTCTTCTTCCTCCATAACACCCAACAATGCATTTACCCCAAATCTAGGGTTTTCTATGGAGTATATAATCCGATCACTGCAACTAGGGTGTCTAAGTGATATTTTTCTATCATGGAAAAATATCCTAGCATCATATTTACTGAACCAATCCATACCCAAAATAATCCGAACCCTATGAAATCAAATACATGCAAACTGCAAGCAAATATATGACCTAACATTTCAAACTCTAGGTGGTCACATCTCATCCCAAGAGTCACATACCCTCCTATCGAATTTGCAACCCTTAAGGAAGTAACTAGGTACGAGGGTTCTAGGTTAAGCTTATCTACCAAACAATGAGATATAAAAAAATGCAATGCACCAGTATCAAATAGAACTCCAACTGATACACCATGAATCAAAAGCGTACCTCCTAACACAGCTTTTCCTTTCTCCTCAGCTGTTGGCCTTGAGATAGTTGGTTCCAATGCAAACATCTTGCCTTTTCCATCCTTAGCTGGATCCTTGCACTGGTTCTTATAATGTCCAATCTGATCGCAATTGAAACATCATACTCCCTTCTTGTCAGTAGCTTTCTTCCCTTTGCCTGTCCGGCACTCATGAGAATAGTGTCTCTTCTTATCGCACTTATAGCAAACTACATCACCCTTTCCTTTCTTGGCTGCTCTACTCTTCTGAGCGCCCTTCTTTTGGAAAAAATTTCTCTTCTGGTTCTGCCCACTCTGAGCTTCCCCTGGTTTGCTACCATCATAAAAAACAAGCATCTCCTCCTGCCTTAAAGTCATTTCAACAACTACATCACATGGATCCATGATATGTGGCAGAGTTGCTTTAGCTAGTTCAGGTTTCAATCGATGGATGAACTTCTCATTCCTTTTGAGAACCGTATTAACCGTAGCATATCCGTTTCTCGATAGATCCTCAAACTTGGTTGCATACTCAAGCACCGTCATGTCTCCCTGCTCTAACTCCATAAACTTCCTGAGTAGAGTTAACTTAGCAATTTTCAACATGAACCTCTCCTCAAACCTTCTTCTAAATTAAGCCCATGTCATGGTCTCCTCATTAACTCCCACAGTAACACTGTTCCACCAATACAGTGCTACTCCTTGCAACTGTCTAGAAGCAAGTCTCCTTTCCTGTTCATCATTAAGCGCTAAAGCAGCAAAGATTCTCTCGCAATGAAGTAACCAATTTTCCACTTCAATTGCGTCTTAAGTCCCGATAAACGGTTTTTCTCCAAGCCTGGCATAATCTCTGCTCAATACTGCATAGTTATTAACCATCGGAGCTCCCCAATTTCCTCCTTCAAAATTTCCTTCGACTAAACCTGCAGCAACTCCAGCCTGCATCATATTAACAAATAATTGATATATAGCTCCCATATCAGCTTGCTGCACTCTAGCACCAACATTGGCATTTGCATTTGGGTTAGCATTTGTCGGTCGACCTGGGTTTCTCCTGTTGGATCGAGCATTTTCCGTTGGTTGTGGTGCTTCCCCCACCAATGTTAACTCTTCCACTTCTAGCATCCATATCTTACGTCCGTAAAATCTATATTCGAGTCTTTGTAGATACAGAAGAATTGCCTAAGAGATTTGGGAGAATAGAGATAAAGCATACACTTATATATAGCAAATACAAGTACGTTACTACAGCGTTATCCCATACCCCAGTCTTTTCTCTAAATTCCTTAGTATTATGTTTCCAAATCAGTTAATTTTAAAATTTCTTTTAAGTTTTCATAAACCTATGCTCTGATACCAAGCTGTAACATCCCCTACTTGAGGCCCAAAGCTTAGTGCTACAGATGCTGCAGTCATATATAGTATTTAACTTCTAGTGACAAAATACGGTAATGTTAATGGTATCCATAATACCAGAAGCACACGAATATGAAATAAAATAGATTTCAAAATACAACTTTTCTGATTACATTTTCAAATCCATTTTTTTGCATTCAATTACATAATCCCAAAGCGAATCCCAGGTTTTGATCAAATATTATTACAAATTACGCCAAGAGCGACATATGAAGATGCCCCCTTGGATGATCAGAGTACTAGATAGACATATCTGCCATAATTACATCGTAGTGGAAATAAAACTAATTGCTCCTACATAGCTAATTTTTTCTCCTGCTCGTCTTTGGAAGCTTATTCATCCAACCTACTAAACCTAAAAACCTCAACTCTCAATCTACTCAAATTAAATTTTGAGCACCCAAGAGTTTAAGGGGAAAACATAAACTTCGAGTCAGACATAAAGCCTAATGTGAATAATATTATTACATCTCGGTTAACTGGTATTAAGTGAGACCACGCCGCTTAGCGGAATGGGTTTCCCCTCACCAATATCCCCTTTTAAAACATATCTTTTGCAAATCAGAATCCTGCAATCAAGCTGATTAAAATTATAATAACAAATATATATTTATGCATAAAATCAGGAAACCAATGGACTATCTGTCCACATTATAGTTTTACTTTGCTAGCTATTAACCATTGGCTGACTCGGGCCTACCACACATAACCAAGAATCAAACTTCTGTTAGACACAATATTAGGCTGACTGCCCTTAACTTCTTTTTCTAGGATCAACTGAACCTAGTGGTTTTGCGGGCTCACTAATAACCTATCTTTACCTTGTTTATTCCTTTCGGTGTGTAACCTTAATTTAGTCCCACTTGTGACAAGCCCTACATACTAGAATTTTGGACTTATTTAGCTAGGGGCTAATAGTTAATGTATAGGGCGTGACCCTACACCAGTCCCATCTGGTCTTCTAATTTCTGAGTCATAAACATAGGGTTAACTACCCTTTTCATATTTCATTTCCTATCTTAGGGTTAACTAACCTATCAAAACTTTATTTCCTTGTAAACATCCTTTACAAATGATTTACTCCTGAAATCATACTTTTATAAAACAAGGAAATCATATACTTTGCTTTTCTCAAAATACTTATGCCATGAAATATATATATATATATATATAATTTACACAAAACAATGTTGATGAAATCTAATGGGATTATCTATCCCTCTAAGGTAAGTTAAAAACCCTTTTTAACTTAAAAGATCTTAGGCCATGAAGCCCAAGTAAACCATTAGAAACCTTTGTTTTAAAGCTTTAAACAATCCCTTTCGAATCCATTGAAAGTACTCTTTTAAAATAAACTAACTACTATTCCTTGAAACACTAGGCCGAAAGGCCAAAAAATACCTTTCGAAGCCTTTGAAAATAGACCTTTCAAAATCATTGAGAATAACTCTTCGAAAGCTTTATGAAAACCTTAGACATCCTCTTTTCAAAACCCTTTAAACTTGCCTTTTGAAATCATGGGAAACCTTCCACTCAAATACTCAAAGTATACCTTTCAAACATTAGGGTATCTTCCCTTCGAAACTCACATTATAAACCTTTCGAAAGCATTAAAATTACTCACTTAAAACAAACCTTTCAGAGGTATTGGGTTCAAGTAGAAGTTTGTGGAACATAGCTTTGAAACCATTTACAATCATCTCTTTCGAAACCTTTGGGTTTAACTTTTAATATAAACAAGAGTCGTAAAGAACTGGGGCGAAAGCCTTGCTTCGAAAGCATTATTCGTAAGTAAAAGAAAGAGGGTGGTTTCTAAACCAACCCTTTCGAAAAGTTGGGAAGCGGCGTCAAAGTTTAAAGGCAACAGCACCCTTTCGAAAGCATTGGTTCGAAGGGTTAAATGCGATAGCATGGGTTTCGACCCCTTTCGAAAGATTCATTTTTTTAAAAAAAGGCGGCAACCCTTTCGAAAGCCCTTTTTATATAAACAAAAGCAAGTTGGCTAGGTCGAAAGCTAACTCTAACCCTTTCGAAAGTATCTGTTGTAAACAAAATGGTTCAAAGTTAATAAAAGTGACTTCTACCCTTCAAAAGGATGGTTTCGACCCTATACCTTTTTCCTTTCTCCAATCTACTACGTACCAAAGAGTTGTACCATGTGTATTGGTTTCGACTTGGTCCAAGTTGAAACTAGGGGTGGAAGTATGTAGTCGAAGGGTAGCTGAATGAAGTGGCGCAGCAGTAAATTTTTGCAAAACTGATTATTAGCCTTTTAAAGTAATTTATTTCCAACTAACTTGCCTTATTTATCAACATACAATTGGTTGCCAATTCTTTTTCAAAATATTTTTCCAAAAGTGCTGCTGAATTCAGTAATTAACAATTTAAAACATTTAACAAATTCGCCCTTTACCTTTTCGAAACATATAAAACATTTAAGTCTCATACCTTAAATAATTTTATATACATTATAAAATACTTAGGAAAATTCTTCAATGATTGCCAGAAATCACATTTAATATGTTTTCTAACATATTTAAATTTCAAACCCAAGGCTAACATATAACTGCCGAAAATAATTTAAACCAAATTTTAGCCGTTTTCTTTCATAGAAAATTCATAATAAATCCACAACAACTTAGAAAATTATGTAACTTGAAACTACTTCTAAAATAATATTTTTGACCATATATCAATAACTCAAGCTATTTGGATGTCATTTAATAGGTTTTTCAAATCCATACTTATCATAAAATCCATATGAAACAACATAATTCATCAACAAGCATATATATCCATTTAAACAATCAAATCATGGCATATTATTTGCAAAATCTATTCGGATCTTAACTAGATACCGAGAGCAATAATAATGAGATGTAATAATCATTATTCACCTTAACTTGGGGTTAAGCAGGTTGAGATTTGTCCTTTGGATTGATTCGCTTAAGCTTCCTACTTGAATCTTAGTTTTCTTCTTCTTGAATCCTTTGATGGTGGCCGGTCGAACTCCTTAGGTATTTTATTTTGTTTACAAATGTTGATAATGAATAAGGAATGAAGGTAAGCAGGGTTTAGGGTGTAAGAACATAGCCTATTCCTATTTTGCCCTTATCTTATTCCTCTTACTTACTCCATTTTAATTCTCCTTTCTTATATTATTTAAGGCATGACTACCTTATGATTATACAAATCTCAATCCCTTAACCATTTACATTATTTCATTTAATTTATCTAATTAAATGTCCTAAATAATGTTAGTCAAAATTAGGGTCATTACACTCACCTCATACCAATCACATTTTTAAAGTATTTATTCATATCGGCCTCACTAGTGTCACTAAATATTGTTTATGTTCCAATGTCTTTACGGGTTTTCACACACATCTCATATAACATATCATATATGCATCATCACATCATTTAACATAAAAATAGATATACAAAGATAATCAACATTTATCACTTTACATCAATCCTAACATGCATGATATATTGATGCAATAAAATCATATATAAGCATTTTCATCTTGTTTCATGCATCATAAAAATTAATCAAGGTAATGACCATAAGATAGTAGAGCAAGATTGTAATGACCCTAAATTTAAATTAATCAAATAAATAGATTAAATGGCCGGGGCAGCCCAAATAAGAGAAGTAAGGGGAAATAAACTAATAGAAATGGGGTATGACGGCCCAAGCCCAAATTATTATGGAACAATAAACATTATTCTTTTCATTTATTTCATCCTACCTAATAAAATAAAATCTAACGAAGAACTTTAATGGTTGTGGCTTTGAAAAGGCAAATAGGAAGAAGATAAAGAAACTGCAACCTAAATGAGATTAAGAAGTCTAAAGCTAGATATCTTAAAGATCTAGGTGAATAATACTTAAACTTTCTACACCAATCCCTAATATATGGTCTCAGTTTAGACATGTATGCTTTTAAGTATGATGGGATCATACAGTTTTCTATTAACAAATATAAAATGGTTTAATGGATGTATTTGGGAAGAATAGATAAACAAGTGATGCTTAGATGCATTCCATTACTTTAATAATTTTGAAATACCATGCAAGTATCATATGATGTTCTAATCATGATTTTAGAGATGAGTTTTTAGCTTGAAAATTTTCTTAAACTTATGTGATTTTATATGATCTATCGAAGGTTCATAACTAAAATATAAGGGAAAATTCTCTTTAAAGTCCAAATAAATATTTAAGTATAAAGAAAAAGGGTTCACGACTTTTCTGGGAATTTATTAGAATTTTCTATAAGAAAAATAAACCAAAACAGGCTTAGTACTATGTTGGGGCAAGAGAGAAACTACGGGGGCGCATGAAAAAAAATTTATGTGGGAAAATATATAATAATGTGTGTTGCAAAAAAGAGAAACCAGATCCAAATCATTTGCTGAAAAGAAAGAAAAAGGACACTACAAATAACAGAAAGTTAAATAAGGACAATAAGTGTCACGACCCGACTTTCTAGCCACAGAAAGACGTATCATGAATTAAGAAAGAAAGGGATAGAAGAAGAAAAGAAAAGAAAGAAGAAAGAATAACAACATCAGATACTCACAGCGGAACGAATGAAATATAATATATCACATAAAATATTACATAGTATCATATACAACAGAGTTACACAACTATACATCTCATATTAGACAGTTATAAACATCTATCTATCATACATCTCTATATATCAATACAATACAGACACAACTCTAACACAGCGGAAACCATAATATCTACACGTTGAAGCCACCTGCTCCAAATCTCCTCCAGCATTCGTCAAAGCTAACCTGAATCCCTCGACTACTCAATACAATATTGAGTACCCAAGAGTTTAATAAAACAGAAAATAAACACTTGGGTCAGACATGGGTCTGGTGTGAGTAAACGGTTTAAACTTGTTTAACTTTGAAAAACCTTTGAAAGAAAAGGTATCTCGTAAGACTTCCCGCACATAAACACGGAAATGTTTTTACCTTACGATAACCAAAACATTTGATAGGAAATCCGATTATATTATAATAGGGTCTAGGGTTTTCAAATAAAATACAGAAATAGCTGGAATGCTTACATCTCACGTTCCAACATAGTTGGGCACAACTAAATCGTACGGCACTTATTGGATTTTGGATTCCATACAATGGCAGGGCTACCGGGGTACCGCCCGTCACAGTACGTGGCCTAGATCACCGTACCGAGGAGTACGCCCGCTCCCCTGCAACACAAGGTCGGAACATCCCTTACTGGATAATTCCCGCATAAGAAACCCCGCGGTTGTAGCTAGCAACCGCCCACAAAGCCGAAATAAAAGGGACTCTAGACAGAGGAATCTTATACTACTTGGGTGCTACCCACTAACCTTGCTGCACCTCCCCTGTTTTAGCCATTCCCGGTTGATGAGGCTTGAGGCTACGATTACCTTTAAATCAGAACACATCACTTAGAATGCTCACCGTCCTCCTGACGATGTTCTGAAAGCATTCAATCCATACAAGTTCGTTCCGGGTTCGAACGAAACCGAAGGCATTATCTCGTTACACTCATTTTGGAATCACCCTCAGAGTTAACGACAATAACCCTTGCACTCTGAATCTTCATCTTTACTTGAGATTCACGACTTATCGTTAATTTGGATCGATGTGGTTTTCGGACTTCCAAATCTGGAAACCCGATCCCGGTCTCATCGAAATCCAAAACGTATCTTTTAAGGCCAAGTTGTTTAAAGGTTTACACATTTAAACTTATTCAGGATGATATAAATAGATAGATAAATCACATTATCACAATAGATAATTCATATCAACATTTATCTCACAAAGCAGCATATCACATATCATAGATATCATATCCAAATCATCCAGTATCAATCAATCACCCAATATCAATCAATCATCCATAAGCAGAATTGATTAACTCCAAATCAATTTAATTAACCTTTAATTAAATTAATTACTATCCTTTAATTACTTGGATTATCTTAATCCTGCTTATTATCATTAATTAATTACAAATTAATTAATTAAACATCTTAGTGATCTTCCTTAATTAATCTTCCTTGATTAATTATACTTTAATTACATTCAAGTAATTATCCTTAACCATATTCAGTAATTAACATTTAATTACTGTCATTAATTACAATAATTAATGAACCTTCATTAATCAATTAACTATAATTAATTTTATTAATCCTCAATTAATTACAATTAATTAATCATACTTCAATTAATTACTTTTATTAATCACCCTTGATTAATTCATTAAATAATTCTTATTAATTAATTAACCTTTTAATTAATTAAATAATTAATTTTAATCAACCACTTCATTCATTAATTAGTCTTAATTAATCATAATAAGTAATTAACAATTTGTAATTACTTTTCTTAATTAATTACTTCTTAATTATTTATATTAACCTTGATTAATTAATCTAATTAATTATTCTTTAATTACTTTATTTAGTAATTATTAATCAATTTCATTAACAAATAATCCTTAATTAATTACTTTATTAATTAATTACTTTTAAATTAATTACACTTCGTAATTAATCTTAAATTAAACACATTTAATTAATCACATTAATTAATTAATTAAAATAATTAAGAATTAACACTTAATTACTTACATAAGTAATTATCTTCTAATTACTTCCATTAATAATCTTGATTACTTTCTTAATTAATTACTTAACAAATAAGTAATTCCATTACTAAATAATCCTTAATTCATTAATTAATTAACTACTCCAAAATTAATTAATCTCAACAATTATATTAATCAATTCCTAAGATTAATAACATCAAGTGATTACCCTTTTATCACTTTAACTAATTACCCCATGAGTAATTTTCCTATTAATTACTTCCATAAGTAATTTCATTCAATAATTAACCAATAATTACTTTATTAAGTAATTACACTTAATTAATCCATAATTAAGTGATTATTTAAAATTAAATAAATAATTAACTAATTATTTAAAATTAATTAAATAATTAGTTAATTAACTTCTTATATTTCAAAATCCTTAATTAAATAAGAAAACCATTTATCTTAATAAATCTCTTTACTTATTAACAAATCATTTACATTAATTAACTATTCTTAAGTTAATAATAAAAATTAATTAACCTTATTTATTTTCACAAACAAATTATTTAAAATTAAACAAAATCTTAATAACTTACCTACTTTAATTATATTTAAAACTTGATTAATACTTTTTCTTTTGAACTCTAATTATCTTAAAAATTGATTAATTACTTTGTTATTGAACTTGAAAACATTTTGAACTCAAGCTTCAGTTAAAAGCCAGAACAACCCGAGTCATACCCAAACAAACCCGAGCCAGCTTCGAGTCATTCCCCTACGTATCTGCTTCGAGAAAAACTGCAAATAACACGAAACTTCCCCGAGTTGCTCCCTTCTCCCCCAATGCTGACACAAACCAAAACAACGTGCACGTGGTGCACGTACACCACCAACTCCGACCACCGGAGATCGTAGCGACGACTCTCGACAACCACTCCTACCCACTCCAACACTCACGTGAACCCAGATTCAATATCCAATCACGAATCGAAATTCGACCATTCTCGATCAAAACTGGAAGCACCAATGTCGGAAATTCCCCCCATCGTCGACGAACTCCGCCTCGAGAAGCCCTCCGACCTCACTGAAACATCGCCTCGATCACCAACGAACATTTTCCCCCCATCGCGATCGTGAACATCGAGCCACTGATGCCACCATTCATCTCGTCCTCAATGACGACTCAATTACAAAATAAACCCTAGTTTATCATCGTTTCGCCACCTCGATCATTAATAAATCCAATTAGTATTTTTCCGATGATCACAAGACCCCCGACCATCTCCAGCATTAATCTCGACCCATAGATCGTCCTCGTTCGTCAGATATTGACTGAAATAAGTTTTCAGTTCAACTCGAAAAATCTCGATCATCCCCATCTTAAAAATCATGATTTCTTTTTCTAAATTCGTCATTTGCAAACACTAATCAGATTATAGAATCAAAACGTGAGTTTAAATCATTTGATTTCTGACCAATATTAGTTATCACTGTGATACCTTATTTTTAGAATTAATTGCTTAATATAATTACTTGAAATTATTTTTAAAAGTGAATTCTGGGTAATGCTAACACATTTCATTCAGAGATCATATACTATAAAAGATTGGAAGAAGAGAAATTAAATTTCGAATTTGTTTAAAGACTATATGTTTTTAATAGAGTTATATATATGTACCTGTATTTAAACATGCATGCCTATATCTCTTTTTATATATACATACAATACATTTTCATCTGTATAAACATAATTCCAAACCATCAGCAGCACAGGCATAAGAGTTAAGAATAATCAGGTTTTAAATAAATAATAAAGCTAGTTTACTAGTTTAAAACAGGGGACAGAGAACATTTTTCTGTAGTCTATAAATGCAAATATCAAAGGAAGATCATCCTACACATATAGCAGTTTAATCCATATTCCAGATATAACATTTATGCAACCATATCACAACATATTCATCACATGTATCAATCATAAGAACAGGTTTAAAACTGGTTTTAAAAAGAATTTACTCACCTTAAAATAAGAAACAGAGGGCAGATTTTATTACTTCCAGGCTTTTGAAATTTGAATTCTGGAAACTGTTTTTGATTTTCTTTGTTGTTGAAATAGAACCATTTGCATGTTGAAATTTGATGATTTAAAAGATTGTAACTGCAGATCTTTATGAACTTCAGGTTTGAAGGTTGTAGATTGAACATCACTTTTGAAATGCAGGTTTGAAATTGCAGATTTGATTTAGTTGCTTCCATGATCTCAGGTTGAAACAGTTTGATTTACTTGTTGAGTTTGATTTTTGTTATAGTTTTTGATTTTTCTTTTGAATTTAGAAAAGATGGAAAGAAAAGAAGATGGAGGAAGAAGATTTCGAACTGAGAAAATAAGTTTTGAATTGAAATCAAATGTTCAGTTTTCTCTATACATATGTTATTTAAGATAATTTAGTTTTCTAAATTTTTAAATGAATTAAATGAAGGCCACTTGTTAACTTTATAAATTAGACAAATGTCCATGTTTGTTCTAAAAGTTTACAAGTGTTAAAAGCTTAGAGTATTATGTTTAAATCCTTATTGATAAAAAGTATTTATGATTTTCTTATATTTATGTAAATATGGATTTATATTAATTCATGTTTTATTTATATGTAAACTATTTTACTTTAAGTATCAACATTTTATTTATGAAAATGTGAATTTTATTAACTTATGTTATATTATTTATTTTTTTACAAACCATTTAACTTAAAGAGATATTAAAAAGAAAGCTTATTTAAAACTATATATATTTAATCATTTTAGATTAAGTACTTATTAAAAGGAAACAAGATAAAAATAAATCTTTTATTAAATCTTATTTAAACTATCATTTTTTAAAATAAGCAATTATCTTATATTTTGAAACAAATGAATTAATCTTTAACTTTTGAAAGATATTAAATTTAAAACAAAGCTTTTAAAATTACAATATCCATTCATACATCAATTATCAAAAATATCAAATTATAACATATACATACATATATATTACAATTTGAAAATACATCTTTTATTTAAACAAAAGATTCTCTATTCACAATATATATCAATATATACATTATAAATAGAATCTATTTTTATTAGCTTTGAAAGATAAATTTTATCCATTTTAAATTGTTAGAAATGATATAAATAAATATTACTAAATTAAATATTGCCAGATTAAATATTGATTATCCTTTAAAGATTAAATTACCAATTTAAACTAAAATTATAAAGAAAATTTATCAAATTAATTAAATTATTAATACAGATTATTAAATTTATATTGCCCAAAAACCTGGGATATCACATTCCTCCCCCCTTAAAATAATTTCGTCCCCGAAATTAAAAGCAAAGTTAATTTAATAATCCAGCAAAGATTTTAATTTTAAACAGCAACCACATACATATCATCCAATTCCTAACAACCAAAGCAACCAATCAAACAATCAAACAAACCTAACTAACTATCCTAATACAAATCAGGATAGATCTCATAATACTATCTCGAGTTTCCCCGAGTATAAATCACCGGGAGACTCGCTCTACAGAAGCTAAACAAACTACACCACCATAATCCAGAGCTCCTCTCTTCTCTAGATTCACTAATCTGAACAAAATATCAAACTACACACAAATCCAGCTCAACTTCCAAATCCATCTGAACTGCAGATTCAACAACCAATGATGAATCATACACGTACTCCCTCAGAGATACGTGAAATAGAATGAATTCCAGCTATCCAAACTGGACATTCAATCCTGTAGATAAAAGAACTACTCCTCTCGAGAACACAGGAAAATCCAAAATACTTCAGTGCTAGCTTCCAGACTTACCAATCTTATAGCTTTATAATCGGAGAAAACTTAGCAAGTTTCCAATCTACAACTCCGAATTCCAAACTCTGCCTCATATCTACATAACTCACCAAACAATCTTGGACTACCCCATCTCTTCCTGATCAGCTTAACCTTCGCTGATGCTTCTTGAAATAAATTCGAACCAAGAACAAAATGATCTCTAGATCCTATTCAACAATATGAACTTCCAAAATCCGTTGAAATCCAAACTTGAAAACTAGATCTGACCAATCCATTTCCAAAAATTCCCGAGCTGCTACACCAATTCTTCTTTCTCTAAGAACCATCCTACTACCAGACTAACCATCGGTATCGCTTCTGGAATCAAGTCGATACGGAACTCAAACTCTAAATGCAGACAAACTTTTACTTCCTCGAAGACATCCGGAAAAATCGCTGACTACTTTAGTAGCTCCTACTTCCACATGAGAAACCTCAATCTCAAACAAAAGATTACCCAAGATGAATTCCCAAACTAATCGCAAGTCACTTTTGCGTTACTACCTAGTTCGGATTCCAAAGAAATTGTTCTCTCTTTACCAATTAAAACAGCCTTAAGCTTTTTCAAACAAGGTTAACCCTTCAAGAAAGCCTTCACCATCTGCCCGGACTGCTGATAGAAGAACCACAAAGATTCCTGAACCATCTAAGAAACGGCCACACTGCTGCTTCCAAACTCTATCTCGATGATACTACTAAGCCAAAGACCTCCTCGTCAGCACACCGAACATTTCGAGTTGCACTACTACCACAGCTAACCAAAAACTTCTAATCCATAGGCTTCTCAAAGCTAAAACCATCAACTAACCTCACAACGAACCTCCGAGACGACAGACATCTCTCAAGAAACTCGGCTCCGAACCAAACGCCAATATCTTACTCTTCTTAAGAGAATATGGGACCATGTCCGAAGAACAACTAATCGACCTTAGTCCCATACTTCAAAATAGATAAAACTCTCTTACTCGATATCAGAGAATTCCTATACAGCCGAGTCTTTCCTACGGTAGGCATCAACTGTTCCTCCAATACCTTCTTAATCTTGTTCCAAAAAGAAAATCTCCTTCGGGAACATCCATAGATACTGCGTTTCATCACACAGCTCCTCCTTCCTGAAGTTGCCAAGATACCATCACTTTCTTCTGTACTTCCGACAGATCCAAATTCTAGAAAATCTGCTCACCCGAGCTCAACCAACTTACACTCCAATAATGGACTCCGAATCTTTAAAAAGATTTCCTTCAGAGATCCGAGAAATTCTTACTCCATATTGCCCAACTTACTCGAGACGGTATTAGGTTTACAATCTCGACAGATACTCTTCCAACCTCAAACATTCAGACTTCAACCAATGGTAGTCGTGTTACACACACCACCACCCTATCTACCTTTATAACTCATATTGGAAAACCCGAACAGATAATCCAACGAATAGGTAGAAATAAATAAATATGTATAGTTATATAAAAATTACAAATACGCTCTCTCAAGATAGACACCACTCCAGAGCTTAGTTATTCGCTCAACCTATTGCTCTGATACCAACTGTCACGACCCGACTTTCTAGCCACAGAAAGACATATCATGAATTAAGAAAGAAAGGGATAGAAGAAGAAAAGAAAGGAAAGAAGAAAGAACAACAACATCAGATACTCACAGCGGAACGAATGAAATATAATATATCACATAAAATATTACATAGTATCATATACAACAGAGTTACACAACTATACATCTCATATTAGACAGTTATAAACATCTATCTATCATACATCTCTATATATCAATACAATACAGACACAACTCTAACACAGCGGAAACCATAATATCTACACGTTGAAGCCACCTGCTCCAAATCTCCTCCAGCATTCGTCAAAGCTAACCTGAATCCCTCGACTACTCAATACAATATTGAGTACCCAAGAGTTTAATAAAACAGAAAATAAACACTTGGGTCAGACATGGGTCTGGTGTGAGTAAACGGTTTAAACTTGTTTAACTTTGAAAAACCTTTGAAAGAAAAGGTATCTCGTAAGACTTCCCGCACATAAACACGGAAATGTTTTTACCTTACGATAACCAAAACATTTGATAGGAAATCCGATTATATTATAATAGGGTCTAGGGTTTTCAAATAAAATACAGAAATAGCTGGAATGCTTACATCTCACGTTCCAACATAGTTGGGCACAACTAAATCGTACGGCACTTATTGGATTTTGGATTCCATACAATGGCAGGGCTACCGGGGTACCGTCCGTCACAGTACGTGGCCTAGATCACCGTACCGAGGAGTACGCCCGCTCCCCTGCAACACAAGGTCGGAACATCCCTTACTGGATAATTCCCGCATAAGAAACCCCGCGGTTGTAGCTAGCAACCGCCCACAAAGCCGAAATAAAAGGGACTCTAGACAGAGGAATCTTATACTACTTGGGTGCTACCCACTAACCTTGCTGCACCTCCCCTGTTTTAGCCATTCCCGGTTGATGAGGCTTGAGGCTACGATTACCTTTAAATCAGAACACATCACTTAGAATGCTCACCGTCCTCCTGACGATGTTCTGAAAGCATTCAATCCATACAAGTTCGTTCCGGGTTCGAACGAAACCGAAGGCATTATCTCGTTACACTCATTTTGGAATCACCCTCAGAGTTAACGACAATAACCCTTGCACTCTGAATCTTCATCTTTACTTGAGATTCACGACTTATCGTTAATTTGGATCGATGTGGTTTTCGGACTTCCAAATCTGGAAACCCGATCCCGGTCTCATCGAAATCCAAAACGTATCTTTTAAGGCCAAGTTGTTTAAAGGTTTACACATTTAAACTTATTCAGGATGATATAAATAGATAGATAAATCACATTATCACAATAGATAATTCATATCAACATTTATCTCACAAAGCAGCATATCACATATCATAGATATCATATCCAAATCATCCAGTATCAATCAATCACCCAATATCAATCAATCATCCATAAGCAGAATTGATTAACTCCAAATCAATTTAATTAACCTTTAATTAAATTAATTACTATCCTTTAATTACTTGGATTATCTTAATCCTGCTTATTATCATTAATTAATTACAAATTAATTAATTAAACATCTTAGTGATCTTCCTTAATTAATCTTCCTTGATTAATTATACTTTAATTACATTCAAGTAATTATCCTTAACCATATTCAGTAATTAACATTTAATTACTGTCATTAATTACAATAATTAATGAACCTTCATTAATCAATTAACTATAATTAATTTTATTAATCCTCAATTAATTACAATTAATTAATCATACTTCAATTAATTACTTTTATTAATCACCCTTGATTAATTCATTAAATAATTCTTATTAATTAATTAACCTTTTAATTAATTAAATAATTAATTTTAATCAACCACTTCATTCATTAATTAGTCTTAATTAATCATAATAAGTAATTAACAATTTGTAATTACTTTTCTTAATTAATTACTTCTTAATTATTTATATTAACCTTGATTAATTAATCTAATTAATTATTCTTTAATTACTTTATTTAGTAATTATTAATCAATTTCATTAACAAATAATCCTTAATTAATTACTTTATTAATTAATTACTTTTAAATTAATTACACTTCGTAATTAATCTTAAATTAAACACATTTAATTAATCACATTAATTAATTAATTAAAATAATTAAGAATTAACACTTAATTACTTACATAAGTAATTATCTTCTAATTACTTCCATTAATAATCTTGATTACTTTCTTAATTAATTACTTAACAAATAAGTAATTCCATTACTAAATAATCCTTAATTCATTAATTAATTAACTACTCCAAAATTAATTAATCTCAACAATTATATTAATCAATTCCTAAGATTAATAACATCAAGTGATTACCCTTTTATCACTTTAACTAATTACCCCATGAGTAATTTTCCTATTAATTACTTCCATAAGTAATTTCATTCAATAATTAACCAATAATTACTTTATTAAGTAATTACACTTAATTAATCCATAATTAAGTGATTATTTAAAATTAAATAAATAATTAACTAATTATTTAAAATTAATTAAATAATTAGTTAATTAACTTCTTATATTTCAAAATCCTTAATTAAATAAGAAAACCATTTATCTTAATAAATCTCTTTACTTATTAACAAATCATTTACATTAATTAACTATTCTTAAGTTAATAATAAAAATTAATTAACCTTATTTATTTTCACAAACAAATTATTTAAAATTAAACAAAATCTTAATAACTTACCTACTTTAATTATATTTAAAACTTGATTAATACTTTTTCTTTTGAACTCTAATTATCTTAAAAATTGATTAATTACTTTGTTATTGAACTTGAAAACATTTTGAACTCAAGCTTCAGTTAAAAGCCAGAACAACCCGAGTCATACCCAAACAAACCCGAGCCAGCTTCGAGTCATTCCCCTACGTATCTGCTTCGAGAAAAACTGCAAATAACACGAAACTTCCCCGAGTTGCTCCCTTCTCCCCCAATGCTGACACAAACCAAAACAACGTGCACGTGGTGCACGTACACCACCAACTCCGACCACCGGAGATCGTAGCGACGACTCTCGACAACCACTCCTACCCACTCCAACACTCACGTGAACCCAGATTCAATATCCAATCATGAATCGAAATTCGACCATTCTCGATCAAAACTGGAAGCACCAATGTCGGAAATTCCCCCCATCGTCGACGAACTCCGCCTCGAGAAGCCCTCCGACCTCACTGAAACATCGCCTCGATCACCAACGAACATTTTCCCCCCATCGCGATCGTGAACATCGAGCCACTGATGCCACCATTCATCTCGTCCTCAACGACGACTCAATTACAAAATAAACCCTAGTTTATCATCGTTTCGCCACCTCGATCATTAATAAATCCAATTAGTATTTTTCCGATGATCACAAGACCCCCGACCATCTCCAGCATTAATCTCGACCCATAGATCGTCCTCGTTCGTCAGATATTGACTGAAATAAGTTTTCAGTTCAACTCGAAAAATCTCGATCATCCCCATCTTAAAAATCATGATTTCTTTTTCTAAATTCGTCATTTGCAAACACTAATCAGATTATAGAATCAAAACGTGAGTTTAAATCATTTGATTTCTGACCAATATTAGTTATCACTGTGATACCTTATTTTTAGAATTAATTGCTTAATATAATTACTTGAAATTATTTTTAAAAGTGAATTCTGGGTAATGCTAACACATTTCATTCAGAGATCATATACTATAAAAGATTGGAAGAAGAGAAATTAAATTTCGAATTTGTTTAAAGACTATATGTTTTTAACAGAGTTATATATATGTACCTGTATTTAAACATGCATGCCTATATCTCTTTTTATATATACATACAATACATTTTCATCTGTATAAACATAATTCCAAACCATCAGCAGCACAGGCATAAGAGTTAAGAATAATCAGGTTTTAAATAAATAATAAAGTTAGTTTACTAGTTTAAAACAGGGGACAAAGAACATTTTTCTGTAGTCTATAAATGCAAATATCAAAGGAAGATCATCCTACACATATAGCAGTTTAATCCATATTCCAGATATAACATTTATGCAACCATATCACAACATATTCATCACATGTATCAATCATAAGAACAGGTTTAAAACTGGTTTTAAAAAGAATTTACTCACCTTAAAATAAGAAACAGAGGGCAGATTTTATTACTTCCAGGCTTTTGAAATTTGAATTCTGGAAACTGTTTTTGATTTTCTTTGTTGTTGAAATAGAACCATTTGCATGTTGAAATTTGATGATTTAAAAGATTGTAACTGCAGATCTTTATGAACTTCAGGTTTGAAGGTTGTAGATTGAACATCACTTTTGAAATGCAGGTTTGAAATTGCAGATTTGATTTAGTTGCTTCCATGATCTCAGGTTGAAACAGTTTGATTTACTTGTTGAGTTTGATTTTTGTTATAGTTTTTGATTTTTCTTTTGAATTTAGAAAAGATGGAAAGAAAAGAAGATGGAGGAAGAAGATTTCGAACTGAGAAAATAAGTTTTGAACTGAAATCAAATGTTCAGTTTTCTCTATACATATGTTATTTAAGATAATTTAGTTTTCTAAATTTTTAAATGAATTAAATGAAGGCCACTTGTTAACTTTATAAATTAGACAAATGTCCATGTTTGTTCTAAAAGTTTACAAGTGTTAAAAGCTTAGAGTATTATGTTTAAATCCTTATTGATAAAAAGTATTTATGATTTTCTTATATTTATGTAAATATGGATTTATATTAATTCATGTTTTATTTATATGTAAACTATTTTACTTTAAGTATCAACATTTTATTTATGAAAATGTGAATTTTATTAACTTATGTTATATTATTTATTTTTTTACAAACCATTTAACTTAAAGAGATATTAAAAAGAAAGCTTATTTAAAACTATATATATTTAATCATTTTAGATTAAGTACTTATTAAAAGGAAACAAGATAAAAATAAATCTTTTATTAAATCTTATTTAAACTATCATTTTTTAAAATAAGCAATTATCTTATATTTTGAAACAAATGAATTAATCTTTAACTTTTGAAAGATATTAAATTTAAAACAAAGCTTTTAAAATTACAATATCCATTCATACATCAATTATCAAAAATATCAAATTATAACATATACATACATATATATTACAATTTGAAAATACATCTTTTATTTAAACAAAAGATTCTCTATTCACAATATATATCAATATATACATTATAAATAGAATCTATTTTTATTAGCTTTGAAAGATAAATTTTATCCATTTTAAATTGTTAGAAATGATATAAATAAATATTACTAAATTAAATATTGCCAGATTAAATATTGATTATCCTTTAAAGATTAAATTACCAATTTAAACTAAAATTATAAAGAAAATTTATCAAATTAATTAAATTATTAATACAGATTATTAAATTTATATTGCCCAAAAACCTGGGATATCACAATAAGGTACTGACACATGTAAAGACGTTATCAAAAATGTCATGGTTTGTCTGAACGACGTTTGGGCGGCGGCCCTACATTGTAAATATGAAGGGGTCATATTGCGTTAAAATTGGTAAGAGTATGCTTAATAAAAAATGTTGGAAGCACTCAACATTGGGGTAGGGTGGTACCGCGCCATGAAAAGTTGTAAATGAAACCTATTAAAAGATAAGTAGGTGGGACTCGGCGATAGGCTAGGTCAGTAATGGGAAGGGATCATACGCTAGACATAAGGTTGGAAGAGCTATTGATGCTGGGTGAAGATGCTCACTCGAATGCACACCTTGGGAAGGTGAGGAGAGAAATTCAACTTTCGAGGACTACGGGACAGTTCCATGATTTAAACAAATATTTAAAGTGGATGCACATCTCGAGAAGGTGAGGAGAGGCTTTCACGAATGCACACCAGGGAAAGGTGAAGAAAGGCAATAAACTATGTGGGACGTAATATTTACCTGTTAAAAGAGAAATTATAAAGAACTGTGTGGGGCACAATATTACATAGTTAAGGAGGAACAAATAAGACTTGCGTGAGATGCAGTAATCATCAATTAAAGAAAATAATTAAGACATGCGAGGGGCGCAGTAATAAGTCGTCAAAGAAGAATAAGTAAGATTTGCTTAGGGTGCAGTATTAAACAATCAAAGGAAATGTAAGAAGATGCATAAGGCACAGTATTATAATAGATTAAATAATAATCTAAAGTGGGAACCAAGTGGGGATTGTGCAGGGTGCGCAGCAGAATAGTATTACAATAAATAAAAGGAATGAACTAAATTGGGAATTGAGTGGGGACTACGCTAGGGGTGCAAAAGTAAATGAGGACCGCTTAGAAAAGCGTAAGATGAAGACGTTGATAAGAACTAATTCTGTCAGTATTTTGAATGTTCCACTCTTGAAGTTTGAATAGTGAGGGGAAATCCCTACCTGTGCGGTACGGTTTGGTCTCACTATATGATTGTTTTGGGGTAAGTATTATACGCACCATACTTTATGTCTGACCCGTGTTTTTATTATTATTTTCCCCATAAAATCATGGGTGATCATTTGAGTAGGCTGAGATTATGGGATTAGACAGGTATAAAATAAGGGCCGCAATACGATAACCGAAGATGGAGTAGGAGGTTTGTAGTAAATAAGGATTTTTATTTCCACTGTTCTAAGGAGTGCGAGCCGCATCATCATATGTTGACCCGACTCTTTACTATGTTATTTTCTATTAGATTTGACCCCTGCGTGGGCACGTTATTGGGTTTAATTTTGACAGTGGTATATGTAAGTAATGCTTAAGAAAATTTCAATGTAACGAAAAATATTTAGCGGCTATGTTTACTTTATCTGTGTCTAAATAATATACTAAACTCACTTACGACGTTGGAAGATAATTCTGGTGATGGCTGCAGCATCATCGACGTTCATCTTTGAGTCTCAAGTGGGGGATGCTACAATTTGGTATCAGAGCATAGGTTAGGGAAATTTAAGTAAAGTAGAGCTAGATAAATAGGAGCGGTATTTAAAATAAAATAATAAGGAGGGGATGCACTAATATATATAACATACTTGTATGTTGCTATATAGATACGTAGAAAGATATATTTATCCTTCTATTGTTGTTCCACTCCCTATCATTTCATTTCTAATGAAGACTTGCTTAATAGAAAATCAAAATGGATTTAAGAAGTGGGCGAGTCATGATAGAAGGAGTAAGTGTAAGAAAGGAGGCTGAAAATATACAGACTAATGAAGGGAATAAGGAGAGAGTTCCAAGGGCAGTAGGGGAGGAAGCTGCACATCTAGCAAATGTAACAGGCATGGATGTGAATGTTTTATTTCGACAGTTCATGGCTCAGATGATGAGGTAACAACATCGGAGGTAGTTCAGCCAAGACCAGCGGGGGTGAGAGAGGATTTCCCAAAGATGAATAAAGATTATAGAAATCTGAGAGGAAAGGTAATTATGGGGAAGAGGCCTGTAGTGGAAGTGTTGAATTGGCTAAATAGTTATGAGCACGTATTTGGAGACCTAGGATTGAATGATGTGTAAAAGAGAAGGTTGGCATCAAGACAGTTGTAAGAAGATGCACTGGACTGGTAGGAGACAGTAGTTGTTGAGACTCTAGAGGAGGAGATCACTTGGGAGCAATTTAAAGAGAGATTTGAAGCGAAGTTTATATCAAAGTCTCAACAGAGTGTGCTACTGAGAGAGTTTATTGATCTGAAGTAGGGTGACTTTGCAATGGAGGGGTACATCTAGAAGTTCAACTCTTTGGCTAAGTATGGCAGGGATATCATCAACACTCTAATAAAGAAGAATGAGAAGTTTATCAGAGGCTTGAAGCAAATTGTAACAATCCAAAATTTTAACCCGTGATAATTAATTCATTAATTAATTAAATAATAAAATAACTTTGTGAAATTATCAAAATTGAGCCACGGGAGTTGCACCATTGTGTCAGTGGTAATTTTCTGGCCAATTTCCATATATAGAACGTCAGAATCCGAGCTAAAATGAACGAGATATGAATTAAACAAAATAAGCAGAAAAAAATAATATATATAGGCCAGGTCGACCGGTCGGTCGACCTGGGCACAAGGGCGGTCGACCGCCCGGTCGACCCGCCTATGTTCAGGAATGAAGAAATTTTTTCTTCGTTCCAAAGGCTTCCTATGACGTGTTTTGCATTCTTTTTTCAATCCGATCCTTCAATTCTTGCATCTGACGGCTCCTATTCAGCCTATGACGTGGTTGCATCCTATTTAATCCCCAAATCCAACTGTCTGAGATCCACTTCTACCCCTATAAATAGAACCCTAGGCCTAACACTTTTTCTCATACTAAGATTT
The DNA here is from genome assembly GCA_030737815.1 of Allium fistulosum. Lineage (NCBI taxonomy): Eukaryota > Viridiplantae > Streptophyta > Magnoliopsida > Asparagales > Amaryllidaceae > Allium > Allium fistulosum. The sequence goes on from CM060903.1 coordinate 857,900,683, forward strand.
TCTCCAATTGGGTTCACCTATTCAGGAAGGACCCTAAGCGGAATAATTTTCCAAGGTCGTTTTAAATAAAAATATTTAACAACCTCAAGTGGATCCGTTAAGGCCCAAAGGGAAGAGCAAAGAACCAGAGGTGAGTTATTGTAATTATTTCAAATTTCTTTAAGTAATTTAAAATAATAGGGTTTCCAATAGTTGTAGTTTTACTATGACTTTTGGAGTAACCTCTTTGGTAATTTATTTACAGTTTTTAGAATTATTTTCAGTTAATTTTAGTTTATTTCTAGCTTTTCCATTTATTTACAGTTTATTTACAGTATTTTAGTTTATTTACTGTTATTTACATCTTCTTCTCACGCCTTGGATTTCCTTCTATTTTCAGTTTTATTTTATTCCTCCTTCTTCTTCTTCGCATATGGATTAGAATAGAATTAACGCGAAATTGGATTAAATTATAAGAAATCTGAAATAATGGAATATAAGATGTAAATTATAAAGACTGTAATATAAATGGAATTAGACTGAAATTATGCCTATTTATGATATTAATTGGACTGAATTAAAGAGATTGGCCTTGTTATAACTTAGAATTATAACTAAAAAGAAGAAAAGATGAAAAGAAGCTTATTTTCACACTTAGACATCGGGTTAAGTAATAAGCATGATTATAACGTAGGTTATAATAAGAAATAGAACAGAATAAGGCTTATTTTAAGACTTAGGATAAATTAATAAGCATAAATAGTAAGAACAAGAGTAGAGGCTTATTTAAATAATTTATCTAAGTTAATAAGCAAAGAATTAAAGTAGGACTTGTACCAAATAGCTTTCCCCTATTATTTTCTATGGGTACGGTGTTTCACATAAACCTGAAGTGAGACGAGGGGCACGATTATGCTAGTAGTGGTAGTAATTGGCCAATATAGAGATGTTCAAATCACGGGGGATTTGGACAAGGGCGCTATTAGATATTGTTTGGATGACGGGCCAATACCGGTAGCATTCCCCTATATTTTCTATGGAAACGGTGTTTCGCCTAATCCTGAAGTGAGATAAGGGGCACACGTATGCCGAGTCAAGGTAATAATACTACCCAATAGGTGGAGCAACAGGTAGCATGAGCATGGTGGCAGTTACGCATGCGACTTCCATTTCTATGCTCAGTAATCGCTATGAGTTCCAAGCGCTTAGTATGTCTGTCTTTCGTGGACACTATTGCCTTCTATGTAGGGAGCTATGTATCGTCTAGTCCATAGTGGGTGCTTAGTATATCTTTCGTAGTTACCATTGGCTGCTATGTAGGGAGTTATATAGCGTCTAGTCTGCAGTAAGGTCTATGGAGTGGCAGGCCGATCAAAGGGTAGAATTAGGATTTCAGCCTAATTATAGGATTAGGAATTCAGCCTAATCAAGCAGCTATCAAAGACAAGTGCAAACAATCAAAGTTGACCTATCTTATCAATTGTAATAGTTTAATCGTATTTTTCAGTTTATCTCTTTCCTATTTCCTTTGTTTCCTTTTGTATATACTAGAACAATTGAAGAGTCTATTACCTTTACTTTGCTTAAAGATTCTAGTAGTTACTATCACTCACCAGACTTTTAGTCTGACCCACTCCTCTATTTTCCCTTTTTCCCTCCATAGGCAATCAAGGGAGAGGGCAGTATATTGTAGTTGCTCGGAGGTTTCTTGGAGAAGATTCTGCTATGTATTTCCCTACTTTTATTTCCATTTTTCTTTCTTTTTACTAGCACTTGAGAGGGATACTTATACTCTTATTTTTGTTGAGACTATGAGTTTTTATTTCATGATACATATTGGATTTTGAGACATGTATGTTGTATTTGGTATTTGACTTATTTGGTTTATGAAGCAATTATGAAGTTTTTGTTTTGAATAAGTTATTATTTTAGTTTCCGCTATTTTTACCTATTTTTTTCTTGTGAATCTTAATCTCTGTTAGTTTCAGTTATACCTACAATGCACCACTCCTTTTAATGTGTCCTTTTAGGTATATTAAGGGGCGTGGGGGGTGTTTCACAAGTTCTTGATCAAAAGGTGATGCCTCATCTAGCACCTCCTTTTGATTTTGTAGTTGACATGGCTAGAAAGTGCAATGGGATGTACCAGGAGTAGAGAAGGGTTGAGATGAAACCCTGGGTAGAGTAAAAGAAGAAGTTTATCCCATATACGAAAGGCAAGAAAAGAGTGCAGAAGGGGAAGGGTGCAGTTGCTAACACAGAGGTTGTATGCTTTAACTGCAGACAAAAGGGGCATTATGCTTTGAGGTGACCTATGCTCAAAGAATATGGGAAGGTGAAGTGCTTCAAGTGTGATAAAGCAGGACATTTAAAGAAGGACTGACCATAGCTTAAAGCGTAGGTTTATGCTTTGGAGGTACTAAGGGAAGGACCATCTGCTGAGGAAAGATGCAAGGGGAAAGTCTTGGAAGATATGGTTTTGATTTCTGGTATTTTAGTTAGAGTACTATTTGATACTAGAGCTACACATACATTTATAGATAAAGAGTTGGTTGATAGACTTGGGTTTACCTATTTATTCATTTCCATACATGTAGCAAATTCGATAGGAGGGTATGCCACTCTCAGATTGAGATGCACTAACCTAGATATCGAGTTTGGTGGGTGTAAGTTTTCTTATGATCCCTACATGTTTGACTTTATAGTCTTTGGAGATATCATAGAGATGGTCTAGTTGGAGAAGTATAATGCAAGGGTGCACTGCGCCAAAAGGATAATTACTTTAAGTCATCTGAACCATAGAGATAGAATGTATGCGGTCTTACTGGAATGTAGAGCGGAGCACAGAGGTGTTTTATTCACATTGGCTTTGGAAGAAGAAGATCTTGTAGTAGTACATGTAGTGAAGGAGTTCTGAGATGTGTTTGAACGGGTTTCCAGGTTACCACCCTCGAGTGTGGTGGAGTTTCGAATAGGTTTACTACCAGGGGCTGAACCCTTTAGTCGACCACCAAGTAGAATGCCTCTAAAGGAGATAGAGGAGTTGAGGAAGCAATTTACAGAGTTAGAAGGAAAGAGCTTCATAAGGCCAAGCGGTTAGCCTTGGAAAGTAGCAGCGGTGTTTGTAAAAAAGTCGGATAGGTCATTAAGACTGTGTATTGACTATTAGAAGCTAAATGTAAGGACGGTGAAGAATAACTATCCTTTTCCGAGAATTGATGATATGTTTGATTAGTTAGCGGGGATAAGGTGTTTCGTAGTTGGACTTGCATACATGATTCCATCAACTGAGAGTTACGGAAGAAAGCATTTATTTGACTACGTTTAGAACAAGGTACGGTTCATATAAGTGGTCGGTTAGGCCATTTTGGCTGACCAATGCATCTGCATTCTTTCTAGACTTGATGAACATGGTATTCAAAGATTAGATGGATAGTTATGTGTTGGTGTTTATAGATGACATCTTGGTGTACTCTAAGGATGAGGAGGAACACGCAGTTCATCTAAAACTTGTTCTAGAGAGGTTGAGACATTATAATATTAAAGGAAAATTTTTCTAAGTGTCATTTTTGAAGGAGGGAAGTGAAGTTCCTAGGCCATGGAATTTCAGTAGAAGGATTGTCTATGGATCCTTCGAAGATGGAGGCAGTAAACGAGTGGAAGAGACTTGAGACCGTAACCGAAGTATGAAGTTTCTTAGGATTGGCTGGCTATTACCGAAGATTGATCAAAGACTTCTCACGTATAGCTGCATCGATGACGAAGCTGACCAAGAAAGGTAAGCAGTTTGTTTGGGCGTAGGAGTGTGAGAAGACATTCCAGGAACTGAAGTATTGATTGATGAATGCACCTGTGTTGGTAATACATGAAGGAAATAATGGTATGACCATATACACTAATGCATCGGGTTTGGGGTTAGGCGCCGTGTTGATGTAAAAGGGTAGAGGAATTGCTCATGCATCTAGGTAGTTGCGACCCCATGAAGCTCGGTATCTAATACATGAATTGGATTTGGTAGCAGTTGTCTTCGCATTGAAGATTTGGAGACATTATCTCTTAGGGGAAAGGTTTGAGTTGTATACTGACCACAAGTCTCTGAGATATTTGTTCTCTCAGAAGGAGTTATATATGAGGCAGCAAAGGTGGTTATAGTTCTTAGCATCACATGATTTTGGGATAGAGTATACCCTAGGAAAAGGCAACGAAGTGGTTGACGCCTTAAGCAGGAAACAACAAAGTTGTGTTTTGGCTATTGTAGAGGAATGTGCCATTTTAGAAACATTGTCTGCATGTGATGTGCATCTTCGGTCTAGTGCAGGTTTAGGCAGTACATCCAAAATGCTATCATGCTTAGAAGTCAGGCCCGCTTTGGTAGAAAAGATAGCTGGACTGCAGAAGGGAGACAAGTTTTGTGTAGACACAACAAGGAATTTGGACTCAGGAGTCAGAGTTGTAGAAATGAAGGGATTCAATGTTAATAAAGAAGATAGACTGCGGAATAATGTTAGGTTGTATGTTCTGAGTATTGAAGGACTACAGAAGGAAGTATTGGATGAATGTCATCGTTTAAAGTTTACCATACACCTTGGAGGTACAAAGATGTACCAAGATATAAAGAGGAGTTTCTTCTAGGAAGGAATGAAGAAAGACATGGGAGAATATGTGAGAAGATTCTTACGTGCCAGCAGATGAAGCAAGAACATAAGAGGCCAAGTGGGCTCCTGCAACCTTTAGAGGTTCCAGTGTGGAAATGAGACTTGTTATCTATGAAATTCGTAGATGGGTTACCAAGGACAAGGGCAGGGAATGAAGGCATATGGATCAGGTTGACAGACTAACTAAGTGTGCCCATTTCATTCTAGTGAAGGCTAAGAAGACTATGTTGAAGTTAGCATAAATATTTGTGAAGGTAATAGTGAGACTTCACAGTATGCCTAGTACTATTATTAGTGACCGTGATTTGCTGTTCACTAGCACATTTTGGTGAAGTTTACATTATGTATTGGATATAGAACTGTGCATGAGTATTGCATCCCATTCACGGACAGATGGGAAGACCGAGAGGATCAATAGGTTCTTGGAAGACTTGCTGAGAGCATGCATTTTAGACTTCAGTGGATCATGAGATGATTACTTACATCTGGTAGAGTTCTCATACAACAATAACTATCAGACCAGTATTGGGATGACTCCATTTGAGGCGTTGTATGGAAGACCATGTAAGTTGCTTGCATGTTGGTTGGAGGCGGGGGATTGGATTGTGTTGGGACCAAATGTGGTGAAGGATGCTACCGAGAAGGTAAAACTGATCCGAGCTAGAATAAGGGAAGCGTCGTATAGACAGAAGAGTTACACCGACACAAGGAGAAAAGAACCAGGGTTCGCAGTAGACAATCAAGTATTCGTGAAGGTTTCTCCCAAGAGGGGTGTAATGCACTTTGGGAAATCTAGAGAGTTAGCACCCAGATATGTAGGACCGTTTCCGATCATAGATAGGATTAGAAAGGTGGTGCATAAGTTGGATATGGCTAGTGTTTTTGTAGGAATCCATAATGTGTTTCACGTATCATGCTTGTGCAAATGCATTAGAGATTCAGACACAGTTGTTAATCAAAGCACAATAGAAGACCTATTCATAAAACCAGATATGATATATGTGCATAGAATGGTTCGAACAGTGGATCGAGATGAGAAGCAACTTCAGAACAAGGGAGTAAAGCTAATGTCTATCCAGTGAAGTACAGATCAGAAGGACTGCACGTGTGAAACAAAGGATAAGGTTAAGAAGACCTTATCCGACTAGTAGAAAGCACACACACACACAGATATATATATATAGGATCAGAAGCGCAGATCCAGAGTTATTCATTTCAGATTAGCGCATGAGCTATGTATTGAGTTGTACTACTGTAGACCATATATATGTATGAATATTATGATTGTTTATCATATTAGTAGAAAGCACTAGTACGTTATATATATATATATATATGAATTGAGAATTCATGGATATGCTTAGGGTAAGCATGGAATAGAGGACAAATCTCCACTGAACCTTAAATGAATTTTGAGGGCGAAATTCCTTTAAGGAGGAAAGACTGTAATGGCCCTAAATTTGAATTAATCAAATAAACTAATTAAAAGTCCAGGACGGTCCAAATAAGAGAAGTAAAGGGAAATGAATTAATAGAAATAGGGATGAAGGCCCCAGTCCAAATTATTATATGACAATAAACATTATTCTTTTCTATTCATTCATTTCATCCTACCTAAAATAAAATAAAATCTAAAGAAGAACTTTAATGGTGGTGGCTTAGAGAAGGCAACTAGAAAGAAGATAAAGAAAATGAGAGCTAAAGGGGATTAAGAAGAGTAAAGCTAGACATCTTAAAGATCTAGGTGAGTAATACTTAACCTTTCGATACCGACCTCTAATATATGATCTCGATTTTGATTTGTACGTTTTTAAGTATGATAGGATCATACAGATTTCTTTTGACAAATATAAAATGGTTTAATGAATGTTTGGAGGAAGAATAGATAAACATGGGATGTTTAGATGTATTCCCCTACTTTAATAATTTTTAAATACCATGAAATTTTTATATGATGTTCTAATCATGATTTTAGGGATGAGTTTTTAGTTAGACAAATTTCTTAAACTTATATGATTTTATGTGATTTATTGAAGGTGCGTAACTAGAAAATAAATAAGGTAAATGCTCTTAAAATTCCAAATAAAGATTTATGTATGAAGAATAAGAGTTCACGAATTTTCTGGAAATTTATTAGAATTTTCTATAAGGAAAATAAACCAAAATGGGCCAAGTACTACGCTGGGGCAAGTGGGTAACTGCGGGGGTGCTTGAAAATCAATTTATGTAGGAAAATATATTAATGGGTGTTGGGAAAAAAGGAAACCAGATCTGAATCATTTGATGGAAAGAAAGATAAAGGACACTACAAATAACAGAAAGTGAAATAAGGATGAATAAAATAATGACACTTGTAAAGACGTTGTCAGAAATGTCAAGGTTTGTCTGAACAGCGTTGGGGCAGCAGCCCTACATTATATATACGAACTATGCATAATATGAAAGGGTCATACTACGCCAAAATTGGGAATATTACACTTAATAAGAAAAGTAGGAAGCACTCATCGTTGGGGTAAGGTGGTACTAAGGCAAGAAAAATAGTAAACGAAACCTAATAAAAGATAAGTAGTTAAGACTCGGGGAGAGGTTAGGTTAGTAATGGGAAGGCATCCTGCGCTAGAAATAAGGTTGGAAGGGCTATTGTCGCTGGGTGGGGACGCTCACTCGAATACACATCTTGAGAAGGTGAGGAGAGGCATTCAACTTCCAGAGACTACGGAGTAGTTCTATGATTTGAACAAATGTTTAAAGTGGATGCACACCTTGGGAAGGTGAGGAGAGGCATTTACGAATGCTCACATGGGGAAGGTGATGAAAGGCATTCAACTATGTGGGTGCACAGTATTAAATAGATAAAAGAGAAATGATTAAAAACTGTGTGGGGCGTAGTATTAAACAGTTAAGGAGGAACCAATAAGAACTGCATGGGATGCAGTGATCAACAATTAAAGAAAATAAGTAAGACCTTCGTAGGGCGTAGTAATAAGTTGCTAAAGAAAAATAAGTAGGATTTGCATGGGGCGCAATATTAAACAATTAAAAGAAAAGTAAGAAGATGTCTGAGGCGCATTGTTATAAAGGATTAAATAATAATCCAAGGTGGGAACCAAGTGGGGATTGGGCAAGGTGCGCAGCAGAACAATATTATAATGAATAAAAGGAACGAACTAAACTGGGAATTGTGTAGGGACTGCATCGAGGATGTAGAAGTAAATGGGGACTGCTTAGGGAAGCGTAAGATGTAGACGTAGATAAGAACTAACTATGTCAGTATGTTGAATGTTCCACTCTTGATGTTTGAATAGTGAGAAGGAAACCCAACCTGTGTAGTACGAGTTGTTCTTACTATATGATTGTTTTAGGGTAAGTATTATTCACACCAGACTTTATGTCTGACCTATGTTTTTATAATTGTTTTTGTTATAAACTCATGGATGCTCTTTTGCGTAAGCTGAGTTTATGGGATTGGAAATGTATAAAATAAGGGCCGCAATATGAAGATCGAAGACGGAGCAGGAGTTTTGTAGCAAATAAAGATTTTTATATCAACCATTCTAAGGAGTGTGGGCCACATCATCATATGTTGACCCGACTCTTTACTATGTTATTTTCTATTATATTTGACCCCTACGTGAGCACGTCATTGGGTTTGATTTTGACAGAGGTATATGTAAAGAATGTTAAAGCAAATTTCGATGTAGTGAAAAATATGTAGCTGCTCTATTAACTCTATTTGTGTTTAAATAATATACTGAACTCACTTACGTCACTGGAGGATAATTCGGTGATGACCGTAGCATCATAGGCATTCATCTTTGAGTCTCAAGTAGGGGATGCTACAAAGATATACCAAACAAGGTCATTTTCATCCAAAAATTTACATATTATTCAAAACATTCATGACAATAATTCATGCTATATTATTCAAAATAATTCACGCTTCAACCATCTAATAGTAAGATGAATTTGAGTAACTTTTATTTCAATAATTTTTTACTATCTTATAAATGATTTATTAAGGTGTTTATTGTATATATATCCAGCAGCACATGATCTAAAAATACATAATTTAAGTGCTTAATGTAAATGCTTTCATTTCAGCCCTTTATAAGCATTAAAATATAAATCAATATATACATATTTTCATTTCACTTTCACTGAAATATAAATTTAAATAAAAATAAACCTTAAAAACTCTCACTTCTTTTGAAATATATTTATAAATCCTTTACAATTAATTTCAGCTCATATGCATTAAAAGCACAGTACAAACCATTTGCAAAATCTCTTCATTTCAGTTACTCAATTTCAACTTCTTCTACCAATAAATTCAAATACATTCCAAAATAATATCCTTTAAAATGCCATACTAGCTTTAAATTGTCATATCATATTTTAAATTTCTTCAAATTAATTATCACAATATATACACTGTGTATTTTTCCAACCAACAATCAAAAATATAATTTCATCAAACGCATATCGTTATACATACATACATAGACACACACACACTCATATATATATATATATATATATCTGTGTGTGTGTATAAACATGGTTTATATACTTTTCTCCAATTTATATGGAATAATTTTGATTCTCTTCTTCATAAATTGATTCTAATTTTTTAAAATAATTTGAATAAATTAAAACTGGGGTTTTTAAAATACCTTTCATACTTTAAGCTTGAATTTATATAATTTTCAACAATAATATATAAACCTTGCATTATTTTATCATATCATATCATCCAATTCTTAACCATACATGCATAGGCAGACAAAATAATCATTTTTAGGTATTAAAACATTCATGAAAATTGTCCAACATAATTAGCAAATCGTTTAATAGAATCTACACTCACCGACAACCGCAATGCCATCATCACACCCAATCAACATGCCTTCGCTTAGCCACCATCTTGGAAATGCCACTAACAACACCTACATCATCGGGCACGCTTGCTACTCGCCACCACACGCAAGCCTTAATGTCCGCGCCTTCCCTTCAGCTTGCACCACATCCCATCGCGTGTTCTACACCTCATCAATAGGCCTGCTCCTCAATGTTGATGCTACCGTGCGTTGCCATCTCCTCCAGTTAACACCTAGGTCGCAAGCTTCAAAGTGTTTTTTTTCATTTCTTGATTTTGTGCAATTAGTTCTAGATGAAAGAAACTATGGTCGGGCTTGGATTTATGATAATGAAATAATGATGATTGAAGGATTAAGGGCTGAGATAAAGGATAAAGATGGACAAGGGGTATTAGTGAGTTTTAGGATTTTAATGGCTCATTAACCCAAATAAATAGATAACATGCTTTTTCTTTTTATATACAAAGCTATTACCCCATTTCCAATCAATTTTATTTTGCATTTAGAAAATTTTCTAAGCATTAAAATATTTTTTCCATTTTTATTTTTACTTAAAATAATTTTTTGATATCCAAAATACTACTTCTAAGCTTCAATCGATTTTAAAATAGTTATTTATTTTTCAGAATTTGTCAAATGTATTTTATTTCTCAAATACGAATTTTAAATGACCTTCAATTTTTGAAAACACAATTTAAACTTTAGTATTGAATTTAAATCCATATTTCACATTTATTATAAAATAAACCCAAAAATCAAATTTACTGAATTTAATTCAATATAATATTTTCAAACTTAATTTTCTAATATTTCAAACTTTTATACATTTAAAATAATTTTCACAATTCAAATTCATTTTATTCATTAAAATTCCAATTCAAAATCCAATAACACATTTTATTGTATTTATTTTATTTAGCTCCATACTAGGATATTATAGACTCCCCTCTTTAATGAAATTGCGTCCTCATAATTTAAAAATGAGTTTTATAACCAATTTAACACTAGGTCCTAACAATTATATACAATCATGCAAACATACTTCCAACTATACATACATGCACAAGCAATTAACCATAGTCATAAGTGACTCATTCACATTCATTTCATCAATGCAAACCATACATAAATGAACATGCATTAAAACATACTATTTTATTCAAATATATCACACCATATCCATAAACATAAAGACCCCCCTCCCCACACACAGATATATATATATATATATATATATATATATTCCAAAGGTTACCTGAAAACTTTTCTTCGATTTTAGAAATATACAATTTTCGAAAAAAGTTCTAGGTACTAAATTTTTTGAAAAGTTCCAGCAAATGCCCATTTGTACAGAGAGGCTTCTGAATAGTTACAGTATATTTATATAAGTATAAACGATTAAAATATGATCGAATTCACAATATATAATAAAATATCACACACACACACACAGATATATATATATATATCGATATATATATGCGCAAAACATACCTTGTTTTGCAATTTTAAGCGACTTACTTAGTTTTAAAGCGAGCATAAGCAAGTATTCGTCACAGTCCAATCCAAATAGCCTTCAAGTACCTATTCTCAACCCAGAATGAACTCATAAGTCTCATATAGAAGTATTTAATGAGCATTGCATTCATTTAACAAAAGAACGATATTGCACTCTTGTTAAATCTACTTTCCGACTAACTTTAATTTGTCAAAAACACATAATCATTTCATGCTTTCAAAAGTAGAGTTGTAGCATACTTTATAAACTTTCCAAAACAATTTTAGGATCATAAAACACAATGGTCATCAAGGGTTAGGGGAGATTAAAACAACAATACCAGTTTCGAAATTGATTATTGTGTGTAGGCCCACCACTTAAAACTCAATTTTCACTTAGTAACCGATAAAATTTTGTTTAACTTAATAAAATTGGTTACATATTGTCTTATATTTCCGAAAAATACAAGATCATCAAAAAAAGATGAGGCACTTGAAATTTATCGCCGAAAGAGTAGAATGTTAATTCTAAAAATAAAGGCCTAGACCCGAATTCTTATCCCAACTTCAAACAGGTTTTGTCACTAACAAACTTCAAAATTTCAAAAAAATGATCAACATGAAATTGTTCCATGTTAAGACATCTTTCAAACGAAAGAAGATTCACCCAAATGGATATGAAATCAAAAGTTATTACTATATCTGTACAACACTCCAAAATATAAAATTTCAAAACTTCCTAAAAATTTCAACTCATTTCAAATTATAATTTTCACTTAAAACAAGTTTTACTAGATCAAATGTCTATATTTACCAAACATTCTTATTAAGGAATGAATTGGAATAACGTGTTTCCTAAATATCCAAATATCATAGACAAAACAATATTACTAGGACCACATGTTGAATATCCTTTTCTATATTAATGAAATCAACTTACAATTGAAAACATGCACATATATTGCACCAAACTTGGTTAAGATCACCATATGCATCAAGTTAAAGATATGTTTTGTTTACCAGGAAATGATTTAATCTTGATTATATAAAGATGTTGACATTTAGACTATATGAATACATTCCAAATTGACATTATGGATATAATCTTATGTTCTTCCAATTTAATAAATAATTCATCGACCATTGTAAATATTTATTTCATATATGTCACAGGCAATCTTTTACATGCCACGATATAATTTCGGCTGAACTTAAAGTTTCAACCATGTGAAACTATTCAATAAATATTTTTTCCACATTCATTAAGTTTCAACGACTATTATAAGCACAAATCTGTAACCATGTTCAGGCATATAAATATATGAATTTGGATTAAATTATCCAAATCATACATTACCTTTACGCTAGTCACATTTCTGTTTATAGTTCTTACATTTGGAGAAAATCCAAGTTTCCCATTTTGTTTTTGCAAACTTGAGAATTAAGTAATGAGTTTTTCCATAAAAAATATTTAAATTATGGAAATGTATCGCTAGCATATTGAACCAAATGTGTTGATAATACCCTCAGATTTAGCTAGATTCATCTCACCTTGATTTCTTTTCAAATATATTTTAGTTCTTGCTTATGTATCGGATGGCTTCTCATGAAACAAAAGTTTGATCATGGTGCTTCATTTCTTCAAAATACACAGACAAAATTTAAACCATTCCTTGTTTAAGAATTTTCTTCCAAAAATAAGGATTAAAAATAGATAAATGCATTTTCAAAAATTACCATTTAAATTTCAAAACTCTTTCATATTTCTATATGCCAATTTTGGAAAAAAACAAGAGTTTTCAAATTTTATTTTTAAATTTAAATCCGTACATAATACTATATCGATGCATTTTCACACACAAGCCATTCATTATTGACATCACAAAACTATATAATATATTAAATACCATATGCAATTAATGCAATCAAGTACATAAATCAACATACAACACTGCATACATAAAATTACTTTATAAAAAAAAGGCTCACTTCCTTATTTAATACATTCTCTTCTAAAAATAATACTCATTTTTCCATAATAGTATCGTTTGCATACATTTTAAGATACTGTTATGTCAAATCACCTCGTTTAAGTATTTCGGATTCCCTATCGATAATGCTGATTAGCTATATTGACCAAAGTTCTTAAAGCACTGAACATATAAGTCTACATAATAAATTTTAAAATCATCTTACTCGATATAAATTTCAATATTATTTTTCTTTATAAACAAATCTCCTCAATTTATTTCTGGAGATATTCTCAATTTCTCAACCGTACACACATACATTGACACACACACACGCACAAACTTATACAAAATAAGTATCGTTTTCCTCGGATACTTTTATCTCCGAAAAAATATTTCTGTTAAAAATATTCATATATAGATAAATCTTTTTACTTCTTCCCAAAACTCGTATTTTCCTTCAAAATACTTTCATAAGTAAATTTCCTTGCTCTTTGGAAATCAAAAGCTTACCTCTAAAATCATGACTCAAATTTTTAAATATTTATTTAAAACTATATACAACACCATCAGTCAAACATCCAAATAAATCATTCATAACACCAAGAAAGCATGCATTATATCCAAATAAAGATCCATTTTTTTATATCATAACACACAAACATTCACCCCATACGTGTGAATATCACATTTTAGGTAATTTTACTCTTTTAAATCATCTCAAAAAATATGCGCGCATGGACCACATGCGCTTGTGTGTTTATTCTATCCCGATAATCAATCCCTTCTATCATTCAGTAACTAGCACATCACATGTGTAAGTAAGATAAAAATGGGTAAAACATCCTAAGTCTCTCTCCTCTAAAACTAAAATATATCTCTATCTTTATATTACTCGAATCTCGATTCTGATACCATTAATGTAATGCCTAAGCTCTACTGACCAAGCTATCAGAGGGAGTTTACTACCTGTTAGCCCGGATTAAAGGGCTTGGAAGGAGCGATCTCTCATACAAGCTACATTGGGTAAACAAGGATATGTTACAGCACCTGAATATCTATGAAATAATACGTACCACGATTCGATACATAGCAACATATATGAGTTACACAAATTAAGTAATAAAGTATTAGAGACATATAGAAAAAAAAATCCAAAATCTGAGGCAAATAAAAGATAACAAATGTGTATAGATCATAACTGATGTCTGATACAATATCTTATACACCTACCTCTCATATAGAATACAAGGTTAAACATATAATATATCATTCCATCAAATACAACAGAATCTCAATATAAGCAAAATGTGTATCCGCCATTATCATCATCTCTAATTCCAGAATGTAGCTCATAAGGCACATATAAGCACATATCAAACCTATAAAACAACCTTAGTCTAAACTAAGGTTATTAAATACATAACAAGCCCTCGGGCTAGAAACTAGTTTTGAGTGTAACCATTTTTAAAATATAACAAAATATGTGGGTTCAGGTATAACATAATATGATAAGCTTTTTCTCTCGAAGATGTCACATACTCGCTAGTCAAATAACCAACCCACATCTCATCGTCATCATACAAGTTTTAACACATATGCCATTGCTCTAAATTACGTGACTCATAGTTGCATCTCTAATCAACTAGGATATCAAATCCTATCCACATATATGAGTTGTAAGTATTATACATACTAATCACATCTTATTATCAGTATACTGCTATAAAAGAGGTATACATTTCTAAGTAGCCATATTCATTTATTGATATTTAGTCGACCCAAGGCATGTAGCCTATTTCATATGCATACCACTCGATCAGTTTTGGTGAATCCTGTTTCATATTCACTTGAGTGAATTCCTACTCGAATCCACTCTACTAGACTCTGCCTCGAACTGATATCATGACCTTTTTCAACTATATACCTTCTGATTAGAAGTGGTGGGTGCCTGACATAATCCTTTAGTTCCATGCTCCCTTTGTTGTGCTATAGGTACCGCCTCAACGTTTCTCCATCATCAGTTCTACCAATCCTCACTTGCATTGAGCCCGACCTGTTGTGTATCCAAGCAACAGATTGTTTGGACAATAAGTGATGCTGGAACAATTCATCACGATCCAAGATGCGACTCTGAATTTGTCCACAAGGACGGATACTAGCATCTAGTAGTCTCACCTCGTACCGATCGCATTATTAAGGTATTAATTCACATCGACCTCACTTACAACATTACCCCCTAAATGTCGTTTATATCCTAATGTCTTCAGGGGGTTTTAACACACATCTCACATAGCATATCATATGTGCATTATGATCGCACATAAAAATAGACATACTGGTACAATTATAACATTTATCACTTAACATCAATCATAACATGCAAGACATAGTGGGGCAATAAAATCATATATAAGCACATGCATCCTACTACATGCATCATAAACTTTAAACAAGGTAACGACCATAACATAGCATGGTAAGGCATAGAAAAACAAAGTCATTTTCATCCAAATATTTACATATAATTCAAAACACTAATGATAATAATTTACACTATATTATTCAAAATATTTATGAAAATAATTCATTCTTCAACCACTTAATCTTATAAAGCATTCGAGTAATTTATAGTTAACTAATTTTTGTTATCTCATATAGGATTTAATAATGTGTTCATTGCATATATATATTTAGCATCCCATGATATAGAAATCTGTGATTTAAGTGCTCAATGTAAATGCTTTCATTCAACCCATTATGAGCATTAAAATATAAATCAATATATACATATTTTCATTTCATCTTCATTCAAATATAAATTAAATTAAAAATACACCTAAACACTCTAACTTCTTTTGAAATATATTTATAAATCCTTCACAATCAATGTTAGCTCATATGCATTAAAAGCATACCACAAACCATCTAGCTTTAAAAAACTATACTAGCTTTAAATTTTCATATCATATTTTTCAATTCCTTCAAATCAAATATTATAATATATACACGTGTATTTTTCCAACTGGCAATCAAAAATGTAATTTCATCAAACACACACACACAGATATATACATACGTACGTACATACATATATATATATTGCTCAACACGATTTAATACTCTAATTGAAGTTACTGTGAAACATATAGTACCGAATCCATAATCAATAATATTTACTACCTAGTTTCCACACAAACAACATTTACTTCAATAAAAATAATCCATGTTAATTCAACCAATTTGCATATGTATATAAACATAGTTTATATACTTTTATCCAATTTATTCAAATTATTATAATACTCTTCTTTATAAATTAATTCAAATATTGGAAAAAAGTTCAAGCTAGGATTTTGAAAATAACTTTCAAATTTTAAACATGGATTTATTTATATTTCAACAAGAACACATGCATTTTGCATTGCTTTGATCCAAGTAGATCATCCAATTCTCAATCATACACATATAGGCCGCAAAAATCATAATTTTTAGGTATTAAAAAAATTCATATCAATCACCCAACATTATCAGGAAGAAGCTACACTCACCATCCATCGCAATGCCATCATCAGACTTAGTCACCACACCTTCACTTCATCCCCAGCTCGAACTTGCAACTAGCATCGCCTGCCTCCTTGCACATGCTTGTTGCTTGCAACCACGTGCAAGCCTTAACGTCTTGCCATCACTTTAGCTTGCACCTCATCCCATCATGTGTTCTCCACCTCGTCAATATACATGCTCCTCGATATTGATGTTGTTGTGCATCACCATCTCCATTCATTGACGCCTCATCATGAGCTTTGACATGTTTCATTTTGTTTTTTGATTTTTTTAGAATTAGGGTTAAATGGATGAAATGTAGGTAGAGGTTGGATTTGTGATAATGAACATAAAGATGGTTTAAGGGATAAGGGCTGAGATAAAGGATGATGATGGGCAAGGAATATTAGTCAGTTTTAGGATTCTAATGGCTCATCAATCCATAATACATAAATAAAATGCTTTTTCATTTTACACACAAGTATTTCCCCATTTTTAATCAATTTAGATCGCTTTTGCATTTACAAAACTTTCAAGCTAATATTTTTCCCCATTTTTATTTTTACCCAAAATAATTTTCAATATCCAAAGTACCACATTTAAGCTTTAAATAAATTATTTAATCTTCAAAATTAATTCAAAATTTCTCAAATGTATTTTACTCCAAAAATACAAATTTCCAATGACCTTTAATTTCACATAACACAACTTAAACTTTAATATTGAATTTTAAATCCACACATTTATTATAAATAAACCCAAAAATAAATTTTTTTGAATTTAATTCAATAAAAATTTCAAAATAATATTTTCGAACTTAATTTTCTAATATTCAACTTTATATCCATTTAAAATATTTTGCACAACTCAAATTCATTTTATTCATTAAAATTCCAATTTAAAATGCAATAATACATTTTATTGTATTTATATTATTTAGCTCCATACTAGGATGTTATAAGTTACTATCCAAGTTGGTGTGCGAATCAAGAGACCATCATCGGTTTTCCTACTCATTATATTGAGTGTTTCTTGAATGTACATGTATAATATGTTAATGTCAAAGGCTCATACCTAACTTTCCATTGATTGAGATTTGTTGGTTACATAGTGTCGATCAATATTACGTGTAAGTCCTAATGTGCAGGATCGACGATGGCTAAATGTATAAATATAGAATTAAAGCACAGTAATCACATCAGTAGTAGAACAAATATAATAATAGTGGAAATAACATTACACAATCTATTTTATACTGGTTTGGATCTCCAATCCTACAGCCAGTCCCAAAATCTCTACCCTAGATTTTCACTAAATAACACCCTTACTTTGCTCGTAGGAATAGGCACCTAAGCAACAGAACATAATTTCAATACACTTTCTCGAGCAGTTGAACATGACTTCAATGCCTTTTCCTGAGCAGCAGAACAAGACTTCAACTTCGTAACAAAAGTTACTTTTCGGCACAATGTATCTCAATATACAAATTTGTCTCTTTTAGTTCAAAATCTCTTATAACCACCATAAATAATATGGAGATGAATGTGTTATCTCGCCTTTTGGCAAGGCCGTGACACTAAGAAATTGACTGGAAATCAAAGACGGTTCATCCCGGAAAACAGTTATACACAGGTTCGCTATGGATACATGTAAATTTTACCCGAGTCTGGATCGAGCTATAATTAACATGACACGACAAGCAAAGCTATGAAAGCCAATGTTCCAAATTTCAAGTCAATTCGAGTTCATATGCTCAAGATATGATCGATGCAAGCCAAGAAAATAAACTTGTTCGTATCCATTGATCAATCTTCTTCGCATCGGTTTTGTTCGAATCCATCAACAACGGCTTCCTTCGTATCCATCGGAATTGACTCACTTCGTATCCATTTGCAACCACCCATTTTGTATCCATCAGCAGTGGCACGGTAGTCCATTTCGTATCGATCCAGTTTCAAGCAAGCTTCATATCAATCGGCCACAGATCAATACGAAAGTAACACCTCCCATCGATACGAAACCAAATACTCAACAATCGATACGAAGTGGAACACAGGGCATCGATATGAAGTGGAGTGCAATAGAAGCGATGCGAAGGGGAATGCATAAGATCGATACGAAGAAAGCACATTCAAGTCGAAGACTCGGTCACTCGGCATGAAAAGTGGATCGATCCTAAAGGTTAGCACAACGTCAACTAACATCACGTGCAGAACAATCGACATGAAGCAATCGATACGAACAATATCGATACGAAGGCAGTAGTGTTTTGCAAATCCTAACTTGCATCGATCATAACTCAAAATCTACAAGTCCAAATACCACCAAATTTTCACAGGAGCTTGCGTACATCTTCAGGAATGTTCACGATCGATCCCGACTCAATTATACTAAATCCTGATCGAAACGAATTGCGTTCGTATCGATCACGGATCGACTCCAAATGATCAGGGATCGATCGCGTGGGCCTACCCACGTGAGAGAAAAGGTATTCCGAGATCTGAGTGAGATATTTGTAGCCTACACCTATAAATATCAGCCCAGGACCTATCGAAAAAGGACTTTTGGCCCTTCTTCGTCCAAACACTACTGAAATCACCATTGTACTCGAATTTTACCGTTGTAACTCATTGTAACCAGCAAGCAAAAATCAATAAAGTCAATCATTTCATAGTGGATGTAGGCCATACGCCGAACCACTCTAAATCCGTGTGTTTCTGTGCGTTTTTCTTGCTTATTACTAGTGTGTTTGTTAGATTTTCCTCTTTTTCCATTTATATTCTTCATTTTATCTCTTCAAACACATCCAAAGAGTGTTGTCCCCAATTTTGGTACAAACACTTTGGTGCTTTCACTGAGAAAACCCAGTTTTTCTCCTGCCCGCTAGATCTACTATCAATATCGGATTGCATAAATCCAAGAAGAAGATCCAAATTTCAAGTTCAGAAGTTCTTCCATCCTATTCAGATTTGTACCAAGTCTAGGAGAGAATTTCGCTATCCATCATGGTCAACACAAGGACTACTTCAACGGCTGCAGATCCGAAAGGACGGGACAGACAGAACCCCACAAAACTTCCTCATGCCGATCAGAATGCTGCCGGACCTTCAGATCCGCAAGGCCCGGTCACCATGGAAGAATTCTAACTGTTAATGAAAGAGCTGACACAGAGTCGTAAACAGCTTACTCAGCAACTCCGTGCCAACGTGGAATTGACCAATCAACTAAACCGTCAAAGACGAAGGAGATCCAGAAGTGATCAGCTTCCTATTCATCCACTGAAAGTTCAGCCTCTTTTGAGTTTACTCATGGATCCACGCACCCACGGTTGGATGGAAGTTACATACAAGCCACTGGGCATCAGCACACATTGAATCTTGGGCAACCGAGAGTTGCCTCGTCAACCAGCCATCATACTGGACCCTCCTCCGGAGGAGGTGCTGTCCCATATCACATTACCGACAACCGCACTACCACTGCTACTGAATTGGGAGTTGATGCTCGGAACCGAACGGATCCGACCCACCGCCAACGCAATCATACTCCTGAGCCTTATGTCCCTGAAGACATAGAACCAAGGGGGCGAGACATGGACCGTCGACCGCGACCAGCCCATCCTCGCATTTTGGAACCCGACCACACCTTGGCCCAGCATGCTCAAAATGTCTAGATGTCGGACATCCCGATGATGATCCGTCAAATGATCCGTGAAAGTCAAGGTCTTACTAACGACAACTGGGGAATCTCCCGGAGTCATACCCCTTTCATTGACGATATACTCTATGCTGAACCACCTCGGCGATTCAGGATGCCGACTCTACCTGTTTATGAAGGGAGCTCTGATCCCAATCAGCATATCTTAAAGTACGAATGGTTGATGAACGCTGCATGAGCCGATGATGCAGTCAAGTGTCGAAGCTTCTTGATTTCCCTATGGGGCATAGCAACTATGTGGTTTACCCATTTACCACCTCGATCTATCTCGTGTTTTGACCAGTTGGCAACAAAGTTTATTGGGCAGTTCCACATGCATGTCGCAAGTCCGAAAGATGTTAATACTTTGTCTAGTGTCACTCAAGCTCCTGGAGAGACAATTAGACGTTATCTGGAGAGATTTCATGCTACATGCACTGAGATTAGTAATCCCAACGATAACTCAATTCTAATGGCACTAACTAAGGGGATCGATCCCGATTCCGAGTTCGACAACTGGTTAGCCGGAAAACCTCCTGCGTCATTTGACCGTTTTTATTCCAAGGCAGCCCAATTCTTGAGAAGGGAGGATGCAAAACAGTCTAGGAAGAAGGATGATGCAGGACCCAATGTGAAGGGAATCCAGAGCAATGTTGCTATTAAACAAACCAGGGAGAGTTCCAGAAAGGTACAATTGAATATACAAAACAAACAAAATCAACAGAAAGACAATGGAAATTAGAATAGGAAGCGGGATTAGAATCGTGGGCCGCGACGTAGGGCTCCTATATTTGAAAACTATACTCCTTTGAATACATCGCTGGAAAATGTGTACTTATAGACTTGCAATACTATTCAGTATAAGAAACCTGCTCTGAAACAATCATCGAAAAAATAGATTCAAACGGGGAAGTTTTGTAGGTTCCACGATAGCTATGACCATTACACGAACGAGTGCCATCATTTGTAGGATTTTGAGAAGTTGATACATGAAAGAAAGTTGGAGCAGTTTGTGCGGGCGCCGCAGTCCGGAGGTGCGGGCCCATCGAATCAGAACCATATGCCAAATCAGGCGAGACAGGAGGAATCCGCTGTACCGACGGGAGGTTGGTGATAAATACTGTTAGTGGTGGTCCTTATCCAGCAGATCAGAGCTGAGGGGAAATGGAGTCGTATGCCGGCTCAATTAGGCATGCGAGCTTCGAATGTTGTAGTAGTTTGGAAGACGGGGTTTTGGCCAGGCAACAGAAGACGATGACAGATGACATTGTGTTTCGAAACAGGGATGCTGACAGAGTCGAAGCCCCAACTATTGATCCACTTGTCATTTCAGCTCAAGTAGGTCCTGCTTGGATGAAGAGGATCTTAGTAGACAGTGGAATTTCTGTCAACATACTATTCATGCGAGCCTATGACCAGATGAAAATGGAAACAAAAGACTTGAAGCCTTGTCAGTCTCGTATACATGGCTTTATTGGGAGCGCAACTATACCCACTGGAGTGGTGGAACTACCAGTGGAGTTGGGAATTGGAGAACGCCAGAGAGTCCGGATATTACAGTTTGTTGTGTTGGATATAGACTCGCCATACAATGCTTTCTTGGCTCGACCGGCTCTAGCTGAATTTAGGGCTGTCATTGCCCCTTGGTGTCTGACTTTAAAATTCCCTACCGACAATGGGGTCGGAGTTGTTCCGGGAGACTAGGCTGCTGGACGAGCCTGTTATGTTGCTGAGCTGCGGGAGGCGCAACGAAAGGAAAAAGGAAAGGGCGTAGTGGAATCTCTCTGCGTCCGCTTTGGGGAAAGTTGACAGCTAATGCCTGGGCCTAGGCCCGGGCACCCCAACCAATTCCCAAGGGATCTTGACCCGAGAGTTATTGAAAGTGAAGACGAAAGTAAAGACAGTCAAGCTTCCCCGGCCGAGCTGACGATCAATGTTTCGATCGACGATAGTTACGATTCTAAAATGATAAAGGTTGGATCTCTGCTAAGCCAACAGATGCAGGAGGAATCGGTTGAATTTCTCCGGGCAAACTTCGACGTGTTTTCCTGGACGCACTCTGACATGTGTGGGATCTCGCCTGACATCGCGAGCCACACATTGAATATTGACCCGCGGCATGTCGTGGTCAAGCAAAAAAGGCGTGGTATGGATCCAGAGAGATCTATCGCTCTTAAGGAAGAGGTAGAAAAAATCAAATCGAATTGGTTTGTCCGAGATGCACTATACCCGGAATGGATGTCAAATCCTGTACTTTTCCGAAAGCCAAACGGGAAATGGAGAACATGCATTGATTACTCAGACTTGAATAAAGCTTGCCCTAAAGATAGTTTTAAACTTCCCCGGATCGATCAGCTCATAGACTCAACAGTTGGACATGAACTCTTATCCTTCATGGATGCGTATTCTAGCTACAACCAGATACCCATGCACTTACCTGACTAGGAGCATACCAGCTTCGTAACCGATATGGGACTTTACTGCTACAAAGTTATGCCTTTCGGACTCAAGAACACCGGGGAAACTTATCAATGGTTAGTTAATCGAATGTTCGCTAACCAGATCGGAAAAACCATGGAGGTATATGTGGATGACATGCTAGTGAAGTCGCAATTCTCCACTGATCATATCAAAGACCTGGAATCAATGTTTAGCATCCTCCGAGAGTACATAATGAAGCTCAACCCGTTGAAATTTCACTTTGGGGTCGCATCCGGAAAATTCCTCAAGTTTATCGTCAACTCTCGAGGAATCGAAGCAAATCATGAAAAGATCTGGGAAATCAGAAATCTTGAGACCCCAAGAACTATAAAGCAAGTCCAGAGCCTCAACGGGAAAGTAGCAGCACTGAGCAGGTTCATTTCAAAATCCATTGACAAATGCATTCCCTTCTTCGATCTGATCATAAAAGGGAACGGAACTTTGAATGTACTACGGAATGTGAGGGCGTATTCCGAGCACTGGTTCAACATCTCTCTACACCACCCATTCTATCAAAGCCTATTGATCACAAGAGACTGTATATCTACCTAGCGGTGTCGGAAAACGCAATCAGTGCTGCCCTACTTTGGGAGGAAGACCAGATACAACAGGCAGTATATTACATTAGCAAACGACTGACCGGAGCAGAGAAAAATTATCCGAAGCTGGAAAAGTTGGCTTATTGCCTCATCATTACCTCAAGGAAGCTCCGTCCGTATTTCTAGGCTCATCCAATTACCGTTTACACCGACCAGCCGTTACGACAGGTCCATACGCGGCCTGAGACGTCTGGAAGGTTACTCAAGTGGAATATCGAGCTAAGTCAGTTTGACATTACTTACACTCCAAGGCCAGCCATTCAAGGACACATCCTAGCAGACTTCATCACTGAAATCATTATCCCGAAGGACTTGCCCGAAACCAGTGAATCTCCCAAGTATATCTGGAAGTTGCATACTGATGGTGCATCAAATGGCTGTTGCTCGGGCACCAGAGTTGTATTGGAAACTCCTGAAGGCCGATCTATATGCTATGCTTTAAGGTTCAATTCCATGCAACCAACAACGAAGCCAAATATGAAACCCTACTTACTGGATTAGGCTTGCCAGAGATTTAAGAATCATTGTTTTGGAGATTTATTGTGACTCGCAGTTAGTCGTGTGTCAAGTTCGGGGGGAGTACCAGGCTAAAGACCGAAGGCTGGCTGCTTACCTAGCTCGGGTCCAGGAGATATTGAATCAGTTTGACTATTATGCCATTTATTGCATATCCCGAGAGCGCAATTAGAAAGCCGATTCATTAGCAAAGTTAGCCAGTATAGGTGAGGCATGGAAAATGGGAATCGTTCCCATTGAAACATTATCTTCCCCGAGCATCGATCAGATGGAAACATATTGGGTATTTGAGGTTATTCCCGATAAGGATTCATGGATGACTCCGTTCAGAAACTATCTCGAGCATGAGACCCTGCCGGAGCGCAAGAGTGAAAAGAGACAAGTTCTTCAAAAAGCTTCGCGGTTCTTTATTTGCATTGCTGAAACAAAACAACAAAACACTATCCAGAATGGAGTCATGTATAGAAGATGGTACTCTATTCCTTTACTCCGGTGTATCACTCACGATGAGATCAAACGAGTATTGCATGATGTACACGAAGGAGAATGCGGCGATCACAACGAGGGGCAAGCACTTGCCAAGAAAGTGCTCCGATAAGGATACTATTGGCCGACTGTAAATCGCGATGCATCAGATTACGCCAAAAAATGTGACAGATGTTAGAAGCACGCTCAAATTCCAAGAGCCCCACCTACCGAAATAACTCAGATGGTCAGTCTATTGCCGTTTGCCATATGGGGCATTGACATTGTTGGATCACTACCTCTAGCCAAAGGTGGTGTGAAGTACACCATCGTCGCAGTTGATTACTTTACGAAGTGGGCGGAAGCTGAATCCCTTGCTATAATCACGACAAAGAAAGTGACCAACTTTGTAGTGCGCAACATTATCTGCTGATTTGGTCTCCCATATACCATCATCATAGACAACGGAGCCCAATTCGACAGTGTTGAATTTAAGAATCTCCGTAGTTGCACACCCTCAAGCGAATGGACAGGTTGAAGCTATTAATAAAGTTATAAAGTCTATTCTGAAGAAATGACTAGAAAAGGCCAGGGGAAAATGGGTCGATGAACTTCCTATGGCTTTATGGACCTATCAGACAACCCATAAATCCGCGACCGGCCACACTCCTTTCTCTCTTTCTTATGGCTCAGAAGTTGTTATTCCAATCGAGATGGAAGTACCTTCTCATCGTGTGACTTTTTATGATCCAAAAACGAATGCTATATTACTTGCCGAATCTTTGGATTTATTAGATGAGAAGCGAGAAGAGGCTGATTTTGAGGGCAGTCGCATACCGAAGTCGAGTCACCCGATTATACAATGCCAAGGTCCAACCCCGAAGCTTTGAACTCGGCGATCTCGTCCTCACGAGAATTTATCTGATTCCTTCACATATGAAGCCAATGTGGGAAGGCCATATGTTATCGAACGAAAGCTCGGAGATGGCACATTTAAGTTATCGACCTTTGACGGTCTCACTCTGCCGAGAGCTTGGAACAGCGAGTGTCTTTGTCGCTACTACACATAACATGCTCTGTTTATTTATTCAGTCTACTTTTCATTTGCAATTTGTTTATGCATTTCGAAATTTGAACTTGTAATAAGGCAACTGACTTTGTCGTATTTTCTTATTTCAGCAATAAAATGCAATCTCTTCGAGCCAGAGCTGTGATTTATTTGAAATACGACATATGACCATCACTATGCACGGAGAGCTAAGTTCCACCATATGGTGGGATTTATTCAAATAGGGAGTGACTGTGATACGACCGGTCACTCACTAAGTGAAACCCGAGCTCTGTGACAAGCCATCACACTAAAGACAAAAAAGGATTGATACACGATAATCCTCTAACTAACTCCAGATTCCCAGAGTGCGAACTGGAAGTATAAACTTATAAATGCGGTTTCGAAGAGGGTGGATCCATCCACCTAATGACTTTGCCCGTATTCAAACCAAGTTCGAGGAGGATGGACCCGTCCATCTACCAATCTCACTTGTTAAATCAGGGTTGATGTGAGTCGACCATCCATAATCCTGATAGATCCGTCGTTCTCGGAGTGCGAACGAAATCCTAAAGCCTAAATAGATGTGACTGACCATCTGTCGGCCAACTCCAGATTCCCGGAGTGCGAGCTGGAGTATAAACATTAATACTAAATGGGTGTAATTGACCACC
Organism: Allium fistulosum; assembly: GCA_030737815.1. NCBI lineage: Eukaryota > Viridiplantae > Streptophyta > Magnoliopsida > Asparagales > Amaryllidaceae > Allium > Allium fistulosum. The sequence goes on from CM060903.1 coordinate 857,926,683, forward strand.
CATCAACTAACTTCGGATTCCCAGAGTGCGAATCAGAGTATAAACATCTACTAACTCCGGATTCCCAGAGTGTGAATCAGAGTATAAACATTAAATAACTCCGAATTCCCAGAGCGTGAACTGGAATATAAACATCGACTAACTCTAAATTCCTAGAGTGCAGATTGTAGTATAAACGCAAGCCGGGTGTAACTGACCACCCGCGAATCAGTCTAAGACCCCAGAATGCGGACGAAGTTGTGAATATCAAACGGGCGTGATTGACCACCCATAAAATAACTTAATTCCCTAGAGCGCGGACGTATCTCAAAACCTTGTGCATGTGTGACAGACCACCAATCTACAAGTGCAATCCTCGGAGTGTGGATACGATCGCCAATAGACGAGCAAGCATGTTTTGACCACCTGAGCTCGTCTTGTTTCAATTCTGCTTCAGCGAAGTTCAGCTCGATGTATTAAAAGCAATCAATGATTGTTAACCAATCTTTTCAACCTATCCCCCGAACTGGGGGCAGAACTTAAATGCCACTTACTGATTGAAACAGTGCAGTATCAAGATTCGATTTAACACTCGATCGCAACCCGAAGCCGTAGCTCCGGAACTTAGCAACTAAACCCGGGTTCGATTTAAAGACTAAAACTCCACAAAGTATATTGAATGGAAGTTCAAGTGCTGAAGCACTTTAACAAATGAGTGCAAACTGAGCTAGAGACAAAATGAAATTTTATTTCAACTATTCTTTGAAAGGAAAAGATAAGTACAAAATTATACCAAAAATCCTACTAGGGGGAGCCGAACCCACATCTATACACGGCCTACAGAACGCAAAAATAGATTCCTATCTATCTACCAAAAATGAGCCGAAAAGACATATCTATTCTTTCTTTTTCCTCGGTTTCTTCTTCGGCGTTGACCCGTTGGATTCGCCGCTTGGTTTCCTCTTCGAACCCTTGCTTTTTGGCGGCTGATCTCCAGTTGGGGGCATTATGTTAACTTCCTCCTCCGAACTCATGTGAATAGGGATGCTTCCTGAAGGCGGAGTCAGAGGGATAGGATCAATGTTAGCAGGCGGAGGAGGCACACTTGTATCAATGACCGTTCCTCCCGGGGAGATCATCCGCAAAAGGGCTGGGCCAGGTCTCGCCATTCCACCTCCAAAGCCACTGCCCCGTGCAGTTGCTTCCATCTCGGTGTTGATTTCATCCAGTATCTCCTCTTCGTGAATTGTTTGAGCATCGCTGGGGATGTTAGCAGTTGGGCCCGAAGAGCTGGTCACTGGTGCGCCTCCACTCATGACAAACGACAGATCAGCAAAGGGGTCACTGTGATGACCGAGAAGTACCCCCATCATCTGTTCATCGAAAGTAAGTGTGCTCCCTTGTACCCCATCCGTAGGTGCAGTAGCTGTTGTCGTGGTCGCTTCCGTTATGATAGCCTCCTACTCATGATGTAACTCTTGGGTTGCAGGAGGCATGGCAGATGAAGCTCCTATCACTGAATAGAGACAAAGAAAAAGTTATTAGTGATTCCTTTTAGTAACGCTCCCCACTTTGAATGAGCATAAGAGATGTTCAGAATACCTTCCTCAGAATGAGTTGTAGGCAGAAATGGAGCAGCTTCAGTGACGTGCTCGTGAACTGGAGATAATCGCGGTTGATCGGGATTATATGCAGGAAGAGACCGAGGATCAACCGCAGATGTAGATTCAGGCTGAGTTGGCACAAGAATTTCGGAACTCGCATCGTGGTGCTCAACACCAGAACCCTCTCCAGCTTCCGAATGCTGAGTGCCAAGTTTCTCCTTTTCGTATGTGATCGTGATGTCATGGAGAACTTTCTTTTCATCTTCACTCAGCACCCGGTTCTCTAGTTCGAATTCATCAGTTTCTTCAGCTTGGTGTTTTGCCTTCTCGTCATCCACCAATCGGCCCCAAGCGTTATACAAGTGTGAGGGATAGTTATCGAGCCAGGTCAGGTCTCGGTGTTTCAAAACATTAGCATTATATGTGACAAGGAGATCTTCGATATCAGCCTCCAACCTGGACTCTGCCATCTTCACTTCATTTTCAATCCTGGCCTCGGCCTTCTGAATTTTAAGTGCTGCCACATCCCTCTCATTCCGGAGCACCACAACCTGCTCGCACGCCTCCGAAGCAGCTTTGTTCGCATCGTCTTTCTCCTTGACGATTTCAGAAAATTTGGCCTTAAGCTCCTCAAGTTCCTTCAACGCAACATCCCTTTCGGCCGTAACAGTGGTGCTTTGGTGGCCCATCTCTTTAACTAAAGCAAAATACGTCTGTCGCATCCTTTCCATGGACCAATTTTCCTCATCGGCTTTCTTAGTGGCCTATATTTCCGACTTCCTGGAAGATTCGGCCTCATTTTTATGCACTTGTATTATACGGTCCTTTTGAGCGATATCGGTTTCTAACTTCTCGATTACTTTTGTCTGCTCAAAGGCCACCACTGATGCTTTATCCGTAGTCTTCATCCACTCCCTATATTGGTTGTAAATATCATGGATATAATCATGCATAGTTTGTTCCGCCTCAACTGGGATTCTCTTTAAATGTAGAGGAAAGATGAAGCCGTCAAAACAGATGTTTGGGGAGTCTTTTTTCAACTGGGCGATTTTGATTACTCCTTCCCCAGTGGGCTCAGTAATGGCTTGTTCAATGACAATGGGAGTTTCAGCCTCGGTTCTACGGCGCTGTGAATCCAACCTGGGAGCTTGAGAAGATGGTTTTTGGCGTGGAGGCTCTAAGGATTGTTTCTCGTGACCGGAGGGTGGTGTTGGAGCTCGAGGAGGTGGAGAGCATGATCGAGAGCGATATCTGTATTCTCTATCTCTATCCCTCTCCCTCTCATAATGTTCTTGACTATAATTACCACGATCGCGCTCTCTATCAGCTTTCCTTTTACGAGACTCATAGTATGAACTGGATGACTGGCGTGCAGAGCTAAGGCTTCCTAACATAGATTCTCGCCTAGTCATCGTATCTGTAAAATAAAAAAAAAAGCAGAATCAGTAATCTCTAGAAAAGAATTACTTATGATTGGAAATCGTGTAGTGCCATGAAGTGTATGTATGCATGTGTTAAACCCCCTACCAACCGGATATGTCAGCCACACTTGTAGGAAGTGACTCGCTTAAATCTAAGGCACTTTGAAACCCTTCCAATCCAGTGTCGTGTTGGAGCGACACATAGTCCGGAATTGGAATGTCGGCAAGCCCTTCAAAAGGATTTTCCATTTGTGAGGGAGGAGCCTCCGGAATTCTAGCACCGGAGGCTGGTAGGGACACGATTACGGATTTCCAGCTCGAAGACTTATGATGCTTATGTGCTACTGCCTTGCCTTTTCTCTTTCCCTCTAAATTCTGAAAACTGTCAGGAGGCCCGACTATGGGCTCATCTTCAGTGGGTATATTTCCTTCATCACCCTCCTCAGCAATAACAATCCCGGGTGCTTTACGCTTCACCCATCTCGCCGGGGCTGCTCTAAGCGATCCCTCAAGTCTTATGCTCTAGTTTCGATCGATTAGCCTGACAATCCTCAAGTTTCTATCTGTGAGCACTGAGTCAATGTCTCTAATCTCGCCTGGCACTTCCTGAAGAAGCCGCACTATTTCTTTGAAGTGGGCACCTTCGGGTCGCAGAATTGCGGCTGTAAAATAAAGAAAATGTTAGACTTAGCACTGGTTACAACTATCTCATTAGCCACTAGAGAAATTACATCACTTACGTCTGACTAACTATCGGCTGGCAAACCCTGGAGGGCATCAAACGTAAAACCACTCCGTCATAAAGTAGCTAAGCTTGGTCCAGGATACCGTCACCACTTGGCAATTTCTAACTGCCTCAAGAAATGTTAATGAGGGATTGTCTCCCCAACTCTTGACATTAAACAAGTATCGGACCTCTTCCGGAGTTGGAGGTCAAAAGAGATGTTCCATGAAGACGATGAATAGACTGTTCAATAGTGCATATCCATTTGGATGTAATTGCGATGGAGCGATTCTGAAGAAAGCTAACATTTCTCGAATATATCGGTTGAATGGAGGAAGTGTTCCCGCTGTGCACGAGTGGCGATTAAAGGCTGTGAATCCTTCTAGGGGAACGTGTGGCCTGTCATTCGGGCCGGGAAGCAGAACTTCGTCTAATGGTAAACCGTGTCTTAAGCATATTCGCCCCAACATATCTTCGAAAATATTGGATGGTATAGAATCTTGAGGATTCGAGATAAAAGTTGCTCCTGGTAGCTCGTCCGGAGCTGGACCTATTACTTCGGCTGCAATGGCCGGCATCTCTATTATCGGAGAAGACAAACTTTGAGGCTCCTGCTGTTGTGAACTTGTAGATTCCATAACTAATCAACTCATCAAAAACCATCATTAGATGATAATAAGCTCGTGTGTTCCCCAGTGTGAAGTGCATGAATGTGTTGTGCAATGCAGTGCTACATAATACTAAAAGATTCTACAAAGTTTGAGAAATGTTCAAACGATAAGACTTCGGAATTCAACTGGAGACTTTAGAGACTTTGAGAATGTGTTGTGCAAAACCGTCATCGCTGACCGTCACAGTTGTGCCATCCAGACTTTAGAGACCGATCCGAGTTAAAGTTTGTTAAATTCAATCAAGTTACAGTTCCATCGACGAGCTTCGAAAGGCAGTCAAATGTGCAGTGAAACGGTTAAGTTCAATTATGCAAGGCCGAAACTCGTCGAAGTCAAGTGTTCAAGTATGCAAGGGATTTTGTATCGATCAAAAAATTAAATTCGAATCGATCTCCAGAATTCGCTTCGTATCGATACAGGAACCATCAATTCATATCGGTCATAGAACATCATTTCGTATCGATCGTCCAAGGCCATTCGTATCGATACAAAATCCCTTACTTCGTATCGATCATCAGCGGCGCTTTTGTATCGATCATCATACCCCAAATTTCATATCAGTCAATCGATCCGAAGGTCCACCAGCCATGGATATGAAACAAGACTTTCCCATCGATACGAGATTACATTGTATCCAAGATCGATACGAACTTCCTCATGCCATCCATCATTCCAGATCGATACGAATTCCTAGTCCTAGATCGATACGAGGGTATTCTTCCTTCCTTCTCCCATCGATGCGAGGTCAAGGCAGAGTCTCTTCCATGAGTACTTCGTATCCCTCCATACTTCATCTTCCCCAATCAACACAGAGACTACTCTGACCTTCCTCGACCTCGCTTTGACCATCTCCGACCTCCTGTTCACCAAAATCGGCCATGAATGTAAATGGGATGACACGAGAATTCGAATCTCATCATATTACGATTGAGTTTCGTCGATTATTTACCTAATTTCAGCAATTAGTTCAAGGGATTGGTGTTTGATTCGATTCGAAAGCAAGATTCTATTTCCTGGTTTTTCAATCGATACGAAGGCACACTAGAAAATGAGAGCAAGTAAAAATTATAAGTACAAAATTCTATTTATATGGGTATGAAACCAAAGAACGAGACGATTCACCTCACAAACATGTTAACCAGTGGGAACGTCCTCCCCTCTGATCGATGCGAAGAAGCCTTCTTTGTATCCATTCGTCATCGATCTAAGACAACAGCTATTCGCATCAATCAGCAATCCATCGATGCGAAATGACGACTTTGTATCCATTACTCTGTGGTCCACTAGTACTCGTATCCATCGATACGAAGCATGTATCGCCATCGATACAAAAAACAAAATTTCAACTTTTCACATCTATCCAGGACAGGATCGATACGAAGATACACTCTAAAACAACCATCAAGCATTGTTACAACTTGAATCTCACACCGATTCACGAGAGGTTCGATATGAAATTCGATACAAAAAACCGACAACGACTCGTGAACGTACGAACGTTAACAAGAGTCAGGTTAACATACATACATGTATGACGGACTAATGCTCAATTTTCAAAATTCACAAGAATTGGATGCTCACTTGATGACAATTACAACAACAAACAACAGTTTGCTATCATTCAACACTCACGTTGCAATAGTGCCTAGTACAATAAATGGTCAACAATTCAAATAAAACTATTTAGAATAAAGATTACAGCTTTTCAAAGCACGTCATGTTCTCACAAGTCGTACTTTGGGGGGCAAATGTTATCCCGCCTTTTGGCAAGGCCGTGACACCAAGAAAATGATTGGAAATCAAAGACGGTTCATCTCGGAAAATAGTTTACATAGGTTCGCTATGGATACTGGTAAATTTTTCCGGAGTCCGGATCAAGCTATAATTAACATGATATGACAAGCAAAGCTATGAAAACCAACGTTCCAAATTTCAAGTCAATCCGAGTTCATATGCTCAAGATATGATCGATGCAAGCCATGAAAATAAACTCGTTTGTATCCATCGGTCAATCTTCTTCACATCGGTTTTGTTCGAATCCATCAACAACGGCTTCCTTCGTATCCATCAGAATTGACTCACTTCATATCCATTCGCAACCACCCATTTCGTATCCATCAGCAGTGGCATGGTAATCCATTTCGTATCGATCCAGTTTCAAGCATGCTTCGTATCGATCGGCCACAGATCGATACGAAATCAACACCTCCCATCCATACGAAACCAAATACTCGACGATCGATACGAAGTGGAACACAGGGCATCGATACAAAGTGGACAGCAACAGAAGCGATACAAAGGGGAATGCACAAGATCGATACGAAGAAAGCACATTCAAGTAGAAGACTCGGTCACTCGGCATGAAAAGTGGATCGATCCTAAAGGTTAGCGCCACGTCAACTAACATCACGTCAGAACCATCGACACAAAGCAATCGATACGAACAGTATCAATACGAAGGCAGCAGTGTTTTGCAAATCCTAACTTGCATCGATCATAACTCAAAATCTACAAGTCCAAATACCACCAAATTTTCACAGGAGCTTGCGTACATCTTTAGGAATGTTCATGATCGATCCCTACTCGATTGGACTAAATCCTGATCGAAACGAATTGCATTCGTATCGATCATGGATCGACTCCAAACGATCAGGGATCGATTGTGTGGGCCCACCCACATGAGAGAAAAGGTCTTCCAAGATCTGAGCGAGATATTTGCAGCCTACACCTATAAATAGCAGCTCAGGACCTACTGAAAAAGGACCTTTGGCTCTTCTACGTCCATACTCTGCCGAAATCACCATTGTACTCGAATTTTACTATTGTAACTCGTTGTAACCAGCAAGCAAAAATCAATAAAGTCAATCATTTCATAGTGGACGTAGGCCATACGCCAAACCACTCTAAATCCGTATGTTTTTGTGCATTTTTCTTGCTTATTATTGGTGTGTTTGTTAGAGTTTCCTCTTTTTCCATTTATATTCCTCATTTTATCTCTTCAAACACATCCAAAGAGTGTTGTGCCCAATTTTGGTACAAACAGAATGAACAAGGTGTATAGAAAGTGATATGGCCTTTGTTGGGTAATGTGAAGTGATAATGTGAGGCTTAGACTGTTTTAATTTACCGTTTTGAGTGATTTTGAAATGAATGCACAATAAACAGAAATTGGGGTTTTTGGTTTGAGAGTAAAAATCAATTTCATTCGAGAGAAAGAGAGTTTGAGTACATATAATTGAGTGGTTGTTTTGGGGATGAAAAGAGGCTTTTATAAGAATGAAAGGAAGCCATTAAATAGGTGAAACCCTTCAGAAATTTGTTTGGCGAAGAGAAACATTGAATGGAGACAAAATGCCTTTTTAGAAATATAGCCGGTGGAGGAATTTTAAACAAGTGATTTAAGACAGAACCGTACAATAGCATTTTGCTTTGGAAAATGCTATATAATGTCTATACAGAATGTAGCCATTGCAGTCTTTGATAACATTTTGGCTAAAATCTTATGATTTGCAGCTGTCAAAAAATGCTAATATTTTGCCCTTGAGTCCGTTTCTTCTTGACGTGGTAGGGTCCAAATAGATTTTCAAACACCACAATTGATCTTTGAATGCTCGAACACCTCGTAATTGATTAGCATCCTTCATATCTTATCCTTTTGCATATGTATGTTAACATGTTGAATTATGCACATGTATTTGCTTCTTTAATCACCTAAATACTTGATAAGTCATCAATAACATTGTTGTAATGTTGTTATCTTCAAAATACTGGAATCATTTTTCCAACATTCTCTCCCTTTTGGATGATGACAAACTTACAACTTATATAAAATAAAATTTATATAATAATGCTCCACCTTAATGTATGCTACACCTATATCAATGACTCCCCGATCAATATGCTTGCGTTTTCTACACATTTCTCCCCCTTTGGCATCATCAAAAAGAGATAAAACATATGGCATATTTTAGTAAATTGTAGCTCCCCTTTAAGCTTACAATGTATGATGCTCTTCCCAAATTCATTTATTTGTCTTTATTTGAAGTATCATTTCCACATGCACCAGTAAATTTAGAATCAATCTCCCCTTAATATGTGACGTACCTGAAAATAATAGAAAATATATTTTGGTACCCACTTCCTACGTTAGGGTTCAAAAATTAGACAAAAGGTAAATATACCCAAGAGGGTGTGATAGAATCTTTGAAAATATAATTTTCATTATTTACTACATCAATGAAATAATCATGAATATTTATCTCTATCGTCCATTTTACAGGAACCCATATATTTATATATTGAAATTTCTATTTCCCATTATATTTATATTTCTAAAATTAAGATATGGAATATAACATGTAGAAAACTTGTTTTTCTACGAAATGTGGATTAATGTCTTGTAGTAGCAACTTATTATATATAAAAGCATATCTAGCACTATTATTATTATTTGTTTTCTTATATTATATTCCACTTTTATCAAGTAAAGGTCTGGAACTAGATAAAATCATGTTAAATTGTTTTGACCTTTATTAAATTTTTTGACTTTATTTTTAAGTTTTTCAAAATTAGCTTTAAATTCACAATTATTATTTTCAAAAGAAATATTATTATTTTTCAAAGTATCAATCTTTTTAGTTAATTCAAAATTCTTGTTTTTTAACGTACAGTTCTCATTTTCGAGAAGAGAAATTCGAGATTGTGAATTAACTAGAGAGGTTTGTAATAAATAATTTTGTCTTTCAAATCCAAAATTTCTTTTGAAAAGTTTTCTTTCTCTTTTCTGAATATAGTATTTTGTTGATCTAGAAAATCTTTAAGCGCCATAAAATTATTTTTCAAAACATCAAGTTGATTTTCTAAATCTAATTTCTCAATTTTCAATTTCTCATTTTCAAGTTCGGTAGATTTCATATTTTCTATAAAAAAATTTGTTTAAGATCTTATTGCATATACCAACTAACTCATTATTATCTTCTTATGAAAATTTTAAATTTGAAAGTACCCGTTTTACAGTCCTCATTAGTGGTGCCTTTGATAGTACCGGGGTATTTGCTTGCTGCATTTCGGTCGGATCTTTTTTTGACCATTATCTATGATGTTGTGACGATCGATAGAATTCCAGGCTCTGATACCACTTGATAGTCGCGTAGCGTTGATCAGTATTACTTGTAAGTCACTGTGTATAGATCGATGATGGCCAAAGATATAAATATAGAATTGAAGTGCAGTAATCAAAGCAGCAGTAATATAAATATAATAGCAGTGAAAATAAAATAACACAGTCGATTTTATACTAATTCGGATCACCAATCCTACGTCCAGTCCCAGAATCTCTACTCTGGCTTTTCACTAATGTAATGACCCGCCTTTTCGACTCTCAAAAGTCGACAATAATACATCCACAGTATTCACGTGCCAAGCATCCAAGTGTCAGAAAGACAAATTGTTGGGATGAAAGAAAGAAAAGACAGAACAAAATCTCATATCGTGACGAGTAATATATAATACACAATAGATCTTTACAAAAGAAAAGTTTATATACATACATCAATTAAACTAACCTATCATCAGCCTGGACAGTTATAACAACCTGCCCTCACAAATGCTGATAAATACAAAACAACAAATGCAGTGGAAATAAAAGATACGTGAATACGTCTTGGAGTCATCCAGCTCGTCTCCTGAAGCTCCAAAGCATCCAAAACTAAATATAGAAATATACTCGGGCTGACCCGAGCATTATAAGAAAATAACACCCAGATCAGTCTGGTAAACCAGCATGAGAAATACAAATCATACGGATTTTTAATGTTATAAAACCTTTCAAAATAAAGGTATCTCGTAGGACCACATCGCATATAAACATAGAAAGGTTTTTACCATACAATAACCAAACCATTTTTATTAGAAAATCCAGTGATATTATAATAATGTCTACGGTTTAAAATAAATATATAACATATTTTGAATGGTTACCCATAATTACATTTAACAGTATTAGGTTCTATAACTAAAACAGTAAGGCACGTATTAGAGATTGGATTCCATACAATGACAAGGCATCGGGGTACCACCTACCACGGTACATCTCTAGATAATGTACCGAGGTTACAAACCTTGCAACACCTACAAATCAGAGCCGGCCTGCCCTTTGAACATGACATAGTCGAATTACATCAATGCCCGAGAACCGAGGCTGCAAACATTGCTCCTGGCCCCACCCTTTTCCGTGTGCACACATACCAATATTCATAAATATCGATCTAGATCAAGGAATGAAGCTTCTAATAGTAGAGAACTACATAGCCCTGAAGCATATTCCATGTTTTGTCATTACTAGTCGTAAGGCTTGTGAAGCCATGATTACCTTTTTCCTCTTAGAAAATCCCACTTCGAATGCTAACACTGCCCTCTAGGCAACAACGCAATGCCTGCATTCATCTATACAAGTTGTTCAGGATATGAACAAACCGAAGGCATTACTTCTACTATATCCATTTTGGAATCATCCTCAAGATTAGTAGCAAATCCCTTGCACTTCAAAAGACTCTATCAGTTCGAAGTAGTTTTCGAATAACATATATGATCCCAATCCCTCCAAACCAACGATTGATAGTTTTCAAAACTGGCCAAGGTTTGATAGTCAGTTATTTAACTATTAAATAAACAAACAATCAAATCAAAGATTTAACTTCATATGGAAACCAAGCATGGTTAAGCACATACGCAACCGCTAAACCTCTTTAAGTAATCCTTTCATTAATTAAAAACACTTTATAAATTTTTGTATTAAAACACTTTTACAAAAAATATACACAAGTATATTACTCATTCATTACTCATCTATACTTTTTCACCGCTTGGAAAAATATCCAAATACTTATCTCATCGGTATAAGTTTATTCACAAAACCTTAAGAAAGATTTCACTTTCAAAACCATACTTATTGGGGTTAAAACAAATGTCAGTTAAACATTGATAATAATAAACCCAAAATGCTTTCCTTTTGGTGTAAGTAAATTATCATATGTAAATTAGAGCAAATATACATGCCACTACTTCCTGATTTCAATCTTGTGCTATCCCTCGATTAACGATGACATCAGAAAAGTTAGCGTGCTATCCTTGCTTTGACATACATTCTTAATTCTCAAAATAGGGGGAGTTTCCCTACCTTGGAATCTAATGTTAAGTATAAAATAATACTTTCCATACCACCATAATTTAAAATGATCATTTATAGAAATCAAATCTCATTCTTTTTATAAAACTCCTTTTTATAAGTCTCTTCATATTTATAAAACTCCTTTTTTAAATCTCCTTTCTATTTGTAAAACTTCTTTTATAAATCTCCAAATATAATTATAAAACACCTTTTATAAATCTCCAAATTTATTTATAAAACTCCTTTTATAAATCTCCAAATTTATTTATAAATCTCCAAATTTATTTATAAAAATTCTTTTATAAATCTCCAAACTTATTTATAAACTCTTTTTATAAATCTCCAAATTTATTTATAAAACCCCATTTATAAATCTCTAAATTTATTTATAAACTTCTTTTATAATTCTCCAAATTTATTTATAAACTCCTTTTGTAAATCTCATTTACTTATCACAAACCTCCAATTTCATGATAGAACCAAATACTTCCCGTAAAATGATCCATCCATATATTACTATAAATATGCAAATGTGATTTATTATACCAAGTTATAAAAATTAAATAATTTCCCTTTTTATGAAATACCATTTATAAATCTATTCTTTTATTTATAAAATGCCGTTTATAAATCTCTCTTTTATTTATAAAATACCATTTATAAATCATACTTTTTATACAATATTTTATATAAAACATTTCAGCAATATTTATTCCAAAATATTACTATCTTCTTTTAAAACAGAATTACTTTATTACAAAGGATAAATTCCCCTTTTATTTTCCACTAAAATAAACAATCATTATTATATGAACTTTCCTGTATAATAAATACTTCCCGAAATTCTTTTAAAACATTTCCATATAAATTAGAAAAGTTTAACAAAGATGTTGAAATATAATAAAGAAGTTAAAAACCCATTTTTAAATAAAATGCCATAAAAAATTCTCAAAAGCACCTTTAAAATCATCATCTGACTCAAAGTTATTTTCAAATCAAAAATAGGAAAGCATAGTATTTCAAACTACTATAATGAGACCAATAGCTACCATAGCACTTAACCAATCTACTAATACCTTTATCACCGAAATGGTTCAACTTTCAACATATGTCAATGTCATATCTAATATGACCAACTACCAAACTTTTAGCGTTCAAAAATTTATACAACAAGTATATAACTGAAATTTAAATCACAACGGCAAGAAATTCGGATTCCTCCATAAATTTCGCTGTATTTCATTTTACATGTCATTCACTTTTAAAAGCAGAAACTCAACCAAACCAAACCAATATACCATTCAAGTACAAAACAATAATTTTTTTCAATACTTATATCATATAATATTCATCCAGAGCTGAGATAACTCACTAAAATTCCAACAAATGCTTAAGCATTCCGGTTTGATTTAAAATCAAACATCGTTCGATTTTAGCCCAAAATTCTACTTGCTCCAAACTCGACAAAATCAATTCTAGTGCATAGATAATGCTCCTACGAGCGCAAAGCAATAGACCAGGTTCAATTTAGACCACGTATGGAAAAGTTATGAATTTTATAAGCTTTTGAATTAATTAAATAATTAATTATATAATTAATTTATTAATTACCCTCATTAGCACCTTCTAACCCAAATTTACACACTCCTGTACACATCCATTATCGTACATAAAGAAACCCATTTGCACGCCACCTTCCATCACTAATTTCTCCAACTCCGCTCCACGAAATCATGCAATGCCTTCACCGACGAACTCCACTCCGCAAAAGCTTCCTCCCCGACCTAACCAACTCGAGCTCAACCTCACCTTCCTAATCGAGACCTGCACCTTGCCGTGCAACATAAAAATTTTTGCACTCCCCTATACTCAATCGCAACCCACTATAGTTCCACCATCCATGCTCCTCGACATGAGAAACCTAATGCCACCAACGTCGAAGCCTATCGTCACCTCTAGCCACCAAAATCTGAAACCCAAGTTTGTGACTTCACAATGTCGACAACCCCAAGCATGATCGCACACGACAATGGTCACACGGATTTGAAGCTCCTTCCAGTACGAACTCAACGGATCCAATGGCGCTTGATTTCATGGTCTATAACTCTTGATTTTATTTTTTGAAGGCAATGGCTCATTTTTGTTTACTAGAAATTCAGAATGAAATGGGAAAGAGGAACAAGGAATAGTTAGAGGGAAGAGGTCGAGAGAAGTGTTTATTTTACAATTTCTGGCACTTCGTTATACAGTATTTTATTCGCGTACGAACCACGAATGATAGAAATAAAAATACGATCGCGCACAACAATGCGATATGGTCACAAAACAATAATAAAATACACGGGTTATCTAATTCTGTGAAATTCCAAAAATACCAACGTTTGCTGAAAAATACGTCAAACGATAATTTAAATATTTTCTACATTAAAATTTATGGAATAATCCTATACATTCATTTAAAAATATGTCACTAAAATCAAGTCGTTTTATTAACAACTGATTTTCTTATCATTTATCTCATTTGAACCAAATTTGAATATTTAAATAAATTAAATATTCACATTTGAAACGTTAAAAATTACAGGTCGTTACATTCTTCCACCCCTTAAAAGAATTTCGTCCCCAAAATTCCCAAAGGAAGAAAAATATCTCCACACCCTTAGGTGTTTAAAATTAACTATGTTACGAAAAAATTTCGACAACACCTCCTTTGTGTGGCTAGATGCCAAAAAATCACAATACCAATATAAGCTCATATCTAGGGACAACACAACGGCAATATATACTTATGCTATACCTTATATAGTGTGTATGAGACATAGCAAACCACCCGTTAAGCAATAAACACATACTAACTTGTCAAGCAATCAAACTCTACTCATGGAACCAAAAGCAACAAGCAAGCCCTTGCTTCCATGTACCTATATCTCACTTACATAATCGAGAAGAGAGTTAAACACGACAAATGAAACAATACAATAACTTATCCATCATATATCCTTAATCTAAGTGTGCTAAATCAAATATAGAAATCATCTCACATAAACATGCCATATTAAACCATGTAAACAACATTTTTAATGTTAGAAACATACAGTTATATTAAATCTCATACAATGTACATATGTCATATGTATGCAATATCAATCCGATCACTTGTACGATCACATAAACTTCTCTTCCAAACTAGTATCGCTCACTTGACTTCCCTAGTGCAGACTCGGATCAGGTTCCTAGATTAGAAACCTCTGTTCTCCTTACATAGTCATATACTATGATAGAAAACTTCAGAATCATATTAAGAATCCATATCAAGTGTTCGTTGTCAAGAATCAAGTGAAAAATCCTAACCCGGATCGGTGTAAATCACCTCGAAATCATGTACTCAAATCTGGATCAAGAACTGTCACGTGAATAAATGATCTTCGTACAACCTATGTATTTATTCCATTGGTTTCTTAACAATATCAATTACTTTTCATTTTAAATCATATTCATTTTTACTAATAGTATTTTATTCAATACTAAAATCATTTATAAACCATTTCATAAATCCATTACTTAAGTTTATTAACATTTTATAACTCAAGTGCATATTCATATAATACTTTCTACGTCCTAAGACTATATACAAAGCATCAGATTTGTTTTACTTAAGATGAATTTTCATTAATTAAAACTTGTTTAATTTCTCACTATCTTTCCATTCTAGAGTTATAAAACTCTACTTTTATATTTTCACAAACACTTAGCTTCAAGTCCTCAACTTACTTGGAAGTTTTTGGCTGTCCAAAATTATTGAACATTCCAATTCATTTCAATAAATGAAAACTACCAAATAACATATCATAATGAGATGCACAAACCAAACTACCCTAATACATAGGATACATACATCCATATAATAACTTAACAAAAAACTTTAGAATTAAATACCTGGGTTATATTTCAAATCTATTTGAAATAATAATATATACTTCTAACTTTAGTATATCAAATCATACTTTTAGGATTTTTGAATCAAGATCTTTTTTACCAAAACACTCTATAGCAAATTACTATGGTAGCATCCCCCACTTAGAAACTCGAAAATGAATGTTGATGATGCTGCAATCATCATAAAAATTATTTTTCAACGATGGAAGTGCATTCAGTACTTTCTATCTCCTTTAAAATCTCTTTAAAATATTTCTATCCTTAGATACTTTCAAATAATATTATCACTATTTTCCCTAAAATTTTGAAAACAATTTCCAAAAAACATCAAAATTTAAGTTCTGAAATTTTAAATTTTAAATCCCTTTTTATTCATAAACAATACTTATATAATTTCACTTTCTTATATAAAATCATTTCATAATGTTTATCTTTGTCTAAATTAAAATAAACAACTTAATTTATAAGGTGTTCATTTCAATATTCCCACAAGTCTATCTATCCAACCCATGTAGTGGAAAAGTAAAAATGCTCATAATCTAGTAGAGCACAATTCCAAAAATCAACAAACAATAAGCAATGCTCACAAACTGGCTGAGTACAACTAATCAAACAATAAATGATATAATTGAATATTGTCATTTCCTTAGAAACAAACACATCACAAATAACTGTATCAATTTCTAAAAATTATTCTTTTATATATAAAATATAATCCTAGGTAAAATTATTTTGTTTACCAAGTTTTTAAAACAATACTGTTTCAGTTTGCCTTATCCAAGTGTTTAGAAACCTCTATCGATACCATGACGTCCTATATACCGACTAGAATTCATAAACCACTGAACAAATTAACCAACACAATATAAAACAATTTTATAGCACTAACAAATACATGCTCTCATACATATATACACTCAAACTCATTATAGGGTGTTACTAAACCTATCTTTAATGAGTTTACCCCACCAAGGCCTAGGTTTTCGCTCAACATAAGCTCCGATACCACGTGTAACGACCCACCTTTTCGACCCTCAAAAATTGACACTAATACATCCATGGTATTTACGTGCCGAGTAGCTTAGTGTTGGAAAGACAAATTGTTGGGACGAAAGAAAGAATAGACAAAATAGAATACACATCGTGATGAGTAATATATGATATACAACAGATCTTTACAAAAGAAAAGTATTATATACATATATCAATCGGAGTAAACTAACATATCATCATCCTGGACAGTTATAACAACCTACCCTTACAACAACCTACCCTTACAAATGCTAATAAATACAAAACAACAAATGCAGCGGAAATAAAAGATATGTAAATATGTCTTGAAGGCATCCAGCTCATCCCCTGAAGCTCCAAAGCATTCAAAACTAAATCTAGAAATATACTCTCGGGCTGACTCGAGTACTATAAGAAAATAATGACCAGATCATCTGGTAAACCAGCATGAGAAACACAAATCATATGGATTTTTAATGTTATAAAACCTTTCAAAATAAAGATATCTCGTAAGACCACATCGTACATAAACACGGATGGGTTTTTACCTTACAAAAACCAAACCATTTTTATTAGAAAATCCAGTGATATTATAGTAATGTCTATGGTTTAAAATAAATATATAACATATCTGGAATTACCTATAATTACATTCAACAGTACTAGATTCTATAACTAAAAACATAAGGCACATAATAGAGACTAGATTCCATACAATGACAAGGCATCTGTAAACCACCTACTACAGTACATTTTTAGATAATAAACCTTGAAACCCCTGCAACTTAGAGCCGGCCTGCCCCTCAAACAGACATAGTTGGACTACATCATCCCTCAAGCAATGAGGCTGCAAACATTATACCCTGCCACATCCTTCTTCACCTGCACACATACCAAAATTCACAAATATCGATTTAGATTGTGGAACAATGTTTCTAATGGTAGCGAACCACATAGCCCTAAAGCATATCCCATGTTTTTATTGTTACCAATTGTGAGGCTTATTAGGCCACGATTACCTTTTTCCACTTAGTAAATCCCACTTGGAATGCTGACACTGCCCTCCAAACAATAATGCAATGCCATAATTCATCCATACAAGTTGTTTAGGATATTAACAAACCGAAGGCACTACTTCTACTACATCCATTTTGGAATCACCCTCAGAATTAGTAGCAACTAGCCCTTGCACTTCAAAGAACTCTGTCTTCGATTTTCATCATCTACAAGATGTCTACCATTCGAACGTTTATGTCAGTTCAAAGTGGTTTACGGTTAACATATCTGATCTCGGTCTCTCTGAACCAACAATCGATAGTTTTCAAAACTAGCCAAGATTTGTTAGTCGGTTATTTAACTATCAAACAAACAAA
Organism: Allium fistulosum; assembly: GCA_030737815.1. Classification (NCBI taxonomy): domain Eukaryota; kingdom Viridiplantae; phylum Streptophyta; class Magnoliopsida; order Asparagales; family Amaryllidaceae; genus Allium; species Allium fistulosum. The sequence continues at coordinate 857,944,570 of CM060903.1, forward strand.
CAATCAAATCAGAGATTTAACTTCATATGGAAACCAAGTTGGTTAAGCACATAAGCAACCACTAAGCCTCTTTAATTAATCCTTTCATTAATTAAAACCACTTTATAAATTCTTATATTAAGATACTTTTACAATAGAAAAACATAAGTATATTACTCATTCACTACTCATTTATACTCTTTCACCGCTTGAAAAAATATCCATATACTTATCTCATTAGTATAAGTATATTCACAAAACCTTAAGAAAGATTTCAATTTCAAAACCATACTTATTTGGGTTAAAACAAATGTCATTAAAACATTGATAATAATAAACCAAAAACACTTTCCTTTTGGTGTAAGTAAATGGATCGTATGTAAATTAGACCAAATAGACTTACTACCACTTCTCGATTTCAAACTTGTGCTATCCCTCGCTTAACACTGAAGTCGGACAAGTTAGCGTACTATCCTTGCCTTGACATGCATTCTTAATTAGTTAATTATCAAGATGGGGATGAGTCTCCCTATCTCGGAATTCAGTATTAAGTATGAAATAATACATTCCATACCACCATAATATAAAATGATCATTTATAGAAATCAAATCTCATTCCTTTTATAAAACTCCTTTCTATGAATCTCTTTTTATACAACTCATTTTATAAGTCTTCTTTCTATTTGTAAAACTTCTTTTAAAAATCTCCAAATTTATTTATAAAACTCCTTTCATAAACCACCAAATTTATTAATAGAACTCCTTTTGTAAATCTCCAAATTTATTTATAAAACTCCTTTTATAAATCTCCAAATTTATTTATAAATCTCCAAATTTATTTATAAAATTCCATTTATAAATCTCTAAATATATTTATAAACTCGTTTTATAATTCTTCATATTTATTTATAAACTCATTTTATAAACCTCTAAATTTATTTATAAAACTGCTTTTATAAAACTCCAAATTTATTTATAAACTCCTTTAATAATTCCCAAATTTATTTATAAACTCCTTTTATATTTCTCATTTACTTATCATAAACCTTCAGTTTCAAGATGGAACTAAATACTTCCCATAAAATGGTTAAACCATATATTACTATAAATCTACAAAATGTGATTTATTATACCAAATTGTAAAAATTATATCATTTCCCTTTTTATAAAATATAATTTATAAACCTATTCTTTTATTTATAAAATGTCATTTATAAATCTCTATTTCTGGAATGACCAGGAATTTTACTGCCTTAATTTGCGAATATTTAATAAGTTTTAAATATTAAAATAATAGGTTTATAATTAAATATAACTCTTCTAAATAATAACAAATGATGGTAAAATATATTTGTAATGACCTAGGATTTTGCCACTTTGAGGTAGGCAATTTAAATATATTTTATATAACCAATAAGTGGATTTTTATTAGCAAATAAACCTATTTTAATTATTTAATAACGATGATAAAATAGTTTCCAAAATTTGTTTACCAATATAGATTGTCCATAGAAAAATAGAAAATGTGACCGAAGAACATTTTCCAAAATTTCGACTTTTTGATACCCAAAATTCATAAGGAACGTTATACACACATGGTGCAACATGCACACATTTATATATGCTAGGATTAGTATTAATTAAGCATACTTATGTATATTAACTTATAAATATATTTATACCTAAGCTTGGATGTGACAAATTATGTTATAAAAGGCATACATATACATATAAACACACTTATATATATACAAATCATATGCCATACCTTAAGTAACCTACAACATGGCCTAGGGGGGTACTGTGTTCAAGAGAGAGAGAGGGGGGGAGGAATGGGGGTGCATGCATGCGTATATATTTAATTATAACCACTTTATATGTTTTAATAAATTTCCTAAGCGTATATATACCACTTCCCTTTCATAATTTTCATTTTACAATCACCATCTTCATTTTTGATTTCCTAAGAGCTTGAGAGTACATTCGTGGCTTCTCTTTATTAATTTTAAAGTAAGAAAAATCACTTCTTCTTACTCAAAATCTTTTCTTTAGTCCACTAAACCATTTTTGCATATACTACAACACCTCCTTTTCCAAGTTGCAAGCCCATCCACCGTAAAACATGCATGGCCGAGCCCAAACACATGCATGGTCGAGCCTAGTTTAGGTGTAAAAGCATCCAAAGTCTTCTCATTTGCAAGTTAACACCAAGATCTAGGTTGAATTTAAGTTTTAGTTAAAGTTTGGTGAGTAAAGTTCGTGTTTTTAAAACTCAAGTTACTAACTTTCTAAAGTTGTAAAATTTATTAGTTAAAATGTTACTTGAGCTTGTAGTAATGTTATATTTTTTGTATGCATGCATATATGTTGATTTGGTGTTGATTGCTTATGCCGAAGTTTGAGTGGGCAATAAAAATTATACCTTGAATATTGGAAAAGTTAGTTAGTATTATGAAGTAATACTTTGTTTATGATGGTGCTATAATGTTATGATGTGATATTGTGATTGAATGTCGTATGTGTTGTATGTAGGTTTATGATATGAAGATAGCGATTCGCTAACCAAAAGCAACTTAGAAATCCCTCTTTTTGTTGAAATGTTGTTTTGTTTCATTTCAAAGCGAAATGTTTTCAAGTTTAAATCTTTGATTTTGGTTTCAAAAGTTTATTTTCATGTTTTAAAGAAGACAAGAGTTCAAATTTGAAGTTTTTAAAGCTTTGGAATCCAAATTTCAAAAAGTTAAATCACGGATCCGTATAGCGATAGTCACTATACGCGCAGTTCGGAAAATCCAACTATTTTTTAAACTAAAATTATTTTCACTTAAAAGTCTTTTTGGAAATATTTCTAACTTTAATTTGGTAATTAGAGAAAATTATTCAATTATTTATTTAATGATTATTTAATAACTTAAAAATCTTTTTGGAAAAGTTATTGCATTTTGAACAAGACATTTAAAGGAATTTGGAAATTTATAAAGTGTTTTGGGTAAATGGATTTGATTTTTTAAGCAAAGAAGATTTCATAATTAAGGGATATTTATGAAATGAATTTTCTTATTAAAGGAAGCTAAATTGATTTAAGGTTATTTAAGAAGTTGTTTAAAGATGAAAAGTTTATAAAGAAGTTTTATAAATGATTTTGGGATGTTTATAAAGAATTTTTAGCAAATGATTTTGTAACGACCTAGAATTTTGAACCATTCGCATCCATTATAAGTGTATAGGTAGACACTCATGCCGGAATTGAATTGCTCAAAATACCGCGTTGTTAATTTAAATTTGGCAAAACTGAACATATACAGTAAATAAATAATCACAGATCACAAACACAGAGTAATAAATGCAGCGGAATTAAAAGAGATAGTAGTTCATGAAGCTACTATATGAATATATAAAATACATCAGAGTTTACAACAGAAGTGTAATACGATACATCAGATACAAATCAGAATACATCACTGGAATCATCGAATACTGAAAGCAGAATAGATGGTTGGATCTTCAAGCAAAGCTCCAACTCCAAAGGTGAGTCTCGAAAGCTGAACCACTCAGTCTGACCCGAGCGTAAAGCAAAATACAAAACACTCGAGTCAGGATTAACATTCTTATATTAATAAATCCAACTCAAGTGAAATAGCAATTGAAATACAAGTAACTCAAAGGATGTTTGGAATAACCATCCTTTAAGGATCCGTTAAACTATCTACTATGTAGTAGTGTACGATAAGTAGATAATGTCTATCAGTAATATAAAAGATATCAAAATAGCGTTAAGTCATGGCCCATTCCACCCTTAACACATTTTTATTCCCAAAAGCATATACAAGACCGTAGTTTCCCCAAAACCGGAAGTCACCAGAGGGCAATCCATATACTAAAGGTACAAATCAAAATCGTAGTGGTCGCGCATTGGATAATCAGTATGACAAGGTACATGAGGCGATACCAACTAGGATACTAGTAGTTGCCTGATCCGGACTGATGTTGGGCATAGCAGCTACTACCCCAACACCGCGAAACAACACTCCCATAATTGAGGGGTGCACCCAAATCGAATCACACAAGTAATAGATATGGTATCGAAGAAGTGTGTCCGCTAGAGATGGCGATCCTCAATGGCCCGACGCGGCTCCTGTTTTAGTCATGTCAGGGGTCATCCAAAATCGTTCTGTTTCTTCAGTCAACGCGTTCACCAAAACCATCCACTTCGTTCTGGATCAACACTCCGCGTATATTAGTTATTAAAGTGGTTTCAGTATCGACAGAGAGTATGTCCATATCCGATCCCGGTCTCTTTAATAACTACGTATTATTACACCGATGGTCATTTAATAACTTTCAAAACCAAAACAAATTCAATTTCAAATAGAATTTGTAAACCAACATTTCATGTGTCTTTCTAAATCAGTTTCCAAAATTTACGTTTCAAAACTTCCAAATTCCCATTTCAACATCTTATAATTCAATTTCAAATTTATTTAAAACAATTCAAATATTGATTCAAGTTCGTAAATAAGTTTCATCTCGAAATCATTAAAATCAATTTAGTTTTACATTCCAATCAATTTACATTCATTTATCGATTTCATTCAATATCCATTAAGTAAATTTGCCATTCAAAACAATTTCTATTAAATTTCCAGTTCATTAAATCCATTATTTAAATTCAACTTCATTACATCAAAACTTATCGATTTAATTAAATTATATTCATCAAACCAAATTCTTTAAATTTCAAGTCTTACATTAATTTCAATAAATCACATTTTATTTCTTGTTAAAGAAATTCCACTTCACTTATTTACTTACTTAAATAAATTTCCAAAACTTAATTAATAAAGAAACTCAATTTCAATTATTTACGAAGTAAATTCACTTATTCAAAAGTTCAATTTTCTTAATTAAAAATCCAATTCAATTTAATCATTAGATAATTCAATCTTATTTAATTATTAAATAATTCAAAACTTAATTATTAAATAATTTCAAAGTTTAATAATTTCAAACTTAATTATGATTTCAAACTTAATTATTAAATCATTTCAACTTAATTCAATCATTTCTCAAATTAAACATCGTTCTTCCATCAATTTCATTTTTATATTTTGTTTCAGATTTTTAAATATTAACATTTTCCTTTCATTAAAATTCGAATTTCAACTTCATTTCAAAACCATATTATTTATTCAAATAAAATCTTCGTTTTATTTTCAAATCAAATTATTAACCAATCGGGTTTTATTTAATTTCCTATCCTAGGTCAAAGTTCAATTTGGGTATTTATCATTTCAACCCGATTCCAATTCAATTCAAAATCAAAGCATAACAAAGGAAACTTGCCGTGTGATAACAGGGATGGTGTCAAAGTAAATAAACAAACAATAACAACAAACAATAACAATCCAAAAATTAATTCAAATAATCCCGAAATAACCGTATTAATTCGCATTGTTATTTGTACGAATTAACATAATTATTTCTAGAATCTACACTATCATTTCATGTAGATTAAAGATTATTACATTACGGTTTTCACATGTCAATCAACTTCAAATTTTTACACTACAACAATTAATCCAATATACGTCGATGGTTCAAAGTGTAATTATCACTATTCTACGTGTCAATTAATTTAACAATTAAAAGGGGTCATATTCACTAATCAAATTTAACATATAAATCAGTTTTAAAATTGTTAACTATCCTATATCCATTTCAATTCTGCATACTATTTATCATTTAACACTAACAATTTAACGTCCAATATAAACATCAACAATCAATCAATTATCAGCCAAACTGTATTATCATCACATAAATAATTAACAGATAATGGTGTCAAATGTCACAGGTGAACTGATACAGGCAGTAGCATATATAACAGGGTAATTAACTAACAGCAGCATATTTCAATTGTCGTTTCAATTGAAATCAAATTTAATAAATAAAAGAACGTTAATCGTGAGTGATTGCTCACCTTTCGAGGCTAGAGAGATTTGACAAAGGACGAGCTACGAATTCCAAAGCAACACCAGATAGATACGATTTGATGGAGAAAATAGGCCCGATGGACAAATCTGATACCAGGAATTTACGGAATCAAATTAGAATCGGATTAATGAAGATGATTGGTACGAATGATCTTATATATAACTATAATTATTCACATATAAAAGAAATCACATTCTAAATTCAAATACATTTAAAATTTAAAACATATGTATGTATTTCAAAGTCATGGTTTTTTTTTTACACATTAAATAAATTCAAAGCTTCAACAAGTATCATCAATATATATAATCTGAAACATATTATATGTGAAGCTTACTTATATACACATAAAGTACATAGACATATTATACAATTTCTGAAACCTGTAGGTCAGTACATAACTACATAATTTATAACTTGTATATCCCCATTCCTATTCTATAAAATGAACAGAGCTATCAGCCTCCACTTTATAAGTTACTATAAAAACTAATATTTTAATGCCATTACTTCCCTTATAACAGCAACATTCATATGTTATTTCATCAAACAGATATATTTAACTACTGTATAGTACATACTTGTACAAGAACAAATCTATAACTTCAAACTCAACAGACCCTGTATATCGACTAATGTATTCCCATATATACACGTACGAATCATGCAAAAGCATTCGAACTACAACTATAATATGATGTAGTATAATAAAATTTATTATAAAATAATATAGTTTTTAAAAACTCATATATACACAAAAGATTAATTTCAGAATTGCAAAACAAAATAATAGATATATATTTTACTGGCGAATTACACTTTAAAGTTTTTCAAGCTACTGTATAAACAGGCAAACCCAAAATAATATATATAAACTAATTTATATGCATAAAGGAAGTCTGCAGCCTAGATTCTAAAGCCAACCATAATATATATTACCCTATAAACTATACCTATTTATACAAATAAACTTACGCACTTTTACATGCAAAAAGGCAAGTCACACCAGGCAGCAACGAGTAGACGAGGCTGAGGCCAAAGTCAGGTGGTCAGGGAAGGAATGGTGGCGTTCGTCGTAAGTTCATCGGCAAAGGAAGATGGGTGAAAGGGAGGCAGTCGGGGTACTGGAGGGATGTCGCTGTGGTGGGGTGCAGGGTGGTGACGTCAGCCATGACGGTGAAGTGATGAGGCCGTGGGTTCTCCGGTGCCAAGCGGGTGGTGAATGGTGGAATGGAAACGCGGCGAATGACTCGGAGTGCTTGGGAAAATGTGTGGATCGGAGGCCAATAAGGCAAGCTCGGATCTGTTCCTGGTGGAGACGAGCGGATCTGGACTGGGGTGTTGTCAGGGGCAGGCCGAGTGGGAGGGGGCCGGTGGTGTAGTCTAGTGCTGGGTGTCGAGGCCGGAGGGACAAGGCGGAGAGGGGTGCGGCATGGGGAATGGGTGCACATCTCGGCATGGTAGTAGGTGATTGGGTTGTCAGCGATTGATGCGGGGAAAGGTGGATGGAGAAGGCTTGGGCAAAAGAATTGGTGAATGTAAGCTACAGGCAAACTAAGAGGGAGAAGGGAATAGGATACGGCAATATAAATAAAAATGTAACTTTATATTCTTTACAAAATGAATTGTCATTGTGAATTTTGAACGAATCAAAATAAACATCATAGCTGGGAAAAGCAAAAGTCATGACAATTGGATTTCGAAATACAAAGAGGTAAGTGGCCCTTCAGTTGTATACGGTACCGATAATGAATGGACAAAGAATTTAAAAGGGTCAAACGGTACCGATACGATAAGTCGGTTCAACGATTTTGTCGTGTCCCGAATTTTGAAACACGCCAATAAATATATTGCGGAGCCCAGCACGACGAGACGATCAAAACGGTATAAAGATATCAGTGGTTTGATTGAATTATAAAAATTCGAATTTTCTAATAGCGGAGAATGCAAGAAAAACGCTGAAAAATAAGATCGACGGAGCCAAAGATGTCCGAATTTGGAAAAATGAAAAACTGACATCTTGCTCAGAAGATGGTTTAGAATTTTTCTATGTAAAAATATTTTGGTTTTGAAAACGTTTTATTTTCAACGCTTTTTAACTGATTAAATTGAAGTGAATTTACGCGCGAAATAAACTTCCATATTTTTGGACGAAAATTTACCAGTTGCTATGTTTAACAAGACGTATTTCAAATATTAAATTTTTATTTCAAAATTTTATCGTTTAAAGTTTCACAAAATTTCAACTAATTACGTTATTAAAAAGTTGAAATTTACGGGTCGTTATAGATTTGGATATTCATGAAGGGAGTTTATAAAAAGGTTTGGATATTTGTAAGACATTTATATAAATTTTTTGGATATTTATTAAAGCAATTTATATAAATGATTTTGAGTATTTATAAAGGTTTTTATAAATGAATTTGGGAGTTTTGAAAGCCTTTTGAAATTAAATAGATTTGGATTTCAAGTAAAAGAGATTTCATGAATGAAATAGATTTGATTAAAAAGGATTTATCGAAAGAAGTATAAAAAGAATCGGAGATCTGAGTTTCTCTAAGCGACCTTTTAAAAATGGTGGTATGGAACACCCGTTATACACTTAACACCGAGGGAATAGTGTTTAGGGTTGTCCTCACCTCCAATTTAAACAACATTTGTTTAATCTTAACATAATTTGGAAGTAAGAAGTTATGCGCAAATGTTTTGTGAATATACTTATGTCAGAGAGATGAGTATATGAATGTTTTGGACAAACATTTTTGAAAGAGATTTATCAAATAAAGATTTGTTTTGAGGCTTTGTGGTTGCTATGGATAAATAAATCTCAAGTGGAATTGGTTGTTGTTTAGTTAAATAACTGACTATCAAATATGGACCCAAACGTAACTTTGGAAATATCTAGTGAAACACGTGAGTTATATGGCACAGTCATCTCCGATGATGCTGTGTTGTACATATAAATATCGTTTCGTTCTCCTAGAACAAATGATAAAGAAGTCCGTCCACTAAGGGTTAGTAGGTGACCTTCGCTCTTATCTATTGTCCTTTTATTTTCTAACAAACCAGGGTTGAGTTTACCGAAAACTATCGAATGTTGTTTCAAAGAGACCGGGATCGGATATGTTATCCGAAAACCACTTCAATCCAACTCAAGCATTTTAAAGTGAACACATCTTGAAGATGATGGAATTGAAGATGGAGCTCTTTGAAGTGCAAGGGCTGCTTGCTACTAATCCTGAGGGTGATTCCAAAATGGATGTAGGAGAGACAGTGCCTTAAGTTTGTTCATATTTTGAACAACCCGTATGGATGAATGCTGGCATTGCATTACTGCTTGGAGGGTAGTGTTACCATTCGAAGTAGTAAGTGTTATATAAAAGGTAAAACGTAGCCTCAAGCCTCATCAACCGGGAATGACTAAAACATGGGAGATGCGGCAGGGCTAAGTGGGTCGCTCCCCAAATAGGGTATGATCATCCCTATCTAGAGTCGATATTATCTCTCATTTGTATGCTTCGGACCCATTAACCAAGGGGTGATCATATTTGGTACTACTAGTCAAGTGAAAGGCCAGTTCAGTGTTGGCAGGGGATCCCGACGAGGTCCTCGGTGTTATTTTATCTAGAGATGCACTGTGACGGGCGGTACCCTAGTAGTCCAGTCATTGTATGGAATCCATTTCCCAATAAGTGCCTTCGCTCTTAGTTATATGCCTATTATGCTGGAATTTAATTAATGTAACAATTTTGGCTATGTTAATTATTTACTTGAAAACCCTAGACATTATTATAATATCACTGGATTTTATATACAAATGTTTTGGTTATCATAAGGTAAAAACCCGGCCATGTTTATGTGCGGCGTAGTCTTACGAGATGCCTTTGATTTAAAGGTTTTTATAAAGTTAAAGACTTATGCTTACTCACACCAGACCCATGTCTGACCTAGAGTTTATTTTTCCTTTTCCTAAACTCTTAGGTGCTCAAATTTTAATGGGTAACCAAGTAGTTCAGGTTTTTCCGCAGATTCATCTTGGAGGAGCTTGGAGCAGGTGGCTTCATCGATAGCTAGTTATTACCTTATTTTCTGCTGTATTTTATGTATATTGTATCTGTTAGGTAGGGACAAGCTATTATAACTGTCCCAGGCTAGAATTTGCATTAGAATGGCTCTGATGTAACATTTTTGAAATGATTTTGTAATATATTATGTTGAGTAATATATATTGTTCCATTGCGTTGTGAGATTCTGTATTGTTAGTTTCTTCTCTTCTTATCTTTCTTTTTTTACCCTTAGTGGCTCATCTTTCGAAGCAAGAAAGGTAGATCGTTACACTTGGTATCAGAGCGAGGTTGAGTGAACACCTAGGCTTTAGTGGGGTAAACTCATTATAAATAAGGTCAGTAGTGCCCTTGAATGAGTCTGAGTGTACTATATATATATGAGTGCGTATATGTTAGTGAGTAAAAATGTTTTATGTTGTGTTGTTTGATCTATTGAGTAGCTTAAGAATTCTGGTTGATGCGCCTGATCAATGTTATGGATAGAGATTTCCTAAACACTTGAACAAGTTCAATTGACATAATATTGTTTTAAATTTGGTAAATGAAATAGTTTTACCTAGGAATATTTTTTTTTATATAAAGGGATGATTTTCAAAATCTATGTAGTTATCTACGAGGAGAGTGGGTTAGGAGTTAATAATATTTTTGAATTATTAGCATTTAGGGTTTAACTAGTCATGCTCGTCCAGTTTTAAGCATTGACTATCATCAGATTTAATAGTAGATTTTCTTTTTCCATTAGGGTTGGGTAGATAGAATTTATAGGAACATTTAATCGAACACCCTGTGAATTAAGTTTCAAAATTTGACTATAAGGCGTTCGACGATATGTAGGGTTAAAAATTGAATTTTAATAAAGGTGTTCATTAAAAGAAAATCTTTATATAGTTTTATAAGATGAGTAAAGAGAGAAGATTTTACAAATCAGAACTATTAAATGTGTTTTAAAAATGAAAAGTTTTTTTAGAATGTTAAATCCTGGTGGCTTTGATAAATTCCAAATGATTTTGGAAAATAGTAGTAATCTTTCTTAAAGATATTTTAAGGCATAGATATTTTAAAATAAAGTTTGAGAGTAAGGCTCCCTTTGGACAGTTCGAGAAAAAGTCTTGGTCAGTTTTGTGGTGATCAGAATAATCTTCTAAGAGGGAATCAAATGTTTGCTTAGGTAGATAGGATGGTGCACTTAGTAAATAATTCTCTTTGTCATTGTACAATCGGAACGTGTTCAAATCCGAATGAATCCAAAGCAAGTAGATGATTTTTTCAAAAAATATTTGTCTATAAATAGTATTGTTTCAAGAAGAAATTTGAAAAAGAAAGAAATATTTTTTTATTAACTAAATCGAGTGTCTCGGAAATGACTAAAAATGGGTAAGAGATGCATTCGAATAGCAAACACTTCTCTTGAGTATCGCTCTTCTTAGTATAGGGTTATATGATACTATTGGTAGTACCCTATTCCTTGGCATCATTTTGGAGTTACTCGGGCTATATGTATGTTTTCAAAAGGTTTTTTAAATAAAACCCGGGTATTGTGTTCTTGGATCCCTTAAAAGGAAGAGTTTTAAAAATAAAAGATATTTTGAAGGTGGATTAATAAATGAGTTTTAATTAGGTTAAATTTAATAAGGAGGTTTAATAAACTTTATTTATTTAAACTGTGTCTTTTAATTTTAACATCTAGGATGTGAAGAATTATTTAATGTTAATTGGCCAGCTAATAGACATTTTTACCTTAGTAGTGTCTAAGAAAAATTAGATTCTATGATGGAGTTTGGTACCAGAATCCTACTCTTCTTAGCTACTGTTAGCGCCAAAATTGGTCACTAACACCCAAATATAGATGAAAACATCAAATCACAGTCACAAATCACAGATAGAATGTATGTAGAGAGTATCAATATGAAGAACAGTAAAAATTAAAAAGAAAGCGGTAAAAACAGAAGATTTATAGTGGTTCGGCTGACTCCAGCCTACGTCCACTCCAGAAATTTCCTTTTTATTGATATGAGAATCAATCACAATTACAATCCAGAGTTTTTGAAATGACAATGGCAGAGTAGCCTTAGAAAAGAGAAAGTAAAAGAGCAGAAAGAAGATCCCCCTTTTCTGAAGCCCCGCCTGCTGTATTTATAGGAAAATCCCGAGTTACTGGGCTTCCTGAGTAGTCCGGGCCCACCAGGACCATAGCCGAGCCAACATCCTTCAGCATGTCCGTCGCACACTGCCATGTCGACCGGCGTACGCCGACCCACTCCATACTCTAGTATGCCGATCAGCTTTAACATGCCGACTGACCCACACCACCAATGACCGGTCCATGCACGAACTTCCAACCTTCACCGAGCGGCACCTGCCGACCCACCTAGGCCGGTCCACTCCACGTCGTCTTCTAGCCTTCCCACCAATCCAGAAATGCCGACCCAGGTTACCACCGAGCCATATATACCGATCCACTCAAGCTGAGCCGCTCGAAGGCCGAACCACTCCACGCCGACCCACTTCAGCCGACCCCATCGAGGCCGAACGACATCACCAAGGCCAAACCACACCATTATTCCGATCCACTTCAGCCGACCCCATCTACACGGCCGAGCCACCTATGTCGAACCATGCTTAACCACTTCTCCTCGACCGAACCATGCATGACCGAGAAGCCGAGCCACATGGCCAAACACCAAACATACCGAACCACACCTCCCAGATTGAACGGCCTTATCCTAACCAAACCACGCCTCCCAGACCGATTGGCCGACACCATATCCTCCATGACTGATCATCTTTCCATCCAGCTGACTCAAACCCATCGTATTCCAGCCTCGACAAATAAGTAGCCAATTTAGTTAAATCCGTCTGTCCACGGCCTTGCCAAAAGGCGGGTTAACATTTGCCCCCCAAAACATGCCTTGCTATTGTAAGGTGTGTTTTGAATAGCCTCAAATCAGATATCCGAAGTCCATATGTTATCCATAGCTATACCTTCCGATCCATTATCCAATCTATTTTATCTGGGTGGCATCGCCGTATACTTATCCAAATTCACGATTGCTCTGAGTCGATATCCAATTCCTATCCAGTAACCAAATTCTCATCCAATTCCACATTCGTCCGAAATCAAGTAACTGAATCCACGATCTCTCGGGATCATTTTATCCGAGTTCGGGACCTCTCCGGGTCCTATAGTCCAAGTCGAGGACCTTGCCGGTTCCAAATCCTAAGCGGGGACCTCTTCGGGTCCTAAAATCCATATCCAGGACCTCCCCGGGTCCTTATCCAAATCTGTAGCTGTTCGAAGCCACTATCCAAATCCATTTCACACCTTCGAAGTCAGTAATCGAATCCTACAATCTTTCTAGATTGTTGATGGCCTCTCCGGACCCTTGCTAAGCTCGATCCAAACTTAACGATTGAATAGGCAGATCCTGTTGCGCTCCGGCAAAGCAACCTATCCCCTGCACTCCGGTTTAGCGTCCCTGAACATTAAGCGATGCCCTGATCCTCCTGGACCGATGTCAGCCTCTCCGGGCTCTTACTGGATCCCATCCTATCACTCTTTGGTGAAGGGGAAACAGCGTTGAGTGAGCCGATCCTATCGCTCTCCGGCGAAGCAGCATCACTCCCTGCACTCCGGTTCAGTGTCCCTAAACAATAAGCGATGTCATGGCCTAAGTCCTAGACCGATATCAGCCTCTCCGGGCTCTTGTTAGAACCCATCATGTCACTCTTCGGTGAAGGGGAAACAATGACGAGTGAGCCGATCATGTCGCTCTCCGGCGAAGCGGCGTCGCTCCATGCACTCCGGTTCAGTGTCCCTGAACATTAAGCGATTAATTTCCAACCGACTTCCAATATCCATCAAATAACTCTTAGGCTATGTGTTTGTTTCATAAAACCAAAATCCATTTATCAAATCCAAAGTCCAAATGTCCAATAAGAAAAATAGAAAAAGCTAAGGGTTGCCTCTCCGGGCAAAGCAGCCTATTACCGTCTTAGAGCATGCCTGGGGATCACTCTGGTTCCCCTGCATGTGTGAGTGGCACAGTTGCTATTTATTTTTTTAAAAAAAATCAGAAAAGATTATTCGATGACCAGAGTCCAAATCATAAACTCGGTCCTTGCCATCATGATCAGCGGATGATGAGTCGTGACCCAATGCTAGAGTCATTCCTGTTTGACCCAAGCGGCAGCTGCTCGTGTTCTACTACTCCAGTCCGATTTCTCACATACTGTGGCAACCTTCCACTTCTAACATGTTCCTCCACCACATCCTTCAGGTGGCGGCATTCATCAGTGGAGTTCCCTTCCATCTCATGGAATAGGTAGTACTTCACGCTCCTGCATTCCCGTTCAGTTGGATCCCTCCTAGGTGGTTTCCGATAGGGGAGTTGCCCCCGAGTGTCCAAGTAGATCCGTTCCAAATTATCTGTCAAGTCCGCGTACATTGTGAATTTGGGTTCTTGACCCCTCCTCCATTTGTCTGAACCGACAGGTCCATTATCCAGCTTGCGCTTTCCTTTATCCATTCCTCGTCCTTCATAAGACGTTCCTTCGCCTTGCACGGCGTTTATCTCCTGCCTTTCGGCACGTGAATCCTCTAACCGAATGAATCTTTCCACCTCGTGATAGAACTCTCCAAGATCCTATGGTGGATCCCGTGCTAATGAATCCTTGAATTCAATGCCCTCAGCAATCCTTGCTACCGCCGCCATCAAAATCATTGATGGATCCGGGCGATCTACTGAAGCTACGGCTGCATTGAACCGCATTAGGAAACCCCTCACGGACTCTCCGGTCCTCTGCTTCATTGATGCCAATGTCATCATATTCTTGGGTCGCATCACGTTGACCCTGAACTGTCTCATGAAGCGTTCCACTAGCTCACCCCATGTCCCGATCGATCCGGTCTCTAGCTGCCTGAACCAGAGTGCAGCCAAATCCGTCAAATATAGAGGAAAACATCTTGCCATCACCTCCTCAGATGCCCCCAACACATCCATCTGTCTGATGTATCTTGTTACATGCATAGTTGGGTCTGATTTTCCATCATATGCCTCCAATGTTGGAAGTTTGAATTCTAGAGGGTTCCTTGCATTCCTGATTTTCGGAGTGAACGGACTTCGACTGACTTCCTCCAAGCCTCTGCTTGGTAGTCCTCCTCTCATAATCCTTTGTATTAATCCAGCCATCCGCTCGTCTCCATCTGGGGGTAGTCCCCTGTTTGCATCTCCACCTTGCCTCACATGTCCTGGAGGGTACTCTGGGTAGTACTCTTCATGTTGGCCATGTACGTTCAGGTAGGTCCCTACTCGCCGAGCTTCATTCATAGCTCTCTCAGTATCCAATCCTGGGGGTCTGCCCCCAGGCCTTTGTTGATTTCCTTCACTCCCTCCAGTCTGGTTCTTGTTTTGACCACCAGAAACTTCTACAGCTCCGATTCCTTGTTCTGCATTTCCAGCAGCCGCAGTCGGTCCATTCCCTTGACTTTGAGCTCCAGCTTGTCCCACTTGTTGAAGTAGGTTCTGCATTACCTCCTCTTGTCTTTTTAACAATTCTTCCTGCATAGCTCCCATCATCATCTCCATCTCGTCCCTAGTGTTGTAGACGGAGGCTTGATTAGCTCCAGAGGAAGCCTCCTGACTTCCCTCTTGTTAACTACTCTCTGTCCTTTGCCTCTTGGTTGATTGCTTTGCCATAGTCTCCAGAATTCGAGTTCCTAAGTCTTTAAATCCAAAATCCAAGCTTTCCAATTCCTAAATGCTAGCCTTCTCAGTGAAAGCACCAAAATGTTAGCGCCAAAATTGGTCACTAACACCCAAATACAGATGAAAACACCAAATCCCAGTCACAGATAGAATGTATGTAGAGAGTATCAATATGAAGAACAGTAAAAATTAAAAAGAAAGCAATAAAAACAGAAGATTTATAGTGGTTCGGCTGACTCTGGCCTACGTCCACTCCAGAAATTTCCTTTTTATTGATATGAGAATCAATCACAATTACAATCCAGAGTTTTTGAAATGACAATGGCAGAGTAGCCTTAGAAAAGAGAAAGTAAGAGAGAAGAAAGAAGATCCCCCTTTTCTAAAGCTCCACCTGCTGTATTTATAGGCAAATCCTGAGTTACTGGGCTTTCTGAGTAGTCCGGGCCCACCCGGACCATAGCCGAGCCAACATCCTTCAGCATGTCCGTCGCACACTGCCATGCCGACCGGCCTACGTCGATCCACACCATACTCTAGTATGCCGATCCGCTTCAACATGCCGACCGACCCACACCACCAATGACCGGTCCATGCACGAACTTCCAACCTTCACCGAGCGGCACCTGCCGACCCACCTAGGCCGGTCCATGCACGAACTTCCATCCTTCGAGCGGCATCTACCGACCCACCTAGGCCAGTCCACTCCATGTCGTCTCCTAGCCTTCCCACCAAACCACTCTAACACGACCAATCCAGAAATGCCGACCCAGGTTACCACCGAGCCATATATACCGATCCACTCAGGCTGAGCCGCTCGAAGGCCGAACCACTCCACGCCGACCCACTTCAGCCGACCCCATCGAGGCCGAACGACATCACCAAGGCCGAACCACACCATTATTCCGATCCACTTCAGCTGACCCCATCTACACGGCCGAGCCACCTATGTCGAACCATGCTTAACCACTTCTCCTCGACCGAACCATGCATGACCGAGAAGCCGAGCCACATGGCCAAACACCAAACATACCGAACCACACCTCCCAGACCGAACGACCTTATCCTGACCGAATCACGCCTTCCAGACCGAACAGCCGACACCGTATCCTCCATGACTGATCGTCTTTCCATCCAGCTGACTCAAACCCATCGTATTCCACCCTCGACAAATAAGTAGCCAATTTAGTTAAATCCGCATGTCCACGGCCTTGCCAAAAGGCGGGTTAACAGCTACTTACTAAACCAATTAGGGCAAAGAGGTTGATATGGTCGACTTAGTTTCAAGACCCAAATTATTTTTGGCCTACACCTAATAGTTAAGACTAAATAGAATTAAAAATAAGATATTTGTATATACTCGTAGGAGGTAGAAGAGTATTATATAAGTTAAATAAATTTAAAAATTGATTCTTATGAAGCATGGTAGGAGGGTATAAAGTAGTTAGACAGTAAGAATCGTTAGATCAGTACATAGGTTGTATGAAGATCATTTCTCCTTCTCACATAGTTCTCGATCCTAGATTCGAGTATATGACTTGAAGTGTTTTACACCATTCCGAATAAGGATTTATTACTCGATGTTTTGAAGGCGAGCGTTAGTGAGGGTTCTTATGTGGAACCAAAAGTTGTCTATCATAGTTTTTGACTATGTAAGGAGAACAAAGGTTTCTAATTAAAAGGCCTGATCAAAGTCCGCACTAGGAAGTCGGGTGAGCGATACTAGTTTGGAAGTAAAGTTATGTGTTCAAGTGAATGACCAGATTAGATTTTTACATAGGAATGTTCTATCTCCATCATATGGACCGGTGAATAGTTTAAGTGTTTCTGAGAGTTAGGGATGTGGTTCAATTCGAGGATGAAATTCTTTTAAAGGGGAATAGTGTAAAAACCCAGAATTTTACCGCCTTGATTTGCAAATATTTAATAAATTTTAAATATTAAAATAATAGGTTTTATAATTAAAATATAACTCTTTTAAATAATAACAAATGATGGTAAAATATATTTGCAACGACCCAGGATTTTGCCACTTTGAAATAGGCTATTTAGATATATTTTATATTAATAATAAATAGATTTTTATTAGCAAATAAACCTATTTTAATTATTTAGTAATGATGATAAAATAGTTTTCAAAATTTGTTTACCAATATAGATAGTTCATAGAAAAATAGAAAATGTGGCCGAAGGACGTTTTCCGAAATTTCGACTTTTCGACATTCGAAAGTCATCGGGAACGTTATGCACACTTTGTGCAACATGCGCACATTTATATATGTTAGGATTGGCATTAATTAAGCATACTTATGTATATTAACTTATATATATATACACACACCTAAGCTTGGATGTGACAAATTATGTTATAAAGGCATATATATACATATAAACACACTTATATATATACAAATCCTATGACATACCTTAAGTAACCTCCAACATGGCCTGGGGGGGGGGGGTAACGTGTTCAAGAGAGAGGGAAGGTATGAGGGTGCATGTATGTGTATATATTTAATTATAACCACTTTATATATTTTAATAAATTTCATAAGCTCATATATACCACTTCCCATTCATAATTTTCATTTTACAATCTCCATCTTTATTTCTAATTTCCTAAGAGCTTGAGAATACATCCATGGCTTATCTTCATAAATTTTAAAGTAAGAAAAATCACTTCTTTTTACTCAAAATCTCCTTTTTAGTCCACTAAACCACTTTTGCATATACTACAACTCCTCCTCTTCCAAGTTGCAAACCTATCCACCCTAAAACATCCATGGCCAAGCCCAAACACATGCATGGCCAAGCCTAGTTTAGGTGTAAAAGCATCCAAAGTCTTCTCGTTTGCAAGTTAATACCAAGATCTAGGTCGAATTTAAGTTTTACTTAAAGTTTGGTCTATAACAACCCTGGTTTTGTGATTACCTATGAAAATAAATTATAACGATGGTTATAATTTGAAATGAAGAAAATAAAATAAGAATAAATAAATTTAGAGATGGGGAAATTATTGAAAATTGTTTATTTTAAATAAACAATGGGTTTTGAATAAATCAAATGGAGTTAAGTTGTTTTGGTTGTGAATTAAATGTGAATAAAAGAATTAGGTTGATTTTGTGGTAATTTAATTTAAATAAAAGAAATAAAAGAATTTAATTCAAACACTAATTTTTAGAATGAGTATAAAATGAAGAGAATAAAGTTTTGAAAACTTTATTATGTTAGTTTGTGGTAAAATAAACATTAAAGGATTTTAATCTGATGAAATGCAATAATTTTGCAAATTATTGCCAAATGGTGATTTATGTTATTTTTAAAGACATGCTCGAATTAAATATGGTTGATGTTATAAAATAAATATGGGAAAACCGATTAAAATCAATATTTAAGTATGTAAATATTTCTGACATTGTTTGTTATGATAATTTGGACAAGAAATTGAATTTTATGTAAATTTTGATGTTAGAAATGTTAATTTATTTAAATAAAAATGTAACAATAGGCATTTAATTAAAAATAGAAATTTTAATGTAGAAATTTGTAGTCTTGCTTCAAAAATCATGTTCAATAGTTAATACAATGATTTATGTTTGTTAGAACTTAAAACATGAAGATTTGTAATTTGTTGAGTTAAATTATAGAAATTATGTAAATAAAAGAATGAAACATATGTTAATAACATAGAGTAACATAAATTAATTTATTTAGTCTTATTGGGTAGGGTTTAAGTCCAAACCCAAACTCATATACCCAAGGATGAACAGGCAGGAGACGAAAAGAACTTACAGTACATTCATTTCTTTCTCTTCCTCCTTTCTGTTGTTTCTGCCTGTAAGATAAACAAGCAAACTCTTCTCTTCAAATTGCAAAACCAAAGCTTAAATCCATTAGAAATTAAGAGAAATTAGTAGATTAAGAAAATTTATCAGGTAATCACTCCAAAAACCAGAAACTTATTCATCTAATTCCTAGATCTGAGAATAATTTTACTGTAACTTCTTCTTTTCTGTGTCCATGTCTGTATCTCTTCTATTATCAGATTCCTAAAGCTTTTAAGAATCCAAAGTTGCCATCTTGCAATTGTTTTGCTCTACTTTTGCTTAAAGTTGAGTTTAAACACTCACTCTTCTAGTTTATTCAAGTTTGCATGTGTGTTTTTTGTTGTATTAGATGAATCTTTGGTTGAATTTGTGAATTTGAAATTTTTTGGATTTTTATGCTTGCTGAAAATGCATTAGGAAAATGCACAGAAGTAAAATAGTGATATCATACATGTTTATAACCCGTTTGAGTTAATTTTTCTGGGTTAGAAACTAGACTGAATGAGAAACAATTTCTCTTTTGGTTACATTTCGATAAATGGAAGTTTGATTGACCTGCAACAGAATTGAAAGTAAAAGTGCAATTCTGTACTTAAAAAACAATTCTATGATTGAACCTAAAATTAATGGTTATAATTTAATATTTACAATTTAAAATTAAATTGGAGATTTAAATGTGTATTTTAAATAAACAATGGACACTCTGATATCCGCTAGCCTATCTTATTTATCTTTTTGGTTGTCCTTATCTATTGACACTCTTATCTATGTATTATTCTTTTGGACTCATGTGTGAGTGGTGGTTGTCATACCACTTTGTTGTATCATTTTGGATTTGTACTGGAGATGTATTTGTATTTAGACATGTGTATGTCATTCTGCTGTTTTGTGATGTTTTACATTGAGTTGTTATATTTTGTTCTGATAGATCTTATAGCATTATAGTTTTGTATTAAGTATCTATTGGATATGTCGATCCACATGAGAAAAAATATATATATGCTACATTTATCGACGTATCTAGTAGATAGTTAAGACAAGGCTACATACCTTATTCCAATTTGATAATTTTTGAAGTTATGGAAAACTTAGACTTTTTACTACAAGTTTCATGTTTTGAGTTTTATGAAATTATGAAGTTAAATTAGTCAAAATTGCACTTCTTTCTTACTGTCCCGAGAACAAAACGACAGCGACAGTAATTTTATACCCGAGAATTGAAATTGCCATAATTTTTGCCTCGTAAGTCTGAATTATGTGATTCTTTTTCTGACTTCGAACTATGACAATCATATTCAACTTTCATGTTTAACATTTCATCAAATTATGTGTTCTATAGGGTCTAACTGGCTCTTCAAGCTGCAGCCCTGTCGTTATTTTAATTATTCAGAGTTTTGTCATTTTATACCTGCGAATTGAAATTGCCATAACTTTTGATTCGTAAGTCCAAATTAGGTGATTCTTCTCCTAACTTAGATATATGACAATCATCTTCAACTGTCATTTTTTACAGTTCATCAAATTCTGTGTTCTACAGGGTCTGAATAGCTCTTTAAGCCGTAGCCCTGTCGTTATTTAAATTATCAGAGTTTTGTCATTTTAGACCTGAGAATTGAAATTGCCATAACTTTTGATTCGTAAGTCCGAATCATATGATTCTTTTCTGACTTCGAGCTATGGCAATCATCTTCAACTTTTATGTTTTATGTTTTATCAGATTTTGTGTTTTAAACGGGCTAATCGGCTAAATAAGCCGCAATCCTAAGTTTTATTGCTAAGTTTTGTGCGGTTTTAATTGTTGTTTTTTTTCACTCTTCGAGTGAACGAGGAAGAGATTTAAACGATTTGGTAAAACATGTGGTATGGGACACTTGCGTTTACTAATTCGGTTAATTCCGGACTTATTTAATTGAAGTTACACGAGAGTGGAATTAACTACCTTATAGTAAACGGTTAAGTGAAAACGTGTGGTATGGGACGACTCTTGTTACTGATTTGGTTACTATCTGGAAGTTGGTGACACTTTATGTTGAGCCCTCGAGCATGTTGTTATTGTCAGTACAAGACCTTCGGGTAATTTGTTGTGCTTTCGAGCCATTTGTTGGACCTTCGGGTCATGTTGTTGGGCCTTCGGGTCATGTTAGACCTTCGGGTCATGTTGTTGGGCACCAAATTTGTCATTGATAGTACTTGGCATGCTTTGGCCATATGTTTTTTATGCATGTGTGGCGTAGATTAGACTCGCCATTTGTTGGGACCCACTTTTCTTGTTGTTTCTAGATTTCATTATTTTTTATTTCTAGAATTTGTTGATTTTCAAATGTTTTCACCATTTTGTTGGATGTTGAAGTTATACATAGCCTTTGTGCTATTTAATGATGATGACATGGTGATTACATTTTTGTTGTTTTGAACTCCCTAGTGAGTTCGATATGTTGAGAACTATGCTGTTTTGGTGACATGGCTTATATGCCTTATGTTGTTTGATGTTTTGGCTTTTACGCCTTATGTTGTTTGGTGATTTGGTTCACAAGCCTTATGTGGCATGTTGATTTGGCTCATATGCCTTATGTTGTTACATGATTTGGCTTATATGTCATATATTGATTTAAGAACATGGAGTTCATCTCCATGGCGAGTTATTATCCTCCTTGTGTATCTTACCTTCACCTATCATGTACTAACTATATTGTTTAGGCTAGACTGACCCGTGTGTTTATATTTTTATATGATGCTTGGGTCAGACCGAGTCATTATAGGTCAGTAGATTGTAGTTTGACCTCCACCTTGCTTTGCTCCACTATGATCTTTTCTCTTTATTGCTTAGTGTATGTTTTGATGTAGCACCTTTTTGTTGTAGTACTCTGATGTATATATTCTTTCGTCACTTGTTGTATATATGGTTCATAAGAACCAAACTCGTGTAGCATGTTATGTTGTACTTCTTCTGACTTAGTATATGTATATATATATATTTGTGTGTGTGTGTGTGTTCCTGCTCTGTGATATATGTGTGTGTGTGTGTTTTCTGATAAAGTAAATTTCTAAATTTAATTAATCTTTGCTGTAATTTTCTGATAAAGTAATTCCTCCATTTTATTGCATAGCCTGGTCCGGATTTCATTAGAACCATTATTGTATAACACAACTTATTATGGTGTTGCAACAAAAGCATGTGGTTGTGCGAGTCTCGAGCCCACAAAGGTGATTTATCCTTCTGAAATATTTCTATTTATGGATTATTGTTTTTTAGGAAGCTTTAATGGTATTTCTTTTTCCTCTTGTCGCTTTATGGTTGTTATATGATTCATAGTTTGTATTTTAGCTAGGTGCCTCGAATCCTAAATTAATTGCTTTACAGTTCACATTTTGGATGTACGTTAAGTTTTAGTTGATCGTTATATATTTTAGATTAATGTGTTCATGTGAGTATGAACTCAACCTCTATGTTGGGTTGCATGTACGGTAGTTCCCTGAGCATAACCAATGACCTTTGAATTTCGCTCATATCCTACCCTTAAGTTACCACAGTACACAGATACATCCCTTAGAAGCCTAAGGCAGTGTTTTTTTGATGCATGGCTATTAGTAATGTCTTATTTGGCCCAGCAATATCTTCATGGTAGTAGAATTGGAGTTGGGTTCATTTTCTTTTGGATGGAGGATGGTGGAGGGGGTGGTGAGATTGGTTAAGGAGAAGGTTATGAGAAAGGTTATGCTGATGGTAGAAGACATTGTCAATGTTGGATTTGCAAAGGTTTTACATATGATTATTTATATAGGTTGAGGGAGAATATAGGTTAAGGGGTCCTATTGTGTGTCCTAATAAAAGGAAATTCTTATTGAGGAGTCCAGTGTGTAGTTGTGAACAACCATGGTCTTGTTCTTCATAAAATTCTATAATGTATTTGGTGCTATAACAGTGTAAATGATTTCTATAAAGTTACGTTTGCTAACTTTGTTACTTCATCTCTAACTATGCTAACTCTAACCAGTAATAAAACTAGTATCTAAATGCTGTGTGTTTGTATGTTTGATGACTACATCTACTCACACACCCCATATTCAAATTACCATTCGATTTGGCATAAAATTTTCAATTATAGATCTGTTCATTTTTTATCTTGGCAATATCAATATACGTCATGCAAAAAATTTGAAATTTATCTAAATTAATATTTACCACAGCAAAAGTAAAAAAAATTGGAATTCTAAACTAATTAAATAAACCTAAGTAATTAATATTCATATGCTCATATGATAAATATATTAGGTTCCAAAAAAAATCAACATAACTGGGCGCACACACATATATATATGGTGGAAAATCATTGATCATTCCTTTCAGTTTTGAAAGGAAATGTCTGTGTTGGTGATGTTTGGATTGATTACATTTGTTTTGCATGCAGTATACTTTTGTGATTGAAGGTGACCACAACGTAAATGGTTAAAAATTTGTTGAATTCAATTGCTTTGTAGAGTCAATAGCTGTAGTCGATTGTGCATTTTAGTATCGTATTTAGTATTGCATTTTCTGATGTTTTGCATGTAGGTAAATCTGTACAAGAAGTTAGATATTAAACAAACAAATAAGATAATTTTCTTATGCGTAATCGCATGTATCATTTTAGCATGCATATGCTTGCTTACCAAGGACTCCATATTACTTCCAAAATCCTTTTATTTTTTAAAGTATCAAAAATGAGTTCATTTTTCTTATTTTTTTTCTTGGGTCAGGGTTACAAGAAACTATATAGTTGAGTGCAATTAACCAGCAATCCATAAATATATTATATTGTGTTGCTAGAGACCATGTATATTACATGCTGTGCTTTTTGTTGTTTAGCTTAAATAACTCAATTAAAGTGTAGGATTCCATCAATGTTTTTTCTGTTCCACTAGTTGTTCTCTTGCTTAACTTTGAGATCCTGGTAGATAGAAACAGCTCTTATTGCCGAAACAGATGAAAGTCTTAATTGATAAAACATTCATATTTAAGGCAGAGCTTATATAAAATTCTGTTATAGAAACTGGAACCTACTAAATTTGTAATCATCCAAATAAGTCATCAGGTTATATTTTATACAAACTGATGTTGCAGACTATAATGTCACTGTTTTATGATATAAGTGAAACAATATATAGTGTATTTATTGTACAATCGCTTTTTAATAATTGTTGTTTAAGATTGATTCGAGATATTACCTCTTGTCTTTATTATTAGTCTATAGATCCCAAATTTTCTCTAATAAGACTCCAACTCAAAGACTTATTTGAAACCATTATTTAGGTTTTAATGTATTTATAACTCATCTTTGCTGTCTCTAATTTTTTTGAGACCTGATTTTTAAGACAAAATTATTTGTATCAAGGGGAATCGATAACACATAAACAGAGCAAGGCACTCTTTTGTGTATAGGCCGCCACGTTTGGTGTATCTTAGCAACATGAGCATATCTTAAGCACTGAGTGTGGTGGTTCACACAACAGTAGATGTGTCCTTACTCTGGTAAAGTAGGAGAGCTGGTGATCTACCATAGTTATAATAGTTACCTAGTAAGCGAGGTTGTTACTGCATGTTGTCATGATGGTAAATAAAGGTAGCCTTCGAGTTCAACTCCAAGTTATGCGTCATGGCACATTTGTTAAACAAGTTATAAATCTGCATCAGTATTTTCAGTCCAACATTGCTCTGTCATATATAACACTTTGGACAAATACATAAACGCAAATAATTTTGAATCATGAATAAATTTATTAGATTTCAGTTTGGTGAACTTAAACATCAGTTATCTTGTTTAAGTTAGGAGGATGTTACTAGAAAGCGAGAGATGTTGGAAACTATTATTTGCTTGCTACCGATAGAAAAAGGTTCTGTTTCGTGTAGTTTCTTGATAAAGCTTCTGAAAGGCGCAATCTTGTTTGATTCTAGCGATAGCTATAAGAAGGAATTGGTGAAGAGAATAGGATTACAGTTAAATGAAGCTTTGGTTTCTGATCTTTTAATAATATATGACATTGACGTGGTTATAAATATAGTTGAAGAGCTTTCAATGCAAGAGAAGGGAAGCGATAAAACTAACCAAGAGATTTTCGAAGAACTTCTAGCAGATAGCAATCTTGTTTTTGTGTCCGATAGCCCAAAACTAGCCGTGGTAAAGTTGTTGATGGCTATCTTTATGAAATTTCAAAAGATCCAAAGACAAATGTTGTGAAATTTATTGTACTTGTTGAAGTGGCGTCCAGTTATCCTAGGCCTATACATGATGGATTATATCGAGTTGTTGAGATGTTTCTCAAGGTATTTTATATTTATTAAGGAACACTTTTTTTCCTCTTTTTAAAATAAAGTTAACAAATGTTATTATAGTTATTTGTTTATGATCATCATGATTTAGGTTGATGCCAAGGCTTTGTTTTTTCCCACATAAAACTCTATGTCGAGCACTGTCAATAAGTGGTTTAAAAGTTTTCATAACTATTAAAAGTTAAATCACATTTGTACTGTTTAATGTAGTTCTTAATGATTACTGCTGTACAAAAAATTTAATAAGTACAAAATTTAGACTGAAAACAAAGGCACATAAAAATAATATGCATTCAGCAATTTCAGAGTTATCTTTGGAAATAGCAACCCAAGAGTCTATTTATCACTTTATATGTACATACACACATACACATCCACACACAGAAATATACATATACCCTAAATATACTAATTCTTGGTTTATGTACTTCAGTCAGTGTATTTTCCAAACCAAGATGATCATGAGTTATAAGAAATCATATTTATTACACTTTGGTTTGCTGAAATTCAACATTATATCATCATCAGTTCAATAAGAAACAACTGTTTTACTATTTATTAAGAAATTATTTTATATGAATCGGGAGCACCCAGATCTATCAAAAGCAGAAAAGAAAATATTATGCAACCTAATCGACTGATGAACGAAAGATGGCCAGTAATGCAAATTTTACCAGTGACAATGTAGGTAAAGCTTGATCAGATGGCATGAATAATGAACGAAAGCTGGCCAGTAATGCAATTTTTACATGTGGCAATGCATGTAATTCCAGTAATCCCAATCATCTTAACGTATCGAGAGGAATGCAGGTATATTACCTATATTTTTGCTAAATTAAATAAAATAATAATTACAATACAAATAATTATGATACTACCCTTTTGGTAGTAATTGATTGTGAATAATCATTGTTGTATAATTATAATGTTACCCATTTATGCATTTGGTGTTTAATAAAAATGTTATATTTGTTTATCATAAATAGTTATGGAAGTAAAAAAAATATAGATAATGAAAGTTTCTCGAAATCGGCTGTTTCTTTTGGTGGATATTGTTCGTTGGCAATCATATTTACGGTTATTTGGTCATTAGTTCTTCGTACTAGAGTCTAAAAGACAGATGGAAAGGAAATTAGGAAAATAGTAAGGAGGATAGCTTAGCATATTTATTTGTTTATAGTAAGAAAAATAGGAAAATAAAGAAAATTAGCACTCTGTAGTTTCCGCTTTCAGAAACTGTAATTAAAAAATTCTGATTTAATAAAACTAAAAGTTACTTAAATTAATTTATAGTACTCAAAGATAAATATATTTGAAATTCAAAAACATATAAAAAAGTTAAACGTTCATATTTAAAAAGATTTGTAGATTTCTAAACAGTTAAAATTTTAATCAGGGAAATCTCATTTAAGTACGATATCAAATCATATCTTGAAATGGTAATGAATCCAATGGTAAACAAATGGATTTCATTGTTCTCTTTGTATTGTTAGAAAACCATAGGAACTATTTATCTTTCTGAGTATATGAAAGATTAATTTATTCCCGCTTCATTGTGTACACTCAGGTAAATATCATGACACGTTCTTCTGAGGAGCAATTTCTTGAGTGGAAAAATGCTCCAATAAAAGAAATGCAAAAACAACATCATCACAAGGACATGCAAAAATTGTATAAACAAGCAGGAAAATTGCCAGGGAAGCAGATATCAAAGTGTATTCATGAATCATATATAAACAAGGATTCTCCTAGGGGTAGTGCTGTTTGAGATTACTCAGGAGAGAGGATGTGCCAAAGCTAGTTGTTTACCTGCAGGTGCACTGGAAAGAATTCAGGCATATCTTTCAAGCTCCTTTGGATTCGGTAAGGATCTATGCTATTGAGTTAGTGATTTGACTTTTGAGTGTGCATGTGCGCGCTCACTCGTGTGCATTCCTATGTGTCTAGAAAAGCAGAAATATTTTGCCATCTGAGTTCCAATTGTTATGGGATATTTTCTCGAAATCCTAAAATGGGGAAAAAATAAATAAAAAAACTAGTGATATTGATTAGAGTGTGTGTTCACTCATATTTCATCTATTTTATTATTGCATTCATCATCTTGTAATCATATAATATTTTTTTAAATAGCTTATTCATCAAGTAAATGATCACACTATTTATCTGAATGAGAGTCACAAGAAGCAGCTCAAGCAGGAGAAAAACTAGATAGTCTCAAACCAAAGAAAAATAACTAGAAACTAATTTCATTTAATCCTAGAAAAATGTCACTAAAAATATAAGTATAGTCATTATATATGTATTCAATTATACAATATTTTTCTCATTTTTCCTTTTGCGTGGTAGCGTGTGTGTGTGTGTGTATAAAATCTCTGTGTGTGTGTATTCAGTTATGAGTCTAAACTTTTGTTATTGTAATTTTTCAGTCTTGCATTAGAGTAGCCATGGACTTTGTTTCTCCTGAGAGTCTCATTCAATGTGTCAGTTTAATTGAAGAGTTTTGACTGCTTCCAAAAACTCATAGGTCAAAGGAAGACAAATTAGAGGTACATATTGTTTTCAGTTAATGTATTTAGAAAAAAAAGAAAAGAAAATCATTTCTCGCTTAAGTTAGCAACTTCATCTGCATTTCTCTCTGTGATCATGTATACTTATGAACTAAAGATCTTATTATTTTTCTTGGTTTATAACTCTATGCCCGGATTAGTTAGCTTCACATGATGTAGAAATTGACCTGACAGCTGTTCCATATTTTGTATGCAGGTAAAGAAAATGTCTGTATATTCCATGCAAGAAGCTGTGAAAGAAGCTAAAAAATTGACATCCTCTATCAGGTCAGACTGGTGTATTTACAAGTTAGTGAACAATGCTTCTGTCAAATAGTGAAGTATTCTTTTGCTAATTCGAAGAGTTTCACTAAAAAACATATTTTAACATAGTAATGGGAAAAATCAGAGTTTGATATATGATTTGTATAAAAAGGTGACTTCCAATACTGGTTGTCAATGCTTATGAACACATATAGATCTATTATGCTTTCTTACTATGAAAAAGAATTGCATATTTTAATCTTCATTCATTATAATTTCAAAATAAAATATGGGTTCTTTTGGAAGTTTGGCATGTAAAACTATACTAGCATGCTTCTTTAAGTGATTTAGTTCACAATTACTAACATCTACTTTGTGAATGTCTGACATAACAATTACTAACATCTAGATTGCTTATTTGATTATTGCAGATGAATGGAGTAAATGTCTAGAGCGCCCTTTTCCACTGGTTTGATTATCATGTGACCATGTCTTGTAGTATTTGTGTTCATTTGTTAGACTATTTTGAACTATTATCATGCGACCATGTCTTGTAGTATTTGAAATATTAGCAGAATTATTTGAAACTTTTCCACTGGTTTGATTGTGTGTTTCCAAATTAGAATTCACTACAACGTTATCATTGTTACATATAGTTGTTGTCATCTTCTCGATTTGTAATTTTTGGGATCCACATTTTAATATATATATATATATGTGTGTGTGTGTGTGTAATGTGTATAAATATATCTATCTGTGTGCATATATATATATATATAATATAATATAATAAAAAGAAAATTGAAACAAATGCTGAAAATTAATATTATATAGAATAGCGTTTGAAAAACGCTATTGATTCATCAAACGCTATCGCAACTCTATATGAGATGTAAGATTTATGCATCAAAAACGCTATAATAGAATCAAAAACGCTATAGTAGAAAATAAAAACGCTATACAAGCATGACAAGAAATGCTATCGAAAAACATTGTAACGCTATAACATGGTTTGATGAAACGCTATAAAATGTGCTCGAAAACGCTATAGAAGTTAAATGAAGGATTATATTCCCTATAGCGTTTAAGTTTAATAACAGAGAAAAAACGCTATGGTAGGTTGCAAACGCTATGCCCTTTTGTAAACGCTATTAGCTATTATAGCGTTTTCCTTACTGCTATGTAATGATGCCGACCTACCATAGCTTGTGGTTCCACGGTGTTCTCTGAAACGCTATGGTAGCCTGTTATAGCGTTTTTTAAACGCTATGAAACCCATAAACTGTTGTAGTGAGGTCCTTTTAACATAAGAAGAAGAAGAAGTAGCTTGGTTCTAGTTCTCATTCCGAGGTAGCACACCTTCAGAAGGGATGCTACAATTGTGGTTCTCATGATCATTTATTCCAAGAGTGTCCTAGGCCCCGTATTTGTCGCTACTGCAAGCGAGAGGGACATTGGTCTTCATCGTGCCCTAAAGCTCATATGGGTCATAATTCTGGGAAACTTAATGTAGTGGATGCATCTGGTGGTTCTTCTCAGCCTAGAGGTACACTATCTTCTATTCTTGAAGGTTCTATTTTATTTCATGGCCGTTCTATTTGAGTTCTCTTCGATACGGGTGTGTCACACTCATTCGTATCGAAGGAGCTTGTTAATGTTATTCCTTTGGATGTATCTTGTCTTATGACTTCTTTGAGGATTGCGAATCCTATTGAGGGATTCGCAACACTTAGTCTGTTTTGTGAAGATGTTGAGATTGTTCTTTGTGGTTATTATTTCCGTGCAAATCTGCACGTTATTCAATATCTTGGTTTTGACATGATTTTGGGGATGGATTGGCTTGTCCGTAATGAAACCCGAATCTTATGCCCCGAAAGGATTTTATATATCAAGCATCTTGATTCTGTTGATCAGTTATCCGTTATTGTTTGAGATGTTGATAATAGTTCCAAAGCTTCATTGTTTTCTATCAAATCTCGAGATGATGATGACATATCTCGAATTCCTGTTGTTTGTGAGTTCTCCAATGTTTTTGAGCCTGTTTCGAGTTTGCCACCCATGCGGGGAATTGAGTTCCGCATTGATCTTATTCATGGTGCTCAGCTTGTCAGTCGTCCTCCCACGAGGATGTCTGCCAAGGAAAATGAGGAACTCAAGAAGCAGTTGTCGGAACTAGAAGCTAAGCAGTTTATCCACTCCAGTTCATCTCCTTGGGGCACCGCGTTGTGTTCGTTAAGAAGTCTGATAGTACTCTTAGGCTTTGCGTTGACTACTGCAAGCTTAACGAGTTGACTGCCAAGAATAAGTATCCTTTGCCTAGGATCGACGATATGTTCGATCAATTATCTGGTGCCAAGGTTTTCTCTCAGCTTGATCTCGCTACCGGTTTTCATCAGTTATGAGTTGCGGAGGATAGCATTCCTCTTACCGCATTCCACACTCGTTATGGTTCTTATGAGTGGCTCGTGATGGGTTTGACGAACGCTCCTGCTTATTTTTTTGATCTTATGAATCGAGTATTCCGACAATATCTTGATAAGTTCGTCTTGGTTTTCATTAATGATATCCTTGTTTATTTCAAATCTGAAGTTGATCATGCCTAACACTTGAGGATTGTCTTAAGTAACCTCCATTGAAATCTACTTAAGGAAAAATTCTCTAATTATCATTTCTGGCAGAAGAAGGTGAAGTTTCTCGGCCATGTTGTTTCTTCTAATGGCATCTCTGTCGATCCTTCAGAGATCGAAGCTATTAAGAATTGGAACAGGCCCGAGAATGTTTTTGAGATTCGTAGTTTTCTTTGATTAGCGGGTTATTACCGTCGGTTCATTAAAGATTTTTCTCGCATCATCCTACCTCCTACTAGCCCCACGAGGAAAGGAGTTCGTTTCGTTTGGTCCGGTAAGTGTGAATCTTCTTTCAAGAAATTGAAAGAACTTCGTACTCATGCTCCTATCTTAGTGGTTCCCAAAGGGAATCAATATCTTGTTGTTTATACCGATGCCAATCACTGTGGTCTTAGTGTTGTTCTTATGTAGAAGGATCGGGTGGTTGCCTATGCTTCTAGGCAATTGAGGCCGAACGAGATTCGGTGCGCTACCCACGATTTGGAATTAGCCGCCATAGTCTTTGCCTTAAAGATTTGGCGACATTATCTTTTGGGCGAGCGATTCGTTCTTTTCACTGATCATAAACCTTTGAAATATCTATTCACTCAGAAAGAGCTTAATATGCGGCAACAACGTTGGCTCGAGTTCCTTGCTTCTTATGATTTCGATATCTAATATACTCCTGGAAAGGGGAACCGAGTTGCTGATGCGTTGAGTTGCAAACAGCAAGTCGTTGTTTCTATGATGTTAGTGGAGTGGAATATGTTAGAAGCATTAACTTCTTGTGATATTCATGATCGTGCATCTACATCTGATTCTTCTGTTCTATTATTGAGCATGGAAGCTCGTCCTAGTTTATTGGATCGTATTGCCGATGCTTAGAGGGAAGATCCTGATCTTGTTTATCTTCTTCAGCTTTGTAAAATCGGAATCCCGTGGTGATGAGTTGAAAGATTTCGATATTGATGCCCGTGGTTGTATTCGTAGGAAGGGAAGGTTAATCATGCCTAATGTTGCTAATCTTAGAAAAGGCATTCTTAATGAGTGCCATCGTTCTAAGTATACTATTCATCCCGGCAGTAGTAAGATGTATGCCGATATAAATCGTCTATACTATTGGGAAGGTATGAAGTGGGATGTGGCAAGTTATGTGAGCAATTGCATGACTTGTCAACTTATTAAAGCCGAGCATCAGCGTCCTAGTGGTCTTTTGCAGCCTCTTGAGGTCCTATTGTGGAAATGGGATCAAGTCTCGATGGATTTTATTGATGGTTTACCTCGTTCAAGGTCTGGCCATAACAGTGTGTGGGTGATTGTTGATCGTTTGACTAAATCAGCCCACTTTATTCCTATTAAGTCCAATCGGACTGCTAATCTGTTATCCAAGCTCTATATTAAGGAAATCGTGAGACTTCACTGTGTTCCTAGTTCTATTGTTTGTGACAGAGATCCACTTTTCACTAGTGGATTTTGGCAGAGTCTCCAGAAAGCTTTGGGTACAAAACTTAATTTCAGCACAGCTTATCATCCACGGTCTGATGGACAGACTGAGCGGGTGAATCGTATTCTAGAAGATCTCCTTCACGCTTGTATTATTGATTTTGGTGATAGTTGGGAAGACCACGTACCTCTTGTTGAGTTCACCTACAGGCTACAATAACAGTTTTCAGTCTAGTATCGGTATGGCTCCTTTCGAAGCCTTATACGGAAGGCCATGTCGATCACCTTCTTGTTGGTTGGAGTCCGGGGAGAAATTGGTTTTAGGCCTCAACTCTATTCGTGAAGCCTATGAGAAGATTGATCTCAACCGACAGAGAATGAAAGAGGCTCAGAGCAGGTAGATATCCTACGCGGACAACCGTAGGAAACTCTTAGAGTTCTCTGTTGGTGTTCTTGTGTTCATTCGTGTTTCTCCTTTGAAGGGGGTAATGCGTTTTATTCGGACATGGAAATTGGCTCCTCGATATCTAGGACCATTTCCTATTACTGAATGCATTGGCTCAGTTGCATATCGTGTATCACTTTCAGCTCAGTTTTCTGGTATTCATGATGTATTCCATGTATCTCAGCTCCGAAAATGTCTTCGTGATTCTGATTCAGTTGTTGATCCTTACGTTTTGCAAGAGCTTGAGATCTCACCCGACTTATCTATTATGCAAAATCCTATTCGTGTGCTTGCTTCGGAGGTTAAGCGCCTTCGAAATAAAGATGTTCCGCTTGTGAAAATTCAATGATCTGCTAACCCCAAGGATTGTACTTGGGAAACCAGAGAATTTATCGAGCGAATATATTGTGGTTTTCTTTCTTCTGCTATTTGAGGGTAAGTATTCTTAACTCAAGCTTACCTTATTCCTAATTCATGATGAAATAATGTGTTATAGACGACTCTTTTATAGAAATTGCGAGGACACAACTTTTATAAGGAGGGGTGTCTGTAACAACCCTGGTTTTGTGATTACCTGTGAAAATAAATTATAATGATGGTTATAATTTGAAATGGAGAAAATAAAATAAGAATAAATAAATTTAGAGATGGAGAAATTATTGAAAATTGTTTATTTTGAATAAACAATGGGTTTTGAATAAATCAAATGGTAGAGGACAACCTTAAATTGAGTGATATCGACTTATGAAGTAATGTAATTATTTTGAACTACCCTCGTGATTCAAGTGTCGAACACATCAGAAATCATGATATACATACGATTATGTATGTGTTTATTTCTTAAGTCTATTATGGGTTTAATACATTCATATTATATAAGTTTTATTTATACAGTTTTTATATTTCACATTACTTATATAATAGTCTTGTGTATAATATTATATTAATTGAATCATATTTAATTAATTTTAATTAATTAACATTTTAATTAATTTTATATTGATATAATATTTATATTTATTATGTACTATAACCTTTATAGTATAACACATATATCGTATACATGTGTAATTATAATTTCAATTAATTAACCTATTAATTAAATTAATTAAATTATCTTGATTTCGAAAATCATTATTTATATGTAAGCATGCATATTTATGATATCTTAAACGTTTTAAAATATCATAATGTATTTCATAATATATTTACTACATGCACATACATTTTATTAATTAACTTATTAATAAAACTTATAATTTTCGAAAATTATGTTATTTTGTTTTTCAAACATTTCAAAAATATGTTACATTATAACTATTATAATAAATATATATTTTATTTTAAATCTAACAATTAAATTTAAAATCTTTTACTTTAATTTTCAATACAGTTTTGAAAATTAGCCCAAGGCCCAAATTAAGTTGGGCATTTTCTATTAGGGGCAACCTTTGGGCTCACTTCACCTTTCAGGCCAGGCTAGTAACCAAGTAGGACAGGGTACTTGATTACCCAATTACAATCCTAGACATTACCTTTCTAGACACCGTACTGAGTGGGAAAGCTTAATAAGTTAGCCCTAACACGACTAATTTAGACCGCATAGGCTATTGGGCTCTAATACCATTGTTGGAACTAGGTCAGTCCGCAGCGGTAGTGGTGGGTGTATTTCAATTTTTTTTATCATATTGGATCTTTATTGGGCCAATGAAGTCTAATTCATTTAGAACAATTCTAAATTTGTTTTAAATAAAATCATGTATTTTATTTAAATTTAAGTATTTTATAATGTAAAGTTAATTTGAATGATTTAATTTATATTTATACACACACACACACACATGTATCA
This sequence comes from Allium fistulosum, assembly GCA_030737815.1. NCBI lineage: Eukaryota > Viridiplantae > Streptophyta > Magnoliopsida > Asparagales > Amaryllidaceae > Allium > Allium fistulosum. The sequence continues at coordinate 857,979,599 of CM060903.1, forward strand.
TATACATATGTGTGTGTATGTGTAACATAATAATCCGTGAAGGGTATAACATGCCCGTATATAGATGTTGGGATTTACATCGCAACGGACATATTAACTCATTTCGTATGTATTGTATGTTGTCTAAATATGTGCGTAAATCTATAATGCAAAGTATATTTATATAAATACGTATACATATATTTAAATTATATTTTATAACTAAAAGTCTCAAAATTAAATATATATATATATATATTTATATATATTTTTTAAAACATTTGTATAAACATATATACATAATTAAGCATATAAAATTATACATACATATGTATATAATAATTAAAATTATATATATATATAAGGTCAAATTAAATGTATATATATGAATAATTAATTACAGTCTAATACTTAAATTATAATTATATATATTTCAAAATTATTTCCAGATCTAAATTAGCATAACAAACATAAAATAATAATTTTATAATTTTATCATTATTATATATATATATAACAAATAGTTTTGATCATAATAATTAAAAATATTAGTAATAAATTTTAAAATTTTAAAATTTATTAGGATCATAAAATACAGGTTCAAAATTTTTTTCATGATTTTTTGAAATAAAATATTATTTTTAATAAATAAAAGAAATGTTCAACCGAAGTAATTTAATTATTAAAAATATTAAATATTAACAAAAAATTCTGAAATTTTTTCTATGAGTTACTGCATAGATTTAGTAATTTAAAAAAAAATATAATACAATTTTTAGTGCAATAATTATTTTATATATAATAAACAATTAAAATAATCAATAAAAGATAAATTAAAATTATTTATATATATAAAAAATTTATTTTCGAATTTTATAATTCATATTATTTATAAATAGGTGTAAGGAAAAATTCTAAGTTGTTTATACATTATATATATATATATGTGTGTGTGTGTGTGTGTGTGTGTGTGATTATATGTTTAAAATATACATTAGTCTATATTTAAATTATTATATAAATATACATAAAATAATTAATAATTAAAAAATTTAATTTTTTACAGAAAATTAGATTTGTTTATACATAAATTATAACCCATAATAATATAACCATGCACATAACCAAATTAATCTGTGACAACTACATATACCTACGAAAATCTCACCTAACTAGATATACAACATTAATATATATATATATATATATATACAGATTTGGGCTTAATCAATATTAAATCATAAAATATGATATGATTACTGTAATATATAAATAAAATACCAATTGATGATGCCTTTGAGTCCACTTGAAGCAATGAATTCCCTTCTCTAGTATGCTCGACCTGTTAGATTGCAAGTTTGAAATCGTCGACCTTTTCTATCAAATAGTGCTTTTACTTAACTTGAATTGATTTGAGATTCTTAGAACTGATATGGGGATTAATTTCATCCAGCAAACTTGATAATTGTGGCAGCCAAAAGTTGTTTTGGATTAAGGGTTTAGAGATCCTTATATATATCCTTGTACAAGAGAGATATTAGGACAATTTCATTACCTATTCTCTCTTAATCTTAGCCATCCATCTCTAGGTCTAATCCTAAGTTTTAGCCGTCTTCAATAACTTGTCAAAACCGAAATTTGCAGCCCTAATGATGGGATTTAAACCCATTTAAGCCTAAGCCAAAATGCTATGCAATTAAATCTAATTTAATCGCTTATCGATATCGTATATCGATTGGTACATTTATAACTATTATAAATATATAACAATTTTTATTTCTCAAACCATTTTAAATTTTTATAATTAATATTTCATAAATATTAATTAATTTAATTTATTTATAACAATTATAAACTAATTAAATCATTAGGTCTTAAGGGAATTCATCATTTCAGTTGTGTAAATCTTGAGTGTAAATTTGGTCAGCAATTAACACCGAACTATTCGAATGTTAACGTTCACTCGTCACTTAGAAAGTGATGCGACATTATGGCCAAATTTATGGATTATTCATTTTCAGTAAAATCTTATTTAATTTAATAAGCGTTACATGTTAGTGACATTTATATACACCAATTCTCTTCGTCAAAACTGTATCACTTTGGATTTACGGAATTTGGTAATGGTCAAAATTCCAATTTGTCCATATTCAACTCTATAGTCCAAACACAAAATCCTTGGTTCAATAATAACAATTATTATTAACCGTACTACTCTAGCTAGAGATTTTGACTTTGGGTTGACTTGAGTTGACCATGATACTAACCTCATATAACTGAAGTGACGAATCCTCTCTTGAATAGTGTCTTCCTTCCAATACTTCCGCACGACCCAACTATAATCACTTGATGGATGTCGTTCCATGATTTGACTATAATAAAAGCAGAGTTTTTCATATTAAAGGTTGACAGTATTCTCAAGTCAAAAGAATTGTGTAAATTAGTCACATCGATATTTTCTGTTTGACCTTAGTTATATTAACCAACAGAAAACTACCGAGTGAGTTGTTCTTTAGCTATCTAATAACCATCAGTACATAACATCTAAGTGCCCCCAGCAGTCATGAGTAATACACTACCCAACATTTGGAGAGCATTATGTACTCTAGTCTCAATGGATACATCGATATCCAGTGTCGATGCATCTTGACTAGGAACATTTAAAATAATGTGTTTTGAAACAATGTGATCCAATACTCATGATTACAACTAATTGTAATTACTATCACAAATACGTCATTTATGGATTTTCTGTTAAATATATTTTTAATTAAACATTTAATTATTTATAACACATTATAACAAATATATAACAGAAAGAAGAAACACCTTTATTTCGAACAAGAATTGATTTCGGAGTTAATAAATTACAGAATTGCTCCTAGGGCATACCCCTAACACTATCACTATTGCCGTTCCAATTCTTAGAATCAGGTCAGTGCCAATCAAATCAAGTTGGTACTGACCTGATTTGGCTCTTCAAAGTTTCGTCAAACTTCCTAAGTTTCTTCATATCATCATTCTGGATAGTCTTGATCATGTTGGAGTGAATCATGTTGGTGATAATCATGTCTGTACCAATCCAAATCAGGTCGGTATCAACCTGATTTACATTTCTAAAACTTGGTCAAATATTCGGTTTCTTTAATCTTGACATCTTCCAAGCTCCTCGACTTATTCCTTCATCGCTTTGCAATCCATTTTATCTGTTTGCGTCTATTCCAAGATAGTGGAAAATTTTGTTATAACACTTACCCTATAAAGTATGCCTTCTGAATATATGGTATGTTTTGTCCAAGAAAAATCTTCAGCAGTAGCAACCAATCATTGGCGGTCGAGCTCTCCATCTATCCATCGATCCAAGTTGTGGAGAATCATCCGGTACCTTTTGACTCACTTGCAAACCAAAGTTAATTCTAGACCATTATAGCTAAGGACTTTAGCCCTTGCTTAAGTGTTAGTCATAATCAATCTGTGTTCATCCAGAGTTATCATATTATATATCACTGTCACGATCATCTCGTGTTTGCCCAGGATTATGTTATCATAAATCAATATTTATATCATAAGGCATTCAAATCCAAAGGCCAAGTATAGATCTCTCTATATCGCACAATCAACATCCAATCTAGGGTTTGATCTCTCCAGATCATTCAGCATCCAATCTAGGGCTTGATTTCTCCAGATCGTTTAACTTCTAATCTATGGTTCGATCTCTCTACATCTATGCTGAGTCCAATCCACTCGCTCTTCGACGAGAGGACCCAATATCCAAACAAGTCCATCAGCTCACTCTCCAGTGAGGGGACTTACTTTTCTAGCTAACCCATCCACTCACTCTACGGCGAGGGGGCTAGCTATCTATACAAGTCCAATCCACCCGCTCTCCACTAAGGGGACTTGTACCTTATGGTCATCACCATGTCTCTACGGATAGGAATACCATATTCAATCAATATAAGTCATCATGTAACAATGGTTTTCAAAATCAAATATTCATTTGTAAATTCCAAATCAAAGTAAAAACAAATATCTTAAGCATCCATCCTAGACATCCAACTCAGAGCATGCCTAGAGACCAATCGAGATCTTATACATGTATAAGCGGCTCGAGATTATTAGTCTTATTTATTCAAAATAGAAAGCTATACTAAGGAGTCAAATCTGACTCCTGTCCATCCCAATCAAGGGATTATCATTCTCGACCCAGCTCTATGGTCATATCCAGACATGTTCGTTGTGGATGGTGGCTGCGCCTGCTTCATCACGGCATTTTGGTTCCTCACGTACTGTTGTAGTTGGTTGTTTCGAACTTACTCTTCTATTAAATCATGAAAGTGTTTGCACTTACTTGTTTCATGTCTGTCTGTCTCATGGAGATGCAAAATCTTTTGGACCTTTTCTCCTAATTGGTGGGCTCTCTCTTAGCTGGCTTCCGATAAGGGATCTACCCCTTAGTGTATAAGTAAATCCACTTCGGGGTTTCAATAGTGTAGGAAGAGAATTTAGGTTTCCTCCTCTGCTACTTTGGTTCTCCGATGTTGTCTTCGGCTTTCCGCTTTCCTTTGTCATTATTGTATCCCGCTCCGGATGGTCCTCCGTCATCCACAACATTAACTTCAGCATTCCCAGCTTCGGCATCTTTCTTACAAAAGTATCTCTCAACCTTGTGGTAAAACTCTACAAGATCCATCAGTGGATCCCTTTCCAAAGTAATTTTGAAGTCAGTCTTGCTTGCAACTCTAGAAACTGTTGCCATGAGAACAATCGCCCACAGCTGCTGCTGCATTAAACCTTCTAAGATAACTCCTTAGGGTCTCTCTAGCCCTTTTCTTCATGCTTAAAAGCATCATCACATTCTTTGGTCAAGAAATGTGAACTCTAAATTGTCACAAGAATCTATCAACCAATCCGGCCCACGTGCTTATGGCCCTATTCTCTAATTGCCTGAACCACAAAGCAGTCAGCTCCATTAAATATAATGGGAAACATCATCCCTTACTTCCTTAGAAGCACCCAACACCTCCATAGGTCGAATGTATCTCATCAAATGAACGATTTGATATGTCCTTCCATCGTACACTTCTAGCATTGGTGCCAGACATCTAGTTGATTCCTTGCATATCAAATGTTGGGGGTGAATGAATTCATGTTCACGTCTTCCAACCTCTGGTCTAGAGGTCCACCTCTCACTATATTTTTGATCATCTCAGCTATTCAGTCGTTGTCCTCTAACGAAGGTCTCTAATCCATAGCTATATTCTGCCCCCATTCCTACAGGAAAATTCTGGCACATACTTCTCTTGTTGCACATTTGCATTCTGATTCACATCTCTAACTCCAGCATTACTTGATCACAGGTTTATATCTCATCCAAGGACACTTTGTACCATGCCTCCTATCTAATATGATCGGTACCGACCTGAATCTATTAAGGGGGATGGCTCCGGCTTGTTCCACTCTAGCTCCTTGCATCTACTCTGCTCTTCGGCCTTTGGTACTAAATTCCAACCACTCTGGATGTTCCTTGGTACTCCACTCTTCCAAAACATCTAATTAACATCTCCTCTTGTCGAGCCCTCATCTGATCCTACATCTCTTTCATCGTCCTCTCTATCTCTCCTCTGGTCAAATAGAGTGATGGATCTGAATTTGAGGACACCTCCTGGCTGCCCCCATGTCGTTGTTGACTTCCTCCAGCAATAGCTCTTGTAGTAGGTCTCTGCATCTTCTCCAGACTTCAGATCCAAGCTCTTTCTTTGTGAAAGTACCAAAATATTGCACCGAAAATTGACACAATACCCCTAAGTAGATAAATTCAAATCAAGCAAGCAAATATCGAAAGAAAATAAGAACACATAAGTGGTTCGGTAAATACTTCGGCCTATGGCTACTTTAATCTTATTATTTGATTGATTCTCTCTGGAATACTATGATCATCACTCAAATCTGACCACAATCTAGTAGGTCTTGGATTCGGGAGTGTTTAGCGAAGAAGAAGATAGATAAGAATCAAAGTGTCAAAAGTCTTATCCTAGTTGTAGGTAGCTTGTTATTTATAGGAAAATCCTCTGCTGCAATCTCAGCATCCAGGTTTGAAAACGTCACAATTCCAAGATCCAATTATCCAGGCACGAAGATTGAGTCATCCAACACAATCTCCAAGTAGAAAATCAACTCGGTACCGAAAACTTCTACTCGGTACCGACCTGATTTTTCCATCATTCTTCAAGTTATTCTCTATGTCTTAGCTCTCCTTATCTACCCCTTTCCAAATCAAGTCTTCATTTCAGGTATGTGGTCATCAAAAGTGGTAGGTACCAACATGAATCTAGTCGATACCAACCTGAATTTTTACATCCGAAGATCATTTTCTCTTCATGTTTAGGCTCCTTTCATCCATCTATTACCATTCCAAGCCTCAGAATTATGTTGGTGCCAATCAAATCAAGTCGATACCAACCTGATTTGGCTTTTTAGAATTCCATCAAACTTCCTGAGTTTCTTCATATCATCATTCTAGATAGTTCTAATCATGTTAAAGTGAATTATGTCGGTGAAAATCATGTCGGTACCAACCTGAATCAGGTCGGAACCAACCTGATTTCATTTTTGAAATTAGGCCAAATCTTGGGTTTCTTCAATCTCGACATCTTCAAAGCTCCTTGGCCCATTTCTTCATCAATTTGTAGTCCATTTCATCTATTTGAGTCTGTTATGAGACAATGGAAAATTTTGTTATAACAATCCTCTATTTACTCGATAACATCAGTGCTATCAACCTTTCTGAAAAACCAATAAATCATGCTAGAAAAAACACATTGAAAAATCAATAAATCTGCTTACTAAATGAATTAAAATAATTTTATAAAAAATGAAAACGAAATTTTTGTAAATAAAAATAAAACTAAAAATACTTTTCTAAACATTATTTTATCACCAAAAAAAGGCTACCATTGTGAGTTAACAAATACGAAAATTAAAAACAAGATGTTTTAGGTTAGTCGATGGATTACAAAATTGATTGGCCGATTTATAAAGATAAAAAAAATTGTTTTATTTTTTTCTCAAAATTAAAATATAAGAAAATAAGTGAAAGTAATTTCATTTTGAATTTATACAACATTAAAATATAGTATAAGAATAATTTAAAAATAAATAAACGAATATAAAAGGGAAATATAATAAAAATTTGTATGCTGATTAAGCTTTAATCAGTGCACCGATTCTACAGTAATTGGTGCACTGACTATACATTAATCAGTCGACTAATTAAGACCTAATCAATGTTCCAATTAACTGCCTAGAATCAAATCTAAGTCAATTATCTTCTTGTCATTCTTTACCCCTCTCTTATTTTGCATCTAAAACTTCCAAATCCAAATCTAAGTCCAAATTATTCAAAACCTAGCTCTTCAAACTATGGAGATTTCATAGCACCTAAGAAGAGATCAGCAGACGAATCCTTTCCAAGCAATCTGGTATCACCTTAAGTCAGGCTTGACTAAACAAGACCCTAAAGCAATCAACACTTTCAAGCAATTTATGAAATTGATTTTAATGGCTAGTAGACCAATGAAGTTTGGTGACTCCGAGTCATAGGAACTAGATAATTTATTCAAAGATGCTGGAGTAATTAATACAATCCAACAAGATAGGTTTGAAAATAGAATTTATCTCCATTGTTTAGCTCTTTCTCATGCAAATGTTAGAGAGGATATGAGTGCTGGTTACGTTATAGCTTTTGAAGTGAAATGTAGAAAAATTCATTTGACTAGCACTGTTTTGGGTGAGATTCATTCTATAACTGCAAATTCTAGAAACTAGATGACACAAAAATGGATGACCCAACTATTGTACATGATATATTTCACCAAAACATTAGTATTTGGCTTTGGAAAATCTAAGAGATAAGTCTAAGAAAGTTGTAGGATTATTCAACGTAACATCATTCCAAAAACCTGTAGGTTTGATCAAATAAACCTAGCAGTATTAGCAGCCACCTACGCTATTATTAGCAAAATACAAATAGATTGGTCTAGTGTCATTTTAAACATGTTAGATACTCATTAAAGACTTGGAAACGTATAGAACAATCTGCCATATTTCAACCTCTTGACTTGTGTATTTCGTCTTTTCCATATCAAACTAAGTGATGAAAAAGTAATTAAAAAATCTTATGGCCCATCCATTGATAAATCAATAATAATAAAATGCATATTCACGAGACCTTTGTCCCCTACCCTCTTCTTGCTAAAGGAGAAGAAACCTTCATTCCTCCACAACCTAAAGATGTTCCAATATAGATGGAGGAAGATGATGAAATATACATGTATCATCATCGATATAAGAGTGACTACTATGAGACCATTGAGCAGATCATGCTTTCAAAGCACAAATCATTAGAACAATAGGTAAAAATGGTAAATGACCATCGAAGTTTGAGAGTTGATAAGTGAAGAAATTTTTGGATGTAGAGTTAATCAGAGAACATCTGAGAAGACAATGTATGAATATAAGAGCAATTAGAGAAGAATAAGTAGGGCCGGGTATTTTTCCATTTTTCCGCTTTTCCGTCAATTTCCTTCCGACTATTTCCGAAATTTCCGTTTTCCGCTTTCTTTCGAAAAAATAATTTCGGAAGGAATTCTTTCCGATAAATAACGAAAAAAGACGGAAATTTTCCACAATTTCCATGGTATTATCTTTCCTTCCAAAATAACATTTAATTGGGCTGCACCCGCAAATCCAATATCTTTCTTTTCTGTACGTAATGCACTCACGTATTCGACCCTAATTTCCACACCTTCAGACCGAAATTCCCAACCCTCGAAAGAAAAACTCTAACCCTAATTCGACCTTGTTCCCTCAAGCTGTCAGTCCACTCTACAGGTACATAACCAATTGAATTTCAGTTCTTTAGGTTTTTTTTCATTTGTATCCAGATTTGTTAACATGTAGAAATTTTCAAGTTAATGGTGATCTTGTATTTTCTTTCGCTTAATTTTGTTGCCAACACTCGTTTCTTTCCTTCTTCGATGAGAATCTAAGTCGGCTGCTAGTGACGAAATCTTCTATTTATAACAGACGATTTCCTCCCTTCTAGAAGCCATCTTCACCTTCGCTACACCATCGACCTGGTAAGTGCTATTTCCTTAGTAAGCTCATTGAATTAAGGGTTATATTCTTTTTTTACCTTTTTTTAAGAAATACGGTTTTTTGAAAGGCTAATATTCTAGTCTTTTGCACTCTATTATTTTCAGCTTCTGTTATTTATAGCAGAACTTTAGTTATTTTGAACTCTACCAGTTATGTTCTTAGCGTATAATATTCTCAACGTACACATTACTTTCATATAACAACTGTTGTATAGGAAAAGTTAACAACTATATGCATTTGTTTACACTCATGCTTGCTTAGTAACACTTTTAGAATCTTTTAAGTGTTATCATGTTGATTCTACTATGCTTTGCTGCTAGAAACTTGTGCATATAATACTCGGCTATTGAACTATTTGATTTTCAACGTGCAATGAATTATTAATCTAATGAAGTAAAGGTCTTTTCATTTCGTGATGCTTAGGCCCTTGAACTATTCGATGTTCAACACATAGTCCATTGATGAACTATTAGATACTTTAACCATTCTAACCATGTTGATAAACTTTGTGTGCAGTTATATTGGGTTGTTAAACTATTTTATTTTCATTGAGCAATGTGATATAGCTCCAAGAATTTTTTTTTCCAGTCAGTCTTACTCTGCATTAAAGTCCAAATATCTCAATTAATGGGTCTAATTACTTGGATGAAAAATGTAAAACAATGAACAAATATTCTGAAATATTCTGATTTCTCTGACACAAAACGCTGTATTGCAAAGTGTACTACTACTGAGTTTGTGTTTATATCATAACCGGCTACTAGTAATTCATAGGTTGCTATTTTATAGCTTTGTCTACAGGTTTATGTTTGTATCTCTGTTGATAATTTTGAACACGCATGCTTAAATTATTTATTTTGATGTTTTATCACAGCTGGCTTGGTATGAAATTGTTGCAGATGTATGTATATCTTCTAACATCTTCTATTTTTAACTTAACCATTTTTGCTGCATATCTAGTTGGGAGTTAAACATCAACTGCTGATTGATATAAGCCTAGCTATCAAACTTCTTTGGTTCATACCATATAAGTTTTGATTATCAATACCAGTATTGGTTGTTGGAGCATCAAGCAACTGGGATATGTCTGCTATGTCCGTTTCATTAAGAAGCTCCAAAACAGAGAACGACTTATTACAGTAGTTCTATATTTCCTTTTCTGTTAATTATGATTGTTTACAGTGAATGATGTCTATATAGGACTGTATGTCATATCTTAATATTCAGCAGCAGTATTCTATATTGGACTTATTCATGAATGATGCCTTAATATGAATTTTCTTTACATTTGAAGTTTGTAGTAGTAGTAGTAGTAGTAACGTTGCACATTCAGAAGTAGCAACAGTAATCTACAAGTGTTATATTAATATGAATTTATGATTACCCTATTTAGTTCCCATTAACTTTGATTCTAAACATTTTGGACCTGCAAATATATATTTCAAGAGTTGTCAAATCCTACGCATCTTCCACAACCATACTCCCACAACCTGCATGGTATTCATTGCCGGTTTTCTTTACCGGAAAAAGTGGAATTTCCATCTTCCATCCCTCTTTTTCCAATTCCCGTGATTACTGATTATAGGAATTATAGAGTTCACGAAACAGAAACTGGAACAAATGTCATCTTTCCATCAATGCTCAGAAGAAACGGAAAAATCCCCAGTTGGTATGGAAATTTTCCGAACCTACCCCTAAGAATAAGCAATGCAAGAGATAGATATGGACATTATGATACAGATGTTGCATTCATTACATAGTTCCACACAAACCCAAGAGAATGGTGTTGGAGTTACTATAGAGTGTAGTAACCTCGATCCACCTATCCTTTTGGTGATATAATCTATATGCATGCTACTACTAGACAGGATCTAGCACTCGCCACTTATTTTAGTATGCCTGGACCTTCCAGAACTCCTAAAGGACCAAGAGGTGAATTCTATATTACTTAAGAGCCAAATCCTAGCACTCCTCCCAGCTATCATCGATCTTCATCACCACATGATGATCAGTAGATGGTATGCATTCAGTTAGTTTATTTGTAATTTCATATCATTAATATTTGACATTTAATTATTTCCTACATCTATGTCAATTTTATGTATTAGATTGACATTCTGTGACACTTAATAATGTTGTGATATGCACTTGTTATTCCATTCTATGTTTATTATGTGATATCATCATGTTGTGTCATTTCATGTTTGATGTATAGCTTACTGTATCATGTGCTTAACTGCTTCTCTCTTTTTGTTGATGACAAAAGGGAGAAGTGTAGGGGAGTATTGTTCAATATAGGTAATATTGCTTATAAGTCATCGTCGCCATAAAAGGGGAGAATGTTAGAACCTTGTGTTTTGGTGATGTCAACAAAACACACACACACACATAAATAAATAAATAAATACATACATATATGTATATATAATATAGGAACATACGAAGCATGGGGAACAACAACTTATAAACGAAGAGCAAACAATATGATCATGGAGACAACTGGACAAATCACTAGAAGATGAACATAAGAGCACAAAAATAGTATATTTTATTTTATTGAGTAGATATCGAGTATGGAAGTATAAATTTGTTAAAACCCACATATAATCTCCAAATATATTTTAAATTTGTCACATCATCTAAAATACTTTATAGTAATTTCTTTAATGTTATTTCATCAATTTTTCACAAAAATATAAAGATGGGTTTTAATAGAAAGAAGAAGGGGAAAAAGCACAAAATATATAATAATCGATGAACAAATTATGAGATAATCGGTCCACTAATTATTCATTAATCGGTCCGTTGATTACTGAAGATATGCGTGTGTTTCTTCTCTAATTCATTATGTCTTTTCATCCAGAACTCTATATCCCTTCTTGATTCTAACGATTAAAATATTAGTAAAGCAGATGCCTGTAGCAACTCAAACTTCCAAACACACTGATCCAAAGCCTAAAAGTAGCGCTTGAACTAGTGCCATGCCAAGAAGTACGGATAGTGGGTTATTGATGGTTTATAAGGTATAGAGACAAATATTGTAACATCCCCCTACTTGGAGGCCCAAAACTAATGGCTGCGGATGCTGCAGTCATCCATAGTTATTAATCCTCGACGATCAAATACGTCAGTGTTAGATTCATTGATACACAGAAACACATGAATATGGAAAAAAATTTAACTTCAATCAGAATCACATTTCACTTCAAAATATTTTCAATTCATTACATAATCCCATATTTGCAAATCACGTTCAGAGAAAATATATTTATTACAACATACGCCAAGAGCGACATATGAAGATGCCTCATTGAATGATCAAAGTACATACATGCAATATAACAACTTTGCCATTACAAACAACACAGTGGAATCAAAAAAAAGAACTCTAAATAGCTATCATGTCTCATGGACATCTCCGAAAGCTTATTCGTCTTAAGAGGTACCTGAAAACCTCAACTCTCAAACTACTCAAAATCAATTGAGTACCCGAGAGTTTAAAGGGAAAACATAAACTTCGAGTCAGACATAAAGCCTGGTATGAATAATAATCTACCATCTCAAATCATTTAGATATCTAGTGAGACCACACTGCTTAGCGGAACGTGTTTTCCCCTCACTAGTATCTTAAAGACTTAATAAAACCATATACTATGCTCCTGCATCCACAATGGTTAAAACAATTCAAAACAGTATAATATGATGATATGCAAACAAATGAATCAATTTTGGATTACCCATCCCCATTCATTTTTGACTATGTTTCTCAATTATAGTTTCTAGGATTACTATTAACCTATAAGTTTTCATAGGCTGACTAATAACCGGTAAAACATTTAAGGACTCCCTGTCCAATTACATAGGTTTCATGGGATCACTAAGAACCTATTAGTAACTCCAATATCTTTACTTGTATCCTAGTTTTCATGGGTTGACTAGGAACCTATTGGTGACCCCAATATCCTTTCTTCTTACCCTAGTTTTCATGGGCTGACTAGGAACCTATTGACATCTCTCAATACCTTAATCCGGATATAGTTTTCATGGGCTAACTACAAACTTACTGGCCACTGCCAGTATCAGATTATAGTTTTCATGGGCTTACTATGAACCTGACTTTCTGACATCTTCCTTTGCACATAGTTTTTCATGAGCTAACTATGAACCTATTGGCCCATGCCAATATCTTTTCCTATACACAGTTTTCATCGGCTTACTGAGAACCTATTGGCCCTTGCCAATATCTTTCTTTTATATTTTAGCATCCTATATTCTGGTCTTCCTGACCTCCTGGATGCAATTCTACTCATTCAAGAGTTTAATCAATTTATATTCACTACTGGGTTAACCTAGCTGGTTCTTCTACCCTTTATCCCCAAAATACAGTTATGGGTCCATCATAAAGTGATTATACTTATATTTGAAGAAGCAATCATAACAACATAGCACTACCCACTACAAGAAAATATATTATTAATAACGCCGTTTAATAACGCATTATTGTAAAGCGTTATTGTTTGTCTTTAATTATTTGTTTTTTTTACTCTATTTGTTTTGTATTTTTCACATGTAACGCTTTGGCCCAAAATTTTCGTCTCCCTCCCAAAATCACTTAACCAGATTCGTCCCCCTCCCGAATAACACTTACAATTTTCATCTCCCTCCGAAAATGAAATAGCCCTAATCAACGTTCTACTCCATCTCCAATCAACGAATTTCAGCCGTTCTACTCCATCTTCGATCTTCAACACTTCGCGCTTAGCAGTTGTGAAGTCGATTTTGGCAATAACCCAAAACCAAAGTTGCCAAACCTCTAGAAATAACTATTGGGAATTGCCAGCTCGACCATTTTGGCGCTCGTTCATTTCTTTTTCCTCAATAGTTGTGGCGAAAGAAATTGAAATCTTATGTAAAGAATAGTTGCAGCCTTCCCTGATTTTGAAGCAAACCCATTATCAAGTATGGTTTCTGTATCTCTCCTTTGAGTTCCTTTTTCTCCTAATTTTGTTGAAATAAATTCAAGTTAGCAATCATTTATCTGTCATCCTATGAGCTTGAATTCCTTATCTCAAATATTGCCTAAATGAACTAGAAATTCGTATACCAGCAAAATCCCAAAGTTTAACCAAATCCAGATTTGAATACACTGCAGATTCACCCTTAATTTTTGCCGGTAGTTTTCCTGTAAACACTGTTAGTTTTTACTTCCACAGAAGTTCTGTAAAATTTGACGCATTAAACAGTGAAAATCTCAGCTCGCATATGTAATGGAAATGACTGAAAGCAAATAAACAAGAGAAACTCTCATTTGCAGCACTTGCGGCAGCCTCATCTCCTCTTGGTGTGATCGATGGAGCATTGGCTGGTCATGGTCTTGCAACTTTGGTAAATATTAAACTAGCAGTTATTGTAGTAATCATAACTTATTTTTAAACACTAATTTTGTCAGTATAAATCTTTTGCAGCTTGCTGCAATTGGTGGTTCTTTGCTGGGAACATTTTTTTCTGAAAAAGTAAGCTTATACATGAAGTATTTCTAGCTGGAGTTTTGAAAAAAAAACATACTTATTATATATATGCAACTATGTTAACTATTCAAGTCATTTTTATGGTTTTCTGCAAATGGTAATTGAGTGATATTGATAGTTATGACATTTGGTGGAATAATTTATACGTGTTTGGTCAATGCAGGTTATTGCTTACGTTGGCGGAGTTCTCTTTTTAGTCTTTGCTGTGGTGACATTGATTGAGACTGTGACCTAGTGAAGCTTTTATTGTGGCAGCAGGTAAATATGAAGAAAGTCCAGAAAGACCAGCAGTTTCGTTATGGAGAAATTTTACAAATTGCATATATATTAAACTTTCACATTAGTTTACTTAGTCGTTTTATTGAAGCTCTCACTAATTAAACTTCATATGCAAACTACAAAGAGAGTGCTTAGATGCCTAAGCAGCACACCAAATTACTGTGTACTTAACAGGAAGAAATGAAATGATGAGCTATTTAGTTACAGTGGCAATGATTATGCTGGTGATCAAGATGATAGAAAAAGCACATCTTGTTATGAGTTCTTCTTGAGTGGAGCTGCCATATCGTGGTCTTCAAGAAAACAACCAATTGTGACATTATCAACCACTGAAGCTGAGTATACTGTAGCTGCTTCTTGTGCATGTCAAGGTATTTGGCTTTAAAAACTTTTGAATGAGGTAAAACATATGCAGCATGGGGCTGTTAAATTGTTTTGGGAATCATCTATTAAATTGTCTAAACATCCTATTTTTCATAAAAGAAGCAAGCACACTGCGTTTTCATTTTCTCTACGATCTCACAAAGAAAGGATGAAGTGATTGAATTAGTCTATTGTAGAAGCCATGACCAGGGCAGGTAGCATGTGTTCTTACTAAGCCTTTAAAACTTGATGCCTTTGTGAAGCTGCGCGAATCATTAGGAGTTTTTCTGGTTCTAAGTTAAACTGTTTTCTTAGGAGCAATCCATTTAGGGAAGGAAGAGTGTTAGATATTTTAGCTGTTTGATTTGTTCAATAACGCATGTTTAATAGGAGCATGCTTGTGTTTGCCCTGGTTTTCAGGCTTGTTCACTAATGCATGTTTAACCAGGTCATTTGAAGGAAACATCTTGATAATTTCATTCCAGTACTCCTATTTGCATCATCATTAATTTTTTGTCATAGAAATATGGACTATTAACTAATTTTTTTTCACAATTCTCTTGTTTTTCATATTTGACTGTAAAACCCATTGTCTCTAAAATAAATTTTGAAATCTGCTTCGGGCTTCCAAACTTTATTAATGTATGCTTTAAAATAATAATAAGAGGGTTTGGAACATATAACATAGAGGACGATCGAGTGGTTCCAATTTTCTCTGGTTGTCGTATGAATTTGAGACGACAAATTTTCATATTTAGGCTGTAGAAATCGTGTGGAGGAAGTATGGGATATATACTCCATCTTAAACATTCTACAAACTCCTCTCTTTACTCTCATTTGTGCACAAAAAAGAAAAAGAAAAAATCATGCATCAAACTGCATCAACAAGATGGTGTCCAACGGCAGAGCAACTGATTCTACTAGAAGAAATGTACAGAAGTGGAATCAGAAATCCAAATGCATCACAAATAAGAAAAAAAACAGCGCATCTGTCTTCCTTTGGAAAGATTGAGGGCAAAAACGTATTCTATTGGTTTCAGAACCATAAGGCCAGGGACAAGCATAAGCTCAGCAGGAGACTCAGCAGGCAGCACCATTTGTTTCTTGATTATTACTACCATTTTTATAATTTGAAGGAAGCTTCTCAATTTCCTACATCTCAACCCTATCAGTATCAACAAACTTCCGCACCTCATTGCTTCTTTAACCAGGTCAGTTTCTTCCGTAGAGCTTATGACTGTCGAAGCCTTTATGCATGCATAATTATGTACCATTTGAAACATTATGCATTTCATCTTTAGTTATAAGACAAATTTTGACTATACAGCTATAAACTTATAGGTGTTGAGAACCAAAATATCATTTGAGTAATATAAAATATTAAAATGAATATAAGATTAAAAGCTAAACTTGATTCTAAATTACCAATACTTCCTATAAATATCAATATGATAGATGTGATTCTAACATTTCCTATAATTATATTCTATATATTGCGCATAACCAAACAAATGTTAATTTGGTATCAAACATGCTTTATATATGTTAACTCATCTGATGTAATTGTGAAACTTAAATGTTAAGTCTTATTAAATTGAAACAATGTGGAGAACCCTGAGCTATTTGTAGTGAGTGATTAAGGCTGGTGCATTGAGATGTTTGTGCTCTTTGAGCAATGAATTTACCGATCGAACATTACTTTTGAGAGTTTAAGCAATGAACAATTATTTTAATATCTTTAACTCATGGAGTAGTAACTATAGGAAGGTGTTATACTGCAACTAAATAGAGCTCTGTTAGCACGCTTTCTATGTATGTATGAATCACAAGAAACTGCAAAAGAAATTACTTTAAACAGTTGTTAATTATAATGCTAGTAATTGTATCTCATTGATGCTTAGAAAAAGAATTGCTTCTGAATTTATATCTAGTTAACTGGATAATGTATATCATATTAGTTTTTAAGTAATTTCAGGAGATCGGGTCAAAGATCGAGGGTTCGTAAGCTTCAATATATTGCGGAACTAGAGAGAACTGTTGAAGTTTATCAGGTAACAAAATGCGAATAAATACCAGTCGTTCTCAAGTTGACGTTTTCTTGTGTGTTCTATGTATATTTATATGTTAGTTTCCTGTGTAATACCATGGGAGCAGAGCTTGCATCCAAAGTTGCTTCTCTTTTTCAGCATCGTGTTGCTCTCTCTGTAGAAAACAAGAACTTAAGAAATCAAATTGCAGAACTTCATAAGCAGAAAATGATTAAGAGTGGTAAATCTCTTCTTTCTTGTAAACACATCACGCTTAACACAAGCAAAAATGATAAACGGGCTTAAGTTATCAAAATAATTAACCTACTAATTATATATGCAGGTCAATACCAGTATCTTGATAGTATTTCATTAGTATTATTCCTTTAGCACATTATCTTTTCTAAAATATTGGTTGAAGCATAATACAAGCATTGATAAAGGGTTATGATAGATAATAATGTTGACTTACTAAGCCAGGTGTTTGTAAGATATCAAATTTTATTTATTTTACTAACATTTGTTTAGGGTCGAATGATAAACATTGAACCAGATTTACATATAGTTATATATAGTCTCTTCTTTTATTAAAGAAAAAAAGCATGAAATATATATTACCTAAATGGTTGATGAATTGATTTGGTTTGGTTAAGGTTACTTAAGTATGGTTTGAGAAGTTTAATCCCTAACATGTGTCTGATATGTACATGTATCTGATATAGGCATATCTATGCTTATTTTGAATGTACAGTTTTATGCTAGTGTGACTTTTGTTAAAGTTTCACTGTTGTTTATTTTTTTATTTAGTAATCAGTAATGCATTGCAAAGTTATTGAACAAATAATTATATTCGATATATAACAATGCAATTGTACTGATACTGATTTAGTGGATAACCGTGGAATTTCCTAAGGAAAATTACCTTTGGGTATATTTTTGATCTGTTTTTCATATGGGTTTGTATTTAAGCTTTACTTTTCCTGAAAGATGTTTTTTCATCAGATGAAACTGGAATTAAGGTAGAAAGTTGTAATATGTACAGCTACTTTGTTTGATGTTATAAGATTCGTTTTCAATATACGTATAACACTAAAAAAATGCATTTCATAAAGTCCAACGGTGGAGACAAACTGTCTTTTTGATGAATTTTTCATCAATAGGATATACAAGGATAAATCATTTGCCTTTAAATAAAATTAAAGCGTGCTTAAAATTTTAGCTATTATTCAATGTTGTTTTCTTTCGTCTTTAGTTTTAACACGATAATTTTATTTAATAAAAGGTTAATATTTGTGGTTTATACAGATTGATAAACACATTTAATTTGAAAATAAGTGACCCTTGATATCTTACAGCTAATGTACATGCATCCCCTTTAAATTTCATATTGCCATCCTCTGTTTCGGTAGATTAATATACTAGAGGTCAATCCATAAAATTTGAATCATTGGACTTTTGGATTTGGGTTTTTAATTTGATTTTGATGTTTGAAATTATAATGTATTTTTACTAAATTAAAAAAAGCTCTGTCAAATTACCTCGCTGGAGTTATTTCTAATACAAAAGGATGGACATTTTCGTAGCTATATGATCGTACAAAATCTAAAAAAGATAAATAGAAAGTGAAATAAAGTGATGAGAAAAACCTTAGCCAGCAACCTTGTGCAGATAATCCAGAAGGCAAAGAATTAACCATAATAATCCTGGTAGCAAGTCAAAGCTTGAAAAGCAAGAAAAATAAGAAAATCCTGTAGAATAAGCTCCTAAGCTTTGCTGCATTATTTCTCTGTTTGGAAGGAAACAGTGAAGGGAAAAAGACTGCAGTTGTATAAAGTTGATGCACACCTGAGACAATTTTTGCTAGGTTGTGTATTTGAATATCTAAAGTCTTAATAAATTATAACAGGGCAGTCTAGTCCACTATCGTTTGTATCTTACATTTTTTATCACCGGATAATTTTTAATTATGTATTTTTTTCCACTGTAGTTTCGGTTGGTTAGTGGCCGCAGTTGCCTATCCGGAATTGGTTTTCCTGAAGTGCACTTGTAGGTACATATCTTTTTAGTTAATTACCGAATTTACTTATTCAATGCGTAGGACTTTAATTTACTTATTCGGGCCTAATTTAGGTAAGGGGGAGTAGTGGTGATTGCTTGTGACTATGAAGTGGATGTTTGATTGAAGTGGCGTTGATGTGGGTAGATGATGTGTGAAGTTGATGGAACTGGATGATAGGCACTGTTGTTTGTTATTGAGGGAACGATGATATGTGTGATGTTGTGTGGGCAAGTGGATGGTATGACCGGGTTTGAACAGGGTGGTCAGAAGCTGAATGATATGCGGGTGGTGATGTGTTTATTGAGATTGTGGAGGTTGAATTGTGGGTTATATGCAATTGTTGGTGTTACTGGTGATAGGAGCACTAGGATGTAAGGCTTGTAGTGGGTTGTTGGTGATGTAGCAGTAGTCATATTGAGAGGCGGATGGTGATGGAAGAGTTGATGTTGTGGGTATGTGAGTCAAAGCAGGTTATGACAGCAATCAGGTAAGGTAGGAAAATTGATGGTGATTTTGACTATACTGGCTGTTGTTGGATGGTTTGTAAGGGAGAGTGGAAGTGAAATGAAATGAAAGTATGGTGGCAGTGGGATGTAAAATGATCGCAGCAGTTAGAGATGATGGAGGCTGGGAGTTTGTTGCAAGGTAGAACAGAGGGAGGATGTGCAATTTGAAGTTGATGAAGGGTGCATTGATATTCGATGTACACTGGAAGTTGAAGTAGTGTTGGTAGAGGCAGTTTCAGGTGGTTTATAATTTCACTGTTAAAGGTAGGATAGTGGAAGGCAACAGAGCAGTTTAGTTTGAAGGCAGGCTGCTGTTGTAGATTAGAAAATGGTAGATGAAGAAGATGACAATTATGTGAGTGGCAACAGATGTATATGACAGAGATGAAGTTGCACAGTGAAAAGAGGATTAAAATGTATGTTCAAATGAAAATGTGAACGATAATGAAAAATATATCACATTTCTTTCTAAGCATGCTCTTGTGTTATATTTGTTGATTATAATCTTTATTCGTTTATGAAGATTTAGTTTGATTGCTATTATTAAAATGTAATATATAGGCATAGCTCTTGAAAAGTGTATCTACGATTTTTATAGCGGCATATATGAGCTGTAAAAGAATTTATCAATACTATAACATGTTGATTTAATAGCGGCAAAATGGTGTTATAAAGATTTCCAATTCCGTTGAGATTTAGCTATATTATAGCGGCTATAATGAGCTACTGAATAAATATTTTATAGAGGCAAAATGGTGTTATAAAGATTTCCAGTTCCGTTGAGATTTAGCTGTATTATAGCGGCTATAATGAGCTATTGAATTAACGTACCATAGCGGCGAATTTGCGTTATAAAACTAAGCTCAACCATAGCGGCATATTTTGTGTTATAAATATTCAATAGTTTTTTATAACATGTCGATATACGGCGCTTATCAAACCGCTATGGTTGTGATTAATAGCGGCTATATGCCGCTATTAAAGCCACTTTAACCTGTTATTTGATCAAAGAAAGCTTCTTCTTAAAACCATTACAAACTCCTTAAATTTTAGCCATGGATTTTTCCTTTTAAAAATAGAGTTTTGGTTATACAACCTTTCGAAACCTTCGCAACCTGGCTTCGACTTCATAGGATGACCTCCTTCGAAAGCCTTAAAATCTATCTTCAAAATATTAGGCTCATGCCTTCATAATACTTTAAAACTTTCCTTTCGAAACCTTTCGATTGTATTAAAGTATTAACATCTAACTTTAGAAGCATAGCTTCAAAACCAATTAAAGTACCCCTTTCGACACCATTGGAAGTAACTCTTCCGAAACCATTGAAAGTCCCCCTTTCGAAAGCATTGAGTTTATACTTAAAATATTATTTGGGCCAAAGTGAATATAGGTGAAAGTATCTCTTTCAAAACCATCCTTTATCATGTATAAAAATATTTGGGAAACATGATGGTGTCAGCACCATCCTTTCGAAAGCATAAAACATCTAGGTAAAATAGTGGAAGGTTTGCTTCGAAACCCCTTTCGAAACCATTGCCTCCTAAACCCCTAACCCATTTCGAAAGCTATAGGAAGTGGCTTAAACTTATAAAACAAAGTACCTTTCAACAGCATTGATATCTTCAATACCATCGAAAAGCAAAAGAACGGCAACAGGGTTTCAACTAGGTCGGAACCTCTCATTTCAAAACATTCTTTTATAAGTAACGGAACCCAGTCGAAAGCAAACTTAAGTTAATTGCAAACCTTTCGAAACCTTTCAAAAACTCTTTCGAAACCATATGCTTCGACTCCTTCAAAGGCTAAAACAAAACAAAGGCAGGTGCTCTTCTTTTTAAAACAAACCAAGGTTTCGACTCCTTCGGAAGCTATGCATTCGACACCTTACCTTTCGCCTTCCTCCAATCCACTACATACCATCTTTGTGATACCTTGTGTATTGGTTTCGGCTTAGTAGGTTTCGACTAGGATGAAAGCGGAAGCTTCTGTGTCGAAAGGTACTTTCCAAAGCAGGCGGAACCAATTTTTCCGAGTAAACCTGGTTTAGTTCTTTTTAAAGTAAACTTTTCTGTGACTAACCTGGCACATGTCAACACCAGATTTGTTGCCTTAACTTTTTCAAATTCTTTTCCAAAATAACTGCCGCTAATTTCAGATCTAAACCATGGTCAAGTTAATCAATTAAGCCCTTTCGTTAAATAAAACCAATTTTGCAAAGAAGTCCCTCTTCTAAAATAATTTAATTTGCACAGAAAATCACTTTGGAAAAATCCCCAAAAATTCCAAAAATTCACTTTAATCATGTTATCTAACATATCAAAATTCCAGACCCAAATTCTTAATATATTTTCCATAATAAATTTATAAACCCAAATAACCATATTTTCCTTTGAAAATTCATAATAATCTTTCCATAGCTTGGAAAATTATCAAAATTGAAACCCAACTCCAAAATCATGTTTCTCAAAACATAAAATTTTCCCATGACATTTAAACATCATTAGATCTCGGTTTTGCCCTAAAACCATGCATACCTCTTTTAAACAATCTTGTTTAAACCATGTAAATTATAAATCAAACATATCATCATCCAATATATCATAAAAACAAATTTACCTTTAAATCCAAAAATATATGATTCAAAACAAAATAGAGATGGAATTATTATTCACCTTGATTTAGATAAGGAGATTGGTTTGAGATTGATTTTCCCTAAGCTTGATTCTCTAGCTTTTAATTTGATTTCTTCTCATTAATGGTCGGCCTCTCTCTTGTGTTTAGTTTTCAAAATGACATGAATGGAAAGTAAAATGGTAGGAATGAAAATATATAAGGGTAAGGGTTATGGGCGGCGAATTTCCTAATTAACCAAAAACCCATTCTTAAGCCTATGAATTTTTATATTAGGCTCGGCCTTAAATTAATTCAAGTCTCAATCACCTTATCACTTAACATTTACATTATTCTATTTAATTTATCTTATTAAATCTCCTGAATAATGTTATAAAAAATTAGGGGTGTTACATGCTCCCCTCCTTAAAGAATTTCATCCTCGAAATTTAGTAAGGACTAAATACTAAACATAGCAATCACCTGTAACGACTCCTAACAACCATACTAGTCTATCCAACTAGGAATTATCTATATAAATCTAATATAGACATACCCTCAAAGCAGATCGGGATAAGTATCTCGAATCCTGTCCTCTGTCTCCCAAGTACTTTTCGTTGTCGCTCCATTGAACTTTCACCAACTTGACTGTCTTGATCCTCAATCTTTTCTCATCTCTCACTAAAGCCCGAACCGGTTGTCTAACAAAGGTCAAATCAGGCTCTACTACCAAGTCCTCCAACTCTGTCCGAGGAATAGTAGCCTCTGGATCAACACATACTTGCGAAGATGAGACACATGAAATACATTATGGACACCTATCATACTGCTCGGCAACTCTACTCTGTATGCGAGCTTTCCAATCCATTCTATAATCTGGAATGGACCAACATATCTTGGTGCCAGTTTCCCTGACTTCCCAAACCGTACCACACCCTTCATCGGTGATACCTTTATGAAAACCCTATCTCCAGTTGAGAACTCTAGGTCTTTACGCCTCTTATCTATGCAACTCTTCTATTTGAATTGAGCTTTCTTCATCTGTTCTCGGATCAACTCAATCTTTTCTGGCGTCTCCCAAACCAAATCTGGACTTAAGACCAATCTGTTTGTAGTCTCCAACCAACATACATGGGATTTGCATGGTCTTCCATACAAAGCTTCAGAGGCTTCCAGTACTAGTCTGATAACTATCATTATAGGAAAACTCAATTGAATGCAGGTGATCCTCCCAAGATCCACCAAAATCCAACACACAAGCTCTCTACAAATCTTCGAGTACCTTATTGACTCTCTTTGTCTGCCCATCAGTTTGTGGGTGATATGCGGTACTCATCTTGAGCTTAATGCCTAACACATCCGGGAGACTCTTCCAGAATTCACCGGTGAATAAAGCATCTCTGTCACTGACTATGCTACTAGGAACTCCATGAAGTCTAACTATGTTCTTCATGAACAACTTCACCAAAACAGGTGCCATCTTGGTCGATTTTACTGGAATGAAATGGGCACTCTTAGTCAACCTATTCACAATAAACCATACACTCTCATTTCCTCTACTTGACTTTGGCAACTCATCTATAAAATCCATGGATATCGAATCCCATTTCCATACTGGAATCTCTAAAGGATGAAGCAACCCACTCGGCTTCTGATGTTCGGCTTTCACTTGTTGACAGTTTGCACACTGCTTAACCCACAAGCCAACATCCCTTTTCATGTCTTCCCAATAGAAGCTCCTCTTCATATCTTGATACATCTTGGTCCCTCCAGGATGAATCGTAAACATGGATCGATGACATTCCTCAAGAACTTCTCTCCTCAAGTTCTCCACATCTGGAACACATAACCATCCCTTCTTTCTCAACCATCCTCTTTGGTCAAGACAAAATTCTTTCAAATCACCGACCTCTGTTTCAACCTCAAGCCTTCTAATCCTCTCGGCTAATAGTGTATCCTCCTTCTGCTTAGAAGAAATTCTCTCGACCAAAACTGGTCGAACTTCTAAACATGACAACATGGCAGTACTCTGACTAGAATTAGCAGTCGATCTTAACTGCACACCGCAACTGGTCAAAGCTCCTCGATCATTCCATTCTTCCAACGTAGCCAACACCACATTCTGATGTCTTCTGCTAAGAGCATCCACTACCTTATTACCTTTCCTTGGGGTATATTCTGTACCAAAATCATAAGTAGCCAAAAATTTCAGCCATCTTTGTTGTCGCATATTCAACTCCTTCTGAGAGAATATATATCTTAAAGACTTTTGATCGGTATACAATTCAAATCTCTCCCCCGAGAGATAATGCCTCTAAATCTTCAAGGCAATGATCATCGCAGCCAACTCTAGGTCATGAGTAGGATATCTCACTTCATGCTGTAACGACCCAGAATTTTGACCAAATTAAATTGAGAATATTTAATTAATTTTAAATATTTGAACGATGATTTAATTTGAATCCCCAATTTAAATTTGAATTTGGCGATTAAATTATAAAATTTAATCGATTGAATGCTGAATAAAAATTTGAATCTTCAATTTAAAGTTGAAGAAAAATATTTCGAAAGCTTTTAAAATTTATATTGATAATACTGAAGATAACGGAAGCTTCAGAATCTGATTTCAAACTATTCTGTTCAGTTTTGAATTATATTGTTCGAACCGATATTTAAAAATAGTTATTTTTCAAACAGTCTCGGAATTCGACGAAACCAGTTCCGTTGGGTCCGTAATATTGAATTATTGTCGGATTTCCAATTTTGTATTTTTCGGGGTTGATATGTAACCGTACGGCGGTTAAACGCCTTGAAATTTAAATTGAATTTCAATTTAAATCTAAAATTTAAATTATTTAACTTAGTCAACTTCACCACGTTATCCCTTTAATCACGCCTAATATCGCGCCTGAGAACGTGAGAGCATGCTTCTTCCCAATTTTAAATACGTCCTCTTACTTCCAGTTCAAAGAAATCAAATCGAGCAGCTTAAAATTCATAACCGTTCCTCCCCAAATCAAATTCATTTTTCTCCCTACCTTCAGCTTATTAAAATCGAGCTCGTTTTCGACTAGACGAGGTGAGTCGCGATGGGCTTTAGGGGCGGCGGTGGCGTTCGGCGAGGCAGCAGCGTGCGATGGCTTCGATCGATCGAGTGGATTAGGGGTTAGTGGCGACGTCGAAGGCAGCCACGATCGAATGTCAGCTAGGCTAGGGTTTCGATTACGACTGGGAGGGGTTCGAACTCGATCGTAGGGTTCGCGAGTCGAACTCGAGGTCGCGAGTAGGCGGCGCTTGCTGGAGCAGTTTCGCGATCATCGCAATGTTAACTAGGGTTTGTACTCGAGCAAATGGCGACTGTCACGATAGGTTGGATGGTCCGTGAAAGCGAGGTTGGTGTCGTGATAGTCCAGGCAGTGAAGTCGTTTAGCTGAGATCTAGTATGAGTTCGAGGTGCTGGTTTTGAGTTGCTCGAACGATCGCAGAGGGTAGTTCGAGTTATCGCGGAGAGGTATTTAGTTTTTAGATTTCAAAATTTTCATATATGTGTTCATATTAAGAATTTAATTCCAGTAAAGTAGATAAAACAATTCTGTTTTAATTTGCTGTATATACATATAGTTTAGAAAATATATACCGTAAAACAGAGAATATATATATATATATATAATTTTAAGCAGGAAATTGTTATAAGTTAGAGAAATTTATTTGTAATTTGTTTTTCGCTCAAGTTCGAATATATACAGTGGAGATTAGTATATGATTCAGAAAATATAAAAATTTATATGAATTTGTTTTCTTTAAATCTATATAGAGTTATTATTTAAGTAAATTTATTAAATAAGGAATTAGTTTAAACTGGGAATTTGATATAGCTTTAAATTATTTAAATTGAATTGTTATAAAAAAATTTAAACTTGTCAAATGGTTAGACAATTTGATAATTTAAGGAGAAATAGTTCAAATTTTAATTTTTTAAGTTTAAAATAAATTTTTTGGTAATTTAATTTATAAATAAAAATTTAATTGTTCGATTTAATTCAAATATTGATATATTGTATAATTATTTATACAAGGTTAAAAAAAATCAAGAGGAAAGGGTCAAAATGGAAATGGATGGCAAATAAAGCAAAGGTGAGATTATTTTCTCACTCAAAATATATTTTGTATGACAGTTATTGATTGATTGATTTGATTGTCTGTTTGGATTGTTGATATTAGATATTTTAGGATATATCTATATATAGCAATATATACATATTGGCATATGTATATATTGGATTGATTGATTCCCGCCTCGTATAGCGGATGAGACCCTATTGCGCCGTTAGTAAGCGGATTTTTATAAAAACCTATATACCGCGATAATTCCGTACTGGAGCGGAATTGGTATTGTGCTAACATCTGTGGATGCAGGGAAACAGGTTGGAGGGATCCAACTGGATTCCTCACCAGTAGTTATTTATTTACAGATATTGATGTATATTCTGTTATCATATGATGATATATGATATTTGACTGTTGTGATGGACTGATTGGTGTTGTTGCATCATCGGATTCAGTTTTGAAATGTAAAAATAACGACTTTTATTTTAAAAGGGTTTTTAAAGTGATTTTTGAAAATAAACGTTTTATTAAATTTTTGAAGGGATTTATTCTAAATAAATAAACGTTCAGATTTTAAAGTCATAAAAGTTATAATTTTGGTGAAATATAACCAAGAGGTGATTTTCGGGATATATAGTAAAGTAATTTATAAAATGGTTTAAGTTGGGATTTTGAATAACTATAAACGACTTGTATAGAAAGATTTATAAAATTGATATATTGTAAATCAAAATATTGGACTTATAAAACGAATTTTTTAAGTGTAAAAAAGAAGTATAAATGGATTTCATGAGTGAATGAAATTAATAGATTTACGTTGTGAAGTTAAAAATGAATGAAGATGTAGAATAAAGGATTTATAAGTAATTTACTTATAAATTGGATTTTTGCTTTTAAATGGAATATTTATCGAATTGATTTATAAAGGAGATTTATAAATCAAAGTTATTATAAAATATAAAAATAGAATTTATAAACGTTGTTTTATAAATTCGAGATAAATTGAATTGGGTAAACTAAATATAGAAGATTATTTAAAGAAGATATATTCGCGTTTTTGGATAGCGAAGTTTTATTTGAAATAAATGTGTAGTAAAGTTTGAAATTTGGTTAAGTGAAGTATATTCACGATTTTGGACAGTGAATATATTTTTAAGTAGAATGGATATGGTTTTGGGAAAGCGATATTATAAAATTAAGTTAATTGTTTTAAAAGATGTTTTAAAACGTGTGAAATATCGAAATCATAGATTTCAACATTCATTGTTGAAATAGACGTTTTCGAGAAATAAGGAAATGATGGACTATAACACTGGTGTTATAGTAAATGATTTCCGAAAGGAAATGTTTTTTTTTATATAGTATTGGGATTTACATATATATCTTAATTTCGAATCCCTATACTAGTGATTTTGAGTCGTCGTAACGATGTTTTACGCAACATTCGTTTTTGACTCAAATAGATGTTAAAATTTATGATTTCCTTAAAGAATGAATATATACTTAATATAGATTTAAGTATATCGAATATTTTCAAGTGTTGAAAATAAATGATTTGTGAATTACTTATTTTTAAATAAGTATGGGAATGCTTTTCCAATATGAAATGAACTGTTTTGAGATTTTATCTTCAAAGATAGAATGAAATGTGGAAACTGATTTGAAATTGTTTTCAAATGGTTAAGTGTGGAAATTTTATATCTAGTAAAGATATTTTGGAAGATGAAATAATTTGGAAAATTATTTGGAATCTGATGATGTTGCGCATCTTTATTGATAGTTAAATAACCGACTATCAATAATTACCTTTAGATAGGTATTTGTTGTGAATTGGATGAATTTGGATGCCACACTTATTTTTGAATAATCGCTCACTATTCGGGTTAGCCGGGAAAGGACCATGGGGTCGTATAACCCATTCCGAATAAGTGATACGTCGTTATGAATCGCATTTGAAGACCGGTGTTGAAGACCGGATATTTTTGAAAACGGAAGGATTACCGTCGAGTTACTCTACATCGACTGATCTTCGATTTAGAGGTTTTATCACCCTTAGTGACGGGAAGTCCTGACGTGATTGAAAATTATCCGGATGTGCAAGGGCTTCGTGAGAAGTGCCTTCGGTTCTGTTCGATCCCGGAACAGACTTATATGGATTGTGTGTCTGACGTTACAATTTGAGATATAAAGCTGATTTCTTTCAAATACATTTCTGTTGGTGGCGGAGAATTTATTCTCTTAGCTTAACACCCTTCTCTGAGACGTACGAGCTCAGAGGTTATGTAGTTGAAATTTATCAGCGATATATCCCAATTTGGTAACGTGGCACATTGAGTGTTGCTGTGAAATGATCAGTGTTTGATCATTTGTGATATGATCATTTGTTTGATCTTATATCTTTGTGATCATAGGTTGATCATTTTGTTTGACCCAAAGCAGGGCTTTTTGAGAAAGCGTAGCTTTGTGGACGAGACTTCGTCGAGCCTCACACCCCGGAAATGGTCAAAACAGGAAGAATGCGGCAAGGTTCTAGGGAGTAGCGTCCCTTAGTGTATGTCATTCCTTCTGGATAAAGGTGGTATCATGGTATGGAGCCCAGATACTTAACCTCTGTGGTTACTGCATTATTATTATCTATGTGGTTTGTTGGAAATCGGGGATCCTCGGGAAGATCGGTGACGATCGGGGGATGGCATACGCGTGTCAGTAGTTACCTATTTTTGCAGAGGTAACCCGGCCTTGTGTTGGCAGAGATCCGGTTAGGTTCTCGGGTCGTCTATTCCAGGGACGTACCCATCGTGGATAGGAAGTTCCTTAGCCTGACCATTTGTTGGAAATCCAAAGAAACAATACGAGCCTTTACGATTTCAATTGTATAACCTGTCTCCTCAGGAGGCAGCTATAGCAGGCATAATATAATGGTACCTATGCTGGCTAAGATTTATATTATACTTTCGAAATGTTTTCCACTATGCACTAATAATAATATCAAAAATGATTTGATTTTGCGTAGTAAGCATCTTTGACTATTATAAGAAGAAATCTCCTCCAAGTCTGCGTTTGCATTGTGTGTGTGGTGGGAGGTCTTATGGTAGTTTCATTTTCCAAAAACATTGCGAATTGACTTTAAAAGTTTACCTGTTGTTTATTTTAAAGAATAACTGTTTTACGATCTCACACCAGTCACCATGACTGACTCGGAGTTTATTGTTCCCTTCTAAACTCTGGGTGCCCACCAATTTCCACACGGGCAGCCTAGAGTTATGTTATCAGGATATTCTGGATATTCTGGAGCTTGGAGATAAGCTGGATGACGAGACGTAGTATTTGTATCTGATGTATTTATTCCGCTGTGTATTCTGTATGAGGACAAGTTTATATAATTGTCCATTGTTGTATATTGACTCTGATGATTGATGTATATATAAACTGATATAGTTCTTTGTTTTAAAAGACTAGTAATTATCTATTGTATATTATTCCGCTGCGATATGTGAGATTCTGATATTGTTTTCTGTTTCTGTTTCTACTCTTGTTCTGTTGTTGTTTTTCTTTCTTTTTCTTTCTGTTCCTTCTTTTCTTCTTCTTCTACCTTTTTTTTCTTTCTTAAAACCATAACTTTTCGGGTTTCCGGCATTCGATGGCTCAGCAGTCGATAAAGTGAGTATCGATGTTGAATTTTCGAAAGTCGAAAATTTTCGGGATGTTACAATGCGGTCCAAGCTGTCTAGATGTAGAGGCAATGACTTTGCCCTTCTGCATCAACACTCCTCCCAGTCCAGTCCCACATGCATCAGTGTACACTACCAACCCATGGTTTCCATCTGGAACTACTAACACTGGAGCATTGGTCAACAAATGCTTTAACTTAAGGAATGCTTCCTCACATTTGTCGGACCAAACAAACTTCACTTCCTTCCTGGTAAGCTTAGTCAAAGGCACTGCTATCCGTGAGAAATCCTTAATGAATCTCCAGTAATAGCCAGCAAGTCAAAGAAAACTTCTAATTTTGGTCACCGTCTCTGGTCTCTTCCAATTGTTCACAGCTTCTATCTTATCTGGATCAACTGACAATCCTTTCTCTGAAACTACGTGACCAAGAAACTTAACCTCTTTCTTCCAAAAATGATAATTGGAAAACTTCGCCTTTAGCTGATTCTGCCTCAGCGTCTCAAGTACAACTCTAAGATGATCTTCATGCTCTCTTTCATTCTTAGAGTATACCAAAATGTCATCTATATACACCAACATGAATCTATCCAAATACTCTCGGAAGACTCGATTCATCAAATCCACAAAGAAATGAGGTGCATTAGTCAACCCGAATGGCATTACTAACCATTCATACGAACCATATCTAGTTCAAAATGTTGTCAAAGGAACACTGTCCTCCGCCACTCTCAACTGATGGAACCTTGTCGCTAAATCCAACTGGGAAAACACTCTGGCTCCACTCATCTGATCAAACAGATCATCTATCCTCGGCAGAGTGCAAGGTTTTAAATATCCGATTTTGATCACGTTTCGTTTCGGATTTTTTACACAAGTTATCTCGTATCGGGGGAGATCTCGCACGAAATGAGTACATATCGGGTGTACATTTCGGATTGACATCTCGGGTCTTATAATGCATCTCGGGAATATCTCAGATGTACTTATGTGTCTAAAATTGATGTGTCAAAAAATTATTTAACGGTTATAACTTTCTTAGTAAAAATAAAAATGATAACATACTTGATTTACATGGAAAAAGGAATATTTTTAGAAGAGTAGTAGCTTGATTAGCTTAATTAATTTGGTAATGATTAAATAATATCCTTTTATTTGAACCTAATAAAAAAGTGAAACCTTTCGCTATGACTCATTAAGATAAAAAGTAAAGAATATGTTCAAGAAGTTGGTAAATTATAATTGGATTGAGTAGTTTCTTTTGAATAAATATGAAAATTAAAAATATTATGAAAAATAAGAAAAATGTATAATTTCGGGTGAGATCTCGGATTGAGATTTTGATCCATATTTCGAGTGAGATTTGAATATCTCGGACGAGATAAGTGTCGAGGGAGATATGGAGGAGATTTGATGTCTTGTCTCGTTTAAGTGTGAAAGGAGATCTTAGGCGATATATAAGAGATTTAAAACCATGACAGAGGGTACTTATTCTTATCGTCCTTCCATTCAACTTACGATAGTCGAACACATTCTTAACGTCCCATCTGGTTTCTTCATGAACACCGTAGCTGCTCCCTAAGGCGAACTGCTTGGTCTAATAAAATTCCTTTCTTCTAGATCCACTAGCTGCACCTTCAGTTCCTTCATCTCTTTCGGTGTCATCCTACTAGGTGGTCTACTCACAGGTTCAGCTCCTGGCATAAGATCTATCTGAAACTCAACAGCCCGTTTCGGTGGTATTCCTGTAACTGGCTCAAAGACATATGCAAACTTTCTTGCTATTCGAACCTGACTTAGCTCTTCTCCCACTTCCATTGCACTTAAGAAAGCACAACTACTCCGATCAGAATTCTCTACTGAGAATATAATTCGGTTATGACTATCAAGGTGTCCCAAAGATATCTCCCATCTTGGCAGAATATCCTGGCCTTATACCTCCTTAACCAATTCATACCCAAAATGATTCCGAAATCTACCAAATCGTAAACATACAAACTGCATGCAAACTTATGACCTAACAAATCAAGTTCTAACTGGTCACATCTCATTCCTAGAGTTGCATGCCCTTCTATTGGATTCGCAACCCTTAAGGAAGTAACAAGGTATGTGGGTTCTAAGCATAACCTATCAACCAAACAATGGGATATAAATGAATGTGATGCACAGGTATCAAAAAGTATCCAAACTAGTATACTCTGAATAAAAAACGTACCTTCCATCACAGTCTTTCCTTTATCAGCTGCAGTAGGCTTAGTTGATGATCCAATAGAAAAAACTTTCCCCCTGTCCGCCCTGACTGGCTCTGGACACTGGTTCTTGTAATGTCCAACTTGATCACAGTTGAAGCACTTCACATTCTTCTTGTCTACAGCCTTCTTTTTCCTTACCTGACCGGCACTCACTTGCATAATGACCCTTCTTATCGCATTTATAGCATACCAAATCAGCCTTTTCCTTCTTAGCAGCATCCCCTTTCTGAACTCCCTTCTTCTTAAAGAATTTCTTTTTCTTTCCCCAAGGACCCTGGGATTCGACTAGCTTCTCTCTAGCAGAAACACCAAGCATCTCTTCATGGAGAATGGCTATCTCCACTACCACATTATAAGATTCTTGGATATGGGTCATGGTCATTCTAGCAAGCTCAGGTCTCAGTCCTCGAATGAACCTCTCATTCCTTCTGACGTTAGTGTCAACCATAGCATATCTATATCGAGATAGCTCATCAAACTTAGCAGCATACTCGATCACTGACATCTCTCCTTGAACTAGATCCATGAACTTCCCCATCAACATTGACTTAGCAACCTCAGACAGAAACCTCTGCTCAGACCTCCTACTGAAATCAGTCCATGTCAATTCTTCCTTCGAAACTCCTGCGGTCATACTGTTCCACTAGTGAAGCGCTGCCCCTTACAACTGCCTCCTCTTTTGCCCATCATCCAATCTTAGATCAGTAAAGATCCTTTCACAGTGTAGTAGCCAATTCTCAACTTCAATAGCATCCTCTGTTCCAACAAACGGCTTTCCACCCAGACTGGTGTAGTCTCTGCTCAACTTAGCATAGTTATTCCCAACTAGAGCCACATGATTTGCTCCTTCAACATTACCAGCAACTCCAGCTTGCAAAAGATTGGCTAACAACTGATACACCATCCCTGCATCTACTGGTGGATTTCTAGCACCTACATTGGCTTCAGCATTTGGATTACCATTAGCCTGTCGACCTTGGTTCCTCCTGGTATTAGGTCGAGCATTTTCATTGGTTGTCGTGCTTCCTCTACCTAGATTTCCTCTTCTATTTCCTACTTCCATATCTTCTTTCTCGTAAATCTGCATACGAGCCTTAGTAAGATACAAAAGAACGGTCTAAGAGAGAGGGGAACACGTACTTATATATATATATCTATATCTATATCTATTTATAAAATACAAGTACATTACCATAGCATTAACCCAAACCCCAATAATATTTCTGATTCATTGGATTATGTTTCATAAACTTTTATGTTTAACTTTCTTTTAAAGTTTCATAAACCTATGCTCTGATACCAACTTGTAACATCCCCCTACTTGGTGGCCCAAAACTAACAGCTACGGATACTGCAGTCATCCATAGTTATTAATACTCGATGACCAAATACGACGGTGTTAGATTCATTGATATAAAGAAACACATGAATATGGAAAAAATTTAAACTTCAAACAGAATCACATTTCACTTCAAAATATTTTCAATTCATTACATAATCCCATATTCGCAAATCACGTTCAGAGAAAATATATTTATTACAACATACGCTAAGAACGACATATGAAGATGCCCCCTTGGATGATCAGAGTACATACAGGCAATATAACAACTTTGCTATTACAAACAACACAATGGAATTAAAAGAAAATAGAACTCTAAATAGCTATCATGCCTCATGCACGTCTCCGGAAGCTTATTCGTCTTAAGAGGTACCTGAAAACCTCAACTCTCAAACTACTCAAAATCAATTGAGTACCCGAGAGTTTAAGGGGAAAACATAAACTTCGAGTCAGACATAAAGCTTGGTATGAATAATAATCTACCATCTCAAATCA
Organism: Allium fistulosum; assembly: GCA_030737815.1. NCBI lineage: Eukaryota > Viridiplantae > Streptophyta > Magnoliopsida > Asparagales > Amaryllidaceae > Allium > Allium fistulosum. Next base: position 858,013,975 of record CM060903.1, read on the forward strand.
TTTAGATATCTAGTGAGACCACACCGCTTAGCGGAACGGGTTTCCCCCTCACTAATATCTTAAAAACTTAATAAATCCATATACTATGCTCCTGCATCCACAATGGTTAAAACAATTCAAAATAGTATAATATGATGATATGCAAACAAATAAATCAATTTTGGATTACCCATCCCCATTCATTTTTAACTATCTTTCTCAATTATAGTTTCTAGGATTACTATTAACCTATAAGTTTTCATAGGCTGACTAATAACCGGTAAAACATTTAAGGACTCCCTATCCAGTTACATAGTTTTCATGGGATCACTAAGAACCTATTGGTAACTCCAATATCTTTACTCTTATCCTAGTCTTCATGGGTTGACTAGGAACCTATTGGTGACCACAATATCCTTTCTTCTTAACCTAGTTTTCATGGGCTGACTAGGAACCTATTGACATCTCTTAATATCTTAATCCGGATATATTTTTCATGGGCTAACTACAAACCTACTGGCCCCTGCTAGTATCAGATTATAGTTTTCATAGGATTACTTTGAACCTGTCTTTCTGACATCTTCCTTTACACATAGTTTTTCATGGGCTAACTATGAACCTATTGGCCCCTACCAATATCTTTTCCTATACACAGTTTTCATCGGCTTACTGAGAACCTATTGGCCCCTGCCAATATCTTTCTTTTATATTTTAGCATCCTATATTCCGGTCTTCCTGACCTCCTGGATACAATTCTACTCATTCAGGAGTTTAATCAATTTATATCCACTACTGGGTTAACCTAGCTGGTTCTTCTACCCTTTATCCCCAAAATACAGTTATGGGTCCATTATAAATTGAATATACTTATATTTGAAGAAGCAATCATAACAACATAGCACAACCACTCCTATGGGTTTAATATAAAACATGGCTAATACCTTTAACCTGTTATTTTATCAAAGAAAGCTTTTCCTTAAAACCATTACAAACTCCTTAAATTTTAGCCATGGATTTTTCCTTTTAAAAATAGAGTTTGAGTTATACAACCTTTTGAAACCTTCGAAACTTGGCTTTTGACTTCATAGGATGACCTCCTTCGAAAGCCTTAAAATATGTCTTCACAATATTAGGCACATGCCTTTCGAAACCTTTCAATTGTAAAGTATTAACATTTTACTTTAGAAGCATAGCTTCGAAACCAGTTGAAAGTACCCCTTTCGACACCATTGGAAGTAACTCTTCCGAAACCATTGAAAGTCCCCCTTTCGAAAGCATTGGGTTTATACTTAAAACATTATTTGGGCCAAAGTGAATATATGCAAAAACATCTATTTCGAAACCATCCTTTATCATTTATAAAAATATTAGGGAAACATGATGGTGTCGGCACCATCCTTTCGAAAGCACAAAACATCTGGGTAAAATATGGAAGGTTGGCTTCGAAACCCCATTCGAAACCATTTCCTTCGAAACTCCTAACCCCTTTTGAAAGTTATAGGAAGTGGCTTAAACTTATAAAACAAAGTACCTTTCGACAGCATTGATATCTTTAATACCATCGAAAAGCTAAAGAACTGCAGCAAGGTTTCGATTAGGTCAGAACCCCTCCTTTTAAAACATTCTTTCATAAGTGAAGGAACCCAGTCGAAAGAAAGCTTAAGTTAATGGCATCCCTTTCGAAACCTTTTAAAAACTCTTTCAAAACCATATGCTTCAACTCCTTCAAAGGCTAAAACAAAACAAAGGCAGGCGCTCTTCTTTTTAAAAACAAACCAAGGTTTCGACTACCTCGGAAGCTATGCTTTTGACACCTTACCTTCCTCCTTCCTCCAATCCACTGCGTACCATCTTTGTGATACCTTGTGTATTGGTTTCGACTTAGTAGGTTTCGACTAGGATGAAGGCGGAAGCTTCTGTGTCGAAAGGTACTTCCCAAAGGAGGCGGAACCAATTTTTCTGAGTAAACCTGGTTTAGTTCTTCTTAAAGTAAACTTTTCTCTAACTAAGCCGCCATGTGTCAACACCACTACACCAGATTGGTTGCCTTAACTTTTTCAAATTCTTTTCCAAAATAACTGGTTAAGTTAACCAATTAAGCCCTTCCGTTAAACAAAACCAATTTTGCAAAGAAGTCCCTCTTCTAAAATAGTTTAATTTGCATAGCAAATCACTTTGGAAAAATCCCCAAAAATTCCAAAAATTCACTTTAATCATGTTATCTAACATATCAAAATTCCAGACCCAAATTCTTAATATATTTTCCATAATAAACTTATAAACTCAAATAACCATATTTTCCTTTGAAAATTCATAATAATCTTTTCATAGCTTGGAAAATTATCAAAATCGAAACCCAACTCCAAAATCATGTTTCTCAAAACATAAAAATTTCCCATGGCATTTAAACATCATTAGATCTCGGTTTTACCCTAAAACCGTGCATACCTCTTTTAAACAATCTCGTTTAAACCATGTAAATTATAAATCAAGCATATCATCATCCAATATATCATAAAAACGAATTTACCTTTAAATCCAAAAATATATGATTCAAAAAAAATAGAGATGGAGTTATTATTTACCTTGATTTAGATAAGGAGATTAGATTGAGATCGATTTCCCTTAAGCTTGATTCTCTAGCTTTTAATTTTAATTCTTCTCTTTAATGGAAGGCCTCTCTCTTGCGTTAGTTTTCAAAATGACGTGAATGAGAAGTAAAATGGTAGGAACGAAAATATATAAGGGTAAGGGTTATGGGCGGTGAATTTCCTAATATACCCTTATGTAATTTTAATTAACCAAAAACCCATTCTTAAGCCCATTAATTTTTATATTAGGCTCGGCCTTAAATTAATTCAAGTCTCAATTCCCTTATCATTTTACATTTACATTATTCTATTTAATTTATCTAATTAAATCTCCTGAATAATGTTATCAAAAATTAGGGGTGTTACAAATATAGCCTTTAAATATTCTACACTTTCAGTTTTCACAGTGGAAGGAATAAAATATAAATACCAAAATAGTCAAACCAATACTATCACAAAATAGTAGTGGCCCATAAAAGATATGTCTAAAAAGATCTTCAAATAGGAATGCAACATAAGTCTAATTGATAAATACAATAAGGTACATTGGAAAATGAATATAAACAAATATATCTCTAAAGTGCATTGTCACCTCATTCATCCACCTTATCCTTATTACCTCATCTATTATCTCGTCCTCTTATAATATATATAAAGAGGAAAAATAGAGGGGATCAAGCAAGGTCTAATGTGTTATCCAGCCTTGTGACCAGGCCGTATTTGAACGAACTCGACTAGTCGGACTTGAAATTGTCGAGGTAGGGAGCCCAAAGAGATAGCTAACAAGCCCAAAAACCAATTAGGATAAAGACTACAAGGGGAATGCATAGCCATTTTGAAGTTCAACAACAACTATCCATCAAAATGATGGATCAACACCAAACCATGCCTATGGATCGGTACCGATCCATAAAGCTTCATCCAAAACAACTCCAATCCTCTCTACTTCAAAGCCATGGTGGCGGCAACCCATTCCAAGCCCCTGAATATCGATCGCATGCAATTTAACATCGAACTACTCGAGCACATAAAGTCAAAAACTCCATTCCACTACCGATCCAACTTATTGATTTTGAAACAAGCTTCTAATAAAACAATAAGATGGAAAATATGAAGCTAACAATAAGTCGCTTCTACGTAAGGAATTGCAAGAGATCCATAAGTCAACCTTATGAATCGGTACCGATCCATGTTTATGGTTTGGTACCGATCCATGATATTTGCTGACATGGCCATGATCTTCCGAGCTTAACTGTTGTTGGATGTGGAGAACGTGGCTGTAATCATGGTGGAGGAATTCCCAACATTCTACGGCTATAAATAGAGGGGTATGAGGCCATTTCAATGGATCTTTCCGAGTTATTTACAAATTCCTCAATAATTTCTTGTAATCTTGTGGATCATTACCGATCCATAAGAATGTTGTTTGTAAATAAGTATAATCATCAACAAGGCTAAGTGGACTTAGGCATCAGTTAGCCAAACCACTATAAAGATTGTGTATACTATTTTTTCTATGTTTTCCTTTTATTTTCTTTATTTTTTTCTCTACTTTAATCTCTTAGATGTTTGTGCCACATTTAGGTATAAACATTTTGGTGCTCTCACTAAGAACGTTATGCTTAGGACAAATGGATCAATCATTTGCTATTGGATTGCTTAGATTTGAGAGATAGATCCAGTTTCTTTGTTTTTTACATTTTGGACTACTCAGATTTCCTAAAATCTACACGAACTACTTTCAACCATGGCCCGATGAAGAGACCGTTCCACCACTTCTAGAGTTATGGATGATGTTGAGAACATTAACACTCAACACATAGAGGAAGTTGCACAACCAGAGGCTGTTGAGGTCCATAACCCATCAGAGATGATAACGAGGTTTGAGATGGATCACATGATGTAGCAGATAGAGGGTAAGTTGTAGAAAAGTCACAATGAGATGAATCAATAAATGCAGGAGAGCATCAAGTTGCTGAATGAAATAACGCGCAATTGTAGAAGGAGCAGGAGGGACTTGATGCCTTCTAATTCAGAGTCTGATAGTTCCTTTTCATCAAGCTAGAGGTAAAGAGAAAGGAAGCAGAAGATGGTCAGAAAAGAAATTGGCACTTCAAAGAAGAGGCCGGAAGCGAATCGCAGCCAAGGTTTGAGGATCGGTACTAATCCATGTGCATGGGTCGATACCGAACCAGTGGTCATGGGTTTGATGAGTCACCAATTTAGTGATGGTGTTGGGCTTACCTCTAGTCGTGTTGTGGATAACCAGAATGCTGGAGATCAAGCGACCGCCGTCCATCTGTCATGTAGGAACCAAACAACCAGGTCTACTGGATGAATAGTTCTATTGGAGGTAGGAGAACCCAAGTACCATGAGTCTGCCTGAGAGCGTTTGTCGGGCCAAACACTCGAAACAGACCTCGATTACTACCGTTTGGTATATCCTGTGGAACCAGAATATCTGACCGAAATGCTGAGGAAGTTAGTAAGCGAGAATCATCATTGGAGCAACGATAAATGGGGCACTTCCCCTAGCTGGAACCCGTTCACTAAGGAGATATTGCGTGAAGAGTATCCCAGGAGATTTTTGATTCCGAAAATGTTGTTGAATAATGGAAAAAATGATCCGAGATAGCACCTAATGAAATATGACTAGCATATGGATTCTACCAAGGCATCTGATGCTGTGAGATGTCGCTATTTCCTGATTTTCCTCAAGGAAGTTACGATGATGTGGTTCACTTGGCTTCTGCTGAGATCCATATCATCTTTCGACGAATTAGCATGGTAGTTCCTCGAGCAGTTCTATGTACACAATACACGTCCTAAGGATGTGATGTCATTGTTAAATCTCTTCCAGGAGACAGGAGAGTCATTGAAGGACTTTCTGAGCAGATTCCATATGGCGTTGACTAAAGAAACCAATGCACGGGAAGACATCGTTTTGATGGCATTGATAAGGGGGGTTCACTCTGAAACTGATGTTAGGAGATGGTTGAAGATGAAAACCCCACCAATGATAGATGTGTTTTACAGGAAAGCAAATCAGTTCTTGCGCTTAGAAGAGGCAAGTACCACTACCAGAAAGGTCTGTGCCGAGTAGTCGACGGAAGTTATCTAGAGTAACGTTGTTGTAAAGCAGACTGAAGGGAATTATGGAAATGTTGATGTGAATGTCTAGAACATGAGTGGTGGCCAAAGAAGGAACGATAATAAGGCTAGAGACCGAAAGCCTGATTTTAGGAAATGTCCTAGGTTCTCGAAGTATGATGGTTACACCTAACTGTATAATTCGATTGAGAAATATACCTTGCGACCCAAGGTAGTGAGCAGTAAAAGAAGCCAACTCCAAGGGAGTCAACTAAGAAGGAGAAGAAATCCGGAAAGTATTATAGATTTCATGAAACACACGGTCACAACACAAATGAGTGTAGACACTTATGCGATGTGATCAAAGACTTAATAAGGGAAAAGAAGTTATAACAGTATGTCAAAGTCACACAGGATGGTGGGTAAGGAAGTTCTAACCCCCTGGACCGTCATCCCAACAGGGGCATGCCAAGCCTGGTGGGGACAAGCCCAGGCGGCTTGAAAAATGATTGATCATCAATACCATTCATGTAGGACCATATCCAGTAGAAAAGCACTGGAATGAAATGGAAAGATATACTAACGCCTTAAAGCATGTTAATACTTAGATTTGTTTCACCGTCAAAGACAGAACATCAATGAAGCAACTCAGGACAATGACTGACGACATTATGTTTAGAAAAAGGGATGATGATGGAGTTGAAGCTCCAACATTGGATCCCTTGGTGATTTCGGGTACGATTGGGCCAGGGATTATGAGAAAGGTGCTGGTTGACTGTGGTGTTTCAATCAAAATTCTATTCGAAAAAGCTTATGACCAAATGTTCTTTGAGGACAAAGACCTAAAATCATGCAGATCTCGTATCTAAGGATTTAGTGGAACATCTATTGAACCCATCGGGTGTATGGATTTACCCATGGTGCTAGGAGAAGGTGATCACAAGAGAGAGCGGGTTGTGACCTTTGTTATGTTGGATATTTTATCAGCCTATAATGCATTCTAGGTCGACCAGCCCTAGCTGATTTCCAAGCAGCCATCGCCCTATGGTGCTTAATGATGAAATTCCAGACAAAGAATAGAGTGGGAGTTGTGCAGGGAGACCTAGGTCTTGGACGTGAATGTTATGTTGTAGAGTTGAAAGAGGCAAGGCGATGTGAGAAAGGAAAGGATGTATAGAAGATTCTCTGCATCAAATCTTTAAATGCATAATAACCCCCACTTGCGCCCTAGCTTGGACAACACATTCGATTCCATAAGGATATATATTCGAGGAAAGAGCTAAAGGATGTAAGGGCGGCACCCGTATAGTTGATGATCAACATCCAAATTAGTCAGGACGATTCTACATGGGTCCTGAAGATCGGATCCCAACTCAGCATAAGGATGATGAAGGAGTTAACTGGTTTTCTCCAGGTGAACCTAGATGTGTTTGCCTGGATGCATTTCGACATGTTTGGAATATCGTCGGAGATAGCGTACCATGCATTGAATGTGAATCGTAAATGCGTTTCTGTAAAACAGAAACACTGTAGCTATGTCCGAAGAGATCCGCTGCACTGAAAGAATAGGTGGATAAGCTGAAAAACAACGACTTTATACGCGATGCTCTATACCATGATTGGGTATCCAATCCAATCCTAGTGAAAATGTCCAACGAGAAGTGGAGAATATTCATTTACTATTCCAATCTGAATATGGCATGTCTGAAAGACCACTTCCCGCTCTTGAAAATCGATCAGCTAGTAGATTTGACCGTTGGACATAAACTGCTATCATTCATGAATGCCTACTCTTGCTACAACCAGGTTCCACTGCACATCCCAAACCAAGAACACACCAGCTTTATAACTGATCTGGGCCTGTATTGTTATCTTGTCATGCCTTTCGGTTTGAAGAGTGCTAGAGCAACTTACCAAAGGCTAGTGAACTCGATGTTCAAGAAAAAAATTGGGAGTTCAATGGAAGTCTATATGGATGTTATGCTTGTGAAGTCATAGTGATTAATGAACTACGTTGAATACTTATCAGAAAAGTTTGGTGTACTCCGCAAGTATGCAATGAAGCTCAACCCGCTGAAGTGTTCATTTGCGGTTGCATTGGGGAAGTTCCTGGGTTTTATAGTGAACTCGAGGGGGATAGAAGCTAGCCCAAAGAAGATTCAGGCATTAAGAAATATCAAAGCCCTGAAGTCAATCTAAGAAATCCAGAGCCTGAATGGGAAGGTTGTCGCCTTGAGCAGATTCATCTCCAGAGCCAAAGATAAGTGCATCCCTTTCTTTGACATCATCAAGAAAGGGAAGAGGAACTTTTCTTGGAAACATGAGTGTACAGATGCTTTGCATGCTTTGGTAGATCGCTTGGAAAAGCCTCCCATCCTATCAAAGCCGCTAGAAGACGTGGACGTTTTTATTTATCTTCCAGTGTTGGTGCATGCTTTAAGCACCGCAATTGTGCTTGAGGAGTCCCGAATCCAAAGGCTGGTGTATTAAATTAGCAAGCAGTTAACTAGGGTAGAGAGGAATTAGCCAAAGCTGTCAAAGTTGGTGTACTGCCTGTTGATCGCTTTAAGGAAACTCCACATATACTTTCAGGCTCATTCGATCAAGGTTCTTACCGACCAGCCTTTGAGACAAGTTTTATGGTGACCTGAGACTTCTGGAAGGCTGTTGAAATAGAACATTGAATTGAGCCAATATGACATAACGTATCAGCCCCAAAGGGCAATCCAAGGCTAGGCATTGGTAGACTTCATAGCCGAGTACACTGCGCGAGATGATACTCCGAAGAGCAGTGGAGAGCGGGATGTTGGATGGAAGATGTACACCGATGGTACATCTAATGAGTGTTCTTTCGGGGCAGATGCTGTGTTGCTAACCCCCAATGAACTTTCAGTCTGTTACGGCCTGAAACTCGACTTTCCCGTGACAAATAACGAAGCAGAATTTGAGGCATTGATCATAGGACTAAAAATTGCGAAAGGGTTAGGAGTCAAAACTTTACACATCTTTTGCGATTCCCAACTGGTAGTGTGCTAGGTGAGAATAGAGTTTCAGGAAAAGGGAGCAAGTCTTGCTCTGTATTTGAACAGAGCCCTTGAGTTGCTTAATGATATCGAGTACTACACATTAACACATATTCTTAGAGAAGAGAATGTGAAGGCCGATTCGCTAGCCAAATTGGCTAGCTAAGGAGACGCGCAACTTATGGGCTCGGTCCTGGTGGAAGTATTAAAAGCTCCAAGCATCGACCAGATTGATGTCTATTAGATCATGGAGGCTGAGTCTGAAAGGGAGTCGTTGATGACTCTGATTGAGAATTACCTGTAGAAGGGAATCCTTCCTAACAGGAAGAACGAGCGATGGCAGCTCCTTCACAAGGCTTCAAGATTTATTATTCAAGAAGGAGCGCTATATAGGAAGGGATTCTCAGTCCCCTTATTTCAGTATGTTGCCAATGAAGAAGTCAAGTGAGTCCTCAGAGAAGTTCATGGGGGAGCTTGTGGTGATTACACTGGGGGACAAACTTTAGTGAAGAAGATTCTTCGCTATGGATACTTCTAGCCAACTGTCAATCGACACACAACTGACTATAGCAGAAAGTGTGACAAGTGCTAGAGGTTCACAAATATTCCTAGAGTCCTACCAATGGAGATTATGCAGATGGTCATGCTTTAGCCGCTTGCTATTTGGGATATTGGTATCATTGGTTTGCTGCCAATTTCTAAAGGTCGGCGAAGTACACCATCGTTGCTGTTGACTATTTTACAAAGTCCGCTGAAGTGGAATCGCTAACCACGACCAGTAAAGTGATCAACTTCATAGTTAGAAATATCATCTGTTGTATTGGGTTACCACAAACGATTATCTTTGATAATGGAACCTAATTCGACATCTCCGAGTTCAATGATTTTTGCTGCAGGCATCACATCGAGAAGAGATTTACAGCGGTAGCACACCCATAAGAAAATGGACATGTAGAAGCTGTGAACAGAATCATTAAGTCCATTCTTAAGAAGCGATTAGAGAAGGCCAAGGGCAAGTGGGTCGATAAATTACCGTTAGCACTTTGGGCTTAAAGAAAAACCCACAAGTAAGCGACATGCCACTCTCCGTTCTCTTTAGCCAATGGATCGGAGGCTAAGATTCCAGTTGAATTCGAAGTACATTCTCATCAAGTAACACATTACAACACCAAATCGAATGAGGAACTCCTACTGGAGTCACCCAACATGATCGATAAGAAGCATAATGAAGCTGATTTGAAAGCAGCCACACACCGAAAACGGGTCGCCCGATATTACAACACCAAAGTCAGGAGTTGAAACTTTGAGATGACGACCTTGTTCTCAAACGAATCTTCCCAGGCTCTGTGACTATGGGCTTGAGCTAGGAAGGCCCGTACTCCGTCGAGCACAAGTTTGAAGATAAAACGTTCAAGTTGGCAACCGTAGATGGGGTTTTACTTCCTCGAACATGGAATAGTGAATACTTGCGATGCTATTTCACTTGAGATCTGACTTTGTGAATATCTAGTCAAGTTTGATGCAATTAGACAGAATCTGTCATTTACTATGTATATAAAATGAAATGACTTCCTGAATCTATGACTTTGTCTCTGTCTAACTATAAAATTGTGAATTATAGTAAACATGAATGAATCTGCATATGTATAATGCATGTATATAGGTATCTAGAGTTAGGTACCAACCGAGCTTGTACGGTCCATATTGGGCCTTTAAAGAAAACCATTCTTGGCGTTCGAAAGTAGATGCTAACTCTTTCAACCCCTGACTTGGGGGCAGGAATATAAACAAAAACAGGTAGAACGAGATAATTCACCCCATTAGCTCGTGCTCGGAGTTTGGTAGAGCACTAATGTCATGCTTGGAGGATGGCAAAGCCAAAGATCGCTGCCTAGAGTTAGGTGAGACCTTATCCTTTTCTCTCAATTTTGGCTTAATTCATGGAAAATATCGACATCGCCTCCTTTGCACGGCTAGGTCTAGGAAAAATCCCAATACAACACTATTTTTATACATCTCATATCTGAGGCATCTCATATACGAGGACAACCAAACATATATAGCCAAATCTACACTACAAGTGATACATACCTCTTTTATAGCAAGAGCATTTTATTTAGATATGAATATAAGCGGGTAAGCATCCAAATAGCCAACACTTGCTTCCATGTACATGATCAACTACTCAACAGAGAGGATTAATCACAATCGTAATATCATAATGTAAATAAGCATACTAGATCATATGTCTGGCAATCGTCTCAAATAAACACGCTATATCAAACTATAACTATCCTGCATGCCTAACTATCATATAAGAAAAAGTAATCGTATCAAATACCAACAATCAAACACCAATAAACACATATAAGATCAAACATCAAAATCAACATTCATGGATATCCTAGCATGCAGGATACTAGACTATCTAGTATAATACATCAAATATGATATTCAATATGAAAGCTGGCAAAAAATAGAAATCTCCATCACCTTCGCTCAACTGAAATCTTACTACTCCATCGCCTTCCTACTAACATGTTTCATATCACGTCTATCGGTACAAATAGGTCTACGAGGTCTCAAAGTGCTTGGTTCAGTCTCGATATCACCTAGACAATTCGGTGCTAAATTCCAAATGCCTCTTGTAAGTTCTCCCAAAACCCACTAGTAAAAATGGGTTTCGGTCACTTACAATGCTCTTGGCACACAATATAATCAGGCCATCCATTCCACATATAACTCAGCAAATTCGGATGCCATTCAATTGGACTTAACGAATATAAATATGGCATTCTCTATCAATATATCGAATGTGACTCAAATGCTACCATACTCTCTTCTAGTCCTTGGCACTCCATTGATGAAATCTATTTCACCCTTGCAGAGCCAACCGTCTCGGTCAAGTCTGCACTTCATCAACTCTACAGACAACACTCATTCTTTTAATTTAGCCATTGTCTCCACTAGTCTAGCTTCATGCCACTGACTAGTACCGATCCGCTATATCAAAGTAGGTTTGATAGTCAAATTGGCCAACATCCTTGGCACTAGGTCATATCGAGTTCTGGAGTCATAACCAGTAATAAACTCAAGCAATTCCCACTCTAGGAATATCACCCCTAAACTAGTACATCTCTGACTCAAACATCAAAGACCATATTTCCTTAACAAAAGTCTAGGAAATGTCACAGTCGTAGGAGGCAAAGAATTCCAACCATCGCTACCGGCGAAGGTTAAGATCCTTCTCAAAGAAGAGATACTTCAATGATCTGGGATCACTGAACAACTAACATGTGACAACCTTACCTTTTAGTATCAATACCGCACCTAATTAAGTACCATAGGCATGTGTACTATCACCTCCTCCTTCCCGCTCGGAATGAGTAACATCAGTGCACTCGTGAACCCCTCTGTTAGACACACTAACGCATGTCTGTACCTTGCGTCTCAAGATAAAAGTCTGATTCTTTTCGTCAAATCGGTTAATAGTGCTTCTACCTTTGAGATATCCTTGGTAGAGCATATATAACATCTCGCCAATCCAAGGAAACTTCTCATCATCAGTTTGTGTTTTTCCCAACACCCATAATACAATCATCAATTGTGACTTGTGCTCCTTTTTCATCCATGAGTAGACGAAAGTACTATCAATGAACACATGCACAGACTCACTCAAGTGATTCCTCAAAACTCAGTTCAAAAAATCAACAAAGCATACTGACTCGTTGGTTAGCCCGAATGGCATAACCAACTAATCAAAAATCAAAGTAGCATACGAAACGTTGTGATCGACACACTCTCTCTAGCTACTCTCAGTGGATGAAACCCCATCGCAAAATCCAATTGGGAGAACACCTTCATGATATAGAGCTGTTCGAACAAGCCATCAATAAGTAGGAGTGAACACATGTTCGTTATCTTATCTAGCTCACGGTAATCAACATATGACCTTAAAGAACCATCTGCCCTAGTGGCGAACACTATAGGTGCATCCCACTCAAATATGCTGCTACGAATGAACACTCGCATCAATAGGTCATTCGCTCACACCTTTAGTCTACTCCGCTCTTTGGTATCTTATGCCTTAAAGGAATAACTATTGATCTAACACGTATAATCAGATCGACATGAAACTCTATCCTATATGGTGGTAATCCGGTCACCTCATCAAATGTGTCCGAACACTCTTAAGCCATAGGCACAGGTGACAACTCATCGTGTGGGATATCAAGCGAATGTACGAATCTAACCATAACCTCATCATCAGATGGGCAGCCATACACTACCTTTCACTCATCGTCAGTCCCTATCATCACCAACGACCTCTCACAATCCACCACCATTACGTACCCTCCAGCCAGTCAATTCCTAGACTATAATACTAACACTAATTAAACCCAAAACAAATCAATAGCCAACCAACAAACATCCATGACTTGATATCACAGAGTTTCGACAAACTATGTATAGACTAAGTGTAGACAACCTATATGGTAACACTCCCTCATTTTAAGGCCCGAAACTAAGCGTTACGGATGCTGCAGTCATCCATAGTATTAATTTCTGGTGATAAAACGTAGAACGTTACACATGTATCATCTTGCTGAACTCCCAATAGGGTTCGTCATAATCTAAAGGTCGGTAAAAAATTTCGTGTCTCATTCCCAATCAATCTACAAATCACTAGATATAAAGGATATGAAATCTCGATGTCAGATAAATCACGTATGGAAACGTCATAAATGGAAAGCATACCCTGGGTGGTGAAGCTCTTTCCCTTCTCTTTCGTTGATGGAACAATCGACGAAATCGGAACGACATTCAATGCATATGCTTCCATTATCTGCCATAACTTAATTGGTTCGAGACAATTCTTCACACTGGGCATAGGCTCCTACATCATAAAGCCTTCTCGATCAACTTCCCGAAGCTCTAGTCAATATGACTAGACAATCGCTTCCCAAGATGATCACTCAACCCAATGATAATTTCTTCATTATTTCTAAGTGAAGTATCAATGGAAGATAAATCGTACTTCGACAAACACATTGAATTCAATCACATGCTCCGACATAGATATATCGCCTTACTTCAAGTCGGCAAAATCCCTAAACAATATCTACTTTTGAAAAGTCGAGATAAGCTTCTTTGAAGTGAACTGTGAACTAATCCTAAGTAAAACGGTCTTTGGGAATCAAAGCTATAAGGGAATGCCACAAGTTCATTGCTCATTCCTGGAGTCGTCTAGAGGTCAACTGCTACCTCATGGTGTCATCTAACTCCAAGTCATTGAAGATCTATTCGCAAATATCATCTCGCCTTGCTCCTTAATAGTCAACTCCATTCTAAGGAACGGTCTGACTCTTAGACTCATGTAGTCTTATACAGCTTGGCAAGGTTGACACTAGGTGTTTGCACTTGAGCACCATAATCATTTGAAGCAACTTGAGCATCCTAGAATAATGATTCGCACAATCTCTGCGAATATATTTTGTAAATTGAGGTAAGCGATCCCTAATCCTGCCCACTCCTAAACTTTGTAAGTGGAGTCGATAATAGTATTTCTCGTATGCCAGATCACTCGTAATACATAATAAGAATGATCAGTCTCCCTTAGAGAAAACTGCATTAATAGTGCTCGTGTGTGCAATATAGCTTATATACTATATATACTACTATATAGTTTTGAAAACCAAAATGTATAACAAATACGCACTCTCTCATATATGGATATACTCTCGATCCAGTCTAAGGCGATAACTCCTACCCTATCTCTGCTAGATATGGTATCAACTCAGGTTAATCATGTAACCTAAGCTTTGATACCAGATATAATGACCGCCCTACACCACTGATATTCATACAGCCGAATAGTGGGCTGCTGGAGCACTTAGGCGGGGTAAGACGATTGTTAAGGGAAAGAAAAGGAAGTAAAGATGAGGAATAGAAAAGAAGAGAAGAGAATAGAAGAAAGGAGAAGGAAATAAAACATCACACAGTCACCTAATTTATCGTATATCTCATAGCGCATCAGATAAAATATAATAGCCATCACAGATATAAAACAGTCGAGAAGAGTAAAAACTATATAAACCACATAATTAGAGTACATAGGCTCATACGGTTATACAAAGCAGTAATAGAGTTTATACAACTGATAAATAAACTCAACCAATAAAGTGCCTCTAACAATAATAAGTCAACACTATCAAGGCTACACAGTATCACACAGCGGAATAAACAATAATAAACTCAAAGTATAGATATGGGAAAGCGTCACCATCTACTAGTCCAACGGCACAGCGCCAAGTGCTATTTACACCTGCTATCTAGTCTACTCATTTAAGAGCACCCGAGATAATAAGAAGCAAAGCATAAAACCTTGAGTCAGACAATAGTCTGGTGTAAGCGATAAATAATCTCAAAACACTATAAAAGTTGATATAGTATATGGAACTGAAGGTATGGAGAATCATACCTGACCTGTTACTGCATCCAAAGAGTTAGCATATAACATTGAATATATGCTACTCTATGATAGTCATTATGGGTGTACTATACATCAAAGTACTAGGGGTGTCTATATATCTACATCGTGTGATATCCCTAAGGTGATAAACAATCAACCAAACATAGTATCCATCCTCATATTCACTCACTTAGTGAGTTGGATATATGATTCTCCCATGGCCACCCCTGTAGAGCCAAGGACTACTCAACATCCCTGTTTCTCGGTACTCGAATCCAGGCCCATCAATCGACTTGGAATGAAACCACCCATCAGATAGTCCAGGGAACGAATAAGTAAACATCCTCTGATCCAGGGCACACCCTTTACCCATGTGATCATCCTCACATACCCTTTCTTTATGAGTACACCGAAACCTATGAATATCAATGATCCCTTTGCGCGCGTCATCTATAATATAGATCATTTGGGAAAAGTCCTTACAACTCCTGTCTGAAGTCATCGCGATTGGGAACTACTCTAGACAACCATCATAAGTCATAGAGTGTCATCATCTATCCTATAACCCTCGTTCGACGGTTCCATCCATCCGACTCATCGTCGCCTACTCTACATCCCAAAGTACATCTATCCATCGTCGAAGTCGTCACTTCCCATCATGGAATCATCGTCGTCAAATCACGGAGTCATCCTGTCGAAGCGTCATGGCTTCGCTTCTGTGCCCAAACCACTCGTTGAAGGGTAGTAACACCAAAATCGAACGTCAAATGAACGAATGAACCATCACATCCTGCTCCTCAAAGTCGCTCTATCGTCCATGCCAAAACTGGCCAAATTGGACATCATCAATAGTAGTAGATATCGACCACTCCAGAGTAGTCGATATCGACCACTTTCGTCGTGTACTTAACCAAAAATGGTTAAATACAAACCAAATGAAAACGTCCGGCATCTTCCATAAAGTCCGAAGCATATACCCAAGTCCGTCGTCCTTCATTTTCATATTAGTCGGCACGCAACAATACTCCTCCACATATTTATCCTATCCGTTCGAGTTTATCGTCGTTTTTGCATTCAATCAATATGCACAAAACTCTACCACATCATTTAAGTCCCCATTGTGTGTGCATTCGATTGATATACACTAAACTATATCTAGTGGGATTTTCCTATATCGCCTTCGAACGGCGTTTTCAACCAACAAGCATAGAAATGTTTATAATAGTCTACCTACATCTATAATAACATAATATATTACATCAAAAGCAACCAATGGGGAATAAATATTAGTAACAGTCTAAATCTATCAATATCGACAAAATAGTGCGTCAATGGGGGAAATGTGATATTTAATTTAAAATCATTTTAAAACACTTTTAATTCTTTTTATAAAATAAGATATAGGTTAAACTATTTTAGAAACACTACAAGAAAACATGTTATTAATAACGCCATTTAATAACGCATTATTCTAAAGCGTTATTGTTTACCTTTAAATATTTGTCCTTTTGTTTTGTACGGCACATGTGTAACGCTTTGGCCCTAAAATTTGTGTCTCCCTCCAAAAACACTTAACCGGCTTGGTCACCCTCCCAAATAACACTTAACAATTTTCATCTCCCTCCCAAATGAAATAACCCTAACCGACGTTCTCTTCCATCTCCATCTCTGGTTACCGAACTTCAGCCGTTCTACTCCATCTCCAATCTTCAACAGTTGTGAAGGCGACGTCGTCTCGAACCCTAATCTCCAATCTTCAACAGTTGTGAAGGAGACGTCGTCTCGAACCCTAATCTCCAATCTTCGATTTCACTCTTCATCAAGGACGGAGGGAAGTTATTTTTAGATCCAATCTCTCTACCTTTTAGGTCTACTCTCTAAAAATGGCAATTTACAAAAACTCAAGTTCTAAATTTGTCAAACAAAATCCTAGATCTCGCACTCTTTTCCTCTCAATCTCAACAATTTCAATCGTAATTATCCTAATCATTTTCTCGTCATCCTCGGTATCTTACTATCAGGCCACTGATGTTAGTAACGTTACAGCAGACAAAATTGAGGATTCAAGTATCAGCAAGGAAAAGGAAGAGGTAGCTCTGAAATGGAAGTGGAAGGAGAAGAAGTATTTGTATTGGGGAAATCGAATTGATTGTCCCGGAAAGCATTGCGATTCTTGCGAAGGGCTGGGGCATCAGGAGAGCAGCTTGTGCTGTGCACTTGAAGAAGCTTTGTTTCTCAAAAGGTGCGTTTTTGTATGATTTTGACGACTGTTTTGTACTTCTATATTATGTTTTTTTGCTTAGTTAAAAGGTTGCCGCTTGAAAATAAGCAGTAATATAATGGATCAATTAATTTATATCCTAGCATATTATAAACTAAAAATCGTTTTCTCAACATTTCAAACAAATAAGAAAAGTCAGAATAGCCAAAAAGGAAATAATGCTCAAAACAGATTTTGATTATCAATTTAAATTAAATAAATGATTGATACTTTATTATAATACATGCGTTAAATTTGCAAATCATTAAAATATAGATGCTCCATCAATACTGTTTATGGACAAGCTAAATGACAAACTTAAGAGTGCATCGTTATGTCTGGTTAGTTTTCATACTTTGATCATCACTATATTCAACATAAACAAACAAAAAGCAAATGCTATTTAGTGTCTGTAAATGCAATTTTAAATTCTCCTGTTTATCTTAAACAGAATATGATTAGATGCAAATTTATTGTTTTCAAAGAGAATTATCTACAGCAAAGTAGAATATAAAGGAGAAATAAAGAAAACCAGAAGAAAGCTCTATTGATGTGGAAGTGAATAAAGAAGGAATTTAGATGAGAACAAAGAAGAATATAAAAATGCTTGGAAATAGTTTCAAATAAAGGTAAAGTTCAACATTTTTAATTTTTTTTCTGTATTCTTTCACAATGGCCTTTTCCATTCATGAATGATTTTGTACTTTGTTATACATGTTGCATGGTTTTAAATGTATACCATTAGTTCAACTAAAAGTTGACATTTCGATTCTATCATCACAAAGGAGATTATAGCATTATGCTTTCATAAACCTGTTACAGTATTATACTCTATATCAAACATCTTTACTCCACTTGATTATTATACTTGCTTTGTTTGTAGTTTGAGATATACCATGCTAAGTAAATTAACTATGTTTGTAATATGTAGTGAAGCTCATTATAAACTGGTAAACTTAGTGGATATGCTTGAAATTTTATACGTTCCTTTCACTTTTCCCTTTGTACCTTATTGGCATGCACACAAGTGCAATCTAAAGGTTTACCATCACGATTGGTGACATTGATTGATAAATTAATCATACAAAATTTTCTTGATTCAAGTTTTATTAATTTCATGGCTGTGTCTGCATAGCAGAATCTCAAAAGGAATACAAGGAAGAAGAAGATGACATGAATGGCTTCCAATCAGACGTGGATGATGATGACGACGACAAAGAAATGGGAGATGACGAGGAGGAGGGTGATGAGGCAGTTAGTCTAAGATCGCAAAAAATGGCTGCACAGGTATGTTGCATACTCTGAATAAATAAATGATGTGGTAGTAGAAAAAGAAAGGAAAAAAACACGTCTCTTATCTTGCTAGTCATCTCATTCCCTAACTGCAGTATAAAATTACTTTATTGGGCTCTCGTGAAACAAGCACTTCCCCAGTTGCTTGCTGCAGATTGATACATAATATATTAATATACATACAACAAACAACAGTTTAAGCGCCAAGCAAAATATAAAGACATCGGTCATAATAATATCTTACATATTTGTATGTGTTTGTGTATGTGTATGTGTATAGCATAAGGTGTCACGGACCTCAAGTTGGAAGACCACTTCCTAAATGGAAGTCCCTTTGGCTACTCCCCTTATATTTCATATGAATTCACTGAATCTAATACATATTCTATATGAAATAAACATCTGGTTTAATCAACCCATGAATGTATAAGAAAATAGATAGAAGACCGTTGTGCGAAAATTCAATTGATTTCCACTAACTCCAAAAGCACAATGGAATGCTAATGCTTTAGGGTGAACTTCGGAATTCTGGAATTTACTGTTTTTGCTGCAAGGAAGTGGTATAATGATTTTTGTCTTTCATTTTCCTGTATTTTTCCTTCTCCAAATACCTCATTTTGTATTCCTAGCTAGATTGTAGCCAATGTTCATTTAATATTTCAAAATTTTGAATACCAGATCAGTCCTTCACAGTTTGAAGATCATGCTGGTCATAGTCAAAGGCGGAAACTGTGAGTTGATGTTTGAAATGTTTCACACATTTTCTTAGTGTTCTTTCAATATGACATATGTATGATGCTATTTATTCAGGTATCATCATATATATCTGCCTGATGGATTATCGCTACATGATCTATCAGTTATTCTGTTGAGTAAATTCAACCCAGAAAACAAGAAAAGTCAATGATGATGTCAGTAGAACATGCAAAGAAGAGCTTCTGGAGGATGTGGCAAGTACTTCAGTATGATTCTTATGTTTATTGCATTAACTCTCTCTATATATGCTTCTTTCAACAAATGTTCTGCATGCATATATTTTATGGCCTGTATTGAGTGAGGAATGCGAGTATGTACCCCAAATTTGAGGATTTAGATGACCCATGCTTGTTCAAAATAGTTAGGATGTGTATCTAATCTGAATTACTATAAAGTTGCATATATACCTATATCTATTTAGGCATATATATGGTTTGGCCGGATATTATATGGATATTTTCTTCAGAATGCCAATCATTTTCACTAAATTTATGGTCCATGCCCCAGTTTTAAATAATTACCGTGAAATTTTTGAACTTTGACAAACAACTTTTGTTAATATTTTAATTTGGGAAAGCTGACTGAGATTTGGATAATGAATTGGAGTAAAATTTGAACATACAGCTGGGTTTGGATTACATTTGAAACTTTGAATTAAAATTGTATCTATCGGTTTTCTAATGATAAATATTTTTTGTTAGCAATCTGATTGGATTTGGATTATTGATGTAACTGGATTAGGATAATATGGTGCTTCAATTTTAGCCTGAGCCTAGCAGTATCAATAGATGAGTTCAACGTTTTTATGTAGTAGTTTGAAGTTCAACGCTTTTTTATTTGCATGAAAACATGGTTACATGTGGTGTTAATAAGTTAGCTATGCTAATTTTTTTAATCGGTTCAACAGGTAAAGTGACCTAAAAGGGATTGGATGTGGAGTAAAGAGCAGCATGTATGATGTATTATGTAAGTTATCAGACCAAGTAAACTTTGTTGTATGTGAAGCTCCTGCAATTAAAGTTATATATCATGGGATAAATGCTTGTAAATTTGTAAGAAATTTGCTGTTGGTAATGGTTCTGCTGTATGAAATGAAAGGGAATGCACTTGCTTTAATGTTTGTACACTGTAATGAAAAATATACCACATTTCTTTCTGAGCATGCTCTTGTGTTATATTTGTTGATTATAATCTTTATTCGTTTATGAAGATTTAGTTTGATTGCTATTATTAAAATGTAATATATAGGCATAGCTCTTGAAAAGTGTATCTACGATTTTTATAGCGGCATATATGAGCTGTAAAAGAATTTATCAATACTATAACATGTTGATTTAATAGCGTGAAATGACCGCTATTGAATAAATATTTTATAGCGGCAAAATGGTGTTATAAAGATTTTCAGTTCCGTTGAGATTTAGCTGTATTATAGCGACTATAATGAGCTATTGAATTAACGTACCATAGCGGCGAATTTGCATTATAAAATTAAGCTCAACCATAGCGGCATATTTTGTGTTATAAATATTTAACAGTTTTTTATAACATGTCGATATACAGCGCTTATCAAACCGCTATGGTTGTGATTAATAGCGGCTATATTCCGCTATAAAAGACACTTTTTGTTGTAGTGAAATAATGTTTCCAAGTTGGTAAACATTTCAAAACGTCGTTTTAATACTATACTAACAATCATAGTGTAACATCCCCCCACTTGGAGGCCCAAAACTAACGGCTACAGATGTTGCGGTCATCCATAGTTATTAATCCTCGGCGACCAAATACGGTGGTGTTAGATTCATTGATACACAGAAACACATGAATATGAAAAAATTTAAACTTCAACAAAATCACATTCCATATCAAAACATTTCCCATTCATTACATAATCCCACATTCGCAAATCACGTTTAGAGAAAATTTATATATTTATTACAACATACACCCAGGGCGACATATGAAGATGCCCCTTGGGATGACCAGAGTATATTCAAGCAATATAACAACTTTGCCATTACCAAGAACACATCGGAATCAAAAGAAAAGAGAACTCTAAATAGCTATCATGCCTCCTATATGTCTCCGGAAGCTTATTCATCATAAGAGGTACCTGAAAACCTCAACTCTCAAACTACTCAAAATCAATTGAGTACCCGAGAGCTTAAGGGGAAAACATAAACTTCGAGTCAGACATAAAGCCTGGTATGAATAATAATCTACCATCTCATATCAATTAGATATCTAGTGAGAGGATGTGCACGTAAATGTGCATATATTTACATCCATATTTTATCTATTTTTATTTAAATAAATACCATATTTGGGCATTTTAACATGTTTAAAACCAAAATTCAATTATTTTCAAATCATCATATATTCATCTTCATTCAGGTGCAAAATGGTCATTTTTGTGCATGTGTCGATTTGAGAATTTTTACTTGGACTTTTTTATGATTTTTATAGGAAATTTTGATGCATATAGAAGAGGATTTCATGAAGATATATGCATGCACAAGAGAATACAAAGGAGGGATGATGGAAATAATTCAAATGCATGATCATGGAGGACCCCACCCACTTACTAAATCTACAATTAGAAGCTAATGGACAACTAAGTAGAGTTAAAGCTTCATGCACTTTTAATGATGGATTAATTAGTGGCTAATGATTACTTGGTGGCCACACTTCCTAAAGGGCATTTTGGGCAGCACCCTAAAAATTGAATTAGGGTTTTATGCATGTATAAATTACTCTCTTATGTACATGTAAATAATCTTCTACTCTTTGAAATTAGTTAGGAAATCAAAATGAAAGTTGTAAGCTCTATGTTTCATGAAATAAAAATGGCTTCTCTTTTCTACTTGTTTTTATTTACTTTTATGCTTATGCTTATTTCTATGCTCTTCTCTCTTTTTTGTTGGTAGATTAAATTTACATTCATGCAAGTAGTGTAGCTTTGTTTTTATGCAAGTAGTTACTAGTTAATCTCTCTTTCTTCCTTTGCTTAGTTTCCATTTCTTTTCTTTTTAATGTTGAAATTTACAAGTGTTGATTTGATAACACAAATGAGTAGCTAAACCCCTTCAATTTAGGGGTAATGAAGCTCTCTAACTTTATGTAATTTCAACATTTCTATGATTTATGATCTCATTTGGTTCGTGCTTCATAAAAGTGAATTTTGATGTAAGTTTATACAAGTGGGTTTGATAGCTTATGTTGCTTTTGCAAATGAGCTATTCTTATTCAACATAAACACAAGTTACATCATCATTTGCTAATTGATTTTTGATTTTGAAAAGAAAGTAAAAAACAAAATTTGATGATCTATCTTACTAATTACAATAGTAAATAGATCATACTTAAAATAGCTTTTGCTTTGGCTTCATTTTCATGAGAATTTATAAGTGGTATAATTGTTGTATTATAGTTTGATGGTTTAAGTTATGTTAATTAATAACATAAATAAACCATACTTATGATCAATGCAACAATTATTTCACTTAATATCATAACTAGAGATCATAAATTATTTGTTTGTTGATTTACAAAAATAGGAGAGTGGATTTGCCTCTAAATTGTTCTCTAATCTGATAGTTTTTAATCTCATTTCCTTCTAATTTTAGCTTCATTTTGTTTACAAATTGTAGTTAACAATCTTCTCTCCATTTGGTATAATTTGATTGATTAGAAAATTCTAAAATCTAAAAAATTCCCTACGGATCGACCCGTACTCGCCACGTACTAAAATTGTACGCCGTGCGCTTGCGGTTAAAATTATTTCAAAATTTATCGGCATTTTTCTAACTCAATAGAAAATTTGTCGTTAAACTAGTTTTTAGCGCCGTTGCCGGGGAACTTGTTTTGATTTTATTTTCTATTCTTCGAATTATTTTCTTTTGATTTTTGTGTGTTATAATTTTGTGTGTTTATTTGCATTTAAAAAAATTGTGTTTGTTTGAACTTATTTGCATTTGTGTGTGTTGTTGTTTTCTAGTTGTTTTGTTTGTTTGCATTTACATACACACACACACACACATATATATATATACAAGTA
The DNA here is from genome assembly GCA_030737815.1 of Allium fistulosum. Lineage (NCBI taxonomy): Eukaryota > Viridiplantae > Streptophyta > Magnoliopsida > Asparagales > Amaryllidaceae > Allium > Allium fistulosum. The sequence continues at coordinate 858,037,493 of CM060903.1, forward strand.
TGGTGGCACGTCCGTTGGACGTGTGCGAAGAAGGAAGTGACGTATTTTGTCTTTGTTACAATTATGATACTGTGAGAGATTGTAGTAATTTTTTCGTTAATTACGGGAAAAAAAAGGAAGATGATATGACAAATAAACAGAAATAAGATGTTGTAAGAAAGACGGTAGGTAAACATATAAGATTAACAAATTAATAAAGTAATTTTCATCTGTATTATTTAAATGATGTTTAACAATCATGTTATAAAGATGTGAAATTTTAATATTTGATGGATTAGGTCAGAGAATTCTCAAAGTGATACACTGTTGAGCTTTACATAAGATTCAGAAAATTAAAAAGAAATGATATTGAAAGAAATATATAAGATTATACTGCAAGCTTTGTATTTTGTCATACTGAATATAACCTTTATATTTGAAACAGTTCATCCAGGATGATACTTGCTCCACAGCAGTATATCCAAAACTAACAATCAAAGTATTGATTACACAAATTTGCTGAATCTCCATATCAACATATGCAGGAATAATAAGCAGCAAGCAAACATTTGTAACGTGCGTGAAGAAAATAGTGAGCAAACAACATAGCCATCGAAAGATAAATTGATGTGAAGACAATAGTTTTCAAAGCCGACATGTAGCTCATTTAAATATTAAAAACTGATGTTTATTACACATAGACATTAAAGACAGCACGGATGAACATTTCAGAGCCTGCCTGCTATTCAGTATACAACCACAGCATACCTGCCACAGTTTGATCGATTTTCTTCAATTCATTGCTTCATTCACTTCATCTCTTTCGATATAATAGCTTCTGATCATCAATGCTTTCAAGCTTGCCTTCGGTTCAGATAATGGTGCATACCCCAACCGGTTCTTACTTAGCTTCATGCTGTCACCTACCCTACAGCGTTCTCTTTAGTTTGAAGCAAGGGTAATCAGTTCAGTTTCATTTATCATGCTATAGTCTTCTTCAACTTGCAAGCCAATCACGCTGCTTCATCTTTTGCCAGTTACGCATGCCTGTCTTGATGCTTACCCATCCTCTCATCACTGAAGCTTAGATTTTCACTCAACTGCAGAATGAAGCTTACCTTTTCACTCAACTGCAGAATGAAGCTTTACCTTTTCACTCATTTTGCATTAGGAAGCCTACGTACTTGTTGGCATATATTGGACATGAGTGAACAACTTCGCTTTTTCAATCAAGCTTACCCATCCGCGTCAACTATAATTCATCATGCTAGCACCTACGTTTCTACAGTGCTCATTACATAGTTCAGACAAAGATCATTATGCAGTTCTCTTTCTGCAACTTGGCTGCTTATGTGCACCATACACTTTTATATGCAATCAGCAAGAGACATCATGGATACACAACATTAAACTCTATTATTTTCAACATAACAATTATATACCTTATGGTGACATTTCAAAGTGGGATAAGCCTATGATATTTATATGGACTGTACAATAGCAACTCCAAGGCAGATACACTTATGTTGTTTCCCTTGACATTTATAGACAGACCATGCAATAGCAGCTCAATGACAACATCAACAGTACTTGCCTTTGGCCACCGTATTGAACTTTTTTTCCTTCCTTGAGAGTTCCAAACATGAGATTCAAATCCTTGTATATAATACTTTCTAGTATCTACACATTTCTCATACTCTTCCTTGAATGATAACAAATTTTCTATTATAACATGATGACTTTGCGAGGTCAACTCCAGTTTCCAGAAGAAAGTAGACTATATCTACATGGGTTATATGGAAGTAATAAAGTGCAATAGAATTCTAGAAGATTGTAATCATAGGTAACATAGGAGAGGCTTACCATAGCTCTTGGACTGTTCCTGTATGAGCACTTAAGTCCATAAGTAAAATGATATAGTTATTTTAACAAAAATCTTATACTATAAAGCAAAATCTTATTCAGGATCAGTCAAAGCAAAGCTTTTTCTGAAGTCACAAAAGTATCGATCCTTTATATGTAGGCCATGATTTCAGAAACGTAATATCTGTACTATCAATATCGTCAAGTAATGGTGTTCTGTAGCTAAGGTTAAGATATATTGGTGAAATCTATGTAGTAATGTAGATTAATATTCAAAATCACAAATTAATTGGTGAAACCACAAATGAAAATCAATTTTAAATAGACCCGAAGTACATTTAAGTGGAAAAATTATTTAAATAAGAGAGGATAGTATTAGTATAGGATTTGAAGCAGACAAATAGTTTATTCATGAATGGGTTACATAGAAATCATACCAAATCTATAAGAAAGAAAAACCAATTGTTATCATAGTTCCTGTTTATTTTTTTGTGCTGACTTTAAATTAAATATCCACGATTTTATATCTAAAACCTTTGGAAAAAAAGCAAATAAATCATTTTGCAAACCTAAAAGGAATCAAGCATGAACTAAGCATGTACTAAAATAAGATGGAACTTGAGATTGAACATGATTCAATTTGCTCGATATACCTCTTGTGATGGGTTTTTCCCCTCCATTTTGTTCACAAATTGGACTTAGAAATCCGAAGGGTATCAGTCTCCATGGTGTTGTCAAATGTCACGATTCCTGCAAAATTAGTATAGTTCAAATTAGGTTTTCTAAAATGAATAAATTATAAAAATAATTATCGTATTAACAAAATGAGTATGAAGGGAGAGGATAGTTCGCATTTGTTGATGCATAGTTGAAAAGGACGTAGAGTAATAAGAAAATAGTGAGTTGAGGAAAATGATGATTTGGTTCTCTGATATTGTGAATCGGTTATTGTATAACTGGGTAAAAAAAGATAAAAAAAATTATGTTCAGAACTTGCTCATTCATATATAAACAGCAGGACAATATGGACTTTCATCCATATGAGAGGTAAACGGCATCATAATATTTAATTTGACTTTAGTTAATTGAAATGGCCTTGAACTTTTCCAAATAAAATATAGTAAAAAAAAGTGAATAACGTAGAGCATTAAGCAGCTACTTACAGCTACATACAGTGAAGGAATAGCAGCATTCATATCTTTTTCATTCGTCCCAAACAATGTCGTCCAAATCACTTCTTGAACCTACAGAATACGGGCACCAATAGTAAGAAAAGACTAACTTCTAACCACAATCGTTCCTTTTATTCAATGAAACCCTATCAAGCAATGCAATCAATCCCAAAATTAAAGCAAAAAAGATAATTATAATAATAAAACAATAACATTAGCTAGTACGAAAATTTAGACGTACTTGAGTTTTTCTTTTTCTAAGTCCTTGTATATGCATTAAATTAGTTAAACAACAGCTTTTGTACCGTACAATTAATAATAAAGAAGTGGAATCTTGGTGAACAGTGTAGAAAACATTCCAAAAGATAAGTGATGTTTGACAATTAATTTTGGCCCAAAATATATAAAGTGGCAGTAAGTAATTGTCTGATTATTACATTTGAAATTTCATCAAGTAATATCTGTACTATCAATATCATCAAGTAATGGTGTTCTGTAGCTAAGGTTAAGATATATTGGTGAAAGCTATGTAGCGATGTAGATTAATATCCAAAATCACAAATTAATTGGTGAAACCACAAATGAAAAACAATTTTAAGTAGACCCGAAGTACATTTAACTGGCAAAATTATTTAAATAAGAGAGGATCGTATCAGTATAGTATTTGAAGCAGACAAATAGTTTATTCATGAATGGGTTACATAGAAATCATACCAAATCTATAAGAAAGAAAAACCAATTGTTATCATAGTTCCTGCTTTATTTTTTTGTACTTAATTTAAATTAAATATCCACGATTTTATTTGTAAAACGTTTGGAAAAAAACCAAATAAATCATTTTGCAAACCTAAAATTAATCAAGCATGAACTAAGCATGTAGTAAAATAAGATGGAACTTCAGATTGAACATAATTCAATTTGCTCGATATACCTCTTGTGATGGGTTGTTCCCCTCCATTTTGTTCGCAAATTGGACTTAGAAATCTGAAGGGTAGCAGTCCATGGTGTTGTCAAATGTCACAATTCATGCAGAATTAGTGTAGCTCAAATTAGGTTTTGTAAAATAAGTAAATTATAAAAATGATTATCGTATTAAGAAAATGAAATATATCAAATGTTAACATCATAAATAATAAGCATTGCTTTTTAAATCTCAACCTTTTGTATATAATGCAACTGAAATAATATAATTAAACTATCAGTTAAAAGACTGAAGATAATCGAATGGATGCACACCTTTTGAGGGATCTAAAAGACAATTTTTTTCATCTTTATCCTTTCTTCCAGCTCCAATTTAGTCAACACCGAACATATATGACACAACCATTATGCCCTTCAGCAAAACTTAGCCATTCATTTACCTGTAACTAAATCAAGCAATTCGTAAAAACTAAAGGCAATCAATCGTAAAAGCTAAAATAGTAAAATAAACCAAGTACAAATATAATAAAAAAAGTTTCACGAATTTAGGACAAACACGTCAGAATTCAAAAACATTAATATAGAGTCAAATATAGATCCGATGATGCGATGACAGAAAATGGCGATTCAAAGAGCACGCAATTGACCAAAACAAAAGAAGCTTCTGGTAATAAAAACATAAAAAAAGTAGATAATTTTTTTAATTTGGTATTTCGTACCTTTCGATTACAGCTAACATCTCAGTGCTAGCAGCTTAGGGGAGACAGAGAATCTCATTGCTAGCAATCGCGGTTTCCGGTAACGGTCGATTGCCATGTGTTTAGGTTGGTGAGGACATCAATTTCAGGCAGCAGTGGTAGTAGATTTATAATGTGGTGATTTGGCTCCAGATCTAGAGTTCTAGGGCAGCTAACATGTGTAGGATGTTTAGGTTAAAATCCAGGGAAGTTGAATTGATTTCAGGTGCTGATAATTAGGAGGGGAGTATACGTTGATGGTCGACCGTGACGGGGCAATAGCGGCGGCGTAGGCTATAGCAGTAGAAAGTAGAAGGGGATGGGGGAAGAAGGGAGGGCAGTGTAGGGGTGGCGGTTAGGCAAGTAGAGGAGGGAAGTTGCCATTTTTGTGGGCTGAGGCGAAAGTGGATGCGAAAGAAAGGGGAGAATGAAAAGCATAAGGAAAGGGAAACGGAAAAGAGGATGGGGCAACGTGGGAGGCGGTTGGGGAAAGACAAAACTGCCCTGTTGTAGTGGTTGCATTTTGTTGTGAACGGGGGTAATATGGGGACTGCCAAAAAGGCTTCACTTTGACCACTTTGACCAAGGTTTTTTATTATAGTATAGATATATATATATATATATATATATAAAATACACAAAATTTAATAACAAATATTTTATTTCATTTTCATTTTAAGATTTCTACTTTGTTTTTACAAGTTTTTACTCACATTTTACAAAACTGCTAACTTCTTCAATTTTGTGCATTGTTGTGCACTACTGTGCACTCTAGTCTCTGCCTGCACACAGTGCTCCACCATTCCCTCTGATCAACATCACTGTCCTGCTATCTAAACCACCATTTCAGTTCAACCATCCTCCACCTATTCATAACATCATAACATCCTCTGTCATCTCCAAAATCCAGGACTGCCCACACACTTCTGTGCACCTACCTTACCCACTACATATATTGCCTTCAACCCTGCACGGTGACCCTGCACATTGCCTTCACATATTACTCTTTCTGTCACTCCACCACACCACCAACCTGAAACAAACAGCCTTCCATCAAACTCCCCTCCTCTCTGCAAAACATTCAACATCCACCTACTGCTTCTACTGTTCATTGCTATCAGCAACACTTCACCATCCTCAACCACACTAGCTCCTCACATCCTCACTGTTAAAACTGTGCACAACATTTCACTGTGCATATTCACCATCCCAACTTCTCACTTCTTTGTGCAAATCACTGCATACACATTGCCACTCTGTTACACAAACTTCTGCCATAATTCTCACCCACTTCTGTCAACCTGACAACAAACTTCTCTGACCACTCACTGCGGCCACAACAGCCCCATCCTCCTATCACTTCTGCCAACTAACTGCATTCTTCGATATCACATTCTTCTACATCCTCCTCAAAACAACAAACCATCCACTGCTACTTTCCAATTCCTCCTCACTGTCATACACTACCTCACAACCTGTCCTCCCAATCATCTCCTCGAAACACAACCCATGACAAATCTTGCAAGTCAAATTCCATTGATTTTAGGCCGATCATTCTTAGCCACTTCAAATGCCTTAATCAATTGTCGTAACGGTTCGATAAAAATCTCTTTTAGAAACATGACTTTGGATCTCAACATTTTCAATCTTGAAAGCTGTTATCCCACTTTTTAACAAAGTCAAGATACTAAGAAATTGACTGAAAAACAATGATTAGCCATCCCGAATATCGATTATGCATCGCAGGTTCACTATGGATATCGATGAATTTTGTCCGAGTCTGGATTAAGCTATAATTGACAAGACACGACGAGCAAAGCCATGAAAGCTCTCGTCCCAAATTTCAAGTCAATCCAAGTTCGTATGCCCGAGTTACGATCGATGCAAGATTGGATGAAAACCAGCCACTATTCGAATCGATCGAGTTCGAATCCATCAGGTAACCACTATTCGAATCGATCGAGTTTGCCTACTTCGAATCGATCAACTCCGCATCGATCACCAGAGCCTACCTCGACTCGATCAACTCCGCATCTGTCAGGTTCCAGTTGTTCGAATCCATCGAGTACGTTTCGTTCGCATCGACCAGCAACCCCCTGTTCGTATCCATCAGACGGCTGCTATTTCGTATCGATCGTAGGACTTCTATTCGCATCCATTGAGCATTGCGCTATTCGTATCCATCGACAAGCTCCACTTCACACAGCATTTATCTAGTTCGTATCCATCCTGGAAGGCCTTGTTCGAATCCATCAAAGCTCCTTAGTTTGTATCCATCAAATAGTCGTTACTTCGTATCCATCACATCTTCATTTGTTCGTATCCATCAAGTTGGAGCAACTTCGTCGATACAAACAAGCCAACCCCTATCGATAATCGATACGAGCTGGACGTGACCATCGATACAAACTGAGAAGCCTTCATCAATGCGAACTGTGCATCTTTTATCGATACGAACAAGACAATACTATCGATACGAATAAGGCGAAGTTCAAGGACAACTCATTCAACTCGGCAAAGAAAGTGGAATCGATACAAGGAAGGCTCTTCACGTCACCACCTAATCATGTGCGACCATCGATTCGAAATGAGCGAGTCGAACAAAATGAACTACCGAAAGACCCCATTACGTATCGATCATATCTCGGGATCCGCAAGTCCAAATGCTATGAAATTTTCACAGAAGCTTACGTGCATGCTAAAGAATGTCCACACCAAATTTCGACTCCATCGGACACAATCTTGATCGATACAAAATCCGTTCATATCGATCACTGATTGGACCGAAACTTCGCGGGCTTGGGCGCGCGGGCCTAGTCACGTGCTAGGGGGAGTCTCCCGAGATCTGAGCGAAATATCAGCCTCCTACACCTATAAATAGACCCCCAGAGCCAACAGAAAATGGGGCTTCTTCTTCTTTGAATTCTCCAACGCCCGGACTTGAAAAGATCGAGTTCTAAACTCCATTGCTGCTGCTACTAACGAATTTCACTGCTGTAAATCATCATTATCAACTGTAACCTGCTGTAATCAATTGAAATCATCAAGTGAACATCAATAAAATCATCAACTTCAGAGTGGACGTAGGCAAGATCGCCGAACCACTATAAATTCTATGTTGTTTACTGTGATCTCTTAAATTTTCTGAGTGTATTCCATTCTTATCTCTCTACATGCTCATTATCTGTAATTTGTGATTGTGAACTGGTGCTTTCATCGACAATTGGGTGTTTGTGACCAATTTTGGTGCAAACATTTTGGTGCTTTCACTGAGAACACAAACTCAGGAATTCTATCGTTTGGAAGTTGAGTTTGAAGGCTTGGAGATTCAGATCTAAAAAGCTATGACAAGGCAATCAAGCAGAAGACCAAGGCCAGAGAGAAGCCAGCATGAAGGGAGTCAAGGGGCTTCTTCGGGTGTGAATTAGACATCGATCTTCATCACCAGGGATGAGATAGAGACAATGATGAAAAGGCAAGAGGAAATGATCCAAAATTTGTTTCTTCAAATTGGGCAGCTTGGAGCGCAAGATCAAGGAGCAACCAGAGTTCAGAACAGATCAGGACCATCTGGCGCAATGCCAGAACTAGGGGGTAATAACCCAAAGCATGTTGGCCCAATCCCGGACGGAGTACCAGGTGGAACTGCGCAATGCAACATTGACAGAGAGATGAATGCTCCTCCAGGAGAGCAGATTCCAGGAATCCCTCGTGAACTCGGGGGGCAAATCGGAAACGACGGACAAGGACTACAACTTAGAGATAGTGACAGATTGGTGGAGATGGTCAGACGAGCCATGAGAGGCGGACTAGTGAATAGAGATCTGGAGGATGTGAATAAGAGTCCCTTTGCTCCTACGATCAGGCAAGCCAGGAATCCACCAGAATTCAAGTTACCAACATTGGACATGTATAATGGGAGGACGGATCCTGCGGTTCATCTAAAGAAGTACATAAGGCACATGGAAGTGCTGGGAGCATCAGAGGAGGTCATGGCCCGGTGCTTCCCGCTGTACCTGGCGGACATAGTAGCATTATGGTTCAGACAACTGGAGAGCGGTTCCATTGGAACATGGACCGATTTGACCGAAAGGTTCATGAGGCAGTTCAGGGTTCACATTTCAAGACCCAATAATGTGATGAGTTTGGCGGCACTAAAACAGAGAACCGGGGAGTCTTTGAGGAACTTTCTAACGCGATTCAATGCCGCGACAGCATCAGTGGATCGACCCGATCCATCCATGGTTTTGATGGCAGCTGTATCTGGCATAGCTGATGGCACAGAATTCAAGAATTCGTTAACAAGGGATCCCCCAATGGATCTAGGAAAATTTTATCATGAGGCTGAAGGATTTCTACGATTAGAGGATGCAAATGCTGAGAGAGAAGAAGGAGAAGGAGTTGATGTTTATGCCGTCAAGGGCGAAAATTTTCCTAAAGCGGATTCAGGAACTGACCGAGGGAAACGAAAGGCCAAGGATAATGATGATGGACCAGCGCGACCACGAAAGGAACCGAGATTCACCTCTTATACGGAATTGAATGAGGCTTTGGAGCAAATCTACCAGGACACCAGGGGGCAGATTCCATATCGAAAGCCAATGAGAAGGGATCTGACCAACAATGAAAGAAGGTCGAACAAGTACTGCTTATTCCACAAGCTGAATGGCCATAGCACGAACGATTGCCGACACATGAAGGATGAGGTTGAGGGACATATCCAGAATGGTCTGCTATCGCAGTATGTAAGAAGGGGAACGACAATGGTGGAACGGGAGCGACCACCACCTGCACCTACTGGGGACGGCTCAGGATCGAGGCGTCAACTTGTCATCAATTGATTGAGATAATGACGAATAAGTAGCAAACTCCACACCAACGCGATTTAGTCTTTTTACACATGTACATGACCGCGAACGATCCTCGGCATGCTCTGATATGACTATAAACCGCATCGATGTAGGTGTTTGCACTTTGACGTCCCTATTTTGCTTTTGTTTTCTGTTTCTCATGTTTAGACTCGATTTTGTTTAAGATTTCTGTTGGAAGACTTATTTTGGATAAAAGCATGCCATTTGTGGTTCCATAACGGCTAAGCCACTTACACATGCACGGGGTCGCGAACGGTCCTCAGGCATGCTCCGAGATGGCGATAAACCGTCATAACAAACAGTTCAGAAAATCACTCGAACGTGAAATCTGGCACTAATAATACTAAGTCCCCCCCCCCCGGGCACACACAAATCGCCTCGAACGGCACCCGACCGCGAACGGTCACAATTCGCCTCGAATGGCACCCGACCGCGAACGGTCACAATTCGCCTCGAACGGCACCTGACCGCGAACGGTCACAATTCCACTCGAACGGCACCCGATCGCGAACGATCACAAATCGCCTCGAACGGCACCATGACCGCGAACGGTCATCATTCGCTGCGAATGACACCCGACCCCGAACGGTCACGTACTACCTCGAATGACATAGAATCCCGAACGATCGTCATTCGGGGTCAGATAAAACTATCAATTTCTTTGCAGGTCATCAACAAGATATGAACATCCAGCTTGTGGCATTACAAAACACACCTTCCTACCGCAAGGCGTATTTTGGGGGGAAAAGTGTTATCCCACTTTTTAACAAAGTCGAGATACCAAGAAATTGACTGAAAAACAATGATTAGCCATCCCGAATATCGATTATGCATCGCAGGCTCACTATGGATATCGATGAATTTTGTCCGAGTCCGGATTAAGCAACAATTGACAACACTCGACGAGCGAAGCCATGAAAGCCATCGTCCCAAATTTCAAGTCAATCCAAGTTCGTATGCCCGAGTTACGATCGATGCAAGATTGGATGAAAACCAGCCACTATTCGAATCGATCGAGTTCGAATCCATCAGGTAACCACTATTCGAATCGATCGAGTTCGCCTACTTCGACTCGATCAGCTCCGCATCGATCACCAGAGCCTACCTCGACTCGATCAACTCCGCATTTGTCAGGTTCCAGTTGTTCGAATACATCGAGTATGTTTTGTTCGCATCGACCAACAACCCCATGTTCGTATCCATCAGACGGCTGCTATTTCATATCGATCGTAGGACTTTTGTTCGCATCCATTCAGCGTTGCGCTATTCGTATCCATCGAACAAGCTCTACTTCACACGACATTTATCTAGTTCGTATCCATCCTAGAAGGCCTTGTTCGAATCCATCAAAGCTCCTTAGTTCGTATCCATCAAATAGTCGTTACTTCATATCCATCACATCTTCATTTGTTCGTATCCATCAAGTTGGAGCAACTTCATCGATACAAACAAGCTAACCCCCATCGATTATTGATACGAACAGGACGTGACCATCGATACGAACTGAGAAGCTTTCATCAATGCGAACTGCGCATCTTTTATCGATACGAACAAGACAATACCATCGATACGAATAAGGCGAAGTTCAAGGACAACTCATTCAACTCGGCGAAGAAAGTGGAATCGATACAAGGAAGGCTCGCCACGTCACCACCTGATCACGCGCGACCATCGATTCGAAATGAGCGAGTCGAAATGATCGAGTCGAACAAAATGAACTACCGAAAGACCCCATTTTGTATCGATCATATCTCGAGATCCACAAGTCCAAATGCTATGAAATTTTCACAGAAGCTTACGTGCATGCTAAAGAATGTCCATGCCTAATTTCGACTCCATCGGACACAATCTTGATCGATACGAAATCCGTTCGTATCAATCACGGATCGGACCGAAACTTCGCGGGCTTGGGCGCGCGGGCCTAGTCACATGACAAGGGAGTCTCCCGAGATCTGAGCGAAATATCAGCCTCCTACACCTATAAATAGATCCCCAGAGCCAACAGAAAAGGGGGCTTTTTCTTCTTTGAATTCTCCAACGCCCGGACTCTGCCAGATCCAGTTCTAAACTCCATTGCTGCTGCTACTAACGAATTTCACTGCTGTAAATCATCATTATCAATTGTAACCTGCTGTAATCAATTGAAATCATCAAGTGAACATCAATAAAATCATCAACTTCAGAGTGGACGTAGGCAAGATCGCCGAACCACTATAAATTCTGTGTTGTTTACTGTGATCTCTTAAATTTTCTGAGTGTATTCCATTCTTATCTCTCTACATGCTCATTATCTATAATCTGTGATTGTGAACTGGTGCTTTCATCGACAATTGGGTGTTTGTGACCAATTTTGGCGCAAACAAAAGCCAATCAAATGAACCTCGCAACCAAACGTTCGAAGTTAGTGTCGTTCACGAAAACTTCGAAAACGAGACACTTGACCTTAATGACGAATGCGAAGCTGAGTATGAAAAATTATTTCACGAAATTCCCAATGAAATAGAATACACTCTTCCCTTTGAATCGCTTCCAGTTGACTCCGAATCTCAACCCAATTCTTTAATCAAGCAACTCCCGAAGTTGGACCTCAAACCACTTCCCGATCACCTTAAGTACACATAGTTAGGTGACATTTCCCGTCCTAATTTCTACAACTCTCTCTCTCTCAATCAAGAAACTTCTTTACTTTTAATCCTGTCCAGAAACAAGGAAGCAATGGGATGGTCGCTCTCCGATATAAAGGGAATTAGTCCCGCTCTTGTTCAACATCGCATCCATTTAATCGACGATGCCAAGCTTGTTTGTGGCGTGCAACGAAGGCTTAATCCAAAAATGAAAGATGCGGTGCGTGATGAAATTCTTAAACTTCTCGACAACAGAATCATTTACCCAATCTCTGATAGTTTATGGGTTAGCCCAATCCACATTGTACCGAAAAAGTCTGGGCTAACTGTTGTCAAGAACGATTCAAACGAACTTATTCCAACTCGTACTCAAACGGGTTGGCTTGTTTGCATTGACTATCGGAAACTAAATCCCGAAACATGAAAAGATAACTTCCCTCTTCCTTTCATTGACCAAATGCTTGAACGTTTAGACGGCCACGAATTCTACTACTTCCTCGATGGTTATTCCGGCTATAACCAAATTCCAATCGCTCCCGAAGATCAAGAGAAAACGACATTCATGTGTCCATTCGGTACCTTTGCTTATTGATGTATGTCATTCAGACTTTGTAATGCTCCTGCTACATTCCAACGATGCATGGTTGGCATTTTTTCCGACATGATTGATTGCTTTCTAGAAGTTTTTATGGACGATTTCTCTATCTTTGGTGATTCTTTTTCCCAATGTTTACATCATCTCGAGTTGGTTTTAAATCGATGCAAAGAAAAAAATTTGACTTTGAATTTGGAAAAATGCCACTTCATGGTCAAACAAGGCATAGTCCTTGGACATATCATCTCAAATAAAGGCATTGAGGTAGGTAAAGCGAAAGTCGACATAATTGCAAATCTACCCATTCCCAAATCTGTTAAGGACATTCGATCATTTCTAGGACACGCTGGCTTTTACCAACGCTTGTGAAAGACTTTAGAAAAATCGCTCATCCTTTGATGACTCTTCTTGGAAAAGATGTTCCTTTCCATTTTAACTCTGATTGTATCTCTTCTTTCGAACGTCTCAAAAACGAACTCATTTCTGCTCCAATCATTTGCGCACCCAATTGGGGTCTCCCATTTGAAATAATGTCTGACGCTTCTAACTTTGCGGTTGGTGCTGTCTTAGGACAACGCATTAACAAAATCCTTCATGTCATTTACTACGCGAGTATGACTTTAAACGACGCTCAACTCAACTACACAACAACCGAAAAAGAGCTTCTAGCTGTCTTTTTGTGCTTGAAAAGTTTCGACCTTACTTGATAGGTTCAGACATCACGGTCTACGCTGACCATACTGCTCTTCGATACCTGTTTGCCAAAAAGGATGCTAAATCCCATTTGATTCGTTGGATCCTTTTATTTCAAGAATTCGACCTTACAATCAAAGACAAAAAAGGATCTGATAATGTCATAGCCGATCACTTATCTCGTCTTCCGAACGCACCATCTTCTTTACCAATCAATGAAAACTTCCCCGATGAACAACTTCTTTCAATTTCTATCGATCCATGGTACGCTGATATAGTGAACTACTTAGTCACTAAAGAAACTCCCTCATCTTGGTCCAAACAAGAAAAATACAAATTCATGTCCCAAGTGAAATATTTCTATTGGGACGATCCATACTTGTTCAAATATTGCCCCGAACAAATTATCCGACGTTGCATTCCGGATAATGAGATCAGGAGTTTTCTTTCATTTTGCCACGATCAAGCATGTAGTGGACATTTCGGTCCTCGAAAAACTGCTAAAAAGGTGCTTCAGTGTGGTTTCTATTGGCCTTCTCTTTTTAAAGACTCGTTCGAATTTTGCCAAACTTGCGATCGATGTCAAATGCTTAGGCGAATTTCTTGACGAGATATGATGCCTGTAAACCCCATTCTTACGATCGAAATCTTTGATGTTTAGGGTATCGACTTTATGGGACCTTTTCCCAATTCTTTTGGAAACTTGTATATCCTTCTCGCTGTCGATTACGTCTCAAAATGGGTCGAAGTCGTTCCTTACAAAACCAACGACCATAGAATTGTTTTGAAATTTCTCAAAGAAAACATCTTTTCGAGGTTCGGCACACCTCGCACAATAATCAGTGATAATGGAACCCATTTTTTTCCAATCAATCTGTTGAAACATTAATGAAGAAATATTCAATAACCCACAAGTTAGCCACTCCATATCATCGTCAAACTTGTGGGCAAGTTGAAGTTTCAAATCGTCAAATAAAACAAATCTTAGAGAAAACTGTCAACAAAAATCGAAAAGATTAGTCTCAGAAATTGATCGACGCGCTTTGGGCTTACCGTACCGATTTTCAAACTAACCTTAGGTGTCCCCATTTCGCTAAGTTTACGGGAAAGCTTGCCATTTACCTGTTGAAATTGAACACAAAGCGTTGTGGGCAATAATGAACTTAAACTTTGATCTCGAGAAAGCTGGTGAAAACAGAAAATTGCAACTCAACAAACTAGAAGAACTTAGGAACGATGCGTATGAAAACGAAAATTGTTACAAAGAAAGAACAAAAGTTTTTCATGACAAGTCAATCCTAAGGAAAACGTTTTCACCTAACTAGAAAATTCTTTTATATGACTCAAGACTTCATTTATTCCCTGCGAAACTTAAATCGAGATGGACCGGACCATTTGTGGTACGAACTGTTTTTCCACATGGTGCCATAGAAATAGAAAACCCCAGGGATGGATCGATTTTCAAAGTCAACGGTCATCATTTGAAACCTTTCTTGGAATTGCTAAATAACCAAGAGGAGGAGCTCATGATTCTTCATGAGTCAAGCTACGTCTAGTAAGAATGTTAACCATCTTTTGTAAATATGTACATATTTTTCCCCGTTACACTCATTATATCATGCAATTACTGTGGGACACAGTCAAAAATTAAGTATGGGGGGAGTCTCATTTTCATTTTTTTAGTTTTTCATGGCATTTTTGAATTTTCATTTTCTTTTAACTAAAAAATATCTCAAAATTTCTAAATCTCAAAAACATTTTCTTTTTAGCATTTTGATTTATTTTTGAAGAAACACTATAGGATAAGTATAAGTTTTGGTTAATAAATTGGAATTTTTGGAAATTTATTTGTCTTAACAAAAATAAAAATGAAGTTTGATTACAAATAACAATGGTTTAACTAGTATATAGGAAGGTTCATATGTGTTAATTATGAAGTATGTTCTAACTGAAAATTTTTGTTTGAAAAAGTGATAAATTTAAAGTAAAGGATATAACATTTTAACCTTCTAAGTTAAATGGTGCTAAGATGATTTTGCAAAACTCTCTCTTTCACAAAAAAAACATAAAAAAAAACATAAAAAAATATGTAAGTACAAAAAACATTTGTATATATGTATATATTTTTAACACCTAGAGTCATGTGCTCACACTCGTGTGTTCACTCGCCAAGCTCTGTACCCTTCTCATGTAAGCCCGAAAGGTAGTGCACGATCGGTATATCTGGCCTCAGTTTATCTGAGTTAGGTGTATGTATATAAAAATTTCTTTTTAATAATGACTATAGTCGATAAGTGTTCACACTTGTGTGTTCACTCGCCACGCTCTGTATTCCCCTCACATCAGTCCGCAAGGCAGTGCACGGGTAATATATCTGGCCTCAGTTTACCTGAGTTAGGCATATGTAAATATCAAAAAAAAAAATTCAAAGAGAGAGTAAGCAATTGAAATCCAAGCACTATTTTGACTTGTTTGATTTAACTTGTTATTGAAAAGAAATGAAAATACCACTTTGACAAACTTTGATAATCAACTAAGGATCCATTTCATAATTACATTGTGTTATCAACCAAAACAACTAGCCAAACTATAGTCTATCTGTTATGACAACTTAATTTTTGTTGGAAATTTTGACAAGTAAAAGGACTTAAATTTCTTGATAATGACCAGAACTTATATTTAACTTATTAGTGTCGATTTAAAAGTGAATCTTTTATTGTAAATATTTTCAAAAACTTGCATTCATCGCATTGTAAATAAATCCTGCATTTTGTAAATATTTTCACTTTGCATTTGGATTTTGTGGGTAGTATCCGCTGCAAACACTCACGAGACAACACTCATCCTACTGGGGACACCCAGAGGTTTAACTGCTTGTTTCATATGCTCAATGCAATCATGCTCCCTACGAAAACAGATTTATCTTAGTTTTTCTTTATTCGAGGACGAATAAAAAGATAAGTATGAGGGTATTTGATATGCACTAAATATGCATATATTTACATCCATATTTTGTCTCTTTTTATTTAAATAAATACCATATTTGGGCATTTTAACATGTTTAAAACCAAAATTCAATTATTTTCAAATCATCATATATTCATCTTCATTCAGGGGCAAAATGGTCATTTTTGTGCATGTGTCAATTTGAGAATTTTTACTTGGACATTTTTTATGATTTTTATAGGAAATTTTGATGCATATGGAAGAGGATTTCATGAAGATATATGCATGCATAAGATAATACAAAGGAGGGATGATGGAAATAATTCAAATGCATGATCATGGAGGACCCCACCCACTTATTTAAATCTATACTTACGAGCTAATGCACATGCTAAATGGCCATTAAATGTTCATGCACACTTAATGGATGATTATATGGTGCTAATGATTACTTGGCCTTCACGCTTCCTAAGAGGGTATTTTGGGCATTCTCCAAAAAAGTGTATTAGGATTTCATACATGTATAAATACCCCTTATGCTTCATGTAACCCTTCTTCCTCTTAGTTAGTTTTTAGCTTAGAAATAAAAGAAAGCTTCTCTTTTCTTTTAATGGCTACTTAGCCATTTTCTCTTTTAAGTAATTTTTTTATGCAACTTTAATACATTTCCTTTTCTTGCTTATTTACTTTTACGCAAGTAGTGTAGCTCTCAATTTACTTTCATTAGATTGCATTTTTCTTTTCTTCTTGTTTCATGTGACTTTCTACATTTGTTGATATTATAACAAATATGAGTTGCTAAACCCCTTCAATTTAGAGGTAATGAAGCTCTCTTAAATCATGTAGATGCAACATAATTTTTCATTTATGTCTCTTTTGTGCTTAATGGCAAGTTAGATGTTTGTGTGATTTTGTGTATAATATTGAGTTTGATAGCTTATGTTGTTCAAAACAAATAGGTTATGCTTAGTCATATGAATCACTAATTACCTCTTTATCTACATATGATCATGGTAATGGAAGTGGATTTAGAATCAAAATTTGATGGTTTATGTTTCTAATTCAATAGTTAATAAGCCATGCTTAAAATAGATTCTACTTTTAATTTCATGTCATTTTCATTAAAGTTAGTAAGTGAGTTAGAGAATGCATTAAAGTTTGATGGTCTAAGTGTGTTAATTAATAACACCATTAGGCCATGCTTATGATAAATGCATCAACTAAACTCACAAATGACCAAAAAGAGATCATAATTTCATTATGTTGATTTATGTGATCATGAGAGGGGATTTGCCTCTAAATTTCTCTTTAATCTCATATTTTTATTCTCCTTAGTTTTAGTTTGTTTTTACTTTTTTTTAGTTAGTTAACAATCCCTCGACTTTGGTTTGGTTTGATTGAATAGAATTTCAAAATCTAAACAATTCCCTATGGATCGACCTGTACTTGCATACGTGCTACAATCGTACACCGTGCACTTGCGGTAAAATAAATCAAAATTTATCAGCATTTTTCTAACTCAATAGAAAATTTGTCATTAAACATGAGACCATGCCACTTAGCGGAATGGGTTTCCCCTCACTAGTATCTCAAAACCTTTATAAAACTATATACTGTGCTCCTGCATCCACAATGGCTAAAACAATTTAAAATAGTATGATATGATGGTAAGCAAAACAAATGAATCAATTCTGGATTACCCATCCCCATTCATTTTAGACTATCTGTCTCAAATATAGTTTCTAGGATTACTATTAACCTATTAGTTTTCATGGGCTGACTAATAACCGATTAAACATTTATAGACTCCCTGTCCAATTACATAGTTTTCATGGGATCACTATGAACCTATTGGTAACCCCAATATTTCTCTTATCCTAGTTTTCATGGGTTGACTAGTAACCTATTGGTAACCCCAATATCCTTTCTTCTTACCCTCGTTTTCATGGGTTGACTAGGAACCTATTGACATTTGTCAATATTTCATCTGGATATAGTTTTCATGGGCTAACTAGAAACCCACTAGCCCTGCCAGTATCCAATCATAGTTTTCATTGGCTTACTATGACTCTGTCTATCTAACATCTTTCTTTACACATAGTTTTCATGGGCTAACTATGAACCTATCTATCTGACATCTTTCTTTATACATAGTTTTCATGGGCTAACTATGAACCATTGGCCCATACCAATATCATTCCTTTATATTTTAGCATCCTAAATTTTGGTCTTCCTGACCTCCTGGATGCAATTCTACTTATTTGGGTGTTTATTCAATTTATATTCACTACTGGGTTAACCTAACTGGTTCTCCTACCCTTTATCCCGAAAATGCAATTATGGGTCCATTATAAAGTGAATATATTCATATTAGAAGAAGCAATATAATAATATAGCAATATTACTCCTGTGGGTTTAAAATAAAACATGGTTAATCCCTTTAACCTAATTCTTTATCAAAGACAGCTTCTTCTTAAAACCATTATAAAAACTCCTTTAATATTGCCATGGGTTTTTCTTTTAAAAAAATTGAGTTTGGGCCATAAAACCTTTCAATACCTTCGAAACCTAGTTTTCGACTTCATAGGATAACCTCCTTCGAAAGCTCTTAAAAATTTAGGCTCCTGCCTTATAATACTTTAAAAGCTACATTTCAAAACCTTTCGAATACGTTGAAGTATTAGCTTTTATATTATAAGCTTAGTTTCGAAACCAGTTGAAAGTACCCCTTTCGACACTGTTAGAAGTAACCCTTCCGAAATCATTGAAAGTACCCCTTTCGGAAGCATTGGGTTTATACTTAAAACATTATTTGGGTCAAAGTGAATATAGGCGAAATCACCTGTGTAAAAAACCATCCTTTATCATTTATAAAACATTGGGGAAACATGATGGTGTCGGAACCATCTCTTTCGAAAGCATAAAACATTTGGGTAAAACATTGGAAGGTTGGACTCGAAACGCCTTTCGAAACCATCACCTTCGAAACCCCTAACCCCTTTCGAACGCTTTAGGAAGTGGCTTAAACTTTACAAAACAAAATACCTTTCGACAACATAGATATCTTCAATATCATCGAAAGGTCAAAGAACGGCAGGAGGGTATCGACTAGGTCGGAACCCCTTCTTTTAAAACATTCTTTCTTAAGTATGGAACCCAGTCGAAAGCACTTATAAATTAATAGTAACCCTTTCGAAACCTCTTTAAATCCTCTTTCGAAACCAATTACTTCGACACTATCGAAGGCTTAGGATAAAACATAAGCAAGCGCTTTTCATTTTAAAAACAAACCAAGGTTTCGACCCCTTCGGAAGCTTTGCTTTCGACACTCTACCTTCCGCCTACCTCAAATCCACTACGTACCATCACAATGATACCTTGTGTATTGGTTTCGGCATAAGGATGGAGGCGGAAGCTACTGTGTCAAAAGGCACTTTCCTAAGTAGGCGGAACCACTTTTCTGAGCAAACCAGGTTTAATTCTTGTTTAAGTAAACTTTTCTCCAACTAACCTGCCATGTGTCAATACCTGAAACAGCCCGCAAACCCGTACCCCTTGAATTGACATTAATCTCCATCAAATCAACGCAAGAAGAACGGAAATACGAACCACTTGGGTTAAAGAAGAAAGAGGTAGAAGAAGACAATAGAAACAACAACAAAATCTAACCATCGTAGAGGAATAAAATATAATAGATAATAATTGATCTTTACATAAAAGAAACTATATCTGTTTATACATACATCACCAGAATACAACACCAGAGTACAATACAATCATCATCACAATTCAGGACAGTTATAATAACTTGTCCCATATACAGAATACACAACATACACAATACAGCGGAATATACATCATATACGTGTGATACGTCTCGCCATCCAGCTCGTCTCCTGAGCTCCACAGTATCATAACCTATATCCAATAATACTCGGTCTGACCCGAGCATTATAATAAAATAACACCCGAGTCAGTCTGGAAAACCAGCGTGAGAAAACAAACTCAATTGGATTATTAAAGTTTTCCAAAACCCTTTGAAATCAAAAGCATCTCGTATGACCACGCCACAAATAAACAGGTCGGGTTTTTACCTTACGATAGCCAAAACACTTTTTATCAAATTCATCTGATATTATAATAGTGTCTATAGAAAGTAAAATAGAATCTAGCTGAAATGCTTGCATCTCACGTTTCAGCAATAGTTGGGCACAATCAAAACCGTACAGGCACGTAGGGAGAATGGATTTCCAACTAATGACTAGGCACTAGGGTACCACCTGTCACAGTACCTGGTCTAGATCAGCGTACCGAGGACCACGTCCGATCCCCTACAACACAAGACCGGAACTACCCCTTACTGGATAATTCCGAGTAAGATCACCCCACGGTTGGGATCAGCAACCGCACCACTAAGCCGAATATAAAAAGGGACATCTAGACATGGATGACCTCACCCTAATGGGTGCTACCCACATAGCCTTGCTGCATAACCCCTGATTTTCAATCATTCCCGGTTGATGAGGCTCGAGGCTAAGCGTTACCTTTTAGAACATTTCACTTAGAATGCCCACCGTCCACCTGACGATGTTCCGAAAGCATTCATCCATACAAGTCCGTCCCGGGTTCGAACGGAACCGAAGGCACTATTCCTACTATATCCATTTTGGAATCACCATCAGGATTAGTAGCAATTAGCCCTTGCACTTCAGTGCTCCATCTTCGATTTCAAACTCGTTTTCCCCACGAAAATGTTCAAACCGAATCGAAGTGGTTTTCGAGAAATAATTCCCGATCCCGGTCTCTTCGAAACGATCAGCTCATTGGCCAATATTGATAGTCGGTTATTTAACTATCAAATAACAGTCACAAACAACCATCAAACATAAATAATTTCTTCTAAATTATTTATTAACCTCAAAATATCTTCTTAAGATATATTTTCACTTTTCAACCCTTTGGAAACAGTTTCAAACCATCTTTCTCTCACGGAATAAATTCCCAAATATTTATTTCCATTGAAAACACCAAGTACAACTACTTTAGATTTTTAAAATTATTTAAAAACACTTTATTATAAAATACACTTTAAAACATTTAAATAAAAAACTACTTTGATACTTTATTCAAAAATATATACTTTAAGAATATTTAAAATAAAGCTACTTTATAAAATATAAAACTAAATTTTTCTCTTTTTAAAACAAAATTTCAAGTCACCTTTAAATAATTACTACTATGATAAAATTTAAGAAATACTTACTTTAAAATCTAAACATTTAATAATAAATTTTCTAAAACATGCTTTTTAAAACAACATTAAAACTTTTAGCTTATAATTTAAAATTTGCTTTGAAACGTACTTGGCTATCCCGGGAAATACGCTTCTCTTTCACATCTTTAAAAATAAATCACTATTTATTTTTAAACAAATTTACCCATTTCTTTAATAAATTCCCACCGTGAATTTATTCTTCCAAATACCCACTGATATATTCCTCCACTTTTTATATACCTAGTTTATAAATTCATAATCTCATTTCCCTTTTAAAATCCAAGTTTCAAACACTTAATCAATTTTCAGATTGATTTCCAAAATTTTACTTTGTTAAAACAAATTCCTTTACTTTCCAAATTTATTTCAGAACCCGTTAATTTTAGATTTACTCCTTTATTAAAATCTTATTTTAACTAAAAATACCAACTTCATATTTATTGCGAATTCTTCCTTTAATCCTTCCTTAACCATTCAAAATCTTGAATTTTTTTAGAAATAATCTATTATTCCTTTAATTAACATCACTTAGGTTTTAATATTCATTTATTCCTGTTTACTCAAACATCTTCTCTTCCATACTTTGGAATTTAAAAGAAATCAACCTTTATCTTTTCTAAATCATTCTTTAATTTATCCGAAATCTCTATAATCTCTTTACTTAAAAATTCTCTCTTATATTTTCTTTCAAAAATCCAATTCTATATATTTGATAACTCAATGTCCAAATATATCCAATCAAACCATAGCATCCAACATTCCAGTTATCAATATAATTCATCACAGAATGTCAAATAATCATAACACAGAATATTAACAATATAAATGATTTTGAGGAATCCAGTTGGATCCCTCCAACCTGTTTCCCTGCATCCATAGATGTTAGCACAATATCAATTCCACTTCGAGGTGGAATATCGCTGTATATGGGTTTATATAATATCATCCGCTATTATGCGGCGCATAGGGTCTCATCCGCTATATAATGCGGGAAGTCAATCACTCCAATATATATATACTACTATATATAATATACCACATCCAATCAATTCAATCATTCAACCTAATATTTAAATTTAACTATTTAAATTTAAATAAAGCCAGATGAGTGAGATTAACTCACCTTTATTTTTGTTCGCAATCCACTTCAAACTTCGACTTGGTTTCCTGATGATTTTAGACCTTGAATAAACATTTACGGTTTATTAATATTCGAAATAATCGGACCATTAATTATCTCATTTTATAAATTACTTAACTAATGATTTATTTTAACTGCTTCCCTTGTAAAAATCTTTTAGTAACTAAAATAATTAATATAAGTAAATTAACAATTTAATCACCAAATCCATTATTTAAAAAATATATATATATCTATTTTATTTTTGAAACTACATATATATATATATACTTATAAAAAAATGATCCATATTACCATTTAAAATTTCTATTTTCTAAATCTTATCTATATATATTATTTTCCTGCTTATCTATATACTTTTAAACTAAAATAGATACGTGGGTATATACATATATATTTATTTATACTTTTCCTTTACTGTATATAAACAAATAGTGATTTTCTTTACTATTAATTTTTTTTAACATATGTATATATTTGTAAAAAGAGAATCTGGATTTAAAGTTCTTATAAATATGTGTACATGTGCCTTACTATGATTTTCTCTGTATATATATAAAAACAGAAATGTTCTATACTTCACTATTAAAAATTTTCCTGAACATCTATATACGTTTTCAGATTTAAGTCAAAGTGAATAAATTGTTTATACCTTACAGCTAGAACCCAGCTCTTTCCCTCGTGCTTGCCCGCATACGCGACCTCCCTCGCTCGAGATCGAAAACGAACCCAGACCGCACCATTGTCAGAGAAGACTGACCTCCACCCAACCTCGATTCGACGATCAACAGCTCGAACAACAGGAACAGCTGCGACACCGAGTCGTTCCCTTATCCTCCTTAACCGACCAAAATCAAGATCACGAGCCCAACTCCCGTCGTGCAAAACCTAGGTTGCCAGTCGCGACATCAATTCTACCACCTCCCTTTGTGATAATCGACACGCGCCCCTTCCTCCCTACGGCCTCGCGTGCCCTAAAACCCAAAACGAACCTAAGCTGAACTCGATTGCGTGCTCGCCTGCGAACATGAGTCTCTCCTTATTCTTTTCTGGAAATTGATTTTGATTTGGGTTCGAAACGTAGAGAGGGAAAAAAGAAGAAGAGGGATTTGAGGTAAATATGCGGCTCCCATTTTTTTCGATTTCGTTCAAGATTTCGTGAATGAAAACAAAGGAAGAAGGATACGCGATTTAAAGGTGAAGAAAGGCGGCCTCGATTTGATTTTGCACTGAGGGAAGATGGATGTGATTTCCCCTGTCTGTTGAATGTCTCCTACGGAGAAGGCAAAAAGTATGAGGGTGAAAGAAAGCAGGCTGGTGGAAGAGAATCTTGGCTGAAGAGAAAAAAGTTGACGTAAAGGGAATTTGACTGATTAGACATATACTATATTTAAATTTTAAATTTAAATTTAAATCGTCTTGAATTCACAACTTAAAATCTTGACATCCTATCGAGGCATGCCGCTAGACGTTTATAATGTTATATCCCTATTTTGAACGCAATGGAAATGGTTTCGAGTCCTAATTCGATCGTATGGAGAAGATAGCTTTTTGGACTCAGTTATTATATTGAATTTTCGATATAGATTCCAACGCGTTTATCTATCACACGCTCACACAACAACTCCAAACACTACGAAAATTAAAATCTGATAATAATACACTATTACGGATCTAATAGAACTGGTTTCGTCGAATTCCGAGACCGTGCCCCGGAAGGCTATTTTTAAATGTCGATTTAAACGATATATTTTTAAAACCGAACGAATCACTTTCAAATTCACTTTTAAAAGTTCTATCACCTTCAATATTATTAATATGAATTTTCCAAGCCTTCAAACTATTTTTGACAAGCTTAAAACTCCAGATTCAACATTTTACCCAACTTCAAATTATTTAATTTAATAATTAAATTATCCAATAGATAGTGATATTTGAAATTCAAGTCAAAAATTCACCGTTGAATATTTAAAATCAATTAAATATTCCAATTTCAAATGCTCAAAATTCCGCGTTGTCACAATACCAGATTGATTGCCTTAACTTTTTCAAATTCTTTCCAAAAATTAACTGCCGCTAATCAGATCTAAACCATGGTTAAGTTACAAGCCATTCCAATTTTTGCAAAGAAGTCCCTCTTCTAAAACAATTTATTTTGCATAGCAAATCGCTTGGGAAAAATCCCCAAAAATTCTAGAAATTCACTTTAATCATGTTATCTAACATAACAAAATTTCAGACCCAAATTCTCCATATATTTTCTAAAATAAATTATAAACCCAAAGCACCATATTTTCATTTGAAAATTCATAATAATCTTTTCATAGCTTGAAAAATTCTCAAAATTGAAACCCAACTCCAAAATCATGTTTCTCGTAACATAAAATTTTCCCATGGCATTTAAACCTCTTTAAATCTCGGTTTTGATCTAAAACCGTGCTAAATCTCTTTTAAACAACCTTGTTTAAATCAAATATATCATGAATCAATCATACGATCATTCAATATATCATAAAAATGAATTTATCCCTTAAATCCGAAAATATATGATTTAAATCAAAATAGAGATGGAATTATTATTCACCTTTCTCAAGATAAGGAGATTGGATTGAGATTGATTTTCCTTAAGCTTGATTTTCTAGCTTTAATTTGATTTCCTCTTGATCTCTTAATGGCCAGCCGTTTCTTTATATATTTTTCTGCATTTTAAAATGACGTGAATGGGAAGTAAGAAGGTAGGAACGAAATATATATGTAAAGGTGGAAGCTAGGGGCGGCAATTCCCAATATACCCTTATGTGACTTAATTAACCAAAACCCATTCTTAAGCCCATTAATTAGTTCATTAGGCACGACCTTAATTATTTCAAGTCTCAATCCCCTTATCACTTACATTTACATTATTCTATTTAATTTATCTAATTAAATCTCCTGAATAATATTATCAATAATTAGGGGTGTTACAGGCTCCCCTCCTTAAAGAATTTCGTCCTCGAAATTTAGTAAGGACTAAATACTAAACATAGCAATCATTTGTAATGACTCCTAACAACCATACTAGTCTACCTGACTAGGAAATATCTATATAAATCTAATATAGACATACCCTCAAAGAAGATCAGGATGAGTATCTCGAATCCTGTCCTTTGTCTCCCAAGTACAGTCCTTCTCGTTGTCGCTCCACTGAACTTTCACCAACTTGACTGTCTTGTTCCTCAATCTTTTCTCGTCTCTCGCAACAATCCGAACTGGTTGTCTAAAAAAATTCAAATCAGGCTCTACTACCAAACCCTCCAACTCTGTCTGAGGAATGGTAGCCTCTGGATCATGCACATACTTGCGAAGATGAGACGCATAAAACACATTATAGACACCTGCCATATTGCTCGGCAACTCAACTCCGTATGCGAGCTTTCCAATCCTCTTTATAATCAGGAATGGACCAACATATCTGGAGGCCAACTTTCCCGACTTTCCAAACCGTACCACACCCTTCATCGGTGATACCTTAATGAAAACCCTGTCTCCCACTGAGAACTCTAGTTCTTTACGCCTTTTATCTACGTAACTCTTATATCAGGATTGAGCTTCCTTCATCCATTCTCGGATTAACTCAATCTTCTCTGACGCCACCCTTACCAAATCTAGACCTAAGACCAATCTGTCTCCAGTCTCCAACCAACATGTAGGGGATTTGCATGGCCTTCCATACAAAGCTTCAAAAGGCGCCATTCTTATCACTACAACAAACGTACCTTTTTACAGCGTTTAAAAACCTCTATTAAAACTTTCTATAGCGTTTCTACAAATGCCATAGATCAACAAGTTGTAATAAGTCTGATAGATACAATGGCGTTTCAAAATTGCAATGGAAAATGGACTTTTAACAGCGTTTTTGTTGCTATCTTACACAGGCCGTATCGATACTACTACTTTTCTATAGCGTTTTGAAGCTTGCTATAGAACTTTTACATAGAGTTTTGTTTTATAATACTAACAATTATGACATCATTTAATTACTATAATATGTTGACATGCCATATTAATATAGCGTCTAAAAAAGCTATGGAAATATTATGTCAATCTTTTATTACGCATTGAAACGCTATAGAAAATTCAGTACTACTTATTATAGCATTGTTTTTTGCTATGAAAACTGTTTAATTCTTGCAGAATATTTTATATAGCACTAGCATAATGCTATAGTATAACATAGCTGTAACAATTTTTCTTTTCATAGCATAGTTAAAACGCTCTAAAAAAATTTCCATTGCATTTTTTATTGCCATATACATTCAAGCTTACAACTTTCAATTCTACTAATCTTATTTCAACTAATATATTATAACAATTCAAAAAACCACACTTATCACATTGTAATGTACGTAATTAAATGGAGTCATAAGCCGAACCATAAAATATATATATATCCATAATATTTCATACACGGAGTATCAAGCATATAAATATTTGTGACAAAAAGTAACAATACATAAAATTGTAGCTAGCCAAAATGATACATACTAAAAATAAAGACGTATGAACGTCGATAGACAATACATTAATGCAAGCATGACCAATTTGAAGGAGAAAGAGTGCGACATCATGTATCAACCTCAAAAGCATCATACAACACCTGTCAAAAAGAATACAACACCTATCAGGCGCTCGGTTATAAATTATGGGTACATGACTTTAGTTCTACTTGACAGCAATACTACAGGCTACAAAAGTTAGATATGAGTAACATAATTACTTGACAGCAATACTACAGGCTACAAAAGTTAGATATGAGTAACATAATGAAACTCTGTTATAACATAATTTACTTAACAGCAATACTACAGTCTAATCATGGATGGTAGTGATATAGATACTTAACAGCAATACTAAAGGCAATGTTTACTCATTTTTACTCAAACAACAGACTATTGTACATGAATAAACTACTTATGTTCATTTTTTTAGCCATAGAAGACTAGCAAAAGGTTTTCAGGTTATTAAAAAAAACAGAAACACATGGTATGCATATAAACTGTGTTGCTAGATAGCTAATGGTATCGTACAAAAAAGCATTTTCTCAAAAAACTCCTATGTATGCAGATCATACAACTGTCACAAAAATTAAACACAAATAAATCTAAAAGTGAAATTAGCGTATTGTATATTTTTAGAAGTTGATATTTAACAGGTAAATATGAAAAATGCAAATCATTTTGGAAAATTTGTTACACAAAATGTTTAAAGGTTCCTTCGTACTTGCCAAATTATTTTGTTTTGCAAATTTATTGTGAAAAAATGGTTCTATAGACATTGTAAAAAGGTTATGTAGCAGTACAATGAAATGATTATTTTTTGTGCATTTTGTGCAAGGATGATCATAAGATAATGGACCAATATTCCTAGTAAAATATTGTTTACTAACTGCTTACAGTGTCTAAAGTTATAAAAGTAGATTGTTTATGTTTAAACATCTCAACAATTAGATGCATTGCTGTATATTTTTCCCGTGTGACGATACTACCAAATATCAGTTGTGTTAGTTTTCGAATAGTTTGAAATAAATTATGTTTCAAGATAAAATGCGTTAAAGACAAAATGTTTAAACAATCAGATACAGGTTTATTACTTTAGATGAAGAATTGTATGTAAGAGCTTAAAGACAAAATGTTTTTACTGAATCCATATGTATTAAAATGTACAATCATTCAAATTATCTTATAAAGCATCATCCTCCATAAAACTCGACAATGCTTTTCCAATAACCTGCGCAAGAACAATGACTTTATCCTCAGCCCTTGTGCTTCTAAACCCATCAAACACCGGCATGGCCTCCTCCACAACATCCACCATCAACCTCTCATTAATAAACTGCTCGAACACCAGCGGCCGCATAAGCATAGGCACCCCAGCCATCGTACCTTCTAGCACAGAATTCCATCCGCAGTGCGTGAAAAATGCCCCCACCACCTTGTGCTCCAGCACTGCCACCTGCGGCACCCACCCTCCTACCACCTTCCCCCTATCCCCCACCCTCTTTATGAATATTAGTATGAGATGTATTACTTTATCTTTCCAAATTCGTATTAGTTTATCGGTTTATCAATGCATTTTTATATTTGAACCTTTATGATATTTGTATGAATATTTATGTTTATATTTTTATTCGATTAAACTTCTACGACAATGGTAAAAAGAACTGAAATATAACATAGAACACAACATGAAAGTACATGATAATGATACAATGAAAGACTACATATTAAAAGTTGTTTAAGCGATGCTTATTAGGTATTCATCTAAATAAAGCAAAAGACAACATTAACATCTTTTATTATTTTCAACAAATTTAATTTGACCATTTTACATTAAAAAGGAAAATCATTTTCGGGCCATTCAACCGGAAGATTGTTGAAGGAGTTGGAATCCTTGTATAGGATCAGTTTTATGACTGTAACGATAATTTGATTATTGTAGCTTCTTCATACGACAAGTGACTGTAACGGTAATTTGAATTTATTTCTTTGTATAATTCAAAAAAATCTATTTGTTATGTAAACCAATGATACAGTATTCTATTATGGATATTTATATAGTCTTCTGTTAAAAAATTGTTCGTTTGTATGGAATTCTATATATTTTTAGCAATTTCACTCCATTTCATTTATCTTACTTAATAATCATACTTAATAATCATACCTAACACTAGCTTTGGGATATTAGGCCCAATCATGGTGATCGTATCACACATGGATACTTCAAAAGTGAATAGGAAATAGAAAGTATTCAAACAAATCAAAAAAGTCTCATATCTAAACAAATTTTGAATTTTACTTACTAGAAATTGATTCCATTATAACGTTCGCAGCAGGCCAAGCTATCGTAGTACCAAGAGCATCTTCAATGACTTCTAAATCGAACGTTGTTCTCCATAGACGTGCTTTTGGAATTTTTACAATATCTACCCAAACTTTAATTGCATTTTCCCCAAAGGAACAAAATGAACCATTGAAGTTGGATTGGTTGAAGACACGCGGCCTAAGGAAACTATTTCTCCCTTTCCCGACCAATCGATCAGCTTGCATTTACTTTTTTCCATAGAATTTGTATTTTGCCAATTAAACAAAGAGGTTATTTATTATGTGCTTCAATAATTTGTATGATGAAAAAATAATTGAATCAAATAAAATAAGTTTGATACCTACCTTCTCGACAACTCCGACATTACTCGTATGATTATTTGATGATGTAGTGTTAACTGTTTCGATAACTACTTTTGATTCAGGCCATGCAACTTTGATACTGATGGCTTCTCCAACTCGCGTCAATCCTTTAGTGGGCCTCCATAGAAAAGCATCTTTGATTTTTGGATTATTTATCCAAACTGCAATGGCAGCCGGACCAAGAGGGAGATCATTCACAAGTTCTTTTGGATCACTCGAACGTAGTCGTCCTTTTGTGACTAATTCTTCACTCCCACACCAATCAATTAATTTGCATTTATGATCAATGCTGTTACTTTTACTCTAATAAAAAAGAACATATTATTATTTTTGTACAATGAAAATAAAAAATTAATTAGTATAAAGATGAAAGATTACCCCATTATCTTCCTTTTCAAAGTTATCGAAGTTGCGCAAAACAACTCTAGTAGCTGGCCACGATACTATCTCACCTTCAACGTCTCCAATGCGTGTCGAATAAAGTGAAGGTCCCCATAAGAAAGCATCTGGTTTTCTCACATTGTCTATTATAATTTTCTTGGCATCAAACCCTAAAGGGATTTGTTGGACAAGCTCCTTTGGGTCACTTAGCACAACTCTTCCTTCCGCAACAATTTCGTCTGTCTCACTCCAATCCAATAAATCACATGTGTCATATTATTTACCATGTTTGTTCTATAATTAATCGAATGCATATTATATTAATAATGAAATTAAATATCAAATATAATGATATCACACTAGTACTATAAATAACTTTTACCACTCGATGCACATTTGCTTCATCCGTGCTTTCTTTTCTCCATAAAAAAACAAAAACAACATTATGTACTTGAATAAATGTTACATAAACTAAATAATACATACAAAATAAATGTTCTACTTGCAAGATAAAGTATTATGTACTGGAAGGAAATGTGGTATTTTATTTCTCTGCTTGCAAAACCCAAAGAAAGAGTTGGATTCAAAAAGTATTATTATTGATAAGATGAACTGTTGTTGTTATTTATTTTTGTTAACAAAGTAGCATGAAGCAGCAGAGAAGCAACACGCATTACCTCAACATTAGTCAGCTTTTTTATACTTATTTTATTTTGTGTTTATATGAATAAAATTCATTTATGCTAAACCATGGTATAAATGTGAATAAACTTAGTTCATACCTGATTTTTCACAAGCATGCGAAGCATCGCGTCTAATTCTGAAATTTTATTTTGCATGTCGACCCTTTGTTTATCCCTTACGTGTGACCATATTGCCTTGGTGTAGGTCGTACCCCTTCCCATTGCTCGCAATTGTCCTAGTCTATCCTGTCCCAATACTTTTGCAAGCGCATCGTCTTTGTAATTAGTTAAGCTAGAATTTGATTCATTTTGTATTTGTTTAATTTTTTCCTACACATGTTGTCATACATGCATATTATACACAATCGAATAATCACAATAGCAAACAAATTGTTATCTAATAAATTTCAAAGTACTTACAATAACATATGCGGTAGTCGAATTTACCGGTTCACCATTTTTTCATGTGTGGAATTTGATCCACAATTGAGCTCGATAGACAGAAGATGGATGAGGACATGTCTTTTTCTATGTTTAAAGAATATTTTTACAACACGTCATAATGACTAACTAACTAATAAATATTATGGTATATAAATTAGTAATTCTTACCAAATCATCAGCCACTCGAGTCATTCCTTTATGACTATATGTGTGTGGTGTCTGACTGTCTCTAATAGTTTGATATTTCTCACTCAATTCCTAAGAATAAAATAAAAACGTGCATTAAAATATCAAGCTTGGTTGTCGTATCTCATCAACATTAACTGTGTAACTATTACCTTAAACTCTAGAGTTGTTTTGGACTTGACAAACTTCTTCCACTCATTGATACTTAGGCTGTCGGGTTGCAACCAATTTCTTTCTTCTTCGTTCCTTGCATCTACTATTTTGCAAACTAATCGAGATTTTGAACCTCTAAAAATGCACCCCATTCGATGAAATATGCATGCTTTTTACCATTCCTGATCCAATTTAAATCTAACCTGCAATATTTAAAGGCATATGACTCCATTTAGTGTTATGTTCAGAAAGCGCTACTCTAAACGATTTAAATATTAGAAAATGAAGAAAGATTGTGAATTCATACAAAGAAAATTTAACATGAGACTAATTTTTTTACGAAAAATTAGAACAAATAGTATAACAAAAGGAGAATAAGCTTGAACGCTTATTATGCATAAATATTTATATGTTACTGGGTATTCATCGTTTTCTTAAAATAGTTCTTCAAAGTGAAGTGAACTTATTTAATTTTAGAATCAAACTCTATTATTGTCAATATCATGACCAGCCACATACTATCAAACTTTTATAGTATATATTATACATCTCTTTGCCTGCCTGAACATGACTACATGAGTACCAGCATTTCACTTCCCACAGGTAAGAATATAAACTAAAGTCTAAGTACTGAGGTATTGTCCTGATGGATGGAGCATCTCATATTGTATTCTTACTAGTTACACATTTAATGTTGTGAGGCCACTCGCTGTCATAATGTCCTGATGTATTCTTACTAGTTACTGAGGTATTGTCCTGATGTATTCCCATGGTTGGATGGTTGTTTCAGTTAAATATTTAGAATACAAATTTTGATGGCTATTTCAGTTACTTTAGTTTTATATTTTGAAGGATGGAACATCTCATCAACAGGATGGAACCATTCACTGTGTGAATCCAAATTTGACCAAATATAAGAATACAAGTTTTATATTTAGAAGGATGTATTCTTACTAGTTACTGAGGTATTTTCCTGATGTATTCCCATAGTAGTGAGGCCCTTGCTATCATACTGTATTGATTTTCAACCTTCATCCAAAAATAACAATACAATTTGACAAACACAACCCCAAACAAGTAGGAAGTTACCATCTAGACAAAGAGCTAACCGCAATGGGACATAACTACATCTGAACAGTAGCCATGTAAAAGCCATATACTTACATTTAGGAGCTCAAATAGCTCAAGTATAAAAAGAATGCAAAGGCGGAACGAACGTAAAAGTTGGAAAGGAATAGCCGAGAGACTTAAACATGAGCCCAAGTCACAACCAAATAAGCAAGTTTCCTAGCAAGAAATGATGCAAGAGCAACTGCAATACAAGGCGGAATGAATGTATAATTCAGTTGAAAATAGGATTCTACACTTTATATATTTTATTTCATGTGTACATTTTCTTTGCAATTGCTATACAAGAAGCGATGACATTGCAATTGTGGTTGGCAAAGGCCTTGCATTATTCGTAATCGATGCCTTCTTTTAATTAGAACTACTTTTTTTGTTTCCATTTGCTCTATATCGTTTGCTAGGTTTTGTATGGATGATCACTGGTTAGTATAAGGTTGTAGCATTGGTTATTTTTACTGGATAGTCCATATCTGTACAATATCCTAGAATTTTTATTTTTTTGGATGATGGATTCAACTAGCCGGCTTGTTTTTTGTTAATTTTGTGCATATATTATCTTTTATATTATTGTACTTAGTGTATATATTTCAGTATCAACTTCCAAAACATCAAAACAAATATAGGCAGATTGATATCAAAATTCAGGTTGCTTCCGTGGACACAAACGTCTATGATTCGTTAACTTTTCATTTTCTTTTTTCTTCAACAGTTTCAGCATTAATGTGTCAAATGGACTAGGCCTAAGTGACCTATTTTACTAATGGGTTGGGCTGGCCCATTTAATAAATAGTTTAAATGGTCTGGATTTTGACCCAACTCATTTATTATCTAGTTCAACCCATTTGACGGGCCTAGTTGCAAGTTGTTATGTGCAACTATACATAAAAAATCACAAATATGTGATTGGTATTTCAATATAAACCTCAACAACCACACAACATCAAGCCTTCGCTCATAAAGCATCTACCATATGCACCTTAACTAAAATTGCAAAACTGCATCACCTATTGAATCAAAATTATGTTTTCATATAAGTTAAACACTCATATAATAAGGTTTTTCTTCTTCTTAATTTACAATAGTTACACAAGCCAATACTCCTTGGTATTGTTGTGACATAGTCGGATTTGTAGGTAAATTTTGAGGGTTCAAAAAAAAGAAAAATAGTAAAAAAATTATTGTAGATTAATTTTTTTAAAAAAAACTCACATTTTAAAGTAAACTATTTATGCACATTATTTTGAAACTTGTTAATGAGGAACTTTAGACAGCTTGGTTCTCTCATTTTCAATTTCATCGAATACAGTGACTTAGTACCAATGTTACTTGGTACAGTGTAACTTAGTTCTTGTGTTGACTATAGTAGCCTTTAAATTTTGTACAAAGGATGCACTGGTTGGACACAACTTTTTATAAGATAAATCCAAGAACAACATAACTTATATTCAGCATTTGGATTCTATGAAGAAACATATACGTGGCTTAGTAGACAAAGTATATTTGAAATGCTATTACATTATGCAAATTTCCAGGTAAGCTATCATACTCCAATTTCTCAAGTAAGCCAATGTAAAACTCTAATATCTTATTTGTAACTACCGGAATCTTCTTGCTCTACTAAACAATTTTGAAGAAGAAAATCAATCAACGTGCAAAAAAGTCTATAATTTCATCAGGTTACAAAACTAATATGAATTCACACAAGTTGAAACCAACAATTTTGCAACAGATATGACAATATCGATCTCAAAATTCTCACAGTTTTTAGGGTTTGCGAGGAATAAGTTGAGACCATGCTTGATCAAGTCAAGACAAAAATGATAAGCGTGATTACGACCCGATTTCTAGGTTCTGATTAGATCTAAGAGAGTTAGAGACATCTTCCTCCATGGCAATTTTAGCAGTATTAGCTTATATGAAAACCTTAAGAAAGAGGGGAAAGTCAAGGATTCACATTTGAGAAAGAGAAACAAAGAGAGGTTAAGATGGAGAAAAGAATTAAAATTGGATTTAAAATAAATTCAAAAGCTCTACTTTATTTTATTTTACTAAATGTGAAAAAAATGGAGAAATCTAAGGGAGATGAGAACTGACAATAACAACAGAGGTCGGAGAAGTTTTGTCGCATGACTTCAAAGAGCTTTATTTTGTCAAACTTATAGTCTTATGTCCCTAAAGATTGGTTTGATTAAAACATTTTCATGCAACATTTTACTTAATTTATTTCCATTGCCTGGTATATTTCTTACTGCAACATTTTGCAGATGTTTCTTTTCCAGTTTTAGTTTCTTTTCATTCTAAACAAAAAAAAGTCAATGGCAATTCTCCATGTTACAACAAAAGATTTTTCTGAACAATATTTTCGAATTAAATATATAACTAAAACAGCAGTGAACATTTCTTGTGAAACAAAGAGCTCCTACTTGCTACAACCTATAACAATTAGTTTTCTTTTCAAATAAAATAAATATAAATTCAGAATATCGGATAAATGAAAGTTTGGCATTAATTATAGTTTGTTAATAGTCCAAAACCATTCATAAAAACTTTAATCCAAGCATTAAACGCACAATTAAAAAAAATAAAATTGAAAATTGCACCTATAGTCAAGTTCCGAAGTTGAAATCGACCTTGGGCTTCGTTGACGATTCGAGCTTGGTTGAGGAGTTGCTCGTACTTAAGCTGCCTTCCTTGACTTTCGCCTTTCGCCTTTGTTGAGTTTTGCATTTCAGCCTCGTGGAGGAATCTGCTTCGTTGAAGAAACACAACGAACTTGGAGGGATTAGCGAATGGTTGCAGAATCTAGTGAGGAGAGATTAGCGACTGATTGCGGAATCTAGTAAGGAAGGATTAGCGACTGAAGATGATTCGTGGTTGGAGAGGTGATTCATCAGCGGAAATGTGATTTTGGAATTTGGAAGTGAAGTGAAAAGGAATGTTGGCGGCACATGAATAAGGGAGGAGGGAAACGTAGAAATGGACTGCCAAATTTTCCTGTTGTTTAAAGATTTCGTAAACTCAAGCTATCTTTTAATCTAAATTACCCCTAACATACTAACCATAACAAGTCAAGTTTCCATGCAATCTCCGCTTGCTATTAATACAATATTTTCTTGTAGTGTATACTAGTCTGATAACTAATATTATAGGAAAACTCAATCAAATGTAGGCGATCCTCCCAAGATCCACCAAAGTCCAACACACAAGCTCTTAACAAATCCTCGAGCACCTTATTGACTCTCTCTGTTTGCCCATCTGTCAGTGGGTGATATACGGTACTCATCTTGAGTTTAGTACCTAACACATCCTATAGACTCTTCCAGAATTCACTAGTGAATAAAGCATCTCTGTCGTTGATTATGCTACTAGGAACTCCATGAAGTCTAACTATGTTCTTCATGAACAACTTCGCCAAAACTGGTGCCGTCCTAGTCGACTTTACTGGAATGAAATGGGCACTCTTGGTCAACCTGTCCACAATAACCCATATACTTTCATTTCCTCTCCTTGACCTAGGAAACCCATCAGTAAAATCCATGTATATCGAATCCTATTTCCAAACTGGGATATATAGAGGCTGAAGTAACCCACTCAGCTTTTGATGTTCGACTTTCACTTGTTGATAGTTTACACACTGCCTAACCCACAAGCGAACGTCCCTCTTCATGCCTTCCCAATAGAAGGTCCTCTTCATATCTTAATACGCCTTGGTCCCTCTAGGATGAATCGTAAACTTGGATCGATGACATTCCTCAAGAACTTCTCTTCTCAAGTTCTCAACATCTGGAACAAAAAACCATCCCTTCTTTCTCAACCATCCTCTCTAATCAAGACAAAAATCTTTCAAATCATCGACCTCAGTTCCAGCCTCAAGCCTTCTGATTCTTTCGGCTAATATTGGATCCTCCTTCTGTTTAGAAGCATTTCTTTCGATTAACACTGATCAAACTTCTAAACAGGACAACATGGAAGTACTCTGACTAGAACTAGCAGTCGATCTTAACTGCACACCGCAACTGACCAAAGCTTCTAGATCTTTCCACTCTTCCAACATAGCCAACACCACATTCCGATGTCTTCTGCTAAGAGCATCTACTACTTTATTACCTTTCCCAGGTGTATACTCTATACCAAAATCATAAGCAGCCAAAATCTCCAGCCGCCTCTGCTGTCTTATATTCAACTCTTTCTGAGAGAATAAATATCTCAAAGACTTATGATCGGTATACAACTCAAATCTCTCCCCCAAGAGATAATGCCTCCAAATCTTCAAGGAAAAAATCACCGCTGCCAACTCCAAATCATGAGTAGGATATCTTACTTTGTACGATCTAAGCTGCCTAGATGCGTAAGCAATGACTTTGCCCCCTCTGCATCAACACTGCTCCCAATCCAGTCCCACTTGCATCAGTGTATATTACCAACCCTTGGTTTCCATCTGGAACTACCAACACTGGAGCATTGGTCAACAAATGTTTAACTTAAGAAATGCTTCCTCACATTTGTCGGACCAAACAAAATTCACTTCCTTCCTAGTAAGCTTAGTCGAAGGCGCTGCTATCCGCAAGAAATCCTTGATGAATCTCCGGTAATAGATAGCAAGTCCAAGAAAACTTCTGATCTCAGTCACCGTCTCTGGTCTCTTCCAATTGTACACAGCTTCGATCTTATCTGGATCGACTGACAATCCTTTCTCTGAAACCACATAACCAAGAAACTTAACCTCTTTCTTCCAAAAATGACACCTGGAAAACTTTGCCTTTAGCTGATTCTGCCTTAGCATCTCTAGCACAACCCTAAGATGATCTTCATGTTCTTTCTTATCCTTAGAGTATACCAAAATGTCATCTATAAACACCAACACGAATCTATCTAAATACTCCCGGAAGACTCGGTTCATCAAATCCACAAAGAAAGCAGGTGAATTCGTCAACCCGAATGACATCACTAACCACCCATACGAAGCATATCTAGTCTAAAATGTAGTCAAAGGAATACTGTCCTCTGCTACTCTCAACTGATGGAACCCTATCGCTAAATCCAATTGGGAAAACACTCTAGCTCCACTCAACTGATCAAACAGATCATCAATTCTCGGCAAAGGATACTTATTCTTTATTGTCCTTTCGTTTAGCTTAAGATAGTCGATACACATCCTCAACGACCCATCTGGTTTCTTCACGAATACCACGGCCGCTCCCCAAGGCGAACTGCTTGGTCTAATAATGTGACGACCCGTAAATTTCAACTGTTTTAATAACGTAATTAGTCGAAATTTTGTGAAATTTTAAACGATAAAATTTTGAAATAAAAATTTAATATTTGGAATACGCCTAGTTAAACATAGCGATTGGTAAATTTTCGTCCGGAAATACGAAAGTTTATTTCGCGCGTAAATTCACTTCAATTTAATCAGTTAAAAAAAGCGTTGAAAATAAAATGATTCCGAAACCTAAATATTTTTACATAGAAAAATTCTACACCATCTTCTGAGCAAGATGTCAGTTTGTCGTTTTCCCAAATTTGGACATCTATTGCTCCGTCGTTCTTATTTTCTGCAAAATAACAGCATTCTGGTACCGATATCGATTTTTATCGGATGATCGTACCACAAATATCTGTGTACCGTTTTGATCGTTTCGTCAAGCTGATCTCTACGGTATATTCGTATGTGTGTTTCGGCGTCCGGTGGACGATGAAATCTGTAAAACGATTTCCGTATCGGTACCATTTTTAACCTTTTGTTTCCTTGTCTTTTCAAATTCAAATGCCAGCAGTGTAATCCAAGCAACACTTATCTTTAATTATTTCACCTGAATTCACGCTCTGATTTTTTTAATATTCCCATCAGTTTCAAATAATATTTCTCGTGACTCTCCATCAGTTTCAAAAGAAAATGTTAGCTGTCATTTACTTTATCCTGAAGGCCATTCACATTTTATCTCCTGAGTTTAACTTGGTAACAAAACTGAGAAATGGCCTCCTCTATAAAAAAATAAAAAAATAAAAATACTAAAGCCTATATTGTACCTGTAGTTGCTCGCGTCCCTTCCCCTGCCGAACTGAAGCCACCCACTTCATCTCCCATCACAGAAACCATCATCCCCTCCGGCCAACTCGCCCACCACGGCAACACCCACGCCACCCAGACCCGTTCCACCCTTGCCGAGCACAGCCAACGTCCTCCGCATCACGACCAACAGCCTTCATCTCTCTTCTCCAACCACCTTCCCTCCTCCAAGTATCACCACTGCTCTGCCATGTCAGCAGCAACCGCCTACTGAAGCCCCACTGCCGAGCTCCGACCGCACCGCTCCACTTCCAGGCGAGCGTTCTTTTTTTTTCGTTCTTTACAGTTGGTATATAATATTTATATTGATTGATACATGCGGTTTTCAAATTCTCCATGTAAACTCAAACGATTTTTAAAATATGTTTTAATTTATGTAAATTGTGTACGTATATGATATTATATAAGTATTGTTTTGAAATGTATATAATGTGTACGGTATCTTTGTGTATTTGCATGTTTGCCTGTTTTGTATTATACATATTTTTTGAGTTGAGTTCGGTGAACTGCATGTGTGTAAAGGGTTGGTATATATATTGCCTAGTATAATATATTATATTTTATGCTAGTGGAGGCGTTAGTATACAGGTCCTAAAGTATGTTTGTATAAATATATTATGACAGTTATATTATGTCAGTTTATAGAAGTTTTACATATTTTAGTGGTTGTATATTAAAGTATATTTATAGAAATGTTGATTTCAAGAATATCTATATGATAATATTTTGGTTTACACTGTTTAAATTTACATATATATTATCTAAGTACTGATGTGTATTGATTTCAGAATTTATGGTTACGTGTGTAGGTTGTCTATATAGTACATAGTTGATACTTGATGTTGTTTGATGGGTATATAATATATACAAGTTTAAAAATGGTCTGTTGATAATAGTACAAGTATATGCGCATATGTTTTTTTATATAAAGTTTTATATATTGGTATATACGTGATACAGTAAACACGGCTTGGTTTTCTCGGTTGCAGTTTGTAATAAGGTGATTTTTTATGTATTGATTCTTATTTTAAGCTTTGTTTATATAAAAGTATATCTTGATCGTATAAATCTTTGTTTAATATATATATGTGTAGCCGTTTACTTTACTAGTAGAGTCTACATAGGTTGTTAGGTAATCTGCACCTTTTCTTAGCATGTATACACTTTGTTTTGATATATAATATATATTATGTATGTGTATATTTGATTTTACAATATGTGTTGGTTGCTATATTTTAGTGTTGCGTATTTGTTTATATGCTATTTTGGATTTAAGTTGATTTTATAATTTTTTTTTTATAAATGTTGTTTAAATATAACATATAGTTATAAATAGTTATATATATATGCCCACCTATATCAAATTGTCTTCATTGATCCAGTTCTGATTTGATTTTGTCTATTCCTTATTTATCAGACCTATCCGTCGAAATTCGTGCCGAATCTAGCTCTGTTTTGAAATTCTTGCCTGGATTCGTAGCTTGTATTGTTGTCAAACTCCTCTAGTCTCGAAAGGTGAGCACTCACTCACGATTAACGTTCTTTTATTTATTAAATCTGATTTCAATTGAAACGACAATTGAAATATGCTGCTGTTAGTTAATTACACTGTTATATATGCTATTACCTGTATCAGTTCACCTGTGACATCTAACACTATTATCTGTTAATTATTTAGGCGATGATAATACAGTTTGACTGATAGTTGATTGATTGTTGATTGTTTATATTGGACGTAAAATTGTTAATGTTAAAATGATAAATAGTGCGAAATTGAACTTGATATAGGATAATTAATTGTTAAATTTGATTAAGTGACATTTGTATAATATGACCCCTTTAACTGTTAAATTTATTGATACGTAGGATTTGTTTAATTACATCTTGAACCACTGAATGTATGTTGTTAAATTGATGATGGATGAAATTGAAATAGATGACAAGTGAAAACCGTAATGTAATAATCTTTAATCTACATGAAATGATAGTGTAGATTCTAGAAATAATTATATTAATTCGTACAAATAACAATGCGAATTAATACGATTATTTCGGGATTATTTAAATTGATTATTGGATTGTTATTGGTTGTTGTTATTGCTTGTTTATTTACTTTGACACCATCCCTGTTATCACACTGCAAGTTCCCTTTGCTATGATTTGATTTTTGAATTGAATTGGAATCGGGTTGAAATGATAAATACCCAAATTTAACTTTGACCTAGGATAGAGAATTAAATAAAAACCCGATTGGTCAATAATTTGATTTGAAAATAAAACGAAGATTTTATTTGAATAAATAATATGGTTTTGAAATGAAGTTGAAATTCGAATTTTAATGAAAGGAAAATGTTAATATTTAAAAATCTGAAACAAAATATAAAAAATGAAATTGATGGAAGAACGATGTTTAATTTGAGAAATGATTGAATTAAGTTGAAATGATTTAATAATTAAGTTTGAAATCATAATTAAGTTTGAAATTATTAAACTTTGAAATTATTTAATAATTAAGTTTTGAATTATTTAATAATTTAATAAGATTGAATTATTAATGATTAAATTGAATTGGATTTTTTTTATAAGAAAAATTGAACTTTTGAAATAAGTGAATTTTACTTCGTAAATATTTGAAATTGAGTTCTTTATTAATTAACTTTTGGAAAATTATTTAAGTAAGTAAATAAGTGAAATTGAATTTCTTTAACAAGAAATGGAAATGTGATATTTTTGGAATTAATGTAAGACTTGAAAATTTAAGGATTTGATTTGACGAATTTAATTTAATTCAAAATTGTAAGTTTTGATAATGAAGTTGAACTTAAGAAATTGATTTAATGATTTGGAAATTTAATAGAAATTGTTTTGAATGATAAAGTAACTTAACGAATATTGAATGAAATCGATAGATGAATTAAATTTGATTTGAATGTTAAATTAAGTTAATTTAAATGATTTCGGAATGAAACTTATATGCGAACTTGAATCAATATTTGAATTGTTTTAAATAGAGATTGAAATTGAATTATAAGATTTTGAAATGGTAATTTGGAAGTTTTGAAACGTAAATTTTGGAAATTGGTTTTGAAAGACAAATGAAATGTTGATTTACGAATTGAAATTAAAATTGAAATTGATTTGGTTTTTGAAATATATAAACGACCAATCGGTGAAATAATTACGGAAGTTATTAAAGAGACCGGAATTCGGTTATGGATATACTCTCTATCTAAACCGAAAACCACTTTAATAACTATACGCGGAGTGATGATCCAGAATGAAGTTGTTGGAATGATGTACGTGTTGACTGAAGAAAGAGAACGATGATGGATAGCCTTGACACTTGTGTCAAATTGGAAATGACTAAAACAGGAGCTGTGCCGGGCCAATGGAGGATTGATACCTCAAGTGGACACACTTCTTCGAACTACTTATACTTGTTGTCGATTGGTGCACCCTTGATTTTGGGAGTGTTGTCTCACGGTGTTGCGGGCGCTGCGGCGTTGCGTTCTCACCAGTCCGGATCAGGCGAACGGTAGTATCACTACCTTGGGTATAGCCTCATGTGCCTTGTCGTACTTGTATTCCATTTATGCGCGACCACTACGAATTTGTTTTGTACCTTGAGTATATGGATTGCCCTCTGGTGACTTCCGGTTTTGGGGAAACTATGGTCTTGTATATGCTTGTGGGAATAAAAATGTGTTAAGGGTGGAATGGGCCATGACTTAACGCTATTTTGATATCTTTATATATTGCTGATAGACATTATCTACTTAGCGTACATTACTACATAGTAGATAGTTTAACGGATCCTTAAAGGATGGTTATTCCAAACATCCTTTGAGTTACTTGTATTTCAATTGCTATTTCACTTGAGTTGGATTTATTAATATAAGAATGTTAATCCTGACTCGAGTGTCTTGTGTTTTTGCTTTACGCTCGGGTCAGACTGAGTGTACCAGTATTCGAGACTCACCTTTGGAGTTGGAGCTTTGCTTGAAGATCCAGCCATCTATTCTGCTTTCAGTATTCGATGATTCCAGTGGTGTATTCTGATTTGTATCTGGTTTAACTCTGATGTATCGTATTACTCTTCTGTTGTAAACTCTGATGTATTTTTATATTCATATAGTAGCTTCATGAACTACTATCTCTTTTATTTCCGCTGCAAATTATTACTCTGTGTCTGTGTTCTGTGATTATTTTATTTACTGTATATGTTCAGTTTTGCCAAATTTAAATTAACAACGCGGTATTTTGAGCAATTCAACTCCGGCATGAGTGTCTACCTATACACTTATAATGGACGCGAATGGTCCAAAATGGCGGGTCGTTACAGTTGGTATCAGAGCTTTGGTAGCTCTAGGCAAAACTTAACATATATGGTAAATGTATTTACAGAATCACTCTCATTCGAGTTTCAATCTCTTCCTTTGAATCAATTCCTTCGAATTTTGGAACGTTCCCTACAGTTCCAAATTTCATTCGTGTCCCTCACTATTCGTCTCCTTTCAATTCTGGAGCATCACATAACTCCACTTCGAATGACCCTTATAATAAATCGGCGGTCTCGCCAAATTTCGAATGATTTGTAAAGGGGTGAAACTCCTTTACAATAGGCATTGATTTACCGTAGATTTCTGTATCCTCGGTTTACGATGCTATCTATTCTCTGCTATACCTGAATTCCATCTCTTGAGATCGAGTGTTGATTTACCTCGGAATTCAGCATCGATCTTATTCTTGAAGTTACGGACGTCCCGGTTAAGGTTGCCCGTGAATTAAATAAACTCATCCATCTTCCGATTGTGGTAATTGAATTATCTTATCTTCTGTTTCAAACTTATTTTCAAATCAAAATTCTCTTTGATTTAAGTCAACAAAAAATTTGAATCCCTATCCTTATTTTGAAAATTTATTCCTGTATCGTCGAGCAAAGAAATGTATTTGTAAATTAATATTTAAAACGTTTTAAAATATATTGTGTTGTTTGAGTTGTTGATGTTGATTTGGGTTTCCGATCGATTCGTCTGATCAACGCTATCGATAGGATTTCCAAAACACTTGAACAGAGCAAACTGACACAGTATCGTTTTCAAATTTGGTAAATGGAATAAATTTGTTTGATTATATTGTGAAAATATAAGTAAAATTTTTCTGGAATTTAATAGGTAAATTAAATTGTTTGTTTGAAATGATAATATTTGATTAACATTTATTGTTCTAAATAAATTTATAAATATGGTTTATAAATTGATTTTGTAAATTTAAAATGAATTAAATCAAGAATTTGAGAATTTAATTTACAGTGATTTCAAGCTTTGGGTTTTAAATTTTAAAATGTATATTATTGAAGGTATTTTCAAATAGAAATCGTTTCCAAAGAATTTTAAAATGTTGAAATCAGTGCTCTTCTCTTTGTCGCTGGAAAATAATTTCGGTGATGACGGCCGCATCATCGACATTCATTTTCGAGTTTCGAAGTGGAGATACTATTCTGTAGCTTTGCTACGGTTTGTTTTGAAAAAATATTTTGATTTGAATTTCTTCAGTATAATTTGATTTATATATATAGATATCTTATTTTAAAATTTTAATTTGATTTGATATAAATATATAGATATATCTCTAAATTGTTTAAAGGTTAATCGGAAATCTAATTCTTAAATTTTGTTAAAG
Source organism: Allium fistulosum (assembly GCA_030737815.1). Taxonomy (NCBI): domain Eukaryota; kingdom Viridiplantae; phylum Streptophyta; class Magnoliopsida; order Asparagales; family Amaryllidaceae; genus Allium; species Allium fistulosum. Next base: position 858,082,260 of record CM060903.1, read on the forward strand.
GATGATTTTAATTATAATAAAACCAAAATTTGGAATAAATATTTAAACTTGAATAATTGAATTTGGAAAATTTTATTTGTATATTGTTCAACTGCATTCTAATACAACTTACCTAAATCGTTCAGAAGTTGAATATGTAATTGGATAATATATAAGATAAATTAAATTTATAAATTAAATTTGAGTGTTTATAATAAATGTTATACACTAAATTTTGATTATAAAGATGCTAATAGAGTTAGATAGGATAATTAGTAAACTCAGTTACTAATGAAATAAATTTGTTTTGAAAAAATTTAACAAATTGAATTAGATCAACTTATGGAAATACCTTAAATTTAAACCAATAATTGAATATAAATTAATTTAAATTGAAATTTATATAGTTTAAATTAATTTATATGGTTTAAATATATGTAATAAGATATATTAAGTAGAATAAAGTTAATAATAATTTGGAATAAAAGAATTAAATTTGTTGAATAAAATATGTGTATGATAAATGATTATACAAATTAATGATTTAGAAGTTGATGATTTAGGATAATTAGGAAAAAAAATAATGAATTTAGAAACAGTTGAGATTGATTTTAGTAAAATAAATTGGATTAAATCAATTATTGAATATCAATTAATTTAAATTTGAATTTTTATGGTTTAAATTAATTGTTATTTTGATTTCAAATTTGTTTTTCTTTCTGGTTGTTTCTATTCTCCTACCTCGTTCCTTTTCGGGGACGAAAAGTTTTGAGTGGGGGAGAGTGTAACGACCCGTAAATTTCAACTGTTTTAATAACGTAATTAGTCGAAATTTTGTGAAATTTTAAACGATAAAATTTTGAAATAAAAATTTAATATTTGGAATACGCCTATTAAACATAGCGACTGGTAAATTTTCGTCCGGAAATACGAAAGTTTATTTCGCACGTAAATTCACTTCAATTTAATCAGTTAAAAAAAGCGTTGAAAATAAAATGATTCCGAAACCTAAATATTTTTACATAGAAAAATTCTACACCATCTTCTGAGCAAGATGTCAGTTTGTCGTTTTCCCAAATTTGGACATCTATTGCTCCGTCGTTCTTATTTTCTGCAAAATAACAGCATTCTGGTACCGATATCGATTTTTATCGGATGATCGTACCACAAATATCTATGTACCGTTTTGATCGTTTCGTCAAGCTGATCTCTACGGTATATTCGTATGTGTGTTTCGGCGTCCGGTGGACGATGAAATCTGTAAAACGATTTCCGTATCGGTACCATTTTTAACCTTTTGTTTCCTTGTCTTTTCAAATTCAAATGCCAGCAGTGTAATCCAAGCAACACTTAGCTTTAATTATTTCACCTGAATTCACGCTCTGATTTTTTTAATATTCCCATCAGTTTCAAATAATATTTCTCGTGACTCTCCATCAGTTTCAAAAGAAAATGTTAGCTGTCATTTACTTTATCCTGAAGGCCATTCACATTTTATCTCCTGAGTTTAACTTGGTAACAAAACTGAGAAATGGCCTCCTCTATAAAAAAATAAAAAAATAAAAATACTAAAGCCTATATTGTACCTGTAGTTGCTCGCGTCCCTTCCCCTGCCGAACTGAAGCCACCCACTTCATCTCCCATCACAGAAACCATAATCCCCTCCGGCCAACTCGCCCACCACGGCAACACCCACGCCACCCAGACCCGTTCCACCCTTGCCGAGCACAGCCAACGTCCTCCGCATCACGACCAACAGCCTTCATCTCTCTTCTCCAACCACCTTCCCTCCTCCAAGTATCACCACTGCTCCGCCATGTCAGCAGCAACCGCCTACTGAAGCCCCACTGCCGAGCTCCGACCGCACCGCTCCACTTCCAGGCGAGCGTTCTTTTTTTTTCGTTCTTTACAGTTGGTATATAATATTTATATTGATTGATACATGCGGTTTTCAAATTCTCCATGTAAACTCAAACGATTTTTAAAATATGTTTTAATTTATGTAAATTGTGTACGTATATGATATTATATAAGTATTGTTTTGAAGTGTATATAATGTGTACGGTATCTTTGTGTATTTGCATGTTTGCCTGTTTTGTATTATACATATTTTTTGAGTTGAGTTCGGTGAACTGCATGTGTGTAAAGGGTTGGTATATATATTGCCTAGTATAATATATTATATTTTATGCTAGTGGAGGCGTTAGTATACAGGTCCTAAAGTATGTTTGTATAAATATGTTATGACAGTTATATTATGTCAATTTATAGAAGTTTTACATATTTTAGTGGTTGTATATTAAAGTATATTTATAGAAATGTTGATTTCAAGAATATCTATATGATAATATTTTGGTTTACACTGTTTAAATTTACATATATATTATCTAAGTACTGATGTGTATTGATTTCAGAATTTATGGTTACGTGTGTAGGTTGTCTATATAGTACATAGTTGATACTTGATGTTGTTTGATGGGTATATAATATATACAAGTTTAAAAATGGTCTGTTGATAATAGTACAAGTATATGCGCATATGTTTTTTTATATAAAGTTTTATATATTGGTATATACGTGATACAGTAAACACGGCTTGGTTTTCTCGGTTGCAGTTTGTAATAAGGTGATTTTTTATGTATTGATTCTTATTTTAAGCTTTGTTTATATAAAAGTATATCTTGATCGTATAAATCTTTGTTTAATATATATATGTGTAGCCGTTTACTTTACTAGTAGAGTCTACATAGGTTGTTAGGTAGTCTGCACCTTTTCTTAGCATGTATACACTTTGTTTTGATATATAATATATATTATGTATGTGTATATTTGATTTTACAATATGTGTTGGTTGCTATATTTTAGTGTTGCGTATTTGTTTATATGCTATTTTGGATTTAAGTTGATTTTATAAAAAATTTTTTATAAATGTTGTTTAAATATAACATATAGTTATAAATAGTTATATATATATATGCCCACCTATATCAAATTGTCTTCATTGATCCAGTTCTGATTTGATTTTGTCTATTCCTTATCTATCAGACCTATCCGTCGAAATTCGTGCCGAATCTAGCTCTGTTTTGAAATTCTTGCCTGGATTCGTAGCTTGTATTGTTGTCAAACTCCTCTAGCCTCGAAAGGTGAGCACTCACTCACGATTAACGTTCTTTTATTTATTAAATCTGCTTTCAATTGAAACGACAATTGAAATATGCTGCTGTTAGTTAATTACACTGTTATATATGCTATTACCTGTATCAGTTCACCTGTGACATCTAACACTATTATCTGTTAATTATTTAGGCGATGATAATACAGTTTGACTGATAGTTGATTGATTGTTGATTGTTTATATTGGACGTAAAATTGTTAATGTTAAAATGATAAATAGTGCGAAATTGAACTTGATATAGGATAATTAATTGTTAAATTTGATTAAGTGACATTTGTATAATATGACCCCTTTAACTGTTAAATTTATTGATACGTAGGATTTGTTTAATTACATCTTGAACCACTGAATGTATGTTGTTAAATTGATGATGGATGAAATTGAAATAGATGACAAGTGAAAACCATAATGTAATAATCTTTAATCTACATGAAATGATAGTGTAGATTCTAGAAATAATTATATTAATTCGTACAAATAACAATGCGAATTAATACGATTATTTCGGGATTATTTAAATTGATTATTGGATTGTTATTGGTTGTTGTTATTGCTTGTTTATTTACTTTGACACCATCCCTGTTATCACACTGCAAGTTCCCTTTGCTATGCTTTGATTTTTGAATTGAATTGGAATCGGGTTGAAATGATAAATACCCAAATTTAACTTTGACCTAGGATAGAGAATTAAATAAAAACCCGATTGGTCAATAATTTGATTTGAAAATAAAACGAAGATTTTATTTGAATAAATAATATGGTTTTGAAATGAAGTTGAAATTCGAATTTTAATGAAAGGAAAATGTTAATATTTAAAAATCTGAAACAAAATATAAAAAATGAAATTGATGGAAGAACGATGTTTAATTTGAGAAATGATTGAATTAAGTTGAAATGATTTAATAATTAAGTTTGAAATCATAATTAAGTTTGAAATTATTAAACTTTGAAATTATTTAATAATTAAGTTTTGAATTATTTAATAATTTAATAAGATTGAATTATTAATGATTAAATTGAAATGGATTTTTTTATAAGAAAAATTGAACTTTTGAAATAAGTGAATTTTACTTCGTAAATATTTGAAATTGAGTTCTTTATTAATTAACTTTTGGAAAATTATTTAAGTAAGTAAATAAGTGAAATTGAATTTCTTTAACAAGAAATGGAAATGTGATATTTTTGGAATTAATGTAAGACTTGAAAATTTAAGGATTTGATTTGACGAATTTAATTTAATTCAAAATTGTAAGTTTTGATAATGAAGTTGAACTTAAGAAATTGATTTAATGATTTGGAAATTTAATAGAAATTGTTTTGAATGATAAAGTAACTTAACGAATATTGAATGAAATCGATAGATGAATTAAATTTGATTTGAATGTTAAATTAAGTTAATTTAAATGATTTCGGAATGAAACTTATATGCGAACTTGAATCAATATTTGAATTGTTTTAAATAGAGATTGAAATTGAATTATAAGATTTTGAAATGGTAATTTGGAAGTTTTGAAACGTAAATTTTGGAAATTGGTTTTGAAAGACAAATGAAATGTTGATTTACGAATTGAAATTAAAATTGAAATTGATTTGGTTTTTGAAATATATAAACGACCAATCGGTGAAATAATTACGGAAGTTATTAAAGAGACCGGAATTCGGTTATGGATATACTCTCTATCTAAACCGAAAACCACTTTAATAACTATACGCGGAGTGATGATCTAGAATGAAGTGGTTGGAATGATGTACGTGTTGACTGAAGAAAGAGAACGATGATGGATAGCCTTGACACTTGTGTCAAATTGGAAATGACTAAAACAGGAGCTATGCTGGGCCAATGGAGGATTGATACCTCAAGTGGACACACTTCTTCGAACTACTTATACTTGTTGTCGATTGGTGCACCCTTGATTTTGGGAGTGTTGTCTCACGGTGTTGCGGGTGCTGCGGCGTTGCGTTCTCACCAGTCCGGATCAGGCGAACGGTAGTATCACTACCTTGGGTATAGCCTCATGTGCCTTGTCATACTTGTATTCCATTTATGCGCGACCACTACGAATTTGTTTTGTACCTTGAGTATATGGATTGCCCTCTGGTGACTTCCGGTTTTGGGGAAACTACGGTCTTGTATATGCTTGTGGGAATAAAAATGTGTTAAGGGTGGAATGGGCCATGACTTAACGCTATTTTGATATCTTTATATATTACTGATAGACATTATCTACTTAGCGTACATTACTACATAGTAGATAGTTTAACGGATCCTTAAAGGATGGTTATTCCAAACATCCTTTGAGTTACTTGTATTTCAATTGCTATTTCACTTGAGTTGGATTTATTAATATAAGAATGTTAATCCTGACTCGAGTGTCTTGTGTTTTTGCTTTACGCTCGGGTCAGATTGAGTGTACCAGTATTCGAGACTCACCTTTGGAGTTGGAGCTTTGCTTGAAGATCCAGCCATCTATTCTGCTTTCAGTATTCGATGATTCCACTGATGTATTCTGATTTGTATCTGGTTTAACTCTGATGTATCGTATTACTCTTCTGTTGTAAACTCTGATGTATTTTTATATTCATATAGTAGCTTCATGAACTACTATCTCTTTTATTTCCGCTGCAAATTATTACTCTGTGTCTGTGTTCTGTGATTATTTTATTTACTGTATATGTTCAGTTTTGCCAAATTTAAATTAACAACGCGGTATTTTGAGCAATTCAACTCCGGCATGAGTGTCTACCTATACACTTATAATGGACGCGAATGGTCCAAAATGGCGGGTCGTTACAAATAAAATTCCATCCTTCTAGATCCACTAGTTTCACCTTCAGTTCCCTCATCTCTGTTGGTGTCATCCTGTTAGGTGGCCTGCTTACAGGTTCAGCTGTTGGCATAAGATCTATCTGAAACTCAACAGCTCGTTTCGGTGGTAGCCCTATGACTGGCTCAAACACATCGGCAAACTCTCTTGCAATTCGAACCTGACTTAACACTTCACCCATTTCCATGGCACTTAACAAAGCATAACTACTTCGGTCAGAATTCTCTACTGAGAATATAATTCGGTTATGACTATCTGGGTGTCTCAAAGATATCTCCCCATCCTGGCAGAATATCCTGGCCTCATACCTCCTCAACCAATCCATACCCAAAATGATTCTGAAATCTACGAAATCGTACACATACAAACTGCAAGCAAACTTATGACCTAACAAATCAAGTTCTAACTGGTCACATCTTATCGCCAAAGTTGCATGCCCTCCTATTGGATTCGCAACCCTTAAGGAAGTAACAAGGTATGTGGGCTCTAAGCATATCCTATCAACCAAACACTGGGATATAAATGAATGTGATGCACCGGTATCAAAAAGTATCCTAACTGGTATACTCTTAATCAAAAAGGTACCTTCCCTCATAGTTTTTCCCTTATCAGCTGCAGTGGGCTTTGTTGATGATCCAGCAGCAAAAACTTTCCCTTTCTCCGCCCTGGCTGGCTCTTGACACTGGTTCTTGTAGTGCCCCACTTGATCACAGTTAAAGCACTTTACATTCTTCTTGTCTGCCGCTTTCTTCCCCTTGCCTGACCGGCACTCATTAGCATAACGACCCTTCTTGTCACATTTATAGCAAACCAAATCAGCCTTTACCTTCTTGGCAACATCCCCTTTCTGGGCTTCCTTCTTCTTAAAGAATTTTCTCTTCTTTCCCTGAGGAACCTGGGATTCAACAAGCTTCTCTCTAGCTGAAATAGCAAGCATCTCTTCATGGCGAATGGCCATCTCCACCACCACATTAGAAGGATCTCAGATATGGGTCATGGTCATCCTAGCAAGCTCAGGTCTTAATCCTCGAATGAACCTTTCATTCTTTCTACATCAGTGTCAACCAAAGCATATCCATATGGAGACAGCTCATCAAACTTAGCAGCGTACTCGACCACTGACATCTCTCCCTAAACCAGATCCATGAACTTCCTCATCAATGCAGACTTAGCAACTTCAGACCGAAACCTCTGCTCAAACCTTCCCTTAAAATCAGCTCATGTCAGCTCTTCCTCCAGCACTCCGGCGGTAACACTATTCCACTAGTGAAGCGCTGCCCCTTGCAACTGTTTAGAGGCTAGCCTTCTCTTCTTCCCATCATCCAAGCTTAGATCAATACAGATCCTTTCACAACTCAATAGATAATTCTTAACTTCAACAGCATCCTCCGTTCCAACAAACGGCTTTCCACCCAAGCTGGTGTAGTCTCTGCTTCGCTTAGCATAGTTTTTCCCAATTGAAGCCACGGGATTAGCTCCTCCAACATTATTGGTAACTCCATCTTGCAAAATATTAGCTAACAACTGATACACCATCCACGCATCTACTGGCGGATTTCCAGCACCTACATTGGCTTCAACATTTGGATTAGCATTAGCCTATCGACCTTGATTCCTCCTGGTATTATGTCAAGCATTTTCGTTGGTTGTGGTGCTTCCTCCATCTAGATTTCCTCTTCCATTTCCTGCTTCCATATCCTCTTTCTCGTAAATCTGCAGATGAGCCTTAGTAAGATATAGAAGAACGGTTTAAGAGAGAGGGGGACACGTACTTGTATTTGATATATATATATATATATATATATATATATATATCAAATACAAGTACGTTAGTATAGCATTAACCAAACCCCGATCATATTTTCTAATTCATTGGATTATGTTTGAAAAACTTTTAGGTTAACTTTCTATTAAAGTTTCATAAACCTATGCCCTGATACCAACTTGTAACATCCTCATACTTGGAGGCCCAAAACTAACGGCTACGGATGCTACAGTCATCCATAGTTATTAATCCTCGACGACCAAATACGGCGGTGTTAGATTCATTGATACACAGAAACACATGAATATGGAAAATTTTAAACTTAAAAAAATCACATTCCATATCAAAACATTTCCCATTCATTACATAATCCCACATTGGCAAATCACATTCAGAGAAAATTTATATATTTATTACAACATACGACCAGAGTGACATATGATGATGCCCCCGGGATGACCAAAGTATATACAAGCAATATAAAAACTTTGCCATTACAAACAACACAGCGGAATCAAAAGAAAAGAGAACTCTAAATAGCTATCATGCCTCCTACATGTCTCCGAAAGCTTATTTGTCTTAAGAGGTACCTGAAAACCTTAACTCTCAAACTACTCAAAATCAATTGAGTACCCAAGAATTGAAGGAAAACATAAACTTCGAGTTAGACATAAAGCCTGGTATGAATAATAATCTACCATCTCATATCATTTAGATATCTAGTGAGACCACGCCGCTTAGCTGAACGGGTTTCCCCTCACTAGTATCTCAAAACCTTTATAAAACCATATGATGTGCTCCTACATCCAAATGATTAAAACAATTCAAAATAGTATAATATGATGATATGCAAAACAAATGAATTAATTCTGGATTACCCATCCCCATTCATTTTAGACCATCCGTCTCAAATATAGTTTCTAGGATTACTATTAACCTATTAGTTTTCATGGGCTGACTTCTAATCGGTTAAACATTTATAGACTCCCTATCCAATTATATAGTTTTCATGGGATCACTATGAACCCATTGGTAACTCCAATATTGCTCTTATCCTAGTTTTCATGGGTTGAATAGGAACCTATTGGTAACCCCAATATCCTTTCTTCTTACCCTAGTTTTCATGGGTTGACTAGGAACCTATTGACATCTGTCAATATTTCATCCGGATATAGTTTTCAGGGGATATCTACAAACCTACTGGCCCTGCCAATATCCAATCATAGTTTTCACGGGCTTACTATGAACCTGTCTATCTGACATCTTCCTTTACACATAGTTTTTATGGGCTAAGTATAAACCTGTCCAACTGACATCTTTCTTTATACATAGTTTGCGTGGGCTAACTATGAACCTATTGGCCCCTGCTAAAATTATTCCTTTATATTTTAACATCCTATATTCTGGTCTTCGTGACCTCCTGGATGCAATTCTACTTATTCAGGAGTTTATTAAATTTATATTCACTATTGGGTTAACCTAACTGGTTCTCCTACCCTTTATCCCCAAAGTGCAGTTATGGGTCCATTATAAAGTGAATATATTCATATTAGAAGAAGCAACATAACAACATAGCAATACCACTCCTGTGGGTTTAAAATAGAACATGGTTAATCCCTTTAACCTATTTCTTTATCATAGATAGCTACTTCTTAAAACTATTATAAAAACTTCAATATTACCATGGGTTTTTCTTTTGAAAAAATTGAGTTTGGGCCATAAAACCTTTCGATACCTTCGAAACCTAGCTTTCGACTTCAGAGGATAACCTCCTTCGAAAGCTCTTAAAAACATTAGGTTCTTGCCTTATAATACTTTAAAAGCTGCCTATTAATTAATTCAAGTCTCAATCCCCTTATCACTTACATTTATATTATTCTATTTAATTTATCTAATTAAATCTCTTGAATAATGTTATCAATAATTAGGGGTGTTACACATAGTATGGTGAGATACAATATCACTTACCTTAACCGATTCTATCTAAACCAACACCAAGTCGTAGAGCTTACCGTCATGAACTTAACGCAAGAAACGGTCCAAAACAGATCTTGTATGCAAAAGATACGCAATATATAAGTTTCAATCTATATATTAACAAAATAATAGCTAATTAAAACATTAATCACTTAATTACCTTAATGAGCTTTCTTCCCCAAATGTGCACCCGTAAAAATGCACATTTATAGATATAAGAAAACCCATCTCCTTTCATACTTCTCTCTTCGATTTCTTATTCGTTTCTCGACGAAATGTAGTGCCGTCTTCACCAATGAGTCCGTCTACATGCGTGCTCCAACTCAGAACCATCAAAGAGAAGCTTAACCCTACCTAGCATTTTCCAACCTGCTGCATGTGTTTTGACTCTCCATATGTTGCAATTCAACTTGGTGCTCCGGGGTACGAACAAGTGGTGTGGGAAGAAGTGTATCGACAAGAGAAGAACAATGGGGCCTTCCATTCACTCTAACTCTTCGTCGATAAACCATCCACCTAAAGCCTAGCTCGGCCCAAATCATCACCTCGACCATGCTTCATCGCACCCTTCAAATGCTATATGGGTTTGAAGATCTCATATGAATCGAACGAACTTGGTCTTGGATTTTTTTTCGTGGGGTATATTAGCCAATTTTAATTTTTGAAATCAAACTAAGGAGGCGGCCATGTTTTCTGAAGTGCTCAATGGAAGATAAACCTTGACTTGGATAATGAGAGAAAGAGTGGAATGAGGGTTTTATTTAAAATAATATTATATTTCTTTTATTCGATTTCTTGAATAAACGGTCATGTGTTTCAAGCTCGCACAGTCAAACGGTGAGTTCGATCACCATGAAACTTGTCTGCATGCATCACTTCATTTTTCTGGTCCCGAAGGTATAAATTTCATCGCCATCCGAGATAGCGCTCTGGGATGATAATTTCCTGCTTTTTGAGAGCATCTGATCTCCAAATATTGCGATCCTTATACTCATTTTAATCGCAACATCGATACGAACTCAATGGAAGCGGTCTCGAGTCTTGATTCGGTCATATTGGAAAATCACATTTTTGGGACCGTCAATTAATTGACGATTCAATATTTAAATAACCAATCGTTAAAATTATGGGTCATTATAATAAGTACTGAAAGTGAAGCACTATTCAAGAGAGAATTCATCTCCTCAATTATATTGGGTTAGTATCATGGTCAAGTCAAAGTCAAAGTCTTTGGCCAGAGTAGTTCGGTTAATAATTATTATTATTAGTGAACCAATGACTTTGTGTTTGGACTATAGAGTTGAATACGCACGATATTGGAATTTTGACCATTACCAAATTCTATAAGTTCAAAGTGATATAGTTTTGACGAAGAGAATTGGTGTAAATAAATGTCACAACCGGGTAACACTTAATAATATAAAATTGGATTTTATCAAAACTAAGTAAGCGTTAAATTTGACCAAAATGTCACACCACTTGCTAAGTGACATGTGAACATTAACATTTGAATAGTTTGATGTTAATCGCTGATCGAATTTAAACCTGACGAGTCACATAACCGGAATGATGAATTCTCTTTAGACCAAATAATTTAATTAGTTCATACTTATTATATATTATTGAATTAATTAATATTTATGAAATATTAATTATAAAATTATGAATATGATTTGAGGAATTAATATTGTTATGTATATTTATAATAGTTATAAATATATCGATCGATATGCGATATCGACAAGCAATTAAATTAAATTCAATTAATAATATTTATTTGGGCTTAAATAGGTTGTTAGACCATGATGTTAAGATGTTATTTCGGCAACAATAAGGCTTTTATAAGGCGGCTAAAAAGCTAGAGGGGTTTGGAGATGGATGGTTGAGATTTAATGAGAAATGGTATAAGATGTGATATATATATTTCTCTCTATTTCTTCCACTATAAAAGGACCCCTAACCCTAATGCAAAAAGAAATTTTTGGCAGCCATATCCCCATCATTTATGGCCGACCTCATCAATAAGGAGCTCCATTAAATTCGTCTTAAATTAATTCAAAAGGTGATATTTATTTAATAGCTAAAGGTCTACGGTTCAAGGATTAACAATCTACTCAATCGGGAAGATTTCCAAGAAGGGAGAATTCATCATTACAAGGTGTGCTATAAAGCATTAGTATTAGGTATGCATTTACTATACTATATAATTTATAATTTCTGGATAATATTATATTATTCATATATATATATATCATTATTATATTGCTAGTTAGGTGAGATTCTTGTATGTATCATCAATGTTGTCACATATTAGATTAGTTATATGTATGTTTTAGTTTACAAAAAAAACACATTTTTATATATAGATATCTGAAGTGCACAGCCAAATAAAATTTATTTTAATCATTATCATTTTATATATATATATATATATTAATGCAATAAAATATAAATAATTTTTCAATGCATTCAATTTGAAAGGTTTAAATATATATATATGTGTGTGTGTGTATGTATGTATGTATGTATGTTAAATACATAATTAATATACTATATATACATATACATATACATATTTAGATATTATAAATATACTTATATATATAATAATTTTTTGCTGTAATTCATGCATATAAATGTATATGTGTAAAATGAATGAAAAAATTATATTAAGTATATATATATATATAATTTGCTGTAATTCATACATATTTAATTTTTTACTGTAATCCTTTTTTGAATTTTCTAATCCGGAAGAGAAGCGTTTGGTTTTAGAGTCAGATCCCTATGTCATTGATGAGAAAGTATTCATTATATCCAATTGGAGTCCTTCAATTGATTATGATAGTGAGAATGTTTTATCCCTTCCACTTTGGGCAAAGTTCTCCAATTTTCCATCTTCGCTTCAGTCTTTAGTTGGTCTTGATTGGCTGTCTTGTCAAATCAGTAAACTAGTTTGTTTCGATGAGAATACTGAAAGTCGTGATTGCTTAGCGTTTGCTAGGGGGCTTATTGAAATAACGCCTGATCGTGAGTTGCCATCCCAGCTTTCTGTTGCCCTTCATAGGGATCGGGTTGGACGTATTGATGTTGAGTTTCTTTGGTCTCCTCTAATTTGCACTTCGTGTCACTCCTTTGGACATTTGGCCGAGGGTTATTGTCGTGGTGCTGCTATTGGAGGTCCTGAGTCCATCCCTGCCAAAATTCCTATCCAGAAACCTAAGCCTCGTCAGTGGAAAGTCAAGTCCTCTTCTAACCGTCTTTGGATCCGTCATGTGTTGTGCCACCTCCTTCTCTTCAGGTTGATCTCGATAAATTGCAAAACTTCATTGCCAAGGCTTTCTCTATTGATATCCCTTCAGTTAATCCTCCTTCAGACGGTGTTCTTGCTCCCAAAGTGCTTGTTGGTTCTCCTGACCTTGCTTCTTGAATTCCTTTTGTCCTAGTTGTGGTTGACATGGGTGATGTTTATTCCATTGCATAACTTTTTTCTTAGTCCTGATTTGATCCTTTGTCAGTGTTTTATAGTTGTTTCTATATGCCATGTTTTTTATGTATTATGTAATTGTTGTTTTCTGAGATATGGTTTGAGTACTGATTTGCCTTGTCCATCAGTTTCTGAGTGATTTAAGTGGTTGCGCCACTATAAATACTACTTATGTTAGTTGTTCTGTGCATGTGTTGAGCACCTGTTTTAAATTATTAATATATAGTGGACGGTCTACTATAAAACCGGCTTGCCTTGCAACAAATAGTATATAGTTATAAATCATTAATATTTTTACATATAAGTTATATGTATACATTTATACACACACACACATAAATTTATTCACATAGTTTCTAATAGTTATATAAATAACAAGTTTACATACATACATATACTTGGACAATTTTTAATATTTATATGATGATCTAACATGTCCGTTACGATGTGAATCCCAACATTCATATATGGGCATGTTATACGTTGTACGGATTATTATGTTACACATACACACACATATATTTATGTATATGATACATACATGTACTTTTATATTTAATTGAATATAAATTAAATAAAGTTGTATATAATTTATAGATTTAAATAAAATAAGAGATTTCATTTAAATAAAATTCACAAATATTCTAAATAAATTAAACTTCACAGACCAAGTACAGATCCAAAAGGGTTAAAATATTTTGAAATTCACCCATAACTTCCATTACGGGTTTGCCCAATTCCAACAATTGTATCAGACCCGAATAGCCTATGTGGTCTAAATTAATCATGTTAGGTTTAACTATTAAGCTAACAGCCCAATAGTTGTACCTAATATAAAAGGCCCTGAATTGGCCTTAGGCTAATTTTTCAAAATTGTTTGAAAATTAAAATGTAAGATTTTAAATTTAAAAGTTAATTTAAAATAAGAGACATACAAATATTATAAAAGTTATAATATAATAAAAAATTTCAAAATGTTTGAAAATATTAAATATTGATTTCAAAATTTTAAATTTAATAATAAGATTAATAAAATTAATTAATTAATTAAATAAGTTAATTAATGAAAAATATATACATGTATTATATATGTTTGATATATGTTATGATATTATAAAATGTTTAAGATATCATAAGTGTACATGTATGTATATAATAAGACATTCGAAATTAATATAATTTAATCAAAATTGTTTAATTAAATAAATTAATCAAATGTTAATTGATTAAACAAATTAGTTAAAGGTTAATTGATTAAACAAATTAGTTAAAGGTTAACTGATTAAACAAATTAATTAAATATTAACTGATTAAATTAATTAATTAATTAATTAATTAAAAATAAACATATATGAGATATATGTGTTATACTATAAAGATTATTGTATATAATAAATATTTAATATAAATGTTATATTAAAATAATATAAAATTAATTAAAATGTTAATTAATTAAAATTAATTAAATAAGATTTAATTAATATAATTATACATATGATTATTATATAAGTTAATTAAAATATAAAAGTTATATAATAATAAAACTTATATAATATGAATGTATAAACTAAAGATGGAACATCTAAGAAACCCTAAATAGACTTAAGGAATAAATACATACGTAAATGTATGTATACCATGATTTCAGATGTGTCCAACACTTGAATTACGAGAGTAATTCGTAAAGAATTTTATTATTCCATAAGTCGATATCACTTAATATTAAATATTAAAGATTATGAATCTTCAATATAATGTTGTCCTCTACCATATAATAAATTACTTACATATTGCTTAATTGTTAACCAGACTCAAGCTAGGGATGTTATGTGTAGTATTTTTAATATATTGAACAGATGAGGTAAGATAATTATATATATTTGTTGAGCACACTCAAGGTACATATACTATACTTAGGCCATCACAATATGGTAGGCACGAGTGAATAATTTCATTTCAATTTGTTGAGTAGACTCAAGGTCGAAGTGGAATTAGGAGAAGGTACCGAAGGGTTAGGAGTTGTATATGATATAACCGATAAGGAGTTATCCATCGTCCATGGAACTATAACTTATTGAGCAGACTCAAGGTCAGAATTCCAAGTCAGATTAAGTCCTAACACCTACTAAAGTCGAAAGACTTCTATATCTCGTTTAGGGTTTGGTGAAACATAAAAGACTAGTGGGAGCCTTATTAGAAAAAATAAAATGATAGCATTTAACCTTTCTAATATTGTAAGTACATATGCTATATAAAATTATAATAATCAACATTAATAAATTTGTGTATTTAGTATGATTGATGAAACTTTTGTCAATTAAGATACATAAATGAACTGAATTGAAAATTGACAAATAAAAATAAAACATATACTTACTAATAAATGCTTCTTGCATGTTAATATTTCAATACCTATGCAAGTGCCTGATTTTACAACTACTAAATACATTCGTAATTTGGTCACTTACATGTTTATTTAGTTGAGGCCGTGTATTGTATTCTATGACTTTCGAAGCCTAAAAGCAATACAAAACAATGGATATTAATCTATATACTATCGCATATAAGTGTTATATGGGAACGGTCACAACTCGTAATGTATGATACTTCGATGAAGATAGTTCATTCAAAATAAGCCAATAAACGGTACTATATGATCGAGCATTCAATTTGATTGATTATAAAAAGATCGTATTGACTTAAATGTAACATAAGACCAAAACTACAATATAGATCTAAGAACTCGATCACTGAAATGTCAATCTAATCAGTTTATGTAAGGTGCATCATATTTGAAGTCCTTAAATGTTAACGATAATCAAATGCATTTTTCTAAAGAGTTCGTTACGATATTATAGTAAGGGATTTCTTATGCATGCTTCAACCATTTAGAAAGAAAAATGAATGTATAAGAGTAATTGTGATTTAAGTACAGTTGGGATGAAGAGAGTGAATGGTCACTTCTGCTTCATAAAGAAACATTGGAAATGAGAATTGTAATATGATATCATACTTAACATTGGAATAAAATAAATATGTTTTCTAGTATTTTCATATAGAAAATTATTTTCTATGAGATTTATTTCTTTGAGTTCAAGATATCTGATTAAAGAACTCTCTACTGTAAACTAGTTGTAGTATATGAAATAAGTAATCTATATTAAGTGAATGATGGACCTCTGAATTCAGTACGCTATTATAGTAATGGCAAAAATAGTGGAAGCATGCCATATAGCACTTATTGATTGCATTAAGTTATGAAAATTGTTTTCATAAAACATACCAAAAATTATTTATGAAATAATGACTATTTTTCGATGTCGACTGAAAAATAGAAATATTTATATTGCAATGTGAATATTTTGAATATTCGTTATGAAATAAAACTATAACATGTATTTGTTTTCACAATAAAAGTGATGTATTTGAAATACTGAAGTATCTAAAGCTATTTACACTTATTTTGAAATTATAGACTAAGTCGTAGTTTTGAGAAATAATTTTTACTATATGCTTATGAATCATAAGATACTAGTTAATTATATTGCAAACAATTAAAGAGTTATGCACCCATTTAGTGGGAGTGTCATAAGAGTTGATGAACTCTTCGGATTGATACATATAGATGTATGTAATCATAAGTTTATTAATACCAAAATGGTTCCACGTACTTCGTTATATTCTCCGATGAGTTATCACAAACATAGCCATGTGTATTTGATACACATTTATAAGTCGATGATATGCCCATAGAATATAAAATGAAAGTAAATAATGTAACGTGCGATAGAAATGATTCTATTTGATCGAATGGGTGAGTATATTGGATGGAGTTCCGTATGTACCTAACATGAATAAAGATTCTATCTCAAAAGGTCACTCCTTATAATAAATAATGATGTATTGATAAGGAGTAATCAAACTTTGTTGGACAAAGCATGATTAATTGTGAGTGAAGTTGAGTTAACATCTTTTAATAAGGTCATGTACTTAAGAGTAGTACACAAGGTTAAAATTAATATCATCAAAAGAATAGTTTACAAAACCATACAAGTTATGGGTTTATAAGAAACCCCTATATATACTAGACCAAAGACTTGGCAGGTTGTGCGAGGCGAAAGACTGCATGTAGTAATTGTAAGTAAGGATCTTGTATGAATCGTCCTTAGAGAATTTAGGATCGATGGTCACTGGATGACTAATTTATGTTGTGAACATAAATTTATTGTGAACTAATGCAAAATCAGTTTTATATGAGGCAATTCATAAAATGTTTATGAATGCTCGTTTCGTTGCACTGTGAAACAACTATTGTTTTAAGAAATAACAATTTCGTAGCAAAGAAATTTTTAAAGAAATTATTGGTATAAATTGGATTTGGATGCAATCCAATGATAAAAAAATTCCAAGGGATGAAATGTAATTGACCAAACCTAAATGAACACAAATACGTTAGAACGTCTAATGAGTATTCATGTACATTAAAGAGAAAATGTGAGTTTTTTATCAAGGTCAAGAATAAATAATCCTCGGTGTTTAATTAAACCATTAAGAGTATTGACTCTATGATACAGTACGATGTGCAAATCTGTAATAGATTCCAGGTACAATATCAAAATGTGATTTTGATAGTTATATCCAAAAGGATATTATCCTTTTGGCTGCAAATGTGTCTTTAAGAGAGAGACAAATGTAGATCGAATATAGCGAACCATATTGATAAGAATACTACCATAAATTTCAATCGTTGAAACTAACGAAATAGATTCACCATTCGATGTGCTCAAGTAGGTTCGGATTTTACTCACAAAATTATTCTTATTATGACTTTGTGTTTGGTACGTATGTGCTGAAATGAAAATTCTAAGTAATGACTTATAATAGACAGTTTGCACATAACAACCAAAGTGACTCGAAGTCAATGGGAGCGATATTTAGGTTTGTGAATTTTTGGATATATTCCAAGAACATATACAACTGGGTCATTCAACTAGCATAAAAACTGAACAAGTGTTTTGACAGAAATATCAAATACTTTGACTGTCAATCAAAATGCAGAGGAAGTGTGTGCTCATATGAAAGAAAGTTAAAAGGTACATTGATATTTCTAAATCATAAGTAAACAACACACTACTGATTTTTAGTGATGTACTTGTATTTAAATCAGTTTTAGTTGTTTTAATTCTCTACGTTGGATTTGTAAATGATATCTTTTATAGTAAGTATGAAAGATATTGGGAATGTCCCAAAACGATATGCAAGGGCACCTTATTAAAATGTTTAATACATAACATATAAAATGGATTCCTTATACGTTGGCAATAAGAATTATCATACATGTTATGTTGTCCATGATATCATGATTTTTTATGTATCTGATATATAAAGCAAATATCAAGCCCAAATTGATATCACTGAATGGTAGTTTGAAGTATTCTCGTGTATTTATGAAATACTAGAGAATTGTTTACAGAAACAACAAACTCCTTATGAATGATTGTCGGACTCAAACTTCATAAATGATATCTAGTATGATATGTCAATAATAAAACTCAAGTTAAGAATTTTTAAGTTAGAAATGTTCCAAATAGAAGAGATTGTGGCTGATTCAACGAAAATGCTGAGTACATTGACTAGAATAGCGTCACAATAAAAGCAATGTGTAACAACCCGTAAATTTTAACGGCTTGTATAGCGTAATTAACTGAATTTTTGTGAAATTTAAAACTATAAAATTTTGCAATGAAAATTTGATATTTGAGATGCGGCTATTGAAACATAGCAAATGGCAAATTTTCGTTGGAAAATATGAAAGAAAATTCTGTTATGTAATTTTCTATTTAAAATCAGTTAATTCGATGAAAATAAAATGTTTCTAAATTCTGACTAATTTTATATAATAAATTTGTTTATCATCTTCTGAGTGAGACGTCATATTTCATTTCGTCAAATTTGGACTTCTCTAGCCCCGTTTATCTTATTTTCTACGAATTAGCAACAGTTTGGCAACGAATGTCAACTTTTGATAGGATATTCATATCGCTGATATCTATGTACCAATCTGTTCGTCTCGTCATACTGATCTCCACAGCATATTCATTTGTTCGTTTCAGAGTCCGGTACGCAGCGAAACCGCAATACGGTTAGACGTACCGGTACCCTTTTGAACCCTTTTTTGTTTTCCTTATGTCTTTCCATTACCCGCCGTGTAAAACAAATGGTCACTGCCTTTTTGTATTCCCTAAAATTCCAACTGTTAACTTTCTCTATTCCTAAGGGTTGCTATATATTATTTGTTGTTTAGTTTTATTCTCGGTTCAACTTCTCTGCTCTGTTCTTCATTCGAAAAGAAAATAAATCAAAGAAAATATATTTGTTTGAGCTTCCTTTCCCTTCCATCACCATGTTTGCCTGCTGCTCAAATTTGTTGCCAAACCCATGATACTGCCTGTTCCATATTTCGATGGTAAGCCCGATCCGCCGCTCTCCTATCACTCCGCCTCCAACCCGACCGCATCTTCCCCTCACCTCCGCTCTCTCTCTCTCCTCTCCAAGCCCAAGCTTCCACCATATCCACCCCAAGATCCACTCCACTGAGATAGCCCTACCATCGACCGGACCCGAAACATCACCTCCCTCCGCCCATTTCTCAACAACACCACCGAAGGACCTGACCACAACACTTCACCCATACTGCAGACCCACCATTGCTTTTTCCCCTCCAACAACCCCGACCTGAGCATGCGACCCACCCCATTGACAGCAAACACCATCATCCCGCGTGCTCACTCGCCAACCCACCGAACCTCAGCCACCTCATCGAGCCCACCTTCTCGCATCGACTGCCGCTTGCCTGCCTCCGTCCCACTATCTAGTGTCGGCCACACCATCCTACAGCCGACTCATCCAGCCCCCCTCACCATCTTCCAGCCGAGCTTCTCTGTTTGATATATATTAAGGTATATTATATTAGCATTGTTTATATATATATATATAAGCTATATTATGTTATATAGGTCTACTATATATATAAGTTACAGTACTATATACATAGGTTACAGTGTTATATTATATAAGTTTTATATATATTAGTTTCTATATATATTCTGTTGGGTTTATGTATAAGTTTATATTGTCTGTTTGAGTTCATATATGTATTATATATATTTACAGTTAGCTACTCTACTGATAAGTTATATATTTTTACAGTTATAAGATTTTTATAAATATTAGCTATTACATTATATAAGTTATATATTTGACAGTTTATACAAATGTACAAATGTGAGTTTACGTATGTTAGTTTATATATTCCGTGTATTAATCTATGTTTCTAAGGTATTTGCGGTAAAGTATGTATATGCATATATGTTATGAAGTATGGATGTTTATATGTGTTTTATAATAACAGATTTGAAGTATAAAAATTTAAGTTTAAAGATTTTTTTTATGCAGGCCTGTGCATATAGTATATGTATTCTAAATAAAGTATATTCAGATCTCATTTTTGAGGCAGAGATATAAGTATTGTTTTTTTAATATCTTTGATTTTTAAATATTTGTATTTTAGGAATAATGATTTTTGAATTATATATATATATATATATTTTATTTAATATTTGTCTTAAATTAAAATATTGATTTTATAATAACATATATATTTTTCCATTATATCGAGCTAATTTGAATTGTTTTCATCGATTCCTATTTATCAGCTTTGTTCGTCAAATCCATGTTTAGCTTACTTCGCTTTGAGATTCGTTGTTTGGATCGATCGATTGTCGAATTCGTGATTTATCCCATGCGTTTTTCCTGTCTTCTCTAGCCTCGAAAGGTGAGCAATCACTCACGATTAACATTCTTATAGTTAGTAAATTTGATTTCACTTGAAACGATAATTGAAATATGCTGTTAAATTTGAATTGCTAGTTATTTAATTGTTAAATATGATATGCCATTATCTGCAATTTTTCACCTGTGATATATGACACCATATCATGTTGTATATATTTTATTTAATTTATCACTGATAATATATGCATGTTATTGATATGTTATATTTTATCATATTTGTTCTCACTCTTCAAGTTCCCTGTTAATTTAGAATTCCCTATGGGTTGAAATGATACATACCCGAACGATTTTATAGAATAGAGGAAAAATTAGAATGGGTTGAAATGATAAACCCAAGCGATTTTCATTGATTTGAAATTTTGGGATTGCGAGTTGAAATGATATATACTCGTAGATATTTAAATTGCGGATTAAAATGATAAACATCCGTATCACTTGGCCATAGGATAGAAAATTATATACGGACACCGTTGGTCTATATTTTGAAATGATTTCCAAAGATTTGAAAAGAAATATATGGGTTTTAATAAATATTAATTTTTTTAAATATAATATATATAATTGTTATTTTCATATATGTCTAAAGTTAGAGTTTTAAAAATAATATGTTTTGGAAATTTTAATTTATAAGTTAATTTTTGAAAAATATGAATTTTAATATTTTCTTATAAATTTATTATTTTCAAAATATATAGAATAAGATCTAATACAAATTACATTTAATAACAGGATTTAATTTAATAAAATTTAATGTAATTAGTATATAATATGTTTAAGTATTTACTTAAATTTATATTAATATTTTAAAAATATATTTTATAACTTTAATAATAAAGGTTGTGAAGATAAATTAATATTGACTTGGAATTTAAATTGGTTAATAATTGAATTTAAATAAGAATTTATTTGAACTTATTGATTTTGAGATTTTATTTGATTGTTATTAAAATGATTAAGTGAATATTTTCAATTTGAATAAATTTAAAGTTAACTGTTGAAATCTAAATGAAACTTATATTGAAATTGTGTGAATATTTAAACTTTGAATCTTATTGGAATTGAAGAGAGAGTTCAAACCCAGATTTGAAATCGATATAATTGAAATGGTTTATTGAGAATTTGAATTAAACCTTTGACATTTAAATTTAAATGGTTAAACTAGAATTGGTTTAAATTGAATTTTGGAATTTAAGATGATTGAATCAATTTGTGAAATTGGAGGAACTAAGTTTATTATATAAAGTATTTTAATATATATAATCTATTTTAATATATAAATTATTTTAATATATAAACTATTTTAATTTATAACTATTTATATATATATACTATTTTAATATATATACTATTTCAATATCTAAACTGTTATGATTTCAAAAGTGCTATGATTTCGAAAGTGTTACAATTTTGAAAATGTTACGATTCTGGAAATGAATATTATTTGAAGTGAATAATGATATCGAATTGATATGGTTTTGAAATGAAGATGATATTTTGATATGAAGTATGAACTATTTGAAATCAAATGACCACGGTGTGAAATAATCGTTTGGTTGTTAAAGAGACCGGGATCGGATATTGTCATACTATCTGCCAATACCAAAAACCACTTTAACAACTGTGTACGTGGTGGAGATTCCAGAATGAAGTAGGATGGTTTGATGACGGTTCTATATGGTATTTACGTAGCCCTGACTCCTGTGAGTAAGCTTGATGTGGCTAAAACATGAGCTATACCGGGCCAAGTGGGGTCATTCACCCGATCGGGCACATTTATTCGATACAATTCTATTGCTTTTGTGATTTGATTGGGTGCACCCTTTGATTTTGGAGTGTGTCACGACGTGGGCGGTAGTAGCTGCTATGCGTTACCACCTGTCCGGGAGTCCAAATGGTATATCTACCCTGGCATTGCCTCGAGTGCCTTGTCGCATGCCTTATCGTGCCTTCTACGAGTTTGTTTTGTACCGTACCTATGTGGTGTCCTCGGGTAAACCTCCAGTTTATGGAGGAGCATACGGCATTGTATAGACTACGGGAATATATAAATATGTTAAGGGGGATATGGGTAACGCCTTAACGCTATTTTGATACTTTTACAATACTATAGACATACTATAATAGCGTATATTACTACATAGTAGATAGTTCCACGGATCCTTAGAGGATGGAAATCCCAACTATCCTTTAAGTTACTTGTATTTCAGTTGACATTTCACTTGAGTTGAATTTATTAATATAAGAATGTTAATCCTGACTCAAGTGTTTTGTGTTTTGCTTTATACTCGGGTCAGACTGAGTGTCACAACATTTGAGACTCACCTTTGGAGATTGGAGCTTTGTTTGAAGATCTATCTATCCAGCTTTCACTTGATTTAGTTATTCCAGTCATTTATGTTCAGACTCGTCAGTTACTTCTGTATTTAAGACTACTCTGTATTTGTGATATTCTGTTGTATTTTATTTCAAACTCTGATGTTTATATAGTAGCTTCATGAACTACTATTTATCTATTCCGCTGCTTATTGTATATTACTCCTGTGATTCTATGATTGATTTATTTACTGTATATGCTGAGTTTTGCCAAATATAAAATTAACAATCTGTTGTTTTGAACAATTCAAGTCTGACATGTGCGGATGCGAATGGTTCGAAATACCGGGTCGTTGCACAATGTATATATATAATAAATGCACAAATTTATAACTAAGTCGAGGGAAATTCCAAATGTTGAGAATCCTAAAAAATTATCATATGATAATAATGCCACGATATAGTTCGTAACAGAACTCAGAGTTCACTGGAAGTTGAGAGACATACTCAAAATTGTTCCACATGATAAAGGTAGTTTATCAGCATCGAAGAGAGTTGATTGACAGAGTAGATATTTAAACACAGTAGCATACATGTTCACTGAGGACTGACCCAATTGGTTTTGAGAAACCTGGTTAAAGAAGTTGGAATAAGATTCGATAATTGACACCAAGTGCAAATGGGAGATTGATAATGTTAAAGGTATGCCCTAGGGGCAATTATGTAATTTATTATATATATCCAACTCTTTAACCAATCTTGTTCGAAATAAAGGTGTCTTATTTCTGTTATATACTTGGTATAATGTGCTATATTAATTAACTAATTTAGTTAAAAGTATATCTGTAAGAAAATCCATAATTGGTATGTTTTGTGATAGTAGTTATAAAATGTTGTAACGGTGCGTAATTTATCACAATAAAAACAAATATACCATTTTAAATGCTCCTAGTCAAGATGCATCAAGACTGGATTTTGATGTATCCATTGAGACTAGAGTATGTAACGCTCTCTAAATGTTGGACAGTGTACTACTTATGACTATTGGGGCACCTAAGGGTTACGTACCAATAGTTATTGGATAACTATGGAACGACTAGCTTGATAGTTTTCTGTTGGTTAATATAATAAGGTCAAATAGAAAATATTGATCTGACTAATTTACACAGTTCTCTCGACTTGAGAATACTGTGGATCTTCAATATGAAAGCTTTACTTTGATTATAGTCAAATTATGGCACGGCATCCATCGAGTAACTATAGTTGGGTCGAGTTGGAAGTATTGGAAGTGAAGCACTATTCAAGAGAGGATTCGTCTCCTCAGTTATAAAAGGTTAGTACCATGGTCAACTCAAGTCAACTCAAATTCAAAGTCTTTGGCTAGAGCAGTTCGGTTAATAATAATTGTTATTATTGAAAAGGACTGTGTTTGGATTATAGAGTTGAATATGAACGATATTGGAATTTTGACCGTTACCAAATTACATAAGTTCAAAGTGATATAGTTTTGAAGAGAATTGGTGTAAATAAATGTCACAACCGGGTAACACTTAATAATATAAAATTGGATTTTACCGAAACTAAGTAAGCAATAAATTTGGTCAAAATGTCACACCACTTGCTAAGTGACTTGTGAATATTAACATTCGAATAGTTCAATGTAAATCACTGATCGAACTTACACCCAACGAGTCATACAACTGGAATGGTGAATTCTCTTTAGACTAAACAATTTAATTAGCTTATATTTGTTATAAATTAATTAGATTAATTAATATTTATGTAATATTAATTATAAATTTTTAATATGATTTGTGGAATAAATGTTATTGTATATATTCATAATAGTTATAAATACATCGATTGATATGTGACATCGACAAGCATTTAAATTAGATTTTATTAATAATATTTATTTGGGATTAAATAGGCTATTAGCCCATGATGTTAAGATGTTATTCGGTAGTAATAGGGCTTGTAGAAGGCGGCTAAAAGTCTAGATGGGTTTGGGGATGGATGGTTGAGATTTGATGAGAAATGGTATGAGATGTGATCCATATTTCTCTTTATTTTTTCCACAATAAAAGGACCCCTAACCCTAACGCAAAAAACTTTTTTTAGCTGCCATATTCCCATCATTACTGGCCAACCTCATCAATAAGGAGCTCAAATTCATCTAAAATCAATTTTAAAGGTGATAGCTATTGGATAGCTAAAAGTCTACGGTTCAAGGATTAGCAATCTGTCGAATCGGGAGGATTTCCAAGGTGGGAGAATACATCATTACAATGTGAGCTCTAAGTCATTAGTATTAGGTATGTATTTACTACACTATATGATTTATAATTTTGGATAATATTATATATATATATATATCATTATTATTATACTGCTAGTTAGGTGAGATTCTTATATGTATCATCAATATTATCACATATTAGATTGGTTTTATGTACGTTTTAATTTATTAAAAAATACATTTTTATATGTAGATCTTGCACAGTCAAATAAATTTATTTTAATTATTATCATTTTATTAGTTAATATATGTGTGTGTGTGTATGCATTAATATACTACCTAATATTAATTATACGACTTTATTTAATTATATCATCATATCATGTTAATAGTTGAACTTATATTTTATAAATGCATATCCACGTAGATTATAGTTTTTGATGGTTGTAAATTAATTTTTAATACTTATTTACTATTATTTAATATTATTTAAATCAGTATATTAATTAAATAAATCTTATAAAATAAAATATGCTTCGAAAATTAAATTTTAAATTTTCATATAAAATTAAATCATCTAAAATAAATTATAGGGCAAGTTTCCATGTTCACAGCTTACAGAGACTCCTGAAAGAATCTATCTCCCTACTAGAGAAACCATGAAACATGGTGAATCGAGAAACAGAGTGCTAACGATGGCAGAGATGGGAACCGGTATGCTCTGAGCTAAAACCTAAGGTAAATCTAGTAGGGGTGCTATAAACTATATACTTTAGTCCCTCGATCGAGCCGAGTCCTTGCGCAGGAAGGGTATAAACCACACTTGAGGGTATAATGTCAGTTTTCTCCATGGACATCAGAGTATATCCTCTTACTAGATATCCAGAGATAGATGTGCATGGAAATTATGAAGACCGAAGTAATTAGACAATGGATCATAAGTTTCTTAGTCCTAGAGATAGGGTTCAATTCCATCAAATGTGAGACTAGGTTCAACTCCTCTAGAGATGATGGACTGTGACTCTAACCTATTCCATGGTGGGGTAGGACATCCCTAGCGTTGATTGAGCATTATCTTTTCAAAAGGCCCCAAAGATAGAGTCAACTTCATATGAATATAAAGCATGATAGTAAAGACACTGAATACCCTTATAGAATACGACAACAATGCAAAGGTATGACCTGCTTTAATGAACAAATTTCAAATGATATTTAATAGAAATGATTAAAGCATAATAACACCATGATATATGACTATGCGACACCCGTGGAAGTGAGAGAAATACTAACGAATGTTCTTGACCCCTATTGGTCGGATAGACTTCTTACCTTGCAGGCTAGACCAAATGACAAAGTATAGTACACTAATAGTAGGATTGGAAGTAGCAAAAGAATCAGGAATCAAGACTCTATGTATCCATAGCGACCTACCACTAGCTGTGAATCAAGCATTTTGGGAATTCTAAGTCAAAGAAGAATAGGTGGCATACTACTTTAAAAAAATAAAAAAGGCAAAGACCTTGCTTAATATGCAAGAATGCTATGTGGTTAGACGCATCCCATGGGAGGAAAATCGAGATGCTGACGATTTGGAAAATTTGGCTTGCTTAGGAAATGGGTCGCTTTTGGATTGGTCCTAGTAAAACCCTCACCCTCAAATTGGAATGAAGTAAGGAAGGTGATGCACAAGGCAACTCGGTGCACCATATAAGGTGGCTTCTTATACAAAAGAGTTTTTTCCTAACTCACTACTAAGGTACATAGCTACAAGAGAGCCTAAGGAAATATTAGACAACGTAAATTAAGGCAGTCAAGGAAAACACACTACGGGGCAGATCCAAGAAGAGGAAATCTCATGGGCATCAATCTGATTAGTGAACTCCTAGTAGCTATGGATGGAACTAAGTATGCAATAGTGGCTGTGGCTGTAGGTTACCTTACTGAGTTTGGAGTCTCACTCCAGATGATCTCAGGCAATGGATGGCAGTTTGATAGTCAGGAATCCACCAACTTCTATTGGCAACACAATATTAGGAAAAGCTTTTCTATAGTGCCTCACTCATAGGCTAATGGATAGGT
The DNA here is from genome assembly GCA_030737815.1 of Allium fistulosum. Classification (NCBI taxonomy): domain Eukaryota; kingdom Viridiplantae; phylum Streptophyta; class Magnoliopsida; order Asparagales; family Amaryllidaceae; genus Allium; species Allium fistulosum. The sequence continues at coordinate 858,109,953 of CM060903.1, forward strand.
TGAAGAAGTCAACAAGGTTCTCAAAACTCTCATAAAGGAGAATTGGGAAAATGATAATGGAGCTTGGATGGATGAGCTGCCATTGGACTCTATGCGTATTGCAGTTCCCGCGAAACTATAATGGGGCGTACTCCCTTTGCTTTGGCCTACGAATTATAGGTTATGCTTTCCATCGAAATTATATTCTTATCTCATAGGAGAATCCACTATGACTGAGAGGAGAATAATGAATTGCTAAACATGTCCTTAGATCTGATTAAGGGGAAGTGGAACGAGGCTACTTTGAAAACTGCGGTGCTCAAGTAGAAAACTGTGAAACAATACAACTTTAGGATAGAGCATCGCCCACTCAAGGAAGGAAATCTAATCCTGGAGTGAATTCCCCTTGGCTGGGGGCACCTGATCCATATAGGAAGGACTATATTTTACCAATAGGGATCCAGGGAATGGAGCCTACATTCTCATCATCATGGATAGAGCAGTATCCCAGAAAACATAAAATGCTCAAAACCTCTATTTTGTTTTTGCGCACTGACTATAGCAACTACAAAGATCAGTCAATCATCATGGTCTTACCAAACCCCATGGATGGGGTTTGCAACACCCCATATCTATACCCATACTATCCAAGATATTTACTAAGTCATATTATCAGATAATACAGAGAATGACGCTGTATAGGGTACACATGTGAATATTTCCTTGGGCTAACACTTATACGTATTAAAACAATGAATATATCTCACCAACAAACATACACAGTGTCAGCAAAAAGAAATAAACACATATGCCTCCAGAACAAAACAATACATAATATACAGGATATAACAGAGAAAACAGAGTCTAAATTGCAACGATAATATATAATACATAAATATTCATTGTATGTCCATTATACATCATCAAAATATACAATACTATACAAGATAATAATCTGTTATAGTGAATTCCTAGCCTCCTCTATGCCCAATACAAAAGCTGGTCTCAATGTCCCTGAGCCTGACATGTCTCGGACTGACCCGAGCGTTATAAATAACACATGGGTCAGACTATGTCTATAATGATATATGTTATAATAACATACAATTATAATATGGGGAGCATAATGGTGGAAACTTAAACTCCTTCAATTATTTCAAAGCAACATCCACCATGAAATTATACTGGAAAGCGTCATCACCCATATAAATTATAATGACCGAGATTTTCGACCCTCAAAAATCGACATTAATATGTCCACTGTATTACATGCTGAGAAATCGAATGCCGGAAAACCCAATTGTGAGGGGAAAAGAAAAAATCGACATTAATATGTCCACTGTATTACATGCTGAGAAATCGAATGCCGGAAAACCCAATTGTGAGGGGAAAAGAAAAGGAAGAGATAGAAGAAAACATAACAAACCACAGAATCTCACAATCGCAGCGGAGCAATATATAATAGATAATAACATATCTTTATACAAAAAGAACTATAACTGTTATTATACATATCATTGTCAGAGTACAACAATCAACAATCAATTCTGGACAGTTATAATAACTTGTCCTCACAAGTGCTGAATATACAGCCTACACATACAACGGAATATAATCAAGTACGGGAATACGTCTCTGTCATCCAGCTCGTCTCCTAAGCTCCATAGCATCCAAACCTGAATCTGTAATACTCGGTCTGACCAGAGTATTATAATAAAATAACACTCGAGTCAATCTGGAAAACCAGCATGAGAAAACACACTCAATTTGAATTTAATTATTTTCAAAATCCTTTTGAAAAACAAAGGCATCTCGTAAGACCATGCCAGACATAAACACAACGGGGTTTTACCTTACGATAACCATACCACTTTTATATAAAAATCTGTGATATTATAATAGTGTCTAAGTACAATTACTTATTAAAATAGCCAAAATTGTTACATTAATTAAATTCCAGCATACTAGGCTCTACAATCAAAACCACAAGGCTCGTATTGGAGGATGGATTCCATACTTTGACTAGGTAAGGAACTACCTCTGATGAGTGCATCTCTTGATCAATGCACCCGGGTCTGACAAGAACATCTTATACCCTGCCACACAGAACTAGCCTAGTACTTGACTACTAGTACCAGATATGTCATCATCCCGGTCTTCCGACCGTAATTGAGATCTCTCATGCACAACCAAATCCATAATAATAGGGTAATCCAGATAGATGATGACATACCCTAATGGGAGCAACCCACTTAGCCCTGCTGCATGCCCTGTTTTAGTCATTTCCCAGTTGATGAGGCTTGAGGCTATGTTTACCTTTTTGAATAGCAATCCCACTTGGAATGCTAACACTGCCTTCCAGGCAACAATGCAATGATAGCATTCATCCATACAAGTTGTCCTGGGTCTAGACAAACCGAATCTCCTTCAAGATCACCATCTCCATTATCTTTGAGATATCACAATTTGTAACACACAAATTGGATCGAAGTGGTTTTTGGATAATTAAATCTGATCCCGGTCTCTTCGAAACGATTAACGATTTTGACCAGATTTGATAGTCGGTTATTTAACTATCAAATAACATCCATAAGTAGTCATTAGGCCCATATTATAAATCTTTTCAAAACATTCTTTCCAAAATATCTTTCAAAGATATATATATATACACACACACAAATATCTTCCTAGTATATTAAATAATTGAAAAACAATTTCAAATATTTATATCCATAGTAGGATATTTCTGAATCATATCCATACTTAGAAATATTTTTCCAATTCCATTTATAATTCAGTACTTTGAAAATATTTCTATAATTACAATACTCTTGAAGTAAAATATTTCAAACCTTTCCAGTTCAACATTTAGGAAAATATTAATAAGTATAATTTTTTCCAAATCATTTTATTTTCAATAGTTAGGAAAATTTTCCATCCATATCATACTTCTCGAAATTCTTTTCAGTTTATTTGTAATTTCCTTAACCCAACGAATTCCATAAGTTTTCGGAATTGATACATTAATTTCCTTTAAAATTTCCAAATCAATTATACTCGTCTATAATCACAACTACTCATTTCTAACTTCTTTTATGAATTCTAATTTATTTCCTAGGTTTCTATTTTTAAATACTTGGGAAATTTCCTTAAGTCCTCGGAATTTCACTATAAGATTTCTCTTATAAAAATCATATCTGTTAAATAAACTCCGTTTACAAATCTCGAGAGAATTTATAAATAAATTTCAATCATTTCCAAACTATATATATATGTATAATAAGTATTTTTAAAAAATAATTCATTTTAAATATTTAAGTAATTATTTAAAATATTAAAACACTTTAAATAAATATCGATAACTCATTTCCAATTCATTTTAAATAAAACTAATCAATTTACAAAGCTTATTATAAAAACTAGAATTTATTTCAATAAATATTAAATATTTGAATAACTAACTTTTTCGAAATATTTAATACTAAACAGCTTAAAACTACATAGTTTAATAATTAAAATTTTCCTTTTAAAACAAAACTTAACTTCTTAATAAAAAAATATTTTTAAAATCCCAATAACCAATTCCAATTTATAAATCCCAACTCATTTCGATTCCCTAACCGTTCTCATATTTCAAAAATAGAATTCACTATTTTTCCCAAAACCGATTTCCATATCTCCTTATAAATCCACACTGTGAAATTTATATTCCTAATTTATCAACTGATATCATTTCCCTTATTTATAAACGTCGTTTATAAATTTATAAACGCATCTCGGTTTTACTTGTTTACAAATATAATCTCATTTATAAAATTCCTTTTTATAAATCCCATTTATTTCTCAAATCAATATTTAATATCGATTTCAACTTCTTTTCCATAAATCCAGAAATATCACTTAAAAATCCACTGATAAAAATCCTTTATAAAATTTATTTTAAAATCTCTAATTAAAACATTTTATGAATAATTAAGTACAACTCCAAATCAAATTATTGTTTATCTAAATCAATTTCCTTTAAATAATCCAAATTTCGATATAAATATTTTTATATCCAAAATCTCCTTTCAAATTCTTTCAAATTCCAAAAATAATATTTATGGCATTTAAAATACCAAGATTTAGGCCCGTGCTACTATAGCATCCAATAATTCAAATCACCACATGATCTATATTAGATTATTCACACAAATCATATATCACTATATATGAAATTAAAATCAACATTTTTGAGGAATCCAGTTTGATCCCTCCAACCTGTTTCCCTGCAACCACAGATGTTATACAACATAAAATATCAATCCCGCATTGAGACGGGATATCACAATAATATAGGGTCATCTGCTATTATGCGGGGCGCATAGTGCCTCATCCGCTCCAATAGGTGGGAATATATTCAACTACTAATATATACACTAATATATATAATATAACATCCAACTGATAAATATATCAATTCAACCAATCATCAGATAATTAATTTTAACTATTTAAAATCAAAACCAGTAATCCAAATGAGTGAGATTTACTCACCTTCATTTTTGTTGTCGCTTCCGTGTTTTGGTTTTTATTAAATTCGAACGCGTTTGAATTTAACTAAAAATTCTACAAGCTCCAAACTCAACCAATTTGATTGCATAGCTAAGACCTCGTTAATACAAACCCAACTTGACTGACCGTGTTGGATTCGGACCTAAAACGAACGAGTTACGCAATTTATAAGAATTTAAATTTTATAAAACAATTTATATAACTTAATCTATTTAAATTCATTACCCATCAACATAGCCAGCCCATGAACAAAACGACCCAGCCCAATATGCACAATTTGTTCCCCAAATCATCGTTTGTAGCCTTCCTTCAAAAATCTGGAACAAATGTCGTGCACGCTTGTGCACTTGCACATGCACCCTCGGCCACTGATCTAAGATCCAAGGGTATCTACAATCTCCCTTAGCCGACCATGATCAACCGCAACCCTCCACTATGACTCAGATGCCACAGGTGAAATCACGATCGAAGCTGTCTGCACGACATCCACACACAGTCGCGATCCTTCCCTTCAGTTCGTACCACACCAAATCGTCATGCATCAAAGCCCTGCTCGTGAGAAACTCATCGCCAAAGATGACTCACCCTACCGCCTCCTGCATCTCTGGCAGACCTTTGCCCTAGTTACGGCTGCTCCTATTCGAGCACGCTAAAATTTCGCCGCTTAACTTAATAAGCATACCGAATTGAAGAATTTCTTCTAAGGATCTCAAACATATAGGCCTTGGATTTTACCATTGAGTAAGAATCGAGTTATGGATTTTTGAAATTAAAGAAGCTTGCTTTCCTTTGCTATTTTTTTTCTTCTTCTCTACTGCGTTTATTTTTTTAAAAGAAAAAGGAAGCGTATTTGAAAAGGAATTGATAGGCACCGCTAAGGTTGACTAAAAATTTCGATTGAAAAGAAAGTTTGAAAATAATATATATATATATATATAATCAATAAATATCTAGATATTCATTCCGAACCCTGATCGAATCGTGCCACCAAACGTTCTTAATGTTATACCCCTATTCCGAACGAAATGGAACAAGTTTCGAGTCCCAATCCGATCGTATGGAGAAGATAGCTTTTTTGAACCAAATTATAATATTAAATTCAAGGCATTTCTATCCCATATGACTAAAAGGTAACTCCAAATGCTACGAAAACTGAAATATGATAATAATACACTATTACGGATCCAATGGAATTGGTTTCGTTGAAGTCCGAGATTGTGCCCCGGAAGGCTATTTTCACTCATTAATTTAAAACGAGTTATTTTCAAAATCGAGTAAATCACCTTTTAAATTCAATTTAAAATTTTATTTACCTTCATTCTTATAGATAGAAATTTAATAAGCCTTTAAACTATTTTTATTCAAATAAAAATCCAAGATTTAATTTATTTAAACTATTTCAATCATTTAATTCAATAATTAAATTATCCAATAAACCGCTATATTTGAAATTCAAGTTAAAATTTAACTTTTAAATATTTAAAATCAATTAAATGTTCCAATTTCAAATATCCAAAATTCTGGATCATTACATCAATTCAACCAATAGAAACTAAGAAAACCATAACAGATCAGTGAATCGTCCATACTATAAAAACATTGTCAAAGAATAAGAAAAAATCAAGTAAATTAAGCTAGCACACAGCGATACCCCTAAACGAATACCGTGGGCTAGCACATAACAATGCCCTAAGATGAATATATCGGGCTAGCACACAGTAATGCCCTAATATAATATAATGGACAATCCGAGTCTATCATAATCAAATTAATAAAATGAATAATCATCAAACAGTATGGATATAACGGGGACTAACGTGACTTTAGACACACATTCTCTAGAATAGTCAACTCGTTATAGGATAGGGACACATATGCCAATCCACTATCAAACAAATAACCGAAACCAGAAGGGAGACTGATAGCACACTGCATGCTTCAAGAACCCAGGGTTTACTAGCACACAACAAAGTAGCCGGATCTGTTCCTATAGTCTTCAATTACTTCGATGGACATCGTGACCCCATCCACCTATGACTCGTCTATGCATAGTCTTGGTCACAACCCTGCTCTTGCCCATATGGTAGCAATGGCCTAGGTGACACAAGGGCATTCGCACACAACTATATAAGAAAAAGGTGTCGAGTATCTGGGGCATGACCCCACGATTAGGCTGCCAGGGTGGATACTGACCAATCCGGTTCAATCCCAAACCAAAAAGGGGAGTTGGTCACAATGTGGAAAACATATAGTACTCATATCCTATCTACATAGCTCTAGACGTAAGCCGACACATGGCTCCAAATAAGTCAATACATGATTGTAATATACTAGAGCTTTAATCCTTCATCGACACACACCTCTATCCATAAGCCAATACATGGCTATAATATACTCCTATCGCAATGGATATAACAATATACACATGAGCGTAATCCCGTTTGAGTGACATTTACTTACAAGAAATATCAAACAAATAACATAATGGCATCCCATACCATCGCACGTTATTCAGATAATTATTCAATAGTCATAAATACACTCGATCCACACTAGATATCTCTATTTGACACGTCCGATAAATAACCAAAAAAGTATTACCGAAAGTCTCATACCAAACAATATCACTAATCCGTTTATTCAAGTTTCTCATCACACAGAAAAGAAATCCGACAAATCAATTAGGAGGATGTCATCACCGTATCATCTTAAAACACTAATCAAATCTATATCAACGGTGAATAATTCATAATATCAAAATCTATATGAAAAAATAAGAAGTTGAAAGACGTAGAAATCATATGCAAAATCCCAATTTAATTCAAAAATAAGATAATAATAATAATAATATTCAATAGAATATTTCATTAAACAATTAAATCAAATATTCAAATACATATATATACATATATATATACACAAATATATATACACATATATATATCTAACATTCAAAATCACTTTATAGAAGTCAAACATGATTTTCTATAATCAATTATTATTTCATAATTAATGTACATATATATAAACATAACATCAAAATTGATATCGAGAAGATGAGAAATCAGAATCAAAAACGAATATAAAAAAAGATTATTCAAATAAAAACAGTTCAATACATAATAATAAAATACTCACAGCACATAATTTTATAAAACAAAATTAATATTTAGAATTATATAAATAATAAATATATGAATTAGAATTATTATATTAATTAGCTAAACTCAAATATAAAATATCCTATATAATAAACAAAGAATTTCTCAAACTTTTATATAATTAAAATAATAAGTATATATTCACAAATAGCATTAGAAAATCCTTTCTCTTTCCTTTGATACTTCAAAATAGATTGTAAACTAAATATCACATTTTAATAATAACTCTATAGATTTCTATAGCTAAATACTAATCATAAACAATTATAAGCCATCCAAATTAATTTAAATATTTATACCAATCAAATACAATTTCAAAAATAGAATATTGAATTTCAAAAATACATTTTTAAGATTATAAAATACTAATTCAGAAGTATGTGCAAGTACATAAGATTATGCATGCCTACAAAATTGAGCAAAACTCATATCCATATAATTTAAACTTGTATAATGCTTCTTTACTAATACAACTAGATTATATGATGTGTAAAATATCTATGGTCATATACAGTAAAGTGGTCAAATTAATACAGTTAGAATATGGAAAGAACAACAATACAATATCAAATGTTTAATATATGAACAACACAAAACAAACAGGAAACCAAGACACTCTCTAACACAAATATACATACACGCACACTACCCAATACATACATCAAGTAGCAACAGCAAACGTACACAGATATATATATATACACACACACACACACGCTACCCAATACACACACCAAGTAGCAACAGCAAACATACACCTATATATAGGTGTACGTTTGCTGTTGCTACTTGGTATGTGTATTAGGTAGCATGCATGTGTGTGTGTGTCTATATATACACACATATGGATGCATGCACACACATGCTCACTCCTTCACCACGCACGCTACTAACATACATTTGAACACACTTGCTCACTGACACGCGGGAGCATCCTACCGGTGCATTGGTCATCACAACTAGTCCACCGGTCGACGTCTGCTTAGAGCGGCAGCTCCGGGCCAAGCTCTCCTAATTGTTTATTTTCATTTTGTTTCTTTTTACTTGATCAATTTCAAATGCAATATATAGGGAAACAAATGTAAACAAATTGCTCCTCACATATCAGTTACAAGAATAGAACATGATCGACATAGATTTTGTGAGCCAAAAGACTCACCTGTAGTTGCATTCCATTCTTCCTCTTCCTGATCTCTCTCGAACGCACGTACAAGCACACCACATATCGCACTTGTTTTACTTCTTACCATAGGTGTTTAATGACGTAGGAAATCATATACTCAAATTTGGGAATTTAAAGTAATTTGTTTTTGATTTGTTGTTAATTTTTAAAGTGAGGAAAGTTTGCTTGCTTCTTGCTTCAGAAAGAAGAAAACCGAGATAAATGGATATGCGTGAGGGATTTTAGGGAGGAGGAGAAACATCAAGATATGGAATTATCTGGAAAAAGAAAGGTCAGTAAACATGGTATTTGGGGTTGGATCATTAAGAATTGGGCTTGGGTTATAGTGTTTGGGCTAAGCAAATGAAAATATATGTATTTGTATTTTCTTTTACTTTTAAAATTAAATTCCATTCCATCACAAAATAACTTCATTTACATATTAGTATTATATTCAATTACATCACCGTTATAAAATATATTTTCTTTCATGTTTTAATTTATTTTTACTTTCAAATATCATACTTTCATGATTTAAATCCTTTCATTCAATATTTTCTAAACATATTTATTAATTAAATTTACAAACTCTAATTAATTTATTAAATTACTATTATTAACTTCAATTAATTGTTACGTAAAATTTGGGTTGTTATAGATGGGGTGTGCGAAACCATGATAAATGACCAGTGCTACCAAACCACCAAAACAACAACCATCCTGTAACAAATAAAGTCCATGATTTCTAGAACTATACAGGAAAGGCCACTACATACTGTGGGCACCCAACTCTAGTGCATCATGGAAAGCTTGGACTGACATTTGGTCGGCAACAGTGAACCAGATTTACCCTTGATTAGGACATGATCATGGAACAGGTAGTTCACTGTTGACAATTGACCCCAAAACTTCTTGATGGTAGTGGTGGACCAGAGTGATCCCTTAACTAGGTGTTCATCATTGATGATTGGCATGAACTTCTCACCGACAGTAGTGGACCAAAGTGATCCCTTAACTGAGCGTCCATTATTGATGATTGTCTCAAACTTCTCGCTAGCAGTAATGGACTAGAGTGATCCCTTAACCGCATGTCCATCACTGACGATTGGCTCAAACTTCTCATCGAGGTGCTGGACCAGATTGATCCCTTAGCCGAGTGTCCATCATTGATGATCGGCTCAAACATCTCATTGGTAGTGGTGGACTAGAGTGATTCCTTAACTGGGTGTTAATCATTGACGATCGGCTCAAGCTTCTCGCCAGTAGTGGTGGACCAGAATGCCCTTAACTGGGTATCCATCATTGACAATCGACTCAAGCTTCTCGCCAGCAGTAGTGGACCAGAATGCCCTTAACCGGGTATCCATCATTGGCGATCGGCTCAAGCTTCTCGCTGGCAGTGGTGGACCAGAGTGAACACTTGACCGGTTGTCCATCATTGATGATTGCCCCGAGCTTCTTGCCGGTAATGGTGGACAAGAGTGATCACTGGTGATCGGCTCAATCTTCTCACCAGTAGAGGTGAACCAGAGTGATCCCTTAACCTAAGGTCCATCATTAAAGATTGGTTCAAGCTTCTCACCGATAGTAGTGGATCAGAGTGATCCCTTAACTGGGTGTCCATCATTGAAGATCTGCTCAAACTTCTCACCGATGGTGGTGGACCAAAGCGATCCCTTAACTGGGAGTCCATCATTGACGATCAACTCATTCTTCTCTCTAGCAGTGATAAATAGAGTGATCCCTAACTGAGTGTCCGTCATTAACTATTGGCTACAAGCTACTAGGATGGCTATGGAGAACCTGACTTATCAACGATTAGGACATAACCGCCGCTTGTTGGTTCACCCTCGACGATTGGCCCTAGATTTATGTCAACAGTGAATAGTAGAGATTGCCCATAGTAAAACATAACAATCGGTCGAGAAATTCAGTGCAAGCAATCAATATTGGAATTGCAAATGAGGACAACCAACATACCGACACCAGGACAAGCTTGTATAAAGGGCACGTGGAATATATGCATGAGAAAACAAGGACACATGGGACTGGATTATAAAGACACTTCACCAGAGCTCGCTTACCTTAGTGAACTTGCCAGTGATTAATCCTACGCAAATATGCTGAAGGGAAAGTAAGAGCTGTTGGAAGAGCTAACAAAATAACATGTAACTACTTTACCTGTATGCTCACCGTGTCGAACTTGTCAATGATGGACCCTATACAAGTACGTGAGAAAGTAATAAAAGATTACTAACAAGCTAATGGCTAAGCAAGGATACCATACAAACGAAATGCAATAACCAATCCTGATTAGGTATGATAATTTCATTTATAATTCCTATAAGATACATATGCGCTTGTGGTAGTATTCATATAGGAAATGTGAAGTATGGGCTAAGGGAAGCATCAGTCATAGAAACTGCTTATCCTACCAAACTTGTTGGTGATTGATTCCATACAAGTATGCACGATAGGGGTGAGAAATGTTGCTAATTGAACAAGAAAACCATGCAATCATATGGAATAAACATATCATGATTACTGGATAGGAAAAGGAGAATATGGACATGAATAAATATCAGATGCAAAAATGCATAAACATCAAAAGAAGATTAGCTTCACAATACAAGAGCATTATCAACCCACGTTCAAAACTTCAACAAAAACCACTTACCTAGTCGAACATTTTGGTGATTGACCTATATAAGTATGCATGGTGGTGATGAAGGAATAACTAGTGGAATGACTTGGTGATCATGTAGGAAAAATACATCGCAACCACCGGTCTTAATTGGCCAAATTACAATCAATGCAATAAAATGCATATCACCTAATCCACGTACCGTGGAACCACTGTATATTCCTTTCCCTAAGGCACCTCGACGTTCTTGAAACATTCATAAGACGACATGTGGCCCTCGAGACAAGGGGGCAAGGAGGTTGAAACAAAGGGAGGAAAAGCCTATCGTATAGAGATGAGAATCAGTAGGAAATCATCCTGGATGATTATACAACTAAGAAAGAATGAACTGCAAATGTCACACTGATAAGGGATGCCTTGGAACGATCAACAAGCTTTCCTTGAGTGAACAAGGCTCTGTAACATATTAGCAGTAGAAAACTTACCGAAAGGACGGGAATGAGGATATAGATATTTGAGGTTCGAGTATGAGAAAGAAAGATGAGTTTGGATGAAACAAAGCACCTTTTGTATTCTATAAAGTATGCTATGAGGGGCAAGTATTGTGGGTATTTTCATCCATATCATGGTGAATATGAAAATACGTCAAGGAGCATAGAAGCGGTCGAAAGATGCATAATAAAAGCACCATCGTGTAATCATAAGGGTAAGGTGAAGTGCGATGGGCAAATTTGACATAGTCTGAAAACATAATCAACGCACTTGTAAAATACTCCTAAGGTCAGGACATGCACCTAGGTTGAAACTGAATCTCAAACCGAGCTATGGATTAGGAGATAAAATCATCTTAAAATTTGTCCACCACCTAACCAACCTGAGCCCCACCTTGGAGAGCTACTACCTATTCCATGCAAATGGAACATTCAAGGGCATTGGAATGCTCTACTCAACGATATGAAGCTATTGATTCAAGTGTCATTCAATTCTGACTTGAAATGAAGGAGTTATAGCACAAAAACATTTGTAGCTCAAGTGGTAAGCATCTTGCTTCCAACGGAGAGGTCAGGAGTTTGGTTCCTAGCAAGAACATTATTTCTGTGGAACATGAGGAATGGTCCGAAAAGGAATCAAACTATTTAGTTCCTAACCATTTCCAACGAAGAGAAGGAAAAGAGAGAAGGTAGGACACAAGGAGGTTTAGAGGAGTAAAAAGGTTAGGTGGAGAAACCCATACCCCTGTTCGGTACTCAGGGTATCGAATAGGAAATCCTGTCCGGTACCCTAGGCTACCGAATAGGGTTTCCTGTTTGGTAGGGTAGATGTTAGACATAAGCATGGAGCGGATGCCGAACCAAATGTATGATGTGAAGACCGAACCAAGGGATGCTAAGCTGAGGGAGGAAGTGAGAGAACCTAGCCAACAAAGTGTCCACGTGCATCCACCGAACCAACCGACCCCGAATAGAGCTTCTCCACCCAAACCAAATAAGTTATTTATGGAATGAAATCTGAGTATGTATGGAAACTTTTTATTATATCATGTATATATGAAAATATCCAAACCGAATGAGTTATGGAAACTACTTGATTTACCAGAGTATCCACCATACCTCTCCACTTCTATACATGCCAAAACTTCCAACAACAATAGGGGGACGATTCATGAGATCTAAGCTTACAATAATAATGGTGAACAAGTCAGGGAAAGCTAGGAATAGTCTAGTAGGATCTATCTAATAGAAACAGCCTAGCAGGATCTACCTAATAGGATCAACCTAACAGGATCTGACTAATAGGAACAACCTAACAGGAGCAGCCTAGTAGGATCTGCCTAATAGGAACAGCCGAATAAGAATAGGCATGCAAGAATAGTTAGGGAGGAATATTCGAACAAACTCCCTTAGGCTATGTCTTACTATCTTTTGAGCTACAGATCATTGTATTTTCTATCACGGGCATTGTATCAAAGATCTATAAGAAGAATGATAAAAATGGACAATGGTTGTAGGCCCATTCTGGCCGAATCACTATAAATCTTTGTGTTTTTTTACATTACTTCAATTTACTTTCTACATAACCTATATGCAATCTACTCTTTGAAAATTAATCATGATATAAATATAACAGTTGTGTTATACATCCCGTATTCACAGATCTACAACAAATCGATTGGAGGTGTTTGGCCATTTTTTGTGTAAACGAATTTAAAGCTATTAAAAAGGATATTTAAAAAATAATCAATAATTTCAAAAAAAAAATTTAGCAACTTTAAAGCCTTGGAATACTATGGTGAGATTCTTGTGAGTTTTAACAAGATATATCTATTACTACAGACTCACAATGTTAAAGTCTTCAATAGTTTTCTCCTTCATCGATACTCGGATAAACTAGCAAGTATTCTTTAATTCAATCTGAGCTCTGTCAATATCGCCTTATTTTTTCTGCTATGGCTAATTTTATCATCAAAATTCTAAGAAATCTTGATCTAACAACAGTGAGGAAATCGATTGAACATTTTTGATCAGTTGACATTCTGCCTATATTGAGGAACTCTAAGGTTTCTCTAGCATGTGACATTCGATCGAGACTTCAACAACTTGGAGGAAGCTTGTGGGGGTGGTGTGACTATTGAGCGTTGTTTTGGAGTTCTTCGATAGAGGAGTACATGTCCCTTAGAGTTGAGACTTTGGGAACATACTTTGATGCATGGTGACTAGAAGGTGATCGAAGGTACGGTCGGGAACTAAGTCATGGATCAAGATATTTATATGGTTTATAAGGGAGACGACTAGAGAGTTGTGTTTGGCTTGACTTCTACACGGTTCTAGCATTAGGTACAACATCAAAATCCGGTCATTGGTGTATCAAAGATACATGAATCAAGGTTGAGTATGATACGTCGCTACTCGCACCTGAGGCCTATAGCTATAGCTTTGGCTTTGTTATTTTCCATTGAGGTTGATGGGGATCAGCCACGACTTTCATCGAGTGTGATAGTCGAAGAGAGATGGGAACACTCATCTATATTGGTAGTTGCCATGAGTTGGCAATGATTAATTTGTTTTCTCCAATGTATAGTAGTTTGATGGAAAGTAGTTGTCTCGTTTGTATCGGTTTCAAATATGTAGAGGATACGATACGACGTTACCTTAAATTTAGAGATGGGGTACCATATGATGTTACCTAGTATTTCGGGTAAAGATATGATACAGTGTTACCTTAGAGTTTGGGTCATTGTTATATGCACTTGTTTTTTCATATGCTTTTGTGTAATATTCTCCCTGGTTATATTATCACTATTATTCATTGCGCTAACTTATTGGATGTAGGAGAAGAGCAAGACTAGGTACAATATGGTGTTACTCTTGGACTCATGCTCATTTATATGTATGCTTGATTTACATATGTTAGATATTCCGAGGTACCACCTAGTGTATTATTCACGTCATACTAGTTTATCAAATATCATGCTTAGTAATAAGGTTTCCTCTTTACCAGACTTTATGTCTGACCCTTTTTATGCTTTTCTTTTTATCTATTCATTGGGTAGGTATGGACTGGAGACTTGGGGAGACATTACTAGCTGGAGCAGGTTATACAGCCATAACTATATATAGCTCTGATTATATATCTAGTATTTTGTATGTGGATATCTCAGAATTTATATACTGTATGGGACAAATTTTTTGGTATTTTTTGAATTTCATATGTATAGAGTGTTATGTATTATGATGATGGATCCTGTTATCTTCATATTGTTATGATTTTATGGTCATGTTTCATGTATATATTAGTATTACACTTTATCTTTTGATGTGAGTTCTGTATGAACCTATGATAGATGATTTATTTGTTTCCTTTACCATCCCTGTTTACGCCAAAAACGTCACAAATACCCAACAGAGTATGTGTAGAGAAATAAATGAAGAATATTAAATGTAAACAGAGTCAATATAGCAATAAAGCATAAGGAATAAGAAAATAATATAGACACAACGATTTATAGTGGTTCGACATTGATTGCCTACATCCACTTTGAAAAGATAGCTTTATTAGTCATTTTGTAAACCGAGTACAATAAGGATCAGATGAAAATCCTTATTTACAATAGAGTACAAAGTAACAAGCAGTGTCAAAAGTCCCAAAAATGAACAATCAAGCCTATATTTTTTGAGGAAGACGGTGAAATATCTCCTGAAAATTCGGGAGAAGGATCTCCAAAACCATATGGTCCTACAGGAGGGATCGCATGGCCCAAATCCCAAGAAATAGGGATCAGGGGCGATCCTTATTTGGAGGAGTTTGGGGGTGCGATCCCCATGAGAGCTTCTCCATGTTGTATTATGCTTAACCTCCAAGTTTCATCTCAATTAGATTAGTAAAACTTGAGTTATTGATCAATCTTTGTTGCAACATGTTATGTTGGGTGATTTAGGCCGATCCCTCTAGAGGGAAGAGACAGATGCCTCTTACTTCTTCATCTTGGGGTGTGATCCCTAGGGTGGACTCCATAGGGTCCTCTCGTCTTGTTCTCAAAGTTTAATATGCATTAGACTTCTGGATCTTTATATCAATTGTTTTTCATTGCGCACACTTATTTGGCTTAAGTAGACCGATCCCTTTTATACGATCCGTTTTGTACGATCCCTTTTGTATGATCGCTTTTATACGATCCATTTTGTAAGATCCCTTTTGTACGATTCCTTTCTTAGGTGAAGTAATTTGCACATAACTTGAGCATACAAACTCCAAATGACTTGAGATTTGAAATGTAGCCTTGTGGCGCCTTCCTTGTCACTCTATATCGATCTCACCCAGTTTAGGACAAAAATTGAGGATATGTACCACTCTCCTAGGGGAAGGGATGTGCACCGATCCCCTGCTTGGGGGAGATACTAATCCGTACTTAGAATATTCTGGAGAGTCTATCTTTTGGTCTAGGTTGATCATCGCTTCATATCATTGCCTGCACTTGATTTATGGACCTCACAATCATCGCTCTAGGATACTGGCCTTGATGACAGTCAAGTCTAACTTGTCCAATCAGTTTGGATATAGCCATGTCAAAATGCCAGATAACAACCCCTAAGAGTCGTCATATTTGGTACTCGGGGATCTAGGTGCCATTGTGCATGGATTTTCAGGTATGACAAATGGTAGGTATTTACACGTAGGTGAATACTGATTAAGGGGGAAAAGCTAACAGAGATATAAGTATGAATGAATTAATGGATACATATTGTTCAAGGGTAAAGTGTTAACGATGATATAAGTATGGAAGCAATATTAATGGATCATAGGCATAAGTTAACGAAGACATAGATTTATATATCAGGAACATAGCCTATGCTACATATCAACACCCTATTGGTCCACCAATACCATAATAAGAGAAAATATGATGATTTTGCAAATATTTGGAGAACTCATCTAAAATTGATAAAATGTCACCCCTAGAGCATGCCAATTCATCACTCAAACAAAAGATCTCCACCATTCAAATCACTACATGTTAATGGTCAGTGAAGAACAAATTAAAGCCGTCAAATTTAAAACACAAATAGCATTCAACGATCAAGAACTACAATAAATAAGGGCCACCCCACATAAGAAGGTGCCTTTTCCCAAATCTTATCCCTCTCTATAGCTTATTTTTAAATGTCAAAATTTGTAAAAGCTCGAATCAGATATCAATGGTTGTTTAGGTCAAATTGTAATCAACAAACTTTAATTAAAGGAAAAAACATCGGTTGTTTCATATTTCCCATATGCCTACTCTTCAAGCTTTCATAGCTTAGAACTTAATTCCTACTTGAGAAGTTAAGCTTGATTTTTTTTTCACAGATATAAATCCATGTAATATCATTTTTCCCAAATTTATATTGCAATTTTCATGATAATTTGAGATTTTGAAAACATAATTTATAAATTTATTTTATTTGACTTTTTGGTTGTATTAAGAAGAATCATGATGGGTGTAAGTGAAAACACTCTTAAAAGATGTTGTATCCTATTCTTTTTTTGTAAAATAAAACCATAATACTAATCTAAAAAATTTCCAATCATGACAGAATGAATATGGAAACTATTTAAAAATATGTGACTAAAATTGGGAGTCTATAGAGTTTGGCATTGTTTTCGAGGCTAAACCATGGCTTTATGTGTTATGTTATTTCATTAATAGCTATGGTTAGTTGTCGATGGTTTTCATGGTTGGACAAATGGATAAACTAGGTCTTTAAAACAATATTGCTTATTATTTTGGGGTTTGGGATAATAAGTCACTATTAGTAACTTTAATATATAATAAGTCATCTCTTATAATTACTAATAAATTAGATCCCAGCCTATTTATTTATATCGTTACCAGCCACTATTCACGCAAACTAATTTTAATAGTTATTATTTTTGATATAAATATTCAAAATGTGACAACTTTTGGTAGAAAGATTGAATTGATAAATCAATTTCACCATTTAATTAAAAATTTTGTTACTAAACGATAGACACTATGCATGTGTAAAAGTCAAATATATAAATTATATTTTGAAAAATCAAACTTTTTTAGCATAGGTAACATTTTAATGATCTATCTTTGTTGTAAAAATACGTAATTCGGTACTTTTTCAATTTCATCTCTTAAAATGTCTTCAAATTTCCTTATAATTCTTCTAAAATGCTACAAATTATTGTAGTTTTAAATTTCATCATTGAGATGTTAAAACTGCATCTCACATATATAGTTAAAATTACATTACAAAGGTGGTTTAAATTACATTATTAACATGTAGTTATAAATATAGTGTTAACTACATCACTAACACGCGGGTATATGGGTATAGATGCAGTTATAACTGCATCATAATGGTGGTTAAATTACATCTCTCTAATTGTACCACTGTCACAAAGTTATAATTTCATCTCATTAATGAAGTTAAAACTGCATCGTCCAAAATGCAATTATATTTGCCCATTCAAATTAGTTATAAATACCTCAAATGAATATATATTTTCAACCTATATCCAAAATTTGATTGCTATCTAATCCCGCTAAAACTTTAATTGCACTTGATCAATGAAGCTAAACTTTAAGCATCTTCAGTGTCAATTAATAGACTTAAATGTTCTTAACTCGAAGATGATAGATAAATAAGTTATAAACAATTATACATACTATTTATCCCCTTAGTTCAAGAATATGATTTTTAAGTTAAAACATAATGTTTCAAAATTAAATACTTTCAAATAATTAACTTTAAATAAATTCTTTCAAATAATTAATTTTAAATAAATTCTTTCAAATTAATACATATAATTTACCGCTTAGTTCAAGAATATGACTTTTAAATTAAATTCTTTTAAATTAATATTAACTACTTACCACTCATTTCAAGGATATGATTTTTAAATTAAATTCTTTCAAATAAATTATAAATAATTATACATAATATTTACCACTTAGTTCAAGAATATGATTTTTTTAATTAAAACATAATTTCAAACATAATGATTTAAAATTAAATCCTTTTGAATAATTAATCAGAATCTATTCGAGTTAGTTGAAGGATAATGAATATGCATTTAAAAATCTATTTCATATGTAACATGCAAGTAAAATTATAATTGCATAATATAAGTGCAGTTAATTTATTAAAATGCAACATTAGTAGCATCATTCAGATAATTAACCAAAATTCATTTAAATAGGTTTGAGATAATTAATATGCACTTAAAAATCATTTTCAGATGCACTAAAAAGGATAAATCCATTATATATACATGGTTAGAGTATTCAAATACAACTATAATTATATCATTCAAATAATATATCAAAATCCATTCGAATAGGTTGAAAGATAATAAATATAGGCTTAAAAATCAATTTCGTATGTAATATATATACACACATACACACATTGTGTATATAAATATAGTTAAATTATACCATCGTATAAAAATTATATTTTCAAAATTTTATTGTTAGGTATCAAAACTGAATATTATTGGAAAGATTATTAAATTTGTGATTTAACGATGAAAAAGAATATTACATCCAACTTTTCTTTAAACAGTTACCGTAATTCAAAGATTGAAAGTAACGAGTTTAATTAAGTGTGATTGTGATATTTAGTGGGGAAGGACCAAATCTAAAGGATTTTATACGTAGAGGATTTGGTTTGCATTGTGATTATTAAAAGAAACATTTTTAAAATACCCACTTTAACTTTTAAAATATATAGTTGCCTCTCCTTAAAAACTTAGTTATAAAAAACACCTATGTTTTTAGTCTCTCAAAAATTGAAAATGTTGTAGTTTATAATATCGCAAGTAATTGAATTTAAGCTGTAAATCTTTCCATTTTTCATTGAAAATATTTGCAGATTTGCAAAAAAATAATCCAAAAAAATAAAAAATATTATTTTTTTCATAAAAACCTACTATTAAGTGCAGATTCGATTTTTGAAAAAAATAAAAAATAATGCCGAAAATAATTTTAGAAGTATAATTTTGAGATAAATGGGTGATCCTTCCAAGAGGAGAGCACTCATATAATTCCACACTTAAATAGGGAGTTGCCAACAAGCCTGGTAGGTAGCAAAAAATCCCCCGTACAATAAATAAAAAAGAAAACCCTCCCAAACTTAAAGGTTAGAATCTGAAGAAGTAGAGTAAAACCAAAAGCCAGAGAAGTAAACAAAATAAGCTATATCATCTATCGAACCACGAAAACAAGGGTAGTATATATATGTGTATGTTGGAAGTGAATATAAATAGTGTCCAGTACTAGAGGCGGAACAAACATAATAAATCAATAATAACACAACAACCCTAAACTCCAAGGTAAGTTGTTAATAGGTAGTTGATCACAACAATCCACTCTCAAATATCCAGATGCATAAATGCCCTAGCAAGAGCAGACCAATCTGTAATAACCATTTACGTTGAAAAGCTCAAGGAAAGCATGAGAAACACACACACACATATATATACACACATATATATACTGAAAATACAGGTTCTTATATATATATATATGTGTGTGTGTGTGTGTGGGTGTGTAAGTGTGTGTGTATCTTTGTGTGTGTTCATAGTCAAATGACTATGCCCATGTACATGTCAGCAAAGTAAATCACAAACGGACAATAGAACACAGCTAATTTTCCATCAAGAGAACGGTATTTTAAATATTATCGTTATTGAAAGTATTTAGTAGGTCACTACTTAAAGTCGTACTGTGTCTCCTATTGCTAAAAACAATTTTCTTTAAGATATCAACTTGACTTTTCATTTTTTTGAGAAATTCTTTAAAATAAACATTTTTGGCCAGTCTGTAGTAAGAGTTGGTAAACCAACTAAAACTAAAGAGCACGATAGCACAGCCAGTTTATCAGGAATGTTGACATTGTTGAACATTCTTTGGTTCCTTTTGAACCAAAGATACCATCAGATAATAGTGAAAATAGTATCAAGTAAAATTCTATAATCTTTGACTTATTGAAATCTAAAGTTGTTAGCGCCAAAATTGGTCACTAAACCCAAATCCTGATGAAAGCACCAAATCATAGTCATAGATCATAGATAGAATGTATGTAGAGAGTATGAATGTGAAGAACAGTAAAAATTTAAAAGAAAGCAGTAATAACACAGGATTTATAGTGGTTCGGCTAACTCCAGCCTACGTCCACTCCAGAAATTTCCTTTCTATTGATATCCCAATCAATTATGGTTACAATCCAGAGTTTTAAAGAAATAATGGCAAAGTAGCCTTAATGGGGATGAAGGAGGAGAACATAATGAAGATCCCTTTTCTGAAGCCCGGCCTGCCGTATTTATAGGCAAAACCCAAGTCACTGGACTTCCTGAGTGATTCGGGCCCATCAAGACCATAGCCGACCCTAAATCCAGCATGCCGACCCACTCACTCATTTAATACCGACCCCTGCACTCGTGCCGATCCGAAGGCACACCGACCCGAAGACTGGAGGATGCCGACCCGAGGTAAGCGAGCTATGAGTCGAAGCTACCGACCCCATTCAATATGTCGATCCCATACTTACCGAACCAAAACCAAACTGTCAATCCTGCCTCCAAATGCTTGCCGAACCCAGAATGAGATGCCGATCCACACATTCCGGTCGACTTATGCTGATCTACCTTGGCCGAACCATATCCACACTCCAACACCGAGCCACTCCCAACTCTAATACCTCTCAAGCATACCGAACCACCTATTGCCAATCTAATCAAATTGCACCAACCCCGAACGACCGACCCACATGTATCGAGCCATGCCCACCGAGCCAGTCATACCGGGCCACCTTGGCTTAAGCACCATGACCGAACCATGCATGATACCCTCTCCTTGACCGATCCATGCACGACCGAGCCACCTTGATCGAACGACCGACCCATATGGCCGAACTCCAATGACCGAACGCTCCTAACCGACCTATGTTATGCCGAACCCCTGCTTCGTAATCATATTTACCATCCGTGATTGATCGTCTATCCATCCAGTTGACTCAAACCCATTGTATTCTAATCTCGACGAACAAGTAGTCGATTTAGTTAAATCTGCCTGTCCACGGCCTTGCCAAAAGGCGGATTAACATTTAACCCCCAAAACATGCCTTGCTATTGGAAGGTGTATTTTGAATAGCCTCAAATCCGATATCCGAAGTCCATATGTTATCCATAGCCATACCTTCTGATTCATATTCCAATCCATTTTGTTCAAGTGCCATTGCCGTATCCTTATCCAAATCTACGACTGCTCTGAGTCGATATCCGGTTCCCATCTGGTAACCAAACCCTGATCCAATTCCACATCCATCTGAACCCGACAACCGAGTTCTAATCCATCCATATCCAATAACCAATAAACATATACATGACCTCTCCGGGTCAATATCCAAATCTGGGACCGCTCCGGGTTCATATCCAAATCCTTAGCTGTTCATAGCCAATATCCAAATCTATAACCTCTCCGGGTTCTTGCTAGGCGTACTCCACACTCAGCGACCTGTGTTAAGTAATGCCATGGTGTTCCTGGTTCAGTGTCCCTGAACGCTAAGTAATGTCGTGGCTTAAGTCCTAAGCCGAATCTTAGTCGCTCCGAACCCTTGTAGAGCATAGTCCATACTCGACAACCTGCATTAGTAACCGATAGATAATATGGGGCCTAAGTCCTAGGCTTAATTCTGGTCTCTCCGGACCCTTGCCGAGCATAATCCATACCCGACGACCTTTTAGCCAAAAACAAGATAAAAAGTCAATCGAAATCCAATCCGAAATCCAGATCAAACCAGAAATCCAAATCAAAATCCAAATTAAAAATCAAGCATCCAAACGAAAATCCAAACCAGAAAACCAACAAAATCGGGAGTTCAAACCGAGCTCCAAAACCAAAGCAGAAAAAGCAAGTGTCCAAGCCAAAAAGAAAAAACAGATTTCACAAACTAGAGCGTCAGGGTCTATCATCATCTCAGAGCATGCCTAAGGGTTATCTTTGTCCCCGTACATGAGTAAGTGAACTGGCCATTTGCCCGGAGCTTGTTACTTATTCCAAACCATCACGATTAGTTGATGACCAATTGACCACCATTCCTGGGCCTCGCGCCATTGTTGTTCAAGATAGGCGGTGGATGCTCCTGTTCCACCGCCGCATTTCGAGTTTCGACATATTGCTGCAACTGACCATTCCTTACATGTTCCTCGATTATATCCTTTAGATGCCTGCAGCTGTTAGTATCATGCCCGTTTAGGTCATGAAAGAGGCAGTGCCTTCCTGATGCCCTTTCACGCTCTGAGGGTTCTCTCCTTGCTAGCCTTCAATAAGGAAGGCGATCCCGAGTATCCAAGTATATCTGTTCCAATGTCTCATTCAGTCCTGTATAAGTGGGGAATTTTGGTTCTCCCTAGTGCTTCCTCTTCCCTTTATCCTTGCCTTTACCCGAGCTTTCATCGGATGGTCCTCCATCCTTAGCCATGTTTACTTCCTTTAACCTTATATCCAAACATGCATCTTCTTGTCGAAGAAATCTCTCAGCTTCATGAAAGAATTCCCCGAGGTCCATTGGTGGGTCCCGTATCAATGATACTTTGAAATCCGAATTATCCCTGACTCCTGATACTGTCGCCATTAGAACCATTAATGGATCCGGCCGATCCACCGAAGCAACTGCTGCATTAAACCGAGTTAAGAAAGTCCTGAGTGATTCATCCGCCCTATGTTTCACCGACGTCAATGTCATCACATTCTTCGGCCTTTTGATGTGAACTCGAAACTGTTTCAAAAACCTGTCAACCAGTTCTGTCCATGTTCCGATTGATCCATCTTCTAGTTGTCTGAACCACATAGTAGCTATATCGGTCATGTACAAGGGAAAACACCGGGCCATAACCTCTTCTGATGCCCCCAGCACTTCCATATACCTTGTGTACCTCATCAAGTGGTCAGTGGGATCTGTCTTACCGTTGTATACTTCCAGAGTGGGCAGCTTGAAATCAGGTGGATTCCTAGCCATCATGATGTTATGGGTAAATTGACTTTTTTTACTCCCTCCAAATCTTTGTTTGTCAGACCTCCACGAATAGCTCGCTTGATAATGTCAGCTAATCCAGTGTTATCTATCAAGGGTTGCCCCCCATCTTCGTTTCCTAACTGCCCTCCAAGTCCTCGAGGGAATTTCGGTATATACTCCTCGTCGCGCACTCATGTATTCTTGTTGGCGTCGGGCTGCACAGCTTCATCTAGTATCCCTCCATGGATTGGTCCAGCATTACATGGTGGTGTGTCCCCGAGTCTAGGTCCATCCAGATTGACAATTGTTTGCTGATTGGGGGTTGTCCCCTGCTCGACCACTCCATCTGCTTGCTTGTTGAGTCCTTCTGATCCAACTCCATGGATCTGAGCTCCTGCAGCTCTTGTTGTTCCTGCCTGTCCAAATTTTCAAAGAAGTGTCTACATCATTTCCTCTTGTTTTTTCATCAACTGCTCCTGCATAGAATCCATCATACTCTGCATCTCGTCCCTAGTGATGTAGACGGATGCCTGATCTGACCCAGCTCCAAAGGAGGCCTCTTGACTTCCTTCTTGATTGCTCCTTTCTGTCACTTGTCTCCTTGTCGATGGCCTAACCATTGCTTCCCAGAATCCGAGTTCCTAAGCCTTTAAATCCAAAATCTAAGCTTCTGAATCCCTGAGTGCTAGCTTTCTCAGTGAAAGCACCAAAATGTTAGCGCCAAAATTGGTCACTAACACCCAAATCCAGAGGAAAGCACCAAATCACAGTCACAGATCATAGATAGAATGTATGTAGAGAGTATGAATGTGAAGAACAGTAAAAATTAAAAAGAAAGCAGTAATAACACAGGATTTATAGTGGTTCGGCTAACTCCGGCCTACGTCCACTAAAGAAATTTCCTTTCTATTGATATCCCAATCAATTACGGTTACAATCCAGAGTTTTAATGCAATAATGGCAGAGTAGCCTTAATGGGGAAGAAGGGGGAAACAGAATGAAGATCCCTTTTCTAAAGCCCCGCCTGCCGTATTTATAAGCAAAACCCGAGTTGCTGGGCTTTCTGAGTGATCCGGGCCCATCAAGACCATAGCCGACCCTAAATCCAACATACCGACCCACTCACTCATTCAATGCCAACCCCTCCACTCGTGCCGATCCGAAGACACGCCGACCCGAAGACTGGAGGATGCCGATCGGAGGTAAGTGAGCTATGACTCGAAGCTACATACCCCATTCAATATGTCGATCCCATACTTACCGACCCAAAACCAAACTGCCAATCCTGCCTCCAAATGCTTACCGAACCCAAAACGAGATGCCGATCCACGCATGCCGATCGACTTATGTCGATCTACCTTGGCCGAACCATATCCACACTCCAACACCGAGCCACTCCCAACTCTAATACCTCTCAAGCATACCGAACTACCTATTGTCGATCCAATCAAATTGCACCGACCCCGAACGACCGACCCACATGTATCGAGCCATACCCACCGAGCCAGTCGCACCAGGCCACCTTGGCTTAAGCACTATGACCGAACCATGCATGATCCCCTCTCCTTGACCGAGCCATGCACGACCAAGCCACCTTAATCGAACGACCGACCCACATGGCCAAACTCCAATGACCGAACACTCCTGATCGACCCATGTTATGCCGAACCCCAACTTCGTAATCATATTTACCATCTGTGATTGATCGTTTATCCATCCAGTTAACTCAAACCCATCGTATTCCAGTCTTGACGAACGAGTAGTCGATTTAGTTAAATCTGCATATCCACGGCCTTGCCAAAAGGCGGGTTAACAAAAGTCATCCTAGTAATAGTCACAATTAAAATCATTATTAATTGTATTATAGTTGTAAATGTTAAGAATGTTCAAATAAATTGAATTAGTTAATGAACACTTAAAATATAGGCGTGTTACGTTTTCTGGTTCTAAATTGCGAAAGACATAATTTCTATCTATGTGAAGGTTCTTTTTCTTTAGGAATTCGATTGCATTTAATTTCTTGTATAAAATTAGCCACATATGCATTTTTATTTTGAGAGGAGCATTAACTTTCCAGATAAATTTAAAATATTAGACTTGGTACAAGAGAAGTTTAAAAACTTATAGATCGACTTCGAAGAATATATTTTGCCTCCCAATGCCAAGTTTTAATATCGCTTGCGTTATCTATGTTGTAGATTTCCTATTTTAGAAGTGCAATTTAATTGAGAATTTAGTTTGAAGGACAAACTTTCAAAGTTTTTTAACTCCTAGGACGGTACCTTCAAAATTTAGTCACGAGGACACATATCGTTACTCAAGTACAAACAAACCAGACTACTGCTTCCCATACTACCGCTCCCACAACCATCACACCTCCCATGTCGCCTTTCCCATGTGCTCCGCCACTGCTCATAGCCAACACCTCCCATAGCAGTTGCCTCCTCAAAACCTAACCCTAATAACTAAAAACTTGTCTCTACTTGCTGCCTACCATGTCGCCTACATCTTCCAGCACATCATATCATCGTTGCTCACCGCATTTTGCTCACTAATCATCAATTATTGCAAAACAATACAAAAAATATACTCTATTACAAACATTGTAGTATAGATTTCGCAACGTTTTGCAAAACGAAGTGTTTGGCCAAATTGTAATAGGGTCAGTCACAATATTTTTAGATGTTTAAAAAAGCGTTCTAATAGTTACAACTACTACTATTTTTAGATATTGCGAAATATGTTTTAAGACTTTTTAAAATGTTGTAGAAATTTTTTTACAACTTTTAAAATGTTGCAAAAAATATAAAACTTTTAGAAAAATTACACAGAAGTTTCAACTATTTTCAACTTACAGCTTTTCCCTAAATACTGTTACTATAGAAATAAAATTTTAGAAATTCAAATATAAAAAATTCGTCGATTAAAATACATAGAATTCGTCAATTCGAACAATAACATTTTACATAAAATATAACATTCACTTTACATATAATATTTAAACAATAATGCCACAACGCTCACAATATATCACATCCACCACTATCAAAATAACCTTACATTGAACCATACACACAACCTCACCCAACAAACCATTGCTCTAAAATACAATACAAATAAAATAGCAAATGACCTAATCAAGATCAGAAAACGTCAACCTTGATAAAGAGTAGCAAAGCTATAACCATTGAAAATTCCTTACAGGTAATAGGATATCGACACATACCTAATATAGCGTTAGAGGAGGAAGTTACCTCGTCTTTCTCTTTAGATTATGCTTGTGCTAGTCACAAGCATAGGACAATCAACCAACCTAATCTTGGACAGTTAACTAATCTAATCTTGTTAATATTCTGAAAATGAACCATAAAAACTTAAATGTTAATAATTTTAGAGTCAGAGCATCTCCAACATGTAACATTATGTGATATATGCACCGACTTTCTTCTCCAACAGGGTTTAGATTTTAGGATAGTGTGGATTTGGGGGCTGATAGTTTGGGGATGCAGGATTGATATGGGCACTTGTTCAACAAGCGCATGTATCCCAGGCGCTTGTTTAACAAGCGCCTATTATGAGGCGCTTGTTGAACAAGCTCCTGGTATACAAGCGCTTGTTTAATAGGTGCCCACTTATTCCCCCCCAACAACGGCTACTTTCCTTCTTCATAAACACCGCCTCTTCTTCTTCTCCTTTCATAACAACCATTCTACCCCAATTCCAATCTTCCTTCTCCCACTAATCTCAATTCATAATATTTTCTGACTTCAACGTTGATGTTGCAAGGTGCAGTTTTGAAGGATATGATTTACAAGATATTTCAACTCCGATTGGCGGAACGGTTACTAATGGAAGTTGGACTGCTGTGGAAGACTATGATCTTTGTTATATTTGGTGTGCACTCTCAACCAATCCTATTCGAGGTACCGACCAAAGTGGTGAGACTTTTTGGGGCAAAGTTACTAATTGCTTCAATCGCAAGAACATCGATCGTAAAAGAACCGTATCTTATATCAAAGGCCGTCATGGAAAAATTAATCATCAAACGCAAACATTTGATTCTCAAATGTTCAAGTTAAAGCAAACAAATCCCAGTGGATTTGGAAATGAAACGCATTTGGTAAGATATATTACATACTCAAACGTTCTTATTTATTAACTACTGTTTTCTAAATATTATACTGTATATTTTTTTCAGAGAATGACAGCAAACAAGCTGTTTAAACAAATCTACAAACCGGATAATAAACAAGCACCACATTCGTATCATTTCATGCATGTTTATGACATATTGGTTGAGCATGTTAAATGGAAATCATCACTATAGAAAACTATCCAAGATGTTCAATTGAATAGAAATCGTGGTAAAGCCGCTAGAGTTAGAGAAAGCTCTAGTCTTGGAGAATCGTGCAGAAGCTATGGTTTTGGTTCGGAAGAGGACTAAACCCTTAACCCTGCCAAAGATCAATTTGTTAGGCCATAGGGAGCCAAAGCAGCAAAAAAGAAGCAGGCTGCTGGAGCGGATCAGGCGGAAATTAAAAAACTTCTATTTAAATCTGAAGATAGGTACAACCGTGCAATGGAGACTCGAGCAATTCAACACCAGGAAAGATTGTCAAGAATGGATCAAATTTTTGGTGGGAATCATCAGAGAGATGAAGATGCAATTATGTTCATGGATACATCACACATGTCAGAAGAACAGCGAGAGTATACAGAGCTTAGAAGAAGAGAAATCATGAGACGTAGACGTGAAGAGGGACAGTAATTGTTTCTATATTTCTAGAACCATTATACCTTTGAATTACTAGATGATGCATTTGTATAATGAGTTTTTCTGAATTTCTAATAGCATTGTATCTTTGCATTACTAGTAGTTGAATTGTGTTATGAACTTAAGCAAGTGATTGTATTACTAAAACAGTGATATTGCATAACATTGATAAAAGATTACAACAATCCATACGTCACTTAAACATAAAGAAAATAGAACAACGATAATAAGTAACAACACCATACTTAACGATACCAAAGTTAACAACAACAATAAAGTTTAATACAGTTTCACTGGGTGCCAAAAAAGTTCCAAAGATGATCTATTAGATCATCTCTGAGTCTTCGGTAGAGTTGTACATTACGGTACGACATTCGGCTGTCTACGTGAAACTCTAGTTCTACTGCACTTCCAGTCATATCTTCGCGCCAAACATCTGGTGGTGTTGGAGAACCCTCGTACACTTAATCTTCTTCCATGTCTCATTCTTCCTTTAAAATTATATTATGTAAAATAACACAAGTGTACATTATTCTTGTCATTTTATCCGGTGACCAGAGCCTACATGGATTACTGACTATGGCAAATCTGGACTGAAGAACCCCAAATGATCTTTCCACGTCCTTTCTCTAGCCTTCTTCCATTGCTGCAAACTTTGACTGTTTATTGTTTTGTGGGTTTGGAATTGTCTTCACAATGGTACTTTATTTAGGGTATATACCATCGCCAAGTTAATATCCATGGTCGTACGTGTTACCTCCCAAACTGAAGGTACACGTAGTAGATCTACCATTTTCTAAATCATTAAACAACGTAGATCGTTCCACTACGTTAAGATCATTATTAGAACCCGGTATTCCAAAAAAGCATGCCATATCCATAAGTCATATGATGCTACGGCTTCAAGAATAATAGTAGACCTACGAGACTTACCCCGATAAGCCCCGACATACGCCTTCGAACAATTCTTCCACTTCTAATGCATAAAGTCTATACTACCCAACATTCCAGGCCATCCTTTACTACCATGCATATTCATTAACCTTGCTATGTCAGCCTCATTCGGTCTTCGTAAGTATTGATCACGGTAAATGTCCACGATAGCTTGACAGAAATTCTCCAAACACACTAGTACCGTGCTTTCCGCCACATGGAAGTTTTCATCTAGAGTGTCTACCGGTCTGGTATACGCAAGCATTCTAAGTGCAGCTGTCATTTTTTGAATACCAGTCAATCCCTTAGTACGAGATGCATTGGGTTTGAAGATGAAATATTTATCATGTTGCTCGATACATTGTGGGTTTCTAAGAAACAATGGTCGGCACATTCAAAATCTTCTTCTGAAATCTCCATCCGTGTATGTAGGATTTGGAACAAAGTAGTCTTCCATAAGTCTCTCATTGTACCATGAATGTCTACAGTTTTTATACCGATGATCGACGACTAATCCACCGTGTTGTCTATTGGACTGACCAACTTGTAGCACAGCCATAGCTATTATCTCCCTTTCACGACGAAAATGATCTTCCATCATTTCATTAAACTCAACACCGCTATCATCAAAAAATATAATTTCTTCGGCAGACATTTTTGTTTAAGCTTGTAAATGTATTAGATATGCCTTACCAATCATACCTCTTCCTATTTATAAGAATCTTTCCTTAGCTGTACTCACATGCTTGCATTAAGAAAAAACAAGCATTTACAACAAGTTGGCAGCTAACATTGATTGCCTTCAACCACTAGTCAAAAAGAAGATTCCTTAGCTGTACTTACATGCTTGCTTTTAGAAAAAAACAAGCATTTATGATAAGTTGGCCGCTAGCATTGATTTCCTTCAACCACTAGCTAAAAAGCAGATTCCTTAGCTTTACTCACATGCTTGCTTTCAGAAGAAAAAAAAGCATTTATGACAAGTTGACGGCTAGGATTGATTGCCTTCAACCATTAGCCAAAAAGTAGATTCCTTAGCTTTGCTCACATGCTTGCTTTAAGAAAAAAACAAGTCCCTTCTGCAATGTTCTGTCACATCTACATCCAAAGTGTTTTGACATGTAGTTAGATTCTAAAGACTTGGACTCATTTGTTTATTCAAATAATTACGTATGAAGATAGTCTTTGCATAACTATATTTAATCCATCCTAGTACTTGAACAATACATGAAACAATAAAAAATGACAATTAGCGCAAATAAACTACTCGTTATGGTGAAAATACTTTAACAAAAGTGGAAACAATAACAAATTACAATTAACACAAATAAACTACTGGTTACGATCGAACTGTATGTTCTCAAGGGCATCTCTTAAACGTCTTATTTCTTGTCCAAACTCGTTTGCATATGCTACGCCCCTTAGACACAAACGGTCGTCTAACCATTCTGCGTAATTGTAACCTTCTGGCTAGAAGGGACACAATTGGATTCTACGACCTATATTTTCTCCATTTGCCCTGACCACAACCTCAACCACATAACCGCAGTGGCAACAAACCGGGTACGAATCGACCACTTGGTCATCAGGAGGTTGAAAATTTGGTACTTAGTTCTCCTCTTGTTGTTGAGGAGGTTGAATATTCACTTGTTCATGTATAGGTTGGATAACATAGTGTTCAGGTATAGGTTGAACATCATCTTAAAGTCTCAGTTGGTCAAGATGTGGGAATTCATGTTCAATGTCTTCATAGTGTTGCTCTTAATAATTGATATTCCAATCAACATCGGTATGTTGGCTCTCGGTAGGAACGTAGCCTGCATCAGAGTCAATAGACGATGGCTAGGAAGGCACTGTTATGATGAGTAGCAGAATGAAGGACTTAATAACTAAGAAGAAGAGACCTTATGTTTATATAGAAGTCTAAGAACAGTGTAGTGGGCTATTGGCCAGCAAGCAACGTGGCTACAGTGTCTGTCTAATCTCGGTCATTGAATGCCAGCAAGCAACGTGGCTACAGTGTCTGCAAGCAACGTGGCTACAGTGTATGTCCTATCTCGGTCATTGAATGTCTGCAAGCAATGTGGCTACAGTGTCTGTAATCAACATGGCTACAGTGTCTGCAAGCAACGTGGCTACAGTGTCTGTCTTATCTCGGTCATTGAATGTCTACAAGAGTGTCTGCAAGCAACGTGGCTACAGTGTCTGTCTTATCTCGATCATTGAATGTCTGCAAGCAATGTGGCTACAGTGTCTGCAAGCAACGTGGCTACAGTGTCTGTATTATCTTGGTCATTGAATGTCTACAAGCAATGTGGCTACAATGTCTGCAAGCAACGTGGCTACAGTGGATGCGCAGAGATGATATTGTTCATACTTGGTATTCCTACCGCCTATAAATGTTTCCATCTGTCTTCCTAAATTTATACACCAACTGCTCAACTAAAATGTCCACCGGTAGTTGGTCTTCCTTAGAGTAACTCGTGCTTGTGGAAGCTTATATTGAAGTCGATCGCAGGCATGAAATTATGGTCCAAAAAGATGTGCTTGTAAGCCATGAGATGTTTTGGAACATGGTGACAGCAGCTTACAACAATGATCTTGAATGTCGGACTAGGCGGCCCTATTTAGAAATCAAAAATACATATGGTCGTTTTATGAGAGCTTGTGATCGTTATCGCGTCATTATCAAGGAGATTGAAGATGAAAATGTTTTTCATTCAAATCGTTCTACTTTTGATTCGCTTTACCTATCCCAATACAGGGCGGAATTCGTCGGCCATAAAGCATTTGAACTTCGTCATAATTGGCTCACGCGTTTAGGCTCGGAATGAGCATTAATACTGGGCACTTGTACTACCCTTCTATCCATTAATTATATGTTGTTTGATTTTCACAAACTTGTATTATGTTTAGTAATTCAATATTGGAGAACTTCCTATTTCATATTTCAAAAGCTAGAAAGAAACAAATCAACCAGCATAACATGGTACACATACATAACATAACACAATGGGAAAACATGAATATATACACTAATCTACCAGCGTAACATAGTACAAAGACATAACATAGTCCACGAAAACATACTCATACAATGATAATACACAAATACAATGTACAGCGCGGACCATCAAATCATGAATGGAATAAAATCTATGAAACATTTCAGTCAATGTGATGTGAACCACTATCACTGTCTGAGGAGTCATCGTGGTCACCTGCATGAGGCTGGATCTGCGTCTGGAGTTGCTAAATCTGAGCCTGTAACGCCTGTATCTGGGTTTGCTGCTGCTGGTAATAAGTCTGATAAGTCTGATGCATCATCTGGGTGTACTGAAGAGTCATACTCTCAAATGCAGCAATCACTCGTCTATCGTAATCCATGTACTAAGAAAACTGAAATGTATAGAAGAAAAATTATACATTTATGGAGATTATTTTAAATAGCAATTAATATGAAGGTTAAAATTCATACGGACCTGATGAGGCTGATACAAGTCGGCGGATGGTACACCCACTATATCGTCATCTGCAGGAAAATGTAGGGGATACTCCATAATCTGACCCTGCATATCGTAGCTCTAAATGAATGAGGAGGAGGGTCGAACGCGGGAGGCTGCGTGTACTGAGATGACGTAGGCTCAAAGGCACCAGGCGGTACAAGGACTCTACCGGAAGAGGAACGCGTACCAATGTGATCGAAGTTCAAACCCAGTATGTAATCAGGTAGCACGTAAGCACGTGGAGCTACCCTAGCCCAATATGAATCAAAATGGCCATGTACAGTAAATGCCTCACCATCCACCCATCCCGCGACCCTCATAGCAGCACTATAACCTAGGCCAACTCTAACATCCCCAAACATATCGTCCCATGGGAGCGGATCCGAGGGAATGCGAACTATACCATATAACTGTAGCCAACAACACTCCCCCAAATACCATATAAATGGACACGTGGGAACCTAAAAGAAAACCTTCCGCCTCGACAAAGCATACTGAAAAGTGAGTGGATTATCACCATCAGGCTCCATAAAATGAATATACTACTCCCATGGGCGAAATATAATGTTACCCCGCCGCCTCAAATCCATATGCTGCTTACTCTCCATCAGCTCGTTGTGCACCCCTTGTGCAACACGATGCAAATGCATATCTGGAACCTAACTTCGTAACCGAGGGAAATAAATATATGGGGTAGTGTGCACCTCTAGAATAAGTCGTAGGTGCATGTTGGATGTATACTCGTAATACCAGAAAGGTAGAATGTACCAAAAGCCGTACATCTGGCGAGACCACTGTAGCGCATATGTATCCAATGCTGCGTACAAATAACCAAGAATGGTTGTGTTGTAATCATAAACATGTAGACCATCCACATCGACTAATCCAACCATATAACCAAGTCTAATAGTACCCTTATTATTACTAAAAAAGGTAGACCCAAAATGATATAATAAGAAGGCACATATAACTGGAGTGTGCATCTCCTCGGAGGTCCTATAATCTGTAATATAGTGCTGTAGACAAGGAAGGGTAACAGCACCTCCTCTGACCTCCTCAAGAGCCAAAGTCGGTAAATAAACAAGAATCAAATGGAACAGGAATATGGTCCGGTCAACCAACCTTGACGCAGCGGATTAATCAAAACAATGTAGATCGATGAAAGTAGCAATCGGTGGATTGATGAATGCTGAAATGCCCAAATTTGTTGATCCGAAGATACCGAATTCTAGCTATCTCTGACACGTTGATCGTGCACGATACCGTGAGGAGAGATACGCGATTCTTGCACGTTGATCTAGCGCACTAGATTCCGTGAATCGGCTTCTGCAGTCGTTGAATCGAGCGCACTCGATTAACCGAAAGAGGAGATAGGAGATTACACTCGACTACCAATTTGGTGAAAGCACAAAGCTAACAAAACAAGAATTTTATTTCAAATCAACTAAACTATTACAAATGGCACAACCGGCCTATTTATAGAAGTTACAAATCAAAACAAAAATCTATACAACTCTTAGGTCGTCTCCGACTTAACAAGGATCACGACTCAACAAAACACACGACCTAAAAGACACGACTTAACATAACAGAAAATACAAACAGAAAATACATCACTTAGGTCGTTGCCGACCTATCAACTTTACGCGACTTAACTTAGGTCGTACGCGACCTATCAAGACTTCCGACTTATAACAACAGATAAACGACCTAACAAATGAACGGCATCCGGAGCTTCGCGACCTAAGAATGAACGGCATCCCCCATTAGCGACTTAAAAATAAGCGGCTTCAGAAACCTCGCGACCTAAGACCCAGTATCTTTGTGCGACCTAACTAGGTCGTAGGTCGTTGAACGACTTAACTTAGGTCGTGAGCGACCTAAAACTCCTCCTGAACAACTTTGCGCGCCCCCTTCGCTATCTCGTATGCGACCTATCTCAAGCGGCTTTGCAGCATCAATGGCCTGGATTAAAGCGGCATACGAATCCACGGCTTCAGGCGTTAATGACTTATCCCTTGACTGGTTAGGTCGTACACTACCCAAAACACTTCCCTTAAGTCGTTGCCGACTTAAGCCTTTTCCCTTAAGTCGTTGCCGACATAAGCCTTGCGCATTTTCAACTTGTGTTGCTCCTCCTGTAAGTCGTGGGCAACTTATGTCTTCAAATCCGATGAGTCGTGGGTGACTCATGCTATTGCCTTAGTTAAGTCGTGGACGACTCACGCCACTTTTGTTAAGTCGGTCACGACTTAGATCTTCAATTTCCTTAAGTCGGTTACGACTTAGTACTTGGCCTGCATCATCCTCCCCTGGTTGAGAAAAATTCGTCCTCGAATTTGTGCCATCCTCTTCCACCATAAGTTCATCCCCATGATATGGTATGAGATGTTTAACATTGAACACATCAGAAGTATACACATCCTCTGGCAGCCTCAATTTATAAGCATTTTCATTGATCTTCTTCAAAAATTTTACTGGCCCAATCTTCCGTGCTTTCAATTTATTATATGATCCCACCGGAAAACGATCCTTTGTTAATACTGCATAAACCCAATCACCTTCATTAAATTCAACACTCCTTCGCTTCAAATCTGCAGATCGTTTATACTTCTCATTCGCCTTTTCCAATCGTTCTTGAACGATTTTATGACACTCTGTCAATCCTTCAACAAAATCAGCAGCTTTCTTGACTATCCCCTTTGGTTGTGGCACTACCGTTAAGTCCAACGGCCCCTTTGGCAAGTTTGAATACACGATCTGGAATGGACTGAACCCCGTACTACGATTTACCGCATGATTATGAGCGAACTCTGCTTGGCATAGCTTCATGTCCCAACTCTTCAGATTGTCTTGCACAAGACATCTCAGCAAATTTCACAATGATCTGTTCACAGCCTCGGTCTGTCCATCCGTTTGTGGATGATAAGCGCTGCTAAAGTTCAACTTCGTTCCCACCATCTTCCACAAACTTAGCCAAAAATGACTCAGAAAACGAGTATCCCTATCCGACACAATAGATTCTGGCAATCCATGAAGTCGATATATCTCTTTGAAAAACAACTGAGCAACATGAACAGCATCCGCCGTCTTTTTACAAGCAATAAAATGTGCCATTTTCGAAAATCGATCCACCACCACATAAATGGAATCATTTCCCCGCTGTGTTCTCGGCAATCCCAACACAAAGTCCATACTCACATCAACCCATGGTTTAGCTGGTACAGGTAACGGCATATATAATCCAGCATTAGTCGTAGTTCCTTTCGAAACCTGACAGATATGACATCGTTCCACAAAACTTTCCACTTCTTTTCTCATCGATGGCCAAAAGTAAGACTGTGAAATCAACTGTAATGTACAGTTTCTCCCAACATGTCCTTCTTCATGCAGCTCTTTCAAAATCTTCATTCTCAAACTACAATCAGGTATACATAATCGATTTCCCTTGAACAGAAAACCATCTACCAACATAAACTCATCCGTCTCTCCCTCCTTGACTTTATCAACAAACTTTGCAAAGTAAGGATCATCGATAAATAATTCTGGCAACATATCAAACCCCGTTACTTCAATCTTCATTGTAGTTAACAGGTGATTTCTTCTACTCAGCGCATCCGCAACACGATTCGTCACTCCCGATTTGTGTTTCACAACAAATGTAAACTGTTGCAGGTAGGCAATCCACGATGCATGTCTCGCTGAAATCTTATCTTGCCCTTGTAAATGCTTCAACGCCTCATGATCAGTGTAAAGAACAAACTCTTTCTAAAATAGATAGTGTCTCCAGTGTTTAATAGCTTGCACAACAGCATAGAATTCCACATCATAAGTACTGTATCTCATCTTCGCTCCTGATAACTTCTCACTGAAATATGCAATCGGACGCCCCCTCTGACTCAACACCCCTCCAATCCCAACCTTTGACGCATCAGTGTGTAGCTCAAACAACAACTGAAAATCAGGTAATACTAGAATTGGTGCAGATGTCAGCAACTCCTTGATCTTCCCAAAAGCATTCCCTGCTTCGTCTGACCATGAAAACTGTTTACCCTTCATACAATCTGTAACAGGCGCCATCACACTACTAAAGTTTGGAATGAACCTTCGATAGAATGAAGCCAACCCGTGGAAACTACGAACTTCCATTATCGTCTTGGGCTGCGGCCAATCTCTAATCGCCTCCACTTTACTCTGATCCACCTGTATTCCTTCCTCTGATACAACATACCCCAGAAATAAAACACTATGCGTCATGAACACGCATTTCTTCATTGCAGCATAAAATTGTTCTTGTCGCAGTACCATCAATACTTCTCTTAGATGTTGCAAGTGTTCCTCTGCGTTTCCACTGTATATCAGAATATCATCGAAATACACCACCACGAATTTCCCAATGAATGGTCTAAAAATCTGGTTCATCACCCTCATGAAAGTACTTTGTGCATTTGATAAGCCAAATGGCATAACCAACCATTCGTATAGACCCTCCCTGGTTTTAAAAGCAGTCTTCCACTCATCACCTGGCTTGATACGAATTTGATGATATCCGCTCTTCAAATCAATTTTCGAAAAGATAGTAGCTCCGCTCAATTGATCTAGCAAGTCATCCAACCTTGGCATTGGAAATCTATATCTCACAGTAATCTTATTCAATGCTCTACTATCCGTGCACATCCTCCACGTCCCATCCTTTTTGGGTACCAATAAAGCTGGTACAGCACAAGGACTTAAACTCTCCTGCACACGCCCTTGTTCAAGCAATTCTTCCACTTGCCTCCTCAACTCTTCATGTTCCTTCGGACTCATTCGATAATGTGGTCTATGTGGCAACATTGCTCCCGGAACAAGATCGATTTGATGTTTAATGTCTCTCAATGGCGGTAACTCCTTGGGTAACTCCTTTGGGAATACATCCTCAAATTCTTTCAATACTGGTTTCACTTCTTCTGGTATTTCAACCACTTCTTGACTCTCTCGTCCAATCAACAAGTACACTTCAGGCTCTTCCTCAACCTCCTTAACAAACTCCTTCAGAGATAATAAAGTTTTCAGCTCTTCAATCTCTTCCGACTTACTTTCTCCTTGTTGTCTCTTCTTTGGAACTAAGATAATCTTCGTACCTTCAAATATAAAACTGTAGCTATTGGTCCGACCGTCATGCTGTACTGCCCGATCATACTGCCATGGTCTTCCCAAAAGTAAGTGACAAACATCCATCTCTACTACATCACACCAGATCTCGTCTTTGTATTTCTTCCCAATAGAGAATGGAACATGAACTCGTCTATCCACTTTCACTTCTCCTCCTTTTCTCAACCATGCTAACTTGTATGGATTCGGATGTTTCTCTGTCTTCAACTTCAACTTTGTTACAGCTTCGGTTGAAATGATATTGTCACAGCTTCCTGCGTCAATCACAAATTTACACACCTTCCCCAGTATAGTGCATGTCGACTGAAAGATATTACTCCTCAACTAACTAGCTTCTTCCTGCTTCGGTGTCAAACACGATCTCCTCAGCATTAGATTACAACCTTCATCTCCTGACGCAATATCCTGTTCATCCTCCTCAACTGGACTAGAATATTCTCCATCACCATCCTCATCCTCAACTTCCGCAACCATGGTTCTCTTCTTTGGCTTTGGACACTCGTTGCTTTTATGACCTAATTCCTGACAATTGTAACATTTGAAACCATTGTTAACCTTTGCCTTCTCAGCCTCCTTCACCACTGGTCTACTTATAGGTTTAGAAACATTAGAACTTCCACTAACACCCTTCGCTTGATTGTTGGAATTAATATACACACCACCTCCTCGTCTACCCTGTTTCTCCCAAGCCAACGCCTTCTGGTGCGCTTCCGCTACAGATCTGGGATCAAACATGTTAACCATATCCTGTATCTGCATTCGTAACCCTCCAACAAATCTAGCTGTCAATTGTTCCTCCGTCTCCATGATGTCATTCCTAGCAATGAGTTGATAAAATTCATCCGCGTAATCATTAACATTCTTTGTGCCCTGCCTCAAATTCTGAAAACGTTGATACATCAAAGATTGATAATTGTAAGGTAAGAACGTTGCTTTCATCAGTTTCTTCATCTTCTCCTAAGATTCAACTTTTGACTTCCCCATTCGGTCACGTGTAAGTTTGGTTTGCTGCCACCACGTCAAAGCTCTACCCCTCAACCTCGTAGCAACCAACTTCACTCTACGATGTTCTGGAACTTCCTTGAAATCAAAAATCTCTTCAACATTAGACACCCAATCTAGAAACTCCTCCGCTTGCATACCACCTTTGAATTCAGGAATTTTAGTCTTCATCCCTGACTCCCACTTGTGATCATACTCAGAGTAATTTCTTCCTTGTCCTCGTCCTTGTCCATGAACACTTCCACCATCATACTCCTCTTCAAAATCAGATGTATATCTTTTTCTATCCCGTCCACCCACATCTCTACTACCATCACGTCTTCCACCAACATCCCTTCTATCTACATTCCTCCGTTCACGATCACTCACGTTCCTCCTACGCCTTTGATCATCATCAACGCTTCTTTCTCGATTGGATTGTGGTGAGACTCTACTTCCCCCATGATTAGATTCAGGTGAAACCCTTCTTCGATTTTGATTCATCTCTAACATCATCTTCTCTAACCGACCAATTCCTTCGTTAAGCTTTTCACTAAAGTTTTCATTGATTTTTTGTTCCATCTCATCAGCTTCTTCTCTTCGATACAACGCTTCGACGTTTTGATGTCGATTAGCTCTCCTTGGTGGCATGATTGAATACTTCACAAATTCTACAACTCTAGCTCGGAAATGGTGGTTCGCGACTTAACTCCTCTCGGCCAAACTCAAACACTTTTCAACTTTTGATCCAAAAAGAAATGGATCGAAAATTTCCCCCCTTTGTTGCAATTTGTGATGAACACGATGAACAACAACCTCAAACTTCAACAAATCGGCTCCAAGACTCGATTTAGCTATGATTGGCTAAAACAAGCTCTGATCCCAAATGACACAGTGGATTAATCAAAACAATGTAGATCGATGAAAGTAGCAATCGGTGGATTGATGAATGCTGAAATGCCCAAATTCGTTGATCCGAAGATACCAAATTCTAGCTATCTCTAACACGTTGATCGCGCACAGTACCGTGAGGAGAGATCTGTGATTCTTGCACGTTGATCTAGCACACTAGATTCTGTGAATCGGCTTTTGCAGTCGTTGAATCGAGCGCACTCGATTAACCAAAAGAGGAGATAGGAGATTACACTCGACTACCAATTTGGTGAAAGCACAAAGCTAACAAAACAAGAATTTTATTTCAAATCAACTAAACTATTACAAATGACACCACTGGCCTATTTATAGAAGTTACAAATCAAAACAAAAATCTGTACAACTCTTAGGTCGTCTCCGACTTAACAAGGATTACGACTCAACAAAACACACGACCTAAAAGACACGACTTAACATAACAGAAAATACAAACAGAAAATACATCACTTAGGTCGTTGCCGACCTATCAACTTTACGCGACTTAACTTAGGTCGTACGCGACCTATCAAGACTTCCGACTTATAACAACAGATAAACGACCTAACAAATGAACGGCATCCGGAGCTTCGCGACCTAAGAATGAACGGCATCCCCCATTAGTGACTTAAAAATAAGCGGCTTCAGAAACCTCGCGACCTAAGGACCCAGTATCTTTGTGCGACCTAACTAGGTCGTAGGTCGTTGAATGACTTAACTTAGGTCGTGAGCGACCTAAAACTCCTCCTGAACAACTTTGCGCGCCCCCCTTCGCTAGCTCGTATGCGACCTATCTCAAGCGGCTTTGTAGCATCAATGGCCTGGATTAAAGCGGCATACGAATCCACGGCTTCAGGCGTTAACGACTTATCCCTTGACTCGTTAGGTCGTACACTACCCAAAACACTTCCCTTAAGTCGTTGCCGACTTAAGCCTTTTCCCTTAAGTCGTTGCCGACTTAAGCCTTGCGCATTTTCAACTTGTGTTGCTCCTCCTGTAAGTCGTGGGCGACTTATGTCTTCAAATCTGATGAGTCGTGGGCGACTCATGCTATTGCCTTGGTTAAGTCGTGGATGACTCACGCCACTTTTGTTAAGTCGGTCACGACTTAGATCTTCAATTTCCTTAAGTCGGTTACGACTTAGTACTTGGCCTGCATCAAACCTCAATGCCTGTGAGCATATAAAAATCTAACGGTGTCAATCCTAACTCAAAATCAGGAAAATGGAAGTTATGAGTAGTAGGCTACTATCTCTCAATCAGAGACTCTATAATGCTACGGTCTACATTGGCAAATCTATGTAAAGATAGAAAGTCATCGAAAGTTGACGCAAGAAGTCTAGCCAAAATAGGTTCAGGTAACTGATCATAATACTCAGACATACACCTATACTAACTATCTTGCATAGCTATGTGACGAACCTAAATATAATATTTAATACTGTTAACCTAAATAAACAAATAACATTTATATACTGGTGATGTGTTGTGCATCAAATAATAAAGAGTTAAAAGTATATCTGTGGCGTCGCTATAGCTGAAGTAAGACGATGCGAAATAGTGGCTGGCTAGTCGTGCAAAGATCGTAAACCATCTGCGGTCACCGTAGCATCCAAAGGAGTATGTACTAGTCTGATATCTGTATCGGTCGCATAACGAACTGTACGTCTACCAAGTCTAACCGGTCTGGGCGGCATATCGACGTAATATTAAATAAAAAACCTAAAAACTAAAAAACTTTAAACTTATAAAATTTTAAACTAAACGTGAAATGGAGGGAAGGGGGTTTAGTGCCTGATAGGGCGCTGGCCCCAGGCGCTTGTTCAACAAGCGCTTGATGTGGGTGCTTGTTGAACAAGCGCCTACCTCTAAATCAGTTGGGGAAATCACCAACTCCGATTTTTATAGCATACATTTTGTATACTTTCATGGCAAAACTGTTGGAGATCTCTCAGAGAGAACTAGAAGGTAAACAAAAGAAAATAAAGACTAACCTTGTATATTTCAAACTAGTATGAATGTTATACAGGATACATGGCTCTTAAACTTGAAAGTATAGGACTATGTAGTATGACTGCACCTAAGCAAGGGACGCATGCTGCTAGGTCTAACATAGGCCCGCTACGTACGGACTGGCCATACAAGATTATATCTTCCTCTTTGGCTCCAAAATTTTATTTCCAGCATTTGTACACAACTTCAATATTAGCATATGTGTTGTTTCACTTGGCTAAAATGGTCAAAACAAAAGATAACTAGAAAATTTGAGCAACTAATACGTTGTGACGTTTTAAAATTTGACAGGTAAATATACCTTTCCAATTGATTGTCCATAACCAGAGTAATCATATCTGCAAACATATCAAATAGGTCCAGCGTTAATATTGTAACCATAAACAAAAATAAATAATAAAAAATCTAATGTTCAAACAAAGCTTCAATCCTTAATGAAAATGAAGAGAGATGTATGCCTACTCTAATGTAAATTTGGACAATTAAAAAAGGTTCATATCATAGCAATTTGAAAATTTAAAATCTTGGTTCATACTCCTCTAATCCACTGGACATTTGTTAATAAGAGTTTGATATTTTAATCATTCAAGGCTAATTATTAATATCAATTACAATCACTTAATCTTGATTATTGTTCCAAACCTAAGAATATTAACTGTTTAAAGGTATATATTGATATGTAAGTTGTTTTGCGGACCAATAACACAAATGAATCATCGAAACTTTGTTTTGACTAATATCGATATTGAAGTAAAAAGAAGAAAAGGAAATTAGAAGGAAAAAATACCCCATAATATTAACTCAAAGGTGAATGCTAAGCTAGATGAAAAGCTTATGCTGTTGCTGATTGAAATAATTAGAAGGAAAAAATACCCCATAATATCTAAGCTATTTTGCAAAATGTGAACCGAGGAGATGAGAGAGAAATGGCAGAAGCTGATGGTGAAGCCCATTCTATTGCTGGAGTGGCCAGAGCAAGGATGGGGTAGCGATTTGTTTGGAGGATATGGGCTTAACTGGTTATGGGCTGGGATGGTTAATGGGTAAAACATAGTGCCAACTGCCAAGCGCTTGAGATTTAGAAAGGAGAACGTGAAGATCAACGCATGGGGGAAGTCGATCAGTGGCTACTGATGACAAAAAATTAAAACGAGGACAAGGGAAAAAAATGGTAAACTTGGTGAGAGGTGAGAAAATATGTAGACGAGGAAGTGGATCTGACGAAATTAGGTTAAAAGGCTGGAAATGGGAAGAAGAAGGGTGGCAGTTAAGGGTGTATTTGCATTAGAAAAGAAACGAAGGAGAAGGGGTTAGTTTTTTTTTCATATTTTCATTAGTTATGTAGAGGCGGAATTATTTGTTTGAGTATATAGAAAAGTTTTGGAACGTAGCGAATTTTTTTGAATTGGAGCCAAAAATTTTGTTACTTAGAGCTAAATTGAAACTTAGTAAAGCATTTTCGAATTGAAGCCAAAGATTTTATTACATAGAGCTAAAATCTTAGAATTTTGGCTTTAACCTTTTCGAATTTTCATAAATTTTAAATTTATTTAAAAGTTTTATTTTTTTATTTTTTTATCTTATGAAAATTTCAAAATTTTATTTTTAAATAATGTATAGTTTTATATTAATTTCGAAAAAATTAGGTTTTTTTAAATATTAAATATAATTATCAACTATATTTACTAAATATTAAATACGAATTAAAAATATTACTTCTCAATTATTAAATAATAAATATGAATTATTATTATTAAAAATAATTATTAAATGGTAAATATTAAATATTAGTCTTAATTATTAATTATTACTTCTTAATTATTTAATAGTAATTATCAATTATTAAATAATCAATAATAATTATTAATTATTATTTACTAATTATTTATCAATAGTAATTATTTCATATTAAATATTAATTATTTCATTGTAAACATTAATTATAATTATTAAAAGTTAGTTATAAAATAATACTTCTTAACTATTATAATTAATTTTTAATAATTAATTATTAAATATATTTAGTACAACTTTTTAGAAAAATAGTTGTTAAAAAATTGTTAATTGTTGCTTATTAATTATATTATTAAAAAGTAATCTTAACTATTGATTATTATTAACTACCAATTATTAATTTTTTAACATTC
This sequence comes from Allium fistulosum, assembly GCA_030737815.1. NCBI lineage: Eukaryota > Viridiplantae > Streptophyta > Magnoliopsida > Asparagales > Amaryllidaceae > Allium > Allium fistulosum. Next base: position 858,154,394 of record CM060903.1, read on the forward strand.
AATATTTATTAATAATTATTTAAACTTAATTATTAATATAAAATATTACTTCTTAATTATTTAATTTTGCTTATTAATTATTAAATTAAATATTAGTCTTAATCATTATATAATTATTAATAATTAATTATTTATAATTAATATTAATAATAAATTGGTAATTATTTAATAGTAATTATTAATAGATAAATATTAAAAATCATTTTTTAAATATTAGTTCTTAATTATTAAGTATTGCTTATTAAATATTAAATATTAATCTTGATTATTAATTATTTAATTATAATTATGAATTGTTTGTTATTAATTAGATTATTAATTACTTATTAATTATAGATAATAATTAAGAATTATAAATTATTTATTAATAATCATTAATTATAATAAATTATAAATAATGACTATAAGTTTGTCATTTGTAATTATCGGTTATAAATTACCACTTATAAATTATTAAGTAAGCATTAATTATTTGTTATTAATTATAAATTATAAATTAATAATTATTATAATATTTAAAGCAATAGTAAGCATATTCAAAAAAGTTAGTGTTAATTCGGCATTTTCCTATAATGAACGTTTACTCAAACAATTTTTACAACTTATTAGTAAAACAACTTTTATTGTAGTAAATTAATATTTACTACATTTAGGGGAAAGTTGTAAAAAAATAATTTTTTTATAACGATTTTGCAAGAAAAGTTGTTAAAAAGGTATTATTACAAAGTTTGCAAAAAAAAAGACTTTACAACGTTTTCTTTTAAAACGTTGTAAAAAACAAGGTTTTTACAACGTTTGCTTTAAAAAGTTGTAAAAGGGTATTATACAACTTTGTAAACATGAACGTTGTTAAAAAATGTAATAGGGTCCTTTTGTGGTAGTGAAAGTTGTAGTAGTAAAAAAATACATTGTATAATATCATTATTTGAGAAAATGATGTAAAATGAAATATAATAAGTACAAATTGCTACTGAATCGTATTGTTTAACCATAAAATGTTACCATAAGGTAATGCCAACTATTACACGATAAAATTGAAATATAAGCACTTTATTCTTTTTTTTGATTCGGTAAATACAAAATTGATACTACACTCTAGAATTATAAAATAATTGATGATAAATAACATGATAAAATATATTCAAATAATTAAATAAAAATGATACCACCTTTAAAAAGCTATGTAGTAGCATTATAAATTAACTTATGAACATAGTATTACAAATATTCAAAAAATAAAACAAAAAAGATACCACCTTTACTAGAAAAATCCTAAAATGATAGAAAGTGGAATTTAAAAAAATAAGTCAAAAATGATACAGCAACCGATAAAATCCTACTAAAACAAAAAAATGTTAAATACTTCACAAATAGATACTACAATTCATAAACGCCATTATAAGATAATATTGTGAGATACAATATGTACATCATCTAAAATGATCTATAATTGTTAATAAACCACTACTATAATCTTAAAAGGCTACTACAATTCAGAAACTGTTACTACAATTCATAAAATGCTAATATAAAGTAGCATTATGAACATAAATATGCATATTATATTTATTTAAAAAAATGATATTACACAGTGTCATTACAACACACATCCAGAAAGATGGTATAATAGTTTATAAATGACTACTATGATTTTGAAAAAGAAACTACAATTTAGAAATTACTACTACACAACAGACTTCAAACTTGTGCGCTCAAGGTTGAAGAATTTAGAGGAGTGTAGAAAGGCAATTGCTCAAGAGTTTTTAAAGAACTTTTAAGAAGATGAATTGGATTTGTAACGACCCGGAATTTCACCACATTAATTTCTGAATATTTAATCAATTTTAAATATTCAAATAATAGGTTTTATAATTAAAATAAAAAAAATTAAATAATAAATATTGAAGATAAAATAATTTTCAAAATTAGTTTACAAAAATATTTAGTTCAAAGATAAATCGAAAATGTGACCGGAAACTGTTTTTCAAATTTTCGAATTTTCATAGGCTAAAAGTTATCGTGAACGTTGTGAACTCTATAGCATAAACATACACATATATAAATGAGTTAGAATATGTATATATACGTGTATTAGTGCATGTATATATATATTCATACTTAAGTATATAAGATTTAAAATAAAAAGTTTAATGAAAAAGAAAATGTCGCATCAAATGAAACATGTTTAGACATGATTTGACATTTTGGTAACTTAGTCATTATTTCATGTTGGCTGTGACATGAAAGGGTGGAGGCTTAGGGTGGCATGTGGTACATGAAAGGGAGGAGACATGGTGAGGTGGCATTCAAGGAGTGGAGGGCAAAGTACTAAGGGTAGATTGGTAATTGTGCTTTTTCAATTTATACAAAACTTTTTTTTTTACATTTTCTCTTTTTCATTTTATCATTTCATCTTCATTTCAAAACTTTCTCATTCATGTTTCCTAGTTTCATAAGCTCTATAATGGCTTCCTAACTATTTTCTAAGTATTAAAAACCATAGCTTTCTACTTTAAAATCACTTTCAAAAACTTGTATTGGATATCTTCTTCTTTCATTTTCTTCCTAAATTTTACCTCCTATTCTCATAGTCATAACTCCCTAAAAAATACTCCAAATAAAAAATTCTATTTTTCTAAATTCAAGGGAATCGAGTTGGCTAGAATTTTCATGTACACCATTTCTTCAATTTCTGAGAGTTATTGGGAGGTAAATTCATTTCTTCACAAAGCATTTTCGAACCCAGAATTTCAAGTCCGAAAATGGTCCTTCCTCTTTTGACCATATCTTCTTCAAAATTAACTGTAATTGAGTGACTCCTTTTTTAAAATTGTAGAGAAAAGAATTTTATAAAACTTTTCCCTTGGTCACTTTTCCAAAATCTGAGAGTAAATAGTCTAAACATCAGTTATAAAATGACCTATTTTCGACTTTATTTTTTAGAGTTCGATGATTATCCAAAGTCACTCCATCTTACCAAAACAAGTTTCACTTTCTTCTTCTTTCAAGGCCGAGCCTACCCAGTGTATCATGGGTCTAAGACTCCATCTTTTACTTAGGAATGGAAGTGCTAGGTCATACCCTAAGTTAGCTAGAGTTTGGATAGCTTTCGGTGAGTAAAACTCTTAACTTATTTTTGGGAAATATTTTACTTTAGTTACATTGTGATATATATTGCTTGCTTAGTTTGGATATGATGTGAATTTGTTCATATTTGGATTGGAAATGTATATGTGTGATGGATGCAAACATGTTAAGTAAATGTTAATTAGCAAACTAGTTAGTAAGTAAAATTTTACCCTAAAAAACTAAAGCTTTAAAACTATATTAATGTTCAAATTTATTGCCTATGAATGCTCGTTATATGTATACTTAAACCATTGCTATGGATGCTTGTTGTATGTATGCTCAAACCATTTCTATGTGATGTTTGGCTGTGTTGATAATATTATAAACTTGTTTGCCGAACTGCTCGTATAGCGATAGTCGTCGTACCGACACTTTCGGAAAATCACTTCTTATCAAACCATTTGGTTTCATCTTCGTGCTTGCAATTGTTTTACAAGTTAAGCAAGATTTTGATTAATGATGTTTTAAAAAATAATTAATTATTTTAATAATGATTATTTAATTTAATTAAGTATTTAATTAATAAGGATTAAGGTTAACCAATTAACTTAATAATGATGTGTTTTAAATTTAACTAATTACTTAGTTAATGATGTTTTAAATTTAATTAATCATTTTATTTAATGATGTTTAAGGCTAATTAATCTTTTGAAAATGATGGGTTAAAGTTAATTAATTAATTAATTAATGAAGTTTTAAAATTAATTAATCGTTTTAATTAATGACTTTTAAAAGGAAATCAACTTGTTTTAACTTTAATTATCTTTCCTTAATGATGGTTTAAATTGATTAATCATTTTAAAATAATGATATTTAATTATTAATTAAGTAATTTAAATAATTATATTTAAATATTATTAATTATTTAAATTAATGGTGTTTTAAAGGTGATTTACCCTTTTTAATTAAAGGTTATTGGAGTTAATTAATCAACTTTATTTATGAAGTTTCAAAGTGAATTTATCAAAGTAACAAGGATATTTTGACTTTGTTATTCATTTAAATAATAATAATTAATTATTCATTCATTTAATTAATTATATTTTACTAATTTATTAGATTAATAAGTTTTAATGTGGTTTACCCTTTTTATGACTTAAAGACATTTGAAGTTCAAAAATCAAATTGTGTGATGAAGTTTAAAGTTAACTAATCAATGAATAAGGATGTTTTAAGTTATTAAGTCCTTTTTAAATTGATGTTTTGAAGTTAGTAAACTCTTTTAACAAAGTGTTTTAAAGCTAATGATTGTAAGGTGAGGCCAAGCATGAATTCGGGTTTTTAAAAGAAAATGTTTGATTTGTTTATGGAAATGAATTAATTTCCATAAAGCGGTTCACTTATATGGAAACGATTCATTTGTATACTTAGCACTAAACATCGAAGAAGTAGACTTGTCGCTATTTCGAAAGTTAAGAATAATCGTGAGACATGACTTTAAGGTAACACTACCTTGACTTATCCGGTATTATTGTTAACCGAGAAATAGTACAAGTTGGAATTCAATGAGTGGTGATAAGTATACAAGACTTAATTTCCATATACGATCGTTTTATATCTTCGATAGTTGGTTTCTCAACTATCGGTTACTTCAGCTTCCTTATTATCGTCATTCTAAGAGATGCGTTGCTCTATTGAGCTTTGATATCCTTTGTCGGAGATGACTGAAACCAAAGAGCGAGTAGGGGCCAAGCTATGTGGGGTTGCTCCCATTAGGGTATTTTCATATCCACTCTAGATTGGATTCGTTGTTGCGCATTGAGATGTGAAGTACTCGGAATCTCGATAACAAATGGCGGGGTCCGGCTTGGAGGTTTCCGAGAGGCATCGGAGTTCTCAAGTATATTTCTAGAGGTATACTTTCCGTAAGGGGGGTGCACCCTCCTAGTCATTGTTGGAAATTTTCTTTTTCTTATTTGATTCGAACCTTTGAATCTGTTTTCTTTAATTACAATGGGAAGATTCGACCACTTTTCGCGGTGTTCAATTATTGGTTTTGTCCATTCTATCGAGTTTGGATAGTTATTTTGTTTAGTCAATTCTATCGAGTTTAGAATGTTGTCTTATTTTATCTATTCTATCCAGTTTGAATTTTTATTCAGACTATTTCCATTCTTTCAAGTATGAATGTTATACTAATTGTTCCAATCATCTATGTTTGGATTTGTTCCCTATTGTTCTCCATTTTTGTTATGTTTGGTTGTTGTTTATGTGGGAGAAAACCCGTTCAGCGTTAGCAGCGTGGTCCCACATATTATTGTTTAAATACTTTCCATTTGTTTCATAGTTTTACTTATACCAGATATTTTGTCTGACCCTTGTTGTTTATTTTCCCTAAACTCTCGAGTACTCAATTATATTTGGGTAGTCCAAGAATAGCAGGTTTTCTTTGGATTTCTTTGAAGATGGTGATCGAGCAGGCGACTCCTTAGATATCTAGTTATTTATTTCAGTTGTATGATTATGTAGGTGTATTTTGTATCTTAAAATGAAAAGTCAGAATGTATAGCTATCAATCTGTTAGATGTAGTATTTTTTATATAACTCTGATAACTCCTTATAAGGAGTAACCTTTTGTACTATATCATTTTATATTATATGTAACCATTCCGTTGTGAGGTTTATCTATTCTGTCTTGTTCGGTTCTTTATTTCACCCAAAGACAACTTATCTTTCGGATGCTTGGGCAACAGCACACGAATACCGAGGATGTATTAAGTGTCGTTTCCAGGGATCAGAAAGGTGGGTCGTCACAAGATTCTTTTTCTATGTGTTATTTTTCTTTCCATCAAAGGAATAGCAATAGATTGGTGTATGTGTAGAAACTGCAGCTCAGAACTCAAAATGTGAGAAATTTGAACAGTCAGGGCAATGAAGAAACGATTCTTTTAATACATTCATAAATTCTATTAATAACAGTTGTAACTAATAAATAGATAAAAAGACTCATCTTTTCAGTTTTGAGAGTTGAAATAAAAAAGGAAAAGAGAGAAGGAAGAGCAGTGGAGAAACCAGCTTTTTTTCATCGCAGTGCAGTGCATGGTGCCAAGCGCGCCATCAAAGTGCCACATGCGCCCATTAGCCCAGGCGCGCATGTGCATTCATGTGCGAGCTTGTTTGGCAATTCATACTACCCATGCCTAATTAATAAATAGTAGAAATAATGATATATAAAGAAAAGAATAACAAATATCATGCAATATGGGGCTAAAGCCTTATTGTAGTTATCCAACAATCTCTTACTAACTACAAGAAAACTCCAAATAGATGAAACACAAACAACCTGAGTAAAAGAAAAGTTTCGTACATATACACCAATATATTTTGATTTGAATTGATGCACAAGAAACGAAGCTACAACTTTGTCTATGTAGTGGTGAATTTCTCTTGAACTACAAGATTTCATTGAAACTTCACAACTCGTAATACACTTTGATATTTATACTTCTCTGCGATATTTATGCGCTTTTATGGTCGTGCGCTTTCCTTGAAAACTAATGAGTGCTCTAGAGAGATCAACTAAAATCTCACATAGAAGGCGGCCCCACCTTCATACTCAAGTAGGTAAGTGCATCAAGTGCATTACCCTAACACCACAAAATTTGGCTATAGACTCATTAAAAGCATGAGGCTCAACCTTAAGTCAGATAATAGAATCCATGAAGTGCATTTCAAAAGCCATGAATGGACTCGGTAGGGGAGGCCATGTGATGGCTAATAGGCAAGGGTTTTGATTGAATTAGGGGGAAAGAATGGGTAAGAGAGAAATGTGGATCATGATCCTAACTTATCTCTCTGATCTCTTCTCTATAAATGCATCTCAACCCACACTCATTTACCACTTTTTGGATCCTCCTTCTACCTTACTTCTGAATGAAATATATCCCCTTCACCTCCTCCATTTCCAAGCTTAAATCAAATAAAAACAAACGTTATTCGATAGTTAATGGTCTTCAGTTTAGAAGCTAGCAACATGCTGAATTGAAAGTTCAAGGAGTAGATCTCTTTGTTTCAACATGTACCTATTGGCTTTGGAGATAAATTAATTTTCTGACCTACAGTAATAAATTATAGCTTAGATAATTTATATATCATATACTATATTGTTAGTTAGGTGACGATTTAATTGTATCGATATACCGTTATATTCAGAATGGTTGTATAATTATATGCTTGTATAATTATTCTAAAAAAATTTCTTTTGACATATAAATTTCCCTAACACTCACAGCATGAAAATAAATAAATTAATATTTTTGATTTGAATTAATTTAATATATATTATATAAACTATATAAATTTCTTAATTTAAATATTAAATCTTATATTAAACAAAATATAGTTTTAAAATTTTAGAGGAATAGTTTTATACTTAACTTTCAGCATAAATAAAATATTTTTAAATTATTCATATTAATTAAATATTATATAAATAAATTAATTTCATAAATACATAATAATAACAAATATAGTATATAAAATATGTTTTAAATTTTATAAAATTAAATTCATGCCTAATATATTTTTGGCATGTAAAAACCCATTTTTTATATATATTTTTTAAATATTTAAATACTTGCGAAATTGATAACTGAATTTAAAATTGATTTTTAAATTATAAAATATATATAAAGTACTTAAATGTTAAAATATCATTTAGATTTTAAAAGAAGTACTAAAATACATAATTATCTTTTATAATTAATTTTTAATTTTACATTAATTTCCATACGAAAATTTATTTAATAAACGTTTAAAATTTTAAAAAAATTTGCCATGAGAATTATCGGTGTGTTTACATATATTTTATATGTGATTAATTTATGCATTAATATATATATATATATATTGTTAAATTATTTAACATATATGTGTGTGTGTGTATATTTATACATACATTTATTTAATAAATAAAATAAAATTTTGTTTTTGGATTTCATAGTAAATAAATAAATTTTAAATGGTTTTAAATATGAATACACATAATTATATATATATGTATCTATGTATGTATGTACGTACTTTATAAATTCCATATATATATATGTGTGTATATATGTATATATTATTCAAAATAAATTATATGTATGTGTGTGTATTTGTAATGTTTGTATACATGAATCAAAGCATATAAGTTTGCATTTGGACAATATATTGTATACTTGAGGGTCTAACATGTCGTTGCGATGTAAATCCCAACATTTACGTATGAACATGTCAAACCTTGCACGGATTTATTTGTTATACATGCACACAAATATATATATGTGTACATGATACTCATTTATATAATACATAATATTAATTACATAATATAAAACTATATTATAAATTTAAATAAAATAATGATTTTATTTGAAATAAATTTGGAAATTTTCAAAATAAATTAGACTTTATAGGCCCAATAAAGATCCAAAATGGTTAAAAAAAATTGAAATTTACCTATTTCTTCCTCTACGGGCTGGCCTAGTTCCAGTAATAGTATAAGAGCCCAATAGCCTATGCGTCTAAATTAGTCATGTTAGGGTTAACTAATTAAGCTCACAGCCCAAATAGTAAGGTGTCTAGAAAGGTAGTCTTGAAGGATTGTGTTTGGGTATTTAAGTACTCTGCCCTACCTGGTTACCGATCTGGACTGAACAAATATATGGGTCGATAGGTTATCCCAAATAGAAAAGACCCATTTTGAATTGGGGTTTGGGCAAATTATTTGAAAAATAAAATTATAAGATTTTAAATTTAAAACTTAAATTGAAAATAAGATATATATATATACATACATATACATACATACATACATATATATTATAAAGGTTATAACATAATAAAAAATTTCAAGATGCTTGAAAATTAATACAAATTAATTTTGAAAATTTTAATTTTATTAATCAGATTAACAAAAATAAATTAATTAAATAAGTTAATTAATGAAAACATATATATATATGTATGTATGTATGTATTATATTTTTTATATGTTACGTTATTTAAAATGATTAAAATAACATAAGTATACATGTATGAATATAAATGGATTTCAAAATTAATATAGTATAAATAAAATTGATTAATTAAATAAATTAATTAAAAGTATAATATACATACACACATACATACATATAAATATATGATATATGTGCTACACTATAAAGGTTATAGTATATAATAAATATTAAATATAAATGTTATATTAAATTAACATAAAATAATTTAAATGTTGATTAATTAAAATTAATTAAATAAGATTTAGTTAATATTATATTATACATAAGACTATTATATAAGTAATAAGAAATATAAAAGTTATATAATAATAAAACTTATATAATATGAATGTATAAACCTAAGGTGGAACATTATGGAAACTCTAAATAGACCTAAAGAATAAATACATACGTAAATGTATGTAGACCGTGATTTTCGATGTGTCCAACACTTGAATCACAATGGTATGTCATTAGGAATACATTATTCCATAAGTCAATATCACTTAATATAATATATTAAAGATTATGAATCTTCAATATAATATTGTCCACTATCAGTTATATATTAGAAGATTACTTGCATTCTCTTTAGTTGTTGAGCTTTCCTCAAGCTAGGGATGTTATATATATAGTACTATTAATATATTGAATATACGAGATAAGATAACTGCATGCATTCGTTGAACTTTCCTCAAGGTATGTGCATTATACTTAGGTAGGTCCGAGTGGATAAGCAATATTAGAACAAAGTACCACGGGTTAGGAGTTGAATATGGTACAGTCGATAAGGAGTTATCCATCGTATATGGGAGTATGATTTGTTGAGCTTTCCTCAAAGTCGGAATTCCAAGACATACGAGTCCTAACATCTACTAGTGAAGTCAAAAAACTTATGTGTTTCGACTTAGGGTTTGGCGAATCATAAAACACTAATAGGAGCTTATTAGTAAAATGAAACGTAAAGTTTAACCTTACTAATATTATAAGAATATCTAATATGTTAATCTCCTAATAATCTACCCAAGAAAACTTGCAGATAATGTCAAATCCAAGACACGCTGATATAATAGCGAGTTTAGTAATCTATGACTTGTGCTCTGCTAACAAGACCCGTTGATGACAAACACCAAGACCCACATGTTGCTTAAATTAAGTGGGTCACTGACCTCAAAATTGCTCAAGTATTCATGCTATCTACTCTAGAAAACCAGTTGCAATGGCAACGCGAATCAATGTCTATCCATGAGACTTTTGATAGTCTCAAGGCACTATTTGTTGAGCAGTCTCATTCGCAAGGTACGAGACTACTAAGAAACTGTACAGTACCAAAATGAAAAAGGGACAAAAGGTGAACGATTTCGTGTTAATAATGAAGAGCTATATTGATAGGCATGTATCATTAGATGTGACTATAAGCAATGACTTACAAGTCAATTTGATCCTAGGTTCATTGACACCTCAGTATGAATGGTTCATACTGAATTATAATATGAACAGTATAAATGTGAATCTCATGGAGCTCCTTAATATGTTAAGGTTAGCCGAATCGCAATCTAAGTATTAGTCAGTTATGCTTGTAATTAAAGGTGCCGCATTATGTTCAAACTGTTTGAAGAAGGGAAATAGAGAAGGTAAGAACTAAAGTAAGAAAGGAAATAAAGTCGTTGATGACAAGGGTTGGTGTCACCACTGTCATAAGAAATGACATTGGAAGAGAAACTGTTCCAAACATCTTAAGATTGTGAAAGAAAAGAAGCACAACAGTTCTATAGTTCCATCAGGTAGATTTATGATTCAAAATATTTTTGTAATTAATAAAATGACTTGGGTTTTAGATACAAGATCTGGAACTCACATTTGTAATTTGTTATAGGGGATGAGGAATTGGCATCGCGTGATGAATGACAAAATGAGTTTTCAAGTTGCTATAGGTCTATTGTAGATGCAATGGCAGTGAGATATTTTTATTTATGTTTGCCTGGTGGTTTTGTTTTGGCATTAAATAAGTGCTATTTTGCAAAATACTTTATTTGTGGAATTTCTGTTTCTAGATTGTCTGAGACTGGATATATATTTTATCATGTGAATAATGTTATGAACATTAGTTTAAATGGAAATAAAGTCTGCGATGGTTCTTTTGAAAATGGAATTTATGTGATTAATAAAAATTATGTATGTTCTGTGAGTAGTTCTAGTAGAAATATAAATAATAATTATTTTTGGCATTGTAGGCTAGGTTATATTAATGTGAAACGACTGTTCAAACTGAAAACCAAAGGTTTTTTACCATACTAGATTCTAAATTATTTGACACGTATGAGTCGTGTCGCAAAGGGAAAATGACCAGGCACCCCTTTAGTGGAAGCAATGAAAGGGTTGATAAACTCTTAGGGATAGTACACAGTGATGTATGTAGCCCAATGCCTGTAGTAACCAAAGATAATAGTTCTTACTTTGTTACCTTTACAGATGATTTCTCGAGACCAAGATATGTATATCTTACGATGAACAAATCTGATGTTTGCGAGATATTTAAGGAGTATAAAAATGAAGTTAAAAATCAGAAAAAACAAAAGATTAAAATTCTTCGATCTGATCGAGGAGGGAAGTACATTGGATGAGATCTCCAACGGTACTTAAAGGATAATGGGATTATCTTTCAGGTTAGTCCATCCTATACTCTACAACACAAGGGTGTGTCAGAGTGAAGGAACAAAACCTTATTAGATATTGTTTGTTCCATAATGAGTAAAGATGAGTTGCCTTTGTCCTATTAGGGAAATACGTTTTGAAATCACAGTGCATATGCTTAGCATAATACCCATTAAGTCTGCACCTAAGACGCCATATGGTGTATGGCAAAGTAAAAAACCCCACTCCAATTATTTAAAGGTGTGGGGATGTCCGGCCTATGTTAAGAATATTGGCCCTAATAAGTAGAACATTGGCCCTAATAAGATTGAGGTGGGATCAACTTTGTGTAAGTTTATAGGATATCCTAAGAACTCTAGGGAATATATTTTCTACAACACAGATGAACAAAAAGTAATTGTTTTCGCACATGCTATCTTTTTAGAAAAGGAATTTCTATCAAAGGAAATTAACAGCGAAGTTGTAGACTTAGAAGAGATCCAAGAAATTAACATTGAGGCTGAACTAGTTGGAGAACCGAGTTCACCAATATACGATAACACACAACCTATTAGAAGGTCTAGTAGAGAATCTCGCACACCAAAGAGATATTATGATTTCCTCATGGATCGCGAGAAGTAGGACAATGTCTTAGATGATAATACTCCTCTATCTTTCCAACATGCACTATAGAGCAAAGACTCCGCACTCTGGCTTGGAGCAATGAAATTTGATATGGATTCCATTTATGAAAAGAAACTATGGACTTTGTCAAACGTATCCAAAGGAATAAAACCCATCGGCTACAAATAGATTTTTAAGAAAAAGCTAATTCAGACGGAGAAGTAGAGAATTACAAAGCTAGGCTAGTTGCAAAAGGATTTTGTCAAATTCAAGGTGTCGATTATGACGAGATCTTTTCACCCGTAGCCGGACTTAAGTCCATTCGGATTATGCTGGCAATTATAGCATTGTATGGCTACAAACTTTGGCAAATGGATGTGAAGATGGCATTTCTAAATGGTGATTTAGAAGAGGTCGTCTTTTTGCCACATCCTAAGGGTTTTGTAGTTAGTAGGAGTGAAGGTAAGGTTTGCAAATTTTTAAATTCCATATATGGACTTAAACAAGCTTCAAAGAGTTAGAATAAGTGTTTTGATAAGGTAATCAAGCAGTTTAGTTTTTATTAAAACGCAGAGGAAACGTGCATATATGAAAAGGAATAGGGCAAATCTATTGTATTTTTAGTGGTATATCTCAACAATCTATTATTGATTGGAAATGACACTTCGTTATTACAATCAATGAAGGCTTGGCTTTCTAAGAATTTCTATATGAAGGATTTGGGAGAAGCAGCCTATATACTAGGTATAAAGAACTATAGAGATAGATCTAAGAGGCTACTAGTGTAACGATTCCGAAATTCACTATTCTTTTGAAAAAAACTGACCTTGATTTAAGTTGAGAATTTTAAATCTTAATTTAAAATTGATGTTGCATACGATTGGTTGAATGAATAAGATCTGAAATAAAAATATAAAACAAAAATTTTAAACGGTAAGAAATTTAACGTAAAATCGGTCGTTGATAAAACTGTGAAATTTTTGGTTTCATAAATTTAAATATTTTACATGGAAATATTTTGGAAGACTTTATAATAAAAGCATCGACCTTGTTTCGTCGAATTCCAATTTCGCTAGCCCGATTAAATCGATTTATATGATCAATTTACGGTAGCGACAACCGATATTGCGTAAATAACGTATTTTCACTCGAGGGTTAAATAACCAGTTTTCTATGCGCTAACGCGTTCGTATCGACACACTGAGCACAACGATGTTTCATTTCGCGTATTTGGCTCTCGTTTGTTCTGAGCGTTGTTTTAGTACGTGTAAACGGTGGTTATTATTTTATTTATAGAGTTCGTTTGCTACTGGAATTATATAATGTACGGCCATTTATAGGAAAATTTATAAATTGCGTTACCAGTGAGTCACGTTGAAAATTTATACACGTTCAAAAAAAAAATTGAATCGGTAGTAAAATTTGGAACTGGCATAGGCTTGAACGAGTAAATAGAGCAAAAGAAGTGTTCCAACTCCTTGACACGTGGCCACTACTCTTTCCTTGTTACGTGGCCACTACTCTTCCACCTTTTGCTTTTATATATGTTCATACGTGAGATAGAAAACCCAGTGCATTTTCCAAAGCACCTCTGACATTTGAAACCGCCACACCTCCACCGAGCTCCGCACCCTTCACCGCCAGACTGCCCTCACCTCCAATAGCCGCCGCACCACCCCTGACACACCCAGCCTCCGGCCACATCATCCCATCCACAGCCGCGGCCATATTCATTTATAAAAAAATAAACTAAAAGCTTGCACGGCCGAGCCTTGCCTTCATCATTGCACCTCCCTACCACCACCAGCCTCACGCCGCAACACCGAGAATCGCCACACCATCCTTAGCCGACCGGTTGCTTTCCCTTCCTCTCATGTGCTTAGCCGTGTGTGTATATATATAGTTATATATATACAGTATAAAAAGAGAGTTTTTTTAAAAAAAAGATAGAAGGAGAAGTTATTGTCCGGGTTGGAGATAAGACGTGTACGAGTTTAAGTGACGACGTTGAGTTGATTTTTGTCACGTGTCGTAGGCCGTTCGTGGATCGTATCGGGTTATCGTCATTAAGGTGAGTGTTTCAACCCACTCACAAAGCACTATATTATTCTATTGCATGTTAAATTAATATCATGATGATATAAAATTATTTGGTTGGTTGTTTGTGAATTTAAATTGATATTAAATTGAATATGACTTGCTAATTGAACGCCCTGATATGCAATGGTTTATAATTTTTGCGATATATGTATGGTTAAAATAATTTAAAATTTGAATGCATATGTATACCCATTAGTTGACCGTAATTGGTGATCGTGTGATTTTCTTTTATATGTTGACCACTGTTTGATATAAGTCTGTTATCACCCTGTTAGAATCATTGAAGTTGTATTGATTATATATGGATCATTAGAACATTTAAACGTAGTATAAAAACCTTGGACACCTCATGCTGATATGTGGAAAATGTTAGAATAGATAATTTTGTTGTTTTGATCAAATTGCGAATTTTACAAATAAACTGTTGTTTTGTCCTTATTTGATTTTTTTTTCATGCATGTATGTATTTGTTTCCAAATTTTTGATATGTTAAAAGAATGACATTTTGAATAGCGTAGTTCAAATTTTGATCGTAAGTTTACGTCTAGATTTTTCAGAATAATTTATTTATTTAAATATGAAATAAAAAGGTGTTTGGTAAAATAGAGCTTTTTTTTAACTTGAAATGCTTTTTTTCTATAACTCCATCCCGGCAAAATAAAAATATTTTGTAAGAAACCCGTATCAGATTCTATCATTTATTATTTTCTATATTTTATTCCTTGAAAAATAGGATTATTAAAAATTGTTGAATTTTTCAAATCATTATTTTGACATGAATTTTTTTTTGTCAATCCTTCATATTATTTTAAAAATATTTTGTAAAGGGAACAATATTTATTTCGATCATCGGTAATTTTTAAATTTTAATCTTAGAAATTAGACGTTTGAAAATTTGGGAAAATTATCCATTTGATTTGGAAAAATACGAAACTTTCTTGGAAATTCTAGAAATCTAGTATAAGGACTCTGGAATTTTATTTTGAATATTTCCATGGATTTGTGAGGTTTTAAAATTTTATTAGTATAAAATTCTACGTATTTAAAATATTAAAAATAATAAACTATTCTGGAAATTTCTGTAAATTTTCTTGTAAATTCCTGAAGTGCAGTAGAATATTTTTTATATTAAAAACTTTTTGATATTCTCTATAGAATTTTCTATAAAAATTAAAATTGGTCAAACTGGCATATTTCATACGATTTTGATTTAACTGACATAAAAATTTATAGTCCTAACTCAAGTGTATTGTTTTTCACTATGCTCGGGTCAACCTGAGTTTTTTAGTATTCATTTGGAGGCATTGATATTGAAGTTGAAGACGGTGTTTGAAGACCATATTATTATTATGTATTATTTCCACTGCATGGTTATTTGGTTTGTATATGGTTGACTCTGATAATTGATAAATCAAATGTAAAGAATTTAATTAGCAGCTTCATGAACTTCTTATTTATGTATTATATTTTATTCCTTTCGTTGTGTGAGATTCTTTGTTCTGTTCTATTCTCTTTTCTTGTTTATTTCTTATTAAACCCTATTGACAATCCATCGTTTTGAATGGTTTGGGTCTGATGTGTGGATTATTGTCGACTTTAATCGTTCAAAATGGTGGGTCGTTACAACTACGATTGTCTCAAACCCTGTACATAGATACCATACTGAAAATGTTTAACATGGAAAATTCCAAGGGTGGAAATGTTCCAACGCAGTTTGGAATTATCCTTTCTAAGAAAGATGCTCCTCATACCGATGAGGAGAAAGAGCATATGAAAAGGATCCCCTATGTTTCAACCGTAGGATCCACAATGAATGTTATGTTATGTACAAGACCGGATGTGGCATTCGCATTAGGATGCATAAGCCGATACCAGTCTAATCCTGGAGAAAAACATTGGATGGTAATAAAATGTATACTGATGTATTTAAGAAATACTCGGGACTTATTCCTAATATACGGGAATAGAGACCTCCTTATAAAGGGGTATATGGACTCTAGCTTTCAAAACGATATAGATGATAGTAAATCGGTGTTTGATTATGTCTTTACACTTAAAGGCGAAGCCATCAGCTGGAAAAAGTATAAGCAAGGGATGGTAGCTAATTTAATGATGGAAGCTGAGTACATCACCCTCAATGAAGCAGCTAAAGAGGCAGTCTAAATGTGAAAGTTTTAAAGGGAGCTTGGAGTAATTCCTGATTCCGAGAATCCAATGGCATTGTTTTTTGTTAACAATGCGGTGATATAGACTGCAAAGGAGTCTAGAGCACACAAGAAGTCATGGAATATTCTTCGGAAGTTCGACCTCATTAGAGAATTCATTGAGAAGAAAGTGGTCGTGATACAAAGGGTAGATACCAATGACAACATAGCAAATTCATTCACTAAGGGTCTAGCTCAAACATCTCTCGAGAAGCTGATTGAAGGGATGAGATTGAGATTTCATAATTGGCTCCAAGTGCAATTGGGAGATTGACAGAGTTAAGGGTATGCCATAGGGGCAATTCTATAATTTATTGTAAAATATCAAGTCTATAATCAATTCTAGTTCGTAATAAAGATGTTTTTCTTTTGTTATATATTTGTTATAATATGTTATAAATAAATTCAATGTTTAATTAAAATATATTTAATAGAAAATCCATAAATAACGTGTTTGTGAAAGTAATTACAAATAGTTGTAATCATGAGTAGTGTAAACACATCATTTTAAATATTTCTAGTCAAGATGCATCGAGATCGGATATCAATACATCCATAGAGACTAGAGTGCTAATGCTTTCCAAGCGTTGGGCAGTGTATTAGTCATGACTACTAGGGGCACCAAGGGGTTATGTATTGATGGTTATTGGATAAGTATGAAATGACTCACTCAAAAGTTTACTTTTGGTTAAGTTAACTAAGGTCAAAAATAATGTATCGATATGATTTATTTTCATAATATACTGTCGATCTTTAATATGAGAACTCGGTTGTGATTATAGCCAAATCATGGCACGATGTCCATCGAGTGACTGTAGTTGGGTCGAGTGGAAGTATCAGAAGTAAAGCACAATTCAAGACAGGATTCGTCACCGTGGTTATATGGGGTTACTATCGAGGTCAACTAAAGTCAACTCAAAGTCAAAATCTTGGGCTAGAGTCATTCTGTTTATAATAATTGCTATTATTGAACCAAAGACTTTGTGTTTTGATTATAGAGTTGAAAATGGACAATGTTGGAATTTTGACCATTATCGAATTCTACAAGTCCAAAGTGATATAGTTTTGACAAAGAGAATTTGTGTAAGAAATAGTCACAACTGGATAATGCTTCAAGAAAGTAAAATTGGATTTCACCGAAACCAGATAAGCGATAAATTTGGCCAAAATGTCACACCACCTGCTAAGTGAAGTGTAAATGTTAATATTTGAACAGTTCGATATTAATCGCTGACCAAATTTACACCTAAAGAGTCATACAATCGAAACGTTGAATACTCCTTTGACCAAATAATTTAATTAATTTGTAATTGTTATAAATTAATTAAAATAATTAGTATTTATGAAATATTAATTATAAATTCTTAATTGATTTGTTAAACAATATTAATAAATATGTTAATAATAGTTATAAATATATTAATCGGTATACGATATCGATACACGTTTAAATTGGATTTAAATGTGATGAATATTGTTCGGCTAAAATTGGATTTGAAGCCCATATAGGAAAGAGGATTTTTGAACATGAATGGACCAGGTAGGAGTGGAAATGTGATGGCTAATAGGCTAGGGTTTTGATTGGATTAGAGGAAAAGAATGGGAAATAGAGAAATCAAGATCTTGATCCTAACTTATCTCTTTATACTCTCCATTATAAAAGCATCTCAACCCACACCCATTTACAACTTTCTGGAGCATCCACCTACCTTATTTCTGACCAAAATATATCCCCTTCTCCTCTTCCACTTCCAAGCTCAAATCAAATAAAAACAAATGATATTCGATAGTCGGTGGTCATCAGTTCAGAGCTAGTAACATGTTGGATTGGAATCTAGTTTAAGGAGTTAATCTCTTCATTTTGACATGTACTTATTGCTTTAAAGATGAGTTAATTTTCCGATCTACAATAATTAATTATTTCTTAGATAATTTATATATCATATGTTGTATTGTTAGTTAGGTGACGAATTTAGTATAGTCACATTCAGAATGGTTGTATAATTATATGCTTGTATAATTTTTTTAAACAAATTTCACTTGACATATAAATGCCTTTAATACTCACGACATAAAAATAAAAAATATTATGTTTTGGATTTAAATTAATTTAATATATATATTATTTAAAATATATAAGTTTCTTAATTTAAATATTAAATCTTATATTAATAAAATATGGTTTTAAAATTTTATATGAATAGTTTTATACTTAAATAACTTTTGGTCTAAATAAAATATTTTTAGTATACATACATACATACATACATACATATATATTATTTAAATACAAATCAATTAATTTCATAAATTCATAATAAAAAAATAGATTATATAAAATTTGTTTTAAATGTTATAAAATTAAATTCATGCCTAATATATATTCGCTTGGTGATATATATACATATATATATATAAATACATGTGAAATTGATAATTGAATTTAAAATTGATTTTTAAATTATAAAATAAATATATAATATTTAAATGTTAAAATAGTTTTTAGACTTTTAATGAACAATTATCAAAGTATAAAATTATCTTTTGAAATTAATTTATTTTTAAATTTTCATTAATTTACATACGGAAATTAATTTAATAGATATTTAAAATTTAATATAAAAATTAATTTGGCATGTGAATTATCTGGTGTAATTTCATATATTTTCTATGTAATTCATTTATGCAATTATATATATATTATTAAATTATTATATATATATATATATATTATAGATACATGTTTATTTAATATAAAAACTTAAATTTTGTTTTTGGATTTTTTCATAAAATGAATAAAATTTTAAATGATTTTAAATATACATATACATAGTAATATATAAATATACGTACTTTATAAATTCCATATATATATATATATATATATATATATTGTAACGACTCGTAATTTGATCATTTTGAATTAGAATATTTAATTAATTTTAAATATTTAATTTATTTTTTAAATGATAAATAATCCATTTTAATTATTTTATAATGATAATAAGTGATTTATAATGGTTTTATAAATATATATAAAGATCTACAAACTTCGTCGCATTTTGGCAGATCGACATCGTATTTTTATAAATGGATTTTAATATTATTTAATATAGTTTTATAGCTTAAATAATATTATTTTAATTATTTAAATATGATAAGAAATTTAATTTCAAGTTTTATTTACATAAATAAATAGTTTGATTAAAAACTGAAAATATGACCAGAAATCAGATTCCGAATTTACAACGATTTGACAAATTGAAATTATTTTAAGTTGTAGAAACCTTGTTTGACATGCACATGTATATATAAATGTGTATCATAATTAGTGAAATCAAAGCCAAAAGAAATATCTAAACATATATACATATAAACTCCTTATGTATAAACAAATACAACTTGAAAAGCAAACTCACCATCACTGAATCAAGGGAAGACAAGCACATGGGATGGCGCATGGGGAAGGGGTGGTTCGGCCGAAAGAAAGGGATGGTGGAGTAGCACATGGGTGAGGTGATGTTTTATGATGATGTTTGTGATATTTTGCAAATTTTGCCTATAAAAGGAGAGGCATACCCTCTCATTTATTTACACTTTCCTTCATTGATTCTTAAGCTTTCTTCATCTTCTTCATGAGTCCATTAATGAATTCCATGACCTCTTTAAAATATTCCGAAATTGAGTCGTACTTCAGTCGAAATAATCGTAAGATATAGGGAGATATACCACTTTAAATTTAAGATCAAGTTAGTGAGAACCTCTTCTTTCTCCTTGCTTGTTCGAGCTCATCAAGAGCTACCACCACCTCTTCGTCCTCTCAAGTACAAGGCTGAGCACACCCAAGGGTGTAAGGGCATGATTCATAAGCTTTGGTATGGAAATAGCGGAGCCATAGTCAATTTCGTAGCGCTAAAAGTTAGATCGGGAAAGCATATAAATGAGAATTACTCTGCTAGTTTGTTTTATTAAACTATATGATGATATGATATGTTTTGCCATGCTTGTTTCATATTCTTGATCATCATGTTTTGGATGCTATACTATGTTTGCTTGGTTGTAGAAATAGTTCATGGAAAATACACGTCGAATTTACACGAAGAAATCACTTTCTTTATATAAATTATAAAGGTGTATATAGCCTTGTTAACCTCTCTACACATAAGGAATATTATCATAAATGGTTTGAAAACGATTTATAAGGGTTTTATAAACATTTACAAGTGTTTCGGTAAAATTTTAAAAAGTTTGAGAAATGAGTCAAAATTGAGAACGTCGCGTAGCGGCTGTTCGCGATTTCGCGTCGTAAAAGTTAAATCAATGTGTAGAGTGGAATATAGCTTGGAATTATTTGGAATAAGAATTTTATAGACTTTTGTAACTATAGTTTTCAAATAAAGAAGAAAAATCAAGATTTCATTTACTAAAGATTTAGATATGTCCAACTCAAATTTTCAAAATAATCCCTTATCGGTAGTTCGAAAATCAAAGTTTTAAATTCTTTTTAGATGGATATTTTTAATCTTTAAAAAAATATGGAATAAATTCTAAAAATATGTTAAAATATTTTAAAAGATTTTTAAAAGTAAAAATTGGACATATAAAAGGTTTTTAATGAGATTTGTGCTATGAAGCCTATAAAAACACTATTCACCGGCAATTTGGTAAAGGAATTTGGAAATTTTGGAAATAAGATTTAAACTTGGGTTTTTCTTCCCGAATCCTTTATAAATGTTTTTCAAATAATAAATCAAGTGTTTTTAAAGGGTTTAGAGTTGATCAAATACCTTGACCGCCTTATGGGTTACAAAGAGGTAGTCTTTAGGCTAGAGTTTGGGAAACCAGGTTGTTTGCCCCCTAGCTTTCTAGATTGGCCCGACGGAGGGGATAGTTAATTTGGTTTACTCGGATTGTATTTCTTAAAAGAAAATAGACTTGGAACTTTTCACAAAGTTAAACAATATTTCAAATAAGATTTTGATGGTAAAGAGAATGTTGTAGTTAAACTCTATATTAAATTCCAAGGAGGGAACCCATACTATTGGTGTGAAATTAAAAGGTGATTTCACCATTATTTGAAGAATAGTACAGACTAAATAAGGAAATTAGTATTGATTATAATTAATCTAAAATCTACGAATCATTTTTACTCAATACTAATTGTTTTGGGTATACTGTAAACGATGTCCTAAATAACATTGTTTTTACCCCATTAGAAGATATGTTTTGGAAATAAGTAATCTCCATTAAGACTGACCTATAGAAGATGGAAATAATTTTCCTAAGTAATTTAAAGAAAATGATTTGGTATTTCCAGAGTTAAAACGAGGTTTAATAAATCTGTATATACCAAGAAGAAATGTTTTAAAATATATCTCTAAAGATATTTTATCGAATATAAAGATATTAATTGATTGAATGATGATCACCAATCACCCGCATACTTAACATCTTTTCTATCTATAATTAGTTCGGAGTGACCAGGATCGAATTTGGGTGATTCTTATCCGAAAACCACTTCAAACCAATATACGGGTTCGAAAGTGAAGACATGTTGAAGATAATGATTTTGAAATCTTCAATGTAAGGACTGCTCGCTACTAATCATAGGGGTGATTCCTAAATAGGATGCAGTAGGAGTACCTTCGGTTTGCCCTGTTCCTGGATAATTTATACGGGCGAATGTCTGATATTCCATTTCTAAGACTATGTACATTGGTTTTTATAAACGTACATCTTTTTGGTGGTGTAAGAGGCTACTTCTCTTATACTTAACACCCTTCCTTGAGGCGTATGAACTCGGGGGTTGTACTTTTGTGGAAACCAATTAGTGTGTCATCGGAAATGGCAATGTGGCATTCAAGATGGGATTTGCTGCTTTGTGAATGGTAATATGTTACCTCGGGCCTCACACCCGGAAATGGCTAAAACAGAGTATGCCGTAAGGCTATGTGGTTCACAACCATTAGGACATGGTCATCACCTTTCGAGATCACTCTTTATATGTCGAGTATGTGGTGTATACTATGGGATCATGGTAAAGGTTGGTAACAACTGGGGTGATGTCATATTCGGTACAATCCAGGATCAATGTGTTGGTCACGAAAAAGGGGTAGGCCAGTCTTGCTAGATGGAGAGAATCATCTGTAAGTCCTTGGTACATTCCTCTAGAGATGTACTATACAGAAGATAGTCCCTTACCTTGCCATTGTTGGAATCCAATTTCCAATACTAGCTTTACGAACTTAGTTGTGCCAATACTAAAATGTAAGATGCAAGTATTTCAGCTATGTTATATATTTATTTGAAAGGTGTTTTTCAAAGAAAGTCATTAAATAATATATCTGATTTTACATATGAAATATTTTCGTTATCATAAGGTAAAAGCCCATCTGTGTTTATGTGCGGCGTGGTCTAATAAGATACCCTTTGTTTTCAAAAATATCTGTGTCTTGAGTTTTCTCACACCAGTCCCATGACTGACCCGGAGTTTTTTTTCCCTTAAACTCTAGGTGCCCTATTTTTCCGGCCAGCCAAGCAATCAGGTTTAGCTTAGAGCATTTTGGAGCAGCTTGGAACATGAAGCTGAAGATTCCTCTATAGATAGTTATCCATTTCTATTTCCACTGTATTGTGTATAAGTTTATACCAGCACCTATGTAGGGGTAGGAAGTTATAACTGTCCCTAGCTGGGTTAGTCTTTACCATAACTCCGATATGTCATTTTAAGAGTGATTGTTTGTACTATCTTTATGTATAATTATACGTTGTTCAATGCGATGTGAGACTCTATGTTTCTATCTTCTATCTTTATTTCCCTTTACCCCTGATCATCCGCTTCTTCGGCACTTGAATTTGTGGCATGTGAATACCATGGATGTATTAGTGTCGATTTTCGAGGGTCCAAGAGGCGGGTCGTCACATATAATATTTTGTAAATCGAAGCATATAAGTTTACATTTGGACAGTATATTTGTATATTAGAAGGGCTAACATGTCTGTTATGGCGTAAATCCCAACACTTACATACAGATATGTCAATCATGCACGGATTGATATGTTACATTTGCACATACATACATACATACATACATATATATATATATGTATGTATATAATACACATTTATATAATATATAATATTAATTGCATAATATAAAACTATATTATAAATTTAAATAAAATAATGATTTTATTTAAAATAAATTTAGCTAAATAAATTAGATTTCATAGGCCCAATAAAGATCCAAAATGGTAAAAAAATTGAGATTCACCTATTTCTTCCGATGTGGGCTAGTCTAGTTCCAATAATGGTATTAGAGCCAAATAACCTATGCAGTCTAAATTAGTCATATTAGGGGTTAACCATTTAAGCTCACAGCCTAGATAGTAGGGTGTCAAGAAAGGTAGTGTCGAAGGATTGACTTTGGGTAATTAAGAACTATGCCTTGCCTAGCTATCGGCCTAACTCGAAAAGATATGTGCTTCCAAATATTATCCCTAATAGAAAAGGCCCGTTTTGAATTGGGCCTTGAGGTAATTTTCAAAATTGTTTGAAAATAAAAGATATAAAATTTTAAATTTAAAAGTTCAATTTAAAATAATATATATATTATAAAGTTATAATATAATAAAAACTTTCAAAAATTTTGAAATTTAATATATATTGATTTTGAAAATTTTTAATTTATTAATAAGATTAATAAATTAATCAAATAAAACAATTAATGAAAACATATATACATGTATCATATATTTTAATGTATGTTATGTTGTTTTAAAATGTTTAAAATAGCATAAGTATACATGTATGAATGTAAATGGATTTCAAAATTAATATAATTTAATTAATTTTTTATAATTAAAATGTCAATTAATTATATAATATACCTATATATATAATATGTGTTATACTATAAAGGTTATAATATATAATAAATATTAAATATAAATGTTATATTAGTTGAAATATTAGGGGTTTGCATGACTTAGGGAAATGTTGAAGCATTAAATCTATTTTTAAAGATAATAATATTAATATAGTTATACTATAAGAAACTAAAATAGAGCATCCTGATTATTGTATTTTTAGATGCCTAGGGGGTCATTGCTTTAATCATTGAGCTTATCTTTTGGCCATGGGTAGTGCAGGAGGTCTTATGCTAGGTTGGAAAGATAATTATGTTAGACTTTTACAATCTATCATTGAAGATCACTCAATGCATTTGATATTTTCTAACATTAATGATGATTCTATTCTTAATATTACAAATGTATATTGGCCAAATTCAAATATAGATAGTAGGGTTCTATGGAATGAGTATTTAGATTTTAGAACACTCGCTCCTGGACTATGGATTATGGGGGGGTGATTTTGATGTTAATAGATTTTTGGAGAAAGACCCCCTAGAGAAGGGGATTTTGGGGCGATGGAAGAATTTGATCAATTTATTGTTAATTGTAATTTAATAGAGATAAAACTGAGTAATTGACAGTTTACTTGGTCAAATACTAGAGAATTTACATCGATGGTTTTGTTAGATGGGTTTTTTATTAGTGATGAAATAAAGGACAAATTTCCAACTTGTAAGGTTGTAGAGCATCCGAATGTCTATTCGGACCATTGTCCAATAATCTTTTCCTATACTGACACTAATTTTGGGAATAAAAATTTTAGATTTGAAAAAATGTGGTTGTTAGAAAATAATTTTAAGAATTTAGTTGAAAATAAATGGCTTTCCATGAATAATTACAATTACAGATTTTCAAGTAATATAGCAAAAGTTTTGGTTAGAAAACTTAGAGATTTAAGATTATTTCTCAAGAAATGGAGTAAAGATGTCTTTGATAGCATTAGAATTAAAAAGGAAAAGCTAATAAATGAAATATTAAAGTTAAATAAAATTGAAGAAATAAGAAATTTAATTTTTTCAGAAAAAAACGTGCTTTATAATTTAGAAGAATAATTAAATAAATTATTTTTCAAGAAGAAATAACGTGGAAACAAAGATCTAGATTTCAAACGATGGATGACGGTGATATGAATACTAATTTTTTTATAAAGTAGCTAATGGTAGAAAAATGTAGTTTTTTGAATCAAAAATGGCACAAACACCTAGTAGTATATGTAGAGAATAAAATATGAAGAAATGTAAATGAAAATGAGAAATAAACAATATATAATCGTTTATAGTGGTTCGGCAAAGCAAGGCCTACGTCCACTTTAAGATTTTATTGATTATGTCTGACTTGGAAGTGGAAGTTCTTAGGGGTTGGTACAACTTCGACTCTTAAATTTTCAAAATTACAAGAATATGGAAAATAATAGAACTAGAGCCAAAAGATCCTTGAAAATGAGCCCTACCTTCCTATTTATAAAATAGGGAGCCTAATACTTTGCACAAAATATCTCCTAGCCGTTGTACACGATTTAGACCAATTCTCCTAAGAAAACAGGTGCCACATCATCAGCTGATAGGAGTCGGTATCGGTCCATAGGTAGGGGTCGGTACCGGTCCATAGGTAGGGGTCGGTACCGATCCATAGGTAGGGCTCGGTACCGTTCCCCAAGTTGCCAAAATGGCCATCTTCGACTCTTCATATCAGATCGTCCTGTGGTTAGCATTCTGATTCCATAATTGTTTGCACCAATGTTAGCTTTTTTCTGAGTCCAAATGATGGAGTTATTGAAGAGTAAAGTCGAAGTTTCAAGTGTTTGCGGAGATCGATGGGGAATTGGATTGAATTTACAAAACGACATTAGAAATAGGCTCTGTATGAGGCATAGGCAAAAGTTTGGTCCACCTGAGGTGGAAGTAGGACTAGGTATCGACCCATAGTATGGGTGCATTTGTGCTTGTCTTTGTTTGGTTTGTCTCTGTGTTGGCTTCACGACACTGTTTATGTTTGGCCTCTGGACTCTTGGGCTATTCCTTCGGGCTTCCTTCCTAGATAACTCCTAGTTCGACTCGTCCAGTCTATCCGAATATGGCCCGGTCAAAAGGCTGGATAACACTTTCCCCTCAAAGTACATCTCGTTTCCAATGTGATGTGCCTTGAATCGAGACAAGTTATAGTTGCTGCGAAGGATTCCACTCTGTGTTTTGAATGGTCATTATCCTTTTTGTGAATCGTTGTTGTGAAGAGTTATGTCCATTGTTATCCATCGCAACGCTCTATCAACATCTAGGATTATAAATTTGGAATACGATCTACTAATCTGTTATTCTAAGCTTACGACTCTGAACTGATCCCATCCATGGACTAACCCCATTTTGAATTCGACTTCCCATTGACCCAGGTCGTCGGGTGCTTGATATATATACATACACATGTTCATGTGCACATTCTTGAGTGAGTAAGAGTGTAGTACATGGTCGATCACTTGTATTGGCACTAACATATACCCACATATATATATATATATATGCATATGTTTTTTATGTTTTTTTTAAACTTGGTACCGATCCATAGCTTAGGGGTTAGTACCGACTATGGACTAGGAGAATTTTTTTCAAGTTTCATGGTATAAACTTCGGGTCTGGGTTATAAAACCCACTTAACTTCATTTCTTCCTTCAGTTAATTGCTATAGACCTAAAAAACTCGATCTCTTGCCATTATAAAGCTTCCAACCTTCAACCTTCCAACCTAGACTCGCCATCGCCTTAACCTAGGATCGCTGCTGCTCGCCTTCACCCAAGATTGTCACTGTCCTGATTGCTTTCAGGCCATTTCCAAAAACCCGACCCATCTCATTACCAATCCAAGCCCTTAATCTAAAGTCTTTAACTGAATCTCTTCTCTTGATTAGGTAGGTGTTGGCTTGGAAATGGTTGGAACCTGACATGGATGTGGAAGAGGAGGGGGTGATGGCTATGGTTTGGTATCGTTGAAGATGGAAGGAGAAAGGTTGGAATTTCATTTAAGTTTTGGAGTTGTGCAACTCCAACACTTGGGAAATTTCCAAAATTTCTTGGCTCACTTGAGAATTTTGACGACCCAATGACTACTTCTTGGTCTTGAATTTTCCCAATTCTTGACCAATGGTGTAAAACTTGTTAGGACGATCAGCGACGACGGATACGTTGAGTGATATCCAGAACTTAAAAACGAACTGTTAAATAATATTGGGAAATTGAACTACACGACACCACACTAGAATCCACTTTAGCACTGGGGTACAACTTATAATATGTTTAATGTTAACTACATCTTGAGTTTTATTATAGAAATGGATTAGAGACGTCCCAAACGTCTTGCTGCTCTGGCCATAGGCACATCAACTTTTAGATATATCGAACCTGATGTAGAGTCAAGCTCAGCCACAACTCCATGTGCACACCAAACTCCAATTCACCAAGAACAACAACAAGAGATTTCACATGTCAAATATCAAAATCTTGAAAATCCCAAAGTTGAGCAACAAGTTCATGAAAATCCGGTAGAGCCGGTTGACGAACCAGAAATAAATTTAGCACCCGACACTCTTGAGGATGCCATGATATTTGGAAGATCCCACTAATTCTATTGCCACCAAAACTGATGAGGGATCTCTTCGGAGAGTATGCAATAATCATGGCATTCCATTTGATGACGTTCTCGTCCTGTCTCGCAATCAAAGGCCACACAATCCTCGAGTTTTATTTCCTACAATAGGTATATGTTCCTGGCGGGCTGTTTCCTATCGTTCAATCAGTTTATCCGTTGAGTTCTGAATTTAATGAGGCTTGCTCCAACACAGTTGCACCCAAATAGCTATGCCTTTCTCCTCGGCACATATATGGTCTTCACTGAACACTTACATCAAGCGCCCAACGACGAGGAGATTCGATATATTTACAGTTTAAAAAGCCAAAAAAATTCCATCTCTGATTAACTTAGAACGAATCGGGGGTTGCAGAGCGGTTATTGGGGCATGGAACAAGTTGAGATACTTCAAAACCGAGTGGTTCTATGTCTGTTTTCCGCTCGGGTTTGCACGCAAATGGTTGTCCAGACGTAAGTTACACTCCATGTGCATTATATGAATTTGTTTAATAGTATGCAGACTTAACCCAAATCCTTGCTTTACTATCCAGATGTTCCAGCGAGACCCAGTAACTCGGGGCTTTCAGATGCCATCAACACTCTTATAGCAGTTCCATTGGAAGAGAGAGATATTAGAACTCTCATATCAGATGAAAATCTTTTCGCCTACGGCTTGTTAGAAGAAGGCCACAGTACCGGCATCATCCAAATAGCTTCCAGTGATGACGATAGCGACAATGATGATAACAGCCCACTCGAAGAAGGCGAGGCTGATCCAGATTCGCCCCCAGTCCCAAGTCATGGTGCTGGAGTTGAAGAAAACATTGAACAAGCACCAGAAGAAGCCGAGGAAGGCAAAATTATTGGTGAAAGTGGCGAGGCTGGCCAAGGTAACATATGCGCGTCATGAGTCTAAACCTGAACAATCTAGGGATGACCAACCACCTGCTTCGCAGAAGAGGTTAATTGTGAAAATTTCCAAAGCACAGACTTCTACCCATCCCTCACTGGTCACAAAATGCAGAGAAAACTCCATATTTTCCTTTGACAAGCACATTTGTTGGCCGAGGGTCAATTTCTGCCGAGTTTGGTTCTTTCGATGTCGGTAATATTAGTATTGAGGGAATAGATTCCCCTATCCACATCAATAAGGACTTCATCCCTACCAGTATGGGAGAGGTTACTCCCACGAGTAAAGCTCCAGCTTACGGCCTATCGAGGGGACACTAGGACACTCACACGCACGTGCACCTCACAACACTCACATTTGATCTATGTCCTTGCTTATTGGATCTAACTTATTCTTATTTCCCTTGCAGGATCCATGGAGAAAAGGAAATACATTTATCGATATTTGGAGGAGAAAGCATCCCAAGCATAAAGGCCTCGGTTGAGCTCGTACTGCTAGGGAAGCGGTCGCGATTATGAGTCAGGCTATTGTTCTAGCCGAGACAGAGATGACCGGGATAGAAGCAGTTATGAAAAAGATCACTCATCGCATGAATTTACTTCTAAACGTCACCCTAGGTCTAGATCACCTCCTCCTAGAGGTCCAAACAGGCAGCCTGATCGTCACGCTGTCATCCTACCTAGTGAAGCTTTTCGTGCTCCACATCCGGTTTCCATCCTTGTGCAACCTCTGGTGCCTTCTTATTCCAGTCAGTCCTCCGACCGTAGACATCACATGAATGGCTTTGAAACTTCCCATCACAGGCCTGGCAAAGAAACTGGTATAGTCCCACCTATCTCTATAAAGGAACATCTTGCGGCCAATGCCCAAATGGGCAAACTAAAAAAAGAGTTTCCAAATATTTGTTTTGATGGTTTTATGTTTGTGCCTAATCTAAAAAGAATCTCAGTTGACGTACAAAAGATGACCATCGTTTGTGTGATCGACATTCACAATCAGTATAACAAATGATCGAAGTTAGTTGAGAATATTTCCAAAGTCTCCAAGGATAGGTAGTTAAAGATCGACAATCAGAATCTCATCGAAGCTGACAATAAGAGAATTATTGCTAATCTCAATGCTGAGGTCAAGAAATTGATAACATCCCAAGCCGAAGCCGAGAAGAAGGCCGAGGAGGCCACCAAGGTACTCGAAGAGGAGAGGATTAAGCATCGAGATGAAATGGAGAAGGTTTTCCATCGAAACATGCTCTGCTAATTGAGTGGGATGCTGCAAACAGAAATGCGGCTGACTAAAAAACAAGCTAGAGCTTGAAACAAAAGAAAAGGATAAAGCGCTCCAATAAGCTCAGATTTATTATGATGACTTGCTCCATGCCAGGGAGGAAAGAGAAAAAGTGCTCGAGCGTGTTAAAGATGTTGACGCACTCATCAAAAGAAAAGTTGAGCTGCAAAACAGCGAGTAGAAGGGCATGCGATGTAGAAATTTGAACCGCTGTCGAACCAATACAATGCTAATGTGCTTAAATTCTGAAATCTGGAGTGGTTCAAAGATGATTATCTCAGAATCCTCACTCCTCGCCTAGAAGCAGATTGTTGAAGAAGAAAAAGCTTTCCTCAAAGCTATTGAGGTAGTTTTGGAGAAGCTAGAGATAGAAGTCTTGGTAGGAGACGAGCCCAAGATTCTAAAAGATGACCAACTTATTCTTCATCCGGAGCTTGCCTTGATAGTGCATAAAGACTTAGGCAAAGACTCCGGATCGATGCCACATGTTGCTACTACCAGCCAAACACTTGGGTCCTAAGCTTCTCTAACCTCTGGGTATGATCCTGAGAGGCCTGAGATCCATAGGCCCACCATTCTCTGTTCGATTCCCGAGGGGAACTCTGGCAGCACTTCGGCCCGCAAAGAATCCCAAACCGAAGAAGGTAACACTGATTTTCCTTGTATTCCAGAAAGTTAATGTGTCATCGATTAACATAGTTAATTTCTCTCCCTCTCCTTTTGTTTCTCAAGCCTCACGTTGCTTCGCTTCCCTATAAGGACTCTCAGCCAGGTCTATAAGTGCCTGTAACAGAATTTGTTACTGTTACCACCTTAACAATGATTCCAACCATCATGGTTGAAGATACATCCGGCCTTGGCGAGCAGCTGATCGTTGCTTTATTGGATGAAGGAGCTGGTGGTACTCAGGAAACTCAGATTGATGAAGATGCTGTTATTACTAGGGTCTCCAAGCCCCTGTCGGGTTTTACCATGCATAGGCTCGAGAAGGAACTTGAGAAAGACATCCTCCTTGCCATAGAGGTCAAGCAAGAGAAACTTGAAGTTATCCCTCCTCCTCTATCCATTGCCTTGATCGAGCAAACTGTCTTTGCTTCGGTCCATATTACTCCACTTGGTAGCGCACAAAGCATGCCTGTTGGATTATCGTAGAGCACTCCGGCCAAGGGCATAGGAAGTGCAGGAAAAGGAAGGAAAAGACAAGGTGAAAGCTCGAGCGATGTTTCTCCTGGGCTCTAAGAAGAAATATTGGAGAACGAAACCGAAGAAGTGAGCGCCGGCTCATTTGGGAGTAAATAGGATTACTTTTTAATGGTAGTTGTAGTCTATTTTGGTTTTTGGCTGGCTTTATGTGGGTTCGGCCCTCGCTTTTGTTTTTTGTTTTTAGTGTCAATAACACTTCTACTTTGCTTTTCATATTTCATGTGAATAACAAAGGTTTTTGTTTCGTTAACTGCATGTATAGATTTGTCTAAGTACTTAAGAAATATGCTTTCCATTCAATGTACTTGTAATCTATTCCCTTTAGTTATTATTATTGAACCGAATCCATTAGCCCATTGTGTAATTTACCGGCCTTTCATCGTTCATGCGAATGCAAAGTAATTGTTGAGGCGCCAAACTCTGGGAATTAATTGGAGTTAACCACTTAGAATAGCAGTTCGGGTATCCTTTTCCAGGATCACGATATCCAATTGTGCCGAATTCCAAGCACTGGTTTGAATTAACTTATCGTAGTTTGCACATCCTTGTCCAACATGTACACTTCCAGTCGTGCTTAACTCTGGGCGTTGATTCAAAGTTCGTATGCAAGATCCCGCCTTACATTGGATGTGGACCTTTGGCTTTGCCTTTACCGGTCAGTGTGTTAAGAGCTGGATGGTCTTGTCACGTCCACTTTAGTTTATACTCCTGCCCCCAATTCAAGGACAAAAGTTGGGCGAATGAATGGTTGTATCACGTTCGTTTCGATTTATACTCCTGTCCCCACACCAAGGGTGAGAGTTTGTGCACGGATGGTTATGTCACATCCAGTTTGAGTTTATAATCTTGCCCCCAATCCGAGGACAAGAGTTGGCCGATGGATGGTTAGGTCACATCCATTTAGTTTATACTCTTGCCCCGAATTTGAGGATAAGAGTTAGTTGATGGATGGTCAAGTTGCATCCGTTTTAGTTTATACTCCTGCCCCTACACCGGGAGCAAGAGTTATCTAGTATCTATCTCCAAATACCGAGAAGAACTCCGAGGGTTCGAACATGAACCGTAGAAATTTTGGTTGGCACCTAACTCTAGGTACCTGCACACCTGCATTATTCACATGCAGAATAATCGGCATGGAAAGACAGAGTCTTGGACTCGAGAAACCGTTTTATTCCTTAAAAGACGAGAAATGACAGAATCTGTTATATCGTATGGCTCTAGCCAATTGTTTGTGAATTTATTTCTAAGTGAAATAGCATCGTAAGTGCTCGCTATTCCATGCCCTCGGGAGCGAAATCCCATCTGTCGTTGCAAGCCTAAAAGTTCCATCGCCAAGCTTCTGCTCTATTGCATACGAACCTTCCTAGGACAGGCTTAAGTTTCCAAGGCCAATGAAGATTCATTTGAGAATCTGGTCACCAACTTTGAAGGTCTGATTCTTGACCTTAGTGTTGTAATATTATGCAACTTGGTATTAGTGTGCAGCTGCCCACAACTCAGCTGCATCGCGCTTCTCATCGATCATATCAAAAGACTCTAGCAGGAGTTGCTCATTAGTTCGTGGATTGTAGTGAATCACTCCATGAGAAGGTACTTCCAGCTCAACCGGAATCATAGCCTCTGATCCGTAGGCTAGTGCGAATGGAGAGTGGCCAATCGCTGACTTGTGAGTTGTTCGATTAGCCCATATACTAATGGAAGTTCATCAACCCACTCGCCCTTGGCCTTTTCCAACCGCTTCTTAAGAATTGACTTGATAATCTTATTCACAGCTTTAACCTGTCCATTCACTTGAGGACGTGCCACTGCAGTAAATCTCTTCTCTATGAGATGCCGGCAGCAGAAATCTTTAAACTTGGCACTGCCAAATTTGGTCTCTTTATCGATAACGATTGCCTGTGGAACTCCAAAACGACAGATGATATTCCGAACAACAAAATTGATTATTCTCTTTGTGGTGATCATGGCCAATGGCCCTGCCTCAGCCTACTTGGTGAAGTAATCAACTGCAATGATGGCGTACTTCACACCACCTTTAGATATCAGCAACACACCGATGAAATCAATCCCGCAGACTACAAACAGCAAAGGACTAACCATTTGAGTAATCTCAGTCGATGGGACTCTCGGCATTTTAGCTAATATATGGCACTTGTCACATTTTCGAGTGTAATCAGTTGCTTCTCGGTTGACAGTTTGTCAGAAGTATCCATAGTGGAGGATCTTCTTCGCTAAGGTTTGCCCCCCGGTGTGGTTGCCACAGGCCCCTTTATGAACCTCCCTTAGGACTCGCTTGGCCTTGTCGTGAGAAACACACCAAAGCATGGGGATAGAGAAACCCTTCATGTACAATACTCCTTGCATGATATATCTCAAAGCTTGTCAAAGGATTTTTTTGTCGTTCACTCCTTCTCTCTGGAAGGATTCCTTTCTGTAAGTAATTATGAATCAGAGTCATCCAAGACTCCCTCTCAAGCTCAACCTCCAAGATCCAATTGACATCCATATGGTCGATGCTCGAAGCCGAAAGTACTTCTATCGAACCAAGCGCATTAGCTGGGCATCTTCGGAGCTGGCAAGTTTAGTCAGTGAATCGGCCTTCTCATTCTCCTCTTCAGAAATATGAGTGATTGTATAATGTTCAATATCAGCTAGTAGCTCAAGAATTCGATTTAGACAAGGAGCTAGTCTAGCTCCGTTTACTTGAATCCCTTTTCAAACTTGGCAAACCACAAGTTGGGAGTCGCAGAAAATGTGTAGAGTCTTTATCACCAGTTCCTTGGCGATTTTGAGTCCTACTGTTCGTCGATGGAAATTCTAGCGGATTAGAAAACCGTCGAACAAATTTATAATAAAAATAACCGCAAGCGCACGGCGTACTATCGTAGTACGTAGCGAGTACGGGTCGATCCGCAGGGAATTGTTGATTTAAATTTCCTATTCATAAAATTAACCAAAGTTGAGAGTTGTTTTAGCTAGAAAATGATAAAAATGACAAAAAGAAAATGATAAAAATATGAGAGTGTGAAGGCAATTTAGAGGCAATTTCCACTCTCTAGATCGCATAAATCAACAAAATGAAGTTATGATCTCTCTTTTCTTGTCATTAGTGTAAATAGTTGATGTGCTTATCATAAGTATGGCATATTTGTGCTATTAATTATCCCAACATAAGCCATCAAACTATAACACAACCACTAATGCACTTTTATCTTTCATGAAATATGACAACAAAGTTGAAA
The DNA here is from genome assembly GCA_030737815.1 of Allium fistulosum. Lineage (NCBI taxonomy): Eukaryota > Viridiplantae > Streptophyta > Magnoliopsida > Asparagales > Amaryllidaceae > Allium > Allium fistulosum. Next base: position 858,189,236 of record CM060903.1, read on the forward strand.
GAAAATTTTATTTTAAGCATGGTCTATTAACTATTGTTTAGAAATATAGGCCATCAATTTCAATTTCAATATTCACTTCTTTGCCTTAATCATATTTAGATGAAGAGGCAATTTTTTTGTGATTGTTTAAGCATAGCCTATTTGGTGTCAACAACATAGGCTATCAAATTCAAATCTAAACAACAAAATTTAACCACTTCCAAACATTTCATTTAAGCACAAAAGAGAGCATAAACATCAAAATGTTGGATCTACATACCAGAGAGCTTCGTTACCCCTAAATTGAAGGGATTAGCCTTTCATATTTGTTATCAAATCAACAAATGTAGAAAGCAACATTAAACAAATAAGAGGAAAAAGAGAGCAAAAAGAAAGGAAAAAACTAATCCACTTGCATAAAATGTAAATCTACACTACTAACATGAAAGTAAATAAGCATGTAAAAGAAGAGAGCATGTATTAAATTGCATAAAAAGAAAACTACATAAAAAGAAAATGGCTAAGTAGCCATGAAAAGAGAAAGAGAGCTTTCTTTTATTTTTATAAACTAAGAGCCTAAAGAAGAGAGCCTAAGAGAAGAGAGAGCCTAAAAGAAGAGAGGAGGGCCACATGAACATTAAGGGTATCTATACAAGTTAGAAACCCTAACTCACTTTTTGGGGAACTTCCCAAACTACCCTCTTAGGAAGTGTGGTGGCCAAGTAATCATTAGCATAAGATAATCCTTCATTTAAATGTGCATGAAGATTTAATGGCCATTAGCATGTGTATTAGCTTCTAATTTGTACATGAAGGTAGGTGGGTAGGTGGGGTTCTCCATTATTCATGACTTTGAATTATTTCCATTTTCATTCCTTTGTATCTTCTTTGTGCATGTATATATCTTCATGAAACAACTTGTATTTGAGTTCAAATTCCTACAAAAATAATATAGAAATTTCCAATTAAATTTTTGTTAAATTAATATATGCATAAAAATAACCATTTTGCCCCTATATGAAGATGAATATATGACAATTTGAAAATAATGTGAATTTTGGTTTAAACATGTTAAAATACTGTAACGACCCGGAATTTTCGAACCCGAAAATTCCAGATAGTTAGGAAAAGAAGAAAAGAGGTAGAAGAAGAAAACAGAAAATAAGACATAGAATCTCACATTCGCAGCGGATCAAAATATAATATCATATAATATCATTTATACAAACAGACTGTATCAGTTAGATTACACTTTAATACATCAGAGTTACAACATATACACCAACACTGGACATATATAATCAACATGTCCAAATATACAACAATATATCATAGCGGAAACACTCCATACGTTCCTGCCATCCAGCTCGCCTCCCGAGCTCCAGAACGTCCTTACCTGGAAATCTGTAATACTCGGTCTGACCCGAGCATTACATCAAAGTAACATCTGGGTCAGGCTGGAAACCAACGTGAGTAAACCCATAATACAAGCGAATTACCAGGGTAACTCGTATTTTTCTACAAGTTCTAATCTTATTTAAGTCAATTATTTATCGCAAAACAATATCCAAGAATCGTTATCCAGTTTTAAATATCCATGATACTTAACTTGTTCATTCCAGCCTGTTTGCTTCCAAACTCACATTTATAAAGAATCGAAGTGGTTTCGGGTATTTACTAATACCCGACCCCGGTCTCTTCGAATTCAATGTCATCTCAAATCCAAGTTGTTTAAGTGAAAACAAATCAATTCATGTTCAGAGTAACATATTCACATAGCGATTCTATTACAGATAGATAATCCATATCCCAAACATCATATCACATAGCATCATAATCACACACCAGGGATAACAAATAATCCAAGGTATTCAATATCATTCAATCATCCATAAGCAAGATTAATTAGTCACACCATTCTAATTAAATTAATTACTTAAATCACCTTTTAAATCATGCTTATTTAACATTAATTAATTACAAACCAATTAATTAATCACCCTTTTACTTTCATCTTAAATAATCATCCTTAATTAATTATACTTTAATTACATTAAGTAATTAGCCTTTAATTAATTACACAAATTAATTATCCTTTAACCATTCACATTTATTAACCTTTAATTACTCTCATTAATTAATTAACTATAATTAATTACATTCATAAATTATCCATAAATTACTTACACGAAAATTAAATTTGTTTTGAACTTTGAAATAAGTTAAGTAAAGATAATTTAAAATGGAATTTTGAATTCCACTCAGAATTTAATTGTTTAATGATTTGGATTATTGATTTAAAAATAAGGGTTAATTTGATTTAAGGGATTAAATCAACATCTAAAAATTTAACTCGAATTTATATAATTCGAGATGGTTTAAAATTGAGATTTAAATTGAATTAGTTCAAACTGAATTTGATTTGAATTAATGGGAATTGTGATTTAAGATGGATAAGTTTAAAATTCAAATGGAAAATTTGAATTGGATTAATTTGAAATAAAATTGAAGATTGAATGAGTTCAAATTCAAATGGGAATTGGGATTAATTCATATAGAAATTGAAATGATTTGAAATTGAAGTGGATTCAATTTGAAATTAATTTGAATAATTTGAAATTGTAATTAAAGTGAATATGTTTAAAATCAAATGGAATTTGATCTGAATTTGGAAAGAAATTGAGGTTAATTCAACTTGAATTGGGAATAAATCAAGTTCAAGGGAAATTGAAGTTGTTCAGATTAGAAGTGACTCAATTTAAATGGAAGTGGGAATTTAAATTGAATTGATGGGGAATTGAATAGTTTGACTCTGGATTATTACCAAAATAAATTATTTTAATATAAATCTATTTTTCCAAACTATTTGTTATACAACTTTTCTTTTAAACCTAAAACTATCTTAAACTTGTTTTACAATTACTTTTGGAACTATTTAACAATTTTCCAACTATTTTATAAACTGATTTCTATTTTTTTCAATTATTTATAACTAATTTCTATTTACAACTATTTTGCAAATATCTAACATTTCATAACTATTTTATAATTACTTAACTGTTTTACAGCTATTTTACAAACTAATAATTATTTTTCAACTATTTATCTATCTTTAAATTTTTCAAGTTATTTTCTAAATATAAACTAGTCGGAGTTTAAACTGTTATTGATTAAATACCCAACTGAGATAAGAATTGAAGTGATAATCCAAATGGGGATTAAGGCAAATGTGAATAAGTGAATAAATCCAAGTGAGGATGAATAGAAAGGAAATTGATTTAACTGATAATCAATGAAGATAAATACGTAGGATGTACGTATATTATTCTATTCGCATAGTGATTTGATCTAGATTCGAGCACAGAATTTCGAGATAGTATTATCAATCCGAGTTGGGATTTTTCACTCAATTTTCGACGACGAACCTGGATATGGATTTTTGATTGGTTCTGGATATTCTCTATCATAGTTGTTGCTATGCAAGGAGAATGACGGTGTCTGATCAAGGAACCAGATCTGAGTCCGCACTAGGAAGTCGGGAGGATAATACTAGTTCGGAAGTGAAATTGTGTGATCGAGTGAGCGATCAGATTGATATTGCGTACGGATGATATGTGGACATCGTACAAGGGCATTTGGGTTATGCTGTGACGACAGTGTAACTCGATGTCGCTGCAGTCTACTGTGTGGACCATAGCGAAAATCGTGTGGAGGATGAGTGCCAATAGTCTACACTTGATTTTGCCAGGATGGCAACGTAACATCGGTAGACTGCGATCTATGGTCGAGTGGAGTAGTTTCATTCTTTTGGCAGCGAAATTCGAGGGCGCTGATGCCTACGGTTATATGGGTTTTTGCTGTGATAGCAATGTAAAGTCCGGGTATAACCGCGATCTGTAGCGGGTTCCATGGTGTAATCGAGGGGCGCGGAGGCCTACAGTTATCTATGGATTTTGCCGGGACGGCAACGTAACCATCGGGTTAACTGCGACCGTGGATGGGGGTGATGATTTCCAGAGTATTCTCACCAAAGATATTTCCTCTATTTTCAAAATCTGTTTTCTATATTTTCAATAAAATTATTTTTCAAGTATTTCACTTGGTGTTGAAATGGGTCTGCTAAGTACTTATAGATTTTCAGTCTTACGCCTGATCAACGTATGACCGAATTTCTATGAGAACAAGGATGGACTTGTCGAAACATTGAGTTATAAAAGTATTTTTATAAAAACTACTTTGGAACAATATTGTATGAATATTAAAAAGTGTTTAAAAAGTGATCTATGAATATCTATCTGATTTTAAACATTTTAATAAATTCTGGTTTCGTTCCTTTTCGAGGACGAAAAGGTTCAAAGGGGGAAGGAATGTGATAACCTGGATTTTCAGATATCTGTTAATTGGAAATTTACAGGATTTAATCTATTAAAACATTTATTTATTATTTGAATGTGATAATCTCTCTATAAATATATATATTTTAAACTTGAGTTTTCAATAAGTTTTAAATTTAAAAAGTTCATTTGTTTTAAATATTCTTTCATTTTAAAATTATAACATAAGGTAAATTTGGTTTGGGAATTTTGTATATAGAGTTAAAATATGTTTCTCAAGTTTATAAACAGATGATACATTTAATTGGATCAAACATAAGTTATTTATAAATAAATGTCTACTTGAATTCACATATGTATAGATATATAAATCTAAATGCTTTAGTTATAAAAAGGTAAATACATTTTATATACATGTAGATATTAGATAATTATACGTAGCTTAAATAAATAAAGACATGAATGACACTTGGAAGCACATTAAAGTGGTGTAAAGGCAATTATAAACCCATATGCATATGTGAAAGCTATAAAAAAAAAATCTATGAACATAGGAATCAAAAGGATAAGTATGAAAATAATGAAAGAGACATTTACATTAAATGTTATCAATTCTAGCACAAGATGAGTCATTTCACAACCAAAACAAAATCATCTCAGCTTTCACAAATCTAGACTGGTCAACGAAAAGGAAGAATATAATAAAAAATAAATTAAGAAGCTTGTTGTGTACACCATCTATATACCTCTACTTTGCCTTCTTCATTTCTGCCTGGATTGGAGAACAAGCTATAAGTAAAAAAAAGAAAACAAATAAGATAATCAGTTAAAACCAATCAAAGCCGGGATCATCTAGTAAGTAAATTCAGTTCAAAAATCAAAACTACTTCCAGGAAAAGCCTCTGCTCTTTAATCTGTGAGTAAACTGACACCCTAAAAGCTTAAATCTGTTTTTATATCTGATGATTATGATTAATACTTGAATGTTGTTGTGAAAAATATTTGTATATGCATGCATGTGATATATATATATATATATATATGTGTAAATAAGGTGTGAATGTCTGGAAAACAGGCAAAACTTGCCTCTGTTTATACTTTCCAGGTTTACAGGGTTTAAAAACCTGTTCAAAAATTTATATCACCCAAAAGAATTAACGATATGCTTTGATTTCTAAACAAAATTTGATTATAAGACCATAATAAGGATTGTAAAAATAGTTTTAAGAATTTATATTAAGTGAATTTATCAAAAAAAGATAAGATTACAGAGGAAATTGTTCAAACTGGAAAAATTTGATGATCAGGTTTTCAAGTATCGATTATAGAAATGAATTCGCAATTCAAAATCATGATTTTTAATAATCATTTCAGAATTTTTAAGTTTATATTGGACGAGAAATTTAAGGTTGAACGGAAATGGAGTTTTGGTCGAATACTGGTGATCGCAGGGGTTAGGTGCCTCGGGTTTGTGACCAGAGGAGGATTGTAGGCCAGGGAACATCAGAAAAATGATCGGAAAAATTGTAAGTTTCCGTGGTGGCCGTGCGAAGTAGATTTAGGGTTTAAACCCATGTTTAAGTCGTGGTTGGATTTTAAATTGTTGCAGCTTCGTCGTCGCACCGGAGTTGATCGCATCGGTGGCTATCGAAACGTAGGACGTAGGCGAAGCTCTGACCAGAATTTCGAGGCCTCTGGTGGCCTGAGGCGATAGAACGAGGCGTTTGTGGGTGATCAAATTTGTTTCAGTGGGTAGTCGATTTGCTAAATTTTGGGATCGTCGTCATTTCAGTTTTCTGGGTGGTCGTACGGTTAGAGGTTGTCATCGTCGTCGTGCTGGTGGTCTCGGCAAGGACCGGAGGTGGTCGGAGCTTTGGTGCATGTGCACATGTGGCAGGGTTGTATCAGTTGAATGTATTTGGGAAGAAGATGAAGGCTTTCTCGAAGTCGAACTCGAAGTGGCTATGGGTTTGTCTCGAAGGAAATGATGGAGCGAGTTGCTCCAGGTCGAGCTCTGGGAAATGATGGGATTGCTTCGGGTTTAGTTATGATAGCAGGTTTTGAATAAAAGAGTATAATAAGTTTTTTTATTTAAACTTAGTCAAGTTCAAACAACTTCTTAACCTATTTCCTTTTGAAAAATAAATGTTGATTTAACTAAAGGTTTTAAAACAAATTATCTTAAGTTTAAAATGTTTAATATATATATAACCTTTATTTTAAAAAGTTTATTTTAAATAAACTTAATTATTGTAATTAAGTAAGTAATTAAGAAAATGAAATGTTTTCTAGTCATTAAGCCAACTTAAATATTTTAAGTTAATCTATGTGTTAATGATGATTAATTATAAGGTTTATTAATTAAAGATTTTAATGTGTAACGACCCGATATTTTGGACCATTCGCATCCATTATAAGTGTATAGGTAGACACTCATGCCGGAATTGAATTGCTCAAAATACCACGTTGTTAATTTAAATTTGGCAAAACTGAACATATACAGTAAATAAATAATCACAGATCACAGACACAGAGTAATAAATGCAGCGGAAATAAAAGAGATAGTAGTTCATGAAGCTACTATATAAATGTATAAGTTACATCAGAGTTAAACCAGATACAACGGAAGAGTAGTACGATACATCAGATACAAATCAGAATACATCACTGGAATCATCGAATATTGAAAGAAGAATAGATGGCTGGATCTTCAAGCAAAGCTCCAACTTCAAAGGTGAGTCTCGAATACTGGTACACTCAGTCTGACCCGAGCGTAAAGCAAAAACACAAGACACTCGAGTCAGGATTAACATTCTTATATTAATAAATCCAACTCAAGTGAAATAGCAATTGAAATACAAGTAACTCAAAGGATGTTTGGAATAACCATCCTTTAAGGATCCGTTAAACTATCTACTATGTAGTAGTGTACGATAAGTAGATAATGTCTATCAGTAATATAAAGATATCAAAATAGTGTTAAGTCATGGCCCATTCCACCCTTAACACATTTTTATTCCCAAGAGCATATACAAGACTGTAGTTTCCCCAAAATCGGAAGTCACCAGAGGGCAATCCATATACTAAAGGTACAAACCAAAATCGTAGTGGTCGCGTATAAAGGAATACAAGTATGACAAGGCACATGAGGCAATACCCAAGGTAGTGAAACTACCGTTTGCCTGATCCGGACTGGTGAGAACGCATCGCCGCAGCGACCGCAACACTGCGAAACAACACTCCCAAAATCAAGGGTGCACCAATCGACAACAAGTAATGAGTAGTTCGAAGAAGTGTGTTCGCTTGAGGTAGTTGACCTCCATTGGCCCGGCACGGCTCATGTTTTAGTCATTTCCAATTTGACACAAGTGTCAAGGCTATCCATTATCGTTCTCTTTCTTCAGTCATCACGTACATCATTCCAACCACTTCATTCTGGATCACACTCCGCGTATAGTTATTAAAGTGGTTTTCGGTTTAGATAGAGAGTATATCCATAACCGATTTCGGTCTCTTCAATAACCTTCGAAATTATTCCACCGATTGGTCGTTTAATATATTTCAAAACAAAATCAAATTCAATTTCAAATAGAATTTGTAATCGACACTTCATTTGTCTTTCTAAACCAATTTCCAAAATTTCCGTTTCAAAACTTCCAAATTACCATTTCAAAATCTTATAATTTAATTTCAAATTTTATTCAAAACAATTCGAATATTGATTCAAGTTTGTATATAAGTTTCATTCCGAAATCATTTAAATTACTTTAATTTAACATTCAAATCAGTTTAACTTCATTTATCGATTTCATTCAATATTCATTAAGTAAATTTGCCATTCAAAACAATTCCTATTAAATTTCCAATTCATTAAATCCATTATTTAAATTCAACTTCATTATATCAAAACTTACAAATTGAATTAAATTAAATTCATCAAACCAAATTCTTTAAATTTCAAGTCTTATATTAATTTCAGTAAATCACATTTTATTTCCTGTTAAAGAAATTCAATTTCACTTATTTACTTACTTAAATAATTTTCCAAAACTTAATTAATAAAGAAACTCAATTTCAATTATTTACGAAGTAAAATTCACTTATTCAAAAATTCAATTTCACTTAATAAAGAATTCAATTCAATTTAATCATTAAATAATTTTATCTTATTTAATTATTAAATAATTCAAAACTTAATTATTAAATAATTTCAAAGTTTAATAATTTCAAACTTAATTATAATTTCAAACTTGATTATTAAATCATTTCAAACTTAATTCAATCATTTCTCAAATTAAACAACATTCTTCCATCAATTACATTGTTAAAATTTTGTTTCAGATTAAATATTAACATTTTCCTTTCATTAAAATTTAAATTTCAACTTCATTTCAAAACCATATTATTTATTCAAATAAAATCTTCGCTTATTTTTAAATCAAATTATTGACCAATCGGGTTTTATTTAATTCTCTATCCTAGGTCAAAGTTCAATTTGGGTATTTATCATTTCAACCCGATTCCAATTCAATTCAAAATCAAAACATAGCAAAAAGGGAACTTGCAGTGTGATAACTGGGATGGTGTCAAAGTAAATAAACAAGCAATAACAACAATCCATAACAATCAAATAATCAATTCAAATAATTCCGAAATAATCGTATTAATTCACATTGTTATTTGTGTAAATTAATAAAATTATTTCTACAATCTACACTATCATTTCATGTAGATTAAAGATTATTACACTAATATTTATACGGTTCTTCAATTGTCATTCGATTTCAATTTAAACACTACAACAATTAATCAAATATACGTTCAATGGTTCAAAGTGTAACTATCACTATTCTACATGTCAATTAATTTAACAATTAAAAGGGGTCATATTCAACTAATCAAATTCAACATATAGATTCAATTTATATGGTTAACTATCCTATATCAATTCAATTGCATATTATTTATCACTTAACATTAACAATTTAACGTCCAATATAAACATCAAAAATCAATCCATTATTAATCAAATAGGATTATCATCGTATAATTAACAAATAATGGTGTCAGATGTCACAGGTGAACTGATACAGGTAATAGCATACATATAACAGTGTAAATAACTGACAGCAGCATATTTTAATTGTCGTTTCAATTGAAATCAAATTTAATAAATAAAAGAACGTTAATCGTGAGTGAGTGATCACCTTTCGAGGTTAGAGATGAACGAGAAGATGACACGGATACACACACTGATACGGATGCTGAATTTGAATTTCGAATCCAAGCAAAACAAAATCGACACGAATTCAACGATCAAAGCTGATAACAGGAATTGATGAAAATAAATCAGAACTAGGTCGTTGATGATAATTGGTATAAGTGAACTCATATATATATATATAATTTCAAATTAGTATCAAAATTTAAAATCTAAAAATAAACCTCTATAAGTACGAAACTAGACTCAAGTATACATGACTAGTGTATAAACTTTCACACCCATTATATTCAAATTAAATTTTTATTATAAAAATCAATACAACTTACTTTGTTAATATATCTACACTTAACAAATCATATAAAACTTGCATAATACTTAAATATATAAACTAACATATTATAGCTTACATACACAAATATAACTTTAGATTGAAAAGCAAATAGAATTTTACTTCTAACAAGTGTATATTTCAACAGTAAGCTATATATATATATATAGCTACAGGCTGTCATATATGCTTCTGATTATAATAGGAGTCAGGTAAAGCACGGATCAAATCAAAACATATACACTATATGCATACAATATATTAATATATCTTCAGTAAAATAAATGACTTATGCAACGTTTTATATATACATAACAACATATACACATCTATGATTAAACTATATGAATACTTCTCTGACATACTTTCCAAAAGCAAGCTACACATGCCCAATACTTTTATATGAAATTATATATATAACATATAAATTATAAGCATATAAGAATGGTTACCAAAAGGTATATGGTATGGTCGAAGGCTGCCAGGGGTGTACGGCTTGACTACATGGGTAAGTGGGAGGCTAAGAGCTAATGGCAGCGGAGGAACCGAGCATGGGTGGCTGGAGGTCGTCAGGGTATGAGAGAGAGAGCGAAGAGGGAAGGACGAGCCGCTATGGCGAGCTATGGCAAAGGACCAGGCGGAGGATCGACTGCAGAGGTGGTTGTTCAGTCATGGAGGGGAGGAGGACAGAGGGCAGTAGTTGGGTTCGGCATGGGTTGATGTTGAAGAGCAGTAGCATGGGTCAAGTGGTGGAATGATCGGAGCTTGTGGTGGTGTTGCCTGGCTTGGCGATGGTGAGACGAAGGCAGTGCAGAGAAGTTTGTGGCTGCCGAAGCAAGTGGGATGAGTGGAGACGTGTGTGCTGTAGCGGGAAGAGGAAGGAAGGTGGTTGCATGCTTTTGGTCATGAAACAGAAAAATGTAGAAATAAAAGTGACAGAGCCAAAGGAAACAAGTTTGGTTTCCTCTTTATTTATTTTTTCATGTTTCAAGATGACAGAGAAAAGGTAGGAGATGAATGGGTAGGAGATGAAAATTTTCTTTTTTTAGCTACTGGGATCAACGTGAAAATGAAATAGAAAAAGTAAAAAGAAGGTGAGTAGCTACAGAACTTCCAATTTGCATTTCCAATTCACAGTAGTAAATGAACATAGGGAATCCAAGAGGCACTTCATGGGAAAGGTAAGCGTCAAAGCTGAAAATATTAAATTGGATGTCTACTGATCTTAACGTGGATAACAAAAGTCGAAGAGCCAAGAGGACCCAAGAACCAAAGACTTTGGACACGTGCCGATACGGTTATCCGTTTTATAGATTTCGTCGCTCAACGGACGTCGAAACACGTATACGAATATACCGTAACGATCAGCACGACGAGACGATCAAAACGGTATACAGATATTAGCAGTATGATTTAATTATAAAAATTCGAATTTTCTATTAGCGGAAAGTGCAAGAAAAACACTGAAAAATAAGATCGACGGAGCCGAAGATGTCCGAATTTTGAAAAACGACAAACTAACATCTTGCTCAGAAGATGGTTTATAATTTTTTTATGTAAAAATATTTAGATTTCGGAAACATTTTATTTTCATTGCTTTTTAACTGATTAAATTGAAGTGAATTTACGCGCGAAATAAACTTTCATATTTTCGGACGAAAATTTACCAGTTGCTATGTTTAACTAAACGCATCCCAATATCAAATTTATATTTCAAAATTTTATCGTTTAAACTTTCACAAAATTTTAACTAATTACGTTATTAAAATAGTTGAAATTTACGGGTCCTTACATAATGATAATTAAGTAATTAATTAAAATAAATGATTTATCTTTTAATTAATGAAAGTAATTAAAGATTAATTAATTAATGACATTAATTAAAAGATAATTACTTAAAGGATAATTACTTAATAATAATTAATTAATTTATTAATTGATGATGTAAAGGTTAATTAATTAATAATTAAGTTAATCATTTATGAAATTGATTAAGTATAATTACTTAATGTAATTAATAAAGTATGATTGCTTCGTGTAAGTAATTTATGGATAATTTCTGAATGTAATTAATTATAGTTAATTAATTAATGAGAGTAATTAAAGGTTAATAAATGTGAATGGTTAAAGGATAATTAATTTGTGTAATTAATTAAAGGCTAATTACTTAGTGTAATTAAAGAATAATTAATTAAGGATGATTATTTAAGATGAAAATAAAAGGGTGATTAATTAATTGGTTTGTAATTAATTAATGTTAAATAAGGAGGATTTAAAAGGTGATTGAAGTAATTAATTTAATTAGAATGGTGTGACTAATTAATCTTGCTTATGGATGATTGAATGATATTGAATACCTTGGATTATTTGTTATCCCTGGTGTGTGATTATGATGCTATGTGATATGATGTTTGGGATATGGATTATCTATCTGTAATAGAATCGCTATGTGAATATGTTACTCTGAACATGAATTGATTTGTTTTCACTTAAACATCTTGGATTTGAGATGACATTGAATTCGAAGAGACCGGGGTCGGGTATCAGTAAATACCCGAAACCACTTCGATTCTTTATAAATGTGAGTTTGGAAGCAAACAGGCTGGAATGAAACAAGTTAAGTATCATGCATATTTAAAACTAGACAACGATTTTTGGATATTGTTTTGCGATAAATAATTGACTTAAATAAGATTAGAAGTCATAGAAAAGTACGAGTTACCCTGGTAATTCGCTTAAGTTATATAGCTTGGTATTTCATATTATGGGTTTACTCACGATGGTTTCCAGCCTGACCCGGGTGTTACTTTGATGTAATGCTCGGGTCAGACCGAGTATTACAGATTTCCAAGTAAGGACGTTCTAGAGCTCGGGAGGCGAACTGGATGGCAGGAACGTATGGAGTGTTTCCTCTATGATATATTGTTGTATATTTGGACATGTTGATTATATATGTCCAGTGTTGGTGTATATGTTGTAACTTTGATGTATTAAAGTATAATTTAACTGATACGGTCTCTTTGTATAAATGATATTATATGATATTATATTTTGATCTGCTTTGAATGTGAGATTCTATGTCTTGTTTTCTGTTTTCTTCTTCTACCTCTTTTCTTCTTTTCCTAACTATCTGGAATTTTCGGGTTCGAAAATTCCGGGTCGTTACATTTGGTATTAGAGCGAGGTTAAGCGAGAACCTTGGCTCTGGTGGGTGTACTCATTAAGGATAGGGTCAATGGTACCCGAGAATGAGTTGAGTGTAATATATATGAGATAACGTACTTGTTATTTTCCTATATAAAGATTTTAAATGGTTTTAAAGGTAAATGATTTTATATAAAATTATATTTGATATATAAAGCAATATTTCTATCAAGGTAATTGGATGTTAAATTATTGGGATTAAATTAAGAGGTAATAGAAATACAACCAAATTGAAATTAAATAAAGATAAATTTGAAATGGATTCAAACTGAAATTAAAACCTTGAATTTGGGAAAGGGTTCCAGAATAAGATAATAATGAATTGGTTTCCTCATATGATAATCTTGGTCATTATCATAGTTGTGGTTAATAATAAAATATGATTGTTGTGTAAGCAAAATGAAATGTTTAGGGAAGTAAACATTTGGGTAAGTATGACTTATAAATTGGATTTGAGATGACATTGAATTCGAAGAGACCGGGGTCGGGTATCAGTAAATACCCGAAACCACTTCGATTCTTTATAAATGTGAGTTTGGAAGCAAACAGGCTGGAATGAAACAAGTTAAGTATCATGGATATTTAAAACTGCATAACGATTCTTGGATATTGTTTTGCGATAAATAATTGACTTAAATAAGATTAGAACTCGTAGAAAAGTACGAGTTACCCTGGTAATTCGCTTAAGTTATATAACTTGGTATTTCATATTATGGGTTCACTCACACTGGTTTCCAGCCTGACCCGGGTGTTACTTTGATGTAATGCTCGGGTCAGACCGAGTATTACAGATTTCCAGGTAAGGACGTTCTGGAGCTCGGGAGGCGAGCTGGATGGCAGGAACGTATGGAGTGTTTCGCTATGATATATTGTTGTATATTTGGACATGTTGATTATATATGTCCAGTGTTGGTGTATATGTTGTAACTCTGATGTATTAAAGTGTAATTTAACTGATACAGTCTCTTTGTATAAATGATATTATATGATATTATATTTTGATCCGCTGCGAATGTGAGATTCTATGTCTTGTTTTATGTTTTCTTCTTCTACCTCTTTTCTTCTTTTCCTAACTATATGGAATTTTCGGGTTCGAAAATTCTGGGTCGTTACAAATACCCAATATGATCATTTATTTAATTTAATTAGAATAAATATGGTGGTAAAAATATGCACATTTACGAGCACATCACATACAATCAAGGCTTCATATTCAGCATCATTGTTTATCATTGGAAAGTCGAGTTTCAAGGCGTAACAAATCAGGCATTCTTCGGGAGTGACAAGTACAACTCCAATACTGGAGCACCATTCATTAGATGTACCATCCATGTACATCTTCCATTTAGTATCTTTGTGACCACTGCTCTCTGGAAGATCATCTCGTGCAGTGAATTTAGCTATGAAATTTGCCAAGGCCTGACCCTGGATTGCTCTCCGAGGGTGATAAGTTATGTCGTATTAGATCAATTCAATGTTCCATTTCAACAGCCTTCCAGAAGTCTCAAGTCGCTCCAAGAGTTGTCGCAAAGGCTGGTCGGTAAGAACTTTGATCGGATGGGCCTGGAAATAAGGCTGGAGCTTTCTCAAAGCAATCAAAAAGTAGTGTGCGAGCTTTTTCAGCTTCAGATAGTTTCATTCTTCACCTGCAACCACTTATTGACCTAATAAACCGGTCGTTGGATGCGAGATTCCTCACGCACAAGTGCGGTGCTCAAAGCATGCACCGATACCGCCAAGTATATAAACAAGTCCTCATCATCTACCAGCTTCGAAAGGATGGATGGTCTTTCCAAGTGATCCACCAAAAGCTTGGGATGCATCTTTACACTCGTAATTCCATTCGAAATTCCTTTTTTCCATATCATCATTTGATAGGAGTCGGTACCGATCCATAAGTAAGGGTCATGGCAGAAAACTTCTAGTAGATCTTTGCAAATCTGAGTTGTTGAATTAAAAGATTGAGAAATTGGATCTATCTCTTGGATATAGGAAATCCAATAGTAGATGATCGATCCAAGCAGCCTGAGAATCTGATAGTTCTTAGTGAAAGCACTAAAATGTTTAAACCAAATATGGCAGAAACACCCAGAAGTATATGTAGAGAATAAAATATGAAGAAATGTAAATGAAAATGAGAAATAAACAAGATAAAATCGTTTATAGCAGTTCGGCAAAGCAAGGCCTACGCCCACTTTAGGATTTCTATTGATTATGGTTGACATGGAAGCATAAGTTCTTAAGGGTCGTTACAACTCCAACACTTAGATTTTCAGAATTACAAGAATATGGAGAATAATAAAACTATAGCCAAAAGATCCTTCAAACTGAACCATACCTTCCTATTTATAGAGGTAGGGAGCATAATTTATTGCACAAAATATCTCCAAGCCATTGTACACGATTTAGACCAATTCTCCCAAGAAAACAGGTGCCACATCATCGGTTGATAGGAGTCGGTACCGATCCATAGGTAAGGGTCGGTACCGATCCCCAATTTGCCAAAATGGCCATGTTCAACTCTTCATCTCGGATCATCTTGTGGTCAGCTTCACGATTCCATAGTTTTTGCACTAATATTAGCTAGTTTCCGAGTCCAAATGATGGAGTTGTGGTAGAGCAAAGTTGAAGTTTCAAGTATTCATGGAGATCGATGGATAATCGGATTGAATCTACAAAACGACATTGGAAATAGGCTCAAGGTATCTTGTAGGAGGCATATGCAAAAGAAGGGGTCCACTTGAGGTGGAAATAGGACTCGGTACCGACCCATAGTGTGGGGCCAGTACCGACCCCTAACTTGGGTGCATTTGTGCTTGTCTTTATTTGGGTGGTCTATGTGCTGGCTTCGCGACTCTATTTGTGTTTGGTCTTTGGACTTCTAGGCTATCCCTCTGGGCTTCCTACCTCGATAACTCCAAGTTCGACTCGTCCAATCTATCCGAATATGGCCTGGTCAAAAGGCTGGATAACACATGCCCCTTCCAAAATACATCTCATTTCTAACGTGATGTGCTTTGAACCGAGACAAGTTATAGTTGCTGCGAAGGAGTCCACTCTGTGTTCTGAATGGTCGTTATCCTTTTTGTGAATCGTTGCTGTGAAGAGTTATGTCCATTGCCATCCGTCATGATGCTCTATCAACATCCAGGATTATAACTCTAGAATACGATATTTTGGTCTGTTATTCCAAGCTTGACGACTCTAAACTGATCCCATCCATGGACTACTCATGTTTGAATTCGACTTCCCTTTGACTCTGGTTGTTGAGTACTTGATATATAAACGTACACATGTTCACATTCACGTTCTTGAGTTAGTAAGAGTGTAGTACATGGTCGATCACTTGTATGGGCCCTAACATTTACCCACATATATACAAATATAAGCATATGTTTTTTTTATGTTTTTTAGGACTCGGTACCGACCCATAGCTTTGGGGTTGTTATCGACTCTGGACTTGGAGAATATTTCTAAGTTTCAAGGCCAAAATTTCGGGTCTGAGTTATAAAACCCACTCAACTTCATTTCTTCCTTCACTTTATTTTTGCCGTCCTAAGAAAACTTGAGCACTTACCATTAAAAAGCTTCAAACCTTCGACCTTCCAACCAAGACTCACCATCGCCTTAACCTAGGATCACCGCCGCTTGCTTTTACCCAAGATTGTCGCCGCCATGATTGCTTTCAGGCAATTTCTAGAAACCTGACCCATCTCATTACGAAACCAAGCCCTTGATCTAAAGTCTTTAACAGAATCTCTTCCCTTGATTAGGTAGGCGTTAGACTTGAAAATGGATGGAACAAGATATGGACGTGGAAGAGGAGGTAGTGATGGCCGTGGTTTAGGATTGGTGAAGATGAAAGGAGAAAGGGTGGAATTTCTTTTAAGTTTTGGAGTTGTGCAACTCCAGCACTTGGGAAAATTCCAAAATTTCTCGGCTCACTTAATAATTTTGCCTTATGACCCAATGACTTCTTCTTGGTCATGAACCTTTCTCAGTGCATGGCCAATAATATTAAATTTGTTGGGACGGTCAGCGATGACGGTCACGTTGAGTGATATCCGGAATTTAAAAATGAAAGTTAAATAATATCGGGAAATTGAACTACAAGACAATGCACGACACCACACTAGAATCCACTTTAGCATGGGGGTACAACTTTTAATTTATCTAATGTTAACTAAGTGTCGAGTTTTTTTTAATAAAATGGATCAGAGATGTTCCAAACATCTTGCTGTTCAGGCCATAGGCACATCAACTTCGAGATATAGCGAATCTGATACAGAGTCATGCTCAGCCACAACTCCACATGCAAAGAAAACTTCAATTCAGTAAGAACAACAACAAGAGATTTCACTTATTGAATAAAAAAATCTAGAAAATCCCAAAGTTGAGCAACAAGTTTCAAAAATAAATCCATTTCCCGACACTCTTGAGGATGTCATGATATTGGAAGATCCCACTAGTTCTGTTGCCTTCAAAATTAATGAGGGATCTCTTCAAAGAATATGTAATAAGCATGGCATTCCGTTTGACGTTGTTCTTATCCTGTCTCATAATCAAAGGAAACACAATCCTCGTAAAGGTTATTTGCCTACAATAGGTATATGTGCCTAACGGGCTGCGTCCCACCGTTCAATCAGTTTGTCCGTCGATTTCTGAATTATATGAGGCTTCCTCCAACACATTTGCACCCGAATAGTTATGCCTTTCTCCTCGGCACATATATGGTCTTCACTAATCACCTACATTGAGTGCCCAGCGATGAGGAAATTCGATATATATACAGTTTCAAAAGCCGGAAAGAAAGTCTATCTTTGATTTACTTGGCACCAGTCAATGGTTGCAGAGTGGTTACTGGGCATGGAACAAGTTGAGCTACTTCAAAACTGAGTAGTTCTATGTCCGTTGTCCGCCTGGGTTTGCACGTAGATGGTTTTCTGGATGTAAGTTCCTCCCCATGTGCATTATATGAATTTTTTTAATAGTATGCAAACTTAACCCATATCCTTGCTTTACTATCCAGATGTTCCAACGAGACCTAGTAACTCGGTGCTTTCAGATGTCGCACTCTTATGGCAGTTTCGGCGGGAGATAGAGATATGAGAACTCTCCTATCAGATGAAAATCTTCTCACCTATGGCTTGTTATAAGAGGGACGCCAAACCGGCATCGTCCAAATAGCTTTCAGTGATGACGATGGCGACGATGATGATAACAACACTCTCGAAAAAGGTGAGGCTGATCTAGATTTTCCCCCGGTCCTAAGACCTGGGGCTGGAGTCTAAGAAAACATTAAACAAGCACCAGAAGACATTTAGGAAGGCAAAATTATTGGTGAAACTGGTGAGGATGGCCAAGGAAATATCGATGCGAGTCATGAGTCTCAGCCTGAACAATCTAGGGATGACCAACCGCCTACTCTGAAGAAGAGGTTAATCGTGAAAATCTCCAAGGAGTGGACTTCTACCCTTCCCCCACTAGTCATAGATGTAGAGAAAACTCCATTTATTCCTTTGACGGGCACATTCGCTGGCCTAGAGCCAATTCCTGCCGAGTTTGGTTCTTTCGATGTTGGTAATATTAGTATTGAGGGCATCGACTCCTCTATCCACATGATAAGGACTTCATCCCTACTAGTATGAGAAAGGTTACTCCCATGAGTAAAGCTTCGGCTCACAGTCCATTGGGGGACACTCACGCGCACGTACACTTCACAACACTTGCACTTAACATATGTCCTTACTTGTTGGATCTAACTTGTTCTCGTTTCCCTTATAGGATCCATGGAGAAAAGGAAATACATTTATTGATCTTTGGAGGAGAAAGCATCCCAAGCACAAAGGCCTCGGTCAAGCTTGTACCGCCAGGGAAGTGGTCGTGATTATGAGTCGGCTTTCGTTCTAGCCGAGACAGAGATGATCGGGATAGAAGCATTTATGACAGAGATCGCTCATCATATGGCTCTACTTCTAAATGTCGCCCTACATCTAGATGACCTCCTCCTATAGGTCCAGACATGCAACCTAATCGTCACAATGACATTCTACTTGGTGACGCTTCTCGTGCTCCACCTTCGGCTTCTATCCTTGTGCAACCTCTAGTGCCTGCTCATTCCAGTCAGTCCTCCGACCATAGTCATCACAGGAATGGCCCTAAAACTTCCCAGCATAGGCCTGGCAAATAAATTGCTATAGTCCCACGTATCTCTACGGAGGAACAGCTTGCGGCCAATGCTCGAATGGGCAAACTAAAAGAAGAATTTCTAAATATTTGCTTTGATGGTCTTATGTTTGTACATAATCTAAAAAGAATCCCAGCTGACGTACAACAGATGACCATCGACTGTGTGATTGACTTTCACAATCAGTATAATGAATGGTCAAAGTTAGCTGAGAAAACTTCCAAAGTTTCCAAGGACAAGCAACTAGAGATCAACAATCAGAAACTCATTGAAGCTGACAATAAGAGAATTATCGCTAATCTCGATGCTAAGGTCGAAAAACTGATAACATCCCAAGCCAAAGCCGAGAAAAAGACCGAGGAGGCCACCAAGGCACTCGAAGAGGAGCGAATAAAGCATCGAGATGAAATGGAGAAGGCTTTCCACAGAAACCATGCTCTGCTAATGGAGCGGGATGCTGCAAACAGAAATGCGGCTGAGCTAAAAACCAAGCTAGAGCATGAAACAAAAGAAATGGATGAAGCGCTCCAACAAGCTCAGACTTATTATGATCAGCGGTGGAGAAATTTTAACTGCTGCTGAACCAATACAATGCCAACGTGCTCAAATTTTGAAATCTAGAGTGGTTCAAAGATGATTATCCCAGAATCCTCACCTTTGCTTGGGAGCGGATTATTGAAGAAGAAAAAACTTTCCTCGATGGTGGCGAGGTGGATTTGGAGTAGCTAGCGAAAGAAGTCTAGGTAAGAGATGAGCCCAAGATTCTGAAAGATGGCTAGCTTATTCTTCATCTGGAGTTTGCCTCGGTAGTGCATAAAGACTAAGGCAAAGGCTCCGGATCGATGCCACATGATGTTACTGCCAGCCAAACACTTGGGTACTAAGCTACTCCAACACCTGGGTATGATTTCGAGGGGCCTAAGATCCACAAGCCTACTATTCTCTCTTTGATTACTAAGGGGAACTCCGACGGCACTTCGGCCCGCAAAGAATACCAAACCGAAGAAGGTATTTCACCGACTTTCCTTGTATTCCATAAAGTTAACGTGTCACCAATTAACATAGCCAATCTCTCTCTCTCTCTCTTTCTTTGTTTCTCAAGCCTCGGGTTAGCCTCACATTGCTCCGCTTCTCGACAAGGACTCTCGGCCGGTTCTGAAAGTGCCTATAACAGAAGCAGTTACTGTTATCACCTCAACAATGATTCCAAACATCCTAGTTGAAGATACTCCTGGCCTTAACGAGCAGATGATTGATGCTTTGATGGATGAAGAAGCTGGTGGGACTCAGGAAACTCAGATTGATGAAGACGTTGTTATTATTGGGGTTTCCAAGCCGCTATCAAGTCTTACCATGCACGAGCTCGAGCAGGAACTTAAGAAAGACATCCTCCTTTCCATAGAGGGTCGAGCAGGAGAAACTTGAAGTTATTCCTCCTCCTCTATCCATTGCCTTGCCCGAGCAAACTATCTTCGCTTCGGTCCATTTCCTCCGTCTTGTAGTGCACAAAGCATGCCTCTTGGATCATCACAGAGCACTCCACCCAATGGCAAAGGAAGTGGAGGAAGAGGATGGAAAAGACAAGGTAAAAGTTCGAGCGATGTTTCTCCCGGCTCTAAGAAGAAACAGAGGAGAACGAAACCGAAGAAGTGAGCGTCGATTTTTTTAATGTAGATAGGCTTGCGTTTTAGTAGTAGTTACAGTCTATTTTGGTTTTTGGCCGGCTTTGTGTGGGTTCGGCCCCCGCTTTTGCTTTTTGTTTTTAGTGTCAGTAACACTTGTACTTAGCTTTCCAGATTTCATGTGAATAACAAAGGTTTTTGTTTCATTAACTCCTTTTATGGATTTGACTAAGTATTTAAGAAATACGGCTTTCCATTCAATGTGTTGGTGATCTATCCCTTTTATTATTATCGGACCTAATCCTTTTGTCCGTTCTATAATTTACCGACCTTTCATCGTTCTTGCGAACGCAAAGTAATTGTTGAAGTGCCAAACTCTGGGCATTAGTTCGATTTAACCACTTAGAACAGCGGTTCGGGTATCCTTTTCCAAGATCATGATATCTGATTGTGCCAAACTCCAGGAACTAATTTGAATTAACTTATCATAGTTCGCACATCCTCATCCAGGATGTGCACTTTCAATCGCGCCTAACTCCGGGTGTTGATCCAAAGTTCATAGGCAAGATCCCGCCTTACGTTGGGTGTGGACCTTTGGCTTTGAGTTCTCTGAGCAGAGTGTTAAGAGCTAGACAGTCTTGTCACGTCCATTTAAGCTCATACTCCTGCTCCCAATCCAAGGACAAAAGTTGAGTGAATATACGGTCTTATCACGTCCGTTTTGATTTATACCCATTCCTCCACATCAAGGGCGAGAGTTTATGCACCGATGGTCATGTCACATCCAGTTTGAGTTTATACTCATGCCCCCAATCCGGGGACAAGAGTTGGCCGATGGATGGTTGGGTCACGTCCATTTAGTTCATACTCCTACCCCCAATCCGAGGACAAGTGTTAGTTGATGGACGGTCGAGTCACATCTATTTTAGTTTATACTCCTGCCCCTATGCCGGGAGCAAGAGTTATCTGGTATCTACCTTCGAATACAGAGAAGAACTCTGAGGGTTCGAACCGTAGAAGTCTTAGTTGGCAACTAACTGTGGTACCTGCACACTTGCATTGTTCACATGCAAAATCGTTCGAGTTGGTCAAGTCACAACTCTTAAGTAATGGAAAGACATAGTCTTGGACTTGAGAAACTGTTTTATTCCATAAAAGATGGGAAATGATTGAATCTACCTTATTACATGGCTCCAGTCAATTATTTATGAATTTATTTCTAAGTAAAGCTTCGTAAGTGCTCGCTATTCCACGCCCTTGGGAGAGGAATCCCATCTGTCGTTGCAAGCTGAAAGTTTCGTCTCCAAGCTTCTGCTCTATTGCATATGGAACTTCCCAGGTCGGGCCCCAGTTTCCAAGACTAAGGAAGATTCGTTTGAACCAAAAATGGCATAAACACCTAGAAGTATATGTAGAGAATAAAATATGAAGAAATGTAAATGAAAATGAGAAATAAATAAGACACAATTGTTTATAGTGGTTCGGCAAAGCAAGACCTACATCTACTTTAAGATTTTATTGATTATGTTTGTCAAGACCCAAAAGTCGACCTTCGAAAATCGGCACCCGTACTTCCCTTGTACTCAAAATGCCGTAGATTCAAATGCCGAATCTGGTTCTCGGGAGCTTATAACAACATTAAGTAAATAACACAGCAGAATAAAAAGAATAATACATTGATATACAATATCTGATACAACAGAGTGATACAATGAATATCAATATACATCAGAGATATGATACAACAAATAGCAGCGGAAAAGAAAACGATAACATCAGCAGCGGATAATCTCCATCTTCAAAACACTAATCCAGAAATAGCTCGAACTCCCAATAACGATGCACAAAAGATAAGCAAGTGCAGTTCGGTCCAAAAACTGAACTAGCTCCAGAAAATCTACTAAATCTGAATATCTGAAAAACCCAACTCTAGACTGCTCGTGTAGAAAAATTTTGAGCATCCGGAGTTTAGGAAAGAAACAATAAACTCCGGATCAGTCATGGGACTGGTGTGAGCAACAATAACAGTTTATCTTTAAAAACAAATAGCAAGAGATTTTTAAAGTCAATTCGCAATGCTTTTGGAAAATGAAACTACCATAAGGCCTCCTGCCACACACACAATGCAAACGCAGAATTGGAGGAGATTTCTCCTTATGATAGTCAAAGATGCTTACTACGCAAAATCAAATCATTTTGGATATTATTATTAGTGCATAGTGGAAAACATTTCGAAAGTAGAATATAAATCTTAGCCAGCATAGGTACCATTATATTATGCCTGCTATAGCTGCCTCCTTAGGAGACAGGTTATACAATTGAAATCGTAAAGGCTCGTATTGTTTCTTTGGATTTCCAACAAATGATCAGGCTAAGGAACTTCCTATTCCACGAACAGAACGCCTCTGGAATGACGTCCCGAGAACCTAACCGGATCTCTGCCAACACAAGGCCGGGTTACCTCTGCAAAAATAGATAACTACTGACACGCGTATGCCATCCCCCGATCGTAACCGATCTTCCCGAGGATCCTCGATTCGCAACAAACCACATAATAAGCAGTATCAACATAGGTTAAGTATCTGGGCTCCATACCATGATACCACCTCTATCCAGAAAGAATGACATACACTAAGGGGCGCTACTCCCTAGAACCTTGCCGCATCTTTCCTGTTTTGACCATTTCCAGGGTGTGAGGTCCGACGAAGTCTCGTCCACAAAGCTACGCTTTGTCACAAAGCCATGCTTCGGGTCAAACAAATGATCAACCTATGATCACAAAGATATAAGATCAAACAAATGATCATATCGCAAATGATCAAACACTGATCATCACACAGCAACACTCAGCATGCCACATTACCAAATTGGGATATATCGCTGATAAATTTCAATTACATAACCTCTGAGCTCGTACGTCTCAAAGAAGGGTGTTAAGCTAAGAGAATAAATTCTCCGCCACCAACAGATATGTATTTGAAAGAAATCGGCTTTATATCTCAAAGTGTAATGTCAGACATGTAACCATGCAAGTCTGTTCCGGGTTCGAACAGAACCGAAGGCACTTCTCACGAAGCCCTTGCAATTCCGGATAACTTTCAATCACGTCCGGACTTCCCGTCACAAAAAGAGTGATATAAATCTCTATACCGGCGCGACTCAGTGCAGAGACATTCGACAGGTTGTCCTTTCATTTTCGAAAAATATCCGGTCTTCAACACCGGTCTTCAAATGCTATCCATATACGACGTATCACTATTCGGAATGAGTTATACGACCCAAAGATCCTTTCCCGGTTAACCCGAATAGTGAGCGAAATATTTAAAAACATATGGATATTGGGATTTCAATTAAGTCACAACTTAAACCCAAACTTTCTTTTCAAATGGTTTAACAAATTACCATTTTAATCTTCTTAAACAAAAAGATTTAATTCACAAAGTTCACTTAATTTCACAAAGATTCATTCACAGATTTTCCAAATCGATTTCCATTTCAGTTTAATTTATTCGTTAAATCTTTAAATCAAAGATTTAACTTATAGCTTTCAAAACAATTTCATTTCTAATGGTTTAAACAAATCGTCATTTCAAATCTGTTAAAAATAAACAGATTTAATTCATAGCTTTCAAAAAGAATTCATTCATAACTTGGAAAAACAAATTTTCAATTCAGTCTTGAAATTCCTTTAATTAAACTGGAATTTCATTTCTTATCCGAAAGCTTTTATCATTTGAAAACAAACAGTTTTCAATTTGGAAATCTGATTCATTCGTACGAGTTGAAATCCTTAGTTTTAAATTCAAATTCCCAACTTATACTTCTAAAATGGTTTAATTTATACAAACACATTTATATCATCTTTTATCCCTAGTTTCCAAATCATAGATTTAATTTCAAACTTGAATTCAAATTTAAATCTAATTATTTAAATTTTCAAAACTCGATTAAGTTATTCAAAATAACTTTTATATTTGAAATTCCATTTCAAAAGCTTTTCACTTTAAACCGAAATTTCCAATTTCAAAATCAATTGAAATTAAAATTTCAATTTCAAAAACATCAGATTTAAATTATCTGTGACTTAACCGATTTCCACGTGAAATCCATATTTGTGTGTGTAGGAGTGTAGTCCAGGGGTTTAACACAATAGTGCAACACGATGAATCATCACAGATCAAAATACAGGATATAGTTGATAAGCGGTATAAGAACAACGCTTATCGTTCATTTATAGATCACAAATCACAGATAAATAGATTACAGTACATACCACACACAATATCAGGCTATATCACAAGCATCACAGATCAGAATATCAAACAATTCAACATTCAATAGAATCTAAACATTCACAAGTGAATTCATTAATCAACTGATTAATTTAAATCAGATGTATCAAATTGTTAATCTGGGGTAATTATCGTAATTTAATTACAAATTATTTGAAAATCTTTCTTTCAAATTTTTTTTAGTTAACCCTTAATCATTAACTAATCATTCTTAATTAAATGAATTAATTGATCTTTAATTATTAAATTAATCTTAATTAATTGCCATTATTAATAAATCCTTTGATTTATTAACAAATAATAAATTCACATTTTAAATTATCATTTAATTAATTACATTCAGTAATTATTTATTCATTACTTCTCTAAGTAATATTTTTTATTTTCCAAATCGTCAAGTGATTATTAATTTAAACTTTAGTTAATACATTTAAACTTATAATTACAAATTATCAATTATCACTCTAATTATCCTAATGGTCAAAGAATTTAAATCTTTAATCTCTATTACTAAGAGTAATTCCATTTCCCATTATTTATTTTATTTTCAATATGTTGAAACATTTATTTCACTCTTCCTTTTTAACTTTCATTTTAAATTCCAAGTTTAAAACGAACACCAATTGAGCTTTAAATCAATTCATAAACTAACTTAAAAAAAATCTTTAAATTACGAATTAAAAGCAAATCTTAGTTATGGAAAGATTTTAAATCAAATCCCCTAAAATTTCAAATATTTAAATTAAATTAAAGTATTTAGATTTTAAATTTTGTCTACATTCAAAAATCTGGAAATTTAAACATTTATTTACCCTAAGTTTAACTTTGGTTCCAAGTTAAAAGAAATCAATATTTCAAAACTGTGAAACAGTTACAGTTTAAACTTGAAACAAAACTACCCGAGATTCACCCCAAATTACTTCAAGTAAAATAGGGCTTCCCTCGAGCAAAACAACAACCTACTCGAGTAAATCTCGAGTCTCTTCCAGCCTGAATTCGAACCCACCAAAACAGTTCACCAGAGAATCACCCCACCGTTCACGTGCACGTGCACGCTCCCATCAGCCACCTCCGGTCGACCACGACCATCCCCACATCATGGCGACCACCCCGACATTCTATCCCTAACCTCCGAACGTATTCCCAGCCTCGAAAACGAGATCGAGCTCCTCACCTCAAAGACTGGAAACACTGTCCTTATCACCTAACCTGGCAACGCTTCCAGTTCGTCGCTCCGACCATCTGCGCACCTGAAATTTTGGCCACGAATTCGTCAATCACCCCTCTATCAAAATCCAGAAAATCGAGACACTCGATCCGTTTCTGAGCTTGAACGAGACAAAAGATCTCAACATACAAAAACTAGGTCTCCAGTTTTCAAACGCTTCTCGTCGCCACCACGATGATCTTCCGACCCTTCCACCATTTTTTCCAGGCTCCCCTATCACTCCTCTACCTCTCGACCAAACTACGTCATCTCCAGTCGATTCGAACATCTCGGGCAACTCAAAACATCCAAAACAGAGAGGTAGGAACTGCTCTTCACTCTCTTGTTTAAAAATTGTAGTTCTCGTTTTAAAAATCATGAATTTGTATGTAGTTTCAATTTATATACCTGATTTCTTAAAATAAGAAAGTTTGTTTTTAACACATTTAAAAGTTATACTGTTTTCCTTAAATTACCAGAGGAAATTGCAGTTTTGTTTAATCTTAACATTTTTAAATACTTAAACTACAATTGTCCAATAGTTTTTATTCACAACTTAAAGACAATTAAGTGTTGGATCATGAGATGGAGGTGAGTTTCTGTATTTACCAACCCATGAACACAGATACAGGTAACAGAGGAAACAAACACACATAGATTTGCACAGTTATAAATATACAAATACATAACATCTCTGATGGAAACATATCATATTAGCTTTGGTTATAAGTTTAAGTAAAATGTTACTCACCCTGATCATCCTGATTTCTAGAAATTTGAACTTTGAGGGTTTAAGCTTTTCGAAATTGAAAGTTGAAACTTGGTTGAACGGTTAGCTGGAAGACTTCTTCTTCTTGATTTCTGATTTTAGTTGAATTAGATTGTTGTTTAACTGAGATGTTTTAGGTTTGTAAAATGGTGGTGTTTATCTTTCTGGTTTACTCAGTTTTCGAATGAACAAACTGAGATGAAGCTTGAAGATGGTAAAAGAGTTGTACAGGTTATAACAATTTGTAAAAGGTGATGTTTATTTATAAACTAGGGTGATGTTATTTTGTACTAAAGATATGGGCTGCCTTACTTCATACACTTGTCTTTGTACTTAAATATACTTGTTCAACTTCGGCTGAGAGATTTTTTTTGCTTTTGTTCTTATTTTATTTATTTTGTAATTTATCCTTTGTTTCATTTGTTCTATTTTTATATTGATTTCCATTTTTATTCTTATTTTAAATGTTTATTTTTACTTCAATACTTATTATCTTTTTTTAGTTGTATCATTTTGGTTTACAGCAATTTCTTTTAGTTTGTACTCCTTTGTTACTTTGTTTTTTGCTTTTGTCTGGTCACATACTTTTGTTTGCCTTAGAGATAAAGTCTGGTGGCTTCTTTACTTTATGTACATATTATAAAAGTTGTTAGATTTTAACAAATATTCTACTTCTATTTTTATTAAAACTTACCTTATATTAATTTCAATTTCTAGTTCAAATATTAATTATCATTATTTACTTAATATTTATTGTCTTATATTTATTTTATAAACTCAAACCATCTTTAACCATCAATTCAAATATATATATATATATATATATATATTTATCATTTATCTCTAAACCATTTATTTAAGTTTTAAATTCAAATAGAAATATATATATATAAATCTACATATATATATTAAATTTGCTCGTATATACCTAAATATATATATACATTCAATATACACACATATACTCACATATACACTATTTACAATATTTTAATCACAAATGATTTATACAGAATATACTTGGATATCGGGGAAACTCGCAATAAATAAATCGATTAATTTCACTTTAAACCATTTGTTTTACTATTTTTATTCAGAATGGAATAAATTAACAATTTTAAATTCAAAAACTCAATTAATTATTAATTTAAATACTTATAAAATTTGGGGTCGTTACAATGTTTGCTTAGAAGCAGAAGTTCTTAGGGGAAGTACAACTCCGACACTTAGATTTTCAGAATTACAAGAATATAGAGAATAATATAACTAGAGCCAAAAGATCCTGAAAAATGAGCCATACCTTCTTATTATAAAGGTAGGGAGCCTAATATTTCGCACAAAATATCTCATAGTCGTTGTATACGATTTAGACCAATTCTTCTAAGAAAGCATGTGCCACATCATCTGTTGATAGGAGTCGGTACCGATCCATAGGTAAGGGTCAGTACCGATCCCCAATTTTCCAAAATAGTCATCTTTGACTCTTCATCTCGGATCGTCTTGTGGTTGGCTTCGTGATTCCGTAGTTGTTTGCACCAATATTAGCCTATTTTCAAGTCCAAATGATGGAGTTATGGAAGAGCAAAGTTGAAGTTTTAAGTGTTCGTGGAGATCCATGGAGAATTGAGTTGAATCTACAAAACTACATTGGGAATAGGCTCAAGGCATCTTTTTGGAGGCATAGGTAAAAGATGGGATCCACCTGAGGTAGAAGTGGGACTCGATACCGACCCATAGTGTGGGGTCAGTACCGACCCCTAACGTGGGTGCATTTGTGCTTGTCTTTGTTTAGGTTGTCTCTATTCTGGCTTCGCGACTTTGTATGTGTTTGGTCCCTGGGCTTCCGGGCTATCCCTCCAGGCTTCCTGCCTCGATAACTCCAAGTTTGACTCATCCAGTCTGTCCGAATATGGCATGGTCAAAAGGCTGGATAATAGCAGTAATGCCATTAATTCCATATTAATTAATGATATTGAGATTATCGATCAAGCAGAACTGAATAATGAGTTTACTAATTATTATAGAGATATTTTTGGAAGTACAAATAAACGTAGAATTAAAGCAAATTGGGATAAGCTTTACAATGAGGATACTAAGGTTAATTTAATATGGTTAGATGACCCATTCACGGTGGAGGAAATTGGAAGGCTATAAAGGATATGCCTAATGATAAAGCTGAAGGTCCGGATGGATTTCCTATCTTATTTATGAAACTTTTTCGAATGTGTTAAAAGAAGATATATTAACAATGTTCAATGAATTTCATGATGGTTCATTACAGTTAGGTAGATTTAATTTTGCAAATGTAATCCTATTACATAATAAATTAGGTGCTAATCAATTAAAAGATTTTAGACTTATTTCATTACTAAATTGTTCTTTTAAAATCATTTCTAAGGTTTTAGCTAATTGATTAAATACTAAAATGAATGCGTTAACAGATAGTACTCAAACAGCTTTCATTAAGGGTAGAAATATCACAGATGTTGTAGCAGTAGTTCATAAATATATTAACTACTGTTGCAGAAATAATACCGCTTGTGCACTTTTAAAACGTGATTTTGCTAAAGCTTTTGATTCAATTGATTGGGTTTTTCTCAAAGATGTATTATTGGCTAGGAGTTTTAGTGTTAGGTGGGTAGGATGGATTATGTCATTAATTAAAACCGGTAAATCTAGTATTATCATTAATGGTATATTAGGAAATAAAATTCAATCAAAACGTGGACTTAGACAAGGGGATCCATTGTCACCTTTATTGCTCAATTTAGCTGCTGATGTTTTTTCTAGAATTATCCAATTATCTACTAGTAATAGGATACTAGATAGTATAGGTAATGAGATCACTAGTAATGGCCTTTTCAGTTTTACAATTTGCAGATGATATTATGATTTTTACATCCCATTTGCCTAAACATATTACTACACTTAAATTTATTTCATATAGTTTTGAACTTTTTTCTGGCTTAAAGATTAAATTTGACATTTTTAGTATTCAATGATACAGACAATATTGAAAACCAAATTGCACACACATTGAACTGTAAAATAATGTAATTTACTATAGAATATTAAGGTTTTTTAATTAGGCCGCAAAAACTTAAACATGATGATTGGAATACCATTATAGATAAAATTAATAAAAGATTGTCCAAATGGAATGGTAAATTCTTATTGAGAGAAGGTAGGATTGTTCTTATTAATTTAATTTTATCTGCATTACCCATTTATTGGATATCGTTTTATCTTTTCCCTAAATGGGTAATAGGTAAAATTGATAAAATTAGGAAAGGCTTTTTATAGAGTGGTGAAAATCCAAATAGTAGTTCTAAATGTCTTGTAAATTAGAAAATGGTTTGTAAGTCTAAAAAAGAGGGAGATTTAGGAACTATAAATTTACATAATTTAAATATATCCCTTTTAGGTAAATGGATATGGAAATTTAATGATAATAATGAAAATCTGTTATGAAAAGAATTAAAAACAACATATCTCATTTCTAGAAATCAATAATTTTAAATTTTTACATATATAATTTAGGAATTAATAATGTTGTATATTCTGGTAATAATATATTGTTTTGGCATGAATGCTGGTTGTCAATCATTCCACTTAAAGTGGAATTTAAAGATTTTGTATGAAATTTGAAATTTTAAAAATGTACAAATTTATGATATTTATAGGCCTAATTTAAACTTTCCTTGGGTATTTAGTTTTAATCATTTGTTAACGAGAAATACATTTGCACAGTTTGCTTTATTGTGTGCTAAATTGAAATTATATACTATTGATAATGAAAAAGATATTAAAACATGATGTCGGGACATTAGTAAGAAATACACATCTCAATCATTTTATAAATTCGTAAATTTTTCAGGAACTAAATTGAAAATATTTAAATACATTTTGAAAATAAGTGCTCCACCTAAAGCTAAGGTGCACATGTGGTTAATTTTACATGAGAAGTTGAACACTATAGAGTTTTTAAAATAAGAAAAATATATGTAATGATAAAAAATGTTTTTTGTAATAATAAAATCGAGGATATTATGCACTTATATTTAAATGTAATATCACTAGATTTTATTATAAGGTTCACCATAGATTTTTATTAGACATTATTTACACAATTATATGTTCGTATATTTGGTTTGAAATGAACCAATGGGTGTTTAATAATATTAATATTTGGTTTGGATAATTTAGTATACGTAATTCCTCTATTTAGTTTTAATTGGATTTCAAATCCTAGTTTTGAATTAAATAAAAATTTAGGTTTTAAATAATTTCTTAAAAAATAAAATCTCATATTGAGTGTAACGACTCAGAATTTTAGTGATTGGAAATTGGAATATTTAATTAATTTTAAATATTGAAAAGTTAATTTTTTTTAAATTAAATAACTTGAATTTCAAAGATAGTGATTTATTGGGTAATTTAATTGTTGAATTTAATAATTGAAAATCATTTAAATAATTGAATCTTGGATTTTTTAGTTGGATAAAAAAATGATTTAAAGGCTTATTAAATTTCTATTAACAAGAATGGAGGTAATTAACCAATTTAAAGTGATTAAATCGATTTTGAAAATAACTCATTTTAATTAACGAATGAAAATAGCCTTCCGGGGTACAGTCTCGAAATTCGATGAAATCAGTTCCATTGGATACGTAATAGTGTATTATTATCGGATTTCAAATTTCGTAGCGTTTGGATTTATCGTTTGGTCATGGAAGATCGAAACACGTTGAAATTAATATCGAAAATTTAATATTATAAATTGGGTTCAAAAAGCTATCTTCTATATACAATCGAATTAGGTCTTGAAACTGGTTGCGTTCGGAATAGGGGTATAACATTAGAAACGCCTGGCGGCACGCCTCGATAGGGGTTCAGAATTAAAAATCGAGATATTTTAGAATTTAATAATATTTTAAAATTTTAAAGTCAAACACTCAACTGTTTTAACATCTCTTCAGCACACCCTACCCTGTGCTATTCCTATCGCCTCCCTCCTATATAAACGCTGATGTAACAGAGAAGAAAACGAAAGTTTTGATTTCAAAAATTAAAATAAATCACTGGCGTAAAAATTTGCTTCTTCTCCTACTGAAAATCAAGCTTCAACAATTTGCTATGCCTTCAAAAAAAGGTCGTTGCAGATGATTTTTGCACCGCGCATGGATCTATCTACTCGCGATTTGATGTCGAACCCCTAGATTTGGTGCATCTATCTGGAGGTCGAACATGAGTTTGGAGGCTTTGTTTAGGATGGGGATTGTATTTCGGTTGGTTGGATCGGTCATTGATGGAGGTGGGACGAGTGTTCGCATTTCGAATTTGGAGGATGTGAGGAAGGTTGCCACTAAGCAGTTGAAGTCACTTCCGCCTTTTCTTAAGATACGAAAGCGTGATTTGAGAGAGCAGGGTTCACAACTCAAAGCAAGAATCAATTTGAAGTTGTCTTGCGGTCAAGCAGCCATAGGTGTCCAAGTTAAGAGTCTCTTGTCCTTAGATTCTGATAGCAAAACTGCTAAAGATGCAATGCGTAGAACTCTTGCTTTACTTCTTGATGCTATAGAATCTTGTCTATTCTCATCTTGGCGTAAAGTAAGGTTATGTGAAGAGCTCTTCGGTACATTTCTTAATGGAATCAGTCAAATGACAGGCTCCCGTGGCAGACAAATGCTTCGTGTGTTGCTAATACCCTTGAAGCCACTTGTAAATTACACATGTGCTCAGGCAGATATAATGGGTGACAACCAGGGAGCTATGTTTGAGGCGGTTGTGAAGATAAGCTGTGAAATAATTGAATTTGGATGGAGCAAAGAAAGGGCACATGTTGACACATTTATCACGGGGTTGGCTGCATGTATTCGTGAGCGCAATGAATATGAAGAACAGCGGCCAAGAATTTAATGGAGTTCGATGCAAGAATGGGGGAGCGGCAGTTCAACAGAGATGGACGGAGGTTGTTTTGCAGTGCTCATCAGTTAAGGCAGTGTGAGCAAATAGCTAGGGTTTTAGGTTTCTGAAGATCGAAGAAACAATTGGAATTCTGGTGAGTAAATCTCAGTCATCTTGGATAATTGGTTTTATTTTAAATAGTTAAAATTATTTATTGGTTGATTGGATGAATTGATAAATTATTATTAGTATTAGTTGGATGTTATATTATATATATTAGTATATATATTAGTAGTTGGGTATATTTCCCGTTGATTGGAGCGGAAGAGACACTATATGCCCCGCAAAATAGTAGATGACCCTATATTACCGCGATATCCCGCCTCGAAGCGAGATTAGTATTTTATGTTATATAATATATGTGGATGCAAGGAAACAGATTGGAGGGATTCAACTGATTCCTCAAAAATGTTGATTTTAATTTCATATATGGTGATAATTGATGTGTTTGAATAATCTATGATAGATTATAATATGATTTGAATTTATTGGATGCTATAGTAGCACTGGCCCTAATTTTGGTATTATAAATACAATAAATAATATTTTTGAATTTAAAAAGGAAATTCAAAGAGGATTTTGGAAATGAAAATAATTATATTGAATTTTGGAATTTATTCAAAAGGAAATTGATTTGGATAAAATAAACGATTGGATTTTGGATATTTATTTAGCTATTTCGTAAAATGGTTTCAACTAGAGAATTTTAAATTGAGGATTTTAAAATAATGGATTTTAAATAAGATTTTTAAAATACGAAATGGAAGTAGAAATCGATATTTGATTCGTTTTGGAAAATAGTTTGGGTTTGTTGAGAAATTGATTTATAAATGGGATTTTAATTAGAAATCGTTTTAAAAATAGATGTTTGTAATGTAAACCTGTATAAGCTGGGAAATGAGATTATGAAATTTATAAACAATGTTTATAAATAAAGTGAAATGATTATCATTTTGCAAATTGGAAATATAAATTCACGGTGAGAATTTATAATGAGATATGGCAATCAGTTTAGAAAGAAATAGTGGATTCTATTTTGAAATTTGGAAATAGTTATGGAATTGGAAATGTGAATCGATTTGTGATAAATCGAGAAAGATTTATAAGTAAAAAATTGGGTTTGGTGAATTTTAAAAATGGTTTTTCACAAGTTAAGATTTGTTTAGAAAAGGATCGTTATTTATTAAACTATGTAGTTTTAAAAACTATTAATTGGATTTAAAATATTTCAGAAAGTTAGTTATTTAAATATTTAACTTTGTTGAAATGAATTCTAAGTTTATAAACAATTTTTGTAAATTGATTAGCAATTTTATAAATAAATTGGGATTAGTTATTGATGCTTATTTTAATAGTGTTTTGATATTTTAAAATTTTATTTAATCATATTTTCAAAATTTATTATTATATATATACTTTAAATTAAGTGATTTCAATTTGTTTATAAATGCTCTCGAGATTTGTAAATTGGGTTTTATTTAATGGATGGGATTTTATAAGAGGGAATTTTAAAATGGAATTCGGGAACTTAAGAAATTTGAGAAAGGAAAATTTCCAAATTGTTTAGACATGGGAACTTCGGAAATGAATCTGAATTCATTAAAAGAGTTATAAATTGTTAGTTGGATTATAAATGAGTATAATCAATAATTTTTGGAAATTGTAAAAAGGAATTTATAATAATTCTGGAGATTTATGAAATGAGAACAGAATATTTCCTAAGTATGGATATTAGAAATGATTTTGGAAAATAAACTTATAATATTTTCCTAAGTATTGGATTTAAAGGTTTTGGGAATGTTTAAGCGATGAAATGATTTTTATAGAAATATTTTTCTAAGTAATGAATTAAGTTGGATTTGGAAATATTTCTAACTGTTGAAATTGTTTAAAAATACCTTGTTATGGATAAGTATTTGGAATTGTTTTCAAAATATTGAATTATTGGAATTTGAATATATATCTTTGTAAAAGATATTTTAAAATAAATGTTTTCGGAAAATTTATAAAATGAGCTAGTGACTGTTTTTGTGTGTAATTTGGTTGTTAAATAACCGACTATCAAATCTGGCCAAATTCGTTGATCGTTTCGAAGAAACCGGGATCGGATATAATTATTTGAAAACCACTTCGATCTGATTTGTGCATTACGAATTGTGATATCGTAAAGCTAATGAAGATGGTGATTTTTGAAGAGATTGGTTTGTTCAGACCTAGAACAACTTGTATGGATGAATGTTATCATTGCATTGTTGCCTAGAAGGCAGTGTTAGCATTCCAAATGGGATTGCTAATCAAAAAGGTAAACGTAGCCTCAAGCCTCATCAATCGGGAAATGACTAAAACAGGGCATGCAGTAGGGCTAAGTGGGTCGCTCCTATTAGGGTATGTCATCATCTTTCTAGATACCCTACATCTACATATTTATGGATTTGGTTACGCATGAGAGATCTCGATTAAGGTCGGAAGACCGGGATGATGACATATTCGGTCTAGTAGTCAAGTGCTGGGCCAGTTCTGTGTGGCAGGGTACAAGATGTTCTTGTCAGACCTGGGTGCATTGATCTATAGATGCACTCATCGAAGGTATTTCCTTACCTGGTCATAGTATGGAATCCATTCTCCAATATGTGCCTTTACGGTTTGATTGTAGAGCCTAGTATGCTGGAATTTAATTAATGTAACAATTTCGACTATTTTAATAAGTATTTGTACTTAGACACTATTATAATATCAATGGATTTTCTATATAAAATGGTTTGGTTATCGTAAGGTAAAAACCCGTCGTGTTTATGTGTGACATGGTCTTACGAGATACCTTTGTTTTTCCAAGGATTTTGATTACAGTAATTACTCAAATTGAGTGTGTTTTTCTCACACTGGTTTTCCAAACTGACTTGGGTGTTATTTTATATAATGCTCGGGTCAGACCGAGTATTACAGATTCAGGTTAGGATGCTATGGAGCTCAGGAGACGAGTTGGAGGAGTCTCAGGCGTATTGCACGTAGTTGATTATATTCCGCTGTGGGTATATACTGTATATTCAGTACTTGTGAGTACAAGTTATTATAACTGTCCAGATTGCTGTGTTGACTGTTGTACTCTGATGCTTGTATGTACATTACAGTTACAGTTTCTTGTATAATGATCTGTTATTATGTATTATATTTTGTTCTGCTGCGATTGTGAGATTCTGTGTTATTGTTTCTGTTTTCTTCTATCTCTTCCTTTTCATTTCCCCTAACAATCAGGTTTTCCGGCATTCGATTTCTCGGCATGTAATACAGTGGATGTATTAGTGTCGATTTTCGAGGGTCGAAAATCCCGGTTGTTACAGTTGGTATAAGAGCTGAAGGTTAAGAGAGAACCTTGGCTTTGATGGTGTAACCCATTAGAGATAGGGTCAGTAGCACCCTAGAATGAATTTGAGTGTGTGTGTGTGTGTGAGAGAGAGAGAGAGAGAGAGTGTGTGTGTGTGTGTGTATGAGCGCGTATTTGTTAGTGATATAAAAATGTTTTATTTTGTGTTGGTTGATTTGTTGAGTGGCTTATGGATTCTGGTTAATACGAGTAATTAACGTTATTGATAGGGCTCTCTAAACACTTGAACAGAGCAACTTGACTTGGTATTGTTTTGAAATTGGGTAAATGAAATAATTTTGCCTGGATTATATTTTATATATAAAGGAATAATTTTTTGGAAATTATTATTATATGGTGTGCTTGGATGTTAGATAATGATAAATTTTGATTATCATTTGTTGTTGTTGTCTTATGATAGAGTGGTTGATATTTTATAGTAAACAAGGTAAGCAACAAAGGAATGGTTTTATAACCAAAATGGGATTATATGACTATATGATTTATAATTGTCATTTATAAAATGGAAAGGAGATGAAATTCCTGAAGTATATTATATCAATATAGTTTATAACTAAAAAAAGGATATAAAAGCTGGGAAATTTAGAATTTAAATCCCTTTGGTTTTGGAAATGGTTTTTCAAAGTTTGGGGAACAATAAAATTATTAGGAAAATATTTTTGACTGGAAATATTTGGAAGGGTTTTAAAAAGGAATAAAAGCACTGAACTCACTTCGATCGCTGGAAAATAATTTCGATGATGACTGCAGCATCATCGACGTTCATTTTCGAGTTTCCAAGAGAGGAATTGCTACCATTGGAGTTTTGTTTGGGTAAAACTAGTTTTGATTTGAAATTCAAAAAGAATGATTTGATATACCAATGAAATTTTGTGTGTATATATATATGATTTCAAAATTGATTTGAAATACTTTAGAATAAGGTGTTTAAACTTTGGGATTTTCATAATGTTTTATTGAGAATATGAGAAAATAAGTTTGATAACTTATAAAATTTGAAGATTAGCAAGTTATAGCAATGCTTTTAAATTTAGAATATGAATGTAAGAAAAGTAAAAATTTGTAATTGAATTACGGAATGAATTTAACTTAAATTAAGTTAAATAATGTGAATTTTAGAAATTTAGCCTAAGTTAGGTTAAATAAAATAATTTTGGAAATGGAATTGATTGAGAATGAAATAAGTTAGTGAATGAACTAATTAATTTAATTAGTGAGTTAAATATGGTTTTGGGATATGATTGATAAAATTTTATATTGAATTGGGAGATAAATTGAGTTAAATGGAATTGAAATTGAATTTGAATAGAAATTGATATAAACTTAAGTTATGAAATGGTGATAAACATAAGGAGTGTGGTATGAAATGTTTATGAACTTGAGTAAAATTTTATGAAGTAATTCATAAATGAAATTAAAATAAAGTGGAATGTTGTTAGACATGGAATTTGATGGAATAATTCTTAAGAGATAATTAGTATTGAAAGGATATACCAAGTAAATAATGAATGTGAATAATGATTGTGAATAATTGATTGAAAGTGAAATGAACGTGAACAAAGGAATTTGGTGTAGCTAAGGAATCAATTGAAATAAATACGTGGGTTGTACGTATATTATTTACTCGCATAACGGTTTGATCTAGATTCGAGCATAGAATTTCGAGATAATTTGTATCGATCCGAGTTAGGATTTCTCAATCGATTCTCGATGGCGAACACTGGATATGGATTTTTGATTGATTCAGGGATTCTCTATCATAGTATATGGCTATGCAAGGAGAATGACGGTTTCTGATCAAGAAACCAGATCCGAGTCCCTACTAGAGAGTCGTGTGAATGATACTAGTTTGGAAGTGAAATTATGTGATCGAGTGAGCGATCAAATTGGATATTGTGTACGGATGATATATATACATCGTACGATTTTAGTAAAGCAAATTTTGGAAATTTAAAATGCAGAATAATATGATGATGAACTATATGATTGGATATCATTGGTAAATAAGATGCCGGTATTTAAAAGCAAGAGCTAATTTGATGCTTTTTATTTCATAAGAAAATTTGGGTTGCCCAATAAAAAGGTACATATTTATATCGTTGATTAATTTGATGGGTTTATGATTGAGCCACTTGACTTTTGTTTTCTTTTGCGGGTTTGGCCCATTGTGGCGTTTTGTGGTCGTTTTGATCTATCCGCGCAAAGGAGACGCTAGTGAAATTTTCCGAAAATTTAGAGAGTTAGAAATTTTCCGAAAATTAAGAAATTTGTGATAATTTAAAATTTGGTTTTGAATTATAATTTGAAATGATTGAATAGATAATATTAGTTGGAGTATAGGGATGAACATGGAAATTTAGTAAAGGTAATAACAAGGTTTCAACAAATTGATTTTGGGAAGTTAAAGGCTTAAAGGGATTTAGGAAGTTAATTCAACTAATTTTTTTTCTCAAAGCTAGTCGGCTTTATTGTGGGCCGTGCCACTATGAATATAAATAAGGAACAGGTGTTCTGTACATGCACAGAACTGCTAAATGCTGGTTATAGTGGCCAGTCCACTTAGTACAATAACAAAAGAAAAGAAAAACAGGAGCTAAACAATGAGTCCAGACTACTCGAAAGGGCACATATCCCCCCTATCATTACTGATATCAACATCAGTACTGGGACCTATAACATGCTGAACAGCGGAAAAGTACGTCAATAAATTTTTTTCATAAGACCTCGAGAGGGATGAGTAGAGATAAATCTGGTCCCATGTAGGATCTAAGAATTGCCACCAATTGCTTGCACCATCAATACCAGTGGTCGACAAAGTAAGACCGTCACCCTCAACATGATACACTAACCGCCTAGTCTCATCGGGACCACCTAAGAACATGTGATAACTATTCCTCTACGGGTCATACCTCATTTCCATGTCCTCGTGAATCCAAGAACTCTCATCAGGTTCCCAGGTAATAATCTCATCAATGGAAATGCTAACTTCTAGTGAAGCTATTTCTGTCTCCACAGCGGGAGAAGTAGAAACAACAGGATCAGAGACAGGTGGTGCTCTAACCTTGGGAACCCATTTCATTTCTGTCCTAGGGAGGGGGAGTTTTTCGGCAGGAATTAGAGGAGCAATCCTAGAACACATCTACATAGTATGTCCAAAAGACTGACAGTTTGAACAAATATCGGGTTTCCAACTATAATTAACATTTATCTCCACTTCATGACCTTCCATGATTCTTATTTTCAATGTCGATAGTAGCGGATAAGTTGGGGTTAC
This sequence comes from Allium fistulosum, assembly GCA_030737815.1. Lineage (NCBI taxonomy): Eukaryota > Viridiplantae > Streptophyta > Magnoliopsida > Asparagales > Amaryllidaceae > Allium > Allium fistulosum. The sequence continues at coordinate 858,229,005 of CM060903.1, forward strand.
TTCTATCAATGCTCTAGCGAATAATAATTTCTTGCACGCGACGGTATTAACATCAAAGCATTTGAACTCACCAATAAGGCTCGCAAGCCAGTTTAGACAAATCAGAGGTTGTAGGACAGAGGGAATGTTAGAGAAGGTGGCCCAAACCGGAATCGAGAGAACTTGCTCTCTTGCTCTGTAAATTCCAACGCTCCAAGGCGTCACAATAAATGGTTTCCCCCCAATAATGAGAGGGCTAGTCTCAAGAGCTAAAGTCTGTCTTCATTGTTTCCAAATTTAAATTAGAAAAGAAATGGTTCGGGCATTTCCCTACCTTGGCAATTTCGAGGACGAAATTCTTTTAAGGGAGGAGGAATGTAATGACCCATAATTTTAGCGATTTGAAATTGGAATATTTAATTAATTTTATATATTGAAAAGTTATTATTTTTTAAATTAAATAACTTGAATTTCAAAGATAGTGATTTATTGGGTAATTTAACTGTTGAATTTAATAATTGAAAATCGTTTAAATAATTGAATCCTGGATCTTTTAGTTGGATAAAAAAATGATTTAAAGGCTTATTAAATTTTTATTAACAAGAATGGAGGTAATTGAACTTTTAAATTGGATTAAAAGTGATTAAATCGATTTTGAAAATAACTCGTTGTAATTAACGAGTGAAAATAGCCTTTCGGGGCACAGTCTTGGAATTCGACGAAACTAGTTCCATTGGATCCGTAATAGTGTATTATTATCGAATTTCAAATTTCGTAGCGTTTGGATTTATCGTTTGATCGTGGAAGATCGAAACGCGTTAAAATTAATATCGAAAATTTAATATAATAAATTGGGTTCAAAAAGCTATCTTCTACATACTATCGAATTAGGTCTCAAAACTGGTTCCATTGCGTTCGGAATAGGGTATAACATTAGGAACGCCTAGCGGCACGCCTCGATAGGGGCTTGGAATTAAATATCGAGATATTTTAGAATTTAATAATATTTTAAAATTTTAAAGTCAAACTCTTAGCCATTTTAACATCTCTACAGCCCACCCTACCTTATGTTATTCCTATCGCCTCCCTCCCATATAAACGCTGATGTAACAAAGAAGAAAACGAAAGATTTGATTTCGAAAATTAAAATAAATCACCGCCGTAAAAATTTGCTTCTTCTCTTACTGAAAATCGAGCTTCAACAATTTGCTATGCCTTCAACTAAAGGTCATTGTCGATGATTTTTGCACCGTGCATGGATCTATCTACTCGCGATTTGCTGTCGAACCCCTAGATCTGGTGATTTATCTGGAGGTCGGACATGAGTTTGGAGGCTTTGTGTAACGACCCATATTTTTAACTATTTTAAATTATTAAATTTAATATGATTATTAAATAAAAATGGTTAAAAATAAAATTTTAATGAATTATTAGTGTAGTTATTGAATATGAACTTTAATAAAATTTTGAAATTACCAATTTCGAAGATTTTGGCAATAACAGGTATTGTAATGAAATTTTATGTATTGACTGTGTTTATAATCAATAAGTGGACTTGAATAATGAACGTTGAATTAGTTAGATGAAAATAGAATAATTATTGATAATTAAAATTCAATTGAAATTAATGGTTGTTAATGTAATTTGTTGAATAATTAAAATTGTTAAAATTTAATATTGGGACTTGATTGAATAATTGAATCTTGAATTAATGTGAATGAAAATGATATCGGAAATTGATTTAAATTTTATTTAAATATGAATGAAGATGGTTAACATTTGAAATTGGATTTAAAAGCGAATAATTAGAAATTGAAAATTTTATATTATAATTAACGACTAAAAAATAGCCATTTTGGGCATAGTCTCGGAATTCGATGAAACTAGTTCCATTGGATCCGTAATAGTGTATTATTATCGGAATTTCGTAGCGTTCGGAGTTACCATTTGGTCGTACGGGATAGAAACGCTTTGAAATTAATATTGGAAATTTAATATTTTAATTCGATTCGAAAGGCTATCTTCCACATACGATCGAATTAGACCTCGAAACTTGTTCCATTGAGTTCGGAATAGGGGTTAAACATTATAAACGCCAAGTGGCATGCCTCGATTGGAGGTCGTCTAGAATTTTGCGTGAATGGTCAAAATAATATTAAAATAATATAGTTACACGTATATATACGCGTATATCACTCAGAAAAACCTAAATAATAACCTAGCCGCCACCCTCTTCATCAATGGCCGAAACAACCACCTTTCTCCTCAATTTCTGGCGAATCCATCAACATTTGGAAAAAACTTCCAACTAGAAAGTCAAATATGAGTTTGAAGGGTGCGCGTTCAAGAGGGAATTTCGTTATGATGGAGTGGCCGAGCTTCAAGCGGCCATAGGTGGAGGTGCGTGACGTGGTGCTCTTCGAGGTGATGGTGTTTGATCGTCTTCCGATCGAGTATATGGGAGCGGCGATGGATTGAAACGAACGCGTGGTGGGTTTCTTCGGCCAGAAAGAAGAAGAAGGGGGGAAAAAGATTCAGCGGCCAGATTGGATCCAAGGGAAAACGTATAGCCAGATTGATTTCTAGGTTTATAAAAAAAGAAAGGAATTTATTTATATAAATTTTATTCAAATCTTCTAAATTGTATATCTTTCACATACGAGTTCCGATTGAGACGAAGCAAGCGACATTGGAATCGTATCGACGAAGGCTTTGGCGTGGAACCAAAGTGGCATTTATTCGAAGCTGAAGTATTTTCAGTTTCAAATAAAAGGTGAGTGTTTATATTGCTCACGAAGTACTAGATTATTTTTATGTTAGTCAAATTTGAAAGTATGAAGTGATTTGAATTTATTAATCATTGTTTGATAAATTTAATTGACATTTAATTTGACATCTGAATTAACTGATAGAAATTTAAATTAACGGTTAAATTGAATTTGAATTAAATTACTAGTAAACTTCCGATTACCGATATTCAGTTAATTCTTATGATATTGTGACTATTTGGATGATTGATTATGATGGATGCAAATTGGTTGATATTTGGATGATTGGATGATTATATATTTTTATATACATATCCTGTTATCATCCTGTATATTATTTACAGTATATAAAACTGTAAATCGAATTATTTCAAATAAATTAAGATATAGGTTGAAATGATATATACCCATAACATATATTTTGGATTGAAATGATATATATCCATCTCTGAATTAAATTAAAATAATTGATTCACTTGGCCATAGGATAGAAAATAATATAAGGACACCGGATTGGTTAAATTAAATGATTCTAGGATTTTGATTTGAAATTATTTAAATTGATTTTGATTTTTTTGAAATTAAATCGAATTTATGGAAATGGAAACATATTTGAACTCGAGCTCGAAATGTTAAAAATGAACTTATCAATCGAAATTGTTTAAAGAATTGAGTTTGAAATTTTGAAGTTATAATTGAGAAACCATTTGGATGGTGGAAATTGATTTGTTTAAGTGATTTGAACTTTTACTCAAACTTTGAAATAAATCCAAGTAAAAGTAATTTAAATGGATATGTCGAAATTTGAGCTTAGAATTGGATTATTTTAAAGATTCGAACCTTAAATTGAATGTTGAAGTTGAATTTATTTAAGTGATTTAAATCGATATTCTGAAATTGAGCTCGAATTTATATAAATCAAAATGGTTTAAATTTGAGAATTGAATTGAAATTAATTCAAATTGGAACTGAATTGAAATTAATTGGAACTGAAATCAAAATTGAATTAATTTGGAATCGAAATTGAAATTGATTTAATTAAAATTGGAATCGAAGTTAATTCGAATTGAAATCGAAATTGAATCGATTTAAATGGAAATGGTAATTGACTTGTTTTGAATTGGAAAATTTGGAATTGGATCAGTTTGACTTTGAAACTATTTTCAAAATAAATTATTTTATATATAAACTGTTTAAAAACCTATCTTTTAGATGTTCAAATTACTTTGATTTTCCAAACTATTTTACTATACAAACCATTTTCAATACTCAAACTATTTTATATTAAACTATTTTAACTTTTAAACCTATTTAAAATTTTCAAACTATTTTCTAAAATTCTAACTGGTCAGAGTGGGAATGTTTATATTTAAATCATGGATTTAAATGTGAATTGGGTTAAAATGAAGTTATAAGCCAAATTGTAATTCAAATCGAATTTTGGAGTGAAAATGTCTTTCAAGTGGAAATTAACATATTTTAAGTAAATATGATATTTCAAAATGAAATTGATTTTGAAGCGAATATGATATTTTGATATCAAGTATGAATCGTTTTCGAAATTTACAAGTACCAACCGGTGTGTAAAACGACGTTTCGTTGTTAAAGAGACCGGGGCCTCTTATTGGCATACTCTCTATCAATATTGGAACCATTTTAACAACTGTATACATGGAGGAGACTCCAGAATGAAGTGGTTGGATTTGGCATTGTTTATTGGATTTGAAGAAAAAGAACGATGATGGATAGACCCCAGCACTTGTGCCAATTTAAATGACTAAAATAGGACGGCTTGATAGGGCCAAGTGGGCGGTCATGGCTATGATGCGTTACCACCAGCCCTGCGACCCGAACTCGCAGTATCCTACCTTGGACATTGCCTCACGTTCCTTGTCATACTTTTATCCCTATACAAGACCCCTAAGATTTTGGTGTAGTGTTGTCGTATCACAGTGCATCCCTATCCACCGATGGTTTACTGGTGTTTTATATGAAAACTATACAACAATGCTTAAAAACGCGTTAAGGGGGATCAATGTAAAGCCTTAACACTAAGAAAAATATTTATTTTATTTATTAGACATTATATATGTAGCGTATTCTACTACATATAAATATTTTGACGGATCCTTAAGAGATGAAAACTCTCGTAACATCTCTTGAGTTATTGCACGCACGTTATACACTAGATAGGAGATGTAAAACCCATAAACTTCTCCGACGCCACGACACTCATGTTATATGCGATATCGATTTGACTCTCATTAGAATATTTTAGTCCTGACTCGAGTGTTTTGTCTTTTTATTACGCTTAGGTCAGCCCTGAGTTTTCAGCTTATTGAAGATTCATTTTGGAGCACGAAGACGAAGATTTGGTATATTATTACTATTATTATTCTCTGCATCATGCTATTCTGCTGCATTATTTATTTATCCCTGTTGTATATATAACTGTGATAAATGTTGTATAAATTATAATCAAATGTATAATATAAATAGCTTCATGAACTGTTTATTTGGTTATTATATTTTGTCATTCCGCTGCGAGATTCTGTGTTTGTTTCCTTCTTCTTTTTCTTCTTTTTTCTAAATTAACCCCAATGATTACCTATTTTCTGGATTGTTTAAGTTGGATATGTGTGGATTATTGTCGATTTAAACCTTTCATAATATGGGTCGTCTCACTTTGTTTAGGATGGAGATTGTATTTCGGTTGGTTGGATCGGTCATTGATGGAGGTGGGACAAGTGTTCGCATTTCGAATTTGGAGGATGTAAGGAAGGTTTCCACTAAGCAGTTGAAGTCACTTCCGCCTTTTCTTAAGGTACGAAAGCGTGATTTGAGAGAGTAGGATTCACAACTTAAAGCAAGAATCAATTTGAAGCTGTCTTGCGGTCAAGCAGCCATAGGTGTCCAAGTTAAGTGTCTCTTGTCCTTAGATTCTAATTACAAAACTGCTAAAGATTCAATGCGCAGAACTCTTGCTTTACTTCTTGATGCTGCAGAATCTTGTCTATTATCATCTTGGCATAAAGTAAGGTTATGTGAAGAGCTCTTTAGTACATTGCTTAATGGAATTAGTCAAATGACAGTCTCCTGTGGCAGACAACTGCTTCATGTGTTGCTAATACCCTGGAAGCCACTTGTAAATTACACATGTGCTCAAGAAGATATAATGGGTGACAACCAGGGAGCGATGTTTGAGGCGGTTGTGAAGCTAAGCTGTGAAATAATTGAATTTGGATGGAGCATAGAAAGAGCACTTGTTGACACGTTTATCATGGGGTTGGTTGCATGTATTCGTGAGCGCAATGAATATGAAGAACATCGGCTAAGAATTTGATGGAGTTCGATGCAAGAATGGGGGAGCGGTAGTTCTACAGAGATGGACGTGAGGTAGTTTTGCAGTGCTTGTTAGTTGAGGCAGCGTGAGCAAATAGCTAGGGTTTTAGGTTTCTGAAGATCGAAGAAACAATTGGAATTCTGGTGAGTAAATCTCACTCATCTTGGATAATTGGTTTTATTTTAAATAGTTAAAATTATTTATTGGTTGATTGGATGAATTGATAAACTATTGTTATTATCAGTTGGATGTTATATTATATATATTAGTATATATATTAGTAGTTGGGTATATTTCCCGCCGATTGGAGTGGATGAGACACTATGCGCCCCGCATAACAGCGGATGACCCTATATTACCGCGATATCCCGCCTCGAAGCGGGATTGGTATTTTATGTTATATAACATCCATGGATGCAGGGAAACAGGTTGAAGGGATCCAACTAGATTCCTCAAAATGTTGATTTTAATTTCATATATAGTGATATATGATGCGTTTGAATAATCTATGAAAGATTATGATGTGATTTGAATTTATTGGATGTTATAGTAGCACTGGCCCTAATTTTGGTATTATAAATACCATAAATAATATTTTTGAATCTAAAAAGGAAATTCAAAGGGGATTTTGGAAATGAAAATAATTATATTGAATTTTGGAATTTATTTAAAAGGAAATTGATTTGGATAAAATAAACGATTGGGTTTTGGATATTTATTTAGCTATTTCGTAAATGGTTTCAACTAGAGCATTTTAAATTGAAGATTTTAAAACAATGGATTTTAAATAAGATTTTTAAAATACAAAATGGAAGTAGAAATCGAGATTTGATTGGTTTTGGAATATCGTTTGGGTTATTTAAGAAAATGATTTATAAATGGGATTTTAATTAGAAATCGTTTTATAAATAGATGATTGTAATGTAAACCTGTATGAGTTGGGAAATGAGATTATGAAATTTAAAAACAATGTTTATAAATAAAGTGAAATGATTATCATTTGGTAAATTGGAAATATAAATTCACAATGAGAATTTATAATGAGATATGGTAATCGGCTTAGAAAGAAATAGTGGATTCTATATTGAAATTTGGGAATAGTTATGGAATTGGAAATGTGAATCGATTTGTGATAAATCGAGAGAGATTTATAAGTAAAAAATTGGGTATGTTGAATTTTAAAAATGGTTTTTCACAAGAAGTTAAGATTTGTTTAGAAAAGGATTTTTATTTATTAAACTATGTAGTTTTAAAAACTATTAATTGGATTTAAAATATTTCAGAAAGTTAGTTATTTAAATATTTAACTTTGTTGAAATGAATTCTAAGTTTATAAAAAAGTTTTGTAAATCGATTAGCAATTTTATAAATAAATTGGGATTAGTTATTGATGCTTATTCTAAAAATGTTTTGATATTTTAAAATTTTATTTAATCATATTTTCAGAATTTATTATTATTATTATTTATATATATATATTTTTAAAGTAAGTGATTGCAATTTATTTATAAATGCTCTTGAGATTTGTAAATTTGGTTTTATTTAATGGATGTGGTTTATACGAGGGAATTTTAAAATGGAATTCGGGGAACTTAAGAAATTCGAGAAAGGAAAATTTCCAAATTGTTTAGACACGGGAACTTCGGAAATGAATCTAAATTCATTAAAAGAATTATAAATTGTTAGTTGAATTATAAATAAGTATAATCGATAATTTTTGGAAATCGTAAAAAGGAATTTATAATAATTCTGGAGATTTATGAAATAAGTACGGAATATTTCCTAAGTATGGATATTAGAAATGATTTTGGAAAATAAACTTATAATGTTTTCCTAAGTATTGGAATTAAAGGTTTTGGGAATGTTTAAGCGATGAAATGATTTTTATAGAAATATTTTTCTAAGTGATGAATTAAGTTGGATTTGGAAATATTCCTAAGTGTTGAAATGGTTTAAAAATATCCTATTATGGATAAGTATTTAGAATTGTTTTCAAAATATTGAATTATTGAAATTTGAATATATATATATATATCTGTAAAGATATTTTAAAATAAATGTTTTGGGAAAATTTATAAAATGTGCTAGTGATTGTTATGTGTGTAATTTGGTAGTTAAATAACCGACTATCAAATCTGGCCAAATTCGTTGATCGTTTCGAAGAGACCAGGATCAGATATAATTATCCGAAAACCACTTCGATCTGATTTGTGCCTTACGAATTGTGATATCGTGAAGCTAATGAAGACGGTGATTTTGAAGAGATTGGTTTGTTCAAACCCAAAACAACTTGTATGGATGAATGCTATCATTGCATATTTTCCTAGAAGGCAGTGTTACCATTCTAAGTGGGATTGCTATTCAAAAAGGTAAACGTAGCCTCAAGCCTCATCAATCGGTAAATGACTAGAACAGGGCATGCGGTAGGGCTAAGTGGGTCGCTCCCATTAGGGTATGTCATCATCTTTCTAGATACCCTACATCTACATATTTATGGATTTGGTTGTGCATGAGAGATCTCGATTAAGGTCGGAAGACCGGGATGATGACATATTCGGTACTAGTAGTGAAGTGCTGGGCCGATTCTGTATGGCAGGTACAAGATGTTCTTTTCAGACCCGGGTGCGTTGATCTAGAGATGCACTCATCGGAGGTAGTTCCTTACCTGGTTATAGTATAGAATCCATTCTTCAATACGTGCCTTTACAGTTTTGATTGTAGAGCCTAGTATGCAGGAATTTAATTAATGTAACAATTTCGGCTATTTTAATAAGTATTTGTACTTAGACACTATTATAATATCACTGGATTTTCTATATAAAATGGTTTTGGTTATCGTAAGGTAAAAACCCGTCGTGTTTATGTGTGGCGTGGTCTTACGAGATACTTTTGTTTTTCAAAGGATTTTGATAACAGTAATAACTCAAATTGAGTGTGTTTTTCTCACGTTGGTTTTCCAGACTGACTCGGGTGTTATTTTATTATAATACTCGGGTCAGACCGAGTATTACAAATTCAGGTTAGGATGCTATGGTGCTCAGGAGACGAGATGGAGGAGTCTTGGGCGTATTGCACGTACTTGATTATATTCCGTAGTGGGTGTATATTGTATATTCAGTACTTGTGAGGACAAGTTATTATAACTGTCCAGATTGCTGTGTTGACTGTTATACTCTGATGGTCGTATGTATATTATAGTTATATTTTCTTGTATAAAGATCTGCTATTATGTATCATATTTTGTTCCGCTGCGATTGTGAGATTCTATGTTTTTGTTTTTGTTTTCTTCTATCTCTTCGTTTTCTTTTCCCCTAACAATCGGATTTTCTGGCATTCGATTTCTCGGCATGTAATACAATGGATGTATTAGTGTCGATTTTCAAGGGTCGGAAATCCCGGTTGTCACATTGAGTATTTAAAGAACAAAAATAATCCAAATAATAAGAATAGTTTAAGACTAAATTTAGTTTCCATGGATTATTTGACTAGGGCTTCATTTAGTTCTTCATCTTTATTAGAATATTAGTATTTTAGTTAATTTTTTTGTTCATTTGCTTATCCTATGTTTTATATACTCTTTATTGGGATATTAGTCTTTACTAGGATATTATGTAATATGTTTGATTTATACTTTTTATTGTTCTTGCATAGTGTCAATTATAATTCATTTATACTTGTTATACTTTTTATTGTTCACTGTATTTTCACCAGATTCGTTTATCACATTTCATTTCATTTGAAGCAATTTATGTTGTTTAATAACATTTGTTTATCACATTTCATTTGAAGCAATTTATTGTTTCTTGTAAAAACACAAATTTTCATGATTGCTATTAGCTTATTTATTAAAATGAAGCAATTTATTAAATTTCCACAAATTGAATATTATTTTAGAAGAACAGAAAAATATCAACTTAGCAATAACAAGATTTTATATCTTTTACAAGTATACCAGAATGATGTCTCCATACCACATTTAAATAAATATTGATTTATTTTTTTTAGTTAAGATGCATGACATGCTTAAAAATTTCAAGTACTAGTTTGATGATTCATATTCAGGCATTACGCTTCAGTTGCTTGCATTTAGCCATGCTAATGCTAACAGTTGAAAAATCTGATGAAGCAGAATAACATACTACAACATCTTAAATTTTGTTAGTTATATCGGTTTTTCTCATCGAACAATCAATTTGTTGACATGTTATGATATGTTCTTAAGTTAACAAAAACCTGCTACCGTAGTAAAATAGTATTTACTCTTGTATTTGCCTTCTTATTGGATTAAGAATCAAAGTATATTGATTAGCAAACATCTTAACTTCATAACGCTAGCCCCTGTTTCACCGCCCTCTTTTTTCCACCTTTCATATATATATATATAATATTTTGTTTAATGGGCAATGAAAGCAATATATTCTGTCTGCACTGTGTCATTGTATGAAAACTTTATCATATATACTTTCATATTCATGTTGTGTATAAATAACACCGTAGCGGTACTAATTAGTATCATGTTTCTTTAAGTATATATTACCTATGGCATGCTAGGTTAAGATTCATGCTTTAATGCATAACCTTAGTTTTCAGTTTAAGTTAAGGTTAGTTTTAGGCATATCCGCTTTCCAGTTTATCAAAGTTAATGGTCTTATATTTATTCTATCTGTAGATGGTGGTTTTTTAAATTGATATACTGAGGTTTCTTTTTTAGTAACCTTATTGTCATTATGCATAATATGTTAAACAAAGAGATTTACCGTATTTGCATACCATCTTTATTTGATTTGTTTTTGAGTTTTGTACTACCTTAATATTATCATTTGCATCACATTTTATTCTTAGTATGCCAAGCTTAATTTAATTGTATAAATGGTTTATAATACAAGATGAAGTTGAAATTGAGGCTAAAGTTTTAAGAGTTAGGAAATTGATTGGCGTGGCTAATGTTGAACTGAAAAATAAGACAACCAAAAAGAGTATAGCTCAAGTGCGTTATACTAAATATTTAGCTGAATATAGTCATCTATAAACATATTTGTCTGTTTGAAAGTTCCATGCTTAAGCAGAGGACACTGTCTATTTTGAAAGTGAATTTTTAACAGTTCTAATGAATAGTTCATGTGTTAATTACTAATATAGTAAACATTGATTATTAAGTAAGTAAATTTACATTTTGATTATGAAAGTATATTTAATCTCATGTGTGTTTGTACACTTTTGCTCTATTGAGTTGCACATAATATACCATGGTTAATCAAATTATAGTGCTCAATCTGGTTGCAATCTTTTGGTGGTATGATTGCATTTTTATTTGTTGAATATTTGTTGATTGTTCAATGTCGTTTATTTTGGATTGGTATATTTTTATTTGGCATATATGTGTATATAAATATATAATTATATATATATACATATATATGTTTTATGCTCACTGTTTTTTGTATAGTTTTCTTAGCAGGTTCAGGTATGTGTATTGGTTTGGATGGATTCATTCATTTCTGTAGACTTAAGAGTTCTATTATATTATGGTTTTTCTTGTACATTTATTTGGACCTTAGTTCTTTAGATTTGAGGGTTATTTTATTTTGGGGCATTTCACTAGAAGGACAAACTTTGTAGTCCAATTAGTTTCTAGGACACACATCCACATAAATTAATTTCAAGGCCAAAGTCAGTAGAATAATTACTTTTAAAGACAAAGTCAGCAGTCCAATTACTTTCAAGGATATAATTTCATAGGTTTTTAGGCCTTAGAAACTAATTATTTTGCATTTTGTCCTTGAAAGTAATTATTTCAGTTGTATGTCCTAGAAACTAATTGCACTTGCTAAAGAGGCCCTCGTGGCTAATTTCCACTTTTATTTTTATTGTATATGGGGGCATCGCTACCTGTCAGGCTTATTAGTGTAGAGTAAAATTAGATGAATGCTCAACTCTAATCATAGAGGATCACTCATTGTTCTTAAAAAAATATAAATGTTATATTACATTAATATAAAATAATTAAAATGTTGATTAATTAAAATTAATTAAATAAGATTTAGTTAATATAATATTATACATATGACTATTATATAAATAATATGAAATATAAAAGTTATATAATAATAAATCTTATATAATATGAATGTATAAACCTAAGGTGGAACATTATAGAAACCCTATATAGACCTAAGGAATAAATACATATGTAAATGTATATATACCATGATTTCCAATGTATCCAACATTGGAATCATGAGGGTATTTCATCAAAACTACATTATCCGATAAATTGATATCACTCAATATAATATACTGAAGATTATGTATATTCAATATAATGTTGTCATCTACCATTTATATATTAATAGACTTGCATACTCTTTATTTGTTGAGCTTTCCTCAAGCTAGGGATGTTATGTGTAGTGCTATTAGTATATTGAATAGACGAAGAAAGATAACTGCATATATTTGTTTAGCTTTCCTCAAGGTATGTGCATTATACTTTAGCCGTCTCGAAATGGTAGGTCTGAGTGAATAATCCTATTTATTTGTTGAGCTTTTCTCAAGGTAAAAGAGGGATTAGGACAAAGTACCATGGGTTAGAAGTTGTATATGATAAAGTTGATAAGGAGTTATCCATCGTATATTGGAGTATGATTTGTTGAGCTTTCCTAAAGGTCGGAATCCTAAGACATATGAGTCCTAATATTAACTGGTGGCGTTAAAAGACTTCTATGTTTCAAATTAGGGTTTGGCGAAACATAAAACACTAGTGGGAGTGTGACACCCCACCTCTATGCTCATAATAACAAAGAGTATTAAAAGAAATACTGTCTATTATTACGAAGAATAAGGCTGGATAGGAGCGACCATCCGTAATTTGTCTTACACTAATATTGGTTATCTCGATAGGAGTGGTATATACTTTTTATTTTTCGTCTATTACTTATTTACTCCCATCGACATATCCAATTATCAGTATAAAACAAACTACGATAGTTCATAATAGTTTAGGACATTAGATATAACAATAACACAGATAATATAAATGCGGAACATAGATAAAAACAAAAGTCTCATATATATATATAACTGATGTCAGTTAATACATAGTTGACACAATACATATGATACAACTACAACTGTCGACTCTAGAAGTTATATATACACGTACATTATCGACTAATATACATGAATACATATCGTTCTATATAATGACACGACTACTACAAAAGGACAATGACAACTTCAGAAGATGTGAAAAGTCTTCAAATCCCGAACAGCGACTCAAAGGAGGAAATCTACAACCTGAAATACTCGGGTCTGACCCGAGTATTAAATTCAAAAGAAAATAATACACGGGTCAGTCTAATTCAAACTCAGTTATTAGTGCATAGCAGCAATAATAATCAGATAGTCAATAGACGATAATCACGGAAATCTCGTATATCCAACTCTCGATACGAGAATTGGATAACGGCAGATATAACACTAAACAGTGTTAAACGACAAATCAACAATCCAAATCAGAATGCAACTCCAAAACAATGAAATTAACCAACGAAACAATTCGACAAATCGAAACATCAATTTAAAACTGTCAAATCTGATAGGGCTGCAGTACACGCACGCGTGTACTGCCTCGCCACTATCGCAGGAGGTATCCAAAAGCTCAGAGAAATCACAAATGATCACAAGGTCAAACCCCGAAATCGGGTTCAACATAAGTGTAATAACAACCCACATGAAACTGTACAACATAACAGTGCAAACTCCAGAAAGATATGAAGATTACATTACTACGGGTCGGGAACAAACATATGCACATCAACCAGTGACGAGCACATGAGTGCAATCACCCTCGAATTCCTGGGAACAGTCTAAATCAATACCAAACAAGATCAGAGGCAACAGTTCAGATAACAGTAAACTAAAGTAAATACCACAAAATAATACCAAAGGCAAAGACTCGGCAATGTCAAAGCCAAGGAGAATTACATGACAACTACATACAATTGTCAAAGCAAGCTACAGAACAAGCCCAAGTAACTACAGGAATGCACAAATGAGCAAATCATATATGTGGCTCAACAAATCAACATCAACAGAGATGGTATAAAATGCCAGGCCTCAAGTAGACGAGCGAGGCTACAAACAGACGTCAAGCCGGAGAAATGTACAGAATCAAAACAAGGTCAAACCCAATTATACAGATAGGTTCAACACAAGGTTAATGAACAAGACTGGAAATTCAAGAAGGCACCAACAATCAACTGAGTGCAACAAATCAAAGCATCACAAAAACAATGATGCAGGCTAAAGACTGGAAAACAATGAGGCAACACAGTGATGTATCGTGAACACCAGGAACAGAACTAAAGCCATACATGAAGTAGTGCAATGCAGTCATGAAACCACAATGCAAGGATCAGTGATGCAACTAAATGCATGAATCCGACTAGATTACAACCAAATACTAACAAGGACCAGATTCATGTATCAGAATTAAGGCAGATAACATCACGACTCAAAAGAATCTGCAATGATGTATGCAGACAAAAGGATCAAGCAAGCTATACCAACTAAACAAGGCTCAACTGAAAGGATACAGTATGGCCAGAGTGAAGACTGCAATATCAAAAGAGTAGTGTACAACAAACTGAAACAAGTATCAGACTACCAGGAATATAACTAAAGGTACAAGAATGCAAAAGCTCAAGAATGAAATCAAAGCAAACTCATGTGGACAGTGCAATCAAATATGCAGTGACACACAAAGAAGCCCAGGCAACAGTAGAACGAAGACTACAACCAGAGACAACTACAAGCAAGTAGTGGATACAACGAAAATCTGGCCAAGTCAAACAAACTCATCAACCACATAACAAAGTAAATCATTTTGAATGGACGGAGCCATTAAAATGCCAGTAATCAAAATGATCAAACTCAAAAAGGATCCAACACTGTAATAACCACGAAATGAATAAAAATCATGGTAATCAAATAATTTCTGAATATACCAGCAAAACAAAGTCAGGAAGACATCAACATCCAAACGAAACTGCCGAGATAAACAACTGACAATTCAAATAATCAAATACCCAAGTCACGAATAAGCACATGCCAGAAATCATCGAAAATGATATGAACTATATGTGAGTGGTAAACCACTCAAGTTCATAGCAGTGGTAGCCGAGAAAGTAAACAATAAGATTCACGAATAACGAGCTTAAATTAGATGTGAGTGAGGGTCGTTCACTCACCTTTTTCCGGTCGAGAAGGCGAAGTCGAACTCGATTAATCGAGGAGCAGCCACAATCGTTCACAAATGATTGACATTGCACGAAGCCCCAATTTGACGACGAGACGAGCATGCCCAAATTTCCGAGCTAAGAGGAACGAACGAGAAGACGGAGCCACCATTTCTTTTTCTTAGACTTAAGGTTTTCCACGCGAAAATGAATTGGGTCGGGTATTTGAAAATGAAGGAGGGAGGAACGAATGATGTCGCCATTTTTTTTTCGTTTAGATCTAGGGTTTTCACGAAAAATGAAAGGGGGAACCGATATCTCCTTGACAAAAGAGAGCGGCAACAAAGAAATACAAACATGGGCTAGATTCACAATACAAAGCCCATTTCACTCATTTGAAAA
The DNA here is from genome assembly GCA_030737815.1 of Allium fistulosum. Taxonomy (NCBI): domain Eukaryota; kingdom Viridiplantae; phylum Streptophyta; class Magnoliopsida; order Asparagales; family Amaryllidaceae; genus Allium; species Allium fistulosum. Next base: position 858,244,733 of record CM060903.1, read on the forward strand.
TTGTTTAAAAGAATATCAATTTGATTCAAATTCCCAAACAACATTTTACAATTCTTATTTACTCTACTTACAATGTTTAATAGAGGATTATACAAATCAAAAGAAAATGAATTTCAGATTGATTTAAAATCTCTAACCACGTATAACAATTTTATTAAAGAATTTAAAATACAATTTAAAACTCAATATCAATTGTCAACTAGATTAAATCATCATTTTGTCGATAATTAAAATTTACAAAAATCCCGGTTGTTACAGGGAGCTTATTAGTAAAATGAAATGCAAAGTTTAACCTTACTAATAGTATAAAAATATCTAATATGTTAATGCCCTAATAATCTACCCAGTAAAACTTGCAAATAACATTTGAAGACCTTTTAGTGAAAGCGATTGATTAATCAGATTAAATAACTATGTCAACTAGCTACGAGCTATAAAGATAGCTCTGACATATGAGCGAGTTTGGTCATCTGTAACTTGTGCTCCACTAACAAGATCCACTGATGATGAACATTAAGACCTACATGTTGCTTATAGTAAATGGGTCGATGACCTCAAAATCGCTCAAGTATTCGTGTTATCTACTCTAGACAAAAAGTTGTAAAGGCAGCATGAATCAATGTATGTCCATGAGATTTTTGATAGTCTCAAGGCACTACTTGGTGAGCAGTCTCATTCCAAAAGGTACAAGACTACTAATAAACTGTTCAGTACCAAAATGCAAAAGGGACAGAAGGTGGACGATTTCATGTTAATGATGAAGTGCTATATTGATAGGCTTGCATAACTGGACACGACTATAAGAAATGATTTACAGGTCAATTTGATCCTAGGTTCATTGACACCTCAGTATGAACCTTTCATATCGAATTATAATATAAACAATATTGAATATGAACATGGTTCTCCTCAATTTGTTGACGTCAACCGAGTCATAATCTAAGGAGTAGTTGGCTGTGCTTGTAGTTAAAGGTGGCGCATCATGTTCAAACCGTTCAAAGAAGCGAAAGGGAGAAGGTAAGAAGAAAAGTATGAAAGGAAAGAAAGTTGCTGATGACAAGGGTTAGTTTTACCACTGTCATAAGAAAGGACACTAGAAGAGAAACTGTCTCGAGTATCTTAAGACTGTGACAGGAAAAAAGCATAACAGTTCTGCAGCACCATCTAGTACATTTATGATCCAAAATATTTTGTAATCAATAATATGTCTTGAGTTTTAGATACAGTATCCGGAGCTCACATTTGTAATTCATTATAGGGGCTTAGGAACCGGCGTCACGTGAAAAAGGGTGAAATGAGACATCAAGTTGCTAATGGGTCTATCATAGATGCAATGGCAGTGGGAGATTTTCATTTATGTTTGCTTAGTGGTTTTGTTTTGGTATTAAATAAGTGATATTTTGTAAAAGACTTTATTTGTGGAATTATTTCTGTTTCTAGATTATTTGAGATCATATATATATATATATATATATATATATATATATATTTCATTGTGTAAATAATGTTAAGAACATTAGTTTAAATTAAAATAAACTCAACAATGGTTCTCTTGAAAATGGTATTTATGCGATTAATACAAATATGTATGCTCCGTGAGTAGATCAATTTCAATATAAATAATTTTATCTTTGGATCGTAGGCTAGGTCATATTAGCGAGAAACGACCGCACAAACTAAAAAATGAAAGTTTTCTACCATCACTTGATTCTAAATCATTTAACATGTCTGAGTTGTATCTCAAAGGAAAAATGACCAAGCATCCCTTCAATGGGAGCAATAAAAGAGTTGATTAACTCTTAGGGCTAGTACACAATGATGGATGTGGCCCAATGCCTGTAGCAACCAAAGATAATAGTTCTTACTTTGTTACCTTTATGGATAATTTCTTGAGACTGGGATATGTGCATCTTATGAAGAACAAATCTGATGTCTGGAAGAAATTTAAGGAGTATAAAAATGAAGTCGAAAATCAGATGAACCAAAAGATTAAAATTCTTTAATCCGATCAAGGAGGTGAGTATGTTGGACGAGAACTACCATGGTATTTAAAAGATTATAGAATTATTTCTTAAGTTACTCTACCCTATACCCCATAACACAATGGTGTGTCAGAGCGAAGGAACCAAACCTTATTGGATATTGTTCATTCCATGATGAGTAAGGTTGAGTTGTCTCTATCCTATTAGGGATATGCATTGGAAACCGCAGTGCATATTCTGAACTTAGTACCGATTAAATCTGCCCCTAAGATGCCATACATAGTATGGCATGGGAAGAAACTCCACTTCAATTATTTGAAGGTGTGGGGATGTTCGGCCTATGTTAAGAACATTGGCCATAATAAGCTTGAGACGAGATCAGCTCTGTATAAATTTATAGGTATCCCAAGACCTATAGGGGATATATTTTCTACAACACAGAGGAACAAAACGTAATTGTTTCCACACATGGCTTTTTAGAAAAGGAATTTCTAGGAAACGAAATTAACAGTGAAGTTATAGACTTAGATGAAAACCAAGATACAAACATCGAGGCCGAACTGTTGGATCATAGGTTTTGATTGCTGACAAGACACAACAATTCATGAATCTACGACTACGACAATATCCGGACTCAACGACTCAAATTATGGTTCATATATGTATATAGAGTCTAGTTTAGTGCTTTGTTAAAATCTTTCCTCAAGAATCATCATTCACATTCAAATAAACTTGCATGCATATTTTAATCAAAATCAAGTTTTCAAAAATGCATGGAGCGGGGCTCGAACCTAGGTCACTAGTTTAGAAGGCAAGTGCTCTAACCAAATGAGCCATGGTGATTTTTGATTATCAACAGAATTCAGTCGACTGAACAAAACCTACCAGTCGACTGAATATCTATAAACAGCCTATTGAACTTGTGCGCATATGTATACACATTTATACTTTCAAATTCAGTCGATTGACCGAAAACGACCAGTCGACTGAACCTGCTCAGTTGCACAGATACACTCTGTTTTGCACCAACTTTGAACATTCAGTTGACTGGTCGTTTTGGGTCAGTCGATTGAACTTTTCCAACAGCTATTTTTCTGAACAGACACTTCCATTTGCCAAGAGATATGATCCAATTTGAAGAGTTGTGCCTGCTTCCTTTGGTCAAAACTCTTCGTGAATGGTTGCATCTGTTTATCCACTATATAAACACATAAGATTCACTTTACAAATCATCGAATTTCACTTTATTTTCTGATCATACTCTCTACTATCTCTGCATTCTAAAAAGCAATCACAACTTACATATATTGCTTGAATCTCTGAATCAATTAACTTATTCTTCGATTCAAAGCAATATTCTCCTTTCTAAATCTTTACACACACATATATACTTGAGGAAAAGATTATAGGAAGGTTGTACTATCAAAGACAAATCAGTGTTATCAAGAACACAAAGTGTCAAAGCAATTTTATTGAAACTGTTGAAGTCTTGTTCGGTTGTTCAGGCGGGTAAAGTCCTCTTTCGGTTGTTAGAGGCGGAAAAATCCTAATTGGTTGCTCAGGTGTTGTATACCTATTCCTCCGGGTTAAGTGAGGGGTTATTGTGAGAAATTCCAGAGGGAAGTCTGGGACTGGACGTAGAACGGGAAGTTCGAACCAGTATAAAAACTCCTGGTATGCTTATTCTTATTTACTTTACTATTATTATATGTTTCCGCATTTAGATTATAATACATTCCATATTACACGATCCTAAGTGATATCTAGCCACATAGTATTAGCTATACGGCATAGTAGTCACTTTCATTTGGTATCAGAGCAAGGCATCTAATAACTGTTACAAAGTTATTTGATATTTTGTTAATATGGAAAACAACACCAGCACTAGCACTGTCACTAACACCAGTTTTGTAGAAGGTCAATCTAGGCACGACCTCCACTATTCAATGGCATGAATTACACTTATTGGGCTACACGTATGAGAATTTATATGCAAGCAAATGGTTTTGACTCATGGAATATCACACAATCTGAATATAATATACCCACAACTGAATATTCTACATGGTCAAACACACAAAAATTAGATGCTACTGCAAATGCTAAAGCTATGAATATGTTGTTTTGTGCCTTGGACAAGAATGAGTTTAATCGTGTTAGCGTGTGCAATACTGCATATGAAATATGGCGAACACTGAAAATAACTCATGAAGGTACTAACAAAGTTAAACAAAGCAGGATATCTATGCTTAAAATCAATTTCAAAATTTTAAAATGAAAGAAAACGAGTCCATTAATGATATGTATTCCAGATTCCAAGATATTTATCATTCATTATTAGGACTAGGAGAAAAAATTTCTGATTTTGATATAGTATCAAAAATCCTAAACTCTTTAACGGATGAATGGGAAAGAAAGGTCTTAGCTATTGAAGAAGCAAACAATCTTTCCACTATGAAACCAGAAGAGTTAATAGGAAATCTAATGTCATATGAAGTGAATTTGCAGGTAAAGAAAGTTCAAGCACAGGATAAGAAGAATCTAGCATTTAAAGTAGAAAAGGATGATTTTGATTCAGATGAAGAGGATATGGCACTTATTGCTAAAAATTTCAAAAAGTTTTTGAAATTCAAAAAGAATAACAAGTTCAGGAGTTACAAAAATAACTTTAGCAACAACAATAATAGCAATAAACCATCATCTTCTGTCATGGAATGTTATGAATGTCATATGAAGAAAGATTGTCCAGAGAAACAGAAAAATAAATTCATGAAGAAAAAATTCAAGAAGAAAGCATTTTCAGTAATATGGGATGATTCAGATTCTTCATCATCAGAGAGTGACAGTGACACAGAGCAAGCAAATGTATGCTTCATGGCTACAAGTGATGATGTAAGTGAACTAAGTTTTGAAGATTTGGTTGAAATTAATTCAGAACTAGTGGAATTTGTAAAACAAACTAAAAAGAAAAAAAGGAGTTACAAGGAAAATTAAATATATCTGAATTAGAAATTAGTATGCTAAGAGATGAAAAGAAAATTCTAGAAGAAGAACTTGAAATATCTCAAGAATCTAATTCTAATTTAACATCTCAACTTTCTATGATAACTCAGGAATTAGAATTTGAAAAAAATAAAAATGATGATTTATCAATAGAAATTAATGATATAAAATCTAACACTAAAGTATTAGAGTTAGAAAAATCTAGTCTCAAAACTAAGTTAGAAGATATTAATAAAAATATTTCTAACTTTAATAAAGGACGAGAAAATCTTTCCACGATAATAGAAAATTCTCGGTCTACTTCAAATAAAATGGGACTAGGATATAAGAAAATTGAAAATCCAAAGAAATCTGGAAAGTTTAAAAATAAGTTTAAAAATAATGATATTTCTTTTGAAAATAATAGTTGTGACTTTAAAGCTAAATTTGATAAACTTAACACTGAAGTCACAAAATTTAATAAAGGTCAAAACGATTTAAACATGATTTTATCCAGTTCTAGACCTTTACATTATAAAAGTGGTTTAGGATATGATAAAACTAATCGTAGAAATAGCGCTAGATACGCTTTCATGTATAGTAAAAAGGTTAGTGCTAGTACTAAATTTCGAGTAAAGTCTAAATCCAATTTTAATAGAAATTCAAATACTGCTATGACCAATAATGTTTATAACTTCTCTAGAAGTACAAAATCATTGACGGGAAATATGAATAAAAATTATCTAAGTATTTGGGTTCCTATTAATTGGAAAAATAGAGAAAAATACATTGATGATTATTTTGATATGGTAGTTAATAATGAAAATTATATTTTTAAAGGTTCAACCACACCCAAATGGGTATGGTTTCCTAAAAATTAGGAAATTATAAGAACCTTGGGTATCGCATTCTTTAAATGTTAATTTTTTTCTGATAACTTACATTATAAGTAGTTGTTATTTTGTTTTATATTGTTCTATGTAATTTATATCATCATATAAACTCTTCTTTTTGCCGATGACAAAGGGGGAGAAAGATATTACTCTAACACTATTTGCAGGAATAAACCATGCAAGCACAAATAAAGGGGAGAAAAGATTAATTATTTACAGGAATATATAGCATAGATTCAGGGGGAGAAATCTATAGCACAATTACAGGAATATATTCAGGGGGAGAGATAAGTCAACAAAGCTTGTCGAAGATTCGTCCGTAGGAAATGGAGTTGTCATCATCAAAAAGGGGGAGAATGTTGGATCATAGGTTTTGATTGCTGACAAGACACAACAATTCATGAATCTACGACTACGACAACATCCGGACTCAACGACTCAAATTATGGTTCATATATGTATATAGAGTCTAGTTTAGTGCTTTGTTAAAATCTTTCCTCAAGAATCATCATTTACATTAAAATAAACTTGCATGCATATTTTAATCAAAATCAAGTTTTCAAAAATGCATGGAGCGAGGCTCGAACCCGGGTCACTAGTTTAGAAGGCAAGTGCTCTAACCAAATGAGCCATGGTGATTTTTGATTATCAATAGAATTCAGTCGACTGAACAAAATCTACCAGTCGACTGAATATCTATAAACAACCTATTGAACTTGTGCGCATATGTATACACGTTTATATTTTCAAATTCAGTCGACTGACCGAAAACGACCAGTTGACTGAACCTGCTCTGTTGCACAGATACACTCTTTTTTGCACCAACTTTGAACATTCAGCTGACTGGTCGTTTTGGGTCAGTCGACTGAACTTTTCCAACAGCTATTTTTCTAAACAGACACTTCCATTTGCCAAGAGATATGATCCAATTTGAAGAGTTGTGCCTGCTTCCTTTGGTCAAAACTCTTCGTGAATGGTTGCATCTGTTTATCCACTATATAAACACATAAGATTCACTTTACAAATCATCGAATTTCACTTTATTTTCTGATCATACTCTCTACTATCTCTGCATTCTAAAAAGCAATCACAACTTACATATATTGCTTGAATCTCTGAATCAATTAACTTATTCTTCGATTCAAAGCAATATTCTCCTTTCTAAATCTTTACACACACATATATACTTGAGGAAAAGATTATAGGAAGGTTGTACTATCAAAGACAAATCAGTGTTATCAAGAACACAAAGTGTCAAAGCAATTTTATTGAAACTGTTGAAGTCTTGTTCGGTTGTTCAGGCGGGTAAAGTCCTCTTTCGGTTGTTAGAGGCGGAAAAATCCTGATTGGTTGCTCAGGTGTTGTATACCTATTCCTCCGGGTTAAGTGAGGGGTTATTGTGAGAAATTCCAAAGGGAAGTATGGGACTGGACGTAGAACGAGAAGTTCGAACCAGTATAAAAACTCATGGTGTGCTTATTCTTATTTACTTTACTATTATTATATGTTTCCGCATTTAGATTATAATACATTCCATATTACACGATCCTAAGTGATATCTAGCCACATAGTCTTAGCTATATGGCATAGTAGTCACTTTCACGAACTAGTGGGAGAATAGAGATCACCAATATACGATAATACACAACCTATTAGAAGGTCTAGTAAGGATGTAACGACCCGATATTTTGGACCATTCGCGTCCATTATAAGTGAATAGGTAGACACTCATGCCGGAGTTGAATTTGCTCAAAATACCGCGTTGTTAATTTAAATTGGCAAAAACTGAACATATACTGTAAATAAATAATCACAGAACACAGACACAGAGTAATAAGTGCAGCGGAAATAAAAGAGATAGTAGTTCATGAAGCTACTATATGAATATATAAAATTACATCAGAGTTTACAACAGAAGAGTAATACGATACATCAGAGTTAAACTAGATACAACGGAAGAGTAACGGATACAAATCAGAATACATCACAGGAATCATCGAATATCCGGAAGCTGGATAGATAGCTGGATCTCCAAGCGAAGCTCCAACTCCAAAGGTGAGTCTCGAAAGCTGAACTACTCAGTCTGACCCGAGCGTAAAGCAAAACACAAAACACTCGAGTCAGGATTAACATTCTTATATTAATAAATCCAACTCAAGTGAAATAACAATTGAAATACAAGTAACTCAAAGGATGTTTGGAATAACCATCCTTTAAGGATCCGTTAAACTATCTACTAGGTAGTAATATACGCTAAGTAGATAATGTCTATCAGTAATATAAAGATATCAAAGTAGGGTTAAGCAGGGCCCATACACCTCTTAACCTGTTTATTCCCAAAAGCATATACAAGACCGTAGTTTCCCCAAAACCGGAAGTCACCAGAGGGCAATCCATATACTCAAGGTACAAATCAAAATCGTAGTGGTCGAGAATAGGATGATCAGTATGACAAGGTACATGAGGCGATACCAACTAGGATACTAGTAGTTGCCTGATCCGGACTGATGTTGGGCATAGCAGCTACCACCCCAACACCGCGAACAACACTCCCAAATCGAGGGGTGCACCCAAATCGAATCACAAAAGTAATAGATATGGTATCGAAGAAGTGTGTCCGCTAGAGATGGCGATCCTCAATGGCCCGGCGCGGCTCCTGTTTTAGTCATGTCAGGGGTCATCCAAAATCGTTCTCTTTCTTCAGTCAACGCGTTCATCAAAACCATCCACTTCGTTCTGGATCAACACTCCGCGTATAGTTATTAAAGTGGTTTCGGTTCAGATAGAGAGTATATCCATTACCGATCCCGGTCTCTTTAATAACTTTCGTAATTATTACACCGATTGGTCGTTTATATATTTCAAAAACCAAATCAATTTCAATTTCAAATAGAATTCGTAAATCAACATTTCATTTGTCTATCAAAACAGTTTCCATACTTTACGTTTTCAAAACTTCCAAATTCATTTCAAAATCCTATAATTCAATTTCAAATTTTATTCAAAACAATTCAAGTATTGATTCAAGTTCGTATATAAGTTTCGTTCGAAATCATTTACATTTAATTTAATTTAACCTTCAAATCAATTCCAAATTCATTTATCGATTTCATTCAATATTCGTTAAGTTACTTATCATTCAAAACAATTTCTATTAAATTTCCAATTCATTAAATAAATTTCTTAAGTTCAACTTCACTAATCAAAACTTACAAAATTAAATTAAATTCGTCAAATCAATTCTTTAAATTTCAAGTCTTACATTAATTCCAAAATATTACATTTTCATTTCTTGTTAAAGAAATTCAATTTCACTTATTTACTTACTTAAATAATTTTCCAAAAACTTAATTAATAAAGAAAACTCAATTTCAATTATTTACGAAGTAAATTCACTTATTCAAAAGTTCAATTTCTCTTATTAAAGAATTCAATTTAATTTGATCATTAAATCATCCAATCTTATTTAATTATTAAATAATTCAAAACTTAATTATTATATAATTTCAAAGTTTAATAATTTCAAACTTAGTTATTAAATCATTTCAAAGTTTAATAATTTCAAACTTAATTATTAAATCATTTCAAACTTAATTCAATTATTTCTCAAATTAAACAACATTCTTTCATCAATTACATTGTTAATATTTTGTTTCATTATTAAATATTAACATTTTCTTTTCATTAAAATTCAAATTTCAACTTCATTTCAAAACCATATTATTTATTCAAATAAAATCTTCATTTTATTTTTAAATCAAATTATTGACCAATCGGGTTTTTATTTAATTTTCTATATCCAAGGTCAAAGTTCAATTTGGGTGTTTATCATTTCAACCCGATTCCAATTTAATTCAAAACAAAGCATAGTAAAGGGAACTTGCAGTGTGATAACTGGGATGGTGTCAAAGTAAATAAATAAGTAATCACAACAATCAATATCAATCCAATAATCAATTCAATTAATCCCGAAATAACCGTATTAATTCGCATTGTTATTTGTACGAATTAATATAATTATTTCTAGAATCTACACTATCATTTCATGTAGATTAAAGATTATTACCTTACGGTTTTCACTTGTCATCTATTACAATTTTTCAAACATCATAAATTTAACAACATACATTCAGTGGTTCAGAGTGTAATTAAACAAATCCTACGTGTAAATAAATTTTTGACAGTTAAATGGGTCATATTATACAAATGTCATTTAATCAGATTTAACATTTAACTATCCTATATCAAGTTCAATTGCATACTATTTATCATTTTAACATTTACAATTTAACGTCCAATATAAACATCACAATCAATCAATTATCAGCCAAACTGTATTATCATCGCATAAATAATTAACAGATAATGGTGTCAGATGTCACAGGTGAACTGATACAGGTAATAACAATGTAAATATCAAACAGTAGCATATTTCAATTGTCGTTTCAATTGAAATCAAATTTAATAAATAAAAGAACGTTAATCGTGAGTGAGTGCTCACCTTTCGAGGCGGAAGAAATTTGACGAAAAATAAGCTACGAGGTCCAGTGCAACGCTAGATGGACATGATATTTGACGAAGAATGAGCTACAAAGTCCAGGCACGAATCCCCAAAATAAGGCAAGATAGAACCCGAATCGACGAACGAAGCTGATAATGAGGAATCGACGAAAAACAAATTGAATCAGTTTTGATATAAACTGAAAGGTGTATATATATATATTGTTATTATATTACATATATACATTGTTTGTTTTCTCAAAATAAATTTCAAAACATATATTTCAAATCCATATTATATTCCAAAATTTTAAATTTTAAACATAACACATATTATATATTTCTCACAAATTAAATACAAAATATTAATATAAATTTGAAATATTTAAACCCAATGAATGAATACCTGAACATATGGGTTACTATGGTAGACATTCACATTTCTTAACATTATTAATTTTACATTATAAATATAAAAGACACAACAATTATTACCTAACGTATAATTTTTATAACTTACCTATACTCAACAGATTTATATAAATCTACACAACAGATAACTCATACAACAAAACTATCAAACCCAAAAGAACAAACTTCTTCCTTATAATGTATACTTTCATATATACACTTTATAATATAATATAATATGCAGTACATTTCGAAATCTACATACATCTACCTTTCAACCCATCCTATAAATACCAACAGAACTTAGGTACACAAAACCCAAACTTTATAAAAGAAAATACAAGTTATCTGCGACTAGTATACAATACATTTGTATATACTAACTTTTTAAACACAGCAACTTAAATATATATATGGACTCAGCCTTCACCAACTAATATAATTCCTTATGTAACCATCTGATAGATATATTTTGTTATATAAATATTCTTTAAGTTTATATAAAATATATATATATTAGCAATCAACACTTATAAACAACGTAACAACTAATATATATGTAATAGGTAACAATTTATAAAAGTATTTCTATATATGTAAAAAAACAGCAGATAAAATATATATAAACTAATATAACGACAAACAGGCCTTAGTGCAACAATAAATATATGAATTCGCATGAGGTAAAAGCCAACAGACCTGAACTTTATAATATATACGGTACAAACTCTATAACATGCTAAATATAACTTTATATGTATATACTAACTCATGCAGTAAATCTATGCCAACCATATTTGTATACAAAATACTTAAAAGTACTTAAACGGCAAATCATATAAAACTTATTCATACATATATATAACAGTATAAATCGAAATGAAATAAAGTATCAAGTTATATAACATATATATATTATATATATGCGTACAAGACTTACGGCAGATGGAAGGGAACCAAAGGCGAGACTGGACGAGCCGCTCCTCACGTTCGGCCGGAGATGAGATGGGGTGCGAAGGGGAGGCGGTTGCGCGTTGGCTGGCACGAGCAGTTGGGGCCGCAAGTGCGAGCGGAGGAATAAACAAGGCCGTGGTGGGGAGGTGCTGCTGCACGAGGCCTTGGTGGTCGAGCTACTGGAGTGGGTGGAGATGTGAGGTGCGGGTGTGGTGGAGGCGGTGGCAGCACGAGCGAGGAGGGTGGATGTAGGCAGACGAGGTGAAGCGGGAGGGGATAGGTCGGGGTTCAGTCGAGCATTGGAGGTGTTGCGATGGGGTGGGTGACGTGGAGGGTGATGCTCACGGAGGCTGACGTGGCGGAGCAGACGGTGTATGCACAGTGGGAGGCGTTTGGGGTCGTTCTCCGGGTGCCTGGGATGGCGGACTTTGGTGGTAGGCGGTTGGTGGTGGGGCCGAGATTGCTTGTCGAGGTGGTGAAAGGCGGGATGATGTGGTGTGGTGGCGAACATGTGGGGAAGGTGGTGCTTGGCCTGGTCGACAGAGGGCTGGAATAGGAGGGGTCACGTGGCTGCTTGGTGGAGTTTAAAGTGGAGGTGGGCTTGCATGCTTTTGGTCATGAAACAGGAAAAATTTAGAAATAAAAGTGACAGAGAAAGGTAGGAGATGAATGGGTAGGAGGTGAGGGAGGGTACGAACGAAATAATATTGGTTTTTTTTTTTTTCATTCCCAAAGCTGATGAACAGACAACTTGATATTTGAAGGCCAAAAGTTAACATTGGAAATAAACGTCCGGAGTAATAAATGAACAGTGGGAAAGTAATAGTCACTATTTGATTTTTGGGCAAATAAAAGGCTGTGAACCTTGTATTAGGCGGTAGGTAAATAAAAAGGTCAGAGGAAACAAAAGCGCCGATACGACAAACAGAAATGCAAATTACATCTCTTATTGGACATCGAAATTGACAATTGAATATATCGTAGAGATCAGCATGACGAGACGATCAAAACGATACACAGATATCAGTGGTACGATCATCCGATAAAAAACGATATCGGTACCAGAATGCTGCTATTTGCAGAAAATAAGAATGACGGAGCAATAGATGTCCGAATTTGGAAAAACGACAAACTGAAATCTTGCTCAGAAAATGGTTTAGAATTTTTCTATGTAAAAATATTTAGGTTTCGGAAACATTTTATTTTCACTGCTTTTTAACTGATTAAATTGAAGTGAATTTACGCGCGAAATAAATTTTCATATTTTCGGACGAAAATTTACCAGTTGCTATGTTTAACTAGATGTATTCCAAATATTAAATTTTTATTTCAAAATTTTATCGTTTAAAATTTCACAAAATTTTAACTAATTGCGTTATTAAACGGTTAAAATTTACGGGTCGTTACATTCTCCCCCACTCAAAACTTTTCGTCCCCGAAAAGGAACGAGGTAGGAGAATAGAAACAACCAGAAAGAAAAACAGATTTGAAATACAAAATAACAATTAATTTAAACCATATAAATTCAAATTTAAATTAATTGATATTCAATAATTTGATTTAATCCATTTGATTTCACTAAAATCAATCTCAACTATTTCTAAATTCATTATCTTATTATCCAATTATCTTAAGTTTACAATTTCTAAAATCATACATTTGAATAGTCTTTTATTATAATCATATTTTGTTTTCAACAATTTAAATTCTTCTTTATTCCAAATTCTTATTTAGTTTATTTCACTTAATATATCTTATTACATATATTTAAACCATATAAATTAATTTAAACCATTTAAATTTAAATTAATTCATATTCATTAATTGATTTCAATTTCAAGGTATTTCTATAAGTTGATCTAATTTCAATTTATTAATTGACCTTCAAAACAAAATTTATTTTTCAATTATCTTATTATTCTATTTATCTCTATTAACATTTTATAATTAAAATTTAAGGGTATAACATTTATTATAACCACTGAAATTTTATTTATAAATTCCATTTATATTATATATTATCCAATTACATATTCAACTTCTGAATGATTTAGGTAAGTTGTATTAGAATGCAGTTGAACAATATACAAATAAATCTTTCCCAATTCAATTATTCAAGTTTAAATATTTATTCCAAATTTTGGTTTTATTTATAATTAAAATCATCCTTTAACAAAATTTAAGAATTAGATTTCCGATTAACTTTAAACAATTTAGAGATATGTATAATATATTTATATCAAATCAAATTAAAATGTTAAAATAAGATACTTTTATATATATATATATATATCAAATTATACTGAAGAAATTCAAATTAAAATATTTTTCAAAACAAAGCCGTAGCAGAACTACAGACTAGTATCTCTACTTCGAAACTCGAAAATGAATGTCGATGATGCGGCCGCCATCACCGAAATTATTTTCCAGCGACAAAGAGAAGAGCACTGATTTCAACATTTTAAAATTCTTTGGAAACGATTCCTATTTGAAAATACTTTAAATAATATACATTAAAATTTTAAAACCAAAGTTCGAAATCACCGGAAACTAAATTCTCAAATTTCTGAATTAAATTCATTTCAAATTCCAATCAATTTATAACCAAGTTTATAAATTCATTTAGAACAATAAATGATAATCAAATATTATCATTTCAAACAAACAATTTAATTAACCTATTAAATTCCAGAAAAATTTTTACTTATATTTTCACAATATAATCAAACAAATTTAAATCATTTTCCAATTTGAAAATAATATTGTGTCAGTTTGCTCTGTTCAAGTGTTTTGGAAATCCTATCGATAGCGTTGATCAGACGAATCGATCGGAAACCCAAATCAACATCAACAACTCAAACAACACAATGTAAAACATTTTAAAATTAATTTACAAATACACTTCTTCGCTCGACATATAAGAATAGATTTCAAAGCAAAGATAGGGATTCAAATTTGGTAGAAATCAAATCAAAGAGAATTTTTTTGATTCGAAGATAAGTTTGAAACAGAAGATAAGATGATTAAATAACCAAATAGGAAGATAGATAAGTTTATATAAATCGCGGGCAACCTTTATCGGGTTGACCATGACTTCAAGAATAAGATCGATGCAGAATTCCGAGGCAAATCGACATTCGATCTCAAGAAATAGAATTCAGATATAGCAGGAGATAGATAGCACTGTAGACCGAGGATACAGAAATCTCCGGTAAATCAATGCCTATTGTAAAGGAGTTTAATCCTTTACGAATCATTCGAAGATTGGCGAGACCGCCGATCTATTATAGATAACATTCAGAATGGAGTTATGGGGTGCTCCAGAATTGAAAGAAGACGAATAGTGAGGGACACGAATGAATTTCGGAACCGAGGAGAACGTTCCAAAATTCAAAGGAATTGAGTCAAAGGAAGAGATTGAAACTCGAATGAGAGTGATTCTGTAAATACATTTACCCTATATGTTGAGTTTTGCCTAGAGCTACCAAAGCTCTGATACCAACTGTAACGACCCGATATTTTGGACCATTCGCGTCCATTATAAGTGAATAGGTAGACACTCATGCCGGAGTTGAATTTGCTCAAAATACCGCGTTGTTAATTTAAATTGGCAAAAACTGAACATATACTGTAAATAAATAATCACAGAACACAGACACAGAGTAATAAGTGCAGCGGAAATAAAAGAGATAGTAGTTCATGAAGCTACTATATGAATATATAAAATTACATCAGAGTTTACAACAGAAGAGTAATACGATACATCAGAGTTAAACTAGATACAACGGAAGAGTAACGGATACAAATCAGAATACATCACAAGAATCATCGAATATCCGGAAGCTGGATAGATAGCTGGATCTCCAAGCGAAGCTCCAACTCCAAAGGTGAGTCTCGAAAGCTGAACTACTCAGTCTGACCCGAGCGTAAAGCAAAACACAAAACACTCGAGTCAGGATTAACATTCTTATATTAATAAATCCAACTCAAGTGAAATAACAATTGAAATACAAGTAACTCAAAGGATGTTTGGAATAACCATCCTTTAAGGATCCGTTAAACTATCTACTAGGTAGTAATATACGCTAAGTAGATAATGTCTATCAGTAATATAAAGATATCAAAGTAGGGTTAAGCAGGGCCCATACACCTCTTAACCTGTTTATTCCCAAAAGCATATACAAGACCGTAGTTTCCCCAAAACCGGAAGTCACCAGAGGGCAATCCATATACTCAAGGTACAAATCAAAATCGTAGTGGTCGCGGATAGGATAATCAGTATGACAAGGTACATGAGGCGATACCAACTAGGATACTAGTAGTTGCCTGATCCGGACTGATGTTGGGCATAGCAGCTACCACCCCAACACCGCGAACAACACTCCCAAATCGAGGGGTGCACCCAAATCGAATCACAAAAGTAATAGATATGGTATCGAAGAAGTGTGTCCGCTAGAGATGGCGATCCTCAATGGCCCGGCGCGGCTCCTGTTTTAGTCATGTCAGGGGTCATCCAAAATCGTTCTCTTTCTTCAGTCAACGCGTTCATCAAAACCATCCACTTCGTTCTGGATCAACACTCCGCGTATAGTTATTAAAGTGGTTTCGGTTCAGATAGAGAGTATATCCATTACCGATCCCGGTCTCTTTAATAACTTTCGTAATTATTACACCGATTGGTCGTTTATATATTTCAAAAACCAAATCAATTTCAATTTCAAATAGAATTCGTAAATCAACATTTCATTTGTCTATCAAAATAGTTTCCATACTTTACGTTTTCAAAACTTCCAAATTCATTTCAAAATCCTATAATTCAATTTCAAATTTTATTCAAAACAATTCAAGTATTGATTCAAGTTCGTATATAAGTTTCGTTCGAAATCATTTACATTTAATTTAATTTAACCTTCAAATCAATTCCAAATTCATTTATCGATTTCATTCAATATTCGTTAAGTTACTTATCATTCAAAACAATTTCTATTAAATTTCCAATTCATTAAATAAATTTCTTAAGTTCAACTTCACTAATCAAAACTTACAAAATTAAATTAAATTCGTCAAATCAATTCTTTAAATTTCAAGTCTTACATTAATTCCAAAATATTACATTTTCATTTCTTGTTAAAGAAATTCAATTTCACTTATTTACTTACTTAAATAATTTTCCAAAAACTTAATTAATAAAGAAAACTCAATTTCAATTATTTACGAAGTAAATTCACTTATTCAAAAGTTCAATTTCTCTTATTAAAGAATTCAATTTAATTTGATCATTAAATCATCCAATCTTATTTAATTATTAAATAATTCAAAACTTAATTATTATATAATTTCAAAGTTTAATAATTTCAAACTTAGTTATTAAATCATTTCAAAGTTTAATAATTTCAAACTTAATTATTAAATCATTTCAAACTTAATTCAATTATTTCTCAAATTAAACAACATTCTTTCATCAATTACATTGTTAATATTTTGTTTCATTATTAAATATTAACATTTTCTTTTCATTAAAATTCAAATTTCAACTTCATTTCAAAACCAAATTATTTATTCAAATAAAATCTTCATTTTATTTTTAAATCAAATTATTGACCAATCGGGTTTTTATTTAATTTTCTATATCCAAGGTCAAAGTTCAATTTGGGTGTTTATCATTTCAACCCGATTCCAATTTAATTCAAAACAAAGCATAGTAAAGGGAACTTGCAGTGTGATAACTGGGATGGTGTCAAAGTAAATAAATAAGTAATCACAACAATCAATATCAATCCAATAATCAATTCAATTAATCCCGAAATAACCGTATTAATTCGCATTGTTATTTGTACGAATTAATATAATTATTTCTAGAATCTACACTATCATTTCATGTAGATTAAAGATTATTACCTTACGGTTTTCACTTGTCATCTATTACAATTTTTCAAACATAATAAATTTAACAACATACATTCAGTGGTTCAGAGTGTAATTAAACAAATCCTACGTGTAAATAAATTTTTGACAGTTAAATGGGTCATATTATACAAATGTCATTTAATCAGATTTAACATTTAACTATCCTATATCAAGTTCAATTGCATACTATTTATCATTTTAACATTTACAATTTAACGTCCAATATAAACATCACAATCAATCAATTATCAGCCAAACTGTATTATCATCGCATAAATAATTAACAGATAATGGTGTCAGATGTCACAGGTGAACTGATACAGGTAATAACAGTGTAAATATCAAACAGTAGCATATTTCAATTGTCGTTTCAATTGAAATCAAATTTAATAAATAAAAGAACGTTAATCGTGAGTGAGTGCTCACCTTTCGAGGCGGAAGAAATTTGACGAAAAATAAGCTACGAGGTCCAGTGCAACGCTAGATGGACATGATATTTGACGAAGAATGAGCTACAAAGTCCAGGCACGAATCCCCAAAATAAGGCAAGATAGAACCCGAATCGACGAACGAAGCTGATAATGAGGAATCGACGAAAAACAAATTGAATCAGTTTTGATATAAACTGAAAGGTGTATATATATATATTGTTATTATATTACATATATACATTGTTTGTTTTCTCAAAATAAATTTCAAAACATATATTTCAAATCCATATTATATTCCAAAATTTTAAATTTTAAACATAACACATATTATATATTTCTCACAAATTAAATACAAAATATTAATATAAATTTGAAATATTTAAACCCAATGAATGAATACCTGAACATATGGGTTACTATGGTAGACATTCACATTTCTTAACATTATTAATTTTACATTATAAATATAAAAGACACAACAATTATTACCTAACGTATAATTTTTATAACTTACCTATACTCAACAGATTTATATAAATCTACACAACAGATAACTCATACAACAAAACTATCAAACCCAAAAGAACAAACTTCTTCCTTATAATGTATACTTTCATATATACACTTTATAATATAATATAATATGCAGTACATTTCGAAATCTACATACATCTACCTTTCAACCCATCCTATAAATACCAACAGAACTTAGGTACACAAAACCCAAACTTTATAAAAGAAAATACAAGTTATCTGCGACTAGTATACAATACATTTGTATATACTAACTTTTTAAACACAGCAACTTAAATATATATATGGACTCAGCCTTCACCAACTAATATAATTCCTTATGTAACCATCTGATAGATATATTTTGTTATATAAATATTCTTTAAGTTTATATAAAATATATATATATTAGCAATCAACACTTATAAACAACGTAACAACTAATATATATGTAATAGGTAACAATTTATAAAAGTATTTCTATATATGTAAAAAAACAGCAGATAAAATATATATAAACTAATATAACGACAAACAGGCCTTAGTGCAACAATAAATATATGAATTCGCATGAGGTAAAAGCCAACAGACCTGAACTTTATAATATATACGGTACAAACTCTATAACATGCTAAATATAACTTTATATGTATATACTAACTCATGCAGTAAATCTATGCCAACCATATTTGTATACAAAATACTTAAAAGTACTTAAACGGCAAATCATATAAAACTTATTCATACATATATATAACAGTATAAATCGAAATGAAATAAAGTATCAAGTTATATAACATATATATATTATATATATGCGTACAAGACTTACGGCAGATGGAAGGGAACCAAAGGCGAGACTGGACGAGCCGCTCCTCACGTTCGGCCGGAGATGAGATGGGGTGCGAAGGGGAGGCGGTTGCGCGTTGGCTGGCACGAGCAGTTGGGGCCGCAAGTGCGAGCGGAGGAATAAACAAGGCCGTGGTGGGGAGGTGCTGCTGCACGAGGCCTTGGTGGTCGAGCTACTGGAGTGGGTGAGATGTGAGGTGCGGGTGTGGTGGAGGCGGTGGCAGCACGAGCGAGGAGGGTGGATGTAGGCAGACGAGGTGAAGCGGGAGGGGATAGGTCGGGGTTCAGTCGAGCATTGGAGGTGTTGCGATGGGGTGGGTGACGTGGAGGGTGATGCTCACGGAGGCTGACGTGGCGGAGCAGACGGTGTGTGCACAGTGGGAGGCGTTTGGGGTCGTTCTCCGGGTGCCTGGGATGGCGGACTTTGGTGGTAGGCGGTTGGTGGTGGGGCCGAGATTGCTTGTCGAGGTGGTGAAAGGCGGGATGATGTGGTGTGGTGGCGAACATGTGGGGAAAGGTGGTGCTTGGCCTGGTCGACAGAGGGCTGGAATAGGAGGGGTCACGTGGCTGCTTGGTGGAGTTTAAAGTGGAGGTGGGCTTGCATGCTTTTGGTCATGAAACAGGAAAAATTTAGAAATAAAAGTGACAGAGAAAGGTAGGAGATGAATGGGTAGGAGGTGAGGGAGGGTACGAACGAAATAATATTGGTTTTTTTTTTTTCATTCCCAAAGCTGATGAACAGACAACTTGATATTTGAAGGCCAAAAGTTAACATTGGAAATAAACGTCCGGAGTAATAAATGAACAGTGGGAAAGTAATAGTCACTATTTGATTTTTGGGCAAATAAAAGGCTGTGAACCTTGTATTAGGCGGTAGGTAAATAAAAAGGTCAGAGGAAACAAAAGCGCCGATACGACAAACAGAAATGCAAATTACATCTCTTATTGGACATCGAAATTGACAATTGAATATATCGTAGAGATCAGCATGACGAGACGATCAAAATGATACACAAATATCAGTGGTACGATCATCCGATAAAAAACGATATCGGTACCAGAATGCTGCTATTTGCAGAAAATAAGAACGACGGAGCAATAGATGTCCGAATTTGGAAAAACGACAAACTGAAATCTTGCTCAGAAAATGGTTTAGAATTTTTCTATGTAAAAATATTTAGGTTTCGGAAACATTTTATTTTCACTGCTTTTTAACTGATTAAATTGAAGTGAATTTACGCGCGAAATAAATTTTCATATTTTCGGACGAAAATTTACCAGTTGCTATGTTTAACTAGATGTATTCCAAATATTAAATTTTTATTTCAAAATTTTATCGTTTAAAATTTCACAAATTTTTAACTAATTGCGTTATTGAACGGTTAAAATTTACGGGTCGTTACAAAGGAATCTCGTGCACCAGAGAGGTACTACGATTTCCTCGTAGATGGGTAAGAAGGAGGATCTTATCTTAGATGATGACACTCCTCTATCTTTCCAACAAGCACAACAAAGTAAAGGCTTTGCACTCTAGCTTGGAGCAATGAAATTCGAGATGGATTCCATTTATGAAAAAAGATATGGACTTTGTCAAATGTACTCGGAGGAATAAAACTCATCGGCTGCAAATGAATTTTTACGAAAATGATGAATTTAGATGGAGAAGTAGAGACTTATAAAGCTATGCTAGTTGCAGAAGATTTTGTCAAATTCATGGTGTTGATTATGGCGAGACCTTTTCACCCGTAGCCATGCTTAAGCCCATTCGGATTATGCTGACCACTGCAGCAATCTATGACTGCGAAATCTAGCAAATGGATGTGAAGACAACATTTCTAAATGGTGATTTAGAAGAGACCATCTATATGCCACAGCCCGAGGGTTTTGTGGTTAGTTGGAGTGAAGGTAAGGCTTGCAAATTGTTAAAGTCTATTTATGGACTTAAAAACAAGCTTCAATCAGTTGGAATAAGTGTTTTGATAAGGTAATCAAACAATTTGATTTTTTTATCAGAACATAGAGAAAGAAAGCGTATATAGAAAGGAATAGGGCAAAGCCATCATATTTTTAGTGCTACATGTCGATAATCTATTGTTGATTGGAAATAACAGTTCGTTCTTACAATCAATGAAAGCTTAGTTTTTCCAGAATTTCTCCACAAAGGATTTGGGAGAAGCAACTTATATACTAGGTATAAATATCTATAGAGATAGATCTAAGAAGCCGTTGGGATTATCTCAATACATGTACATATATACCGTACTGAAAAGGTTCAGTATGGAAAATTCCAAGCGTGTAATCATTCCAACGTATGTTGGAATCGTCCTTTCTAAGAAGGATGCACCTCATACCAATGAGGAGAAAGAGCGTATGAAAAGGATCCCTTATGCTTTAGCCATAGGATTTACAATATTCATAATGTACGTTATGCTATGTACAAAACTAGATATCGCATACGTATTAGGATGTGTAAGCCGATACCAGTCTAATTCTATAAAAAAACATTGGACGATCGTGAAATGTATACTGAAGTATTTAATAGATACTCGGGACTTATTCTTAATATACATGAATGAAGACATCCTTATGAAGGGGTATACGGACTCTAGCTTTCAAAGTGATATAGATGATGGTAAATCTGTGTTTGGTTATGACTTTACACTTGACGGCGGAGCCGTCAACTAAAAAAGTTCCAAGCAAGAGATGACAGCTGATTTAGCGATGAAGGCTGAGTACATCACCCTCAATAAAGAGCTAAAGGGACAGTCTAGATGCGCAAGTTTTTAAGTGAACTTGGAGTGATTCCCGATATCGAGAATCCAATGGCATTGTTCTATAATAACAATGCGACGATATAGATCTCAAAGGAGCCCAGAGCATACAAGAAGTCACAATATTCTTCGTAAGTTCCACCTCATTAGAGAATTCATTGAGAAGAATGAGATCATGATACAAAGGGTAGGTACCAAGGACAACATAGCAGATCCACTCATTTAGGGTCTAGCTCAGTTGGCACTCCAGAAGCTGATTAAAGGGATGAATTTGAGATTTCATAATTGGCTCCTAGTGTAAGTGGGAGATTGATAGAGTTAGGATTATGCCCCAGGGGCAATTCCGTAATTTATTGTAAATTATTAAGTCTACAACCAATTCTCATTCGTAATAAAGATGTTTTTCTTTCTGTTATATATTTGTTATAAATAAGGTAAATATTTAATTAAAATATATTTAACAGAAAATCTATAAATAGTGTTTTTGCGACAGTAATTACAGATAGTTGTAATCATGGGTAGTGTATCACGATATAATAAACACATCATTTTAAATATTCTTAGACATGAGGCATCGAGACTAGATATCAATGCATCCGTAGAGACTAAACCATGTAACACTCTCCAAATGTTGGGCAGTGTATTAGTCATGACTGCCGTGGGCACCAAGGGGTTATGTACTGATAGTTATTGGATAACTATGGAATGACCCACTTGATAGTTTTCTGTAGGTTAATATAACTAAGGTCAAACAAAAAATATCGATGATTAATTTGCACAGTTCTCTCGACTTGAGAATACTATCGATCTTCAATATAAATACTCCGTTTTGATAATAGTAAAATCATAGCACGATGTCCATCGAGTGACTATAGTTGGGTCAAGTGGAAGTGTTGGAAGTGAAGCACTATTCAAGATAGGATTCGTCTCCTCGGTTATATGGGGTTAATATCAAGGTCAACTGAAGTCAACTCAAAGTCGAAATCTTTGGCCAAAGTAGTTTGTTTAATAATAATTGCTATTATTGAACCAAGAACTTTGTGTTTGGATCATAGGGTTAAATATGGACGATATTAGAATTTTGGCTATTACCAAATTCTGTAAGTCCGAAGTGATATAGTTTTGACGAAGAGAATTGGTGTAAATAATAATCACAACCAGACAACGATTAATAAAGGAAAATTGAATTTTACCGAAACCAAGTAAGCGATAAATTTGGCCAAAATGTCACACCACCTACTAAATGAAGTGTGAACGTTAATATTCAAAGAGTTCGACATTAATCATTGACCAAATTTAGACCTAAAGAGTCACACAATCGAAACATTGAATACTCATTTGACCAAATAATTTAATTAATTTGTAGTTGTTATAAATTAATTAAAGTAATTAATATTTATGAAATATTAATTAAAAATTCTTAATCGATTTGTTAAACAATATTAATAAATATTTTTACAATAGTTATAAATATATTAATGATATACGATATCGATACGTGTTTAAATTGGATTTATATGTGATGAATATTGTTCGGGCTAAAATTGGATTTGAAGCCCTTATGGGCAAGAGGACTTTCGACCATGAATGGACCAAGTAGGGGCATGTGATGGCTAATAGGCTAGGTGTTTGATTGGATTAGAGGAAAAGAATGGATAAGAGAGAAATGTGGATCTTGATCCTAACCTATCTTTCTATTCTCTCCTCTGTAAAAGCATTAGGCCTGTCAACAGATGCCTTCAGATGCGGATAGTGCCATATCCGCATCCGCATTCGAAATTATTTTCGGATATCGGATATCCGCATCCGCGGATACGGACGGATATTGGATAATTATTCTTATCCGCTAACGACCGATAAATCAAGAACTACAAAAAGAAAATTTTAGTTTAACATAAATATTTTTCGATCTCATTGATTATAAAGTGTTAAAAATTAACAAATATGATGATAATAAATAGTTTCGGGCAGTTAATAAGCATTAAATGCATATAATATAAACTACTAACTTAATAAAATAATAAATGAATATCATTTACTGCATTAAAATACACATAATTTGAACCATAATCTTGACATAAACCGAACGGATAATTTTCGGATGCGGATGTCTTCGTATCCGCATCCGCATTCGTTTTTTCGGAATTTATCCAATTTTCGGATGCGGATGCAGATGGATTTCGGATTTTTCGGGTATCCATTGACAGCCCTTAAAAGTATATCAATCCACACTCGTTACAACTTCTTGGAGCCTCCATCTATCTTACTTCTGACCGAAATATATCCCCTTCTTCTTCATTTCTAATTAAGCTCAAATCAAATAAAAACAAACGTTATTCGTTGGTCGGTGGTCATCAATTCAAGAGCTAGCAACTTGCTGAATTAGAATCTAGTTCAAGGAGTCAATCTCTTTTTTTCAATGTGTGCTTATTGGCTTTGGAGATAATGTACTTTTTTGATCTACAATAATAAATTATTTCTTAGATAATTTATATATCATATAATGTATTGTTAGTTAGGTGACGAATTTAGTATCGTCATATTCCTAACGGTTGTATAATTATATGCTTGTAAAATTTTAAAAAAAATTATTTTGACATATGAATGCTTTTAATACTCGCGGCATGAAAATAAAAAAAATTGATTTTTTTGATTTAAATTAATTTAATATATATATATATATATATTGCTTAAACTATATAAGTTTCTTAATTTAAATATTAAATCTTATATTATACAAAATATGGTTTTAAAATTTTAAAAAAGCTGCTAGTACAATTAATAAACTTTTACTATAACATACCATTATGGGTAAAAATATGAATTACTGGTAAAAAAATGAAACAACTAAGAATATTAAATAGCACCATTACTATGTATTATCGTCTTCTTTATCGATTTGTTGCTTCTTTCTCTCTCAATTTGATGCCTCATCTCTAACACAACTACTTCACCACATCATTGCTGTCACCAGAGCCACTCCTTTTCCATCCTTACCGTCACCACATTGTCTAAGCACTTCAACTCGCACTCCTTCATATCCCTAGTCGTCATTGAGATTTGTCGTAACACTAACCTATATGTCGTTGCGAACGCCGTCGAGATCTGTCGTGCTTTCATTGAAGTGGTTGCAAACCTTCTCCGTTGTTCAAACTCATTTGTCGTCCTTGTCCTTCTGCGAAATTTAATCGTAAAATTTATCCTTCTCGTTAAAAGATTAAGACCAGGTCCTAAGAGCTAATATTGAAATAAAGTTTGTTTTCCACGCTGTTTTTATGTAAGTTAAAATATGTTTTTGATGAGGTTTTTCCTATATCGAATTTAGAAATAAGAGGTGAATTCAAATTTTCACACCACTAAATAAGGA
Organism: Allium fistulosum; assembly: GCA_030737815.1. Taxonomy (NCBI): domain Eukaryota; kingdom Viridiplantae; phylum Streptophyta; class Magnoliopsida; order Asparagales; family Amaryllidaceae; genus Allium; species Allium fistulosum. Next base: position 858,270,293 of record CM060903.1, read on the forward strand.
TCCGACTAATAAGTATAACTAATTTATGCAATGCAAATCCGTGAACTCCTAGCAATGTGGATGTATCTGATGAACTCTTTCTAAACTTTTCTCCAGAATGAGCATCAAATCTTGTTGTTCTGGTGTTGTGTTACGAATGTTACCTTATATAAAACTTATATAATGGACGCTTCACGTTACCACAACATTTATACTGTTGAAACGCAAAAATTAAAAATAAAAATAAAAAAGAACAGAAACAAAAAAGAAAACGCAGTGGGCAAAATAAACCAGAAGCGATTAATTAAGAAGAAAATCCAAGAAATTTGACGGAATAAACTTTATACTAAGTGGTTCAAACTAGTATGTTTATAATTAGTGCAAATCCCTTGATTCCCGTCAGGTAGTTTTTATACCCTTTTTTTTCCTGTACATAGAAGCAACAAAAAGAAAGAATTTTCTGTTTGGGGTTGGAGACACTACTTTTCGTTGTTGACCAAAAAGGAACCCGCATAATACATAGAAGTTTAATCAAATATCAACAGTGGAAGAGTCAGCAAAATTGTATACAATGTTATCATAGGTATGTATAAAGCAGAAGAATTCCATCATTTACGTACGGACAAAAACAATACACTATAATGCATAAGCCTTTACCGCAAAGAAGCATACGTAGAAAATAACGAAATGGTTAGACTAGCAAAGTTAAAAAGTTTACATCAGTACGGGGAGCAATTAAGAGCGACCATCAAGACTGTAGTGGAAGATATGAATCGAATGGTTTAGTATCGATGACATGGCTATGAACAGAAACTATTTCCCACTAATTTTGATTTAATTCAGAGAAAATTTTGATATCTAGCTTCCCTTGTTTTTTTTGACATTTATACTACTGTAAAACAAAATTAGATGCAAAAACCATTCATTTCATACACTAGTTTTTATTTCCTACGTTACATGACAAAAGATTGGGTATGCGTTCCCAACTACTTCCAACCCGTTAACATTTTTAACGCGTCGGACATGATATGAGATTTGAAAGGGACTGAAACCCGAACTCCCTCATTCAGAAGTTGCGAAGAAATTAGATCGTTTAAGCGTGATGCATCAAACACATTCGACGCGTCAAGGCTTACGGTCCATTTTTTCTTTCCTATATTACCTAATCTCCTTCACTTTTTTAAGTACAGTTTAATGCTTCCCCTTCATACATTCTCTTTATCTAACCTCGTCACTAAGATAACAATTCCGTCTATGTAGCTCTGGAAGACTTGATCGTACAGAACGAATTTTTAAGTGGAAGAAAACTCAAAAATACCCGGATTTACGTTCCAAGTTACATAAACGTGTATTGAGTTAGCAATATTATGTTTGGACATGAAAAGCCTTGTTAGTGAAACTTCCAAATGAAACAATTTTGCTTAATTACATTGTGTGATCGTTTATAGTCTTATAATCTATAACCTACAAAGGAAATCTAAGTTAAAGAAATGGTTCCAATGGTTTATACATCATCACTCTATCTCTTCCAACACGTTAGGTTACATAAATGTTTCAAAAATTAGTGTTTATTTTAATAATGTTTTAAAAGTTATTACAATGATGTCAAAAGATATATTTAAACCAAACGATGATCAACTTAAGTTGTATCGGAACAATTTAAAAGTTCTAACATATATTACCCTTTTTAAAAACTTGTATTAATAGACAATACACACGTAACTACAAACTTAACGGGTAGTAGTGCACAATCATTTATTGAACAAAAAGGGCATGCCACACAAACTGCTATGCCATATGTTCGTCTGATATGATTATTTCATACGTCAAGGTTGAAGGGCAGACTCGATGTAAATTGTTGCCCCAGCTGAATTTCAAAAAGAAATGCTCTAAAAAAATAGTTAAAGTATTGAGCAGTGAACAAACCACTTGAGATATAACATAGAGATTAAATTATTAATTAACTTGTGCTTTCATATTATTTAATTTTAATTTTTTTAAAGAATCAACATTGTCACCGTCTTCACGGTTGACCCTTCACGTCCGTTGCCTTAGAAGGGCTGCCTTGGCAGCCTACGCTAAGACTGTGCCTGCATGGTTGGTTGGAAATGAACTTGCACATGATAGTAGAGTATTCAATTCAATAATAAACCATATGGACTCAAACATTATCACATACTCCACTAGGTCAGTATTATTTAGTTGACACATGGTATCCCTAATAAATGATTTTATGCTACCATAAATGAGAGATATCATATACTCGATTTTCGTGAAACTCAAAATTAGCTAAAACCGAAAAAATACAATTTTCAATTTTTAATATTCACTTCTACATATGGTAATCAAAAGAACATTCAGAATGAAAGAGAAAATTTACTATTTTGAACAATATGCCGACTTACCAATTTTCAATTCGAATTAAGGTGGCGGTCGCTACAATGACTATTAAAATTTTCATATGGAAATACAAACAGAATGCAAACTTTATGTCGTTTAATGATGATCCCGATCTTATTTCAGATGAATAACTTGAAAAACAGTAAAATATTCAAGCAATATAAAGAAAAAAAGATGAACCAATCGAAAGAAGTGTCACAAATAATATGGCGTTAATTCGAGACAACATAAATAATGAAATAATTGTTGCTAAACTCCGTTAAATATTTTTCTAATTTGTATTAACCTATCTATACCTCTGTATATATTAATATTTCTCAACTGTGTTTTTATTCTTTTTTTATTACAAAATATTACGATTTTATTAATGGATTGTTTAATCATGGGCGAAACTTATTAATTACATATTAACTATCAGCTACAATAATTATTGCAATACAATTACAACAAATCTTTCTCGCAGTACAAAAACATATTTGTAACAACTTGGAATTTTAAAAGCTTTATATTTAAATATTAGAATTATTTAAATATTTAATTCTTGGATTTAATGTAATAACATTGATCTAATAAGCTTATTTAAGTTCTTTTTAAATAATAAATGATGATGGCAAACTTTTAAATGGTAATTAAAGTGATTAAACTTGTTTTAATAATAATTCTCTTTAAGCAACGTGTGAAATTATCATTCTAGGAAACTATCTTAGATTTTAACGAAACTAGTGACATTGGATCCGGTATAATAAGGTGATACGCAGACAAATTTCATGGTGATCCAACGTGCTGTGCGATCGTACAGCTCAATACACGCAATGATTAAAAAAGAAAATTAGAATAATAATACAATTTCATTATAAAAGCACACACCTCACTCTCTCTTGTTACCTCTCCTCTTTTCCTCTTTTCATTTCCTGTAACCAACAAAATCACCCCCGCCCTTTTCTTTATTAATCCCAGAGATTCTGACCACGATAGAGCTTGGCGTTAGATCCATTGGATTCGTGATGAAGAGGGCTTCAAATTCGTGTAGTTGTTTGTGGATGCGGCATGACTTGAGGATGGTCGATTGTTTACAGCCGAAGCTAGGGTTTGGGTTCGGTGAGAATTTAGGCGGAGTTGATCAGGGGATTGGCGTTGAGTTGCTTGTGTGAAGGGGAGTCAGTGGCGATCATTTGGTGGCGTGCGATCATCAGGGGCAAAACATGACATTAGGTTGTCATGCCTTGGAGCTTCAGGTCGATTTTGCCTTGGGTGTGTTGAGCTGGGAGTTTGGGGGTGGGATGCAGACGACTTTCGAAGTGAAGTTCGTCGGTGGTCTCGTTGGTTGATTTTGTGGACTGGAGGAGGAGCTTGGTGGTGCATGCACGGTCTGAGAGTGGGTTGTCGTGCATATCAGTGTACATGGGTGGAGGTTAAAAATTTGGGAAGTATTAGTGTACATGGGTGGGAGTTAAAAATTTAGGAAGAAAGGTTAAGGAAGGGGATTTGTTTAAATATGGTAATTAGTATTTAATTAAGTGATTAATTAAGTTATATAATCCAAAACCTTATATAATTCATAACTTTTGCATACGAGGTCTAATCGAGACGCCGTCTTCACCATTGCACTTGTATCGGGATTATCTACGTTTGGAATTGGTTTGGGCTTGGGTGAGTTTACTCACCGATGATTTGTATATTATTGTGATATAATTGTTGTTGTGTTAAAATATAAATAGTAAAACGAACGATGCAAGTTATTACTTTTGGACCTCTCGTTGCTTTTAAAAGAAAATATCAACAATATATGTAGTATAATCTCTCTTTTAATTCTCTATAACATCTTTCGTGGCCCAGATTTATTTACATGTTTTATGTTGTTGTTTGATTTAGTTGGAAATTGTGTGAATGATTGAAGCGAAACTGTGGTTATAAACACACTTTGAAATCGCCTTTATTTAACACTAGTTAAATTGATTAAATATGAATATATTACGAATATATAGATATATTTGATGGTTCTATGCACATGTTTGGTTGTGTTTGACATAAAGGAATTGATTTGGAAGGTTATTGAAATTGTAAAACAAAGTTGCGTTGAAATCCTGGGTTTTAGTAAAGTAAAAGGAGCTTTTACTTTGGATATTTTTTTCCAAATCCTTCAAAGTAGTTTTGTGAAAATTTATTAAAGTATTTTAATAAGGAGTTTAAAGTTTAAATATGTGTTATAATTATTTCTGAATTTCAAAGTAAAGGGTTTTAAATTATAAAACATGTTTTTATGGTTTTTAAATAAGAGTAATTTGAAGTAATGTTTTAAATAAAATATTTTAAACCATATTATAAGTATTTTTAAATATAAATAGCTTTTAGAAAATTTGTTAAAAGTTATATTAGGATAATTTAAAACTCATGTAAAATAATATCATTTCAAAAGGTTTTTAGTAAATATATAAGTTTTGGAAAAAGTCAATTAAGCCTTTTTTTTTGAAATGGTACTTTATATACAACATGTCACTGGGACAACATATCACATATCAATAAACGTTCGAATCACGCTACGCAAGTTTCAAACTTGTGACCTCTCACACCAAAACCGAATCACTTAACCATTTGGAAAATGGTGCTTGTGAATTAACGTAAGAAAATTTGGATTTCAACACTTGTGTTTAAATGAACCGTTTTGTGATGTTCAATGAAAGTACATTAATTTGTTAAAATACTGTAGAGATAAGTGATTATAATTGGAATTGTAATTATGACTTTAATGAGGAAATCTTTAAAGTAATAATAAGAGAAATGATTTTGGGTTTGTGATGATATTATTTGAGTAACAATTGTCTTAAACCCTTATAAATGTAATTTAATCTTTAAAGAGAATTTTAAAGACAATGACTAAGTAAAGTGTTTTGGGTTTTGTTGCAAACGGTTTTTTAGTAACATTTATTTTTAAACCCTTAAATTATATTTTAAAGTGGAAAAATATAGTTAAATGATTTCGGAAAATACTTAGATCTTTAATAATGGAATTTTAAAGATAATAACAAGTGTTGAACCTTTTGGGAAAAGATAAAAAGGTACAAGTTTTAAAGTATAAAAGAGAGAAGGGGTTTATCATAACAATGTTTGAATAACATTTGTTTTAACCTCTTTGATTTCATTTTAAAGTAAGTAAAACTTGTAATTGATTTGGAAATATACTTATACCATTGGGATAAGTATATGAACACTTTTGAGAGTATTGAAATGTGTAGAAATGAATAGTGAAGTTTTAATTAATAAAAGAAGTTTTATTAGATAAAAATGAGTTTTACTAATAAAAGAGGTTTTTAATTAATAAAGGAAGATTAATTAAAATGGGATTCGAAGTCATTTATATGACTTGATTGTCTTGTGTGTCGATCATGCTTTTTGGTTACTTGCTTATGGAAAGTATACAGGACTTAGTTTTCCTTATGCGATTATTCTCGTTTATTGTTGAAATTGATCAAAATATAACTCTAGAAATATCTAGAAGAAACACGAGAATTATACGGCGCAATTACCTTCGGTGATGCTATACTATACGTAGAAACTCGTTTACTTCCAAAAGAACCGTAGTTGAGTTTACCGAAAATCGATCGATTGGTTTTTAGAGCGTTCAATAAGTGAGGGAACGTACTAATATAAGATGACTCAAAACCGTAACCATTCCAATCCATATACATGTTATATGCTTTGGAAGTGGCCGTGATTGGCTCGAGATGCTCGAATCTATGCGGAGATTCTAGATCTATTTGAGATGCTCGTACATATGTAGTTGTTCGTGATCTATTCAGGATAAGGGAATTCATATGTGATTCCAAGATCTATTGAGATATGGGAATCTATGTGTGGTTCTGAGATCTGTTCGAATTGGGGACTCGTGTGTCGAGATCTGTTCAAGTGGTGACTCATTTACTGGAATGTCGGATGCTGCCTCACCAATGGTAATGACTAAAACAAAAGATAGGATACATAGACTCACTACTAGAATTGTATTCATAAAGATTTCATCTTTTACATCAGGTAGAAAAACACATGATATTAAAAATCTTTATAACATCGTTCTTTTTATTATCGATGTTGTATAAAACACACACATCACATTGATTTTCAGGGCGATGTTAAAATGTAAATTCCAATTTTGTAAAAAAGCGTGGAGAAGCTAGTGTAAATATTTTGATAGAAAACACAGAATACACCCAAATTGAACTCCCTCCGAAAACACTTAACCAAAATTTCAACCTCTGATTATACTTCCTTCCAAAATTTACCATATACGTATCATAGCCCTAAAAACTAACCCAGTAATTAACCTTTATCCCATTCTACAAACCCGATTGGAAGACCGGCGATTTGCCTCTCATCCATAAGGAAGACCGGCTATTTCATTGATTCAATGGTCGGAGTAAGTTCTCTATCTCTATCTCACTCTCTATCCCTTAACACGTTTTTCGTTTCTTATAAATGCACAATCTCACAATCGCATGCACATCCATAGTCCATCCCACGATCTGCATCATTAGTAGTCCCCCAACCCGCTTCTGCCATGTTACGTCACAACCCCACATTCGTATCTCATGATTTGCATCTCATGATCCGCTTCCATCCAAACCACAAGCTTCCATGCATCTCCATCTAGCCATCCACTTCTCACGATTCACATGCATAGCAACCCGCCAACCATCTTCTACCAGGTCAAAATTACTTCCCCTCCTTTCCCCTACTCATGAAATCACAAATCCCAAATTCACATTTCAACAGTCCCGCCTTTCCTTTTAACCATCTAACCCTAAATCCCAAATTAATATGCTATAAAATAACGCCTAAAGCTTAAACTAAAACCCTAACCTCTCATAAGTCAACTCTCCTCTTATTCATTTTCTAAAGTATTGAAATCCCTAATCCCCAAAACTTCTAAAGCCCTAAATAAGTGCTTGCTTAAATCAAATCGTGATTCAATTTTTGGTCATGTCTTCCTCACGAGATCCGTTGGCGAGCTTGCGGACGGTGACTCATGTGTCGGTGCTCGCGACTGTGGCTGGTGTGGTCATGGTTCGTGCGGACGAGGCTGCAGGTCGAAGCAATGGTAGCTGGTTTCGTTCATTCATAGTGTTCAATTGTGTTTTTAAGCATAAATCAGATTGAAGTAGGGTTTCGGTACTTGGAATATTTGTTTTTATTGATTAAACAGAATTTCGACATCACTTCAGAATTTCGTTCAAGGTAGATTAAAATTGGTAATTTATATTTTAAACATGATGACTTATCCCTGTATGATCCTCCTAGTTCTGTTAAACCTAATAATTCTAGCTTTTATGTTAAGATAAACCATTAAAATGAAGTCAATGAATTTCAAGAAAGGGGAAGCACTGGAGGAATATAGCAAGAGAGGAAGGCCCACATTTTCATGGTGGACTGCAAAAATGTATCATCCTATGGTGCCTCACATATTGTTAGTTACATGACAAATTGGATGAAGATCTGGGAGTTAACTTGGAGCAAGTATCTGCTCAAGCAGATAGACCCTATCCTCCTTTTGTTTATGAACCAACTTGGGTTGTTGGTGATATTGTTGAAGTATTCGATGATCATTTATGGAAGCTTGCTGAGATCTTGAAAATTATACGCAATCATTACATTATTAGATTTCTTGAATTGGACAGAGAGCGTAAAGCTCACTGGTATGATATTAGAATATGTTTATCTGGTATGTACTTCATTTCCAGTGATCAGTTATGATGATCTAAATAGAAATTTTATGCATGATGAATGTCTCTTGTAAAATGCGACTTTTGGGGAAAAAAATTAAAAAAATTTGTGCAAAATGCAACTTTTAGGGAATAAAATTATAAAATTTTATGCATGATGAATTTATCTAGTAATATTTTATGCGTGATTAATGTCTCTTATAAAATGTCTTGCAATGGTTTTTGTAATAGTGATCACAAATTATAATTATAAAATTGAAATACACCAAATGGATTATATTAAACCAATGTATATGATATTCAATAACATCGTGTCTGGTAGAATAAGCGATGTGTATTTACATCGCTAATGTAACGACCCACCTTTTTGGACGGTTTAAATCGACAATAAACCACACATGTCTAACTCAAACCATTCAAAAGGAGGATTGTCAATGGGGTAAATAAGAAAATAAGAGAAAAAAAGGAAAAACAAAACAAAAAATCTCACAGCGGAATGACAAAATATAACAATCAAATAAACAGTTCATGAAGCTGTTTTATAATATACATTTGACTACACAATTTTTACAACAATCAGAGTGCAAATAATGACATACCAATAATGATGCAGTGGAAAATTACAAATAATAATACATACCAAACTCCGTCTTCGTCCTCCAGAAATAAAGTCTTCAATACTGAAATGCTCAGGCTGACCCGAGTATAATGAAATTGCAAAACACTTGAGTCATAACTAAAGATCTTATGTAAGTTAAATTAACAACAAATAAATATGAGGGTAATGGCTTCAGAGATATTTATGGGATTTTACATCTTCTATCCAGTGTATAACGTGCGTGCAATAACTTAAGAGATGTTACGGGATTTTCCATCTCCTAAGGATCCATTAAACTATTTAAATGCAGTAATATACGCTATATATGTAGTGTCTATTAGTAAAGTAAAGTATTAAAATAGCGTTAAGACATTACCCATATCCCCCTTAACACATTTTTATAGGCGTCGTAGTCTATACAGTACTGTATACTCCACCATAAACTAGTGGGCTATCAGGGACTACTCCATAGGTACGACACAAACCAAAATCGTAGTGGGCTCGATAAGGCATATGACAAGGCACGCGAGGCAATGTCCAAGGTAGGATTCTACCGTTTTGCACGCCCAGACTAGTGGTAAAGCATAGCAGCTACTACCGCACACCTCGAAACACACTCTCATAATCAAATCGAAGGTGGTCACCAATCAATCACAAAGTAACAGATATGGTATCGAAGAAGCATGTCCGATAGGAGGAGCGACCTCACTTGGCCCGGGATAGCTCCTGGTTTAGTCATATCAAGCTGACCCGAAGGTCAGAGCTACATTCTTACCTCATACCAGTAGCTTTTGCCAACCATCCTACTTCGTTCTGGATTCTCCACCACGTACATAGTTGTTAAAGTGGTTCCGGTATTGACAGAGAGTATGCCAATATTCGGCCCCGGTCTCTTTAACAACCAAACACTTATTTCACACTATGGTCGTTTTATAAAACTTTTTAATAATAAATCCAGAAAATAGTTTATACCTTCATATCAAGATATCCATATACTTATTCCAAAAGTATAAATATATTCATAAATACCGATGAAGATTTCTTTCAATCAATTTCGAAAATAATTTATAAATCTCTCTTAAACCATTTATAAACTATTTATATGCTTTAAAACCATTTATAAAGCTATTTATAAATTCCAAACATTTTACAACTCTTCCCTTTTTCATAAACTTCTACGCAAATTCCTTTAAAACGCTTCCAAATCCCTTTACACAAATTCTTTTATAAAACCCTTTATAAAATCCTTTAAAACCTTTATAACTCCTTTATAAAACCATTATAAAATCCTTTATAAAATCCATTATAAAATCTCTTACGAAACTTTTTACAAAATTCTAAAATCTTTTACAAAAATCTTTTATCAATTAAAGCTGTTATAAAAGTCTATATTTGTTATCTTAAATCAAAACTATATTTATTATATTAAATTAAATTTAAAATATATATAATAAAACTATATTAAATATTTTATTAAATTAAATTTTAAACTATTTATAATATATATTTAAACTAAATAAAATTATAAGTTAAAATCTTAAATTTACATTTAAAATCATATATAAACTTATAATTTTAAGTTTTAAAACATATAAAATTAATTAATTTCCAAATATAAATTTTAAATAAAATCATTAAATTAAATTACAAATTAAATTTATAAATCAAACATGTTTACTATTTAGAAAATAATTTAAAACCGACCAACGGTGTCCGTATATAATTTTCTGCCCCTATGGTCAAGTGATTGGGTATGTATCATTTCAACCCAAAGTAGTCAAATTTCTCGGGTATATATCATTCAACCCGTATCCTGAATTAATAATCTCCAAATCAATAAAATCGCTCGGGTATGTATCTTTTCAACCCATAACGATTTTCCCTAATCTATAAGATTATTCGGGTATGTATCATTTCAACCCATAGTGATAACAGGGGTATATAAAATAATAAACATCCAATCATCCATAAATGTCAACAAATAAATATCCATCACCATCAACATCCAAATCAGCCAATAAATCACAACAATTAACTGGTTATCATTATCAGGTATTTAACTAACAATTTAAATTCAATATTAATTTAAATGGCAATTTAATTCAATATAAATTCAAATTAAATTTAAATGACAATTTAAATTACCAAACAGCAATCAATAAATTTCTTATCACATCATAAACTTAATTCAACTAACATAAGAAGATTTAGTATTGCGTGAGTGGGTTAAATCACTTACCTTTGATTTATCGTCGATTTAAAATCTAATAAAAGCCCAAAATTTGAACAGTCTCCAAAATCAACCAAACGAGTTCCATATTGTCCGGAAATTCTATACGATCCCAATGGAAGAAACCGCATCCAAATCCGAGCTCGTATGAAAATTTTATGACAGTTAGAAGTTTGAAAATTTTAAATTTAAATAAAATATAATATAGGGTCAATTAGGTAATTTCATACCTGTCCAAACCCTAACGTACTCGAGAACGACCCAGTCACCACGATCAATGCCTCATTGACCATCAAATCGCAGCTGCCAGACACCTCTTCCCTTTGATCGGACCTCGCCACCACCTCAACCATGTCGAGCCGCACGCGCCTGTACCCACGGCGACAACTCCGGCCGCCTCCATGATCAACGCCGCCGCTCGCCTTTGATTGCCGATCTGACGATCTTGAGGCACCAATGACACAAACTAACACCATGGATCAATACTGCTAATCGCCCTCTACGCAGCAGCGCCTCCCGATCGTCGAATCGTCGACGATCCACCGTTGAAAACAAAACCCTAATATGGACGGCCGAAAATTCTTCGCCAAATTATGGCCAAACCGAGGCTCAAATGCAAAAATGAATAGCAAGCGGAGATTACGTTTGTCGTGAGCTTCGCAATAATATATTATTCGATAGGGTTGGAGGAGTTTGAATTTTGGAGTTTGATTTGAAATTGGGGATTTAGGGCTTTGAGCTGCCGTTGAGAAGGAAGAGGAAATAGAAATTTGTACGTATAGAAATTAGAAATAAAAGCTATTGGGGTTTCAGAAAATATCTATTTATATAGGCAGAGATGGATAAGAACGAATGGACAGATTGAATTGGGTCGAAACGATAACGACCTGAAAAGCCCGTTTCGTTCCCGAAACGAAAGTAGGTCATCCCATATATCAAAATATAGGTTTTCAATATTTTTAAAATCAATGGAACTAGTTTCAAACCCTAATTCCATTATATATAGAAGTTAACTTTCAAAATCAAATTATATTCATTTAAATTCTTTTAATTGATTTCTACGCGTTTCGAGCCCGCACGATCAAACGATAAATCTGATCGCTACGAAACTTGAAATCCTACAATAATTCGCTTTTACGGATCCGATCAAACTGGTTTCGTCAAAATCTGAGACAATGCCAAAAATGCTAATTTTACACGTTAATTAAATAAATTATTATTAAATTGATTTAATCACCTTTAAATTCAAATTTAAAAGTTAACAATTTTATCGTTCTTGATTACATAGAAGTTTATGATCTTTTAAAATAAATTTTCCATGTTAAATCCAATATTTAAACATTGCACTAATTTTAGAATTCAATTACAACTGTAATAAAACCCCAGTTAATTATATTTTATTTTCAATCAAATTCTTTTATTTCAATTTACACTCTTATTATTGAATCAACTATTACCTTATGAATATAATTAACATTAGTTTACATTTTATTACATTCATATTCTACAGTTATCATCTTAACTCATATTAACTGCAATATTTAATTACATTAAATTTTATTGATTTCCAAATTAATTTCAACGGATTAAATAATAAGGTGATAAATAAAACAATTGTCATATATTAGTAATCCAAACACATTTCTAAATTTATTGTTTACAAACAGAAGTTAATAAATTTACGTACTAATTAAATTGATTTCATATTCCATAATAAACCTATTCCAATTTATAACATATAATTTCAACCTTAAATCCAACATTTAATTTATTCCTTATTTACAGTTATAACCAAATCAACTTTACAATTATTCCGATTGATTGAAATTGCATTATAATAGTTGTCAGTAACATTCAACCAACATTATTAAATAATATTCTAATTATTTTTCTCATTAATAAATCATAATTTTAAATTCTCACAATATTAAATTTAAAAATTTTATTTAATTATCAAAAATACGGGTCGTTACACTCTCCCCCACTCAAAACTTTTCATCCTCGAAAAGGAACAAGAAGAAATTAAGAAACTTGATATAATTTTATTCAATTTATAAACACTTTAAATCTACATCATTAAGTTTCAACATAACTTTGAAAATAACCACGTTTGCACAAAAAATTTCTAAGTCCTAAATTTACGAAAAATTTCGGCAGAGTCTCCTTTGCATGGCTAGGTCCGGAAAAATAACAATATCAATAATTACAATATATATATATATATATATCATATTTTAATAATAAAACATCCCAAACCATGGAAAAACAATAAATATCGATCCAAAACCATAATCCGAAAACGTACCTATTTGTCGGGCAAACAACTTTATTTATGAAACCAAAAGTAGTAGCTATTGCTTCCATAAACCTGTATCTCACTTACATAATCCAAAAGAGTTAATATTTTGTAAAAGATTAATATTTATTAGTTATCTCAAATCAATAGAACAAGCAACATACAATATATCATAATCATATGCAAACAAAACAATACAACAATTATATACAACAAAAGAATCCATTGTCCATTTATAGCAACCAAAACTAATGGTTTGTCCAGGTTCAGAAACTTTTCATCGTACAAGGGTGATAACTAAACTACCAAGTGTACCTTACGCTCAATAGCCTTACATAATTACTCAATAGGTTATTCATATAACCTTAAACAATTTGAAGTATCATTTCCCAAACTTTTCATAAGCCAAACAACATAGAATTTAAATATTTTTTTTAAGTTTATTCTATTAGTTTCCTTTTTTTCATCATTCACTTTTCATTTATTTTCATTCATTCACATAATGTCTTCTTTTATAATTTACATTCATTACTTACCTAATTTATTTCCCATTCAATATTTGAAATCATCAATGAATCCATTATTAAAGTATTACATCCATTTCATTGCAGTTTAATTCACAATTATTGTTTATATAGCTTGATTTCAATTTAATTTTAATATTCATTCATGAATCATTCCAACTTAAGTTTCTTAACTTTTTAATTTACATTCATTTCTTCACATACAATATCATTTAATAATAGACTTATTTGTGACTCATTTTAACATTTCTTAGAGGTTATAATCATTTTCTTAGATAACATTTACCATTCAATCTAATTATAAATCACTTCAAAACATAAACTTAAGTTTATAATATTCTTGTAATAACTTAATTTAATTTTTTATTTATTTATAAACAATATGTTTATTTTGAACCATTCCCATTATTAAGCTTTTACTTATATAATATTCTATTACATATTCATATTAACATTTCAACTTTTAAACATATCTGGTAAGTTTTGTGTATGTTTTAGAATGTTATACAAATTTATCTTATTCATTTTAGTTAATGAAAATGTTCAATAGTTTACATGCATCTTCTTAATTTTCATTATCTTTTAATTTACAATTGACCAATCTTCAATTTCTTTGCAGTTCCATTAACACTTAGCTTCTAATTTCTTATTTCTCATTTTAGAAGTTCCCAACTATTAAAATAGTCAAGATTTCATTTCATTAAAATAATTGAAATCCTTAATTTATAGAAACTTAAGAACTAAATACCGAGTTCATTTCAAATCATTTTGAAATAATATATATATATATATATCTTATATATATATATATCTAATCATACTTAAGAAAATAAAATGAAAATTTGTTTATCAAGACAAATGTGTAGCAAAGCTACTAAAGTGGTCTTCCCACTTTGAAACTCGAAAATAAACGTCGATGATGTCGCGATCATCACTGAAATTATTTTCCAGCGACATAAAAGGGGAGTACATAACTTATTTCCTTTTAAAAGTCTTTTAAAACATTTCTTTCAAATCACATTGAAATATTTATATCCGAAAATACTTCCAAATAATACTAATATTATATTCCAAAATCTTTGAAAACCAATTTCAAAACTCCAGAACTTAAGTTCTCAATTTCCTATTCATATTCACTTTATTTGTAAATCCTATTTTACAACCAGTATTTATAAAAATTTCAGTTCCTAACAAACAAACATATCACATACAACTATATCCATTTATAAATTATTCTTTTATATACAAAATATAATACTAGGTAAAATTATTTCATTTACCTATTTTTAAACAATATTGTGTCGATTTTCCCTGCTCAAGTGTTTAGAAATCCTTATCGATGCCATAGCGTCCTATGTACCGACAAGAATTCATAAATACTCAACATAACAAATTAACGCAATACAAAATATTTTATATCACTAACAAATACGCTCTCTCATATATATACATTCAAACTCATTCTATGGTATTAATAACCCTATCTCAAATGAGTTATCCCCAAACAGGCTAAGGTATCCATAAACCAAAGCTTTGATACCAACTGTAATGACCCACCTTTTTAGACGGTTTAAATCGACAATAAACCACACATGTCTAACACAAACCATTCAAAAGGGAGGATTGTCAATGGGATAAATAAGAAAATAAAGAAAAGAAGGAAAAACAAAACACAGAATCTCACAGCAAAATGACAAAAATATAATAATCAAATAAACAGTTCATGAAGATGTTTTATAATATACATTTGATTACACAATTTTTTTCAACAATCAGAGTACAAATAATGACATACCAATAATGATGCAGCGGAAAATTGCTAATAATAATATATATCAAACTCCATCTTCGTCCTCCAGAAATAAAGTCTTCAATACTGAAATGCTCGGGCTGACCCGAGCGTAATGAAAAGACAAAACACTCGAGTCGGAACTAAAAGATCTTATGTAAGTTAAATCAACAATAAATAAATATGAGTGTAATGGCTTCAGAGATGTTTATGGGATTTTACAACTCCTATCCAGTGTATAACGTGCGTGCATTAACTTAAGAGATGTTAAAGGATTTTCCATCTCCTAAGGATCCGTTAAACTATCTATATATAGTAATATACACTATATATGTAGTGTCTATCAATAAAGTAAAGTATTAAAATAGCATTAATGTGTTACCCATATCCTACTTAACACATTTTATAGGCATCGTAGTCTATACAGTACTGTAAACTCCACCATAAACTGGTGGGCTGTCAGGGAGCACTCCATAGGTACGACACAAACCAAAATCGTAGTGGGCTCGATAAGGCATATGACAAGGCACGCGAGGCAATGCCTAGGGTAGGATTCTACCATTTTGCGCGCCCCGACTAGTGGTAAAGCATAGCAGCTACTACCGCCCACCTCGAAACCCACTCCCATAATCAAATCCAAGGTGGCCACCAATCAATCACAAAGTAACAAATATGGTATTGAAGAAGTGTGTCCGATAGGAGGAGCGACCTCACTTGGCCCGGGATAGCTCCTGTTTTAGTCATATCAAGCTGACCCGAAGGTCAGGGTTGCGCTCTTACCTCATACCAGTAGCATTCGCCAACCACTTACTTCATTCTAGATTCTCCACCACGTACACAGTTGTTAAAGTGGTTTTGGTATTGATAGAGAATATGCCAATATTCGGCCCCGGTCTCTTTAACAACCAAACACTTATTTCACACCGTGGTCATTTTATAAAACATTTTTAATAATAAATCTAGAAAATAGTTTATACCTTCATATTAAGATATCCATATACTTATTCCAAAAGTATAGTAATATATTCATAAATACCGATGAAGATTTCTTTCAATCAATTTCGAAAATAATTTATAAATCTCTCTTAAACCATTTATAAACTATTTATATGCTTTAAAACCATTTATAAAGCTATTTATACATTCCAAAACATTTTACAACTCTTCCCTTTTTCATAAACTACTACGCAAATTCCTTTAAAGCGCTTCCAAATCCCTTTACACAAATTCTTTTATAAAACCCTTTATAAAATCCTTTAAAACCTTTATAACTCCTTTATAAACCATTATAAAATCCTTTATAAAATCTTTTATAAAATCCATTATAAAATCTCTTACAAAACTTTTTTCAAAATTCTAAAATCTTTTATCTATTAAAGTTATTATAAAAGTCTATATTTATTATCTTAAATCAAAACAATATTTATTATATTAAATTTAATTTAAAATATATATAATAAAACTATATTAAATATTTTATTAAATTAAATTTTAAAATATTTAAAATATATATTTAAACTAAATAAAATTATAAGTTAAAATCTTAAATTTACATTAAAACCATATATAAACTTATAATTTGAAGGTTTAAAACATATAAAATAAATTAATTTCCAAATATAAATTTTAAATAAAATCATTAAATTAAATTAAAAATCAAATTTATAAATCAAACATACTTTACTATTTAGAAAATAATTTAAAATCGACCAACGGTGTCCGTATATAATTTTCTACCATATGGTCAAGTGATCGGGTATGTATCATTTCAACCCAAAATAGTTAAATTTTCCGGGTATATATCATTTCAACCCGTATCCCAAATCAATAATTTCCAATTCAATAAAATTGCTTGGGCATGTATCATTTCAACCCATAACGATTTTCCCTAATCTATAAAATCATTCGGGTATGTATCATTTCAACACATAGTGATAACAGTGGTATACAAAATAATAAACATCCAATCATCCATAAATGTCAACAAATAAACATCCATCCCATCAACATCCAAATCAGCCAATAAATCACAACAATTAGCTGGTTATTACTATCAGGTATTTAGCTAACAATTTAAATTCAATATTAATTTAAATGGCAATTTAATTCAATATAAATTCAAATTAAATTTAAATGACAATTTAAATTACCGAACAATAATCAATAAATTTCTTATCACATCATAAACTTAATTCAAGTAACATAAGAAGGTTTAGTATCGCGTGAGTGGGTTAAATCACTCACCTTTGATTTATCGTCGATTTAAAATCCAATAAAAGCCCAAAATTTGAGCAGTCTCCAAATCAACCAAACTAGTTCCATTCTGTATGGAATTTCGATATGATCCCAATGGAAGAAACCGCGTCCCAATCCGAGCTCGTATGAAAAAGTAATGATAGTTAGAAGTTTGAAAATTTTAAATTTAAATAAAATATAATATGTAGGAAATAAGGTATTTTCGTACCTCTCTAAACCCTAATGTACCCGAGAACGACCCAGCCGCCACGATCAATGCCTCGTTGACCATCGAATCGCCGCTGCCAGACACCTCTTCCCTTCGATCAAACCTTGCCACCATCTCCCACATGCCGAGCGCACATGCATGTACCCACGGTGACAACTCCGGCCGCCTCCCTGATCAACGCCGCCGCTCACCTTTGATTGTTGATCTGGAAATCTTGAGGCACCAATGACACGAACTAACACCATGGATCAATATTGCTAATCGCCCTCTACGCAGCAGCGCCTCCCGATCGTCGAATCGTCGACGATCCACCGTTGAAAACAAAACCCTAATATGGACGGCCGAAAATTCTTCGCCAAATTATGGCCAAACCGAGGCTCAAATGCAAAAATGAATAGCAAGCGGAGATTACGTTCGTCGTGAGCTTCGCAATAATATATTATTCGATAGGGTTGGAGGAGTTTGAATTTTGGAGTTTGATTTGAAATTGGGGATTTAGGGCTTTGAGCTGCTGTTGAGAAGGAAGAGGAAATAGAAATTTGTACGTATAGAAATCAGAAATAAGAGCTATTGGGGTTTCAGAAAATATCTATTTATATAGACAGAGATGGATAAGAACGAATGGACAGATCGAATTGGGTCGAAATGATAACAACGACATGAAAAGCCCGTTTTGTTCCCGAAACAAAAGTAGGTCATCCCATATATCAAAATATAGGTTTTCGATATTTTTAAACTCAATGGAACTAGTTTCAAACCCTAATTCCATTGTATATAGAAGTTAACTTTCAAAATCAAATTATATTCATTTAAATTCTTTTAATTGATTTCAACATGTGTCGAGCCCGCATGATCAAATGATAAATCCCATCGCTACGAAACTTGGAATCCTATAATAATTCATTGTTATGGATCCGACAAAACTGGTTTCGTCGAAATCCGAGACAGTGCCCGAAAAGGCCAATTTTACAAGTTAATTAAATAAATTATTATTAAATTGATTTAATCACCTTTCAATTCAAATTTAAAAGTTAACAATTTTATCATTATTGATTACATAGAAATTTATAATCTTTTAAAATAATTTTTCCATGTTAAATCCAATATTTAAATATGCATTAATTTCAGCGTTCAATTATAACTGTAATAAAACCCCAGTTAATTATATTTTAATTTCAATCAAATTCTTTTATTTCGATTTACAATCTTATTATTGAATCAACTATTACCTTATGAATATAATTAACATTAGTTTACATTTTATTACATTCATATTCTACAATTATCATCTTAACTCATGTTAACTGCAATATAATTACATTAAATTTCATTGATTTTCTAATTAATTTCAACGGGTTAAATAATAAGGTGATAAATAAAACAATTATCATATATTAGTAATCCAAACACATTTCTAAATTTATTGTTTACAAACAGAAGCTAATAAATTTACGTTCTAATTAAATTGATTTCATATTCCATAATAAACCTATTCAAATTTATAAAATATAATTTCAACCTTAAATCCAACATTTAATTTATTCCTTATTTACAGTTATAACCAAATCAACTTTACAATTATTTCAATTGGTTGAAATTACATTGAAATAGTTGTCAATAACATTCAAACAACATTACTAAATCATATTCTAATTATTTTTCTCATTAATAAATCATAAATTTTAAATTCTCACAGTATTAAATTTCAAAATTTTATTTAATTTAATAGTTTTAATTATCAAAAACATGGGTCATTACAGCTAATAAGTTTAAAACTGATTTCGGTTGTATAGACATCAGCTATAAATCGATGTCTAAACTTTGGCTATTTTTAACATCACCACTAAAACATCGGCACCTTTTTTCCATAGACATCGATCCCGACCCAATGTCTATGAACATAATTCTAGTAGTGGCTAGGGATTTAGCTATCCCAAAGATGCATGCGACTCTACTCTAGTGATACCTATCGTTATGCATGCAGTGAGTAGTGCACTCGGCCCGACTGATTAGGAGCCAGCATGTATTTTTGATGTACATCAACCAGGGATGTATGATGCTTCGAAAGGATGTCTCTGATCCTTGTGAAGGAGGACCATTCTCGAAGTACTGAGGGCACCCCCATGTAATCCTACACAATTAGTGAACGCCTTAGCTGTTTGGACTGTATACCTATTATTGTTGTGATATACATTCACATGCATCTTAGCTACTTAATTATTTATATTTCACACCCTAGACATTATTATAGTATCACTGGATTTTCTAATAGAAATGATTTGGTTATTGTAAAGTAAAAACCAGTCCATGTTTTTTTGCAACGTGATCTTATGATATACCTTTATTTTTGAAAGGTTTTATAAATATAAAAATCCATATGATTTGAGTTTCTCACACTGATTTGCCAGACTGATTCGGGTGTTATTTCTTATAATGCTCGTATTAGCCCCGGGTGTATTTTCAGATTTAGCTGGATGCTTTGGATCTCTTGAAGAGAAGATGGATGATTTCCTATTCACGTATTTATTTTTTTATTGCATTACTTATTTTGTATCTATGGTATTTATGAGGACGAGCTGTTATAAATGTTTAAGCCGACGATAGGTTAGTTTGCTCTATTTTTTTTTAAACCGTAAAAAGTTCTGGCCCGAGGTCTATACAAACCCGGTAGAAAACCTTACCCATAATTACATCACAACTAAAATACAACCTAGCTGCTTTTGCATTCTCATTTACTCACTAAACTTCGAGAGCTTTCGAACCCTAGAAATTAAGGTTTCTTCAAAATTGGGGCTATCTTTCAAAGCCTTAATTAAAATTCTTTGCGATTACTTTATGGGGGTTTCTAGATCTTCCCTTTGCTATTATTATTAGTAGATAGCTTAGAATCAACGATTTTGTCTCTGGTTTTGTTCGAGCTTTCAAATTACTTACACTTTGTTTCTCCTTCCTTTGAAGCTTGCTGCTTTCTCCCTTACTCCAAAAAAATAAGTGATATACTTGGTTATTAAGCCTACTTTTGTGGTAGCTTTTTCCTAGTATCTAATTATTGATTCAAGCTACAAAATTCTATTTTGTTGTAGGAATTGCAGCTTCTCCTCAGACATGAAGTTGGAGGAGCGGTAGCTCCTGCCAAAATCAGGTAAAATAAACGATTGATTAAAATTACCTCTAAAATTATATGTTGAATTATAATAATTATTTTCTTGTTGGCTTCCCTTGCGGGAGTTGCATCTTATTTTGGTATTGGAACGACCGCCTCCTACATAATTGCTATCGAGTTTGGTTCCACGCCAACCGTCTAACCCTTTTGACCAGTGCTTGTCACTGTATTGAAATGATTTGCCTCGGGAAATGTCAGAATTGACTTTCCTACTTTGTTAGTATGTCTCCACTCTTTCCTCGTAATTATCCAGATCCAGAATGATTGAGTTTTGGCTTTGAGATGTTGTGCATTTTCCCCAGCCTTGTGTTTTAAAATTTTGAAGTCTGTTTCTATGATTTTCCATAACTGTATACTTCTTGTTTCCTTTTTGTGCACAAACTTGCATTCCTCTCTTTCAAAATGTGATAAATAAATGTTGCTAACAGAATATAGGCATTGTCACGCTCTTTTGATTTGATTTGAAAATTTGTCGAATATGTTGAATACTTGTTCTAATGTTGTGGAGTGAGACATTTTGATTGAGATTGAGTTTTCTTTTTGTAATAAACCATATACGACTTGAAAAGATGCAATCAAAGAAAAGATGCTCTATTGTTTCTGGTTCTATTTTGCATAAAGGACATTTAATTTCACCATTTTTGCTCCATTTATTACACCTGACTCTTGTAGGCAATATATTTAACAAAGCAAAATAGGCATAACGTGCCATTTTTGGGCAATTTTCCCTATTCCAAATTGTTTTGTACCAATCCACTTCAACACCTTTGATGTATTCCCATGGATTTTTAAAAGAAATTTTTTCTTTTGAAGATAATTTCCAACTTCAACTGTCTTTGTACAAACTTGAATCTATTTCAATGCTTTCTATGGCTTTTCTGAATATAGAAGCTACTGGTTGTAAATTACATTTGTGATTTTGTATAATGCTTTTCATTTTAGCATTTGATCCACCAAATTGTAGTAAGTTAGACCAACCTAATAAGTTTACCAAAGAATTGCCCTTGATCCAAGGATCAAACCAAAGGTTGGTTGCTTTTCCATCTTTGATTTTTCTTTCTAACAATTTGATATCAATTTCTCTGCATTTCAAATTACTTTCCCAGGTGTCGGAATAATGATTTTCAATTGGCATTGTCCAATTTTTTTTATTTTTGACATACTTTTCTTTCATCCACTTTGACCATAAAGAATCACCTTCCACATATTTCCAAAATAACTTGAGATTTCAAGCTTCATTTAAGTCCTTAATGTTTCTTAATCCTAAACCACCTGTACTCTTTGTTTTACATACTACGTCCCAAGAGACTTTGTGCACTCTCCCCCTCCAAATGAAGTTTGCACACATTATTTTCAATTTTGTATATTGCTTTAGTTGGAATGTTGTGAGCCTAAATACAATACATTATTATAGTTATGATGATAGTGTGTGTGAGCTCTAGTCAGCCAGCAATAGATAGCAATTTGTTTGACCAACTCTCTGGTTTGCATTGAATGACGTCATATAGTCTAGTGCAGTCTTAATCTGTAATCTAATTCATACTTAGAGGTAATCCCAAGTACTTTACATGCAATTCTCCCTTCTGAAATTTTAGAATCTGAAGAATTTCTCCTTTCCTTAAACAATTTTTGCTGAAATATACTTTACTTTTGTTTCATTAATCTGCAATCCTGCAAAATCACTTAAATTGTTGAAAGTTTTTGCTATAGAAATTGCATTGTAAATATCTGCATTCATAAATAACAACAAATCATTAGCATATAATAAGTGGGAAATGCTAGGCTTAATTATATTTGTTGGTTTTAGATTACCCTTAATCTGCTTTAATTCCATTTGTAAAGATAAATATTCCATTGCAATAGTGAATAGACAAGGAAAAAGGGGTCTCCTTCTCTAACACCCCTATTATTTTTTTATAAAACCACATAGGGTTCCATTTATAAGAATAGAAAATGAAACAGTATCTATACATTCTTTTACTAAATTACAAAATTTCTCATGAAAGCCCATTTGTCTCATCATGTGTATTATAAAGTGCCTGATTATTTTATCAATAGCTTTGTGCAATTCAATTTTGATGCACACTTTACTTTTACATCCTTTGTTAAAATTCCTAATTACTTCAGGAGCCAATAAAGTATTTTCAACTATGAATCTTTTTGGTACAAAGGCACTCTAATTTTTAGATATCAAATATTTTAATTTTTTTTATTCTATTACACAATATATTTGCCATAATTCTGTAAACAAAATTACAACAAGCTATTGGCCTATAATCACCTAATCCACTAGGGATTTTAACTTTTGGAATAAGAGTAATAAAAGTATGATTTAAACTTTTCAGTAATTTTCCAGTCATAAAAAATTCATTTACCACTTCATATAATTTTATTTTAATGCCCTCCCAATGAGTTTTATAAAACTTAGCCCCAAATTGATCTGGTCCTAGGCTTTTATTTATATTGGAATTAAAAACTATCCTTTCGATTTCTTCCAAATAAATAGAAGCAAGTATAGTTTCTTCACTCAATCCAATTTATAGTGAATATCTCTATACTCGCTTGATTTCCAAGTGAATTTATTACTCATTATGATGGGCTCAATCAACCTTGTTTTTAGAAAAAAATATATTGAGAATTTCCAGTTTTTTTAAAAGGAATTGGTATTCTCTCTTCAAATGAATGTAAAACAGTATTGAAATCCCCAATAATCATCCAAGGCTAAGTCATATTTTTGTTTAATTGTTCTAAATTATTCCAAATCAGACTCCTTTCTTTTTCAATGTTAAAAGCATAAACAAGTGAGATTTCCAATTAAAGACCACGTTTATTTATAAATTTGCAATGTATAAATTATAAATTTATATAATGATGATTTAAAACCCAAATATTTGGATCCCACATGACCATAATCCTCTCATTTTCCTCCATAAGATTGTTATTTATAATACTCCAATCTCTTAGAGATTTGGAGTAACAATCTTCTATATTGGTATTATCAAGCTTATGCTCAAGTATACCTATTATATTTAGTTTATTAGTAAACACTAATTTAGCAAAATCTAACTTTCTTTTAGGAAATTTAATCCCCTAACATTCCAAACAATGGTCGACATTTTTGATAATATAAAACTATAAAAATAATAATAAAGCATACTAAAATGATATCTCTAACAACTGCACAAAAAATTTAGGGCTGTTGTCCTCCAAAATCTCATAATTTTTGCTCATGTCCATAATCTCAGAGTTTTTATTCATATTCTTCTGAGTGGTTTTTTACCTTGTACTCTGAATCGTTCCTCCCACTTCAGATTTTTAATAATGTATTTTCCTATTATATCATTTTTCACTTTATTCTCTTCACTATATTTGGATAGTATTTTCTGCAAAAATTTTATCTTGCTTTTTTCCTTCTATTTATATTAATAGGAGAAGATGAGTTTGGTAGGGTTTTAATGTCTTTCTGAACTAAATTTTCTGGAATGCTTTGAGCAGAAGATTTTTTTTCAACAGCATGAATGCTTCATGTTTTCAGAGCAGCAATGTTTACGTTTTCTGAATTTGTACATTTTTCCATGTTTGCTTCTATATTTACTTCTATAACATTCTCTAGGGGAGAGTGCTCAGTAAGCAGAGTACTATGATCCCCCATGAAGTGTTGTATCTTTGTTGCTTGATTTTTGATTGAATTGCCTATTTCATTCTTCTCGGTAGGATTTTGTATGGTATTCTGCTGGGCATAATGAAAATTCTCACTTATCTTTCCTTGACTATTAACTACTGATCATGCTTGATTCTGGGTAATTTCCATTTGCTCTACTGCATCTATCTAAGTTTTGCACATTTGTGTCCATACCTTTTGAAATTGCCTCATTTCTCATGTTTTAAAAGAAATGTATTTTTCCGGCTATTGCATTATTCTTCGAAACTTTTGCAATGCCCCTATTTTGCTCAGAAGTATCTTTTGATATGTTTTCCATGCTTGAAACTAATTCAAGTATCTGTTGAGATGAAGATTCCTTTCTTGATTAACTAAGTTTTCATTAACATTTTCTCTCCAAACTTTTTTTGTCAAGCAATTTATAGTGAAATGCCCAAAACAAGCACAAATCATACATGTTGGTGGTAGCTATTCATATTCTGAACAATGTTTTCTCCATTATACATTGTGATATAAGCTTCTTTCGGTAGATCTGTATTTGCATTTATTTCAACAAGGATTCTTGAAAAACTTAATCTGGTTTCCATTGTTATTTGTTCATCCAACTCTAGAGGAATACCCACAGCACTTGCAATGACACTAATTGCCTCTTTATCCCCCAGTTTTAAACTCAATTCAGGAAGGCGTATCCAAATAGAAGAGTAGATAATAAATCTCCATCAAATGCTATTGTGTTACTATTCTTTTAAGATAACGAGTTTACATTTATTAAATAAGGCCCACTATTAATAGTTTGTTCATAATCACTGGCATTTGCAAATCTAATTATAAAGAATCCATTATTTCTAGTGAATATTTCAAAATTACTGGTAGGATTCCATGTTTTATGCACGAAAGCTTTAAAATGATGATAACTGGGCCCATTGCCAAACACATAAGCAATCACTGAGCTGCTCCATTTGGAGTCCGTCCTCCTACTTACTCTCTCCGTCACTATAACCTTTTTCTTATTACTAATGGTTATAGGTGCTACATATTCTAGATCAAAATTATGGTTGAAGCCACCATTTTTGATAATGTCAGCCTAAGATGATCTAAGCACAAAGGATCCGTTGCTGTTTTGATCCTGTTTAGCCTGACTCAAGTCTTATCAGATTATATTCTAAGCATTCTGAATCTGGTCTAATTGTATTTAGAGCATTCTGATTTAACTGGAGTTGTATGGATTATTCCTTGCTTTTCTTGGATCACTTTGTCCCTTATCGTTGTATTGTGATCGATTCTTGGTGAAATCTTCGACGAGATTTAATTGATAATGGAGCTTTACCCTATTTCGACGGTTCCCTACAGTTTGGAACCCCACATTGTCTATATGGTGGCTTTTAATTTTGGTTAGTGGAAGAAGAAGGGTTGAGGGATGGTAGGAGATCGAAATTGACGGAGAAAGTGCCTTGAAGAATCTGATCATTGCTGTCCACCATTATTTTACTATAATTCTACTATAATTTCAACTGAATCTTGTTTACTCTAATTGTTTTATGTAAATTAAAGTTTTCTTTTTGGTAACGACCTTCTGAGATATTATATATTATCATTTCACATGTGACATTTTGACATTATGTTCTTCTTTCTTGTTCTGTTTCATTTTCTTTTTCTTTTACCCTAACGTTTTGTCTTTTCGACACTTGGGTGCTCGGCACGTGAATACCATAGATGTATTGATGTCAACATTCGGGCATCGAAAAGGCATAATATTCCATTCCTCTTTTGATAATTTCCCCATTTATGTTTTCAAGCAGAATAACTCTTTTGCGTGTTCTCTCTCGCTTCTCAAAAGTGCTTGCTTTCCGTCTTTTCTGAAGGAAAATTTTGGCCCACATCCCTCTTTTTAAAATAAATTAAGCTCATATCCCTCAAAACTTTAAAATCCAAATTACATCCCTATTTTTAAACAAAGTACAAATCCGTCCATGAAACTCAATCGTCTCATTTAACCGAGGTTAAAAAAACTCGTCCAACATTAATCGATTTCAATTTCTTTAATCAAACCTTCATTTGATCAGTAACTAATCATCGAAGTGATTTAAAACCAATCAAAATCAAATTCGAAACCTTAGAATCGCCAAAAACATGGCTATGAATAGTAGATTTATAGAAGGAGAAGTAGCTTGCACTGGAATATCCACAACAGATTGCCACTATGAAGAACATGCAAGATTACGACATGAAGAGACCGATAAAACTAAACTACAAGTAACAATACATCACAGAGAGGCCAAAAAAGCAAAAAACAGATAAATAAAATAAAATTTTGACATATTCAATTATATATATTGGCTGTTTTAATTCATAAGTTCATTTATATGTAAAATTATTAAAGCAAATATTTGATATATGCAATTTTTAATATTGGTTGGTTGAAATTAGTTGTTTTTTTGCATATAAAATTGATAATGACAAATATTATGTTCCTTTGTATATAACACAGATCATTTTGCAAAAAATAACAGATAAACCTATGCCGGGAGAAATATTAGGCAGGCAAATATTAGCCAGACAAATATTTATCTACGTAATATTCGCCTCGTTAATATTTTCCCAGCATAGATTAAATTTAGGGTAAGTTTGGCTCACATCCCTAACAAGTTTTAAAATAGAGAAAACATCCTTCCCAACCAACATTTACGTTTCCGCTCCCTGTTTTCAAATTCACGCACGCAGAAAGACCGAAATACCCTGTATGTTTTTAACTTTTCAAACGTGTATAACTTTATTTACAAAAACCGGATCAACATAACGTTTTCACCAAAAAATCGTAAATTTTATGATCTTTAAAATGAGATCCATTGTTGATACCAAAAATTTAAATTTGTATTAAATCTGCAATTATTTCAAATATTTGCAGACAATTCAGCAAATATTGAACATTTTCGATTTTTTTTCAAATATATAAAAATTGCAAAAAATTGCAGATATTTCTGCAACTATATGATATAGTTGCAGAAATGTCTGCAACTATTACATATAGTTGCAGATATTTCTGCAACTATATGGTATAGTTGCTGAAATGTCTGCAACTATTTCATATAGTTGCAGACATTTCTGCAACTATTGCAAATAGTTGCAGATGCAACTATTGCAAATAGTTGTAGAAATGTCTGCAACTATTTCATATAGTTGCAGACATTTCTGCAACTATTGCATATAGTTGCAGAAATGCAAATAGTTGCAGATGCAACTATTGCAAATAGTTGCAGAAATGTCTGCAACTATTGCATATAGTTGCAGACATTTCTGCAACTATATGATATAGTTGTAGAAATGCAAATAGTTGCAGATGCAACTATTGCAAATAGTTGCAGAAATGTCTGCAACTATTGCATATAGTTGCAGACATTTCTGCAACTATACCAAATAGTTGCAGATATTTCTGCAACTATTTGGTATAGTTGCAGAAATGTCTGCAACTATATGCAATAGTTGCAGACATTTCTGCAACTATTGCAAATAGTTGCAGAAAACGAACTTACACGGTATTTCAGTAAAAATCTTTTATTGCAAACAGATAAATCATTAAGCAAAGATAATTTTATCGTTCAATATAAACCAAATAATCATAGATAGAAAAAATGGAGCACGGTATAAACGAGGGTATTTATGGAAAAGAATTAAGCCGAAACAAAAATAGGGACCGGATTTATAAAGTTTCGAATGGAAGGAGTTTTTGTGAATTACGTTTGGTTTTAGGGATGTGACCCTAATTTTCACTTAAATTTATTGAACATGCATTAAAATGTACCATATGTGGCACATTAACTAACTTGATTTATAGTTATTTCACTTCACATATTCAATAGTAGCAATATTGTTTAGAATACAAATATTTCCAGACACGTTAACTAACTTAAATTATAGTTATTTCACTTCACAAATTCAACACAAGTAATAATGGCAACAAAAAACGTCATACCGGCACCAAGGAAAAAATTAGCACACAAACCAAATCCACAACAAAGAAAATATACTAACAATCTTCTTAAAGAAAAACATTTTGAATTTGATTCTACATCAGAAACAGAGACCGATGATTATGAGCCATTAGTTCATAAAACCGAATCATCTTCACCTAATTCAGAAACAACAGATTTAGTTCTTCCAACATTTAAAAAAGGAAAGCAACAAATGATGACAACCAGGTCCTCTACAAAGAAACCAAAGATGGAGATTATAAAATAATCAAAGCACATAATTCTAGAAACCTACCGAAGTAGCTTCAAAGCTTTCCACTCCCTATTCCAAAAATTGAAAAAGAAGAATCTTCTGGAAAACAGGCACATCAATCGACTGTCGATTACTCCATTTTACAATATATTCCAAGCTTTCCAAAATGATAATTGTTAACTCGCCTTTTGGCAAGGCAGTATATAAGAGGATTTAACCCAACAGACTTTACAATTATCAAGGTCGATGAGTGCAGAGCGACGGCTGTAGGACCCGAAGGTAAAGTACAAATGGTTATACAAAGCCAGAGTTGGATGGAGTTGGTAGACAAACGATGTAGGATGCCTGAAATACGGATATTAGTTTGGACAAGCAAGGGATCGGTATACTTCAATGGCCTAGCAAATAGGAGGGCTCGGTATCCTCAACCCAAAGGGGTCGGTATAGTGCAATAGCTCAGCAAGATGGAGGGACCGGTGTTGTAGGTGGATTGGCATGCTTCAAAGGAAGGAGTTGGTATACTTTCTAGGCTACATCAGGAAGGGGTTGGCATATGTTGTTTGGTTGGATCGGCATACTCAATGAAGGAAGGATCAGCATAACATTATGGTAGAGGTTAGGTCGGCATAGCCTTGAGGAACAAGAGAGATCGTCATGGCCTTGTAAAGAAAGATGGATCGGCCTATTTGAATAGGAGGGATCAATATACTTAAGCAAGAAAGGGATCAGCATGAGTAGTTAAATAAGGGATCGGCATGGGTTTCGACTCATAAGATAGGGATTGGCAAGCATATGAAAGGAATTGTCAAGGCTTGATGGTTAGCAAGGGATCGACACACGTCAAAAAACCAAGGGTATTCTTGCATTCAACATTCAATAACTCGAGCTCCTTTGATCCAAATGACACGAAACTTGGAGGGCTAACATATTTAAGCATGAAGAAGCCGTCATAGGGTCACTGCCCCAAAATCACCCAATGAAGGGATCGGTACCGATCCCTCTCCATTGGGATTTGAGCCTAGTGACCCCTATGTTGGGCCCATATGGATAAGGAGGCCCTGTAGCCGAAGTTTCACCTATAAATACAGCAAGCATGACTTCAGAAAAAGGATCTTCATTCTGCTGCTCTTCATCTTCTACGTAGGCCATACTATGCAGGAGAGGATGCTGAAAAGGCAGGAGGAGATGATGTAAAATCTACTCCAATAAATCGGACAGGCTAGAGCCATAGGAGCTGCTGGAATGCAATACCAAAATCAAAACCAGGAACGTGGAGATGGAGCTAATAGACAGAGGAGTGGAATTGAGCAACCGGAGGTAGTCCCCTTCCATCCAAGAGGGATCGGCACTGATCGCTCGAGAGGGATCAGTACCGATCGCCAAAGGATGGGGGCATGTCCTCGGGTCTAGTCGATTGTGATGCTGGAGGTCCTGTGACCGATCCCGTGGAGCTTGGTACGAATTGGAATTTGGATGCTCATTCAGAGGAGTACGTTCCAGAATTCCCTCGTAGACTCGGGGGGCAGCTTTGACATGAGGATAGGGGACTACCATTGGAAGACAATGACAGGTTTGTAGAGATAATAAGGCGAGCTATGCGTGGAGGATTGGTAAACAGGGATCTCGAGGATGTAAATAGAAGTCCATTCGCTCCAAATATCAAGCAAGCTAGGAATCCACCAGAGTTTAAACTATCGACGCTTGAGACATATGATGGAAAAATGGATCTCGCTGTTCATTTGACGAGATACATGAGACACATGGAAGTACTGGAGGCATCGAAGGAAGTCATGGCACGGTGCTTCCCCTTGTACATAATGGATATAGCTACACTACGGTTCGGACAGTTGGAAAGCGGCTCTATTGGCATATGGACGTAATTGGTCGAAAGGTTTATGAGGCAGTTTAGGGTCCATATCTCGAGATCCAAGAATGTGATGAGTTTGGCAACATTGAAACAGAGGATCGAAAAGTCCCTGAAGAGTTTCTTAACACGGTTTACTACCGCGACAGCATCGGTGGATCGTCCAGATCCATCCATAGTTTTGATGGCAGTTGCATTTGGAATTGCTGGTGGCACAGAGTTCAAGAATTCACTGACGCAGGATCCACCTATGGATCTCGAGGAGTATTATCATGATGCAGAAAGATTCCTGTAGCAGGAAGACGCACGAGCAAACAAACCGAAGGTGAATGTTGTGCAGAGTGGAGGATCATTAGGAGATGTAAACAAGAATGATAAAGGCAAACAGAAAATGAATGATGGCATTAATGTGTCGAAGAGGCAATGGAGAGAACAAAAGTTCTCTTCTTACATAGATTTGACTGAATCTCTTGAAAAGATTTATTTGGATACTCGAGCACGTCTTCAGTATCGAAGGCCGGCAAGGAGGGAAACCTTTAAACGTGAGCGGGCATCAGGAAGGCATTGCCTATTCCATGAGCTAGATGGGCACGATACAAATGACAGCAGGAATTTGAAGGATATCATTGAGGAATACGTGAGGAATGGTCAGTTACAACAATACATAAGGACTCGGGCTGCGATGGTGGAACAGGAGCAGCCACCGTCCACCTCGAATGAAAATGGCACTGGACCAAGGCATCATCGTCAACTTGTTATTAATTGATTAGGATGGCATGGAATAAGTAATAAACTCCACAGTAATACGGCTAAGTCACTTAAAGATGTACGGGATCAAGGACGGTCCCTAGGCATGCTCTAAGATGATGATGAACCGAAGTGCTCGGGTTTGTGAAATTTTGTTTTTCCTTATTTGCTTCGAACTTTGGTTTATTGGTTGTAAGGAATTTTGTGGACTTAGGTATGCTTAATACCAGATCAATGTAATAAATATTACAGGTCATGGTTCTGGCCCCGACCGGAGAGACGGGGCAATAACCACGAGTCACAAGTCACGAGGACGGAGAGTGACAAGATGGATTCGTACACGGTTTAAGTCCTCGACTGGGGATCGAGGCCGGAGAAGGATACCCCATGGTTTAAGTCCTCGATTGGGAACTAAGGCCGGAGAAGGACACCCATGGATTAAGCCTTCGACTAGAGAGTCGAGGCCGGAGAATAAAACCTAACAGGTCATCAATTATGGATTGTGCTTGGCAAGGATCCAGAGAGACCAAGGTCGTTGGGTATGGACTACATGACAGCCCTGTTTTAAAAGTTTTAATATTAAATTAATTTAATTAGGATAGAAGTGTTTGAACTCGATTTTGAAAATTATTATTTTGGAATCAAATTACTATTCAGTTAAAATCTATTTAATAAAAAAAATTTGTTATAATAAAATTTAAATACTTAATAAATACAGTTTTTGATAATATATTAAAATTTAAATGAAAGATTTAATAAATATAGAAAAGTTTAAAGTGTAAATAATTTTATATACTTGAAATTGATGAAAATGAGTTTTTTTTGTTATTTGATAAATTTAATAAATTGACGAAGATGAATAAATTAATTTATATCAATTCGATGGATAATTAAATACAACGAAATAACATTGAATTGAATAGAATCGTGTAGTTATTGAATTTTATTGCATCAAATGAAATATACATCAGTTTAAGTTAGATTGAAGTAGAAAATAAATAAATGAGGTATTTAAAAGATCTAAAATTTAAAACAAAGCCCAAAATAAAAACATAAACCTACTTAACCAAATAAACTCCTCTTATTTTACATTTTCAATATCGTACCCTTGCTTTCCTGATAACCTAAAACTACTCTTTCGACATAATCAAATCGGCGGAAAAAAAAGAGGGGCGACGCGTTATGCTCGATGATGTAAGGGAGATCGTCGGCGACCTGGATGATCCGCGATGAAGTACTTCGGCATTGTCAACGAAGCTTGGAAGGTTGACGAGGCGGAGGAGTTTGCACGCGTGAGGTCAGGGCTAATGGTTGTCACGACCTGGCTAGGGTTCGTGTAATGTTGACGAGGTCGATGCAACGTGGACTTCGACGATGGTGCTCGACGGTGGGAAGCTAGGGTTTTGGGTAGCAGATGTTTCAAAATTGGATGTTAATTGAAGCTATACTGCTAACACTGTAGGCGTAGGCAGCGACTAGGGCTGTAGGAGCAAACGATTGAGGTGAGTTAATCTATTTAACTCACACACCTATCTCTACATTATAAATTGTTTATCATATGCCTTTCGCTGATTGGATTTCGATGAATATTGTTAGTGAATAGATGAATTGATTGAAATAGGGCTGCATGTTGTGATTTGTCTAATTCGTCGAATGATGTAAATTATATTTGTTTGTTTGGTGTTTGATTGATTGAATTATGTGTTTAAAATTTGGAATTTGAATGGATAGTTGAAATTGAATCAAATGGTTAAAATAAATGATAGGATTGAAATAAAATAACATGTCATAGTTTTAATTAAATTAGTGTTTGAATTGATTGAATTATGTGTTTAAAATATGGACGTTGAATAAATAGTTGAAATTGAATCAAATGGTTAAAAGAAGGTTATACGTTAAGATTTATATTGTCATTGTAAGTTTGGATTGATGGTTGACATGGAATGACATGTATATTGAAAACCATCAAAATACATTTGATTTTGTAGTTGAATTATACGATGATTGTGCATTGTTAAAGTGATCAGAGTTGTCGGAAAGCAACTTGGATCGTTAAATAATTCTATATTATGGAATTACATTTTTATAGAGCGATGTTGGCTATAGTAATTACAATTTTGATACTGGTTTAAATTGTCTAAATCTTTTTCAAAGAATTTCACCAGTGAGTTTTAATTTATTTTGATCCTTATTGCAAATTAGTTTATAAAATATATAGTTAAATTATATTAGCTTCTTAACTTATTGCTTATCACAAAATTTCCAATTAAAATTTTTAAAGATAAGTAATATTTATCTATAAAATCTTTTTTAAATTATTATTTATCAGTATATAGTTTTGGAAATGCTTTAGAGGCAAAAGATAAGATATGGTATTATTTTAGAAAAATGGTTATGAAAGTAATAAATTCAATTTCAAATAATTTTAGCTATAAAAGTTGTTTAAATGATTTTAGAAAGAGTTTGAAAGCCTTTGTAAAATTATATCTTTAATTGTATGTATATATATGTGAGGACCCAGATTTTTGACCTTCGAAAATCGACATCAATATGTTCGCTGTATTACATGCCGAGCAATCGAATGCCAGAAATAATAGATCGTAAGAGAAAGGAGAAAGAGGTAGAAGAAGAAAATAGAAATAACAACACAGAATCTCACAATCGCAGCGGAACAATATATAATAGATAACAACTAGTCTTTATACAAAAGAACTATATCTGTTATTTATACATTACATCATCAGAGTACAACACAATCAATAACTCAATACTGGACAGTTATAATAACTTGTCCTCACAAATGCTGAATATACAGCCTACAATACACAGCAGAATAAAATCAAATACGTGTAATACGTCTTCGTCATCCAACTCGTCTTCTGAGCTCCATAGCATCCTATCCTGTATCTGTAATACTCGGTCTGACCCGAGCTTTATAATAAAATAACACCCAAGTCAGTCTGGAAAACCAGCGTGAGAAAACACACTCTATTTGAATTATTAAGTTATCAAAATCCTTTGAAAAACAAAGGTATCTCGTAAGACCATGCCACAAATAAACACGACAGGTTTTTACCTTACGATAGCCAAAACCATTTCATACCAAAATCCTCTGATATTATAATAGTGTCTAAGTACAAATACTTATTCAAATAGCTGAAATTGTTACATTAATTAAATTCCAGCATACTAGGCTCTATAATCAAAACCGTAAAGGCACGTATTGGAGAATGGATTCCATACGAATGACTAGGCATTGGGGTATCACCTGTCACAGTACACGTCTATAAACAATGTACCGAGGACCACGCCGGGATCCCCTGCAATACAAAACCGGACTACCCCTAATCTGGATAGATCGAATATGCTATCACCCTGGGTGTTCCCACCCCTTTCCGAGCTCTTTCCATGTATCGTAGTAATAATATAATATCCGAGGGTATCTAGAAAGATGGTAAACATACCCTAATTGGGTGCGACCCACATAGCCTTGCTACAACTCCCCTGCTTTTCAATCATTCCCGGTTGATGAGGCTAGAGGCTACGATTACCTTTTTAAAGGAATTTTTACTTAGAATGCTCATTGTCCTCCAATGACAATGTACTGATAGCATTCGTCCATACAAGTCCGTTCTGGGTCCGAACGGAACCGAAGGCACTATTCCTACTACATCCATTTTGGAATCATCCTCAGGATTAGTAGCGATTAGCCCTTGCCCTTCACTGCTCCATCTTCGACTCCATGCTCCTGTTTTCACTTCAAAAACGTACTCGTTGGATCGAAGTGGTTTTTGGATAACTTATCCGATCCCGGTCTCTTCGAAACAACGTTCGATATTTTCTGTTAAACTCAACCCTGGTTCTTTAGGAAATAAACAGACGAAAATAAGATTGGAGACCACCTCCTAACCGTTAGTGGATGGATTTCCTTAAAATCGTCCTAGAAGAACGAAACGAGTTTATACGTACAATATAGCACCTCGAACGGTAACTGTACCATATAATTCCCGTGTTTTCTTCTAAATATCCCCAAAGTTATATTTTGGGTCCAGATTTGATAGTCGGTTATTTAACTATCAAATAAACAATCATTAAACCAAATATTTCCTTTTCCACTGAAAATACCAAGTCTCATTTTATTTAATTTTATATAAGTTAAATCTTTTTATCCAAAATATATACTTGTCTTGCCGAATTTAGTATATCCACAACTATCCTTTTAAAAAATATTTGAAAACCCTTTTTAAAATAATATAGAAAGTACCACTGCGGTATCAACCATGGATCCACAGCTCAATGGTTACGTCTCTATCCCAGAGAAATCCAAAACTTAACTGCAGGCACTCACTGCCTCCGATTTTTCCATGAAAGTATACCATTACTTTCTGGAAACTTTATTAAATAATTTTTCAAAATAATACTTATAAAAATTCCTATATAAATTCCCAAGCTAATTTTAGGCAAATACTCTTTAATATAAAGTTATTATATTATATTAATATTGAATAATTTATCTTTTAAAAGAATAATAATCCTTAAATAATAATCACTTTAATATCAACTACTTATAAACTGACTTAATTAATAATTAAATACACATAATTAATTTTCTGAAATATTCTTAAACATTTTTTAAATTACTTTGTTAATAATTAAAAATCCTCCTTTTTAAAAAAACAAACTTAACTTCTCAGAATTTTTTTTTCAATTTCAATATAGCCAGTCTAACATTTATAAATCTCTCTCGCTTTATTCCCAATTTGATTTACGTCCCAATTCCGTAAATCCCCTTTTCATATTTCAAAAAAATAAATCTACCATTTATTTTTAAGCCGATTTTACCCATGTCCTTATAAATCCTCACCGTGAATTTATAACTTCAATTTATCCACTGATAATCACTTCACTTTATTTATAAACATTGTTTACAAATTCCATAGTCTCATTCCCGTTTATAATGGTTTCACAATACTTAATCGATTACAAATCGATTTCTAAATCGAATCCCATTTTTTAATCACATTTTAAATAACCCAACTATATTCTAAAACCAACTAAATTCCGATTTCACTTCCATTTTATTATATAAAATCTTATTTAAAATCTAGTATAACAATTTTAGATTTTATTTTTCAAATTTCATTTTTCCTCTTCCCAAAATATTTTAAATCTCGATTTTAAAATCTTTTTACACTTAAACAAATATCGCTTAAGTTTTATAATTTAAAACCCTTTTATTTACATTATTTTCAAATCCCTATTTTTTCCATATTCCGAAACTGCCAAGTACAACTTTAAAATCAAACTATTTATTTTACCCAAATTCATTTCTTTTAATTAAATCCAAATTTCACTGTAAATATTTTACTTCAAATTTTCTTTTTATTTTCTTTTCAAATTCAAAACATCTATTATTGGTATTTAAAAATACCAAAATTTAGGCCAAAACTACAATAGCATCCAATACATTCAAATCACACTATAATCTACCACAGATTATCCAAACAAATCATATATCAATATATGAAATTAATTCAACATTTTTGAGGAATCCAATTGGATCCCTCCAACATGTTTCCCTGCATCCATAGATGTTAATACAACATAAAAATACCAATTCCACTTCGAGGGGGATATCGCGGTATATAGGGTCATCCGCTTTTATGCGGGGCGCATAGGGTCTCATCCGCTATATATATGCGGGAATATCAATCACTCCAATATATATACTACTATATATAATATCACATTCAACTGATAAAAATATATCAATTCAACCAATCAATCAATAATAAATTAACTATTTAAAATTTATTGCAGTAATCCAAAATTGAGTGAGATTAACTCACATTGATTTTTATTGTTGCTTCCACGTTCCAATTCCGACTAAATTTGAACGGCGTTCGAATGTAGCTTAAAATTCCAATAGCTTTAATCCTAGCCAAACAAATACATCGCATAGTACTCGCCAATACGACTCTAACGCAAACACCCGCATTCAAATCCGACCTAAAATGAATGAGCTATCGATTTTATAAGATTCCAATTTTATAATACAATTAGTTTTAAAAAAACACCTATACCTTTATCAATTTTTGAAGCCCGGCCCACAATTCGTCTTCCCCAAATCAAAAATTACGTTCTACTACTCTCAGATATTAGCCATG
Source organism: Allium fistulosum (assembly GCA_030737815.1). Classification (NCBI taxonomy): domain Eukaryota; kingdom Viridiplantae; phylum Streptophyta; class Magnoliopsida; order Asparagales; family Amaryllidaceae; genus Allium; species Allium fistulosum. The sequence continues at coordinate 858,308,107 of CM060903.1, forward strand.
GCCAATCGTCAACTCGCTACATCTCCTCCCACCGACAACGCTTAAACAAATTAACAACGCCACCCTCTTCCTCATCAAAAGCCGCACCTCCAGGACCCATCCAACCCACCTCCGCACTTTTATAGCAAAACGCAACTTCACCATGACCTTCTCATGTTGCACCTCACCGTGGGTGATCGCACGTGCCAAAAACTTGCTCTGAGCTGCCCTTCGACACCACTAACTTGATGCCAACCCTAAAGCCTACCATCGCCTAAATCCTCCCCTAGGCTAAACCCTAGTTAGCCATTTTGCTGTTATGCTATCGAGCACAAAAAAAAGATGTCGGGCCCTTTCTAACACGAAGAACATGCTTTCCATTTATTTTCTACTTTTTTTTCGTTCGAGTTGTACATATTTTTTTCTTTTCGAATTTAAAAGGAAGAGGAAGTTGATTTCCTTGTGCTACCTTTTTTTTGTTGCTTGCTGTTTAGAAGAGGAGGGAGACGAGATTTTTTAAAAAGGGGGAATACGGCAAGGTACAGTGATTTGAGGTGAGAAAAGAATTGATGGGAAACATTTGACTTGACAAAATATTAATTTTAAAATTTCATATCGTCTCGATTCATAGCTTAAAATCTCAAACCCCTATCAAGGCATGCCGCTAGACGTTCATAATGTTATACCCCTATTCCAAACGCAATGGAAAAGGTTTCGAGTCCTAATTCAATCGTATGGAGAAAATAGCTTTTTGGACCCAATTATTATATTGAATTTTTGATATAAATTTCAACGCGTTTATATTCCATACGACCAAACGATAACTCCAAACGTTACGAAATTTGAAATCCGATAATAATACACTATTACGGATCCAATGGAACTAGTTTCGTCGAATTCCGAGACTATGCCCCGGAAGGCTATTTTTAAAGTGAATATTACTCATGCATCCCTAAAACCAAAGTTAATTCAAATGGCATCCTTCCTAAAAAAAGTTGTAAAGCGAGTCCTTATAATTATTTTACTGTAGAAGCAAGTATTTTTCGTGTTTTTTTGCGGCAGTGCTTTAAAAAAAATTTCAAAAAATTGCAAATATTATAACCAGGTTTCTAAAAAAAATGCAGACATATCTGCAACTATCACAAACATATATGCAATTATTCTATATAATTGCAGATATGTCTGCAATTATTCATTGAATAATTGCATTCGATAAACATTTGAATAATTACAAATATGTATGCAATTATTCCATATAATTGCAGACATGTATGCAATTATTCACTGAATAATAGCGTTGAATAAAAATCTATATAATTGTAGACATGTCTGCAATTATTCCATATATTTGCAGACATGTATGCAATTATTCACTGAATAACAGCACCTTGATGTAACAATCAGGATATTTACGTAAATATCTGCACTTATTCCATAAAATTGCAGACATATCTACAATTTTTAGTTGCAATGGCATGCTATGCAGAGTAAGTGCTGATGTGTCTACAATTATTCTCTAAAATTGCATACATGACTACAAGTATTCCTGAAATATACCGTGTGTCATTTTTTTTCACTTTTCATCCTTGTTTTTTGATTTTTTGACATGAATACGAAGATAAATATTAATCGAAATAAGTTTTAAAATTTGAAAGTTTTTTATATGTTTTTTGATGATTTTCGAAAAATAAGGACCTAATTTACGTACTTTTATCTACTGGGGTTTTTGTGAATTTTGAAATCTATCAAGGACCTGTGCCAAAAGCACCCATTTTTAAATGTTAATTCAAACGATGTATTTTTTAAAACTGAGCAAATCACTTTTAAATTCAATTTAAAAAGTTTTATTATCTTTAGTATTATTAATAAAAAAATTACGAGCCTTTAAATTATTTTTATCAAGCTTAAAACTAAAGATTCAATATTTTACCTAATTTCCAATTATTAAATTCAATAATTAAATTATCAAATAAATAGTTATATTTGAAATAAAAGTTAAAAATTAACTTTTAAATATTTAAAATCAATTAAATATTCCAATTTCAAATAACCAAAATTCTGGGTCGTTATAATATATATATAAATTTAAATAGATTTTCAAAATAAAGTTATCAATTATGAAAAGTAAAGCTTTGTTTTAAAAATAAATATAATTAAGATTTTTAAGTTTACAAATAATTTATGGTTTTAAAGTGTTTGTGAAGTAATATTATAAATATCTATATAGATTTGAAATAAAGTGTATTATCAATTACTTAAATAGGGTTTTGATTCAAAGACCTAAAGAAGAAAATTTATTTTAAGACTTAAAACTTTGTAACTCTTTTCTTTGTATATATATGAGTTATTGGATTTTAAAGTGATAAATGTGAAAGTAAACTATAGATAAAGTAATTTAGAAATCATTCCTATATAATAAAATTCATATTACTTTCTTTCATACTATAACCTATTATTGGCTTTAATTGTGTTTAGCCTTTGGCTAATTATATACCATTTTGGTATTTCTTTGATGACTTTTGGAAACATTGATTTAGAACAATTAATGCTTTCACTTGTGTTTCTATTGAATTTACTATTTTTCTATGGAACAAAGAATTTTAATAAACGATCGAATTGTCAGGTGGTATGGGACACTTTGTACAATTCTTTTGGTTATTATTATAATTTGTTAAATAGAGTTCAAAGTGGAAATTACTAGCTTTTAGTAAATATTTGAATTTACTATCTGGTATGAGACAGTTAGTTAAATTCTTATGACTACTGGAGTGATAGTAATTATCACTTGGAGTTATATTACCTTAGGGTTGTGTAGTTAATGCCCTGCTATTATCCCGCTATAACCCTGCTATATCTCATAGCAGATTTCTACCGCTACGATTTTTCCATATAGCCCTAAATATAACCTTTCCACTTTAAGCCCCACTATTTCCGCTATATCCCGTTATTCCCGCTATATTTCGCTATTTCCGCTATATCTTCTTTAAAAGAAATAAATTGAAAAATGACATTTATACATTATAAAACTTATGAGATTAATTTATTTAATTGAATTTTTAATATATTTTCAGAAATGAAAATACTATGATATTCTACTAAATTCAGTTATGTTATATAATAGTTTTACGTTAATTTACAGTATATTCGCATATGTTTTTATTTAAAATTATTTATGGATTAATTATAATTCAATTGAACGTTAAATTTTCATTTAATTACCATTTATATATTTGTAAAAACATTAAATATGAGTTTTATATGCTATTTTAGAGTCATCCACTATATCCCGTTAAATCCTTGATGTATCCCCGCTATGACTTTTTGCACCTCCGCCACATTGAATCTGCCAAGCACTTTAACTGCATAGTCTTAGGTGTTTGGATTTTAGACTGATAGATCCTCGAGAGAAGATAACTCATTTTTCATCGATCTGAGAATCGATACATTTCTAGATTTGGGTAGGTAGACCAATTTCTTGGGGTTAGGTCTATTCTGGTATAACACGACTATCGTTGTTGTTGTTTGGATAGATGTTATATTGTAGCCCTATCCGTTTATTTTATAGTTGGACAATGTTTACCTATTTACTTTAGTTAGGTAAATTCATGTAATTTTGCCATAAACACGGCTACCTATTTCTTTTTGTTATGATTCGGGGTTTTTACCTGGTAGTCTATTTCTATTCGTTAGACTATTATGCTATGTGGCAGGGTTTATTTATTTTAGTTAGGCTCTGTGTCGCACTATATCACACTGATAGTTGACTACCATTATTATTTCATTAGTTATGCTTATTTCGTCAGAGGTTTTGGGATAGATATTTAGTATATTTTTGGCACTGGCGAATTTTGAATTGGTTATCACCTTATTTTGAGAAGATAGTCCATTAGAGACTTGATATGAATTTATGAAATGGTGATTTTGATCAATATGCCTTATTTTGATTATTTGGTTTTTAGGCATATTGTGAAATGACTTATTTTAGAGTTAAGTCATTTATGGATTTATAAAGTAGTGAATTCGATTAATATGCCTTATTATGATTTTTGTTCGACATATTTAATATGGCTTATTATTTTTAAGTCATAAAGTTATTATATTAGTATCTCACCTTTTATTTAGATATAGTCTGACCCGTTTATTATTTTAATACTTGGGTCAGATCGAGACTTTACAGGTACAAGGAGCTATGACCTTGGATTTTGGGCTAGCATTGAAGTAGACTATTATGATAATTTTAGTTTACTTCATACTTGTGTATATTGACAGGTAGGAGTTTATGTCATCTATATTATATAGTAGTGACTTTGTACATGATACTAGATTTTGGATATGATGTATATAAATTTATGTGGGTCTAGTACTGATATTTTGTACGCTCGCATCTCTTATGTATATGATGATGTTTATTATTCCACTAAGACCTGTGACTCTGATTTTGATTTATCTATATTATATATTGTTCTGAATATTTTTAATCGGTGTGTTTATTACTTTGTATTAATATTGTACACGTCAAAATTTTAGCTCAGATCCTCAAAAAGATAAATAAGACGTGTTAGTGTTAGTATAAAGATATATTCACATTCGATCGCCCTTAACCAGCCGTATTCTCCGGATTAGCAGACTACATTACTTGTAATGTTCTTTGCTAAACTGGGCATAGCGGTGGGTTTGTTATAGCTTGGTACCAGAGCTGGATTCAGAACATTATAGAATATAAATTGCACAGAGTCGAGATCTAGACCTAGATGACCTAGAGTCCGTCCCTTGGGTGTGGTTGTTAGCAATTTAATTAACTATTTAGGAATAGGAATATAAATGATTATTGGGAATAATCATTGGGACTATTTGAAAAATCTTTTGATAATACTATATAATTTGTTGTTATGAAAATATTGGAACTCACTTCGGTAAAGAGTGAGATTTAATGGATATTATAAATTAGTAGATGACTTAGAATTAGATAGTTGTGTCTTGATTTATTAAGTGATTAGAGTGTGCAGCGGAAGCTGGAAAATAGTTTTCCACTAAAGGCGATTGTTTGTTTGTTTGATTGAAATGTATGTTGTGTGCATCAATGGATGTTTGATTGTTTTGAAAATTCTAAATAATTGTTAAATTAGTATTGAGTAGGAATTTTCATCTGAAAATTTATAACCTGCTCGATATTAATTATTAAATATATTATGGTATCTTCATTAGTGTAGTTACCGTAAGAAATATTGAAAAATTAAATTTATATAAAACGAAACGTTAATTCATGTGTGATTAATTAAATATTAAAATGAATTTAATTTTTGATGTCTGGTTGAAGTATTTATGGATGAATGAGTGTTATGGAATAGTTATCAGTAAATTATTAATACTATGATAACATTAAGATTGATTGAAAGAATTTTAATAAAAGCAAGCAACTGTTTAAATAAAAATCTTTTTGATATTGGATATACATATATATGGTATATGGTTATATTTTTTATAAACAAGAAGATATTTGGAAAAGCCTAAAATATTAAAAGAAATATGTATATCTTATTGAAAATAATTTTTGTGTTAAATTGTATGTTTAGTGCTTTAAGAATTCTGGTCGATGCGCCTGATCAACGTTATCAATAGGAATTTCCTAAACACTAGGACGAGACAGTCGGACACAATATTCTGAGTTATAATAAATAGAGTTTAAAGAAAGTTAACTAGTACTTTGAAATTTGGATGAATATCCTGGAAAAATGTATATATATATATAATATTTTGAAATATTTTAAAGATAGATAATATTTTGAGAAGTGTTATGGATTATATATTTCCTTTTGAAGTGAAATATCATTTGAAATTTAGATAATAAAATAAAAGGTAAATTGATAAGAGAAAATATTTTTGGTTTTATATATAACTTTTTGCTAGGAGTTAGCTTTTCCAAGTTATTAAATTTCAAAAATAAGAATTTAGTTAAATTCAAAGAAAAATAGTGATTGAATTTTTGACTTCTCCTTATATAGAAAATGATGCTTTGAGAAATAAATTTGTGATAAAATGAATGAAATTATAAGGTAACACAACCAATGAACAAGTTATGTTAAGTTTTCCATTTTTCCTTCTTACAAACATAAAACTAAGACATAGAGAACATATGCATGTTACCAACTCAATTGAGAGTTTATGTAGCCAAATAAATCTCAAATCTTCTTTGGAAGATTCTAAGGACATGCAGCCAAATGTTAGTGGTGATCTATGGGATCAAAGACATCATCTCAGTGAAGAATGGCAGCACCCTACCACTTACACTGTCATATTGCATATAAGTCAGTCTTAAAAAAACTGAATACACATTTAGACTTGGCTGCTTTATATCAAATAGTGCCAGTACATATTTTCAAAATTTCCGCACTTAAATATAGAACAAATAATATTGTTATACATATATTTAACCACTGTAGAATAAAAAAAAGAACTCAAAAGAAAAGCGTGATTAATCATTTAATATATTTTTTCAATTTTCAAATATCACTGTATTAAAATTTTAAAATATGTTATTACATCCATGATAAATTCGAGATAGGTCTTAAAACAATAAACACAGACATATAGTATTACGATGTTATTTACTAGTGGAAATGATACATAGTATATGTAGTATTTTTAATTTTTTACACATGGATATGTTGTTTTAATTTTCCAGGATAAGAGACTGCATAAAATTTTCTCATCCCGAATTATCTTTTTCCATCAAACTATTCGTTTGTTGTACAACAGTGTCATCATTTCACTAGACTAAGAATGAAAACAATAGACAATAAATAATTATTAAGCATGTCAGCATCATAAGAACGGTTCTTTTCAATATTGAGACACTTTCAGTGATTGAAATGATTATTGGAATTTACGTGTTCTCAAATCTTATACCGAGTTTTAAAACCAAAATGAAGCATATCAGTCATACCGAAATTATCGATATAAAAGAATTGCACAAAACATTTCAATACTAGGCTCAATTTCAAAAAAAAAAGATCAATAATCTTTAGCATTCTTACTACTGCATCTATATTAAATGCACAAAAGCAAACGATAGTTATCACAAAAAAAAGATAACGATCAGTCCTATGGTTATCTGACCATTGCCGATTACACATCCATCTTTTTATGCATCAATGCTTGATAACACATGCATATGGGCTTTTTTAAAGTCAAATTATGTTTTCTAAGATCAAAAGTGTTATCCAATATGGATTTTTAAAGTCAAATTATGTTGACTGATGGTTCAAATCACTAATTCGATATGGGCTTTTGACTTTAGACACAAATGTTCATAATTTCTGTAGCTTGTAGCTCTTCTCTATTAAAGTAAGTTGTATTGACAAATGAATCTAGTGATGCATTTGTACCAGATCCTTCTTTTATTTTAATAGCATCTTCATTGGCTTTGAAAATAATAGGTTACATCCTATAAAACTATTTTTTAAAAGTCCTATAATACTTTGTTTGCAAAGAGCTTTTTTTAATATTGTTAGAGTTTCATTTTCAAGTCAACAGAAATTTGTACCAAATTCATGGCTAATTAGTTGCTACAATTTATACTCTCTTTGATCTTTTGATAAACATCAATACATAATTGTCTGCCACAGAAATTTCAATATAGTTGTTGTTTAGAATCGTATATGTAAATAGTGCTATTAATTTCTATGGCTAAATAGTTCAATATTTTATATATATTTTTATTTGATATTCTATGCAACAAATTTACATTTGAATTTATTCTCATTTTCTGATTTTAGTCTTGAGTTATAGAAAATGCCTAGTTAAAATACATGTTGCATGTATATTAAGTTAAGCATGCTTATCTTATCTCATTATATATGACTAATATGAAAACTTGAATTAAGCATAGGTTAAGGAAGGCTACATGGATTGGTATGCGGCAAAAACTCGCTCTTGCTCGCATAATAATTTAACCAATTGCTTTGAAATGCTAAAATAAAGGTACGCTTTCGGATTAAATACAAAAATGATAAAAATATTGATTTATATTATGTTTCCGACCATGTAGTCAATGTATATTGTTTATAATATAATTGTGAAATTGCAAATGGCTCTCCATACAAAGGAGACTGCCGAAATTTTCTAAAAATATTAACACTTAGAAAATTTTCAATAAATTTTCGTATGCGAAGAAACGGAAATAATAAATGAATTTATTTAAATTTATAACACACGATAAGTTTGATTCTAATGTTAACTACTTACATTTTGATAAAATTTTAACTAAATAGTAAAATTTGAAGAGAGTTAATGTTCGCATATATTTTGACTTCTTCCTATAAGAAATTGCAAGGGCGCAATTTACATAAGGGAGGAGGTCTGTAACAACCCTGTTTTAAAAGTTGTAATATTAAATTAATTTAATTAGGATAGAAGTGTTTGAACTCGATTTTGATAATTATTATTTTGGAATCAAATTATTATTCATCTATTTAATAAAAGATTTTTGTTATAATAAAATTTAAATCTTAATAAATTCATTTTTACATAATATATTAAAATTTTAATGAAAGATTTATTAAATATAGAATAGTTTAAAGTGTAAATAATTTTATATACTTGAAATTGATGAAAATGAGTTTTTGTTTGTTATTCGATAAATTTAATAAATTGACGAAGATGAATAAATTAATTTATATCAATTTGATGGATAATTAAATACAACGAAATAACATTGAATTGAATAGAATCGTGTAGTTATTGAATTTTATTGCATCAAATGAAATGTACATCAGTTTAAGTTAGATTGAAGTTGAAAATAAATAAAGGATTATTTAAAAGAAACTAAAATTTAAAACAAAGCCCAAAATAAAAACATAAACCTACTTAACCAAATAAACTCCTCTTATTTTACTTTTTCAATGTCGTACCCTTGCTTTCTTGATAACTCAAAACCCCTATTTCGACAAAATCAAATGGGCAGGAATAAAAAAGAGGGGCGACGCGCTATGCTCGATGATGTAAGGGAGATCGTCGGCAACCTGGACGATCCACGACGAAGTACTTTGGCGTTGTCGACGAAGCTTGGAAGATCGACGAGGCGGAGGAGTTTGAACGCGTGAGGTCAAGGCTAATGATTGTCGCGACATGGTTAGGGTTCGTGTAATGATGAAAAGGTCGATGCGATGTGGACTTCGACAATGGTGCTCGACGGTGGGAAGCTAGGGTTTTGGGTAGCAGATGTTTCGGAATTGAATGTTGATTGAAGTTGTACTACTGACACTCTAGGCGTAGGCAGCGACTAGGGCTGTAGGAGCAAACGATCGAGGTGAGTTAATCTATTTAACCCACACACCTATCTCTACATTATAAATTGTTTATCATATGCTCTTCGCTGATTGGATTTCGACGAATATTGTTAGTAAATAGATGAATTGATTGAAATAGGGCTGCATGTTGTGATTTATCTAATTCGTCGAATGATATAAATTATATTTGTTTTTATGGAATTTGAATGGATAGTTGAAATTGAATCAAATAGTTAAAATAAACGATAGGATTGAAATAAAATAACATGTCATAGTTTTAAATAAATTGGTGTTTGAATTGATAGAATTATGTGTTTAAAATATGGAATTTGAATAAATAGTTGAAATTGAATCAAATGGTTAAAAGAAGGTTATACGTTAAGATTTATATTTTCATAGTAAGTTTGGATTGATGGATGATATGGAATGACATGTATATTGAAAACCATCAAAATACATTTGATTTTGTTGTTGAATTATATGATGATTGTGCATTGTTGAAGTGATCGGAGTTGTCGGAAAGCAACTCAGATCGTTAAATAATTCTGTATTATGGAATTGCTTTTTTATAGAGCGATGTTGGCTATAGTAATTGCAATTTTGATAATGGTTTAAATTGTCTAAATCTTTTTCAAAGAATTTCAAAAGTGAGATTTAATTTATTTTGATCCTTATTGGAAACTAGTTTATAAAATATATAGTTAAATTATATTAGCTTCTTAACTTATTGCTTATCACAAAATTTCCAATTAAAACTTTTAAAGATAAGTAATATTTATCTACAAAATCTTTTTTAAAATTATTGTTTATCAATATATAATTTTGGAAATGCTTTAAGGAAAAATATAAGATATGGTATTATTTTAAAAAAATGGTTATGAAAGTAATAAATTCAATTTCAAATAATTTTAGCTATAAAAGCTGTTTAAATGATTTTAGAAAGAGTTTGAAAGCTTTTGGAAAATTATATCTTTAATTGTATGTGTATGTATATATATTTAAATAGATTTTTAAATAAAGTTATCAAGTATGAAAAGTAAAGCTTTGTTTTAAAAATAAATATAATTAAGATTTTTAAGTTTACAAATAATTTATGGTTTTAAAGTGTTAAGAAGTAATATCATAAATATCTATATATATTTGAAATAAAATGTATTATCAATTACTTAAATAGCGTTAATTTGATTCAAAGACCTAATAAAGAAAATTTATTTTAAGACTTAAAACTTTGTAACTCTTTTCTTTGTATATATGTGAGTTATTGGATTTTAAAAGTGATAATGTGAAAGTAAACTATAAATAAAGTAATTTAGAAATCCTTCCTATATAATAAAATTCATATTAATTTCTTTCAAACTATAACCTATTATTGGCTTTAATTGTGTTTAGCCTTTGGCTAATTATATACCATTTTAGTATTTCTTTGATGACTTTTGGCAACATTGATTTAGAACAATTAATACTTTCACTTGTGTTTCTATTGAATTTCCTATTTTTCTATGAAACATAGAATTTTAATAAACGATCGAATTGTCGAGTGGTATGGGACACTTTGTACAATTCTTTTGGTTATTATTATAATTTGTTAAATAGAGTTCAAAGTGGAAATTACTAGCTTTTAGTAAATATTTGAATTTACAATCTGGTATGAGATAGTTAGTTAAATTCTTGTGACAGTTCTATTATCTTAGCGTGCTTGGATTTCAGACCGATAGATCCCCGAGAGAAGATAACTCAATTTTCATTGATCTGAGAATCGATACATTTCTAGATTTGGGTAGGTAGACCTATTTTTTTGGGGTTAGGTCTATTCTTGTATAACACGTTTATCCTTGTTGTTGTTTGGATATATGTTATATTGCAGCCCTATCAGTTTATTTTACAGTTGAACAATGTTTACCCATTTATTTTAGTTAGGTAAACTCACATAGTTTTGTCATAAACACGGCTACCTATTTCTTTTTGTTAGGAGTCGGGGTTTTTACTTGATAGTCTATTTCTATTCGTTAGACTATTACGCTATGTGGCAAGGTTTATTTATTTTAGTTAGGCCCTGTGTCGCACTATATCACATTGATAGTTGACTACCATTATTATTTCATTAGTTATGATTATTTTGTCAGAGGTTTGGGGATAGATATTTAGTATATTTTTGGCTCTGGCGAATTTTGAATTGATTATCACCTTATTTTGAGAAGATAGTCCATTAGAGACTTGATATGAATTTATGAAATGGTTATTTTGATCAATATGCCTTATTTTGATTATTTGGTTTTTAGACATATTTTGAAATGACTTATTTTAGAGCTAAGTCATTTATGGATTTATAAAGTAGTGAATTTAATTAATATGCCTTATTATGATTTTTGTTCGACATATTTAATATGGCTTATTATTTTTAAGTCATAAAGTTATGATATTAGTATCTCACCTTTTATTTAGCTATAGTCTGATTCGTTTATTATTTTAGTACTCGGGTCAGACCGAGACTTTACAGGTATAGGGACCTTTGACCTTTGGATTTTGGGCTAGCATCGAAGTAGACTATTTTAATAATTTTGGTTTACTTCATACTTGTATATATTGACAGTTAGGAGTTTATGTCATCTATATTATATAGTAGTGACTTTGTACCTGATACAAGATTTTGGATATGATGTATATAAATTTATGTGGGTTTAGTACTGATATTTTGTAGACTCACATTCTATTATGTATATGATGATGTTTATTATTCCGCGGTGATCTGTGACTCTCATTCTGATTTATCTATTATATACTATTCTAAATATTTTAAATCGGTGTGTTTATTACTTTGTGTTAATACCGTACACGTTTAAATTTCAGTTTAGATCCTCAAAAAGGTAAATAAGACGTGTCAGTGTTAGTATAAAGATATATTCACATTCGATCGCCCTTAACCAGTCGTATTCTCCGAATTAGTAGACTACATTACTTGTAATGTTCTTTGCTAAAATGGACATAGCGGTGGGGTTGTTACAGATATACCTGGCAAGGGGTAGGCCGCTTTGCCAGAGAGCGACAAGATCGGCCTACTTAGATTGTTGAGTATGGATTGTGCTTGGCAAGGATCCGGTGAGATCAAGGATTTGGATTAGGATAATGACCTGGAGAGGTCTATGGATTTAGATATGGACCTGGAGCGGTCCTGGATTCGGATAAAACGGTCTGGAGAGATCGTGGATTTAGTTAATGAACTTGGAATGGATTTGAAATTGGATATTGCTCAGAACAGTCATGGATTTCGCTAATGATCTGGAGAGATAAAGGAATTGGATTGGCAACGGATTGGATTGTGGATTGGATAATATGACAATCAATGGATTATGGACTTCAGATTATGGATTTATGGCAATTCAAAACACGCCTTTCCATCGCAAGGCATGTTTTAGGAGGCAAAGTGTTAACCTGCCTTTTGGAAAGGCAGTACAAAGGCGGATTTAACCCAACAACTTCATAATTATCAAGGCCAATGAGTGTAGAGCGATAGTTGTAGGAACCGAAGGTAAAGTACAAATGGTTATACGAAGCCCGAGTTGGATGGGGTTGGTAGACAAACGACGCAGGATGCCTGAAATACGGATATTAGTTTGGACAAGCAAGGGATCGGTATACTTCAATGTCCTAGCAAATAGGAGAGATTGCTATCCTCAACCTAAAGGGGTCGGTATAGTTCAATAGCTCAACAAGATAGAGGGATCGGCGTTGGAGGTGGATTGGCATGCTTCAAAGGAAGGAGTATGTATACTTTCCAGGCTACATCAAGAAGGGGTCGACATGTGTTGTTTGGTTGGATCGGCATACTCAATGAAGGAAGGATCGTCATAGCATTATGGCAGAGGTTGGGTCGGCATAGCCTTGAGGAACAAAAGAGATCGGCATGGCCTTGTAAAGGAAGATGGATCGGCTTAGTAGAATAGGAGGGATCGGTATACTTAAGCAAGAAAGGATCAACATGAGTAGTTAAACAAGGGATCGACATGGGTTTCGACTCATAAGATAGGGATCGGTGAAGCATATGAAAGGAATTTTCAAGGCTTGATGGCCAGCAAGGGATCGGCACACGTCAAATACTAAGGGTATTTTGCATTCAATATTCAATAACTCGAGCTCCTTTGATCCAAATGACATGAAACTTGGAGGGCTAACATATTTAAGCATGAAGAAGCCGTCATAGGGATTGCTGCCCCAAAATCATCCAATGAAGAGATCAGTAACTATCCCTCTCCATTGGGATTTGGGCCTAGTGACCCCTATGGTAGACCCATATGGATAAGGAGGCCCTGTAGCCGAAGTTTCACCTATAAATACAACTGGCATGGCTTCAGAAAAAGGATCTTCATTCTGCCCCTCTTCATCTTCTACCTAGGCCATACTCTGCCATTTTTGTTCTTGAATTTCACGGATTTGTAACTGTAATCAGCAGTATAAACTTATAAAAGGAAAATCTTTGGAGTGGACGTAGGCCAGAGTTAGCCGAACCACTATAAATCTATGTCTCAATTTACTTGCTTTCTGATTGTTTTAATCTTGTTCTTCATTTATTTCACTTCATATTTCTGTAACTAGATTATATTTCGTGCTTTCACATAATTGGGTGTTGGTGCTCAATTTTGATGCCAACAGTAATATAAAAATTGAAGACATAAGCAAAGAATCAGCTTTTGTTGATTTAGTAATACAGTCATATTCAGTGGAAGAAAACCGTTTTCATTTTGGAGATATGAAAGTAATAATGAAAGAAATCGACATTGCTAAAATGTTTGGATGGGAAATCAACGGTATGACAATTTATACAGGTACTCATTTGGAAGGAGCTGAATTGGACTATGTTGTAAAACGCTTCAAGGATCAATATTTTACTAATTGCAAAATGATCAAAGCCAAAGATATAGATTAAAATTAATGTTAGCTTTGAAAAGGAAGACAAAACAAGATGAAACTGATGTTGCGAGGTTGATAATAATGTATGTACTATCAACATATTTGCTTTCTAATGCAAACTCATCATTTCCTTTAGTGTTGCTGCCATATATATTATAGAGTAAATGAAATGAAAAAAGTTTCATGGCCGGCAACAATTTTGAATCATTTGATGGACCAAATCAGGAAACATAAAAATCTTCCTAGAAAAATCAGAGCATGTGTAACTATATTGCTAGTAAATACTAATGACACATTTTATGTTTTTAGATTTTATTATAAACTAAAATATAATCTGATATTGTTTTGTAGTACTAGTTTTGTGACGAAATAGAAATAACAGAACCAAAAAACGGTTACAAAGAAAGCGAACCTACATTCACAAAATGAAAACTACAAGAGGTTACTTTGAAAATTATTTAGAAATTCATTAATAAAAAAGTAATAGTTCTTCTACATAATAACTTTAAATCAAATATTTACCAATATACATATTTCAGTAGTCATTTAATTATAGTACATTTGTTCCTGTAACTTTCAAGTAAAAAATTACCTATTAAATATTTGGAAGCAAAATATTTTCTTGGTAAATATTTGACATGCACATACATACAGATACGCACACACATGTATATGTATACCACATTAATATATTAAACTATAACTATAGTTAAATATATTTATTTTAATTTGCAGAAAAAAAAAGAAAAAGAAAGAAAGACAAAAGACCTAAAACTAACCAGAGCTGGAAAATCCAAAGGAAAACTTTCAACTTCTATACATAATAGATTAGAAGAACAAATTAAGGATCTGAAAAATCTAGTGGAGAGTTGAGAAAAGAAAATAAAGATTTAAGGAGAAGGAACAAAATAGAAGATGATGTTGATGACGATGATGTTAATGATGAAAAAGAAGAAGCAGACGACAGTAATGATGAGAATGTTGATGATGATTTACATGTTTGTGAGCAAACTGACAGGGAAGATGACGACGACGATGAAGATTCTGATGAAGATGAATATGATGATGAGGAAGAGGATGATACGGAGGAAGATAAATGGATATTTAGGGTGGTAAAAAACAGGCCATTGCTCTTAGCAGTGCAGAGTGACTAAGTGAAGATAATAAAACAAAAGTTGATCCTGGTAAAATTCAAACTGAAACTGCTTTGATAGAAGATGCTGATAAAACTGACAAAAAATTTTCCGATCAACTAAATTTGTATGAAGATGATAGCGATGAACACAATGAAAACTCATTTGAAATAGTTGTCATTAATGGAAAATCAAAAGAAACAAAAGAGTAGCAGCAGAAGATGGAGGATGAAAAGGATCAGCAGCTGGAGGATGAAAAAGAAGTATCTGTAGAAGGAAAAATAGAGTAGATAAAAGAAGGTAACTATTTTAAAATTCAAAAAATTTTAGTATGGCAAATATTTTCCATGTAAATATTTGACAATCATATGTTATATAAATAAAAAATTTAATGATACAATAAATTTGACTAATAAATAAACAATCACTTAAATTAGTGGAGAGAATAGTTGAGCCCAACTCTCTCCAAACAAAGGAGCAACAGCAGTAGGAAGAGGATGAAAAGGAAACAAAGGAGCAACGGTAGGGAAAAGATGAAAATGAAACAAAGGAATACAAAATAAAGAAGGATAAAGAGGAGAAAAAATCAAAAAATAATACAAGAGAAGTTTCTTTATCTTCAATATCCAAGAGCATAAAAGCTGAAATCAGAAGAGGAAATGCAAAAGATCCAAATTTCCAATATGAGCCACCAAAAAAAGAAAATATAGAAAGAAATCTAAAAAAGACAATGCCAACAAAAAAGAAGTTGAAAAAGGTATTATTGGTGAGGTACCTGAAGAAGATAAATCTGATCATGACAGATCAGAAACAAAAGAAGATGCTGCAATAGATCTTGAAAAAAGCAAGCTTGCAAAAAGATGACTTCCAAAGAAAAATCAATGAACTAAAAGCTGTTTACCAACATGAGGGAAATAAGTAAGTTATTTAAATAAAACATAACATACATACATGCATGCATGGCACATATTTGCTTGACAAATATTTGCCTAACAAATATTTGTCATGTACACATGCTTATCGACTTACAATAATAATACTAATTTGATTTTGATATTATTAAAATAGAAAAGCGGCATTTTATGATCCAAACAAAGACATTGAAATAAGGGGATTAAAATATTTCAGATATGCTATTCAACAAATTCATTAATTCGAAGGTATATGATTTTACAACACATTTTAAATATAATATGATAAATATAGATAAAAAATAAGAAAATTAATATATAAAATTTAATTTTGATGCAGGTTATAGACTGGTTCATGAAAATCAAACCTGTGCCAAAACATAAAGATATTGTTTACTTACATTCCTATGCAGTCGTATGAAATACTTAAAACCAAAAATACATATCACTTTAAAGCTAATTATACTGTAAACATAGGTATCTATTATTGAAGGCTACAAACCCACATATGGCTTTTTGGTTGTCAAAGTGCTGGAAGAAAGAGCACCGACTTGCAAAAAGATATTTAAACCGCTGCATCATGTCAACCACTATACATTGTTAGAGTTTAATGAAGTTGACGAAACATGGAAGCACTACGATTCCCAAAGACCGAAATTAAAGAGTGCCAATTGCCCACACAAACAACGAGCTACTAAAATAGTAAGTTATAAATATGTTTACAATTGATGTTGATAAATATTTATAGGGCAAATATTTGCCCGGCAAATATTTACAAACTGACAGTTAACCAGAGTTACCTAAAATTTTTATTTATTTGTTCATAATTTTCAGAGAGACAATTTGATGAACTAGCTTAGATCAATTTATTCAAGAACTATGATTACCATAGACCGAGATTAAAAAATGCCAACTGCCTACGCAAAAAGCGAGCTATTAAAGTTGTAAGTTATAAATATGTTTACATTTTATGTTGACAAATATTTACAGGACAAATATTTGCCCGGTAAATATTTGCAAACTGATAGTTAACCAGAATTACCAAACAAATTTATTTATTTGTTCATAATTTTCAGAGAGACAATTTGATGAATCTACTTATATCAATTTATTCAAGAAAGGGCAAGAAACCAATAGAATTAAAAAACAGTCCGGTCAAATTTGTAACTTGCCTAAAGCAGGAGTCCCATTCGTAAGTAAAACTTATTATTTACAAAAGTATTTTTCAAAACATTAAAAATATCAATTTTTGGAAATGATGCAGAATTGATTCTGCAATATTTGTCATGAGATTCATGAAAGATCTTTTCGAAGACAAAGATATTGGAGAGTGTCCTGAGTTGTATACATTTGATTCCATACAGGATGTTAAAGCTTCTATGTTATATGATATAGTTATAGACGAAAAACATGGATGGAAAATAGAGCCTGATACACAGAAATATCTCAAATATTTGGTGGCTACAGGCAATTTTGGATAATGAATGCTATAAATTTTTGGATGTTGGATGTTGGTTATTAGCTTTTAGATGTAGGTATTCGACGTAAGATATTGATTGTTTTAAAAATACATGTTTGATGTTAGATTTTAATTGTTGTATGTTTGTATACATTGTTTGATTAGATTTTGAATGTTGCATATGTTTTTTAATGAAATGTAATAGTGAAGTATTCAGAGAAAATGTTGTTGTTTTTATATAGTATAAAATTATAAAACATTGTATATTCAGTTCAATACATGATCAGATACTTCCGCCTAGCATAAATTTACCAGGAAAACATTTGCTAGGAAAATATTAGTCGGTCAAATATTTGCCGGGCAGATATTTTCTTAGTAAATGTTTACAGTCAAAAAATTTATAAATTAGAAAGACTACCACAATTTCTTATAATTTCATTGACGTATTGCTATAATTTTCGTGCAGAAATAAACTTCAATAAAACAACAACTACCAACACAAATACAAAGTTCATATCAAAGCAAAAGAGCAAAAATTATGAAGCTAAACACAAATAAAAAGTTCCCTTTGCATTGACTAACATTCCATTTTATAGAGAATACTTTGCCTAACTTACAAGAAGCAGATTCCAGTTTCAGACTATGTATAAATACATTTTTTAGTCCCTTAAAGCAATGATTTATTATATCACCAGAAAATACAAAATTGAATGCCTATAGCTCCGCTTGGAAGTTTTGTAGTACCGATTATGAGAGGTTTTGATAATATTGGTTTTGATCGTAAATGATCGTAGTGATTTTGACCGGTTTATATGAAGTGTAATTATCGCCGATCAATATACACTTGAGAGTTTAACATACCCAGTTTTAGGAGTTTTCCACTAAAATAATATTACATGTATACCCTTATATTTATTATTTAGTTTTGTGAATGTTAATTTTCTAATATGATTAGTAGGGCATAATTGGAAAAAAGTTAGAACCCCTCAAAACACCCAATTTGATGGGTTAAGAATTGTCATTAAAATTACACTGCACCAGTTTTCATCAACTTTATAACCAACAATAACCTATGTGAAAAAAAAACTTAAAAGCAAGGGTTATCACAACACCTGAAAACACAGAGCCTTCAAAACCAGTAGAAAAAACTTCCAAGCGAAGCCTATATTTTTCTACCAGGATAGAGGAAGATTTTGTTTTACTTCTATCTCTCATTTGAAATCAGAGATAAGACTATTTATACGATCAAATTTGAAATTGAAGTCGTGTTTTCCTTCCAAAAATCCATTAGTGGAGGATCGCAACAACTGTTTGAACTTTCTAAATCTTCCAACTCTTCGTCTTCATCTCTTTCCTCCGAATCCTCCATATTCATTTAAATAGACTTGAACTTGAGGCTATTAAAGGAGGATGGTCAGGGGGCTCGAAAAGCAGAAAAAGATGGAAAGAGGTCACCGCCTTGAAAGAAAGAAGTAGATTGCGGAGAGCCAGTAAGTGCAGCGGCTATTGATCCAGCACTCCTGTTAGTTTGAGTACTGATAGAATAATACACAAAAATCACCATCGGTACTCAAACTAAAAAGGATTGCCAACCAGATAAGGAAAATAGGAGATAATAGTAGTTAGTGATAGGAGAAAGCTTAAAGGTATATTTTTTCACTAAAGAAGAAGATGAAAAGCAAGGAAGAAAAAAAAGATATGGACACAAAAAAACCTCAGTCATAGATCTACAAATTAGCCAACCAATCCCAGCCTTAGAAGTTTGGTCAAGGGATAGGACTGAAAACTGATTCAATGACATCATTACTGGACTATTTTGTTTCCATATTAGGAACATTTCAAAATATAACTGCTTTTTATGACCAACATTTTAAGCTAATGGAAAAATTAACCAACTACATCTGACTAATGCACACATTTTGCATAAATATTGAAAAAGCTTACTAAATATATTTTTAAGACAGAAAGAAAAACAAACAGAGTAACCGCTGATACTCGAAATCAAACTCAAAGCTACTAAATATTTATCTGACAAACATAAGCAAGGCAAATATTTTCCCCCTAATATTTACCATTCTTCAAAATATTAGACTTCTGATTCAGTGACATTAATAGTGGACTATTTTGTTTGAAATGATGAAGAATTGATTGTGCGATATTTACAAAGAAAAAAAAGAGTAGCTGCTGAAACATGAAATCAAACTCAAAGCTACTAAATATTCATATGATAAATATTAGAAGGACAAATATTTTCCCTTTAATATTTACCATTCTACAAAATATCAGACTACGGATTCATTGACATCAACGGTGAAATGTTTTGATTGAAATGATGCATAACTGATTGTGCGAGATTTGTTTCCAACATCAAATGAATCTTTTCCAGTCACATCATTTTGTTATATTCTTTAATTTTTACCCAAACACCATAAATAATACCTGCTCTAAAACTCTATCAAAGCCATCACCCACAACATTATCTTCCTTTTGTAATCACATTCCATTATGTTCATAATATCAACCAGAAGGATATCTCTATTGGCCTCAGTCACTTCAAACTCATCAAGAAAACAGTCTCTACCTCCACAACAACAACTATTACAACTCATCTCATTTGAATGAATCATACCAACATTTACAACTATGTGCATATCTTACCTATTATTGTGTGCATCGCCATTCCCCTTACTCACTTGCATAGGCAAACAAGAACATCTTTGAACTATTTTATAATCATGCAACATCATTCAATAATAGTAAAATACATGATCAAAGCCAAAAACATATGCCAAGAAAATTTTCCCGATAAATATTTGCCGGTCATAAAAATTTATAAAAGTATTATTCAAAACACTAAAAATTAGATTTAGTTTGAAGTGGTATAGGATTGATTATGCAATATTTGTAAAAGATTACTGCATTTTCTTATAATCGCATTGACATGTTGCTATAATTTTCATACAGAAATAAAATTCAATAAAACAACAACTACTAACACAAATACAAAGTTCAAATCAACAAGAGATGAGTTTATAGCATTTTTCAGTTTTAGACTGTGTGTAAATACACAACCTATTACACAACATATTAATGCATTGACATATTGTTATATTTCTCATACAAAAACAAGATTTAACAAAACAACATTTAAATAGAGATGAGTTTACAACAATATGAATATCAAAAATCACTTTCCTCTAATTCTAGTTTTAGACTATATGTAAATACATATTTCAATTCCTTTTGCTTGAGTAGATTGTCCTCATTTTCTAAGGCCCTCGTTTTCTCTTTGAGACTTATGCATTCATTTTTATTTAAGTTGAGATGTTTAGAAGCAATCAACTTCGACGATCCTAACTTTGACCGTTGAAGAATGTAACTCTATTTTTCAACTAGATGTTGTTAGTTCCTGAGATTATGGTTTTGATGACAACAACCTTAGGACTTATTATAAAATATAAATACTAATATTCTTGTCTAGATATATATGCAGGTACTGAAGAATGAAGACTGTACAGTATAAAGATTCAAGACTGAGTATACAGATTCAAGACCGACGAATTCAAGGTTGAAGAAATCAAGACTGAAGACTCATGAGTATCAAGAGTTCAAGATTTCAAGAGTTCAAAATATCAAGGTAAGTAATAGTGTCTAGATTTATGTTAAAAATTCATAATAGCACTAAAATATTTATTCGAATTTTAATTGTGGAATGGAATCCACCTTCTCGCTTTAATAGTGGGATGGAACCCACGACCTTCTCTAGTGGAATGAAATCCATGAAATTTTCAAAATGATTTATTTTAAATATTTTCCCAAAAACTTTTTAAAAGTCATCTCTCTCAGTTTAATTATTTTTCCTTAAACTATTTTTATTATCTTTTATATTTTGATTTCAAAATCATCTCTTGTTTTTAAACTATCTCCTGGTTTTAATATTATAAGCTTTAAATCTCAAAAATATATTCTATACTTAGTTTTTAATATTACTTTTATATTATAGATTATATATATGTTTAAGGTTACTTTTTAAATCTCTTTTATAAGTTTAAACTATATTCAAAATGGTTTATAAACTTCAGAAATTGTTTTGACAAGTTTTAGAAAGAAAATCTTTTTAAAAAAAAATTAATTTTCAAAATTAACTAGGGCATGTCGACGTACCCCATCCCCCCATGTCGACATGGTGGCAGTAGAAATTCAAATTTCAAATTTTCAAATGAAGTGTCTATTCGTCATAACCTTTCACGAATGGACATGACTGTTGTTCTTCTATAAATACCAGTTGTTTTGGACGAATTTTAAGTTAGTTTTTCTTCATTTCTTCACTCCTTCTTCTCCACTCAAATATTCTCTTATATTTTAACAAAACTCTGCCGAAATACCGAGTGAATCAAACTCGATCATCTCTAGTTTGATTCTCTGCCACTCTCTCTCAAAGATCTCAGTGCTATTCAAAGTTATAGGATCATTTGTAATCAAAGAAGTGTATTGAGTCTCTCTATCTATCAAAGTGATATTGGAAATGGTGTGATTGTAGCCTGTAAATCAATTGTGTGTGATTGTAGCCCGTAAATCAATTGGGTGATCTTGTAGCCTGGTTAAATCAATAGAGAGTTTGCCCTGGACTCGAAGACAGGAGGGTGTATCATGTGGCCTTGAAATCGAGGTTGTAATATCGACATTATATTTGAAAAGAAATCTGCACAAGAAATTGTGTGGGACTGGATGTAGGGTAACTCCGAACCGGTATAAAATTCCGGTGTGTTCTTTCCTTTACTGCTTTTATTTACTATTTGTATCTGTGTCTGATTCTGTGATTGTCTCTATGTTTGTGAATTGCATCTGTCTGTGTTTAATTTCAAAAGATTTCAAAAATTCCATAAAATTCATTAAACACTATTCACCCCCCCTCTAGTGTTAATCTAGCCTTAAGATCCGTTATCCACATTTCCAACATTTGGTATCAGAGAAAGGTTTTCAAAATTTTCATAATATGATTGTTGAAAAATTTTCAAATGGCTGCCAACACTGGTAATGTCAAGATTATCACTAGTTCATTTATAGAAGGTCAGTCTATTGCTAGACCACCACTTTTTAATGGCAGTAACTATGCATATTGGGCATGTAGGATTAAAATCTATTTACAATCAACTAGATTAGATACTTGGAATATCACACAAACTGAGTACATTGAACCCACAACAAATTTTGCACAGTGGACCGCTGAGCAAAAGACTATTGCACAAAACAATTACAAAGCTATGAATATTCTATTCCGTTCACTTGATAGGAATGAGTTTAATAGAGTGTATGTCTGTAAGTCTGCATATGAAATCTGGAAAACTTTGCAAGTTACTCATAAAGGAACAAGCAAAGTTAAAAAGACCAAAATATCCATCTTGACCAATCAGTTTCAATTATTTACGATGAATCCAAATGAGTCCATTTCAGACATGTACAGTCGGTTTCAAGACATTGTGCACTCATTAATTGCATTAGGAAAGAACTTTTCTGAAGAAGATCAAGTTAGAAAAATTCTGAATTTACTCACTCCGGAATGGGATCGGAAGACACTAGCAATTGAAGAGGCTAATGATATCAGTACGCTGAAAATTGAAGAATTAATTAGGAATTTGATGTCGTTTGAAGTACAAATGCAAGGGAGAAGAGAAAGCAAGGCCTCAGAAAAGAAGTCAATAGCGTTTAATGCAATAACAGATCGTTCAGACTCAAACAAACAGTGAGGACGATGAAGAAATAGCCTTGATGACAAGAAATTTTAGAAAGTTTCTGAAATACAGAAAGATGAACAACTACAAGAGAAATAATTACGAGAATTCGGGAAATAATAATGAGACTCTCAACAATGTCAGATGCTACAATTGTGATGAGCCAAGCCACTTAAAAAGAGATTGTCCGCATCGAGATAAGCAAAAATTTCGTCCAAGTAATGATTCGTCAAAGAAAAGGAAGAGAGCGTATACTGCTACACTAGACGATTCAGACTCATCCTCCGGTGATGAAGATCAGAAGACGGAAAATTCAAATATGTTCTTTACAGCTATTCACGAATCTGATGTTCTCGGGAATATGGATCTAAAAATAGGTACACATTTAAATTATATTGGTTGAAATTGTTTGCTTGAATGTTTGAATGTTTGATTGTTTGCATGTTTTGAAATTGCTTGCTGTTTGAATTTAAAATTTTTATTTTCAAAATAATAATATTTTTAATATTAAAAAATTAATATTAAAATATTAATATTAAAGAGTTATTATATTTATATTATTTCAGATAAAATATTAATTAGATTATAGGATATATATTTATATTAAACAAAATAAAAAAATTAGTCACATGTATTATAGGACCCATGTCGACATGGCCCTACCCCCTATGTCGACATCCCTACCAGAATTTTGAAATTTGAATTTGAATTCAAAACTTTGAATTTCCCTCCACCTATTCACCAATTCCAAAGCTCTGAAAAGGTGTCTCTTGACCAGAGAACATGACTATTGAATATCTATTTATCTCCTTAACTTTATTCTATCTTTTCACTTTCATTTCTTCAAACTCTCTTTCAAACTCTAAATCTCTGTACTCTCTTCAAAAATGGCTTCCTCAAGTATTCCCTCCACCATAGGCTATCCAAAGCCATCAAAGAATTCCTCTACAATGACCCGGAAGCTATCAAAGCTTACATAAGCTATGCAAACTTTGGAAAAGTCCATATGAGAAAATTTGCTATCTTTAGTGATTTTCCTTCATATGAACTCAATGTTCTTTTCGAGGAGAATTAAATTCTCATTTTAATTGATGATTCTTAAAATGATTTTGTTTGTTATTCAAATCTTGTTAAAATGTTTTATGCTAATTTGAATTGTGGTTTTTATGATGGTAATGAAGGGGAAAGTTGGAGTAGTGTTCAAGGAACACAAATTGTTTTAAATAGTGAAATTTTGGGAAATATTTTGGGTTGTAAGTATACGGGAATGAATCTTTCAGATTTTCAAATTGATAAACATGATCGTGAGACATTTCATCACATTTTTGAAGGAGATGACAACTTTGAATTTATAAATCGAAATTTCCATCCTAAAGCGAGAATTGTTAACCTTCTTTTGCAACATACCATAAATCCAAGATCGGGAAGTTTCAATCACCCAACCTTACAAGTTTGTAAGGCTCCTTTTGCTATTTATGGGCACTATGACATTAATTGGGCGCAAGTTATTTTGGATGAACTTCGTCCCAAAAATCTTACTTTAGGAGAAAACACTTTGTATCATGGAATTTATCTTACTCGGAGTTTTAACTATTTTGGAGTTGATTATAAGAGAGAGGAACTTGTTTCTCGAAAAGTGTTTAACCATGCAAATATCTCCATTATGAAAATCCCACTTGTGTTTCAACCATATGAAACACATACTGAAAAAGATGAAAGGTTGGCTCATAAAGAAATGGAAGAAGAAGATGAGGAGGAGGAAGAAGGGGAGGAGATGGAGATTGAAGAAGAAGGAGAAGAGGAGGAAGAGATTTCTTTGGAAAGCATTGAATACCCTATCACTCCTAAAAATCCATCCAACAAAACACTTCTCAAGAATCAATAGATTATCGTGGAAAACCAACGGATTCTCAAAAGATCCGTTAGTAAAAAAATTGGACAAAATTTCCACCAAAATGAACAAGTTCTTTGGGAAAGTGAGTCGCAAACTTGGATTATCATCATCTTCATCATCCTCTATCGAATTCTAGTTTTCATTTCATTTTGTATTAGTTTGTATCTTTCGATTAGTTAATGTTATGTGTTGTTTATGTAATGTTAACTAAAATTTATCAATGAAAATCGTTTATTTCTTTTCATTAGCTCTAAAATATCTCTGGAATGCTTTCTTTTATATTATATAAATTTATATAGATAGACTTGTACATAATATAATAAAACAAAGCAAATTGCCAAAATCAACATGGGCATGTCGACATCCCCCTACCCCCATGTCGACATGTAACGACCAGAAAGTGGTTTTTGTTTTGAAATTGAAATTGACATAACTACCTTGTGTCTATTCATTTCAAATGACTTTCTAACCTTATAAATATATGTTTCTTCCAGAAAAATGCATATTTCAGTTCTCCTTATTTTCTATTTGAATTTCTTCATATTTTATCAAAAAATGGCCTCTCCTATTCATAATCTAAGTGAGAATCTTGAAGAAACTCTCAACTCTTTCAAGAACATACTTATTTTTATCCTTCACAATCAACGTCACTTAGAATTAAGCCAAATGCATATGATAAAAGAACAAGAAAGGCACTTCGATGCCATTCGATGGATGATCTCAGCTCTCAACAAAGAAGAACTCGAAGCGAATCCAGAAGGAACTCTGAACAAGGATAATGAAGAATGGGATGCTATAAAGTCAGATCCTATCTTCGGTGAAGAAGGATATGTTGAAGTTCCAAGAAATTTTTGATTTGATTTGTATGGTTTGATTTACTTTGATTTGATTTGTTTTGATTTGGTTTGAATTGTTTGGTTTGATTTGATTTAAATTGATTTGATTTGACTTGATTTGAATTGTTTGAATTGATTTGAACATGGTATGTAATATATGATTGAAATGGTGTGGTTTGATAAATATACTGATTAATTATGTTTGAAATTTTCATATCTCTCACATTTACCTTACTATATTATTATCTGTCTAATTTATATTCTACTATACTATATTATTATCCTATATAATGCTATAGTTTAAGGGGGAGTTATGTAATTTAGGATTAGTTTTTGTTAATGACAAAGGGGGAGAATTATAAAATAGGTTAGTTAGGCTTAGATTAAGGGGAAGTTAGTAGTTTAAAGGGGAGTTATTGGAATAAGGGGGAGTCGGAGTCGAATCGAAGTTTGTGGAGAAGATTTTATAAACAAAGGTTGTCATTGTCAAAAAGGAGGAGATTGTTAGTTCCTGAGATGATGGTTTTGATGACAACAACCTTAGGACTTGTTATAAAATATAAATACTAATATTCTTGTCAAGATATATATGTATATGTAGGATATATATGCAGGTACGGTATAAAAATTCAAGACTGGGTATAGAGATTCAAGACCGACGAATTCAAGATTGAAGAAATCAAGACTAAAGACCCATGAGTATCAAGAGTTCAAGATTTCAAGAGTTCAAGATATCAAGATAAGTAATAGTGTCTATATGTATGTTTAAACTTCATAATAGCACTAAAATCTTTATTTGGATTTTAATTGTGGAATGGAATCCACCTTCTTGCTTTAATAGTGGGATGGAACTCACGATCTCTTTAGTGGGATGGAACCCATGACCTTCTCTAGTGGAATGGAATCCACGAAATTTTAAAAATGATTTATTTTAAATATTTTTCCAAATTTTTTTAAAAAGTCATCTCTCTTAGTTCAAATATTTTAGCCTTAAATTATTGTTATTATATTTTATATTTTGATTTCAGAATCATCTCTTGTTTTTAAACTATCTCCTTGTTTTAACATTATAAGCTTTAAATCCCAAAAAAATATTCTATACTTAGTTTATAATATTACTTTTATATTATAGATTATATATTTTTAAGATTACTTTTTAAATCTATTTTATAATTTTAAACTATATTCAAAATGGTTTATAAACTTCAGAAATTGTTTTGACAAGTTTTAGAAAGAAAATCTCTTTTAGAAACAAAAATAAATTTTAAAAATTAACTAGGGCATGTCGACATACCGCGTCCCCCCATGTCGACATGGTGGCAGTAGAAATTCAAATTTCAAATTTTCAAATGAAGTGTCTATTCGTCATAACCTTTCACGAATGGACATGACTGTTGTTCTTCTATAAATACCAGTTGTTTTGGACGAATTTTAAATTAGTTTTTCTTCATTTCTTCACTCCTTCTTCTCCACTCAAATATTCTCTTATATTTTAACAAAACTCTGCCGAAATCCTGAGTGAATCAAACTCGATCATCTCTAGTTTGATTCTCTGCCACTCGCTCTCAAAGATCTCAGTGTTATTCAAAGTTATAGGATCATTTGTAATCAAAGAAGTGTATTGAGTCTCTCTATCTATCAAAGTGATATTAGAAACAGTGTGATTGTAGCCAGTAAATCAATTGGGTGTGATTGTAGCCCGTAAATCAATTAGGTGATCTTGTAGCCTCATTAAATTAAGAGAGTTTGCCTTGAACTCAAAGACAGGAGGGTGTATCCCGTGGCCTTGAAACCGAGGTTGTAGTATCGATATTATATTTGAAAAGAAATCTGCACAAGAAATTATGTGGGACTGGATGTAGGGTAACTCCGAACTGGTATATAATTCCAGTGTGTTCTTTCCTTTACAGTTTTTATTTACTATTGTCATCTGCATCTTATTCTGTGATTGTCTCTGTGTTTGTGAATTGCATCTGTCTGTGTTTGATTTCAAAAGATTTAAAAAATTCCATAAAATCCATTAAACACTATCCACCCTCCCTCTAGTGTTAATCCAGCCTTAAGATCTGTAATCCGCATTTCCAACAGATGTTTACAGCAACATCGATATCGCAATCACCGTTCGAACTTTCACTTTCTTCTTATAACTCATCCTCTTCATCTCTCTCCTCCGATTCCTCCATTTATTCTTTCGAGTGCCCCATTTCTTCTTTTGAGTACACCATTCATGGACTACATGATTGAGAATGGCTCGGGGAATCGAAGAGTAAGGAAAGGTGCCAATAAGTGCAACGACGGTCGAGCCATCACTCCTTTTAATCTGAGTACTGATAGGATAACGCACAAAAAATACCATCATTACTCAAATTAAAAAGGATCGCCAACCAACGAAGGAAAAATAGGAGATAAGAATAATTAGCCATAGGATAATTCTTTAAGGTATAATTATTCACTAAAGAAGAAGACAAAAGCAAAGTGACTTAATAAACATAAATAGAAAACCTCAGCCGTAGATCTAAAATTAGATAACCAACCTCAGCCTTAATATTTTGGTTAAGGGATAGGATATAAAAATGATTCAGTGACATGAATAAAGGTCTGTTCTATGTTTATATAAGGAACAAGTCAAAATATTACTGCATTTTATGATTCAATGGCTGATAATTTTGACCGACATTTAAAGCCAATGAGAAAATCAACCAACTGCATGTGACTTAAAGCTACTTAAAATTTGACTGGCAAATATAAGTAGGCCAAATATTTGCCCTTTAATACTTCCCATTCATACAAATTTACTGGAATAACATATAGTCCAAAGGACAGAAATAAATATATTAATAAGACAAAAAAGAACACATATTTGATTCAGTCAAATAGAATACGACAATACATTAATAATCTTCAAAACATAAAACATATTATGTATAAAAATTACATTTGATTTCTTAACAAACAAGACCTTTTGTTAAGTCCTAATTTCTTACATAAATTACAGTGATTAGACTTATTCACCTTACCAGTCGACTTAATCCGGTCTGAAGATGGAGGCCTTTCTGCAACACGTCTTCTCTTAGGTGGATGAACTTCAAAATCTTCTGGTAAAACATATTAAATTCAAAAATTAATAAGTGGATGAATCGGATGAGAATAAGATGCTTGGAAAAAGGATACTTTGAAATAGTCCTCAATATAAGAAGAAACATCCAAATAAAAAGAATGTACACTTCTAATAGCATGAGCACATGGAAACCCCTCAATGCGCCACATGTTACAACTACATCGTCGAACACTCAAATCCACATGCTAAGTTTGAGTTGATTGAACTTCATAAACATCAAAAGTAGATCTAGTAACTTTCCATTTAACACCCTCAAGGTATAAATCCCTTATACATTTTTCCATAATAGGGCACAAATGATTATTCCAAGTTTTACTTATTTCACGTCGATCCGACATAAGTTTCCTAAGCTTCAAACGAGTTCTATCCAAACATCCATTGATAAATAAATGTCTTTCCTCCAAATCCAATGATTAAAGCTTTTAGCACAGTTAGAACTCATTTCCCCATAACGATTTCCAATAAAAAAACATTAGCAAAGTTTTCAAAAAGCAAACCATTCAAAAAACTTGCTACTGCAGCCCTACCAAGAACATAAACTTAGACAAAGCATGATTAAATACATCTAGTGTAGCAGCATGGGCAACTGTAAAAAACAAACAAATGATCCATTTCATTTTTCCACGAGGACACTTTTTTAAAAAACTATTCAAATTATTCTTTAAATGATAGTAATAAGAAGCATGAGATGAACCTGGGAAAACTTAAGGAACAACAAGAAAAAGACCAGGATGCCAATCAGATAAAAATATGAAAACACGATCATCATCATATAAAATTTCACTAAGCTTTGTTAAAAACCAATGTAGATTCATCTTCACCAGATACAATACCAACAGCTAGTGGAAAAAACCCTAATATAATAAAAATAGACATGTCATATTCATAAAATAAAAATTGTTGAACATATCAAAATTACAATAGTAAAGAAATATCAAAATTTTCCAGGTAAAAATTTATCAAGGCAAATATTTGACATGATCAAATTTTCAAATATCAAAACAAGTTAAAAGATACAAAAAAAGTTTAAGACTATATCATACCTTAATTACCATTCTTCCTTCCATGAAAGTCTCATCAAGAAAAATCGAAGGACAACAATAGCCAAACCCATATTTGCATGCTTCATACTCAATAAAAACCCTTTCAAATTCAAGACTAGTAGGACGACCTTGAAGTTCAACAATACTTCCAGCATTGCAAACAAAAACAGCTTCACAAAAAGATTTCAAATGATTGTAGGAAAGCAAATCATTCCTATGGAATTATTTAAGAGCTAACTCTTACCAGTGTATGCATAGTAGTAACTTAAAACAATATTGTACTCAACCTTAAATAAATGAACAGTATCCTTCGTCTTCATTAAAGGATTTTATCGAATAAAATCAACAACCAACTTCTTAACCAAATTGCTAGAAATAGGTGGATGGTTAACACCAACAATGCCAGCTTCACAAGAATGAACAGGTTGCATAGTTTTAATAACAAAAAACCTAGAAGATTGAATTTATGAGAAGCATGAACACGAAATGTGCAAGCTCACATGAACAAATAGCTATAACACGATCCCTATCATTCTTAACAAAATTAACTTTGTATCCATTCTTAATACGATATACTATAAGATACAATCAAAACTCTTCAACACCATCAGGAAATCATTGACCTACTCCAGTAAACACTAGAATGCTAGAATCATTTTTTAACAACTGTTTCAAAAAAGAACTAGAATCAAATGAAGAAACAACCATAGAAAAATCACACGAACCAACTTCAATAAAAGAACTAGCAAATGACGAAAAACTAACATCAACTAAACTGCTAGCAGACCTCTTACATATAGATAAAGCCTTTGATATAGTAAAAACAATAGATAATCTTTACGAATATGACCAACAAGCAACAATATACTATGCAAATTAGAATTAGTTTCAATTACTCTTTTCCTATCATCTCTTTCATAAACCAATTCTATAGAACTAGGTGCTAATTCAGGCTAATGTTCGCATATATTATCTCTCAATCTCAACACAGAATTACTCAAACCAAGCCTCCTGCTATAAGTATCGTTGTCCAACATAAAAAACAAGAACATCAATAGAAAAATACCTGCACAAATACAAATACAATATATTAAACAAAAGAGAAAAAAAGAAAACAACACCGAAATATTTGATAGTCAAATATATATCAGGGCAAATATTATCCTGATATATATTTGACTGTCAAACACAAAATTGGATGATAGTTCGCCAAAATAAATATATAATATTCTATCCTTTTTTTTAGAATTCAATTCAGCAAGATGCTATATACAAATTACAACAATGAATAATAAACATAGCGCCATCAATTTAGAATTACTTGTTTGCACAACAATGAGCAACAAATTACAACAATTCAGCAAGATGTTATATTCAATTCAGAAATACTTATTTGCACAACTGTTGTCAAATGGAGATGGCACCATCAATGAAGAATGATTACATGATTCAACTCAGCAAGATGTTATAAAAAAATCAACAACGTAATATAGAAATAAAAACAACGAACATCGAAACAATTGTTTAATCACAATCAATTTGCTAAACATAATCGAAAAACGAAGAAAGACCCTCGTACATAATTTGATGAAGACGATATCGATAATTTGATGCATCAGATCGAACATGATCTTTTTGTATGATTCCGCAATGTCGATCTTGATTGACTACGAAGACGATCTTAATTATAAAGACGATTTTGACAATTCCAATCGAAATTTCGAAATCGATTTTAACGAAGAAAGAAGAGACGTAGAAATGGGGATGAAAAAAGTAGAGGAAATTTTGAATGGAAAAACTTACATAATGTTTTATAAAATAGGGATGTGATTCTAATTTCCACTTTTCTAATCACCTTAAGGTCCTTACGTTACCCATAGAACATTCATTGATTGTTCACGAACCTGTTTCTACCCGCAAGCCACATGACCTAGTATTCAAATCAGCTGCCAAATTTATTTCAGCAAACTCAGTATTTGCGAAAAAGTCTCCAGAATTGCTAACAGGAAAATAGTGTCAAAGACAAAATTCTCAGCATTTTAGCCTCAAGGACCGGCCTTCAGTATTTTTACATGAATGACAACTTTTGAATTTCAATTCGGAGGCAGGACAAGAAATTAATGACCAGGACAAACACACAAATGATGGCATCAAGCTTAGGCAGCGTTGTCGACAAGGGCGGTTGCTTCGATGCTGACGAGGGTGGTTAGTTCGACGGTGGACGACTATGGGTAGGGTTCTGAAGTAGCTCAATTCAAAGTCATCTTATGATGGAAAATTGATGGCTCTAGTGGCAGAGATGCCGTGGTGAAGTAGTGTTTTAGAAGAAACAACAATTTGAGGAAGAAGAAGAGCAAGTCGAGAAAGAAGAAGAGCAAGCCATGGAAGAATTAAGGGAAAAGAAGTGGTACCAGCTGTTAGGTATCAATTTTCTAGTTTGTAGGTATCATTTTCAAAAATATTTGTTATTTTTGAGTTTGTGATTTTTGTTGTATAACAAAATAATTATACTGCAATAAATTCACATTTTGAATCGAACATTTTTTAATTGTTATTTTATTTTTATGCATTCATATTGGTTTGATTGATAATGTATTGCTATGTTGGGTTTAATGAGGATTAGTTTTAAGGCATCATTTTTGTTTTTTCTACGTATCATTTTTTAAAATAATGTAGTGTGTAAGTTTTTTTACTGTTTTGTTTGTTTGATTATATAAAAAAATGAAGTTGTTACATAGTAAAAATGATGATCATTGAGTTGAAGTAGTGTTTCGTTAGTATCAAATATTTAATGAATTTTGTTTGAATATTAGTTTTACTGTTAATTTGAGAATCAGTTTTTAGGTATCAGTTTTAGTGAAAGTAGGTATCATTTTTATAAGAAAACTGTTTTATTTTTTACCTAGAGATGAACCGTTGTCATGCTCGCCATTGTGCACACTACCTTAGTTGAATGGAATCCATGCTTATGCTTAGAGTGGAGCTAGTCGATCTGACTTGCATCGGAGAATGGAGATGCTTGAGTCAAAGCATCGTTATATGAGATAACGATGCAATTTCATGAGCTTGATAGATGTTGATTATGGGTGGTCTATTTGTGCTTTAAATATGACAATGAACTAATTTTCTACAAGGATGATTGTTATAATTGAAATGCTTGTTCAAGAATAAACTGTACACTTAGATAATGGTGATCGAATTTGATAAATTTGATAACCTAGAAGATTATGGGTGGTTTATTTAAGTAGCAGTTGTTATGTATCAGTTTTATTTGTCGGTGGCAGGTTTTGGGTATCAGTTTTTGGATAGCAGCTTTTGGGTATCAGTTTTTAGTTACCGATAACAGTTTTTGGGTATCAGATAAGTTAAGAGTTATCGGTAGCATGTGATGGTAGCGGTTGGTGTTGGGGGCGGCTACAAGGCTGGTGGTGCAGGTAATGGCGGTGGGTGGTGGTGCGACGAGTGGTGGTTGATAATTTTGACGGTTTGTCTTTATGACTAATTTTGGAAGAATGTTTATCCTTATCACTAATTTTGAAAGAATGTTTGTTATTGTGGCTAAAATACCGACATTGTGTCATTGAAGGTAAAAAAATACAAATTTTTGTCCTTTATACAAAAAACCCCAATTGCTAATGACTTCTTCGTTTTGCCGGCTTGTCTCTTACTTACCCTGCAATCATTCTCATCTCTCAGTTTCTGAAGGTAAGCATAGGCACCTTTTTTATCGTTTGCCTTTTCTTTTTTCCTATTTAAGAAAATAAATTTATCAATTTAATATTAAACAATACTATGTGAATTGGATATTGGAGACATAAACAATACCATGCGAATTGGATATTGGAGACAGGATAATGTTTGTATACGTGACTTTATTTCAACTGATATTAGTATTAGGTGAATTTACAGGAATAAGGATACACAAACATTAGAACATTGACTATATTCAATACACTATACTAAATTCAATTACATATACTAAAATATGGAAAAATCTATGCTTCGACCTCTCCATTTGCACAACACCGGCTGTAACTTAATGCAAAGCATAAATCTTGACAACAATGGGAAATGCCGGAATTCTAATTTGCAGGGCACAATCTACAAGACTGCAGATTCGTCAAGTTCTGCAGCTACACACACATATAAATAAAACTAACATCTTACTTATGTTTACTTTGGTAGAACAATGCTTAGGATATTTGCCAATTATGATTGATAGGACTTAGGAAATATTGTGTTTGGAAAGGCCGACTTTTCCAACCATAAGTCCTTAGAATGTTCGATTCAAACCCATCTAGAAGATGGGGCAATGTGTCATTATACATGAAATTAAAAGATATGGGAAAATGTTTGAACAATCAGAGCATCTCTAACATCTCTAACAGTGAGGCTGGAGACTACATAATCCAAACCCCAAATCGGTTTTCAATACTCGATTATGATCCATAATATTACATAATTATGATCAATTTAGTTATAAATTTATAACCAAAGCTAGGCGCATGTACGGCTAGTTTTTGAACCTCTATATAAACACACCAATTTGAATTATTTTTCATACAACTAAATTCTTCGTTATACCTATACTTCTTTCTACTTCAAATCATAGTAATGTCCACATCAATTTTTTTTTTGCATTCGATGGTGCTTCCGATTATGATGTGGAAATGCTGAAAAGGTCAAGCTAGAGTATGGAACTTGTTTACTGTAATTACACGAAGAAGAAATTGGACAATCTTCTCATCAGAGTGGAGGCTCTGTCTTGGGCAGATGATGCATTAATCGTCAGCATTGCTCATTCAGTCAGCAATTGATGAATGATTATTTTATGAAAAATCTAACATACACCGCAAATATGTTTAGAAGGAGGTTTAGAGTGAGATGTTAATTGTTCAACAGAATCTTGAAAGACGTGACAGCTGATGACAAACATTTTGTGTTTAAACCAAACACCTACAAAACTTAGGGGTTGACCGAACATCAAAAAGTGACTGCTGCTATGAAAATGTTAGCATACGACAATCCAACTAATATGTTTGTCGACTATTTGTGATGGGGGGAAATACAATGCTAGAAACGCTTCATAAATTTTGTCAAGCTATCATAGATATCTATGAAACTCAATATTTGTGAAGGTCAAATAAAGTGGATGTCGAAAATTTACTTGTAATGCAGGGTAGCAGGGGATGACCCAGATTGTTAGAAAGTATTGACTGCATGCACTGAGAATAGAAGAATTGTGCATGAGCCTCCATTACCTCATCATGCACCCTATGCCGAAGCCTCCGGGCATGTATATCACAACTCCAATGACGTAATGTAGAAAATATATAGGTTGTGGTTGCTAGATCTCCTAGTAGTCAAGGATTCAGACAAAAACAAGACTTGGACTATTTTGACACTTATTCTCCTGTAACTAGGATAACGTCAATTAGAATGCTAATAGCAATTGCATCACACTTGATTTAGAAATACATCAAATGGATGTAAAGACAGCATTTTTGAATGGTGAACTAGAAGAAGAAATATACATGAAACAACCTGAAGGTTTCCTAAAATCAGGGAATGAAAGTAAGGTTTGTAGATTACGAAAATCATTGTACGGGCTTAAACAAGCGCCTAAACAATGACATGAAAAATTTGATGAAAATATGATATCGAATGGATTTCATATAAATGAATGTGACAAATGTGTCTATTCTAAACATACAAATATGGGATATGTCATTATATGCCTATATGTAGATGATTTACTAATATTTGGTAGTAACAAGGAGATAATAAAATCTACAAAAGATATGCTCTCCGCCAGATTTGACATGAAAGATCTAGGAATTGCTGATGTAATACTTGGTGTAAAAATACATAAAACTAACCAAGGATATGTGTTGTCCCAATCACACTATATTGGAAAATACTTGAAAAATTTAAACAACACAACATAATATCAGCAAAATCACCTGTTGATATGAACCAAAATTGGGTTAAAAATACCGGTGATAGTATTTATCAACTTGAGTATTCTCGCATACTAGGCAGCATTATGTACGTAATGAACTGCACTAGACCTGATATAGCATATGCTGTGAGTAAACTCAGTAGATATACGAGTAATCCAGGAAAGAATCATTGGAAAGCAATAATTCGAGTACTAGGATACCTAAGGTATACACAAGGTCATGGACTACACTATGGTAGGTACCCATCTGTAATAGAAGGGTATTGTGATGCAAACTGGATAACTGGATCAACAGATACAAAATCCACCAGTGGATATGTGTTTACCTTAGCAAATGGGACAATATCTTGGAGATCTTCTAAACAAACTTGTATAGCAAGATCTACCATGGAATCAGAATTCATTGCCTTAGACAAAGCCGCAGAAGAAGCAGATTGGCTTCGAGGTTTCTTAGACGGTATTCCTAATTGGGAAAAACCTGTACCTCCAATAAGCATACATTGCGACAGCCAATCAGCTTTTGGAAGGGCCAATAGTAAGCTTTACAATGGCAAGTCTAGACATATACGTCGAAGACATAAAACAGTAAGACAGCTTCTCTCCAATGGGGTTATCACAATTGAATATGTAAGATCAAATGATAACATTGCGGATCCACTAACAAAAGGTTTACCTAAAGAGAAGGCTGATATCTTATCGATGGGAATGGGGTTACGGCCCATAAACTAAAAGGTTTCTTTAAATGGAAACCCCACCTAGTTGACTGGAGATCCCAAGATCTAGGTTCAAAGGGACAACTAAGTTTAAATAAACTTGGTGGCACTGGTATATATTCAAACCATTCCTAAGATAAGTCAGTGCATTACTCGTCGGAGAATAGGATAAGTTTTTTGAAACTTTTAATGATGTCTATACTTGGTAATATAAAAGGACCAAAGTGGGGTAATATGAATTACTTTTCATAGAATCACCTACGTGAGTGTGAAGGCGCCGCTTCAAGGAGAATTATAAGGCCAAATTCTCTAAGCACTCATGAGACCAGGCAGGTGTTCATGGCAAAAACGAACACAAACAGAGAACAAAGGAATATAAGAAACATTTATTGTGTGCTATCTATTTTAGAATTACACAAATGGCTTACAGTTCAAGGACAATCTTAATCCACTGATTCGCCAGTAATTTAAATAGGTAACCACTAGGAAAGTTCAAGGCCTATGTGCTACTTTTACCGATACAATAAATTGTTTCGTGAAATTAAGAACAAGTACTCATTCATGTGGGGGATTGTTGGAAATAATGAATGAGAAAGAGGCATTTATTGAAGAAAGAGAAATGCAATTATTATGCATTGGGAAGTGTGACTATGAATAGTCCCACATCTTAAAATATAATAAACATTTGGTGTTTATATACTATGTCACGTCCCGAAATTTTCGACTTTCGAAAATTCGACATCGATACTCACTTTATCGACTGCCGAGCAATCGAGTGCCGGAAACTCCAATAGTGAGGGTTTTAAGAAAAAGAAAAAGTAGAAGAAGAAGAAAAAAAAAGAAGAAAGAAGAACAACAGAACACATCAGAACAGAAACAATATCAGAATCTCACATATCGCAGCGGAACAATATATACTAAATAAACACTAGTCTTTTGAAACAAAGAGCTATATCAGTTTATACATACATCAATCATCAGAGTCAATAAACAACAATGGACAGTTATATAAACTTGTCCTCATACAGAATACACAGCGGAATAAATACTATCAGATACAAATACTACGTCTCGCCATCCAGCTTATCTCCAAAGCTCCAGAATATCCAGAATATCCTGATAATATAACTCTAGGCTGCCCGTGTGGAAATTGGTGGGCACCCAGAGTTTAGAAGGGAAACAATAAACTCCGAGTCAATCATGGTGACTGGTGTGAGATCGTAAAACAGTTATTCTTTAAAATAATCAACAGAAAAATTTTAAAGTAAATTCGCAATGCTTTTGGAAAATGAAACTACCATAAGACCTCCCACCACACACACAATGCAAACGCAGAATTGGAGGAGATTTCTTCTTATGATAGTCAAAGATGCTTACTACGCAAAATCAAATCATTTTTGATATTATTATTAGTGCATAGTGTAGAAAACATTTCGAAAGTATAATATTAATCTTAGCCAGCATAGGCATTCCGCACTTATGCCTACTATAGCTACCATCCAAACAGTGGTGACCACCATAAGTGAATGATAGGTTCTACAACTAAAACCGTACAAGATCGTATTGTTTCTTTGGATTTCCAACAAATGGTCAGGCTAAGGAACTTCCTTTTCCACGATGGGTACGTCCCTGGAATAGATGACCCGAGAACCTAACCGGATCTCTGCCAACACAAGGCCGGGTTACCTCTGCAAAAATAGGTAACTACTGACACGCGTATGCCATCCCCCGATCGTCACCGATCTTCCCGAGGATCCCCGATTCGCAACAAACCACATAGTAAAAATAATGCAGTAACCACAGAGGTTAAGTATCTGGGCTCCATACCATGATACCACCTTTATCCAGAAGGAATGACATACACTAAGGGGCGCTACTCCCTAGAACCTTGCCGCATCCTTCCTGTTTCGACCATTTCCGGGGTGTGAGGCTCGACGAAGTCTCGTCCACAAAGCTACGCTTTCTTAAAAAGCCCTGCTTCGGGTCAACAAAATGATCAACCTATGATCACAAAGATATAAGATCAAACAAATGATCATATCGCAAATGATCAAACACTGATCATTTCACAGCAACACTCAGTATGCCACGTTACCAAATTGGGATATATCGCTGATAAATTTCAACTACATAACCTCTGAGCTCGTACGTCTCAGAGAAGGGTGTTAAGCTAAGAGAATAAATTCTCCGCCACCAACAGATATGTATTTGAAAGAAATCAGCTTTATATCTCAAATTGTAACGTCAGACACACAATCCATACAAGTCTGTTCCGGGATCGAACAGAACCGAAGGCACTTCTCACGAAGCCCTTGCAATTCCGGATAATTTTCAATCACGTCGGGACTTCCCGTCACTAAGGGTGATAAAACCTCTAAATCGAAGATCAGTCGATGTAGAGTAACTCGACGGTAATCCTTCCGTTTTCAAAAATATCCGGTCTTCAACACCGGTCTTCAAATGCGATTCATAACGACGTATCACATATTCGGAATGGGTTATACGACCCCATGGTCCTTTCCCGGTTAACCCGAATAGTGAGCGATTATTCAAAAATAAGTGTGGCATTCAATTCATCCAATTCACAACAAATACCTATCTAAAGGTAATTATTGATAGTCGGTTATTTAACTATCAATAAAGATGCGCAACATCATCAGATTCCAAATAATTTTCCCAAATTATTTATTCTTCAAAAATATCTTTACTAGATATATAATTTCCACACTTCAAAAATAAATCAACGTTTATTTTTAAACAGTCTCCCTGTTATAAATTCCATAGTGAATTTATATTTCAAAATATCTACTGATATTCGATTTCCAAATCGATTTCAAACATTCACTTTCAATTTATCTTTTAAGAAGATAAAATCTCAAAACGTTTCATTTCATTTTGGAAAACATTCCATACTTATTTAATAATAAGTGTTTCACAAATCTTTTATTTTCAACATTTGAAAATATTCGATATACTTAAATCAAATTAAGTATATATTTCATTCTTTAAGGAAATCTATTTTCTATAACAACATCAATTTGAGTCAAAACGAATGTTACGTAAAACATCGTTACGACGACTCAAAATCATTAGTATTGGGATTCGAATTTTTAAGATAGATATATGGATCCCAATACTATATAAAAACATTTCCTTTCGGAAATCATCTACTATAACAACAGTGTTATAGTCCATCATTTCCTTTTTCCTCGAAAACGTCTATTTCAACAATGAATGTTGAAATCTATGATTTCGATATTTAATCATTTTAAAACATCGTTAAAACAATTAACTTCATCTTAAATATCACTTTCCCAAAACCATATCCATTTTACTTAACAATATATTCACTGTCCAAAATCGTGAATATACTTCACTAATCACATTTCAGTATTTAATTCATCAAATTCAATTGATTTTGAATTTATAAAACAACGCTTATAAATTCCATTTCTGTTTTATAACAACTTCGGTTTATAACTCTTCTTTATTAACAATTTCGATAAATATCCCACTTAAAGGCAAAAAATCCAATTTACAAGTAAATTTCTTATCAGCCTTTATTCTACAATTTCATTCATTTTATAACTTCATACTTTATAAATCTATAAACTTCAAACTTCACAATTTATAATCCTATAAATTTTCTATCTTCCCAAGTTATAATTCTATAAGTTTCATACCTTTACAATTTAACACTTATAAAAACTCGTTTTAAAATCCCAATAATTTTAATTGATAAATATCAATTTTATACATCTTTTATATATCTCGTTTTTAATAATTCAAAAATTCAAATTTTAAACTATTTTATAAATTACTTAACTGTTTATTTCAAAAATCACCTCTCGGTTATATTTCACCAAAATCTTAACCTTTATAACTTTAATAATTTTAACGTTTGTAAATTTATTTAAAAATTCAATAACGTATATGTACAAATAATCACTTTAAAAATCTCTTTTAAAGTTAAAAATCGTTATTTTAAAACTTCAAAAATTGAATCCAATGATGCAACGCATCATTTAGTCAATCACAACATCAACATCATATATCAACATATGATAACAGAATATACATCAATCCTGTAAATAAATAACTACTGGTGAGGAATCCAGTTGGATCCCTCCAACCTGTTTCCCTGCATCCAAAGACGTTAGCACAATACCAATTCCGCTCCAGTACGGAATTATCGCGGTATATAGGTTTTTATAAATCCGCTTACTAACGGCGCAATAGGGTCTCATCCGCTATACGAGGCGGGAAAATCATCAAT
This sequence comes from Allium fistulosum, assembly GCA_030737815.1. NCBI lineage: Eukaryota > Viridiplantae > Streptophyta > Magnoliopsida > Asparagales > Amaryllidaceae > Allium > Allium fistulosum. The sequence continues at coordinate 858,349,355 of CM060903.1, forward strand.
CCAATATATACATATGCCAATATGTATATACTGCTATATATATATATATAGATATATCCTATCATATCTAATACCACATCCAAACAAATCAACCAAATCAATAACTGCAATTCAAAATTAAATCTGAGTGAGAAGATCTCACCTTTGCTTTTATTCGCAATCCATTTCCATTTCGTTTTGTTCCCTTTACGATTTCAAACTGTATAAACATTTATACGATTTATTAATATTCGAACCAGTCATCAAACAATAAATTTCCCATTCAATAAATTTAATTTGCCAGTGATTAAATTTTAAACCAATTTCTTTTTATAACTTCTATATTAAATCTAACAAATTTAATTGTTGATGATTTATTTTTAACAAACAAATATAATATTTTAAACTGATTCCCTTTTTAAAATTCTTCTTTTAAACTACATATATATTTTACATCTGCATATGTATACATTATTATTATTTCTGTCTATGTATCTTTTTAAATCAAAATATAAATTTTCTAAGACCTACAGCAAAAATCAATACTTCTAAAATCTCGTTACTGGGAAGAAAAAAATTTATATAACATTTAAAGTCTAGCAAAATAAATTTGAAAATACCTTACTGCAGAGTTCGACAACTAGCGAAGCCCTAAGCCTCTCGTCGCGATCTTCACGATACCCCACACGAGTCGCCCCATTGACCCCCTGCTCTGCCGTCGAATCCCCTGCCGCCTCGCCTTCGATTTCGCACAGCCACGCAACATCCAATCCCGCGATCGAACTCGCGCGCCGCCCCTACGTAAATCGCCATCTCGCGACCGACCTCCTCCAACTCCGAGCGCCTCGCTCAACATCGAAGGTCGTTGCGATCCCCTAATTCTGAAGCCAACCCCTGTACACGCGACGCGAGCCCACTCCAACATCATCTTGTCGAACCTCCTCCTAAAATCCACGCGGTCGCCACAATAACAACACGCGTCGCCTTCCCTAACGCGTGCGCTACCTTCCCGAGCCACCGATGTCGCAACCCTAACTCGAGTACCTCACGACACCCTACCCCAAAAACCCCGCGCGAGCCTCGAGAACGTCAGGCTCGAGCTCGATTAGATCGCGAATCGATTGACGCATTTCCCTCTTCTCCATTTTTTTTCTTTTTTCTGGGTTTCGATTTTTTTTTTCTTTTTTTTCCTTCCGAAGTAATTTGAATTGGAAGAGAATTCGTGAATTTGAGTTGAACTGAGGGATGGTAACGAGTACGGGGGTATGGGCTGGGGTAGGGTAATAACTGACTTTTCTTTTTTTCTTTTTATTTTATTTTTAAAATTTTCAAAATATCCCATATCGTATAACTAAAAATTTCGAAACCCAATTCCAGCGTGCTGTCAGGCGTTCCTAATGTTTATCCCTTATTCCGAATGCGTTGGAAAAGTTTTCGAGTTCAAATTTGTTCATATGGAGAAGATAGCATTTTAAATTAAACAAATTTCAAATTAAATTTCAGTGCGTTTGAAATATTTTCTTCGGCTTAAAATTAAAGATTCAATTTTTTTGTTCAACTTTAATCGATTAAATTTTTAAAGTTTAATCGCCAAATTCAGCGATATATCGGGGATTCAAATTAAATCATCGTTCAAATACTTAAAATTAATTAAATATCCTCAATTTAATTTGTTCAAAATTCTGGGTCGTTACATACTAAGATGTGGACACTATTATAGTTACAATGAGACAAGAAAGACTTGAAAGCTTAGCCATCTTAGCGGGTGGTGCAACGCACCACCCCGCACGCGCGCGCCCGCACCCGTGCCCGTGCCCGTGCCCGTGCCCGAACCCGAACCCGCACCCGCATCCGCGGCGTGGGCGAATGGGCGTTTGAGGCGTATTAGAGGCACTTAGCACTTTGCAATTGGCGGTTGGCTTGGCTTGGTTGGTTGTTCCGATCAGAGCAGTTTTATTTTTGTCCGTTCAAAATATAACGGCTATAAAACGGTCGCGTCTGTTGGTAAAGGGTCGCAACCTTTCCAACAGTCACATCCATTTCAAGCATCTTCCCGAGCCTATAAATAGGCAGACAGAAAACGAAGTAAAACTTACTTTTTCCTGTCAATCTTCTTCCCCAACAACTCTGTTCTTTTACTGTATTCTCTTTGGTTCGCCGTCGCTCCGCCTGCAAGCACCGCACCGCGGAGTTCGTCCGTTTCATCCTGGGAAATCAAATTGCTCATATCCTTTGGTGCATATAGGGAGCAATATTGTTTCAAGGAAACAGCCACCGCTGCACTCGGACAAACATATTGGTAATCTATTTACTGATTATATTCTAATATTTGATTCTGTTGCAACAGATTAGCAACGCTTTTGCAACACAGATTTGCAACGCTTTTATAGCACTATTTTAAAACGCTTTTGTACTGTTACTAATATCAGATTTGTAACACTTCTGTAACGTTTCAATAACAGTTTGTTATGTACTCATAGTATTAGAACGGTAAAAGGTACCATGTACCCCACATCTGCTTCACTTGACTAAACACATATAGTCAAGCGCAGTATAGAGTGCTCCAAGTATAGTCATTCCCTAATTGATAGTCCACGTAGCATCTAGATCAAATATCTCAACCAGATATCCAAGACGACTAGTACTCTTTAGGTTCGAAAAAAATTCCAAACCAAAAAAATATAACAAAAGTGCAGTAGCCATATGAGTGATAAAAGCTGGATCATCTCTATGGTCTCTATTGTAAGCATGTAAGCATGTAATTATGTAAGTGTGATAGCTCCTGATGCTACATCCTCTGGTAAATATTGAGAATATGAGTCAAACGACTCAAAAATAGCAGGGAACAGGCATACGATCAACCTGTCTTATCTCGATACCAGTAAGCATACAAAAGTCTGAATGCGTGAATTCAAGCTCAAAATCTATAAATAAAAAGTATGAGTAACATGCCACCATCGTTCTATAAGTGCGTTTACTAAATAACGATCGATATGTGTACAAAGCGGAATCGAAATAAACAGCCAAAAGGTGTATCTACTAATAAATCTCCAGTCAACTGAGGCAGTATGCAACATAATCATCAATATACTTTTCCCAACCACCTCTCATAACTATATGTGAAGCCTACATATTAAATCATATATATAATAGTTATCACTACCCTATAATGTATTTGCAAATGAATGTATATATGACAATAATAAATAGAAATATACCGGAAGATCTAAAGATTCATTGCAGTGGTGACTGTAATCCTTTGGAAGCTGATGCAAAATGCGAAGATTGTTAATAAACAATGTAGAATCTGGTGCATCATGTGTTTGACCGACATCAACATCGTCAGTAATACGTAGTTTTCGTCTGTTGATTTTAGTTGACCTCAGATGCATTTTGATTTAATTTTTGAATTTAAATAGAATTAATTTGCATAAAAATGGGAGTTGGGTGCTGTTTATAGATGCCCGAGTCAGGTGCTTGTTTAACAAGCACATGCCTTCCAGGCTTTTGTTAAACAGGTGCCCAACTCATTTTTTCTGTTGCAAGAGCCACTAGTGATTGAGTCTGGAAATTACGTAATCATAATTTGTAATTTATAAACTATTGGAGATGCTCTTAGTTTTGTTTTTTTAGCAATGAGTTGGCAAGTTGTAGTTTTGTAATATAGTTTGCAATACCAACACGCACTACAAAAGAGGCTTCATTTAGCGATGGCAAAATGGCATCGACGGCCGTCGCTAGCCATCGCCAGCCGTCGCTATTTACCTCGTCGCCAACAAAGAAAGTGACGACATTAGCGACGGCTCCGTCATCATATTAGTGACAGTTGGTGAAGGCTAAATGGACACGTGGAAACTTCCTGAAAGTTTAAAGGCTATCGCAAACTGACACCAGCCGTCACTATTCTGGAACCAAACGACCGTCGCTAGCCATCGCTAACGTGGGAACAGATATCCGTCACTAGTCGTCGCTAGTCTGGAAACATTTTTATGCAATTACCTTCTCCCTCGGCCATCCAAATACACATATCTCCATCCACCTTATTTACGACACATGTATACTCAGTTTCACAATTACTACCAATGCAAGAATTGTATAATCTCATACATATTATACCTAATCAAATATATAACACAAATATCAATTTTTACACAATAATTTCATCAATCAACACCAATATCTCATCAAACTACAAAACCATATCTACAAACAAGTTCATCAAACAAAACATCCCAACCAACTCAAACAAAACATCCACTAATCCATTAAACAACCCAACCGACAAACAAGTATCAAATCCATAAATGTAACATATGTCACATATGTACAAAACCAAATGATCAAAATCCATCAGAAACACATCCATACCTACTCATCATCGTCGTCATCATCCCCTGGCATTGTCCCATGCTCATCTAAGTATGCTGCAATATGCTCATCTAGCTGCTGCACCAACGCCCCACTCTTTCGCCAATCATTGATCTCCGCTAGCTGTTGTTTCAATCGAGCTATTTTCTCTTCAGCCTGAGATCTCCTATAGGACGACTGGATCGTCATGGCCTGTAAATTATTGATAGCGGGTTATAATTTATGCTCAATATTAAATATTGCTTATATATTAGTTAATAAAGCATTTTACCTCCTGATTTCCGAAATTGTAGCGTCTATTTCGCGAAGAAGGGTCAATCAAAGCATCTCATATACTGTTTGACTCCTCTAAGGTCAACTGACGGCCGGTGGATTGCGCCGCTCGAGCATGTTCTGTGTCATTTCTTGTCTACGATCACGAACAAAATTTTGCCACAATAAATATTTAATTTAGAAGTTTTGAAGTTTGAAGTAAAAAAAATTAAGCATGTTTACCATTATTGATTCAGATTTATCATCTATCCAGGTATATGACACATTGCCTTCCCCATCTCTCTGCTCGACAGCGTGCGTCATTATAAAGACCTCAACCATTGTAGGCTCACGATTTAGCTTCCTACACTGTTACAAATATGACTAATGAACAATGTTAACGAACAATATTATAAATATGATTAAATAATGTTACATCTGTTTATAAATGCAATTGCTAAACTTACCAATTCCACGTGATGTTGCTGAAGAGATTTAGATCCACCACAGTGCAAAGCAGGATTTTTATTCATGTTTGCACGGTTTCGTGCTGACAGTTCTATAAATTTAAAAACATGTTTAACTAATTTAATGCAACTAATATACGAAATTTTTTTTAATAATAATATAAAATTAAGTAACTTACTTTCATTTCGGGGGTTTCCCACAGTTGGAGAAATTTGTCCCAAACATTGACGCTCATCCATGACAGTTTCTTTCTCGCGTTCTTTTCTTTGGAGAGTGTTTCCCTATAATTTTTCCGCATCCTCTGATTCCAATGATTTGGAAATACATCCATATCCTACGGATCGACATGGATGGCGGACTGTATATCGACACGGATCGACACCGATGACACCAGGAGAAGGAGAAGGGAAGGCCGCGAAGGCTGAGATCTGCTGCCATATCTCCTAAAAGGCATATCTGCTACAAACAGATCATTTCATATAGTGATAACATATATCATTTCAAAGAATTCAAAAAATGGAACAATACATAACTCACAACATAGTCATCAATATTAACATATAACATCGACAACTCAGAATATACAATATACAACAACTGATACATAGCTCGCAATATAGTCATTATTTTTAATATATAACATCGGAAACTCATAATACACAATACACAACAACCAATACATAGCTCACAACATAGTCATCATTTAGAATTATCAGTCTTCGTCGTTATCTGATTCAGACTCTGTCTCGTACTCTACGTCGTTTTCTTCTGTGCTCTCAAAGGCTTCAATTAATTCATTCGATTCATCATTCAACAACCCTACATCAATATCATTAGTTAATAATATTTCATCATTTGGCTTTAGATCCGCTTGATACGCTGCTTCGTCTGGAATATTAATTCCATCAAATGTAAATCTTGTCTTTATTTTAAAAACAGCCGACCAGTCTGCTTTATTTCTTTTTAAGGATGGATACGGAGCAAAATAAACTTGTAAAGCTTGCTTGGCTAATACGAAATGATCATACTTATAATAATGTGAGGTATGCTTTATTTCAATAAGCTTATAATCTTTGTGCACATTGACTTCAGAACTAGTAACATTGCTGAACCAATTGCATTTGAATAAAAAAACTTCTTATGCGGGTTGCATATAATATGTCAATTCTAAAACCTGTGTTAAGACGCTATAAAAATATTTTATATGCTCATCTAGATCATTACTACCTTTGACAAATACACCGCTATTATATATTAATTTGTCAGCACCATAATCTATGGTGTTGAATTTAAATCCATTAACGAAGAATATTGGATAAGTCTTGACATTTCTTTTTGGTCCGAGTGCAAGATGTTGTAATCCTTCATCTACGACACTGTTTCTTGGATCATAAACGTAGTTCAAAAACTATTTAGCAAAGTCTTTACTAAGATCTCTAGATGAATGTCGTGATTCGTATATACTGCGAACATATATGCAATATGTTCCATTATAAGTAACATGTAAGTATAACTGAAATAAGTATGAATTTATTATCACCTAACAAATGGTGCAACTTCAGCATAATTAAGAAGAACATATGTATGCGCTATATGGTAATCAGTATCGTCTAACCATTTTTCCACACAATTTCCAGCAGGTCTGCCATGTTGTATAAAAATAGATAACATTGCTTGAGAGGAATCTTATTCAACAGCTTCATCATTACGAGGAACATTGATTTCATAGTGATGTATTCGGCGGTTGCTGATAATTCGGTTCCACTTTTACAACTACCCCCCAACGGCCTTTTAGCAGCATCCAGTAAATCATAAAAAAAATTCGCTTCCACATTTGGTTCTTCTTCGATGTTTACGTCTTGATCGTCACCTTGGATGGTATGGAACATTGATCGTGCTGCATCTTCCACCATATCCTCTATTGGGTTCGTCAAAACATGATCGTCCTTTGACGCTACAGAATTAGGTGTAGGTACAGCATGTTCTCCATGACGATCTCACAAATAATAATTTGGCACAAAACCAGATTTATACAAATATACTTTAACCGTGTCTGGTTTCCAATGCTTCAAATGTTGGCACTACTACAAGGGCATCGAAGTTCTTCGTTATTTCGATTATTAGATGTATGTAATCTAATAAATTCGTGTACACCATTATAGAAATGTTGCTTCACGGAACCTTTCATACCAGTTCTGACTTCATACATACAAGTACGGTCGAGAAAATAATCGAACATTGTTTCTAATTTAAAAATATATGTTAGTAATTTCGACAACATAACTTGCACTCAAATGGTATATTATTGTTGTATTTTCTAAAATAAAGTAAAGCCAATTAAGACTAAAGACTTCACACACCACACTTCTGTCTAATTTCGACAGCACTTCACTTCACTTCTCTTCTACGCATAACTTAGCATCCAAGAGGTATATTTTTGTTGTTGTATTTTTTAAACTAAATTAAAACCTTTTGGGACTAAAGGCTTTAATTTTTTAGCGTCAATTATTTGTTGAAATAATATTTAATGCTTACTTTCAAATCAACATTATATTCATTTCTTAATTTTTTTACAAAATCAATTTTGGTAGAACATTTGTTGTTGTTATATTTGTTTTTTCATTTTTTATAAAATCGATTTTAGTACAATATTAGTTGTTGTTATATTCATTTCTTAATTTTTATTACAAAATCGATTTTAGTAAGATATTTAATGTTATTATATTCATTTCTTCATTTTTAACAAAATCGATTTTAGTAGAATATTAATTGTTGTTATATTCATTTCTTAATTTTTTTCAAAAATTGATTTAAGTATAATATTTGTTGATGTTGCTCATTTCAAAATTATACAATTCAATCAACTATTTAAATCGCCTACTTAATACATTTGGAATTTTAAAACGTATTTTAAACTTCAGTTAACAATTTAGATTTTTTTATCGATTTTGTAAACAACAATTAGATGTTAGCACTTGTAATAAATTAAATTAATTTTATTTTATACTAACAACTGAAACTTGTAATGTACACACGCTAATTAAATAAAAAATATTACTTATGTTTAATCGTACCAATCTAGCAGCATATTAATCAATAATTATACAATAATTTTTGCGTAAACTATAAAAATATTATTCTAAACTATAACAAACATTCATGTAAAATTATTAATAAGCATATTAATCAATAATTATGCTAATTTTTAGATTTTAAATTAACCCTAATTTTTAACTACAAAGTAAACAATCAAATCACTAACTAATATCCCCAAATCGAACAAATTTTTAATTATCATCAACTAATATGCAATAATCATCAATTTCTAATCCATAATCAACTAATTTTCCAAATTAAGGTTTTAATTATATACCCAAATCAACTAATACACTATATTTATCATCAACTAATAAGATATAATCATCAATTCCAAATCCCTAAATCACCCAATTTCAAAATTAGGGTTGAGTTTATACCTAATAAATATAGATATTAGAGAGGAGGAGATACCGGCAAGATTTGGAGAGCTTTACTTGGCGACGGCGGGCTGCGGCGGGGGCGGCGGGGGCGGCGGCTGGCAGCAGCAAGAAGAGGGGTTTGGGTTTTTTTGGGGGAAAGAAGGCAAATGATTTTCTGTTCGCGGCTTCGTTCTGTACATACAGACTTTGCGTCGACCGCCTTTCTTTGGCCGTCGCCAGCCGACGCAAACGTCTGCCGCAATTGGCATCCGTTCTAGTAGTGACGTGTAAAAAGAACTAAGAAAACATTGGTCCTTCAACCAATCACAAGCTCAGTATAACGCCTACTAGACTGTAATTTAGGATTTTGTTTACGCTAAAGGAATAAAGGGAGATCACTTAAGCTGCATAACGTGATAACTTTGATGAGACAAAAAAATGTGTAGGTCTCTGCTTTAAGATTCAACTACTTTTATTTATTTTTGAACATGGCTATTATGCATGCGAAGATTTTTTGAAAAGAAATAGTGAATGGCTGCCTTTTTATTGATATCTTCTGTCATATATATTACACGAGAATAGGTAATCTGAGACTAGAAATATATAATACAAAAGAATAGGTAATCTGAGACTAGAAATGAGGAAACCTATTCTAACTAATTCCTAAACTCACGCTTGACCATATATACACTATTACATTAAAAGAATGTGTCAATATATCTCAGTAATATCTCAATACCCCCCCTCAAGGTGGAGCATGAGGATCATAAATGCCCAGCTTGGAAAGCAAAAACTGAAATTGACGTGTCCCCAAAGGCTTGGTAAAGATGTCAGCAAGCTGAATCGTGGTAGGAACATATGAAGGAAGAATAGTTCCATCCTGGATTGCGTCACGAACAAAGTGACAGTCTGCTTCAATGTGCTTTGTCCGTTCATGGAAGACAGGATTCTTTGCAATATGTAAAGCCGATTGGCTATCACAATAAAGACCAATAGCAGTAGTATGTTGAATCCCCAGGCTAAGGAGAAGACCCTTCAACCATTTCAATTCACAAGTAAGGGAAGCCATAGATTGATATTCGGCCTCTGTTGAAGAACGTGCCACAGTAGGTTGTTTCTTAGTTTTCCAAGAAATCGGGGAATGTCCAAGAAACACAAGCCAACCAGTCAAAGAGCGACGAGTAAGAGGACAAGCTGCCCAATCGGAATCACACCAACCTGTCAAAGAGAGAGAACTATCGACTCGAAGTAAGATGCCTTGTCCAGGAGAACCCTTCAAATAGCGAACAACGCGCAAAGTAGCTTCCCAATGTTCATGTCGTTGGTTTTGTAGAAACTGAGATAAAACGTGGACAGAGTATGCCAAATCAGGACGTGTGACCGTTAAGTAAATCAAACGTCCAACCAAACGACGATAAGGTTCCGGATTAGATAAAGAATCTCCTGAAGCATGAGCAAGCCGATGGTTTTGCTCAATGGGAAAAGATGCTGGCTTAGCACCTAGAAGACCAGTCTCAGAAATAATGTCAAGAGAATACTTTCGTTGACAAAGAAATATACCATCAGGACTTCGTGCCACCTCAATCCCGAGAAAATATTTGAGAACCCCGAGATCCTTCATATGAAAACACGTGCTCAAATAGTTCTTAAAGATTCTCAAAGCAGCGGAATTATTCCCAGAAATAATTAAATCATCAACATACACCAAAACATTGATTTGAGTAACAGCCGTAGTGTAAGTAAAGAGAGAATAATCAGCATTGGACTGGAGAAAACCATACTCTTTTAAAGCAGTAACAAGCTTGGAAAACCAACACCTCGGTGCTTGTTTCAAGCCATATAGTGACTTTCGAAGACGACAAACCATATCAGGTTCAGAAGATCCAAAACCAGGTGGAAGCTTCATATAGACCTCCTCGTTGAGATCCCCATGCAAAAAAGCATTATGCACGTCCATCTGATGCAGCTCCCAATTTTTAGATGCTGCAACGGCTAAGAAAGCACGAACCGTGACCATCTTTGCAACTGGCGCAAAAGTCTCGTTATAATCAATCCCGGCAATTTGGTGATTACCAAAAACAACTAAACGAGCTTTAAGCCGTTCAATACTGCCATCAGAGTTGTACTTGATTTTATATACCCATTGACTACCAAGAGCACGTTTACCAGGTGGTAATTTTTGCATAATCCAAGTACCATTATTCTCTAAAGCATGAATTTCTGTTTGCATAGCATGACGCCATCCTACATCTCTCATAGCTTCTTTAAATGATTTCGGTTCACAACCTGCAGTAACAACGGCAAGAAAATACCAATGGCTAGCAGAAAATTTTGCACAATTAATATAATGCGTTATAGGAAAAGGCGTACCTGAGGAAGCAGATGTCGCGGGTGAACTTGGAGAGAGAGTAGATGGACTTTTTGTGAGAACAGTGTTAGTAACATAGTCACGAAGTCGAATGGATGGAACTTTTTCACGGCATCCACGTCCGATGTGAGGTGTATCGGTTGCATCCAGAGCAACCCCTTCTGCCCCCCTTGTAGATGGATGGTGGTGTGGAGATGCAGGTGTAACATTTGGGCTTGACTGTGATTCATTGGTTGTTGGAGCAATAATGGGATCAGGTTCTAAAGTGGTAGTTGTTGGGCTTTGGGTGGAGATGTGTAGTGGGGAGGATTCATTTGCAGGCTCAGGTTCTTCAGACAATGGTTCGGGTTCTCCAAAAATGTTAAAGTCAAAATCATCATCACCCAAATTCATGCTTCTAAGATTACATTTAGAACGAAAAGCAGCAGGTGCATTTTCAGCAAATGGAAATTGATTTTCAAAGAATTTAACATCTCTAGAAACAAAAAAACTTTTATTTTCTAGATCAAAAAGTCTCCACCCTTTCTTACCAAATGGATACCCAACAAAGACACATTTTCTACTTCGACTTGCAAATTTATCATTCTTAGCTCGTTGATTATGGGCATAACATAAAGTACCAAATACTCGCAATTCATCAAAAGATGGCAAAGTATTAAATAAAATTTCATAAGGTGTTTTATTGTGAAGAATACTTGAAGGTGTTCGATTGATCAAATGAGAAGCTGCTAAGACACATTCACCCCAAAAATAAAGACGAAGATGACTTTGAAAACGCAAGGCCCTTGCCACTGTCAAAATATGACGGTGCTTACGTTCAACTCGGCCATTCTTTTGTGGAGTCCCCACACAAGAGGTTTGAAATAAAATCCCATTTGAAAGAAAATAATCTGTCAAACAATTAAACTCCATCCCATTATCACTTCGAACAATCTTAACCTTTTGTCCAAATTGTCGATCATACATAGCCAAAAATGACATAAACATTTTAAATACCTCTAATTTATCAATCAATAAATAAATCCATACAGCTCGAGAAAAATCATCCACAATAGTTAAAAAATAACGAGCTCCACAAGAAGAAACTGTATTGTAAGGACCCCATAAATCACAATGAACCAATTCAAAAATTCGGGAGGCCTTATGTTCACTAAGAGAAAAAGAATCACGAGATTGTTTGGCACGAGGGCACACATCACATGCCTTATTCAATTTATCACTAGAATTACGTAAGAAAGGTAATGACTTTACTACTTTCTCTGAAGGATGTCCAAGACGTTGATGCCAAAGTTCCAACAAAGATGAAGAACCATCCACTGAGATAGCTTGCACTGTTGACGGCTGCCGGAAGTAGTAAAGTCCATCTCTCCGTTCACCCGTTCCAATCAGCTTCCTCGTATGACGGTCCTGTATAACACACATATTAGAAGCAAATTGTACAAAACAGTGCATGTCATCAATGAGTTGTGTGACTGAAATTAAGTTGCAGTGCAATTTAGGAACATAAAGAACATTTTTAAGACACAATCCATCGGAGAGCCTCATACTTCCCCTTTTAGTAGCAATTATTTTTTGGCCATCAGGAAGTCCAACAGGACATGCAACTATATCATGAACATCACACAAATATGATTCATCCCCCGTTACATGATTTGAAGCTCCGGTATCAATAATCCAAGAGATCTTAGAAAACTCACCATGTAAACGATCAGTAGAGGATTGAGTATTACCAAACATAGTAGCTATAGTCTGCCATTGTTCCGCAGTCAAATTAGGAAGAGAAGCAGGTGTGTTTGACGTGCTGACTGCATCATTGGAAGAATTTCTTGGCCCACTGACTGAGGCTCCAACCATATTGTTGCAGCCATCTACTGCCATCGCTCGCACGGTGACTCCTTTACCACGACCAGTCGCAGATGGGTCTGTACCACGACCACCACCTCCTTTGCTGCGAGCATGAGTCGCTCCTTGAGTGCGAGGTCTATCGCCCCACCATTCTGGATACCCAAGAAGTTGAAAACATGTAACAATGTCATGTCTAGATCGATGACAATGAGAACACAGTAGTCCGGATTTGTCTTTCTTATCTGGTTTCACTCGGCCACGCCCTTCTGGATGAACAGCAAAGCCCACCACTTCCGGTAGAGATTCTCGAGCATGAGTAATTCCACAAACACGTTCTTCTTGTGTAATTTCTTGATAGGCACGATCAAGAGAAGGTAAAGGTTCTTGGGATAACAAAGTAGTACGTAATTGAGCATAATAATCAGAATTTAAACCCATCAAAAATTGATGAAAACGTTCATTGCTTCGTCGTTTTTCATGTTCCTTTCCCAAATTACATTCACATTTTCCACACTTACATGTAATAATAGGTTCATGATTAGCCAATTCATCCCACAAAACCTTTAGCTTTCCAAAATATGTAGAAACATACATGATCTTGGATTGCTCACACTTAGCCAAATCAGTTTGTAACTGTTGAATTCGGGGACCATTGACAACAGAGAAGCGAGCCTTCAATTCATCCCACAAAAGTTTAGCGTCATCATAAAAGGAAATAGTAGATTTAACCTATTGATCAATAGTGTTCATTAGCCAGGAAACCAACATCGAGTGAATGGTAAGCCAATCCTCCGTTGTGAAAGGCGCTTTGGGTTCCATAATCGTGCCATCGACGAAGCTGTATTTCCGGCGGGATAGTAAAGCAAGACGCACAGACCTTGCCCATTCATCATAATTGTCGTGTCGAAGTCGAACCGGAGTGATGAGATCTCCAGGTCTGTCTTGTGAGCCAAGGAAAAAAGGAGACGTATGATCATTTCGAGAAGTCATTGCCGGACGTGTATCTTAGCCGTGTGGCTCTGATACCATGAAAAGAAATAGTGAATGGCTGCCTTTTTATTGATATCTTCTGCCATATATATATTACACGAGAATAAGTAATCTGAGACTAGAAATATATAATACAAAAGAATAGGTAATCTGAGACTAGAAATGAGGAAACCTATTCTAACTAATTCCTAAACTCACGCTTGACCATATATACACTATTACATTAAAAGAATGTGTCAATATATCTCAGTAATATCTCAATAAATTTGAACCCAAGACATCTACCAAAAACTTAAATTAGACGTCTTGCCACACCACTGAATTAATAGTCATTGACACTAACTATCAATATTTAGATTGTCAATTCATCATGGGATGTAGTAATCGAATATAAAACTTAGATTGGAAGATAAATATTGGACAAGCAAATTCTATCCATACTTATGTTTACAATTGAACTTAAAGGCATACATACATATACGTATATGTATCTCTGTACTTGTAAAAAAAATTCTAAAAAAATATCAAATGTTTTTTACTTTTAAGGTGTAACTGATTTTATGCATAGATATTGAAGGCTTTTTATGTTACGTTAGCTAGTGGATATTGCTACACTGACTATATTTTATCGATCATTCGTTTAGAAACAAAAGAGAAACCTACATGTTTTGTGTAGATCTTCGTATGCCAAATTTTCAATTATTAGTAATGAATTACCTAGGATTAGAATTAGTGAGTAGCCCTAGTGGTACCTGTTTGGCTTATAATGCCAAAGAACGGATTTTCGGTCCTAAAATCTAAAATCATTTCTATAATACAAGTAAACAATCAAGTGATTATGTAATCTACAAACCTTAATGGAAGTTAATATGAACGTCCCTTCTTGAGGTGTTGTCTGTTCATAGTTATACACACAAAATTATTAGTCAGGGTAAGTTTCTATTTTTACATGATACAAATGAATATTCGATCTGTTCTTATTTGAATTCTCTTGAAATAGGATCGATCACATGTCAAAAGCTCTTAACCTTTGAAGGTTTGTTACTGCATGTAAAGCTATATGTGGATTGTGAATGTGATGATCATTCAATTTATTTATAGAATATGAAATGTAAGGTTTGTAGCATATGATAGTATCACACACAGTAATACTCACATGATTTCAAATATAACTGCACTTTACATTGCACCAACACCCTTTCTCTTTCGATTAAGACAATTTATTAGAAGAATCCAAATGGAAAATGAATCACGTTAAATTTCAACCGAAGATGATAAGGATTCATCCAATGGTCGTAAATCACTGTCCATTTTAGGTATAAACATAAGGTTGTGTTTGGTTTGTTAATTTTAGTTTTGGTTTTTCGTCCATACAAAAATGCACACGACGCATTTATATTATCAAAAACGAATAATTTAGAAAACGAAGTTAACATACAAAATAGAAAACAATTTTTTTATATTTATTTTCTGCATTTCGAGAAAAAACAAAAGTACGTGAAACAATCTATTCTTCCGCCGTCCCTCTAACCCTTTCGTTCTCTCTATTGGAAATAAACTTGGTTTTTAGGAAACGTCAATTATGTTGATTATAATATTTGTATTAATAGAAATGTCAAAATAAAAATAGAGAAAAATCTTGACTTATCAGATATGTAATTTGAAGTACTTCAGAATATGCTTCGTCAAGAAAATTCTAGAAAACGGAAGATTATAGAAAAATCTAGATATTGTATCACACTATAAATATATAGGAATGATTTCTCTCATTTGATCGAAGCAAAGTAAATGTAATTGTAAGCAAGCAAAAAGAATAAAAGTGCAAAGAAAATAAAGCTATTTCCTCGTTTATAAATATTCTCTCAATCTCCATTAGTAAATTAAAAAGTTTTTCCCTTCTTCTTCCTCCTATAGAAATTTTCCAACAGTGGTATCAGAGCTTGAAAATCCTTTTAAAATTTTCCAATAGTGGTATCAGAGCGAGGTTGCTAATCAAAGAAGATGACAAATGGAATGACTCTTTTTTAAGTTCCTTTATTAAACAAGGAGAATTATGAAAATTGGAGAATTCACATGAATGCAGTGCTTGAATCACAAGGTGTGTGAGATGTCGTAGAAAATGGGTATGAAGAACCCGTCGATGTCACCACTTTATCCCAAAGTAAAAGAGATAATTTGAAGAGTTTGAAAAAGAAGGATTTATAAGCCCTAGTTATCATTCATCAAGGTTTGGATGATGATATGTTCGAGAATGTAGCAAACGCATCTACTAGTAGGGAAGCATGCAAACAAATTGGATGGGTTAAAAATTGCAAGAGTGAAATTATGGAAGAATTCAAAGATAACATATATGACTCATTTAAAATTTATGATACCGAAACTAGATGGAAGTTAGAGCGCATACTTTTTGGAATATTCTATGGCAATGAAGAATGAAGAAATGAAAGGCGCATCAATGAAGTTGCCTCAAAGATTTTGATAATGGGAAATAAGAAGAAAAGAAAAAGGAAAGTTTGATAATTTCTTTATTTCTACCGAAGCATGTAAATATAAAGATTGGAAATCTTGATTGAAATTACAAAACCCAGTTTACGGGGGAATGTTGGAAATAAACTTGGTTTTTTTAGAAAACATTGATTTTCTTAACAATTTTAGTCTCTCAATTTATGAAAATGCCAAATCAAGCATAGAAGGAAATATAGATATCTAATATGTAATTTGAGAAAATCCTAGACAAAAATTTAGAATTATTAAATATGTAATTTTAGAGAATTCTAGAAAATGCATGGTCAAGAAAAATCTAGATAATGTATTATACTATAAAAGGATATTGTCTCTCATCTCTTGTATCTAAGCAAAGTAAATGTAATTGTAAACAAGCAAAAAAAATAAAAATGCAAAAAAAATAAAGCTATTTCCTCCTTTATAAAATATTCTCTCAATCTCCATTAGTAAATTAAAAAGTTTCTCCCTACTTCTTCTTCCTATAGAAATTTCCCAACAGTGGTATCAAAGCTTGAAGATCCTTCTAAAATTTTCCAACAGTGAGTTGATCAATGTTTGAGAAGATAACTAATGCACAAACTAGCAACGGAGCATAGGAGATTTTGAAGAATGCTTTTAAAGGCATCGATAAAGTGAAGAAAATTAGACTACATACTATGCGAGGTGAGTTCGAATCTTTATATATGAAATTATCAGAATCAATTGATGATTATTTTTCTCGAGTTTTATCTATTGTAAATCAAATAAAAAGATATGGAGAAAAAATAGAAGACTCTAGAGTTGTTTGAGAAAGTTCTACGATCTTTAGATTTAAAATTTGATTACATAGTTGTAGCAATTGAAGAATCTAAAGATATAGGATCCATGACTGTTGATCAACTGATGGGCTCACTTCAAGCGCATGAAGAAAAATTGAAGAGAAAGGGTAAAGAAAAGCTATTAGAGCAAGCTCTTCAAACAAAACTCACCTTGCGAGAAAATGAGACATTTAAAAATGGATGAAGTCAAAACCAAAGCGAAGAGGTCGTGGTCAAAGCTAGGGAAGAAATGGCTATCATAGAAAGGAGAAAAGGAAAAATATATACAACCCAAGAGGTCGAGGAAGATGAGGAAATAAAGGAAAATGGTAGATCAAGTCATGATAAATCACAAATAAAATGTTATAATTGTAATAAATTTGGGTATTTTGCTTCCGATTGTAGATCCACTTTTTATAAAGTCCAACAGAGAACAAATTTTGCTAAAGAAAATTCCGCACTGCTGTTGGCACATTAAGAAGATGAAACTAGCGATAATAATACATGGTATTTGGACACGGGGGCAAACAATCATATGTGTGGAAGGAAGAGCATTTATATGGAGCTTGATAAATCGGTAAGTGGAAACATTCATTTTGAAGATGAATCTAAAATTCCAGCTAAAGGAAAAAGAAACATACAAATAAAGTTGAAGAATGGAAAGAATGAATTTATTTTTAATGTTTATTACGTGTCTAAAATAAAAACAAATATATTAAGTTTGGGGCAACTTTTGGAAAAAGGATATGATATACACATGAAAAATAAAAGTCTTTTAATGGCAGATGGTAAAAGAAATTTAATTGTTAAAGTGGAGATGTCAAAAAATAGAATGTTCCCATTAAATATCTCGAATAATGTTGCTAAATGCTTAAAATCATGCTATAAAAATTCATCATGACTTTGACATTTAAGGTTTGGGCATCTTAATTTTAGGGGCTTAAAATTATTAAAAAACAAAAACATGATGAAAGGTTTACCATCAATAAATCATGAGAACCAAGTATGCGAAAGATGCTTATTTGGAAAACAACCATGAAAATGTTTTCCAAAACAATCAACCACAAGAACCAAAGAACCATTAGAATTAATTCATACGGATATTTGTAGCCCTATAAAACCACGCTCACTTGGAAAAAGTAACTATTTTGCACTTTCTATTGATGATTTTAGTAGAAAAACTTGGACTTATTATCTCAAACAAAAATCAGATGATTTGATGCTTTTAAGAAATTTAAGGCCTTTGTAGAAAATGAAAATGGTTATAAGATCAAAGCTATGAGATCTGATCGAGGTGAAGAATTTACATCAAAAGAGTTTGAGAAGTTTTATGAAGAAAATTGAATCCATCGTCCATTAACAGTCCCGTACACTCCACAACAAAATGGAGTTGTAGAAAGAAAGAATAGACCACTTCTTATCATGTCACGAAGCATGTTAAAAAGAAAAAATGTTCCAAAAGAGTTTTGGGCTGAAGCCATCGAATGTGCGGTGTATTTATCAAATCGCTCTCCAACTCGAAGTGTGTGGAACAAAATCCCCGAAGAAGCATGGAGTGGTAGAAAACCATGTATATCTCACTTGAAAGTATTCAGAAGCATTGCATATGCCCATGTGCCAGATCAAAGATGCTCCAAATTAGATGATAAAAGCGAAAAATACATTTTCATTGGTTATGACTCACGGTCAAAGGATATAAGTTATATAATCCTATTAATGGAAAAGTTGTTGTTAGTCGAGACGTGGAGTTCGATGAAGAAAATGCTTGGAATTGGAACAAACAAGAATATGATTATAGTTTCTTTCCGCTTTATAAAGAGGAGTGCAACAATGATGTGGAAGAAGAGCCCATTAGTCCAACGCCGTCATCTCCTTCATGTGGATGATGTGAAAGAATATCCATTTGAAGAAAGCTCAAATGAAAGACCACCACACATGAGATCTTTGCGAGGGTTATACAAGGTAACTCCAATTTCCAACGATGTTACCTTATTTTCACTTTTTTGCCAATTGTCAACCAATAGGTTTTGAAGAAGCGAAGCAAAACAAAAGATGGAGGAAAGCTATGAATAAAGAAAATAAAGTAAGCGAAGTTGATGCAAATGATGAAAAACACGAAAGCAAAGGAAATGAAATTCAAGAGATTGAAGGAGATTTAAAATATGAGCAAAAATTTGAAGAAATAAAAATAGAGAATATTAAAGAAGTGAAAAAGCAAAAGGTCGAAAACGAAGTAAAAAAGAACAACGATGAATTTCACGAAGATATTGGATTGGTTAAAGAACGCAAGAGCGGAATTAATAAAGAATGCAAAAACAACACATATGGCTCATTCGAAATATACAACCCCGGAACAAGTTGGATATTTAAACACCCAATTTTTGGAATATTCTATTGTAACGATGGAGAACGAAACGAATGAAGTACAAAAAGGATTTGTAAAATTGCATCGTAGATCTTGCCAATGGAAAAGAAGAACAACGCAATAAAGAAACGTTGGATATTTTTTTCATTCCTACAGAAGCACGTAAAATTCAAAGATTACGAGACATTCTCGGAGTTACAAAATCAAGTTTACGAGAGGATGTTGGAAATAAACTTGGTTTTTAGGAAACATCAATTATGTTGATTATAATCTTCGTATTAATGGAAATGTCAAAAAAAAATAGAGAAAAATCTAGACTTACCAAATATGCAATTTGGAGTATTCCAGAATATGCTTGTCAAGAAAATTCTAGAAAACGAAAGATTAAAGAAAAGTCGTGATATTGTATCACACTATAAACATGAATGATTTCTCTCATTTGATCCAAGCAAAGTAAATATAATTGTAAGCAAGCAAAAAGAATAAAAGTGCAAAGAAAATAAAGTTATTTCCTCCTTTATAAAATATTCTCTTAATCTCCGTTAGTAAATTAAAAAGTTTCTCTCTTCTTCTTCTTCCTATAGAAATTGTCTAGATATTGTATCTCATCCGTCCTTCTTTCATCCCTTCTGTCGTCCGTTCATTCTTCTCATATTTGAGATACATATTGAAAATCGAAAACACAAAATTCGTTTTTAAACTAAACACTACCTAAGTTTTTCGAGGAAAGAGGAAACGAATCTATGGAAGGATCAAGTGACACAATCTATCTTAAAATTTGAATATTTAACTGGAAGAACTGATGCTAAATGAGTCACCAATGGTGCATGTTCAAATAATTTTAGCAATTTATGAGCATGTTTTGTATTATGCTGGGGTGTTTTGTTTTCTAGGAAGTTAACCTTCACTTATTTGAGAAATGCCACTTAGTTTGTTACCAACCAAAAAATAGTTTTGTTTTGTAGTATAGATGCAAAAAGAGGTGGTTGAAATTGAATCATGCTACTGACTATCCTCCAATGTGCTGTAGTTGTTTGGCGGTGACTAGAATGCAAATAAGCTGACATGATTTGTATTTTGAATTAATTTTTGAGTATTTTCTGGAAGAAAATCATGAAACAGGCTTTTAAATTATAATTGATGCCTGTTGTTTATTGGTACATATCCATCTAGATTATCATTTCTAGTGCTGGATTGTTGATCAAAAAATGAATGGTGCATATTAGAATAGTGTTTTATTCACGCTCAGTTTTTATTTTGCGATGCACATGACACTCGTATTTCATTTGTATACATGATATTCTATTGTTTCATACTCCTTTGGTTTGAGTCTATTCATCAATGAAAGATGATGTTGCGTACATTGCAGTATTTCAGTTATTCTTGCTATTTCAAGTATTTTAATCATGTCAATATTTAATATCCAGTAAAGGTCTGTATCAGTACAGAATTTGTGTGAAGCTAGCAAGGGCTGATACAGAAGAATTGGTAAATAAATTTCGGAAAGACTGAACACAGGGATGGTCATTACTCATGCGGAAACAGATTGTGTAAGCTGTGCATATAATATATATCTCCATATATTATAGAGTTGAGTTTGTGTGTGTGTAAAGATATTTCATCACGACTTAATTCTTTCCGAGTCTCTTGACTTAACTTTTCAAAGTCCTTGTATCATAAATTTAGTGGGTCAGCTAATAGCTACAGAACTTACAACCCTGTTTCGACTCAACTGCAGCATTGATTGCTCTAATATCTTCATTTAATTCATGTTTACTTTCCTTCTTTCAGATTCTTACTTAACTAGAATAATTCATTTATGATTTATTAAGATTGCTCAAGAAAGGTACCTTTTTTTCCTTTGTGATCTCTCCTTCAATTGTTTTCATGATTTTTTGATTCTCTATGGAAAACTTACGGTATAATTTACAAGTTATAAGAGAATAATCCATTTTAGATTGTTTGGAAGTTATATTTCATCTCATGGGTTGACTGAGACAGATTCACTTTTTGCAACTAACAAGAATTGTTAATGGGTTTTGCTCAAGTAAGCATATTTGTTGATTCAAAGTATTTTCAAAAATAATAATAATTGGTACTGTATCAGTTTTCGAACACAAATCCTCTAGATCCTCACTCTAAAATCTTGCTACTAGACAGGTCCTTGAAAACTGAATGTCTTGCTGTTTTAACATTATTACCAGTTAATTCAAAGTTATAAATACTTCTTAAAAAAACAATATATGTATAATACCATATATTGTTTTAGGACCAAATATCTAATAGATAAACTTTAGAATTGTGATAACTTATGTAAGTATTACTTTGTTCCAATATGTATCACCCTTCTAATAGGTTTTGGAGCTAATGATATTGGAGTGCTTCAAATTTTTAAATGGAAAGAAGAAAGGTAAACCCCAAACAACAAAGTCATCCTCAGTTAGGACCAGCAGTACATTATCACCTGATCGTGAAATTAGAATATCAAGCTCCACGTTTGATTCTCAAAATACTTCCAATACCAGTTCTGATTCTTTAGAGAGGCCTCAGTATCCTAGCATCTCTCGGTTAAAGCTGAGCAATCTACGTGTTTTTACTTTCTCTGAACTAAAGAATGCAACAAAGAATTTCAGTAGATCTTCGTTGCTTGGTGAAGGTGGCTTTGGTTGTGTATATAAAGGCGTTATTAGGGAAAATAAAAATTCAAATTTAATGATTGAGATTGCTGTTAAGCAATTGAGTCGACATGGAACACAGGTTTGTTTTGACTACTAAATCACTAAGGCAAGAGTTTTGATTAGATATTTAGGTTTGGTTTGAACTATCATATACAAAATCCCATGGTTTAATTTTTTTTACCAACTCTAACACAGCATAGGATCCTGATACAGGAATATTTGTGTGTGTTCATGATTGTTTGGTAACTTTTGTGTTTATAATAAAATAGGGGCATAAAGAATGGCTTACAGAAGTGAATGTTCTTGGCATAGTGGATCATCCGAATCTTGTGAAACTAATTGGTTACTGTGCTGATGATGATGAACGAGGAATTCAGCGGCTTCTTGTATATGAATACATGCATAATGGAAGTGTGATGGATCATCTGTCACCAAACTCTATTGTACCTCTTACGTGGAATATGCGGTTAAAAATTGCTCTTGATGCTGCTCGCGGCTTGACTTACCTACACGCAGAGATGGACTTTCAGGTGAAACTCGGCTTGTTTTTATTTTATTTTTCTTCTCCATACTAATCCAAAACTTTCTGTATAATATTCACGAACTATGGATCAACTATAAATAACAGATCATATTTAGAGACTTCAAAACGTCCAACATGTTACTGGATGAGAACTGGAACACAAAATTGTCAGATTTTGGTTTAGCTAGGCGAGGA
This sequence comes from Allium fistulosum, assembly GCA_030737815.1. Taxonomy (NCBI): domain Eukaryota; kingdom Viridiplantae; phylum Streptophyta; class Magnoliopsida; order Asparagales; family Amaryllidaceae; genus Allium; species Allium fistulosum. The sequence goes on from CM060903.1 coordinate 858,372,146, forward strand.
CCGGAGGGTGAATTAACTCATGTATCAACGGCTGTAAGTACACAGCTTGCAAGTGAATCAATCTATTGCACTTTACACACTAATTCCTGTTTTTTGTCTAATGCAATTATATATCATAGTTTTTGAGACCCCAAGAACACATAAATTAATTAGTAAATCCCAGTTGGAATGACAAAGCGAATATTAGAATCCTCTGAAACTGTCACACATGATTGATCCGTTGATATTTGTATGAAAACACTCTTTTTAATAGAACAAAATTTTACTTACAAATGTATCTGAACTTTTACTGCACAAAGGAGGACTTGATTTTTTTAATATAGAGGAAAATAGTGACAAATTTTGGAAAAAAATTCAGATTGAAGAACAAGAAGCTTTTTTTTAGACTAAAGGACAAAACTAATTATAACTATCATTTTGTATAGTGTAAATCGAATATAATGCTAATTATAACTAACATTCTGCCATTCAATTCAAAAATAAAACTTGATTTCTTTAAGTTTATTTTTCCTCTTCAAAGTTTGTCATTCTTCATAATTCCCCTTTTGATATATTAGAGTATGAAACATGCATTTTTTAAAGAGGAGGAAGAATGATACATTTTTATTTCTGAAACCTAATATGTTTGTTTAGCACTTGATGTTTAGTGTCTAGTTTTTAGATGAGCTATGTCGTATACATCTCAATACAATAAACAATAATTTGACATACTCTCTTCTTACACCCTATTAGACCCCAATCGAGCTAATAACTTTTTTTTCTATATTTATACTTCACTCTTTACAACATAATCAACCAACATAAGGTTTGATTCAGTTCCATAAAACCAATTTTTTTTTGAGATTTTTCAAGAGTGTTTTAGTTGTGAAATTCATTTTTTTCCAGATTGGGATTAATGAGTGGGTATTCAGTATTGTGATAGATATAACAACACTCACAAGTACACGAACTATAGTTTGTACACAGGTACTTTGACATATGTTCCATCAATCATCCTCTGTATGGCAAATAAACTGTACTAGGACTTTACATGGGTTTCTGAAATAATACAAATGCTTGTTGAACTGAGAAAATGGCAACACATATATATAGATGTGTGTGTATACATACATCTATATATCATGTGTGTGTACGCATGTGTGTGTATATGTATGTATGTGTTAGGGTTGTCTCGCATGTTTAAAGGAGGAACGACGGTTCGAATTTGGAAAGTGCCACATTGCTTAATAACTTGAAAAAGTGGTGTATAAATATGGATTGGTAGGCATATAACATTGGGGATTCTTTTTGTTACAACAAAGTGTGTGCCAACCCAAATGCGTACGCCACGTGCTACATACATATATGTGTACGTGTGTATGCACAAATCACTTCACACATGAAAGGTTTTTGCTTTATCTGGGATTTTGCACCTCTTATTTAGTATCTCAGTGATTTAACTAGATTAGCTATCATTGGAATAAAATGGTTTGGTTCATGGAACATACAATTAATTAATTACTGTTCTTTGATTGGAAAAATATGAATAACAGGCAGTAGGAACAATGGGGTATGCCGCTCCAGAATACATGCAAACAGGACACCTGAGCGCAAAGAGCGACGTATGGAGCTATGGAATAGTCCTTTATGAACTCATAACAGGCCGCCCTCCAATAGATGTAGACCGCCCAAGAGGTGAACAAATGCTCTTAGAATGGCTCAAACACTATGTAACCGACCCCAAAAAATTCCACATGATATTAGATCCCAGAATTGATGCACGACAAGCCTTGAATTCGGCACAAAAACTTGCTGCCATAGCGAAAAAATGCCTTGTGGGCAACCCCAGGTCTAGGCCTAATATGAGCAAAATATTAAAAATGATGCAAAAACTCGTGGATAATGAAAATATTGGAAACAGTCCAATGCATGGGTTAGCGATGAATATTGCTTGTAAGGAAGAAGTTGGAGAAGAAATATTGAACTTGAAACGATGAAAAAAATTGGGGTGGCGAGAACGGACTGCTAAATTTGTGATGGTTTTTGGTTGATAAAAGTTTAGGACACGGGGATAGTTGACTCATGTATGAGTGCATATAGGTTTATTCATTTTCCAAATATATTTTTTTATCTGAGTTTGATAAATGTCATAGAAAATCAGTAAAACGACAACGGATTATGTGCAAGTTAGTCATATATATTGATACCAAATGCAGTAATTGATATTTAAGACCTTCGATACCCTGTTGCCATAGATTATTATTGTTATTATTATTATTATTATTATGTAAAATGATTTGGTTTACTAATTTATGTATACTAGGTTCTTGCTATCTTACTCCGTTTTATCAAATTAAGGGTGTGTTTCCGCGCAAATTGAATTAGAGGTTACATGCTAGAGGTTGTGCTGTTTTTATACAGAAATTTATTTCGAGTTTGGATAGGAAGTATTGAGTAATGCAAAGTGTGTATTTTTTTATTTGCAATAATATTAGTTGGTAATCACTAATTAATAAATATTTCAAATTTAATATTTAATAAGCAATAACAGAAATAAAATTCAAATTTGAAATTGAATACATTCAAATACCTACTACAAATTCAAATACAAGTTCAAACTAAAAATACCTAATACATAAAATTCAATAAAAATAAATAAAACCAACGATGATAGTCCGCGATAAGGAATTATTTAAATATTCAAATCTTGAATTTAATATGAATAAAATGATTTCGAAAGCTCATTTAAATTCCGTTTAAATAAGAAATGAAATGGTAAACTTTTAATTATTAATTAAAAGCGATTAAACTGGTTTTAATGACAATGCTTTTTATTATTAACGTGTGAAATTATTATCCCGAGACACCGTCTCGAATTTTGACGAAATTAGTGTCATTGGATCCGGAATAATAAGTTGTTATACGCCGACAAGTTTCGTAACGATCGGACGTGCTGTGTGGTCGTACGTGCTGTGTGGTCGTACGTGCTCGGAACGCGTAGCGTTTAATTTGAGAAAATAAGATATAATAAATATTTTCCTACAAGTACACCTTATTTCACATTCCTTTCTTCTTCACTCCTGTAAATAGTCGCCTCCCATTCATTTTTATCAATTAATTAAATCATCGGTTTGGATCAATGAAATTCGATGAGAGCGGATCCGTCGGCTTCGGGTGGGAGTGGGCTACGATTCCATGTGCGTAGTTTTGCGTGGGGTGATGTTGGACGAGCTTGACATGCCATGGTCGTGCCTAGGGTTGTGGATGGTCGGCGTTGTAGGGCGTTTGACGCGAAGCGGAAGTGTCATTGGATTTCTCTTAGGGAATCACACCTTTGGGCATCGACGATTTGGCTTCTGATCAACAACCGAGAATCACGACGTTAGGGCATACGTTGGTGGAGTGTCGGATCGCGATGAGAACGGGGAGGCTAAAGGGGAAATTGAAGGTGCCATGATGATCAGGGTGTGAAGGTAAGACGATTGAGGGTGGTCGAAGGTGGTGCGAGGGCCTGGGACAAAATGTGATGTCAAGGATGGTGGCAAGCGATCAGAGTCACGATTTTCTTTGGTCTATCGGACCTGGCATTTTGGGCAGCATCGCGAAGCCCGCGCGAAGTGGAATTTGGTGGAGTTCGTCATTTAGTGATCGTGTCAATGATACATGGGATGTGCACAAATGGGTTGGCGACAATTTGAATTTGAGAAGGGGGAAGATGATGAGTGGAGGGATTAATAGTGGGAAGGTAATTAAATGGAAATTGGCAATTAATTAACATTGATTAATTAACATTTAAATTCAAATTCTTAAAAAATCGTACCTTGTTCATACGAGGTCCAATCAAGACGCCATCTTCGCTGTTGCGCTCGTAGTAGAATTCTCCATGTCTGGGATTGATTTGGGGCTTGTGTGAGTTTACTCACTAGTTAATTGTAAAATTATTGTGTATATAATTGTTGTTGTGTTAAAATATAAATAGTATAACGAACAATCCAAGTTATTACTTTTGGACCCCACCTTGTTTTGTAAAACAAGTGCCAACATTATTATGTAGTATAATTTCTGCGGTAATCATCTGTAACATGTATCACGGCCCAAACTACTTGTTTACATGTTTGATATTGCTATTTGATTAAGTTGGAAATTATGTCGTGAATGTTTAGAGCGATATAGTCTTATGAAACGTGCTTTGAAATCCGTGATATTTAATATATGTTAAATCGAATAAATTGTGATATATTATGGAGATATATGTGTATGTATATTTGCCTATATACGTTTTGGTGTGTTTGACATAGAGGAATTAGTTTGGAAATTTGTGGAAATTTGAAATGGAAGTTGTAAATATTAGAAGTGAAAATGTCGTGATGGATGCACTTTGAAATCACTATGATCGGGGATTTTAAAGTTAACTTTAGAAGACATCCTAGGGCTTCTTCGTATTTTGAATAAGTACTATGAGTGTACTTATTATCGAAAAATATCAAGGTTTAAATATATGACTGATATCAATTATGGATTGTAAAGTAACGGTTTTTAATTATAAAACAGGTTTTTGAATAAATGTTTTAAAATAGAGTATAAATATTTTAAAAGTATATTTTAGTATATGGCTTAAAAAACTTGTCAAAGATTTTAATTAAGAAATAAAAGGCTTTTATATTATAATATCTTACAAATGGTTTATAGTATTTTATTAAATATCTTAGTTTTATAAATAAATTAGTATTGCATGTGTGTGTGTATCTTTTTAAAGGTATTTTAATATATTTAGATCTTTAAAAAGGAAGTTTGGGATTTGTAAAAGAATATAAAGGAGTTTTAAGATTATAATACTTATGTTATAATGGATGGTTTCGTAAACTGATTAAAAAGGCATATTACCTTGTTTAATAAATGAAGAGCACTTGGAGCTGTAAATGAATGTTTCAACGTAAATTTCAAGTGTAAAAGTGACTTTAAGTTTATAGTAACAATGTTTGGGCAACATTTGTTTTAACCCATTTAACTATACTTTTGAAAGGTGGTTAGGTCTTTGAAATAAAGTTTTAAAGATGACGATTAAGTGAAGTGTTTTGGGTTTGTTGTAAATAATGTTTTAGTAACATTTGTTTTTAAACCCTTGGATAATATTCTAAGAGGTAAAATATTGTTAAGTGATTTTGGAAAATTCTTAGATCTTTAGTAATGGAATTTTAAAGAGAATAACAAGTATGAATTGGTTTTGGGTTTGTTGTGACAATGTGTTAATAACATTCGTCTTTAACCCATTTTATTATACTTATGAATGTAAATAGATCTTTGAAAAAAATGTTTTAAAGGTTATCATAAGTGAAATGATTTTGGGTTTTTAGTGACAATGTTTGAGTAACATTTGTCTTAAGCTCTTTGAAATTGATTTGTAAATATACTTATACGGTCGAGATAAGTATATGAATACTTTTGACAATATCATAATATGTTGGAATGAATAGTGATGTTTTAATTAAATAGTGAAGTTTAATTAATAAATGAAGTTACATTTATAAAGAGTTTACTGAGTAAAATGAGTTTTACTGATAAAAGAGGATTTTAATTAATAAAGGAAGATTAATTAAAAGGGGATTAGAAGTCGTTTATATGACTCGATCGTGCTTGTGTGTTTCGATCGTACTTTGTGTGTTACTTCCTTATGGACAATATACACGACTTAGTTTCCCATATGCAATTATTTTCATTGTTATTAAATTTGATCAAATATACTATGGAAATATCTAGAAGAAGCACGAGGATTATATTATACAGTTATCATTGGTGATATTATACTGTACGTATAAACTCATTTTTCTCTTCTAGGAAAAATGATAAGGAAATTTATCTGCTTATATGGTTAGGAGATGATCTCCGCTCTTATGTATTGCTTGTTTATTTCCCAAAGAAACAGAGTTGAGATTAAAAAAAATTAGTCGATTGGTTTTGGAGCACTCGGTAAGCGGAGGAGTGTACTTATATAAGATGACTTGAAACTATAACCACTCCAAAGCTATATACATGTTCTAATCTTTAGAAGAGGTTCGTGATTTGTTCGAGATGTTGGAATCTATGTGGAGATTCGAGATTTGTTTGAGATGCTCGAACACATGTAGTTGTTCGTGATCTATTAAGGATGTGGGAATCCATGTGTGATTCTGAGATCTGTTGACATATGGGAATCCATGTGTGGCTCCAAGATCTATTCGAGTTGGAGCTTGTGTGGAAGATCTGTTCGAGTCGTGACTCATGTGTTGGAGTGCTGAACGTGACTTCACCATCGGTAATGACAGAAACCAAAGATAGGAGACATAGCCTATGGGGTTTAGCTAACTTAAAGGGTGCATGCACTCCATTCTAGTGATACTTACGGATTTGCATGCGAAAGTGATGTAACCCGGTGCCACATGTTCAGGCATGGACTAGCTATGTGTTTTCTGTAGTATATTTTATCTAGAGATATACGATGCTCGGAAGGATATCTCTGATCCTTGTGCAGGAGGACCGTTATTTAAATATTGAGGGCACCTACGTGGAAATCCTACACAATTAGCGAACGTGCCTTAACGGTTGTGATTGTACACCTATTATTGTTGTGATGCACACTCACGTGTGCCACAACTATGTGATTATTTATATTTCACATCTTAGACATTATCATTGGATTATATTATCATTGGATTTGGTTTGGTTATCGTAAGGTAAAAACTCGTCCATGTATATTGGCGGTGTGGTGTTACAAGATACCCTTACTTTGAAGGGTTTTACAATATAGCAATCCACATGATTTAAATTTCCCATGTTGGTTTACCAGACTGATCCGGATGTTATTTTCTTGTAATGCTCGGGTCAACTCGAGTATATTTTGAGGTTTAACTGTTTTTCATTGGAGCTCTTAGAGAGGATTCAGATGATTTCCTACCGCATTTTATTTCTACTGCATTACCTGATTTGTATCTATCAACGTTTGTGAGGACATGCAGTTATAACTATTCACGCTAATGATACGTTAGTTTTCTCTGATTGTTGTAGTATATAAAAAATTTCTTTTTTGTAAAGATCTTTTGAGATATTGTATATTTTCATTCCGCTGTGAGATTCAGATGTTTTCTTCTCCTCTTTCTTGTTTTTTTTATTTTCTTCCTTTTTTACCCTAACGTTCTGTCTTTTCGGCACTTGGGTGCTCGGCACGTGAATACCGTGGATGTATTAGTGTCGATATTTGAGGGTCAAAAAACCTGATCGTTACATGTGGTATCAGAGCTGAAAGTTAAGCGAGAACCTTGGCTTGGTGGGTATCACTCATTGAGAGATAGGCTAATGGAATGCCTTTTTATAAGTTGAGTGTATATATACGAGTGTGTGTATTTGTTATTGTTATAAAAATGATTTGTATTATGTTGATTAGTCTGTTCGGTGGCTTATGGATTCTGATCAACACGATTTGCTATCATTATTGATAGGGATCTCCAAACACTTAAACAAGGCAAACCGACACAATATTGTTTTTGAAATTGGTAAATGAAATAATTTTACCTAGGATTATATTTATATATAAAAGAATAATTTTCATAAATTGGTATAATTATTTATGATGTGTTTGTTTGTTAAGAAATGATGATATTCGATTATTATCATTTATTGTTTGGTTAGTTATGCTCGACTAGTTTATGAGCAGTTTTTCCTTTTCACTATATAGGTTGGGTAGGTAGTAACTTGTGGGGACATTGAAGTGAAAACCTTGTGAATTAAGTTTCACATTTTGACTATAAAGCGTTCGGTGATAATGTTGGGTTAAAATTTAACTTTATTAAAAGTTGTTTATTATAATCTTTGAGAAATAAAGATATTTAAAAGATAAATACTTATGTGATAGTTTTATATAAAAAGTGACTTATATAGATATGATTTATAACTATAGTTTATAAATATGAAAAGGATTTAGACTGAGAATTTGAGAACTTAAATCCTGATGTTTTAGAAATTGTTTTTCAATGTTTTGTAAAATGATATTAATATTATTTGAAAGTAAATATTTGGGAAATTTGTTTATGAAATTAATATCATGGTACTTAGTAATATTTATGAAGTATTTGATACCGTTTTGAAAATGATTTTGTTTAAGTTCGAAAGGCATGAGTTAGGAGTTCTGAACTTACTTCTGTAGTTCAAAATAATTCTGATGATGAATGCAACATTATCGGTATTTATTTTCGAGTTTCAAAGTGGGGGATGCTACTATAGTAGCTATGCTACAAAGTGTTTTGGTAGAATAGATTTTGGTTGAAATCCCGCAAGTATGATTTGGTATACAAAGTTAGAAGTACATATTTCAAAATGATTGAAATGGAAATCGGGTGTTTAGTCCTTAAGATTTCATTAAAGTTATATTATGGACACATATAGCCTATGCATTAGGATTGAATGGTCTATACATCATATGTGATGTGTTTGGTTAACAGTTTTCATTTATTGAAATGGAATTTTCGACAATTTTGAACAGTCGAGACTTCGAAATTTGTTATGGAATTTGAAGCTAAGTGTTTTGTGAAAATACAAAGACGAGTTTATATAACACTTGAACTTAAAAGATAGTAGCATTTATACAAGTTTTAAATTGATTGAATATCCATGTTAAGTAAAATGAATTGGATGTTTTTGTATATACTCCGAGGATGCAGTGGAGTATTATACGAGTATGAACTTAACTTATATAATGTTTAATGACTTGAAGTAAATTTTATGAAATGATTCATATATGATTTTAGTATTAAATCAAAAATAATATAAGTGATAAACGAACATGAATTAAAATGAAAATTAATTGGTGTAGTTAAGATACCAATTGAATAGAGTACGTAAGTTGTACGTAGATCATTTTATTCGCAATACCGGCTATTGATTTAGGATTGGAGTACATGGATTTCCAGGTGATTTTCATTAGTTCGAGCAAGGATTTTTCACTGGGTTCTTGAGGGCTTACACTTGATACAAATTCATATATGATCCTGAAGTTTTCTTTCATAGTATATGGCTATGTAAGGAGAACAGAGGTTTCTAATCAAGGAATCTGATCAGAGTCCGCACTAGGGAGGTGAAGTGAGATATACTAGCTCAGAAGTCAAATCTATGTGATCGAGCTAGTGATCAGATTTGTATTGCGTACGGATGATATATGTCTATTGTACAGGCTTTAAAAATATTTGTGCACTATGTGTGTTGGCTTGTGGAGGGTTTGGGGTATGACTATTCGAATTGCTTGAGGCCAAATGAGTGATCGACTGAGTAATACCTGAGGTTATTGAGTGTAAGGTAACACTTAGTAGATTGTTTATCATCATTGTGCGATAAGATGATTTCTGAAGCTGGGCAAACCATGAGCTTGTTTGCTAGTGAATGCAGTGCTGTGTGATGTTATTATGTGATGATTTCTTTGGTTGCTAGTGATTGCAATACCGTTGGGTATTGATGTGTGATTGTTGCTTTTGTTGCTCGTGTTAGTATTTCGGGGACGAAATTCTTTTAAGGAGGAGAATGTAATGATCCGGATTTTTGAACGTTGTATAGTTAAACATATAAATTATTTAAATATTTAAATCTTGGATTTAATATGAATAAAATGATTTCAAAAGCTCATTAAAATTCCGTTTAAATAAGAAATGAAATGGTAAACATTTAATTATTAATTAAAAGCGATTAAATTGGTTTTAATAACATTTCTTTATATTATTAACGTGCGAAATTATCATCCCGTGGCACTGTCTCGGATTTTGACTAAACTAGTGCCATTGGATCCGGAATAATGAGTTGTTGTGTGCTGACAAGTTTCGTAATGATCGGACGTGCTGTGTGGTCGTGGGTGCTCGAAATGCGTAGCATTTAATTTGAGAGAATAAAATATAATAAATATTTTCCTATAAATACACCTTTAACTCTTAACCTATTTCTCATTCATTTCTTCTTCACTTCTATAAATAGTTGCCACCCATTCATTTTCATCAATCAGTTATATCATGGGTTTGGATCAATGAAATTCGACGAGAGTGGATCCGTTGGCTTCGGGTGGGAGTGGGCTATGATTCCATGTGTGTAGTTTTGCGTGGGGTAATGTTGGATGAGCTCGACATACCATGGCCATGCCTAGGATTGTGGATGGTCGGCATTGTAGGTCGTTTGGCGTGAAGCGGAAGATGTCGTTGGATTTCTCTTGGGGAATCACACCTTTTGGCATCGATGATTTGGCTTCCAATCAACAACCGAGAATCGCGACGTTAGGGCATACGTCAGTGGAGTGTCGGGGCGTGATGAGCATGGTGTGGCCAGAGGGGAAATTGAAGGTGCCATGGTGATCAAGGTGCGAATGTAAGACGATTGAGGGTGGTCGGAGGTGGTGCAAGGGCTTGGGGAAAAATGTGACGTCGATGATGGTGGTAGGCGATCAGATGTCACATTTTTCTCTGGTCGATCAGGCTTGGCATTTTGGGCATCATCGCGAAGCCCGCACGAAGCGAAATTCGGTGGACGTCGCCTTTCATCATTCGATGGTCGTCCTCCTTATACGTTCAATCACCGATCCCTCTTTCAAGTTACCCTCCAACAAATCACTCTGCCACGTAGTTTCTAAACCGACCCTTCCATCCTCAAGCAACAACATCACCGATCCCTCCGTTTCATCCTCTGTACTTTTCTTTCTCTTCCTCTCCCACTTCACTGAACTCTGCATCGCCATCATCAGTCTCATCTTCTTCAAACTTAACCCATGATTATGACAAACAAAACCCATCATCTTATCACAAAATTAAAGGTTAAAGACAAGCAAACCTACCTAAGTATATAGAAAACGAGTTGCTCGAGAGGAGATGTTGGATTACAATTCAAATTGAAGATGGAGTGATGATCTAAATCAAGATAGAAAGGCAAGTTTACGGATGAAGGTGGTATTTAATTCAAAAGGAAGGGGTCGGGTTTTCAAGTTGGAAGGGGAGGGTTCGGGACCGAGCATGAAGAAAATAAGAAAGTCAAGGAAAATGAAACGAAGTAAGGTATGGAAAGGAGAGGGCTGGCTTATATACGAAGGTTGAGGGTTCAGTTTTCCTTTTCATTCTCCATGAAGCTAAAAGAGTTGAGTTCCCAACATAAGGAGGGATTGGGTACGATCCCTTGACTTGGGGATCCATCCAATCCCTGTCAACACAAAAAAAGAGAGAAAGGGGGGATCGGTTGAAAGAATGCCGACCCTTATGAACAAAAAAGAGAAAGAAAGGGGTCGGCCCTATTATATATATATATATATATATATAAATGAAGGAGGGGGGATCAGCTATAAGAATGTCGATCCCTATATACAAAAAAGAAGAAAGAAAGAAAAAGGGAAAAGGATTGGCTACGAACCCTATGTGCATGCAAGCATATATATAAAAAATATAAAAATGCAATGGAATTGCATATAACTCAATGAAAAATTGGCAACGACCCGTGAGCATGCAAGCACGTCCGAGAGCCAACGACAAGAACGTGTACCCGCACGTGCACGTGTACACTCTAAAAGTTCAATTTTTGAAATTGATAGAAATTGTATTAAAACCTGAAGCTTTCAAGGCCGAGACTGGATCAAATAGCCAAAGCTTATTAATATCGTAGAACCGTACATAGGTATCAACTGACAAAATATAATCCTGAATTTATACTATTGGAAATCGACCAAGCGTCATGAAGATCAAAGAGAGATACGATACTTCGGAAAATAGTTTGACGGAAGTACAATGACTATTCAAAAACTGGATGGATTTCTTATCGATGACTCTAACTTGCTTCGATCCAAAACATGTCATGTTCAACACAAGGCGTACTTTAGGGGGCCAGTGTTATCCGGCATTTTGACCCAGCTATATTTGAACTGATTGGACAAGTCAGATTTGACTATCATCATGGCTGGTAAGTCCAGAGTGATGATTGTGGGGGTCCAAAGATCAAGTACAGATGATAATATGAAGCCACGATTGAACGGAATTGAGAGATATGTAATGTAGAATGTTCAAAGTATGGAATATAGTTTAACATGGAAAAAGGATCGACTATAATCATTCTCCAATATAGGGATCGGCATATTTCAATCAAGCAAATGCAAGTCAATGAGAAATAATCAATATCTCAAGATCCATAAGTCCAATGCATATGAAATTTTATGAGTAAGATATGGGGATCCTAGGGAGCCTACCCTAGGGATCACACCTCCAAAAGATGAAGTAAGAGGGATTGGCCCTCTTCCCTCCATAGGGATCTGCTAAAATCGGAAAATAACTCACATTGAAGCAAAGATTGAGTAATAACTCAAGTTAAACTAATCCAATTGGCATGAAACTTGGAGGCTAAGCATATCATAACATAAAATAGCATCCATAGGGGTCGCACCTCCAAATTCCTCCAAAGTAGGCATCGGCACCAATCCCTATTCTTTGGAATTTGGGCCATGTGATTCCTCTTATGGGTCCATGTTGTTTTGGAGATCCGTCTACCGAATTTTCAGGAAGACATTTCACTGTCTTCCTCTATAAATACAGGCTTGGTAGTTTATTTTTGGGATTTTTACTCTACTAGTTGTTTTGTACTATATTGTAACCAAGGATTTCCATCAAATCCCTATTATACTTAGTTTACAAAGTGATTAATAAAGCTATATATTGAAAGTGGACGTAGGCAAGCAATTCCAAAGCACTATAAATCATTGTCTTCTTGTTATTGCTTTAATTTTCTGCTATTTAATTGCTTATCTCCTCTATTTTTATTTTATATTCTTCATTTATTTCTCTTCAAAACTTCTATTGGGTGTTTGTGCCAATTTTTGGTGCAAACATTTTGGTGCTTTCGCTGAGAAACTAGATTCTCAACCTTATTTGGATCCCATTGTTGCTACTGAATTGCATAAGTCCCTCGAACAGATCCGGAATTATCTTCAAGAAGCTTGTTCATTCTATTCAGATTTGCAAAATTCTAAGAAAAAAACTACCAACAATGGTTAGGAATACCAAATCTACATCTCAAAACGTAGAAGGAAACGAGAACGCTAGCATCCAACAGGGAGGTTCGAGCAATCTACTAATAGATGTGAATGCTACCAATCCAGTTGATGTCCAAAACCCGGCTGATTCCATCACAAGAGATGAATTCTAGAATCCGATGAGTGAGCTAGTGGATAGTCGCCGACCATTGAATCAGCAGATTCAAGCCATTATCGTTCTAATGAACCAACTCAATCAGCAACAGCATGAGAAAGCTAGAAGGGACCCAACCCCTTATTCTACATCAGAGAGTTCTAGTTCATCAGATGATTATCATAGATTCAAATGTCGCAGAATTGATGGATATCATATAGAAGCTTCAGGACATCAATAGGTAAATCAATTTGGCTTGCCGAGAAAGATCGGTGCCAATCCCTCTATAGGGATTGGTGCCGATCCCTCTTCCAGAGGATGGTGCCTACCTTTCCATGCTGGAGCCCAAACTGGAGCTACTACGATTAATTTAGATGGTATAGTTCAGATGGATACAGACCAATTACCTCCCTGGAATGATGACGAATTGAATGTACATGATATATAATCGAGAGGATGTTGAGCCAAGAAGGCGTGGAATGGCCTGTAGACATCGACCGGACCGTTCACATGAGGTGGAGCACTACCATCGCTTGGCTCCAACTATCCAAACGCCAGACTTACTGGCTATGTTTAGACAGCTGGTGAGGGATAGCCAAGACTTGACCAATGATGATCGGGGGATTTCGAGAAGCTATACTCCATTCACTAACAATATCTTACATGTAGAGTTTCCAAGGAAGTTTAGTATGTCGTCGATGCCTGCCTATGAGGGAAAAACCGACCCCAGACAGCACATCATGAGATATGAATAGCTGATGGATTCCATATGAGCCGATGATGTAACAACGTGTAGATGTTTTCCTATTACTCTCTTTGGCATAGCGATGATATGGTTTACGAGATTACCCCTGCGATCAATCTACAGATTTGAGGATTTAACAACGAAGTTTGTGGAGTAGTTCCGTATGCACGCAACTCGCCCCAAAGATGTATTGTCCCTATCCAGCATGATCCAGGCTCCCGAAGAATCGCTAAAAGATTATTTAAAAAGATTTCACACAATTGTCATAGAAGACAGTAATTCTAATAACCATTTAATATTGATGGCGGTAACGAGAGGGATTGATCCGGAATCTAGCTTTGGCAATTGGTTAGTTGGCAAACCACCTACAATATTGGAACGTTTCTATGCAAAAGTAGCTTAGTATTTGAGGAAAGAGGAAGCTAAATGTTCTAGGAAGAAGAATGTCGTGGGTCCAAGTGGAGAGGGAGTGCAGAGTAAATTGCAGTGAAGCAGCCTGGTGATAGTTCTGGAAAAGTTCAAGTGCATGTCCAAATCAAACCGAATCAACAAAAGAGGCGGTGATAGGAATCGTGAACGAAAGAGGGATTCTGGAAGAGGAAAGCCTAGGATTCCAATGTATGACACCTACACACCACTAAATACATCTATAGAGAACGTATATTTGTCTACCTGCAATACCTTGTAGTACAGGAAGCCACCTTCGAAAAAATCAACGGAGAAGCAGAAATAGACTGAAAAATATTGCCGGTTTGACAAATGTTATGGACATAACACGAATGAGTGTAGGCATCTCCAGGATATTATCGAGAAACTGATTTGGGAAAGAAAGTTACAATTTGTTAAAGCCCCGTAGGAAGCGGGCAGGGGACATCTGACCCCAACTAAGGACAAGCTTCGCATAGGGCCGAGGAGCTTGCGCGGACTGGTGGAAGAATAATGATCAATACAATAGTTGGAGGACCACATCCAGCTGATAAGAGTTGGCATGAGATGGAGTGATATGCTAGCACGATCAAGCATATGAATTTTGAATGTTGTTCGAGTACAGAAGATGGAGCTTTAGTAAAACAACATCATACAATGGCAGATGACATTGTGTTCAGAAACAGAGATGCAGGTAAGGTGGAGGCACCGACAATCGATCCAATGGTCATTTCGGCCATGATCGACCCCGCCTTAGTAAGAAAGATTTTGGTTGACTATGGAGGTTCCGTAAATATAATTTTC
Source organism: Allium fistulosum (assembly GCA_030737815.1). NCBI lineage: Eukaryota > Viridiplantae > Streptophyta > Magnoliopsida > Asparagales > Amaryllidaceae > Allium > Allium fistulosum. The sequence goes on from CM060903.1 coordinate 858,387,260, forward strand.
AAAAAAGCTTATGATCAGATGAGGATGGAAGCCAAGGAGTTGAAACCGTCTAAAACCTGCATTCATGGCTTTAATGGTGCTGCGACCAAAGCTATCAGGTATGTCTAATTTCCCATGGAGTTGGGAGAAGGTGACCGCAGGAGAGTGTGGATTTTACCATTTGTTCTCTTGGATGTTCACTCTCCATACAATGCTTTTCTGGGCCGACCAGCCCCAGCTGAATTTCAAGCAACTCTTGCCCCATGGTGTCTGACTTTGAAATTCCCACCTGATAACGGTGTTGGAGTTATGCATGGTGATCAGGTGACCGGACGTGCCTACTATGTGGCTGAGTTGAGAGACACTCAACGGAAGGAGAGAGGTAAGGGTGTGGATAAGTCACTCCGCATCCAAACAGCTGAAGATTGACAACCAATGCCAGAGCCTTGCCTCGAGCACCACAGTCGGTTCTATAAAGACATAGATCAGAGAGATGACGAGGAGAGCCCAAAGAGACCAAGGCCACACCGGATGAGCTGACAATTGACATAACATTCAACCATGATGACCCATCATGAGTCCTATAGATCGGATCACAGCTCAGCCCCCCAATGATGAAAGAACTTGCTGGTTTTCTCCGAGTGAATCTTGATGTGTTCGGTTGAACCATTCTGACATGTGTGGGATCTCGCCTGCCATTACGAGCCATACATTAAACATTGACCCGATGCATATCTGGTAAAACAAAAAGATGTAGTATGGATCCGAAGAGATCTGCTACCTTTAAAGAGGAGGTGCATAGACTCAAAGGTAGTAGGTTTATTCACAATGCCATCTACAATAAATGGGTATCTAATCCTGTACTTGTGAGAAAGGCGAATGGAAATGGCAGACATGTGTTGATTACTCGAACTTGAACAAGGCATGCTTGAAAGACAGTTTTTCCCTTCCAAGGATCGACCAGCTGGTAGACTCAATCGCATGACACGAATTACTATCTTTCATAGAAGTTTACTTTGGATATAACCAAATCCTGATGCACATTCCTGATCAAGAGCACACCAGCTTCATTACCGATGTTGGATTGTATTGCTATGTGGTAATACCATTTGGATTGAAGAATGCTAGAGCGACTTATCAACGCTTAGTTAAAAGAATGTTTAAAGATCAGATTGGAAAGACGATGGAGGTATACGTGGATGATATCCTCGTGAAGTCACGACGATCAAGCGACCACATTAGAGACTTGGCATAAATGTTTGATATCCTTCGTTATTACAAAATGAAGATCAATCCTCTGAAGTGTTCTTTTGGCGTTGCATCAGGAATGTTTTTGGGTTTCATCATCAATGCCTGCGGAAATGATTGAGTAGATTCAAGCAATTCGCAACATCCAAATGTCGAAGACCATCAAACAAGTACATAACCTAAATGAGAAGGTTGCCGCCCTGAGTCGATTTATTTTCAAAGCCACTAATAAATGCATTCCTTTCTTCGATTTGATTAGGAGAGGGAAAATGAACTTTGAATTGATGAAAGATTGTGAAGATGCATTCCAAGCTTTGGTGAACACTTAGAGAGGCCTCCCACCTTGTCAAAGTCGGTGGATCACGAAGACTTGTATATCTACTTGGCCGTGTCGGTATACGCTATAACTGCCGCACTGCTTCGCAGGGAGAATCGAATCCAGATATCAGTCTATTATGTTAGCAAGCGATTAATAGGAGTTGAAAGGAACTATCCGAAGATAGAGAAATTGGCATACTACTTGTTGATTGCTTCACGAAAGCTCCACCCCCATTTTCAGGTTCACCCCATCAATGTTTACACCGATCAGCCATTACGACAAGTCTTGTAGTGACGTGAGACGTCTGTAAGGTTACTCAAGTGGAACATCGTACTAAGCCAATTTGACATTACTTATCTTCCTCAGAGATCCATTCAAGGACAGGAATTAGCGGACTTTATTACAGAATTCACTGCACAAGATGATCTCCCAGATAGTGGTTGAGCCCTTACCATTCGGTGGAAGATGAATACAAATGGAGCATCCAATGATCGTTGTTCTAGAGCCGAAATCGTGCAAGAAACCCCGAAAGATCGATCAATTTGCTACACTTTGAGGCTTGACTTCCCTAGAACAAACAACGAAGCAAAGTACGAAGCTTTGATTATTGGACTCAAACCTTCAAGAGAACTGAGAATAAAATCTCTTGAAATCTTTTGCGATTCATAGTTGGTAGTATACCAAGTCAGGAGAGATTACCAAGCTAAAGGACAATGACTCGCCTTGTACCTTACCCAAGTCCAAGAGCTATTGACCGGTTTTGTGTATTATGACATTGCGCACATTCCTCCGGATCAAAACAAAGAGGCTGACTCATTGGCAAAGTTTGCTAGCACTAGGGATTCGCAGCAAATGGGCTTGGTTCCAGTCGAAGTACTAGATGCTCCAAGCATAAACCAGATGGAAATCGACTGGGTACTAGAGACGGAGCCTGAAAAGGAGTCATGGATGACTCCGATCAGAGACAATTTTCTACAGGGAGTCCTTCCCGAACGGAGGAATGAAAGGCGACAAGTCCTTTGCAAAGCTTCGCGGTATATCATTCAGGAAGGAGTCATGTATAGAAAGGGTTTCTCCATTCCCCTGCTTCGGTGTATCGCTCATAATGAAATAAAATGAGTCCTAAAGGAAGTTCATGAAGGGGAATGTGGTGATCATACTGGGGGGTTGACCCTAGCAAAGAAAATACTCTGTTATGGATATTATTTCCCGACTATCAACCGAGATGCTGCTGAATACGCTAGGCGATGTGACAAGTGCCAGATATATGCATAAGTTCTGAGGGCTCCACCGACAAAAATCAGATAAATGGTCAGTCTATGGCCATTTTCCATATAAGGGATAAATATCATCGGTTCTTTACTGATCTCAAAAGGTGGTGTGAATTACGCCATCGTCGTAGTTGATTACTTCACCAAATGGGTCGAAGCGGAACCTTTAGCCACGATCACAATAAAGAAAGTAAGTAACTTCATTGTCCAGTACATCATCTATCGTTTTGGCTTTCCAAGAACATTTGTGACCGATAATGGAACCTAATTCGATAGCGCTGAATTCGAAGACTTCTGCCATTGGCATCATATTTAGAAGAAATTTACAACAGTTGCTCACTCTCAAGCAAATGGACAAGTTGAAGCTGTGAACAAACATAAAGTCCATTCTGAAGAAGAGTTTGGAAAAGGCTAGAGGCAAGTGGATAGATGAATTCCCAACAGTATTATGGGCTTACGTAACCACCCACAAGTTCGTGGCTGTTCATATTCCATTCGCCCTTGCTTACAGCTCCAAAGCAGTCATTCTTGTTGAACTCGAAGTCCCTTCTCATCGAGTGACCTACTACGATCCCAGAATGAATAGAGATCTCCTATTAGAATCTTTAGACTTGGTAGATGAGAAGAACGAAGAAGATGATTTGAGGACAGCTGCACATTGACACCGAGTCGCCCGACACTACAACACTAAAGTCTAACCTAGAACCTTTGAAATTGGCGATCTCATCTTGAAACAGGTTTTTCTTGTCCCGTCATACATGAATCCTAGTTGGGAAGGACCATATGTCATTGAACAGAGGCTTAGATAGGTAGCGACTGTTGATGGCGTCACACTCTCAAGAGCGTGGAATAGCGAGCATTTACAATGCTATTTCACTTAGTTTATTCTTTTTCATTTAGTTGTATTCAATTTCTGAATTTTCTTTAGCATTTGATTTTCCAGATATGTAATAAGACAAATTATGTCATTTCTTTCCATTTGGAAAATAAAGTTTGAAATTTCCTCCATATATGTGATTGCTGTAGCATTACATATTAGTTACGATACCCGACTAACTAATATTGATATGTCCAAGCAGGTTCCTAGAGTTTGGAGCTAGCCGATCACAAAAGTTCACGATTGAACTGTTCAAAATGAGAATGGTGTGACCGTTCATTTGAGGATTCTCGCTCATAACCCGATGGAATGAATACCTAACGAGGAATGAATGTGACTCGACCATTCGATAACTAAGTTAGTCCTACTGAGCGATGAGATAGACATGAATCAAAAGCGATCATGACACGACCGATCACTCGTTAAGTTAAACCCCAGACTTAGGGGTAAATCAATCAATTAAGGAAAGTACGGTTCGGCTATTTTCTGAAATAACTCTAAGTCCCCACAGTGTGGGCTGGAGTATAAATGCAAGTTAGGTGCGAGTCGACCACCTGCCACCTAACTCTTATCCCCAGAATGCGGATATGAGTATAAACAAATAGATGAGTGTGGTTCAACCACTCACTATTCCATAATCTCCGGCCTGAAACCGACATAAGGAGTATAAAATTGCTAAGGATGGATTTCGACCATCCACTATCTAACTCAGCTAACCCGAGACTGGGAGCAGGAGTATAATTACTCAAACCACTAAATTTGATGGCGTAACATTTGAGCTCGACCCCAGTGTTTGCTACAACTTAAGGCCATGACCATATGGAGGCCTTGAGTAAAAATTAATGGATGATTGTTCAAATTAATGAACAATGAATTACAAGTACATTAAATGGGAAAGTAATAGCTCGACTACTTAGACGAAATTCATATAAGAGTTCGATAGAAAACAAAGGACGTTTATTTGCATATTTAAACTTGAATATTGCGGTACAAGTTTATTCAAAAGCGGGGGTCGTACCTGCACAGTCACGGCCAATAAAAAAAGAAAAGCAACCATACAATTTTAAAAAACTAAGCCGAAGTGACGGCTATTTCTTTTTCCCTTTTTCTCTTTTGTATTTTTTAGGAGTGGCGCCACCCGAACTTCCGCTTGCACTTCTTTTCGATCCTTTGCCGCCCTTGGCAGGAGAGCTTTCAGAGGTTGGAGAGAGTTCTTCGAGAACTGACCCACCGGGTGGAATGACTTGTAGTGAGACGAGATTTGGATCGTCGATGTCCACATCAGCGGGTTCAGCCTTAGCTTTTTTTCTTTAGCAACTCCTCTCTCTCAATGCGCTCTTTTAAGCTAAGCTCATTGGTATGTTCAGTGGCTCCAAGAATCACAACATCATCTGATTCATCTAGTCGTAGCGGGTCATTAGCTTTTTCATCATCAAGTGCTTCGATAACTTGAGCGTCGGGCCTTGGAATGTCGGTGGCCGCTGAAATTTTAGTAGATGTCAATTGTTACTCTACGGCAGCACCGCTTCCTACAGTTTGGCTGGAACTTGAAAATGCAGATTCACGGAAACAAAAAAGATAAGCCCATAACTATTGGGTACGAGGAATGAAATCTCTTGAGTAATGGAGAATAAAGCGGGATACCTGTGTCCGACTGACTTTCAGTTGTCGCCGAAGTTCTCTCCCTCTAGGATAGGAGTCAACATCTTTGATTGATAGTCGGGTCTGTCAGGATCATAGCTCAGATCCTGCCCCAAGCCAAGAGAAGCTGATGCTCCGACTGTTTAAAGTGAAGAGGGACCTTTGGGATCGGACTGCGAAGACTCAGCAATGTTTTTCCCTATACCGAAGGGTGCTAAAATATCAAAGTATTGGAGTCTGGCAGCAGCAAGGTATAAAGTTCATCCGCGTAAAGAATCTCCCGTACCAACTTCTCTTTATCTAATTCAGCTTCACCGAGGGCTTTCCTTTTCATTTCAACAATGTATTCCCAAGCTTCGACGAACGATTCAAGGTAGCCTTCTCCAAGAAAACTCGAATCACGATGGATAAGGACTTTAGCATTATATTCAACGATCAGAGGATCAAACATGTCCTTAATTTCATTTCGACTGGCTTCTTTGGCATCATCTAAGTGGGCCTCGATCTACTTTCTAATCTCATTGCAGCCTTCTTCTTTAGTCTCTTTCTTGAGGACTTCAATTTGAGTGAATTGCTCGTCAAGCTTAATTTTCAGTCCTCAGGCTTCGACGGCCTCTTTGGAATATCTTTGCGACTCCTCTTGTGCTTTGAATTTCTCTTCCTTCTCTTTTTTTAAGGAGTTCTTCAAGTTCCTTAACACGACGGGCCATAATATTTTTCTCTTTTTGCAGTGTATCTTTTTCTAAAGCAAGCACACTGCTGTGGTTGAGGGCAGCATCCAGTTCCTTTTTGTGAGCCGCTTCTAGACGACTAACCGCCTCAGATGTTTCTTTGGCACTTTTTTCTGCCCCGGTTAGTTCACTGTCAACTCTAAGATCTTATTGTCTTGATGTTTAATTATGTCTTTGTCATGGATCGCCTCTAGCTTGAGACGATTGATTTCATGTTGTCTCTCGATAGACACCTTGGAGAGTTTTTTAGCTAGATGCTAGAATGCTTCGTGTTGTACAAAAATGTCATTGACGCATGCATGGGAACTCGCTTTAGCACTCCCTAGAATTGTATGAATGGAAGGAAGAAACTTAAGCCCATTGAAGCAAATTTTTGGGAAATTGACCTTAAGTTCAGCCAATTTTTCTACCGTGGAAGCCTCAGGAGCTGCAATAGGCTAAGACGGATTAGAAGTAACAATTGGGTGTTTGCTCGACCTATGGTCGCGAGACTGTCTGGAACTAGATGAACCAGAATATTGCTCAGGTAGCATAGCAATTTGAGGAGCATGGAAAGAAGTCTGATCGCCGTTATGTACAAGAAGATTGGGCTGAACTTCCTGATGAGACGATCGAGATGGGGACTCATGTTTAGAAGATGAAGACTCCCTTGAACGATGACTTCTTTCCTTACCGTCATCTCTCTCTCTCTATGCCTATCGGATTTTGGATAGCAAATGGATTCGTATTGTATTGACGAGCTCCTCAGGCATTTGAAAGCATGGGATTAAGACATTGCACCTACATAAGTGGCCATCGAACTAAAGATAGACGAAAATCGTGTAGTGAAGTGCGTGTGATTGTGAGTGTCCTAATGTCCCCCCCCCCCGACGGACCAGTTGCTGTAGCCTTTCTCATAGGAGTTTTCTCCCATTTGCTGGTAGGAGGGATGTCATCACCACTCTCGGTGGGAAAATTGAGCCCCCCAATACTGATGTTGGGAAAGTCATAAGTCATGATATCATCAGGGATCGAGAGATTCGAGGACCCTTCCATCGAACTTTCTAAATGTTGAGAGGAAGACTCTTCTTCAACGAAAGTGATAATAAACTCAGGCTCTTTAGCGGTTTTTCTTTTGTGGAGTTTATAAGCAAGCTTTTTTCCTCTTCTTGTAGTCATGTGAGATTGTGCTCCTTGTGATGGTTCGGCCACAGGTGCATTGCCTAGACCAGCGTCAACATCGCCAGGTTTGTTGGCTTCACCGCCTCTAATTTCACCCTCTTCGACGTCGTCCTGAGCCCCCTCGACTGGGGGAATAATAGGGCTATTGGTGCCGCCTTCTTGTTCCACCACATTTCTTGGTGGTGTAGCGCTTCCTGGAAGCCGCTGTGACCTTCTTCTAATAGCCCAAACCGAGATAACCATTCGTCAGTTACTAGGGATCTAATATCCCTATCCTCAACTGAGGTGGCACGAATTGCAAAAACCACCCTTGAGAAACTGTCGCCTTCTAGACGTGGGTGGACACCTATAAGTTTTCAAAGTATTAGTTAGTTTAGGATATGACTTGGGCTAAAGAATTCGAGAATAAAGTGAAGACAACACTTACGTCCTTCAAAACCATCGCCTTGCGAAGCCAGGCGGACAATGAACGTAAAACCATTCGTGTTTAAAGTGCCGAGCTCGTCCCAAGTGCCAGTTAGTACTTGACAGTTGGGTGAAGGTTCGAGGAAAGTTTAAGAAAGGCTTCTTATTCGTCGTTTGAAATTATAAATAAAATTGATGTCCTCAGGAGATTACGGGCGAAAGAGAACATCCATAAATAGCAACAAAGTGCAATGGAGAAAAGCATAGCTGTTCTGGTGCAGCTAGGCATGGGCTATTCCTAAATAATTTAGCATTTCTCGAATGAAAGAATTGAAAGACGGCTCGCATCCGGCCCAGCACATGAATTTATTGCATGCCGCATATCCCTCCAGGGGCAAATGAGACCTGTCATTCACTAATGGGACTAAAACATCTCTAAATGGAATCCCATGTTTAGAGCATAGTCTGTAAAGTGCGGCCTCACCAATTCTGGAGGCTTGGGAATCCATTGGGTTATCTAGAAATATAACACCTTCTATAGCGTCGGGGGTAGGACTTATATCTTTCATCGGAAGGATGGGAACATCAGAGAAAATATTAGTCGACTGGTCGGAAACCTCCGGTTGCTCAAATTGAGGATCAGGGGAAAGTTTATCGAAAATAGTTTTAGAACTTGACTCGGCTCCGGGATTACTAAGTTGAGAAGGTTGTCCAAAAGTCATTGCAACTAAACGCTCTAAACGTCTGGAGCCCATATCAACTAAACTCAGTAGATAATCGAGATTAGAAAAATTTACCTGTCCCCTCATGCTAAGTGCAAACAAGTGTGGTGTAGTGTTGTGTAGTGCAGAGATAAACAGTTCAAAATAAAAAGCAAAAGTAAGTGATGAGACTTTGGATTTCGATCAGAGTGACTGTCATCGCCGACCGTCTCAACTGGCATCTAGATTGATCCGTTGTGTAAGCTTTGAGATCGACCATCTACATATTAAAGTGTGAAGTCCATTTTTAAAGTCCATATGGTAAGTATTAGTTCATATTCTAAGTCCTTGGAGTTTGGTCGTTCAATTTCGAGTTCGATATTGGATATGTATGTCACGTTGTTTGTTATCGTCATATGTTAAAGTTTGTTAAGATGGGATTGGTTCTAGTTGTTCATGCAAATGAATTTGTATTGCTTTGTTAAAGTGTTTAAGTTCATTTCAAAGCATAGAATCGGCTAAGTACCCATAGCCAATCCCTTTATGTAAAAATAACCGATTCCTATTACAAAGCCTACAATCGATCCCATTCCCTTGTAACAACCGATCCCTCTTAATAAGCCCACGACCGATCCCTCCATCTACAACACACCACTGTCGATCTCTCTACTTAGCTGCATTCATAATTCACCAACATTCCAACCGATCCCTCCTCAACTTAATGAAACGACTGACCCCTCTCTAAAAAGAAACCTATAACCGATCCCTCCTCATACGTTCAACCGCTGATCCCTTTTTCAAGTTATCCTCCAACCGATCCTTATGCCACATAATTGCTAAACAGACCCCTCCATCCTCAAGTAACAACATCACCGATCCCTATGTTTCATTCATCCTCCACACTTTTCTTTGTCCTCCTCCCCCACCTCGCTGAACCCTGCATCGCTATCATCAATCTCATCTCCTCCAAACTTAACCAACAATTATCACAAACAGAACCCATCATCTTGTCACAAACTTAAAGGTTAAAAGCAAGAAAACCTACCTAAGTATATAGAAAATGAGTTGCTCGAGGGGAGATGTTGGATTACAATTCAAATTGAAGATGAAGTGACGATCTAAAGCAAAATAGAAAGGCGAGTTTATGGATGAAGGCGGTGTTTGATTCGAAAGGAAGGGGTTGGGTTTTCAAGTTGGAAGGGGAGAGTTCGGGACCGAGCTTGAAGGAAATAAGAAAGTCAAGGAAAATGAAATGAAGTAAGGTATAGAAAGGAGAGTGTTGGCTTATATACGAAGGTTGAGGGTTCGGCTTGGCTTTTCATTCTCCACGGATCTAAAGAAGTTAAGTTCCCAACATAAGGAGGGATCAGGTACGATCCCTTGACCTGGGGATCCATCCGATCTTTGTCAGTGCAAAAAATGAGAAAGAGGGGATCGGTTAGAAGAATGCCGACCCTTATGAACAAAAAAGAGATAGAAAGTGGTCGGCCCTGTTATATATATATATATATATATATATATATATAAATAAAAGAAGGAGGGGGATAGGCTATAAGAATGCCGATCCCTATATACATAAAAGAAGAAAGAAAGAAAAAGGGAAAAGGATTGGCAACGAACCCTATGTGCATGCAAGCATATACATAAAAAATTATGAAAATGCAATAGAATTGCATATAACTCAATGAAAAATTGGCAATGACCCGTGAGTTGGAACTGGGCCAGCCCGCAGTGGAAGAAATGGGTGAATTTCAAATTTTTTTACCATTTTGGATCTTTAATGAGGCTATGAAGTCTAAATGTATATTAGATCCAACCTAATAAAACATTAAATAAAGTCTTATTTAATTTAAAGTTGGTTAAAAGGAATTAATTGAGAGTACACTAAACGATATATGAAGAGAAAAACCTTCCATTTTCTCTCTCTCTCTCTCTAATTAAAGTGATTGGGTCATTAAATGGTATTAATTGGAAATTTATTCATGGCATAAAATGTAACTATTGTCCAAATTTACTTTACTATAAATTATGTAAGTGCAACAAATCAGATAGTGTACATAGATGATATTTCTTACATATTTGTCTTTATTGTCCATAGTATTATTTGAAATACAAATACATACATATATTTACATTTACATACAATATACATATACATATAAATGAGTTAAAATTATGTGACACTTTTATAACTCCAAAAGGTCAGCAATTTTTAACCTAGTTTCAAAACTGAAAGTTTTTAAGATTAGAAATTGTGATTTTACATAAAAGTCCATAATATAAATTCAATTCAAATTTTATACACGTATGTATGTTTGTATGTATGTATGTAAACACACGCACATAAATTTGTGTGTATATATATACACATACAAAATTCACTGTAATAATGTTTTAAACTTAACACATCTTTATGTTAAAATTTATAATTTAGTATATGTTCCAATATAAAGTAACAACTAAAGCCTAACTTTAGTTTTAAAAGGAAATCCAAGGGTTTATGATATTTTACAATAAAGTCTAGTTATGTTTATAAGAAAACTTTTTTTATAACTTTAAACAGAAGTATGCAAAAACCAAAAGATTGAATTTGAAATATTGAACACAAAACATACATGCAAACATAAATAAATTACATATGTTTTCTATTTGAATCAATAATAGAAATATTCCATTAATTAAGACTTAGATTTTAATCAAAAGGTGTTTTTTTAAATAACAAACTTGAAACAACAACAAAATAGATATGACAAATCAGACACATATGTATATGTTGCAAAGGTTTCAGATACGAAGAATAATTAAATATGGGATCATATAATGTAGATCTAATAATGACAATATGAATTGGCAAACAAACAAAATATATCTTAAAACAGATTCAAATTAAAATAACATGGTGAACATATGTAATTAATTAAGATGAAGCAAAAGGGATCTAATCTATTTGATCAAATAAACAAATACACAGATGAGATGAAATAGGAGATGGATCTAAATTACATAAACAAGTTGAATGATGAATATATAAAATTAGAATAATCACCTTGAGATGTTACCAAGAGAATGCACCTTAAACGATGAATCAAAGGCTCTTAGATTCCATGAATCAATCTCCGAATTTTGCAAGAATTAAGAGATTAGAACCACCTTTTATTATTAATTTTATTTGATATTTTATTTTGGAAATTTAGAGGTTAGGAAGCCATGAAAATTCGAATCTCTCTTATAGAAGAGCAAGAGGGATGATTATGATAGGAAAATAAATCAATCGTGTAAGAAAATAAAGGGATATGTGTTTTAAAGGAATGATAGAAACCTTTCCTATTCCTTCCTTAAAGCTTTCCCCTATTAATTCCTTTTTAAATGTTAATCAAATCCTTTCTCTCTCTTCTAGATGCATGGCTAGCCATAGATGGTGCCACATGGGCCCTCAAAAATTTCCAAAATCTCATTAGCATTAATCCCATTTAAATCCAATTCAAATGTGCTCGCGTTTATAACTTTTATATACGCACACCATTAAATGCTAATGTTATTTAAATAAAATAAAATAAAATTTTAATAATTAATATTTCACAAATACTAATTAATTTAAGTTATTTAAAGGCCCCATTTTAGTATTTATCATGTTTAAATCAAATTTAAACACTCTAAAGATATCATATATCAATATGCGCGTTTATAACTCATATATATACGCACTTTACTAAATGCTAAAGGCATTCAGACAAATTAAATACAAATTTAGTAAATAATATTTCATAAATATTAATTAATTTAATTAATTTACAACAATTATAAATTAACTAAATCATGTAGTTCATTTATAGCATTCATCATTTTGGTTGTGCGACTCAAAGGTATAAATTCAGTCAGCGATTAATATTGAACTATTCGAATATTAACGTTCACACGTCACTTAGCAGGTGGTGTGACATTTTGGTTGAATTTATCGATTACACATCTTTTAGGTAAAATCCAATTTTACTTATATAAGCGGTACCTAATAGTGACAATTATTTACACCAATTCTCTTCGTCAAAACTATATCACTTTGGATTTATAGAATTTGGTAATGGTCAAAATTCCAACATCATCCACATTCAACTTTATAATCCAAACACAATATCCTTGGTTTAATATTAATAATAATAATTATTAACCAAAATGCTCTGGCCAGAGACTTTGACTTTGAGTTGACTTGAGTTGACCATGATAGTAACCCTATATAACTGAGGAGATGAATCCTCTCTTGAATAGTGCTTCAGTTCCAATACTTCCACTCGACCCAACTATAGTCACTCGATGGAACGCCAGTCCATGATTTGACTATAATCAAAGCGAAGCTTTCATATTGAAGATCCATAGTATTATCAAGTCGGGAGAACTGTGTAAATTAGTCACATCGATATTTTATGTTTGACCTTAGTTATATTAACCAACAGAAAGCTATCGAGTGAGTCACTCCATAGTTATCCAATAACTATCAGTACGTAACCCCTAGGTGCCCCCAGCAGTCATGAGTAATACACTGCCCAACATTTGGAGAGCGTTACATACTTTAGTCTCAACGGATACACCGATATCCCGTCTCGATGCCCCTAGACTAGGAACATTTAAAATGGTATACTAGTTTTATTATGATAAATTACTCACAGTTACAACAATTCATAACTACTATCACAAAATATACCATTTATGGATTTTCTATTAAATATACTTTGAATTAAACTAATTAATTAATATAACCACATTATATCAAGTATATAATAGAAAGAAACACCTTTATTGTGAACAAGATTGTTCAACGAGTTAGATATATGTGACAAATTACATAATTGCCCCTAGGGCATACCCCTAACTCTATCAATCTCCCACTTGCACTTGGGGTCAATTATGGAATCTTATTCCAACTTCTCCAATCGGTTTCTCAAAACTAGTTGGGTCAGTCCCTTTGTGAACGGGTATGCTATTATGTTTCAATTATCTACTCTGTCAATCAACTCTCTCACACAGTGATATATTGCATTATCACGTGGAACAATTCGGAGTATGTCTCTCGGCCTCTAGTGAGCTCTAAGTTTTATTACAAATCATATCACGACATTGTTATCATATAACAATGCTACGAGATTCTTAACATTTGGAATCAGCTCAGTTATAAATTTGTGCACTTATATTTCTGTATACATTATTTTTATTGCGGCAATATTCAAGGCGATGTACTTAGCCTTTTCATTGAATCAACCACGGTCTTTCATTTGGAACATATCCAACTTAAAAGATTCTTAACTTGAATTTATTAATGACATGTTATACTCAATATCAGTTAGGAACTTTGACATCCGAACACTCCCTAATAAGGAGTTTTTTTTTCTGTAAACAATTCTCTAGTATTTCATAAATATACGAGAACACTTCAAACAATCATTTAGTGATATCAATTTGGATTTCATATTTGCTTCATATACCAAATACATAAACAAATAACTTTATCATAGACAACATAACATGTATGATAATTCCTATTGCCAATGCATAAGAAACTGACCTCACATGTTCCGTATTAAACAATTTTAATGGTGTCTTTGCATATCGATTTGGGATATTCCCAATATCTTTTATACTTACTATAAAGTCATCATTTATTAATCCAATATTGAGTATTAAAACAACTAAGGCTAATTTAAGTGCATCGTTAAAATCAACAACGTGTTGTTTACTTATAGTTTAGAAATATCATTGTACCTTTTAACGTTTGTTCTTATGAACACATGCTTCCTCTGCACTTTGATTGAAATCAAAATATTTGATATTTCTATCAAAATACTTATTCAATCTTGATGCTTATAAAATGATACTTTCGTATCATTTCTTAGATCATATCCAAAGACTCACAAACTCAATATCGCTCCCACTGACTGTTGGGTGAATTCTCACCACCGGTCCAAAGCTAGACGAACCAAATCAACACTACCGGACCAACCTGCCTCCAACCTCTGCCGAACCAACCTGCCTCCAACCTCTACCGAACCAACCAGCCTCCAAGCTTCACCGGACCACTCATCTCCTACCATCGAACCAAGCTTCACCGGACCACTCATCTCCAACCAGCCTCCAAGCTTCACCGGACCACTCATCTCCTACCACCGAACCAAGCTTCACCGGACCACTCATCTCCTACCACCGAACCAAGCTTCACCGGACCACTCATCTCCTACCACCGAACCAAAGTACACCAATCCACTCATCTCCTACCACCGAACCAAAGGAAACCGGACCAGATCCACCAGGCCATATTACGTCAGCCCAGGCCCGCCAGCTGCTATATACCTCCAAGACCCCTACCCCCAGCCTCACTCTATAAATAGAGGGGCAGGGGTACAACAATGGGGGACAAGTTTGAGAGCTCAAGCACGGAGAGAACTTTCAAACAACTTTCTTTTACTGGTATCAAAGCTTTGTACTTGTAATCTAAACAAGAGAAGAGAAATAACATATAAAGTGGACATAGGCACATTCTGGCTGAACCACTATAAATCTGCGTGTCTTTTTACAGTTTAGCCCCTGCTTTTCATATATTTGCATAAATCATCCAAATCACTAAGAACAACATAAGATCTACTAAATCATACGACTTTGAGGTGTTTGTCCATTTAAAGTGCAAACATTTTTGGTGCTTTCACTGAGAAATAGAAACTCGAAGCTTCAGCTTCATCCACTTAATATTTTTCCTAACAGCATCGTTCGCCGCTTGGAAAACATGCCTCCCAAGCAGAAAAAAGATGTTAACAAAGGAAAAGACATTGCATCCAGCAGCCTTCCAGATCCAGCTGTCACGGATCAAGTAAATCGTCCTCCCCAAGCAGCAGTACCAAATGAAGGATAGGCTAATCCGACCACTCCTACCGCGGAACAGCCCGCATCAATTACTAGGGCAGATCTAGACAGGGTTGTGATTGAAGTAACTAACCGCTTCACGTCCCAGCAGGAAGCTTTGGTGGACCATCTCATGTCACGCTTAAGGGATGCTGAAGAGTCCAACCGCAACACTGAATCATGGGGCGAATCCTAGTCTGGAGGATCTCAGAGACAACAAAGATCTTCCTTCTTCGAAGGAGCTAACGGCAGAAGCAGACATGGTAGGAGCCGAGATCGAGCGCAGCCCGAAGTTAGGCCTGAGGAAACACTTGGAACCGAACCCCACGGGGGAGGTACCGGGCGAAGGTCAACTGTAGCTGAGCCTGTCATACTACCTAACCACGGAAACGCCAGTGAGCGGGGCCGAGCTAGAGTCCAGCCCGAAGTTGGACCCGAGGAAGTGCTTAGATCAGAACCCAGCAGGGGAAGATCAAGGCTAGGGCCAACTATGGCTGACCCTAGCATGCTCCCAGAAGACCAAAGGCAGCCACCGGAAAATATTAGGAATGATAGACGATACCATCTCTATAGATCATCTGGACGGAATCAATCCCATAGAACAGAACCAAACTCGTCTCTATCTGCTCCAAGTTCTGATGAAAGGATGGCACGCTTATTCAGAGAATGCATCTAACGAGAGCAAAGGGATCGAGGGATAGGCGCTAGAGTAACCAGCCCTTTCGCCCGCAATATCGAAATTGCTATCACCCCCCGAGAATGGAAGATGCCAACAATGGAACCTTACAAAGGAACCTCCAACCCCGTTGTACACTTACAGAGATACACACAACATATGCTCATGAGTGGAGCAACAGAGGGAGTACTGTGCAAATGCTTTCCACTATTCTTAGCAGATCTCGCTACCTCCTGGTTCTGTCATTTACCCCAGGGATCCATCAGCTCATGGGAAATGTTGAAAGAAAAGTTTATCAGTCAGTTCCGCATTCATGTGGAGTAACCTAAGGACGCTTATTCCTTATCCAGCATCAAACAGAAACCCGGAGAGAAACTGCAGCAATACCTAACCCGATTCAATGCCGTAGCGGCCGCAGTCCAAGATGCCGACGAGAAGCTTATCCTAATGGCCCTCTGTAGTGGTGTGCATCCGGACACTAAATTTGCTAGAAGGTTGACAAAAGAAAAACCAGCTACTTTACCCGATTTCTTCCATGAAGCCGGGAAATATATGAGGCTTGAGGATGCTGCCGTTGAGGGGCAGTCAGGACAACAAAATAAGACAACTCACAGCCACGCGCCTGCTGTGGCAAGGGACGTTCAAAGAAATGATTCCAGAGACAATGCTGGGGGCAAGAAGGGAGAAAAGCGCCTATATCGGCCAGGACCAAGATTCGACACTTACACTCCTTTGAACGAGACCGTCGAAAATATCTTCGTTGCCACCCAAGGCGAAGTTAGATACAAACGACCACCATACAAGAAGGAATCAGATAACGCGCAGAAGTCTGGAAAGTTCTACCGCTTCCACGAATCTCATGGGCATGATACCAATGAGTGCCATCATCTCCGGGACTTGATTGAAGAACACATCAGAAGGTAGAAACTGGAACGCTATGTAAAAGGTCAGGGCAGGACTCTAGCTCCTGCCAATGAAAACCCAAGGCTACCCTCACCGGAGACCGGCAGAGGAAACCCCAACACTAGTAGCTCTAGTCAAGAGAAGATAATGGTCCATACCATCTCAGGAGGACCGCACATCGCAGACAAAAGCTGGAAAGAGATGGAAAGATATGGAAAGTCGCTTAGAGACAGTAAAGACTGTGTTAATTCGGTTATAGAAGAACGCCACCCGAAACGGAAAGAAAGTGATGACATCACATTCGGTAAGCGTGACCTAGAAGGAAGGCAATACCCTCACATGGATACCCTGGTTATCTCTGCCCGGCTCGGCCCTGCCGAAATTTACCGAATCCTAGTAGACACTAGAAGCTCAGTAAACATCCTGTTCAAACATGCATTCGACAAAATGAAATTATCAATGAAGGATGTATCTCCCTGCGATAAACCACTACACGGTTTCACTGGAGATGCAAAGATGCCCCTCGGGCAACTGGACCTCTTTGTTGAGATTGGAAGCCATCCCCGCTCCATTGTACGGAAACAGACGTTTGTGCTAATAGAAAACCATTCGGCCTACAACGTCTTCTTAGGAAGGCCAGCCTTGTCTGACTTCCAAATTGTCCTAGCCCCATAGTGCCGGAAGATGAAATTCCAACGGACAATGGAGTAGGGGAAGTAGAAGGAGACCAGGATGTTGCTCGAGACTGCTATGTGACTGAACTTCGCAACAACCACATGAAGGATAAAGGGAAGGGTGTAGAGGCTGCCCTCTGCACAAAAAGTCTAGAAGCATAGCAACTAAAGAAAGCCCCTCCTCTTCGATATACCAGCGACCCTTTCAATGAATTAGACCCTAGGTACAAAGAGGAGGAGGCCACCGCCGAGCCTGCAGAGGCTATGGAGTTTGTATCTGTTGACAAGCACGACTCAAGTAGACTATTGAAAATTGGGTCCCAACTAAAAGCAGAGTTGAAGGAACAACTCATCGACTTTCTCTTCCACAACTTGGATGTATTCGCATGGTCACACGCTGACATGACCGGAATCTCCCCCGATGTAGCATGCCACGTACTAAACATTGATCCTACCAAGGCACCCGTAAAACAAAGAAAGAGAAGTATGGGGGCAGAGCGATCGGCAGCCCTAGATGAAGAAGTAAAGAATCTGCTCGCCAATGACTTCATACGAGAAGCCATCTACCCGGAATGGATCGCTAACCCGGTGCTGGTAAAGAAGGCTAATGGGAAGTGGCGGACATGCATTGACTTTTCCAACCTGAACGACGCCTACCCAAAGGATTGCTTCCCACTTCCCCGAATCGACCAACTTGTAGACAGCACAGCCGGGCACGACTATGGAAGTATACGTGGATGACATGCCGGTAAAGTCAAGGAAAGCCGACGATCACGTAAGCCACCTAGGAAAGATGTTTCAAGTACTTTGCCAGTATGGAATGAAGTTGAATCCTCTAAAATGCTCCTTCGGAGTGTCATCAGGAAAGTTCTTAGGATTCATCGTCCATGCCAGAGGGATTGAAGCAAACCCTGAACAAGTCCGAGCGCTAAGGGATATCAAGATACCTTCCACTCGAAAGGAAATGCAAAGCCTCAATGGAAAGGTGGCCGCCCTAAGCCGATTCATCTCCAAGGCAACGGACAAGTGCGTCCCCTTTTTCGAAGCTCTAAAGAAAGACAAAGGAAAGTTCGAATGGACTGACGAATGCTTAACCGCTTTCCTTAACTTAATCAAACACCTCCAGAAACCACCGGTACTCTCGACTCCAAGTGAAGGCGAAGAATTATACCTATACCTTGCTATGTCATCTCATGCCCTGAGCGCTGCCTTGGTATGGGAAGACAACCGCACGCAACGGCTAGTTTACTTCGTCAGTAAGAGGTTTACGGGGGCAGAAGTCAGATATCCTAAACTTGAGAAGCTAGCATACTGTTTACTAATCACATCACGGAAATTGCATCACTATTCTAGTCCCATTCCATCAAAGTTCTGACCGATCAACCACTGAGGTAGGTACTCCATCGTCCCGACACTTCTGGGCGACTACTTAAATGGTGCATTGAACTAAGTCAGTATGATATCACCTATCACCCTCGCACCGCCATCAAGGGCCAAGCCATGGCTGATTTCATTGCAGAATTCACTACCAACGAAGATAAGGAGCAATTGGAAATAGCAGAAAACATCAAGTGGAATCTCTTTGTGGATGGTGCATCAAACGAACAAGGCTCGGGGGCAGGTGTGGTAATAATCACTCCTAGGGGAAATAAGCTGCACTATGCTATAAGGTTGGAGTTCGCTACCACCAACAACGATGCAGAATATGAAGCAGTGATAGCTGGATTAGAACTTGCCATAGAAATCAGAGCCAATTCATTGTGTCTTCATAGCGATTCTCAACTTATCGTTAATCAAATACTAGGAGAATTCCAAGCTCGAGAAGAACGACTCATAGCATATTTAAAGAAGACCAAGTTACTTCTCAGCCGATTGGACCACTACTTAGTCAAACACATCCCTCGGGAAGAGAACCAAGAGGCCGACGAATTGGCAAAGCAAGCAAGTATGAGAGACATCGCCATCTTCGGAGCAGTAACCATCTCAAAGCATCTGACCCCAAGTTTTGAGCAAGTGAATCTGATAGCTGCAACCGAAAAAGCAACTTGGATGACTCCCATCCGAGACTACCTACAAAGCGGCGCACTACCCAACGGGCGTAACGAAGTCAAGAAAATCTTGAGGAAAGCTTCCCGCTACACAATTCAAGAAGACATCCTCTATCGGCGCAGATTCTCTAACCCGTTATTAAGGTGTGTCGCTGGGAGGGAAGCCAAGGAAATCTTATCCAACATTCATCAGGGAAGCTGCAGAGATCACACCGGAGGGCAAACATTAGCCAAAAAGATACTCCGATATGGATATTTCTGGCCCACCTTAAGCAAGGACGCCTTAGATTTCATCAAAAAGTGTGACAGATGCCAGAAGTTTGCTAAGATTCCGTGGCTACCAACAACTGAGATTACTCAAATGACCATCCCTTGGCCCTTCGCAATATGGGGAATTGACTTAATCGACGAGCTACCAATGGGCCGAGGCTTGGCCAAATATGCTATAGTGGCAGTCGACTACTTCACCAAATGGGTGGAAGCGGAACCTCTGAATAAAGTATCTTCAGCAAAAGTTATTAACTTCTTGATCAAAAATGTTCTGTGTAGGTACGGAGTCCCACTCAAAATCATATCAGACAATGGACTTCAGTTTGACAGCGAGGAATTCGCCAACTAGTGCCAAGAGCACGGAATTCACAAAAGCTTCTCATCCGTAGCGTATCCCCAGGAAAACGGACAAGTCGAAGCCGTCAACAAAATTCTGAAAACTCTAATAAAAAAGAAGCTTGAAAAGTCAAAGGGCGCTTGGGTGGATGAACTCCCTACGGCACTGTGGGCCTATCGCACATCTTTCAGAACATCAACGGGGCATACTCCTTTCTCTTTGGCATACGGATCGGAGGCTATGCTCCCAGTTGAAACCATTGTGCCTTCCCACCGTAGGATCCACTATAACCCAGAAGAGAACGAAGAACTCCTTCACATGTCTTTGGATCTAGTTGAGGAGAGAAGAAATGATGCAGTCCTTAAAGCAGCGGCCCACAAGCAAAAAGTGGCAGCACAATACAACTCCAAAGTCAAGCATCGTACCTTACAAGAAGGAGATCTTGTCCTCAAGCGAATCTTCCCTCGCCCCGGAGCACTAGATCCAATCTGGGATGGACCATATGTAATTCATAAAGATCTCCACAATGGAGCTTATATTTTGTCAACAGTGGACGGAGAGGTGTTCCATAGGGCATGGAACATCCAACACCTCCATCGATACTTTTCTTAACTTGTACTTCCCATATGAAGTGAATTAACAAAGAGAATCAGTGGACGTAGGCCTTTTCGTGCCAAACCACTTTAAAAAACCTTGTCTCTTTTTTAACTTGTTCCTTTATATCTTGGCTGCTTGTTAACTTTATCCTTTTCTGTTGAACAAAATCCTATGCTTATAGCATTTCCACCCAAACAATCCACAGCGCAACTTCACCTGGACAAGACCTAACAGGTACTATGCGAATCTATGCCCTCGCCAATGAGACACTTTTGCTCTGGCATCCCTCTGCTGCGGGTTAACTCATTGCTCGCAACGACCCTTAAAGCCAACTTTAATGAGCCGATTATAAGCCACCGAGAAGGCCGACTATAGCCGAGGCAGCTCATTACGGCGTTCGGCTCGCCGGCAACTGTGAACCGATTATAAGCCCCAACATATGGTGTGGCCAGCCAGGGGCAGTTCACTGTTGACGATCGGCACCCACGCTAGCCGGCCACAGTAAATCGAATAATACCCACGATTACGGGCCATAATGGCCCGGGTAGTTACTGTGCGCGATCTCGGCTCCGATGTGTCTTAAGTGCGGCTGTGGTAAAAAAAGAATTAACTCCCCGCGGAGGCGTAAGATGGGTGACAAATGTCTCCAAGACCCACAGCTAGGGAAAGTGACTACAAAGCCCGTTTGCCACGAACTTAAGCACATCGAAGGCCTTCCGTGATTGGAAGTTTTACTTTTTTACATATTTCAATTTTACTTAAGCAACTTTTCCCCTATCCTCTGTAACAATCCCTGAAGTACAGGACACAGAGCAGGAGACATTCACTGATGGAAGCAGATGCTCACGACAAGATACTGGACCGCATCCCTTACTCGGTCACACAGGATATTCAAAGCTACCATCTACAAGCAAGATATAAAGGGCGGTATTTCCTTCTTTCATGTGTAAACACATGACTATAATTTATTCACACCTCACGCTAACATAGCAAGTCATGAAATTATGTTTTAAACAAGAACCTGACATCAAACACAATTTGATTACAAGAATATGCATAACTATATTTCTCATACAACATGTCAAAATAGCAAAAAAAACATTCAAAAAACGACAAAATCAGCTTAAGTTAAAGAATTACACATCAAGAATAGAGCTATTTATTACAAGTAGCAAAAATTACAACCTAAGAGTTACTTTACTAGTTTAAGACTAACATATACCACCGTGTCAAGTCCACAAAAAGAATTTTCCAGGCCTAATCAAGGAGCTGGCTGCGTCTGAGTCTTGTCCTTGTCCTGTTGCCCACCTGTCCGGTCGGAAAAAGAATTCGTTAGTGATAAGCAACCAAGTTAACGGAAAGACTAGAAAGGAAGACTTACCAGCATCTGCTCCTTGATCATCATCCTCCGCTTGCACACCTGTCTCCTCAGCTGCAAGCAACCGCATGCCCTCCTTCACCGCCACCTTCTCCTCCTTGGTAAACTGGGCGGTAACAGCATCCATCCTAAAGGCCACGCCACCCTCCATATTTGCCTCAGCCTGGGCCTCCTCTAGAGCCCTAAGATAGATCTTAGCCATAACCCGAGGGTAATCATCCATCCAGGACAAGGTGCCATGCCTCCAAGTACGGAAGTACATATCCTGGAGCATCCCCTCCATCAGCCCCTCGTTCTCTTCAAACTCCCTCGCCCGGGCCTTGGAATCTGACAACCTTACGACGGCGGCATCTCTCTCCAATTGGTATCTCGAGCAGTCAGCCTGAAGGGATTTCCGCATCGCCTCCATCTCCTCCCTCAACTTGGCTTGAGCAAGCTCTGCAGCCTCAAGCTTCCTAGATAACTCCTCTACCTGCTCAAGATCCGCTTTCCGAACCTCGTCCACCGTGGCAATAGCCATATCGATCCGTTCCTTGCAAGAAGCCTCCATTTTCCGCAGTTCGGCCCGGCTGGACTCTTCCATAGTTTTCTTTAGTCGTCTGGAGGCTGCTTCGTGTTGAGAGATCTGGATGGCTTGGTCGGCGAGTTGCTTGGCCTGGTCGGAAACCACTAACCGCAATCTTATGTTGGCACTCCCGATTTCCTCCTCGGTCTTGACCAATCGGGCATGGTGCCCCATCAACTTCCTGGTTCCCTCAGCAACCCGATCGATGTTTGCTTTAGCTTCGTCCCCCATAGTGACAATCCGAGTAGTAAGCAAATCGAGGTCTAAGGACTTGGCCTCATCAAGCACCTTTACCATAAGGTTGCGAGGAAGAAGGTGCTCACCGGTAACCTCGTCGAAGGAAATATCATGAGAACTTGGATCCAGATTA
The DNA here is from genome assembly GCA_030737815.1 of Allium fistulosum. Taxonomy (NCBI): domain Eukaryota; kingdom Viridiplantae; phylum Streptophyta; class Magnoliopsida; order Asparagales; family Amaryllidaceae; genus Allium; species Allium fistulosum. The sequence goes on from CM060903.1 coordinate 858,410,293, forward strand.
GGATGACCCGCAATTGGATTACGAGCAAAGCCAGGACGATCAATCTGAGTAACGAAAGGATTTTCAGACGGGTGTGGAGAAGGTGTGAACTCGGTATCCTCCTCCGTGATATCATTAAGAGGCTGAATTGGGGGCTGAGGACCAGGTGAAGGCTCGGATAGGGAGCGACCCCTCTTTCTCTTTTGAACGTCCTCTTCAATAACCCCGAGAAGAGGACGGTAGCCAACTACATCCCCGGGACGGTGGGTCGGAGGCTTCAGCTTGGCGGAAGCTTTGGAGAGTTTGTATTGTTCAAGCCTGTGCCGAAGATCTGAGGTCTTGGCCGTTTTACCTGCTCCTAATATGAAAACCAAGTGTCACCAACATGTATTGAGCCATCATTCAAGAATTAAAAGAGTAAACTGAAATTCACCTTGAACCGCCGAAGTCGCTTCGGTAGAGGCGCTCCTGGAAGATCGATCGACGCTGGTCCCAACATTATCGACTTTCTTGGACTTCTCCGTCCCCTCCAAACCTTCAAAGGCTTGGCGGAAAGCATCATCCGTCCACTCTTGCATTTCGCCTACTTGCCCGGAAGACAAAGCCCTGGGGCCATCACCACCCTGTCCATCGCCACCATCATCACCGTGACGATCACCGTCACTTCCGCCCTCAGCCTCACCTCCTTCGTCCTCACCTTTCTCCTCCTCCTGAACATCCGGGTGTGTGTTGGGAGAGGGACCGTTAGACCTTTTGAGCTTCTTCCCCCCAGCAATCGGGTGTTTCGAAAAGGGCCTCCTTTTACTGCTCTTCAACGCGGCCCCTTCCTTAGCTTGGGCAGCCTTCTCTTCAGCCGTATTCCTCTGCTTGACCACGGACTGCTGTGGAAGGATCAAGTTGTACTCCAAGAGTGTGGCGTTCCTGATCAGGTAGGCAGCCGACCTATCTCTCCTAGTAATAGCTTCTATCTCTGCTGCCGTCTGAACCAGGCGATCATTCTCCACGACCGCAAAACCACCTGTCGCTAGCAAGAAATAAAAACACATAAGATAAAGCACTGTAGTTATAACGGAAATTATAAATAAAGCCTCACACTTACAGCCGGAGGTGAAGCAACGAATGGAAACAGAGTCATCCCTGATGAAGAACCATTCTTTCTTAAACATACTGAACTTCGAGTATAAGTCCAGGACGGGCTTAAAGGATACGACAGATTCCAAGCTGATGTAGGGAGACCCCTTCTTGTAGCCTCTCAAGTTGTACAAATACCGGATCTCCCGGTTGGAAGGAGGACGCCCATATCTCCTCTGGAAGATGACGAAGAGACTCATCAGAATGGCATAAGAGTTGGGCTGAAGCTGGAATGGAGCCACCTTTAGATATGTAAGAAAGCTGACTACCCAGGCGTTGAGAGGCGGGATGGCACCACACATACAATGGTATCTGCTGTAGGCAAAATATCCTTCGGGAGGATCATACGGCATCGCTTCTGCAGCCGGCAATAACATGCACGCTCGGTCGATCCCGAAAGAGCGAGATATAACATCAAGTTGCTCGCCCTTGAGTGAGCTAGGGAAGCAATCAGGAGGCAAGTTAAGAAGCTCCTGAGGACCGTATCCATCCACTAACGATCTCAGAGTGGGCCCACGTCATTTTGGATTCAGCTGAACTGGGGGCACGACGGGAGATTCTCTTCTATCCGTAGTTTTCTTTTTGTCTGATCGAGTTTCTGCTTTGCGAGACATTATCTACAACATCGGAAAAACATGTTGTTAGAACAGAGGATATAAACAAGTAATTGTATAGTATGAAATTTCACTCATAAAATCAAAATGCTCAAACTCCCATTGTCATTCGGTAAAGTGAATGTAAAATTTCATTCGGTATTCGGAGTCTCGAAGTTCATTCGGCATTTCCCGTATAGGGTTCATTCGGTGATCCAAATGAAAATGCTCGTTCGGTACTCAGGATCCACGAACTCATCCGGTAATCCAAGAACGACAGTTCATTCAACACTCGAAATACTCAGATTCATTCGGTTGTCTAAAAAGGCCATTCGGCAAGAGAAATCTATATCACCTGATTCGATTCGGTATAAATGTCTGGTTCGTTTGCCTTGGATTGGTAAGGAATAACGAAAGTATACAGCCCCTACTTATAGGCAAATATAGGATGCCGGACCAGTTGGATCGGCACTCAGCGACCAAATGAAAAGAAACAAAGTAGGCCATATGCCAGCATATACCCCACTTTGGGGGGCAAATGTTGGGTGAATTCTCACCACCGGTCCAAAGCTAGATGAACCAAATCAACACTGCCGGACCAACCTGCCTCCAACCTCTGCCGAACCAACCAGCCTCCAAGCTTCACCGGACCACTCATCTCCTACCACCGAACCAAGCTTCACCGGACCACTCATCTCTAACCAGCCTCCAAGCTTCACCGGACCACTCATCTCCTACCACCGAACCAAGCTTCACCGGACACTCATCTCCTACCACCGAACCAAGCTTCACCGGACCACTCACCTCCTACCACCGAACCAAAGTACACCAATCCACTCATCTCCTACCACCGAACCAAAGGAAACCGAACCAGATCCACCAGGCCAGATTACGTCAGCCCAGGCCCGCCAGCTGCTATATACCTCCAAGACCCCTACCCCCAGCCTCACTCTATAAATAGAGGGGCAGGGGTACAACAATGGGGGACAAGTTTGAGAGCTCAAGCACGGAGAGAACTTTCAAACAACTTTCTTTTACTGGTATCAAAGCTTTGTACTTGTAATCTAAACAAGAGAAGAGAAATAACATATAAAGTGGACGTAGGCACATTCTGGCTGAACCACTATAAATCTGCGTGTCTTTTTACAGTTTAGCCCTTGCTTTTCATATATTTGCATAAATCATCCAAATCGCTAAGAACAACATAAGATCTACTAAATCATACGACTTTGAGGTGTTTGTCCATTTAAAGTGCAAACACTGACTTTGAGACATTTTTGGTTAATATGTGTAAACAGCTTACTCTAAATCGTTATTTAGAATTTTCTGTTTCAATACATATGTACCAAAACACTAGGACTTATCAAGCGATAATTTTGTGAGTAAAGCCAAATTGACTTGAACATGTTGAATATCGAATCTATTACGCTAATTTCAACAATTGAAATTTGCGATATTATTCTTATCAACATTGCTCATTTAATTCCAATTGCATTAGTCTTACTCATAAAGACACAGTCGAGGTCGATGGGTCATATGCCTTCAGTTACGACCACCAAAATCTATATTTTGATAGCGTACTTGGAATTCTTTTGGATTTGCGCATCATGCCATACTAGTGTGTGGCCCGTGCTACGCACTCGGGCAGTGTAAATAACTATTTTTAGGTCATGACATGATTGTATGATTGGTATATTTGAAGTGGATTAGTGTTACTTATTTATATATTCTATTTTTGTTACTAAAATTCCTTTTTAATGATTGCTTGTTTCTTCTCTATTCAATAAGTGAATGAATCCTAAGTCATATTGTCCAATGTTTAAATGCTTAAAATGTTAAATTTATTATTTTTATTCAGTACGCCAATATAAATAAATGTACATATTCTTTATATTTTACTTTTTTTATTTTTGATTCGAGCTTATGAGAATAATACTGTGTGTGACCAAGAAATTAACAACTGATAAAATATCAAATATACTATGTTGAATCTAGCAATAGTGTATACAATGTTTTGCACAGTCCTAAAATTAAAATGAAGCTTGGGATATTTTCCTAAATTGATTGCATATGTACTATTTATTGCATATACTTTGTATAACCAACAAAAACTAAAAAATGGATCAACATGAAATTTGTTTAGCAATATATATTTTGACATCATGCTAATATAAAAATGTACAAAACTTTTATAATTCGTTGCAAAGTAATTTTTGTTCAAGCATATACCATCTGAAACCAATAAAAATCAACATAGCAATTGTTAAACACGCTAACTTAAACAATGTATAATGAACATAATCATGAAATTAGGTTGAAATAGGGTATGCATATACAGGGTCAAAAGTATAACAAAATTATCCTTGCAACCTTCTTTTTTTACCTCTTTTAACCATGTTTATAGAAAATTTAAATTCAAAACAACAAAAATTCTTTGCAAATCATAAATACATATGCAATAAAGTAAATTACCAATGAAAGCAATAAATTGAGAGACAATGGAATTCGATTACAATCGACATGACAAAAAAAACATGGATCGCTCTGCTCGGGATTTTAATTTATTGTGAAATATAAGACTATTATTGAAATTTAAAAAATAAATTTTACTCTTGCTAAATTTAAGCTAGCTATATTGCTTGAAATTAATAGCTAAGCCACAAATTTTTAAAATAAAACCAAAATTATGTCATTCCTTATCAATGTTTGAAAATTGAGAGTAAGAATCAAGAAATATAAGTGGGTGTACCATTAATTTTATGGGTATAAGAATTTTAAGAAATGCTAGGAGTATACTTAGTACATTTTGGGGTGAAAATAAATAAGCTAATTATCAGTTGTATTAATTTGTAATATTGAAATGAGTATTTCAACCTTAAATTTAGAAACTATACCGCTATTATAATGGACAGAGAGTGGAGGTAAAAATGCATTATTGTTAAAATAACACAAAAATTAATTATTGCATTTAACTTTTAAGAAGTTCCATCAGTATCAATATTTTAAAACTAATTAAATTGTGTGTTATTTCAACTTCAATGTATGAAAATTAATATTTATGCAATTCTATAGGTCAAACTTGTAAATACTGTACATGCCACATAGGGATAACATGATGCCTTTACAAAATGGTTCTAAACCTCAATGGTAAGTAAGCATGAATATTTGGAATCATCGAGAAAATATGCTTTATAAGTTGAACAAAAAACCACTACCGATTAAACTCATTTACTAAAAATTTAGGCCCCATATTTTCTTGTTATTAAAGGAAGAATTAAACATGATTCACAATACCTTAAGAAAAGAATTAAATGCATGTAACTATTCATTTTCAGGATAATGGTGTGTGTTCTAAAACATAGTAATAATCAAAAATAATCAGCAAAGCTATTACCAAAGACTATCTTTATTAGCATAATAATCAATAAGGGTGATTTTAGTAAATTGTTGTTAAAAGAGAAAGACATAATTATACTAAGGAATTAAGTCTTATGAAATCATTAGGAATAATGCCTACTGATCAGTATTTGAATGTTACATGAGGAACTAAAGGAGAATATTCATTCCAAGAAGCTTTCCTTGTTTAACACCCGATACTCGATAGGCTATTGAGTTGGTGAAAATTCTTCATCCATTGCTTAACTTTTAACTTCCTTCCCATCATGCACCTGCAAAGGAAATGAAATAAACTATATTAATCATTATTTGTTTTCAAATATAAAATGTCACAATCAGTGCCACCCTAATAAATATGCATATTATGCAAGTGTTTAAAGCCTAAATTATGGAGGCCTCATAAATATGATGAACTGGCATGACAAATTACATGGTCCCATAAATATGCTACAAAAACTGGATCAAATAAAGTAAATAATTAGGTGTTAATGGAAACACCTTAAATTGTGTGTAACGACCCTAGATTTTAATTTAGTTTAAATTGATAATTAAAGAAATTTTTGAATAAAAATTGTAAAATTAATTATAAATGATAATAATAAATATTAGAATTGATGGTTGATAATAATTTGAATTTATAAAATAAATATATATATATAGATATATAAGTATTAAAGTAAAATTTATAATAGAAGTTTATCTATATTATAAAGTAATATTACAAAGTATAATTCAAGAAAGAAAATTTGAATATATTTAAGTATGTAGACTTAGAAGAAAATAATGACTGGTAATGTTATCATCTATGTACAAAGCAAGTAAAACAAAGGAAAGAAAGTATGCCTATACAATTCAAATAGAATTGTATGTAAACTTAAAAGGAAACATTTGTACTAACTAAGATCATATCAGCCGAAACAAGAATCATATCAGCCTCCACTTAAAAGTACTAGAGGAAAAAAATATGTGACATGTTGTACAAATAAATAAATGCAAGCATCTCTAGCCCATGCCTATATTGTACAAACAAAACAATATAATACCCTGTACAAAGTTTTATACCCAGCAACTTCATTCTCCATATCTCCATCATTTCTTCAATTCATTTTTCGTTCCTTCAAATCTGAGTAGCAACTGAAAGTGAACATCATCTTAAAACACAAACAAATTAAATCAAGACAAATCAAAGGATGGAAGGATTTAGCTAGCCAGTTTACAACTTGTTAGCTTTCAACTTGCAAATTGTCAAGCTTCTCTGTTCCAAACTTTTACCAGGTGAGCAAACTTTCTACCTTGAATCTGTATGGTTGTATGTGAGTAACCTCATCTTTTGAAATTTAAAATTATAAACTGTTGCTTGCATATCGGTGAATAAGTATGGTGGTATTTATATATATATATATGTATGTATGTATGAGTTTTCTGGAAAATGAATTGTGTGCAGGCTTTGTTCATATGTATATTCTCTGTTTAAACTCTGAACAAAAAAAGATTCAATTTCTCTTGACCTATTGAATGTTTGGAATTAAGATCAAAACAAAAATTGTTTGTTTGCTCATGAACTAAGTGTTGAAAATCATTTCGAATTGAAATAACTTATCTATGCTTTTGGAAATCAATATAATTGAGCAAAGCTCTTAACAAGTTAAAATTCAAGATTTTCTATTGTCGAATTCAGATATGAAGATTGAATCCTCATACTGTAATATGAATTTTAAAGCAAGCATCATGATTTTTAGGGCTAAGATGAAGGAGCAGTTCATAGATGAATTGGGATGGGGTTTTGATGAAATTCAGGCGGCCGGAGGGGTTTTGGGGAATGGGCTCTCGCGTGGAGGTAGAAGAGTGATCGGCGCGTCTGGGAAAAATACTGGAGGGGTAGTCAGACCATGGTGGTGGCAACGGCGAGTGGTTTAAGTTCGTAAACCTAAATTGGTCGGGGTTGGTTATCTTGATTTGTTTGTACTCTGCAGTCGATCGAGCGTTGTGGGGTTTTGGGGGAATGATGGAGGAGGTATCGACGAAGCGTCGACCAGAATCTCAAGTCCTCCGGTGGTCGAGGCATCGAGAACGATGCGATTGCCAGGATTGGTGGAAGTTTTTGTCTATGTTTCCAGGTTTGGATGTTCGAACTCATTTTCGAATTTGAGGAAATGGTAGGGTTCTGGTTATCAGGAATTGAGTCGAGGATAGACTCTGACTTGCTCGATGGTGAGACAACGCCTGGAAGTGAATGACGGCGACGTGCACGTGCACCGTGCACGAGCCTGGTGGTCTGGAATGTCTGAAGCCTGGGTGATTTCCAGGTTTGCACTCTCGTGAGTTAACTCGAAGTTTTGCTCGAGTATTCCTAGTGTTTGACTCGAAGCAGATATAGGGATGGCTCGGGTTAAATCATGTTTTGCTCGAAGTCTACTGGGGCGTGACTCGAAGCAAGTGTGGGGAGGCTTGAGGAAATTGCTTAGCTACAGGTTCCAGGACCTGTTCAATTTCCTGAACTTAACTTTAAATTTTGTAACAAAGTTAAACTAAGTTAAATTAAAAGTTAAGTATAAATTCAAGTTTAAGTTCAGTTTGAAATCTGAATTCAAGTTTATTTTCAAATTCAAAATTTGAAATGAAATAAAAGTTTAAAATATTTGGAAATAGGTTTTACAAATTCAAATTGTTTTGATAATGTAAAGGATTTAAGCAATTAAGTAGAACTAAAAGAAAAAAATGTGTTGAATTAAAAAGGAATTTGATTTTAAACTCTTTTAAAATTCTTTCATAACAAAATATTACTTTAACATGTAAATTTAAAATGTAATAATTTAATCATTTAATTAATTAACGAATTGGATGAATTAAATAAGTAATTAAAGGTTTAAATCATTAACTAAAGTAAATAATTTGAGAAGAATTTATTTATTAAAGGTTAATAAATAAATGAAAGTGATTAAGAAATTGAATTAATAAGGATTAATCACTAATTGAAATTAATGTTGGATATTTTGATTTATTTAAAGTTAATTAATTATGTAATTCGTTTAAAATGTTGATTTAATTGATATGATAAATCAAGAATAATTTAATTAATTAAGGTGATTGATAAATTTATTTATATCAAATGATTTGTAATAAATTAATCAGAATTTGATAATTAATTCATAAGTAATTAATTTACTTGGAAATAAATTGAATTAATCAGGATTAACGATTAATTGATTCTGCTTATAAATAACTATTGAATACTTGACTTTACTTATGAATGATTATATTATATGAGATGCCTTGAATTGATTGTCCTATCTGATTTGTGATGCTTTGTGATACATCCTGATTTATGTTGTGATCTGAAATTTCTATTTCTGTGATATATTACTATGTGAATATGAAACCCTTGGCCCGTAAAACGGCATTTGAATTTCGATGCGACAGGGAGTCGGATTCTAGTTGGTTATCCGAAACCCACATCGAATTGTAATAGTGAATCTTTGTGACCGATAAATTTATTTTATCTATGAATTTGTGAATGAAGATAAGCGTTATCGATTATACCGCTTATCGATATATCTGTGATGATTGATGTTGCACTATTGTGTGTAAAACCCTGGACCACACCATACACACACAAATATGGATTTCACGTGGAAATCGGTTAAGTCACGGATAATTTAAATTTATGTTTTTAAATTGAAATTTTAATTTCAATTGATTTTGAAATTGAAAATTGGGGTTTAATATGAAAAGCTTTCGAAAGGAGTTTTAAAGATATTTTGGATATCTTGAAATTTAAATAATTTGATTTAAACTTAAATTCAAGATTTGAAATTGAATTCTATGATTTAAAACTAGGGATTAAAGATACTGTACCAGTTATATAAGGGTTAAACTATTTTAAAAGTATTGATTTTGGAATGTGAATATAATTCAAGGGCTTTAACTCGTGAAAATATAATTGGATTTTTCTGAAACGAAAACTATTTGTTTTCAAATAATAACAGCTTTCATATGAGAAGTGAACTTCCAATTTGTGTTGAAAGGTTTCAAATTTAAAATGAAGTTAAAATGTTTTGAAAGGCTATGAATGAAGTCTTTTTGAAAGCTATGAATTGAATCTGTTTATTTTTAACAGATTTAAAATGATGATTTGTTTAAACCATTCGAAATGAAATTGTTTTGAAAGCTATAAGTTGAATCTTTGTTTTAAAGATTTAACGAGTTAATCCAATTGAAACGGAAATTGTTTTGAAATCTGTGAATGGATTTTTGTTGAAACTGGGTGAACTTTGTGAAATAAATCTTTTTGTTTAAAAGATTTGAAATGGTAATCGATTGGAACCATTTAAAAAGAAGTTGAATTATTAAGTTGTGACTTAATTGAAATCACATATCCATATGTTTTTAAATATTGCGCTCGTTATTCGGGTTAGCCGGGAAAAGACATTTGTGTCATATAACCCATTCCGAATAGTGATACGTCGTATATGGATCGCATTTGAAGACCGGTGGTGAAGACCAGATATTTTCGAAAACGAAAGGACAACTCGTCGAATGTCTCTGCATCACTGGCCCCGATATAGAGATTTTATCACCGTTTGTGATGGGAAGTCCGGACGGGATTGTGAATACCCGGAATTGCAAGGGCTTCGTAAGGAGTGCCTTCAGTTCTGTTCGAACCCGGAACAGACTTGTATGGTTACATGTCTGACATTACACTTTGAGATATAAAGCCGATTTCTTTCAAATACATTTCTGTTGGTGGCGGAGAATTTATTCTCTTAGCTTAACACCCTTCTCTGAGACGTACGAGCTCAGAGGTTATGTAGTTGAAGGTTATCAGCGATATACCCCCAATTTGGTAATGTGACATGCTGAGTGTTGCTGTGAAATGATCATTGTTTGATCATTTGTTTGATCATTTATCTTTGTGATCATTACTTTGATCATTTGTTTGACCCGAAGCATGGCTTTGTGAAAAGCGTAGCTTTGTGGATGAGACTTCGTCGGACCTCACACCCCGGAATGGTCAAAACAGGAAGGATGCAGCAAGGTTATTAGGGGGTAGCGCCCCTTTAGTGTATGTCATTCCTTCTGGATAGAGGTGGTATCATGGTATGGAGCCCAGATACTTAACCTATGTTGTTGCTGAAAATTTATTACTTTGTGGTTGTTGGAATCGAGGATCCTCGGGAAGATCGGTTACGATCGGGGGATGACATATTCGTGTCAGTAGTTACCCAGTTAGGGTAACCCGGCCTTGTGTTGGCAGAGATCCGGTTAGGTTCTCGGGACGTCATTCCAGAGGCGTTTCCATGAGGCAATGGGAAGTTCCTTGGCCTGACCATTTGTTGGAAATCCAAAGAAACAATACGAGCCTTTACAATTTCAATTGTATAACCTGTCTCCTTAGGAGGCAGCTATAGCAGGCATAATATAATGGTACCTATGCTGGCTAAGATTGATATTCTATTTTTGAAATCCTTTTTCCACTATGCACTAATAATAATATCAAAAATTATTTGTTTTGCGTAGTAAGCATCTTTGACTAACATAAGAAGAAATCTCCTCCAAGTCTGCGTTTGCATTGTGTGTGTGGTGGGAGGTCTTATGGTAGTTTCATTTTCCAAAAGCATTGCGAATTGACTTTAAAATTCTCTGCTATTTGTTTTTAAAGATAAACTGATTTTGTTGCTCACACCAGTCCCATGACTGATCCGGGGTTTATTGTTCTTTCCTAAACTTTGGGTGCTCAAAATTTTTCTACACGAGCAGTCTAGAGTTGGGTTTTTCAGATAGTCAGGATTAGTAGATTTTCTGGAGCTAGTTCAGTCTTTGGATATGGACTGCACTTGCTTATCTTTGTGCATCGTTATTGGGACTTTGAGCTATTTCTGGATTGGTGCTTTGAAGATGGAGATTATCTGCTACTGATGTTATCGTTTTCTTTTCCGCTGCTATTTATTGTATCATATCTCTGATGTATATTGATATTCATTTTATCATTCTATCATTCTATTGTATCAGATATTGTATATCAATGTATTATTCATTTTCTTACGCTGTGTTATTTACTTAACTGTGTTATAAGCTCCGGCGACTCGGATTTGAACGGTCGAATCTACGGCATTCGAGTACGATGTAAAGTATGGATGTCGATTTTCGAGCGGGCAAAATCCACAGCCGTTACATTGTGTTTACATATTTAAGGAAGTGAATAGAGACTGTAAATTTTTTAATTTGACAGCACCTTATATTTTGAAATTCACGCTCTTTCTTCCATTATAAACTTGATCATAACTATATAACTTGTTGATTTTATTTTCCAGTCATGATTATTCAGTCTATAAGATTTCAATAAGCTTAATTTTTTGTTTAATAACATATCATATAACACCCTTTAACACGATTGTGTACCGGTAGCAGCTGTTAGAATACAGCAGGCTGAATAGAAATCTGGGGAATAGCACAACTATTATGACCACCCTTTAACACTCACATTTTTTGTTAACCTAATGTTTTTTTCTTCCAAAAGCCTATTTGCACTGTTAATTCAAAACAACTCCTACTTTGATGAGAATACATACAATTTACACATGTGTACAACTCTATCTGTACATAGGTCTCCAAGGTTTCATTATAACTAAAATAATTACACTACTTATAGGTTTTGGAAAAATTATTTCTCAAAAACCTACATGTAATATTACATCAATCTAGCACCTAGGTTGTTCTAGCATATACCCATTCATTATGATTTCATTATTTCAACTTATTAAGTTTATACAAATTATGCTGAATACTTTTGGTTGATAGGTGGAGAGACATTTGAATATCATGTACTATAATTGGTAAGAAATGTTCGCAATCATATTTTAGTTGTCGCAGGATGTGTTAATGAATATCTTGATGTGGTGGGAAGACTTTGATGGTAAAGTACCTGCTCCAGCCATTTTGAAGCCTAAACCCCTCTGGACTGGGAAGCAAGTCTTCAACCTTATTATCCCAAAGCAGATAAACCTTATAAAAAATTCAGGTTGGCACGTGGACACAAAAACATGATATATTACTCCTGGTGATACTGTCGTTAGAATAGAAAAAGGAGAACTTTTGTCTGGAACTTTGTGCAAGAAAACACTTGGAACGGGAGGTGGTAGTCTTATTCACATAATCTGGTATGTGTGAGATACATATGAGTGTTATTTCAAAAGCTATTTTTTTGTATTATATAATTACATTATGTAATTTACAGGGAAAAGGTTGGCCCAGATGCGGCTCGCAAGTTTCTAGGGCATACACAGTGGTTTGTAAATTATTGGCTATTACAACAAGCATTCAGTATTGGTATCGGGGATACTATTGCTGATGCCGAGACTATTGAGAAAATCAATGAAACAATTTTAGAAGCCAAAAGACAGGTGAAATAATATATTAAGAAGGCAGAAGACAAAACTATAGGACCTGAGCCTGGTCGAACTATGATGGAGACAGTTGAAAATAAAGTTAATCAGGTTAGGTCGTTGTTTTTATTGTGTGATATTAACAGGTATCTCTTTAAACATAACAAAAAACTAAAGTTAAATACCAAATAAAATTTTTAAGACAACTTACTAATAAGTTAATTATGTTGGAGATAATCTCTTGTAAGTGCAAAAATTTATACAACAAAACCTATGAACCTTGTCCAAGCATCATATTCTGCAGTTTAAAGAGGATCCCTTATAAAAACAGAATTATAGAAGATGTACTACAGAAAAAATCCAATAGATATTTAAAAAGGGTGCATGTTTAGGTATACACCAAAGATAATGTGATGGTACACTGACTGAAGTCGCTAACTATTAGGTTAACCATTGGATGCTGATGTAGATGCATAAATAAATAGCCATAGATTAGCTAATATGCATTAAGCCATTGGCACAAATATTAACTCATAGTTTAAGCAGTGGTTGTTAACCCAATGACACTACACCACCCTTCAGCGCATGTGAAAGGAGAAGGGAAAAAAGTCTAAAGGAAACAGTCTTTGTTATGATTGTTAAGATGAAAAACTAATGGAAACTGGACAATATATATAGTTTATTAAATGCGTAATTACAGAAACTTAGAGCATGAATTCAACCTCACTTACACTATTCAACAAACATACCAAATGCATCAATAACATGGGGAGACAAAGAGTACAAAGTGATATTGAATGATAGATCATAGAGAAATATAAAGAGGAAATTAAAGCATCCTTACGCATGACTGATTACAACGGAAAGTAAAAAATGAAGGGTGGCGGGATTATACTATATGCAAAAGGACGACAGTCACAAACTTTTAATATCAGGAAATTTATATGCCAATATTTAGTCATATGCTTTGTTATTCATTTTTTTATTAGATCATTTTCAAGTAGTTGGAATATAGTTTAACATGGAGAAACTGTATTTGGAATTTAATTAAAGAAAGCTGCATAGAAAGACCTGTACAATATCAAATTTTGAATGATTGCAACCAACCAATGTTTGCCAAATGTAAAAGTAATCATTGTGTAGAAACACTTCTCTGTAAGTACAGACTGTGTAGAAAACAAAGTTCTAATTAATGGCATTAATGTTAATTACAAATTCATATATTGAACTGATAATTAAGCAGATTCATCAAACACATATCTACGGCAGAAACAATCATGCAAGAGAACAACAGACAGTTATGTCGAATGAAAGACATATTAAAACGAATATTTATAACAACTACTACAGTGTAACCGAATCACATAAGTATTTCAACTTGAGAAATAATTCATGAAAACATGGAAGAAGAAGAAAGAATGGATCAGTGGGAACAGAGAAAAGTGGAGAAGGAAGATACTTACAGGAACAAAGAGGATGTGAATCAAATTGAGAAGAAGAAATATGAACACTAGATCTCTAATTGAATTATCAACTAGAATTTTTCCAAAGTAGGATCAATAGTTTTTGAACTCCTGGGGTTATGATAACCGAAGAAGGAAGACATGTTCTTTACCAATTGTTGCATCGTAGAATTGAAAAGAAACTACTTGAGCGACACTTGGGGATTGAAATTTAGTGCCACTTGTCAAATTGTTGTTAATTGCAAAATTTTGGTTTCTCCTTTCCAATATAAGTATTAGATAAGGGAAGACGAATGCATATTTGTCCGTTAGAATAGTGAAATGAGTATAAGCACCTAGACCAAGTTAGTGTATATGTCTTCATAAAGATGAGAAGCATAGATCTATGACAATATAATCTACAACCAGTTGATTAACATGCCGTAATACAAATAGAACTTTCAATCTCTCTATTGAACAATTAGGAAGAAATAAGGAATACAAACACAGAACTGCATGCATGACTAGACACAAACAACCACAAATGTAAATGGTTTCATGTTTGCATCAAATGAAAGATTAACTTGTTCACTTTTTAGCCTCATAAAATCATATCATTGATTTATGGTAAAACACAACTCATATGTTGTACTTAAAGATAAAATCAAGGATAAGTTCTAGATAAAGGCATAATTAGTCATTCTTTTACACTATAATTACTTGCACGCATCTTCTTAATTTATTTCATAGAAGCTTCTTAAAATCAAAATATACATATTTTTCACAGCTAAAGATGTGGTATAATGAAAAATCTTGTTATATTTTACTCAAAGTAGCAATCTTGTAAAGCTAATATGGTACAACTCTTAAAAGTGTTTTGTAAGCAGGAATAAGAAAACGATAATTATGTGATGATGAGCATGAATAAGAATATTTACCCAAAATGTATGATCCCTTTTTGAATGGACCTTATCGCGGAACAATAAAAAATGTAGATTCAGACGAAATCAAGACTGATTTAATAACTTCAAGGGTGGATTCCTTAGAAATATTGTGGATAAATAAAATTAATGGTCTATTTCCTAAAAATTCTCAAACATTTGAACATCTTACTACAACTGGCGGTTAAATATATAATTGTCATAAACTATGATGTTCTTTTGTAGCGGAGAGCTGTAGAAATACACATAATTCGTAAAAATATCATGATTGAGGTAAATTTATTCATTAAAGTTTTTTTTTGAAGTACTTGGTTGGTCATACCTTATGTTGTTCCCCTTATCCTTGTAGCTCCATGGTCATTTAGGATTATCCCATTTCTTTCCCATGTTGTTGCCTTAAGCAACTCATGATGTAGATATCCTTCATCAAACCTTTGCATGTCCATCGTATTATCACAAAGAACCTACCACATTAACAAACATAATCAATACAGTTCACATGTATATATTTAGTCAACCCAATATCCTCTAAATATCAATATTCCATAACACAATATTACATACTGCAATAAATATCAAACCTCTATTAACATATCTTACAAAATATATTAGCATTTCAAATAGTCATACGAAGTCCTATTTATCATTGCTTATTGTTTTCAATTATCCCATCATATATGAAGTTCTATTTTTATGGTGAAATAAATGACTTTATCATTGTGGCTCTGTCAAATTCAAGATGTCTAGGCTTTAGCTTTTAGAGTTTAAAACGATATTACCCTTAATTCAGATACAGGAAATTTTATCATAAACCTTTTGGTTCATAATATTTTCTACCATTATAAGAGTTTAAGTAACCACAAAGCATTATTATGTATTTAGAATAGGCTAGTATAAACTTAAAGGATAATGTCATACAAATAACAAACATATTAAAGATTATCAGAAAACTAAAAGGATAATTCAAATATTATATAAGACTAATTCAAATATTATATAATAATCCAGCCGTTGTGTTTTACTTCAGATATTATCCTTCCTCAAACATAAGCTCTCGTACATATTAAACCATAATATTACTGAGATAAAACAGAATGATACACAAATACAATATTTGAATCCAAAACATGTAATGAAACAAGTTGATGAATCACCCATCCTATCTGTCGTATAGATAAAATGAGCAGTAGTTACAAAATGGGAAGTGGATTTAAAAAAATTAAATTCATAAATATCATAGTGGAAACTCAATCGCTTTAAAATTCGTAGAATCCGCGCTTATCTCAACTGAATTGCGAATACCCAAAATTAGATAAAGAAGTCAAAATTACTTACATGGAAAACCCTAATTTTCAAAATCATCGTTATAGCAGCGGAGGAATACCATCAGTGCACACGTCTATGTGGTAGGATTATAAGGCAAGGAAAGCAACGTTGGTAAGCATGGGATTTTCAGACGGTTGGTCACAATGGTGTTTAGTCACGACGCAGTTGCTGGGAAAGGGAATGTCCAGGGCCTAGGCATGGAAGACGCGTATTAGTGAATTTTGTTTTATTTATTTTGATAGAAAAGGGCGTATTCTTGCAAAAGGACAGGTGTTGTTACAAAATGCTTTAGTTTCTCTTTTCCTATATAAGTAATAGATAGAGTCAACACTCTCGATGGTTTAATTAAATAATCTAGGATTACATATTTTTGACATTAATAAGAAACTCATAGTTTCTCTTCGATGTGCGAGAATACTTATTAGACATTCTAATGCTATCTGTTCGTTTAGGTTAGTTAATTGCATTTCATCTCATATAATCAGTTCTATCCATGGATCATATTCAATTCCATTTTATTACCAATATTTCCTTAAAGAAATTTCTTCACAATGAAGTTGGTATATCTTGAAACAACAATTGTTTCTCAGTGCAATAGAATATGTATTCATAAACGTTTTATGAATTTTTTATTTATAAAAATGATTTGGTTTTAGTTTACAAAAATTATGTTCGAAACATAAATATGTCATCCAATGACAGTCTTTTCAAAATCCTTTTGGGGAGATTCTACAAGATCCCTCATGAACAATTATTACGTGCAATCTTTCGACTCGCACAATCTGCCAACTCCATGGCCTATGATATGTTGAAGTTTCTTATAAACCCTTATGTTGTAAAATTTTATAAACAGTTATTCAGATGAAATAATATTAATCTTGTGTACTACCCTTAAGTACATTACCTTATAGAAAGAAACTAACTCAACTTCACTCACAATTAATCGTACATTGTCCAACAAAGTTCGATTACTCCATATCGATGCATCATTGTGTATCACATAGATGATTAATTTTGAGATTGAATCTTTATTCATTTTAGGTACGTTCAGAACAGTTTCCAATATACTCACTCATTTGATCAAATCAAATCATTTCTATCGCATGTTATTTTATTTACTTCTATTTTATATTCTATAAGTTTACTATAGACATACTGCATGTTTATCAAATACACATGTCCATGTCAACGATAACTCATCGGTGAATATGACGAAGTATGTGGAACCGTTTTGGTATTTATAGAATTACAATTGCATACATCTATATGTATCAATCCGAAGATTTCATCAACTCTTATGATACTCCCACAAAATGGGTGCATAGCCCTTTATTGTTTGAGATATAATTAACAAGTATCATATGATTCAAAATCATACAATAAAATTATTTCTCAAAACTACGGCTTAGTCTATAATTCCAAAACAACTGAAAATAATATTAGATACTTTTGTATTCCAATGCATCACTTTTGTTATAAAAAGACTACCACATTATAGTTTTATTTCACAAAGAATATTCATATTGAAATATAGCTATGTCTATTTTTTTCAGTCGATACCGAAAAATAATCATTATTTCATAAATAATGTATGGTAAGTTTTACAAAAACAATTTTTGTAGTATGATGCAATTAATAAGTGCTATATGACATGCTCCCACTATTTCCACCATTACTATAATAGTGTACTAAATTCGGAAGTCCATCATTCACTTAATACAATTTGTTTATTTCAACACTGCAACTATTTACAGTGGAGGGTTCGTTGATCAAATATCTTGAGCTTAAGGAAATAAATCTCATAGAAAACAATTTACTATATGAAAATACATTTCGGAATAGAAATAATATTTCTTATTCCAATATTCAGTATCGATTATTATTACAATTCTCGTTTCCAATGTTTCTCTAGGAAGCAGAAGTGACTATTCATTCTCTTCATCCCAACTGTACCTTAAATTACATCTATTCTTATACATTCGTTTTCTTTCAAATGGTCAAACTATACAAAAGAAAACCTTACTACAGTACCAAAACAAACTCTTTACAAAAGAGCATTCAGTTATCCTTAACATTTAAGGATATCAAATATGTTGCACTTTACGTAAACCGATCAAAACGACATTTCAGTGATCGAGTTCTTAGATCTATCTTGTAGTTTTTGGTCTTATGTTACATTAACACAATGATCCCTTTTGTAAACAATCAAGTTGAATACATGATATCAAAATATTGTTTATTGGATTATTTCCAATGAGTTATATTCAATGAAGTATTGTACATTACGAACTGTGACCGTTCACCATATAACATTTATAAACGATAATATATGGATCAAATATCTATAGCCTTGTATTGCTTTTAGAGTTTGAAACCCACAGAGTGCAATACACGGTCTCAACCAAATAAGCACGTAAGTGACCATTTTACGAACGTATTAAGTAGTTGTAAAATTAAACACTTGCATGGGTATAGAAAACATTAACATGCAATAGGAATTTAATAGTGGGTATTATATTTCCATTTGTCAACTTTCAATTCAGTTCGTTTGTATATGTTAATTTATAAACATTTTATCAATCATATTAAATGCACAAATTTATCATTGTAGATAATTATAAAATTATTTATCATATGTTCTTACAATATTAGAAATGTTAATTGTTACCATTTCATTTTCCTAGTAAGGCTCCCACTAGTCTTTTATGTTTCTCCAAACCCTAAGATAAAACATAGAAGTCTTTCGAATTCACTAATGGGTGTTAGAACTCGTCAGCCTTGGTATTCTGACCTTGAATTTGCTCAACAAATCATAGTCCCACAAACGATGGATAACTCCTTATTGGTTGTATCACATATAACTCCTGACCCATTTTTCCTTGTCATAATCTCATTTCAACCTTGAGTTTGCTCAACAAATCGAAAGAGATTATTCACTCGTACCTACCATATCTTGATGGCCTAACTATAGTATATGTACCTTGAGTTTGCTCAACAAATACATATAGTTATCTTAGCTCATCTGTTCAATATATTAATAATACTACACATAACATCCCCAGCTTGAGTTTTCTCAACAACTAAGGAGTATGCAAGTAATATATTAATATAAATGGTAGAGGACAACATTATATTGAAGATTCATATTCTTCAATATATTGCATTGAGTGATATCGACTTATGGAATAATGTATTTCTTATGCAATAGCCTCGTGATTCAAGTTTTAGACACATCAGAAATCACAGTATACGTATATTTACGTATGTATTTATTCCTTAAGTCTATTTGGGTTTCTTTAATGTTCCATCTTTAGTTTATACATTCATATCATATAAGTTTTATTGTTATATAACTTTTATATTTCATATTACTTATTTGATAGTCTTATGTATGATATTTTATTAATTAAATCTTATTTAATTAATTAACTCTTTAATTAATTTTAAATTAGTATTTCAATATAACTTTTATATTGGACATATCTATTATAACCTTTATAGTGTATACTACAACCTTTACAGTATAACACATATATCTTATATATGCATATTTTTTATTTAATTAATTAACCTTTAATTAATTTATTTAATTAAACAATTTTAATTAAATTATATCAATTTTAAAATTTATCTTGCATACATGTATACTTATATTATCTTAACAATTTAAAATAACATAACATATATCAACATATATAATACATGCATATAAGTATTAATTAATTAACTCATTTAATTAATTTATTTTTATTAACCTTATTAATAAATTTTAAATTTTGAAATTAACAGTTTCAAACATTTTGAAATTTTCATTACATTTTCAAACATTTTGAAATTTTATGTTATATTATAACTATTTATAATAAAAATGTTTTTATTTTAAATTTAACTTTTAAATTTAAAATCATGTCTTAATTTTCAAAACTATTTTGAAAATTAGCCCAAGGCCCAATTCAAATTAGGCATTTTCTATTAGGGGCAACCTTTAGGCTCACATCACCTTTCAGGCCAGGTAGGTAACCAGGTAGGAAAGGGTACTTGATTACCTAATTCCAATCCTAGACATCACCTTTCTAGATACCATACTAAGTGCACAAGCTTAATTAGGTAGCCCTAACATGAATAATTTAGAATGCATAGGCTATTGGGCTCTGATACCATTGTTGGAACTGGGTCAGCCCACAGCGGAAGAAATGGGTGAATTTCAAAAAAATTTACCATTTTGGATTTTTAATGAGCCTATGAAGTCTAAATGTATATTGGATCCAATATAATAAAACATTAAATAAAGTCTTATTTTATTTAAAGTTAGTTAAAGGAAGTTTAAAATTAATTTAGTTTAGATGTATAGTGCATCAAATACACTCAACAATTGTTTATAAGAGTTAATTTAGGGAAGGTAACCTTTCATTTCTTTCCCTAAAAACAGGTAATTAATTGAGAGTATAATAAACAATATATAAAGAGAGAAACCTCCCATTTTCTCTCTCTCTCTAATTAAAGTGATTGGGTCATTAAATGATATTAATTGGCAATTTATTCATGGCATAAAATGTAACTATTGTCCAAATTTACTTTACCGTAAATTATGTAAGTGCAACAAATCAGATAGCATACATAGATGATATTTCCTACATATGTTTCTTTATTGTCCATAATATTATTTAAAATACATATACATACATATATTTACATTTACATACAATATACATATACATATAAATGAGATAAAATTAAGTGACACTTTTATAACTCCAAAAGGACAACAATTTTGAACCTAGTTTCAAAACTGAAAGTTTTTAAGATTAAAAATTATGATTTTACATAAAAGTCCATCATATAAATTCAATTCAAATTATATATATATGTATGTATGTATATACACACACATAAATTTGTGTGTGTGTGTGTGTATATATATACACATACAAAATTCACTGTAAATAATGTTTTAAACTTAACACATCTTTATGTTAAAATATATAATTTAGTATATGTTCCAATATAAAGTTACAACTAAAGCCTAACTTTAACTTTAAAAGGAAATCCAAAGGTTTTGCAATAAAGTCCAGTTATGTTTATAAAGAAAACTTATTATTTATAACTTTAGACAAAAGTATGCAAAAACCAAAAGATTGAATTTGAAATATTGAACACAAAACATACATGCAAACATAAATAAATTGTATATGTTTTCTATTTGAATCAATAATAGAAATATTCCATTAATTAAGACTTAGATTTTAATCACAAGGTGTTTTTTTAAATAACAAACTTGAAACAACAACACAATAGATAGAACAAATCAAACACATATGTATATGTTGCAAAGGTTCCAAATACGAAGAGTTACTAAATATGGGATCATATAATATAGATCTAATAATGATAATATGAATTGGCAAACAATCAAAATATATCTTAAAATAGATTCAAATTAAAATAACATGGTGAACATATGTAATTATTTAAGATGGAGCAAAAGGGATCTAATCTATTTGATCAAATAAACAAATACACATATGAGCTAAAATAGGAGATGGATCTAAATTACATAAACAAGTTGAATGAAGAATATATATAAAATTAGAATAATCACCTTGAGATGTTGCCAAGAGAATGCACCTTGAATGATGAATTAAAGGCTCTTAGATTCCATGGATCAATCTCCGAATTTTGCAAGAATCAAGAGATTAGAACCACCTTTTGTTATTAATTTTATTTGATATTTTATTTTGGACTTAGAGCTTAGGAAGCCATGAAAATTCAAAATTCTCTGATAGAAGAGCAAGAGAGATGATAATGACAGGAAATAAATCAATCGTGTAAGAAAATAAAGGGAGATGTGTTTTAAAGGGATAATAGAAACCTTTCCTATTACTTCCTTAAAACTTTCCCCTATTAATTCCTTTTTAAATGTTAATCAAATCCTCTCTCTCTTCTACATGCATGGCTAGCCATAGATGGTGCCACATGGGCCCTCAAAAATTTCTAAAATCTCATTAGCATCAATCCCATTTAAATCCAATTCAAATGTGCGCGCGTTTATAACTTTTATATACGCACACCATTAAATGCTAATGTTATTCAAATAAATTAAAATAAATTTTTAATAATTAATATTTCAAAAATACTAATTACTTTAGTTTATTAAGGCCCCCCTTTTAGTATTGATCATGTTTAAATAAAATTTAAACACTCCAAAGATATCATATATCTTTTTGAGCATGTAATCGGACGATTTAGTCTATTTTCATTAATAAAGGCTTGAAGCCGTCTTTTCCATGAATTACCGATGTTTCTGTGCCTTATAGTCTAGTGACAAACAACTGGAGTTACATTATTCCGTCTGACATGCGAACGCGCATAAACGTCTTAAATCTCCATGTCCCCTGAGCGTGGACTGGAGTACTCTAAGTCCCTAGAGTGCGGACTAGAGTATAAACGACTTAAATCTCCAAGTCCCCTGAGCGCGGACTGGAGTACTCTAAGTCCCTAGAGTGCGGACTAGAGTATAAAAGACTTGAATCTCCAAGTCCCCTGAGCGCGGACTGGAGTACTCTAAGTCCCCAGAGTGCGGACTAGAGTATGAACGACTTTGAATCTCCAAGTCCCCTGAGCGCGGACTGGAGTACTCTAAGTCCCCAGAGTGCGGACTAGAGTATGAACGACTTTGAATCTCCAAGTCCCCTGAGCGCGGACTGGAGTACTCTAAGTCCTCAGAGTGCGGACTAGAGTATAAACGACTTGAATCTCCAAGTCCCCTGAGCGCGGACTGGAGTACTCTAAGTCCTCAGAGTGCGGACTAGAGTATAAACGACTTGAATCTCCAAGTCCCCTGAGCGCGGACTGGAGTACTTTAAGTCCCCAGAGTGCGGACTAGATTATAAATGACTTGAATCTCCAAGTCCCCTGAGCGCGGACCGGAGTACTCTTGTTAGTCTATAGGATAATGGTTTTGATGACAACAACTATAGAAGTGTTATAAAATATATATGTGCAGGAAATCTATATGCAGGTATCAACAAAAGAAGACTGTACAGTAAAGAAGACAAAGATCAAGAGTTCAAGATTGAAGACTCATGAGATTCAAGATATTCAAGAGTTCAAGACAAATAATATAGTTAGGTTAGATATTTGTTAAAACTCCTTGAAAGCACTATCATTCTTTTTTATCCAATTTACTCGTGGAATGGAATCCACTTCGTTCTTGTTAAAGGGATGGAACCCTAGTGAGATGGAACTCACGAAATATCTAGTGGAACGGATAGTAGCCCTATTTTGTTATCCACTAATTTTGATTCAAAATGATTTTCAAAATTATCTCTTGTTTCATAAAATGATTTTCAAATATTCCTTTTCAAAAGAAAAACCTTCGTTCGTATTTCCAAAAATGTTTTAGCCTCAAAATCATATTTATCATTTTGTTATATTTTGATTTCAAAATTGTCCTTGATATTTTAGCCTCAAAATATATTTTAATATTATATTTACTTTAGTTTATTTACCTTGATTTTAAATATATTTTAGTATATATACATATATATTCATAAGTATTTCTACTTCTAAATACCTTATACAAATACATAGAGTCCATTTGAATAAAGTTGCATATGTTTTAAATCATCATTTTCAAAGAAAAGCAAATCATCATTTTTAATAGACCATGTCGACATCATAGTTACTTGTCATGTCGACATGCTTCCCGTTATAGCAAAGGTTGTTTTCAAAAGAAGTGTCTATTCATTTAAATCTCTTTGAATGGACACATCCATTCATTCTCTATAAATAGAGACTGTTATGGACGTTTTCCAGTAACTACTTTCTTTATTTTCTCTCCTCTTTACTCTCTTATCTTATTTTCTAATCATCCTATCCACATTCTGCCGAAATCTTAAGTGAATCAAACCAGAATATCTCTAGTTTGATTCTCTGCCACTCTCTTCAAAGAATCTCAGTGCTTATCAGAGTTATAGATACATTTGTACTCAAAGAAACTTGTTTAGGGTTATAAAGGTGTGATCGTGTCCTTGGAAATCGATCGGGTGAACTTGTGTCTTGTGAATCAAGTGGTTCTACCCAGAGACCTGAGAATCTGGAGGGTGTACCTCGTTGCCTTGGAATCGAGGGATTGTAATCTAGATTATTATTGAATAGAAAGCCGTACGAGTTGTGCGGGACTGGATGTAGGGTAACACCGAACCAGTATAAAATTCCTGGTGTGTTCTTTCCTTTACTTGCTTTTTATTTATATTTGCATCTGTTTGTGATTCTATGATTTGATCTATGATTGTGTATTTGCATTAAGTTAGTTAAATCAATTTAAATCAAAGAAGTTTTAAAGAAATTCTTAAAACACTATTCACCCCCCCTCTAGTGTTAAATAGCCTTAAGATCATCTTCCGCGTCCCTGTCATTTGGTATCAGAGCAAGTTTTTCAAAGTATTCATAACCTGATTTTTGAAAAGTAACAATGGCTACCAACACTGGTATTTCTAGTTCATTTGTAGAGGGTCAGTCCACTGCCAGACCACCACTTTTCAATGGCAGTAACTATGCATATTGGGCATTTAGAATGAAGATATATTTACAATCCATTAGTTTAGAAACATGGAATATGACACAAACTGAATACACTGAGCCCACAACTGATTTTGCTCAATGGACGACCGTTCAAAGAGAAGTGGCTCAAAACAATTCAAAAGCCATGAATATTTTATTTTGTTCACTAGATAGAAATGAATTTAATAGGGTATCTGTTTGTAAAACTGCATATGAAATCTGGAAAACTCTGCAAGTTACTCATGAAGGAACAAGCAAAGTTAAACAGACCAAAATTTCTATTCTTACTAATCAATTTCAATTATTTAAGATGTTGCCTAGTGAATCTATTCCAGATATGTATAGTCGTTTTCAGGATATTGTTCATTCACTAGTATCTCTGGGAAAAGTAATCTCCGAAGAAGATCAAGTCAGGAAAATTCTGAATTCACTCACTCCAGAATGGGATCTGAAGACACTGGCGATTGAAGAAGCAAATAACATCAGTACCTTAAAGATTGATGAATTAATTGGAAATCTGATGTCATATGAAGTTCAAATTCAGGAAAGAAGGGAGAATAAGTCATCAGAAAAAAAGTCCATTGCCTTTAATGCACTAACTGGTGAATCAGACTCTAGTGATGATGATGAAGAAATAGCCTTCATGACAAGAAACTTTCGAAAATTCTTGAAGTATAGAAAAATGAATAATCACAAGAGAAAAAGTTTTGGAAATAACACTGAATCACTCAACAACATCAAATGCTTCAATTGCAATGAGTTTGGTCATTATCAAAGAGACTGTCCACATCAAGAAAAGCAAACTCCTCAATCAAACAAAGAATATTCAAAGAAAAGAAAGAAAGCATTTGCAGCAACACTGGATGATTCAGATACATCCTCAAGTGATGATGAACAGAAAACAGAATTGGCAAATATGTGTTTTATGACAACTCAGAATTCAGATAATCAGGATGATATGGAACTCAAACAAGGTACACGTTTACTATTTTAATTGGTTGAAAATTGGTTGCTTAGAATAGTTTATTAATTAAGTATATAATTGATTTTATTAACTTAAAATTTTTCAAATATCTTTTAAAAATTTATAAAATATTATTTTTATATATTTTCTGTATAATATATTTTCAAAATATATTCAGACAATAGTCATAATATATATAAGTATATATATATATATAAATCTTGTACATGCTTGAAATCATTTTTGCAAAATCTGATGTGCATGTCGACATGGCACTTATTGGTAATGTCGACATACCTGTAGCAAATCAGATTTCTAAATTTGAATTCAAAATTCAAATTTCCCTCCACCTTTTCACTAACTCCTATGTTCTGAATAGTTATGACTCTTTGACCAGAGAATCCACCTATTCAACCTCTTTATATCTATCTTCTATCAACACTTATCTCCATCTTCAATTCAAATTCAAAACAACTTTTATCTTCAAACACTCTTATCTCTTCAAAAATGGCATCCACTAGCAACGTAGCCGGAATGAGGTTGTCAAAAGCCACCAAAGATCATCTCTACAATAATAGAGATGCCATACTTGCATACATTAATTATGCAACTTATGGAAAAGTTCATTCGGGTAGTTTTGCTATTTTTAATGATTTCGCTTCTTATGAAATTGATGCTCTTTTTCAAAACAATGGTATTCTAAGCTTGGTTGACAATAACCAAAATGATTTTGTTTGCTATCCAAACCTTGTCAAAATGTTTTATGCAAATTTAAATCGTGGTTTTTATAATGGAAGGGATGATGAAGTGTGGAGTAGTGTCAAGGGGACACAAATTGTTTTGGTTACCGATGTTTTAGGAACCATACTTGAGTGTAAAAGTACCGGTTCCAATCTTTCTTCTTTTGAAATCGAGGAAACCGATCGTGAAACTTTTCACAATATTTTTGAAGAAGAAATGGATTTCAAAAACAAATTTTTTCGACCAAAAGCTCGTATTGTTAATCTTCTCCTTCAATGCACTATTACTCCGAGATCGGGAAATTACAATAACCCGACTCAAAAAGTGTGTAAGGCTCTTTTTGCAATTTTTGGAAATTATGATATTAATTGGGCACAAGTTATCTTGGATGAATTTCGTCACAAAAACTTGGATTCGGGAGAGAATGCATTATATCATGGAATATACCTCACTAGAATTTTTAATTACTTTGGAGTGGATATGAGAGGTGAAGAATTCTTTCCAAGAAAGGTTTTTAATCATTCCAATATTTCACTTATGAAAATTCCGCACGTGTTTCAACCATACGAAACACTAACGGAAAAAGAAGCACGATTGGGGTATGAGGAAATGCAATAAGATGAGGAGGAAGAAGAAGAAGAGGAAGAGGAGGAAGAAGAAGGTGAAGAAGAAGAAGAAGGTGAGGAAGAAGAAGAGGAAGAAAGTGAAGAAACTTCCTTAGAGAGTATTGATTTTCCCACACGACCATCAAACAAGATTCTCCTTCACAATCAACGAGTAATTGTAAAAAATCAAAAAGCTCTCAAACACTCCTTAAACAAAAAATTGGACAAAATGTCCAATACTATGAACAAGTTCTTCTCCAAAGTCAACAAGAAGCTTAATATCTCATCATCTTCATCCTCATCTACTAGTTTCTAGAGTTTACTTTTTGTATATCAATGAAATTTGGTATATTGAAAGTTGTATCTTTATGTTTTCTCTATGAGATTCATGTACTTCTCTGTTCTAGTATGAAATGAAGCTTATTCTCTGTTTATCTTACTGTCACTCTTATTTATATCAAGTAATATATATATAAATCATATGTATATACACTGAAAATTCAAAAATAAGATGTGCAAAATCTGCTATGTATGTCGACATACTGTATAGAGGTCATGTCGACATATACTGGTAATATTCTGAATGGACATTTCAATTTGAAATTCAAAATAACTCCTTATGTCTATTCATTTCAAACGACTTTCCTGTCTATTTAAGTCCTATTTTCTTCCAAAAAACTTCTCATAACTTCTCTCTACTATTATCTACTTATTTCCTTCTTACTTATCGTCAAAATGGCTTCATCCTCTTCAAATCTAAGTGATAATCTTGAAGAGACTCTCAAATCCTTCAAAGACATTCTTACTTTTATTCTACGAAATCAGAGGCACTTAGAACTGAGTCAAATGCAGATGATAAAGGAACAAGAAAGGCATTTCGATGCACTACGATGGATGATCTCCGCTCTCAACAAAGAGGATCTCCAAGTAAATCCACCGAAGACATTGCTCCAGGACGACGAAGATTGGGAAGTAATTAAAGAGGATCCCATCTTTGGAAAAGAGGGATGGGTTGAAGTTCCACGTAACATTTAACTTGTTTAATTTGGTTTAAAATTGATTTGATTTGAAATACTTGATTTGGTTTTAAACATGGTTGATTTATGATAACTTACTATATTGATTATGTAATAAGACATAAATAGGTGTGCTTATGTTTGATTGATTTGTCTACTTATTGTATGCATTTTCTTTTCATTTAACAGTTATGTATATAGTAATATGAATAAAATAATCTGTGGTTACACGTATTATTCTCATTCTTATATTACTCATATATATCATTCTGAGTATACAATATTTAGCATTGTTATATCTAGTTTCAGTATTATTAATGATAACACTATCATTAATATCATAGATTTAGGGGGAGTTAATGTCATTTTTTTGTTGATTACAAAGGGGGAGAAGTATAAAATAGGTTAGTTAGGCATAGATTAAGGGGGAGTTATTAGATTTAGGGGGAGTTATAAGGAGAATATAAATATTTTATAAACAAAGGTTGTCATCATCAAAAAGGGGGAGAATGTTAGTCTATAGGATAATGGTTTTGATGACAACAACTATAGAAGTGTTATAAAATATATATGTGCAGGAAATCTATATGCAGGTATCAACAAAAGAAGACTGTACAGTAAAGAAGACAAAGATCAAGAGTTCAAGATTGAAGACTCATGAGATTCAAGATATTCAAGAGTTCAAGACAAATAATATAGTTAGGTTAGATATTTGTTAAAACTCCTTGAAAGCACTATCATTCTTTTTTATCCAATTTACTCGTGGAATGGAATCCACTTCGTTCTTGTTAAAGTGATGGAACCCTAGTGAGATGGAACTCACGAAATATCTAGTGGAACGGATAGTAGCCCTATTTTGTTATCCACTAATTTTGATTCAAAATGATTTTCAAAATTATCTCTTGTTTCATAAAATGATTTTCAAATATTCCTTTTCAAAAGAAAAACCTTCGTTCGTATTTCCAAAAATGTTTTAGCCTCAAAATCATATTTATCATTTTGTTATATTTTGATTTCAAAATTGTCCTTGATATTTTAGCCTCAAAATCTATTTTAATATTATATTTACTTTAGTTTATTTACCTTGATTTTAAATATATTTTAGTATATATACATATATATATTCATAAGTATTTCTACTTCTAAATACCTTACACAAATACATAGAGTCCATTTGAATAAAGTTGCATATGTTTTAAATCATCATTTTCAAAGAAAAGCAAATCATCATTTTTAATAGACCATGTCGACATCATAGTTACTTGTCATGTCGACATGCTTCCCGTTATAGCAAAGGTTGTTTTCAAAAGAAGTGTCTATTCGTTTAAATCTCTTTGAATGGACACATCCATTCATTCTCTATAAATAGAGACTGTTATGGACGTTTTCCAGTAACTAATTTCTTTATTTTCTCTCCTCTTTACTCTCTTATCTTATTTTCTAATCATCCTATCCACATTCTGCCGAAATCTTAAGTGAATCAAACCAGAATATCTCTAGTTTGATTCTCTGCCACTCTCTTCAAAGAATCTCAGTGCTTATCAGAGTTATAGATACATTTGTACTCAAAGAAACTTGTTTAGGGTTATAAAGGTGTGATCGTGTCCTTGGAAATCGATCGGGTGAACTTGTGTCCTGTGAATCAAGTGGTTCTACCCAGAGACCTGAGAATCTGGAGGGTGTACCTCGTTGCCTTGGAATCAAGGGATTGTAATCTAGATTATTATTGAATAGAAAGCTGTACGAGTTGTGCGGGACTGGATGTAGGGTAACACCGAACCAGTATAAAATTCCTGGTGTGTTCTTTCCTTTACTTGCTTTTTATTTATATTTGCATCTGTTTGTGATTCTATGATTTGATCTGTGATTGTGTATTTGCATTAAGTTAGTTAAATCAATTTAAATCAAAGAAGTTTTAAAGAAATTCTTAAAACACTATTCACCCCCCCTCTAGTGTTAAATAGCCTTAAGATCATCTTCCACGTCCCTGTCAACTCTAAGTCCCTAGAGTGCTGACTAGAGTATAAACGACTTAAATCTCCAAGTCCCCTGAGCGCGGACTGGAGTACTCTAAGTCCGCAGAGTGCGGACTAGTATAAACGACTTGAATCTCCAAGTCCCCTGAGCACGGACTGGAGTACTCTAAGTCCCCAGAGTGCGGACTAAAGTATAAACAACTTAATTCTCCAAGTCCCCTGAGCACGGACTGGAGCACTCTAAGTTCCTAGAGTGCGTACTAGAGCATAAACGACTTGAATCTCCAAGTCCCCTGAATGTGGACTGGAGTAATCTAGGTCCCCAGAGTGTGGATTAAAAAATATTCTAAGTACTAGATATGTGAAATAAGAGATGTACAATTCCAAAGAATCTCCGAGCAATGTGAAAGTGGATTGGGAATTTATGTAACTCACAAGAACTTGAGTTTCGACCACATCTATACAAAAAGCTAAAAAGCAGAAGTCATTTGGAAGACAAAGAAACTAAACTTTATTCATTAATCCAAAATGGGGTTATACAACCACTCCTCCAAAACTCGGAGTCTAAAGTCTGTCTACATTGACTACGAAAATAAATAAGTAAAAGTAGTTACATGATCTAAGCTAGCCCTCGTTGAACGAGTGTAGTGGCTACTTCTTCGATTTCTTTAGCTTCTTTTCCTCCTTCGTTTTCTCAGACGACTCCTCCCCCACGCGCTTTCTCTTGGACGTTTTGCTCGCCAGAGAAATGGTGTCAGGAGTTGGAGAAGGAACATCTAGTGGTTTGGGTTTGCCAGGAAGAATGACTTTTAGAGGCCTGTTCAACGGGTCATCAAGTTCTACTACTTGGGACTCGACCTTGATTTCAACCTTCTTCTTTTTCTCTTCCTCAAGTTGTTCCTTCATGCTCAATTTAGAAGTATGTTCAGAAGCGCCCGTGATCTCAATTTCGTAATTCTCTTCAGCGGGAGATGAGGTTTTAGACTTGTCCTCGTCAAGCGCCCCAATCACCTGAGCATCAGGACCGGGGGTTACTCCCACGTGAGTAGCCTCGCTCGCTTTCCCCATCTTCTCCTTGGCGTCATCGCTCCTTGGAGACGGATCAGGGTCAGAACGGCCTGCGCAAAATCATAAGAGATGAATGTTAGAATACAATAGCCTATCGCCGAAAGCGACAGTTCTTTGAACTTTAAGAAGAAGAGTTATATACCGGTTTCTTGCTGGCTTTCAGCCGTCCGAGGAGTCTCACCATCTAGAATAGGGGATAGCACGTGAATGCCGTGGCCATGATCTTCCGGATCATAACCAACATGTTGCTCGAATGGATCAAGTGCTGGCCAATCAACCGGTTGAGTAGGAGGAGGAGCTGAAGGCCCAGTTCTAGACGGACCAACTATGTCATTTTTCTCCTTTGATGGAGAAAAGCCTTTGCCAAAGAGGGCCATTGCTGCATACAAGTCTGAAGGCTCGTTCCCCCTGAGAAACTCTTTTACTAGAGCATCCTCATCAACCTCCTCGGTACCCGATTCCACCTTTCTAATCTTTATTAAAGTTTCTCATGCCTCGACTAGAGATTCGAGATAGCCCTCACCAAGAAAAGTCAAGTCCCGATGCATGAGAACACGGGCGTTGTATTCAGCTATCAGCGGGTCGAACAGGCACTTGATCTCCTCTCTACTGGCCTCTGCAGCCGCCATAAGGCGGGAGTCAATCTCCATGGAAGCTATTCTCTTGCCCTCTTTACGAACTTCATCCTTCACCGTCTCGACCTTAGAAAGCTCATCGTCGAGCTTTGCCTTCAAGAGTCGTGTAGCAACAATCTCGTTGCAGTATCGCTGGGACTCCTCTTGAGCAGCTATCTTCTCTTCCTTCTCCTTAGAGAGTAGCTCTTTCAACTCTTTACCCTGCAGGGCGAGTGCATCCCTTTCTTGTTGAACATAGTCCTTTTCTAAAGCCAGGGCCCCATAGTGTTGGACCGCTTCGTCAAGTTCCTTTTTATGAGTCATCTCTAGACGAGTGACGGCCTCCGTAGTATCTTTAGCACTTTGTTCGGCAGCCTCGAGTTGGGATTTGTACGAAGAGAGATCTTTATCCTGATTTTTGATAATGTCTTTATCGAAAATAGCTTCAAGCTTCAGGCGGTCGATTTCCTGTTGACGCTCAACGGAGACTTCCAAGACTTTTTCAACTAGGTGGACAAACGCGTCATGTTGAACATAAACGTCGTTGTTGCAAGCGATGGCACTCTGTTTGACATGCCCCGGAATGTGATGGATCGCTGGAAAGAACTTCATACCATCAAAGCAGATTTTAGGGAATTTAACTTTAAGCTCGGCCAGCTTCTCCGATATCATCGGGTCTGCTGCAGGAACAGGGGGAGGTGTCTTTGAAAGTTCCATTTTCTTACAATGTTCCCGAGAATGCCGAGTGCTTGATGAACCAGAGTGTTGATCACGGGGAACTTCATATTGAGATCCCTTCTGTGAAGACTTCTCTTTGCCTAGCTCTAATTGAGAAGGAAGATCACGGGAATATGAAGATGGGGTATATGATTTCCTTCGATAAGTCGATTCTCGGGGGCGATTGTCTCGGTCTCCGGAGTCATCTCTGTCTCGGCGCTTGTCGGTGCCCGAATCCCGGCCAGAATGATGAAAAATGGATGAGCCGTGAAGACGATCGATTCCGTGGCTGCATTCCATGTCACCTGAGAATAATGACAGGTTAGAAAAGATCAGGGTGATGGATGAAATTGATGTGTAGAGTGAAGTGCACGTGTCCGTGTGTGTCCTAGTGTTCCCCCCGACGGACTGGTTTCTTTATCTTTACTAATAGGAGTTTTTTTTACCTAGACATGAGCTTGAGCGCCTGCATTGCCTCTGGTGGGTGAATGAAGCTTAAGCGCCTCTGAGTCGTCGAAACCATAATTAAGCAGATCATCAGGGATGGTGAGGTTCGATAGACCTTTCAGTGAACTTTCTAAGGGTTGGGGGGAAGGTTCTCTCCCCTCTTGAATAAGAGTAACTTTAGAAGTTCCACCCACTTTCTTCCTCCTCAACTTATAGGTCAATTTCTCCTTTCCCTTGGAAGGGGAAGTTGACGTCTCAATATCGTGGACTTCGACTATCGGGTCCTGAGTGGGACTAACATTTTCACCCGGTACTTCAGGCGTCTTGCCTTCTCTAATTTCTCCCTCTTCTGGCGTGTCAGAGGCATTACGCGCTGAAGGCCCGACCTGCTTTTTCCTTTGCCGAAGCAGGTCTGGATAGAGTGACACCTTAGGGAAGGCTTATTCGGCGACCTTCCGCCAGCAGCCCGAACTTCGTAAGTGTCTCATTCGAAATGAGAGATCTGATGTCCCGATCTTCTGCGGGGACGGCCCGGATAGTTGCAATAGCTTCAGAGTACCCGGAGCCTTCGGGACGTGGATTGATACCTGAAAAAGTGGATAAAGAGTCAGAAAAGATGCAAATTTCGTCAAATTCAAGTGTTGATCTAGAAAACGAACTTACTCCCTTCTACCCATCTCCTGGCGAAACCGGGAGGACAACGCACGTAGAACCACTCTTGCTTGTATTGGGCAAATTTGCTCCATGCCCTAGTCAGGATTTGGCATTTACTATGTGGCTCTAGAAATATGAAAGATGGGCTGTTCGACCATCTCTTGAAGTGATAGATGTAACGATTATCGTCGGATATAGGAAGCCTGAAAAGGACACTCATGAAGAGGATGCAAGTCCCGTATATGAATGCATGGTTGTTTGGATGTAACTGAGAGGGGGAAATCTCGATATATTATAGCACGTCGCGAAGAAATGAATTGAATGGTGGTACGCTGCCAACCCAGCACATAAACCTGTTGCAGGCAGTATATCCGACTGGGGGCAAGTGCGGACGATCATGCCCCGATGGAACTAACACGTCATCAAAGGGGATTCCATGGACAGAGCATATCCGACGGAGTGTACTTTCATTAATCTTTGAGGCCTAGGAATCGATTGGGTCGTCTAAGAAAATTGCTGCCTCCAGGGCGTCGGGAGCTAAGTCGACAGACGCCGTCGCAGGACTCGGTATGTCTAGAGCAGGGGTAGTTGACGGGTTTGAGGTTCCTATAATTTATTGTCGGGAGGATGGCCTAGGTCTATCTGAGATCGTAGCAGAGCTAGATTTCCTAGACATCTCTATTAAAGATTGAATCTGACAAAGCACCTGTTTGAACTATACTTGAAAAACAATTAACATTAGACTTAACAACATAAGTATTCCCCCCCGTGTGGTGTGTGAACTAGTGCGATTATTCAAATGTAAGTGCCAAGAAATGGAAAGACACTGGATTGAGAAAATAAGTTTGAGCTTTAAATTGTCGTCTTCGAAGACCGTCATCGCAGACCGTCTACGAAGGCTTGTCGTAAGACGGTTTATATTTTGAACTCGACATCATCACTGCATTTGAAAGGTTATTAACTATTAAGCAGGATTAAGTCCAAGTTTTCTGTTGTTCAAAAACACAGAAGTTATCAGTCCGAATTATTCGATATGCTTTGTTGTTTAAGTCCGTCCTTGTTCATTAACATATGTTCAGGCTTGGGATGTGTTAGGTCAACTGTGCGTTAGGTTCGACTAGCATTGCTGTTATGCACAACTCCTCTATCACCCACCATTGCCGTTCGGCATGCGGCAAGGCGTGCCGAACCACAATCATGCCGAGTTGCATCGCTCGGCCTTCCATACTTCCAACTGTCTTCCCCACCATTCGACATAAGGGAGTCATGCCGAACCACCTACATGCTGAGCCGCATCACTCGACATTCTACTCTCAACAACGACACCCTTCCACTTTTCAACTCCACCGTTCGACATGCGGCGAATCATGCCAAACCAAAGTTACGCCGAGCCGCAACGCTCGACACCTCGTACTTAACAACAATTTTATCATTTTCCTCCATCCCTACCGAACGACATGGTCGACTCGTTCGGCAAGTCATACCGGGCTATGTCGATCGGCATTCTAGCCAATTCCTACTCCTTCTCTGCTCTTCCCTCCAACCTCGTTCGGCATGGAGGAACCATGCCGAACCACAGCAATACATTTCCACTAACTCCCTCCTTCACGTACCTCTGACCTCTTTTTCTTTCCTCCACACCGCCTAGCTTTAGAACATATCCTAATCACGATTCGATTCCCACATCCACGCGACTCCTATTGGCCACGGTTGTACAGAGATTCGCGAACTTAAAGCTCGTGCTAAGTTTATTAACCAGGGGTAAGTGTTTAAAGAGACGGGTCATTACCTAGTAAATGGCTCGAAACTTGGGGGAATTCTAGAGTAAGGAGCGCGGTTTAAATTAGTTTCGATTGATTTAGGAAAGAAGGGAGGCAACGTACAATGTTCGAGGAGGGAAGGGTGGTCGATTCTTTGGAGTTTGTTAAAAAGCAAGGTTCGTAAGCACAGGATAGCGGAGGTAAAAGTAAGAAAAGAGAAGAAGAAAGGAAGTGCCGACCTTTATAGAGGAAGAAGGGAAGTCGAATGGACCATGACCGGTAGAACCGGTCAAAGCACATCTCTCGTTCGGCATCAGCTCTATCGCTCGGCATTTGTATGTCGTTCGGCATCAGCATGTCGTTCGGCATACATTGCCTCAATCGATATTCAAGACAAAATACTACCGAGAAGACTTAGCCAAGGCTCGAAGCGAAGCACGGAGGACTTGTGATTCAAAGAGCATCACGTTCGACCACATGATGCACTTTGGGGGGGGCAAGTGTTACCTAGAGGTTTGACCAGGCAACTGGGTCGATCGGCATTCAAGCTCGTTCGGCATCCGGGGACGTTCGGCACAACTAGGTCGGTCGGCACTCAAGCTCGTTCGGTACCCAGGGCCGTTCGGCACAGCATGTCCGTTCGGCATTCAGCCTCGACCGACATTCAAACTCGTTCGTCATTCCACACCGTTCGGCATTCAGCCTCGACCGACATTCAACCTCGTTCGACATCCAGACCTAGTTCGGCATTGAGGGCCGTCCGACACAGCATGTTCGTTCGGCATTCAGCCTCGACCGGCGTTCAGCCTCGTTCGGCATTCCCTCCCTCAATCGGCATCGGGTTCTCGATCGACATTCATGCCCCTATCGACATTCAGGTCTCGACTGGCATTCATGTCTCAACCGGCATTCATCCTCGTTCGGCATCTCCCCTCAGTCGGCATCGGAGCTCGTTCGGCCAACACATTTCACGCAACGTAATGCCTCATTCGGCTTAAAGACACTGCTCGGTATTTGTCGTTCGGCATTCATGGATCGGCGCACAAAAGTTACTTGTTTTGGGCCGAGGTATCTTGCCACTAGGCCCACCAGGGAAGTCCAACCCATCTTCGTCTATAAATAGAGAGGCAGGGGCACAGTGAAAGGGACGTTTTTTCGAGAACACTAGGGAGACTCTGCCACTTTCAAGACTTATTATTTTCATTTCAAACTTGTATTCAAGTCATTAATATACGGATTGTATCTGTATTCAACTACTTGTGAAAGCAATAAAGATCAAAACTCAAAGTGGACGTAGGTAGTTACGCCGAACCACTATAAATCTGGTGTTCTCGTTTTTGTTGTTCTTTTGGCATTGAATTACACTATTTTTCAGTTCTAATTTATCTTCTTCATTAATCTCTCTACATGAACTTTCTCTAGGAGGTTAGTGACCAATTTTGGTGCTAACACCCTTCGACAATATTTTAAGAGGTAAAATATTGTTAAATGATTTTGGAAAATACTTAGATCTTTAATAATGGAATTTTAAAGAGAATAACAAATATGAATTGGTTTTGGGTTTGTCGTGACAATGCGTTAATAACGTTCGTATTTAACCCATTTTGATTATACTTATGAATATAAATAGATCTTTGAAAATAATGTTTTAAAGATTATCATAAGTGAAATGGTTTTCGATTTGTAGTGATAATGTTTGAGTAACATTTGTCTTAAGCCCTTGAAATTGATTTGTAAATATACTTATACGGTCGAGATAAGTATATGAATACTTTTGAGAGTATCGAAATGTGTTGAAATGAATAGTGATGTTTTAATTAAATAGTTAAGTTTAATTAAAAAATGAAGTTTCATTTATAAAGAGTTTATTGAGTAAAATGAGTGTTACTAACAAAAGAAATTTTAATTAATAATGGAAGATTAATCAAAAAAGGGATTAGAAGTTGTTCATATGGCTTAATCGTGCTTGTGTATTTCGATCGTGCTTTGTGTATTACTTGCTTATTGATAGTATACGGGACTTAGTTTCCCGTATGAGATTATTTTCATTGTTATATATTGGATTTGACCAAATATATTCTGGAAATATCTAGAAGAAACATGGGAATTATATGGTGCAGTTATCTTCGATGATACTATACTGTACGTATAAACTCGTTTTGCTTTTCTTAGACAAATGATAAGGAAATCCGTCCGCTTATACGGTTAGGAAGTGATCTCCGCTCTTATGTATTGCCTATTTATTTCCCACAGAATCAGAGTCGAAATTACCGAGAAATCGGTTGATTGGCTTTGGAGCACACGGTAATCGGGGAGGGCACTTATATGAGATGATTTGAAACCATAACCACTCCAAAACCATATACATGTTCTATGCTTTAGAAGAGGTTCTTGATTGGTTCGAGATGCTAAAATCTATATGGTGATTCATGATTTGTCTGAGATGCTTGAACATATGTAGTTGTTTGTGATCTACTCAGGATGTGGGAATCCATGTGTGATTCCGAGATCTATTTATATATGGAAATCCGTATGTGGTTCAAAGATTTAATCGCGTTGGAGCTTGTGTGGAGGATCTGTTCGAGTCGTGACTCATGTGCTGGGATGCTGAATGTGACTTCACTATCGGTATTGACCTAAAGCAAAGATAAGAGACATAGTCTATGGAGTTTAGCTAACTTAAAGGGTGCAGGCACTCTATTCTAGTGATACTTACGAATATGCATGCGGGACTGATGTGACCCGGTGCCACATGTTCGAGCGTGGACCCGCTATGTTTTTCCTATAGTATATTGTATCTAGAGATATACAATGCTCGAAAGGATATCTCTGATCCTTTGTAGGGAAATTGTTCTCAAAATACCAGGGCACCTACGTGGGAATCCTACACGATTAGCGAACGCGCCATAGCGGTTGTGATTGTACAACTATTATTGCAGTGATACTCACAAGCATCACGACTATGTGATTATTTATATTTCACATCTTAAACATTATTATATTATCACTTGATTTTATAATAGAAATGGTTTGGTTATCGTAAGGTAAAAACTCATCGATGTTTATTGGAGATGTGGTCTTGCGAGATACCCTTACATTGAAGGGTTTTATTATATAGCAATCCATTTGATTTTAGTTTCCCATGTTGGTTTACCAGACTAATACGGGTGTTACTTTCTTATAATGCTCGGGTCATCTCGAGTATATTTCTAGGTTTAGCTGTGGTTCATCGGAGGTCTTGGAGAGGAGTCAGATGTTTTCCTACTGTATTTTATTTTTGCTACATTACTTGGTTTTTACCTATCAGCATTTGTGAGGATAGACATATATAACTGTCCAGGTCGATGATAGGTTAGTTTCCTCTAATTGTTGTATGTAAGTAAAAAAATTCTTTTTGGTAGAGAACTTTTAAGATACTGTATATTATCGTTCCGCTATAAGATTCAGATGATTTTTTTTCCTCTTTCTTATTTTTTTCTTTTCTTCCTTTTCCTTTACCCTAACGTTCTTTCTTTCCAACACTTGGATGCTTGGCACGTGAATACCGTGGATGTATTAGTGTCAACATTCGGCAGTCAAAAAACCTGATTGTTACATGTGTAATAGAATAAGTAGGTTGGTTCGGTAACATATCATATGAAGTAAAAGAAACGTCGTCAAACTGATTAAAATCAGTATATCATGTCCCATTATTATTTCTTCAGTACTCTGATCACTCCCCACCGGCCTGACCAAACACAAAACTTTGTTGTAAGATAGAAACAGAGGGATAGTAAAATCAATCTGATCATCTGGAAATGTTCTCGTATGCAGATGTCCCTCCAATAGATAATCCATTATCTCCTAGTCGTATGGAGAACGTCGTCAGAAAACTATCAGAAATAGTACGTGTTGTGCTTTTTCTCAGGCCCATAAGTCGTCATCACCTACAATGATTTTCCTTTTAGCATCGCAGCCGGCTCTCTCCACCATCATCAATCTTTGAAAATAAGTGCAAATTTTGACATGATTATCTCATTTTTGAATCGAAACTATAAAACAATGCACTCCATGCCATAATTAGCAAGCATGTATGTTCGAACACCGGGAATGAACTCTATCTTCTTAACAAGTCGAAATAGTGCATGCAATATAAAACAAGCATCCATGAATACAGCCATTTCTACTTTGGACCATTGTAGAATTGTTTTTAGTTGAATGAAGCAGAAGATGCTAAAGCCATTTTTTACTCGTTTGGTTATAGAAGAGAGAAAAGATGAATTGTTTTTTGATACGGATTTCAGCTGCAGTTCTTGGCCTAACTTATATATAGAATTGCATTTGATGAGTCGAAGTTACGTCGGACATAAAAATTATGTCTTCCCTAATCGGTTGGATTCGGGGTGTGTAAACGCTTTCCATCAAACTATAGACATAACTAGTACATCGGTCGTAACCCTGATAAGATTGACATATCCCCGACCGTCGGCTTTTCCTAAGCGTCTTCTTTGTCCTTCAATGCACCCTAAATGGATTCATTTATTTTAATCTTTAATATGCGATGGTTTTATAGGGTATTCGAATTTATAATACCTTTTCACAAAATTGAAAAAATTGCAGGTTTGCTGACACCAAGCATTGTCGTTATATGAAAATCAGCTTTTGAAAATCATACTCTAAATGTAGAATTATTTGCCTTTCACAATGACAACTAAACTTTTTGTTGTGATCGTATTCATTAGCATTTTCGATTGTCTTAAATGAATTCTATGTGAAATTTTTTATTTTGAAACTCTTTTTTACATCACAAGTAGCATATAAATGGGATTAAGATTGATAAATAAGAAAATTATTATTGACTTGTAAGAAAAACTATTGTGGTAATTGAGGATACATCCTTATTTTTCAAACTTATTATTATTACGTCCCTTTTTGTAAATTATTTTCTGCATCCCTGTTACATCTAGTTTGTCCATTTTCATTTTTTTACTTTCAATGTTACTCTTGTCGTTTCTTAATCGCGCAAATAAACAATCTCATAATAAAGTTTAGGTCCAATAATCGATTAACCCTTAATTTTTAATTGTAACAATCCACGTTTTTACGTTTTTACTTATCGCAGATCGTAAAAATATTATTTTAAAACCAATTTGAGTGCAAAATAAAAATAACTTTGGAGAATGTTGAATATTGACATATTTGACCCCAAGAATTAATACTGGATGGTTTGATTCTAAAAATCATGTAAGAGTTACAACTTTTGATATTAGTCGAATTAGGGCCTGAAACCACTTTAAATGAAAAATATGATGGTTTCTCTTTCTATACGGTGGTCATACTAGATTTTTGGACTTATAGTTTAAGAGATATGATTATTTGAAATTTGGACAATTTTTTTGGCAGATTAGTGGGTAATTAACTAAACCCGTCATTAGGTCTGCTAATGATTTCAAGCATATGGTTAACAACAGCCTCTACAGCAGCCGTTAATCACTATTTCTCATCTCTAACACATCTCTTAACCTCCATTGACTTTCCTCTAACAAAACTTCATCATTTTCTTAGCAAAATCAGCCTAAATTAGTTAATTAGAGGGGATTAGCCTAGAGTAGCAAAGAGGTTTTGAGGTTTTGATTTTTATGCATTGGGAAGCATGCAGCTGCTACCCAAACTTAAATCTACTCTTGTTTGGTGATTTTTGGTTAATTCTACACCCTAGGTGAGTGATACAATTCCCTCACTATGCTTTAAAAGTTGATATGTGATTTTAATTATGTTTTAAACTCTTTTTGATGATAAAAGAGTGATTTTTCTCAGATCTAAACTTACCCATATTTTATAAATGAATTTTATATGATTTAAAATGGATTTTAACCGGACTTATATATGTGTTCTTATCGATAACAATTTTTGATAATAGACTAGATTTAGATTATTTAGTTTTTAAAGTAGATTTGTTTATATGGATTCATTGTATGATTGTATTGTATTATGTATTGCCTTATTTGTATTTGTTTGTGTGGATGTTTCGTTAAAAAGGTCGAACGAAGGTGAACTAGTGTTAAGATTGTCCTTGGAGAATGGATCTTGTACATATAGGTTGGCTATGAAATGGGTCATCCAAAATGATTGCACAAAGGTTGAGAGATTCAAATTGTTAGAACAATGTTGTTTAAGTTGGTTTTAGAGTTGAAGATTGGGTGTTAACCAGATCTAGATATGGCACGCAAAACCAAAAAGAGAAACGAACTAAAATCAATGTAGGAAGTCAGAGAATGACCTAACCAAAAATTTGGTTAAATCATATCAATCGTTATCGACATGTAACACCTCATAAAATTAGCAGTAATTAGTTAAAAAACTTAATAAATAATTTATAAGCCTCAAAAATAGAATTTGAGAAACATTACAATTTGGTCATGAAACTTGCACTATTGTGTTCGTGGTGATTTTCTAAGAAATTTTCATATATAAAGCTTCGCAATCGGAGTTCAAACGAAGCAGTTATCATCGTTTGAAGATTTTGGATCGAAAATAATTCAAAACGAATAAAGATAATAAATATTAATAAACCTAATGCTTAAGGTAATGTTAAAACTAATAAACTTAACATTTAAGGTAACGTTAAAATAGCGGCTAGGACTAGCCCTTGGTTAATCTTTGGTAGAGTTTGTTGACCGGTCGACAGCTCATATCCACTGGTCCGTTAGGGCCGGTGGCTATTTGAACCTCGACCTTATAGTTTGGATTTAACAAATTATAATCTAATGGATATAATTGATTCCTACGCCTATAAATACAGTCTTAACCCTCGCTTTTCTTCTCATATTTTCTGAACCAAGCAGTGAAGCTCTAGCATTCTTCATTCTCCACTATTTCTAGAAATTATAAAAATATTATATATATATATATATATATATATATATATATATTGGAGAAGGACACAAAATGAAAGAGAAGAAGAGAAGGAGTGTATAAATTCTGCAAAAAAGGTAAATTCCAAATTTATAAATTTAGACTCCAATTATCTTAAATCTCGTATCAGACCTGTAATTCTAATAGGTATGCATATACTTTTATATACATATTTTTGGTTGAAAAAAAGAGTCCAGTAAGAAGAATGAGTTTGGATCTAGAGATTTGAAAGCCATAAGGTAAGTGAAATATTATATAATTTACTGTTTGCATAAAAAACGAGCAAACAACTCCAATTGAATTTTCAACATCGAATTTAATAAAATATAGTGCAGAAAAAGTAAAGTAGACCAGTATTTATAGTGGTCAGCCATAATGGGCCTACGTCCACTATTCATATTTATTCGCTTTCTTATAATTCAACAATTACAAGGATTTGATGCCAAGTACAATGAATTTATAACAAAAAAGTGGACCTAGATGCTCCGTGCAATTGATGTTGTAGCTCGGAGGCTTATAGATCTCGAAAAAATTATCGTTTGAATGCCAAATGCTTGGATATTTATATGGGGTAAGAGGTGGCTTCATTAATACAGAAAATTTGGATGTATCCATGTATAACCTGCCCAGAAGGAATATTCATGAATATGCCAAATGTAATTAATAATTTCTTGATATATGCATATTTTATTCCATATATGGCATTCTAAGTTCGGTTTGGAGTTCCATCGGAGGTAGGTTGGCCTGGTGGTATGCACGTAGCTACTTTGATGGCTAAGTTCACATCCCTTCTTCCTTGGTTCGGTATGCTTTGTTGGTGCACGGTTCGATGTGCACATACTCCTTTGGTCCGATTTTCCTTCTTACCGAACAAGTGATCTCGTTCAGTATCAAAGGGTACTAAATAGGATCTTTTGTCCTGTACCTTAGGGGTACCGGATAGGAACCCCTGTTCGGTACCCTGGGTACCATACAGGAACTTCTGTTTGGTACTGTGGGTACCAAACTTGAACTTCTTCTTGGTACCCTGGGTACGGAACAGGGGCTGCATTCTTCCTATTTCCTTACTTCGCATGCTATCTTGATATAGGGGTTGTCTTCTTCCCATTTCTTACTTTCCTCTTGTGTAAGCCTTGCCTCCCAAGTCACCCTTGTCCAGCTATTCTCAAGACTTAGTCCCGTGGACGATATCGCTTGTAACACTTGCCCCCTAAAATTCATCTCGTAACTATGAGGTAAGGTTTGTTTAATCAATTCCTTGAATGAAAGCTTCGATGGATGCGCACTACTATTTTTCTCTCTCCTTATCGATTCGGCATGTCTACTTGCTCGGTGAGCAAAGTGGGGTCCAGTAAATGTCATGGCTCGTCATCTTTATGATCCAGTGGTAAATAATGAGTTGGCTCGGCTTGCTGTTGGCCCGGTATGGGACAGGTCCGGTACTTCCTATATAAGGTCCTATGCTCCAGCCCATCGGACACACTTATTCACATTCCAACCTTCTCAAAACCTTGCGACCCTTCGTCTCTCTCGAACCACCATTGTCATGTCCTGCTTTCACGCCTCCCAATCCAATTGCAACTTCACCCAAAGCTACTTCGAAATTAGGTGAGCACCTCCTTCCACTTTAGCATCCATACCATCGATTCACGTGCTATAATTCATGTACTCTGGCCGCACTTGAATCCATGCTTTGTTCGACTTCTAGGCTAGGGTTTTGGG
Source organism: Allium fistulosum (assembly GCA_030737815.1). Classification (NCBI taxonomy): domain Eukaryota; kingdom Viridiplantae; phylum Streptophyta; class Magnoliopsida; order Asparagales; family Amaryllidaceae; genus Allium; species Allium fistulosum. Next base: position 858,454,223 of record CM060903.1, read on the forward strand.
TTTGGGGTGGTTCGGTTCTCAGCCAAATGAAGGTATTGTGCGTAATGATGTTCGATGGTCAACCGAACATAAGTGCTTGTTCTTCGTTCTTTTTTCAGCGGGCATGCATGCGTATATGCACACACGTGATCAATCACAACTTTTGTGATAATGTGTGAAATGGTCTATCATATTAGATAGGCATATTAGGTCGTCGTCAGACTTCCCTTGCTGTTTCTGGAGATCGAGCTCCTTCTTTTTCTACACCCCCAGTCCTGCACAATCGGGACGTCGCTCCAATCAACCAAGCTTTGCTCACTCTCTCATGCAATGATATGGACTATCTGAGCTACTACTAAACCTTGTCAACTCTGAGGCCTCAAACTTGATGCCCAAGTAGGTTGATCTGATCATCGCCACTCATGGCATACCTAGGGAGGACCTCGTTTTACCTACTCCGGAATAGCAAGCACATGCCTCACCCGAGGGGTATATGGCTTACTCCCACTATCATTGTGCAGCTGGACCTCTGCCTCCTCTTTCCTAGTGGATTGCTGGTTTCCTAGTGTACTTAAAAATCGCTCCGTTCTAGTTACATCCTAATAGATATGCCATTCTTACCAACATGTATGCCGTTTTAATAAGAGAATTTCAGGTGCCCCCTACCATCACAAGATCAGGTTTCTGTATGATATAAACAGTAAGATGGAGGGGTCTTCTTCAATTTATATTAAGGTAGGGAGCAAATTCAAACTGATCGAGAATCTATATTCCAAGTACAGTATGTTTAAGCAGGAATACTTCTTCGTCTGGGATAACTCCCCATATTTCCATAAGTGGCACTCTGGATGTGAGTTTCCTCTTCCTATATGCTTTACTCCGTAGTACCATGAAATCTATGCTGGAGGCTATCCCTTCTTCCTTTAGGTTTTCTCTCAGGTGTAGTGAGAGCAGTAACCGAAGATGACCTGAAAGAGATGTTATGTAGACTCTAGCAAATCCCAAAGGTGCTCTAGGAGGTTCCTCATCTCGTTACCGATGATAATTTAAGGCAGCTTGGACTACTAGCGGCTGATTGCTTAATAGGGAGAGACATGCAACCTTCTACCCAGAAGCCTGTCAAGAAAAAGAAAGAAAAAGGCTCGGTGACTGGTGAAACAAGTGATATACCATCTTCTCAACCCTTTGTTTCTGATGCTATTTTGACTATAGATTCATATGGAGTTGTCCCTACCATCCGGAAGCTAGATCCCTTCAAGGTCGAACCTTGTAAAAGCTTCCAGCTTAGGACTTTGAGAGAGTGGGAAGACGACAACATCCAAACAAAGATAGCGGAAGGGGTGAGCCCTTATTCTCATGAAAGTGGACGTCCTGTCTCTAACTATGATGAAACACATTCCTCTTGAAACATTGGTGTAGCTGCCTCGCATAATTCAAACGTGGATGAGGCTCTTCGCCATGTTTTTGGACTATATCCAAGACCTAGAGCTCGGGATCGATTAAAGGGACTCTGCGGCCATAGAGGAGATCCAACGATAGTTGTAGACCCAGGAGGACCCCAAGGGTTCATGCAGCACTATGCGCTCTTGCATTCACACTCGCACAATAGCACATTAGGGCTACAATCGTGCACCTTTCAAGTGTTTGTTCTGGTTTTGAACAGTCATAAATTACAATTGCAGGTAGCATGAGATCAAAAAAGGGAAACGTTGCTATTTAAGATGAAGCAGCCGATGCCAAAGGTGCCTCCCGAGGATGTCAAATAGGTTGTGCCTTCATTCGGCCCAAGCGAAAATGTTGGACAACCAGCAACTAAGCTGGTAATTAGGAAGATTGTCTGTTACTGTCCTGCTAGGGATAAAGGCAAATAAAACCCCAAAGATGGCTCATGGAAAAGATCCCATTCTCCCAGCAGTAAGTTGAGGTCCTGGACTCCGACTCATCCTTCCAAGTCCCCCTATTCATCTTTTCCTTTATCCGACTCTAAAACTTCCAAACGGTAGGAGAAGATGGACAAGAGAGGAGTGGTAGTCCCTGCTCCTTGGGAAAAGATAAAGGAAAGGGGATGAAAAAAGCAGTTGTCATAACTGACCCCACGGACCCAAATTTTGATGAATTCCAACAGCCCTTCCAGCGGAGAGATCCCCTAGCTCGCCATCTTGTTGAGGCACCCCTACTTTCCTTTACTAGATCGATTTATCTTCTCACGAATGGGTTAGGTAGTGTGAAGGCCTTATTAGAGTATCACACCAAAGTTGTAAAATTCACTGAGGAGATCGGTAAGAAGAATGTTGAGTAGAACTTGAAGATCTTTGACTTGAGGAAGCAATTGCACGAGAAAGACATAGACCATGAGAAAGCGGTGGATGCACTAGAGAGATCTCATAATGAAGATATGAAGAAACATGTCGACAAGATCAAGAGGCTTAAGGCTGCTCACACTGAGCGGTTGAAGCAAGATCATACTACCAACATTAAGGCTGCCAAGATGGAGTATAATTACAAGGCCGGTCAGTTCTTCGACGAATACAAGAACGTCAAGGCTAAAAACATTAAGAAGTTGGATGAGATTCGAGCGATGCTGGCAAGGTGGAGTCCGGTATTGCTGACTTTAAAAGGAAAGTGGTGGAGTAGAGAGATGAAAGAGTTTCTCTTCAAGCAGAGGTCAAGGCCTTGACTGTGGGCAAAGCTACTGAAACTTCTAGGGCCCAATAGCTGCAGACTGAGTGCGATGAGCTGAACAGTCAACTGGATCAAGTGGAGGTGCTCCTGGATGAGATATATTATATAATGTTTACAAAGAAAAGTCTGGCCTGAATGGACGATTATCAGGAAGTTATGGCTTCCACCCACAAGCGGCTGATCAGGAAGCGAAGGCTGCCAGTGAATAAGAAGGCCTGCCATTCAGCCTTGAAGACGTCGATTCTCGCTTCTCAATGGACGAGATGGAAGCTATCTGCCTAGGTTATATCAAGCTGGATGAAGCCGAGAAGGCCGGAATGTAAGAAGCAAGGAAAAGGAAGAATGGTGGCTCGACCTCCAAGGCAGCTTTACAAGGTCAGGCTCCGAAACCTGTTGTTTATGTCCCCATGCACGATGTTCCACTAATTGTTTTCCATGTTTCTCCAGATCCATCCGCTTTAAGCCTACCTCAGGACGAGCTCTCTTCTCCAGATCATACTTGGCCTTTTGGTGATATCCCGATTCCCCTAAGTAAGGTAGGATTTTTATTTATAGTCCATGGGCCTCCGCCCAGTATATTCGAGCTTACTTGGGAGAGTCCTTTCCTGATAGTCCTCCTTGTTTCCATACAGGTGATGGACTAATGATCGATCCTATCGAAGCTGTGATAACTACTGACATTCCCCCGTCAGGTGTTGTACCCCCAGGCTCTTCCAACCTCCTAGTCGAAGAAGCCCGCCACGAGATGATCGCTGCTCTCCAAAAGAATGTTGATGTCCAAATCACGGGTGCTTCTGACCCTACACAGAAGTTTGATAGGGATGAGGTCCCGAAGTAGCAAGTCCTTGCAAGTTTTTCCATGGATTTCGTATGGGTAAAAATCGAAGCCCATGAGGAGTTGAATTGCATTCACAAACAAGAGAAAATTGATGCTGATATTGCCGCTAAGGAAGAAGAAGAGAGGAAGGTGGATGAGCACAAGGGTTCAAGGTGTCATAACAAGAAGGCTATCTCCAAGTCTGGATCCAAGTGATGATTTCACTTGTGTTCTGCCTACATTTTTCCTTGTTGGTAACAGAATTGTTGTGTAAATGTTTTTTGTTCTTTACCTATATTGATCATATCCATTTGCGCCTGACCAATGTTGTTGTATCGGTGAGGTTGGGCATACATTATTCTCTAGCATTTGTGTTTTTTTGCTTGTAAACTTCTGGATTTCTAAAATTAATGGCCTGTATGCATTATTCATATTTACCATTATTACTGTGAACTCTGTTTGTTTTCTTTCTGTTTGGTGGTATTACGCAACTCACGCATGTCTTAGGGAAGTTTGGACTGTTAGTCACTATTTGCCGTCATCGTAGGATTCACTAGTCTGCCTGAGGAGAACTAGCTAGGCGGTGTCATGTGCTGACTGCCGATAAGCCAGGTTCTCCTAGACCGTTCATGTGTTCGAAGCTATCGACCAAACTGAATGCTTGAGTAGGGTCCCTCTGGTTTACTATGGTTTCTAAGGAAATTATGAGCTGATCGTCAGCTATAGACACTCGAATAGAGATCACTCTAGTCAACCACTGTTGGCAAGAAGTTTGGGCCGATCGTCAGTTGTGGACACTTGAATAGGGATCACTCTTGTCCACCATTGTCGATGAGAAGTTTGAGCTGATCGTCATCTGTGGGCACTCGAATATGGATCACTCTGGTGCAACACTACCGAAGAGAAGTTTGAGCCGATCGTTAGCTATAGACACTCGAATAGGGATCACTCTGGTTCACCGCCACCGGTGAGAAGTTTTAGTCGATCATCATCTCTGCACACTCGAATAAGGATCACTCTAGTCTACCGCTGCCCATGAGAAGTTAAGTCGATCGTCAGCTGTGGAAAACCTTATTGCGATCACCTAGTCCACCACTTCCGACGAGAAGTTCGAGGGGTGATGCCATGCCAGTGCGGCCTTTCCCCTGAGTCAGTTCCTATGACCTAGGCGACACTCCCTTATGGCACTATTATTATTTTGACGCGTTCAAGTGTTGATACAAGGTTATATTTTCCATTAGTTACTTGATACGCCAAAATATTAAGGAAATCACACTTTATTAGAATCCATTTCATAATTATTTCAATTACAAAGTTGCAATACCAGTAACACAGTAAAACTTCAAGTAAAATAACATCGAAGATGGTGCCAATTCCAAGCCTCTCTGAATATAGCTCCATCTACTGTGCTTCGGATGAAGGCTCCATTTCTCATGTCTTTGTGAATGACCTAAGACCCTTTCCAGACTCGATCGAATGCCCCCAGGTGAGGGAATATCTATTTCAGCACGAGGTCCCCTTCCTTTTATGGGCACTGTCTAACTATAGAGTTGTACTAAGCAACTATCCTTCACTTATATGCTTCGGTTTTCTAAGCGGCTTCCTCACGTCTTTCGTTAATCACGTCCAGTGACATGTTCAACAGCTCCTCGTTTTCGTTCGGATCATAGTGAATCCTTTGGAGTAATGATACTATTGTCTCTACTAGTAACATAGCCTCTGACCCGTAAGCCAATAAGAAAGGAGTATTTCCTGTTGCTTTCTTAAAGGAAGTGCGATAGGCCCACAATTCCAGAGGAAGCTTGTCCACCCATGCTCCTTTAGCCTTTTCTAGTTGCTTCTTTATGAGGGTTTTTAGAACCTTATTGACTGCCTCCACCTGCCTGGTAGCCTATGGGTATGCCACTGACAAAAAACTCTTATTCCATGCTCCTAGTAAAAGGCAACAAAATCCTCGCTATCGAACCGCAAGCCATTATTAGAGACGATATGATGGGAAACTCCATACCTGCATATCACATTCCTGATTATAAAGTTTATGACCTTGGCCGTTGACACTTTGGTAAGGGGCTCGGCTCCCACCCACTTAGTAAAGTAGTCAACCGCCACTATGGCATACTTAGCTCTACCTCGTGCCATTAGGAGCTCTCTAATCAAATCTATCCCCCAAACTGCAAAGGGCGAAGGATTGACCATGTGAGTTATTCAGTAGGGGCAACCTTGGAATCTTGGTAAATCGTTGGCACTTGTCACATCTCTTCGTGTACTCCATTGCATCATGATTCAATTTTGGCCAAAAGTATCCATATCGCAACACCTTTTTTGCCAAAGTCTGCCCCTCTATGGTCTCCGCGGCTTCCTTGATTTATATCTTCCAACACCTTTTCAGCTTCCCATCCAACGACACACCTTAGCAGCATGTTAGAGAAGCCTCTTCGATATAGTATCCCATCTTGGATGGCAAAACGGGGCGTCTTTTATAGAACCTTTCAAGCTTTGTTCTTGCTGTTATGTAGCGCTCCTTCACTTAAATACCTCACCCATCCAGTTTTCCTCATCTCCAATAGCCGCAACCGCATTCACCTCCTCGAAGCTTGGACTATGCAGGGTTGTAACAGGTACCAATCCTAGCAAAGACCCATCTCCTAAACTTGCCAACTTCGCCAACTCATCCACATCCTGATTCTCCTCCCAGGAATGTGTTTGATCACGTAGTGCTCCATTCCATTATGTAAGACCTTCACCTTCTCCCGGTAAGATTTCAAGCATTCTCCCTTGGCCTGAAAATCTCCAAGTACATGGTTCATAACCAACTGTAAGTCACTGTGCATGCACAACGACTTGATCCCTAGCTCCTTTGCTATCTCCATCCCTACTATCAAAACCTCGTATTCCACCTCATTGTTTGTTGCTTTAAATCCAACTTGAATTGCAAAACTTAACTTCCTACCTTTAGGCGTCAACAATATTACCCCCGCACAAGAGTCATGATCATTAGATGCTCCATCAACATACACTTTCCACTTAAGGTCTTCCTCCTCCTTGGGATTTACTTCATCGTCTCGAATAGTAAACTTAGCAAGAAAGTCCACAAGTGCTTGCCCTTTAATCGCAGTCCACGGGTGGTAGGTTATCTCATACTGCTTAGCTCAATGCTCCATTTGGTAAGTCTCCCAGAAGTGTTTGGTCGGTTTATAACCTGCCTTAGTGGTTGATCTGTGAGTACTTGGATAGGATGTGACTGGAAGTAATGCCTTAGTTTTTGAGATGTAATCAATAGATAGTACGCCAACTTGTCCAATTTAGGATATCTCGAATTTGGCCCGGTAAAGCGTTTGCTTACGTAAAACACTGGACGTTGTACTCAATCTTCCTCCCTAACTAATGCTGCGCTCGATGCGTGGTGTGACACTGCTAAGTATAGGTAAAGATCTTCCCACTTGAATGGTGTAGAGAGAACCAACGGTTTCTACATGTGCTCTAATAGGTTGAAGAACGTGACTAGGCATTCGTTTGTCCATACAAATTTACCTTTCTCCTTTTTGAGTGCCTCAAAAAACGAGACACACTTGTCTGTGGCTTTGGATATGAACTTGCTCAAAGCTGCTACCTTCCTGTTCAAACTTTGCACCTCCTTATGAGTTTTAGGGATTTTGATGTCTCTTATAGCCCATACCTGCTCTGGATTAGCCTTAGTTCCCCTAGCATGCACGATAATTCCTAGGAATATTTCAGAAGCTACCCTAAAAGAACATTCTAGCGGGTTTAACTTCATCCAGTATCTTCGTATTTGAAACATTTCCTCCAAATGCAATGTTGTCTTCAGCATTTTTCGATTTCACCAGCATGTCGTCGACGTATACCCCCATGGTTTTCTCAATCTACTCGACAAACATCATGTTTACCAGACGTTAGTATGTTGCTCCCGCATTTCTGAGTCCAAACGACATGACCTTTTAACAGTAGAGCCCCAAATCAGTGATGAAACTGGTGTGCTCCTGATCAGGGACATGCATTGCAATTTGGTTATACTCGAAATATGTGTCGAGAAAGGATAAAATATCATGCCCAACAGTTCCAACTACTAACTGATCAATTCTCGAGAGTGGGAAAAAGTCTTTAGGACATACATCATTCAAATTTGAAAATTCAATGCAGGTTCGCCATTTTCTATTTGACTTCTTAATGAGAAACGGGTTTGCAATCCACTCTGGGTATAATGATTCCGGATGAAGCCGTTTGCTAGCAAGGTTTTACTTCTTCATTTAGTGTGCAGACCGCTTAGGGCCCATTCTCCTTTTCTTTTGTTTTGTTGGAGGCTTCCTTGGGTCAGTATTCAAAGCATGACAAACAATCGTGGGAGAGATTCCATACATGTCTGTGTGCGACCAGGCGAACACATCTTAGTTTTCCCATAGAAACCCGATCAGCTGTATCTTAAGATCTTATTCCAAATTGGATCCGATTTTTATAAGTTTTATAGGATCATTACCATCGACTTCCACGAACTCCATCGCCTCTCCATGCTTGGTTGTGGTCCCCTCTCCTCTATCCCTCGGGTCTAGCTCGTTATGAGAATCACTTGTGAACCTAAAAGGAGGGGCCTTCTTTAGTTTTTATGCGAGGGAGTCTTGGCATAGAAAGCAATTTGTGTTTCCTTCCCTTTTTCCCTCCATTTATTTTCTCGAAGCTCTGCAACATAGCATTCCTTAGCCATGTCTTGTTTTCCTTCCACTACACATATCCCATTGGCTGTTGGGAACTTCAGGATTAAGCACTATGGAGCCACTACTGCACCAACTTCATGGTTAAGCACCATGGAGCCACTACTGCGTGAGAATCCATACACCAGTTCATAAGTTTTCTTTCATATTACTGATCGGGGGCAGTTTCCTACCTCAACAAATAAATCCAACCTTTCTAAGGACATGGTGCCTTCTCCTATGAAACCATATAGCCGCTGGTTGCTGCATGTGACATTTTCCATGGACAATCCCATCTTGTCGAATGCATCCTTGAACAGAATGTTCACAAAACTTCCATTATCTATCAAATTTCGATGTATCTCTACCGGACTAAGCATGGTTGTAATCATCACTGGATCTGTATGTGGGTATTGCTTTTCTCGCAAGTCATTATTGTTAAAGGCTATCGTCTCATGTTCCCGACATGGAGTCTTAGCTCTCTGTTCCTTGCCTATAGTACATACATAAGCCTCCCATTCTTCAAGTACTTTTCATACCTCTCTATTTTGGCCCAACTCTTATCTGACACATGTGGTCTCCATGTTATGGTGTTGATCACCAGTCTCCCGTCTTTCCCACGGTTGGCATTAGACCCTTCACCTCCATTCCCTGGCGGGGGCAGTCTCAAAGCTTGCTTTTAAGGAGCAGGAAGAGCCTCCGGGATCTTGATGTACTGCTCCAGCTTTCTCCTCCTGTTATGTTCTTCAATTATGTTCCATAGGTGGTAGCATTCATTGGTGTTGTACCCATGAGATTCATGGAATTTGCAATACTTCCTGGTATTTATTTCAGCTTCAGTCTATTTTTCCAGAGCGGGCATGTTGTACTTGAGCTCTAACTGCATGGCCAGGTAGATGTTTTCTATGGTATCATTCAAGTACGTGTAGGTGTCAAACCTATTTCCAGGCTTGAACCTCCTTCGTTTCATTTTCTTCCCGCCAGAATTTCCCAGGTTATTATTTTTCTTTTTCCTCAGACTACCACCTTCACAATTCTTGACCATAGCATTCACACTACTAGAAACCCCTGATGGTTTAGCATTGGTATCAGCATGCGACCCTGATGCGGCTTCCTCCAACGACATGTACTTTGCAACTTCATATAAGAAACTGAAGTGTAGCCGGTTTCTCCTTAGCCAATCTCCGGGCCATCTTCATGCTAGGATGCATAGCTCCACCTAATGCCATTAGAGTCAACCGTTCATCAACATTCTGAACACTAGCAGTTGCAGTGTTGAAGCGAGTCAAATATTGCCCCAAAGTGTCATTCTCTTGTTGTTTCACATCCAACAAAGAATACAGGTCCTTGGGTTGTTCTATGTGGACCTAGAATTGACCGATAAATTTTTACTTCAGTATTTCCCAAGAGTGGATGGTGTCGGGGGAAAGACGGCAGAATCACTTAGTCCCCAAATCTGACTTGATAAAGGGGAAAACACTTACACATAACTTCCTCCATTGCTCCACTCATTAGCATATGCTACATATATTTTTATAGATATACTATTGGATCAGTCAAGCCTTGGTAAGAATTCACAGTAGGCATCCAAAAGCTCCTTGATTTTGGGCAGTCTCTATCTCCATAGAAAATGGGCTGCCAAACTCTTACGCGGACTCCACGCTCCATCTACTCACGACGAACACATTACCTTATAAGCCGTGCCATGCGGTCTTTTGGTTTGGGGGACGAGTGGAGTTGGGTTGATTTCTCTCGTTGAGGCGAGAGGCTTTTCACATGCCTTCTATGATGACTTGATCTACGATTCCGGCTTTATTCCCTACTTCAGGATCATTCATGGCGATGAATCCACCTTCTATCAACGTCTACTTTTGTCAAGGCTGGACAACTTTGCCTAAGTCGAAGGGGTTTAGCCGTGTCCACCCCTAGTTCGTTGCCTCCCCTATTCAGTTCAATTCCAAATCGATCCTCAGGCGTGACGTGCAGTTGCACTCTGGTTCAACCTGCATCCTCGACATTAGCTCGTCCAGCTTCTTGATTTTCTTGATCTGATTCACCACTAGAGTGTGACCTCCTTCGTCTCCTTGGCCCCTGGAATTGGTTTCTTCCTCTAGTTTCAGTGTTGTGGATGATTGGCTGCGTTTGCGCCAAGCATGTCATGATTTGATCAACAATGGCTTATTGCTGAGCAGGGAAGCGAGTATCAAGATCTTCCACAACTCTGTCTTGGTCACCTCTAGTGATGGTGTCCAGAGCCGGAGAACTAGAAGAATAGTTATCCTGCTCTACAGTATTGCGGTTAACACCCCTACTAGCACCAATGACCCTTCTCTTTGATTTAAAAGGAATGTTGAAAATATTTAGTTCTCAGTGATAGCACCAAAAATGTTTGCACGAAAAACGAGCAAACGCCTCTAATCGAATTTTCAACAGCGGACTCGATAAAAGTATAGTGTAGAAAAGGTAAAGTACGTCAGAGTTTATATTGGTTTAGCCATAATGTGACTACGTCCACTGTTCATATTTATTCCCTTTCTTTTAATTCAGCAATTACAAGGATTTAATTCCAAGTACAATGAACTTATAATAGAAAAAGTTGATCTGGATGCTCCGTGCAATTGATGTTGTATCTCAGAGGCTTGTAGATCCCAAAAAAACTTGTCGTTTGAGTGCCAAATGCTTGGATATTTATAGGGGTTAAGAGGTTGTGTCATTAATTTGGAAAATTAGGATATTTCCATGTATAACACACCCAGAGGGAATATTCTTGAATATTCCAGATGTAATTAATAATTTCTCGATATATGAAGATTTCATTCCATATATGGCATTCTTGGTTCGGTTGGGGGTTCTATCCGGGGTAGGTTGGTCCAGTGGAAGGCACGTAGCCGCTTTGATAGCTAAGTTCACGTCCCTCCTCCCTTGGTTCGATATGCTCCTTCGGTGCAAGATTCGGTGTGCACATATCGCTCTAGTTCGGTCTTCCTTCTTTACCGAACCAGTGACCTCGTTCGGTACCCAGGGGTACCAAACAGGATCATATGTCCGATGCCTTAGGGGGTACCGGACATGAACTTCTACTCGGTACCCTGGGTACTGGACATGAAATTCTGCTTGGTACCCTGGGTACCAAACATGGACAGGCTTTTTCCTATTTCCTTACTTCACATGCCATCTTCCCATTCCTTGATTTCCTATTATGTTAGCCTTGCCTTCCAAGTCACCTTTGTCCGACCATTTCCAAGCCTTAGTCACGTGGGCGAATTCGCCCATAACATTTACATAATACTAATTTTTATACTGTTAAAATTTTATATTTGTTATTATGCTTATGTAAAAACCATTGAATTATAGGCCGACATAAATTAATCTAACCTGAAATCCTTGCATATATATTCAATAAATTATTTAACTTTGATGAAATTGATATACACACCCTAGATCCAGAATTTTTGGGGAATGGTCTCTAAAATTCATGAAATAGGATATTGATATAGTTGTGTTGTTATTTCAGATATTGTTATTTGGGTTGCAAATTGTTAAACTTGACAATCATAAATTGAAGATGCTTCAATTTGATTTGGGATTTAAATTTATATATTTTAATTCATTGGAATTGAAGAATCTTCATGGGAATTTCAATAAATTGTCCAATGTCACATTTATATATGAAAAGTGCATCATTTGAAATAACAAAATATATGCCTATATGAAAGAGTTATGCAAAGTAGGGATGTCTTTCAATAGTTTGCACTGTCTATTCCAATGAAAATTGAAAACGATATTTCCTTTAAATTTCAAACGCAGCACAATCCCACTTTTTAATAGCCTATAGAAAGTTGTAATAGTAACATTACTTTAGGAACTGGGCCAACCCGTAATGGAAGAAATGGACGAATTTCAATTTTTTTTTACCATTTTGGATTTTTAATGGGCCTATGGAGTTTAAATTTCATTCATAATATTTCTAAATTCGATTTAAATAAAATCATGTATCTGTTTAAATTAGTTAAAGGGAATTTTAAATAAATTTAATTTTAAATGTATAGTGTATCAAATACACCTAACATTTATTAATAAGAGTTTAAGTGTATATATATATAATAGGAATATATCAGTTTGAAGCTTTTGGAATCACCTAAATGCCCTGTACGATTAAATTCAAGAAATAGTATAAAGAGTGGCATTTCATTCATTACCTTCAACCAAATTTTTGTTCATTCTCATCCACCACATTCATTCTATCAACTCATCCTCTTATTCGTATTTTCAAAATACCAATCCTCCTTAACGCTAAAATCAAATTCTATTTTAATCCCAAACATCTAAGTAATAGCTAGACAAACGAAGACTTCACATAATGCTCAATTTTTATTTCCCAATTGAAGACTCAGTTTTTATTATCTCCAAATGAAGGCTTAGATTTTTGAAAAGCTTCAGATCTAATAACGATTTGCAAAATCTATGATGATATTCATACCTCACTAGACTCTTAAATTCAAGATCGTGATTTTCAGGCAACTGCGAAGCTAAACTCGAGATCCATCGGCCGTAGTGCAATCATCAAAGTTCGACTTCATCATCACCATTACAGATCCAAACTTTCAGTTCTTTTAATTTAAGCTTGAACAGTGAAAATTCAAGAGAAAGGCAGTGCAAATTCAAACTTACACATATAACCAGCGACTGCGTCGGTTTTCCAGTTCCAGCGATTTCAGCATGGCTTGAATATCTAAGCCAACTCGACAACAAACTCAGACACTAGCTTCAGAAATAGGCCATGGCAAAGCATCTCCAACGTTGATGGTTCAACACACCTCCATCCCAACCCATATCCGGTGACGCAACGACGAACTATAAAAGATGAAGTAGAAAGCAAATCTCATGCAAATGCTAGATCAAATTTAAATGTGCATAGGAACGAAGAAGATAGCATCAACATTTTTTTTCTACAAACAACATTTTGATATCATGTTTTTCTTGGATTAATTTTTTCTTTTACTAATTTTACATTGGATTGAAGTCAGATATACCTATTTTGCATTTTAAGTTTAGTGCATTAGACGGTGATTTAAATGAATGTAATTAGGGAACTTGGTTATCATGTTCTTGCTTGAGTAAATGTTACCATATTTATATATTTTTATTTATTACTTACCATTTTGAATTCCAATCTTGTACTGTTAACAAAAGTACACTATAGTTGTGTACTTTTCAAACTTTAACCATTAAAGTAGTTTAAGTTTAATTATCAATTCTTCTGGGTGAATAAACTTAATTTTTCTGGGTGAATAAACTGAAGGATCCTACTCATTAAATTAGTTCATTTTAGATTACATATGGAATTTGATAAAGAAGCACCCAGTTTTTTGCTATTGGCCATCATCCTAATTTATTTGTTAATTTTTATAACTACGGTGGGTGGACAACCGCCGAAATAAGTAGGGTTCAATCACGGTTGTCTGTCAACCGTGGTGGTCACCATCACAAAGCTGGATGCCGATAGTAGTACACTTACATAAAATACAATAGGTATCTTCTTCTATAGCATTGGTTAAGTATGTGTAATCGTATGGCATAGTTAGGATAAAGTTGGAATTAGTTAGTTGTTATGATACTTGCAGCTCAATGACTTTTGAAATCCAGGTATTGAATTTTCAATCAGTATCATGTTCACTTTATTAAACTTTTATACATAAGTTAGTGTAGTTTGTTTCTTATTCTTTTTTCTCATATTGATGTCAGTAGGGGTCTTTTGAAACCAACCATTTTTTGCTACAGAGTTTGGTTTTATTTGGGCAACATGTATCATTAAGTTAATGCTTGATAATCCCAAGGTAATTATAGCTTTGTTTATGAACATCCACAAGTAGAAAAAGGTTATGCTTTCATTTTAATAATAACAACAGAGTGCCATTGGGATTTATTTGTAGATGAAGTTATGCTAAATCTTGAGAAGAATAAACTTTTGAATAATTTAAGCCATGGGGATATATTAGGCATGAGGATAAGGTTTCATATTGATACGATATTGAACAATAATCAAAAGCTCAGTTTCTATACTAAGATAGATATAAATCAAAAAATTTAAGGTGGCTCATTCAACAATAGGAGAAGGAAATAATAGTCGAACTAATGCAAAGAAAAGTGAATAAATTTAGTATTTGCAAAAACAAAAACAAATAATCAGGAGTTTTATTACTAACGTGAAAGTCAATGAAAATATCAAGTAGTGAACCAAACTGTTCACACTTAATGGACTGACAGTTTACTAATTACCTCACTTGAAGAGATAATGGGAGAGTTGTCATTGGTAATAAGAGAGTTGCTATTAATAAATGGCAATGAGAGAGTTGCCATTGGTAATATGAGAGTTGCTATTGATAAATGAAGATGAAGTTGTAATAGAAGAACACATCCAAAATAATTACAATATACCTTATGTAAATATATAATATAAATGTGCAAAAATAATATATTTTTCGCATGAGCACCCAAATATTTACATTAAGAAGAATTTAGTGCTAGAAAACATAACATTGAGTTTTGTATGCATTTTTTTATAACATCTTACGATAAAAAGAAGTTTACTTGCATATTTATTTGTGTCAAATATTATATATGCATACAACCATTATTTCAAAATAAAATAATTTTGCTTTCAAATTTCATTGCACATGTCCAAAGGACGAGCCTAACATACTGGTATATATAATGGGAATACCTCCAAATGAAGCTTTTGAAGTTACAAAAAAACCCTTACTCCAAATAAAAGAATATGGGATGTATTTTTAATTTTGGTATCCTCTCTCACAAGTCAACCACTCCACGTTTAGAGTTCCATTTAATAAGGGTTCCACGTTTAGTGTTCCATTTTTAATGTTACACAAGTCAACCACTCCACGTTTAGAGTTCTAATATAATAGTTTTTAATGTTCCACGTTTAAAGAATATGGGATGTATTAAAAACAGAGCAAAATTTTACAAAAGAATATTTCGTTTATCTTATTTTCGGCGTTTTAGCAGCATTTTCGGTAATGAAAAATCGAGTTTTGATAGGTTGGTCGTATCCCTCTTATCTGTGTAACATTCTATTCGTCTCGTCACGCTGATCTCCACAGTATATTCATTTGTGCATTTCGGTGTACGGCGAAATCTGCAAAACGGTTAGCCATATCGGTACCTATTTTGGTCCTTTGTGCTTCCCTGTGTTCATTCGTTTGTAAATCGGTTGAAAACAACTTGCCACTAGTTATTAATACTTTCAGAATTCAATACTGCGACTTTCACTATTTCCTAGTTTCAAAATATATTTGCTATTTCATTTTATCTCCGGTTCATTCATTTCCTTTCCTCTCTTTTCTTTGGATCTATTCTTTCAATTGTAAAAGCTAATATAATATAATATAATTTATACAAGTTGTTATATATATTAGCTGCTCCTCTTCCATTCGAACCCGTCTCCAAATCACTCAGCTCTCACCTTGCCTGCTGCTCGTCCTCCTTTATTTTTGACGAAACCTAGCTTGCATTCTCCTCACGACTGCATCCTCCAACCAAAAGCCCCATCATCTACCGAACTCCCCACCACAAATACGGCAGCCACCTACCCTTGCCATGGCAGCCTACACCCAAGCACCGAGCAGACCATCCCTCCAGCAGTCAACCATCGCCTGCCGAAACCCCCCTCACACGCGTCAACATCTGCCTGACCGAGCACCACAACAGCCTCTGACCCAGCAGCCTACCTCTCCGTTCCCAGCTCACTCAACCCTACAACTCAACCAACCCTACAGCTCACCCACCTCCACGTGTGTAGAAGCCAACCTCGCACCACCTCTTCCCTCCGCCTACTGACATTGCTAACCCGCCACCTGACCTTCCCAGACCCGCACGCCATCTCACCCTAGTAGCCCTTGCCACCATTACATTTCTGAACCCACTGCCGTGAAGCACCACTCCACCTCAAACTCCATAGCCCGACCACCCCTTCGAGCACTACAGCGCCAGTCCGCCTGTAGACGTGCAGCACCCAACAGCAGACCCAAACCCGAGCTTTACTTTCCCTGGCCATGCAAACCCCATCCTCTTCTCTTGTTTAATAAAAAGAAAGTAAGCATATATATATGTCTGTGTATATATATTAGCCTGCACCATCTTCTTCATTGCTCAACAATATTCCAGTTAGCTTTGCCTTGTGTGCTCACTGTCCGTATTTCAGCCGTTAGTTGCTTTGCTTTATCGTTGTCCTGTTGTCGATCCGTGCTTATCCGTATCCGTTTGGTGATTTGTCGCTTATCCGTGTGTGTGTCCTGTTTTCTCTAGCCTCGAAAGTTGAGCAATCACTCACGATTAGCATTCTTAAGTTTAGTAACTTGGTTTCATATGAAATGACGATTTAAATATGTTGTTAAATTTGAACTGGTTAGTAATTGATCGTTGAATATGATAAGTTATTATTTTAAATTGTTAACCTATGTTAATTGCCATATGACACCAATAACATGTTGTACATATATATTGTTATTAAATTGTTAATTATGATATATGCCCATCATTGATATGTTATGCTATTTTATATTATTATTATATTGCTCTCACTACAAGTTCCCTGTTAGTTTAGGAAATCCCTATGGGTTGAAATGATACATACCCGAACGATATTATAGATTAGAAAAAATCGTTAAGGGTTCCAATGATAAACCCAAGCGATTTTATTAATTTTGAAATTTTGGGATTGCGGGTTGAAATGATAAACCCGTAAATTTAAATAATTGTGGATTGAAATGATAAATATTAGTATCACTTGACTATAGGATAGAAAATTATGTACGGACACCATTGGTCTATTTTTAAATGATTGCCTAAATTTTGAGGAAAGAGAAATATATGGGTTTTTAATAAATATTGAGTTTTTAAAATATAATATAAATATTTTATTTTAATACGTGTAAAATTTAGATTTTTAAATTGTATGTTTGGAAACTTGAAATTATAAGTTAAATTTTGAAAAATGTAAATTTTAAGATTTTACTTAAATTTTACTATTTTAAATTATATAAAATAAGATTTAATAAAATAAAATATATTTAATAATAAGATTTAATTTAGAAAATTTAATAGTAAAGTTTAATATAATTTAATATAATTAGTATATATATAATATGTTTAAGTATTTATTTAAAAATTATACTAATATTTTAAAACAGATTTTGTAATAACTTCAACAAATTTAAGGTTGGAAAGATAAATTGAAATTGATTTGAAATTTTATTTGTTTAAGAATTGTATTTTAAAAAAATTGATTTGAAACTTATTAATCTTGAGATTTTAAAGGATATGAATTTATAACTTGATTTTGATTAAAAGCGATTAAGTGAATATTTTCAAATTTAAATAAAATTGAAATTGAATATTTAATATTGATTTAAATTTGTAATTTGAGATTTTATTTAAATGTTATTAAAAATGATTTAGTGAATAATTTCAAATTTTAAAAAAATTAGAGTTGAATTTTTGAAATAAAAATGAAATTTATAAAATTGAGTTATTGTAAATGTTTGAATATTTAAACTTTGAAACCTGTTGAATTGGAATGGTTTAAATTTATTGTTCAAACCTGGATTTGAAATCGATATAAATTAGAAATGGTTTTAATGAGAATTTGATTGAACCTTTAACCCTTTTAATTGAAATTGTTGAACTAAGATTGATTTAAATTAAATTTTGGAACTAAAGTTAATTTGAATTGATTTGTGAAATTGGAAGAAACAATTCTAATTTGAAACTATTTTCGATATAAACTCTTTTAAATATACATATATCTTAATATATAAACTATTTTATTATATAAACTATTTTAATCTATAACCTATTTTAAATATAAACTATTTTAATATATACACTATTTTAATCTATAACCTATTTTAAATATAAACTATTTTAATATATAAACTATTTTAATATATAACCTATTTTTAAATATAAACTATTTTTAATGTATAACTATTCCAATATATAAAATACTTTCAAATATTCAAACCGTTCAAGTTAGAACTGTTATTATTTAGATTTAATGGATTTAAATGCGAATACTTTGAGATGATGGTTTAACCTATTTTGTGGTTATGATTTTGGAAATGAATTATAATTTAAAGTGAATAATGATTTCAAAAGTGATATGATTTCGAAAGTGAATATGATTTCGAAAGTGATATGATTTTTGAAATGAATATGATATTTTGATATGAAGTATGAACTATTTGAAATGAAAATGACCACGGTGTGAAATAAGCGTTTGGTTGTTAAAGAGACCGGGATCGGATATTGTCATACTCTCTACCAACACCGAAAACCACTTTAACAACTATGAACATGGTGGAGATTCCAGAACGAAGTAGGATGGTTTGGCGAACTTCTGTATGAGGTATGAACGCAACCCTGACCCCCTCGGGTCAGCTTGATGTGACTAAAACAGGAGCTATACCGGGCCAAGTGAGGTTGCACCTCCGATCGAGCATGCTTCTTCGAGGCCATACTATTAATTTGTAATTTGATTGGATGCACCTTTGATTTGGGAGTGTGTCTCGAAGTGGGCGGTAGTAGCTGCTATGCGTTACCACCAGTCCGGGAGTGCAAACGGTAGAATCCTACTGTAACGACCCAGAATTTTGAACGAATTAAATTGAGAATATTTAATTTATTTTAAATATTTGAACAATGATTTAATTTGAATCCCCGATATACATTTGAATTTGACCATTAAAGTATAAAATTTAATCGATTGAAGTTGAATAAAAATTTGAATCTTCAATTTAAAGCTAAAGAAAAATATTTCAAACACTTGTAAAATTTATATTGATAACACTGAAGATAACAGCAGCTTCAGAATTGAATTTGGAAACGGTTTGTTCAGTTTTGAAAATTATCGTTCGTATCGATATTTAAAAATAGCGTTCCGAGGGACAGTCTCGGAATTCGACGAAACCAGTTCCATTGGGTCCGTAATAGTTGGTTATTACCGGATTTCAAATTTCGTATTTTTCTGTGTTAATACGTAAGCACACGGTGAGAGAACGCATTTGATTTTAAAGTAAATTCAATTTAAAATTTAAAAGTTTAAATCATCGGTAAACACAACACGTTATCTTCCCTTCTTTCAGCCTAAATTCACGCCTAACATCACGAAACAAATCGTGCCAGCCATTCCCTTTCATTTCAAATACTACTCTCCCTCCCCAGTTCAAACGAACGAAACCCAAATACAAAATCAATTTTTATGGCCGAAGCCCTTTCATTCTCGTTCGAACGAACGAGAATTCGTTCCTCGTCTTCATCTAATCGCGCGGCCAGGGGAGGAGGGTATCACGACGCGCAAAGAGGAAGGGAAATTGGCAACGCGTGAGCGCGTGGGCGGCGCTGTCAAGCCGATGTCGCGAGACTTCGTGGAGAGGGCGGAGGTGGATCGAAGTCGCAAATTTGGGTAGTCGCGATGGAAGGGAGCAGCTCAGCATCACGAAATCGCCACAGATGTCGCGATGGGATTTAGGGTTGCGTACGAAGGGGTGTGGGGTCGCGAATGTCAGGAGTTCGTCGTCGAGGGGATTCGACTGCTCGGTGAATTGGCGCACACTCGCGATGGTGGGTGAGGCGTTTGGGCGCGTGGCGTTCGTGAGCAGGTGGAGGCGATCGAATCGGCGAGTGAGGTGGAGGACTTCGGGGTGTCGTTCAGGTGATGGGTTGCTAGATCATGAATTGGAATGGGCCTACGTTCGAGAAATACTCGAGTTCGATTGTGGGTTCGGCAGCGAGACGTTTTGGCAGTGCTTGATCGAACCTAGGATGATTTCTTTTGGATGCAATTTCGAGGGTAAGGTAAAGTTTTAAGTCAGTTTCAAATTTAATTTAAATCTGAAAAAAATGTATATTGTTTCTATACAGTAGGATAGATTACTGATGTTGTTTCCAGAAGCAGAAAGAAAAAGAAAAACAAAACAAAAGTGTATGTTACAGTAAAACAGATATTTTGAAGAATTTATAAAGGTTTGATTTTTAATATATATATATATAGGAATAGGATTTTGAAAGGAAAATTTTAAATGTTTGGAAGTTTATGTAAAACCAGATGTTTAAATCTATAACAAGAGAAAATTTGTTTAATAGAATCATTTGGATAATTTAATTTATCTAATAGGAAATTAATTGTTAAATTTGTTCAAAATTTAAAATTGTTAAACGATTTAATCCGTTAAAAAGAAATTGATTGTTCGATAATTTCAAATATTAATAATTGTGTATAAATATTTATACAAGGTCAAAACGAGAAATCAAAGCAGGAATGGAAAACGGATTGCAAAATAAAAGCTAAGGTGAGATTTTTCTCACTCAAAAAAATGAAAGTGGAATTTTCAGTTATTTATTGATTGTGTTGATTGCTATTGATTGTGATATTAGATATAGTAGGATATATCTATATATAGAGCAGTATATACATATTGGCATATGTATATATTGGATTGATTGATTTCCCGCCTCGTATAGCGGATGAGACCCTATTGCGCCGTTAGTAAGCGGAGATATTATAAAAACCCATATACCGCGATAATTCCGTACTGGAGCGGAATTGGTATTGTGCTGACGTCTTTTGATGCAGGGAAACAGGTTGGAGGGATCCAATTGGATTCCTCACCAGTAGTTATTTATTTACAGGATTGATGTATATTCTGTTATCATATGTTGATATATGATGTTGTTGTTGTGATTGACCAATTGGTGCTGTAGCATCATCGGATTCAAGTTTTGGAATTTAAAAATAACGACCTTTAATTTAAAAGGATTTTTAAAGTGATCTTTGAAATTATATGTTTTATTGAATTGTTGAATTTATTTATTTTAAATAAATAAACGTTTAAAATTTTGAAGTTATAAAAGTTAAGATTTTTGTGAATTATGACCGTAAGGTGATTTTTGAAATAAATAGTTTAAGCAATTTATAAAATGGTTTGAACTGAGATTTTCGAATATTTGTGAACAGTTTATTTAAAAGATTTAAAAAGTTGATATTTATAAATTTAAAATATTGGAATTTTAAAATGAGATGATAAGTGTAAAAAATGAAATTTATAGAATTATAAATCGTGAAGATATGGAATTTATAGATTTATAAATTGTGAAGTTATAAAATGGATGAAACTGTAGAATAAAAGATTTATAAGAGATTAACTTATAAATTGGATTTTTTGCCTTTAAATGGAATATTGATCGAGTTAGTAATAAAGAAGATTTATTAAATTGAAGTCGTTAGAAAATAGAAATAGAATTTATAAACGTTGTTTTATAAATTCGAAATAAATTGGATTTGATAAATTAAAATGTTAAAGAAGATATATTCGCGATTTTGGATAGCGAATTTTTATTGAAATCAAAATGTGTAGAAAAGATTGAAATTGGGTTAAGTGAATTATATTCACGATTTTGGACAGTGAATATAATTTTAAGTAAAATGGATACGTTTTTTTGAAGAAGTGATATTAAAAATGAAGTTAAACATTTTAAAGATGTTTTAAAACGTGTTAAGTATCGAATACATAGATTTCAACATTCATTGTTGAAATAGACGTTTTCGAAAAATAAGGAAATGGTAGACTATAACACTGTTGTTATAGTAAATGATTTCCGAAGGGAAATATTTTTATGTAGTATTGGGATTTATATATCTATTTTAATTTCGAATCCCTATACTAGTGATTTTGAGTCGTCGTAACGATGTTTTACGCAACATTCGTTTTTGACTCAAATAGATGTTAAAAATTATGATTTCCGTAAAGAATGAATATATACTTAATATTGATTTAAGTATATCGAATATTTTCCAAGTGTTGAAAATAAATGATTCGTGAAATACTTATTATTAAATAAGTAGGGAAATGCTTTTCCAATATGAAATGAACGTTTTGAGATTTTATCTTTTTAAAGATAAATTGAAATTGAATATTTGAAATCGATTTGAGAATCGTATATCAGTAGATATTTTTGAAATATAAATTCACTATGGAATTTATAAAGGAAATGGAAACTGTTTAGAAAAAAATAAATATTGATTTATTTTTGAAGTGTGGAAAATTTTATATCTAGTAAAAGATATTTTGAAAATAAATAATTTGGAAAATTATTTGGAATCTGATGATGTTGTGCATCTTTATTGATAGTTAAATAACCGACTATCAATAATTACCTTTAGATAGGTATTTGTTGTGAATTGGATGAATTTGAATGCCACACTTATTTTTGAATAATCGCTCACTATTCGGGTTAGCCGGGAAAGGACCATGGGGTCGTATAACCCATTCCGAATATGTGATACGTCGTTATGAATCGCATTCGAAGACCGGTGTTGAAGACCGGATATTTTTGAAAACGGAAGGATTACCGTCGAGTTACTCTACATCGGCTGATCTTCGGTTTAGAGGTTTTATCACCCTTAGTGACGGGAAGTCCGGACGTGATTAGAAAATTATCCGGAAATGCAAGGGCTTCGTGAGAAGTGCCTTCGGTTCTGTTCGATCCCGGAACAGACTTGTATGGATTGTGTGTCTGACGTTACAATTTGAGATATAAAGCTGATTTCTTTCAAATACATTTCTGTTGGTGGCGGAGAATTTATTCTCTTAGCTTAACACCCTTCTCTGAGACGTACGAGCTCAGAGGTTATGTAGTTGAAATTTATCAGCGATATATCCCAATTTGGTAACGTGGCATACTGAGTGTTGCTGTGAAATGATCAGTGTTTGATCATTTGCGATATGATCATTTGTTTGATCTTATATCTTTGTGATCATAGGTTGATCATTTTGTTTGACCTGAAGCAGGGCTTTTTGAGAAAGCATAGCTTTGTGGACGAGACTTCATCGAGCCTCACACCCCGGAAATGGTCGAAACAGGAAAGATGCAGCAAGGTTCTAGGGAGTAGCGCCCCTTAGTGTATGTCATTCCTTCTGGATAAAGGTGGTATCATGGTATGGAGCCCAGATACTTAACCTCTGTGGTTGCTGCAAAATTTATTTCTTTGTGGTTTGTTGGAAATCGGGGATCCTCGGGAAGATCGGTGACGATCGGGGGATGGCATACGCGTGTCAGTAGTTACCTATTTTTGCAGAGGTAACCCGGCCTTGTGTTGGCAGAGATCCGGTTAGGTTCTCGGGTCGTCTATTCCAGGGACGTACCCATCGTGGATAGGAAGTTCCTTAGCCTGACCATTTGTTGGAAATCCAAAGAAACAATACGAGACTTGTACGGTTTTAGTTGTAGAACCTATCATTCACTTATGGTGGCGCCCCACTGTTTGGATGGTAGCTATAGTAGGCATAGTTCGAAATGTCTATGCTGGCTAAGATTTATATTATACTTTCGAAATGTTTTCTACACTATGCACTAATAATAATATCAAAAATGATTTGATTTTGCGTAGTAAGCATCTTTGACTATCATAAGAAGAAATCTCCTCCAATTCTGCGTTTGCATTGTGTGTGTGGTGGGAGGTCTTATGGTAGTTTCATTTTCCAAAAGCATTGCGAAATTTACTTTAAATTTTGTTCTTTATTTTAAAGAATAAACTGTTTTACGATCTCACACCAGTCACCATGACTGACTCGAAGTTTATTGTTCCCTTCTAAACTCTGGGTGCCCACCAATTTCCACACGGGCAGTCTAGAGTTATGTTATCAGGATATTCTGGATATTCTGGAGCTTTGGAGATAAGCTGGATGGCGAGACGTAGTATTTGTATCTGATAGTATTTATTCCGCTGTGTATTCTGTATAAGGACAAGTTTATATAACTGTCCATTGATGTGCTGTGTTGTATTGAGTCGTATATTGACTCTGATTGATGTATGTATAAATTGATATAGTTCTTTGTTTTAAAAGACTAGTAATTATCTATTATATATTGTTCCGCTGCGATGTGTAAGATTCTGATATTGTTTCCTGTTCTGATGTGTTTTCTGTTGTTCTTCTTCTTCTTTCTTTTCTTCTCTTTTTCTTCTATCTTCTTCTTCTTCTACCTTTTCTTTTTCTTAAAACCCTCACTATTGGAGTTTCCGACACTCGATTGCTCGGCAGTCGATAAAGTGAGTATCGATGTCGAATTTTCGAAAGTCGAAAATTCTAGGACGTGACAAAGTGGTATCAGAGCATATGGTTAAGCGACAACCCTGCTCTGTTGGGTGTTACTCATTAGAGATAGAGTCGGTAGTACTCTAGAATGAGTTGAGTGTAATAATAGATACGAGCGCGTATTTGTTAGTGAATATAAAAATGTTTTATATTGTGTTTGCTTATCCGTTGAGATGTTTGTGAATTTTGATCGGTATGTGGGACGCCATATTATCGATAGGGATTTCTAAACACTTAAACGAGGCAAGACGACATAGTATTGTTTTAAATAGGGTGAATGAGATAATTTTGCCCAAAACTATTTTTGTATAGAAAAGAAATGATTTTTCTATGAATTATTATAGTATATGGTTGCATGGATGTTAGAAGTGATAATATTAATCTATTATCATTGAAATTGAATAAGGAACTGAAATCGTAACTCCAAAATTAAGAAATGAATTCATATACGAACGAAATTTGTAAATGTAAATTATAGATGCGAATTATAATTTAAAACAGAATCCCAGAGAAGTTTTTGGAAATGTTTTGAAAAGAATTTGAAAAGTATTTTGGAGGAATGAGAAGCTCTAAACTCTTTTCGGTCGCTGGAAAATAACTTCGATGATGACCGCGGCATCGTTGGTGTTCATTTTCGGGTTTCCAAAAGAGGAATTGCTGCCAAATTGTTTTAAATGGAAGCGTTTGGAAATTTTGGATTTTGTTTTGGAAATTAAAAGGATAATTTGAATTGTTTTCAAATGGTTTTGAAAAATTTGAAACGACTCTAGAATCCTATTTAAAATACTTACGAAATATTAATAAGCTGATAACTTATAGAATATTGAAATTTGATTAGAATGAAATTCAAATTGAAAAACGAATGAATTAGTGAATGAATGAATAAATTGCGATTGCAAGTGCCAAAAAATGGAATTGAATGTTAAAATTCATTTTTGAATTTGAAAGTAAATAGAACTGGAATTGAATTTGATAAATGAAGTATTAAACTGAAAGTTAGTAAGTGAAGCTAATTGATTATTGACCAAATGGATAAGGTTTGAACGAATTAAATTCAATGATTATAAATGAAGATAAATTGAATTCCAATAGAATTGAAAATGTGAATTATAAGTTCAAATGAATTTGAAATGTAAAATTGAAGGAAAATGAATAGGTGTGACTTCAACAGTAAAGTAAAAATGTATAAGCAGTTTATATTGAAAATTTTGTAATGGAATTTGCAAAATGGTTTGAATGCTGTAACTAGATATAATGGCTAGTAGGATATACAGGTGTATAAAGGGATTGGAAAATTTATTTCACAGATAAATTTGAATTGCTCGACAAAAGGTACGTATTTGAATTATAATATGAGTTTTTAATGATTTCTGGTCTAGCCGCTTGGCTTTTTCTTTTTCTTTTTGAAATCTGAGAGTCCGTAGGGACGTTCTGTAGTCGTGTCGTATTAGCCGCGCAAAGGAGACGCTGGCGAAATTTTTCGAAAATTTCGAGTGTTAGAAAATTTTTGAGAAAATTTGGAAGTTTAAATTTGAATTTAAACTTAAATTTGAATTGTTAAGGAAAACAATGATGTTTGAGAATTATGAAAATGTTGTTGGAAATTTAGTGAATCAATAACGAATCTTTAGTAGAAAGATTGGTTTTGAAAATTTGATAAAACTATTGGATTGTAGGAAATAGTAGGCGAGTTAAGGATTTTTTTTCCTAACTTGTAATTTCGGGACGAAATTCTTTTAAGGGGGGAAGTCTGTAACGACCCAGAATTTTGAACGAATTAAATTGAGAATATTTAATTTATTTTAAATATTTGAACGATGATTTAATTTGAATCCCCGATATACATTTGAATTTGACCATTAAAGTATAAAATTTAATCCATTGAAGTTGAATAAAAATTTGAATTTTCAATTTAAAGCTAAAGAAAAATATTTCAAACGCTTGTAAAATTTATATTGATAACACTGAAGATAACAGCAGCTTCAGAATTGAATTTGGAAACGGTTTGTTCAGTTTTGAAAATTATCGTTCGTATCGATATTTAAAAATAGCGTTCCGAGGGACAGTCTCGGAATTCGACGAAACCAGTTCCATTGGGTCCGTAATAGTTGGTTATTACCGGATTTCAAATTTCGTATTTTTCTGTGTTAATACGTAAGCACATGGTGAGAGAACGCATTTGATTTTAAAGCAAATTCAATTTAAAATTTAAAAGTTTAAATCATCGGTAAACACAACACGTTATCTTCCCTTCTTTCAGCCTAAATTCACGCCTAACATCACGAAACAAATCGTGCCAGCCATTCCCTTTCGTTTCAAATACTACTCTCCCTCCCCAGTTCAAACGAACGAAACCCAAATACAAAATCAATTTTTATGGCCGAAGCCCTTTCATTCTCGTTCGAACGAACGAGAATTCGTTCCTCGTCTTCATCTCATCGCGCGGCCAGGGGAGGAGGGTATCACGACGCGCAAAGAGGAAGGGAAATTAGCAACGCGTGAGCGCGTGGGCGGCGCTGTCAAGCCGATGTCGCGAGACTTCGTGGAGAGGGCGGAGGTGGATCGAAGTCGCAAATTTGGGTAGTCGCGATGGAAGGGAGCAGCTCAGCATCACGAAATCGCCACAGATGTCGCGATGGGATTTAGGGTTGCGTACGAAGGGGTGTGGGGTCGCGAATGTCAGGAGTTCGTCGTCGAGGGGATTCGACTGCTCGGTGAATTGGCGCACACTCGCGATGGTGGGTGAGGCGGTTGGGCGCGTGGCGTTCGTGAGCAGGTGGAGGCGATCGAATCGGCGAGTGAGGTGGAGGACTTCGGGGTGTCGTTCAGGTGATGGGTTGCTAGATCATGAATTGGAATGGGCCTGCGTTCGAGAAATACTCGAGTTCGATTGTGGGTTCGGCAGCGAGACGTTTTGGCAGTGCTTGATCGAACCTAGGATGATTTCTTTTGGATGCAATTTCGAGGGTAAGGTAAAGTTTTAAGTCAGTTTCAAATTTAATTTAAATCTGAAAAAAATGTATATTGTTTCTATACAGTAGGATAGATTACTGATGTTGTTTCCAGAAGCAGAAAGAAAAAGAAAAACAAAACAAAAGTGTATGTTACAGTAAAACATATATTTTGAAGAATTTATAAAGGTTTGATTTTTAATATATATATATATAGGAATAGGATTTTGAAAGGAAAATTTTAAATGTTTGGAAGTTTATGTAAAACCAGATGTTTAAATCTATAACAAGAGAAAATTTGTTTAATAGAATCATTTGGATAATTTAATTTATCTAATAGGAAATTAATTGTTAAATTTGTTCAAAATTTAAAATTGTTAAACGATTTAATCCGTTAAAAAGAAATTGATTGTTCGATAATTTCAAATATTAATAATTGTGTATAAATATTTATACAAGGTCAAAACGAGAAATCAAAGCAGGAATGGAAAACGGATTGCAAAATAAAAGCTAAGGTGAGATTTTTCTCACTCAAAAAAATGAAAGTGGAATTTTCAGTTATTTATTGATTGTGTTGATTGCTATTGATTGTGATATTAGATATAGTAGGATATATCTATATATATAGCAGTATATACATATTGGCATATGTATATATTGGATTGATTGATTTCCCGCCTCGTATAGCGGATGAGACCCTATTGCGCCGTTAGTAAGCGGAGATATTATAAAAACCCATATACCGCGATAATTCCGTACTGGAGCGGAATTGGTATTGTGCTGACGTCTTTGGATGCAGGGAGACAGGTTGGAGGGATCCAACTGGATTCCTCACCAGTAGTTATTTATTTACAGGATTGATGTATATTCTGTTATCATATGTTGATATATGATGTTGTTGTTGTGATTGACCAATTGGTGCTGTAGCATCATCGGATTCAAGTTTTGGAATTTAAAAATAACGACCTTTAATTTAAAAGGATTTTTAAAGTGATCTTTGAAATTATACGTTTTATTGAATTGTTGAATTTATTTATTTTAAATAAATAAACGTTTAAAATTTTGAAGTTATAAAAGTTAAGATTTTTGTGAATTATGACCGTAAGGTGATTTTTGAAATAAATAGTTTAAGCAATTTATAAAATGGTTTGAACTGAGATTTTCGAATATTTGTGAACAGTTTATTTAAAAGATTTAAAAAGTTGATATTTATAAATTTAAAATATTGGAATTTTAAAATGAGATGATAAGTGTAAAAAATGAAATTTATAGAATTATAAATCGTGAAGATATGGAATTTATAGATTTATAAATTGTGAAGTTATAAAATGGATGAAACTGTAGAATAAAAGATTTATAAGAGATTAACTTATAAATTGGATTTTTTGCCTTTAAATGGAATATTGATCGAGTTATTAATAAAGAAGATTTATTAAATTGAAGTCGTTAGAAAATAGAAATAGAATTTATAAACGTTGTTTTATAAATTCGAAATAAATTGGATTTGATAAATTAAAATGTTAAAGAAGATATATTCGCGATTTTGGATAGCGAATTTTTATTGAAATCAAAATGTGTAGAAAAGATTGAAATTGGGTTAAGTGAATTATATTCACGATTTTGGACAGTGAATATAATTTTAAGTAAAATGGATACGTTTTTTTGAAGAAGTGATATTAAAAATGAAGTTAAACATTTTAAAGATGTTTTAAAACGTGTTAAGTATCGAATACATAGATTTCAACATTCATTGTTGAAATAGACGTTTTCGAAAAATAAGGAAATGGTAGACTATGACACTGTTGTTATAGTAAATGATTTCCGAAAGGAAATATTTTTATGTAGTATTGGGATTTATATATCTATTTTAATTTCGAATCCCTATACTAGTGATTTTGAGTCGTCGTAACGATGTTTTACGCAACATTCGTTTTTGACTCAAATAGATGTTAAAAATTATGATTTCCGTAAAGAATGAATATATACTTAATATTGATTTAAGTATATCGAATATTTTCCAAGTGTTGAAAATAAATGATTCGTGAAATACTTATTATTAAATAAGTAGGGAAATGCTTTTCCAATATGAAATGAACGTTTTGAGATTTTATCTTTTTAAAGATAAATTGAAATTGAATATTTGAAATCGATTTGAGAATCGTATATCAGTAGATATTTTTGAAATATAAATTCACTATGGAATTTATAAAGGAAATGGAAACTGTTTAGAAAAAAATAAATATTGATTTATTTTTGAAGTGTGGAAAATTTTATATCTAGTAAAAGATATTTTGAAAATAAATAATTTGGAAAATTATTTGGAATCTGATGATGTTGTGCATCTTTATTGATAGTTAAATAACCGACTATCAATAATTACCTTTAGATAGGTATTTGTTGTGAATTGGATGAATTTGAATGCCACACTTATTTTTGAATAATCGCTCACTATTCGGGTTAGCCGGGAAAGGACCATGGGGTCGTATAACCCATTCCGAATATGTGATACGTCGTTATGAATCGCATTCGAAGACCGATGTTGAAGACCGGATATTTTTGAAAACGGAAGGATTACCGTCGAGTTACTCTACATCGGTTGATCTCCGGTTTAGAGGTTTTATCACCCTTAGTGACGGGAAGTCCGGACGTGATTAGAAAATTATCCGGAAATGCAAGGGCTTCGTGAGAAGTGCCTTCGGTTCTGTTCGATCCCGGAACAGACTTGTATGGATTGTGTGTCTGACGTTACAATTTGAGATATAAAGCTGATTTCTTTCAAATACATTTCTGTTGGTGGCGGAGAATTTATTCTCTTAGCTTAACACCCTTCTCTGAGACGTACGAGCTTAGAGGTTATGTAGTTGAAATTTATCAGCGATATATCCCAATTTGGTAACGTGGCATACTGAGTGTTGCTGTGAAATGATCAGTGTTTGATCATTTGCGATATGATCATTTGTTTGATCTTATATCTTTGTGATCATAGGTTGATCATTTTGTTTGACCCGAAGCAGGGCTTTTTGAGAAAGCGTAGCTTTGTGGATGAGACTTCATCGAGCCTCACACCCCGGAAATGGTCGAAACAGGAAAGATGCAGCAAGGTTCTAGGGAGTAGCGCCCCTTAGTGTATGTCATTCCTTCTGGATAAAGGTGGTATCATGGTATGGAGCCCAGATACTTAACCTCTGTGGTTGCTGCAAAATTTATTTCTTTGTGGTTTGTTGGAAATCGGGGATCCTCGGGAAGATCGGTGACGATCGGGGGATGGCATACGCGTGTCAGTAGTTACCTATTTTTGCAGAGGTAACCCGGCCTTGTGTTGGCAGAGATCCGGTTAGGTTCTCGGGTCGTCTATTCCAGGGACATACCCATCGTGGATAGGAAGTTCCTTAGCCTGACCATTTGTTGGAAATCCAAAGAAACAATACGAGACTTGTACGGTTTTAGTTGTAGAACCTATCATTCACTTATGGTGGCGCCCCACTGTTTGGATGGTAGCTATAGTAGGCATAGTTCGAAATGTCTATGCTGGCTAAGATTTATATTATACTTTCGAAATGTTTTCTACACTATGCACTAATAATAATATCAAAAATGATTTGATTTTGCGTAGTAAGCATCTTTGACTATCATAAGAAGAAATCTCCTCCAATTCTGCGTTTGCATTGTGTGTGTGGTGGGAGGTCTTATGGTAGTTTCATTTTCCAAAAGCATTGCGAAATTTACTTTAAATTTTGTTCTTTATTTTAAAGAATAAACTGTTTTACGATCTCACACCAGTCACCATGACTGACTCGGAGTTTATTGTTCCCTTCTAAACTCTGGGTGCCCACCAATTTCCACACGGGCAGTCTAGAGTTATGTTATCAGGATATTCTGGATATTCTGGAGCTTTGGAGATAAGCTGGATGGCGAGACGTAGTATTTGTATCTGATAGTATTTATTCCGCTGTGTATTTTGTATAAGGACAAGTTTATATAACTGTCCATTGATGTGCTGTGTTGTATTGAGTCGTATATTGACTCTGGTTGATGTATGTATAAATTGATATAGTTCTTTGTTTTAAAAGACTAGTAATTATCTATTATATATTGTTCCGCTGCGATGTGTAAGATTCTGATATTGTTTCCTGTTCTGATGTGTTTTCTGTTGTTCTTCTTCTTTCTTTTCTTCTCTTTTTCTTCTATCTTCTTCTTCTTCTACCTTTTCTTTTTCTTAAAACCCTCACTATTGGAGTTTCCGGCACTCGATTGCTCGGCAGTCGATAAAGTGAGTATCGATGTCGAATTTTCGAAAGTCGAAAATTCTAGGACGTGACACCTACCCTGGCATTGCCTCCCGTGCCTTGTCACATGCCATATCGCGCCCACTACGAGTTTAGTTTGTGTCGAACCTATGGAGTACTCCATGATAGCCCACCGGTTTGGTGGAGTTTACAGTACTGTATAGACTACGACATTTATATAAAAATGTGTTAAGGGGGATATGGGTAACGCCTTAACTCTATTTTAATATTTTACTTTACTATAGACATTATCTATGTAGCATATTTTACTATGTATGTTGATAATTCCACGGATCCTTAAAGGATGGAATCCCAAACATCCTTTAAGTTATATTGCATTTCAGTTAGACATTTCACTTGAGTTGATTTACTTGCATAAGAATGTTAATCCTGACTCGAGTGTTTTGTGTTTTGCTTTATGCTCGGGTCAGACTGAGTGTCACAGCATTTGAGGCTCACCTTTGGAGCTTGGAGCTTTACTTGGAGATCTATCTTTATCTATTCAGCTTTTCAGTTATTTCTAGTTGTTTATGTTCGGACTTGTCATTTGCTTATGTATTGAGACTTCTATGTATTGGATTTCTGTTGTATTTGTTTTAGACTCTGATTTTCAGTGGTAGCTTCACGAACTACTATTTATCTATTCCACTGCATGTTGTTGTAATACTCTGTGTCTATGATTCTGTGATTGATTTATTTACTGTATGTGCCAAGTTTTGTCAAATATAAATTAACAATATGTTGTTTTGAACAATTCATGTCTGACATGTGTGGATTATTGTCGATTTGAATGGTTCGAAATAGCGGGTCGTTACATTGATATTCATATTATCATTCTTAGAGTTATGCATTAGTGCTCCATATATATCTT
Organism: Allium fistulosum; assembly: GCA_030737815.1. Taxonomy (NCBI): domain Eukaryota; kingdom Viridiplantae; phylum Streptophyta; class Magnoliopsida; order Asparagales; family Amaryllidaceae; genus Allium; species Allium fistulosum. The sequence goes on from CM060903.1 coordinate 858,486,684, forward strand.
GCGTCTCCCTAACTTCTAAAATTCTTAATAATTAGAATTATTTTCTCCATTGCATTGAGTTATTATATTATTTTCCCCATTGCTTTAGGTTATTTTTGTCCTTCCTCCTACCCACTTCTTATTTTGCACGTTCTGCTGCACTAACTCCAACTGCTATTGTGACTTAGCATCTCTTTTATCTTCCACATTTTCTTGCACCATAATTACGTTTTTTCTTCCTAATTTGATGTTATTTCGTACAAGAAATCAAACTCCAACCGGACCTTAGAAACAATGATCAACAGCTAGAAAAACCACTTACTCAAGAGGGGGAACTAAGGCCAAAGGAGGCTACATGGCGAACACAACCTCAAGCAGTAGAACCTCATCCACCTCATACATAGAAACTGGGTATGCGAACACCACATTGCTCTTGATCATCATATCCGTCCAGTCCAAATTGATCTTGATCATACCAACCTCTAGGTTTAGGGCGAATTGGCTGCATCTGGACTTGGAGATAAGGTCGATGCCGCTGATGTTTCTGAACTTAGACAAGCTGTAATTCTTAAGGAAGGTCTGCAGCAGTAGCAGGGATTTGAGTAGGTCCTGTGTCAGTTTAGAGAAGGTAGACCTTTTGATTTAGTTTAAAATTGTACACTGCATAATGCTACAATAATAAAGAGCTATAATACTTATGATCTAGACTTATAAAGTAACGAGCGAAGTGTTGGAATTTGTGTAGAGATACATATTTTAAATGTTTATGTTTTAAGAGTGAGTTTGTGTAGATATTTTTTACTGTTGGTTTGATAAGGAATGCGGCAAGGTATTGTTTTACTTTAGTGATTTCCTTTTCGATTGAACTGCAATATTTTTGAATTCTTTATGTACCGAGTTGCTTGGTAAACTATGGATATGGTTATGTTTTATGGATAAGCTTCATGTAGTGCTACTAATAAAGGGAATAGTTGTGTAAATACAAAAGGCATGAATAGATTGAATTCTAGGATCTGCAGTATGTGGAAGCTTTTGGCGGGCCATTTGGTAAGAATTACCATTTTGGTCATGAACTTGCAAGTATATTCTTGCAATTTTTCCCACATTTTCAATGTATGTAACATATTGCAACTTTATGGAACTTGACGATGCATTGTTTGTTACATTATGTAGTGTGCATGCTTTATATATTATCTATTTATAGTAGAAATTTAAACCAATACTACACTTTTAGTGGGCAAGGCACGGGGTAAATAGAATATGTTTTAGTGGCTGTTATGTATTTATGTTTTTCAGTGGTTGTTATGTATTTACGTGTTTTATTAGTCTTATTTTAACACAAATGACTATATTATATTGGAAAATACAATCCTACAATTTTATAGCTATACCCATTACATTTCATCTTGGTTTCATTGCTGACTACTAAACTTTTGGGGTGTAACAGAAAAAAGATACTACGTGCCTGTGAGGATTTATAACTCAAGTTGTAAAATGTTAATACTTCATTCATTTTCTATTATACCACTTTATCTTGAATATTGCAAAATGTCCAATTAAGGGTTGAATACTTCAAAATATGTACATATTCAGTAAATACACCTCCATAAAAATAGCTTATCAACAAAAATTGTTACAGGACAAAATTTAAGGTTTTCATCATTATGACCTCAATATGTAGTTATCTGAAGTTTAAGAACATATTGAAATATGTACTTTCCTTTATTTTTCTTCAAATTAGGTAGTCTGTTTCTTCATTTTTTGTTGGATTTTGAAATTTGATTTTGCTACAGTACTAATTTTTGGTTGTTTATGCTTCCATTTTTTCATATCTGGATAATATATTTTATTTAATTGCACACCTATAGAATATCAAAATCATTTAAGATATGACTCATAATGAAAAAGTTGCATTGCTAAGTTTATCATAAAAACTTTTGTATTTGAACATTAATAAATTAACAAAATCTAACAAAAATGCCCAGCTTTGAAAACTAAAGTTTTTGAACCAAATTGTTCAGCTATTTTTGTTTCTTATCTATAAGAATGGATTGTTCAACTACTTTTATTGTGGATAATTAACAATGTATGGTAATATTCATCATTTGGATACCTATTAATAATCTGTTTTTAGTATATGGTAATCTATGATATCTATACCATAATCATTGGGTGATTTTTAACATTTGAACCATAATCTTTTGGTAATATTTGATAATTTAAAATATTTGCAATATTTGGTAATTTCAAATATTTGCAATATTTGGTAGATTATGTATTGGTACTACCGTCCATAGCTATTAATTGGCTATTTGCAGTATTTACATTTAGTAGTATTTGATCATTTACAATATCGTACATCGGTATATTAAACACATTACATTTTAGTCGTTAATATGAGGTAGCATGCACATCTTTTGTAGATTGTAATAATGTAGACAAAAAGCGAGTTACGTTAATATTTTCCATCATCTTTTTTATATTAGGTTGGAAAAGTTGTATCTCGATGCTTTCAAGATGTCATGTCTCAACATGATTAGAATATGTAGCTAGCCGAGTTTGAATACCTTGATTGCTTTTTGGCTCTATAAGTTAAAAGGGAGGTTAGTTTTCAATCATTTTTAAATATTTTTATTTTTCGCAGGAAGCGATAAATGAATATTTAATTTTGTGGAAATATCGCATGCAATATTGATGGATGCAATACTATAGTTGTAGGAACTAAAGTTAGCAATAATGAAAATGAAATTGACATTGATGATTTTTGGTTGATGTACCATTTTTAAAATTAGACAAAAAACTTATTCTTAAATCTTTGTATAAATCTAGAAATGTATATACTATTATTCGTTAACTTAATATATATATATATATATATATATATATATATATAGACACACACACACACACATATACGGTATTTTATGTGATATTCTTTTCTGATGTTTAATCTTCGGATATGAACATTCACTCGAGAATGTGTACCTTGAATAATTAGTGTAATTCTTAAGCGAATTCATTTAAAACGTATATTAAGTTAAAAGTTGAATACACACACACATAAAATTTGGCTATTGTACTTCATTATGCAAGTATCTTGTGACAGTAATTTAAAAAAAATATTTTATAGTAAAAAATACTTAGCTCCTTAGTATTAAAAGAAGTTTTGTGTGCATTTGTACATATTATTCTGCATTGACAAGAAATTAGCGCACGTTTATCTTTGCACACGTCCAATGGATGTGTTATACATACTGATATATATATATATATACATATATATATATAAGAAAAGAAACCTTTCATTTCTTTCCCTAAAACATGTAATTAATTGAGGGCATTAATTGCTTAAAATAGAGAGAAATTTTTTCATTTTCTCTCTTTAATTTGAATTGATTATTCATAAATGTCATTACTTAATAATTTATTCATAGCATGAAATATTACTATGCCCAAATGTATTCTAACTTTACAAATTGTAGTTTACAAATTGTGTGCAAAGATTTTATTAAATTTATAAATTGCAATTTGGGGTTAATTTTTTTTTGTTTTATTTATATAAGTATACATATACATACATACATAAATATATATATATATATGTATATGTACATATGTACGTATCACACACACACACACACACACACACATATATATATATATATATATATGTGTGTGTGTGTGTGTGTGTGTGTGTGCGCGTGTGTGTGCATGTGTAACTTGGCAATCGGTGTAGGGAATAACATGTTCGTATATAGATGTTGGGATTACATCGCAATAGACACGTTAGCTCATTTGGTGTGTACTATAATTTGTCCAAATATGTGCTTGTACAGTATGGCAAAACAAGATATTAATATATATGAATATATATACACACACACACACACATCATATCTATATTATTAAATAAAATAGTTTCTGCCATAATAAATTAATGTAAAATTATTAAATGATAAAATTACAAGTTTTATAATTTTAGAAAATATAGAAATACAGTTTGGGCAAAAAAATAATTTATGGAATTTTCTTAATTAAAATAATATATATTATTAAATAATTGATAATAGTCCGAGATCAAATTAATTCTAAAAAATATGAAATCAAGTTGGAAAATTTAAAACTATTTTTAAAGGTACCTGAGACCATTTTGGAATCAGAAAAAATTTCTAGTATTTTATCAATTGAAATTATATTTTTTTAATTAGTAATTGATTGCAGGTCAAAAATAAATTAATTTTAAAATATATTAAATTAATTTTAAAAAATTTGAAAATTTTAAGGTAAGCTTCTAATATGGTGTACAAAATTTAAGAAATATAAAATTGAAATTTTGAACCATCAATTAGTTTACACATAATTAACAATTCACAAAATCACTGAATGTATATATATGCTTAAAAAAATATTTTACATTTTATGATTCACAATAAATATAATCATCATAAGAAAATTTAAAGATAAATTATATATGGTACATAATCATATATTCAATTATACATGTTGACAATTTGGAAATATGTATACATTTAATCAATATCTAAATATATATTAATAAAAATAAAAATAAAATTATTTATATTAATTTTTTAGAAAGTTATTCAACAATTAATCAAAAACAAAATATTATAACAAGCACATAACCAATCCAATTGTAACAAATATATGTATCCACAAAAATCTCACATAATCTAAATAATTAACATATTTGAATACAAATAAATGATTTGGATGTGAATTAATCTTATATTAAAAACATGTTATCAAAAAAAAATAACAAATGAAAATTTACCTCCTAATAAAGCCTTTTAGTCCACATTGAATAAAGGATTTCTCTGCTTAGAGCACTTCCCAATCCGTCAGGTTGCTAATCCGAGATTGGAGACCTTCTACTACAAACTAGTATTTTAAATTGAATTGGATTTGAGATCTTAGATTTGGGAAAGGAAGAAATTATGGTGGCTAGAATATGACAGAGAGAGGAGGGTCTAAAAGAATCAATTAGGGTTTGGAAAAACCTATATATATATATGTGTGTGTGTGTGTGTGTGTGTGTGTGTGTTTGTGTATGTATATATATATGGGATTGTTTAGGGAGATTTTAGGCAAGCCTTTTTACCAAATCTCTCTAGGTTTCAATCCATGTTTTCCAAGCCAAACCTATATCCAAGCTGCCCTTTATGTGCCTCATCTCCAGCCGAAAATCACCTCTTAACATCATGGGCCACATGCCCTTTTTCTCCAAATCAACTATATACAATTATATTCAATTCTGTCTATTATCGATATCTCATATCGATCTATATATTTATAACTATTATAAATATATATAACATTTGATTTCTCAAATCAGTTTAAAAAATTAACTAATATTTCACAAATATGAATTATTTTAATTAATTTATAACAATTATAAATAAATAATCATTTGGTCTTAAGAAAATTCATCGATTCGGTTGTGTGACTCTTGGGTGCAAATTCGATCAACTATTAACGTTGAACTATTCGAACGTTAATGTTCACACTTCACTTAGTAGGTGGTGTGATAATACGGCCAAATTTATTGCTTACTCGTTTTGGTAAAAATCTCATTTTAATTTAATAAGCGTTACCTAGTTGTGACAACTATTTACACCAATTCTCTTCGTCAAAACTATATCACTTTGGACTTGCTGAATTTAGTAATGTCCAAATTCCAACATCATCCACATTCAACTCTATAGTCCGAACACAGAGTCCTTGGTTCAATAATCACAATTATTATTAACCATACTACTCTACCCAGAGATTTTAACTTTGGGTTGACTTGAGTTGACCGTGATACAAACCCCATATAACCGAGGAGACGAATCCTCTCTTGGAAAGTGCTTCACTTTCAATACTTCTGTTGGAACCTGCCTTCTTCGATTTTAATGTGACAACTATATATTTCAAACTATATTCTATAATGTCAAATATTCTTGCAGGAATCTACAAAGAAAAGTTATTATCCTATCATCAACAAACAAAGCTCAAAGTCTAAAGTATTTTGATTATTATTTCCGGTTAAATATTTTTGTACAATCTCTTATATGATGATAACAACACACACACACACAAATAGTTTTTTGAAAAACATGTTCTACAAATATAAAATATCTTTAACTATTTAAAGATATAAAAGTATTTTCAAAAATTATAAATATCTCAAGTTCAGAATAACTAAAATAAGTAAGAGGAACAAATCAGTACAAGTTCAGACGTTTGAACTTTTATATAGCCGTCTGTTATCAATAACAGACGTCTGATAATAAAGTCGAGACATCTGTACTTCCTGGATTACTATCTTCTATTTTAACTGAACACAGATGTCTAAAAATTTAATACATACATCTGTCATTAACGACAGACGTCTGAATTAAACATCAGACGTCTGTATTCACTGAAATTGTTTCCTCTGACTTTTTTACCTTTTTAACTTACTTAGCCATCTGAATATTTTTCTTAGACATCTGAACTTGACGAACTGAAGCATCTCTTCATGAAAATTCAAATTCTGAAGAGTTGTCTTCTTCACCAAGAGTTGCACTCCTTCTAATGGTTGCAACTATTGAATTAAAACTATTCAATACTATAAATAGAGATGAAAATCCACTATTTCAATTACCAATTCTTTCTATCCATTCTTGCTTTATATTGTTATAATCTCAAGTGATTTTCAAATCTCTACTGCCTCCAATTGAACATTCAAATCATCATATCAAGAAGATTATAGGAAGGGTGTACTATATTGACTATATTCGTGTTACTCAAGAACACACAAGTCAAGAAACAATTTATAAATTGTATCTGAAGTCCTATTCGGTTGCTTAGGCGGAAAAGTCCTATTCGGTTGCTCAGGCAGTGTAATACCTGTTCCTCTGGGTTAAGTGAGGGTTATTCGAGGAATTCTAGAAGGAGTCTGGGACTGGACGTAGAACGGGAAGTTCGAACCAGTATAAAAATCCCTGGTGTCATTTTTATTACTGCTATTTACTATTATTTATAATTCCGCACTTGCTAGACTAGTCCTACTATATATTATCGATCCATATAGACTTTCATTTGGTATCAGAGCAGGTCATCACATAATTATAACACAGTTATCTGATATTTTAATAATATGGACAATAACACTAGCAATAGTTTTACTAAGGGACAAGCCACCACACGACCACCATTGTTTAACGGATTAAATTATAGTTATTGGTCAACTAGAATGAGAATTTTTATGCAACCTAGTGGATTTGAAACCTGGAATATCATTCAAACTGAATATACTATTCCTACTACAGAGTATGCTGCATGGTCTAATACACAAAAACTAGATGCTACTGCAAACGCAAAAGCAATGAACATGTTATTTTGCGCTTTAGACAAAAATGAATTCAATCGTGTCACTATTTGTAAAACTGGATATGAAATTTGGAATACACTTAAAGTTACACACGAAGGAACGAATAAAGTAAAACAAAGCAAGATTTCTATGCTTAAAAACCAATTTCAAAACTTTAGAATGAAGCAAGGAGAAAGTATTAGTGAAATGTACTCTAGATTCCAGGATATCTATCACTCACTATTAGCTTTAGAAGTTACTTTTACTGAACCTGATATTGGTTCAAAAATCCTTAACTCTTTAACTGATGAATGGGAACGAAAAGTCTTAGCTATCGAGGAAGCTAATGATATTTCAACCATAAAAACAGAAGAGTTAATAGGTAATCTATTGTCCTATGAAGTAAACTTACAGGCAAGACGAGCACAAGCACAGGACAAGAAAACTATTGCTTTTCAAGCAGAAAAAGAAGACTCTGAATTAGAAGACGATATGGCATTTATATCTAAGAATTTCAAAAAGTTCTTAAAATTCAAAAAGAGTAATAAATTTGGAAATAACAAGGGTTTCAATAAGCCATCAAGCTCATCTCTTGAATGCTACGAATGTCACAAGAAGGGCCACATAAAGAAAGATTGTCCTGATCGGAAGAAAGAAAATAATCTCAAAAAGGACAAATATAAAAAGAAGCAAGCCTTCTCAGTTACATGGGATGATACAGAATCTTCTTTGTCAGACAGTGATAGTGACAGTGATTCAGAACAAGCCAACGTTTGTTTTATGGCAACAAATGATGATGTAAGTGATCTAACTTTTGACGATTTAATAGAAATAAACTCTGAATTGTTAGATAAACTTAGAACCCTGAAGAGTAAATATAAAGATGCTTTAGGAAAATTAAATAGAACTGAAATAGAAACTGACATGTTAAAAGATAAAAAGAAAATATTAGAGGAAGAGTTAGTAAAATCTCAAGAATCTTATGTTAATATAACATCTCAATTCACTGATTTAAGTAATGAAATAGAAAAACAGATTTATGAGAATGTTAAATTAGCAAAAGAGAATTATGATTTAAACTCTAATATTAAAACTCTTGATATAGAAGTATTAAATCTTAAAACAAAACTGGAAAATATTTCTAAAAATGTTTCTAAATTTAACAGTGGAAGAGAGAGTCTCTCTAAAATAATTGAGAATTCTCAAACCTGTTCAAATAAAAAGGGTTTAGGATATAAAAAGCCGATACAAAGTCATTCTAAAAATAATGGTTCATTATATACTAATTTTAATAAAAAGGAATCTATTTTCGCTCAAAAATCTTCTTCAAAAGTTGTTCATCCAAAATCAATTTTGATTTGGGTTCCAAAGACTAATAATAATTTGATTAGGAATAACTACATTAAATCATTCATTAATTATGTACATAAGAATGAAAACTTTATTTTTAAAGGGAACTCTAAATCCAACTGGGTTTGGCTTCCTAAGATTTAACCCTTAGGACCCTAACAGAGGAAGTGGGTACCAATAGAATTTCAATATTTTTTGTAGGTACCGATTAAGAAAAGAGGAAAATGGATTCTAGACAGTGGTTGCTCAAAACACATGACCGGCGACAAAAATATGTTAACAAACATTATCTACTCAGATGGAGGATCTGTCACTTTTCGAGATAATTCCAAAGGTTACATCATCGACAAAGGCGATGTGAGCAATGATGGTACATCTAATTTACCTCTTATTACAAATGTTTTATTAGTTAAAAATTTAAAACACAACTTACTTAGTATTAGTCAATTATGTGATAAAGGTTTTAACATAGTATTTTCTGAAAATAAATGCAATATTTTTTATCATAACAAAAATCTTATTTTCGAAGGAGTTAGAGATCGTAATATTTATATTCTGAATATGAAAATAAATCATAATACAAATATGTGCTTATTAGTCAAAGAAAATGATCCTTGGCTATGGCATAAAAGATTTTGTCATATAAACTTTAAAGTGGAAATTAGCCATAAGGGTCCCTTTAGCAAGCGCAATTAGTTTCTAGGACACACAACTAAAATAATTACTTTTAAGGGCAAAGTGCAAAATAATTAGTTTCTAAGGCCTAAAAACGTATGAAATTATGTCCTTGAAAGTAATTGGACTGCTGATTTTGTCCTTAAAAGTAATTATTCTGCTGACTTTGGCCTTGAAATTAATTTCTGTGGATGTGTGTCCTAGAAACTAATTGGACTGCAAAGTTTGTCCTTCTGGTGAAATGCGCCAACTTTAAAGCTATTAATAAATTATCCAAAAACGATTTAGTAAAAGGTTTACCTAAAATGAATTTTAAAGTAAATAGCATTTGTGATGCTTGTCAAGTAGGAAAACTAACTAAATCTTCTTTTAAATCTAAGAAAATCATCTCAACATTACAACCTCTTGAGTTGGTACATCTAGACTTATTTGGACCAACTCAAACTCAATCTATTAATCACAATAGATATGTTTTTGTAATAGTTGATGATTTCTCTAGATACACATGGACCTTATTTATGAAAAACAAAAGTGATACTTTTGAAAATTTCAAAATCTTTGCTAAACGAATTCAAAATATTAAAAATCTAAAAATTAAAAACATTAGAAGTGATCATGGAGGTGAATTTGAAAATGAAATGTTTGAGAAATTTTGTAATAAGAAAGGAATATTTCATAACTTTTCATTTCAAAGAACTACTCAACAAAATGGAGTTGTTGAACGTAAAAATAGAACACTTCAAGAATGTGCTAGGACTTTATTAAATGGAACCACTCTTCCAAAACAATTTTGGGCAGAAGCCGTTGCTACTGCTTGCTATGTCCTAAATCATGTCTCTATTCGACCTTTAACTAAACACACTCCATATGAACTTTTCAACGGTAGAAAACCTAATATATCTTATTTTAAAGTTTTTGGTTCAAAATGTTTTGCTTTAAATACGAAAGATCAACTAGGAAAATTTGATCCAAAATCAGATGAATGTATATTCATCGGATATTCAAAACGAAGCAAATCATGTAGAATCTATAATAAAAGAACTCAAACTATTGAAGAAACACTTCATGTATCATTTGATGAAAATTTAAAAATTAACACAAATGATGATGAAGATATTATAATCAATTCTAATTCCAATATTGACAACAATATACCTGAAAACACTTCTTTTGAAAATCAAATTGAAAAGGAATTAAAATCTCCACCAAGAATTTTAAAAGATCATCCAATAAAAAATATAATAGGAGAAATTGATGAAAGAGTTAAAACTCGTAATCAACTAAATCAAATGGGTCACATAGCTTTTCTTTCTAATATAGAACCTAAAAATATTAAAGTAGCCTCAACTGATTATTATTGGATTATTGCTATGCAAAAAGAACTAAATCAATTCGAAAGAAATGACGTTTGGGATTTAGTTCCAAGGCCTAATGATCAATCAGTTATTGGTACTAAATGGGTTTTTAAAAATAAAGCTGATGAAAATGGAATTATCACTAGAAATAAAGCTAGATTAGTTGCACAAGGTTATAATCAGGAAGAAGGGATTGACTATGAAGAAACGTTTGCTCCTGTCGCAAGATTAGAAGCAATACGAATCTTATTAGCCTATGCTTGCTTTCATGATTTTAAACTATATCAAATGGATGTTAAAAGTGCATTTTTAAATGGATTTATTAAAGAAAATGTTTATGTTGAACAACCTCCCTTGTTCATACACGAACAATTTCCAGACCATGTTTATAAACTTAAAAAGGCTTTATACGGTTTAAAACAAGCACCTCGTGCTTGGTATGATCGTCTAAAAAGTTATTTAATCGACTCTGGTTTAGAAATTGGAAAGGCTGATCAAACTCTTTTTATTAAGAAAAAGAAACTTGATATATTAATTGTTCAAATTTATGTGGATGACATTATTTTTGGGTCAACCAATGATAAATTATGTCAAGAATTTTCTAAAATAATGACAAATGAATTTGAGATGTCTCACATGGAAGAATTAACATATTTCCTTGGACTACAAATTAAACAAGTTAATAATGGCATTTTTATAAATCAAGAAAAATATTGTAATAATTTAATTAAACGTTTTGGTATGGAAAATACTTCTGCCAAACCAACTCCTATGAGTACAACCATACATCTTGAAAAAGATGAAAACGACAAGAGTGTAGACCAAAAATTATATCGTAGTATGATTGGATCTTTATTATATTTAACCGCAAGTAGACCCGATATAATGATGAGTGTTTATTTGTGTGCACGATTTCAAGCCAATCCTAAAGAATCACACATTAGAGTGGTGAAACGTATTTTACGTTATCTCAACAAAACCAAATATTTTGGACTATTTTATCCAAAAGAATGTCCTTTTGAATTAGTTTCATATAGTGATGCTGATTTTGGAGGAAGTCGGACGGATAGAAAAAGTACAAGTGGGACTTGTCACTTCATTGGACGGTCTCTAGTATCTTGGTTTAGTAAGAAACAAAATTGCGTATCACTTTCTACTTGTGAAGCAGAATATATATCTGCAGCTTTGGCATGTGCTCAAGTAATTTATATGTAACAAACTCTTCAAGATTTTGGTTTTAACTTATCTAAATCAACAATTTTCTGTGATAATTCTAGTGCTATAAATTTATCTAAAAATCCAGTAAATCATTCACGAACAAAACATATTGATATTCGTCATCATTTTCTTCGTGATAATATTGAAAAAGATATAATCAATCTAGAATTCGTATCTTCGGAAAATCAATTAGCAGATATTTTTACCAAACCATTAAATGAAAACACTTTTGTAAAATTGAGACGAGAACTTGGAATCATCTCATTCAAAAATTTATAAAGTCTATTTCAACTCTTTTCTGTTTTTATTTAAAGGCCAATATAAACTTGGTTTTGTCCTCACATTTTCTTCTGGTTAAAATTAAATTATTCTATATTTAATCTTAACTATTCATTGTTTAGCCTCCAGTATTATATATAATTACTTTCATTCAGAAGAAAACTTTCATTCAGCTTATTTCAAATAAAAAGGTGAAAGAAGAAAATCAATCATGTTATTTAATTTTGCATTATTCATCTACACCATGGCCGGTTCATCTTCAGATGAGCCTTCCTCTCATTATTCATCTGGATATTCTTCAATTGACTTTGAAACGCCAAGTTCAGGGTTTTCTGAACTTCCAACTCCAACTCCTGCCTATATTCCGATATGTCCACCACAAAGTCATCATACGGGATATATGCCAGAAAATAAACGCATGCGAAGAAATTTATTTCCATCCCCAACTACTAAAGGAAATATAGATGATTTACATCACTATCAGAGGGAAACACTTAATCTTCAACGTGAAATGTATTTTGAGCAAAAGAGTCATGGTAGAAGACTTAGTTTCCTTGAACGTTGTGCTGCAAAAATATGTGGTTCATCTCCAATCAACACAAATGCACATATTCATTCACCTCAACGTCCTCATGTTTCTCCAAATTCTTGGGAGCGTCAACCTCAGGGGTCGCCAATTAAACCTTTTGACAAATTAGACAATGAAAAGTCTCCAAAATCTCTAAAAACTCCGAAGACTTCAAAATAAAGTATATATATATATATGAGATTTATGATTGTTCATTGTTGTTTTTATATGTTCTTTACAGAATTATATATATGTGTGGTTATTTTCAAATTAAAAAAAAGAGAGGATATAATACTAAAAATCAGCCACACAGACGTCTAAAACAAAACATCAGACGTATGACTTTAGCCTTAAAAAGTCTTAAATTCTCTGTCCCTATTTGAACCGTCTGAAAATTATGTCACAGACGTCTGTAATATAATTTAGACGTCTGTAACAAAAATTTAGACGTCTAAATATAGTTCAAAATGTTTTTTACTCTCTGTTTCAATTTTATCCTTCTGAGCCGTCTGAAGAAATCATGTCAGCCGTCTGTCATGACATTTAGACGTCTTTTGTAAATTCGAGCCATCTAAATTCTATTGATTGTTCCAAATTACTTTTAATTTCTACATAACATCAGACGTCTGATTTTTTTTTAGCCGTCTGAAACACTGTTGAAATCAAAAACATATAAATCATACTAACCACCCCCCTCTTCTCACGTCTATCCATTTCGTCATTTTTCTAATTCACATTAAAACCCTAGCTCTCTCAAAATCAATGCCGCCTAAAACAAAATCCAAAAACAAAAAGGGAGAATCTTCTCATCCATCTCCCCATGTTCTTCCAACTGATGATCAAATCGAAGCCTGGCTTTATCATGAACCCAGGAGTATGGCTCGATTCAAATATCTCTCTTCTCTGTCTTCATTTCATGGTATATTTCACGATCTCGATCACTTTCCTATTTATAGAATTAAGTTATTTACTGATAGGTCTAACATCACCAGTCTCATTGATTATAAAGACAATCAAGTAAATATATGTAGGCTTAGTATTCTATTATTTCTAGCCAATATCAATAATCCTAAAATTAGGCTTCATAGAGAAAAAGGAATGCTATGGACAAGCGTATTTGGAAATATTCTGAAAATAACTCCGGATGACATTGCTCGAATTTTGAAGTGTACCAACGACGGGATAGAATTGGAAGAATTAAAGTTAGAAGGTGATGAACTTAATCAAATAGAATATCATCTTTTCGAACCCGGACAGTCTAAATATAGGTCGAATCATCTTCGTCCACGACCAAGATTGTTACTACGAATGCTAATTAAAACTGTTTTTCCCCGGCAAGGAAGCCATGAAATTATTTATGATCATGAAGATAAAGCACTTCAAGCAATCTTTGGAAATCAGCAGATTAATTGGGCTCAATATTTTTATGATGAATTTCGTACATATCATGATTCTAAAAAGAGATCACTTATCTATGCTCCTTACATTACCCGAATACTCGCTGATTTTTCCATTCAAAGTCCATCTATTGAATTTTAAAAAATTAAAGTATCCAATATTCGCTTTTTAGCCTTATGGGATTACCGGAATATCCTCCGGTATATCTAACCTACCCTGATTATAAAGCTCAACAACTGGAACTCCAAAAACAAAAAGGTAAATCTAAAATGGATACCTCTGGTCCTGGTGGAGAAGAATCAAATATTGGAGAAGAGGGAGATAATGGAGATGAAGAAGAAGATGAAAATGCGGATGACGAAGCCATAGAGCAAACTTTTATCCAAAGTTCAATTCAAGAAAACTCTGATATTGAACAAATTTCTGGAAATTTAAAAAGCTATACCAAAAGTGAGAAGCTCAAATCCGATATCATCATTTCTAAAAATCAAAAGAAGCTTTCTAATCAAATTGCTCAAGGCTTTTCATCCATAAACTCTCGATTCGATAATCTTGAAACCAAAGTAGAAGAAAATACAAGAGAGATGAAGAATGTTAAGACTATTCTACGACGTATGTGGAAGTACTCTTATGGATCTTCACCTCCTCCCTCTCCAACATGGGGAGACTCTTAGACAAGATACTTCTCTTTGGCTTGTCTACTCTCTATTGTGTTTTGTTAATTTCTACTATGGTTTGTAATCTTTAAAAACTCTATTGGGTATACTGATTGCGTAATTTTTGTCACTTTTGTCACTTCTGTTTAAACTTGTCATATGTTGCTCTATATGTGACTTGTTCTATAAGTTGTTTAATTTATGTTATGTATCTTTTTGTATAAACTATGTATATCCATATCTTTTTGTCACTTCTGTATCTATATGTGACTTGTCCTATATGTTTCTCTGTGTTTAGTATATTAAGATATGGAACCTGTTCAACAATGTATTTTATCATCACATTTCTAAACCCCTTACAAATTTCTTTTTGTTAATGACAAAGGGGGAGAAATATTAATCATTCTGCTATATAATATGGTCATGTTGACAGGGGGAGCAAAGGTATGGTTTATACTAACCGTTGAATTATATAGTTGTCATCATCAAAAAGGGGGAGAATGTTGGAACCTGCCTTCTTCGATTTTAATGTGACAACTATATATTTCAAACTATAATCTATAATGTCAAATATTCTTCCAGGAATCTACAAAGAAAAGTTATTATCCTATCATCAACAAACAAAGCTCAAAGTCTCAAGTATTTTGATTATTATTTCCGGTTAAATATTTTTGTACAATCTCTTATATGATGATAACAACACACACACACAAATAGTTTTTTGAAAAGCATGTTCTACAAATATAAAATATCTTTAACTATTTAAAGATATAAAAGTATTTTCAAAAATTATAAATATCTCAAGTTCAGAATCACTAAAATAAGTAAGAGGAACAAATCAGTACAAGTTCAGACGTCTGAACTTTTATATAGCCGTCTGTTATCAATAACAGACATCTAATAATAAAGTCGAGACGTCTGTACTTCCTGGATTACTATCTTCTATTTTAACTGAACACAGACGTCTAAAAATTTAATACAGACATCTGTCATTAACGACAGACGTCTGAATTAAACATTAGACGTCTGTATTCACTGAAATTGTTTCCTCTGACTTTTTTACCTTTTAAACTTACTTAGCTATCTGAATATTTTTCTTAGACATCTGAACTTGACGAACTGAAGCATCTCTTCATGAAAATTCAAATTCTGAAGAGTTGTCTTCTTCACCAAGAGTTGCACTCCTTCTAATGGTTGCAACTATTGAATTAAAACTATTCAATACTATAAATAGAGATGAAACTATTTCAATTACCAATTCTTTCTATCCATTCTTGCTTTATATTGTTATAATCTCAAGTGATTTTCAAATCTCTACTTCCTACAATTGAACATTCAAATCATCATATCAAGAAGATTATAGGAAGGGTGTACTATATTGACTATATTCGTGTTACTCAAGAACACACAAGTCAAGAAACAATTTATAAATTGTATCTGAAGTCCTATTCGGTTGCTTAGGCGGAAAAGTCCTGTTCGGTTGCTCAGGCAGTGTAATACCTGTTCCCCCGGGTTAAGTGAGGGTTATTCGAGGAATTCCAGAAGGAGTCTGGGACTGGACGTAGAACGGGAAGTTCGAACCAGTATAAAAATCCCTGGTGTCATTTTTATTACTGCTATTTACTATTATTTATAATTCCGCACTTGCTAGACTAGTCCTACTGTATATTATCGATCCATATAGACTTTCAACTTCCACTCGACCCAACTATAGTCACTCGATGGATGCTATGTCATGGTTTGACTTTAATCAAAGTAGAGCTTTCATATTGAAGATTCACAGTATTCTCAAGTTGAAAGAACTGCGTAAATTATTCACATTAATATTTTCTATTTGACCTTAGTTATATTAACCAAAAAAAACTATCGAATGAGTCGTCCATAGTTATTGGATAGTTATCCAGTAACTATTCAAACGTAACCTCGGGTGCCCTCAGCAGTCATGAATGATACACTGACTGACATTTGGATAACATCACGTACTCCAGTCTCAACGGATACATCGATATCCAGTCTCGATCCATCTTGACTAGGAACATTTAAAATGATATGTTTTGTAATAATGTGATCTAATACTCATGATTACAACTATTTGTAATTACTATCACAATACCAAAATTGTCATTTTGTAATGGTTATAACCGTTGGTAATCAAATTCCCAACGGTTATAACCATTGGTAGCGGGTACATTATAATATTTTTTACATATTTTGTAACGGTTATAACCATTAGGAAATTTTGGTATTCCCAACGGTTATAACCATTGGGAATTTTGGTATTCCCAATGGTTATAACCGTCGGTAATTTTTCCTTTTTCAACGGTTATAACCGTTGGAAATTACGGTTATAACCTACGACTATTTTCATATTCCTAACAGTTATAACCATTGGGAATTTTTTAACATCAAACGGTTATAACCGTTGGAAATTCCTCACACACATAGGTAAATAGCAAAATTACTAACACTTATAAGTTTTGCAAATTTGGTATAGTTAAACCATATCTTATTCAGCATCTAATAGTATTTGATTCAACTATATCTATACGAATTTATAACAATAGAAAACACAAAACTAAATTTCAAAACTAACATATCACCAAATTATAAAAAAAACATCAAACGTACGAAATAAATTTAACATACAACCATTCACCATATAAAACATCAAAATATCAAATAACTTCAAAGTGTCACAACCTACAAATTATGTCAAGAAGCTTACAAATAATAGGTCAAGACTATTAACTATATATGATATATATATATATTCTATGGTTCTATATGTACACTCTAACCCACAACCTGAACCTACAATCCACGAAATTTGAGTTTTGGTTGTATGCACTGGCCTCGCAGCAAGAAGCACCAGGTGATGACTCGTACACTCTGTACATGCAACATTATAGTTTAGTTACGGAGTTGTATATATTGGTAGCTAGTACTCGATGATGAAACTTCCAAATAGAGCTCTATGGGGAATTCCCTTCCTCCTCCTTCACTCCTCGATTTTACCATAGTGGCTGCTGCCACTGGTGGCGTTGTAGAAGCAGGACTGATGCTTTGAATCGCGTTTCTCTTTGCACTTCCATGACTAGTGCTAGAGTGTGATTCTTCTTCTTCTAAATCCAATGCCATTGCTTTCATCTTCACCTTCATCTTGTTTGCATATTTATTCAAACCTTCTGATGTATCAAAAATCTACAATGTAATATCGTACAAACTGTCAATCACATATACAATGTATTTTTGTGTATAAGTGTGTGTGTAGGATCAAGATTGCTTTGTACCTTGCATCCGAGTAAGCAGAAGCGAAATGAATCAAGAAGGCTGCGCTCGCAAACTTCAGATGTGTTGGTGACGCCTTTGCCAGGCCTAGGTTGTGGCCGCTCGTTCAGAAACACGATTCTAACACTGTTTATGATGTAAGTCTGAACTCATGTCATGTCTAAATATTTCTGGATCTCTGATACTCGAATTACATCATGGTACGATGAACGTCTTATCTGTAATATCATTTGATTTTGATCAGGATATCTATTTGCACATTTTTCCACTTCAATAGGAAAAATAGATATGAATAAAAAATCAATTTGTCCAGTAATTGATAAATATAATGCGGACCTTATATCATATCTTGAGAGTGTTATTCTGCAGTACTTGTGCATTGTTTCAAAGCTCAAATAAATCCTTTTAGCTCACAAACTCCAAGATGAATGCGTCATCAATTCGTTTCACTTTTAGGAATGAACTTCGTTTGATCAGACTTGAAAACATACTACATTTTTAATTAACATGGAATAATTTTAAGAAACTAGTTTAGGTATATGTAAAAGGAGAATTAGATCCTTCAATCAAATGAAATTAAAAAAGAATATCTTCTTTTTAGAGGAGCGTAGAGAAAACAACAATTAATATGTAGAGATGAATGCTGTGAAATTATACATGAATGATCCAAAAGATTTCATCTAATTACATTGAAGCAAAAGAACATTCGTCCAACTATAAAAACCAAGAACTCGAATAAAAAAACATATTACATTTAACAAAAATGTATCCCAGTTTGGAAAAAAAGAAAGAAAGAGGAAACCTGAATGTCTCTGTGATCGGGATGATAAGTCAAACAGAAAGAACAAAGAGCGCCATTCATATAGTCCAAGCAATACATACTACACTCGCTTTTATAAGAATATGCATGAATCTTACATTACCCAAAATACTTGGTCTTCAATAGTGGCTTCAGCCATGGCGGCCATTTCTTCTTCTCGTCTACATATCCCTTCATTATCATTCAACATCCAATCAAAATTCACACAACTATAAAACTATAACTACAATGCATTAATTTTATATAAATTTCTTTTGCTTCAATTTGTGCTCTTGGTTTATGGCTAGTTCTCCTTTTTTTCTGGAAAAGAAAATACCCAAAAAGAATGGTAGTGGGAAACAAGTCGATGACTTCGTTGGTTCTTATCTAATGAAAGTGTAGTAAGCTCCAAAGCAAGAGACCCGAGCCTGAGCCTAAGATACGTGGGTATTAAGGGAACCTCTCTTTTTCTTTACCATTTCTTTCTGCAAAATATTATTATTCTTTCGGTGACTAATTGCATTTATATTTCTTTATGGCTTTTTCATTCCTTGGTATTTATCTCATTTTATTATTTGTTAATGTGTTTTCGTTGATTTTTGTTGTCAAGTTGCCTAGGTTTTGTCATCTATCTACTTTGATCGGGGTGGGTTTAACTATCTTATTCCTAGACAATAACCTCTTTCCAAATTACACTTCGCAAAACATACACATAAAATGCCAAGATGAAAATTTTATATAGGAAAAGCCATTATTTCACAAAATATCAATTAATGTATGTGTAAAAGTTATAGTATAGTTTTAAACAATTTTGTGAAAGATCCAACTAAAGATAAAATCTCACTAATACCTATTTTTCGCTCCAATATTATCATTAAGTTCTACTATTATTCACTATACTACTCACATTTACAACACCGTTGACTAAGTGCTTATAAGTGATAAGTATGCAAATAAATGTGTAAGGCTATCATATATAGGGACTTGTTATGTGGAGCATATGAAGTAAATTTTATTGAACAACTGGTGATAGAAAAAAAACTTAACTTACAAAAAAGAATTACTTACTAAAGTTAGGTAATATCCAGCTTAAGTGAAAATGTAAATCACCTCTGATCATTTCCATTATCCACCCATGCTATATAAATAATTTTCTTTCATGTAATGTCTGACCAGATAATATACATAGTCAAGTTCAAATAATCCAAATATTAAATGATCCAGCAGATAAAATAGTTTTCACTAAATTTGATAATCACATTGTCAAAGAACCAATATAATATCCAAAGTCAAATTAAATATAATGATCACTTATCATTCTAACTACATAAAGCTAACAAAGATAATGAACTAACATATCAATATGTGGATCTGGTATTGCAATAGAAGTTAATAATAGGCTCTGCTTATTTAACATGGAAGCAGTTGTTGTAAGGATGATTTTGTTCCAATCCACCAATTTAATAAGTTAGTCCACTTTAATATCATGGACCCCTTGCTATTTTAGGGATCTTATTTTATTTTTGGTTAAAATTTCATTTTAGGCTTAAGAAAAAAACTTATTTCAAGTTTAGGCCTAATCAAAACTAATTGTAAAAATAGGCATGGTTTCATATAGCTTGCGCATTTATGGACTTTCAAAATAGTAACATTATGGACTTTCAAAATGTGCAAGGTAGAAAATGGTTAGATTGTTTTTTTTCCTTACATAAAGTTTCCATTGATATCAAAGTAGTAACTTCAATGTAAACAACATCTAAACACTGTGATATTCTAAACGACAATTTTTTAACATATGTTTATAATATATGCTTGAAATGATTCATTAAATCCAATTGCAAAAAGGAAAAAAAATAAACTTGCTTTGATACCATCATAAGCTAACATATGACAATTAGAATAGGTATAAAGATATAACCTAAATTTTATCCAAACTACTAACCATTGAATTATGTTCATGGATGCATTCAAATTAAAAAATGATTCAAAATTTTTTTTACGCCTATATGACTATGATTTACAGTGAACCAAAAGCATTCCTTAAAATACAAAGGACGCATTATCAGAAAAAACACACCTTTATGCATCAATTCAATCTAAATTGTCGATATGACCTATTTATAGGTAATTCAGTATAAAGTAGTATTTACACTAATGGAAAATATAATATTTCGAGCATACACAAAGTATAAAATGGGCACAATAAAAACTGAAAACTTATTCATTTGGATATATGTTCAGTCTATAACACAAAGTTATTAACAGGGGCAAACTATGAAAATGTAATATCCCGGAAATTTTAACAATATCAATTTAATAATCTGTTAAATAATTAAATTGATATTGATGATCTTTGATAATAAGATTTGAATTTAATTTAATAATTTGATTAAATTAGTATTAATTGGTGATTTTATCTTTTAAAAGTTAATAAGATATTTTCTATTTGAATATATATATTTATTTATATATATTGTAAATAGAAGCTTTGGGTAAATTGGGAATTTAGATTTAATTTAATATGACTTTTCAAAGTTATTTAAATTAGTAAATTTATAGTTTTAAAATACTTTAATTGCTTAAGATATTTTTACTTAAGTTTAAAATTATATAAGAGTTAACAAAAAGGCTTGTTTTGTTTCTTTTTAAAATATCACTTGATAATATAATCTCTTATATAAATTATTTAAATATCAAATATGTTATTTTCAAATAATAAGTATAATGTATTATTTTTATAAATATGAATGGATTAAACAATGTGACAAGTGTCTTAATTATTTTCATTTTCTTTTATTTTTATAAAATCATAAATTTAGTCATATGTATACATTGTATTTCTATACTTCATTCTTTCTATTTTCTTTTCAAAACAAGATAAACTCAAACCTTTTTTCTCTAATACAAATCTGAAACAAATCAGTAATCTAAATGCCTCAAACTACAAATCAAAAGATCAACCTGCAACATTCTTTTTCAAATCAAAACCACTCAAGCTAAACAATCAAATGTCTGCATTCTTTCCAAATCTGGAATCATCTCAAAGCAGCCTGTCTACATTCATTTTGTAATTTGGAAGCAACATGCATGTAGTTCAAAGCAATTAAAAGCTTCAACAACTCAAGTTTAAAATCAAAGAAGATAAGGAATGCAAGTTTCTCAGTTTCAAGTTTTAAAAGCAAAAGTATCTTTCCAGCAACTCAAAGTTTTTAAAATTCAAAAGCAGTTTCAAAGATTAGGCTCTGTTCATCTTTATAAAGGTGAGTAACATTTTTTTTAGAGCTTAAAAATAAGAAATCTATTTGCATGTTAACTTCTGAAAGAAAGTATGTTTTTGTGTGTATATATATGTGAGTTTATATATATGGATGTATGGATATATGTGTATGCCTGTTATCTGTGACCCTCTGTTCTTTGTTTTTAAGTTAGGATTTTGATAAAAATTTATTATCTCCAAACTAATCTCTGTTAGGACTTAAGTTTCATACAAATATGTTTGCTTAATCATAGATTTAGGTTTAAAATTTTATTTAAGTACATTAAATTTGTAGTTCTCTGGAAACTAAAAAGAACAGTGCAAGTTTGTATGTTGTGTTGAAATTCAAACTTCTTAATTCATCAATTCAGGAATATAAACTGAATCCTTAATCCTAAAAATGATTTTTAAGAATGTAATCATAATTTTTAGTTTAGTAATGAAGGAGCAGTTCAGTTTTTAACTAAAAATGGTATTTTGGTGAGAACTGGTGATCTAGATGTTTTGGGAGGTCGGATTTCTTTTTGAAGATAGTAGAGTGGTCGGAGACTCGAGAAAAAATGTCAGGAAGGTTATCAAAACACTGTGGCGACGACAGGGAATCGATTTTGATTTTAAACCTAGTTTGAATAGGCTGGACGTAGATGATCGATGTGATGTCTCTGGTGGACCGAGTGCTACCATATTTTGGGGAATGGAAGATTGGATATAGGCGAAGGCTTGGCTAGAAAATTAGCCTCTCTGATGGTCGGAATCTCGAATACGTGATGATGCCAGATTTCTGATGTGGTTCCAGTTTTGGTTTTTTAGGCTCGATTATGATTTCGTTTTAGTTTCGATGATCGAGTGGTTGGATTCTGGTGTAGGGATGAACGTCGTCTTGTGGGGATACTCGTCGTTGGCCGGAGCAGCGTAGATGGTCGGTGCACGTGCACGAACCCACGTTCGTGTCAGTGATGGTAGGTATCAGGCATACCCGAGTTTTGTTCGAATTGTTACGAGGGATGTTCGAAGTTTTAGGGTATTCGACTCGAAGTACTTTAGTGGAATCTCGAGTACAGTAGTGTTGCCAGGTTTTTAAAAACCTGTTTGTTTAAATTTAAACTGAATTTGAATTTGTAAAGAAATTTTTAAATAGGGATTTTAAATCTAAAAGTTTAATTTGAAATCTAGTTTAAATCTGAATCTCAGATTTAAAATAAAAGCAGTTTTTAAATTAAATTATTTAAATAACTTTATTATTTAAAATGTATATTAAATGGTAGAATTTAAAGGTAAATTTGATTCAAATTCTTTAGTTATTTATAAGATGAGAAATTCCTTTAACTTGTAAAATAAAAGAGTTTAGAAATGTTGTTTAAACATGATTAAGATAAATAAATTAGGAATGATTAATTTATAATTAAGTATTATGAATTAAAGTATTAATTAATGGTTAAGAATTAATTAATAAAGTAATTAAATATTAATTAAGTAGGGTTAACACTTAATTGATTAAATAATTAGAGATTAATTAATTGGTTATTAAGATTTATTAATTTGGAATTAATAATAATTAATCTAAGTTAATTACTTAAGAAAAGTAATTAAAGAATTATTAATAGTTAATGAAGGTCATTAACTTGTGATTATTTAAATAACTAATTAATGTGATTAATTTTGATAATTAATTAGATAAATTGATTTAAAGATAATCATTTGTGAAAATGGTTTAAATGTAATTACTTAATAAAAGTAATTAAGGAATTAATTAATCATTGGTAATTAATTAAGTTAATTTGATTTAGTTAGATTAATTAATTAAGAAATGATTTGATAATAATTACTTAATGTAATTATTAAGGTATGATTATTTAGGAAGTAAATAATAAGATAATTACTGGAAGTAATTAATTGATGGTTATGTATTAAGGAAAGTAATTTAAGTTTAATTACTTTGAATAATTAATCAAGGGATTAATTAAGAAATTAATTAAGGAATAATTAATTTAGTTAATAAAAGTAATTAAGGGTGGTTAATTACTATATGAAATTAATCAAAGGTGATTAATAAATGTTGTTTAATTTAAAGTTAATTACTTAATGTAATTAATTTAATTAAAGTAATTAATAATTAATTTGTAATTAAGGATCATTAATTAATATAATTAATGATGTAATTAAGATTGATTAATTAAGTATAATTAATAAATGAAGTGATTAATTAATGTAATTAATTAAGGTTTAATATAATTAATTATAGTGATTAATTTAATTAATTATAGTTAATTAATTAATGAAGTAATTAAAGGTTAATTACTATAAGTGGTTAAGGTTAATTAATTTGAGTAATTAATTAAAGATAAATAACTTGAAGGTAATTAAAAGATAATTAATCAAAGATGATTAATTAAAAAAAGGTAATTAGAGGATAATTAATTTGTAATTAATTAATGTTTAAGTAAGAAGGATTTATAAAATAAAAGTAATTAATTTAATTAACTTTAAATTAATTAGAGATGATATAGATCATTACTTATGGATGGATGATAATACTGAATGCTTTGCATTTGATTGATATCTCTGATGAGATATATGCTATGTGATATGGATGTTTAGTTGAATTGTGATAATATGGATTATCTGATGATATTGATAATGTTGATTATCTATTGTGAATTATCTTTCTAAGTGTATAAAGATAATTGAATTGAATTGTTTTAACCTTTAAAACAACTTGGCCTTAAAAGATACGTTTTGGATTTCGATGAGACCGGGATCGGGTTTCCGTATACCGGATTTCCAGGTCTGGAGACCCGAATACCACATCGATCCAAATTAACGATAGGTCGTGAATCAAGTGAAGATGAAGATTCAGAGTGCAAGGGTTATTGTCGTTAACTCTGAGGGTGATTCCAAAACGAGTGTAACGAGATAATGCCTTCGGTTTCGTTCGAACCCGGAACGAACTTGTATGGACTGAATGCTTTCAGAACATCGTCAGGTGGACGATGAGCATTCTAAGTGATGTGTTCTTTTCTAAGGTAATCGTGACCTCAAGCCTCACAAACCGGGAATGGATAAAACAGGGGAGGTGCAGCAAGGTTAGTGGGTAGCACCCAAGTAGGACAAGATTACCTCTGTCTAGAAGTCCCTTCTTATTTCGGCTTAGTGTGTGCGGTTGAATCATGACAACCGTGGGGTATCTTGTGCGGGAATTATCCAGTAAGGGATGTTCCGGCCTTGTGTTGCAGGGGATTGGGAGTGATCCTCGGTACGGTGATCTAGGCCACGTACTGTGACGGGCGGTACCCCGGTAGCCCTGCCATTGATGGAATCCAAACTCCAATAAGTGCCGTACGTTTTAGTTGTGCCCAACTATGTTGGAACGTGAGATGTAAGCATTCCAGCTATTTCATATTTATTTGAAAACCCTAGACCTATTATAATACAATCGAGTTTCCTATCAAATGTTTTGGTTAGCGTAAGGTAAAAACTTACCCATATTTATTGGTGGGGAGTCTTACGTGATACCTTTTCTTTCAAAAGGTTTTGAAGTTAAACAAGTTTAACCTGTTACTCACACCAGACCCATGTCTGACCCAAGTTGTTTATTTCTGTTTTATAAACTCTTGGGTACTCAAATTTTTACGAGTAGCCAAGGGATTCAGGTTTAGCTTTGACGAGTAATCTGGAGGAGCAATGGAGGAGGAGGCTTCGGCGTTGTAGATATAGATAGTAGTTTTCCGCTGTGTTGATCTTTGTATTGATCTGTATTGTGTTGAGATGTAATAACTAGACAGATGTTTATAACTGTCTAGTATGTGTTGTGTAATCTGTGTAACTCTGATAGATGATGTATATGATACTATGTAATATTTATGTGATATATCATATTTCGTTTCGTTTCCGCTGTGAGTATCTGTTGTTGTTTTCTTTTCTCTTCTTCTCTTTTCTATTTCTCACCCCTTTCTTTCTTACTGTCGATGCGATTTTCCGGGAGTGGAAAGTCGGGTCGTCACAGAAAATCCAACGACCTCATAACAGTGAAAATACATTCTGATATCTAAAAAGAAGATGAAGTACCTGACATATGAAGAGACTGAAAATTCAGTCTGATATCTAAAAAAGAAGATCAAGCACCTAATATGAAGAATATAAAGCAATCAGTATTAGCATGATGCATGGGTTGATAACGTGAAAGGTGAATATTGGGCAAATTAATAAAGAGTAGAGGAAAACATAGAAGAAAAACAATATAAAATTAGGAATTAAGGAAAATAGAGAACTTTGAAGATGGAGTATCATCGGGTTGGCGATTCCAGTTTTCTAAGCAAGATGAGAGAAGGAGTATCGTTGGGTCGTATGAAGAGAAATGATAACAATATTACATCACCATAAAATTATAGTACTTATGTTGGGTGTGTTTCGACCGGCTCCATCCCTACCACCGAATCAACTCCATCCCATACCAACCGAACCATCTCCTTCCCCATGACTACCGAACCATCCCCCCAAACCAACCCACTACCGAACCAAGTGCCTACCGAACCAACCAAGACATCTCGGACCAAGCTCCTACCGGACCACCTGCCGAACCAACCAAGACATCCCGGACCAAGCTCTCACTGGACCACCTGCCGCCGGACCAAGACATCCCGGACCAAGCTCCTACCGGACCACCTACCACCGAACCAAGGCATTGCCGAACCAAAGATTCCAGGCCAGATTGCATCAGCCCAGGCCCACCAGCAGCTATATACCTCCAAGACCCCTGCCCCCAGCCTCACTCTATAAATAGAGGGGCAGGGGTACAACAATGGGGGACAAGTTTGAGAGCTCAAGCACGAAGAGAACTTTCAAACAACTTTCTTTTACTTGTATCAAAGCTCTCTACTTGTAATCTAAACAAGAAAAGAGAAATAACATATAAAGTGGACGTAGGCACATTCTGGCAGAACCACTATAAATCTGCGTATCTTTTACAGCTTAGCCCCTGCTTTTCATATATTTGCATAAATCACCCAAATCACTAAGAACAACATAAAATCTATTAAATCATACGACTTTGAGGTGTTTGTCCATTTTTTGTGCTAACATTTTTGGTGCTTTCACTGAGAGCTAGAAGCTTGAAGCTTCAGCTTCTTCCACTTAACCTTCTTCCTAACAGCGTCGTTCATCGCTTGGAAAACATGCCTCCCAAGCAGAAGAAAGATGTTAACAAAGGAAAAAACATCGCAACCAGCAGTCTTCCAGATCCAGTGGTCACTGATCAAGTAGATCGTCCCCTTCCAATAGTAGTACCAAATGAAGGTCAGGCAAATTCGACCACCCCTGCCGCGGAACAGCCGGCAGCAATTACTAGGGCAGATCTAGACAGGGTTGTGGCTGAAGTGACTAACCGCTTCACATCCCAGCAAGAAGCCTTGGTGGACCATCTCATGTCACGCTTAAGGGATGCTGAAGAGTCCAACCGCAACAATGAATCATGGGGTGAGCCCCAGTCTGGAGGATCTCAGAGACAACAAAGATCTTCCTTCTTCGAAGGAGCTAACGGCAGAAGCAGCCATGGTAGGAGCCGAGATCGAGCTCAGCCCGAAGTTAGGCCTGAGGAAACGCTTGGAACCGAACCCAACGGGGGAGGTACCATGCGGAGGTCAACTGTAGCTGAGCCGGTTGTACTCCCTAACCATGGAAACGCCAGCGAAAGGGGCCGAGCTAGAGTCCAGCCCGAAGTTGGACCCGGGGAAGTGCTTAGATCAGAACCCAGCAGGGGAAGATCAAGGCAAGGGCCAACTGTAGCTGACCCTAGCATGCTCCCAGAAGACCAAAGGCAGCCACTGGAAAATGTGAGAAATGATAGACGATACCGTCCTTACAGGTCATCTGGACGGAATCAATCCCACAGAACAGAACCGATCTCGTTTCTATCTGCTCCAAATTCTGATGAAAGGATGGCACGCTTGTTCAGAGAATGCGTCCAACGGGATCAAAGAGATCGAGGGATAGGCGCTAGGGTAACCAGCCCTTTCGCCCGCAATATCGAAATTGCTATCACCCCCCGAGAATGGAAAATGCCAACAATGGAACCTTACAAAGGAACCTCTGACCCCGTTGTACACTTATAGAGATACACACAGCATATGCTCATGAGCGGAGCAACAGAGGGAGTATTGTGCAAATGCTTTCCACTATTCTTAGCAGATCTAGCTACCTCCTGGTTCTGTCATTTACCCCAGGGATCCATCAGCTCGTGGGAAATGTTGAAAGAAAAGTTTATCAGTCAGTTCCGCATTCATGTGGAACAACCCAAGGACGCTTATTCCTTATCCAGTACCAAACAAAAACCTGGAGAGAAACTGCAGCAATACCTAACCCGATTCAATGCCGCAGCGGCCGCAGTCCAAGATGCCGATGAAAAGCTTATCCTAATGGCCCTCTGTAGTGGTGTGCATCCGGATACTAAATTTGCTAGAAGGTTGACAAAAGAAAAACCAGCTACTTTACCCGATTTCTTCCATGAAGCTGGGAAATATATGAGGCTTGAAGATGCTGCCACTGAGGGGCAGTTAGAGCAACAAAATAAGGCAGCTCACGGCAACACGCCCGCTGCAGCGAAGGACGTTCGAAGAAATAATTCTAGAGACAACGCTGGGGGCAAGAAGGGAGAAAAGCGCCTATATCGGCCAGGACCAAGATTCGACACTTACACTCCTTTGAATGAAACAGTCGAAAACATCTTCCTTGCCACCCAAGGCGAAGTTAGATACAAACGCCCGCCGTACAAGAAGGAATTGGATAACGCACAGAAGTCTGGAAAGTTCCGCCGCTTCCACGAATCTCATGGGCATGATACCAATGAGTGCCATCATCTCCGGGACTTGATTGAAGAACACATCAGAAGGAAGAAACTGGAACGCTATGTAAAAAGTCAGGACAGGACTCCAGCTCCTGCCAATGTGAAACCAAGGCTACCCTCACCAGAAATCGGCAGAGGAAATCGCAACACTAGCATCTCCAGTCAAGAGAAGATAGTAGTCCATACCATCTCGGGAGGACCGTACATCGCCGACAGAAGCTGGGAAGAGATGGAAAGATATGGAAAGTCGCTTAGAAACAATGAAGCCTATGTTAACTCTGTTGTAGAAGAACGCCACCCGAAGAGGAAAGAGGGTGATGACATCACATTCAGTAGGCGTGACCTAGAGGGAAGGCAGTACCCTCACATGGATCCCATGGTTATCTCTGCCCGGCTCGGTCCCGCCGAAGTTTTCCGAATCCTAGTAGACACTGGAAGCTCAATAAATATCCTGTTCAAACATGCATTCGACAAAGTGAAACTATCAATGAAGGATGTATCTCCCTGCAATAAACCACTACACGGTTTCACCGGAGATGCGAAGATGCCCCTCGGGCAACTGGATCTCTTTGTTGAAATTGGAAGCCATCCCCGCTCCGTTGTACGGAAACATACATTTGTGCTAATAGAAAACCACTCGGCCTACAACGCCTTCTTAGGAAGGCCAGCTTTGTCTGACTTCCAAATTGTCCTAGCCCCATGGTGCCTAAAGATGAAATTTCCAACGGACAATGGAGTAGGGGAAGTAGATGGAGACCAAGACGTTGCTCGAGACTGCTATGTAACTGAACTTCGCAACAACCACAGGAAGGATAAAGGAAAGAGTGTAGAGGTTGCCCTCTGCACAAAAAGTTTGGAAGCATAGCAACTAAAGAAAGCCCCTCCTCTTCGATATACCAGCGACCATTTTAATGAATTAGACCCCAGGTACAAAGAGGAGGAGGCCACCGTCGAGCCTGCAGAGGCTATGGAGTTTGTATCTGTAGACAAGCATGACTCGAGTAGACTATTGAAAATCGGGTCCTAACTAAAAGCAGAGTTGAAGGAGTAACTCATCAACTTTCTCCGCCACAACTTGGATGTATTCGCATGGTCTGACCGGAATCCCCCCGACATAGCATGCCACGTACTAAACATTGATCCTACCAAGGCGTTCGTAAAACAAAGAAAGAGAAGTATGGGGGCAGAACGAATGGCAGCCCTCGATGAAGAAGTAAAGAATCTACTTGCCAATGACTTTATACGAGAAGCCATCTACCTAGAGTGGATCGCCAACCCGGTGCTGGTAAAGAAGGCTAATGGGAAGTGGCAGACATGCATTGACTTCTCCAACTTAAATGACGCCTGCTCGAAGGATTGCTTCCCACTTCCCCGAATCGATCAACTTGTAGACAGCACAGCCGGACACGAACTCTTATCCTTTATGGACGCATACTCAGGATATAACCAAATTCCTATGCATACTCCCGATCAAGACCACACTAGTTTCATCACTAACCGGGGATTGTACTACTATAAGGTAATGCCTTTCGGACTTAAAAACGCAGGAGCCACCTACCAGCGCCTCGTCAACAAGATGTTTGCAGGACTAATAGGACAAACCATGGAAGTGTATGTGGATGACATGCTGGTAAAGTCAAGGAAAGCCGACAATCACGTAAGCCACCTGGACGAGATGTTTCGAGTACTTCGCTAATATAGAATGAAACTTAATCCTCTAAAATGCTCTTTCGGAGTGTCATCTGGAAAGTTTTTGGGATTCATCGTCCATGTCAGAGGGATTGAAGCAAACCCTGAGCAAGTCCGAGCTCTAAAAGATATCAAAATACCTTCCACTCGAAAGGAAATGCAAAGCTTGAATGGGAAGGTGGCCGCCCTAAGCCGATTCATCTCCAAAGAAACGGACAAGTGTGTCCCCTTCTTCGAAGCTCTAAAGAAAGACAAAGGAAAGTTTGAATGGACTGACGAATGCTTAGCAGCTTTCCTTAACCTAATTGAACACCTCCAGAAACCGCCGATACTCTCAACTCCAAACGAAGGTGAAGAGTTATACCTGTACCTTGCTGTATCATCTCACGCTCTAAGTGCTACTTTGGTAAGAGAAGACAACCGCACGCAGCGGCTAGTCTACTTTGTAAGTAAGAGGTTTACGGGGGCAGAAGTCAGATATCCTAAACTTGAAAAGCTAGCATACTGTCTACTGATCACATCATGAAAACTGCGACACCATTTTCAATCCCATTCCATCAGAGTTCTGACTGATGAACCACTGAGACAGGTACTCCATCGTCCTGACACTTTCGGACGACTACTAAAATGGTGCATTGAACTAAGTCAATATGATATTACCTACCATCCTCGCACCGCCATCAAGGGGCAAGCCATGGCTGATTTCATTGCCGAATTCACTACCAACGAAGGTAAGGAGCAATCAGAGATAGCAGAAGACATCAAGTGGAACCTCTTTGTGGATGGTGCATCAAACGAACAAGGCTCGGGGGCAGGTGTGATAATAATCACTCCCAGGGGAAGTAAGCTGCACTATGCTATAAGGCTGGAATTCGCTGCCACCAACAACGATGCAGAGTATGAAGCAGTGATAGCTGGATTAGAACTTGCCTTAGAAATCGGAGCCAATTCTTTGTGTCTTCATAGCGATTCTCAACTTATTGTTAATCAAATACTAGGAGAATTCCAGGCTCGAGAAGAATGACTTATAGCATATTTAAAGAAGACCAAGTTACTTCTCAGTCGATTAGACTACTACTTAGTCAAACACATCCCTCGGGAAGAGAAGCAAGAGGCCGACGAATTGACGAAGCAAGCTAGCATGAGAGACGGTGCTATTTCCGGAGCAATGGCCATCTCAAAGCAACTGACCCCAAGTTTTGAGCAAGCGAATCTGATAACTGCAACCGAAGAAGCAACTTGGATGACTCCCATCCGAGACTACTTACAAAATGGCACACTACCCAACGGGCGTAACAAAGTCAGGAAAATCTTGAGGAAAGCTTCCCGCTACAAAATACAAGAGGACATCCTCTATCGGTGTGGATTCTCTAACCCCTTATTAAGGTGTGTCGCTGGAAGGAAAGCCAGGGAAATCTTATCCAACATTCATCAAGGAAGCTACGAAGATCACACCGGAGGGCAAACTTTAGCAAAAAAAGATACTCCGATATGGATATTTCTGGCCCACCTTAAGCAAGGACGCCTTAGATTTCGTCAAAAGATGTGACAGATGCCAGAAGTTTGCTAAGATTCCGCGGCTACCAACAACTGAGATTACTCAAATGGCCAGCCCTTGGCCCTTCGCAGTATGGGGAGTTGACTTAATCGGCGAACTACCAATGGGCCGAGGCGGGGCCAAATATGCTATAGTGGCAGTCGACTATTTCACCAAATGGGTGGACGCAGAACCTCTGAATAAAGTATCTTCAGCAAAAGTTATTAACTTCTTGATCAAAAATGTTCTATGCAGGTACGGAGTCCCATTCAAAATTATATCAGACAACGGACTTCAGTTTGACAGCGAGGAGTTCGCCAATTGGTGCCAAGAGCACGGAATTCACAAAAGCTTCTCATCCGTAGCTTATCCCCAGGCAAACGGACAAGTCGAAGCCGTCAACAAAATTTTGAAAACTCTAATCAAAAAGAAGCTCGAGAAGTCAAAGGGCGCTTGGGTGGATGAACTCCCTACGGCACTGTGGGCCTATCGCACATCTTTCAGAACATCAACAGGGCATACTCCTTTCTCTTTGGCATACGGATCGGAGGCTATGCTCCCAGTTGAAACCATCGTGCCTTCCCACCGTAGGATCCACTATAACCCAGAAGAGAACGAAGAACTCCTTCACATGTCTTTGGATCTAATTGAGGAGAGAAGAAATGATGCAGCCCTCAAAGCAGCAGCCCACAAGCAAAAAGTGGCAGCACAATACAACTCCAAAGTCAAGCATCACACCTTACAAGAAGGGGATCTTGTCCTCAAGCGAATCTTCCCTCGCCCCGGAGCACTAGATCCAATCTGGGATGACCATATGTAATTCATAAAGATCTCCACAACGGAGCTTATATTTTGTCAACAGTGGACGGAGAGGTGTTCCAGAGGGCATGGAACATCCAACACCTCCGTCGATACTTTTCTTAACTTGTATTGCCCATATGAAGTGAATTAACAAAGAGAATCAGTGGACGTAGGCATTTTCGTGCCGAACCACTTTAAAAAACCTTGTCTCTTTTTTAACTTGTTCCTTTATATCTTGGCTGCTTGTTAACTTTATCCTTTTCTGTTGGACAAAATCCTGTGCATTAAGCATTTCCATTCGAGGCACTCCACAGCACAACTTCATCTGGACAAGACCTAACAGGTACTATGCAAATCTATGCCCTTGCCAATGAGACACTTTCGCTCCAGCATCCCTCTGCTGCGGGTTAACTCATTGCTCACGACGGCCCTTAAAGCCAACTGTAATGAGCCGATTATAAGCCATCGAGAAGGCCGATTATAGCCGAGGCAGCTCATTACGGCGTTCGGCTCGCCGGCAACTATGAACCGACTATAAGCCCCAACATAAGGTGTGGCCAGCCAGGGGCAGTTCACGGTTGACGATCGGCACCCACGCTAGCCAGCCACAGTAAATCGAATAATACCCACGAATACGGGCCATAATGGCCCGGGTAGTTACTGTGTGCGTTCTCGGCTCCGATGTGTCTTAAGTGCGGCTGTGGTAAAAAAGAATTAACTCCTCGCGGAGGCGTAAGATGGGTGACAAATGTCTCCAAGACCCACAGCTAGGGAAAGTGACTACAAAGCCCGTTTGCCACGAACTTAAGCACATCGAAGGCCTTCTGTGATTGGAAGTTTTACCTTTTTCACATATTTCAATTTTATTTAAGAAATTTTTCTCCTATCCTCTGTAACAATCCCTGAAGTACAGGACATAGAACAAGCGGATACTCACAGTAAGATACTGGACTGCATTCCATACTCGGTCACACAAGACATTCAAAGCTGCTATCTACAAGCAAAATATAAAGGACGGTATTTCCTTCTTTCATATGTAAACACGTGACTATCATCAATTCACACCTCACGCTAACATTGCACGTCATGAAATTATGTTTTAAACAAGAACCTGACGTCAAACACAGTTTAATTACAAGAATATGCATAGCTATATTTCTCATACAACATGTCAAAGTAGCAAAAATATTCGAAAATGACAGAATCAGCTTAAGTTAAAAATTACACGTCAATAATAATGTTGATTATTACAAGTAGCATAATTACAACCTAAGAGTTACGTTACTGTTTTGAGACTAACATATACAACAATGTCAAGTCTACAAAAAGATATCCAGGTCCAATCAAGGAGCCGGCTGCTTCGGAGTTTTATCCTTGTCCTGATGTCCACCTGTCCGGTCAAAGAAAGAATTCATTAATGATAAGCAACCAAGCTAATGGAAAGACTAGAAAGGAAGACTTACCAACATCTGTTCCTTGATCATCTTGGTCATCATTCTCTACTTGCACACCTGCCTCCTCAGCGGCAAGCAACCGCATGCCCTCCTTAACTGCCACCTTCTCCTCCTTGGTGAACTGGGCGGTAACCACATCCATCCTGAAGGCCACACCACCCTCCTTATCCGCCTCAGCCTTGGCCTCCTCTAGAGCCCTGAGATAAATCCTAGCCATAACCCGGGGATAATCATCCATACAGGATAGGTTGCCCTGCTTCCAAGTACGGAAGTACATGTCCTGGAGCATCTCGTCCATCATCCCCTCGTTCTCCTCAAACTCCCTCATCCGGGCCTCGAAAGCTGACAGCCTTTCAACAGCAGCTTCTCTCTCCAATCGGTATCTCGAGCAGTCAGCCTGAATGGATTCCCGCATCGCCTCCATCTCCTCCTTCAGCTTAGCTTGAGCAAGCTCTGCGGCCTCAAGCCTCCCAGATAACTCCTCTATCTGCTCCAGATCCGCTTTCCAAACCTCATCCACCGTGGCAATGGCCATATCGATCCGTTCCTTGCAGGTAGCCTCCATTTTCCGCAGTTCGGCTCGGCTAGCCTCTTCCATAGTTTCATTTAGTCGTTTGGAGGCGGTCTCGTGCTGAGAGATCTGGATGGCTTGGTCGGCGAGTTGCTTGGCCTGGTCGGAAACCACTAACCGCAATCTTATGTTGGCACTCCCGATTTCCTCCCCGGCCTTGACCAGTCGGGCATGATGCCTCATCAACTTCCTGGTCTCCTCGGCAACCCGGTCGATGTTTGCCTTAGCTTCGTCCCCCATAGTGACGATCCGAGTAGTGAGCAAATCAAGGTCCATGGACTTGGCCTCATCAAGCACCTTTACCATAGGATTGCGAGGGAGAAGGTGCTCACCGGTAACCTCGTCGAAAGAAATATCATGAGAACTTGGATCCAGATCAGGATGACCCACAAATGGATTACGAGCCAAGCCGGGACGATCAATCTGAGTAACGGTAGGATTTTTAGACGGATGCGGAGAGGGTATGAACTCAATATCCTCCTCCGTGATATCATGAAGAGGCTGGATTGGGGGCTGAGGACCAGGTTAAGGCTCAGATAGGGAGCAACTCCTCTTTCTCTTTTGAATATCCTCTTCAATAACCCCGAGAAGAGGACGGTAGCCGACTACGTCCCCGGAACGGTGGGTCGGAGGCTTCAGTTTAGCGGAAGCTTTGAGGAGTTTGAATTGTTCGAGGCGGTGCCGAATGTCCGAGGTCTTGGCCACCTTGCCCGCTCCTGGAATAAAGACCAAGTGTTACAAGCACACATTGAATCATAATCCAAGAAATATATCAAGCAAAAAAGAGACGGGAACTGGCCATGAAATATCCATAAGTACATATCATAAAGGGAGTCGGCGGTAGTGCAAATCATTCGGCAGTGCAAATCATTCGGCAGTTCAAATCATTCGGCAGTTCAGAGTCATTCGGCAGTACAAAGTGCAAGGTCACAAAGTCATTTGGCGGTGCAAGTCATTCGGTAGTTCCAAAAACATTAAAATCATAATCATCCGGCAGTTACCTAGTTCGGTAGACAGAAGGTTTCAGCAGTATAATTGATTCGACGGAAAGAAAAATCTGGTTCGGCTATATCGATTTGGTAAAGGATATCAAAGATGCATAGCCCCTACTTATAGGCAGATATGGGATACCGGACCAATTGATTCGGCACTCAGGAACTGAATGGAAATGACCAAAAAGACAAAGCACGCCATATACAGGCATATGCCCTACTTTGGGGGGAAAGTGTTGGGTGTGTTTCGACCGGCTCCATCCCTACCACCGAATCAACTCCATCCCATACCAACCGAACCAGCTCCTTCCCCATGACTACCGAACCATCGCCCCAAACCAACCCACTACCGAACCAACCAAGACATCCCGGACCAAGATCCTACCGGACCACCTACCACCGAACCAAGGCATTGCGGAACCAAAGTTGCCAGGCCAGATTGCATCAGACCAGGCCCACCAGCAGCTATATACCTGCAAGACCCCTGCCCCCAGCCTCACTCTATAAATAGAGGGGCAGGGGTACAACAATGGGGGACAAGTTTGAGAGCTCAAGTATGGAGAGAACTTTCAAACAACTTTCTTTTACTTGTATCAAAGCTCTGTACTTGTAATCTAAACAAGAAAAGAGAAATAACATATAAAGTGGACGTAGGCACATTTTGGCTGAACCACTATAAATCTGCGTGTCTTTTATAGCTTAGCCCCTGCTTTTCATATATTTGCATAAATCACCCAAATCACTAAGAACAACATAAAATCTATTAAATCATACGACTTTGAGGTGTTTGTCCATTTTTTGTGCTAACAACTTATGTTTTTTATGCAAGGTGGAACGGTAAAATGGGTGAAAGAAAATCCTGTAGGTGTATTTTCCTCTTTTCAATGTAAACCGTAAGGTAAGGTGAATTTATGAAGATTATTTTGAATGGAAGTAAGAGACTGACTTTTCAATTAATTGCCAGTTAACAATATTAAAGCTGGCATATAAACAAAGTTTGAGGGGCTACTCATAAAAATATTGCTAAAATTAACCAGAGACGAGTATATCACTTGAGACTGATTGAGAAGGCGGAATATAAAAAGTCGATTATTCAATTTTCTATATAATAGAATAGATTTGTGCACATTGACTTATAGGCATACCGCTTTAATTTATGCATGAAAGTTGTTAGCTGGCTTCATAAAATGCGGGAGCTAAACAACTGTTCTAAGTGCCTACCAAATTTCTTCCCCTATTTCCATATTTTTGACTCAAAGCCCATATATACAGTAAACTATTGAACAGTAAATCCACCTGCAACACTTTGTTTATTAATCGATAATGCTAAACAACCATTAAAGACAGAACGGAAAAAAGGGAAATGGTTGATTGAATGAAGGTTTAAATTGGTAAGAGGACACCATAATATGATACGACGGCAGAGGCGCAAATATTATGATAATTATTTTTGGAGTATCTCAGTTTATCAAAAGCTATGAATATGTTCTAATGGACAAGCACCAAGTTACATCTGTGAAATAATACTAAAAAGTCTTTTGAACAAAACCAATCAGGTATTCAGTTGACAATGTCATCAATGCAAAATATAGTTCTTGCCCAATAATTCTGGGCATCATTTTATTTTATTTTTAGTAACACGTAAAAGTTTGTAGACAACAACATTGTTCAGTCATACTTTCCATTGATAAACTTAAGATGGCATTTCATTTGTGAAATCATAAACATATGAAATGAAGCCTGTTTGATGAGCCTTACTATGCCATGCGGGTAATTTCTTTTAAAGCGTCGTTCAGTAAAAAAGTGCTTTAAAAAAATCTTTAGATGGATTCATAATAATTAACAATGACATGCATTTGGAAATGCAACTCTTGAAACGGTACACAAGATTGGAAAAACTGGAGTCACCTACATTTCTAAGTATTTTTTTCATTTCCATTACCATATTATGCTGCCATATAAGCAATGAGGTTGCACAACCTCCTAATATTTTTCAAGTCAGAGAAAGACTGGTTCCTAATTTGACCATGCAATAAGGAACCTTAGAGCATGTAAATATTGCAATTTTAGCTAAAACATGTCTTCCAACAGTTGATTATAACTTGGAATCTAGGTCAAAAATAAGGAAATCCGTTAAAATTTTGCTGCCATAGCTATGAGCATGTTAAACAGATGTCCATCCTTATATATGTGCATGTTAAATAGATGTTCAGATATATGTGTATGTTAGACAAATGTTCACTAACAGTAGCATGTTTAAAACATGGTCCAAGCATAAGCATCACACGGTCCTATTTTATAGGCAATGTTAAACAAATGCTTATATGTGAGCATTTTTTTAACGGACGTCTTAATTCTGGGCGTCTATTAAATAAGCATCTAGTTCCATCTTTTATTTTGGGGAAATTGGTCGAATACAACTTTGTAAATTGTAACTTCAATATTGTTGGAGATGCTTTCTTCACCCTTTTTTATCTCGTTTTTACACATTTACATATTTACCAATTTATTATTTTGATTCATGTTTGTTTGATTTGCATCCTATTATTTATTTTTATGTTCTTAATTGCCTGGAAATGCAGTGGTGCACTCACCCATTATGTGAAAGCACTTGACATCTCAATCAAAATTGACGCTGAATTAGCATTGAAAGTGGGACGCCGGACAAATCGAGCTTAGTCTTTTACTTAATACAACAATGTATATGAAAGTCCTTTTGTTTTATTGTATTTAACATTGAACATAAAAAATACAAGTTAGGAGCAAATAAGTACCCAATGAATGAAAATAGGTACGCATCTTAAAGGTTAATAGTGTAGTAGATTGTGTAATAACTTTATAGGTTAGTCTACCGCATCAGTTGCAGACAAACTTGACGGCAACTAAGGCCATGTAATGTAGCTTATGGTCCATTCAAGCTTGTGCAATTTGGACGACGTCATTTGCATATGTCCAGTCTACCACTTGGTAATTGAATACTTCTTTTTATTAAACTAACTGGATTAATATTCAATGGATCGTTTTGCATATTGCTCGATTTCAGAATAAACTAAGCACTTCATATTGGCATCGATTTAATGCTCTACAGTGGTGCCAT
This sequence comes from Allium fistulosum, assembly GCA_030737815.1. Classification (NCBI taxonomy): domain Eukaryota; kingdom Viridiplantae; phylum Streptophyta; class Magnoliopsida; order Asparagales; family Amaryllidaceae; genus Allium; species Allium fistulosum. The sequence goes on from CM060903.1 coordinate 858,525,838, forward strand.
TTCAAATAATGCACGTGTTGGTAATTTTTTAAAGTGTTTATATTGGTGTGATTACACTAATGTGATTTGATATTCCATAATGAGCACTCAATTTGGGATGGAACCTAAGATCTTTAAAGCTTCCATCTAAAGCACTTTCTCCTTGTCACTTGAGCTAAAATGCTAATTTAATGCGTTGCATGAATGATTGGTCGACTCTGAAAACAAATGTAGCATAGTTTGATAAAACGTAGTGCTACTCAATTTTTTTTAATTAATTCTACGAAACACTATCGGTTTTACATACACAAAATTATGTATGCAAGCAAATCAGTATACCATTGTGCTAGTTATGCAACAACCCTAAACCTACAATATAGAACTTAACTAACCTTTTGAAATATTTTACTGTAACAGCTAATCCAAAAACAAATCAACTGCAAAATCCAATGAGCTTGTTTCTAACTCTTCAAGCAAATTACCTGTTATATACACAACTTACTAGCTAGCTTATTTTGAGACTTTAATTAACCGATAAAATTCATAAAAATGCAAATATAACATATCAATAAAGTTGGGCAGTTGCAAAATAGAAAATCGAGTCTATTGAATTGACAGAAGACAACTATTCAATGCAGGAAACAAAACTCAAAATCAAATCGAAATTTTTAACTATTTGTCACATGAAATAAAATTTAAAATCAAAACCTACACATAAAACGAAATTTTCAACTATATGATACATGAAACAAAATTCGACCTTCAATAACAACTTGAATCGAAGTTGAAAATCAAATCGAAAATAAAATTACAATTTTACAAATAGAAAATTGATAAATACCTAAAGGATTGAATAGGAGGTGATGGTTACCATAGATGAAGCGATGGCGGATGGTTATAGGCGATTACTAATTTCATATGGAAAACCACACCAGCGGATTGAATTTCTTCAAGCAACAACATCCAATTATATCTCAAACTCTAGATCCGATGGATCGTGAAACTGACAGCAAATCGGATTGCAAACGTTAGATTCGGGGTAGTTTTGTTCGCTAAAGACTTGGGGCTCAGATCCATGGACACGGCGGCAACCCTAGATTAAAAGCAGGAAGGAGGAAGTATGAAAGCGTTCAAGCGTTAGGATTGCGGTAGGCAAGTATATAGAGGAAATTACAAATCTGTTCGCTGTACTTTAGTTTAATTACGAAATTACCAAAGTTTATAACAGTAATAATCGTTGTAATTGGTTCCAACGGAAATATCCGTTACTAATTTATTACGATAATAACTGTTAGAAATTGAAGGGGAAAAAGTGTTACAACATGGCATGTTTGGTGTAGTGTATCACAAACACACCATTTATGGATTTTCTGTTAAATATATTTTAATTAATCATTTAATTATTTATAGCAGATTGTAACAAATATATAACAGAAGGAAGAAACACCTTTATTTCGGATGAGAATTGATTTCATAGTTAATAAATTTACAATAAACTACAGAATTGCCCCTAAGGCATACCCCTAACTCTATCAATCTCCCACTTGCACTTGGGGAATTATGGAATCTCAATCCCATCCCTTCAATTAGTTTCTCGAGAACTGACAGAGCCAGGCCTTTAGTGAATGGATCTGCTATGTTGTCCACGGTATCTACCCTTTCAATCATAACTTCTTTCTTCTCAACGTATTCTCTCGTCAGGTGTAACTTTTGAAGAATGTGTCGTGATTTCTTACGTGCTCTTGGTTCCTTTGCGATATGTATCACTGCATTGTTGTTACAAAACAATGCCATAGGATTCTCGGTATCGGGAATCACTCCAACCTCACTCAAAACTTGAGCATCCAAACTGCCTCTTTTGCTGCTTCATTAATGGTGATGTACTTGGCCTCCATCATGGAATCAACAATCGTTTCTTGCTTGAAACTTTTCCAACTGACAGCTCCACCATTTAGTGTAAAGACATAGCCAAAAATTGATTTACTATCATCCACATCACTTTGAAAACTCGAATCTGTATACCCCTTCAAAGGAGGTCTCCATTCCCATATATAAGGAATAAGTCCTTGGTATTTCTCAAGTACTTAAGTATACTTTTTACAGCCGTCCAATGTTTTTCTCTGAGATTAGACCGGTATCGGCTTATGCATCCTAATGTGTATGCCACATTCGTCTAGTACATAGCATATCATACATTATGGATCCTATGGCTGAAGCATAGGGTATCATCTTCATACGCACTTCACCCTCATTGGTATGAGGAGCGTCCTTTTTTGAAAGGACTTCCAGATTGCGTTGGAACACTTCGACGCTTGGAATTCTCTATACTAAACCTTTTTAGTATGGTGTCTATGTACAGGGATTAGGACAATCCCAACAGCCTCTTCGATCTATCCCTATAGATATTTATACCAAGTATATAAGCTGCTTCTCCCAAATCCTTCATGAAGAAGTTTCTAGAAAGTCAAGCTTTCACTGATTGCAGTAATGAAGTATCATTGCCAATCAATAATTGATTATTGACATAGAGTACTAAGAATATGATAACATTGCCTTGTTGCTTTCTATTTATGCATGCATCCTCTGTGTTCTGATAAAAACCAAACTATTTGATTACTTTATCAAAACACTTGTTACAACTTTTTGAAGCTTGTTTGATTCCATAAATGGACTTTAACAACTTGCAAGCTTTGCCTTCACTTCCACTGACCACAAAACCCTATGGTTGTGACATATAAACGGTATTTTCAAGATCACCATTTAGAAAACCTATCTTTAAATCCATTTTCCATATTACATAGTCATAGAATTCAGCAATGGCTAGCATAATCCGAATTGATTTAAGCATGGCTACGGGTAAAAAGGTCTCGTCATAATCAACACTTTAAATTTGACGAAATCCTTTTGCAACTAGTCTTTGTTAGGAACTGGAGATAGTGGTTTTGATGACAATAACCTTTGTAACTTATTTTATTATCACTTATATATAACACTATTGTTCAAATATATATGAATATTATTATGCAGGATATATATAAGGCAGGTGCTGATTATTGAAGACTGTACAGTATAAAGACCAAGAATGAAGAAATCAAGTTTGAAGACTCATGAGTATCAAGATCAAGATTTCAAGATAAGTGTCTAGTTTTGTTAAAACTTCATAATAGCATGGAAATCTTCATTCCAAATTTCATTTGGGATGGAACCCATTTCTACCTTCTTAGTGGCTTACAAACCCATGACAAGTAGCTTACAAACCTACGACAAGTGGCTTACAAACCCACAGACATTCTCGTTTTGTACAAGTTCTCGAGTCCTGATGTGATGAGATATTCTGCGGGAAGAAGCTTGCAAAACTACTTCAAAATGGTTTTTCAAAATGATTTTCAAAACTGCTTTTCAAAATGTTTTAGCCTTAAAAATTAACTTTTCAAATGATTTTTAAAAAGATGTTTTAGCCTTAAAATATTCTTTGTTTTTGTTTTTAAATAAACTCTTGTTTTAAACTTCGTTTGTTTTCAACTATCTTCTGATTTTTGAAAATTCTTTTATAATATATATATACTTGAGATTTAAAATCAAATTTATATATACATTCTAAAAATATATTTTTCTACTCTTCTTTATTTTAAATCATAGGAAAATCAGTTTATTTTACTCCAGAATCATTTCATCTTGTTTTCCTTTCAATATCATTTTCAAAACAAATTTTACATTGTTTTTAACTAAGGGATGTCGACATCATGGGATACCCCATGTCGACATGGTGGCCATTAAATTCGAAAGTTTCAATTTTCAAAAGAAGTGTCTATTCGTTTAAATCTCTTCATGAATGGTTATGAATGTTACTGGTCTATAAATAGCCTTCACAAACGAATTTTTTAACTAACTAATTTCTTATTTTCTTCACTCTTTCTTCTCCACAAATCCATATTTTAAAATTTTCATATTTTTAAGATCGTGTCGAAATTCTGCCGAATTCTCAATTGAATCAAATTAGAATTCATTCTTGTTTGATTCTCTGCCCTCTCTCGAAGATCAAAGTGTTATTCAGAGTTATAGGATCAATTTATAATCAAAAGTTTATCGAGTCTCTCTATAAGTTGTGGTTGTGCCTGGAAATCAATTAGGTGATCCTATATCCCGTAAATCAAGAGAGTTTGCCCCGGACTCGAAGACAGGAGGGTACCTCAAGGCCTTTAGAAATTGAGGATTGTAATCTCGACATTAATATAATAAAAATCTATATGAGGTGTTTGCCTTGGTACAGGACTGGACGTAGGGTAACTCCGAACCAGTATAAAATCCGGTGTGTTCATTCCTTTTACTGCTTTTTATTTACTTTCTGCGTCTGTGTTTGATTCTGTTGTTGTTCTGTGATTAAGTTCTGCATTTGTTTGTGTCATAATTTTAATTTAGTCCATATAAGTCTTAGAATCCATTAAACACTATTCACCCCCCTCTAGCCTTAAAATCCTTAATCCGCACTCCCATTCAATTGGTATTAGAGCATAGGTTTTCATAGTTTTCATAATCTGAAACTTGAAAAGTTAAAAATGGCATTTTTAGGAAATATTTTTAATACTAATTTGAATTTATGCATTTCATCAAAGTATCATAAGTCTGCAAATAGGTTTTATGAAAAATCAAGTTATCTACAGAATTGGTTTCTTATGCAGGAACATACATGCTACATGGCTTTTAAAGAATCAACAACCAATGGACAAACTATGCAAATTGAGAAAGATAAATGGATACTTGATAGTGGTTGTTCAAGGCATATGACTGAAAATCCCGAGATACTCAATGAAATTATATATCAAGATGGTGGATTGGTCAACTTTGGAGACAACTCAAAAGGATATGTGATTGGCATCGGCAATGTCGGTAATTCTAAAACTCCTCTTATTTTTGATGTTTTGCTAGTTAGGAATTTAAAACATAATCTGCTTAGTATAAGTCAACTATGTGATAAAGGATTTAAAATTAAATTTGGAAAAGATAAGTGTCACATCGAAGATAATAAGTCAAATATTATCTTTGAAGGAATTAGGAAGAAAAACATTTACATCCTTAGCATGAAAGTTTCAAATGATAACTTATGTCTTTTGGCTAATACAAGTGACCCTTGGATTTGGCATAAAAGATTTGGTCATTTAAATTTCAAACAGTTATCTAGGTTATCAAAAACTTGACTTAGTTAGAGGTCTTCCCAAGTTAAACTTTAAAGTAGATAGTATATGTGATGCTTGCCAATTAGGAAAACTTAAGAAAAGTTCATTTAAATTAAAAGATATGATTTCTACTTCTAAACCTCTAGGAATTACTTCATTTAGATTTATTTGGTACATCTCAAGTTCAATCAATTAATCACAATAAATATGTTTTTGAATTATTTAAGAATTTTGCAAAAATAATTCAAAATCAACTTTCTTTAAAAATAAAAACTATTCGTAGTGATCACGGTGGAGAATTTGAAAATGAAAATTTTGAGAATTTCTGTAATCAAAAAGGAATTACTCATAATTTCTCTTTTCAAGAACTCCACAACAAAACGGAGTGGTAGAACGTAAGAATAGAACGATTCAAGAGTGTGCTAGAACAATGCTTTCTGATAGTAACTTACCTAAAAAATTTTGGGCTGAAGCAGTCGCTACAGCTTGTTATATATTAAATAGGATTTTAATTAGACCATTAACTAATAAAACACCATATGAATTACTTTACAATAAGAAACCCATAATAGCTTATTTTAAAGTTTTTGGTAGTAAGTGTTTTATTCTTAATACAAAAGATAATTTAGATAAATTTGAACCTAAATCCGATAAAGGTATCCTTATCAGATATTCTAATAGAAGTAAAGCATTTAGAGTTTATAATTTAAGAACTAACACTATTGAAGAAACAATGCATGTATCTTTTGATGAAAATTTTAAAGATACTGTACAAATAGAAGATGAAGAAGATTTTGTAACTTTAAATAATGAACCTAATGAAACTAATTGTGAAATCATTCAACCTAATAAAAGAATTAGGCTATTAAAAGATCATCCTGTAGGAAATATACTATGAAATATTGAATCTATAGTTAAAACAAGAAATCAACTAAATAGTATGAGTAATGTAGCTTTTATATCAACTATTGAACCTAAAAATCCAAAGGAAGCATCATTTGATGATTCATGGATTCTTGCTATGCAAGAAGAATTAAATCAGTTAACCAGAAATGATGTTTGGGAACTTGTTCGTAGACCTAAGGATAAAAGTATAATTGGAAAAAATGGGTTTATAAAAATAAAATGAATGAACTTGGTGAGGTCGTGAGAAATAAAGCTCGTTTAGTCGCGCAAGGTTATTGTCAAGAAGAAGGAATTGATTATGACGAAACCTTTGCACTCGTAGCAAGACGAGAAGCTATCAGGATTCTACTTGCTTTCGCAAACTACAATAATTTCAAATTATATCAAATGGATGTTAAAAGTGCTTTTCTAAATGGTTTTGTAAAATAAGATGTTTATGTTGAATAACCTCCACTTTTTGAAGATAATAAATTTCCAAATCATGTATATAAATTAAAGAACGCTTTATATGACAAGCTCCTAGAGCCTGGTATGAAAGACTAAGATCTTATTTATTACAATCTGGTTTTGAAATTGGTAAAATAGATACAACTCTTTTTATTAAAAGAAACAAAAATGATATTCAATTAGTACAAATATATGTAGATGATATAATATTTGGGTCAACTAATAACATAATGAATAAAGAATTTTCAGATATAATGACTAAAGAATTTGAAATGAGTCATATGGGAGAACTAAGTTTCTTCTTAGGACTTCAAATCAAACAATTAGATAAACGAATTTTCAATAGTCAAGAAAAATATGCTAAGGATTTAATTAATAAATTTGGATGGACCACTTCTAGTGGGAAACCAACTCCAATGACAACTAATGTAGCTTTAAGTAAAGAAGATAAATCAAAAGATGTTGATCAAAAATTATATAGGGGAATGATTGGTTCGCTGCTTTATATAACAGCAAGTCGTCCTGACATCATGCATAGTGTCTATCTCTGTGCAAGATACCAATCTCAACCTAAAGAAACTCACTTAAAAGGTGTTAAAAGAATTTTAAGATATGTAAAACATACTTTAGATTATGGTTTATTTTACCCTAAAATTGATGTATTTGATTTAATTTCATATTGTGATGCTGATTACGCTGGTTGTAAAGCAGACCGAAAAAGTACAAGTGGAACTTGTCACTTTCTAGGACATTCTCTTGTTTCCTGGTTTAGTAATAAGCAAAACACTGTATCCTTGTCAACAACTGCTTTTCAAAATGTTTTAGCCTTAAAAATTAACTTTCCAAATGATTTTCAAAAAGATGTTCTAGCCTTAAAATATTCTTTGTTTTTGTTTTTTACTAGACTCTTGTTTTAAACTTCGTTTGTTTTTAACTATCTTCTGATTTTTAAAAATTCTTTTATAATATATATACTTGAGTTTAAAATCAAATTTATTTATACATTCTTAAAATATATTTTTCTACTCTTCTTTATTTTAAATCATAGGAAAATTAGTTTATTTTACTCCAGAATCATTTCATCTTGTTTTCCTTTCAATACCATTTTCAAAACAAATTTTACATTGTTTTTAACTAAGGGATGTCGACATCATGGGATATCCCATGTCGACATGGTGGCCGTTAAATTCAAAAGTTTCAATTTTCAAAAGAAGTGTCTATTCATTTAAATCTCTTCACGAATGGTTATGACTGTTACTGGTCTATAAATAGCCTTCATAAACGAATTTTTTAACTAACTAATTTCTTATTTTCTTCACTCTTTCTTCTCCACAAATCCATATTCTAAAATTTTCATATTTTTAAGATCGTGCTGAAATTCTACCAAATTCTCAAGTGAATCAAATTAGAATCTCATTCTTGTTTGATTCTCTGACCTCTCTCGAAGATCAAAGTGCTATTCAGAGTTATAGGATCATTTGTAATCAAAAGTTTATCGAGTCTCTCTATAAGGTGTGGTTGTGCTTGGAAATCAATTGGGTGATCTTATGTCCCGTAAATCAAGAGAGTTTGCCCCCCGACTCGAAGACAGGAGGTTACCTCAAGGCCTTTAGAAATTGAGGATTGTAATCTCGACATTGGTATAATAAAAATCTGTATGAGGTGTTTGCCTTGGTACAGGACTGGACGTAGGGTAACTCCAAACCAGTATAAAATCCGGTGTGTTCTTTCCTTTTACTGCTTTTTATTTACTTTCTGCATCTGTGTTTGATTCTGTGATTAAGTTCTGCATTTGTTTGTGTCATAATTTTAATTTAGTCCATATAAGTCTTAGAATCCATTAAACACTATTCACCCCCCCTCTAGTGTTAAATTAGCCTTAAGATCCTTAATCCGCACTCCCTTTCAGTCTTGCCTTATAAGTTTCCACTTCCATATCTGCATTTACTTTTTTCTTAAAAATCCATTTGCAACCGATACATTCGACAAAGTCCAAACTTTGTTTTCATACATGGAGTCCATCCCGGATTTCATAGCTCCAAGCCAAAGTGCAGAGTCATTACTCTACAGTGCTTGTTGGAAAGTCAGAGGATTGTCATCATCTAATACGTAGTCCTCCTTTCCGCCATCCACAAGAAAACTGTAGTATCTCTCTGGCGCTTGAGATTGCCTACGAGACCTACTAATTAGTTACGTGTTTTCGTATAAAGGTGAACTTGTTTCCCCCACCGTTTCGGCCTCTGTATTAGTTTCTCGGATCTCATCCAAGTCTACAAGTTCATAGTTAATTTCTTTTAACAGAAATTCCTTTTCTAAAAAGACAGCGTATGTAGAAACAATCACTTTTTATTCCTCTGTGTTGTAGAAAATATATCCCTTAGAATTCTTTGGATATCCTATAAACTTACACAGGGCAGATCTTGCCTCAAGTTTATTTGGTCTAATATTCTTAACGTAGGCCGCACAACCCCATACCTTCAAATAATTGAAGTGGGGTTTCTTCCCATGCCATATCTCATAAGGCATCTTAGGTACGGAGTTAGTGGATAACAAGTTCAACATATGCACCATGGTTTCTAGTGCATATCCCCAATAGGACAGAGGTAACTCAGCCTTACTCATCATGGAACAAACCATATCTAACTGGGTTTGATTACTTCGCTCTGACATACCATTGTGTTATGGAGTACATGATGGAGTAACCTAAGAGATAATCCCATTATCTTTTAAGCACTACTAGAATTATTGTCCAACATACTTGCCTACAAACAAGTTCAAGGCTAAATAGCAGGCATATCAAGGCAAGCTCACAAAAGATGAACATATGCACAACAACAAGACCAAAGCAATGCACAAATCATACAACAATACACAAGGAAGCACAGAATAACAATGCACAAAACAACAAAAACAGTCTAGAAGAAGTTCAAACGAGTAAACCAAGTAACAAGTTCAAGTGCAAAATGCCAAAAACGAGAACATGATGCAACAATACAAATGCACATTAGGGTTTCAAGTGAAACTATTTACCATGCTGCAATTATTATTTAACATTAAATGTGTTTAAGCAAGGTACACAGTAAAGCACAGGCTTGTAGTTAGAAGCATGGCCAAAAACACACAAGGAAAAAATCAAATTAAAAAAAATGTTGAACCAAATTAAAGCTGCAAGCATAAAAAGGGGAGATTAAAACCAACTCAAACCTCAATACATCAAATTTCGTTTAAGGATAAAATCAAATTCGAATCAAACCCTAATTCACTGTTGAACAATTCTTTATTAATATATTGGATAACATAATTTTTTTTCTCTTTTGAAAAATTAACTTTAACTTAAAACAAATTTGTTATTTATATACATATATATTTGATTAGAAAATTCTTTTAATACTATCTTAAACAAATATTTATATTTACATACAATAATCCTTATAGTAATTTTGTATTAAAATAGACAACGTCGTCGTGTCACAAATTTTTATCGATTCGCTAATTAGCTGCAATATTGACTACCTAGGATAATATATCAACATTACCTCATCAATGACATCCACTTCACACAAACATCCAATGGCTGTGTAACAATCCATCTTTTCGACCCTCAAATGTTGACGCTAATACATCCATGATATTCATGTGTTGAGCGTCCAAGTGTCGAAAAGACAGATTGTTAGGGTAAAATAAAAGAAAAAGAAAACATAACAAGAAAGAAAAGAACACACTATCAGAATCTCACAACGGAACGATAACATGTAATATCAAAAGACAACACAAACTATCACTCTAAGATACACAACATTTTAGAGTTACAGTTCTAAATACTATTATCAGCCTGGATAGTTATAACAACATATTCTCATAATTGCTGACATATACAATAGCAATGCAATGGGAATCATAATACTACGGTAGGTGAAACATCCAACTCGTCTCCTCGAGCTCCAATGAACATCAAACTAAAACCTGCTTTTCTCAAACTACTCAAAAGAGCACATGTGGAATTTCGGGAAAATAAAAACCACGCGTCAAACATAATTCTGGTATGAGAAACCCAAGAAATATGTGTCCAACATATAATAGTACTTTTGAGACCGCATGTAATATCGTAACGGTTATCCCCTTAAACGGACCACTCATTTAAAAATACATAAGGTGATATAATAGTAATATCTAGGGTGAAGTGTATATATTAGAAAAGTAGCCATGATGCTTACATTGATCACACCATAACATATCAAGGATACATTCAAAACCGCTAAGGTACGTTTACACAATGGATTTTCTATGAAGATCTCTCCGATCACAAGCTGATACAAATCTCCTACACAAGGGTAGAACCTACCTTTCGAGCATCGTATATCTCTTGATAAAATATACCATTAAGGAAAACATAGCCGGTCCATGCCTGAACACGTGATCCCAAATATCATCAACTCCCGCATGCAACATATCGATAAGCATACTCTAGATATAGAGTTGAGATAACCTATGGGTTAGCTTAACCCCAATGGCTAAGCTCCTACTTTGTTTTCTGTCATCTCTGACATCGAGGCTATGTTCAATAACTCCCACATGAGTCATCATCGCTCGAATAGAACACGGATCCCACATGGATCACAGCATCTCGAGAAGTCCATGGATCTCCACCAGGATGCTAGCATAAGTCGTTCGAGGAATGCTAACGCTGACCTCTCCCTTGGACTTAACCACAGGATAGATAGTTCTAATCCATAGCATTCGACTTCATAATCTCTTGCAAAACATGGAACCCATTTATTAGTTTTGAAGTGGTTTTCGACAAGTAAAACACTTATCAATCTCGATCTCTTCAAAACCAATTCGATGAATTTTTGGTCAAGTTCGTTAGTCGACTAATCGACCATCAAGTTCAAAATAGACGTGCTAACCGGGTTTTTAACCTAGCAGAAATTGTTAAGAGTTAAAATGTCGATACGAAGATGGAATGACCTGAAACTTGGAAATAACACTCAGAAAGACTAAATAAAGAACTCATGGAAGTATGAACCGAAAACGAGCTAAGTCCCTAATTCGGCCTGAATTAAGGAACCTATATTCGATACCGAATATAGGTGTTTAACTTTGGCACCTTCATATTTGGCACAAGTGATCTAATAGTCATCCTATGCGTATTCTTGAAATTTCATAGATTTCCAGAGAGCTTGTCACTATGAATGAAGATGTGGCGATCCAAACGACAGGATAATCCAAGTCATGGAAGAACGATGATCAAGACTCATCAACAACCCGCAAAATTGCATGAAAATCATCTAAATGAAGCAAGAAACTCAAAATAGAAGAATTTGATCACCCAAAGCCTAAGGATTACATTCAGTGCCGAATTAAAGGTCTTAATTCGGCACTAAATCTAGCCCTTAACTTGGGTGGTCACCATTTTCCTTGTGCTATCTTTGGTTACTTTCCTAGACTTCTCTGTTAGCGGGCTTCTAATCCAATATGGCTGCTACCACTATAAATACAAACCTAAGTGCAATTAAGATCGGATCCGAATTCTGCCATTACTACGCGGAAGCCCTATAATTTCTTCATCTCTCTTCTCCATGACCACCAAGGCAGTTCCTTTAGGCAATTCTAAGACTTAGAATCTGTCTAACACACTTATACTTGTGACTAACTCTCCCTCAATTACTTTGTAATCATATATTATCAAGATCAAATAATAAGCAAAGTTATAAAGTGGATGTAGGCTTAGTTAACAGCTGAACCACTATAAAAATCTTTGTCTCTCATTTACTTTTCTGTTATTTTCTATTATATTTGATCTGTTCTAATAGGACTGGTGCTTTCACGTCATACTATAGGGTGTTGATCTATTTTTTAGGTTAACATTTTGGTGCTTTCACTGAGAACAGTGAACCCAAGCTTAGATCTATCTCTCCACTTTGGATCGGATAAGTCCAGAAGTTAGATCCACAAATTGTACTTTGAAAGGAGTTAGAAGACTTGCCGTTGAACATTAATGGTGGGAAGAAAGTGAACAACTTTTAGGAGATCTACTGGTGTAGCAATTGGTAGTGATGTACCAAACCACTAGCAGGTTGAAGTTAATAACACCACCAACCTACCAACAGAAGTTAATACTGAAAATCAAGCACCAGAATCTTTCGCTCATCATGGAAATGTGATGAATGAAGAATTAAATAGATGGTTGATCAGCTTAACCAAAAGATGACTGATAGCCAAAAAGCTCTTATGGACCAAATAGACGCTCTGCTAGCGCTACAACCACCAATTTCCCTGAGAACAAGGCTGGAAACAGCGGAGGCTATGGAACAAGAAATTCCTCTGTCTTAGGCTTGAGTAGGAGGGATGATAAACAAAAGCAAAAGGAAATAGCCGATGGAGTGACTAGAATTGTTATTGAAGGTAATGGAAGTACCCCTCCTATCGAAGGACAACTCGCTGCAAACCCCAACCTTGAAGCGAAGGCTCCACAATAGAATATTGCGATGTTTCTCTACAATTCTAAATATGACATGAAACTCGATGCTAAAGGATTGGAATTAAACGTTGATATAAACAGACAAAATGCCAGAAAAGAAGTCTAAATTGCTGCTACCAGGCCAACCACACGCCAACGGAATTCTGCAGGAGTGGTTCTCCCAGAGAATGGAGAGCCTAGGCTTTAGTTGGCAAACCGAGGCCATTTGCAGAGCCAAACGCTTGGTGTAGCCCCTGACAGTCGACTTGCGAGGACTAGTGTGGCATACATAGCAGACATAGTCAAACACTTAGGAAGAAAATAAGGGCAGAAAAGGTAACGACTGGGGTTCTGCACCAAGACGGACTCCATTCACTAAAAATATCCTAAGGGAGGAATATCCCAAGAAGTTCACCATGCCCACTATACCAGCCTATAATGGGATGACGGACCCTAAACCACACTTGTACAAGTACAGGTGGCACTTGGATATAGCATGTGTAACGGATGCAGTCCGTAGTAGATGTTTCCCTATCTTCTTGGAAGGTGTTACTTCAATGTGATTTACCAGACCCCTGCCAAGATCTATTTCTACGTTTGACGAGTTAGAACAGAAATTATTGGAACAAATCAGGCTTCACGTAGCACATCAAAAGTGTGATGTCTCTATATGACCCTTTCCAGGGACCAAATGATTCATTAAAAACCTTTATAAATCGGTTTAATACTACGGTTACCGAACTAAGCATTCCTAATGAAGATATGGTATTCATGGCTTTATTTCAGGCTATCCATCTGGAAACAGACTATGGAAGATGGATTAAGATGAAACAAGTAACCACTATGAAGGAGTTCAACCAGAAGGTAAGTCGGTATCTATGATTAGAAGAGGCAGACGCATTGGAGGGCAAGACTACCAGTGTGCAACCAAAGAAGGTAGTTCAGAGCAATGTAGTGGTCCACTAGGATGGAAATAATTCAGATGCTAGGCTAGGAAATGCAGGGAAAGATGGAAATCAGAAAAGGAAAAACCAGAACACTAGTAGGCATAATGAGAATGGAAAGCGGATCAGGAACTTGAGAACTGAGGAGTATAAGCCGTTGAACGACAACCTGGAGAACATCTACCTTGCAACTCAAGGAATGAGTGATACAACAAGCCTTCTAGCATGGAAGAATCTGAGCGGTAGAAGAAATCAGGGAAGTTCTGCTGCTTCCACGAGACTCATGGGCATAACACGAATGACTGCCAACATTTGAAAGATCTGATTGAGGAGTTGATTAGGAACAACAAGCTCCAGTAGTATGTGAAAAAATCACAAAACTCTAACCAGCCCGTTGGACCTTAAGTTCCAAGTATGCAAGCGAACCAACCTAGATCCAGCGGAGAAGGATCCAAATGGACGGAACAGAGGCTAGTTATCGGCACTATTTCCGGAGAACCTCACCCATCATAGAAAAGTTGGGGGAAGATGGAGCGATACGCAAGTTCACTAAATCACGGTTTGAAAGAAACTTGTTTTGCGATTGAAGATGGTGCCCCAGCCAAGTAACAATGGACACTCAATGATGATATAGTGTTTCCAAACTGAGACATCGAAGGAGTAGAAGCGTCGACTTTCGACCCGATGGTAGTAACCGTCCGAATCAGGTCGGCAGTTATATGCCGAGTCCTGGTGGATAGTGGAAGTTCTATCAACATCTTGTTTCGACATACGTTCGATCAGATAAAGATCAACATGAAGGATGTGTCCACTTGCTGAATGAAAATCCAGGGCTTTACAGGAGAACCAAAACAACTAGTCGAGACAATATTTTGCCTATCGAGCTCGAATGAGAACGAAGGGTAGTCCTTATCCAAACCTTCATGATCGTGGATGAAATGTCAGCTTACAATGCTTTCTTGGGTTGACCGCCCCTTGCTAATTTTAGGATCGCTCTAGCTCCATGGTGCCTTACCATTAAATTCCAAACGAAAAACGGATTGGAAGTTGTAAAGGGAGACCAAAGTGCTGCAAGAGAATGTTATATCGCTGGATTGTGTGAATCTAAAAGGGAAGAAAATGGGAAGAATCTAGGGAAGTCTATCCACATTCATGAACCATCAGCATAGAAATTACATAACTACCTCTGGCTCGGGGACCATACCCAATTCGATATGGCTTTGGACCCTAGGAAGAAGAGTTCAAGGGAGGAACGAGCAACACCAACGTAAATTATGGTGTATGTCCCTATTAAGATGGATAACCCAATTGGAGTCTTAAAGATAGGTTAGAACTCGGAATCAAAATGCAACTGGATTCAATTAAGTTCTTCACACCACCAAACAAATTCTCTTGGACACATTCGATATGTGTGGGATATCGTTGAAGATAGAGTGTCATGCACTCAATATCGATCCCAAGTACACTTCGATGAGGCAGAAGAGACGTAGTCTGGGTCTAGAGCGATCCGCTGTGCTGAAGGAAGAAGTGGATAAGTTGTTGGCTAATGGCTTTATTCATGATGCGACTTATCCTGAATGGGTTCAAATCCAGTTCTGGTTAAAAAGTGAAATGGTAAGTGGCGAACTTGTGTTGACTACTTAGACCTAAACAAAGCTTGCCCAATGGATAGTTTTCTGATCCTTAGGGTCGTCAACCAGTTAGTTGATGGAACCACAAGACAGAGCTGATCTCATTCACCGATGCATACTTATGATACAATCAGACTATGATGCACGAACTCGATCAGGAGAATACTAGCTTCATCATTGACCTCGGATTGTATTGTTACCAAGTAATGCCATTTGGCCTAAAGAATGCCTGGGCAACTTATAAACTATTGGTGAACACCATGTTCAAGGATTAGATCGGACGAACGATGGAGTCTATGTGGACGACATGTTGGTCAAGTCGCATGTATCGGCTAATCACTTGGATAACCTCTGGGAAATGTTTGAAATTCTTTGAAAGTATGGAATAAAGCTTAACCCACTAAAATGTTCTTTTTGCATGGCTTTAGGGAAATTTTTAGGTTCCATCGTGAATGCTAGGGGCATTGAAGCTAATTTCGAGCAAATTACCACCCAGTGGAACGTCATAGCCCCTACAACCAAAAAGGAATTGCAAAGTCTGAATGGAAAGGTCGTAGCAGCATATTTATTTCCAAATCAATGGACAAGTGTATACCATTCTTTGACGAATTAAAAAAAGGGTAGGAAGAATTTCAAATGGAATCAAGCCTGCCAGACCATTTTTTGGGGAATTATTGTGACACATGGAGACCCCACTGGGTTTGTCTAAACCAGTGGACGGGGAAGACCTATTCATCTACCTAGCAATGTCAACTCATGCTTTGAGCACAACACTGGTATGCAAGGAAGCTAGAATCCAGCTTCCCGTTTACTACATCAGTAAGCGATTCACTGGAGCTGAGATAAACTATCCAAAGTTGGGAAAACTAGCCTATTGCATGCTGACAGATCAACCCTTGAAGCAGATAATGTACTGTCCAAAGACGTCAGGATGACTCCTTAAATGGAACATTGAGTTGAGTCAGTACGATATCACTTATCACCCCCAGACGGCAATCAACGGACATGCATTGGCAAATTTCATTGTCGAGTTCACAATACGAGAAGGCGAAGAAGAAAATACTCCAGAAGTAGTGTCGCAGTGGAAACTGTTTATCGATGGTGCATCAAATTATTTCTGCTCAGGAGAGGGAGTTGTCCTTGAAACTCCCGAAGGGCGATCTATTTGCTACGCTCTAAGATTGGAGTTCCCTGCTACTAACAATGAGTGGAATACAAGGCATTAATAGCAGGACTGAAAATTATGGTGGAATTAGGAATAAAGGCTGTCCACATCTACAGCAACTCTCAACTAGATATTTATCGGGTGAAAGGGGAATATCAGGCTAAGGGGGAAAACCTTACCCCTTATCTGTCAAAGGCATGGGAATTTTAAATGACATTAAACACTATACCCACTATACCATAAGCCATATTCCGAGAAAACAGAATACGTAAGCAGATTACCTAGCTAAATTAGCCAGTTTCGAGGAAGCACAATCAGTAGGGTTGGTTCTAGTTGAGACACTAACGGCTCCTACCATAGATCAGATGGACTTTGATTGGATTCTAGAAACTACATATAAAGAGGAATCGTGGATTGGAGGGAGACTCCCTTAGGATCGGATTGAGCGGAAGAAGCTTCTTCGAAAGGTGCCACATTCACACTATAAGACGGAATGCTCTATAGGAGGGGATTCTTTACCCACTTACTCAGATGTGTAACCAACAGCGAAGCCAAGAGGATCCTCCGGGATGTTCACATTTGGAATGCAAGTCTCATATACTTATCATATTTCTAAACTTTTAGTGCTAAGTACATGACTAAATACTTTCCATAAATGAGTAAACACACAAAGCACGATCAAGTCACACAAAGAACGATTAAGTTACATAAGCGACTTCTAATCCCCTTTTTATTTAATTAACACTTTTATTGATTAAAACCTCTTTTATTAGTAAAAATTCATTTATTTAACAAAACTTCATTTACCAATCACTACTATTCATCTATACTTTTTCAATACTTCAAAAAGTATTCATATACTTACCTCAAATGGTATAAGTATATTCACAAATCATTTACGATATTTCTTACTTTAAACCTGTACTTTTTCTATCTTTTTTCAAAAGATTCCATACTTATAATTTCCTTAAAATATCCATTTTAAGGATCTAAGTACTTTTACAAGTTCATTCAAAAGGTTTAGTACTAATGTTACTTAAACATTATCACAACAAACCCAAACCTAAAACCATTTCATTTATGCTTATCTTTATAATATTCTTTTAAAGACCTATTTACATTCATAAGTATAAGCAAAAAGCGTTAAAGATGAATGCAACGACTCTGAATTTCACCGCTTTGATTTGCGAATATTTAATTGATTTTAAGTATTCAAATAATGGATTTTAAAACTAAAATAAAACTCTTTTAAATAATAAATAGTGATGGTAAATTAGTTCTCAAAATATATTTACAAAAAAAATTAGTTCGAAGAAAGATCGAAAATGTGACCGGAATACATTTTCCGAATTTTTGACTTTTTGTCGACTAAAAATTGTCAAAAACGTTGTTTACACTTTAGTATAACACACACATATATTTGTAAATAAGTTAGCATATTTTAGTGTGTGTGTTTGTGTGTGTATATATGTTTACTTAAGTTTATATAATCATGATGTGACATTTTCCTAAGCACTTAAAAATCGAAGATGAAAAGATGTCATGTTAACGCCCAAAATGGGCATCAACACCCAATAAATCTAGTAGAGATTAAATGAAGCATGAAACTAAAATAGAGCAAATAACATAAACGAACACACAGATTTTTATAGTGGTTCGACAATCTTGGCCTACATTCACTTCAAATTTTTATTGATCTTCCACTTGATTATTATTTGGAACAGATGGGATCCATTAGTATAAATGTGAAGAACAAAAATGGTAGAGCCTCGGCAGAGAAAGCAGGATCCCTTTTCTAACGCCATGCCTGCTTTATTTATAGGGGAAGATGTGCACAGATCGGACTGAAATTTTGGCAGAAGGTTCGGGATACCAAGACGAGGCTACCCAAAAATTTTCAAGGCCCATCGGGGCCCACCATAAGGATCGATATCGATCCCTATTAATGCATTCAAATGGGCGGTGATCCCTTTGAGGGATGCCCCATGATGTTAGCTACTTGCTTCCCAAATTTCATGAAATTCTGACATACTATTTGTTAGATACCGCATTTTCCATGAAGTATTGTTGCTTGAATTCTGATTTCTGCCAATCCCTCCAAAGGAATTTATGTCGATCCCTCCAACTTCCTCGAATTGGAATGAGATCCCTAGGGGGTTCTCCACATGTTGTACTAAGCTTGGACTCCAAGTTTCATGTTGATAGCATGTGTAGATTTTGAGTTACCGACCGATCATCGCTGTAAATTTGAGTTGTGGAATCGATACGATATGATCCATAGTGTATAATATGGATCATACCTGATCCATCTTCGGGGAGTAGTGAGCTTTCATGCTTCTGCTTCATATTATCATCAATTCTTGATTTTTGGACCCCACAATCATCGCTCTAAGCTACTGGCCTTGATGACAGTCGAGTCTAAATTGTCCAGTCAATCTGATTATAGCCAGGCCAAAAGGCCGGATAACACTTGCCCCCAAAGTACATCTTGTTGCATACATGACGTGCTTTGAATCAAAGAAAGTTAGAGTCGTTGGAAACAAATTCATCCAGTTTCCTAAATAATCGCTATCCTTTCATTGAATTATCTTCCCAAAGTGTTGTATCTCTCTTTGATCATCATGACGCTTGGTCGATTTCTTATAGTATAAATTCTGGGTTATATTCCATTAGTTGCTATCTATGTCCGGTTCTACAACACTAGTAAGCTTTGGCTATATGATCTAGTCTTTTCTTTAATAACTCGTGGTGAAAATTTAATTTTTATCAATTTCAAGAAATCGAATTTTTTAAATATGCATGTGCACGTTCAGGTACACGTTCTTGTCATTGGCTCTTAGATGCGTTTGTACGCTCACGAGTCGTCACTAATTCCTTCTTGTTTAGTTGAAATTGGATTACAGGGGTTTTAATAAGTCATTCGATGAGAGGGGACTTCAAGTTCTACAGGGATGACAGTTTTGGTCCCATAAGTAAGGGCGAATGAAGTAGGCCGGTCGTGGACTTGTGGGTGGTTCTGTAAGCCTATAATGTCATTGAGAGTTCATCCACCCATTTGCCTCTAGCCTTTTCCACATATTTCTTCATAATGGACTTTATGATTTTTTCCATAGCTTCAACCTGTCCATTTGCTTAAGGGCGAGCAACTGCCGCATATCTCTTTTCAATATGATGCCGACGGTAGAAGTCTTTAAATTTAGTGCTATCGAATTGGGTTCCATTATCAGTTATAATGGTTTGTGGAAGGCTAAAACGACAGATGATGTTCCGGACAATGATGTTGATTATTTTCTTCGTCGTGATCATGGTTAAAAGTTCTGCTTCAGCCCATTTTGTGAAGTAATCAACAGCTATGATGGCGTATTTCGCACCACCTTTAGAAATTGGCAAGGAGCTGATGATGTCAATTCACCAAGTGGAAAACGACTATGGAGGGACCATTTGAGTAATTTACGTCGGTGGGGGCCCTTGGAATTTTTGAAAACTTCTGCCACTCGTCGCATTGAATAGCATGATCAGCTGCATCTCGATTGACAGTTGTCCAGTAATACCCATAGCGGAGTATTTTCTTTGTCAAGGTTTGCCCCCTGGTGTGATCGCCGCATTCTTCTTCATGGACTTCTCTCAAGACTCGTTTGATATCATCATGGGTGATACATCGAAATAGGGGAATGAAGAAAGCCCTTTCTATACATGACTCCTTGGATGATGCAGCGTGAAGCTTTAAGGATGATCTATCATTTTCATAACTCCTTTCAAAAAGAAATTCACCACTGTAGATAGTCTTTGATAGGAATCATCCATGACTCCTTTTCAAGCTTTGTCTCCAAGATCTTGTCGATCTCCATCTGCCAATGCTTGGAACGTTAAGTACTTCAACCAGGACAAGTTTATTTGTTGTGCATCCCCAGAACTGGCCAACTTGGCCAGTGACTCGGCTTTTCATATTGTTCTCTGAGGATGCGTGTAATGGTGTAATACTTGAAGTTGGCCTTTAGCTCTTGGACCTAGCTGAGATAAGGAGCTAGACACTGCCCCTAGCAAGATAATCTTCCCTAAATTGGCATACTACTAACCAGAAATCACAAAAGATATGTAAAGTTTTCACTCCCAGTTCTCTAGTAAGTTTGAGCGTGGCGACCAAGGCTTCATAGCTTCATTATTTGTTGCAGGGATGTCGAGTTTTAGGGCATAGTAGATCAATTGTTCCTCAAGAATCAATAACACGACTTTGGCGCTAGATCACTAATCGTTGGATGCTTTATTCATGTACATTTTCCATCGGTTACTCAGTTCTCCACTACTCTCTCTGGAGATTCGTCTGGTGCAGTGAATTCAGCTATGAAGTCCGCCGATGTATGTCCTTGGATAGATCTCTGAGGGAGATAAATAATATTGAATTGGTTTAGCTCGATATTCCATTTGAGCAAACTTCCAAACGTCTAAGGTTTATGTAGGACCTGTCATAACGGATGGTCGGTATTGACGTTAATGGGGTGAGCCTGTCAATCGCTTGCTTACATAATATACTTGCCTTTGGATCCGTTTCTCTTCGCACAACATTGTGGTGCTTATGACGTGCACCCATATAGCTAAATAGATGTATAAATCTTTGTGATCCGGTGGCATGGACAAGATGAAATGTCTCTCTAAGTGATCCACCAGAGCTTGAAATGCGTTAATGCAGCCTTGCATCCATTCAAAGTTTCTTTTCCATCTCCTGATTAGGTCGAAGAAGAGAGTACACTTACCGGTGGCCCTGGAGATAAAGCGCCTTAGGGCGACAACCTTGTCATTTAAGCCCTGTACCTGCTTAATCGTCTTCAGTACCTAGATATTTTGAATTGCTTGAATCTTCTCAGGATCGACTTTGATTCCGTGAGAGATGACGGTGAAACCTCGAAATTTCCCTAACGTAGTGCCGAAAGAGCAAGGGATTTAGTTTCATTTCACATTTTTGTAGAATACTGAATATCTCCGCTAAGTCATCGATGTGGTCGTTTGATCGTCGTGACTTCACGAGCGTATCATCCATATATACTTCCATCGATCGTCTGATCTAATCTTTGAACATCCAGTTGACCAGTCTCTGGTAAGTAGCTTTAGCATTATTTAGTTTAAACGGCATCACAACATAATAATATAGCCCTAGATCGGTAATGAAGCTGATGTGCTTCTGGTCGAGGACGTGCATCAGGATCTGGTTGTACCCTGAGTACATATCCATAAAAGAAAGCAGTTCATATCCAGCGGTTGAGTCTACCAACTGGTCGATCCTAGAAAGTGGAAAGCTGCCTTTCGGGCATGCCTTGTTTAGGTCTGAGTAGTCGAGGCATGACCGCTACTTTCCATTAGCTTTTCTCACAAGAACTGGATTGGATGCCCATTTCAGGCAGAGGATGTCACGTGTAAACCTGTTGTTTTTTAGTTTATCCACTTCCACTTTAAGTCCAGTAGACCTCTCTGGATCCATGACGCGTTGCTTTTGTCTCACCGGGACATGCCTCGGGTCGATATTCAATGCATGGCTCGCGATAGTCGGTGAAGTCACATGCATGTCAAAATGGGTCCAAACGAACACATCAAGATTCATTCATAGAAAGCCAGCTAATTCCTTCATCATCGTTTCTCTGAGCTGTGATCCGATCTTCAGTACCCGTGATGGGTCGCCATGGCTGACTGTAATGTCAACTTTCAGCTCAGCAGGTGCAGTCTTGGATTATTTGAGTTCAAATGTAACTATTTTGCGTAACAATCAATGTGGAATCTGGTTAGGACCGTCAATGATGGCGGTCACTCCGATCAAATCCTATAACTTATCATGAGTTATTAAGTCTGATAGTGAAGGGCTCTAAATGCTTTGAGCGATTATCTGCAAATGGCCAAAGATCAGGCTTAGAATCACGTTGAAGCAAATGTCGAGTAGGGGTCAGCCTCGAGTTGCGTGCAGCTGCATAGCCGACTCTTGCTTTGAGTTTGAATCTGCTTGTGTATTCGAGTAACGTGCTTTCCATTAATGTACTGGCAATATATTGCTCGTCGTTTAGGTTGGAATGTAATCAATTGCCCATGAGCTTGGGCATCGATTCGATGATCTATCTCTAGGCATCCTTTCGACCGTAGCCTCGAGTCATTGTAAACACTATATATAAGTTACAATACTGAGCTATCATAGCCAGTCTTTGGATGATCACACTTTTGCTCCCAGTTTCGGTTTGATAAATGCAGTGCATGGATGGTCGAGTCTCGTTCTAGCTATGTTTATCCTCCTACCTAAGCTCCAATGACATAGAGTTGATCGATGAATGGTCGGTTCACATTAATATTGTTTCTCGCTCGTGCCCTCAAGTCCGGGGCATACATTGATAAGTAGGAAGGCAAGCCATGTCCACTTTAGCTTTACACTCTTTCCCGTTGAATCATGGGATCAGGTTAGTTGATGAAAGGCCGAGTCTCGCCTATCCTGGATTGTATTCTGGTTTTTCCTTCCAAGGGGAATACTTCGATGCTCCATCGGATTTCGGGCATGAGTTGGGTACTGGACGGTCAACCACGTCCACTTTGATTCATATTCTCTAATTAGATCTAGGGGTAGAGTTGGCTCAGGTGCAGTTGGGTCATGCTCATCCGGTTTCATACTCCTCCTAACGGATCGAAGGAGGGTGCTGGAGAATTAATGATCAAGTCTTTGTAGTTTATTCTCCTATCCGCACTCTAGTGATCATAGTTTTTCGGGGGACATCCAGGTCACATCTGTTTGTGCTTAGTGTGGATCAATATTGGCCGTCGACCCGTCGACAAAATATTATCAGTCGCCCCTAACATCAGACGTTGTTCTAATTAGTTTTGTATTAAGGCCTCCTTACGGTCGTTGCCTTAAGTCGTAAAGAACACTAAGCCGGAGCTATAGTGAGCTATCGTATTCAGCTTTTAGTGATTTGTACTCCTACCCCCGGTATAGATTTGCGAGGCCATAGCTCAGACGGTCGAATTCCATCCTTAGCGAGTTTATACTCCTCCTGTCGATTTCAGGTCAGAGTTTATGGAACAGAGAACGGTCAAAATCCACTCATCTATTCATTCATGTTTATAATCCAGTCAGCACTCTTGGGACTTAGATTTATTTTGTGGAATAGTGAACGATCGAAATCAACTCATCTATTCATTCATGTTTATACTCCAGTCCACACTCTGGGGACTTAGAATTATTTTGTGGAATAGAGAATGGTCGAAATCCACTCATCTATTCATTCATGTTTATACTCCAGTTCGTGCTCTGGGGACTTAGACTAGTTTATACTCCAATCCGCACTCTGGGGACTTTAGAGTTGTTTCGTGGGCAGTCGGTATCCGCTCGATTTATGTTTATACTCCAATCCACACTCTGGGGACTTAGAGATGTTTCATGGGTAGTCGGTATCCGCTCGATTTATTTTTATACTCCAATCCACACTCTGGGGACTTAGAGTTATTTCGAGGGCAGTTGGTATTCACCCGATTTATGTTTATACTCCAGTCCGCACTCTGGGGACTTTGAGTTGTTTCGTGGGCAGTCGGTATTCGCCCAATTTATGTTTATACTCCAGTCCGCACTCTGGGGACTTAGAGTTGTTTGATGGGTAGTCAATCACACCCGTTTTTGATTTATACTCCATCTACCAAGTCGCGGTAAGAGTTATCAAATGAACGATCGAATCACGTTCATTTATGGATTGGAATTCTGCCCCCAACATCAAGGAAATAACTTGGCAAGTGAGACGATCGATTCTTATCCGCTTGGTGGTTGTAGTTCCTCTTGTCAAGTTAAGGAAGGGAGTATGCGATGGATTGTAGGATCATATCCATGCTTGGGTTGGATGGTTAGGTCACATCTACCTCAAGCTACAGTCCATTACATGTATTGAGAGCAGCAGTCGGTGAGTAGGCAGTCGGTCATGCCTACTTTAAGTCGAGCTTTGGAACCGTCTCCTATGTTTAGGGTAGGAGTTAATGTCTGGATGGTCGAATCGCGTCCACCATAGTTGAACCTCGGTCATGCTGAGCTTCGGGAGAGGCATAAGTATTTTAGCAAATTTCAAGTATGAGCTGGGGAGTGGATGGTTGGGTTGCATCCACTCCAAGTCTTTCTTTGGTCTCCAAGCCAGGCGTGGAAGTTGATGAGTGGACGATCAGTCGTGTCCACTTTTTGCTGGATCCCGACCTTATCGGGCTTTTCCATTTAGAGTCCTTGGCCTTAAGTCAGGGGCATATGGTAGCTGATGAGCAGTCGAATCATGCTTATCTTGATGAAACTCCAAAGGTCCGATCATGGTCCGCAGAGATTGGTTGGCGCCCAACTCTAAGTTCCAGGTCACCTGCATCGTTTGGAAGTAGTTTATTTCAAGTTGGTAGTAGTTCCCAACACAATTGAAATTGAAATATAATTAATTCAAAGAAGATCGAAATAAATCTCATTGATAAGTGAAGCAACAACGTGTGCTCGCTATTCCACTTTGCCCCCAGCTCCTTTCAATGGGATGTCGACCGTCGGTGGTCTAATTGATAATTAGTCTTCTTTATTGATAGGCATCGGATGTTCCCTGTTCGCCATTCTACAGGGCTTTCACATATTGTTGAATTTTTCCTTTCCGAATTAGCTTTCCGATCACATCTCAGAGGTGTTTGCAATGGTCAGTGTTAGGACCGTGTGCATCTTGTAATATACAACATTCCTCGGATTTTCTCTGGGCTTTTGTTGACTCTCTCGAGTCTGGTTTTCAGTACTACTCCAAGTTGTGAGTCTCCAAGTAGATGTTTTTGATTGAATCGTTCAAAGGAGTATATGAGTTGAATTTTGAGATTCTGGGTCATCTCTTGGAATATGAGTCCTTAGCCAACGAGCCTGTATTGTTCTTTCTCCTAGTTTGCTATACCTCCTTCTTGCTTAGGTTATGATTCACTTTGCAACAGAAACGATCCAAGGTCGTAGGAGGCTCTCCAACTAACTAGCTGCCAAAATCTGTCTTGGGGTCGATTCCCCTCATCCCCTGATTCACTAGAGCTATTTTTTAGAAATGGATCGTACCCGATTTATAGTTTTTTAAATGGATCGTACTTGATCCATATTTTTTTGGTATAGGGATCAGTCACATAGGCTTTTGACAGTGGGATTGGTTGTATAGGGATCAGCTGAATTGCCTTGGTGAGGGATCGGTAGTTTGCCATATGAGTGGGATCGACGTACGAAGTATGGAGGGATCGGTATTGATGTCTTTCCAAGGGATCATTATTGATGTCTTTCGAAGGGATCGGTATACATATATGTTGAAGGGATCAGTATAAAAGTATATGGAGGGATTGGTACTGACGTCTTTCAGAGGGATCGGTATTGACGTCTTTTAGAGGAATCGACCATCATGGCCTTGAGAGAGGAATCGACCATTACGGCCTTGTCAGAGGGATCGGCCATCACGACTTTGAAAGAGGGGTCAGCCATCATGACCTTGTGAGAGGGATCGACCTTCATGGCCTTGAGAGTGGGGTCGGCCATCATGGCCTTGAGAGAAGGATCGACCATCATGGCCTTGAGAGAAGGATCGACCCTTTGCTAACTTGAGTGCAAACTTCAACATATAATCCCAAGAACTTGCATACACGAGTGAATCTGATCCCTTCCAAATAGACATTAACACATGAACGCATGAACAACTCTAAACAAGAACACAAGCATCATCATTCCAATCAACTCCGCATGAAGTTTATTTAATTCTTCTAACCATGGCTATCAGCTTGTAACATCCCCTATCTGGAGGCCTTAAGCTAAGCGCTACAGATGTTGCAGTCATCCATAGTATTAACTTCCGGTGACCAAATACGGTAATGTTAATGGTATCCATAATATCAAAAGCACATGAATATGAAACAAAATCACAAATTAAAAAAAACATTTTTGATTACATTTCCAAAACATGTTCCATATTCAAATTACATAATCCCATCGTTTTCCCAGGTTTAGATAAAATATAGTTATTGCATAAATACGCCAAGAGCGACATATGATGATGCCCCCTTGGTTAACCAAAGTACTATATATTTATATACGCAACACAATAGAATCAATTCAAAATAAAACAACAACTCCTAATTAGCTATCTGTCAGCCACCTGATCATCACCCGAAGCTTTATTCGCCAGTCCTCCTAAAACCTGTAAACCTTAACCCTCAGCCCACTCTAATCAATTTTGAGGACCTGAGAGTTTAAGGGGAAAACATAAACTTCAAGTCAGACATAAAGCCCGGTGTGAATAATACTATACATCTCGGTTATTTGATATTAAGTGAGACCACGCCGCTTCGGTGAATGGGTTTCCCCTCACAAATATCCTTTTTAAAACATATCTTTTGCAAATTAAAATCCTGGAACCAAAACGGGTTAAATCTGTAAAGCAATATCATGTATTTGTACACATCGGTTATCAAATGGACTATCTGTTTATACACTATAGTTTTGTTTGTCTAACTACTAACCTTTGGCTGACTCGAGCCTACCAAAAAAAACATAAAAATCTAACATCTGTTAGATACTCCTCTTCTGGATGGTCTGTTCTTACTTACTTCTCTAGGTCTAACTGATCCTAATGGGTTTGCAGGCTCACCAATAACCTGTCTTTCCTTTTTAGATTCCTTTCTGTGTGTAAAATAATTTTAGTCTCACCTGTGACAAAGCCCTACACACTGGAATTTTGGACCTATTTTAGCTAGGGGCTACAAGCTAAAGTATAGGGCGTGACCTCATACAAGTCCCATCTGGTATTCTAATATCTGAGTCATATTACTTAGGGCTATCTACCCATAAAATTTTCCTTGAAAACCTTTTCTTTCATATTAATTTAAACCTTTAAATCATTGTTTAAACAAGGAAATTATTTATGTATACTCTTTACACAAAACATTATTGATGAAAACGTTTAACTTTCGAAAGTACCCCTTTCAAATCCTTTGAAAGTATCCCTTCCGAAATCATTTAGGACTGCCCCTTTTTGATACAAGTAAAACCATAGGCCGAAGGCCAAAGCATAACTTTAAAAATCAAACCTTTCGATACCATTCATATTTATCCTTCCGAAAGCATTAAAAAACATCTCCTTCGAAAGCTTTAAAACCTTAGACATCCTATCTTTAAAACACTTAAACATTGCCTTACGAAACCATTGGAAAACCTTTCCTTTTAGACCATTCGAAACCATTGAGGAACCACCCCTTAGAAACCTTTCTTTAAAACATTTCGAAAGCATTAAGACATCAAGCCTTTCGAAAGCATTTGGGTTCAATTTATAACATGTGGAAACACCTTTCGAAACCATTAAAACTATCTCTTTCGAAACCATTTGGGTTCTACCTTTTATAGAGCAAAAGTGTCATTAAAACATTTAAGTAAAGAAGTGATGGTTGTAACACCTCCTTACTTGGAGGCCAAAACTAACGGCTACAGACGCTGCAATCATCTATAGTTATTAACCTTCGGTGACCAAATACGGTGGTGTTAGATTCATTGATACACAGAAACACATGAATATGGAAAAAAATTAAACCTCAAACAAAATCACATTCCATTTCAAAATAATTCCAATTCATTACATAATCCCATGTTCGCAAATCACGTTCAGAGAAAATATATTTATTACAACATACGCCAAGAGCGACATATGAAGATGCCCTCTTAGATGATCAGAGTTTATACAGGCAATATGAAAACTTGTCCTTTACAAACAACACATCGGAATCAAAGGATAATAGAACTCTAAATAGCTATCATGCCTCTTACACGTCTTCGAGAGCTTATTCATCTTAAGAGGTACTTGAAAACCTCAACTCTCAAACTACTCAAAATCAATTGAGTACCAGAGAGTTTAAGGGAAAAACATTAATTCTGAGTCAGACATAAAGCCTGGTATGAATAGTAATTTACCATCTCAAATCATTTAGATATCTAGTGAGACCACGCCGCTTAGCGGAATGGGTTTTCCCCTCACTAATATCCTAAAACCTTTACAAAACCATATACTGTGCTCCTACAACCACAATGGTTAAAACAATTTAAAACAGTATAATATGATGATATGCAAAACACATGAATCAATTCTAGATTACCCATCCCCATTCATTTTGACTATCTATCTCAATTATAGTTTCTAGGGTTACACTTAACCTATTAGTTTTCATGGGCTGACTAATAACTAGTAAAATATATAAGGAATTTCTGTCCAATTACATAGTTTTCATGGGATCACTAAGAACCTATTGGTAACTCCAATATCTTTACTCTTATCCTAGTTTTCATGGGTTGACAAGGAATCTATTGGTGACCCCAATATCCTTTCTTCTTACCCGAGTTTTCACGGGCTGACTAGGATCCTATTGTGATCTGTCAATATCTTAATCTAGATATAGTTTTCATCGGCTAACTACAAACCTACTAGCTCCTGCCAGTATCAAATCATAGTTTTCATGGGCTTACTATGAACATGTCTTTTTGACATCTTCCTTTATACATAGTTTTGGGCTAACTATGAACCAATTGGCCCCTGCCAATATCTTTTCCTATACACAGTTTTCATGGGCTTACCGAGCACCTATTGGCCCCTGCCAAAATCTTTCTTTTATATTTTAGCATCCTATATTCTGGTCTTTCTGAACTCCTGGATGCAATTCTACTTATTCAGGAGTTTAATCAATTTATATTCACTACTGGGTTAACCTAGCTGGTTCTTTTACCCATTATCCCTAAAATGTAGTTATGGGTCCATTATAAAGTGAATATATTTATATTTGAAGAAGCAAACATAAGAACATAGAAATACCACTCCTGTGGGTTTAATATAAAACATGGTTAATCTCTTTAACCTATTATTTTATCAAAGAAAGCTTCTTCTCAAAACCAATATTAGCCATGAGTTTCATCTCTAAAAATAGAGTTTGGGTTACAAAACCTTTCGTCACCCTCGAAACCTTGCTTTCGACTTCATAGGATAACCTTCTTCGAAAGCATTAAAATCTAACTTCAAAATATTAAGCTGCTTGCCTTTTTAGTACTTTAAAATCTTCCTTTAGAAACCTTTTGATTGTATTAAAGTATTAACATTTAACTTTAGAAGCATAGCTTCAAAACCAGTTGAAAGTACCCATTTCGACACCATTGGAAGTAACCCTTCCGAAATCATTGAAAGTCCCCCTTTCTAAACCATTGGGTTTATACTTAAAACATTATTTGGGTCAAGAATATATACGAAAGCATCTCTTTCGAAACCATTATTTATCATAAAAATATTGGGGATAACCTGATGGCGTCGGCACCATCTCTTTCGAAAGCTTTAAACCATTTAAACAATCATTAAAGGACAGTGTCGAAACCCTTTTCGACACCATTGCCTTCGAAATCCTTGGACCCTTTCAAAAGCATTTAGGAAGAAGCTTAAAACGTCTTTTAAAAATAAACACTACCTTTCGAAAGCATTGATGACTTCAACATCATCGAAAGGCTAAAGAACGGCAGTAGGGTTTCGACTAGGTCAGAACCCCTTCTTTCTAAACATTCTTTCATAAGTAAAGGAACCAAGTCGAAAGCAAACTTAAGTTAATGGCAACCCTTTCGAAACCTTTTAAAAACTCTTACGAAACCATATGCTTCGACTCCTTCGAAGGCTAAAACAAAACAAAGGAAGGCACTTCTCTTTATAAAAAAAACCAAGATAGCGAATCCCTCGGAAGCTATGCTTTCGTCACCTTACCTTTCGCCTTCCTCCAATCCGCTACGTACCATCTTTGTGATACCTTGTGTATTGGTTTCGGTTTAATAGGTTTCGACTGGGTTGAAGACGAAAGCTTCTATGTTGAAAGTTATTCCAAAGTTGGCGAAACCCTATTTTTTGAGTAAACTTGGTTTAATACTATTTAAAGCAAATCTTTTTCTAACTAACCTGCCACGTGTAAACTCCAGATTGGTTACCTTAACATTTTCAAATTCTTTTCCAAAATAACTGCCGCTAATTTTAAATCTAAATCATGGTTAAGTTAATCAATTAAGCCCTTCCATTAAGCAAAACCAATTTTACAAAGAAGTCCCTCTTCTAAGATAATTTAATTTGCGTAGCAAATCACTTTGGAAAAATCCCCAAAAATTCCAAAAATTCATTTTAATCATGTTCTAACATATCAAAATTCCAGACCCAAATTCTTAATATATTTTCCAAAACAAATTTATAAACCCAAGTAACTATATTCTCCATTGAAAATTCATAAGTCATTCCCCATGGCTTGGAAAATTATAAAAATTGAAACCCAACTACAAAATAATGTTTCCCATAACATAAAATTTTCCCATGACATTTAAACATCATTAAATCTCGATTTTGCCCTCAAACCGTGCATAACCTCTTTTAAACAATCTTGTTTATACCATATAATTCATAACTCAAGCATATCATCATCCAATATATCATAAAAAAAATTTACCCTTAAATCCGAAATCATATGATTATAAAAACCAAAATAGAGATGGAATTATTATTCACCTTGATTTAGATAAGGAGAATGGATTGAGATTGATTTTCCCTAAGCTTGATTCTCTAGCTTCTAATTGAATTTCTTCTTCCTTAATGGTCGGCCACACCTTCTTATGTTTAGTTTTCAAAATGACGTGGATTGGTAGTGAAATGGTAGGAACGGATATATATGGGTAAGGGTTATGGGCGGAAAATTTCCTAATATACCCTTATGTAATTTAATTAACAAAACCCCATTCTTAAGCCCATTAATTCTTTTATTAGGCACGACCTTAATTAAATTTATGCAAATCTCAACCCCTTTATCACTTAGCACTTACATTATTTTATTTTATTTATCTAATTAAATCTCCTGAATAATGTTATCAAAAATTAGGGGTGTTACATGCTACCCTCCTTAAAGAATTTGGTCCGTAGTAAGGACTAAATACTAAACATAGCAATCATCTGTAACGACTCCTAACAACCATACTAGTCTACCTGACGAGTAATTGTCTATATAAATCTAATATAGACATACCCTCAAAGCAGATCAAGATAAGTATTTTGAATCCTGTTCTCTGTCTCCCAAGTACAGTCCTCGTTGTCGCTCCACTGAACTTTCACCAACTTGACTGTCTTGTTCCTCAATCTTTTCCTATCTCTCACAACAAACCGAACTGGTTGTCTAACAAAAGTCAAATTAGACTCTACTACTAGATCTTCCAACCCTGTCAGAGGAATAGTGGCCTCTGGATCATGCACATACTTGCGAAGATGAGACACATGAAACACGTTATGGACACGTGCCATACTGCTCGGAAATTCTACTCTGTATGCGAGCTTTCCAATCCTTTCTATAATCTGAAATAGACCAACATATCTAGGTGCTAGTTTCCCTGACTTCCCAAACCGTACCACACCCTTCATCGGTGATACCTTAATGAAAACCCTATCTCCCACTGTGAACTCTAGGTCTTTATCCTCTTATCTGCGTAACTCCTCTGTCTGGATTGAGCTTCCTTCATCCTTCCTCGGATCAACTCAATCTTCTCTGACACCTCCCTAACCAAATCTGAACCTAAGACCAATCTGTCTCCAGTCTCTAACCAACATATAGGGGATTTGCATGGCCTTCCATACAAAGCTTCAAAAGGCTCCATTCTTATACAAGTCTGGTAACTATTATTATAGGAAAAATCAACCAAATGTAGGTGAGCCTCCCAAGATCCACCAAAATCCAACACACACGCTCTCAACAAATCCTCGAGTACCTTATTGACTCTATCTGTCTGCCCATCCGTCTGTGCATGATATGCAATACCCATTTTGAGCTTAGTGCCTAACACATCCTGTAGGCTTTTCTAGGATTCACTAGTGAAAAAAGCATCTCTGTTGCTGACTATGCTACTAGGAACTCCATGAAGTCTAACTATGTTCTTCATGAACAACTTCGCCAAAACTGGTGTCGTCCTGGTCGATTTTACTAGAATGAAATGGGCACTCTTGGTCAACCTATCCATAATAACCCATATACTCTCATTTCCTCTGCTTGACCTTGGCAACCCATCTATAAAATCAATGGATATTGAATCCAATTTCCAAACTGGAATCTCTAAAGGCTGAAGTAACCCACTCAGCTTTTGATGTTTGGCTTTCACTTGTTTGCAGTTTACACATTGCCTAACCCACATGCTAACATCTCTCTTCATGCCTGCCCAATAGAAGCACCTCTTCATATCTTGATACATCTTATTCCCTCCAGGATGAATCATAAACTTGGATCGATGGGATTTCTCAAGAACTTCTCTTCTCAAGTTCTCAACATCTGGAACACATAAGCGTCCCTTCTTTCTCAACCATCCTCTCTGGTCAATACAAAAATCTTTCAAATCATCGATCTCAGTTCCAACATCAAGCCTTCTAATCCTCTCGGCTAATAATGGATCCTCCTTCTTCTTAGAATAAATTCTCTAGATCAACATTGGTTGAACTTCTAAACAGGAAAACATGACAGTACTCTGACTAGAACTAGCAGTCGATCTTAACTGCACACCACAGCTGGCCAAAACTTCTAGATCCTTCCATTCTGCCAACATAGCCAACACCATATTCTGATGTCTTCTGCTAAGAGCATCAACCACTTTATTACCTTTCCCTGGTGTATACTCTATACCAAATCATAAGCAGCCAAAAACGCCAGCCACCTCTGATGCCTCATATTCAACTCCTTCTGAGAGAATAAATATCTTAAAGACTTATGATCTATATACAACTCAAATCTCTCCCCCAAGAGATAATGCCTCAAAATCTTCAAGGCAAAAATCAACGCAGCCAACTCTAAGTCATGAGTAGGATATCTCATTTCATGCAATCTAAGCTGTCTAGATGCATAGGCAATGACTTTTCCCCTCTACATCAACACTACTCCCAATCCAGTGCCACATGCATTAGTATATACCACCAACCCTTGGTTTCCTTCTGGAACTACTAACACTTGAGCATTGGTCAACAAATGCTTTAACTTAAGGAATGCTTCCTCACATTTGTTGGACCAAACAAACTTCACTTCCTTCCTGGTAAGCTTAGTCAAAGGCACTGCTATCCGTGGGAAATCCTTGATGAATCTCCGGCAATAGCCAGCAAGTCCAAAAAAACTTCTAATCTCGGTCACCGTCTTTGGTCTCTTCCAATTGTTCATAGTTTCGATCTTATCTGGATCAACTGACAGTCCTTTCTCTAAAACCACGTGACCAAGAAACTTAACCTCTTTCTTCTAAAAATGACACTTAGAAAACTTTGCCTTAAGCTGATTCTGCCTCAGCGTCTCTAGTACCACTCTAAGATGATCTTCATCCTCTCTTTCATCCTTAGAGTATACCAAAATGTCATCTATAAACACCAATATGAATATGTCCAAATACTCTAGGAAGACTCGGTTCATCAAATCCATAAAGAAAGCAGGTGCATATGTTAACCCGAGTGGAATTACTAACCACTCATACGAACCATAACTAGTCCGAAATGCTGTCAAAGGAATACTGTCCTCTGCCACTCTCATCTGATGGAACCCTGTCGCCAAATCCAACTAGGAAAACACTCTAGCTCCACTCAACTGATCAAACAGATCATCAATTCTCGGCAAATGATACTTATTCTTTATCGTCCTTTCGTTCAGCTTACAATAGTCGACACACATCCTCAATGACCCATCTGGTTTCTTCACGAATACCGCGGCCGCTCCCCAAGGCTAACTGCTTGGTCTAATAAAATTCCTTCCTTCTAGATCCACTAGCTATACCTTCAATTCCTTCATCTCAGTCGATGTCATCCTGCTAGGTGTCTACTTACAGGTTCAGATCCTGGCACAAGATCTATCTGAAACTCAATAGGTCATTTCGGTGGTAGACCTGTGACCAGCTCAAAGACATCTGCAAACTCTCTTGCTATTCGAACTTGACTTAGATCTTCTCCCACTTCCATTGCACTTAACAAAGCACCACTACTCCGGTCAGAATTCTCTACTGAGAATATAATTCAGTTATGACTATCAGGGTGTCTCCAAGATATCTCTCCATCCTGGCAAAATTTACTTGCCTCGTACATTCTCAACCAATCCATACCCAAAATGATTCCAAAATCTACGAAATTATATACATACAAATTGCATGCAAACTTATGACCTAACAAATCAAGTTCTAACGGTCACATCTCATTCACAGAGTTGCATACCCTCCTATTGGATTCGCAACCCTTAAGGAAGTAACAAGGTATGTGGCTTCTAAGCATAACCTATCAACCAAATACTATGATATAAATGAATGTGATGCACTGGTATCAAATAGTATCCTAACTGGTATACTCTGAATCAAAAACGTACATTCCATCACAGTCTTTGCCTTATTAGCTGCAGTAGGCTTAGCTGATGATCCAACAGCAAAAACTTTGCCCTTGTCCGCCCTGATTGGTTCTGGACACTGATTCTTATAATGCCCCACTTAATCATAGTTGAAGCACTTCACATTCTTCTTATCTACAGCCTTCTTCCCCTTGCCTGACCGGCAATCACTTGCATAATGACCCTTCTTGTCACATTTGTAGCATACTAACTCAGCCTTTTCCTTCTTGGCAGCATCCCCTTTCTGGGCTCCCTTCTTTCTAAAGAATTTCCTCTTCTTTCCTTGAGGACCCTAGGATTCAACTGGCTTCTCCCTAGTAGAAACAGTAAGCATCTCTTCATGGTGAATGTCCATCTCCACCACCACATTACAAGGTTCTCGGATATGGGTCATGGTCATTCTAGCAAGCTCGTTTCTCAGTCCTCGAATGAACCTTTCATTCCTTCTGACGTCAGTGTCAACCATAACATACCCATATCGAGACAGCTCATTAAACTTAGCAGCGTACTCGATTATTGACATCTCTCCTTGAACTAGATCCATGAACTTCTTCATTAACGCTGACTTAGCAACCTCAGACAGAAACCTCTACTCAAACCTCCTTCTGAAATCAGCCCATGTCAGCTCTTCCTCCGGAACTCCCGCAGCCACACAATTCCACCAATGAAGCGCTACCCCATGCAACTACCTAGAGGCCATTCTTCTCTTTTGCCCATCATCGAAGCCTAGATCATTAAAGATCCTATCACAGTGCAATAGCTAATTCTCAACTTCTACAGCATCCTCCATTCCAACAAACGGTTTTCCACCAAAACTGGTGTAATCTCTGCTTAGCTTAGCATAGTTATTCCCAACTGGAGCCACAAGATTTGCTCCTCCAATATTACCAGCAACCCCAGCTTGCTAAAGAATGGCTAACAACTAATACACCATCCTCGCATATATTAGCGGGTTTCCAGCACCTACATTGGCTTCAGCATTTGGGATAGCATTAGCCTGTCGACCTTGGTTCCTCCTGGTATTAGGTCGAGCATTTCCGTTGGTTATGGTGCTTCCTCCATCTAGATTTCCTTTTCCGTTTCCTACTTCCATATCTTCTTTCTGGTAAATCTATATATGAGCCTTAGTAAGATATAGTAGAACGGTCTAAGAGAGAGGGGAACACGTACTTATACATATCTATATATCAAATACAAGTACATTACCATAGCGTTAACCCAAACCTCGATCATTTCTAATTTATCGGATTATGTTTCAAAAAGCTTTTTGGTTTTACTTTTCTTTTTAAAGTTTCATAAACCTATGCTATGATACCAACTTGTAACATCCCCCTACTTGGAGGCCCAAAACTAACGGCTACGGACGCTGTAGTCATCCATAGTTATTAATCTTCGATGACTAAATACGGTGGTGTTAGATTCATCGATACACAAAAACACATGAATACGGAAACCTCAAACAAAATCACATTCCATTTCAAAATATTTCCAATTCATTACATAATCCCATGTTCGCAAATCACGTTCAGAGAAAATATATTTATTACAACATACGCCAAGAGCGACATATGAAGATGCCCCCTTGGATGATCAGAGTATATACAGGCAATATGACAACTTTGCCTTTACAAACAACACAACGGAACCAAAGGAAAAGAGAACTCAAAAGAGCTATCATGCCTCCTGCATGTCTCCGGAATCTTATTCGTCTTAAGAGGTACCAGAAAACCTCAACTCTCAAACTACTCAAAATTAATTGAGTACCCGAGAGTTTAAGGGGAAAACATAAATTTCGAGTCAGACATAGAGCCTGGTATGAATAATAATTTACCATCTCAAATCATTTAGATATCCAGTGAGACCATGTCGCTTAGCGGAATGGGTTTTCCCCTCACTAGTATCCTAAAATCTTTACAAAACCATATACTATGTTCCTGCAACCACAATGGTTAAAACAATTCAAAACAATACAATATGATGATATGCAAAACAAATGAATCAATTTTGGATTACCTATCCCTATTCATTTTGACTATCTGTCTCAATTATAGTTTCTAGAATTACTATTAACCTATTAGTTTTCATGGGCTGATTAATAACCAGTAAAAAATATATAAGGACTCCCTGTCCAATTACATAGTTTTCATGGGATCACTAAGAACCTATTGGTAACTCCAATATCTTTACTCTTATCCTAGTTTTCATGGGTTGATTAGGAACCTATTGGTGACACCAATATCCTCTCTTCTTACCCTAGTTTTCACGGGCTGACAAGGAACCTATTGACATCTGTCAATATCTTAATCCGGATATAGTTTTCATGGGCTAACTACAAACCTACTGGCCCCTACCAGTATCAAATCATAGTTTTCATGGGCTTACTATTAACCTGTCTTTCTGACATCTTCCTTTATACATAATTTTCATGGACTAACTATGAACCTAATGGTCCCTGCCAGTATCTTTTCCTATACACAGTTTTCATGGGCTTACCGAGAACCTATTGGCCCCTGCCAAAAGTTTTCTTTTATATTTTATTATCCTATATTCTGTTTTTCCTGACCTCCTAGATGCAATTCTACTCATTCAGGAGTTTAATCAATTTATATTCACTACTGGGTTAACCTAGCTGGTTCTTCTACCTTTTATCCCCAAAATAAAGTTATGGGTCCATTATAAAGTGAATATATTTATATTTGAAGAAGCAAACATAACAACATAGCAATACCAGGGTTTAATATAAAACAACGTTAATCCCTTTAACGTATTATTTTATCAAAGAAAGATTTTTCTCAAAACCATTACAAAAAATCATTTAATTTAGCCATGGTTTTCTTCTTTTAGAAATAGAGTTTGGTTTACAAAACCTTTCGCCACCTTCGAAACCTTGCTTTCGACTTCATAGGATAATCTTCTTTGAAAGCATTAAAATCTATCTTTAAAATATTTGGCTCCTTCCTTTTTAATACCTTAAAATCTTCCTTTCGAAACCTTTCGATTGTATTAAATTATTAACATTTAACTTTAGAAGCATAGCTTCGAAACTAGTTGAAAGTACCCCTTTCGACACCTTTGGAAGTAACCCTTCCGAAATCATTAAAAGCCCCCCTTTCGAAACCATTGGGTTTATACTTAAAACATTATTTGGGTCAAAGTGAATATAGACGAAAGCATCTCTTTCAAAACCATTCTTTATCATAAAAATATTGGGGAAAACCTGATGGTGTTGGAACCATCTCTTTCGAAAGATTTAAACCATTTAAACAAACATTGAAGGACAGCATCGAAACCCCTTTCGACGCCACTGCCTTTGGAACCCTTGGTCCCTTTCGAAAGCATTTAGGAAGAAGCTTAAAACATCATTTAAAAATAAACACTACCTTTTGAAAGCATTGATGACTTCAACACCATCGAAAGGCAAAAGAATGGCAGTAGGGTTCTGACTAGGTCGGAACCCCTTCTTTCTAAACATTCTTTCATAAGTAAAGGAACCCAGTCGAAAAAAACTTAAGTTAATGGCAGCCCTTTCGAAACCTTTAAAAACTCCTTCGAAGGCTAAAACAAAACAAAGGCAGGTGCTTCTCTTTTAAAAACAAACCAAGGTAGCGACTCCTTTGGAAGCTATGCTTTCGACACCTTATCTTTCGCCTTCCTCCAATCCACCACGTACCATCTTTGTAGTACCTTATGTATTGGTTTCGGCTTAATATGTTTTGAATGGGTTGAAGGCGAAATCTTCTGTGTCGAAAGGTACTTCCAAAGTAGGTGAAACCCTCTTTTCTGAGTAAACCTGGTTTAATACTATTTAAAGCAAATCTTTTTCTAACTAACCTGTCACGTATCAACTCCAGATTGGTTGCCTTAACTTTTTCGAATTCTTTTCCAAAATAAGTGCCGCTAATTTCAGATCTAAACCATGGTTAAGTTAATCAATTAAGCCCTTCCATTAAGCAAAACAAATTTTTACAAAGAAGCCCCTGTTCTAAAATAATTTAATTTGCATAGCAAATCACTTTGGAAAAATCCCCAAAAATTCCAGAAATTCACTTTAATCATGCTATCTAACATATCAAAATTCCAGACCCAAATTCTTAATATATTTTTCAAAACAAATTTATAAACCTAATTAACCATATTCTCCTGTGAAAATTCATTAGTAATTCCCCACGGCTTGGAAAATTATAAAAATTGAAACCCAACTTCGAAATCATGTTTCTCATAACATAAAATTTTCCATGGCATTTAAACATCATTTAATCTCGGTTTTGCACTAAAACCGTGCATAACCTCTTTTAAACAATCTTGTTTAAACCATATAAATCATAACTCAAGCATATCATCATCCAATATATCCTAAAAATGAATTTACCCTTAAATCCGAAATCATATGATTATAAAAACCAAAATAGAGATGGAATTATTATTCACCTTGATTTAGATAAGGAGATTGGATTGAGATTGATTTCACCTAAGCTTGATTCTCTAGCTTCTAATTAAATTTCTTCTTCCTTAATGGTCGACCACCTTCTTATGTTTAGTTTTCAAAATGACGTGAATGGGTAGTGAAATGGTAGGAACGGATATATATGGGTAAGGGTTATGGGAGGCAAATTTCCTAATATACCCTTATGTAATTTAATTAACAAAACCCCATTCTTATGCCCATTAATTCTTTTATTTGGCACGGCCTTAATTAAATTTATGCAAATCTCAACCCCCTTACCACTTAGCATTTACATTATTCTATTTAATTTATCTAATTAAATCTCCTGAATAATGTTATCAAAAATTAGGGGTGTTACAATGGTGTCGAGACCATCCTTTTGAAAGCATTGGAGAAGCGGCTAGGTTAAGGTAACCCTTTCAAAACCAATTTGAGACGAAGGGTAAAAAGCGGCAGTCAGGGGTTTTGACCCCTTCGAAAGCATTCATTTAAAACAAAAGGCGCAACCCATTTGAAACATTTCTTTCAAAACATCTGACTCAGCCGAAAGCCAACCAAGTCGAAAGTAGTTCCTTCAAAAGCAAAACAGACGCATTTTCAATTTAAAACAAAGCATGCTTCGATCCCCTTGGAACCTTTGGTTTTGACCCAGTGCCTTCCGCCTATATCCAATTCACTACATACCAGGTATCTGATATCATGTGCATTGGTTTCGATGGACTTGGAGGCGGAGGTAAGGGGTCGGAAGCCTGGTGCTGAAAGCATTGAAATAGGAGAAAGCATGTTGATTTGACTTTTTAAATTAACCCTTTGCACCTAACCTGCCTTATTTATCAAATTACGATTGGTTGCAAAATTTTCTTTTCTAAAAGTACTGCCAACTTTCAGAAATAACAATTTGAATTATTTACAAAATACCCATTCTCCTTTACATAAATTTATAAAACATTTAAGTCCCATACCTTAAATAATTTTATATATCCATTAAAACACTTAAGAAAATTCTACATAAATTCCTATAAGTCATTTTTAATATGTTTTCCAACATATATAAATTTCTGACCCTAAGCCAATAAAATTTGGCTGCAATTAATTTTTAGACAAAAAATAACATTTTCTTCACTAGAAAATTCATATAAAATCAACATTAATTCCGAAAATTATGAAAATTGAAATCCATTTCTAAATTATTGTTCTAATCTAAATTTACATTCGCAAGGCAATTGGATGTCATATAATAGGGTTTACATATCAAAACATATCAAAAAATCTATGTGAATTTGCATAAATCATCAACAACATATAGATATACAATTTTATCATCCAAAATATGGAAATACATTTGTAAATAATTCGGATTTCATGCTAAAAACCGAAAACCATTAAAAACTTGAGATGTAGTCATTATTCACCTTAGCTTTATGATTAAAGATGTGAGATTTGTTCTTGATTAAGTGATTTGATTCTCCCTCTTGAAATCCTAGATTTTATCTTCTCTTGAGCTTGCTAATGGTGGTGGCCTTAGCTTGTATTTTTGATTTGTGAATAATTGAGTGAACATGAGTGTTGAGGGGTTAAGGGTTTAGGGTATAAGGATGTGCCTTGTTCCTATTTTGCCCTTGTATATTTCCTAACCTTTTATTCTCTTTTTATTCTTTAGTTCACTTGTTTAACATGGCACGGCTACGTCTTATTTAATCACAAATTTCAATCCATTAATCGTCTTACATTATTTTATTTTATTTAACTAATTAAATATCCTAAGTAATGTTACTAAATAAATGGGGTCTTACAGACTCCCATCCTTAAAGAATTTCGTCCTTGAAATTACGATAAGGTACACATCAAAACAATCAAAGGTAAAACATACCATCAAACAAATCAGGATAAGAATCTCTCATCCTATTCTCAGTCTCCCAAGTACGGTCTCTCTCATCCTCACTCCACTGGACTTTAACTAAATTGATGGTCTTATTTTCGAGCCTCTTCTCATCTCTTGCGACTATGCGAACCGGCTTTCTGACTATAGTCAAATTTGGCTTTACGACTAAGTCATCTAACATAGTCGGTGATAAAGTAGTCTCTGGATCTTGAATACACCTCCTTAGATGAGAAACATGGAAAACATCGTGGACTCCTGCCAAACTGCTCGGTAACTCTACTCGATACGCGATTTTCCCGATCCTCTCAATAATAGGAAATGGTCCAATGAACCTCGGTGCCAACTTCCCTGATTTCCCAAATCGAATCACATCCTTCATCGGCGACACCTTAATGAAAACATGCTCTCCAACAGAAAACTCTAAGTCTTTCCATCTTTTATCCGCATAAATCTTCTACCTAGATTGAACTTCTTTCATTGTAGCTCGAATCAACTCAACCTTTTCTACAGCTTCTCTAACAAAATCCAGACCAAGAACCAACCTATCCTCGGTCTCTAACCAACAAACTGGAGATTTGCATGGCCTTCCATACAAAGCTTCAAAATGCTCCATCCCTATACTAGCCTAATAACTGTTGTTATACGAAAAATCGACTAGATGTAGATGGTCTTCCCATGATTCCCCAAAATCTAGCAAACAAGCTCATAACAAATCTTCCAAGACTTTATTAACTCTCTATGTTTGTCCATCAGTCTTTGGATGGTAAGCGGTACTCATCTTGAGCTTGGTACCTAAGGTATCCTGTAGTCTCTTCCAGAACTTTCTAGTGAATAAAGAATCTCTATCACTCACTATACTACTAGGAATCCCGTGCAGTCTAACTACATTCTTCTTAAACAACTTCGCTAATGCAGGTGCCGTTCCGGTTGACTTAATTGGAATGAAATTGGTACTCTAGGTTAACCTGTCCACAATGACCCATATGCTTTCATTTTCTCTATTAGACCTTGGCAACCCATCAATGAAATCCATAGAAATAATCCCACTTCCACACTGGAACGTCTAAAGGCTGAAGCGACACACTTGGCTTCTGATGTTCGGCTTTTACCAGTT
The DNA here is from genome assembly GCA_030737815.1 of Allium fistulosum. Classification (NCBI taxonomy): domain Eukaryota; kingdom Viridiplantae; phylum Streptophyta; class Magnoliopsida; order Asparagales; family Amaryllidaceae; genus Allium; species Allium fistulosum. The sequence continues at coordinate 858,568,401 of CM060903.1, forward strand.
GGCAGTTCAAACACTGCTTCACCCATAAGCCTACATCCCTCTTTGTACCTTCCCAGAAGAAACTTCTCATCATGTCCTGATACATCTTAGTTCCTACCAAATGAATAGTGAGCTTCGAACGATGGCATTCCTCCAAAACATCCTTCCTAATGTCTCCCACATTCGGAACACGCAATCTTACTTTCTTTCTCAACCACCCATTCCGGTCAAGACTAAAATCCTTTAAGTCATTGCTATCCATTCCATCCCTCAACTTTCTGATCCGTTCAGCCAACACTGGATCCTTTAGCTGTTTAGAAGCAATCCTTTCGATCATAACTGGTCGAACTTCCAAACATGATAACAAAGCAGTTTCTGTACTTGAACTACTCTTAGTTCTCCACTATACTCTGCAAGTCTCTAATGCTTCCAAATCTTTCCACTCAACTATCATTGCTAACTCCACATTCTGATGTTTTCTGCTAAGTGCATCTGCAACCTTGTTGCCTTTCCCCAGTGTGTACTCAATACCGAAATCATAAGCAGCTAAGAATTCTAACCACCTATGCTGTCTAATGTTTAGCTCCTTCTGAGAGAATAAATACTTCAACGACTTCTGATCCGTATAAAACTTAAATCTTTCTCTCAAAAGATAATTTCTCTACACCTTCAGCGTGAAAATTACCGTAGCTAACTCCAGCTCATTGGTTGGGTATTTGACTTCATGCGGTCTAAGCTGTCGAGAAGCATAGGCAATTACTCTACCCCTCTGCATTAACACAGCTCCTAACCTTATCCACATGCATCCGTGTACACCACCAAATCCTGAATCCCCTTTTGGAACAACCAACATAAGTGCATTAGTCAATAAGTGTTTCAGCTTCTGGAATACCTCCTCACACTTATTGGTCCAAACAAACTTCATATCCTTTCGAGTTAGCTTGGTCAATGGTGCCGCTATCCATGAAAAATCCTTAATAAACCTCCAATAGTAACCAGCCAATCCCAGAAAACTTCTTATCTCAGTCACGATTTCTGGTCTCTTCCAACTATTCATGGCCTCGATCTTAGCCGGATCCATTGATAACCCATTCTCTGAAACTACATGGCCAAGAAACTTCACTTCCTTCTTCCAGAAATGACATTTTGAGAACTTCGCCTTCAGCTGATGCTGCCTCAGCATTTCAAGCACTACTCTAAGATGAACTTCATGCTCTCTTTCATCCTTTGAGTACACCAAAATATCATCTATGAAAACTAATACGAACCTATCCAGGTGCTCTCGAAAAATCCGGTTCATCAAATCTACAAAGAAAGCCGGTGCATTAGTCAGTCCGAATAGCATCACTAATCATTCGTACGATCCATATCTGGTTCTAAACGTCGTCAAAAGAATACTATCCTCTGCCACTCTAAGCTGATGGAAACCAGTCACTAAATCCAACTGTGAAAATATCATGGCTCCACTCAACTGATAGAATAAATCGTCTATCCTAGGCAACGAATATGGATTTTTTATCGTTTTCTCATTGAACTTACGATAATCGATACATAACCTTAACAATCCATCCAGCTTCTTAGCAAACACTGATGTTGCTCTCAAAGGTGAACTACTAGGTCTGATAAAATTCTTGCCTTCCAAATCCACCAACTGCACCTTGAGCTCGCTCATTTCGGTAGGTGTCATCCTGCTTGGCGGTCTGCTCACTGGTTCTACTCTAGGCACCAAATCTATCTGAAACTCAATGGCTCATTTCGGTGGTAATCCTACTACGGGTTCAAAAATATCCGCAAATTCTCTAACCACAAAAACTCAATTCAGCTCGTCTTCTATCTCCACAACACCCAACAAAGCATTCACCTCAAAGCCAGGGTTTCCTACAGTATATACAATCTGCTCCCTACAGTCTGGGTGTCTAAGCGATATTTTCCCATCATGGAAAAATATCCTAGCATCATACTTACTTAACCAATCCATACCCAGAATAATTTCGAACCCTACGAAATAAAACACATTCAAACTGCAAACAAATGTATGACCCAACAAGTCAAACTTTAGGTGGTCACATCTCATCCTAAGTGTTGCATATCCTCCTATTGGATTTGCAACCTTTAAAGAAGTAATTAGGTATGAGGGTTCTAGGTTAAGCTTATCTACCAATCTACAAGATATAAAAGAATGCGATGCACTAGTATCAAACAGAACACTAACTGCCATACCAAAAATCATAAGCGTACCTCCCAACACTGCTTTCCCTTTTTCCCCTGCTATGGGTCTCGAGGTAGCTGGCTCTATGCATATACTTTGCCCTTCCCATCCTTAGTAGGTTCCTTGCATTGGCTCTTGTAATGACCCATCTGATCGCAGTTGAAGCATTTGATATTCTTCTTCCCGATCACCTTCTTTACCTCTCCAGATCGACATTCATTCGCAAAATGCCCTTTCTTGTCTTACTTAAAATAGACAACTTCTTTCTTTCCCTTCTTCACGGGTCTACCCTTTTGGGCTCCCTTCTTAGGAAAGAACTTTCTTTTCTGAATCTACCCCACCTGGACCTCCTTCGCCTTATTCTTCTCCATAGAAGCAATCATTTCCTCGTGTCTTAGAGCCATCTCTACCACAACATCACAAGGATCCCTGATATGAGGTAATGTAGCCCTGGCCAATTCAGGTTTCAATCCCATAATTAACTTCTCATTTCTCTTAATAACAGTATCAATAATGGCATAACCATATCTTTCCAACTCCTCAAACCTTGTAGCATGCTCTAACACAATCATCTCTCGTTGCTCTAACTCGGCAAACTTTCTGAGCAAGGTATACTTCACCATCACATACATGAATCTCTCCTCGAACCTCCTCTTAAAATCAGCCCATGTCATCGTTCCTTCATCCACTCCAACCGTCACACTATTCCACCAGTATAAAGCTGCTCTTGAAGCTGCCTTGAAGCGAGCCTTCTTTTCAGCTCATCACTGAGCCTTAAATCTATAATAATCCTCTCACAATGCAACAATCAATTCCCCACTTCTATGGCGTCTTCAGTCCCAATGAATGGTTTTCCTCCCAACTTAGCATAGTCCCCACTCAAAGCAGCATAATTGTTGACTACTGGAACTTCCTAGGCTCCTCCTCCAACTACTCCAGCAACAACCCTCGCTTGCATCTAATTCACGAAAAACTGATACATGGCACCCATGTCAACTTGCGGGACTTCAACACCAATATTTCCAGCTTGTGCCTGACCTTGGTCCTTCTAGTATTAGGTCTGGCATTTCCATCTATAGTGGTGCTTCCTCCTCCAACATTATCTCTTCGAGAATCCATATCTGCATTCGAACCTTTGTGAGATACAGAAGAATAACCTAATAGAGATAGGAGACTAGAGATAAAGCACATACTAATATATGGCAAGTACAAGTATGTTACTATAGCATTATCCCATAGCTCGATCTTATCTCTAATTCCTTAGGATTATATTCTTCAAAAATCATTTTTAGTTAAAGTTTCTCATAAACCTATGCTCTAAAACCAAGTTGTAACATCCCCTATCTGGAGGCTCGAAGCTAAGCGCTATAGATGCTGTAGTCATCCATAGTATTAACTTCCGGTGACCAAATACGGTAATGTTAATGGTATCCATAATATCAGAAGCACATGAATATGAAACAAAATCACAGATGTCAAAAAAACAACATTTTTGACTACATTTCCAAAACATGTCCATATTAAAATCACATAATCCCATCACTTTCCTAGGTTCAGATAAAATATAGTTATTACATAAATATGCCAAGAGCGACATATGATGATGCCCCCTTGGTTGACCAGAGTACTATATATTTATATACACAATACAACGGAATCAATTCAAAATAAAAAACAACTTCGAATTAGCTATTCGTCAGCCACCTGCTCGTCACCGGAAGCTTTATTCACCAGTCCTACAAAAACTTGTAAACCTCAGCCCTCAGCTTACTCAAATCAATTTGGAGCACCCGAGGGATTAAAGGAAAAACATAAACTTCAAGTCAAACATAAAGCCTGCTATGAATAATACTATACATCTCGATTATTTAATATTAAGTGAGACCACGCCGCTTAGAGGAACGGGTTTTCGCTCACTAATATCCTTTTTAAAACATATCTTTTGCAAATTAAAATCCTGCAACCAAAATCGGTTAAATCTGTAAAGCAATATCATGTATTTGTACATATTAGTTATCAAATGGACTATCTATCCATATACTGTAGTTTTGTTTGGCTAACTACTAACCCTTGGCTGACTCGGGCCTACCAGAAAAACATAAAAATCTAACATCTGTTAGATACTCCTCTTCTGGACGGTCTGTCCTTACTCACTTCTCTAGGTCTAACTGATCCTAATGGTTTTACGGGCTCACCAATAATGTGTCTTTCCTTTTTAGATTCCTTTCTTTGTGTAACACAATTTTAGTCTCACCTGTGACAAAGTCCAACACACTGGAATTTTAAACCTATTTTAGCTAGGGGCTACTAGCTAAAGTATAGGGTGCGACCCCATACCAGTCCCATTTGTTATTCTAATATCTGAGTTATTTTACTTAGGGTTATCTACCTATAAAATTTTCCTTGAAAACCTTTTCTTTCAAATTGATTTAAACCTTTAAATCATTCTTTAAACAAGGAAATTATTTATATATACTCTTTGCTTTACTCAAATCACCTTGCCATGTTACATATTCTTTACATAGAACCTTATTTATGAAAATGTTTAAACTTTCGAAAGTACCCCTTTCAAATCCTTTGGAAGTATCCCTTTTTGATACAAGTAAAAACTTAGGCCGAAGACCAAAGCATACCTTCCGAAATCATACCTTTCGAAACCATTCATATTTATCCTTTCGAAAGCATGGAAAAATATCTCCTTCGAAAGCTTTAAAACCTTAGACATCCTATCTTTAAAACACTTAAACATTGCCTTTCAAAACCATTGGAAAACCATTCCCTTTAGACCTTTCTAAACCATTGGGGAACCACATCTTAGAAACCTTTCTTTAAAACCTTTCGAAAGCATTAATACATCAAGCCTTCCGAAAGCATTTGGGTTTAATTTATAACATGTGGAACACCTTTCGAAACCATTAAAACTATCTCTTTCGAAACCATTTGGGTTCTACCTTTTATAAAGCGAAAGGGTCATTAAAACATTTAAGTTGAAAGCATTCCTAAGTAAAGAAGTGATGGTGTCAAGACCATCCCTTCGAAAGCATTGGAGAAGTGGTGATGTTTTAAAAACAAGGTAACCCTTTCGAAACTAACCTGGGTCGAAAGGTAAAAAGCGGCAGTAAGGGGTTTCGACTGCCTCGAAAGCATTCATTTAAAACAAAAGGCGCAACCCTTGAGAAACCTTTCCTTTAAAACATTTGACTCGGCCAAAAGCCAACCAAGTCGAAAGCACTTCCTTCGAAAGCAAAAGCAGGTGCATTTTCAATTTAAAACAAAGCATGCTTCGATCCCCTCAAAACCTTTGGTTTCGACCTAGAACCTTCCGCCTATATCCAATTCACTACGTACCAGGTATCTAATACCATGTGCATTGGTTTCGATGGAGTCGGAGGCGGAGGCGGAGATAAGGAGTCGGAAGCCTGGTGCCGAAAGAATTGAAACGGGAAAAAGCATGTTGATTTGACTTTTTAAATTAATCCTTTGTACCTAACCTGCCTTGTTTGTAAAATTATGATTAGTTGCAAGATTTTCTTTTCTAAAAGTACTCCTAAATTTTAGAAATAACAATTTGAATTATTTACAAAATACCCCTTCCCCTTTATATAAATTTATAAACATTTAAGTCCCATACCTTAAATAATTTTATATATCCATTAAAACACTTAGGAAAATTCTACAAAAATTCCTATAAGCATTTTTAATATGTTTTCCAATGTATACAAATTTCAGACCCTAAGCCAATATAATTTGGCCATAATTAATTTTTAGACCGAAAATAACATTTTCCTCACTAGAAAATTCATATAAAATCCACATTAATTCATAAAATTATGAAAATTGAAACCCATTTCTAAATTATTGTTTCTAATCCAAATTTAAATTCGCAAGGCAATTGGATGTCATATAATAGGGTTTTCATATCAAAACATATCGCAAAATTTATGTGAATTAGCATAAATCATCAACAACATATAGATATACAATTTTATCATCCAAAACATGGAATTTTTTTTGCAAATAATTCGGATTTCATGCTAAAAACAAAAAACCATTAAAAACTTAAGATATACTCATTATTCACCTTAGCTTTGTGATTAAAGATGTGAGATTTGTTCTTGATTAAGTGATTTGATTCTCCCTCTTGAAATCCTAGCTTTTATCTTCTCTTGAGCTTGCTAATGGTGGCTGGCCTTAGTTTTTATTTTTGATTTGTGAATAACGAAGTGAATGTGAGTGTTGAGGGATTAAGGGTTTAGGGTATAAGGATGTGCCTTGTTCCTATTTTTCCCTTGTATATTTCCTAACCTTTTATTCTCTTTTTGTTCTTTAGTTCACTTGTTTAACATGGCACGACTACCTCTTATTTAATCACAAATCTCAATCCATTAATTATCTTACATTATTTTATTTAATTTAACTAATTAAATATCCTAAATGATGTTACTAAAAATATGGGGTGTTACACAGCTCCCTTTAGATTTCCTTCAAATTTGAGTAGGATAGGAAGTTCGTCGGTAAATGACTGGATCTATCTTGCAAATATGGGAATCCATAAGTAGATGATGAGATCCAATCAAGCTGAGAATTCATTTCTCAACGAAAGCACCAAAATGTTGACGCCAAAAATGGGCATCAACACCTAATATAATCTAGTAGAGATTAAATGAAGAATGAAATTAAAATAGAGCAAATATCATAAATGAACACATAGTTTTTATAGTGGTTCGACAATCTTGGCATACGCCGACTTCATATTTTTATTGATCTTCTACTTGATTATGATTACAAGAATATTTGGATCAGTTAGGATCCATTAGTACAAAAGTGAAGAATAAAAATTGCAGAGCCTCGGTGGAGAAAGTAGGATCCCTTTTTTGATGCCATGCCTGCTGTATTTATAAAGGAAGACATGGACGGATCAGACTGAAATTTTGCCAGAAGGTTTGGGATACCAAGACGAGGCTACCCAAAATTTTGCAAAGCCCATTGAGGCACACAATAGGGATCGGTACAGATCCCTATTAATGCATCAAAATGGGCCGTGATCCCTATGAGGGATGCCCCATGATGTTAGCTACTTGCTCCCTAAATTTCGTGCAATTCCGATGTACGGTTTATGAGATATTGTATTTTCCGTGAAGTAGTGTTGCTTGAATTCAGATTTCTATCGATCCCTCCAAAGGAAGTTCTACCGATCCCTCCAAAGGAAGTTATGCCGATCCCTACAACTTCCTCCAATTGGAATAAGATCCCTAGGGGGTGCTCTACATGTTGTATTAAGCTTCTACTCCAAGTTTCATGTTGATAGCATGTGTAGATTTTGAGTTACCGACCGATCATTGCTGCAAAATTAAGTTGTGGAATCGATTCGATATGATCCGTAGTGTTGAATATGGATCGTACCCGATCCATCTTCGGGGAGTAGTGAGATTTCATGCTTCTGCTTCATATTATCATCTATGCTTGATTTTTGGACCCTATAATCATCGTTCTGAGCTACTGGCCTTGATGACAATCGAGTCTAACTTGTCCAGTCAGTCTGAATATAGCCGGGCCAAAAGGCCAGATAACATGTCTTAACATTTCACTTCTCTTGAAACATCTTGGTACAATAAGTGTTTAATGAATGTTGGTGTTAGGGGGACAAGGGGGGAAGCCCTGTTCCATGCATGTGAAACATGAAGGAGGGGGACATGGTGATGATGTGGCATAAGAGGAGTGAAGGGTAGTGTACTTAAGGGTATTAAGGTAATTTTGCTTATCCCATTTTCATAAAACCAATTTCAAAATTTTCTCTCTTACTTATCTTTTCATTTCTAACTTTTTTCAAAGTTTACCGCCTTCCTTAAGCTCTTTATGACTTCCTTGGTTTTTAAGAAAAGTTTAAAAATCATTCTTTTCCACTTTTAATTATTGAAAACCATTAAAACAACCTCCTTTTCCTCTCTACACCACCTCTCCTTTCAAAAAGCAAGCCTAGCCATTTCCCCCACCCATGGCTGAGCCATGCTCACCATAGGCCGAACATCCTTGCCACTATCAAGTCGCCAAAATCCTATTTTTCAAAATTAAAACAAAGGCCTAAGTCCGATTCAAGTCATAGTGCTATTTCTAAGTGTTTTAGTTCGCTTTTGGTGAGTAAAGATTGCCTTTCTCTTTAAAGTTTTAAATTTTATTTCATTGCTTACTTGGTTGTTAAATGGTCGGTAGTTTGGTAGGAAATAGCGTTGTTGTGTTTTACATATGTACATTGTATGCAATATTGATTATAGACATAGAAAATGAAATTAAAAGTTAGTAAAGTGAAAGTTGGGTTTTCTACTAGTTGTATGTTGTGATGGCATATATATATATATATATATATATATATGCGTGTGTGTGCACGCGTGCGTGTGTGCACGTTGTGTTTATGCATATGTTTTTATATGTTAAAGGAAAGTTAGTAGTTAAGGTTTTAAACCTTGTTTTCTTACTTTCTTTTCTAGAAATGTTTTTATAAAGTTTAAAAAACCTTATTTTGTTTTCCAAAATGTTATACTAAGTTCATAAAGTAGTTAAAGTATAAAAAATAAGAATTTTAAAGTTATTTGATATAAAAATAAAGTTTTGAAAATTACGGGTCATATAACGATAGTCGCTATGGGTGCAGTTTGAAAAAATGAACTTTTTTATGCAATTTAAAGCGTTTATACTTAATTTTATTTTTGAAATTATTTTCAAAACATAGTTTAAGTATGAAAAGGTAACTACTACTTATTATTTAATTATTTATTTATTTAATGATTATTTAATTAATTAATTGAGTTAAGATAATTAGAACCTAATCATTAATTAAGTTAGGGTAAATAGCACTTAAATATTAATTAAGTAAGTTAATTATAATTAGTTAATTAATTAAATATTGATTATTATTTACTGATTTATTTAAGGATTAATTATTATTTAATTATTAATTAAGGGTTTAAATATTTATTTATTACTAATTAAGTTAAGATTTAATTATTATTAAATAAAGGTTTAATTTATTATTTTATTAGTAATTAAGGTCTAATCATTTATTAATCATTAATTAAGAATTAAGTATTATTTAATTATTAATTGAGATTAACTTTTATTTAATTAATTATTTAAAGGGTAATTATTATTTAATTATTTATTTAAAAGTTAATTATTGTTTAGTTATTAATTAAAGGTTTAATTATCAATAAATAAGAATTTAAATGTTATTTAATTATTGAATAAAAACTATGATTTAAATCATTTAATTCCGAAAATGGGTTCTTGTTTTAAAGTAACTATCTTTTTGAAAGAATGTTTTAAATCCAAGGGATTTCTTTGTCAACTACCTTTAAGTAACCCCAATTAAATATGAAATCCAATGACATATGTTTAGCAGAATAAAACATCGTTCTGCTAATTAAATTATATTGAACGTCTACTTAGCAGAATAAATCACCGTTCTGCTACAATTCACCTAATAGATTATGTTTGACATCTATTTAAGTAGAATAAAACTTAGCTCTGCTATTTCGGTAACTTGGACATTTACCTGTATGTTGATTGATTGTTATTGGTTAATCCCTTTACATATCTGCTTGTTATGTAAATACTCATGTAATAACTAAAAGGTTAAATTGAATTAAATGAGAACCATTATGGTCACTAAGCCTCTTTCTGATTTTGTGAAGTCTAATATTTCATTTTATCCTTTTTAAAAATGGTTTAAAATTTATTACCATTTTAAATAGGATATTTAAAGGATAATTAAGCAATTATTTTATCAAAAATGTTTGAAGTTAATTTAATACTTTTTAAATGATTTTTTAAAATCATTATTTTGTTAATGTGATTTAAAGAGAATTAAACGAAGAATGTTTAAATAATAACTTATTTATTTAAAGGTGTTTTAAATAATTGATGTTATCAAGGGAACTTTATTGATTAAAGTTTATTAAAGAAGTTTTTTTAAAGAAGGAAAGTTTATAAAAGGAATTTTATGAATTGAAAGTAGATCTTGAAATTTGGAAAAGAGTTTTATAAATGATTTCGTATATTTATAAAAGAGTTTTACAGATGATTTCAGATATTTATAAAAGAGCTTTATAAATGATTTTGGATATTTATAAAAGAGTTTATAAATAGTTTTGATATTTATATAAGATCTTTATAAATAGACTTGGATATTTATAGAGAAATTTTATAAATATATTTGGAGTTTTGGTATAGGAGATTTTCATAAATGAAAGAAATTTATTAAAAGGATTTAAAGAAGAAATTTATAACAGAATTTGAGATTAGATTTTCCTTAACTGACCTTCTTAATTATGGTGGTGTAAAACTTTTATTCCATGCTTAACACCGAAGCAATAATGTATGGGGTTAATCTTATCTCTAATTTAAATAACATTTGTTTTGATTCTTTTGATATGGTTTCAAAATAAGAAATCTTTCACAAATGTTTTGTGAATATAATTATGTCGGGGGGTAAGTATATAATTATTTTGATAAATATTTTGGAAAGAGATTTAAACAAATGAACGATTTATTTTGAGGCTTAATGGTTGGTATAGGTAATTAAATCTTTGAATTGTTTTTGTTTGTGTATTTGATAGTTAAATAACCGACCATCAAACCTTGGCCAGTTTTGAGTAAGGAAGTAAATAAGAGCTTCACGTGTTCATAAGGTTTGAGTTCCCTTTGGAGAACTCATTCGGTGAAACGCCTCTAGCTTTAAGGGATATATTAAAGATCCCTTTGGGACTCTAGTATAGTCCGCTTACTTCCAAAAGAACCGAGAATCAGTCAATCGAAAATTATCGGTTGTTGGTTGAGAGAGACCGAGATCAGATATATTATCCGAAAACCACTTCGAACCAACCTTTTCGTTCGAGTGGAAGATATCTTGAAGATGTTTGAAGATAGAGTTCTTTGAAGTGCAAGGGCTACCTGGTACTAATCCTGAGGGTGATTCCAAAATGGATGTAGTTGAGGTAGTGCCTTCAGTTTCGTTCAGACCTAGAATGAACTTGTATAAATGAATGATAGCATTGCATTTCTGCCTGGAGAGCTGTGATAGCATTCCTAGATGGTCTGCTAAGAGAGAAGGTAAATCGTTGGTTCAAGCCTCACACTTTAGTAATGGCTAAAATAGGGTAGATGCGGTAGAGCTATGTAGGTCGCTCCTATAAGGGCGTGTCATCACCTTTCTAGATTATCATATTATGGATTTGATTGTGCATGAGAGCTCTCTATAAAGGTTTGGAACAACCGGGGTGATGAAATATTCGATACTATCCGATTTGCAGTAGGCCGGTCCTGTGTTGGTAGGGTTGCAAAGGTAACTACGATCCACATTAAATTTTATCTAGAGGTGTACTGTTTTTCGAAAGGTAGTCCCTTACCTTGCCATTTGTTGGAATCCATTCTCAAATAAGCACCTTTGGTTTTTGATTGTATACCTATTATTGTTGTGATGTACACACATCACAGCTACTTAATTAATGGTATTTCAAACCCATGGACATTATTATAATATCACCGGGTTTTATAATATAAAATGTTTCAGTTATCGTAAGGTAAAAAAATGTCTGCGTTTATATGGGATGTGGTCTTACGAGATATCTTTTTAATTTAAAAAGGGTTTTCAAATGTAGAAATCAATATGATTGATTGGACTGAGCTTCCTCATGCTGGTTTACCAGACCGATCTATGCATTATTTTCTTATAATGCCCGGGTCAGCCTGAGCATATTTTTTCAGATTTAGCTGGATACTTTGGAGCTTTCAGGAGACGATTTGGATGCCTCTAAGACGTAGTCACGTACCTTTTACTTTTCCGCTGCTTTCTTTTCTATTTGTGTTAATCAGCGTTTGTAAGGACAGGCTGTTATAACTATCTAGGCTGATAATAGGATAGTGTACTCTGATGTTGTGTATAAATAAAGACGATTTCTTTTTGTAAAGATTTTGTGTATATTATATATTATTGCTCATCACGATATGAGATTTTGTTCTATCTTTTCATTCTTCACCCTAAATGACCTATCTTTCGGACACTTAAATGATCAGCACACGAATACCGAGGATGTATTAAGTGTCGTCTTTAGGTGTAAGAAAGGCAGTCCATTACAAAAAATGTTATTAACACACTTTCAAACATACTTCAATTCGACACACGAACAAAGCATCCATGTAAACACAAAGTCTAGGTCATGCCACATGTTATAAAAGGTAATAGAGGTGATGTTATACAATATAAAGTTGTCGTTTGCTTTCTAAAGCGAGAGGGGTCCAAAGTTTATACCTTTACTTACTTAATGTCACTTTAAATGGCACAAACACCCAAACGTTTATTTAAAGAATAAATATGAAGAAATATAAATAAAAATGAGAAATAAACAAAGCATGATCATTTATAGTGGTTCAGCAAAGCAAGGCCTACATCCACTTTAAGATTTTATTGACTTAGAGGCAGAAGTTCTTAGTGGTCGGTACAACTATAACACTTAGATTTTCAGAATTACAAGAATATAGAGTACGAAAGAACTAGAGCCAAAAGATCCTCAAAAATGAACCCTACGCTCCTATTTATAAAGGTAGAGAGCCTAATATCTCAAACAAAATATCTCCAAGCCATTATTCATGATATAGACCAATTCTCCTATTAAAGTAGGTGTTGCATCATCAGGAAATAGGGGTCGGCACCGATCCATAGGCAGGGGTCGGTACCAATCCATAAGATGGCCATATTGGCTGTCTTCAAGTTTTCATCTTGACTTGTCTTGTAGTTAGCTTCATGATTCCATAGTTGTGTGCACCAATATTAGCTTGCTTCCGGGTCCAAATGATGGAGTTGTGAAAGAACCGAGTTACAGCTTCAAATTATTTATGGAGATCGATAGAGAATTGCATTAAATCAAAAAAATGACATTAGAAATAGGCTTTTGGCATCGAGTAGAGGTCACAGGCAGAAGATGGGGTCTATCTGAGGTGCGAATAGGACTCGGTACCAACCCAAGGGTGGGGTTCGCACCGACCCCTATTTTAGGTGATCTCATTGTTGTCTTGGTTTGAGTGCTTTTGGTATTGGTGTTGCGACTTTGTCTGTGCTTGGCTACTAGACTCCTGGGCTATCTCTCTGGCTTTCTGCCTCGATAACTTCAAGTTTTGAACCGTCCAGTCTGCCCGAACATTTCCTAGTCAAAAGGCTAGATAACACTTGCCCTAAAGTACATCTCGTTTCCAACATGATGTGCTTCGAATCAAGACAATTTATAGTTGCTGCTAAGGATTCCATTTTTGTTTTGAATGGTCATTATTCTTTTTATGAATCGATTCCATGAAATTCATGTCCATGGTGATCCGTCGCTATGCTCAACCAGCATCTTGTATTATAAATTTGGTAACCAAATATGATGTCCTCGTCTGTTATTCCAAGCTTGCTGATTCTAAACTGATTCAATCTATGGACTATTCAGGTTTGAGTTCGATTTCACTTTGACTTTGGTTGTCGGGTATTGTATATGCACACACACTCTATCATTCATGCATACACATCCATATACATATGCACATATCATACATATGTTTATATATATATAATTATTATATATATATTTTTTAGGACTTGGTACCGATCCTTATCTTAGGGTTCGGTACCGACTTTGGACTTGGAGAATTTTTTTAAGTCTTATCTCCAAGAGTCTAGGTCCAACATGGGTATATAACCCGTTCCTATCCACTCCAACTCCTCACTTGCTCTTGCCTTCAAGTTGTAAACTTCTACTTCTGCCATTAAAACTTCCCACTTCCATATCGAACCTCGCTACTACTTGGACCATAGACCGCCGCTGCCTATCACCTGAAGCTGTTGTCATCGTTATTGAACTCTAACCACCCTTCTTATCTGTTTGATTCTTCCATAAAACTTTCTCCTACCGACCCAAGCACTAACCTTGATTTTGTGATCGATTCTAGGTTTGCCTCGATTTGCAGGTAGGTATAGGACCTGAACATGGACATGGGAATGCTAGTGAATGGATGTGGATGGTCATAAACATGGTTGGCCATGTTAGGGAAGTGTGAGGGTGGAAGAAGGAGATTGGAATTTCCTTTATTTTGGAGTTTCACAATTCCAACACTTAGGAAAATTTCTATATTTCTTTTATTCACATGGCACTCATCCCTTGTGAACTTGAGATCTCTCCTTGGACTGGAACCCTTCCCAAATCATGGTCAGTGATGTAAAACTTGTTGGGACGATCAGCGAAGATGGTCACATCGAGTAGTATCCAGAATCTAAGAACGAACTCTAAAACAAACAATTAAATAATATTAGAAATCTAAACTACATGACACCGCACTAGAATCCACTTTAGCACGAGGGGTATAGCTTGTAATTACTCTATTGTTGATTATCTATCGAGTTTTTTTATTGAAATGTATCAGAGAAATTCCAGACGTCTTGCTGCACAAGCCATATGTACATCCACTTCAAGATACGTCGAATCTGATGTCGAGCCAAGTTCAACTACGACTCCACATGCATAGTAAACTATGGCAGAGCATGTACAACAAAAGAAAATCCATAAGTAGAATAACAAATTCTAGACAATCCAATTTAGCCGGCAGATGGGCCAGAAGTAGACCCCACACCTGATACCCTTGAGAATGTCATAATTTAAATGATCCTATTGATTCTGTTACTTCCAAAATCGACAAAGGATCCCTTCGGCTAATATGCCACAAGTCCATCCCTAATCTATCTGGAACTGATCAGAAGATGCAGAGTAGTCTCCGGCACATGAAACAAGTTGAGCTATTTCAAAACCAAGTAGTTCTATGTCCGTTGTCTTCCCAGGTTTACACGTAGATGCCTGTCTGGACGTAAGTCACTCTCCATGTTCATTATATGAATTTGTTTAATAGTATGCAGACTTAACTCATATCCTTGCTTTACTATCCAAATGTTTTGGTGAGACCCAATAGCTCGGCGCTCTCAGATGTCGTTAACACTCTTATGGCTGTCCGGTGGGAGACAGAGATATCAGAACCCTCCTGTCAAATGAAAATATTCTCGCCTATGGTTTGTTAGAAGAGGGTCGTAGTACCGACATCGTCCAAATAGCTTCCAGTGGTGATGACGACTACGACGGTGATAACAACCTACTAGGAAGAGGCGAGGTTGATCTAGATTTGTCCCGAGTCCTAAGTCCTAGGCTGGAGTTGAAGAAAATATTGAACAAGTAGCAGAAGATGTTGAGGAAGGTGAAATTATTGGTAAAAGTGGCGCAGTTGGCCAGGGTAACATCGATGCGGGTCATGATTCTCAGCCTGAACAATCTAGGGACGATCAACCATCTGCTCTGAAGAAGAGGTTAATTGTGAAAATCTCTAAGGCATAGACTTCTGCCCAGCCCCCACTAGTCACAGATGTAGTGAAAACTCCATCTTTTCCTTTGATAGGAACATTCGTTCGCTTAGGACCACTTCCTACCAAGTTTGGTTCTTTCAATGTCGATAATATTAGTACTGAGGGCATCAACTCCCCTATTCACGTCGATAAGGACTTCATACCTACCAGTATGGGAGAGGTTATTCCCATGAGTAAAGCTCCAGCTCATGGTCCATCTGGAGGGATACTAAGACTCTCACGCACTTGTGCACTTCATAACACTTGCACTTGACTTATGTCCTTGCTTGTTGGATTTAACTCGTTCTTGTTTTCCATGCAGGATCCATGGAGAAAAGGAAATACATAAATCAATCTTTCAAGGAGAAAATGTCCAAAGCACAAAGGCCTCGGTCGAGTTCGTACTATCAGGGAAGTGGTCACGATTATTGTTTGCACAAAAAATGGACAAACACCTCAAAGTCGTATGATTTAGTAGAGCTTATGTTGTTCTTAGCGATTTTGGAGGTTTATGCAAATATATGAAAAGCAGGGACTAAACTGTAAAAAGACACGCAAGTTTATAGTGGTTCAGCCAGAATGTGCCTACGTCCACTTTATATGTTATTTCACTTCTCTAGTTTTGATTACAAGTACAAAGCTTTGATACGAGTAAAAGAAAGTTGTTTGAAGAGTTCCTTCCGTGCTTGAGCTCTCAAAACTTTTTCTTCATTATTGTACCCCTGCCCCTCTATTTATAGAGTGAGATTGGGAGCAGGGGTCTTGGATGTATATAGCTGCCGGTGGGCCTGGGATGATGCAATCTGGCATGGCACACCTTGGTTCGGCATCCCATGGTTCGGTGGTAGGAGTGCGATGGTTTGGACCGGTAATGCTTGGTCCGGGGGTTTGGTTCGGTGAGGTTGGTACGGTGGTTGGTTTGGTGAGGCCGGATGTAGCTTGGTTCGGTGGTTGGTTTGGTGAGGCCGGATGTAGCTTGGTTCGGTGGTTGGTTTGGTGAGGCCGGATGCAGCTTGGTTCGGTGGTTGGTTTGGTGAGGCCGGATGTAGCTTGGTTCGGGGGTACTTGGTTGAATCTCGGTTCGGTAGAAGGAGTAGTGTTGTGTGTAGGGTTGGACCGGTGAGCTGATGCGGTCCGGTGGGAGACGGGATGTGGTTGGTTCGGTCATGAGTCTTGGAGGAGAGTTTGGACTTGCTTTTTGGTTTGGTGGTAGAAATGCACACAACACTTGCCCCCCAAAGTAGGGCATGTGCGTGCGCATGGCGTGCTTTGCTTTAAGTTTGGAGGAGCTTTCCTCCGGTTTTCATTACCGAGCCAACCGGTCCGGTAGTCCACCTTCGTCTATAAGTAGAGGCCTTGTGCCACCGTTATTCCCTACCAAGTGTAACAGCCAAACCAGATCCCTCCCAGCCGAATCAACTTCTTTGCCGAATCACGTTTGGTTGCCGAATCATGTGAGTTAACCTTCTCTCGCCGAATGATTAGCGTTGGGAATACCGAATGAGTTTTCGCTTTGTATTGCCGAATGAACACGAAAGGCTTTCTAATGCCGAATGAACACGGAAGGCTTTTAATGCCGAAGGTTCCCTTGTATTGCCGAATGAGCTTGACATTTTAGTACCGAATGAACTTTATATCATACTACCGAATGGACTATTGACTTGTTGCATCTGCTCGCCGAATGAACTGTTGTATCGAGTGAACATGTGTTTCATACTTCGAATTTTTAAGCGAAATTCCAGATTATGCTGCTTGTACATTCTAACGATATACTTTTCCCATGTTTGCAGATAAATGTCTCGAAAAGTTGAAACCAGGTCAGATAAGAAGAAGTCTGGGGGCGAGGGAGAGTCCTCGGCCGTGCCCCCAGCTCAACCAGGATCGGAGCGTCATGGGCCCGCCCCAAGGTCGTTAGTGGATGGACATGGTCCCCAGGAGCTGCTGGATTCCCCGCCTGACTGCTTTCCTAGCTCTCTCAAAGAGGAGCAGCTCGATGTTATATCTCGTTCCTTTGGGATCGATAGAGCCCTCATGCTGTTGCCGGGCCCAGGAGTCATGCCATACAATCCTCCCGAAGGGTACTTTGCTTTTAGTAGGTACCATTGTATGTGTGGTGCTATCCCGCCTCTCAATGCTTGGGTAGTCAGCTTCCTCACGTATCTAAAGGTGGCCCCATTCCAGCTTCAGCCCAACTCTTATGCCATACTGGCGAGCCTTTTCGTCATCTTTCAGAGGAAGTACGGGCGCCCTCCTTCCAACCGGGAGATCCGGTACTTATATAATTTGAGAGGCTACAAGAAAGGATCCCCGTACATTAGCTTGGAGTCAGCCGTGACCTTCAAACCGGTCTTGGATCTGTACTCTAAATTCAGCATGTTCAAGAAAGAGTGGTTCTTTGTTAGGGACGAATCCGTTTCAATTCGGCGCTTTACCTTTGGATGTAAGTTGATGCTTTTACTTATAATTTCTATTCCGATTGCGATGCTTCTTCTCATACTTTCTCATTTTTGCTAGCGACAGGTGGCTTTCCGGTTGTGGAGACCGACCGCCTGGTTCAGACGGCGGCTGAGATAGAAGCCATTCTTGGGAAATATAGATCATCTGCCTTCTTGATTAGAAATGCGATTCTTCTGGAATATAACCTAATCCTTCCGCAGCAGTCTGTAGTTAAGTTGAGGGAAACGGCGGAGGAGAGGGCGGCTGCTCAGACCAAGGAGGGTGTTACGGCAGAGGGTAGCAAGAGGAAACATTTCACAAAACCTCCAGCCGTCGGAGGTAAGAAACTCAAGAAATCGGACGGTCCTTCCCCCAGCAATTGTCCACTTACCCGGGAGGAGGAAGACATAGAGGAGGAACAAGGCGAGGGTGGAGATGGTCAGGATGGTGACAAAGGTGGCGATGGCGTCGGGGCCCTACTTCCTGGGCAAGCGGGCGAGATTCAGGAGTGGACGGATGATGCGTTCCACCAGGCTTTTGAGGGGTTGGATGAGGATCCGGCTTTGGCAGAGAAGACCGGGAAGGCGGACAAAGCCGGGACTGGTGCAAGTGAGTCTTCTCCGACCATTCCAGCCAAGGTGGCTCCGACGACTCAAGGTGAACTCTTGACTCCTGCGTGCTTCATTAATGATAGGGACTTAGGAATATTTTATGACCCGCTCCCGTCCTGGAATGAAATCCAGGACTTATTGCAGTATCCCACTCCTCCCCAGGGTTTGTACAACCACAGCTGTGTTTCTTTTCCTTTTTTAACTCGTAATTTACCGCGTTTCTCGAATCGTATAGTAATGTAAGATTGTGACACTTGTTCTTTATATCAGGAGCAGGCAAGACGCCCAAAGCTTCAGACCTTCGACACAGGCTTGAGCAATACAAACTTTCCAAAATTTCTGCTAAGCCGAAGCCCTCAACCCAACGCTCCGGGGATGTAGTCGGATACCGTCCTCTTCTTGGGGTCATCGAAGAGGGTATTCAGCAGAGGAAGAGGAGTCATCCTTTATCCGAAACTTCGCCCGGTCCTCAGCCTCCGGCTCAGCCTATTCATGATATTACGGAGGAGGGTAGCGAGTTTGTACCTTCTCCGCACCCGTCCGGAAACCCTTCTGTTATTCATATCGACCGTCCCGACTTGGCCCGTAATCCATTTGCGGGTCATCCTGATCTGGATCCGAGTTCTCATGATATTACTTTTGACGAAGTCACTGGCGAACATCTTCTCCCCCGTAACCCCATGGTACGAGTACTTGATGAAGCCAAGTCCTTAGATCTCGATCTACTCACTACTCGTATAGTCACTATGGGAGACGAGGCCAAAGCTAATATTGATCGGGTGGCAGAGGAGACCAAGAAGCTGATGGGGCATCATGCTCGGCTGGTTAAGGCCGGAGAGGAGATTGGGAGCGCCAATATCCGACTTCGATTGGTGGTTTCGGATCAGGCCAAACAGCTTGCGGATCAGGCTATCCAGATTTCTCAGCATGAGGCTGCTACTGGGCGACTAAGGAAAACCATGGAAGAGGCCAGTCGGGCCGAATTGCGGAAAATGGAAGCTGCTTGCAAAGAGCGGATTGACATGGCTATTGCCACGGTGGATGAGGTTCGGAGAGCGGATCTCGAGCAGGTGGAGGAATTGTCCGAGAAACTTGAGGCTGCAGAGCTTGCTCAAGCTAAGTTGAGGGAAGAGATGGAGGTGATGCGGAGGTCCCTTCAGGCTGATTGCTCGAGATACAGATTAGAGAGAGATGCTGCCGTCGAAAGGTTGTCGGCTTCCGATGCCCGGATGAGGGAGTTTGAGGAGAATGAGGGAATGATGGATGACATGCTCCAGGACATGTACTTCCGAACTTGGAAGCAGGGCAATCTCTCTTGGATGGATGATTATCCCAGGGTCATGGCCAAGATCTATCTTCGGGCTTTGGAGGAGGCTAAGGCTGATGCAGATAAGGAGGGTGGAACGGTCTTCAGTATGGATGTGGTCACTGCCCAGTTCACCAATGAGGAGAAAGTGGCGGTAAAGGAGGTTATGCGGCTGCTTGCTGCTGAAGAGGCAGGTGTGCAGGTAGAGGATGACGACCAGGACGGTCAAGAAGCAGGTGCTGGTAAGTCTTTCTTTCTAGTCTTTCCGTTAACTTGGTTACTCATCACTAATGAATCCTTTTTATGACCGGACAGGCGGGCAAAAGAGCAAGGACAAGACTTCGACGCAACTGGCTCCCTGATTGGACCTGGAAAATTCTTTTTGTAGGCTTGGCATTGTTGTATCTGTTAGTCTTAAGACAGTAGAGTAACTTCTAAGTTGTAATTCTTGCTACTTGTAATAATCAACATTATTCTTGACGTGTAATTTTTTAACTTAAGCTGATTTTGTCGTTTCTTGAATATTTGTTGCTATTTCGACATATCGTATGAGAAATGTGGCTATGTACATTCTTGTAATTAAATTGTGTTTGATGTTAGACTCTGGTTCTACACCATGATTTTATGACTTGCGATATTAGCGTGTGGTGTGAACAAATTATAGTCATGTATTTGTACATAAAAGAAAAAAATACCGCCTTTCATGTTTTAATCGTAGATGGCAGTCTTGAATATCTCGTAGGACCGAGCATAGAATGTAGTCGAATGTCCTGCCACTGTGAGTCCCTATACCCATTGGCGAGTATCTCCTACTCTGTATCATGTACTTTAGGGATTGTTATGGGGGATAGGAAAAAAAAAGCTTTTTAAGTAAAATTGAAATACGTGAAATAGTAAAACTTCCAATCACGGAAGGCCTTCGAGGTGGTTAAGTTCGTGGCAAACGGGTTTTGTAGTCACTTTCCCTAGCTGTGGGTCTTGGAGACATTTGTCACCCATCTTACGCCTCCGCGGGGAGTTAATTCTTTTTTACCACAGCCGCACTTAAGACACATCGGAGCCGAGATCGCGCACAGTAACTACCCGGGCCATTATGGCCCGTAATCGTGGGTATTATTCGATTTACTGTGGCCGGCTAGCGTGGGTGCCGATCGTCAACTGTGAACTGCCCCTTGCTAGCCACACCTTATGTTGGGGCTTATAGTCGGTTCACAGTTGCCGGCGAGCCTAACGCCGTAATGAGCTGCCTCGGCTATAGTCGGCCTTCTCGGTGGCTTATAATCGGCTCATTACAGTTGGCTTTAAGGGCCGTCGCGAGCAATGAGTTAACCCGCAGCAGAGGGATGCTGGGGCAAAAGTGTCTCATTGGCGAGGGCATAGATTCGCATAGTACCTGTTAGGTCTTGTCCAGGTGAAGTTGTGTTGTGGAGCGCTTTGAATAGAAGTGCTGTATACTCAGGATTTTGTTCAACAGAAAAGGATAAAGTTAACAAGCAGCCAAGATACAAAGGAACAAAAAAAAGAGACAAGATTTTTTAAAGTGGTTCGGCACGAAAAGGCCTACGTCCACTGATTCTCTTTGTTAATTCACTTCATATGGGCAATACAAGTTAAGAAAAGTATCGACGGAGGTGTTGGATGTTCCATGCCCTCTGGAACACCTCTCCGTCCACTGTTGACAAAATATAGGCTCCGTTGTGGAGATCTTTATGAATTACATATGGTCCATCCCAGATTGGGTCTAGTGCTCCGGGGCGAGGGAAGATTCGCTTGAGGACAAGATCCCCTTCTTGTAAGGTACGATGCTTGACTTTGGAGTTGTATTGTGCTGCCACTTTTTGCTTGTGGGCTGCTGTTTTGAGGATTGCATCGTTTCTTCTCTCCTCGATTAGATCCAAAGACATGTGAAGGAGTTCTTCGTTCTCTTCTGGGTTATAGTGGATCCGACGATGGGAAGGCACAATAGTTTCAACTGGGAGCATAGCCTCCGATCCGTATGCCAAAGAGAAAGGAGTGTGCCCTGTCAATGTTCTGAAAGATGTGCGATAGGCCCATAGTGCCGTAGGAAGTTCATCCACCCAAGCGCCCTTTGACTTTTCGAGCTTCTTTTTGATTAGAGTTTTCAGAATTTTGTTGACCGCTTCGACTTGTCCGTTTGCCTGGGGATATGCTACGGATGAGAAGCTTTTATGAATTCTGTGTTCTTGGCACCAGTTGGCGAATTCCTCGCTGTCAAATTGAAGTCCATTGTCTGATATGATTTTGAGTGGGACTCCGTACCTGCACAGAACATTTTTGATCAAGAAGTTAATAACTTTCGCTGAAGATACTTTATTTAGAGGTTCCGCTTCCACCCATTTGGTGAAATAATCAACTGCCACTATAGCATATTTGGCCCCGCCTCGGCCCATTGGTAGCTCGCCAATTAAGTCAATTCCCCATATCGCGAAGGACCAAGGGCTGGTCATCTGAGTAATCTCGGTTGTTGGTAGCCGAGGGATCTTAGCAAATTTTTGGCATCTGTCACACTTCTTGACGAAATCTAAGGCGTCCTTGCTTAAGGTGGGCCAGAAATATCCGTATCGGAGTATCTTTTTTGCTAATGTTTGCCCCCGGTGTGATCTCCACAGCTCCCCTGATGGATGTTGGATAAGATTTCCTTGGCTTCCCTTCCGGCGACACACCTTAATAATGGGTTGGAGAAACCGCGCCGATAGAGGATGTCTTCTTGTATCGTATAGCGGGACGCTTTCCTCAAGATTTTCTTGACTTCATTGCGCCCGTTGGGTAGTGTGCCACCTTGTAGGTAGTCTCGGATGGGAGTCATCCAAGTTGCTTCTTCGGCTGCGGCTATCAGATTCACTTGTTCAAAACTCGGGACCGTTTGCTTTGAGATGGTTACTGCCCCGAAGATGGCGATGTCTCTCATACTCGCTTGCTTTGCCAATTCGTCGGCCTCTTGGTTCTCTTCCCGAGGGATGTGTTTGACTAAGTACTGATCCAATCGGCTGAGAAGCAACTTGGTCTTCTTTAGATATGCGATGAGTCGTTCCTCTCGAGCTTGGAATTCCCCTAGTATTTGATTAACAATAAGTTGAGAATCGCTGTGAAGACACAAAGAATTGGCTCCGATTTCTATGGCAATTTCTAGTCCAGCTATCACTGCTTCATATTCTGCATCGTTGTTGGTGGCAGCGAACTCCAACCTTATAGCATAGTGCAGTTTATTTCCCTTGGGAGTGATTATTACCACACCTGCCCCCGAGCCTTGTTCGTTAGATGCACCGTCCACAAAGAGATTCCACTTGATATCTTCCGTTATTTCCAGTTGCTCCTTATCCTCGTTGGTAGTGAATTCTGCAATGAAATCAGCCATGGCTTGTCCCTTGATGGCGGTGCGAGGGTGATAGGTGATATCAAATTGACTCAGCTCAATACACCATTTAAGTAGTCGCCCGGAAGTGTCGGGACGATGGAGTACCTGCCTCAGTGGTTGATCGGTCAGAACTTTGATGGAATGGGATTGGAAGTAGTGACGTAGTTTTCGTGAAGTGATTAGTAAACAGTATGCTAACTTTTCAAGCTTAGGATATCTGACTTCTGCCCCAGTAAACCTTTTACTGACGAAGTAAACTGGTCATTGCGTGCGGTTGTCTTCCCTTACCAAGGCAGCGCTTAGAGCGTGAGATGACACAGCAAGGTATAGGTATAATTCTTCGCCTTCGCTTGGGGTCGAGAGTACCGGTGGTTTCTGGAGGTGTTCGATTAGGTTAAGGAAAGCGGTTAAGCATTCGTCCGTCCATTCGAACTTTCCTTTATCTTTCTTTAGAGCTTCGAAAAAGGGGACGCACTTGTCCGTTGCTTTGGAGATGAATCGGCTTAGGGCAGCCACTTTTCCATTTAGGCTTTGCATTTCCTTTCGGGTGGAAGGTATTTTGATGTCCCTTAATGCTCGGACTTGTTCAGGGTTTGCTTCTATCCCTCGGGCATGGACGATGAATCCTAAGAATTTTCCCGATGACACTCCGAAGGAGCACTTTAGTGGATTCAACTTCATTCCATACTGTCGAAGTACCTGGAACATTTCGCCTAGGTGGCTTACGTGATCTTTGGCTTTCCGTGATTTTACCAGCATGTCGTCTACATATACTTCCATTGTTCGTCCTATTAGCCCTGCGAACATCTTGTTGACGAGGCGCTGGTAGGTGGCTCCTGCATTTTTAAGTCCGAAGGGCATCACTTTGTAGCAGTATAAACCCCGGTCGGTGATGAAACTAGTGTGGTCTTGGTCGGGAGCATGCATGGGAATTTGGTTATATCCTGAGTATGCATCCATAAAAGACAGGAGTTCGTGCCCAGCTGTGCTGTCTACAAGTTGGTCGATTCTGGGAAGCGGGAAGCAATCCTTTGGGCAGGCGGCGTTTAGGTTGGAGAAGTCAATGCAGGTCCGCCACTTCCCATTAGCCTTCTTTACTAGTACCGGGTTGGCGATCCATTCTGGGTAAATAGCTTCTCGTATGAAGTCATTGGCGAGTAGATTCTTTACTTCTTCATCGAGGGCTGCTGATCGCTCTGCCCCAATACTTCTCTTTTTTTGTTTTACAGGCGCCTTGGTAGGATCAATGTTTAATACGTGGCACGCTATGTCGGGGGAGATTCCGGTCATGTCAGCGTGTGACCAAGCGAATACATCCGAGTTGTGGCGGAGAAAATCAATGAGTTGTTCCTTCAATTCAGCTTTCAGCTGGGACCCAATTTTCAGTAGCCTACTTGAGTCGTGCTTGTCTACAGATATAAACTCCATAGCCTCTGCAGGCTCGGCGGTGGCCTCCTCCTCTTTGTCCCTAGGGTCTAATTCGTTGAAAGGGTCGCTGGTGTATCGAAGAGGAGGGGCTTTCTTTAGTTGCTATGCTTCAAGGTTTTTTGTGCAGAGGGCAATCTCTACACCTTTCCCCTTATCTTTCTTGTGGTTGTTACGAAGTTCAGTTACATAGCAGTCTCGTGCAATATCCTGGTCTCCTTCCACTTCCCCTACCCCATTGTCTGTTGGAAATTTCATTTTCAGGCACCATGGGGCTAGGACAATCTGGAAGTCAGACAAGGCTGGTCTTCCTAAGAAGGCGTTGTAGGCCGAATGATTTTCTACCAGCACAAACGTTTGTTTCCTTACAACGGAGCGGGGATGGCTTCCAATCTCAACAAAGAGGTCCAGCTGCCCGAGGGGCATCTTCGCATCCCCAGTGAAACCGTGTAGTGGTTTATCGCAGGGTGATACATCCTTCATTGATAGCTTCATTTTGTCGAATGCGTGTTTGAACAGGATATTTACAGAGCTTCCAGTGTCTACCAGGATTCGGTAAACTTCGGCGGGACCGAGTCGGGCAGAGATAACCATGGGATCCATGTGAGGGTACTGTCTTCCTTCTAGGTCGCGTTTACTGAATGTGATGTCATCACTTTCTTTCCGCTTTGGGTGGCGCTCTTCTATAACCGTATTGACACAGTCTCTATTGTCTCTAAGCGACTTTCCATATCTTTCCATCTCTCTCCAACTTCTGTCTGCGATGTGCGGACCTCCTGAGATGGTATGGACCACTATCTTCTCTTGACTAGAGCTGCTAGCGTTGCGGTTTCCTCTGTCGGTCCCTGGTGAGGGTAGCCTTGGGTTTTCATTGGCAGGAGCTGGAGTTCTGTCTTGACTTTTTACATAACGCTCCAGTTTCTTCCTTCTGATGTGTTCCTCAATCAGATCTCGGAGATGATGGCATTCGTTGGTATCATGTCCGTGAGATTCGTGGAAGCGGCAGAATTTTCCAGACTTCTGTGCGTTATCTGATTCCTTCTTGTATGGTGGGCGTTTATATCTAACTTCGGCTTGGGTGGCAAGGAAGATATTTTCGACGGTCTCGTTCAAAGGGGTGTAAGTGTCGAATCTTGGTCCTGGCCGATATAGGCGCTTTTCTACCTTCTTGCCCCCAGCATTGTCTCTGGAATCATTTCTTCGAACGTCCCTCGCCACAACAGGGGCGTTGTCATGGGTCGTCTTACTTTGCTATCCTGACTGCCCCTCAATGGCAGCATCCTCAAGCCTCATGTATTTCCCGGCTTCATGGAAGAAATCGGGTAAAGTAGCTGGTTTTTCTTTTGTCAACCTTCTAGCAAATTTAGTGTCCGGATGCACCCCACTGAAGAGGGCCATTAGGATAAGCTTCTCATCGGCATCTTGAACTGCGGCTGCTGCGGCGTTGAATCTGGTTAGGTATTGCTGCAGCTTTTCTCCGGGTTTCTGTTTGACGCTGGATAAGGAATAAGCGTCCTTAGGTTGCTCCACATGAATGCGGAACTGACTGATAAATTTTTCTTTCAACATTTCCCATGAGCTGATGGATCCTTGGGGTAGATGACAGAACCAGGAGGTAGCAAGATCTGCTAAGAAGAGCGGAAAGCATTTGCACAGTACTCCCTCTGTTGCTCCACTCATGAGCATATGCTGCGTGTACCTCTGTAAGTGTACAACGGGATCGGAGGTTCCTTTGTAGGGTTCCATTGTTGGCATCTTCCATTCTCGGGGGGTGATAGCAATTTCGATATTGCGGGCAAAAGGGCTGGTTACCCTAGCGCCTATCCCTCGATCTCTTTGCTCCTGCTGGACACACTCTCTAAATAAGCGTGCCATCCTTTCATCAGAACTTGGAGCGGATAGAAATGAGTTTGGTTCTGTTCTGTGGGATTGATTCCGTCCAGACGACCTGTAGGGATGGTATCGTCTATCATTCCTCATATTTTCCCGTGGCTGCCTTTGGTCTTCTGGGAGCATGCTTGGGTCAGCTACAGTTGGCCCTTGCCTTGATCTTCCCCTGTTGGGTTCTGATCTAAGCACTTCCTCGGGTCCAACTTCGGGCTGAACTCTAGCTCGGCCCCGTTCACCGGTGTTTCTGTTGTTAGGCAGCATGACAGGCTCAGCTACAGTTGACCTTCGCCCGGTACCTTCCCCGTTGGGTTCGGTACCAAACGTTTCCTCAGGCCTAACTTCGGGTTGTGCTCGGTCTCGGCTCCTACCACGGCTACTTCTGCCGTTAGCTCCTTCGAAGAAGGAAGATCTTTGTTGTCTCTGAGATCCTCCAGACTGGGACTCGCCCCATGATTCAGTGTTGCGGTTGGATTCTTCAGCGTCCCTCAAGCGTGACATGAGATGGTCCACCAAGGCTTCCTGCTGGGACGTGAAGCGGTTAGTTACTTCAACCACAACTCTGTCCAGATCTGCTCTAGTAATTACTGCAGGCTATTCTGCGGCGGGAGCAGTTGGGTTAGCCTGTTCTCCATTTGTTACCGTTGCTGGAGGAGGACGATTTACTTGATTCGTGACAGCTGGATCTGGAAGACTGCTGGATGCGATGTTTTTTCCTTTGTTAACATCTTTTCTCTGTTTGGGAGGCATGTTTTCCAAGTGGCGGACGATGCTGTTAGGAAAACTTGTTAAGTAGATGAAGCTGAAGCTTCGAGCTTCTAGTTCTCAGTGAAGGCACCAAAAATGTTTGCACAAAAAATGGACAAACACCTCAAAGTCGTATGATTTAGTAGAGCTTATGTTGTTCTTAGCGATTTTGGAGGTTTATGCAAATATATGAAAAGCAGGGACTAAACTGTAAAAAGACACGCAAGTTTATAGTGGTTCAGCCAGAATGTGCCTACGTCCACTTTATATGTTATTTCACTTCTCTAGTTTTGATTACAAGTACAAAGCTTTGATACGAGTAAAAGAAAGTTGTTTGAAGAGTTCCTTCCGTGCTTGAGCTCTCAAAACTTTTTCTTCATTGTTGTACCCCTGCCCCTCTATTTATAGAGTGAGGTTGGGAGCAGGGGTCTTGGATGTATATAGCTACCGGTGGGCCTGGGCTGATGCAATCTGGCCTGGCACACCTTGGTTCGGCATCCCATGGTTCGGTGGTAGGAGTGCGATGGTTTGGACCGGTAATGCTTGGTCCGGGGGTTTGGTTCGGTGAGGTTGGTCCGGTGGTTGGTTTGGTGAGGCCGGATGTAGCTTGGTTCGGTGGTTGGTTTGGTGAGGCCGGATGTAGCTTGGTTCGGTGGTTGGTTTGGTGAGGCCGGATGTAGCTTGGTTCGGTGGTTGGTTTGGTGAGGCCGGATGTAGCTTAGTTCGGGGGTACTTGGTTGAATCTCGGTTCGGTAGAAGGAGTAGTGTTGTGTGTAGGGTTGGACCGGTGAGTTGATGCGGTCCGGTGGGAGACGGGATGTGGTTGGTTCGGTCATGAGTCTTGGAGGAGAGTTTGGACTTGCTTTTTGGTTTGGTGGTAGAAATGCACACAACAATTATGAGTCAGGCTATCGTTCTAGCCGAGATAAAGATGACTGAGATAGAAGCGGTTACGACGGAGATCGCTCATCACATGACACTGCTTTTAAATGTCTCCCTATGTCTAAATTACCTCCTCCTAGAGGTCCATACAAGAGATCTGATCGTTGTAATGCCATCCCGCCTACTGATGCTTCTCACATTCCACCTCCAAATTCCATCAATGTGCAACCCCTAGTGCCATCTCACTACAGTCGATCCTCCGACTGTCAGCATCACAAGAGTGGCTCTGAAACTTCCCAGCACAAGCCTGGAAAAGAAACTGATATAGTCGCACTATCTTTGCAGAGGAACAACTTGCGGCTAATACTCGAATGGTCAAACTAAAGGAAGAATTTCCAAACATTTGCTTCGTTGGTCTTATTTTTATGACTAATCTAAAAAGAATCCTGGTTGATGTATAAAAGATGACCATCGATTGTCTGATCGACGTTCATAATTAGTATAACAAATAGTCGAAGTTAGCTGAGAAAATTTACAAAGTATCCAGGGATAGGCAGTTAGAGATCGACAATCAAAAACTCATCAAAGTTGGCAATAAGCGAATCATCGCTAATCTCCATGCTGAAGTCGAGAAACTGAGAAAATCCCAAGCCAAAGCCAAGAAGAAGGCTGAAAAGGCCATTAAGGCACTTGAAGAGAAGCGGATTAAGCATTGAGATGAAATGGAAAAGGCTTTCCACCGAAACCATGCTCTAGTAATGGAGAGGGATACCTCAAACAGAAACGCAGTTGAGTTGAAAACCAAGCTAGAGCGTGAAACAAAAGAAAAGGATAACGCGCTCTAGCAAGCTCAGACTTAGTGTGATGAGTTGCTCGATGCCAGGGAGGAAAGAGACAAAGCACTCGAGCGTGCTAAATATGTTGATACATTTGTCAAAAGAGAAGTTGAGGCAGCATAAGAGCATGTGATGGAGAAGTTTGAACCGCTGCTAAAGTAGTACAATGCCAACATGCTCAAATTCTAAAATCTGGAGTGGTTCAAAGATGATTATCCCATAATCCTCGCCCTTACCAGGGAGCAGACTGTTGAAGAAGAAAAAGTTTTCCTCGAAGGCGGCGAGGTGGATTCGGACTAGCTAGAGAAAGAAGTCTTGGTGGGAGGTTAGCCCAAGATTCTAGAAGACGGCCAGCTTATTCTTCATCCAGAGCTTTCCTCGATAGTGCATAAAGACTTGGGTGAAGGCTCCAGATCGACACCATATGATGCCACTACCAACCAAACAATTGGGTCTCAAGCTGCTCCGACACCTGGGTATGATCCCCAAAGGCTTAAGATCCGCATGCCTACTATTCTCTCTCTAATTCCCGAGGGGAACTCCAATGGCACTCCGGCCTGTAAAGAACCCCAAACCAAAGAAGGTATCTCATTGACTTTTCCTGTATTCTAGAAAGTCGTCGTGTCTCCAATTAACATAGCTAATCTCTCTCTCCTTGTTTCTTAAGCTTCAGGTTAGCCCCATATTGCTCTGCCTCTAGACAAGGACTCTCAACTGAGGCTACAAGTGCCTGTAATAGAGCCAGTTACTGTTACCACCTCAACAATGATTCTAACCATCCTAGTCGAAGATACTCCTGGCCTTGACGAGCGGATGATCGATGCTTTGTTGGATGAAGGAGCTAGTGGCACTTAGGAAACTCAGATTGATAAAGATGTTGTTATTACTGGGGTCTCCAAGCCCTTGTCGGGTCCTACCATACACGACTCGAGTAGGAACTAAAGAAAGACATCCTCCTTGCCATAGAGATCAAGCAGAAGAAACTTGAAGTTATTCCTCCTTCGCTATCCATTTCCTTGCCAGGATAAAGTATCTTCGCTTTGGTGTATATTCCCCTGCCTGGTGGCACTCAAGGAATATCCGTAGGATCCTCACAAAGCATTTCGGCGTCCGTTCCTCCACTTGGAAGTGGTCAAAATGTGCCTGATGGATCATTGTAGAGCACTCCATTTAAGGGCAAAGTAAGTGAGGAAAAAGGAGGAAAGAGGAAGGATGAGAGCCCAAGCGAAGCATCTCCCGTTGCGAAAAAGAAACAAAGGAGAACGAAGCCGAAAAAATGAGTGTCGGTTTTTTTTGTGTACATGGACTCTTTTTGGTTTTTAGCTGGATTTGTGCGGGTTCAGCCTCCACTTTTTTTTAAGCACAGATAATACTTGTTCATCTCTTTCCAGATTTCATGTGGATAACAATGGTTTTTATTTTGCTAACTCCTTGTATGGATTTGCCTATGGACTTAAGAAATATGATTTCCATTCAATGTATTTTGATATATTTCTTTAATTATTACTATCGGACTGAATCCTTTAGCCCATTCTGTAATTTATTGGTCTTTCATCGTACTTGCGAACGTAAAGTAATTGTTGAAGCGCCAAGCTCTGGGCTTTAGTTGGAGTTAACCACTTAGAACAATGGTTCAGGTATCCTATTTCAGGAATACAGTATCCGACTGTGCCGAACTCCGGACACTAATCTGAATTAAATTATCGTAGCTCGCACATCCTCATCCAAGATGTACACTTCTAATCGCGCCTAACTCCGGGCGTCGATTCAAAGTTCACAGGCAAGATCCTGCCTTACTATGTGCATGGATCTTTGGTTTCGCCTACTCCGAGCAAAGTTTTAAAAGAAGAACAGTCTTTTCATGCCCACTTTGGTTTATACTCCTGCCCCCAATCCGAGGACAGGAGTTGAGTGAGTGAACGGTTGTATCACGTTCATTTTGAGTTTATACTCCTACCCCCACTCAAAGGGCGAGAGTTAGTGTATGGACGATCGTGTCACATCCAGTTTGAGTATCATGCTCCTACAAAGGGAGTGAGAGATAACTGATGGACAGTCGGATTATGTCCGTCGATTTATACTCCTGCCCGCAATCCGAGGACAAGAGTTAGCTAGTATCTATCTCTGGATAGCGAGGAGAACTTTAAGGGTTCGATCATGAACCATAGAAGTTTTAGTTGGCACCTAAATCTATGCGCCTGCACACCTACATTATTCTCATGCAAATTTATTTGAGTCGATCAAGTCACAACCCTTAAGTAATGGAAAGACAGAGTCTTGGACTCGATAAGGCATTTTATTCAATAAAAGACGGAGATGATAGAATATGAATTATTAGATGGCTCTAACCAATTATTTACAAATTTATTTCTAAGTGAAAGAGCGTCGTAAGTGCTCGCTATTCCACGCTCTTGGGAGCGAAATCCTGTCTGTCGTCTCAAGCCTGAAAGTTCCATCTCCAAGCTTCTGTTTTATTATGTACGGACCTTCCCAGGTCGGGCCCAAGTTTCCAAGGCAGGGAAGATTCATTTGAGGACCAGGTCGCCAACTTTGAAGGTCTAATTCTTGACCTTAGACCTTATGTTGTAATATCGTGCGATTTGTTGCCGGTGTGTAGCTGCCATCAACTTAGCTTCATCGCGCTTCACATCAATCATATGGAGAGAATCTAGTAGTAGTTTCTCATTAATCCATGGATTGTAGTGAATCACTCGATGAGAAGGTACTTAGTTCAATTGGAATTATAGCCTTTGACTTGTAGGCTAGGGTGAATGGAGAGTGGCTAGTCGTTGACTTGTAAGTTGTTCGATAAGACTATAGTATTAACGGAAGTTTATTGACCCACTTGCCCTCGACCTTTTCCAACCACTTCTTAATAATGGACTTGATAATCTTATTCACAACTTCAACCTGTTCATTCTTCTAAGGATGTGCCATCGCATCAAATATCTTTTCTACGAAATGCCGGCGGTAGAAATCATTGAACTCGGTACTATCGAGTTAGGTCCCTTTATCGGTAATGATTACCTATGGAACTCGAAAACGACAAATAAGATTCCGAACAACAAAGTTGATTACATTCTTTATGGTGATCATAGCCAATGGCTCTGCCTCAGCCCACTTAGTAAAGTAATCAACTGCAACGATAGCGTACTTCATGCCACCTTTAGATATCGGCAACACACCAATGATATCAATTCTCCAGACTTTAAATGACCAAGGAGTGACCATTTGAGTAATTTTTGTCGGCAAGGCTATCGGTATTTTAGCAAATTGCTGGCACTAGTCACACTTTCGGGTGTAATCAGCTGTGTCTCAATTAACAGTTGGCCAAATGTATCCATAGTAGAGGATCTTCTTCGCTAAGGTTTGCCTCCTAGTGTGGAGCCACAGGCCCTGTGACGCCCCACGCCAAGACCCACATTAACAAAGAGTATTACTGGGTAATACTATCTGCTAATGCGGAGCATAGGGCTGGTTAGGAGCGACCATCTATAGATTTGTCTTAAACATCTATTAAATACGTCGATTATTGCTCTAATTTTTTTTAATCTCAAGTGGATCGACATATTCAATAAATTCTTAATACAAAACTACAGGTGGCTAATGGAACTATCAGAAAAAAAACACAACAACTAAATGTACATCACATCACATAACAGCAGATAAACACATATATATACACATACACACACATATGCACTGATACATCACTAGTACAATACAAAATGATACATCAAAAATTGTACGAAGACCACACTATATACAACGAGTCAAAAATATATATATATATACATATCAGAGTCAAACAAAAGGCTACAAGACTACACAAAAGGGTGATAAAAAGATATCCAAGCGGAAGCATCAAAGCGAAGCTAAGTCCAAAAGCAGGTATCTAACCTGAAACAACTCGGTCTAACCCAAGTATAAAATATACGGGTCAGTCTAGCTAAAACAATCAGTTTAGTAAGAAAAGTGATAACATGAAGCATAAGGTAAAGGGCGATGATTCTTCTCAAATGAGAAGAAATAATAGCTTAAGTAAGTACTTGTCATTACTTCAAGTGAAGTAGTATCACTAAGCATCTATATAGCCTTGAAAGAGATAAACTCAAATACAAAAGCAACTAAGCATAAGCATGCCTCATATCATCGGCATAAACCAAAATAACAATAATGGTTTCGATGAACCATACTCCAAAATAGGAGAAATCTCAAAACTCAAACTCGCCATAAACGACAATCTCAAATTTATTCTCAAAATAGAGAAATCTCAAAGCTCGAAAATACGCCACAATGGCAACCACATGTATCTCCTAAAAGGAGAGTGAAAATCTCAAATAAAATCCATGGAATGGTAAATCTCAAATCTCAAAATAAACGCCAGGTGTTGGCAAACCCAAATCTCAAATATAGAACTTGATAAGGAGTTCAAGTTTCCAAAGATGTAATCGCCATATATAATGTCTCGAACGACTCAAATGGCTAAATATGTAAAAAGGCGATACACTTGGAAAATCACAAATAACCGATGAAACCATCTCAAAGATATGGCACGTGCTTATGGCCGAAGCCCACCAAGTACCGTTCTCTCAAAATAAGGCGCCACGTCTCTTAGACAAACGTCCCGATGGACAACATCCCGGAGGACAAATACGCCTCTTAGACAAACATCCCAAAGGACAAATACGTCTCAATGGACAAATACGTCTCTTAAACAAACATCCCGAAGGACAAATGACCCGAAGGTCCAGTACTGGCAAATACGTCTCTAAGACAAATGTGTCACAAACTCTCAGGTAGAAACCCGAAAAGGGTTAACGTGCATCCCAAACCACACATTCATACTTAATGGTTTACTAACCGCTAGCCAATGCCACACCAGAAAGCAGTAAAAATATTTGCCTCATCTCAGCGGCAAATACGACCCGAAGGTCAAAACGATCAAACAGACAAGTCAGGAATTAACCGAAAAGATAAACGCACGTGTCCCATACCACGTGTTTACCCAATCGTTTAATTCTCCTTCTCATTCGCTTGAATATTGCAAAAACATGCATTTTATATAGAAAATAGTTTGTTTGTGAAAACAATCTTTTAAAACAATTTTTCGAAATCGTTTTTGGAAAACAAACTTTAAAATTCCCTTATTTTAAAGAATATATAGATTTTATAGCTTGAAAAGCATTTATAAATATTATATAATAATGCTTTCAAAAGCCAATTTATTTTAAAAATTATTTCAAAATTATTTATAAAAACCTGTGCTCGAAAACAAGGAAAAACATTGAAAATTCCCAAAAACCGACATTCGAATTCATCTAAAAAACGATTCATTTTGAATCACAAATACTCCAAAATTTTGGCTAGCCTATTGATAGGCAACATAGCCTTCAAAACAATTCAAAATTATCACAAATACAAGATGAAGAAGTCGGACGAAAAAGAAGGCAGAACATAAAAAAAATGCACAGGTAAAAACAATACCTAGGTCTAAAATATTCTCCGGGTTCAACTTTCAAACATAACTTGAATGGCTTAATGACCTCAGAATGGTCTGAGATTTGATATACACAAAGTAGAATGATTTATCTATGAACTGGAAAAAGATTCACTGAATTCCGACAAGAAATGGTAAAGATATGAAATTTCAAACATGAACTCAGGCCATGTTGAATTCTGCCCAGGTCTTAAAACCCTCTCGGGTTCAAATTACAGACAAGAAATAGGTGATCAAACAAACTCTAATTGAACTGAAAATTAGTATGCACATAGTAGAAAACTTCAACTTTCAAACAGAAAAAGAATCAATGAATTCCGACAGGAAATGAAAAAGGTACGCTGTCTCAAACATGGACTCAAACCATGTTTGCAGTAGCTCAGAAAACGGAAATGTGTTCGGGCTTGAAAACCATCTCGGGTTCAACATACAGGCATAAAACAGAGGACCAAACGACCTCATATTGAACTGAAAATTGGTATGCACATAGTAGAAAGCTTTAGCTTTCAAATAAAAAAATCAATGAATTGCGATAGGAAATGAAAGAGATATGCTGTCTCAAACATGGACTCAGGCCATGTTTGCAGCAACTCAGAAAATAGAAATGTACAGGCCTGAAAACCATCTCGGGTTCAACTTACAGGCATGAAACAGAGGACCAAATGACCTCAGATTGAATTGAAAATTGGTATGCACATAACAAAAAACTTCATCTTTCAAATAAAAAAAATCAATGAATTCCGACAGGAAATGAAAAGGATACGCTGTCTTAAACATGGACTCAGGCCATGTTTGCAGCAGCTCAGAAAACGGAAATGTGCCCAGGCCTGAAAACCATCTCGGGTTCAACTTACATGCATGAAATAGAGGACCAAAAGACCTCAGATTGAACTGAAAATTAGTATGCGCATAGTGGAAAACTTTAACTTTCAAATAAAAAAAATCAGTGAATTCCAACATAGGAATAAGAAGATATGGTCATGCAAAGTAGCTACTCAGAACAGTTTTTACTGTAATATCCAACAACACAAATTTCAATTATAGTAAACAATTTTTGGCATTTTCAGCTTGCAATTCAGCTTTGTTTGAGCTAGCATTTGTGAGATTATTACTCACCTTGCAATTGGAGAGCAAATACTTGGATTACAGCTGAAAGATAGAAGCTTTGAGCAAGAGATGGCTTCAACAACCTGTAAATTTGAAGAATAGAAACATGCAAACCAAAAGAATAGGTTACAGACAAACAAATTCTCAGTCTCAGAATAAATGAAACAAATTTAGGTTTTTAGTGCGATTACCTGTTGAAATAAGCTTTTAGATTGATTAAAATAGCAAATTGGTTGAATAAATAGAAGTTTGGAGCTTTGATATGGAAAAGGGGTAAAGTTTCTCTTGTTTTCTATTTTCTATTTACTGGAGAAGAAGAAGTGAATTTTGTACGTATACGATAAACCGTTTTCTCATTTCAGGTTATGTTAATTAATGGGCTTTAGACCCAAAACTAAAGAAATTAATTAACCTAAGGAATTAAGTTATCACTTAATTCACAAATATAACTATGTTATAAAACAAACAACATTTTTACACAAGTTTTAACACAAACAAATTATGTAAACATATCTACAAGTTCAATAAAATATTTTACACCTAATAAAAATATAATTTTAGTTTTAAAAATATTTTTATTAACAAAAACTCTTATTTTTAAATAAATAACCAATTTACACTAATATACACAAAAATCCTATTTTTAACTCCAAAAATTACATAAAAATAATTTTCTTTTGTAATAAAATATAACAAACCATTTTCAACCAATTTTATGATCAAAACTTATTTTTAAATCAAATTTCTCCTTTTTATTTATAATAAACACATATTAAAATCAAATACTTCCTTTAAAAAATTTTAAAAGAAGCATTTGGCAATAATTACAGGAATCATTGCATTTTCACTAAATAAAAATCATATTTCATTCATTTTATCACAAATAACCAAGATAAAGTTTTAAAAACTTTATTTTCACCTTTTATTTCCAAAATCCACTGTTTACTCCAAATAAACAATTTAAATCTGCAATTTTTTTTAATTCACAATATTAAATTATAACTACCGTTATAATTTAAAATTTACAGGTAATCACCAAAAACAGGGTTGTTACAGACTCCCCTCCTTATAAAAATTGTGTCCTCGCAATTTCTAGAGAAGAGCTATACTCAACACAAATTATTTCATTAAGCAAAAAAAGGATAGATAAGCTCGAGCTTAAAATTTCTCACCCCAACACAAGATGATAGAAAATCCAGATAAGATCGCTCGATTAATTCTACGGTTTCCCAAGTACTAATATTAGGATTGGTGGACCATTGAATTTCTACGAGCAATACATCATGATTTCGAAGGCGTCTCACCTTCGAAACAAGCACACACACAGGATGCCACATACAGAAGACCAATCGAGTGAGATTGATT
This sequence comes from Allium fistulosum, assembly GCA_030737815.1. Taxonomy (NCBI): domain Eukaryota; kingdom Viridiplantae; phylum Streptophyta; class Magnoliopsida; order Asparagales; family Amaryllidaceae; genus Allium; species Allium fistulosum. The sequence goes on from CM060903.1 coordinate 858,605,478, forward strand.
TCTTAGGAGCTTCTCGAATAGAGTCGGGATTTAATAAAATTTTATCCCGGTTTCAACCAACTAGATAATTGTCGACATGACTTTCCATATGTCACTACGGAAAGAACCACACTGACATTATATTGACACAATGGAGGTAAGAAAACTCAATAAGAGGTAGGTGGTTTCCTCAATACCACCAACCCAAACGACCGCATAAATGCAAGTCGCTAGATAATTGCACAAAGGCAAGAAAACTCAAAGAATGAATTTTTATACTCCTATTTAACTAAACAAATATTTTCAAGGTTATCCAAATCCTTTTACTACATAATCAAATTCTCAAATTTCAACATTTTGAAAATTTTCAAAACCTCATTCAAAAATCCAATTTAATCTCCAAACTCTTCATTTAAAGTGGTTAAAATGTTTCACTCTTAAATTCTACCAAAATATATTTCAGTTTGAAACATATATTTATACTAAACATCAATTCTATTACATTCACAAAATAGGTAGAATACACATGACCACAAAGGAAACAAATTTCAATTACAAACCTGCTGTAAAGAAAACAAATTTTGACATAGAAAAAATTAAAATCATAGAACTCTTATAAAATAAAAGTTGTTCTACAAAGTCTAAGATTTCCAACGATATAAAGATCATCAAAATCGGATTCATGGTTTGAAAGTTATGTAGAATTTACTTTCAGCACAAATTTTAGAAACTTATAAGACAGAATGTTTATTCACTTTCAAACCTACTTTAGACAGAATAAATAGCAAAATCTTCCAATGTGGAAAAGAAAATTTATAGCTTTCTAAAAGCTCTTCCATTTGCAAAAAGTTTGATCTCATTCAGAGTTACAAATCTCAAGTTATTGTTGTTTTAGCACAGCACTTTTCAAACAAAATTTTATCTTTCAAATTAATTTAAATTTTGAAATTTTCCCAAACCATTTTAATTTCAAATTACATTTTCAAACAAGCGTTTGCTAAACCATTTATTAAATGATCTTCTTTTTCCCGGAAAGCTAAGGCATACCAAAATATGATCAACTTTATGTAATCAACATAAAAGAAACAATTCATTAACTGGAAAAAATTTCATTACTTTCCAAAATCTAACTTTAAAGTAATTTACAAAGAAAACTTATTTTGGAAGAGATAACTAATCTCTTCGATTATCAAAAGATGATTATTGATTATCGATACAATAAATTTTGGAATATATAAATGTAAAGTTTAAAATCATTCTTACAATTAAAATGATTATACCACATAAATGGTTCATTTATCAAAACAATTCAAATTCACATTTCCACTTTGTCATAAATTTAAATTTCCAACTAACTATCAGCATAAAACTAATTAAAATTCATAATTAATTAGAACATGTTTCCAAAAGAATTTTACAAATTACAACCAACAAATTTTTAATACAACCAAAACTCAAAACAAAACTAGCTCACAAACTCATGCTAAGAGCTTAAAATTAGCATATTCAATTCCAAAAATTTCAAATAATACAAGGGTATTGCTTCGCCATTGATTTATAGCGAATGACCCTGTCGATTGGCTGCAGAGTTGACCCAATGATCAAAAATCCCTGGCCATTAATCCACTCTCACTATGGTTCAATGGTTGCATTACTTATCAAAATAAAATTCAATACCCAAACCATATTAATTTATTCCCAAACTTTACCTATAAAATCTTAATTTACCATGTCTGACTGTCTCATCATAGCATTTAGGAAATTCCTATGGATAATGTTGATCAGGCATATTGACCAAAATTCTTAAAGCACTCGATGGACAACCCAACACAAAATCATTTTCTATAAAAAGAAATGCCTCTTATAAAATTTACAAAATAATCTTTGCTTATCTCAATAAACAAAAATTCAATTTCCTTTAAAAACATATCTTCAATTTGAAAGATTTGAAAATTCAAATAGTTGCTTACACTCAAAATCAAAGAACACAAGAAGAACTCATCGAGAAATTCCCAGAATACCTGATTCACAAGATTGACGAATAAGCTGGAGTGTTTCCCAAACCGAACGGTATAATGAGCCACTCACAAGAACCATAGGAGTGCAGAATGCAGTAAGAGGAACGCTATTCTCTACAACTCGTAGCTGATGAAAATCGGTGAAATGTCAAGCCGAGGAAAGATCCTAGCACCACTTAATATATCAAATATGTCATCAATCATAAGCAATAGATACTCATTCTAATGGTTAACTTGTTAAGCTTGTGAAAATGGATGCAAAGCCTAAGAATACCATCAGATTTCTTTAATAAAGATAACCGAGGCACCCCACGGTGAAAACTGGACTGAATGAATTGTTTGGCCTCATGCTTCAGCAATTACTTCTATAGTTTCTCATTTCCTAGTGGACATCCTCGTAGAAGGATGACTAACAGGCTAAGAACCACAAATGAGATCAACACAAAACTCAATTGCCTGATTGGGTAGCAAACCCGAAACAGACTCACATATATCAACAAAATCACAAACAACTGGAATTCGAGATAGATCATCATCTCAAAACTCAAGAACAAATAAAGACACTTTGGAATTATCATCAACATTCCGAAGAATTAGAGACACTAATCAGCCGAATTAGGATGCCTAACATATATGATCTTTTAGAATATAGGATTGGGGTTTGATAACAAATAAACCAATCCATCCCCAAATCATATTAACCCAAGGTGATGACTAATGTGCAGATTTGAATAGAAAGAAAAGCTACAAAGATCACCCTCAATAGGATTCACAATCCTTAAAGAAGTAACAAGATAAGAAACATCCAACGGTATCAACAAGCTCCTTCGATACGAATGTATGTCAAACACCCGTATCGAAGTGAACTAGAATAAACTAGTCACGATAAGGATTATTCATTGGATGAGATATCATTAATTCAATTGTGGAATACTACGGAATAAAATATATTCCTAGACTTATTCCTAACTTATATCGACCCAAAGGACACGAAAAGTTAAGGACACGATGATTAGGGAATTTGAAACACTTGTACTATATTTTGATGTACTGTAATATATGTTTCTGTTTTGTGTTTATCATATTTCGTTCTGAACTCAGCTCTGATACCAAGTTGTGATGCCCTACCCCGAGACCCACATTAAGAAAGAGTATTACTAGGTAATACTATCTGCTAATGCGGAGAATAGGGCTGGTTAGGAGCGACCATCTATAGCTTTATCTTAAACATCTATTAAATATGTCGATTAATGCTCTAAATGTTTTTTTTTCTATCTCAATGGATCGACATATTCAATTAATGCTTAATACAAAACTACAGGTGGCTAATAGATCTGTCAGAACAAAATACAACAACTAAATGTAAATCACATCACAGAAAAGCAGATAAACATATATATACATATACACTGATACATCACTAGTACAATACAAAATGATACATCATAAATGATACGAAGACCACACTATATACAACGAGTCAAAAAAATATACATATCAAAGTCAAACAAAAGGCTACAAGACTACACAAAAGGGTGATAAAAAGATATCCAAGCGGAAGCATCAAAGCGAAGAAAATTCCAAAAGCAGGTATCTAACCTAAAACAACTTGGTCTGACCCGAGTATAAAATACACGGGTCAGTCTAGGTAAAACAATTAGTTTAGTAAGATAAGTGATAATATGAAGCAAAGGTAAAGGGCGATGATTCTTCTCAGATGAGAAGAAATAATAGCTTAACTAAGTACATGTTATTACTTCAAGTGAAGTAGTATCACTAAGCATCTATTTAGGCAACTCAAATACAAAAGCAACTAAGCATAAGAATGCCTCATATCATCGGCATAAACCCAAAATAAAAATAATGGTTTCGATGAACCTTACTCCCAAATAGGAGAAATCTCAAAACTCAAACTTTCCATAAACGGCAATCTCTAATTTATTCTCAAAATAGAGAAATCTCAAAGCTCGAAAATACGCCACAATGGCAACCACATTATCTCCTTAAAGGAGAGTGAAAATCTCAAATAAACGCCATGGAATGGCAAATCTCAAATCTCAAAATAAACGCCATGTGTTGGCAAACCCAAATCTCAAATATAGAACTTGATAAGGAGTTCAATTTTCCAAAGATGTAATCGCCTTATATAACATCTCGAACGGCTCAAATGGCCAAATATGTAAAAAGGCGATACACTTGGAAAATCACAAATAATCAACGAAATCATCTCAAAGATATAGCACGTGCTTATGGCCGAAGCTCACCAAGTTCTGTTGTCTCAAAATAAGGCGCCACGTCTCGTAGACAAACGTCCCAAGGAAAACATTCTGGAGGATAAATACGTCTCTTAGACAAACATCCCGAAGGACAAATACGTCTCAATGGACAAATACGTCTCTTAGACAAACATCCCGAAGGACAAATGACCCAAAGGTCCAGTACTGGCAAATACGTCTCTTAGACAAATGTGTTACAAACTCTCAGATAGGAACCCAAAAAGTGTTAACGTGCGTCCCATACCACACGTGCGCACTTAACGGTTTACTAACCGTGAGCCAATGTCATACCAGAAAGCAGTAAAAATATTTGCCTCATCTCATCGGCAAATACGACCCGAAAGTCAAAACGATCAAACGGACAAGTCAGGAATTAACCGAAAAGATAAACGCACGTGTCCCAAATCACGTGTTTTATCCAATCGTTTAATTCTCCTTCTCATTCGCTCAATTAGTGCAAAAACGTGTATTTTATATATAAAATAGTTTGTTTGTGAAAACAAGCTTTTAAAATAATTTTTCGAAATCGTTTTTGGAAAACAAACTTTAAAATTCCCTTATTATAGAGAATATATAGATTTTATATCTTGAAAATAATTTATAAATATTATATAATAATTCTTTCAAAAGCCAATTTATTTTAAAAATTATTTCAAAATTATTTAGAAAAATCCATGCTCGAAATCAAGGAAAAACAATGAAAATTCCCAAAAACTGACATTCGAATTCATCTAAACAATTCATTTTGAATCACAAAATTCTCAAAAATTTTGGCTAGCCTATTGATAGGCATCATAGCCTTCAAAACAATGCAAAATTATCACAAATACAAGATGCAGAAGTCGAAAATCGGACGGAAAAAGATGGCAGAACACAAAAAAATGCAAAGGCAAAAACAATACCCATGGTTGAAATCTTCTCCGGGTTCAACTTTCTGACATAACTTGAGTGGCTTAATGACCTCAGAATGGTCAGGAATTTGATATACACAATGTAGAAAAATTTATCTATGAACCGAAAAAGATTCACTCAATTCCGACATGGAATGGTAAAGATATGAAATTTCAAACATGGACTCAGACCATGTTGAATTCTGCCTAGGTCTGAAAACCCTCTTGGGTTCAACTTACAGACATGAACCAGGTGACCAAATGATCTCTGATTGAACTGATAATTTGTATGCACATAATAGAGAACTTCAACTTTAAAATAGAAAAGAATCAATGAATTCCGACAAGAAATGAAAAAAATACGCTGTCTCAAATATGGACTCAAGCCATGTTTGCAGTAGCTCAAAACGGAAATATGTCCAGGCCTGAAAACCATCTCGGGATCAACTTACAGGCATGAAACAGAGGTCCGAACTACCACAAATTGAACTGAAAATTGGTATGCACATAGTAGAAAACTTTAACTTTCAAATAAAAAAGAATGAATAAATTCTGATAGGAAATGAAAGAGATATGCTGTCTCAAACATGTACTCAGGCCATGTTTGCAACAACTCATAAAATGGAAATATGTACAGGCCTGAAAACCATCTCGGGTTTCAACTTACAGGTATGAAACAGAGGACCAAACGACTTCAGATTGAACTTAGAATTGGTATGCACATAGTAGAAAACTTCAACTTTCAAATAAATAAAGAATCAATGAATTCCGGTAGAATGAAAAAGATACGTCGTCTCAAACATGGACTTGGGCCATGTTTGCAGCAGCTCAAAAAACGGAAATGTTCCCAGACCTGAAAACCTTCTCGGGTTCAACTTACAAACATGAAACATAGGACCAAACGACCTTAGATTGAACTGAAAATTGGTATGCCCATAGTAGAAGACTTTAACTTTCAAATAAAAAAGGAATCAGCGAATTCCACCATAGGAATAAGAAGATATGGTCATGCAAAGTAGCTACTCAGAACAGTTTTTACTGTAATATCCAACAACACAAATTTCAATTATAGTAAACGATTTTTGGCATTTTCAGCTTGCAATTCAGCTTTGGTTGATCTAGCATTTGTGAAATTATTACTCACCTTGCAATTGGAGAGCAAATACTTGGATTACAGCTGAAAGATAGAAGCTTTGAGCAAGAGATGGCTTCAACAACCTGTAAATTTGAAGAATAGAAATATGCAAACCAAAAGAATAGGTTAGAGACAAACAAATTCTCAGTCTCAGAATAAATGAAACAAATTTAGGTTTTTAGTGCGATTACCTGTTGAAATAAGCTTTTAGATTGATTAAAATATCAAATTGGTTGAATAAATAGAAGTTTGGAGCTTTGAATTGGAAAAGGGGTAAAGTTTCTCTTGTTTTCTATTTTCTATTTACTGGAGAAGAAGAAGTGAATTTTGTACGTATACAATAAACCGTTTTCTCATTTCAGGTTATGTTAATTAATGGGCTTTAGACCCAAAACTAAAGAAATTAATTAACCTAAGGAATTAAGTTATCACTTAATTCACAAATATACCTATGTTATAAAACAAACAACATTTTTACACAAGTTTTAACACAAACAAATTATGTAAACATATCTACAAGTTCAATAAAATATTTTACACCTAATAAAAATATAATTTTAGTTTTAAAAATATTTTTATTAACAAAAACTCTTATTTTTAAATAAATAACCAATTACAGTAATATACACATAAATCACCATTTTTAACTCCAAAAATTACACAAAAATAATTTTCTTGTGTAATAAAATATAACAAACCATTTTCCATCAATTTTATGATCAAAACTTATTTTTAAATCAAATTTCACTTTTTTATTTATAATAAACACATATTAAAATCAAATACTTCCTTTAAAAATTATTAAAAGAAGCATTTGGCAATAATTACAAGAATTATTGCATTTTCACTAAATAAAAATCATATTTCATTCATTTTTATCAAAAATAACCAAGGTAAAGTTTTAAAAACTTTATTTTCACATTTTATTTCCAAAATCCATTGTTTATTCCAAATAAACAATTTAAATCTCCAATTTGTTTTTAATTCACAATATTAAATTATAACTACCGTTATAATTTAATATTAACAGGTAATCACCAAAACCAAGGTTGTTACAAGCCCCTTCGTGAACCTCTATTAGTGTTAGTACCTTAGGTTTTGGTTTTGATGATAACAACTATAGGAAATTATATGAAATACAGATATAAATAGTTTAACAAGATATATATATATATATATAGTATATAGTGTAGGATATTAGACAGGTATTGATTAAGAAGATTGTACAATATCAAGATGCTGATATCAAGAGTAGATTCAAGATAATGATACATGAAGACACATGAGTATTGAAGAGTTCGAGATTTCAAGATATTCCAGATAAGTTATAGAGTCATAGAATTTATGTTAAAACCTTGATAGCACTTTCCCGATCTCTCTCACCTTCTCTAACTTTGTTTTAAATTATTTTTCAAATATTCCAGTTTTAAAATAATCGTTTCAAAATATTTCTCAAAATGATTTTCAATCTCTTACTTCTAAAGATATCATTTTATTGTTTTTAAGTTTATATATATTAAAATTTTGTTTATATTTTAATAAGTTATACTTATATTGATTTATATATATATATATATTATTGAATACTCTTATTAAATCTTCCAAAATTATTTATAAAGTTTTATTAAGTTATATTTTGATTAAAATGCGTATAAACTATATTTAACTGATTCTACAAAGTATCAAATTATTTTACAAAGCAATGGATTTTCAAAATAATATTTTTAAAGTGTTTTTCAAAATACAAAGGGATATGTCAACATATCCTATCCATGTATGTTGACATATGGCCGTACTTTTCAAAATTCAAATTTGAATGGAAGTGTCTTTTCATCATATCTCTTTGCGAATGGACATGACCGTTGTTTTCTTATATATACCAGATTTTCAAACGAATTTTTAACTACTTTCTTAATGATGTGCACGTAAATGTGCATATTTTTACCACCATATTTAATCTATTTAAATTAAATAAACGATCATATCGGGTATTTTAAATTGTTTAAACCAAAATTTAAATTATTTTCAAATTGTCACATATTCATCTTCATATATGGGTAAAATGGTCATTTTATGCATTTATTAAACTGTGAAAATTTACTTGGAATTTTCTATGTTGTTTTGTAGAAAATTTGGTGAATTTTACAAGTGGCTTCATGATAATATATGCATGCACAAGAGTGAAGAGAACAAACGAAGATAGAAATAATTCAAAGTGAAGATAATGGAGGACCCCACGTACCCACCTACCTTAATGGACAAATTAGAGGCTAATGCACATGCTTATGGAATTAATTGCTTCATGTACACTTAAATGATGATTAGTAGAAGCTAATGATTACTTGGCCTCCACACTTTCTTGAGGGTATTTTGGACACTCCCTAAAAATATGAATTAGGGTTTCATACATGTATAAAGACCCCTTATGTTTCATGTAACCCTCCTCCCCCTTAGTCTCTCTTAGTTTAGTTTAGGCTCACAAATAAACAAGCTCTTCTCTTTCTCTTTTCATGGCTACTTAGCCATTTTTATTTTCATGTAATTTCTTTTTTTATGCAATGTAATTATTGTTTCCTTTTAATTACATGTTCATTTTCTTTCATGCTAGTAGTGTAGATTTTCTTTTATGCAATTAGAATAGTTTTCTTTCATTTAGCTTTCATTTTGCTTTCTTTTTGCTTTCATGTTGCAAGCTACATTTGTTAATCAAATGACAAATATGAGAGGCTAAACCCCTTCAATTTAGGGGTAATGAAGTTCTCAAATTATGTAGCTTCAACTATTTGTTAATTCATGCTCTCTTTTTGTGCTTAATGATGATCAATGAAGTGTTTTATTTCTTGTTCTTGCTTTGAATTTGATAGCCTATATTGTTGACAACAAATAGGCTATGCTTAAACAATCACTAACACAAATGCCTCTTCATCAAAATATGATTATGGCATAAGAAAGTGATTTGATAATAAAATTTGATGGTTTATATTTCTAATCAATAGTTAATAGGCCATACTTAAAATAGATTTCATTTTCATTGTCAAGTTTCATGAAAGTTAGTAAGTGATTTAAGGGGTGTGTTATAGTTTGATGGCTTATGTTGGCTAATCAATAGCATAAATATGCCATACTTATGATAAGCACATCAATTAAAGCACTAATGACCATAAAAGAGAGATTATGGTTTCATATGTATTGAACTACATAATCTAGAGAGTGGATTTATTCTCTAAATTGTCATTTAACCCTTATATTTGCATCTCTTTTCTTTTAGTTAGTTAGCTAATTTTCTAATTCTCTAGCTTAACTTTCACTCGACTTTGGTTTAATTTGATTGAGTAGATTTTTAAAATCATCAATTCCCTACGGATCGACTCGTATTCGCCACTTACTACAAGTGTACGGCGTGCGCTTGCGGTTATATTTTTATTTCTAAATTCGTTCGACGGTTTTCTAAACCGATAGAAAATCAGTCGTCGAACAAGTTTTTGGCGCCGTTGCCGGGGAGTTGTTTTGGTTTTAATTTTCTATTCTTCGAATTATTTTTCATTTGATTTTATTTTGTGTGTTAAAAAAAACAATTGTGTGTTTGTTTGTGCGATTTTTGTGTGCATTTTGTTGTGTGTTTGTTTTTCTTGTTTTCTTTTCCATTTGCATATCGAAAAAAAAAACACAAACAATTTCAAAACAAAAACAAAAATACTTGATTTCATTTTCTATTTGCAATTCATTTTACTATTTTTATTTACATTGCATTCAAAACTGTAATGACCCAAGATTTTAGGAATTTATTCTGAAAAATATAAATAAATTCAAAATAATTTTTAAATAAATTTTGAAAGGGAATTGATATAGCTTGATAGTGTATCAGTATGTGTGTACATGTGTGCACAGGAAATGCACATGAACTAAAGCTAAAATCCCTAAACTCTAAGAATAAATACATATTGATATGTATAGGAATATATATATATATATATATAGATTAAATCCTTAAAAGCTGTATGCATAAGTAAATATACATATATGGATGCTACTGAATATTTTTGAGTGTACATGTGCATGTGTGTGTCAATACAGAATGATGTATAAATATATATATGGGTGTACTAATTATTTCAGTAAGACTTATATATATATATGTTAATAAAATACTAGAGTTCAAATTAGTAAAATAAAATATACAGACATATTTTAGTATATAGGCAGAAAGAGAAAAAAAAATGAGGATATAAAAAGGAGTAGTCCTCTTGTAAATAAATAAAGGAAGTACATACCATTTACATGAAAGCTAAAAATAGGAAAAATAAGACAAAACAGGGAAATGCTTGGTATAGGCAGAATTAGGAAGAGTATTTGATAAATAACAAATCAAGTCACATTTTTAGCATGATTGTAGACAAAGGAAAAAGTATTTTCTAAAAAGCAAATTTCTGAAATTAACCAAAAAGAATATAACCACTTTCCTCTTCACCTAAATTAAGCCGGGAAGGGTAGAATTTTGGGTTCAAATAAAATGCAGATAACATAATTTTTCTGGTGGGGAAAAATGGCTTTAGCCAATACCCAAAACCCTAAGGAGGACCCTGTATATATATGCATATGCAGTAGCCTCCTCTCCTTCTCAGAAAAGAACTTTGAAAAAAAAAATCCTTACAAACTGAAGGTAGAGAAGAGAGGGTCATTTCAAAAACCAAAAAAAAAAAAGAAAGAAAATTTGTTTTTCCTTTACTGTTACATTGCTTTCACACTATGCATATCTTCAGTTTTCTCAGTGCACCGTTGCTTCACTTCTCTGTCTTTTGTTTGCTATTCATTGTTCTCTGATTTCTGTTTGCATTTTCTGCCTTGCACTGTCACTTCCCTACCTATACTTCACCATAAAACCACATCTCCTCCTGCTACTCTATCCACTGCCAACGCTTCTTACCCACCAGTGCTTGCTGCCTCATTAACAAACTCACTACCTCATCCACTTCAATTACAACCATCCAACACATCATACACACTCCTCTGTACATTGCACATTGCCATTTCCTTCAACCCTTGCCACTACACTTCCATCTACTACAACATTAGCAAAACACACAGCACAAAACCAATTCCTACAAAACATCCTCACAACCACCCCAGAACATCATCACTTCCCTTCATCATCCATCCACCATCCTGCAATTCATCACCTCTGATCAACTCTCCCCACCATTGCATATTTCTCCACATTCCAAACCATACACACTTCTGCTCATCAAAACACAACATACTACTGCTATATCCATTCAATTCAACAGTAATAAAGCTGTGTTGTCACCATCTACCCCTCTCTTACCAAACTGACATTCAAACTGCCTACTGCCTACTACACATACATTTCTACTAACATTCACACCAGCTCCTCATTATCACCTCATTTACAAACCACCGCAACCATTTTACTTCACTTCTGACAACATTTCGTCCATTTTAGTTTAGACTGTTGCCAAAATTCAACTATTTGTCTACAAAGCTATACCATCCTCTGACCATTCAATTGACAATACAAATCACTGACCACTGTCACCCCATCCAACAAACAGTTCATCACCAGCATTGCACCTCCTCTGACCAAACAATATTTCTCTGGTCAACACTATTGCATACAAAATCTTCACATCAAACTCCACTTCACTTCACAGTGACCACTTGCCAATACCTCATTTCACCACAACAAAGACCACACTCTTACCTACAAACAACTGACCAAGTCACAGCCCCTCCAAAACTGCTGCAAATACCCACACACCATACAACATCAAACATACCCAAACTGTTGTTGCCTCAACCAGAGCTGTTTCGACTTCAACCTTCAAACCAAAAGCTATTGCCTTCCTTCATATCACCTAACTGATCCTCACAACATCATACAGTTCAACAACCTTCTCCACCTCCATTTGGCCTCCTCAAAATTCCAACATCACAAAACAGTCAACATACACACCATCTCTTCAATTACCTCTGCCAGACAACCCAAATATTCACAACAATCAAACACCTGAAACACCTCAGCAACTTCATCACCACTGTCGCTTGTACACAAACCATCAGACACTTCTAACAGTCCTCTTCCACAAAGCATACAACAGTCAACTGACCACAACACAACAACCCACTACAACAGCTCATATCAAGTCCTTCCATCAAGCCTCTACTGAACAAGCCTCATCAACCTCACTGCCTTGGCTTCTCCTGCTCCATCACTTCACATACTTCCTTCAATACCCGAAACCAATCAGCCCAGAAACAACTTCGAACTACCAACCACCTTACTCGAATTGACGTCAGCCAACTTCCCACAGTTCCATCACGCAACTCGAGAACCTCATCGCCTTCACAACCACTACATCCCTTCAAACCATGACAATACTTCATATCGCCGAATTCGAACACCTCGCCCCACAATCACGTACAAAGTCAACAGGAGAGAAGCTTTCGATTTGCGGGAATCTATTTAATTTGGATACGAATGTTGGGTGGGAGAATTTTGGAAGTTTGAGGAATTGGGATTTCGATTCTGGTTATTATTTTGATTATATGCATTAGTATCGTTTCTTATAAAAGAGAAAAAAAATGTTTCAGCGTTTTGGGCCGGGTTTCTTTTGGCTCGTTGGTTTTGAAAGTTAAAGTTGTGAATCTTTAAATAAAAAAAATTCCTATTTCTTTCAATTGTTTTTGCTTTGATTATATCTTCAAAATTTTATTTTATTTTTAAGTAAAACTACACTTTTAAGTTTTCCTTCCCAAAAAAAAATTTATTTTGAATTTGTTAAAAAAATGTGGGGTTGTTGTGAATTTGTTTGGGTTTAGTTTGTTCTATTTTTTTCATTTGTTTTAATCTTTCTTTGATATAAAAAAATTGTATTTTTTTTTATTTCAGGTTGACAATGCAGAATTTCAGAAGAAGAGGAGTTGCTGCTATAAAACTGCTCCGCCTTCTTATTTAAAAAAAAAGTTTTTTTCTTTCATCTCTAGTTTGTATTTTCCTTGCATTGTTGTTTGCTTGCATTTTAGAAAAAAAAATCAAAAACAAAAAAAACACCAAAAAACAAAAATAGAAATTTCATTCGTAGTTGCATTGTTAATACACGTTTAATTTCTGCTTTGCATTTCATCCTAGAATTTGTTAATAATAACGGTTAGACATCGATAGCTCTTAATTTTATATTGACAAGTTGTCTTCTTCGAAAAATTTACTTTCTTGGTGTCTAGGCTATGGCAGAGTAATAACCATTTATAAATATTACAGTGATTCGTAAATATTATAGTGGTTGTTTCTCTGAAGGTACTTAAACCTTCGGCTGCATTGCTACGGTGATTCGTGGTGCACTGATAAATCCTGTCTATTACCTGGCCGAGAACTATCTTGTTTATCTAAGACAATGGGTGATTATACAATTTTGGGTTAACTTAGGATAAATCATTGTAATTAACCATTGCATTCATTTAGTTGCATTAGTTCATGCGTATTAAAAAAAATTCAAAAATCCAAAACTAAAAAAAATTGTAAATATTCTTTTTCCTTTGAAATTTTTAAATCCTTTTCCTTTGAAATTTCAAAAATCCAAAAAATATTAGAAAAACTAAAATCCAAAAAAAAAATTTAAAACCATTTCAAAAACAAAAAAAGAATTTGGAAAAGCAAGAAAAAAACAAAAATCAATTTCCCTTTTGAAAATTAAATTCTATTTGTAAATATCTTTCCTTTATATAAAAAAATTCTTGAAACTGTCCGAGTTTCCCCACTTACGTGAATTTTACGGTAGTTGGGAAAATCAATATAATCCATATAATTTCACTTCAAAGTTTTATGGATATTTCAACAACAACTATTGTTTAAACGATTCGAATTTTGAACCATAAATATTTCAAAATGACGAACAACCCTCGACTCTTGAAAATTTCATTTCATCTTTACTTGAATTCTCTACATAACAAAATCATGAGATAAATGATTTGTGTAATTCTTATTTGTGTAATAACTCGAGCCAAGGATTTCAAAATTTGAATTCAATTCAAAATTCAAACGATTTCTATTATAACCCATGCCAATTCAATTTCGAACTGCAAAATGAATTTCAAACTCAAAATGAAAATGGAAACAACTTTTCAAATGAATTTGGCAGTGGGAATAACCTTAACCATGTTACGATTGAAAGTCTTTGTTCTCAACAATTTCAAAGTGAAAATCCTCATGTTAATAATTATAAATTGGATTTTGTTGAGCAAATGAACGAAATTTACGATGATCACACGGATTCGTTATTTGAAACATATATGAAACAACGTGAAAAACAAAATCAAATCCCAACGTGTGACGAGCCAAACAATAATCCATCTTTTACCCAAATCGACGATTTTCAAATAACAACTTTTGAAATTGAAAATAACAATCTTAGTGAAGTTGTTGGAAACACGGTAATTGAGTTAGATTTCAATTCTTTTGAGGGTGTTGAACCAAATTTGAAATTCGATCTTCCTTTTCTCGATTTCAAAATTTTGAATACGACAACTTTGGATTTTGAACTTGAGACATGTAATAAAGTTGTTGATAATCCAACAAAGGAAGACGAATTTAATGAACATGAATTTTTTGAACTTTTCGATGATGAGTTGTTAAATTCTGACGGGGAAGATTTAAATCATCACTTTGATTTTGAAATCAATAATTCTGAAGAATTTTTCAATGAGGAGCTTGACTTTCAATTTGGTGAAAATAAACTTGAATTTCAATCAATTGTTTTATCAACCCCGAAAATCATCGAAAACAAAACAACTCGTACGATTTTTAATAAAACGACATTCGTTTTTCCAAATCAACATTCAACTTTGAAATCTTTCATGGTTTGGTTTTCCGAGCTTAAGCTGTGTCTCGTATACTTGACGAGACAAATGAATCGGTCTTTGGAAGACCATTTCATTTACTTTTTGACGATATACTTTCTGATCTCGTGTAAATACCGTTAATTTTCATTTACTTTTTGACGATATACTTTCTGATCTCGTGTAAATACCGTTAATTTTCATTTAAATAAAGGTCATGTTTTCATTTTTATTTTTCTCCTTCCACTTGGGTTGACTATGGGGACACGGTCAAAATCAAGCGTGGGGGAGACTCATCTTCTTTTTTATTTTTCATTTTTTTCTTCCAAAACTCAATATATATATATATATATATATAGAAAAATTTTCAAAAAAAATTAAGCACTTTGATTTATTTTTAAAGAAACACTATAGGATAAATATATGGTTTTGGTTTATTAATTTGAAAATTCATTTGTCTTAACAAAAATAAAAATAAAGTTTGATTACAAATAACAATGGTTTAACTAGTATATAGGAAGATTCATACGTGTTAATTATGAAATACATCCCAATTGAAAATCTTTGTTTTAAAAAGTGGTTGAATTTAAAGTAAAGGATATAACATTTTTTTTTCTTCTAAGTTAAATGGTGCTAAGATAATTTTGCGAAACTCTCTCTCTAAAAAAAATATTTCCTGTATATATGTATATATTTTTAACACCTAGAGTCATGTGTTCACACTCGTGTGTTCACTCGCCATGCTCTGTACCCTTCTCACGTAAACCCGAAAGGTAGTGCACGATCGGTATATCTGGCCTCAGTTTACCTGAGTTGGGTGTATGTATATAAAAGTTCTTTTATTAATAACTCATACAATCGATAAGTGTTCACACTTGTGTGTTCACTCGCCACGCTCCATATACCCCTCACATCAGTCCGCAAGGCAGTGCACGGGTAATATATATGGCCTCGGTTTATCTGAGTTAGGCATATGTAAATATTGTTAATATCAATAAAATTTTCAAATAAAAAATTAGAGAGAGTAAGCAATTGAAATCCAAGCACTATTTTAACTTATTTGATTTAACTTGTTATTGAAAAGAAATAAAATTACCACTTTGATAAATTTTGATAATCAATTAAGGATCCATTTCATAGTTACACTGTTGTTATCAACCGAAACAACGAGTTAAATTATAGTCTGTTTGTTATGATAACTTAATTTTTGTTGGAAATTTTGACGAGTAAATGATTTAAATTTAAAGATAATAACCAAACCTATATTTAACTTATTTGTGTTAATTTAAAAGTAAATCCTTCATTCGTAAATATTGTCAAAAACGCGCATTCATCTCTTTGTAAATAAATCTTGCATTTTGTAAATATTTTCATTCTGCATTTGGATTTTGTGGGTAGTATCCGCTGAAAACCCTCACGAGACAACACTCGTCCTACTGGGGACACCTAGAGGTTTAACGGCTTGTTGCATACACTCAATGCAATCGTGCTCCTTACGAAAACGAATTTATCTTAGTTTTTCTTTATTCGAGGACGAATAAAAAACTAAGTGTGGGGATATTTGATGTGCACGTAAATGTGCATATTTTTACCACCATATTTAATCTATTTAAATTAAATAAATGATCATATCAGGTGTTTTAACTTTTTTAAACCAAAATTCAAATTATTTTCAAATTGTCGCATATTCATCTTCATATATGAGTAAAATGGTCATTTTTATGCATTTATTAAACTGTGAAAATTTACTTGGAATTTTCTATGTTGTTTTGTAGGAAATTTGGTGAATTTTACAAGTGGCTTCATGATAATATATGCATGCACAAGAGTGAAGAGAACAAATGAAGATGGAAATAATTCAAAGTGAAGATAATGGAGGACCCCACGTACCCACCTACCTTAATGTACAAATTAGAGGCTAATGCACATGCTTATGGAATTAATGGCTTCATGTACACTTAAATGATGATTAGTAGAAGCTAATGATTACTTGGCCTCCACACTTTCTCGAGGGTATTTTGGGCATTCCCTAAAAATATAAATTAGGGTTTCATACATGTATAAAGACCCCTTATGTTTCATGTAACCCTCCTCCCCCTTAGTCTCTCTTAGTTTAGTTTAGGCTCACAAATAAACAAGCTCTTCTCTTTCTCTTTTCATGGCTACTTAGACATTTTTATTTTCATGTAATTTCTTTTTTTTATGCAATGTAATTATTGTTTCCTTTTAATTACATGTTCATTTCCTTTCATGCTAGTAGTGTAGATTTTCTTTTATGCAATTAGAATAGTTTTCTTTCATTTAGCTTTCATTATGCTTTCATGTTGCAAGCTACATTTGTTAATCAAATGACAAATATGAGAGGCTAAACCCCTTCAATTTAGGGGTAATGAAGCTCTCTAATTATGTAGCTTCAACTATTTGTTAATTCATGCTCTCTTTTTGTGCTTAATGATGATCAATGAAGTGTTTTATTTGTTGTTCTTGCTTTGAATTTGATAGCCTATATTGTTGACAACAAATAGGCTACGCTTAAACAATCACCAACACAAATGCCTCTTCATCAATATATGATTATGGCATAAGAAAGTGATTTGATATTAAAATTTGATGGTTTATATTTCTAATCAATAGTTAATAGGCCATACTTAAAATAGATTTCATTTTCATTGTCAAGTTTCATGAAAGTTAGTAAGTGATTTAAGGGGTGTGTTATAGTTTGATGGCTTATGTTGGCTAATCAATAGCACAAATATGCCATACTTATGATAAGCACATCAATTAAAGCACTAATGACCATAAAAGAGAGATTATGATTTCATATTTATTCTCTAAATTGTCATTTAACCCTTATATTTGCATCTCTTTTCTTTTAGTTAGTTATATAATTTTCTAATTCTCTAGCTTAACTTTCACTCGACTTTGGTTTAATTTGATTGAATAGATTTTCAAAATCATCAATTCCCTGCGGATCGACCCGTATTCGCCACGTACTACAAGTGTACGCCGTGCGCTTGCGGTTATATTTTTATTTCTAACTTCGTTCGACGGTTTTCTAAACCGATAGAAAATCATTCGTCGAACACTTATTCTTCTCTCCTCTTTTCACTCTCTTTATTTCTAAATCAATTTTTACCCAAACTTTGCCGAAATTCAAGCAAAATCAAATTCAATCATTACCAGTTTGATTCTACTTCATTTACTCTCTGATTTCTCTCATCTCTCTCACTCAAACTAAGATCAAAATGCTATTTAAGAGTTATAGGATCAAATGTAATCAAAATCGAACATCTGAGTCCGTAAACTCTATCAAATCATACTCTTATACTTTGTGGTGTGCTTGGTATCCCTAAAATCCAAGTTGGTGTGATTGCAGCCTATAAAATCAATTGGGTGTTCTTAGTAGCCCTTAAATCTAGTGGATGTGCTGTTGCTCAGAAATCAAGTGACTCTACCCAGAGGTTGGGATTTTGGAGGGTGTGTCTCGTAGCCTTGAAATCGAGATTGTATTTGCATTTACCGGTTAAAAAGAAGTCCATACAAAGAATTGTGCTGGACTGGATGTAGGGTAACTCCGAACTAGTATAAAATCCTGGTGTGTTCTTTCTTTTTTACTTTTATTGCATTTACTTGTATCTGTACTTTGACTCTGTGATTATTAATTACATCATTCCAAGTTGAAACTTAAAGAATTTGAAAAATATTCATATAATCAATTAAACATTATTCACCCCTTCTAGTGTTAATTTAGCTTAAGATCCCTATTCCACTAACTTACATTTGATATCGGAGCATTGGTTTTCAAGGCTTTTGCCTTCTACTTGCATTTGTTTATCATCTCCTAGTCTGACTTGTACCTTATGTGACTCATCAAGCTCTTTAAATATTGATTTATTGCCAGTCATTTGAAAAGGTTTAAATGGCTACCAACAGTGGTAGTAGTACTATTAGTAACACTGTTAATACACTTGTTAGTAACTCATTTGTCGAAGGATAATCTACTGCTAGACCTCCACTTTTTAATGGTAGTAACTACACATGTTGGTTATGTAGAATAAAAATTTATCCACGGTCAATTGGTTTAGACACTTGGAATATCACACAAACTGAGTACACTGAACCCGAGACTAATTTTGCATAGTGGACTGCTGATCAAAAAGCAGTTGCACAGAGTAACTCTAAGGCTATGAATATATTATTTTGTTCACTAGATAGAAATGAATTTAATAGAGTATCTATATGTAAGTATGCATTTGAAATTTAGAGAACTTTGCAAGTTACAGATGAAGGCACAAGTGAAGTTAAACAGACTAAAATTTCCTTGTTAACAAACCAGTTTCAATTATTCAAGATGAGTCCAAATTAGTCCATATCTGATATGTATAATAGAATCCAAGATATAGTACACTTAATTATTGCACTTGGTAAAAGTTTTTCAGACGAGGATTAGGTTAGAAAAATCCACAATTCACTTGCTCCTGAATCGGATCAAAAGATTCTTGCAATCGAAGAGGCTAATGACATTAGCACTCTAAAAATTGAAGATTAATTGGCAATTTAATTTATTTTGAAGCACAAATGAAGGGTGGAAGAGAAAGCAAAGAAACTGTGAAGAAATCTATAACTTTTAATGCAATGACAGATAATCTGGATTCAGACAACGATAACGATGAAGAAATTGCTTTCATGACAAGGAATTTTGAAAAACTTCTAAAATATAGAAAGATGAACAATTTCAAAATAAATGACAACAAAAATCCAAGAAGTGAAATGAAAATGGCATTAGATTTTATAACTTCGATGACCTCGGCTATTTAAAACGAGATTGTCCACATCCCGATAGACTGAAAACTACACCAAACAATAATTCATCCAAAAAATGGAAAAGAGCATATACTGCAACATTAAACGATTCACACACATCCTCAAGTGATAATGAATCAGATACAGAAATTGCTAACATGTGCTTCACAACAATACATAATTCAGAACAAAATGGTGAAATGGATTAGAAAAAGGTATGTTTTAATATATCAAAATTTCAATTTCTTGAATGAATTTGTTTCTTCTAGTTGCTTTATTGGTTGTTAGGAATATCCTTTAGAATTATTAATAATATTGGTTGAAAATTGTGTGATTATATTTTAAATTTAAATATTTTATATACTTTATAATATAATAATAATATAAAATATTATTAAATTTTTTTTTTTGAAAATAGAATAACTATAAATAGATATATATATATATGATATAGTTAAACAAAAATCATTTTTGAAAATTTCGACCTATATGTCGACATATCCCACGTGCATATGTCGACATATGTAAACAGATTTTGAATTTCAAATTCAAAATTTGAATTTCCCTCCACTTTTTCACCAACTCCTATGTTCTAAAAATTTGTCTTCTGACCGGAATACATGTCCTTTGATTCTCTATTTACTTACTCCATCTCCATCCATTCATTTTTCACTTTCGAAAATCATAAACTCTCTTATCTCTTCAAACTACTCTTCAATGACATCCTCAAGCAATACTAAGGCAGCCATGAGGCTTTCTAAGAAAATAAAAGAAAATCATTTTAATGATAAAGAAGCCATGCAAGCCTATATTGAGTTTTTATCTTTTGAAAAAGTCTTTCCCAAAAGATTTGTTATTTTTGAAGATTTTTCTACTTATGATCTTTTCAATCTTTGTTTGCAAAAGGAAATACTTGGTTTAATCGATGCTTCTTAAAAAGATTTCGTTTGTTATCCAAAATTAGTAAAGATGTTTTATGCAAATTTAAAAGCAAAGTTTTATGATAGAAGAGAAGGAGAAGTTTGGAGTAGTGTCAAGTGGACACAAATTGTTTTAAATTGTGAACTTTTGGATCACATTCTTGAATGCAAATCTAGTGGAATGGACCTTTCAACTTTTCAAATTGATTTTCAAAATCATGAAGTAATTCATGACATTTTCGAAAGTGATATTTTGAATTTTAACACAAAAACTTGCGTCCAAAAGCAAGAATTTTAAGCCTTCTTTTGCAACAAAGTATCACTTCTGAAACGGGTAATTATAATAACCCGACACAAAACGTTTTCAAAGCTCTTTTCGCCATTTATGGTCAATACGACATAAATTGGTCTTAAGTCATTCTGGTTGAACTTTTTCCTAAAAATCTTTCTAAACATGAAAATACACTATTTCATGGTGTGTATCTTACTCATTTTTTCAATTATTTTGGTGTTGACCTTAAAGGAGAGGGAACAATTCCTCGAAAAATATTTGACAAGGCCAATATTTCACTTATGCATATTTCATCCTTTTTCGAGCCATACGAAACATTTGCGGAAAAGGAACAAAGGTTGGATTTGGAAGAAGAGGAAGAAATAAGAGAAGAGGAGGAAGAGGAAGGAGAGGAAATGGAAGTCGAGGAGGAAGAACAAGAAGTCGAGGACGATACTTCTTTGGAAAGTATAAATATGCCACCTAATCCATCCAACAAAGATATTCTCAAAAATCAAGACAAGATCATTCATAACCAAAGGAAGCTTAAGAAATCATTTTCAAAGAGATTTACCTCACTTTCCAACAAAATGGATAAATTCATTGGAAAGGTCATCCTTAAGTTTGGTGGTTCTTCTTCATCTTCATCCACATCTTTCTAGTTGTTTGTTTAAGCTATGTTTGTATTTGGATTTTCAAGTTTTAATTTATGTTGAACCTCATGTATCTTTCTTTTATTTCTTGTACTCATCCTTGTTATCAATGAAAATTCTATTTCTTACTGTATACATTGATAGTATAGGCCAAATACAATAGAAAACTAAAATAAAGTAGTTCTGAAAATTATAGTTCATATGTCAAAATATGCCAATCATGTATGTCGACATATAATGATCATTTTTCAGAATTTTTAAAAATTAAAAAATAATAACTACTAAACACTAATTAATTTCAAACGACTTCTTACCATTATATATCTATTCGCTCCATAAAATCATTATTTTCAGTCTTTGTCTTCATTCCTTTTCATTCCTAAACTCTAATAAAAATTAATGGCTTCTTCTATCCAAAAACTAACTGAAAACCTCAAAACAAATCTTGAATCATTTAAGAACATTCTTTCTTTCATCCTAAGAAACCAGAGGCACTTAGAATTGAGTCAGATGCAAATGATCAAGGAGCAAGAAAGGCATTTCGATGCAATTCGATGGATGATTTCTGCCTTGAACAAAGAAGAACCAACCACCAATCCAGAGTGTACCATCAACAAAGATGATGAAGATTGGGATGCTACCAAAGCGGATCCAATCTTTGGTGATGATAGATGAGTTGAAGTTCGTTGAAATGTCTAGTTTAAACAAGTTTGATTGTATATAAATAATAATACTTGATTTGGTTTGGATTTGATTGGTTTGATTTGTGGGGATTTGTTTGAATGGTGTGTGACATAAACTTTGTTTGATTGGATGAATATTTGGATTGATTATGATTATTTCATGATTAGACCTGTCAAAATATGACTCAACCCATTAACCCAACCCATTTACCCTACATATAAATGGGTTGGGTCAACCCATTTATGAATTTTATTAAATGGGTTATGGGTTGGGTTGACCCATTTTTAAAAGGGTAATAAATGGGTAACCCATTTACCCATTTATTAAAAGCTTAAAATTTGAAAATATAAATTTTGAAAATATAAATTTTGAGAATATAAATTTTGAAAATAAGGATTTTGAACACACATTGTAGTTTTCCATTGACACTGGCAGTTGTACTTAGAAAATAACAGGCTACCGCATCCTCATATTTGAACTCCACCTAGTGCAGAAGCCGCTATTTTTTTTATTCAGACTACAATAACTTCTTCATACTAACTCGGAATCAGATGAGACTTCGACCGATGAACTCCCACCTAAATTACAGACAATATGGAACACTCGGATACTTCATCTTATGAATCCACACTGTAGTTCTCCATGGGGACTGACAGTTGTACTTAGAAAATAACATGCTACCACATTCCCATATTTGAACTCCGCATAGTGTAGAAGCCGCTAATGTTTTTGTTTAGACTGCAATAACTTCTTCGTACTAACTCGTAATCGGGCGAGACTTCGACTGATTAATTCCCACCTAAATTACGAACAATATGGAACGATCAGATACTTCATATTGTTAATGCACATTGTAGTTCTCTATGGAGACTGACAGTTGTACTTAGAAAATAACAGGCTACCACATCCCCATATTTGAATTTTGATGAAAATTAGAATTAAAATTTTAAATTTTTAAATTTTAATTTTTATGGAAATTCAAAACGTAAAAATTAGAATTAGAATTATTTTATATTTTCTTTTTATTAGTCGAATCAAATTTAAATCTTTAAATAGGTTAAATGGGTAACCTGCTTATTATGGGTTGGGTCAAAAAGAGTGGGTCATAAATGGGTTGGGTCAAACTCGGCCCAACCCATTTTGATCCAACCCAACCCATTTGATAGGTCTATTCATGATTACCTAATCACTTATTGTTTTTATATAATCTTTCTCAACTATAATTCTTATACATATTTATTATTATTTTATTTAGGGGGAGTTAGAATCAGAATTAGAGCAAGAGTTAGTGTTAGAGTTATAGATTTAGTTGGTTATTTTTGTTGATGACAACGAGGGAGAGATATATAAAATCTGGGCATAGATTAAGGGGGAGTCTTGTAACCCAGAAGGAGTTATATTATATTATATATACAGAGTTGTAATCATCAAAAAGGGGGATATTGTTAGTACCTTAGGTTTTTGTCTTGATGATAGCAACTATATGACATTATATAAAATATAGATGCTAATGGCTTATCAAGGTATGTATAGTATATAGTGCAAGACATTAGACATGTATTGATTAAGAAGACTATACAGTATCAAGATGGTTATATCAAGAGTAGATTCAAGATGATGATAATTGAAGACACATCAGTATTGAAGAGTTCAAGATTTAAAGGTATTCCAGTTAAGTTATAGTCATATAATTTATGTAAAAACCTTGATAGCACTTTCCCGATCTCTCCCGCCTTCTCTAATTTTGTTTTAAACTGTTTTTCAAATATTCTGGTTTTAAAATCATTTTTTCAAAATATTTTCCAAAATGATTTTCAATCTCTTACTTATAAAGATATCATTTTTATGTTTTTAAGTTCATATATATATATATATATTGAATTTTTATTTATATTTTAATAAGTTATAATTATATTGATTTATATATATATATATATATTATTGAATACTCTTATTAAATCTTTCAAAATTATTTTATAAAGTTTTATTAAGTTATATTTTGATTAAAATGTGTATAAACTATATTTAAATGATTCTACAAAGTATCAAATTATTTTACAAAGCAACGGATTTTCAAAATAATATTTTTGAAGTGTTTTTTAAAATACAAAGGGATATGTCGACATAGTGGCCGTACTTTTCAAAATTCAAATTTGAATGGAAGTGTCTTTTCATCGTATCTCTTTGCGAATGAACATGACCGTTGTTTTCCTATATATACCAGATTTCCAAATGAATTTTTAACAACTACTTTCTTATTCTTCTCTCCTCTTTTCACTCTCTTGATTTCTAAATCAATATTTACCCAAACTCTGCTGAAATTCAACCAGAACCAAATTCAATCATTACTAGTATGATTCTCCTTCATCTACTCCCTGATATCTCTCATCTCTCTCACTCAAACCCAGATCAAAGTGCTATTCAAGAGTTATAGAATCAGTTGTAATCAAGATCGAAGATCCGAGTCTGTAAACTCTATCAAATCAAACTCTTATACTTTGTGGGGTGCTTAGTATCCTTGAAATCCAAGTAGATGTGATTGTATCCTATAAAATCAATTGGATGTACTTAGTAGCCTGTAAATCTAGTGGGTGTGCTTGTAGCCCAGAAATCAAGTGACTCTACCCAAAGGTCGGGATTTTAGAGGGTGTGTCTCATAGCCGTGAAATCGAGATTGTATTTGCATTTACTAGTTGAAAAAAAATCCGTATAAGGAATTGTGCGGGACTGGATGTAGGGTAACTTCGAAGTAGTATAAAATCCTGGTGTGTTCTTTCCTTTTTACTTTTATTGCATTTACTTTTATCTGTACTTTGACTCTGTGATTGTTTCTGTGATTGTTAATTACATCATTCTAAGTAGAATCTTAAAGAATTTGAAAAATATTCATATAATCAATTAAACACTGTTCACCGCCTCTAATGTTAATTTAGCCTTAGGATACATATTCCACTGATTCACACTTAGGACTCTCTTGGCCTCGTTGTGAGCAAGACACCGAAGCATGGGGATAGAGAAACCCTTCTTGTATAGTACTCATTCTTGCATGATATATCTCGAAGCTTGTAGAAGGATTTTTCGTCATTTATTTCTTCTCTCTTGAAGGATTTCTCCCTGAAAATAATTCTGTATCAGAGTTTTCCATGACTCACTTTCAGGCTCGGTCTCCAAGATCCAATTGACATCCATCTGGTCGATGCTTGGAGCTGAAAGCACTTCCATGGGAACCAAGCCCATGAGCTATGCATCTCCGGAACTAGCAAGTTTAGCCATTGAAATTACCTTCTCATTCTCCTTTCTAAAAATATAAGTGATTGTGTAATGTTCAATGTCAACGAGCACAAAGAGCTAGTCTCGCTCCTTTTGCTTGAAACTCTTTCCAAAAATGGAAAACCGCAAGCTGGGAATCGTAGAAAATGTGTAAATTCTTTATTCTCGGTTCTTTGGGGACTTTGAGTCCCGCAATCAAGGCCTCATATTTAGCTTCATTGTTTATTGCCGAAAAATTGTGCTTTAGGGCGTAATGGATCGGGTGTTCTTTAGGAGTAACAAGTCAGCTCCAGCACCAGAACATCGTTAATTAGATGTGCCATCCCTGCACATATTCCATCCAGTTTGTTTCTCAACACTGCTCTTTGGAGGATCATCTTGTGCAGTGAATTCAGCTATGAAATCCACTAAAGCCTGACCTTGGATTTCTCTTCGAGGATGATTAACTATGTCGCATTGGCTTAATTCAATATTCCAGTTCAACGGTCTTCCAGAAATCTTAGGTCAGTGCAAGACTTGTCCCAAAGGCTGGTCCGTAAGAACTTTGATCGGATGAGCCTGGAGATAAAGGAAGAGCTTTCTCGAAGTGATCAAAAGGCAGTATGCAAGCTTTTCCAGCTTTGGGTAGTTTCATCCTATGCCTGTCAACCACTTAATGACGTAATAGATCAGTCGTTGGACATGAGATACCTCGCATACAAGTGCAACGCTCAAAGCATGCACTGACACTGCCAAATATATAATCAAGTCATCATCATCCATAGACTTCGAAAGCATGTGGCGTCTCTCCAAGTGATCCACCGGAGCTTGGAATGCGTCTATACACTCGCAATTCCGTTAGAAGTTCCTCTTTCCCCTCTTAACCGCCTCGATAAAATGGATGCATTTATCTGTGGCTTTGAAAATGAACCGGCTCAGGGCGGAGATCTTCCCATTTAAGCTTTAGACCTCCTTAATTGTCTTTGGGGCTTTGATCTCTCTCAGTGCCTCGGTTTTCTCCAAATTGGCTTCAATCCCATGGGAGTTCACAATAATGCCCAAGAATTTCCTTGACGCAATGCCAAAAAAGCATTTCAAGGGATTGAGCGTCAACCCGTATTTTCGGAGGATGCTAAACTACTCTGCCATATCATCAACATGGTTTGCTGAATGTTGTGACTTCATGAGCATTTCATCCACGTAGACTTCCATCGAACGTCTGATCTGATCTTTGAACATACAATTTACAAGCCTTTGGTAAGTTGCTTCTGCTTTCTTTGATCTAGATAGCATGACCAGGTAATAATAAAATCTGAGGTCTGTTATGAAGCTGGTGTGTTCCTGATCAGGGACGTGCATCAAGATTTGGTTGTATCCAAAGTACGCGTCCATAAATGAAAGTAGTTCATGCCCAGCGGTTGACTCCACCAACTGATCGATCCTTGGACGCAGTAAGCTCTCTTTTAGGCATGCTTTATTCAAATCAGAATGTCAATGCATGTCCTCCACTTCCCATTCGCTTTTCTCACCATGATAGGGTTAGATACCCAATCCGAGTATAAGGTGTCACGGATGAAGTCGTTGTCCTTCAGCTTATCCACCTCTTCTTTGAGTGCAGCGGATCTCTTTTGACCTAGGCTGTGGCATTTATATTTCATAGGAATGCATTTGTGATTTATATTTAATGCATGGCTCGCTATCTTTGGCGAGGTCCCACACATATTCGAGTTTGTCCAAGCAAACACATCAAGTTTTGCCAAACTAACCAACTCCTTCATCACCCTTGCGTCGAGCTGTGATCCGACCTTTAGGACCCTATTCGAATCATTATGGCTGACCACAAAAGCATTCGTCAACTCGGCGGGAGCTGCTCTTCCACCTTCTGGCTCTTTACGTCGGTCCATGTCATCGTCGAACCAACTGGGCTGCCCGAGCCGTGGCTCTGGCTGTAGTTGCTATGCATCCGAAGTTTTAATGTAGAGGGTCCCCTCTACATCTTTGTCTTTCTCCTTTCACCTTGCCTCCTTTAGCTCGGCAACGTAGCATTCACGACCAGTCTTCTGACCTCCTTGGATAATCCCTATGCCATTCTCTGTAGGAAACTTCAAAGTCAAACACCAAGTTGCTATAGTCGCTCTTAACTCAGCCAAGGCCGGTCAGCCCAGAAATGCATTGTGAGCGGAGTAAATATCCAACACCAAAAAGGGCACGACTCGCACTCACTTGCAGTCGACCTCACCAAGTACCACCGATAATTCTACATATCCAATCGTCTCAGTAGTCGTCCCACCCCTATATTATAGATTTACAAGGTTTCAAATCTTTCTCCTCCAACAACATCTGATCATAAGCCTTCTTAAACAAGACATTGACTGAACTCCCATATCAACAAGCACCTTCCAAACAAAAGCAAGGCCAATCAAAGCTGTGATCACCAGTGAGTCAATCGTTGGAGTTTAAACTCTATCAGCATCTATTTTCCAAAAAACAATATCGTTAGTCATTGTTCTGCTTTGTTTTGCTGGAGTCCCATTTTCAATAGCGAAACAAATTTCACTTTCTGCATTTTTATTGCACCGACATATCTATCAATTTCAGCTAAACTCTTATCGACCGAGTGTGGCGCACCAATAATTGTATTAATTACAAACCATTTTTCTAGCTGCCTAAATGCATCAGCTCCAGGCTCAGCTTGCCTCCGTTGGATAGGCGACCCAGGGGCATTAGAATTTCCCTGCTCGCCATCCTGCGGGGCTTTTAAATATTGTTGTAACTTTTTCTGCAAATAACCTCCTTAATCATATCCCATAGTGTCTGCACTCATTGGTATTGTGATCGTGAGCTTCGTGGAATCTGTAGAGCTTGTCTGACTTTCTATCCTTCTTAGTCGACCCTCTTGGAGTCGGCTTTCTATACTACTCAGTGTTTTGAGTTGCTGAATAGATATTCTCTATCAAGTTGTTTAGTTTAGTATAGCTATCATATTTAGGTGTCCTAACATGATTCCTGTTATTTGCCTTCTTCTTTTTAACCCCATCATCATTTCGTTTTCAGTTATTGTTTTGATTTCCAACATTCACATCCACACTCTTAGAGGTTCCTACAGATTGCTTTACGACAACGTTGCTTTATATCATTTCATTCGAATTTCCTGCACCAGTTCTCCGTGGACGCTTCTTGCTTCCTCCAAGCAAAAGTATTCATTAGCCTTTCTATAGAAATCATCCATTGTTGATGGGGGCTTCCTTTCCAACCATTCCCCAAACTCTGTATCGGGATGAATCCCCCTAATCAACGCCATTAGCACGATGTCATCCTTAGGATCTGTAACTTCTGTCACGGCTGTGTGGAATCGATTCAAGAAATCCTTCAACGGCTATCCCTTTGCTAGGAAGAGGTTTGATAAAGACATTACATGCTTCAGACGTGCCGTATGTAAACGGAATTGTTCTACAAACTTCTACAATAACTCAGCAAAAGGTGCTTCTTTTCCAACCATACCCCAAACTCTGTATCGGGATGAATCCCCCTAATCAACACCATCAGCATGATGTCATCATTAGGATCTGTAACTTCTGTCACGGTTGTGTGGAATCGATTCAAGAAATCCTTCAACGACTATCCCTTGGCTAGGAAGAGGTTTGACAAAGACATTACTTGCTTCAGACGTGCCGTATGTAAACAGAATTGTTCTACAAACTTCTACAATAACTCAGCAAAAGGTGGTATGGACCTCGATGGAAGTCGAGTAAACCACCTCGTAGCAACTCCTTCTAAGAAAATGGGGAAACAACGGCATTTCATGGCATCGAAAGCTCTAGCCGAATCCATATGGCATTATATCTCATCAAGTGCTGCCTATGGTCCATTGTTCCTCCGCACAATGGCATAGTTAGCATTACGAATCTTCGAGGATATCTCCCACTTAGAATGTTCTCTGTAAATGGATTTCGACTTGGAGAGGTACCCCATTCATTGTTACTCCTGAAATTATTTTCGCTAACAAGTCTCCTGACCATATCCTCCAGATATCCTAAGTCAAATGGTTTGACTAAACGACGATAGTCGGGCTCCGCTCCGAGTGTTCGGCCCGGCGAACGCTCTTGGTTTCGCTCTCGATGCTTAGGTTTTCCAACCTCTGAGTGACCCATTCATCAAACAATCCCCCTGTCTAATTTGTGTGAGCAGTATCATCAACATCATCATGATTCTCCGAATTTGACCACCAGCAGCATGTCCTGAAGCCAAGTCAATGCCACCTTCCAGAGGATGGGCTTTTGGCCTACCATTGGAGGCGTCGGTACCGACCCCTAACCTTGGGTCGGTACTAATCCCCAAACATGAGCTAGGGGCTCGTCCTCTTCCTTGGAACGATGTTTCAACAGCGTTCTAAGTCCTCTTTTTCTTCCTATCCCTCCAACTCTGCTCAGTTGATGAGGAACTTTCAGATGAAGTACTAGAATCCCTTCTACTCCTTCTATGGTTGTTTTGAGTCAGCTCATTCAATAGTCTCAAACTCTGTTGCATCATCTGATTTATCTCATTCTGACTAGCGTGGAATCTATCTTCCATCTGCTTCATCATCCTATCCATCTCCATTCTGGTCACGAAGTCAATTGGAGTCTGGATCTCTATTTGAGTAAGTTGGACAACTCCATCTCCTTGTTGAGAATTCTGATTCTTAGCTTCAGTAGTAGCTCTGAAGTTGGTAGAATAGTCTCTTTTTGATGGGGCAATGGAAAAAAAGCTTCTAGTAGATCTTTGCATATCTGAGTTGTAGAATTAAAAGGTAGAGAAATTGGATCTATCTCTTAGATATAGGAAATCCAATAGTAGATTATGGATCCAAGTAGCCTGAGTTCAAATCTTAGTGAAAACATCAAAATGTTTGAACCAAACATAGCGCAAACACCCAAAAGTTTATGTAGAGAATAAAATATGAAGAAATATAAATAAAAATGAGAAATAAACAAGGCATAATCATTTATAGCAGTTCGACAAAGCAAGGCCTACGACCACTTTAAGATTTTATTGCTTATATCTGACTTGGAAGTATAAGTTCTTAGGCATCGGTACAACTCTGACACTTAGATTTTTTGAATTACAAGAATGTGAAGTAGATAAGAA
Source organism: Allium fistulosum (assembly GCA_030737815.1). Lineage (NCBI taxonomy): Eukaryota > Viridiplantae > Streptophyta > Magnoliopsida > Asparagales > Amaryllidaceae > Allium > Allium fistulosum. Next base: position 858,636,333 of record CM060903.1, read on the forward strand.
CTAGAGCCAAAAGATCCTTAAAAATGAATCGTACTCTCCTATTTATAGAGGTAGGGAGCCTAATATCTTGCACAAAATATCTCCAAGCTGTTATCCATTATTTAGACCAATTCTCCCACAAAGGTAGGTGTCGCATTATCAAGAAGTAGGGGTTGGTACCGATCCCTAAGATGGCCATATTAGTTGTCTTCAAGTCTTCGTCTTGACTTGTTTTGTTGTTAGCTTCGTGATTCTATAGTTGTTTGCACCAATATTAGCTTGCTTCCGGGTCCAAATGTTGGAGTTGTAAAAGAACAGAGTTGCAACTTCAAGTGTTTGTGGAGATCGATGGAGAATTGCATTGAATCAACAAATTGACATTGGAAATAGGCTTCTGGCATCGGGCAAAGGGCACATGCAGAAGATGGGATCCACTTGAGGTGGAGATAGGACTCAGTACCTACCCATAGGGTCGGGTCGGTAGCAACCCCTATTTTGGGGATCTCATTGTTGTCTTGATTTGAGTGCTTTTGGTATTGGTCTTTGCGACTTTGTTTGTGCTTGGTTTCTAGACTCCTGGGCTATCTTTCTGGGCTTCCTGCCTCGATAACTCCAAGTTTGATCCATCCAATATGTCTGACCATTGCCTAATCAAAAGGCTGGATAATAATACACATACAAGGTAGTGAGATAACTTAGATACATCCAAGCCAAACACATTCTAAAACTCTCATAAAGCCAGGAACACTTACAACCATCTCAAAAAGGCATAAAAATCTAACCTTTAGCACCAAAACCACAAAACCAAGCTCCCCCTCCACTTCATGCTTACGTCCAAAGTTAAATGCCCCATGCGGTTCACTTTTCTTTCGCTTTGATTTTAGATCTAATCTTCCTAAGTTGTTCTAAGGTGTTGGTGAAATTTTGGTGGAGTCTGGAGAAGATTTGAGTTAATTAAAGAAAATTAGTGAAGAATAAAGTGGATTAGTGCTAATCCACTTCCACCATTTTCTAATTGGTAAAAATTGATTAGTGAAACCCTTAACAGTGTATTTATAGGTTTGAACAAGAGGTCATTACCACCTTCTACCTTCCATGAAAGGTTACAAAGGAGCGTCCCTTTCACATGCCACATTCACACTTCATTTTCTTTACTTAGCACTTAAGTGTTTCCTTAAAAGCCCATTTTCAAAGTATCTTCTATAACATCACCCATGACATCATCAAAAACTTTATTTTTCACAAATGGAAAATATTTTTATTTCATTTTAATATTCTTTTATCCAAATAAGTGTATGTTAAAAAAATATGAACAATTTCTGACCGTTAAAAAGTCGTTTATCAATATAACGTTTTTCGGTCACATTATCGATATTTCTTCGAAGTAACTATATTTGTAAACACTTTTTCAAAACAATTTTACCATCATTACTTATGATTTAAAAGGGGTTAACATGGTTATTAAATCAATTTAATAACATTTAACCAAAGATTCAAATATCTAAATAATTCACATTATACGAAGTGCCCAAAATTCCTGGTCGTTACAAGTTGCATACCGTTCAAAAATATTTAAATCTAGGAAATTCTATATTCTCCATTTTCTAGGATAATATTACTTTATACTATAGTACACAATTTCAAGTAAAATATTGCTTTTACTATTTCCAAAATATTACGTCGAACTGCCTTGTATAAGCGTTTAGGAACCCTTATTGATAACGCCGATCGGACGTATCGAGCATAATTCTTAAATCACTCTACGAACAATTAACACCAAAAAAAACAACAAAAATATTTTCAATCACAATATAAATATTATTATTATTTTATTAACTCATTTAAATTTTTTGAATAAAAATATTTTTTTCAAAAACTATATATCCGGTCTATTCAGCAATCATTAACAACATCACAATTCAAAACACCACATTCATCTATAATATCAAACAAGCATTCTAATACTTTAAACTTTAGATTTTCCATACCATATTTTAGTTGTATATATAACATATATTACTTTTCTTTTTATTAAACAAATATATATATCCCCTCGTCATTTCTTCCTTAAATGAAAAAAATGTTGGATTCTATTAATATTCGGCTCTGTCTAGATTCAAGTTGGTCTATAGATATTTGAGTGATTATTCCTACTCAATTCCTACATTCCATACTAGGCCAATTTAAAACATAAATTAATAAAACCAAACACACATCAAACAATCAAATAAAAAAACGCCTTCAGTAGAAAACTATTTCTTAGCATCCGTTGCGCACTCTGATCGCTACTTAATCCTTCTAATCAACTTGCTACACAGAGATTTATCAACTTTCACCAATGCTGACACTACTGGTTAGGCTAACAATTCTTTATTTCTCTACCTCCATTCACCACTTAAATTCCACATGGAGATTAGCACTCAAATGTGATAGGGATAAAATAATATATTAGTAGGAAAAATAACAAGTATGTTCCCAAATGATTACCCTAGTAATCATTGTATAATCATATTATCCCTTTAATATAGAGTAACTACCCAGCTCACCTGAGGGGATAGGGAGTCTAAGTTTCTCTATGGTCTTGACTCATGTCTCTTATATATAATGTAATGTTTTGAACCTGACTTTGATACCAAAATGTAAATACCCTATCTCTATACCCATACTATTAGATAATACGGAGAATGAGGCTATATGGAGTACACATGTGAATATTTCCTTATGACTAATAGTGATATGTATTTAAACATCAAATAAATAACTCATATATACGTACATAGTATCAACATAAAGCAATAAACGCGTGTGCCTCCAGGATAAAACAATACACGATATATAGTAAAGATCAGAGATCACAGAGTCAATATCGCAGCGAACACATATGTATATAATATAAAATACACAACATTTGTCCCATATGCATCACAATATTACACTCATGAGAGACTATACAATATAGGATGATAATCTATAATAGTAAATATATAATCTCCTCTATGCTGAGAAAACACAAACTGGTCTCATCGTCCATGTACCTGAAATATCTCGGGCTAACCCGAGTATTATATGAATAACACATGGGTCAGACTACATCTAAAATGTAGATGATAAAATATTTTGTAATTATATGAATGATATAATAGTAATATCATAAACTGTAACATCCTGAAATTTCAACCATTCGCATCCATACATGTTGGATTTGAATTGCTCAAAATATCAGATTGTTAATTTAAATTTGGCAAAACTCAGCATATACAGTAAATAAATAATCACAGAATCACAGATACAGAGTAATATTACAATAATGCAGCGGAAATAAAAGGATATTAGTTCATGAAGCTACTATATATATATAACAGAGTTAAACAAGATACAACAGAAGTCTCGAATACATAAATGTCTCAATATAATAATCAAATACAAGATCTGAATACATCACTGGAATCAACTGAATAACTGAAAGCTTGATAGATAGCGTTAAGGAGTACCCATATCCCCCTTAACACATAATAGTGCCAGTAGTCTATACAGTACCTGCGTACCTCCAGATCGGGAGGCTACGAGAAGACACTCCATAGGTACGACACAAATAGAAACTCGTAGTAAAGCTCGATATGGTAGGTGACACGGCACAACGAGGCAATGCCAGGGTAGATATACCAATTACGCATCCGGGCTGGTGGAAACGCATAGCAACCACTACCGCCCACCTCGGAACACACTCCCAAATCAAAAATCAAAGGGTGGCTACCAAATCAATCACAAAGTAATAGAATGGTATCGAAGAAATGTGTCCGATCAGAGGTGCTACCTCATTGGCCCGTCAATCGCTCCTGTTTTAGGCACCTTATGCCAACTCACAGGAGTCAGGTCCACGTTCATACCTCAATAGGATCGTCGCCACCATCCTATTTCATTCTGGAATCTCCATCGCGTACACAGTTGTTAAAGTGGTTTTCGGTATCGACAGAGAGTATGCCCATATCCGATCCCGGTCTCTTTAACAACCAATCGTTATTATAACACCACGGTCATTTCAAAATAGTTTATACTTCAAAACCAAAATATCATTTTCATTTTAAAAACAAATCAATACGATATCATTTCCATTTCAAACATATTCACTTCCAAAATCATAGTACTTTCAAAGATATAATACTTTCGGAACCATAACAATTTGAAATAATAATACTTTGGAAATCATAATACTTTGAAATTCATAACTTTGGAAATCATAAATCTTTGAAATCAATACATTTTGGAATCCATAACACTTTCCTCTTAAACAGTATAGATATTAAAATTTTATATATAATAAAATAGTTTATAAAAATAAAAATAGTTTATATAAAATAGTTATAAGTTAAAATAGTTTATAATAAAATAATTTATATTGAAAATGATTTATATTAAAATAGTTTATATTAAAATAATTTATAAAGTAAAATATAAATAGTTTTAGATATAGTTTTAAAATACTTTATATAAAAATAGCTTCCTCAAATTCCACAAATTGATTCAAAATCAACTCAAATTCCAAATTTCAATTTTAGTCAAATTTCAAATCATCAATTTCAATTCGATTTAGTTTCTAAATAACCCATTTCAAATTATCGATTTCAAATACATATTTGAACCATAAAACAAGCCATTTCAATTTCAATATATTTCAAAGCTTTAAATATTCAAAATTTCCAAAACTAAATTCGATAATTATCTATATATCAAATTCACTTTACTATTATTTGGTTTTGAAATATTTACTTAATCATTTCAATAACATCTAAATACAACTTCAATTTACGAATTTAAGTAAACCGAATATCCCATTTAAATTTATATAAATTTGAAATATTCAGTTAAGTCGCTTTTAATCAAATTCAAGTTATAAACATATCTTTACAATTTCAAATTTAATAAATTTCAACCCAAACTTATGTAAGTATGATTGTAACGACCTCGGATTTTAATTAAATTTAAATTGATAATTAATTAAAATTTTGAATTAAAATTGTAAAATTAATTGATAAATTGATGAGAGTTTCCCCGAATCCAAATAAAAATATATTTAATCATTTAAAATTTAAATATTATATATATGTATATATATGTATTTGAGCATATATGAGTAAATTTCAAATTATATATATAGATATATATATTTGATTTGAATTTAAATCGTAAATAAATGGTTTAAAAATGAAAATATAAAAAATATAAAAAAATATATAAAGTAAATACGTTGGATAAAATTTAATAACATAAACTAAATCTAGAAATTCAACTATATTTCAAAATGAATATAAAAATAATTAGTATTAAATTTAGAAATAAATAATTGAGATAGAAATAAATATAAAAATACATAAGATAAAAATTATAGAAAAAAAATATATATAGTAAACAAATTAGTTAAATTAAACAATATATTAAATATAGAAATTCATTTATATTACAAAGTTATAAATTATAAAACAAAATAAAATAAACACATTAAATAAATTATAACAACATATTAAATATGGAAATACATTCAAAAATAAATAAAAGGCAAGTCAACAAGGAAATGTGAATCTCTTGGACCTTGAAAATGAAGACAACATGATATAAGTATGAATTAACTTGTAAAAAGAAATATACATATGAATGAAGCTTGTAAAGGAAAGAAAACGATACAATGTAATAGAACATAAGTATTTAGGCTTGAACAAGTACAAAACAAAATATCTTCAAGTATGAAACCAGATAATAAAAGAAAAAGGAAAGAATTTGTATGTGAATAGCTTGTAAAGGAAACCACAAAAACTATCTCATATACATGTACAGCCGAAAGAAAAACAATTTATATGGTATAAACCATTAATGCAGCCACCATAAATCACTTCAGCCTATAAACCAAAGAAAAATCTCTGATAATTTTGTACCAAAAACAAATTATCACTTGTACAAATATCACCACCTGTAAACTCATTTCTACACATCAAAAATTTTCATCTCAGTTCGATCTATCAAACTGAGTACATCTGAGATACATACCATCTACAACTTAAACAAAATTAAGTAAAACAACACTCTAATTCAATACAAACAAGAAGATCAAGGAAAAAAAAGAAGAGATTCCAGCTTGTATTTTCAAAAGAATGCTCTGTTCTTCAACTTCTTTCTGGTGAGTAACATCACAATCTAAAAATGTTTTAAGTATATTTATTCTGTTACATGTTCTCTTTGAAATTTAGTTTATTTGTGATTATATTTTTAAATATATCTCTGTGTTTGGGTATGAATATATGGTAAGCATTTCTGTGTATCTCTCTCTGTTTTGATTCCAGGCTTGATTGCTCGTCAAAATTCATCTGCTCTTAATCCAAGCCTTGATTAGACTTATGTTATGAACATAAAATGTTTGTTATAACATAGACTTAAGTTTAAAAATTTGGTTAAGAGAAAAATCAATTTGTATTAGTTCTGGAAATAATAAACAACAGTGAAAACTTAAATAAGTTAAAATTCAATTTTATATTTCATGGATTCAGGCATATGAATCAAATGCTAAAACAAAAACTTGATTTTTAAAACCAGAATCACTATTTTTAGTTAGGTTTTGAAGGTGCAGTTCTGGGTTCATCAAAATATGGGTTTTTGATGATCTCTGATGATCTTTGTATGCTGGAGGGTCGGGGTTCTTCCAGATGATGGAGGAGTGATCGTAGCAGCTAGGAAAAATATTGGATGGTGATGCAATTCACCATGGAGGTTGCAGCAGAGAGATTTCTTTTGGAACCCTAGTTTAACTAGGTTTGGTTGTTCGATCAACCGCGGGTTCTACGATTGATCGAGTGCAGCGAGTTTTTGGGGAATGGTAGTTGGGTCGTAGTGGAAGTCATGGCCGGAGTTGTAGACCTTCAGATGGTCGGAGTGACGAGAACGAAGTGTTGACAGGTTTGGGTTTAGGGGTGACTTCACTTGTTGTTTCCAGGTTTGGTTTGAATAACCTGAATTCCATTTCGAGTTGAGATGGAGGAATCTGGTAATTGGGTTTGGATTTTGGGATGCCAGTCGACGTGGGAAGATCATCGTCGATGGTCGGAATCGACTGAGGTTGGTGTGCATATGCACGGCGTTTTGTTCTGGTGAAGTTTGTTTGGGTTCTGGTTGTAGAGTTTTGGGTCTTGAGACATTCTCGAGTAATTCGAGTCTTAGACTCGCAGTTAATTGGTTTTGGGCTCGAGTCATTTAGTAGATGGCTCGGGTAAGTTAGTGACAGGTTTTTAAACCTGTAAGTTTTAAAAAATTTAAAACTGGGTTTTAAAAAAAATGTGAAATAGATATTTAAACCAGTTTTAAATCAAAGTTAGGTTGGATTCAAATGGAGTTTGAATCTCAGTCTTAAAACAAAATAAAGTTTATGAATTTAAATTATTTATAACAACTTTAGAAAGGGTTTAAATAGTTGGAATTAAAAAAAAGTAAAGCTTTAAATAAAAATAGATATTTTAACCTAATTTTAAATCTGGATTCAAATCTAAATTTGAATCTTAATTTTGAAATAAAAGAAGTTTTGAATTTAAATTGTTTTAAATAATTTGAATGATTAAGTGTATTTTTAATTGATTTGAATTTAAAATGAAATTGGATTTTGAATTCTCTTAACTTCAATTATAAGATAAATAATTCTTAAACTTGTGATAAGAAGGGTTTTGAAATTGTTTAAACTTTGTTAAAGTTAATTTGTTTTCATTTTAAATCTTAAATTTAAAATGAAATTTAAAAGTAAAATTTAAAAGTAAATTGTTTTAAGTACCTTGTTAATGATAATTAGATCATTAATAAGAAAAATGTTTTATCCTTAAATAAATGAAGATTTAAGGATTTGTAATTATTAAGTTAATTAAAATGAGTAATTAACTAATTCAATTAATTAATGATTTGGATTAATTAATTTAGTAATTAATTGTTAATTAATTTATGAAGTAATTAAAGGTTAATTACTGTAATTGGTTAAGAATAATTAATTTGTGTAATTAATTTAAGGCTAATTACTCTGTGCTATTTTGTGAAAGGATAATTAATATAAGTAATTAAAGGTAATTAAGTACTTAAAGATAATTACTTAATTAAAGGTAATTAAATAAATGATTAAAATTTATTAATTAAATGATTAAAGTATAATTGCTCAATGTAATTAATTTGTAATTAGAGATAACCATTTAAGTAATTAATTAATTGTTAATTAATGATTAATTAAAAGATAATTCATTAAATGTTTTGTAAAAAATTGATTAGTAATTTACCCTGACTAGCAAATTATTCATAGAGATTAATCTGATTTAAATTTATCAGATCACTAAATTGATCCTACTTATGGATGTTTGTATTATATTGGGTGTTGAATTGTTTGATATCCCTGATTTTTTATGCTGTGTGATATGGTATGATTTGTGTGCGATCTGTAATGTAGTTTATTTATCTGGGATGAATGTAATATATTATCTGTAATCTGTGAACAAAAGAGAAGCGTTATAGTTATACCGCTTATCAACTATATTTCTGTATTTTGATCTGTGATGATTTAATGATGTTGCGCTACTGTGTGAAACCCCCTGGACTACACTTTTACACACACAAATATGGATTTCACGAGGAAATCGGTTAAGTCACAGATAATTTAAATTTAATATTTTTGAAATTGAAATTTTTAATTACAATTGATTTTGGAAATGAATTTGGGTTAAATGTTAAAGCTTTTGAGAAGGAGTTTTTAAGATAAAAGTCATTTTGAATAACTTGGTAAAGTTTTTCCAATTTAAATAATTTAATTTGAATTTGAATTCAAAATTTGGAATTGAATTCCATGGTTGGAAATTTTGGTTAAAAATGATATAAATGTGTTTGTATGAACTTAAACCTTTGTTAAAGTATGGTTTTGAGAACTTGAATTTAACCCAAAGACTTTAACTCGTATAAATGAATCAGATTTTCCGAAATGAAAACTATTGTTTTCAAATGATAAAAGCTTTCATATAAGTAGTGAAATTCCAATTTAAACTAAAGGAATTTCAAGTTTTAATTGGAAATAGTTTTCCAAGTTACGAATAAATCTTTGAAAATGGAATTGTTTTGAAGGCTATAAATTAAATCTTTGTTTTAAAGATTTGACGAGTTAAATCCAATTGAAATGGAAATTGATTTAGAAAATCTATGACTAGATCTTTGTGAAACTGGGTGAACTTTGTGAAATGAATCTTTTTGTATAAAAGATTAAAAATGGGAATGTGTTTAAACCATTTGAAAGAGAAGTTGGGTAATAAGTTGTGACTTAATTGAAATCCCAATATCCATATGTTTTAAAATATGCGCTCGTTATTCGGTTTAGCCGGGAGAGGACCTTTGGGTCATATAACCCATTCCGAATAATGATACGACGTATATGGATAGCATTTGAAGACCGGTGGTGAAGACCGGATACTTTCGAACACGAAAGGATTAGCATCGATTGTCTCTGCATCGGCTGATCCCCGGTATAGAGATTTTAGCACCCTTTGTGATGGGAAGTCCGGACGTGATTAGAAATTATCCGGATTTGCAAGGCTTCTTCGGAAGTGCCTTCCGTTCTGTTCGGACCCAGAACAGACTTGTATGGTTGTATGTCTGACACTACACTTTGAGATATAAAGCTAATTTCTTTCAAATACATTTCTGTTTGGTGGCGGAGAATTTATTCTCTTAGCTTAACACCCTTCTTTGAGACGTACGAGCTCAGACGTTATGTAGTTGAAGGTTATTAGCGATATACTCTCAATTTGGTAGTGTGGCATGCTGAGTGTTGCTGTGTGTTGCTGATCATTTGTTGATCAAAGCATGGCTATGTGAAAAAGCGTAGCTTTGTGGACGAGACCTCATCGAGCCTCACAGACCGGAAATGGTCGAAACAGGAAAGATGCGGCAAGGTTTCATGGGTAGCTCCCCTAGGGTATATCCATTCCTTCTGGAAAAGGGTGGTATTATGGTATGGAGCCCTGATACTTAATCATGTGGACACTGTAGTATATTTATTAATGTGTGATGTGTTGGTGTAGAGGATCCTCAGATAAAGGTCCCAAAGGACCGGGGGTGGAATATCTCAGGTTTACTACCCGGGAAGGGGGTAACCGGGCTTGTGTTGGCAGAGAGCCAGGTGGTTCTCGGGGCGTCCCTCCAGAGGTGTTTCTATGTGGCATAGAAAGTTCCTTAGCCTGACCATTTGTTGGAAAATCCAAAGAAACAATACGAACCAGTACGGTTTTAGTTGTAGAACCTGCCATTTAAAATGGTAGCTATAGAAGGCATAATATAATGGTACCTATGCTGACTAAGATTAATATTATATTTCGAAAGGATTTTCTGCACTATGCACTAGTAATAATATCCAAAGAGTTTTTCTTGCGTAGGAAGCATGTTTGACTATCATAAGGAGAAATCTCCCCCATGTGTGCGATTGCATTGTGTGTGTGCCGGGAGGCCTTATGGTAGTTTCATTTTCCAAAAGCATTGCGGATTTCAATGTTTAAAAATTCTTTTGTTGTTTGTTTTAAAGAAAAATTATTTTTGTTGCTCACGCCAGTCCCATGATTGACCCGGAGTTTATTGTTCCTTTCCTAAACTTTGGGTGCCCATAATTTTCCACACGGGCAGTCTAGAGTTGGGTTTTTTTCTTCAGATAGTCAGGTTTAGTAGACTAGTTGGAGCTAGTTCAGTTTTTGGAGATCAGGACAGCCGTTTCTTACCTTTGTGCATCGTGATGATGGTTCGAGCTTAATGTTGGAGTTGTTGGAGTCATTATCTTTTGTATATCATTTGGAGTGATCTCTTCCATTGTTGTTATTTCCGCTGTAGCATTGTATCATATCTCTGATATTGCTGTATATTATTGATATCATTGTTGTATATCATTCTGGATATTGTATTCATTGGAGTTGTATATGATATTATCCATTTTTTCATTCCGCTGTGTTGTTATACTTACTGTGTTATAAGCTCCAGGGAGCCAGATTCGTCTTTTGAATCTACGGCATTTTGAGTACAAGTGAAGTACAGGTGCTGATTTTTGACGGCCGAGTCCAGGAACCTTACAAGTGGTATCAGAGCTAAGGTTAAACTTTATCTTAGGAGTGTAACACATTAAGTAGCTCATTAGAGATAGGGTGAAGTATAACCTAGAATGAGAATCTGTAACGTCTCAGATTTTCGCGTTCGAAAATCGACATCCATACTTTACATCGTACTCGAATGCCGTTGATTCGACCGTTCAAATCCGAGTCGCCGGAGCTTATAACACCATTAAATATAACAACACAGCGGAATAAAGAATATATCAATTACATAACATTGATACAATGACAGATACAAAATCTGATACAATATGATACAACAGAATGATACAACAGATGTCAATATACATCAGAGATATGACACAAGAAATAGCAGCGGAAAGAAAATAGATAACATCAGTAGTGGATAGAATACCTCCAAAAGAATGCTTCAATCCATAGCTAGCGGAAAGCAAGGTCAGTCGTCCAAGGACTGACTAGCTCCATATAATCTACTCAACCTGAATATCTGAAAACCCCAACTCTAGACTGCTCGTGTAGAAAATTATGAGCACCCAGAGTTTAGGAAAGGAACAATAAACTCCGAGTCAGTCGTGGGACTGGTGTGAGCAACAAAACAGTTTATCTTTAAAACAACAACAATAAAACAAGTAGAAAATATCCGCAATGCTTTTGGAAAATGAAACTACCATAAGGCCTCCCGCGCACACACACACAATGCAAACGCAGAATCGGAGGAGATTTCTCCTTATGATAGTCAAAGATGCTTACTACGCAAAACAAATCATTGAATATTATTACTAGTGCATAGTGAAGAAAACATTTCGAAAGTATAATATTAATCTTAGCCAACATACGACTAGTATCGTATGCCTAATAGCTACTATGTTCAATAGCAGGTTACCGCCACATTCCATAGCAGGTTATACAACTAAAACCGTACAAGGTTCGTATTGTTTCTTTGGATTTCCAACAAATGGTCATGCTAAGGAACTTCCTTTCCTACTGCCGAATGTGATCGCCTCTGGCTGGACGTCCCAAGAGACAAACTATTCTCTGCCAACACAAGGCCGGGTTACCCCTGTAACAGGTAACTCACGAATATGCCACCTCCCGGTCCTTTGGGACCTTTATCCGAGGCGCCTTGATAAACACACAATCACACAATAAATGAGATCGGAGTATCCACGTAGGTTAAATACGAGGGCTCCATACCTGATACCACCCTTTTCCAGAAGGAAATGACATACCCTAAAGGGCGCGACCCTCATAACCTTGCCGCATATTCCTTTTTCGACCATTTCCGGGTTGTGAGGTCCGAAGAGGTCTCGTCCACAAAGCTACGCTTTGTCACAAAGCCATGCTTTGGGTCAACAGATGATCAAAGTATTGATCACAAAGATAAATGATCAAACAAATGATCATATCACAAATGATCATATCACAAATGATCAAACAATGATCATCACACAGCAACACTCAGCATGTCACATTACCAAATTGGGAGTATATCGCTGATAACCCTCAACTACATAACCTCTGAACTCGTACGTCTCAGAGAAGGGTGTTAAGCTAAGAGAATAAATTCTCCGCCACCAAACAGAAATGTATTTGAAAGAAATCAGCTTTATATCTCAAAGTGTAATGTCAGACATGTAACCATACAAGTCTGTTCCGGGTTCGAACCGAACCGAAGGCACTTCAAAAGAAGCCCTTACAATCCGGGTATTCACAATCCCGATCGGATTTCCCATCACTTAGGAGATCTCTATACTGGCGCGACTCAGTGCAGAGACAATCGATAGGTCATCCTATCGTTCTCGAAAATACCCGGTCTTCACCACCGGTCTTCAAATGTCATCCATATACGACGTATCATTATTCGGAATGGGTTATGTGACACAAAGGTCCTCTCCCGGCTGAACTGAATAATGAGCGCGATATTTAAAAAAAATATGGATATTGGGATTCCAATTAAGTCACAACTTATTACCCAAACTTTCTTTTCAAATGGTTTAACAAATTACCATTTTCAATCTTTAAACAAAAAGATTCATTTTAACAACCTTCAACGGTTTAAATAATTTCCACACTTTAATCATTTAAACAAAAGATTCATTCACAGATTTTCCAAATTAATTTCCATTTCAATTTGATTAACTCGTTAAATCTTTAAATCAAGATTTAACTTATAGCTTTCAAAACAATTCCATTTCAAATGGTTTAAACAAATCATCATTTTAAATCTGTTAAAATAAACAGATTCAATTCATAGCTTTCAAAAGAATTCATTCATACTTGGAAAACCAATTTTTTATTCAAACTTGAAATTCCTTTACTTAAATTGGAATTTCATTTCTTATCTGAAAAGCTTTTATTCTTTCAAAATAAACAGTTTTCATTTTGGAAATCTGATTCATTTATACGAGTTAAGGTTCTTGGGTTAAATTCAAATTCTCAAACCAATATTTTAAAAGTGGTTTAAATTCATATAAAACACATTTACAATATCTTTAATCAAAATTCCAATCATTGAATTCAATTCCAAATATTGAATTCAAATTCAAGTTGAATTATTTAAATTTCAAAACTTAATTAAGTTATTCGAAAATAAGACTTATCTTTGAAATTCCATTTCAAAAGCTTTTCACTTTAAACCCAAATTCCCAATCTCAAAAATCAATTGAAATTAAAATTTCAATTTCAAAAACATCAAATTTAAATCATCTGTGACTTAACCAATTTCCACGTGAAATCCATATTTGTGTGTGTAAAAGTGTAGTCCAGGGGTTTAACACAATAGTGCAACACAATGAATCATCATAGATCAAAATACAGGATATAGTTGATAAGCGGTATAACTATAACGCTTATCTTTTATTCACATATTACAGATCATATATACAGATGATCATATATTACATTCATCCCAGATAAATAAATACAGTACAGATCACACATAAATCAGCATATATATCACACAGCATCACAATCAGGGAATATCAACAATTCAATCATTCAATAGAATCCAAATATTCATAAGTAAGCTCAATTAATTATATGATTAATTTAAATCAAATAAGTCATCAATCATGGTTAATTAACATAAATTAATTTCAAATCATTCGATTAATTGTCCTTTAATCATTTATTAATTAAATTAATTATCCTTTAATTATTAAATAATTAACCTATAATCATCTTCTCTTAATTACTTTCACTAAGTAATTACTATTTTTATTAAATCATTCATTAATTACTTGATCAATTACCTTAAATTACTAACTAATTTACTTTAATTAATAAATCCTCAATTATAAATTAATTTAATCTTAATTATAACTAATTATCCTTTAACTGATTTTCTTAATTATTTATGAATAACTCTTAATTACAAATTATTACTTAGTTGATTATCATTAACGATATAAATCGACTCACTTTTAAGTTAAAAATTTTTGGAAACGTTTGATTTTTATTTTCTAAATCACTTATGAAGTTTCATTTAAAATAACTTGTTACAAATATAAATTTAGAACTTAATTGTTTTAAAAATACTTTATTCAAAACTTTTAATTTATAAATTTGAATTCAAACTTCAACCTGGATTTAAACCCTGTCTAAATCTATATACAAATTTAAGTTTCTTTAAATTTGTTTAAAAGCTCAAACAACTTGCTACCAGTTTTTTTTTTCAAGCCTGGAACAAACAAGAGACTCGAGCCAGACCAAAGTTACTTCGAGACTTCCCTCCCTCTGCTTCGAGTCACATACTCGAACAACTCGAGTCTTTCCCGAGTTAAAACCCTACACACCCCTGAAGTCCCCCAGAACAACAAACTGCACGGTGCACGTGCACCGTGGCTCTGGCCATCTCCGGCCATTCACCCAGACATCCACACATCGCCGATCATCATATGACAACACCATGACCCTCCATGACAACCACCTATTGCTCGAATCAAAAGAGAGCTCTCGATCTAAACCTGGAAACACGAACAGTTCCCCTCTTGAAACCTGTCAACATCTAAACCTCGCCGCTCCGACCACCAGATCGCCAGAACTTTCGGCATCAGCTTCGTCTACTTCACCTCTACCAATTCCCAAACCCCCGTTGAACTCGATGCTCCATGGAGATCGAACTGACCCAAAATCTCCACCCAGACCAAATTAGGTTTAGCAACTAAAATTCATGACCATTGCCTCCACCTGTTTCCGATCATCCACCACCTAATTTTGCCAAATTTCCTGGTCACTCCACTATCTCCAACCACAAATCCGGCCACCCGAAATGCTGGGATCACCAAAGATCCCTTAAAAACCCCAAAACAAACAACGCAGGTAAACTCTTTAAATACAAATCACAAAAATGTGATTATAGCTTTAAAAATCCTAATTACAGGCAAGAATTCAAGTTGTAAACTTGAATTGATATTTTAAAATGTTTGAAATTTTACTTATATTAAATATTGGCTGTTCTTTAAGTTTTTACAGAGCAGTTCTACTTGGTAAACTCAAATTCAATTTTTAACATGTGTTTTATGATCAAACAAACCTATCTTGTTTAGATACTAAGTCCTAAAAATCAACAGATTAAGCAGGGTTGATTTTTGTTTTAAACCCGAGCTTCAAATTTTATAACAGAGATGTTTTCCAGACTATTAAACATTCAGGCATCAATACATTCAAAGAATTGCATAAATATATATTCATATAAACACACTTATTTCAGACATAAGAACATAAGTGAACACACTTAAACAGATTTTAAATTTAAGTTACTCACCTTTGTTTCCAGAGATAAACAGAGTTTTCTGATGAACAGGTTTTTAGATTTTTGCTGTTGGAAACCCTTCTTCTTTAATCTCCGGCTTTGAATTTGATTTGTTGTTGTTTTAGTTTGAATTTTTGCTTAAGTTTGAAGATGATGTTTATTTTAGTTCCTCAGTTTTACTTAGCTAAGAATGGAACGAACTGGAATGAAGATGATGGAAAAGTTTACTGGGTGATAAATTACTTGTGCAGGGAGATATTTTATTTTTTTGTACAAGTTGATATTATTTGGTTTGTACAATATGATATATCTTTCTTCTCTAGTACAAGATACTTTGTATTTGATCAGAGATTTTCCTAGGCTGAAATTTTTTTTCAACATTTCGAATGACTCGTTTGTGCTAGCATTAAATGCATGAGTACTTTGTGTTTACTTGTTTCATTTTTTATGTATGTTGATATTTTTCTCTTACTTTGTTTATTCTTACCTTGCATACTACTTACAGGCAACATAATATACTTCCCTAGTTTGTCTCGGCTGTACAAAAATGGAGATGGTTTGATGTGGCTCCTATGCAAGCTTTTATACATGTCTTTTATTTTCTTTGTTTTGTTTTCATACTTGAATATATTTATGTTATTTTCTTTTGCAACTGTATATACATAACTATGTGGGTTTGTTTACACTAAAATATGCTTGGATGCATTTTTATTTGTTTTTATTTCCATCTTAAGTATTTGTTTTATCTTCCTACATACATATATATTTTGTTCCTTCATTTGGTAAGTGTTCATACTTATATTTATTTGTTTATATTGCTATATCACAAAAATGAATTTCTATTTTATTTTACTTCCTTTTATTATTTGAATATGTATTTTCTCTTTGTTTTGTTGTGGTTAAAATTTATTTATGCATTTATTTTATTTTGTTTTATAATTTATGATTTTGTAATATGAATAATTTCTATTTTTAATATATTGATATATTTAACAAATTTGTTTACTATATATATATTTTCGAAAATTTTATCTTATGTATTTTATATTTATACTTTTATATCTTATATAATTTCATTTCTTAAACCATTTATTTACAATTTAAATTCAAATCAAATATATATCTATATTTATATGATTTCAAATTTACTCATATATGCTCACATACATGTATATCCACATATATACATATATATACAATATTTTTAAATTTAAATGATTTATACAGAATTTATTTGGCTTCGGGGAAACTCACATCCCTTTAATCGATTAATTTTACAATTTGTCTTCAAAATTTACATAAATTATCAATTTAAATTTATATAAAATTCAGGGTCGTTACAGACTTCCCCCCTTAAAAGAATTTCGTCCTCGAAATTGCCAAGGAGACACAAAGATAGATGAAGAATATTTCATCAAATCAAATTGAACATCTATTCTGCATTTGGCTTACCAATCAGAATATCAATAACAGATACAAGAACGAATCTGTTGAATTCTTTCACACGATACTCGGGTTATCCAGATCTACGAAATATGCAGTGGCATCGGTTAGTTCAAAGGGATAACTAACCATTCGTAGAACATATCAGAACCCAAAGAATAGATAGATACATGGATACGATTTCATAACTTTCAGTTTAAAAACTAAATTATACCTATCAACCATAGGAACCAAAGCAACCAATTCATCCAAATAAACAATTTTGGTCCACCCGGAGTTTACGTCCCATATTGATGTATCGAATCTTCTTCCTGGATCTACCAGAAACTATCAAAGAATTGAGAAAAGATGTCGAACCAAAGAGATTGATAGAGAAAAGATTGTTTTCTTGTTGTTACAGGGTATTAACCATTTATAGTCGTATTCCCCTGTCCCCTATCTCATCCTCTTCTCGCACTCATACTTACTATCAGTGTATAACAAAAGAATTTACTGAGGCATACGGACGGATATCTGAAGAATACTCATTCTAGGGTATACTTCACCCTATCTCTAATGAGCTACTTAATGTGTTATACTCCTGAGCTAAAGTTCAACCTTAGCTCTGATACCAAATGTAACGTCTCAGATTTTCGCGTTCGAAAATCGACATCCATACTTTACATCGTACTCGAATGCCGTAGATTCGACCGTTCAAATCCGAGTCGTCGGAGCTTATAACACCATTAAATATAACAACACAGTGGAATAAAGAATATATCAGTTACATAACATTGATACAATGACAGATACAAAATCTAATACAATATGATACAATATGATACAACAGAATGATACAACAAATGTCAATATACATCAGAGATATGACACAAGAAATAGCAGCGGAAAGAAAATAGATAACATCAGCAGTGGATAGAATATCTCCAATAGAATGCTCCAATCCATAGCTAGCGGAAAGCAAGGTCAGTCGTCCAAGGACTGACTAGCACCAGATAATCTACTCAACCTGAATATCTGAAAACCCCAACTCCAGACTGCTCGTGTAGAAAATTATGAGCACCCAGAGTTTAGGAAAGGAACAATAAACTCCGAGTCAGTCGTGGGACTGGTGTGAGCAACAAAACAGTTTATCTTTATAACAACAACAATAAAGCAAGTAGAAAATATCCGCAATGCTTTTGGAAAATGAAACTATCATAAGGCCTCCCGCACACACACACACAATGCAAACGCAGAATCTGAGGAGATTTCTCCTTATGATAGTCAAAGATGCTTACTACGCAAAACAAATCATTGAATATTATTACTAGTGCATAGTGAAGAAAACATTTCGAAAGTATAATATTAATCTTAGCCAACATACGACCAGTATCGTATGCCTACTATAGCTACTATGTTCAATAGCAGGTTACCGCCACATTCCATAGCAGGTTATACAACTAAAACCGTACAAGGTTCGTATTGTTTCTTTAGATTTCCAACAAATGGTCAGGCTAAGGAACTTCCTTTCCTACTGCCGAATGGGATCGCCTCTGGCTGGACGTCCCGAGAGACAAACTGCTCTCTGCCAACACAAGGCCGGGTTACCCCTGTAACAGGTAACTCACGAATATGCCACCTCCCGGTCCTTTGGGACCTTTATCCGAGGTGCCTCGATAAACACACAATCACACAATAAATGAGATTGGAGTATCCACATAGGTTAAATACCAGGGTCCATACCTGATACCACCCTTTTCCAGAAGGAAATGACATACCCTAAAGGGCACGACCTTCATAACCTTGCTGCATATTCCTGTTTCGACCATTTTCGGGTTGTGAGGTCCGAAGAGGTCTCGTCCACAAAGCTACGCTTTGTCACAAAGCCATGCTTTGGGTCAATAGATGATCAAAGTAATGATCACAAAGATAAATGATCAAACAAATGATCATATCACAAATGATCAAACAATGACCATCACACAGCAACACTCAGCATGTCACATTACCAAATTGGGAGTATATCGTTGATAACCTTCAACTACATAACCTCTGAGCTCGTACGTCTCAGAGAAGGGTGTTAAGCTAAGAGAATAAATTCTCCACCACCAAACAGAAATGTATTTGAAAGAAATCAGCTTTATATCTCAAAGTGTAATGTCAGACATGTAACCATACAAGTCTGTTCCGAGTTCGAACAGAACCGAAGGCACTTCAAAAGAAGCCCTTGCAATCCGGGTATTCACAATCCCGATCGGATTTCCCATCACTTAGGAGATCTCTATACCGGCGTGACTCAGTGCAGAGACAATCGATAGGTCATCCTATCGTTCTCGAAAATACCCGGTCTTCAAATGTCATCCATATACGACGTTACATTATTCGGAATGAGTTATGTGACACAAAGGTCCTCTCCCGGCTGAACCGAATAATAAGCGCGATATTTAAAAAAATATGTGGATATTGGGATTCCAATTAAGTCACAACTTATTACCCAAACTTTCTTTTCAAATGGTTTAACAAATTACCATTTTCAATCTTTAAACAAAAAGATTAATTTTAACAACCTTCAATGGTTTAAACAATTTCCACACTTTAATCTTTTAAACAAAAGATTCATTAACAGATTTTCAAAATTAATTTCCATTTCAATTTGATTAACTCGTTAAATCTTTAAATCAAGATTTAACTTATAGCTTTCAAAATAATTCCATTTCAAATGGTTTAAACAAATCATCATTTTAAATCTGTTAAAATAAACAGATTCAATTCATAGCTTTCAAAAGAATTCATTCATACTTGGAAAACCATTTTTTTATTCAAGCTTGAAATTCCTTTACTTAAATTGGAATTTCATTTCTTATCTGAAAAGCTTTTATTCTTTCAAAATAAACAGTTTTCATTTTGGAAATCTGATTCATTTATACGAGTTAAGGTTCTTAGGTTAAATTCAAATTCTCAAACCAATATTTTAATAGTGGTTTAAATTCATATAAAACACATTTATAATATCTTTAATCAAAATTCCAATCATTGAATTCAATTCCAAATATTGAATTCAAATTCAAGTTGAATTAATTAAATTTCAAAACTTAATTAAGTTATTCGAAAATAAGACTTATCTTTGAAATTCCATTTCAAAAGCTTTTCACTTTAAACCCAAATTCCCAATCTCAAAAATCAATTGAAATTAAAATTTCAATTTCAAAAACATCAAATTTAAATCATCTGTGACTTAACCAATTTCCATGTGAAATCCATATTTGTGTGTGTAAAAGTGTAGTCCAGGGGTTTAACACAATAGTGCAACCCAATGAATCATCACAGATCAAAATACAGGATATAGTTGATAAGCGGTATAACTATAACGCTTATCTTTTATTCACATATTACAGATCATATACAGATGATCATATATTACATTCATCCCAGATAAATAAATACAGTACAGATCACACACAAATCAGCATATATATCACACAGCATCACAATCAGGGAATATCAACAATTCAATCATTCAATAGAATCCAAATATTCATAAGTAAGCTCAATTAATTATCTGATTAATTTAAATCAGATAAGTCATCAATCATGGTTAATTAACATAAATTAATTTCAAATCATTCGATTAATTGTCCTTTAATCATTTATTAATTAAATTAATTATCCTTTAATTATTAAATAATTAACCTTTAATCATCTTCTCTTAATTACTTTCACTAAGTAATTACTATTTTTATTAAATCATTCATTAACTACTTGATCAATTACCTTAAATTACTAACTAATTTACTTTAATTAATAAATCCTCAATTATAAATTAATTTAATCTTAATTATAACTAATTATCCTTTAACTGATTTTCTTAATTATTTATGAATAAATATTAATTACAAATTATTACTTACTTGATGATCATTAACGATATAAATCGACTCACTTTTAAGTTAAATATTTGGAAACGTTTGATTTTTATTTTCTAAATCACTTATGAAGTTTCATTTAAAATAACTTGTTACAAATATAAATTTAGAACTTAATTGTTTTAAAAATCCTTTATTCAAAACTTTTAATTTATAAATTTGAATTCAAACTTCAACCTGGATTTAAACCCTGTCTAAATCTATATACAAATTTAAGTTTCTTTAAATTTGTTTAAAAGCTCAAACAACTTGCTACCAGTTTTTTTTTTCAAGCCTGGAACAAACAACAGACTCGAGCCAGACCAAAGTTACTTCGAGACTACCCTCCCTCTGCTTCGAGTCACATACTCGAACGACTCGAGTCTTTCCCGAGTTCAAACCCTGCACACCCCTGAAGTCCCCAAGAACAACAAACTGCACGGTGCACGTGCACCATGGCTCTGGCCATCTCCGGCCATCCACCCAGACATCCACACATCGCCGATCATCATCTGACAACACCACGACCCTCCATAACCACCACTTTTTGCTCGAATCAAAAGAGAGCTCTCGATCCAAACCTGGAAACACGAACAGTTCCCCTCTCGAAACCTGTCAACATCTAAACCTCGCCGCTCCGACCACCAGATCGCCAAAACTTCCGACATTAGCTTCGTCTACTTCACCTCTACCAATTCCTAAACCCCCATTGAACTCGATGCTCCATGGAGATCGAACTGACCCAAAATCTTCACCCAGACCAAATTAGGTTTAGCAACTAAAATTCACGACCACTGCCTCCACCTGTTTCTGATCATCCACCACCTAATTTTGCCAAACTTCCTGGTCACTCCACTATCTCCAACCACAAATCCGGCCACTCGAAATGCTGGGATCACCAGAGTTCCCTTAAAAACACCACAACAAACAACGCAGGTGAACTCTTTAAATACAAATCACAAAAATGTGATTATAGCTTTAAAAATCCTAATTACAGGCAAGAATTCAAGTTGTAAACTTGAATTTATATTTTAAAATGTTTGAAATTTTACTTATATTAAATATTGGTTGTTCTTTAAGTTTTTACAGAGCAGTTCTACTTGGTAAACTCAAATTCAAACTTTAAAATGTGTTTTATGATCAAACAAACCTATCTTGTTTAGATACTAGGTCCTAAAAATCAAAAGATTAAGCAGGGTTGATTTTTGTTTTAAACCTGAGCTTCAAATTTTATAACAGAGATGTTTTCCAAACTATTAAATAGTCAGGCATTAATACATTCAAAGAATTGCATAAATATATATTCATATAAACACACTTATTTCAGACATAAGAACATAAGTGAACACACTTAAACAGATTTTAAATTTAAGTTACTCACCTTTGTTTCTAGAGATAAACAGAGTTTTCTGATGAACAGGTTTTTAGATTTTTGCTGTTGGAAACCCTTCTTCTTTAATCTCCGGCTTTGAAGTTGATTTGTTGTTGTTTTAGTTTGAATTTTTGCTTAAGTTTGAAGATGATGTTTATTTTAGTTCCTCAGTTTTACTTAGCTAAGAATGGAACGAACTGGAATGAAGATGATGGAAAAGTTTACTGGGTGATAAATTACTTATACAGGGAGATATATTATTTTTTTGTACAAGTTGATATTATTTGGTTTGTACAACATGATATATCTTTCTTCTCTAGTACAAGATACTTTGAATTTGATCAGAGATTTTCCTAGGCTGAAAACATTTTTCAACATTTCGAATGACTCGTTTGTGCTAGCATTAAATGCATGAGTACTTTGTGTTTACTTGTTTCATTTTTTATGTATGTTGATATTTTTCTCTTACTTTGTTTATTCTAACCCTGCATACTACTTTACAGGCAACATAATATACTTGCCTAGTTTGTCTCGGCTGTACAAAAATGGAGATGGTTTGATGTGGCTCCTATGCAAGCTTTTATACATGTCTTTTATTTTCTTTGTTTTGTTTTCATACTTGAATATATTTATGTTGTTTTCTTTTGCAAGTGTATATACATAACTATGTGGGTTTGTTTACACTAAAATATGCTTGGATGCATTTTTATTTGTTTCTATTTCCATCTTAAGTATTTGTTTTATCTTCCTACATACATATATGTTTTGTTCCTTCATTTGGTAAGTGTTCATACTTATATTTATTTGTTCATATTGCTATATCACAAAAATGAATTTCTATTTTATTTTACTTCCTTTTATTATTTAAATGTGTATTTTCTCTTTGTTTTGCTGTGGTTAAAATTTATTTATGCATTTATTTTATTTTGTTTTATAATTTATGATTTTGTAATATGAATAATTTCTATTTTTAATATATTGATATATTTAACAAATTTGTTTACTATATATATATTTCCGAAAATTTTATCTTATGTATTTTATATTTATACTTTTATATCTTATATAATTTCATTTCTTAAACCATTTATTTACAATTTAAATTCAAATCAAATATATATCTATATTTATATGATTTCAAATTTACTCATATATGCTCATATACATATATATCCATATATATACATATATATACAATATTTTTAAATTTAAATGATTTATACAGAATTTATTTGGCTTCGGGGAAACTCACATCCCTTTAATCGATTAATTTTACAAATTGTCTTCAAAATTTACATAAATTATCAATTTAAATTTATATAAAATTCAGGGTCGTTACAGTATCTCTGAGATATCCGTCCGTATGCCTCAGTAAATTCTCTTACTATCCACTGATAGTGAGTATGAGTGCAAGAAGAGGATGAGATAGGGGACAGGGGAATACCACCACGAATTGGTCAATACCCTGTAACAACAAGGAAACAACCTTTTCTCTATCAATCTCTTTTGTTCAGCATCTCTTTTCAATTCTTCGATAGTTCCTGGTAGATCCAGGAAGAAGATTTGATATATTAATATGGGACATAAAATCCAAAAAGGTCAGAATTGTTTGTTTGGATGAATTGGTTGCTTTGGTTGCTGTGGTTGATAGGTATACTTTAGTTTCTAAACTAAAAGTTCCGGAATTGTATCCATATATCTATCTATTTTTGGGTCCAGAGATATTCTTCGAATGGTTGGTTATCCCTTTGGACTAACCAATGCCACTGCATATTTCGTAGATCTGGATAACCGGAGTATCTTGTGAAAAAATTCAAAAAAAATCATTCTTGTATCTATTATTCTTATTCTGATTTGGTAAGCCAAATGCAGAATAAATATTCAGTTTGAGTGGATGAAACATTCTTCATCTATCTTTGTGTCTCCCTGGCAAATTTCGAGGACAAAATTTTTTTAGGGGGGGAAGGTTGTAACGACCTCGGATTTTAATTAAATTTAAATTGATAATTAATTAAATTTTTGAATTAAAATTGTAAAATTAATTGATAAATTGATGTGAGTTTCCCCGAATCCAAATAAAAATATATTTAATCATTTAAAATTTAAATATTGTATATATGTGAATGTATATATATATGTATTTGAGCATATATGAGTAAATTTGAAATTATATATATATATATATATTTGATTTGAATTTAAATCGTAAGTAAATGATTTAAAAATGAAAATATATAAAATATAAAAATATATATAAAGTAAATACGTTGGATAAAATTTAATAACATAAACTAAATCAGAAATTCAACTATATTTCAAAATGAATATAAAAATAATTAGTATTAAATTTAGAAATAAATAATTGAGATAGAAATAAATATAAAAATACATAAGACAAAAATTATAGAAAAAAAATATATAGTAAACAAATTAGTTAAATTAAACAATATATTAAATATAGAAATTCATTTATAATACAAAATTATAAATTATAAAACAAAATAAAATAAACACATTAAATAAATTATAACAACATATTAAATATGGAAATACAGTCAAAAATAAATAAAAGGCAAGTCAACAAGGAAATGTGAATCTATTGGACCTTGCAAATGAAGACAACATGATATAAGTATGAATTAACTTGTAAAAAGAAACAAGAAATATACATATGAATGAAGCTTGTAAAGGAAAGAAAACGATACAAAGTAATAGAACATAAGTATGTAGGCTTGAACAAGTACAAAACAAAATATCTTCAAGTATGAAACCAGATAATAAAAGAAAAAGGAAAGAATTTGTATGTGAATAGCTTGTAAAGGAAACCACAAAAACTATCTCATATACATGTACAACTGAAAGAAAAACAATTTATATGGTACAAACCATTAATGCAGCCACCATAAATCACTTCAGTCTATAAACCAAAGAAAAATCTCTGATAGTTTTGTACCAAAAACAAATTATCACTTGTACAAATATCAGCACCTGTAAACTCATTTTCTACACATCAAATATTTTCATCTCAGTTCGATCTATCAAACTGAGTACATCTGAGATACATACCATCTACAACTTAAACAAAATTCAGTAAAACAACACTCCAATTCAATTCTAACAAGAAGATCAAGGAAAAAAAAGAAGAGATTCCAGCTTGTATTTTCAAAAGAATGCTCTGTTCTTCATCTTCTTTCTGGTGAGTAACTTCACAATCTAAAAATGTTTTAAGTATATTTATTCTGTTACATGTTCTCTCTAAAATTTAGTTTATTTGTGAGTATATTTTTAAATATATCTCTGTGTTTGGGTATGAATATATGGTAAGCATTTCTGTGTATCTCTCTCTGTTTTGATTCCAAGCTTGATTGCTCGTCAAAATTCATTTGCTCTTAATCCAAGACTTGATTAGACTTAAGTTATGAACTCAAAATGTTTGTTATAACATAGACTTAAGTTTAAAATTTTGGTTAAGATAAAAATCAATTTGTATTAGTTCTGGAAATAATAAACAACGGTGAAAACTTAAATAAGTTAAAATTCAATTTTATAATTCATGGATTCAGGCATATGAATCAAATGCTAAAACAAAAACTTGATTTTTGAAACTAGAATCACTATTTTTAGTTAAGTTTTGAAGGTGTAGTTCTGGGTTCATCAAAATATGGGTTTTTGATGATCTCTGATGATCTTTGTATGCGGGAGGGTCGGGGTTCTTCCAGATGATGGAGGAGTGATCGTAGCAGCTAGGAAAAATATTGGATGGTGATGCAATTCACCATGGAGGTTGCAGCACAGAGATTTCTTCTGGAACCTTAGTTTAACTGGGTTTGGTTGTTCGATCAACCGCGGGTTCTACGATTGATCGAGTGCAGTGAATTTTTGGGGAATGGTAGTTGGGTCGTAGTGGAAGTCATGGCCGGAGTTGCAGACCTTCAGATGGTCGGAGTGGCGAGAACGAAGTGTTGACAGGTTTGGGTTTAGGGGTGACTGCACTTGTTGTTTCCAGTTTTGGTTTGAATAACTTGAATTTCATTTCGGATTGAGATGGAGGAATCTGGTAATTGGGTTTGGATTTGGGGATGGCAGTCGACGTAGGAAGATCATCGTCGATGGTCGGAATCGACCGAGGTTGGTGTGCATATGCACGGCGTGTTGTTTTGGTGAAGTTTGTTTGGGTTCTAGTTCCAGAGTTTTGGTTCTCGAGACATTCTCGAGTAATTCGAGTCTTAGACTCGAAGTTAATTGGTTTTGGGCTCGAGTCATTTAGTAGATGGCTCGGGTAAGTTAGTGACAGGTTTTTAAACCTGTAAGTTTTAAAAATTTTAAAACTGGGTTTTAAAAAAATGTGAAATAGATATTTAAACCAGTTTTAAATCAAAGTTAGGTTGGATTCAAATGAAGTTTGAATCTCAGTCTTAAAACAAAATAAAGTTTATGAATTTAAATTATTTGTAACAACTTTAGAAAGGGTTTAAATAGTTGGAATTTAAAAAAAAGTAAAGCTTTAAATAAAAATAGAGATTTAAACCTAATTTTAAATCTGGATTCAAATCTAAATTTGAATCTTAATTTTGAAATAAAAGAAGTTTTGAATTTAAATTGTTTTAAATAATTTGAATGATTAAGTGTATTTTTAATTGATTTGAATTTAAAATATAATTGGATTTTGAATTCTCTTAACTTCAATTATAAGATAAATAATTCTTAAACTTGTGAATTAAGAAGGGTTTTGAAATTGTTTTAAACTTTGTTAAAGTTAATTTGTTTTCATTTTAAATCTTAAATTTAAAATAAAATTTAAAAGTAAAATTGAAAAGTAATTTGTTTCAAGTACCTTGTTAATGGTAATTTGATCATTAATAAGAAAAATGTTTTATCCTTAAATAAATGAAGAATTAAGGATTTGTAATTATTAAGTCAATTAAAATGAATAATTAACTAATTTAATTAATTAATGATTTGGATTAATTAATTTAGTAATTAAGAGTTAATTAATTTATGAAGTAATTAAAGGTTAATTACTGTAATTGGTTAAGAATAATTAATTTGTGTAATTAATTTAAGGCTAATTACTCTATGTTATTTTGTGAAAGGATAATTAATATAAGTAATTAAAGGTAATTAACTACTTAAAGATAATTACTTAATTAAAGGTAATTAAATAAATGATTAAAATTTATTAATTAAATGATTAAAGTATAATTGCTCAATGTAATTAATTTGTAACTAGAGATAATCATTTAAGTAATTAATTAAGGGTTAATTAATGATTAATTAAAAGATAATTCATTAAATGTTTTGTAATAAATTGATTAGTAATTTACCCTGACTAGCAAATTATTCATAGAGATTAATCTGATTTAAATTTATCAGATCACTAAATTGATCCTACTTATGGATGTTTGTATTATATTGGGTGTTGAATTGTTTGATATCCCTGATTTATGATGCTGTGTGATATTATGATTTGTGTGCGATCTGTACGGTAGTTTATTTATCTAGGATGAATGTAATATATTATCTGTAATCTGTGAACAAAAGATAAGCGTTATAGTTATACCGCTTATCAACTATATTTCTGTATTTTGATCTGTGATGATTTAACGATGTTGCACTACTGTGTGAAACCCCAGGACTACACTTTTACACACACAAATATGGATTTCACGAGGAAATCGGTTAAGTCACAGATAATTTAAATTTAATATTTTTGAAATTGAAAATTTTAATTTCAATTGATTTTGGAAATAAATTTGGGTTAAATGTTAAAGCTTTTGAGAAGGAGTTTTTAAGATAAAAGTCATTTTGAATAACTTGGTAAAGTTTTTCCAATTTAAATAATTTAATTTGAATTTGAATTCAAAATTTGGAACTGAATTCCATGGTTGGAAATTTTGGTTAAAAATGATATAACTGTGTTTGTATGAATTTAAACCTTTGTTAAAGTATGGTTTTGAGAACTTGAATTTACCCCAAAGACTTTAACTCGTATAAATGAATCAGATTTTCCGAAATGAAAACTATAGTTTTCAAATGATAAAAGCTTTCATATATGAAGTGAAATTCCAATTTAAATTAAAGGAATTTCAAGTTTGAATTGGAAATAGTTTTCCAAGTTATGAATAAATCTTTGAAAATGGAATTGATTTGAAGGCTATAAATTAAATCTTTGTTTTAAAGATTTGACGAGTTAAATCCAGTTGAAATGGAAATTGATTTAGAAAATCTATGAGTAGATATTTGTGAAACTGGGTGAACTTTGTGAAATGAATCTTTTTGTATAAAAGATTAAAAATGGGAATGTGTTTAAACCATTTGAAAGAAAAGTTGGGTAATAAGTTGTGACTTAATTGAAATCCCAATATCCATATGTTTTAAAATATGCGCTCGTTATTCGGTTTAGCCAGAAGAGGACCTTTGTGTCATATAACCCATTCCGAATAATGATACGACGTATATGGATAGCATTTGAAGACCGGTGGTGAAGACCGGATACTTTCGAAAACGAAAGGATTACCATCGATTGTCCTTGCATCGGCTGATCCCCGGTATAGATATTTTAGCACCCTTTGTGATGGGAAGCCCAGACGTGATTAGAAATTATCAGGATTTGGAAGGGCTTCTTCGGAAGTGCCTTCGGTTCTGTTCGAACCCGGAACAGACTTGTATGGTTGTATGTCCGACACTACACTTTGAGGTATAAAGCTGATTTCTTTCAAATACATTTCTGTTTGGTGGCAGAGACTTTATTCTCTTAGCTTAACACCCTTCTCTTAGACGTACGAGCTCAGAGGTTATGTAGTTGAAGGTTTTCAGCGATATACTCCCAATTTGGTAGTGTGGCACGCTGAGTGCTGTTGTGTGTTGCCGATCATTTGTTGATCAAAGCATGGCTTTGTGATAAAGCGTAACTTTGTGGACGAGACCTCATCGAGCCTCACAGACCGGAAATGGTAGAAACAGGAAAGATGCGGCAAGGTTTCAGGGGTAGCTCCCCTAGGGTATGTCCATTCCTTTTGGAAAAGGGTGGTATTATGGTATGGAGCCCTGATAAAAAACTCATGTGGACACTGTAGTATATTTATTATTGTGTGATGTGTTGGTGTAGAGGATCCTCGGATAAAGGTCCCAAAGGACCGGGGGTGGAATATCTCAGGTTTACTACCCGGGAAGGGGGTAACCGGCCTTGTGTTGGCAGAGAGCCAGGTGGTTCTCGAGGAGTCCATCCAGAGGCGTTTCCATGTAGCATAAGAAGTTCCTTAGCATGACCATTTGTTGGAAAATCCAAAGAAACAATACGAACCCTGTACGGTTTTAGTTGTAGAACCTGCCATTTAAAATGGTAGCTATAGCAGGCATAATATAATGGTACCTATGCTGGCTAAGATTAATATTATATTTTCGAAAGGGTTTTCTGCACTATGCACTAGTAATAATATCCAAAGAGTTTTTCTTGCATAGGAAGCATGTTTGACTATCATAAGGAGAAATCTCCCCCATGTGTGCGATTGCATTGTGTGTGTGCCGAGAGGCCTTATGGTAGTTTCAATTTCCAAAAGCATTGCGGATTTCAATGTTTAAAAATTCTTTTGTTGTTTATTTTAAAGATAAACTGTTTTTGTTGCTCACACCAGTCCCATGACTGACCCGGAGTTTATTGTTCCCTTCCTAAACTCTGGGTGCCCATAATTTTCCACACGGACAGTCTAGAGTTGTGTTTTTTTTCAAATAGTCAGGTTTAGTAGACTAGTTGGAGCTAGTTCAGTTTTTTTAGATCAGGTCTGCCGTTGCTTACCTTTGTGCATCGTGATGATGGTTCGAGCTTGATGTTGGAGTTGTTGGAGTCATTCTCTGTTGTAGATCATTTGGAGTGATCTCTTCCATTATTGTTATTTCCGTTGTAGCATTGTATCATATCTTTGATATTGCTGTATATTATTGATATCATTGTTGTATATCATTCTGGATATTGTATTCATTGGAGTTGTATATGATATTATCCATTTTTTCATTCCGCTGTGTTGTTATACTTACTGTATTATAAGCTCCGGGGAGCCAGATTCGGCGTTTGAATCTATGGCATTTTGAGTACAAGTGAAGTACATGTGCCGATTTTCAAAGGCCGAGTACAGGAACCTTACAATGATTCTTAAATAAATATAGATTTTCAAATCAATTTCAAATTATCTTTTCAACCTGAATCATTTCAAACTCTATATTTGAAAATATAAATTTAAATAAATACTTAAACATATTATATATCAAATTTATTAAATCAACTTTAATAAATCTTTAAAATAAATATTTATTAAAACTATACAATTCTTTTCAAAACCATAGAAATCATTTTTCAAAATATATATATAGACCAACGATGTCTGTATATAATTTTCTATCCTATGGTCAAGTGATACAGATATTTATCATTTCAATCCATAATTTAAATATATATACAGGTATATATCTTTTCAACATGCAGTCCCAAATTCAATTCAATGAAAATCGCTTAGGTTTATCATTTCAACCCATAACGATTTTCTCCTATTCTACAGATCGTTCGGGTATGTATCATTTCAACCCATAGTGAATTCTATATTAACACGGAACTTGCAGAGTGATAACAGATATGATAATTTTATAACAACAGACATATATCATCAATATAAATAACAGATAATGGTGTCAGATGTCACAGGTGGACAGATACAGATAATGGCATATATAACAAATGTAAATAACTAACAGCAGCATATTTCAATTGTCATTTCAATTGAAATCAAATTTAATAAATATAAGAACATTAATCGTGAGTGATTGCTCACCTTTTGAGGCTAGAGAGGATAGATACTGAAATTGAGTTACGAAACCCAAGCACGAATCCAAATCAAAGCTAGATTAGCAAGAATCAACGAACAAAGTTGATAAATCAGAATTGATGAGAACAAGTCAGAACTGGATCGATGAAGATAATGGATATAAGTGAACTCGTATATATAGCTATATATAACTATATATATGTAGAATCATATTTTATATTTCAACACATATTTAATTATATATATATATATATGTAATTCAAAATCATTGGTTTATATAAAACACATAAACTTAAAATTTAAATCTATATCCATTTCAAAATTTAAATAGCCATATATGCATACAGTTTAAGATCAATAGTTAAAACAAATACACTATGCAGACAGATGATATATACATATATGCAGATCATAAACAGAACTAAATAGATGAACAGGTTAAACAAAATACACCAACTATATATATGTTTAAACAATTATATGATCAAAATAATTCTTAACCCACAAGAATCTAACTTTAAACATATAGTAAACAGCGAAATAAACAAAGTACCATATATAAAAAATGTCATGAATACTAACATATAACTATATTGTAACATATATAAATATATATAAGAACAACTAACTTTGAAATACTGCCAACTGTAACACAAGCTGTAAATAAATAAAACTACATAAACATCCTTATAATAAAATTTATATAACTGAAATATAACTTTGGCATCTTATAACAAGATATGCAGATATATATATATATATATATATATATACGAAACTGCTATATAAGTATATATTTTACACTTGAAGTATAACAACAGCCATATAATCTACTTATATATATAAACCAGAACAATAACCCCGTTTTCAAACAAGAATTATATAACTAGTATATTGTAAACCAACAGATTATAACAACTTAAAAATCTAAACAATATACATACTCATAACCCATATGCAGACATAAGCTTATATACTAACATATACCAATCATTGTATTCAAAACATTGTATACTAATATATATATATAAAACATATAAACTGCTTATAAAATGTATAAAACTAAATCCAACAGCATATATAACTAATATATCTATATACCCACTGCCGAAAGTAGATTAAAATACATATAATATAGCATATCTATAACTTATAAAATAGTCAGACTTTACATATATACTGTATAATATATATTGTATATAAAACTAAAATGCAACATATATATAAAAAAATGACATGAATATCATACTTAAACAATATGTATATATTATATAATTTATATAACTTATATATATACATCACCACTGACCTACGAATATATATATTGCCACATACTGATTTCAAAACTAGATATATCAAATACTGTTCCAATATATGACTAAACTTATACATTCTCCAACAAGTATATCAACATGCTATATAATACTAGCAGCCTAAATAAATACGGTAACAGGTAGACATATCACAGTCATGCAAATCTTTATACAATCACATATATATCTTATAACATAGCAAGGTGGAAAAAATATAATAGAATATTTAACCATATATAAATGCAGACCCAAATCTTATTATATAAATATTATTATACTAATATACACAAGTTGATAGAATTTAACAGAGAAGAGGAGGTTGCTCACCGTTGTGGAGGAAGCACCGATGGCCGATCTCCGTGAGGTGAGGTGGCGGCAAAGGGAAGAGGCAATGGTGGAAGGAACTAGGTGGCGCAGAGGGGAGGTGAAAGGCGGCTGCTGATACTTGGGTGCGAGGCGA
Source organism: Allium fistulosum (assembly GCA_030737815.1). Lineage (NCBI taxonomy): Eukaryota > Viridiplantae > Streptophyta > Magnoliopsida > Asparagales > Amaryllidaceae > Allium > Allium fistulosum. Next base: position 858,669,461 of record CM060903.1, read on the forward strand.
GGTCCGGGTCGGTGGTTGTCGTGATGCTCCCATGGTGGTTGCTGGCGTCAGGGAGGGAAGAAGCTTGAAGGAATATGGGTTTGTAACCAAGAAAAATGAATAAAGGAAATGTAATATTTGCAGAACCAAAAGAAGAAGCAGAGAAGCGTTTTTGAAAACAAATAAAGAAAGGAATAAATAAAATTGTACCGGAAGGCCAGGAATAGTGAAAGGCACACGCCAATTCAGGAATTAATAAAAGCGAACCACTGATTAATTTGAACCAGTGGAAGACTGAATAGACACAAAACTTAAAAGTTAAAAACGTGTACTGATATGGTTCAACGTTTTAACAGATTTCACTGTTCACCAGACACCGAAACAGACATATAAATATATTACGAAGATCAGCACGACAAGACGATTAAAACGGTATACATATATCAATGGTACGATCATTTTATCAAAAGTCGATAATCGGTTCCGAAAAGGCTGCTAATTTGCTAGAAATAAGATAAACGGAGCAATAGAAGTCCAAATCTGGAGAAACGAAAGATGACGTCTCACTCAGAAGAGGATTTACAAATTTTCTTTACAAAAATATTCAGGTTTGGAAACCATTTTATTTTCATCAATTTTTAACTGATTAATTTGAAATAAAATTACCCAAGAAAATAAACTTCCATATTTTCTGATGAAAATTTACTAGTTGCTATGTTTAATTAGATGTATTTCAAATACCAAATTTTAAAATTTTATTGTTTTAAAATTTCACAAAAATTCAATTAATTAAATAAATAAACCCACTGAAATTTACGGGTCGTTACATAAACAACATCAAAAATCTTAAGAATAACATCAACCTCAAACCATGTGTAGGGGAAATGTCATCACCTATATAAATCGAGTCAAATAATAAATTATGGAAAATAATATCAAATAGGTGAATTATCTGTACATAAGATCATCCTCGATATATAAGAAATAATCGAGTAAAATTTGGCAAACACAACAATGTTCAAAAACAAATATAATTAGACATTCCCGGTTTGGCAAACTCATCGAAACATAACAAGAAAGAAAACATATTATTAGCGAAACATGCCTGCAATGAGCAAAGGGCGACACACAACTATAAAGTATAATTGGTGACACACATCTAAGAGATATAGTTGGCAACACATGCCGATGGGTGGTAATAGGCGACACACAGAAAAGAAAGGTAATAGATGACGCACGCTAATGAAAAAGGTATTCGACGACACACACCAGTGAAGGATACAGGGATTGATCATGTTGTGGACACGGTCTTAGGTGTAATCGCAGCTCATCTTAAGTGAAAGTATAAGTATATGTCTATATTTCACACACACCAAAACCAAATGGAAGAATAATAAACATACTTTCATAGGACACTACACACGCCCTTAAATTATAATAGGTCACTGGCCTAAGTGACACAAAGGGGCTATCGCATATACCGTCACACGGTAATAAGCCGACACATAGCCTCAACTAAATAAGAAAAACATGTCAAAGGTCCATGGTGCGACTACCATGATCAGGCCTCTAAAATGGATACTAGACAATCCGGTTCACTCTCGCACCATAAAAGGAGTCGGATAGTGATAGACAAATACTCTTAACATATATATAATAGCTAACACACAACTATATACACATGCCGACACATGGCTCTATATATATATATATGCTGACACATAGCATAATACATATGTCGACACATGGTTCTGTATATTACTGACACATGGCTAGATACAATCACCGACATACGGTTAAATATATGATTCATTGCAGTAAGACACATCATAGATAACAAATCCCCATATGAGTGTCATCACCGAGCATAGAATAACCATAAAACATCATAACAGTGTCCCATACCACCATGTGTTACTAGTCCGTTTATTCAAAGCTCATATATTGCACTTAATCTCCACAATATTCTATATAATGAGTCCAAAGAAAAATTGGAGAATTATCGCAGAATGCCCCATACCAATTGGTAGTTAACTCCATTTATTCAGATTTCTCATCACGCATAATTAAATATCACGAAACCATAAAGAAGGATGTCATCACCTTATCATAATAAAATCACAAATCAAGTCAATATCAATAGTGGGTCATTTATGATATCAAAATTAGTGTAAGGAAACAAGAAATTAGAATATATTGACATCATACGTAAAAAACCCAATTAAATACAGAAATGAAATAATGATAAAGTTCAACAAACTTTTCCTTAAGCACTTAAATCAAATATTCAAATATATATATATAACACACTTTACTAATTCATAAGTAATCATATGATTAGTGAAATAGACTTTAAAATACTTAAAATATTAAGTAGAAAATATTTCTTATATTCAGAAATTATATAAACTTCTTAAATAACTATTAAAAACCAGTTATAACTTTCTCTCCAATAAATTAATAATTTTAAATAAAAATTTCTTCCGTCGATTTTATGTTTTAGAATTAATAAAACTAGTAGAATATTTATTTATTAAATAATTTCATCTCATTTATAATTTAATAAAAATAAAGATTTAATATTATAAATTTACTTTCAATCCTTGTTTATATACATATAAAACATTCATAATCACTTTACCAATTAAACATAACTTATAAAGATTACCATAATGAATTTCTATTTTGAAATAAATTTATAAACCTCCAAAATAAATATAAAATATAATTCACGACCTTTCCTTTATACCAACTAATTAGAATTAAACATTTTTCTTTAAATTGTACCATAATCAAAATTCTTATATTATAAAGAAAATGATTTTTATTTATTCAAACAAATAAAAAATCATTTAATTAACTCATAAAAAGAATTATATAATTTTCATTGTTTGAAAACTCTTTTAAAAACACTTAAATAACCTTTATAATAAAATATCACCTAAAAGTATTATTATTATTTTCATAATATATTTTATAAAGTAGTATTATGTTTTATTTTGCCTTTAAAACAATTCAAAACTTATAATATATTACGATGTGATTATAAAGGGTTTTATAACCAAAAGAAAACAATATTTATATTTATAATTAAAAATATATTTGTAAAATTGAAAATAGCTAGATTGAATAAAATTTAGTAAAATACTTTTAATAAGATTTTAAAACCCTCAAATAATGTTTAAAAGCATTTCACACATCTTTTAGAAATAAGAAAACCAATCGAACTTCCAAAATCTAAATCGTGGAGCGAAATTCTCTAAAATCATCAATTATCAATATAAAACTATATTATGTGACCCGAGTAGAATTGCATCGAATTTTGGCCAACTATAAATACTCACATCGGTGTACAAATATAATATATATATATATAGTTCAATTCTCAATGGGATAGAGTTATGTTTTGCAAATTGACACATCCAACCAACACAAACCATTAACTATCTCAATATCATTCAAATTCAAAGCAATATACCAACAATCCAAACACAAACAATCTCATACAATTAATTAAACTAAATTATTTAACCAAAAAAATTAACAATTCATGTGATAAATATAGCAATATAGTTGCGAGCTTAAATACTCATCGAAACGACACTCGTGCAACCAATCAACAACTACTATCTACTCAGCACCAACTAAAGTTCGCGCCATCATCCATCAGCCACCACTGCACGAACATACCTGGTTGCAGCATCTACTTCCCATGCTTAAATTGAACGCCTAAAGCTACTCCAGCCACATCGCACGTGCCTCCTTCATGAACACAGCTCCTCCTCATTGCATTAATTCAACCACCATCAAACTCCACCATGACACCTCCTTCTGGTCACCAACGCTAAGTCACAACCATATCTCCACATTTCAAAAATATTCATTTGGATATCATTTAACTTATGATTTAAATAAAATAACTTTTTATAATTAAAATATCCAAATTAACTATAATTCATTTATTAAGTCAAAAGTACATTATTTTACTTAACTTTTTATTTTAACAAATAACTTAACACTTTATTTAAAATACCCATTTCATAAACAAAATATTCTTGTCATAAGTCAAACTTCACATTTCCAATTTAAAACCAAATTTCCATTATAAAGTTAAGTCATAATTTAAGATACATTTTACCATTTTAAACCATAATTATTTATTTTACAAAACAAATCCATTTCATACATAAAATTGTTTATTTTACAAAACATATCCATTTCATACATAAAATCATTTATTTTACAAAAAATATCCATTTCATACATAAAATTATTTATTTTACAAAACATATCCATTTCATAAAATAAAATCTATTAAAATCACTAGGTTAGATTTAAAATTCCATATCAAATCAAATTTAATTATTAAATTATTTATCATCACGGAAGATCTTTAAATTCAATTTAAAACCAATATATCTTTAAAATTCAAGTAAAACCACTTATTGACTTTTAAAATTTTAACTTATAGAAAACCAAAGTATCTTTATATTGTAAACCATTAAACCACAATTTAAGTTAAAATTTCATAAAATAAAATTCAAAATACTTAATAATCTTTAGGAAAAAATTATTTAAAACTTATCCATGGGTTTGTATAATATTTTCTAACCTAGGTTAAGTGACACGATATGTATCATTTCAACCCGTAATTTAAAAAGAAAAATCCGGGTTCTATCATTTTAAACCCGCAATCCCAAGTCAAATAAAATACAATAAAAATCACTCAAGCCTATCATTTTAGCTCATAATGATTTTTCCTTATTCAAAAGTCCGTTCGGGTATGTATCATTTCAATCCATAGTGAATGGGAACTTGCAGTGTGAGATACAGAAAATAAAATAACAGTAGAGCATATAATATCATATCAGGTGATGTAACAAATATATAAGCAGTATATAACATCATATAATCATATCACAGGCATATATGAACATAGCATATTAATTTCTACAATTCACATGTCATTGTTTCACAATTATATAAGTACGAATGTCGAGAGTGATAAACTCACCTTTTAGAGTTAGAGATGACAATTCAAGACACACAACTAAAACTCCGAAAAGCATGACAAAGCACAAACAAGATTTTGAATGGATGAAGAGTCAAGATCCAAATCTTGTATATAAACAAATACACAAACATAAGTATAAGATTCAATACAAAAGAATAGAAATTAAAACAATGTAAAGATGTGAAACAAAATGACATAACTTGCCTTAACCCATCAAGTGGGCTCGGCCACAACATACATAGGCTTGGCCATCATCATGTTCTGCTTGGCCATGATTGGATTCAAGACAAGTAGGCTCGGCCAGGTAAGGTACACACGGCTATGGTTGGTGGAATGTGAAGAGGGGCAAGTTAACGGTGTTGGAAGGCAAAAAGGCAAGAGTTTTGGAAGGTCACAAGCAAACATAGGCTCGACCCTATGTCTACATGGCTAGGCCTGGGTTTAGGCAAGGGGTCAGGCCAGGTCTAGGTGCGGCAAGGGTCAGGTCAGGTCCTGTCATTGGCTGGAGGAGGAGTAGGTGGTGGAGTTTGTGTTGTGGCCGAGGCTAGGAGATGAGGAAGTGGATAATATGGTGCACGGCTAAGGTTTGCAAGGCAATTGGTGATGGGGTTTTGATCTATGGAATTCACGGCAACAAGGAGGGATGGTGGTGGATGAAGTCTGGTCATGGATGGTGGTGGTGGTGGATGAGATGGTCGGCAAGGCTAGAGGATTGTAAGATGTTGGCCGAGCTTGCTTTAAGAAGAACAAAAGAAAAATAAAGAGAGAAGGATGGAGGAAGACAAGGAAGCCATGAACTTGTATATTTTCTTCACGTAAATGAAAATGAGAAGTATGAGGAATGTTTTGTACGTGAATGGAAGAAAAGTGAACAGCTAGGAGCATAAAGTGGATGGTTAAGAAATGAAAAGGCAAGGGAAAAGGAAAAGGCACAAGTTAAAGATAGAGAAACCGAAGTCCTTTGAATTTTCCAACCCTATATTCCAAATAAAAATCCAATTAAATAATCAAAGTGCAAATCAAAATAAAATAAAATAAAAATAGAAAATAAAAGTATAGAAATGAACATAGGAAAAATAATTGCGTATAAAACGCTGTATTTTATCAAATTTAAAAAGTACAAAATAGAATTTGACGAAACAAAAAGAAGGACGAATATTAGAATTATATTCCGCTTCAAAGAAAAAGATTTGAAATTAAAAATTCAAATTTAAAAATTTCAACTGAAAGTCAAAGTTTGACCAAAGTTGACCAAAATTATCAGAAAATCATTATTTTATTATATTTGGAAAATAAATTACAAACAAATCCCAAACTTACATTGGAAAAATTATAAAATTTCAATTTTAAATGATTTAAAAATCAAAGTTCTCAAATAAAAATTAATTAAAAGATTTACAAAATTATGGGTTGTTACACATAGAAATTTCAAGGATGAGTTCTTTGAAGGAGGGGAGAATATAACAACCCGCATTTATAACGATTGGATATTTAAATATTGGATCGTTAATTAATTAACTGTCCAAAATCTTTTTTCCGCATACGATCGAATTAGAATTCGAGATATTTCGGTTGAGTTTGGAGTGATGTTGCAAATCAAAATGAGTATAAATATCTCTATATTTGGAGTCACGGTATTCTTATGATTTACATATTGTTGTATGTATTTTATAAAAAATACGTATGTAGTTGGGCTCATTGGGATCTTGACTGATGGCTTATTTTTTTGGATAAGTTCTTCATTATGAGATGTAGAGTTAAAGAATTTTTGGAACTGGGCGATCCGATGGTCAAACCAACCTCGAAATGAATGAAATTATCATCCTAGAGATGCTAACGAAATTTATTCCTTTGGAACCGAAAAAACGAGGAGATGTGAGCCGACGAGTTTCATGGCGATCCAGTGTACCGTGTAATAGACCCGCCAAATGGGTTAGGTTAGGTTAAAATGGATTGGGTCGATTTTGACCCATGACCCATTCATTTTGATCCATTTAATACAGGGTCAATCCAACTCAACCTATTTAATAGGTGGGTTACCCAGTTGACCCATTTAAAAGATTTAAATTATATTTAAGCAATAAAATATTAAGAAAATATACAAAATTATAATGCTAATTTTTACTTTTTAAATAAAAAATAATTCAAAATTTAAATTCAAAATTTTAAATTTTACTATTTCATTAAAATTCACATTTTCATATTGTAAATTTTAAAATATTAAATTTTCTTATTCAATGTCAAATATGAATTTTCAAATCTTAGATTTTCAAATTAAATTAAAAAATTTAAGTTCTACCTAGTAGTCCAAGTAATAAATGAAAATGGACGAAGTTGATAATTAAAAGGCACTTTGTATTGCAATAAATGAAAATTGATCTAAACCCCTTGAACATTAAATAATTTGAGAACAGTAATTTTAAATACCATTCAATTCTTCTGGCAATTTCTACTTCCATCCCCTCAATCTCAATATAAATATGCCCTTAATTTTACTTAATTTGTTTTGTTAGATCTACTATTACCCTACAGAGATTTAAGTCATATTGATGGTTATATTTTACCCAAAAAGAAATAGAACAGATTTTACAAATCAGAAAAGAAAGTTGAAAATTATACTAAAAATAATACGATCCCAAAGTTATGGTAAAATGAAATAAACATTCAAATTTGTATGACATATATACATTGTTTCCTTTGTAGCATTAGCAACAATAGGCTCAGAAACAATCGGTCCATTAAATTCGATTTAAGGAGAAAACACAACATCATAGATAGCCGAACCAAAGTAACCATCAATATCGACTTCTACTTAGTCGGAGCAAAAATTTTCAAATTTTCATATTTCTATGATTCAGGTTTTCAATTTTCAAAATTTTAAAATTCTAATTTTCAAAATTCGTAGTTTCGAATTTATGTTATTAAATTTAAAGTTTTTAATAAATAAATTACCCATTTATGACCCTCTTAATAATGGGTCAACCCATTTATGACTCACTTAATAAAGACTCGTAAATGGATTGGCCCAATCCATTTATAAGTGGGTTAAATGGGTTGAGTCATATTTTGATGGATCTACCATGTGATCATACGAGCTTGAAATGTGTTGTGATATATATATATATATATATCTATGTATGTATGTATGTATGTATGTATATATATATGAATCCCCACCTTACCGCACAGATCTCTCTTATTTATAATATCTCCTTCTCCTCCATAGTAAAAGAAAATACCCGCTCTCCTTCGTGAATTTGATCAAGAGTTGCAAGCCACAATAGACGACATAAATGGATCCATTGGATTCGTGGAGAGGAGGGCTTCACTTCCAAGGTGGCATTGTTGTGTGTGACATTGATTAAGGAGGCAATCACTTTAAGGCTGTTGGTTAGGGTTGAGGCATGGTGACGTTTGAGGAGGAGTAGAGCGAAACGTAGGGTAAGGTTTCTCTGGGCGAAACACTTCTTCCAAAATCGACTGCTTAAATTCTGATTGCATGGGAAGAAAAGTGACAATAAACATCAATAGAGATGGAGAAATGCTATGACTACATAGGTGAAGCCGAGCTTCATGTGATCGGGTCCGTGTTGGAGAGCACGCAAAGTATATCCTGGCGGAATCGACAATTTGTCGTTTCATCGAATATAGGTGGAGAAATCGGGAGGTGATGATGCACATCAATGGGTTGTTAAGAAAATTATTAAGGGTTAATTAAGGTAATTTTCTTATTTAATTATTTTAGTTAATCTCTTTTCATATTTATTTCGTATCTTTCGCATATGAGTTCCGCTGAACTCATAGTGAGATTATCTCTGACGTAGTACAGGCTTGGACTGGATTCAAAAACTTGGGAATTTATAGCTTAGGTGAGTGGAATTATAACTCTAAACTTATATTGTATTATAAATCCCCATAATTATATATATTGAAAAATATTGCCTAGAAGAGGTAGAAATATATATATATACATATATATATATATATATGTAAATATGTATATATATATATGAAATTATTCCCTTGCTTGATTGGATTGGTTGGAGTAGGTACTATGGATAATTGATTAAGATCTTGTATATATAATTATTTTGTTTTATTCGTATTGAATAGAGTTAGATGGAGTTGACATCAATTTATAACATTGTTAAAATTAATTAAACCATAATTTGTATTTATATTAATGATAGAAATATTATTATATAATTTATTTATAATTGGAAATTAGAAGTATGGCTTCAAAATAAGCCGTAAGGCTAAGATAATGATTTAGGCGAGTTAAACTTGTATCAAGGTGACTTTGAAGTTTATTTGGCCTTGATATTGGCTCATTATAGTGTAAATTGGTAATTAATTAACTAGTGAATTCTAAAAAGGTGATTTGATAAATTAAAAATTACAAAGAAGTATTATATTATTTAAAGGGGTTTAATTAATGTTTAAAATCTTGAATGCTGTAATAACGTGACTTATTAACTTTAGACCCTAAGAAATGGTTTGAAATATATCTGTATACATATATATAGAAATTTTATGTGAGAGCTATATTACATTTTAAGGCCTTATTGATAGCTAAACTTAATTTAAATAGACGATTTAAGTAAAGATAAGCTATAGTATGATGATAGGTAAGGACATTATTTTATAAAATAAGTGTAAGACTTCTATAAAATAATACAAAAAGATATAATTGTTAGATTGGTGACTTAAGTAAGATGCGTTTTTTTAATTGTTTATATGATTATATGCGTGAATTGTTATTGATATTGAGATGATAGACTTATTACTTTGGTTGTGTATTTCCTTAGTGTATATAAATGTGCACGATATGTGTTTATTAGTTCCATATATTTGGATAGGTTATATACACATGCATATAGTTTATGTGATTTATAAATGTCTATACGTATAAATATAGTTTCGGTATGTCCGACTTGGGGCTACCGATTGGTGCAAGGAATTTATTATACCATTGAGATGCATGACTTGTAGACATGGTTCCGAAGCAGGGTTGGGGAGATATCGAAATGCCAATCTAGAGTAGGTCATAAATTATTGTGTTGTATGGACTAGTGCTACAACAACAGGACGTACAAGACAACTTCTTTTGAGCTGTTGGTTTTCAGGGGAGTCCAAAAGTTAGTTATGGCTCTCAATATGGCTCTTTGGTTGTTAATAGCAATTCTACATGATTTATCGATACGTTATTCAATTGTATGTATAGTTCAGTATGCCCAACTTGGGTTCATCGAATAGTGGATGAAATATATTATGCCTATGCATAAATATGTGACTCAAGTGATATGCGCGCAAGCGCGCACACACACACATATATATTATTGTTGTCTATTTGCGCCTAAGGAGTTTAGCATTAACAAGATATTTGAGTGAAGGGAAAAAAGGGAGAGGAAGGAGCAAGGGACAAGGAGTTGAAGAAGACAAGGGAGCTGGAAAGAGCACATCCCTTTGTTCAGTAATCTCAAACTCCGAACAACATTTCCTGTATGGTATCCTTGACACCGAACAGGAAATTCTATTTGATAGTCTTAACACTAAGCAGGAATTCTGTTCGGTGGTCTTAACATCGAATAGGAAATCATGTTTAGTGTTAAGACTGCCAAACAGAGTTTCTTGTTTGGTGGGTTTGGCATAGAATAAGAGATTTTGTTCGGTAGAGAATGGAGGTCGAACCAAGGTAAGCCTAAATGAAACCAAATCGAAGAGGTATGGTTGGGAACCTAACTAGCATGGTGTCCACATGCATTTAACTAAAACCAACCGACCACGAACCGAGCTTTCCAGCCAAACCAAACGAGATATATATGGAATGAAATATAAATATATTTGAAAATTAATGATCATATCTTTGTATATGGAAATATCCAAACCAAGCAAGTTAAACATTGAAATTACTTGATTTGTCAGAATAATGACACTACCACCATACATCTATAAATATCCAAGCATTCAGCGGCCATGGGACAACTTTTAATGAGCTTCAAAACTCTGCAATACGAAGAAAACTGAATCCAACACCTAGATTTCTATATTCAATCAGAAATCATTATATTACATATCAAAACACTTGTAAAAATCATAGATATAAGAAAACGAATAAAAATGAACATTGGACGTAGGCCCATTTCTATTGAACCGCTAAAAATCCATGTGTACTTTACTTTTTTCTACATTATATTTCAATTGTGTCTCTTATTGTAAGTTCGATTGGAGGTGTTTGCCCAATTTTTTGTAACAGCCCCACAACTTTACCCATAATATTAAGGAACGTTATTAATAAAGTCGTCTAATAATATAGAGAATACGGCTTGTTAAGGGCAACCAAATGTGAATATATCTTTAATCTAACACTGACATGTCATATTTACTATTTTTTGAATATCTGGAATAAATTTTTTGACGTGTACATTTTCAGTCTAAAGTAATACTCACATCGTTTTCTCAAAATCAAAACAATATATCATATAAACAACGGTCACCGATCATAGCGGATAATATACATTATATATAAATACATACTGAGTCTACAAAATAATACCAGACTCGCTTAATAACCATCCAAAATAAGTCACTATCTCATATATACATCCCATGTACATATACATAAATATGTTCTACAAAAGATTAATTGATAAATCAAAATAGTCTATCATCTGCTAGCCCACCTACCCAAAAGCCTACAAGTCCTGATCCTGAAAAGTCTTGGCCTGACCCGAGTATTATAAGATAAACAGGCCAGACTATCTCTAAATATCCAAAAGTGTGAGAACAAGAGATAACATAAAGGTATATGACATTATAATGTAAACTAAGCATTGAAATGAGTTACTAAGAATTTATGTCAAGGAATATTAATATTAAAAGTACGAAAACATAGAATCGTCATAAACCCAAAATCCCAAAAATAAAATATCTCAACATTCAAGAAAACAAAATCTCGATCGATCGTGAAACACAGAATCTCGACCGATCACAAGGATTGGGAACACGTAAACTTGACCAATCACAAGGATCGGGGAAAAAAATAAAACCTCATATCTCGACCATCAGAAGGATCATGGAAAACCAATTCTCGACCGATCACCAGGATCGGGGAAAAATCCATAAGTATACTTCTTAAGGATCTATCGGCCTCGACGAACACCAAAAAAGAGTAAACTCTGAAGTGCCAAATACTATCACTTTTAGTAATCACAAGAACTTAACCAAAGTGTCCCATACCACCTGGTGACATTCAAGTATTTACTAGAAGCTAGAAAATCTCACTCATTCTGGATACCACTAGAAATCCTGAACTATATTCCCTTAGGGATCTAGCAGCCCCATGCATCACACTAAGAGAGAATACAACTCCGAAGTGTTAATTACGTACCTATAGCAATCATAAGAACTTAATCAAAGTATCACATACTACACGGTGAAATTCTTGTATTTGCTAATGGGCTAGTAAGTACCACTCAAACATTCTATTCAATGAGTTATACAATATTCGATGAAGCGTTACTCGAGAGCATTTAAACCAATCGGTAATACTAAGTCAAATATTAGTATTCCCCCATTAAGGTTCCCAAAACATTTTTTAAAAACACTTCTACAAATCCAAAAGTCATACAAAATTACCAAACTAGTATTTAAATAGCTAAATGTTAAATCCAATAAAAAAATCTGATAAGACTTTATAGTTTGAAATTAAATAATATAATTTAACATATAGAAAAATATTTTAGAAAAAAATCCTTTAGTTATATACTTACTTCCAAACCATTCATTTAAAAAAAATCCATAAACTCAATTGTTCCGCAACTATATATATATGGGAATTTTAGGCTTGGGGAAAAAGTTGGAGAAAAATTTAAGTTCAAGGACAAGAAGTTTTCATTTTAGGTTGAAGGACAATTTTTAGTGTAAATCACAGAATGATAGTTGCAACTATCATTTTCTGTCTACACTATAAATTGTCCTTCAGACTAAAAAACAAACTTGCTGTACCTGAGACAAATTTTTTTACAACTTCTTCCTTGTGCCTATTTTCCTGTATATATATTTGTCTCTCGATCACCATAACTATAATTTCACTTTTACTATAAAAATGATTTTATATTTATAATTATTCCAAATCCTTAATTAAAAGTTCCATTGTTCACAAGTTATATTTCAAAGCATATATACATATATAGCCATCACTTTATAAAACCATAAGTACACATTTTTCAAACCCATATAGGTATTAAACCTTTACTTAAAAGCAACTTAGATTTTTATTTCCAAAACTATCTCAACAATCCATAAAACCATTTCTCAAATTCATAACCACTTTTACGAATAATAATACTATATATATAATTTATTTATTTAAAACCATTTACAAAAGGAATAGCATTTATATGGAAGTGTTATCCCACTTTTTAACAAAGTTGAGATATCAAGAAATTGACTGAAAAACAATGATTAGCCATCCCGAATATCGATTATGCATCGCAGGTTCACTATGGATATCGATGAATTTTGTCAGAGTCCGGACTAAGCTACAATTGACAAGACACGACGAGCGAAGCCATGAAAGCCATCGTCCCAAATTTCAAGTCAATCCAAGTTCGTATGCTCAAGTTACGATCGATGCAAGATTGGATGAAAACCAGCCACTATTCGAATCGATCGAGTTCGAATCCATCAGGTAACCACTGTTCGAATCGATCGAGTTCGCCCACTTCGACTCGATCAACTCCGCATCTATCAGGTTCTAGTTGTTCGAATCCATCGAGTATGTTTCGTTCGCTTCGACCAGCAACCCCCTGTTCGTATCCATCAAACGATTGCTATTTCGTATCGATCGTAGGACTTCTGTTCGCATCCATTGAGCATTGCGCTATTCGTATCCATCGAACAAGCTCCACTTCACACGGTAGTTATCCAGTTCGTATCCATCCTGGAAGGCCTTGTTCGAATCCATCAAGGCACCTTAGTTCGTATCCATCAAGTAGTCGTTACTTCGTATCCATCACATCTTCATTTGTTCGTATCCATCAAGTTGGAGCAACTTCATCGATGCAAACAAGCCAACCCCCATCGATTCGAACTACACCACCTTTATCGATACGAACAGGACGTGACCATCGATACGAACTGAGAAGCCTTCATTGATGCGAACTGCGCATCTTTTATCGATACGAACAAGACAATACCATCGATATGAATAAGGAAAAGTTCAAGGACAACTCATTCAACTCGGCGAAGAAAGTGGAATCGATACAAGAAAGGCTCGCCATGTCAACACCTGATCACGCGCGACTATCGATTCAAAATGAACGAGTCGAAATGATCGAGTCGAACAAAATGAACTACCGAATGACCCCATTTCGTATCGATCATATCTCGAGATCCACAAGTCCAAATGCTATGAAATTTTCACAGAAGCTTACGTTCATGCTAAAGAATGTCCACGCCAAATTTCGACTCCATCGGACACAATCTTAATCGATACGAAATCCATTCGTATCGATCACGGATCGGACTGAAACTTCGCGGGCTTGGACGCGCGGGCCTACTCACGTGCCAGAAGAAGTCTCCTGAGATCTGAGCGAAATATCAGCCTCCTACACCTATAAATAGAGCCCCGGAGCCAACAGAAAAAGGGATCTTCCTCTTCTTTGAATTCTCCAACGCCCAGACTTTGCCGGATCCAGTTCTAAACTCCATTGCTGCTACTACTAACGAATTTCACTACTGTAAATCATTTTTATCAACTATAACCTGCTGTAATCAATTGAAATCATCAAGTGAACATCAATAAAATCATCAACTTCAGAGTGGACGTAGGCAAGATCGCCGAACCACTATAAATTCTGTGTTGTTTACCGTGATCTCTTAAATTTTCTGAGTGTATTCCATTCTTATCTCTCTACATACTCATTATCTGTAATCTGTGATTGCGAACTGGTGCTTTCATCGACAATCGGGTGTTTGTGCCTAATTTTGGCGCAAACATTTTGGTGCTTTCACTGATAGTTGAACTCAGGAATTCTATCGTTTGGAAGTTGAGTTTGAAGGCTTGGAGATTCAGATCTGAAAAGCTATGACAAGGCAATCAAGCAGAAGACCAATGCCATAGAGAAGCCGGCATGGAGATAGTCAAGAAGATTCTTCGGGTGCGAATCAGACATCGATCTTCATCACCAGGGATGAGATGGACACAATAATGAAAAGGCAAGTGGAAATGATCCAAAATTTGTTTCTTCAAATTGGGCAGCTTGGAGCGCAAGATCGAGGAGCAACCAGGGTTCAGAACGGAGCAGGACCATCTGGCGCAGCACCAGAACTAGAGGGCAATAACCCAGAGCATGTTGGCCCAATCCCGGGCAGAGTACCAGGTGGAACTACGCGACGCGACATTGACAGAGAAATGAATGCTTCGCCAGGAGAGCAGATTCCAGGAATCCCTCGTGAACTCGGGGGGTAAATCGGAAACGATGGACAAGGATTACAACTTGGAGATAGTGACAGATTGGCGGAGATGGTCAGACAAGCCATGAGAGGTGGACTAGTGAATAGAGATTTGGAGGATATGAATAGGAGTCCCTTTGCTCCTACAATCAGGCAAGCCAGGAATCCACCAGAATTCAAGTTACCAACATTGGACATGTATAATGGGAGGACGGATCCTACGGTTCATCTGACGAAGTACATGAGGCACATGGAAGTGCTGGGGCCATCGGAGGAGGTCATGGCCTGGTGCTTCCCACTGTACCTGGCAGACATAGCAGCATTATGGTTTAGACAACTGGAGAGCGGTTCCATTGGAACATGGACCGATTTGACTGAAAGGTTCATGAGGCAGTTCAGGGTTCACATTTCGAGACCCAAGAATGTGATGAGTTTGGCAACACTAAAGCAAAGAACGTGGGAATCTTTGAGGAACTTTTTGACGCGATTCAATGCAGTGGCAGCATCGGTGGATCGATCGACCAGATCCATCTATGGTTTTGATGGCAGCTGTATCTAGCATAGCTGATGGCACTGAGTTCAAGAATTCGTTAACAAGGGATCCCCTTATGGATCTAGGAGAATTTTATCATGAGGTTGAAGGATTTTTACGGTTAGAGGATGCAAATGCTAAGAGAGAGGAAGGAGAAGGAGTTGATGTTTACGCCGTCAAGGGTGAAAATCTTCCTAAAGCAGACTCAGGAACTGACCGACGGAAACAAAAGATCAAGGATAACGATGATGGACCAACGCGACCACGAAAGGAACCAAGGTTCACCTCTTATACGGAGCTGAATGAGACTTTGGAGAAAATCTACCAGGACACCAAGGGGCAGACTCCTTATCGAAAGCCAATGAGAAGGGATCCGACCAACAATGAAAGAAGGTCGGACAAGTACTGCTTATTCCACGAGCTGAATGGCCATAACACGAACGATTGCCGACACTTGAAGGATGAGGTTGAGGGACATATCCGGAATGGTCTGCTATCACACTATGTAAGAAGGGGAACGACAACGGTGGAACGGGAGCGGCCACAACCTGCACCTACTGGGGACGGCTCAGGATCAAGGCATCAGCTTGTCATCAATTGATTGAGATAATGACGAATAAGTAGAAAACTCCACACCAACGCGATTTAGTCTTTTTACACATGTACAGGACCGCGAACGATCCTCAGGCATGCTCTGATATGACTACAAACCGCATCGATGTAGGTGTTTTCACTTTGACGTCCCTGTTTTGCTTTTGTTTTCTGTCTCTCATGTTTTGACTCGATTTTGTTTAAGATTTCTGTTGGAAGACTTATTTTGTATAAACACATGCCATTTGTGATTTCATAACGGCTAAGCCACTTACACATGCACGGGGTCGCGAACGGTCCTTAGGTATGCTCTGAGATGGCGATAAACCGTCATAACAAACAGTTCAGAAAATCACTCGAACGTGAAATCTGGCACTAATGATACTAAGTCCCCCCCGGACACACACAAATTGCCTCGAACGGCACCCGACCGCGAACGGTCCTAATTCTCCTCGAATAGCACCCGACCGTGAACGGTCACAATTCGCCTCGAATGGCACCCGACCGCGAACGGTCACAATTCGCCTCGAACGGCACCCCATCGCGAACGGTCACAATTCGCCTCGAACGGCACCCGACCGTGAATTGTCACAATTCTCCTCGAACGGCACCCCACCGCGAACGGTCACAATTCGCCTCGAACGGCACCCTGACCGTGAACGGTCACAATTCGCCTCGAACAGCTTCCGAACTCGAACGGTCACATACTACCTCGAATGACATACGATCCCGAACGATCGTCATTCACGGTCAGATAAGACTAGCAATTTCTTTGCAGGTCATCAACAGGATATGAACATCCGGCCTATGGCATTACAAAACACACCTTCCTACCGCAAGGCGAATTTTGGGTGGCAAAGTGTTATCCCACTTTTTAACCAAGTTGAGATATCAAGAAATTGACTGAAAAACAATGATTAGCCATCCCGAATATCGATTATGCATCGTAGGTTCATTATGGATATCGATGAATTTTGTCCGAGTCCGGACTAAGCTACAATTGACAAGACACGACGAGCGAAGCCATGAAAGCCATCGTCCCAAATTTCAAGTCAATCCAAGTTCGTATGCTCAAGTTACGATCGATGCAAGATTGGATGAAAACCAGCCACTATTCGAATCGATCGAGTTCGAATCCATCAGGTAACAACTGTTCGAATCGATCGAGTTCCCCCACTTCGACTCGATCAACTCCACATCTATCAGGTTCCAGTTGTTCGAATCCATTGAGTATGTTTCGTTCGCATCGACCAGCAACCCCCTGTTCGTTTCCATCAGACAACTGCTATTTCGTATCGATCGTAGGACTTCTGTTCGCATCCATTGAGCGTTGCGCTATTCGTATCCATCGAACAAGCTCCACTTCACACGGTAGTTATCCTGTTCGTATCCATCCTGGAAGGCCTTGTTCGAATCCATCAAGGCTCCTTAGTTCGTATCCATCAAGTAGTCGTTACTTCGTATCCATCACATCTTCATTTGTTCGTATCCATCAAGTTGGAGCAACTTCATCGATGCAAACAAGCCAACCCCCATCGATTCGAACTACACCACCTTTATCGATACAAACAGGATGTGACCATCGATACGAACTGAGAAGCCTTCATCGATGCGAACAGCGCATCTTTTATCGATACGAACAAGATAATACCATCGATATGAATAAGGCAAAGTTCAAGGACAACTCATTCAACTCGGCGAAGAAAGTGGAATCGATACAAGGAAGGCTCGCCACGTCACCACCTGATCACGCGTGACCATCGATTCGAAATGAGCGAGTCGAAATGATCGAGTCGAACAAAATGAACTACCGAATGACCCCATTTCGTATCGATCATATCTCGAGATCCTCAAGTCCAAATGCTATGAAATTTTCATAGAAGCTTACATGCATGCTAAAGAATGTCCACGCCAAATTTCGACTCCATCGGACACAATCTTAATCGATACGAAATTCGTTCGTATCGATCACGGATCGGGCTGAAACTTTGCGGGCTTGGGCGCACGGGCCTACTCACGTGCCAGAAGAAGTCTCCCGAGATCTGAGCGAAATATCAGCCTCCTACACCTATAAATAGAGCCCCAGAGCCAACAGAAAAAGGGATCTTCTTCTTCTTCGAATTCTCCAACGCCCAGACTCTGCCGGATCCAGTTCTAAACTCCATTGCTGCTGCTGCTAACGAATTTCACTGATGTAAATCATTATTATCAACTGTAACCCGCTGTAATCAATTGAAATCATCAAGTGAACATCAATAAAATCATCAACTTCAGAGTGGACGTAGGCAAGATCGCCGAACCACTATAAATTCTGTGTTGTTTACCGTGATCTCTTAAACTTTCTGAGTGTATTCCATCCTTATCTCTCTACATACTCATTATCTGTAATCTGTGATTCTGAACTGGTGCTTTCATCGACAATCGGGTGTTTGTGCCCAATTTTGGCACAAACAGGAAGCTAGTTCGAAGTCAAAATATTATAGTAGCTATCTTTTGCAAAACGCTTCATTAAATATATATATATACACACACACTAACTTGATTTGTATAAAAATAACTTCAAAATTATTCAATCAAAGAATCATTAAAACGGATAGAAAAACCTAGAAAATCGAAGAAAAAAACACTTGAAACAATTCATTAAATAAACAAGGAACGAACGATAATGAATCGGTGCATTGGTGGAGTAAACAACACTAGGAACTTACGTTCCAAGTGCTCGATCGATGGATCGGTTGCCTCCTATTGGTCCACCGGTGCGACGTCTAGGACGTAGTTCCAGGCTTTTTTTTCCACCGATGTTCACCCTAAACTCCGACGCGATCTCTATGCCTTATGGCACCATAAGATTGCAATATAGAATCAAAAGCACACATGTATTTGGACCAAAACTTGAATTAAGCAAGTAAACATCGCAAGAAGGGGGAAACTGATTTCAATAATTGCAATTTATAGAGATAAATAATTAGGGCTTCATTCACACAGGCAACCATTCAAATATCAAATTTCAATTCATAATCACCCATCAAACAATCAACAACAAGCAATTAGTATTTTAGAGATAGGTGTATGAGAATTAACTCAGCTTTCACTTGAGATTGCAACTATCTTCTCAAATATGCTAAGCTAGTCATCTCCTTCTCCAAAACACCTAATTCCTCTTCTAGTAAATAATTTCATAAATTAAGAGATGATCAAAATTCTAAATTTATGAGATAAAAATATAGAGAGGGCTTGCTTCTACTAACTTTGGTTTTGAGAAATAAAAATGTATAGGATTTAGAAATGATAGAGTGGAAAGAAGGGCTCATTATGTTTGTTTTAGATTTGGGTTTGGGCTTTTAACTTGCAGCCCAATAAGAATAAGTGTCGCTAATCTAATTCTTAAGATAAGTGTTGCTAAATTCTTATTTTTGTTTTCTCTTTTAAAACACCAAATTTCACTTAATTAATGTTTTATAAAATTCACAAATTGATTTATCAAATTACCAAAACCAATCAACCATTTAAAAATCATTATTTATATTAGTATTGAGATATCTTATAAATTAAATATAACCTTTGAAAATAGAAGTTATCTTCATTATTTTTAATGACATAAATAAACCATTAATTATAAATTCTTATTTTAAACAATGGATCTCAATATGAATGTTTTACTCTAAATACCAAAATTAAATAATTGATTTAACAATATTCCAAATTGAATTGAAATCCTCTTTAAAAACTGAAACTCTTTTCTTAATTAAATTAAATCAATAAATCTCAAAACTAGATTTAATTTCACAATTTAGTTTTACAAACCACAAATTAGAACTAGTTATCCCTACTAAAATTCAATTAATCAGCTAATTAACTACATGGTTGTTATAGACTTCCCCCCTTAAGAAAATTACGTCCCGGCAATTTCCTTAATGAAAGAAATCTATAAATTAAATTGTTTCTAAATATTCTATTTTTTTATTCTTAACAAATTCTAAAAGCCATATCTTATGCTTACTGTGATTCATTTTGTTTACTTGCTTCACACAATTACTGTGATTCATTTTGTTACTTACAAAGTTGATCCCATACACAATAAACAATGTCTTACCAAGTTCCTCCGCTTCACACAATTATTTTTTATGGATAAAATATTATTCCAATTCATTTTAGACTCAAATATTTTCCAAAGCAATTATTTAGATTTTCATGTTAAAATGCCCTGCTCGACGTGTAGTAAATCCTTTTGATAATATGGCGTCCCGTATATCGATCGAAATCCTTAAACATTTTTCGGATAAGTTAACACAATTATTAATCCTAAAATTTCCTTAATTATATTTATTTTATCCTTAATAGCATCCATAATCTAATAAAATAAAGTCAACCAAGTAATCATTTCCTAACTGTCCATCAAACAAAACTAAACATCAATTTATCCTAAGTCCTAATCATGAAATGCAAAAGCTCACATAAGGTACTAATCTATTTCTAAAACTAATTCCAATGCAATCTAACAAAAGAAAGAACACTTCTCAAAACCAAGAACTATACCTTACCAAACCGATCTTCCAGAAGATCCAATGGCCTTACTCTTTCCTTCCTTTCCCTAGATGGGCAAGCTGCTATCAAGTGCCCCTCCTTCTTACAAACGAAACAAACGCCTGCTGGAGAAGAAACTCAAGGATTACCAAATTCACTCGAATAGTAGCCTTTGATTCCACAGTTAAAACATGTTATCTGACTCTTAGGTATGGCTGTAAAACCGGACTCATCTTGCTTTCTCCTTTTTCCCTTAGACTCAGAATTACTATGCTCAATTGGTTACTTCCTTTTATGATTTATCCCTTACTTTTTCTTCTTAGAAGTTTCTTTCTCCTCAATATCCTTCTTTACCTCCTCAAGACGAAGTGCCGAATCAACTAAAGCCTTGAAAGATATATCCAACTAAAGTAGAAGAGCCTTCTTCAACGGCTTGCATAATCCATAAATAAAATTTTGATATTTCTTCCTTGGGGTACTAATAAGTTCCAACCCATACTTAGATAATGCATCAAACTCTGCTACGTACTCCATAATGGGAGATTGATCCTCCCTAAGATCAATAAATTTCCTTGTCATCGCTTCCTTCTCTACTTCTAGCATAAACTTCTCCTCAAACCTCTACCTAAACCATGTCCAGGTAAGATGAACCTCCTCAATCTCTGCCGCTAAAAATCATACCAGTCGAGTGCCATTTCCTGCAGTTGGTTGGATGTTGCTTGAACTCTTTGGGAGTCCGTAAGACCCATGCGAGCAAAGATCCTCTCACACGTCTTTATCTAAGCCTGAATCTCTATGAGCTTCTCTGTTCCTTTAAACGGTTTACCTCCTTAGCGTCCGAAGTTACTGCATAAGCAAGAAAAATCGGCACAAACCAAATGATCATCTTGAATAAAGGTCCAAGCAGCAAGGACAATCTCTGCAATGTGATCGGAAGTCAAAAACATCGCTCTTTTACCAGGACTATTGGTCGACCCTGGTGTAACTCTAGGTCTGCCTCCAGCCATAACCTTATTCTACACAATCCAAACTCTAATATGATCATTTACAACAAGTCAAAAATCAAAGTACGCCCTAAATAATTATCCCATAATCATTTTATATCCCTGTCCTTAATAAGAAAATAAAGTTAACTATCTACCACACACCCTATGGGACAGGATTCTAAGACATCTATGTCTCAGATCTGTGATAATATATGCTATAATGTTCTGACTCTGCTCTGATACCAAATTGTAATGACCCCACCGCTATACCCATAATATTAAAGAACATTATTAACAATATCATCTAATAATACGGAACGCAATGCACGTGTATTCTACAAGCCCATATCCAACTTTGAAGAAACTTGTAGACGTATTATTCACTATTTCTCATCTGTATCAGGTCGTAGCTTCTCCGCACCGTTCAGGCTGAGACTGCCACACCCCAGTTCTCCACAAGCTGAATCCTCGGGCAGCACATCAGCAGTTCCTCCTGACAGGCATCGTGGGCACCACTAACCGCAATTTAGCTCTGGTCTTTTCATTCCTGTTGTTCGCTATATGTATTTTGTATATAAAACTCTGTCTCACAAAGACTAGCTTACTGTTTCTTACTACTTTTTGGCCAGTGATCAGGCTTGTTGATCGCACTATTTACCTATTTATATGATATCTAATCGGCTGTGTAGTGCCATGCTACACAACCGTGTCGCTCAAAAAAAAATACGGAGAATACAGCTGGTTAAGGGCAACCAAATGTAAATATATCTTTAATAAAACACTGACTCGTCATACTTACTATTTTTTGAATATTTGGATAAATTTTTGCCATGTACAGTTTCAGTCTAAAGTAATACTCACATTGGTTTCTCAAAATCAAAACAATATATCATATAAACAATAGTCACAGGTCACAACAGATAATATACATTATATATAAATACATACCGTGAGTCTACAAAATAATACTAGACTCACTTAATAACCATCTAAAATAAGTCATTGTCTCAAATATACATCCCATGTACATATATATAAATATGTTCTACAGAAGATAAACTGATAAATCAAAATAGTCTATCATCTGCTAGCCCACCTACCAAAAAGCCTACAAATCCTAATACTGAAAAGTCTCGACCTGACCCGAGTATTATAAGATAAACGGGTCAGACTATCTCTAAATATCCAAAAGTGTGGGAACAAGAGATAACGAAATGGTATTTGACATTATAATGTAAACTAAACATTGAAATGAGTTACTTAGAATTTATCTCAAGGCATATTAATATTAAAAGCACGAACACAGAGAATCGTCATAAACCCAGAATCCAAGAAAATAAAATATCTCAACATTCAAAAAAACAAAATCTTGACCAATCGTGAAACACAAAATTTCAACCGATCAAAAGGATCAAAGAACACGGAAACTCGACCGATCACAAGGATCAGCGAAAACAAGCAAGTCCTCGTACCTCGACCGATCACAAAGATCGTGGAAAACCAAGTCTCGATTGATCACCAAGATCGGGGAAAAATCCATAAGTATATTTCTAAAGGATCTATCAGCCCCATGCGCACACCAAAAGAGAATAAACTCTAAAGTGCCATATACTATCACTTTTAGTAATCACGATAACTTAACCAAAATCTCCCATACCGACTGGTTAAATTCAAGTAGTTACTAGAAGCCGGTAAATCTCACTCATTCCGGATACCATTGGAAAACCTAAACTATATTCTCTTAGGGATCTAGCAGCCCCATGCGCACACCAAAAGAGAATAGAACTCTAAAGTGTTAATTACTTCCCTATAGCAATCACAAGAACTTAACCAAAGTATCTCATACTACCCAATGAAATTCCAGTATTTGCTAATGGGCTAGTAAGTACCACTCAAACATTCTATTGAATGAGTTGTACGATATTCGATGAAGCGTTACTCGAGAGCATTTAAACCAATTAGTAACACTAAG
This sequence comes from Allium fistulosum, assembly GCA_030737815.1. NCBI lineage: Eukaryota > Viridiplantae > Streptophyta > Magnoliopsida > Asparagales > Amaryllidaceae > Allium > Allium fistulosum. The sequence goes on from CM060903.1 coordinate 858,693,517, forward strand.
TCGAATATTAGTATTCCTAGATTATAGAATTAAGGTTCTCAAAACATTTTATTTTTAAACTCTTCTCCAAATTCAAAAGTCACACAAAATTACCAAAATAGTATTTAAATAGCCAAATGTTAAATCCAATAAAAAAAATCCAATAAAAGTTTATAGTATGAAAATAAATAATATAATTTAACATATAGAAAAATGCCTTTATATTTATAATTATTCCAAATCCTTATTAAAAGTTCCATAGTTCACAAGTTGTATTTCAAAGCATATATATATATATAAGTAGCCCTTTATTTTATAAAATCATAAGTACTCATTTTTCAAACCCATATAGGTATTAAAACCTTTACTTAAAGCTATTTAGATTTTTATTTCCAAAACTATCTCTATAATCCATAAAACCATTTCTCAAATTCATAACCACTATTACTAATAATAATACTTAATATATAAATAATTTATTTATTTAAAACCATTTACAAAAATAATAGCATTTATGTGGGAGTTACTGAAATCAAAATATTATAATAGCTATTGTTGGCAAAACGCTTCATTTAATGTATATATTTATATACACGAACTTGATTCGAATAAAAATAACTTCAAACTCATTCAATTAAAGAATCTCTAAAGCGGATAACCAAAACCCAGAAAATCGACGAACAAAACACCCGGAAAAATTCATCAAATAAACAAGGAACAAACGACGTTGAATTAGTGCATTGGTGGAGTAAACAGCAACTAGAACTTACATTTTAGGTGCTCGATCGATGGACTAGTTACCTCCAATCGGTCCACCGGTGGGATGTCTGGAACGTAAGTTCCAAGTGTTTGTTTTCCCATCGATGGCCACCCCGAACTACAGTGTGATCTATACGCTTTCCTGCATAATAAGATTGCAATATAGACTCAAAAGCACATGTGTTTGGACCAAAGCTTGAACAAAGCAAGCAAACATTGCAAGAATAGGAAAACTGATTTTTAGTAGCTGCAATTTACAAAGATAAATAATTATGGTTTCAATCACATAGGCAACCATTCACATATAAAATTTCAATTCACAATCATCCATCAAACAATCAAGAGCAAGCAATTAGTATTTTAGAGATAGGTGTGTGAGATTAACTCACCTTTCTCTAGAAATTGCAACTATCTTCTCAAATATGCTAAGATAATCATCTCCTTCTCCAAAACACTTAATTCCTAGCTTCCATTTGAAGATAGAGTTAGAGACAAGGATCAATTACCTAGCTTCCATTTGATTTATTGAATTTTCCTTGATTTCTTGAAATTTTCAAAAGATGAACTAGGGCTTGCCTTTACTGACTTCGGTTTTGAGGATAAAAATGTACAGGATTTAGAAATGAGATAGAGTGGAGAGAAGGGCACCTTATGTTTGTTTTAGATTTGGGTTTGGGCTTTTAACTTGCAACCCAATAAGAATAAGTGTTGCTAATCTAATTCCTAAGAGAAGTATTGCTAAATTCATATTTATGTTTTCTTTTTTAAAACACTAAATTTCACTTGATTAATGTTTTACAAAATTTAAAAATTGATTTCTCAAATTTACCAAAACTAATCAAGTAGTTAAAAATCCTTATTTCTATTAATATTGTGATATCTTATAAATTAAATATAATTTTTGAAAATAAAAGTTATTTCCATTATTTTTAATGAAATAAATAAACTGTTAATTGCAAATTCTCATTTTAAACAATGGATCTCAATATGAACATTTTAATCGAAATACCAAAATTAATAATTGATTTAATAATATTTCAAATTTGAGTTGAAATCTTCTTTAAGAAATGAAGCTCATTTCTTAAATAAATTAAATCAATAAATCTCAAAACTAGATTTAATTTCACAATTTAATTTTACGAACCACAAATTAGAATTAATTATCTTTAATTAATTTCAATCAAATAGGTAATTAACAACATGGTTGTTACTTTTTGTGCAAATATTTTTGGTACTTTCATTGAGAGCTTCTCAGTATGCCTCCAAAATCTAAAAGCAAGACTGGTGGAAACTAATTGAGCTGTTACAGAACAAGACAACAATTCATCCAGTACACCAGGACTAGACACCATCACTAATGGTGACTTAAACAAAGTTGTGGCGAACCTTGATACCAGTTTTGCTGCCCACAGCAAGCTATAGTGGATTGGATCATGATACACTTGAGGCAGATGCAACCAGCCATACACAACACCGAAACAAGGGGAAGGTCCAGATCTCTGGGGTCAAGAAGGAGAAGAAGGTCAAACTTGGGATGTGCATTAGATTGAGAGAATTGGGGACAGGACAAGGAAATATCAAGGAAGTAGATCGGGTGAGGATTTGACTAGACCCCGCATCCGAGGAACAATGCGGTCTCGAACCGAACAAGAGGGATGTGAACCAAGGGCAGCCATGGCTAATCCTCCCTAATCTAAGCAGAGATCCCCTTCCTTGGCAAAATGGCAACCATAGGACAACGTGCTTTTCAATGCGAGAGTTCCCAGAGCAAAGAACGTAGTTGGAATCACAGGGTAAGCAACTATATTAGAAATAAAAGGATTCCACCCTGACGAGGGAGATCCACTCAGCCCCGCCCGTCTCCTAAGCCGTACTCTTTATCGGATGTGAAACAATGAGAGGATGAAACTCTATAGCAACACTTGACTTTTTTTAACACTGCACTAGCCAGCATCCAGAATGCGGACAAACGGTTAACTCTTATAGCGCTCTATGGTGGTGTTCATCGGGACATGAAGATGGCTTGGAGATGGACTAAGAAGAAACCAACTACTTTACAGGATTTCTTTTATAAAGTAGCAAAATATATATGGCAGGAGGAAGCTACGGTTGGAAGGTAGGCTATAACGACTATCAAGCCTTCAGAAGCACTAATAGTGTGAATGTTACGGTTAAAAACGATGAAGGTAGTAGTATAGAGAAAAAGATAACTACAACCCAGGCAACCCCGGTAGAAGGAAAACAAAGTGAAGAAGGTTCAAGTATGGCACGAGGTTGGCACTTATACAGATTTGAATGATACTATAGAAAAGATCTACCTCGCCATGTAAGCAAAATTCAAGAACAAAAGGCTTGCACTAAAGGAGACTGAAGCTGCAAAGTATTGCAGGTTTCATGAATCTTATGGGCATAACATTAATGGATGTCATCATTTACATGACATAATTGAAGAACACATCAAGAAGAGAAAGCTATAGCGATATGTTAAGGATCCAAATGCTCCCTTGTTCTTGAGAAGCAGGCCCCGAGGCAGCTCCCATCGGGAAATGGAGGTGAAGGATCCAGAGCTAATCATGGAAAAGATGGAAAGTTGTTGATTAATACCATAGTAGGAGGACCACATGCAGCCGGAAAAAGTTAGGCTAAGATGGAGAGATATGCAAGGTAGTTAATGAATAGCGAGGCTTTTGTGTATACTGTAGACGAGGAGAGAATGACCAAGGCCTTGTGTCAAGAATAGGGTGAGATAACCTTCAATGACAATGACTTGCGTGGAAAGCATTACCCACATACAAACCCATTAGTGATTTCAGCAATGCCGGCCCGGTAGAGGTGCATCTAATTTTGGTAGATAAAGGGTGTTCAACAAACATCTTTTTCAAGGATGCATTTGATAAGATTGGGTTGTCCATGGAAGATGCCACCCCCGCAACCAATGGTTACATGGTTTTACAGGAGAGGGCACGATGCCCTTAGAAGGCCGGATCTGTTTGTCGGGATAGGAACCCGTCCCCAATCAACTATACGAAAGCAGACTTTCATCTTAGTGGATGGATTCTCAGCATATAATGCCTTCGTAGGGCGTCCAGCCTTATCTGACATTCACGTGGTGGTGGTGTGGTGGTGTTTAACCATGAAGTTCCCTACAACTAATGGAGTAGAAGTGGTGGAAGGGAATCAGGATGCCGCCATGGAGTGCTACATAACAGAACTCGAGAAAAACAAACAACGAGAGAAAGGTGTAGAGGTTGCATTCTACATCAAGAATTCTATCGCATAGCAATTAGAGGAAGCAACCCCACTCGGGTTCACAAGTGATCCTTATAATGAACTTGACCTAAGAGATGGAGGAGTGGGGGTGACAACTGAGCCCGGAGAGGTGATAGAGTTTGTGGAGATACGCATTAGTGATCCGACGAGGCTTGTGAATATCAGAAGGCTATAACAGGTCCTCAAGATGTTATTAATATGATTTCTATGGGATAACCAGGACATGCTTGCCTAGTCTCACGAAGATATGTGTGGAATTCCCCCTGGATAACATGCCAAGCATTGAATATTGATCCCATTAAACCCCTAGTAAAGCAAAAGAACAGAAGCATGGGACTGGAGCAGTCAGCAGCTCTTAATGAAGAAGTGAAGACTTTGTTAGCCAATGGCTTTATCTGGGAGTCTCAGTACCCGAAATGGATTGCGAACCCAGTTTTGGTCAGGAAGTCTAATGGGAAATGGCATACTTGCTTTGACTTCTTCAGTTTAAATGATGCTTATCCTAAGGACTAATTTCCGCTCCAGTGAATTGGATAGTTGTTAAATGGAACGGTGGGGCACGAGCTTTCATCCTTCATGGATTTGTACTCGGGATACAATCAGATCGCGATGTATGTCCCAGATCAGGAGCACATTAGCTTTATTACTAACCTGGGGCTCTATTGCTACAAGGTCATGTCATTTGGACTTACGAATGCAGGTATGACATACTAAAGTTTAGTCAATAAGATGTTCGCTTGCTATATCAAAAGGACTATGGAAGTTTATGTTGATGATATGCTCATGAAGTCAAAAAAGGCTAAGTACCATGTCTCACTCTTGGATGAAATGTTTCAGATCCTATGAAAGTTCAGAATGAAACTAAATCTATTAAAATGTTACTTTGGGATGTCTTCTTGAAAGTTCTTAGGATTAATCATGCATTCTAGGGAATAGAAGCAAACCCGAAATAAGTCCAGGCGTTGAAATATAAAAATATTCCTATAACCCGGAAGGAGATGCAAAGCCTAAATGGAAAGGTGGTAGCATTAAGTAGGTTCATATCGAAGGCAACAGGTAAGTATGTTCCGTTCTCTGAAGCACTTAAGAATGAGAAAGGCAATTTTACATGGATGAATGACTGTCTGGCTGCATTTCTTAAACTATTAGAACATTTGTAAAGCCTCCGGTTCTTTATATGCCAGTGGAAGGAGAAGACCTCTAGTTATACTTGGAAGTGTCCTCCACTGCCCTAAGTGCCACGTTGGTTCAGGAATAAGACCTGGTGTAACGTCCAGTATATTATATGAGAAAACGCTTCACTAAGGCATAGTATAAGTATCCTAAGCTAGAGAAATTGGCCTATTAATTGCATCCTGGAAGTTGAAACATTATTTCCAATCACATCCCATTCGCATGTTAATCGATCAACCCCTGAGACAGATCCTACACTGACCAAATACCTCGAGAAGGCTCACCAAGTGGAGCATCGAGTTGAGTCAGTATGAGATTACTTATCATCCGTGAACAACAATAAAATGGTAGGCCCTGCCAGATTTTACTGTGGAGTTCACTATTAGAGAAGAAGAAGTGAAATCCTAGGAGGAAGAAGCTCTTAAATGGCGAATGTATGTAGATGGAGCATTGAAAAAGCACAATTCCGATGCAGGAGTAATATTGTTGACACTTAAAGGAAAGAAACCGAGCTACATAATATGATTGGATTTTAAGGAAATTAACAATGAAGTGGAATACGAAGCTTTAGTAGTAGGTTGGAGATAGCGAAGGAGTTGGAAATTAGGTCATTGTGCATCTGTAGTGACTCATAGTTTGTCGTCAACCAGATGCTTGGAGAATTCCAAGCTAAGGGAGAGTGCTTGAAATCCTATTTATGGAAGGTGAAAGCCTTTCTTAATGAGATGGAGCACTAAGTGATCAAAGAAATTCCTCGAGAAGAGAATCAGAATGTAGACGAGCTGACAAAGTTGGCGAGTTTTAGAGTTGGGCCTTTATTGGGATCAGTACCCATTACGACCCTACTTAGTCCCATCTTCGAGGAGGTGAATGTGATTGCAGCTATTAATGATGAGGGGACCTGGATGACACCACTAATGAGATATCTAATTGAAGGGGTGTGACCAAGTAACATGAACGAAACTAGGAAAGTCTTACAAAAGGCACCTTGCTTCATCATTCTAGATGGAGTGCTATATCAGAGTGGATTTTCCAAACCACTACTAAGATGCGTCGTAGGAAAGGAAGTTGAGGAGGTGTTGGAGAAGGTACATCAAAGGAGTTGTGGAGATCATACTGGAGGGCAAACCATAGCGAAGAAGGTGTTGGGGTATGCATATTTTTGGCCAACATTAAACCATGATGCAGTGGAGTATGCAAAGAGGTGTGACAAGTGCCAGCGATTGGCGAAGAATCCAAGGTTGCTCCCTATCGAACCGACTCGAATGGTTAGTCCCTGACCCATTGTAGTCTAGGGAATAGATCTAATCGGGGAGCTTCCAATGGCGTGGGGTAGAGCTAAGTATGCTATAGTGGTAGTTGATTACTTTACTAAGTGGGTGGAGGCTGTAACATTTACTAAGGTATCCACGTCCAAGGTCATAAACTTTTTGATCAGGAATGTGATATGCAGGTATAAAGTTCCCCTTCAGATCATCTCGGACAATGGATTGCAGTTTGACATTAAAGGGTTCACCGATTTCTACCGACAGCATAGGATAAATAAAATCTTCTCAATGGTAGCATACCCGCAAGTTAATGGACAAGTAGAAACAGTCAATAAGATTCTGAAGATCCTTACTAAGAAGCGGTTGGTAAAGGCAAAAGGATTATGGGTGGACAAACTTTCTCTAGTGTTATAGGCTTATCTCACTTCCTTCAAGACAACAATAAGATATACTCCATTCTCATTGGCTTACAGGTCAAAGGCGATGTTTCCAGTGGAGACAGCGGTGCCATCGCACCGGAGGATTCACTACGAGGAGTTACTAAACATGTCATTGGATTTGGTTGGAAAAAGGCATGAGGAAGCTGCCCAAAAGGCCGAAGCACACAAGCAAAGGATAACTATGCAATACAAATCTAAGGTCAAGCACCGCTTATTCATAGAAGAGGACTTGGTGCTGAAATGAATATTCCTCAGACCGAAGGCACTCGACCCAATCTAGGGAGGATCGTACATTATCCTCAAGGACTTGGGCAATGGAGCTTTCAGCCTCAGCACAGTGGATGGAGCGATATTCAAAAAAGCTTGGAATGCATGGAATCTCCATCGCTATTTTACTTAATTTTTCTACTGTTTTGCTAATTGTATTGTAAACCTGTAATTCGAACAGTTATGAACTGAATTCTAATAAAATGCGCTTTCCATGAAATCTTGTTATGATAGATAATGGGTATGAAATATAACTTTACATTATGACCTAAGCATGTTGAAATATAATTAGCACTTAGAAAGCATCACATATGCCTAACAGGCTCAAACTTTTCACTCGGGGTCAAAGAATATTGCTATGACGAAGAGCTTCTCCATTCAAACCTCTTATCGACGCTAATGGACCAGACTGACCCTAACTGGATGTCCATCATTGATGATCGACCCAAACTTCTAACTAGTTATGATGGACTACAGTGATCTTAACCGGGTGTCCATAATTGACGGTCAGCCCAAACTACATACAAACAGTGATGGACAAGAGTGACCCTAACCGGGTATCGATCATTAATGATCGGCCCAAAATTCTTGCTGATAGTATTGGACCAGCGTGACCCTAACCAGGTGTCCATCACTGATGATTGGCCCAAACTTCTTGCCAGCAGTTTGAACCATAGTGATCCTAATCGGGTGTCCATTATTGATGATCGGCCCAAACTTCTTACTAGCGATGACGGACTAGAGTGACCAGGTGTCCATCATTAACGATTGACCTAGTGTCTGCCATTGAAAATTGGCCCAAACTTTTTACCGGTAGTGATGGACCGGAGTGACCTTAACTAGGTGCCTATCATTGATGATCGGCTTAAAATTCTTGCTGGTAGTGATGAACCAATGTGCCCCTAACCGAGTGTCCATCATTGAAGATCGACCCAAATTTCTCATCGGCAATGGCGGACCAGAGTAACCATAAATGGACTGCCACCATTGCCGATCGGCTTAACTCCCTTGTCAGCAATAGTGGAGCAGAGTGGACTCAATCAAGAAATGTATAAATCTATCAGAAGGAGAGAGCGGCTATTAAACAAAGCAGGAGAAATAAAAAAAGGGTGGTGTAAGAATAAAATTAGATATGTAAAGATGATAAACCCAGGAGTCAACATTTCCAGATACCCAAATATTTGCAACACAAATTCACAAGTCTCTAAAAATAATGTTTACTTGCCTTATCAACACATCAAAATCGAGAAAATGTTAACAATAATCTTCTTCTACTAAAACAAGGGATACTTAGATGTTCATTCTAAAGAAAAACAAGGGAGATGTGAATTCCGCTATCATTTGGACCGGGACTTGGAAGTGGTCAACTTGCTGTGAGACTTGTAGCATCGACTCTCAACTTCTTTCTCCTCTTTCTCCTGCTTAGCTAGGGCTGCCTCATCTAGTCCAGCTTGTTTCTTCTTGATAAATTTTAGCTCCTCCAAGGCTTCGACCTTAACTCTTGCCATCTCCTTGGGGAATCTTACTAGGACTTATTGCTTTAGGGTATCCTCCCTGTCAAACTAGTACGTAGACTCCGTGACACCCAATATCTCAAGGTCAGTGTAATCCTTGGTGGTAGCAATCATCTCGTCATGGGCCTCATCAACAGGAGGATTGGAGGGGCCAAGGGGCTTGGTCTTTGATAATAATACTCTAGAAGCAATTGAGGCCTCGGTAGGATCCGTCGCAATTGCATCACTTGCATTGAAATAAGGAGGACTATTAGAGACGGATTTGGCCAAATAAACTTGATCATACTGAGAAGTGGCCCATAAAAAATAAAGAAGAATCCTACCTCCTTTAAGAGAACTTAGAACATCACCAAGAGGCTGACTATGGTTCGAAGGCGAAGGCATTTCTCGAGGCTGACTTGTATGGTGCATATTAAGACCGTGGAAAAAAAGTAGAGGAACATCATGCATGGGAGCATAGATGATTGATTTCGAAATCTGACCCTGCGTTGTTGCTGTAGAGGTCGAGCCATCATCCTTTTTCTTCTCTTCCTCTTCTTTCTGGGCCTTCTCAGCTTTAGCCAGCTTGATGTAACAAAGGCGAATGGCTTCTATCTCCTCTTTTGAGAAGCGAGCATCGATGGCTTCAAGACTAAAGGGTGAACCCCCCTTTACTTCCAAGCTTTTCCTTGTAAACATTTTGAAATAAATTTTGACTAGGAGTGCCTCCACCTGGTCCATCTGGTTATTGAGTTCATCGCACTCTACTACAACTTTTTGACTTTGGAAGTTTCAACGGCCTTTCTAGTAGATAAGGCCTTGAGCTCTGCTCGGAGTGAGACCATCTCAGCTCTCCACTCTATGACTCTCTTCTACAAGATCAACAAAGCCAAAATCTATTTTCTTAGCTACCGCCTGGAGTTTGTCCAACCTCTTAGTGTATTTAGTCTTAACATTCTTACAGTCATCAAAGAGCTGCCCAGCCTTATCATTATACTCATTCTGGGCAGCTTTAATGTTGGTAGAATGATCCCATTCCAACAGCTCTAATTCTTCACCATGTGTGGCCTTGAGCCTCACAATCTCTTCACTTTGAGAACACTTCAGTGCATCTACTACCTTTTTATGATCTAAATCCTTAGTGCAACTACTTTTTTAAATTGAAGATTTTTAAATTTTGCTCAACATTTTTCTTGCTGATCTCCTCCCCAGCCTTGATCACCCTTCTATGAAACTCTGACAAGGCCTTTATACTACTCAGACAATCCATAAAAAGACCATCGACTTTGAGAAGGAGATGGGAGGCGCCTTAACAACCAACCGGGCGAGGGGATCCCTAGGCTGATAGGGTTGCTGGAACTCATCAAAGTTTGGATCGGTAGGATTCATAATGACGACGGCTCCTTCTTCGTCTTTTTTTATCCTTGCCTTTGAGAGCAAGAACTAGTTTCCCTCTCTTGTCATTCCTTTCCTGCTGTTTGGAGGTCTCTTAGTCCAATAACAGAAAAGAAGAAGCTTTTAGAGATTTAGAGGTGTGGACAAGGGTCCTGGACCTTGATTTGCTACTATGGGACCAAGACCTTTTTCTGGAGCCATCTTTAAGATCTTGATCACCACCATCCTAAGCTGGGCGATAAAATATAGTATCCCTCGTCTTAATTTCTATGGCCGGCTGCCCCACATTCTCAATTGGACCAAATGAAAATGTAGCTTTTTTGATGTCCTCGGGAGGTACCCCTGGCCTTAATTGCTTCATCTTGGATAACAGCTTCCCTCTTTTCGAACTCATGCTTCCTACAATCGCAAAAGTACGATGAGTTAGAATAAGGTAAATGCTCAAGAAGTGCATGGCTATGGCATAAACATGAATCTATGTGGATGTGTGTGAAAAAGTGCATAGTGTTTGGACAAACCCTTGGGTGTCCTTATGAGTTTCGAACCAGTGCTAGATTTCTATTATCGAGGCCGAATCCCCATAGTCGATCCCTAATTTGAGATTGTAAAGATAGTCAGTACTGCTATATCCCTAGGAATAAACTCTTCCTCCTTCTCGATAGCAAAAGCTTAGTGCAGGGCTCCCTCTATAACTAGTTCAACGAGATATCAAGGCCAATATGCCCCCGAAGAGTGTGTTACACTATGGTTCGAAAGGGTAGACTTGCTATCATAGGAGCGGGAGTTCGTTCGGTCCATGATTTTTGTTTGGAGGCTATCATCATCCTATTTCGGTAAAGCCATAAATCAACCTCCTTCGCAAGGCTCAATCATGAAAGAGTCTGGAGCTGACTCTTTTATATTCATGATAACTGTAGGGTTAACTCTAGGTGGACCTATAGTCAAGACGACACTAGAGATGGAAGGTTAAGAGGACGGTGCTTCACTTGTCTCGCTAGTCATGGAAGATTTCCTTTTCTTTTTCTTTACAGACCTATGAGTAGAGGGAGCTCTACCTTTTCCGATCGACCAACTGGCTGTCAATATTCCAAGCTACCTCAAGTTATCATCAGCAACCAAACAGGGGATCTCCCTAAGCTCCTTGGGGATTTGCTAAATTCTTCATAACATATCCTCCAAGTCTTCTCCAGTTGCTTCTCTCACCACACCTAAAAGAGAAATCCGAAGAAAAAAATTATAACTACCCAACGCAAACAGTTCTTAAAGCCAAAATGTAAAGAGAAACATATAAAAAGGCGTACATCTAGAATGCCACTGCCGAAAACATGGAAAATCATGTAGGATGAAGACATACTCCCGTTTGAACATGTTATACTTAGAGTACAAGTTATCGACTGACTTGAATTTACTCCCCGCTTCTAGATATATAAAAAGAGAACCTTCCATTTTTCTCTTTATGGCATATATGAACCTGATCTGATAGTGAGTACGGGGAACCTAAAACTTCCTCATAAAAATTGCATATAGACTAGTCAAGAGTGTGTAAGCATTGGGATGAAACTGGAATGGAGCAATCCTCTTGTATACAAGAAAGCTTTTGATCTATTGAAAAAGAGGAGGCAGGGCCCTGACCGTGCAATGGTATCTAGAGTAAGCAATGTATCCATTTGAGAAAGGCATGGGCTTACTATTCAAGCATAGGCAAAAGAATGTCTTCCCTTGGAAGACCATGAGTGAGTAGATAATGTACAATGTTTAGGAGTCAAGATAGAGCCCTTCGAATTAGAGTCAACTAACAACTCAGATGGCCCATATCTATACACTAGAGAGTAGGAAGAACTAGGCTAGTTAATCCTACGCCTCGACGGTGTAGGATCTGAAGGAGCAGAAGATAATGATGGAGCCAGTCCCCAAGAAGTAGTGCGCGGGAGGGTCCGATGATGACTCGACATACCTACGATATGGCAACCTATCTTATGCACTATTATAGAGTGTGTGAGTATACACACATGCATGGGAAATATATCGAATTGTAAAATAGAGTTAGTGCATGATCCTCATCAAGGGCGAGAATCATACAATATAAACCAAAACAAGTTCTATAGTCTCTTATCCTTTTCGAGTGCTAAACACAGGACGGTAAAACCTTAACCTTTTGATTTTAAGGTCCTCTCTATTCTAGATCATGCTTCCATCAAGGAACCACATTTTGAATCACTCCTCATGAGTAAACTTAGTCTATAAGTGTCGAGCATGTAAAACGCAACCGCCAACCTGACCCCATATTGACTAAACATGAATCGTAGTACGAAATTCAGTAACATGAATATATAAACGGATTAAAAGGAGTTACCATATCAATTAATAGCCTAAGACGACAACTGTAGTGATTGGGAAATGCCGGAAGCAAGGATTTGCACTTGCAATCAGAGGGGAGGTGAGTAGTCTCAAAAGTGGTGAAGTCTAGAGAAATGAATGAGGATGTTCGGTGATTAAAGGTTCAAGAGCGTATATAGGGATGTGGATCTGTTCCGTGTCGAACCAATAACGTGCCAAACTAAGAGCGTGTTGGATCAAACTAAGTATAGTAACTTACAAATGGATTCGTGAAGCTTTCAACAAAGCATGACTCGTAATCTATGAGTCGAGCTTTAGGGGGCAAGTTTTGTGCGCGTTTGCGTCTAAGGAGTTTAGCATTAATAGGATAGTTGAGTGAAGGTAAAGATGGGTAGGAAGAAGAAGCAGCAAAGCACAAGGAGTTAAAAGAAGTCAAAGGGTTTGGAAAGAATACAACCCTCTGTTTGATAATTTCAATCATCGAACATCATTTCCTATTTGGTAACCTTGACACCGAATAGGAAATTATGTTCAGTTGTCTAAATAACGAACATTAAATCATGTTTCATGGACTTAACACTGAATAGGGAATCCTATTCGATGTCAAGACTACCGATTATAGTTTCATGTTCGGTGGGTTTAGCATGGAATAAGATACTTTATTCAGTAATGAATGGCGATAGAATAAAGGTAAAGCTATATCAAATTGAATCGAAGAGGCGTAGTTGGTAACCTTGCTAGCATGGTATCCTCATGCATTTCACTAAACCAATCGGACCCGAGCCGAGCTTTCCAACCGAACAAAACGAGATATATAAGGAATGAAATCTAAATATATTTGAAAATTTTGTTATAATATCTTTTATATATGGAAATATCTGAACCAAGCAAGTTATACATGGAAATTACCTAATTTGTCGGAATAACCAAACTACCACCATACACCTATGAATATCCAAGCATTTGGAAAAATAGACATCAAAACACTTGTAAAAGTATAGAAATAAGAAAAGGAATAAAAATGAAAAGTGGATGTAGGCCCACTACGACTAAACTACTATATATTTGTGTGTACTTTACTCTTTCTACATTATATTTCAATTACATCTCTTATTGTATGTTCGATTGGTGGTGTTTCCCAATTTTCGTAGAAACACACATACATGTGTGTCTATACACATACACACATTTTGGGCGATTTATATATGTTGGTTTGGTATGCCTGATTTGTGGAATCGGGCAGCACGAGGCACTTCAAGAATGAATCACGATCCACACAGGGATGACAATACTTTGGTGTTGTGTATATGTGTGGGAATTGTATATGTAGGATAGCTTGAATCCAGATTGTCTATCCATGGACAATTGGATGATATCGATTGTGTAAAATGAATCCATGGTACCATTGAGACGCAAGACCTACAAACGTGGTTCTGGAGCAGGGGAGGAGAAGATTGTGATACTAGTCTAGAGTAGGTCATATATTGTTGCGTTGTGCGGACGGGTAATGCAATAGGACCTACGGGCTAACTTCTTTTGAGGTGTTGGTGTTATCCAGCTTTTTGACCAAGAAGATTTTCATTGGAACTAGAACATCAGGGTGAAGACAAAATGATTCACGAACTTTAAAATATGCTTAGAGGTACAATAAGGGCATACTCAAGAATTTTCATAGGCGATGGGCTAAATTGGACCACTCAGTACTAAGGCCTACAACTCAGTACCAACCCCTTTTTGTTGCTCATTGGAACTCCAAAAACCACTTGTATGTGAAACTCTAACTCAAGTAATCATCATGGAGTGCTTTTCTTAAGGAATAAACAATTTTTTTTAAGGATTTTATGGAACAAAGCAAAGAAATTGGACAAGGACAAACAATATCAGAACTTCTTAGAAATTACTCGATCTCAAAGGAAAAGTACCCAGAACGCAATAGATTGAAGATGGCAGAAGGAGGGGAAAAATAGGGGAGGTTTCTCCCTAATAAAAAACGATTCGGTATCGAGTAGGTTTCATTGCTCTGTAGGCCCTATAACTTGCTTATGCATGCTTGGGCTTGGATCTGAAGTTCATATCCCCTGGACCCCTGGTTCTGCAAGGCAATTTCTCTATAAACATAGATGCTCTAGCTACTAGAAAGGAATTTTTAGCTCTCTTGTTTTCTTTATCTCCTTTTTCTCCTCTTCATAGTCACTAAGGCATATATTGTTGGATGTTCTAGCTTTAAGAACTTGTCGATCCCTTTTACTAGTGACTCAATCAAATAATCCATAAATTAACAATGGACGTAGGCCAGAGATTGCTAAACCACCGTAAAATTTTGGTGTTCGCTTTAGTTTCCTTATAGGGTTTTTGCTGGATCTCTATCGTTCTACAGGTTTTGGGTGTTGTGCCATTTTTGTTATCAACATTTTGGTGCTTTCGTTGAGAAAACGATTCTCGGGCTTAGATCTAGTTTGCTATTTTGAGTTTTAAGAGATCTAGTGCTAAGATATAGAAGATTTTCTTTAAGAAATTTGAAAACTTACTGATAGAAATCAATGGTGCCTAGGAGATCTGAAAGACTATCAGGAGTAGTAGCTGGCGGTGATGAAGGAAATGCTTACCAATTGGAAGTTGGTAATCAATGGGCAGTACCAGGATCATCTGCGTAGCAAGAGATGGTTACTAGGTGTGAGTTTGACAAGATAATATAGGATT
Source organism: Allium fistulosum (assembly GCA_030737815.1). Taxonomy (NCBI): domain Eukaryota; kingdom Viridiplantae; phylum Streptophyta; class Magnoliopsida; order Asparagales; family Amaryllidaceae; genus Allium; species Allium fistulosum. The sequence goes on from CM060903.1 coordinate 858,708,598, forward strand.
TGAATCATAAGTTGGTTGATAGCCAGAAAGCTTTGATGAAAAAGATGGATGCTAGCATAGTAGTACTGACCCAGCAACCACAAAAAAGGAGGAGCAGAAGAGAAGTTTCTCCTCATGGATCAGAAGAAGAAAATTCGTCTGTTTTTGGTCAGAATAGGAAAAATCAAAGAAAATACAAAGGGAAATAGTCACTAGAGTAGGATAAAGGGTTGTTGGAGGAAGTCGGAGCATTACCCAAAGAAAGAATCCACTCAGTAACTACCAGAATTAGGTCGGTACCAAGAGAAATTTTGGAGGGCCGGGGGTACAAGAAGCTGAGGCTATGTACTTGTCTGACTTGGAGGATGGCCTACAACACAACATTTATGACTACGAGTTGGACATTGGAGTTAATGGAGCTGGAGTTCAAACAACTATGACAAAACCAACAGGGCATCAATGGAAGACCAGAGGAGTTGTTCTCCCAGAGATTGAAGAATATAGACGTCAAAGGGCAAACCGAGATTGTTTGTAGAGTCAAACACTCAGCGCAGCTCCTAACAGTTGACCTATGGAGTACTGTGCCAGCGAGGAGTTTATGGAAGATATTGTTAAATGGTTGGTGGATGAAAGCAGAGGTAGGCAGAACAATAATTATGGTTCTGCACTAAACAGAGCTCCCTTCATGGAAAACATTCTGAGAGAAGAGTATCCTAGGAAGTTTATAATGCCAACAACGCCATCGTATAAGGGACTAACGATCCTAGGCAGCACTTACTCAAGTATGAGTGGCGCATGGATGGTGCTAGAGCGACATATGCTGTACAGTGTAGATGTTTCCCTATTTTCTGAGAAGGTGTTGCATCAATGTGGTTCACCAGGCTCGGGCAAGATCCATAACGACCTTTGATGAGTTGGTTAGGAAATTCATGGAGCAGTTTCGGCACCATGCTGTATCGAGCTTATCTAAAGGGCCTAAGGAGTCGCTGAAAGGGTTCTTGAATCGATATAGTATTGTTTTTACATAAGTGAGTAATCCAAAGGAGGATCTGGCATTTATGGTGTTGGTTCAAGGCATACCCCGTACACAGATTTCAGTGGATGGCTAAAAATGAAGCAATCTACAACTTTGAAGGAATTCCCTTGGAAGGTTAACCAATTTATGTGACTGGAAGAGGAAAGTCTAGCTACAGGAAAAAATGATGGTGGACAATCAAATGAAGACATCTAGAGCAACGTAGTAATTAAACAAGCTGGAGAAAGCTCTAGTAACGTGGCAATTAATGTTGGAAATTCCGATAACCAAACGAAAGAGCTCGCTAAAGAACGTACCACAGGAGGATTGCTTTGCCGTAGAAGATGGAGCTCCAACTAAGCAACAAACACTGATAACAGATGACATTGTGTTCAGAAATAGAAATGCTGATGGAGTCGAAGTGCCAACTTTCGACCACATGGTAATAACGGTAGGTATAGGCCTGATGACAATACGTCGGGTCTTGGTGGATATTAGAAGTTATGTCAACATACTATTCAGGAGAACATTTTATCAAATGAAGATTAACCTGAAATAGGTTACAACTTGCAAAACCAAGATGTAAGGTTTTATAGGCAAAGTGAAACCACCAATTAGGACGATCAATCTACCCGTGGAATTGGGTGAAGGAGATCGCCGGATAGTCAAAATTCAAAAATTAATTATGGTGGATAAATATTCGGCATACAATTTTTTTGGACTAACCAGCCCTTTCTAATTTTATAATAACACTAGCTCCTTGGTGTTTAATCATGAAGTTCCCCACAGAAAAAGGGGTCGGATCGGTAAGAGAAGACTAGAGCGCAGGAAGGGAGTGCTATGTCGCGGAGCGAAGGCAAGCAAAGTGACAAGAGAATGGTAAGGATGTGGAGAAGTGTGACAACCTGGACCCCTCACACACTAATCCACAGCCTAGATTGACTTTCGAACTCGAGCCGGTGCCATGAAGTACGAGCTATCAAGTTTTTAGAACATTTCAGAGACTAAGAAAAAAAGATATGATCTAAGATATACTACTCTTTAAGATTTCACAGTGGAAGGAATAAAATATAAATATACAATATAACCATCTCATAAAATATCTCAAAACATAGTCTCTGAAAAATAGTACGTAGTCAAAAACAGAGTACATAGAAATACAACCTATAGTCCGATAAAATACTAAGTACTGATAAGATAGACAATTACATTTAGAGCAAATAAAAGGATAAGCAACTCCTATGATGAGCTTGCCCCTCTACATACTAAAACTGTATCAATTACCTACTATCATGTCCTCTCGTGGCAGGGAAAAGGAAAAAGGGTGGGTCAGACAAAAGTCTGGTGAATGAGTACATGTTTAATATATGATTATCATGTGCAATTGACTTTAATTCTACTCTATGTGACCTAGGGTGCTCAATAAGTATCTGTGTATTCCTAAGGTCCTTTACCTAAGGGTTTTTATTGAATACACATCCACACTAACTACTGTTGCAAGCTCCTACATGGATCGAACTATGGACCAAACCACAATAACTAATGATCGACTACAACTACTAGTGCTACTCAATATAGGGTCATTCTACAACTTTCCCATACGGGACTACATCACATATTATGACTACGCATAACTATCTCGCATAGGTTTCCTTACTATTTCAGTATGGGAATGCATTTCACACACTACGACTACACATACCCCAACTATGCATTGAGCATGAACCCAAAACGCCAACTCGCCGGTGTGTCTTATTGTCTGCATTCATGTCCACCTCTCAATGGTAGTTTACGCCTCTTATTGCACGCGTTGGGACCATCAACAACAAAGTATCACATCACATCAGTATCTATGCATACGAAGGAACTTCGAATGTGTTGGGCCTACACACTTCATTAGGCATCAGTCAGTGCTATGAGTCCATCGTAGAACCTCATATGAGTGCCATTTGTCATAGAATCGCCCCGAGTAAGGTAATTTACCCCCATTGGGTAAAGAGCATTTACCCAACACCAAAAACGTCCTAGCGTTGTCTCATAGGGAACTAGCTTCCCTACTATCTCTAACATCCACAGACATATATAATATAACCATATGTACTACTAATATTTTTATTTCCTTAGGCTGAGGTTCAGATTGCGCATTTGAGTCATCTACTAGTCGACCGCTATACCCTATCGGTTAACCTCTTACGGTCGATTTCTTGAGTTGAATGGTCGAGTGCTCGCAGAGTAAATTTAAGGTTTTTACTTATAGTTTATTTGATTTTAAATTTGTGGTTAGTTTCATCAATTCTGAGATTCGACAGTGAGCCCTTAATTTCAATTTATAGTAATACAATCTTTGCAATTTACCCTACTTCTCATTCATTTAAAATTCATAGATTTACACAAATTTAAATAAATTTGTTTAACCTATCATTAACAATTTATAGGGATTTCTAATTCAGTACTCAGGGTTTTGATCTAGGTTAATTCCTATTTAATAAGTTTACATCTTTCTAATTTATCATCAAATTCAAATATGAAAAAATAAGTTTTACAATTTAATTACTAACATCCTATTTTAGATAGTGTAAACAAAAATTAACTACAATTAATTAACTTATTAAAAATGTTCTCACTCATCTCAGATCCAAGCTCTAACTTTATCCTTCATTTGAAAATTAACATCCAATAGCTTGACCCCTCCTTGATCCGATCTACTTGTATTCTTCTTATTTTATTTTATTTTTGTTTTGTTTTTGAAGAAATTTTATAAGTGGAAGAGAGGAGATTTTGACATAGTTTCACTATATTGACAATTTTCTAATGAATTAGGATTTAGGTTAGGTGTATATTTATAAGGGTTTTAGGTTAATATGAAGCATTGGTTATCCTTGGTAGAATATTCGCTTTCATCTCGGATGCACATTATTTACTTTGCACGCAAGTAAAATCTTTGGTTCAATCACACTTGTCCATTCGGCGCTCCACATCCATGATCTTCAACATCAACCGGTCAACCGCTATTGGTCAACCGGTGGTCCCTAGGGGTTGACCACATTGGTTGATTTATAAGTTTTCTATTTAATTTATTTCGTTTCCAAATTTTAAAACACTTGTAACTTTCCCATACTAACTCTGATTTCAAAGCATGATATATGAAAATTATTTAGAAAATTGCTACGAATGCAATGATGCAAGTTTCATAGCCCAATTCGTACATTTGTGAAAATTTCTATTTTAGCCCTATTTTTATTTAATTTAATTATTTTATTAATTTTCCCCTTAACTTTTTTTCAAGGTGTTACATTCTCCCCCTTAAAAAGAATTTCATCCCCGAAATCTCAAAGGACGGAAAAAAATGTAACTCGTACTTGCAACAATCAATAGCTACAACTATCTACTCATCCATCGTCCATGTGCAATCATAGTCCTTAGTAAATTTCTAATGCAATATATGTATATGCAAGTGTGAAATGCACGTGAACCTATACTAATGCAAAGAGTATGCGGTCTCTTGATCTAGTCAACCTCCTGTCATGTAAGTGCTCATGTAATGTATCTAAGATGTATGGAAAATCCTAAGTAAATATACTTGTAATTCTACATGTATGTGCAACCATTCAATCCATATGCAACATTCATACACACAATACTCAACAAGATAAAGCAAATAAACAAGATATGACGTGAGTGTGTGCTATCTAGAGAGTATATTTTTCTAATCGTGTCAAAGAAACCATCCAAATAATATATCCACTAGCATCCATTTTCCATAACATGTCCTAACGACACATTTGCAACCATTCCTACCATCAAACAGTCATACCTAAAGGGATATACCAAGCTAAGTCCTAACACATATGTAATCTAAACTTATTAAATTTAAATCGAAAACGTACCGAAAAAGAGTTATGCGTGGGTAGCTCAAATCTTCTTCTCGGGCTCTCATGTACACTCCGCTGGATCGTCTCCCCATTGGGCCTTAACAGGTTTTATTTCTTTGTTGCGGAGTTTCTTTGTACCATGCTCCAGAATACAAGTGGATGCACATCGAACAAGTGACTCCCTCTCTACCTCCATCTCTTCTAGCTAACTCGGCTCGACTACGGTAGCTAAATCATGCAATTGCGACACATGGAAAATAATATGTACACCCACGGACTTCCCAGGAATACTCTATATGCCAACTTCCCTATCTTACCAGTAATTGGAAAAGGTCCTACAAACCTTGTTGCAAGCTTCCCCAAACTACCAAACCTCATAACATGCCTAACCGGTGAGAATTTCACAAACAATATGTCGCCCACTATGAAGTCTAAATCCTACGTCTCCTGCCAGCATAAGATTTTTACCTATCTTGCACGGTTTTCATTCTTCTATAGATTAAGTCTACTTTCTCCAATGTTTCCCTCACCTTGTAAAGTCCGAGAATAACCTTCATCCATAGTGTCCTACTAACATGACCATCATCTACAGGGTCTCCCGTATAACAGCTTAAATGGTGCCATCCTAATGCTCACTTGATAGTTGTTATTATAGGTAAACTCCATGTTATCCCGCCTTTTGGCAAGGCCGTGACACCAAGAACTTGATTAGAAACCAATGACAGTTCGTCTTGGAGATCGGTTATACGCAGGCTCACTATGGATATCGACGAATTTTTTCCGAGTCCGGATCGAGCTAAAATTGGTATGACACGACAAGCAAAGCTATGAGAGCCAACATTCTGAATTTCAAGTCAATCGGAGTTCATATGCTCAAGATATTGATCTATCAAGGTTGAGAAATCCAAACTTGCATCGATCATAACTCGAGATCTACAAACCCAAATGCCACCAAATTTTCACAGGAGCTTAAATATGACCTAAGAAATGTTCCTGCCAAATTTCGACTCAATCGGAGCAAGTCTTGACCGAGTTGAAATTTGTTCGTATTGATCACAAATGGAAGAACTCCAACTTGCATCGATCATATCTCGAGATCTACAATTCCAAATGCTATGAAATTTTCACAGCAGCTTAAGTACAACATGAAGAATGTTCCTGCCAAATTTTGACTCGATCGGAGCCAGTCTTGACCGAGTCGAAATTCGTTCGTATCAATCGCGGATGGAAAAACTCCAACTTGAATTGATCATATCTCGAGATCTATAAGTCCAAATGCTATGAAATTTTCACAGCAGCTTAAGTACAACATGAAGAATGTCCACGCCAAATTTCGACTCGATCGGAGAAAATCTTGACCGAATCAAAATCCGTTCGTATCGATCATGGATCGGGCCGAAACTTCATGGGCTTGGGCGCGCGGGCCTGGTCACGTGCCAGAGAGGGTCTCTTGAGATCTGAGCGAAATACCAGCCTCCTATACCTATAAATAGAGCCCCAGGGCATACAGAAAAAGGGCTTCTTCTTCTTTGAATTCTCCAACGCCCAGACTTTGACGGATCCAGATCTAAACTCCCTTGCTGCTGCCAATAACGAAATTCACTGCTGCAAATCATAATTATCTGCTGTAAGCACTGAATTTATTTGTAATCTTCAAAGAAAGATCAATAAAGCTATCAACTTCATAGTGGACGTAGGCGATACGCCGAACCACTCTAAATTCTTGTGTCTCCTTGCATTTTAATTATTTTCATATCTGAAATTTGGAGTTTTTGTAAGATAATTCCTCTCTTTCCATTTAATTTCTTCATTTTATCTCTTCAAAAACTTCCGAAGAGTGTTGTGCCCAATTTTGGTACAAAAAACTTTGGTGCTTTCACTGAGAACAACCTTGCTTTTCTCCTACTCTATGGATCTACTACGATAGTTGGATTGCAAAAATCTAAGGAGAAGATCCAGATCTGTCGTCAAGTGGTTCCATCTATTCTATTCAGATTGCTCCAGATCTAAGAGGAACTGCATTCATCAATCATTTCGTATCCATATTTTCGTATCCATGAAAATATGGTAATTTTCGTATCTATGTTTTCGTATCCAGAAAATATGGGGCTTTTCGTATCCATATTTTCATATCCATGAAAATATGGTGATTTTCGTATCCATGTTTTCATATCTAGAAAATATGGTCATTTTCGAATCCATCATTCTTTTATCCAGAAAATATGGTCATTTTCGAATCCATCATTTCGTATCCAGAAAATATGGTCATTTTCGAATCCATCATTTCGTATCCAGAAAATATGGTCATTTTCGTATCCATATTTTCGTATCCATGAAAATATGGTGTTTTTCGTATCCATGTTTTCGTATCCAGAAAATATGTCAAAGTTCGTATCGATCAAGAGTGCTCTGTTCATATCGATCTGCTTCACATCACTCTGTTCGTATCGATCGCCACTTTCCTGTTCGTATCGATCAAGAGTGCTCTATTCGACTCGCTCCACCTCGCATCCATCAGAGAGCCTCTTTTCGACTCGCTCCGCTTCGCATCCATCAGAGAGCTTGTGTTCGACTCGCTCCGCCTCGCATCCATCAGAGAGCATCTGTTCGACTCGCTCCGCTTCGCCTCCATCAGAAGCCAACTTCGACTCGCTCACTTCGACTCGCTCACTTCGACTCGCTTCACAGCCATCAGAAGTGACCATTTCGACTCGCTTCACAGCCATCAGAAGTGACCATTTCGACTCGCTTCACAACCATCAGAAGTGACCATTTCGACTCGCTTCACAGCCATCAGAAGTGACCATTTCGACTCGCTTCACAACCATCAGAAGTGACCATTTCGAATCGCTTCGCAACCATCAGAAGTGACCATTTCGACTCGCTTCGCAACCATCAGAAGTGACTGCTTCGACTCGCTCCGCTTCACCTCCATCAGAAGCCAACTTCGACTCGCTCACTTCGACTCGCTTCACAGCCATCAGAAGTGACCATTTCGACTCGCTTCACAGCCATCAGAAGTGACCATTTCGTCTCGCTTCACAGCCATCAGAAGTGACCATTTCGACTCGCTTCGCAACCATCAGAGAGCCTCTATTCGACTCGCTCCGCTTCGCCTCCATCGGAAGCCAACTTTGACTCGCTCACTTCGACTCGCTTCACAGCCATCATAAGTGACCATTTCGACTCGCTTCACAGCCATCAGAAGTGACCATTTCGACTCGCTTCACAGCCATCAGAAGTGACCATTTCGACTCGCTTCACAGCCATCAGAAGTGACCATTTCGACTCGCTTTGCAGCCCTCAGAAGTGACTGCTTCGACTCGCTTCGCAACCATCAGAAGTGACTGCTTCGACTCGCTCCGCTTCGCCTCCATCAGATGCCTTCTTCGACTCGCTCAGCTCGCATCCCTCAGAAGAGCCTTCTTCGACTCGCTCCGTTCGACTCCATCTGGGAACCCTACTTCGGCTCGCTCCGTTCGAACCACTGTTCGACTCCATCGACTTCGATTCCATTGGCGAAGCCACTGTTCGACTCGCTCCGCTTCGCATCCATCAGAGAGCCTCTGTTCGACTCGATCTGCTTCGCATCGCTCTGTTCGTATCGATCGCCTGTGCTCTGTTCGTATCGATCGCAACTGCTCCAATTCGTATCGATACTCACACGCTGTTCGTAACGATCCATCTGCGTCCAATTCGTATCGATACAAAATTTCAAAAAAAAAATTTCGGGTACGCCCCAGATTTCATAAAAAGAGGCTAAAAAAATTCGGGTATGAAACCTAGCCGCAGCGCAGGGCACCCACATAGTGAATTCAATCACCAATTTAGTAAAGGAACATTCCATCCGTGCTTCTAATTGTTCCATGACTGAACAAGACATAGAAAATCACAACAACAAATGCTGAATTGCAATCAAGGAATGGCTATGGTACGATGGCTAATATGACGACTCCCCTGCATTGTTTACTCTGCTAACTCAAAACAAAGCTAGTCACCGCTGAACCATCCTCAAATGCCCGCATCTTAGTCATACCGTGTCCATATGACTAGAAGCATGAGATACAACCTTAAGAGGACTTCCTTAATACCCTATATAGGTCTCCTATCTGGATGAAAGTTTGGGATAAACACCAATCTATGAGTCCATCTTAACCAACTCACCATCCAATTGGCATCACCAAACCACTCGAACATTGGGCAATCGTGCATACATCATTCACCAGTGTTACGAGACCCCTTGGCAATAAAATGGACCCGATCATAATGTCGATTGGAGAATCTTTCCCAGTCGAGACCTATTCGTTGAAACCATCCTACATGCATAACTTCCAGTGAAAATTCAACATGTTAACTATGTCGGTATACTACGGAAATACAACCCCCGACACTAACCTATGAAGTCAGAATGGCGCGTGGATTTCTCCAAGGGTGATGAATGCCATCAACATGTCTAGGCTAATATTGATTTGGTGAATCAGATGAAGGATCAACATAGTAAGATAAGGAAAGGACCTACTCCATACTCTAGATCGGAAAACTCCTCTTCTCTAGATGGCTACCGTGAACGCCAATGCCATAAGGCTGCTCCGGGAAGGATAGCTCGGACAATATGTGCAAGCCCCATAAAATGAAGGACCGGGAACATCCGACCCCTATCGATCAAGGACTTTGATCAAATTGAACCATTTGCGTTAGACTTCCAACTGAGAAGGGCTGGACTGAAGTGCAATAGCGAGCATACGACACTGCCTCACTTATTAATGAGATTTGATCCGATCTCTTTTGAATTATTTCTAATTCAATTTCATTTACGTTGTGAAATATGACCTACCTGAATTAAACTACTTGCAAATGATGCAGGTAACCGAGTACTTAAGATTGGGTGCAAAAAAACCTCCGCGGACTATGATCAAATCATTGAGGTATCATCATGACGAGCATGATTCAACCACTCATCGCCTACTATATGCCCGATCACTCGCTAAGTGAAACCCCAAGCTCAGGGACAAGCCATCGCATTGTGGCAATAAGGGATTGATACACGACAATCCTCTAACTAACTCCGGCTCCCAGAGTGTGAGCTGGAGTAAAAGCTTACGGACATGGACTCGAGGAGGATGGATCCGTCCATCTAACAACTTCGCCCGTGGTCAACCTAAACCCGAGGAGGATGGATCAGTCCATTTAACGACCTCGTCTTCAATATTTACAAGCTCAAGAAGGATGGATCCGTCCATCTAACGACTTCGCTTGCCTACTCAGGGTGGATATGATACAACCATCCACGTACCTGATCAACCAACTCCAGATTCCCAGAGTGCGAACTGGAGTATAAACATCAAACAACTCCAGATTCCCAGAGCGCGAACTGGAGTATAAGCATCAACCAACTCCAGATTCCCAGAGTGCGAACTGGAGTATAAACATCAAACAACTCCAGATTCCCAGAGTGCGAAATGGAGTATAAACATCAACTCCTAACTCCCAGAGTGCGAGTCGGAGTATAAACATTAAATCCAGATTCCCAGAGTGCGAACTGGAGTATAAACATCAACTAACTCCAGATTCCCAAAGTGCGAACTGGAGTATAAATATCAACTAACTCTAGATTCCCAGAGTGCGAACTGGAGTATAAACATCAACTCTAGATTCCCAGAGTGCGAATCGGAGTATAAACATCAACTTCGAACTCCCAGAGTGCGAGTCAGAGTATAAACATTAACTCCAGATTCCCAGAGTGCGAACTGGAGTATAAACATCAACTAACTCCAGATTCCCAGAGTGCGAACTGGAGTATAAACATGAACTAACTCCAGATTCCCAGAGTGCGAACTGGAGTATAAACATCAACTAACTCCATATTCCTAGAGTGCGAACTGTAGTATAAACATCAACTTCGGATTCCCAGAGTGCGAGTCGGATTATAAACATTAACTCCAGATTCCCAGAGTGCGAACTGGAGTATAAACATCAACAACTCCAGATTCCCAGAGTGCGAACTGGAGTATAAACATCAACCAACTCCAGATTTCCAGAGTGCGAACTGGAGTATAAACATCAACAACTCCAAATTCCCAGAGTGCGAACTGGAGTATAAAAATCAACTTACTCCAGATTCGCAGAGTGCGAACTGGAGTATAAACATCAACAACTCTAGATTCCAAGAGTGCGAACTGGAGTATAAACATCAACTAACTCCAGATTCCTAGAGTGCGAACTGGAGTATAAACATCAACGAACTCCAGATTCCCAGAGTGCGAACTGGAGTATAAACATCAATGAACTCCAGATTCCCAGAGTGGGAACTAGAGTATAAACATCAACGAACTCCAGATTCCCAGAGTGCGAACTAGAGTATAAACATCAACAACTCCAGATTCCCAGTGTGCGAACTGGAGTATAAACATCAACCAACTCCAGATTCCCAGAGTGCGAACTGGAGTATAAACATCAACCAACTCCAGAATCCCAGAGTGCGAACTGGAGTATAAACATCAACAACTCCATATTCCCAGAGTGCGAACTGGAGTATAAACATCAACGAACTCCAGAATCCCAGAGTGCGAACTGGAGTATAAACATCAACGACTCCAGATTCCCTGAGTGCGAACTGGAGTATAAACATCAACTAACTCCAGATTCCCAGAGTGCGAACTGGAGAATAAACTTCAACTAACTCTAAGTCCCCAGATTGTGGACTGGAGTATAAACACCAATTGGATGCGAATGACCACCCATCAACTTGCTTCGGTCCCAAGAGCACATGCTAGAGTATAAACACCAAATGGGTGTGACTAATGACCCATCAACCAACTCCAGTCCTCAAAGCATGGTTTGGAATATGAATACCAAAAGGGATGTGATTCGACTGTCCATCTATCGGCTATGGTTCTTCATCAAGTTCTGTAGTACAAAAGGCGGATGTGGTTCGACCGTCTGCTCTCCAATCTTCCCCTGACACGGGGGCACACTTAACACACAAAAGTGGATGCGATCCGACCATCCAGCACTAAGCGGACGTGACACAACCGTCCATGCATCAACTCTTGTCCCCGGCATGGGACCTATAACGTAAATTTATAGGGATGCACTCCAACCCTACAGGACAAAATTTCTTCCTTGATTCGACAGGGAGGCATAGATTCAAAAAACGGACCTAGCTGGATGTCCCATTCTGAATTGATATTAATACCATCCAACCGCAAATGAACATGGCATGACCGTTCATCTGCTAACTCTCGCCAGTGAACCGATGGGTTGTGCGTGCAACATGGACGGATGTGACCTAACCATCCGCCAATCAATTCCTTCCTACAGTTCAGTGGGAGAAGCATCAAACTAAAGTTATTGTAATTTGACCGGCCACACTTCGACTTTTGCCCTTGACTGGGGGTAGAGGAATTGACCGAGGAAAACACGGTCTGACCATTTTCTACAAAAAAAACTTAGTCTCCAAAGTGTGGACAGGGGTATAAACATCAAATAATGGCCCTTCAACTAACTTTGATCCCCAAAGTGTGGCTATAAGAATGGACAAACGAATGAATATGATTCGACCGTTCATTCTCCAACACTGACCTGAACTCGACGTGAGGAGTGTAAACTCACTACAGGTGCAATTAGACCATCCACGAACTAACTCTTCTAACTCAAGACTGGAGGTAGAAGTAAAAATCACCGAAAGAAGAGAAAGGTGACTCGCTACATCTCCGACTAAGCGTCCTTTACAACTTAAGGCAACGACTACAAGGAGACCCTAATGCCAACCGATCAGAATGATGCCCGAAGTTCTGGGCAACCAATTATATTGTACCGCTGGATCGACGGGCAATATCGATCTGCACCTTTCACATCATACCATTGAATCGATGGTCAATTTCGGTCCTCTTCGTCTACAAGTCGATGTGACCCGAACTCCATCGAATACCTTCGACCAACAAAGCAGGGATAAAAGAATAAACCACGAATGGGTGTGACTTGACCATTCGTCCTCCGTTACCTTCCTTCGATTCGTCAAGAAGAGCATGAGACCACATGACATGACCGCATTCGAGTTAACTTTATCCCTAAATCCGACAGGAGAACGTAAATCGAGATGGACATGGTTGATCACCCAACTCCAAATGAATGCAACGCGACCATTCATTCATTGACTCTTACCATGATCCGACTAAAAGAGCAATTCAAAACAAGTGCAACCTAAACATCTGCACACTGATTCTTACCCTGGATTCGACAAGGGAAGCATCAATCCTGCATTGGATCTGACTGGACGATTCACTCTTCAGTTTTTGCCCAAAGTATGACGACATAAGCAGCGAAGTGAATGTCATTGACCGTACAGAATCTAGCTTATGTCCGAATGTTGTCAAAGTAACAATGTATTCCGCCAAGAGGAAAGACTAGAACATAATACAAGATAGGCACGACTCAGCCTTCCATCGGTTAACTCGATCCCATGCTTCAATGGGATAGAATACAAAATTAAAGCGAACATTATCTACCCTGCCACTTATCGAGATATTCCCCAGACTTGGGGGCACGAACAAGAAGATAAGATTAATATGATTCAACCATTCATCAATCAACCCTGGTTCTTAAAGCTTGAACTATAGTATAGACACAGCTAGGATGAGACCAGACCTTCCGCGTAATGCATCCGCCAACCTGAGACTGGGGGCAAAAGAGTAATTATCCGAGAGTTGACTATGACAATTTGAACCTATGACCTATGCCTAATATTCATAAAAACTCAAGGTTATGACTGAAAGGATGCCTAGAGATAGAATCATCAGATCAATACCTGAACTCATGGGTGATTGATCATCATTCCTACCCTTACAATGAGCAATGGATTGTGAGTACATTGAATGAAAAGCGCACCATTCAGAAACATAAGTAAATTCAATCTCAAAGCTGGAGCCAGCTATGTAGCAGCATGTAGTACAAGGCTAAGTTCTACTAATCCTTTGATTCAACGTCCTTATAAGCCTGATCATTTACCATTGCAAATAAACACATGAGGCGCCTACAACCCATCACGAGTATTGTAGATCAGATCACAACTCTGCGCAATGATGAAGAAAGAGTCAACTGTTTTACTTCAGGTGAATCTTGATGTGTTCGCTTGGACTCGATCTCATATATATATATATATGGACTCTCGCTAGCCATGAAGAACCCTGCATTAAATGTCGACCCGAGGCATGTCTCGGTGAACAAAAATGATGCGACATGGATCCGGAGAGATCTGTTGTACTTAAAGAGGAGGCGAATCTGCTCAAAACCAGTGGGTTTGTCCTTGATGCTCCCAACCAAAATGAGTATCCAATCCTTTACTTATAAGAAAAACGAACAGAGAGTGGAGGACATACGTCAACTACTCAGATTTGCATGGGGTATGACAAAGCTCAACTTTCCACTCCCAATGTCAACGAACTGATGGACCCCACCATCAGACATGAATTACTATCATCCATGGATGCAAACTCCAGATACAATCGGATATTGAAGCATGTCCAAGACCAGGAATACAACGGATTCGTTATTGACCTGAGCCTATAGTGCTATGCTGAAATCCCTGGATTCAAACTTGAGAACGCTTATGCTACTTACCAAAGGACGATTAACAGATCATTCAAAAATCATATCGGTCGATCGATGAAAGTAGATGTGGTTAATATGCTCGTGAAATCACGACTATCAAACGACCATATCGATGACCTGACAGAGGTATTCGGCGCTCTCCGAAAAATGCAGGATGAAACTCGATCCTTATAAATGCTCTTTCACCATTACATCAGAAAGATTCTTTGTTTTCATCATCAATTCTCATGGAATCAAGACTAATTTCTAGAAAATTCCGACAATTAGAGACACCCATGTACCGAGGACAACCAAGCAGCTGTGATAGATCGCTTAAAGAGACCTCCCATTTTACCCAAATCTTTGGATCGCGAAGATTTATACATCAATTGGGCCGTGTCAACACACGCCATAAGCGTCGCAATGCTTGTAAAGAGGAACGAATCCAAAGACCAATATACGATGAAGGCTGACTATTGACAAACTGACCCCGTTAACGTCCATATCGACCAACCGTTGCGATAGGTCCAATAGAAACCTTAGATGTCTGAAAAGTTACTCAAATGGAGTATCAAGCTAAGCCAATTCGATATCACTTATCTCCCTCGGAGAGCTCTCCATGGTCAAACATTAGCATACTTCATATCTGAATCCACCACATCAGTCGACTATCCGAAGAACAGTGGAGAACCGTCCAACCGATGGAGAACATGTACCGATGGAACTTCCAATAATCAGCTTCCTAACATCAAAGTTGCGTTAATGACTCCTGAGGAATGAACGATCTGCTACGCCCTGAAACTCAACTTCCCTGCGACAAATAACGAAGCTAAGTATGAAGCCTTGGCACTCAAACTTGCAAGAAAACTACGAGTGGAAACTTTACATGTCTTATGTGATTACTGGTTAGTAGTACGCCAAGTCAGGGAAGATTATCTGATTAGGGGGCAACGTCTTGCTCCTTATCTCAACCGGGTCAAAAAGCTACTAGCCGGCTTCGACTATTACACCACTACACAAATCCTCAGAGGACTAAATGAAAAGGCCGAATCACTCGCCAAGCTAGCCAGTTCTGGGGATGCACGACAAATAGACTTTGTCCCAGTTAAAATGCTTATTATTCCAGGCATTGACATATGAAGATCAACTAGATCTTGGGGACATATCTAGAAAAAGAGTCATGGATGATTTCTATCAAAGGTTATCCACAATCGGGGATTCTTATTGAATAAAGGAGTGAGAAATGGCATATCCTCCGTGAAGCATCACTGCATGATTATGTCTCGATCGTTCGACTCCATTTATACAAAGCATTACTCATGTATCCGTCAGTCCAAGACCCAATATGACATATCCATCGATATGGAGCATACATTCCAACATCTCAGATCGATCCAGGAGAGGATCGATACAAAGGAAGCACTTAAAACAACCATCGAACGTTGTTACAACTCGAATTTCACATCGATCCATGAGAGGATCGTTACGAAACTCGATAAAAAAAACTTGACAATGACCCATGAACGTGCAAACATTGACGGGAGTCAGGTTAACATACGTACACGTATGACGAACTAATATTCAATTTTCAAAATTTACAGGAATGGAATGCTCACCTGATGACAATTACAACAGCGAACAAAAAATCGCTAGCACTCGACACTCAGTTACAACAATGCACTACATAATCATTGGCAGTCAACAAATCAACATTTATATTACTGGAAATCAATCGAAGGTTACATCTTTTGACGAAAAGATAGCAACTACTCAATGAATCAGATAGAACTTTTTCAGAATGAAGGATGCAGCATTTCAAAGCACGTCATGTTCACACAAGACGTACTTTGGGGGGCAAATGTTATCCCGCCTTTTGGCAAGGCCGTGACACCAAGAACTTGACTAGAAACCAATGATAGTTCGTCTTAAAGATCGGTTATACGCAGGCTCACTATGGATATCGACGAATTTTTTCCGAGTCTAGATCGAGCTAAAATTGATATGACACGACAAGCAAAGCTATGAGAGCCAACGTTTCGAATTTCAAGTCAATCGGAGTTCATATGCTCAAGATATTGATCGATCACGGTTGAGAAATCCAAACTTGCATCGATCATAACTCGAGATCTACAAACCCAAATGCCACCAAATTTTCACAGGAGCTTAAATATGACCTAAGGAATGTTCCTGCCAAATTTCGACTCGATCGGAGCAAGTCTTGACCGAGTCGAAATTCATTCATATCGATCGCGGATGGAAGAACTCCAACTTGCATCGATCATATCTCGAGATCTCCAAGTCCAAATGCTATGAAATTTTCACAGCAGCTTATGTACAACATGAAGAATGTTCCTGCCAAATTTCGACTCGATCGAAGCAAGTCTTGACCGAGTCGAAATTCATTCGTATCGATCGCGGATGGAAAAACTCCAACTTGCATCGATCATATCTCGAGATCTACAAGTCCAAATGCTATGAAAATTTCCTAGCAGCTTAAGTACAACATGAAGAATGTCCATGCCAAATTTCGACTCGATCGGAGCAAGTCTTGACCGAGTCAAAATCCGTTTGTATCGATCACGGATCGGCCCGAAACTTCACGGGCTTGGGCGCACGGGCCTGGTCACCTGCCAAAGAGGGTCTCCTAAGATCTGAGCGAAATACCAGCCTCCTACACCTATAAATAGAGCCCCAGGCCATACAGAAAAAGGGCTTCTTCTTCTTTGAATTCTCCAACGCCCAGACTCTGCTGGATCCAGATCTAAACTCCCTTGCTGCTGCCAATAACGAAATTCACTGCTGCAAATCATAATTATCTACTGTAACTCACTAAATTTATTTGTAATCTTCAAAGAAAGATCAATAAAGCTATCAACTTCATAGTGGATGTAGGCGACACACCGAACCACTCTAAATTCTTGTGTCTCCTTGCATTTAATTATTTTCATATCTGAAATTTGGAGTTTTTGTTAGATAATTCCTCTCTTTCCATTTAATTTCTTCATTTTATCTCTTCAAAAACTTCTGAAGAGTGTTGTGCCCAATTTTGGTACAAACACTCCACTAGCAACAAATGACCCCCCTAATAGCCTCCAAAATCCAAGATGCACATTCGAAGAAAGTCCTCCAATACCCAATTCAATCTCTCCGTCGTCCGTCCATCCATGGGTGATAAGCGGTGCTCAAGCTCAACTCGATGCCCAAAGCCTCTTGTAGACTGCTCCAAATTTCACTACTGAAAAGTGGATCTCGGTCGCCAATGATACTAATAGGAACTCTGTGTATCTTAATGACCTCTCTTATGCATATAGTTGCTAAAGATGCCATTATCCTTGTACTTTTAACCGGAATAAAATGGGTGCACTTGGTTAGTGGATCGACTATGACCCAAATACTCTCATTCCCTCTCCTACTCCTCGGTAAGCCATTGACGAAATCCATAGAAATAATCTCCTACTTAAACTAAGGAATATCCAATGGCTGCAACAATCCTTCCGAATTCTTCTTCTTCGCCTTTATCTTTTGGAAAGTCGTACATCGAGCCACATGTTCTGCTACATGCTTCTTCATTCCTGGCCAATAGAAGACTCTGTTCATGTCACAGTACATTTTGTCTTTGCTGGGATGAATGGTCATCCTCGAACGATGAGACTCATCTATTACCATGTAAATCAACCAAATAATGAGAGGAATACATAATCTGCCATCTCTTCGTAACCATCCCTTCAAGTCAATGGCATAACATCTCAAATAACTCGACTGCTCTCCTTTAACAAGCTACTCAAAAATACCAACTAACTCGTTATCTTGCTTCTGACTAGACCCAACACATTATATAAGTGTAGGATGCACATTCGAAGCTGCTAAAAATCCTGAGGTAATGTCTAACGATGATAGAAAATCAAATGTTGAAATGAACTTTAAATGCTTTTACCCTAAGAACAAAGGACTAAATACTACATGTTGTCTACTCAAGGCGTCAGCCACCACATTGCCCTTGCATTGAATGTATGAGATATCGAAATTGTACGATGCCAAAAACTTCATCCACCTCTACTGCGTTAAATTTAAGTCCTTCTAGGAGAAGAAATACTTCAGAGACTTGTGATCTGTATACAGCTCAAACCTCTCTCCTAAAGATAATGCCTCCACGACTTGAGCGGAAAGATAATTGCTGCTAACTCAAGATCATGGGCAGGGTAGTTTCTCTCATGGACTTTCAATTGTCGACTAGCGTACCTCACCACTCTTCCTTCTTGCATCAAGGCCGCTTCAAACCCCATACCACAAGCATCATTATATATTGTGAATGCTTTCGTACCATCGGGTAATACCAAAACGGGCGCACTAGTTAATGCCTCCTTTAGTTTAATAAAAGCATCCTCACACTTCGCATCCCATAAGAAAATAAAATTCTTCTTAGTGAGGCTGATCAGAGAAGCAGAGATCTTCACGAAGTCCTTAAGAACTTCTGATGGTAGCTTGCTAAGTCAAGGAAACTCTTCATTTTCATGGTATTCTTCGGCACATGCTAATCCTTAATTGCAGCAACTTTATTGGGATCGACCGCCATCCCGCTTCCTGAGCCAATGTGTCCTAAAAAGCGTACCTCCTCTCACCAAAAGCGTCGCTTCAAAAACTTCGCCTTTAGCTTATGGTCATGGAGTGTATTGAGAACTTCTTCTAATGTAACCTATGCTCCTCCTTGCTCTTTGATTTGACTAAAATGTCATCCACAAATACCATAATGAACTTGTTAAGCAACCCTCTGAAAACTCGACGCATTAGATCAACAAAGTAGGCTAGTGCATTAGTAAGTCCCAAGGGCATGACTAACCACTCATAATGTTTATCGAATATACGAAAAGTAATCTTCTAGTTAATATCCTCGACTAGACGCAACTGGTAGAATCTGGTAGCCAAATCATCCTGTAAGAAATCTTTCACTACAATCAACTGATCAAAGAGACCGTTTATACGTGGCAGTGGATACCGATTTGTAACAACCCGAATTTTAAGTAATAATTAATTGAAGTTAATAATAGTGATTTAATTAAATAAATTATAATTTATTAAATAAATTATAATTTATTAAATAAATTATTTTAAAAATTACGTAACAAAAAGGTTTTAGATTGTGAAAATAAAATATTTAAATTTAAATAAGTTGAAATATGAAGATAATATTTTATAAAATTAATGCAACTGAAATATAATATTGGCATGGAAAATAAGTAATTTTTAAATGGAAATTAGTATTTATTTAAATAAAATAAAAATAGTTTAGAAAAAAGTAATAAGAAGAAAATAAAAAAATATAAAATGAAGTATATTTTTAACTTAGCCCAATATCCTCAAGCCCAAGCCCAAAATTTTAAATTTAGAATTTTCTCTATCCAGACCTTTCTTTGTTTACTGGTTACCACTTACACTACTTCATCTCTTCTCTTTTATCATCCTTAATTAATTAAAGAAACCCTCTTCTCTTTGAAATTTACAACTAAATCAAATAAATTGTTTAAAATCTTCAAATTTGAATATGTTTATCTCGATACATGTATGCATCTTTGGCATGTAGCAAATCGAGTTTCGTAGTGACGGTGTTGTGATGTGTGCGTGCGTACGAAAGGGAAGAGGAAGAGGGAGGACCAATGTTCATGTGAGTGTTTCTCACTCACGCACCTATGTTTTAATCATATAAATCATATTTATAGTTTGGATTGATGATTGATGATTGAGTGAATATCAAGTTTGTATTTTGAATTGGAGGAGAACGGTTGAAAGGGAGGAAAAGATCGCTTGAATCAGCGATCGCTTGCACATTTTGGCTGCGACCGTTCGTGCACAATTTTTGTGCGTGTGTGCTTGTGTGCTTTTGTTTATTTAATTTATTATATATATATATATTATTAAAGTAAAAAAATTTATTAAATAAAAGATATTATATAGATAAATATATACTTTTTATGTGGGAAAAGTTTTATTTTAAAATTAAATATTTTGATAGATTTGAATTATGTAATTATTATAAAAAAATAATTTGGATTTAAATAATTATTTAAAAGGTTATAAATTTTCTAGAAAAATATTAAGTAAATTTTAGACAATATTTTATGGGTTTTAAACTGTATATTATACATTCAAATATAATACAAAGTTTTAAAATTATAGTTTTATGAATTTGGAAGAACAAGAAATTGGTTTGGATATTAAATAAATTATTCCTTTGTAATTAATTATAGAAAATTATGAAATAACATTAATGATCGATATTTGGTATTATAATAAAGTGTCTTAAGTATAGAAATAAGGTTTTAATAGTAATTTATTAATTTAGGGGTTCTATTTGATAAGAATTAGTTATTTTATATATATAGGTTTTATAAATGATTTATTTACATATAAAATGCTTTTCTGATTAATATTTAGACATTTTAAAGTTTAGTCAATTAATAATATGATTGCTTATGAATTATGAAAGTAAAAATTATATATATATATATTAGAATATTCAATTTAAATGTTTAAAGAAAGTTTTTTTTGAAAATTATTATTATTATCTCATATCTAAATTAAATTGGGACTCTATATATGATTTCTATATTTTCTGATTGCTTATTTTCCAATACCGATTTTGATACTGTGAGTGATTCAACATTTATATAAGTTTGATGATTTTAAGATGATACATGATGACATCCTTGATGTGATTTTGTAGTATTTAATGCCGTGTGATCGGAAATCTATATAAACAAGATTATAATACCATTTGGGATAAGGCATTCAGTAATATATCTTCGGTTATTCATTGGACTCGTCATATAGAATATTATGGAGATTGAGTGTAGTTTATAAGTAGTAAATAAACATTTGAATATTACGCAATGGTATGGGATGTTGTTGTGATATTTATTCCATTATTCATTGTAAGTAAATGACACTCTCGTGATAGGAATAGTGTTATGTATGTGAGATGATACACGTAGTGATGAGTATGGCTTTGTGCTTACATGTATCGAGTATGGCTTTATGCCTAACGATGAGCAAGACTTCGTGTTGTTATGTATTAGTTCTATATGCCACTGTTATGATGTACTCCATTTATTTGCATTGGAGAGGACAAATGGCAAGAATCTACCTTACCGGCCTGATCATAGGATCACACCCCAGATTTGTGACACTCTTTATTTTTGTAACTTTGTGCTGTTGCTCCGTGCATTTGCTCCTATTTCACATAGGCTAGTAGTCTATTACCTATAGGGGCTAGAGTCGAACATGACTATTTAGTTCTCACATTGGCGAGCAATCGGTAGATACATGCCATGATTCTGTGACGGTAACTAAGACTGTAGAGACTTTGTGTCTCTAGAGCTTGCTTTATGCTATCAGTCTGCCTTTTGGTATTGATGGAGTAGTAGTTTTGCATATACTATTGATACACCTCACTTTAGTATAGAGATGGGCTATGTGACCCACATATTATTATATTTATATGGCTCTTCTTAAGACTTCGTGTTTGTTGCATAGCCATATCCCTTCACGATTTATTGAGATAGTTATATCTATGAGAAGATGAGATTATACTTGAGATAGTCATCTTGTGTATAATAGATTCTCATATTACTATTCATATTGATAGGCAGTCCATCCTATCCTTCATATAGTAATGATGATGTTTTATTTATTGTGATTAAGAGATAAATTTGGGCAATGCTACATGCTAGCCTAATTATACTTGGTGACATCTCACTTATTGATATTGTTGGATCTTGATGATGATTTTTGGATATGTATGATTCACCCATTTGTGTTGATTTTGTTAGTTCTAATTTGATGTGTTTCTATATGGGTGATGACATATTTTGATATCTGAGCTGGTTACTTTGTATGGTATTGAGTTATTCATGTGACGTGATGCTTTGATGGTTACTTATGATATTATAATTGTATTTCATGCACATGTTTCCATAAGTTATATATTTATTGACAAGTTGTTTGATGATTTGAGTATCTTTGGTAGTGTTACCATATTATTAACTTTGTTTATATTGTGTTTCCATATTATAGATTCTTGATTAGATAATGTCTGTACCATGTGTTATTTATGTAATAATCGGGTCAGTCCGAGACATTTCAGGTACATGGACTACATGACCAACATGTGTTTTAGTGGGCTTAGAGGATATTTATATTAGGATTGTTATATGATATTTGTATGACATTAATTCACTATATATATTTGATACATAGTTGTATATTGATTATCTATCACATTATATTCATATAGTTGATATTTGAGATGAGTTGTACTTTTATTGTATTATATATTATATGTTATCGCTGCAATTCTGTTCTGTATTCTCTGATATTTATTATATATTATGCATTGTTCTGTCTTGAAGGCACACGTGTTTATTGCTTTGTACCAATACTGTGTACGTATAGAAGAGATATTTAATTAATGTTTTAATACGCACCAGTGTTGGTCCAAGATAATATTCATGTGTATTCCCCATGTAGCTACTTTCTTCGTATCATCTGATGATTTTACTCAGTACTACTCTTCGGTAGTATGGGTATAGAGGTGGGGTGTTTCATTTTGTATTAGAGCGAGGTTAGAACAATACACAGTATATATAAGAAATAGTCAAGACCTTAGAGTCCTTGACCTATTAGGTTTGTTGGATAGTTCCCTATATTAAGGGGTTATGTTTGTGTGTGTATAAGTGTGTGTATAGGATGATTACTAGGGTAATCATCGAGGGTCGTGTTTGATACTTTAAAAGATTATATAATTACTTTTCGTGTATTTCTTAGGAGTATATGATAATAAAGGTTAGAGTAGCAAGGACGAAAGGAGTTAGTCCAACCTATAGTGTTTACATTTGTATTGAATATTATGTTTTGTGTGGCTTAGTATTACATTGTTATGTTTTGACTTGGCATTGTATTATGGTATTTTGATTGATGATAACCAGAGTGCGCAGTGGAAACCTGATGTATATTTCTGCTGAGTGCATTGGTTGTAGTTTCTTATGTTTGTCTGGTTATTGGATATCATTACTATTGAATTTAATTTTGAATATAGCTTCGTGAACATTTGAATGTATTTATCAAAGTTGTGAAATGAATTCAAATATTGATTTACTTTTATTATAAACAAATATGAATGGTGTTTGTTTGATTTTATAAAATTCTTATTTGAATTAGTTTATTGATTTGTATTATTATATTTGTGTGTTTGTTTAAGGCTGTTTGAAATTTTCTTAAAGTTATTAAGTGTTTGTTGGTATAATGACTTTTAGGATATAAATAAAGCTCATTATTATTAAATGATTTTGAAAGCCAAGCGAATGTTTTAATTAGAAATCTTTTTCGAAAGTATAAATTATAAATATATTATTGAGTTAAGGTTTAAAATAAATTAATAAAGGTTTTATTGAAATAAATATATTAAATAATTTATGAAAGCAACACTTATAGACATTTTTGAAATAAAATTGTGTAAATATATTCGTCTAGTGGGTTAAGAACTCTGATCCATGCGTTTGGCAAACGTTATCAATGGGATTCCTAAACACTAGAACGAGACATTTGGATACGATGTTTTAGAACGAAATAAATAATTTATGGTAAATTAAAGTAAATTATTAAGATAAATTAATGTTTGAAACCTACATTTGAAAAGGTTTTGGAAATAAGAGTTTATATTTATTATTTGGGAAAATGTATTTTAAAAGATATTTTGTATGTTTTGATATATTTTTAGCGATATTTGCAGCTATTAGATATTAGTGAATAACTGAGATCGTTGGTAAGGCTGTATTAATTATGTGGTCAATATTGCAATCAACTGATATTAGTATTTACTATAATAAATAGCGAGGCAGCATTGCTATATTTTTAGAATGTTTGGGAATTTGAAAGTATAATTTATAGATTTGATGGAACTTCTAGCATAATTATAAATAACTAGATGTTATAAAGTTCTAGAATTCTAGATTGAAAGAATATATATAATAAATTAAGAAGTTAATTTTCTTTGTAATGTAGAATGGTAATGATTTATATATAAATGTATAGATGTATGGGTAAATAAATTTCGAAGTATTAATGGATGCTGTATGGAAGAAATATAGTAAAATTTAGGGTGTGTGTATTGTGAATTATGAAGTATGTTTTAAAAGTAATTTTACGAGTTATGTGTTGAAAATTTTATAGTTTAAGCGCTTTGAATTTATGGACATTAGATATTATTGAAATTATATATATATATATATATATATATATAGTTTTGAAAATTTATTGGAATAAAGAAAGTTTTATTTTGAAAAATGTTATAGTAATTTTTAAAAAGATGAAGAATAAATAAAATATTATTTTTTATTGTGCATTAGAAGGAATTATGTGGTATTTTGAATAATTGAAAGAGATTTATATAAGTTTTTGTAAATATTAAAATATATTGCAATAAAGTAATCTATGTATTATAAATGAGTGTAATGAAATTGTAATATTAAAATAGATTTGGGAAGTTGATACGGAAAATTTGGAAATGTAAATTGTTTTAAAGGTTATTGCTATTAAATATTTTCAAGTAAAAAAGGAGAATTTCATTTTGGTTACAAGTATTACTAAATGATAAAGGATGGAGTATTTAATTTTGAAATTTGATAAAGCACGGGTTTTGACAATTTTACTTTTTGATGAAAGAGAAAATTGTCCGATAATAAAGTATTTCAAAGTACAAAATTTTCTAAAATTTAATAAGTTATTTATTTGAGATTTATTTTGATAAGTAATATAGAATTATCTTTGAAGTGTTAAATTTTGAGAATAAGTTTAAAACATCCCTCAAATATCACTTCAAAAAGAGTAAAATGTTTAAATAAATTTATTGAAAGAGTTTGTAAAATAGTACTTGGAAATAATTTTGCTATAATAAGATATTTGAATCAAGAAAATATATTGGAAGGTATTTTATTAAATAGAGAAATGAGATTTTAGTAGAAAATTTATTAATAAGATTTTGGCTTTTGTTAAAAATATTGTAAAGATTACTCAATGAATTTTTTTATTTTGAATCATGTTTGATTTGGAATGAAATGAAATCCTTGAAAAATATATAATTTTTAAAAAGTGAATTATTTAAATAAAGTATTTTGTAATTTTGAAAAGTAATTTTTACTTTTGGTAATTGTTTGAAATTTAAAAATGAATTGGAAGTGCCATTAACTTGTTATAGATTTTTTCTTATAGAAAATTGCGAGGATGCAATTTACCTAAAGGGAGAAGTCTGCAACTCTAATTCAAAACTGAACATGAAAATTTTGTTTCATTCGGCTCCTTTATGGAAAATTGAGGTATTTCCAGAAACAAAAATCAAATCCATAACACCTTGGACTCGACGGCTCTCCTAAGGTTCCATTAACTGGGATCCCTGGGGAAGAGGATCAAGTTGGCCCTTGCGAATAGCTTGATGCACTATCTCCCTTCAACCCTTTGCTTTGAGAAAAATGTGGCAAAAGGAAGGAAAATCCATGGACAAACCCCATCGTCTCCAACCCGTAGGAACTACGAGATTTTAAGTAATAATTAGGTTAAGTTAATAATAGTGATCTAATTAATGAAATTGGAATTTGAGGATTTATATACCAAATTGGTTTATAAATTATGTAATAAAAAGGATTTAGATTGTAAAAATAAGATATTTAAATTTAAATAAGTTGAAATATGAAGATAATATTTTATAAAAGTGATGTAACTGAAATATAATATTGGCTCGGAAAGAAGTAATTTTGAAATGAAAATTTGTATTTCTTTAAATTTAATAGAAAATAGTTAAGAAAAAAATAATAATAAGAAAATAATATAAAAAATAAAAAAGTGAGTATATTTTTAACCTAGCCCAATCTCCTTAAGCCTAAGCCTACACTTTTATATCTAGACTTCTGTCTTTTTCAGACATTTCTTTGTTTACTGGTTACCATTTACACTACTTCTCCACTTCTCTTTTATCATACTCAATTAATTAACCAAACCCTCTTCTCTTTGAAAATTAGAATTAAATCAAATAAATTATTTAAATCTTCATATTTGAATATGTGTATCTCGATACTCGTATTGCAACTATGGCAAGAAGCAAACTAAGTTTTGTTGTGACGGTGGTGTGCTGTCTACATGCGTACGAAAGGGAAAAGGAAGGGGAGGTGCAACATTCGAGTGAGTTTTTTTCACAAATGCATCTACGCTATAATTATATAAATTTATATATATATATGTGTGTGTGTGTGTGGATTGGATTGATGATTCGGTGAATATCAAGTTTGTGTTTTAAATTGGAGGAGAACAATTGAAGGGGAAGGAAAAGGTCACCTAAATCGGCGATCTCCTATATATTTTCTGTAAAGACCCGCCAATTTATCACTTTGATAAATTATATTTATTTTTAAATTTATACAAATAAAAGGATAATATTGTTTCAAGTGATAATAAGTAATAGTAATCTTATTTTGAATAAATATTTAAATAAAATATTTTCCTCGAAATCCATATCGATAAGATATCATTAAATTTAAATAATTGATTTATTTGATTTTAAATAGAGATTTAATGATTTAATAATTATTTTAATTATCCAAATAATTATTTTGTTTGTAGAGCCGAGTATGCTGGAATTTAATAATGGTAACAATTTCGGCTAAGATTGATAAGTTTACATGCAAATGTTTTCAAAGATATGTCACTAAAAATAATATCAAGTATTTTTACGTAAGAATGTTTTGGTTATCGTAAGGTAAAAACCTGTTCCGTGTTAATGTGCGGCATGGTCTTATGAGATACCTTTTTATTATCAAAACACGTATCTTTGAGTTCGCACACCAGTCCAATGACTGACCCGGAGTTTATTTTCCTTTCACTTAAACTCTAGGTGCCCTAATTTTCCCCGGGTAGCCTAGTAGTCAGGTTTAGTTTAGAAGACAGTTGGATGGAGCTCGAAGCTTGGAGTCAGAAGATTTTATAAAGATTTAGGTTTATTTCCACCACACTCTTGTACTATAGTATTCCGCATTTGTAAGAACATGAATTTATACCAGTCCATATTTTTTACTCTAATAAATGTATTTTAATTTCCGTTGTAAAGTTTTTATTGAAATAACATATGTGAGATTCTGTTCTGTCTTTATTTTTATTTCTTACCCTTGAGAATCCGCTTCTCCGGCACTTAGATTTACGACACGTGAATACCGAAGATGTATTAGTGTAGATTTTTGAGAGTCGAAGAAATAGGTCCTCACATCATGGTATCAGAGCTTAGGTTGAGCAAATATCAGAGCCTGATAATGGTAAAAGACTCATCAGAAATAGGGTTAGTAATGCCCTAGGATGAGTAATTCATTAGAGATAGAGTTAGTAACACCCTAGAATGAGTTTGAGTATATATGAGCGCGTATTTGTAATATCATATACAAATGAATTTGGTTTTATATGAAATCATTTTTACCTAATATATATATATATATATATATTGAAAAGAAAAGAATATTTTGGTAAAATTTTCAAATAGTTTTCGAAATGATAAACATTTTTTACAAAAAATCTTAAAAGCCATCTTTAGAAATAAATTTCAAAACATTTTCTGAGTATTGACCAAACCTCTCTACCCAAGAATATGCTAGCAATTACCCACTACTTATGTCTAAAAGAATAATTGTTTGCCTTGTAGAAACCATATGGGGCATGTTACGTGAAAGGGGTGTCTTCTAGAGCGAGTTGGGGAAGAAGGATAGCCTCATTATTCTCTCTAGCGATAAAGAGGAACAGCCAGAATATCCGCCTAGCAATGGTAGGTTTCCAATCGAAGGAGAATATGCCCCGTACACTTAGAGGGGTGAAGATGGATACCCTAAAGCCGGAATGCTTATACCGCCCCCAGCTCCAGAAGTAATTATGATCTCCAGCGATGATGAACCCAGGCAGGCCTTGGAGGAGAATTGGATAGCAGATCCCGCTAGCTCCATTTTGGAACCAATAAAAGAGATTGAGCTAATGGAAGAAGAATCAGAACCCATGGTAGAGGAAATAGAGCCAATGGAGGAAGAATCAGAGCTGATGGAAGACCTAGACGCTATCATATCAAGCGAATTTAGCAATGTAATATGGGATATGGACGGGGAGCATGTCGTATGGCAGGAAGGATCATCCAATTCATACATAAACTGGAACAGGATAGGAAGCAACAGTGAAGAAGCAACTGAAGAAGAAGAGGAGGAGGTCAAAGAATTTGAGAACCCATGGTAGGAAAATATGCCAGGCTTGGAAGAGGTAGAAGAAGGAGGAGTCATTCCTAGAATACCAATAGGCATGGGATATGTCCTATGGAACCAGCCATGACTACCCCAGGTAATAGGAGAGATACCAAAAGAAGACGGCAATGAGGCCGACGACGAAATGGATAGCGATGAAGAAGTAGAAGGTGAAGTGATGATTGATCTAGGATGTTGGAGTCCACCATTATCTTCGAACTCGGAAGAATAGGAGTAACATTTGGGGAATGAAGGATAATTCTAGTATGTATGAGTATAGATGGGATGTTTATTTTTGATTTAGTGTTTTGAATTGTATTAATGTAAGAAAGGGGAAATTTTCTTTTTGGACCCAAGCTTCGAAATTTTTTAGATGATGTAAGCATGTGAGAATTTATAATATGATGTTTTCTTAACTTCTCATTAATACGGATCTTTAAAATAAATATTTAAAGTTATTAATGAATGATTTTGGATTTGTAGTAAAAGATGTTTTAGCAACATTTGTTTTTAAACCCTTTAATGACACTTTAGAAGAAATTTTATGAGTATATTTAAATCTTTAATAATGAGATTTTAAAGATAATAAAAAATATTGGAATCTTTTATATAAAGATAGAAATATTACGAGTTCAAATTATAAAAAAGAGAAGTTCATTATAACAATGTTTTGGTAGTAATTGATTTAATCACTTTGATTGTATTTTGAAGTAAGAAAACCTTGTTAAATGTAATTATAACATTTGAATAAGTATATGAATACTTTTAAGTATTAAAAATGGTATAAATAAAGAGAATATATATAAAGGAAGTATCAATTAAAATAGAAATATAATTGATAAAGAAAGTTTTAAATAAATACAGAATATATTCACAGTTGATATTAGCTAAAGGAAGTTTATGGTGATGCATCAATTTAATGAATTATTTTAAAAATAAGTTTTCCAGGAAACCACTAAGATAAGTTTAGAAATGTAATATAAAAAGATATTTATCTTTCGAAAAGAAATGCATCTTTAAGTAGAAATATTTCGAAATAAATAAAAATGTAAAATGGTTATGTATAAAGAAGTATCTTTATAAAAGTTTGAATAAAGAATGAAAGTTATATGAAATGTTTTCAAAAAAAAAATTGAAAGGTTAATAAATACATATGAAGTATGTGGATTATTTCATCGCATAATTTGGTCTAAGATTCGAGTACAGAACTTTGATGTGTTTGACACTTGTGCGAAAAAGGATTTATCACTCGATTTTTGACGGCGAACATTGATGTTGATTTGTGGTTAGATGCTTGAGTTTTATATCATAGTTGAGAGCGATGCAAGGAGAACTAAAGTTCTGATCAGAAAGCCTGGTCAGAGTCCGCACTAAAGGATCGGGGAATCAATACTAGTTCGGAAGTAAAAGTTATGGATTCGAATAGAAGATCGAATCGGATATTGTGTACAAGTGATCTATATACATCGTACGTGCGTAATTTTAAAAATAAATGTTTTGGACAAACCTTTAGGTTTTTTTGATTAATTTCGAGGACGAAATTCTTTTAAGGAGGGGAGCCTGTAACGTCCCGCCAATTTATCACTTTGATAAATTTTATTTATTTTTAAATTTATAAAAATAAAGGTTAATATTGTTTCAAGTGATAATAATTAATGGTGATCTTATTTTGAATAAATATTTAAATAAAATATTTTCTTCGAAATCTATATCGATAAGATACCATTAAATTTAAATAATTGATTTATTTGATTTTAAATAGAGATTTAATGATTTAATAATTATTTTAAATGATGATAATTCATTTTGAATAGTTATTAAGTGATAATAAATCATTTATAATAATTTTATAAAGAGATATAACTGATTTGAAAATATAAGAAAAAATTGATATCGCTTTGTCGGTATAATAGCAATTATCATAAATAATGTTTATTATTAATTTATATGGTTTTATAAATGAAACGTGATCATTTCAATTTATTAATAATGATTAGAAATTTATTTTAAAATTTTGTTTACAAAAAAATGTACGTTAAAGTATAAGTGAAAATGTGACCGGGAATCGATTCTCCGATTGGCAACAATTTATCGAACGAAAGTTGTTCGAAATCAATGCAATGTTGTTTATATTTCATGTACACATATATAACATACAAATGCATCCGCTAACATGCACATGAACATATGTCTACATACATATATACTTATACACTTAAAAATACATACATAATATAAAATATATATAACATATTTTAAGCAAGCTTCCTCCTTAAGCTTACATAAGTCAACATATGCATACATGAAGTGAATGAAGTGATGGGTACATGGGATAGAGGGGTTTTTCCATGCCTATGGGAGGGAGAGCTGTGTTGGAGAAGCATTAAAATGGTGATGCAAAAGGTGATGTGTGCATGTCTTCTTTTACACTCTCCTTTTCCTATAAATACCTTACCATCTTCTCTTCATTTTCATTCCTTTTCTTCTTCATATTTTCTAAGCTTCGTCTTCCACTTTAATGGCCTCCTCCTCTAAATAAAATAATGAGAAAAGGTTATGGAAAAATATTGGCTAAAAATATACACATGTATATATTATCGATCCACTTCAAAACCAAGCTAAAACACCTCCTCTTCCTCTTGCAAACCCACGACCATCCACCATCACCACCATGGCTGAGCCCTTCCACCTCTTCCAAGTTTGGCCGTGCATATCTGGAGGTCTTAGGATCGATTCCATAAGCTCCGGTGCGATAGTAGCGGAGCTATAACCGATTTAAAGTTAGATCGTTTGAATCTATGGTGAGAACTCCTAAACTACTATACTATATTTTGGATGATGATATGATGTTTGCAATAGTTGTTTATTATGCTTTGATCATCAAGTTTGGATGTTTTCATATGAATGTTGAAAATATATGCAAGTCACGGAAATACACGTCGATAAGCACAAAGGAAATCACTTTCCTTGAATTAATAAAACGGTGTGTATGGAATGTTAAACCTCCTTAAAAATGGTTTAAACTAATTTTGAAATATTTTATAAATATTTAAAAGTGTTTTGGTGAAGTTTGAATGAGAAATGAAAATTTAGTCAAAAATGGGCGCATCGCGTAACGGTAGTTCACGATTTCGCGTCATAAGAGCCAAACGTGTGTAAAGAATGGAATATAGCTCAGAATTCTTCGAGATAAGAATTTACCGAACCATTATATCCATAGTTTTCCAACGAAGAAAGAAAATCGAGATTTCGATAAGTAGATTTTGAGTTATGAGTAAAACAAGCTTTTTGACAAATCGCAGTTTTGCAGTTTGGAATCCAAAACTGGATTTCTTTGAAAATGATGTTTTAAAATTTTTTAAAAATATGGAATAAATCTTACAAATCTTTTATAATGTTTTAAAAGTGATTTGAGTAATAAAAATTGAATTTTCAAATAATAAAAAGTCGTTTTGATCAATATAGCTTTAAAATGCACTTTCTGCGGCACTTTTCTATAATCTTTGAAACGTGGTTTTAAACTTAACAATTCTTTTCTAAATTTAAATTAAACACCATCTTGATTTTATAGAGATGGTGTTAAAGCCCAAAGAGGGAACTTGTACTATTCGTGGAATTTAAAAGGGGATTTCGCTGTTATTCCGCCCATAGTATTTGTTGAATACGAGAATTGACATTGAGTAGAATTAGATGATTTATATAGATTATGCTCACTTAATATATATTGGTTTTGGATTAACATCATAGATAACATGGTGTTAACTGAATCAAAATTATGAGTTTTGAATTAAGAAATCATTATTACGATTTAAATGAAATAAATTGGAAATGTTTTCCTAAGTGAAAAATGAAATGATTTCGAATTATTTAGAGTTAAAAAGGGTTTTAAGTAATCAAAGTAATTGATAAGAGAGTTTTAATAATTATGTATATACTAGAAAGAATGTCTTAGAAATATATATCTCCAAAAGAGATTTTGATAAAAAGAACTTAATCAATTAAAGAATGATTCCCTATTCATAGAACCTCTTTTTATCGATGATTGGTTTGAATGAACCGGGGTTGGATCTAGGGTAAATCCCTATCCGAAAATCACTTCGAACCAATATATGCGTTCGAAAAATGACGACATGATAAAGAAAATGAAGGATGAAGACCGAGGATTTTCGAGGTGAAAGGACTGCTTGTAGATAATTATGGTTAGCTCCCAAATACTAAGGTAGTAATGGTCCCTTCATTTCTGAAAATATTTGGGTTTCGTTTAGCACGAGGATTTGGTAGGAGGGAGCCTTCGGTTTCGTTCAGTCATAAAATGAACTTGTATGGACGGATGTCTGACGTTGCATTCTTGAGATATCATCGTTGACTTTTATAAATATACATATGTTTGGTGGCGGAGAAGGAAACTTCTCTTAGCTTAACACCCTTCTCTAAGACGTATGATCTCGGAGGTTGTATGTTTGTGGAAGTCAATAGTGATCGATGGAATGGCAGTGTGGCATTAAAAGAAAGATGATGTGTGTTCGAACCGGTTAAATCTCCATCGGATTGGAAAATAGCCGATCGAATTTAATTAAAAATAACCGCAAGCGCATGACGTACAATGATAGTACGTTGCGAGTACGGGTCGATCCGCAAGGAATTGTTTAGATTTATAAATTTTCTATTCAATTAAATTAAACCAAGATTTGAAGTTGTGTTAAGCTAGAAAATGTAAGAAAATTAACAAAAGAAAATGGATAAAAATATGAGAGTAGAAGGCAATTTAGAGGCAATGTCCTTCTCTAGATCACATAA
Organism: Allium fistulosum; assembly: GCA_030737815.1. Taxonomy (NCBI): domain Eukaryota; kingdom Viridiplantae; phylum Streptophyta; class Magnoliopsida; order Asparagales; family Amaryllidaceae; genus Allium; species Allium fistulosum. The sequence goes on from CM060903.1 coordinate 858,742,155, forward strand.
ATCAACATATATGAAATTATGATCTCTCTTTTGGTCATTAGTGAATTTAGTTGATATGTTTATCAATAAGTATGGAATATTTGTGGTATTAATTAGCCCAATATAAACCATCAAACTTTAACATACCTACTAAACCACTTCTTAACTCTCATGAAAATTGCAATGAAATTCAAAATAAAATCTATTCTAAACATGGCCTATTAACTATTGATTAGAAATATAGACCATCAAATTTTGATTTTAACATTCACTTCATTACCATAATTATATGTAGATGAAGAGGTAATTTGTGTTTTGTTTTTTAAGCACAGCATATTTGGTGTCAACAATATTGGCTATCAAATTCAAAGCTAAACAACAAAATATTTACCACATTCTATCATTTCCATTCAGCACAATAAGAGATCAATAATTATCAAAATGTTGAAGCTATATGATGAAGAGAGCTTCATTACCCCTAAATTGAAGGGGTTTAGCCTCTCATATTTATTATCATATCAACAATTGTAGCATTCAACATACAAAAAACAAGAGAAAAAAGAGAGCAAAGTAAAAAGAGAAATAATTAAACTAAAATAAAAGGTAATCTACTTGCAGGAACAAAAGATCTACACTAATAGCATGAAAGGAAATAAACAAGAAAAGAGAAGAGCATGTATTAAAATTACATAAAAAAATTACATAAAAGAAAATGGCTAAGTAGCCATGAAGAAGAAAGAGAGTTTTTATTTGTGAGCCTCCAACTAAACTAACTAAGAAGAGGCTAAAGAGGCTAATCGAGGAAAGATTACATAAACATATGGGGTATTTATACATGTTTGGAAACCCTAATCCATTTTTTGGGAACCACCCAAACTACCCTTGAGGAAGTGTGGCCACCAAGTTATCATTAGCATGAAATAATCATCCATTAAATGTGCATGTAACTTTACTGGCCTTTTAGCATGTGCATTTGCTCCTAATTTGTACATCATGGTAAGTTGGTAGGTGGGGTCCTTCATGTTTCATGAAATGAATTATTTCCATCTTCATTCCCTTGTTTCCTCTTGTGCATGCATATTTTCCATGAAGCCACTTGTAATTTCCATCCAATTTTCCTACAAATAAAACTAAAATGTGGAAATAAATATTCTCAAATTAATATATGCCCAAAAATGACCATTTTGCCCCTATATGAAGATGAATATATGATGATTTGAAAATAATTTGAATTTTGGTTTAAACATGTTAAAACACCCTATATGCTTATTTATTTAATTAAATTCAATAAAATATGGAAATAAAAATATAAACATTTACATGCACATCAAATAGCCCCACACTTATCTTTTTATTTGTCCTCGAATAAACTAAAAACTAAGATATATCCACTTTCGTAGGGAGCACGATTGCATTGAGCGTATGCAACAAGCCGTTAAACCTTTAGGTGTCCCTAGTAGGATGAGTGTTGTCTCATGAGGGCTTTCAGCGGATACTACCCACAAAATCCAAATGCAAAGTGAAAAATTCCTAAATGCAAGATTTATTTACAAAGATATGGATGCAGGTTTTTGAAAATATTTACAAATGAATGATTTACTTTTAAATCAACATGAATAAGTTAAATATAAGTTCTGGTCATTATCTTGAAAATTTAAGTCATTTACTCGTCAAAACTTCCAATAAAAACTAATTTATCATAACAAATAGACTCTAGTTTAGCTAGTTGTTTCTGACAACATAGTGCAGCTATGAAATGGATCCATGGTTGATTTTCAAAGTTTATCAAAGTGGTGTTTTCATTTCTTTTGAATAACAAGTCAAATCATATAAGTTAAAATAGTGCTTGGATTCCAATTGCTCACTCTCTCTTAATTGTAAATTTTATTGATATTAACAATATTTACATATGCCCAACTTGGAAAACTGACGCCAGATATATTACCCATTCACTACCTTTCGGGCTTACATGTGGGGAATACAGAGCGTGGCGGGTGAACACATGAGTGTGAACACCTATCGCTTGTAGGCATTATTAATTAAAGAATTTTTATTTACATACACCTAACTCAGATAAACTAAGGCCAGATATACCGATCGTGCACTGCCTTTCGGGCTTACGTGAGAAGGGTACAGAGCATGACGAGTATACACACTTGCGTGTGAACATCTGACTCTAGGTGTTACTAAAAAAATATACATATATACAAAAAAAAATTCGTTTTGTTTTGTTTTGAAGGGAGAGTTTTGCAAAATTATCTTACCACCATTTAACTTAGAAGATAAAAAATGTTGTACTATTTTTTTAAATCCACCACTTTTTAAAACAAAAATTTTCAGTTAGGATATACTTCATAATTAACACACATGAACCTTCCTATATAATAGTTAAACCATCATTATTTGTAACCAAACTTTAATTTATTTTTATTGAGACAAACAACTTTTCAAAAATTTCAATTTAATTAACCAAAACCATATATTTATCCTATAGCGTTTCTTTAAAAATAAATCAAAATGGTTTAAATTTTTGTTCTTTTGTTTTTAAGATTTTTGTTTTTAAATTTTGGAAATAAAATGTAAAAATAAACCATGAAAAATTAAAAATTACCATGAAAAAATAAATTTGAAGACGAGACTACCCCCCACACTTGATTTTGACTATGTCCCAATGGTCAACCTAAGTGGAAGGAGAAAAATAAAATAAAAATATGACCTATATTTACATGAGAATGAAACAGTTATTATTTACAAGACATCAGAAAGTATACAGTTAAAGAGTAAATAAAACGGTCTTCTAGAGACCAATTCATTTGTCTCGTCAAGTATGAGAGACACAGCTTAAGCTCAAAAAACAAAATCATAAAATATTTCGAAGTTGAATGTTGATTTGGAAAAACGAATCTCGTTTTATTGAAAACCGTATGAGTTGTTTTATTTTCGATGATTTTTTGGTTAATAGAACAATTGGTTGAAGTTCAAGTTTATTTCACCAAATTGAAATTCAAATTTATCATTGAAAACTTCTTCAAAATTATTGATTTCAAAATCAAAATGATGATTTAAATCTTCCACTTCAGAATTTAACAACTCATTTTCGAAAAATCCAAAAAATTTGTGTTCATTAAATTCGTCTTTATTTTGTTGGATTATCAACAACTTCATTGCATGTATCAAAATCCAAAGTTGTTGTATTCAAATTTTCGAAATTAGAAGAAGGAAGATCGAATTTTAAATTTGGTTCACACTTTCAAAAGAATTGAAATCCAACTCAATTACTGAATTTTCAACAACTTCATTAAGATTTTTGTTTTCAATTTCAAAAGTTGTTATTTGAAAATCGTCGATTTGGTTAAAAGGTGGATTATCACTTGACTCGTCACACAATGGAATTTGATTTTGTTGCTTACGTTGTTTTATAAAGGTTTCAAACAAAAAATCCATGTGATCTTTGTGAATTTCGTCCATTTGTTCAACAAAATCAAATTTATAATTATTAGCTTGATAATTTTCAATTTGAATTTGTTGAGAACAAAAATTGTCCATTGAACAATAATCGAGATTATTCTCATTTCCAAAATTATTTGGAAAGTGGTTCACATTTTCGTTTTGATTTTGAAATTCATTTTAGAGTTTGAAGTTGTATGGGCATGAGTTATAATCAAAATCATTTGAATTTTGGAGTGAATTCAAATTTTGATTATTTTGAAATTCTTGACTTGAGTTGTTGCACAAATATGAATTACACAATTCATTTATCATTTGATTTTGTGGTGTAGAGAGTTCAAGTAAAGATGAAATCGTTTCAATACTCTTTTCAAGATTTGAGGGTTGGTCATTATTTTGACAATTTTGTAGTTCAAAATTTGAATTGTTTGTATAATAGTTTTCATTGAAATATCCATAAGAATTTTGTGTGAAATTATATGGATTATATTGATTTTCACAACTATTGTAAAATTCTAGCGAATATGGAAATTCAGACATCTTCAAGAATGGTTTTTTTTGGACCAAAACTTGTTCGAACCGGCTAAATCTCCATCGGATTGGAAAACAACCGATCGAATTTAATTAAAAAAACCCGCAAGCGCACGACGTATAATGATAGTACGTGGCAAGTACGGGTCGATCCACAGGGAATTGTTTAGATTTTTAAATTTTCTATTCAATCAAATTAAACCAAGATTTGAAGTTGTGTTAAGCTAGAAAATGTAAGAAAAATAACAAAAGAAAATGGATAAAAATATGAGAGTAGAAGGCAACTTAGAGGCAGTGTCCCTATTTAGATCATGGTCATTAGTGAATTTAGTTGATATGTTTATCAATAAGTATGAAATATTTGTGCTATTAATTAGCCCAATATAAACCATCAAACTTTAACATACCTACTAAACCACTTCTTAACTCTCATGAAAATTGCAATGAAATTCAAAATAAAATCTATTCTAAACATGGCCTATTAACTATTGATTAGAAATATAGACCATCAAATTTTGATTTTAACTTTCACTTCATTACCATAATCATATGTAGATGAAGAGGTAATTTGTGTTTTGTTTTTTTAAGCACAACATATTTGGTGTCAACAATATAGGCTATCAAATTCAAAGCTAAACAACAAAATATTTACCACATTCTATCATTTCCATTAAGCACCAAAAAAATCAATAATTATCAAAATGTTGAAGCTACATGATTAAGAGAGCTTCATTACCCCTAAATTGAAGGGGTTTAGCCTCTTATATTTGTTTCATATTAACAATTGTAGCATTCAACATAAAACAAAAACAAGAGAAAAAAGAGAGCAAAGTAAAACGAGAACTAATTAAACTAAAATAAAAGCTAATCTACTTGCATAAATAAAAGATCTGCACTACTACCATGAAAGGAAATAAACAAGAAAAGGGAAGAGCATGTACTAAAATTGCATAAAAAATTACATAAGAGAAAATGGCTAAGCAACCATGAAGAAGAAAGAGAGTTCTTATTTGTGAGCCTCCAACTAAACTAACTAAAAAGAGGCTAAGAGAGGAGAGATTACATGAACATATAGGGTATTTATACATGTTTGGAAACCCTAATCCATTTTTTAGGAACTACACAAACTACCCTTGAGGAAGTTTGGCCATCAAGTTATCATTAGCATAAAATAATCATCCATTAAGAGTGAATGTAACTTTAATGGCCTTTTAGCATTTGCATTAGCTCCTAATTTGTACATCATGGTAAGTGGGTAGGTGGGATCCTCCATGTTTCATGAAATGAATTATTTCCATCTTCATTCCTTTGTTTCCTCTTGTGAATGCATATTTTCCATGATGCCACTTGTAATTTCCATCCAATTTTCCAACAAATAAAAATAAGGGGCATTTCACCAGAAGGACAAACTTTGCAGTCCAATTAGTTTCTAGGACACACATTCAAAGAAATTACTTTCAAGGCCAAATTCAGCAGAATAATTACTTTCAAGGACAAAGTCAGTAGTCCAATTACTTTCAAGGACATAATTTCATAGGTTTTTAGGCCCTAAAAACTAATTATTTTACGTTTTGTCCTTGAAAGTAATTATTTCAGTTGTGTGTCCTAGAAACTAATTCCACTTGCTAAAGAGGCCCTTGATAAAATGTGGAAATAAATATTCTCAAATTAATATATGCACAAAAACGACCATTTTGCTCCTATATGAAGATGAATATATGATGATTTGAAAATAATTTGAATTTTTGTTTAAACATGTTAAAACACACTATATGCTCATTTATTTAATTAAACTCGATAAAATATGGAAATAAAAATATGCACATTTACGTGCACATCAATGTGCTATGTGAAAGGTAATCGTTACCTAAGGCCTCACACCCGGAAATGGCCAAAACAGGATAGATGCGGCAAGTCTATGTGGTTCGCAACCATTAGGATATGATCATCCCCTTCTAGATATATTTATTCCCGCTATGATGTTCGAGACTTAAATCATTGTGGATATATGTTGTGAGAGCCCTCGGATAGGTCGGTAACGACCGAGGTGATGACATATTCAGTACAATCTACTGAGAAAGGTAGGTCGGCTTGTGTTGGTAGAGGGCAAATGTTATGTACCTCAGTACATTCTTTTAAAGATGTACTGCCAGAAGGTAGTCCCTTCACCTGGTCATTTCTATGGAAATCAATTCTCCAATAAGAGCCTGCCATTTTGCTTGTAAAGCCTAATATGCTGGAATTTAATAATGGTAACAATTTCGGCTAAGATTGATAAGTTTACTTGCAAATGTTTTCAAAGATATGTCATTAAAAATAATATCAAGTATTTTTACATAAGAATATTTTGGTTATCATAAGGTAAAAAGTCATTTCGTGTTTATGTACGGCGTGGTCTTATGAGATACCTTTTTGTTTTCAAAACACGTATTTTTGAGTTCTCACACCAGTCCCATGACTGACGCGGAGTTTATTTTCATTTTCCTTAAACTCTGGGTTCCCTAATTTTCCCAGGGTAGCCTAGTAGTCAGGTTTGGTTTAGAAGAAAGCTGGATGGAGCTCGAAGCATGGAGTTAGAAGATTTTCTGAAGATTTTGGTCTATTTCCACCACACTCTTGTACTATAGTATTCCGCATTTGTAAGGACAGGAATTTATAACTATCCATATCTTTTACTCTAATAAATGTATTTTAATTTCCGCTGTAACCTTTTAATTGAAATCACATATGTGAGATTTTGTTCTATCTTTATTTTTCGTTCTTACCTTTGAGAATCCGCTTCTCCGGCACTTGGATTTACGGCACGTGAATACCGAGGATGTATTAGTGTCAATTTTCAAGAGTCGAAGAAACGGGTCTTCACATCGTAGTATCAGAGCTTAGGTTGAGCAAATACCCAAGCCTGGTAGGGGTAAAAGACTCATTAGAAATAGGGTTAGTAATGCCCTAGGATGAGTAACTCATTAGAGATAGGATTAGTAACACCCTAGAATGAGTTTGAGTATATATGAGCACATATTTGTTAATATCATATACAAATGAATTTGGTTTTATATGAATTCAATTTTACCTAATATATACATATATACATATATATATATATATACATATATACATATATATATATATATATATATATTTGAAAATAAAAGAATATTTTGGTAAATTCTTCAAAGAGTTTTCGAAATGATAAACATTTTGTACAAATAATCTTAAAAGCCATCTTTAGAAATAAATCTCAAAAACTTTTCTGAGTATTGACCAAACCTCTCTACCTAAGAATACGCTAGCAATTACCCACTACTTATGTCTAAAAGAATAATTGTTTACCTTGTAGAAACCATATGGGGGAAGTTACGCGAAAGGGGAGCCTTCTAGAGCAAGTTGGGGCAAGAAGGATAGGCTCATAATTCTCCCAAGCGACGAAGTGAAATAGCCAGAATATCCACCTAGCAATATGCCCCGTACACTCGGAGGGTTGAATATGGATACCCTATAGCCGGAATGCTTATACCGCCCCCTGCTCCAGAAGTAATTATGATCTCTAGCGATGATGAACCCGGGCAGGCCTCGGAGGGAAATTGGATAGCAGATCCCGCTAGCTCCATTTTGGAACCAATAGAAGAGATTGAGCCAATGGAAGAAGAATCAGAACATGTGGAAGAGGAAATAGAGCCAATGTAGGAAGAATCAGAGCCGATGGAAGACCCCGATGCTATCATATCAAGCGAATGTAGCAATGTAATATGGGATATGGACGGGGAGCATGTTGTATGGAAGGAAGGATCATCCAGTTCATACATAAACTGGAACGGGATAGGAAACAACAATGAAGAAGCAACTGAAGAAGAAGAGGAGGAGGGGGTCAAAGAATTTGAGAACCCTTGGGAGGAAAACGTGCAAGGCTTGAAAGAGATTGAAGAAGGAGGAGTCAATCTTGGAATACCAGTAGGCATGGGACATGTCCCATGGAACTAGCCATGGCTACCCCAGGTAATGGAAGAGATACCGAAAGAAGACCGCAATGAGGCCGACGACGAAATGGATAGCGACGAACAAGGAGAAGGTGAAGTGATGATTGATTTAGGATTTTGGATCCACCATTATCTTCGGACTCGGAAGAATAGGAGTAACATTTGGGGAATGAAGGATAATTCTAGTATGTATGAGTGTGGATGGGATGTTTATTTTTGATTTAGTGTTTTGAATTGTATTAGTGTAAGGAAGGGAGGTGAATTTTTCTTTTTGGATCCAAGCTTCGAAATTTTTTAAATGATGTAACATTTGAGAATTTATAATATGATGTTGTCTTAACTTCTCATTAATACAGATCTTTAAAATAAGTATTTAAAGTTATTAATGAATGATTTTGGATTCGTAGTAAAAGATGTTTTAGCAACATTTGTTTTTAAACCCTTAAATGACGCTTTGGAAGAAATTTTATGAGTATATTTAAATCTTTAATAATGGGATTTTAAAGATAATAACAAATATTGGAATCTTTTATATAAAGATAGAAATGTTACGAGTTCAAATTATAAAGAAAGAGAAGTTCATTATAACAATATTTCTGTAATAATTGATATAATCACTTTGATTTTATTTTGAAGTAAGAAAAACATGTTAAATATACTTATAACATTTGAATAAGTATATGTGTTTCCTGGGGATTTGACCAGGCAACTAGTACTCGGCAATCAGTGCTCGACATCAAAGAGTGTCCGGCATCAAAGAGTGTTCGGCGAGGCACTTGGCATCCAGGAGTGTTCGGCGAAGCACCCAACATCCAACAGGTACTCGGCGTACAAGAGTGATCGGCCTCAAGGAGTGTTCGGCGAGGCACTTGACATCCAGGAGTGTTCGGCGAAGCACCCAACATCCAACAGGTACTCGGCGTACAAGAACGTTCGGCATTCAAGACTGCTCGGCATCAAGACTGCTCGGCATACAAGGTCGCTCGGCATCAAGGCTGCTCGGCATACAAGAGTACTCGGCATAAAGAGCACTCGACATCGAGACTACTCGGCAACAGGAGTACTTGGCATCCCATGATGTTCGGCGTAATACTCGACGTCCGGGAGACATTCAGCACGACACCAACATACCGTTCGGCATAGAAGGGATGGTTCGGCGCAGAGCGTTCGGCGAACCTTGCTCGGCATACGGCGACCACTGTACTCGGGCTGGAGCGTTCGGCAATCAGCCCACTTGGGAAGTCCAACCCATCTTTACCTATAAATAGAGGGGCAGGGTCACAGTGAAATGGATCCTTTTTTGGGAGAGAAAACACCGAGGAGACTCTGCCATTTTCAAGACTCATCTTCTCTACTTAACAACTTCATTCAAGCATTTGATTCACGAATTGTATTTGTAATCAACTATAAAGAAGATCAATAAAGTTTAACCTCAAAGTGGACGTAGGCAATTACGCTGAACCACTATAAATTTGGTGTTCCTACTTTCTGTATTTAGATTAGCACTGTCTTCTCTGTTTAATTTGATTTCATCACTTATATCTCTTCACAATCTTCTTCTACGAGGTTAGTGACCAATTTTGGTGCTAACACTTTGGTGCTTTCACTGAGAATCGAATTCTCAGACCTCAAGGATCTGCTTTGAAGCTACTGGATTGAACAAATCCCCCAAATAAGATCCGACTTACTGATAGGACATCCGTTGATTCTACTCAGAGTTCATACCTATAACTCTACAATGGCAAGACCACGTACCAGGTCAGCTTCTCTTAATGCGGATGCCTGAGAGACTGCTAGCGTGCAACAAGCAGGACCTAGCAATCAACCGGCGATCCCGAGTGCAGGGATTGCCGCTCAAGAACAGACTCCAGTTGTCACCAGAGTAGAGTTCAATGACTTGATGAGAGAACTTAGGGAAAGCAGGAGACAACTGGGAGAACAGATGCAAGCTAATGCCAACCTGATGGCACAACTCACTCAACAGCAGCAACAGAATTCTGGGGGCAATCCTGCTGCTTATTCCTCATCTGACAGCTCTACTTCTTCTGATGAACCACCCAGGCGTAGACGCCGCAAGACTGAAGCTGCAAGGGCGGATGCTGCTGTTCGAATAGCTGGAGACCGCGACCAAGCCAGAGCTGGAAGCTTCAGAACCGGAGTACAGATGGAGGATGGAGCTCCAGATCATCAAAATGCTAACAATGTTGAGCCTCAAGACGCACGATTGGCAGATCGCCAGGAAAGGAGGCATCAGCATGGACAGGCGCGTAGAACTGACTCCAACCTCCCAGCTTCCATACAGACACCCGATCTGACAGCCATGATCAGGCAACTAATGAAAGAAAATCAGGGCTTATCAAATGACGACTGGGGAGTGTCAAGAAGTCATACTCCGTTCACGGATGTTGTGCTGCAAGCGGCGTACCCCAAGAAGTTTAGCATGCCAACTATTCCTGCATACGAAGGAAAGACTGACCCCAGACAACATGTAATGAGGTATGAATGGATGATGGATTCAGCCAGAGCAAATGATGCCACCAAGTGTAGGTGCTTTCCGATTACTCTATCTGGGATCGCTACTATGTGGTTCACCCGACTTCCTCCGCGATCCGTATCAAATTTCGAGGAGTTGGCAAAGAAGTTTATTGAGCAATTCAGGATACACACTACACGCCCGAAGGACGTGATGTCTCTGTCAAGTGTAATCCAAAATCTCGGAGAGTCTCTGAAGGAGTACTTACAAAGATTCCACGTTGCGGCAACTGAAGTCAGTAATCCCAACGACCATGCAATTCTAATGGCTGTAATGAGAGGTGTAGATCCGGATTCTGAATTTGGAGACTGGCTGGCAGGAAAACCTCCGGCTACGCTAGAGCGTTTCTACTCCAAGGCACACCAGTTCATAAGAAGAGAGGAAGCTAGGTGGGTACGACGAGATAAGGCACCGGGACCTGCCCAAGAGTCAATCAAGAGCAACATTGCTGTGAAGCAATCTGGAGACAATTCGGGAAAGGTCCAAGTCAATGTCCAGAGTAAGCCTGTGCAGCCCAAAGAGTCCGGAGGAAGAAGTCAAGGAAAGAGGAAAGAAGCGGGAAAGTGGAAGTCGAGAATTCCAAGCTACAACGAGTACACTCCGCTAAACGCCCCACTTGAGAACATTTACCTATCCACCTGCAATACTTTTCAGTACAGAAAACCACGTCCAAAAGAGTCAACTGAAGAACAGAAGCGGACTGGGAAATATTGCCGCTTCCATGAAACTTATGGACACAACACGGAAGAATGCAGACACATGCATGACGCTATCGAGAAATTGATCAGACAAAAGAAGTTGCAAGAATTTGTAAAGGATCCACAGGAAGGAGGACAGGGAACGTCTAACCCAGGTCGTGCACCAGCTCCACGTCATCCTGAGGAGCCTGCCCGGACTGTTGGAAGACTGGTCATAAATACAATTATCGACGGACCTCATCCCGCAGATAAGAACTGGCAAGAGATGGAACGATATGCAAGCTCCTTGAAGCATGCAGATTTTGAGTGCTGTTCGAACGTAGAGGACGGGGCCCCTGCTAAGCAGCAGCGCGTGATGACAGACGATATTGTGTTCAGGAACAGAGACGCTGATCAGGTAGAGGCTCCGACCATCGATCCCATGGTCATATCTGCAACGATCGGACCAGCATATGTAAAAAGAATTTTGATTGATTGTGGAAGTTCAGTAAACATCATCTTCAAGAAGGCCTATGATCAGATGAAGCTAGAGACAAAAGACTTGAAACCATCCAAAGCTCGTATCCACGGATTTAACGGCGCTGCGACTGATGCAGTAGGATATGTCGAGTTACCAGTTGAATTGGGACAAGGCGAGCATCGGAGGGTACGAATTCTGCCCTTTGTGGTTTTGGATGTGGACTCTCCGTATAATGTTTTCTTGGGTCGGCCGGCACTGGCTGAATTTAGGGCGGCATTAGCCCCATGGTGCTTAACTTTGAAGTTTCCGACTGACAAAGGAGTAGGCATTGTTCACGGTGACCAAGCAGCTGGTCGTTCTTGTTATGTGGCCGAGCTCCGAGAGGCCCACCGGAGGGAGAAAGGAAAGGTTGCGGACAATCCCGTCCGCATCCTCAATACGGATAATTGACAAGTAGTGCCCGAGCCCTGGCTCGGGCATAGTTCTTGGATCTACGGAGATATAGATCCGAGAGACGACGATGAGAAACCCAGGGAAGAGAAGGCGGCACCGGCTGAATTAACAATTGACATTTCAGTTAGCCGTGACGACCCTTCGCGAATACTGAAGATCGGATCACAGTTAGGCCCCGCAATGACTGAAGACCTTAGCGACTTCCTCCGGGCAAACCTTGATGTTTTCGCCTGGACGCATTCTGATATGTGTGGGATTTCTCCCGCCATCACGAGTCATATGTTGAACATAGACCCGAAATACGTCCCAGTCAAGCAAAAATGGAGAGGAATGGATCCGGAGAGATCCGCCGCTCTTGGAGAAGAGGTGGACAAACTCAAAGCAAATGGGTTCGTCCGCGACGCCCTCTACCCGGAATGGGTCTCCAACCCCGTGCTAGTAAAGAAGGCGAATGGGAAATGGAGGACTTGCGTAGATTATTCCGACTTGAACAAAGCATGCCCTAAGGACAGTTTCCCGTTGCCTAGGATCGATCAGTTGGTCGATTCCACAGCAGGACACGAGTTACTGTCATTCATGGATGCGTACTCAGGATACAATCAAATCCCAATGCATATTCCGGACCAAGAACACACCAGCTTCGTTACAAATGTCGGGCTGTATTGCTATGTAGTGATGCCCTTTGGATTGAAGAATGCTGGAGCAACTTACAACGTCTGGTGAATCGAATGTTTAAGGACCAGCTGGGTAGAACCATGGAAGTCTATGTGGATGACATGCTCGTGAAGTCACGACGGTCAAACGACCACATTCAAGACTTGGCTGAAATGTTCGACATACTCAGGTTTTACGGCATGAAGGTCAACCCGTTGAAGTGTTCTTTCGGCGTTGCATCAGGGAAGTTTTTGGGATTCATCGTCAACGCTAGGGGAATCGAAGCCAACCCAGAAAAGATCCAAGCTATTCGAGATGTACAAGCGCCCCGGACTATAAAGCAGGTACAGAGCTTGAACGGAAAAGTAGCTGCGCTGAGTCGATTTATATCCAAGGCAACTGACAAGTGCATCCCGTTCTTTGACATAATAAAGAAAGGAAAGAGAAATTTTGAATGGACGTCTAGCTGCGAGGAAGCATTCCGGAATTTGGTAAGGCATCTGGAGAGCCCACCGATGCTATCTAAACCAGTTGACCATGAGATGCTATACGTTTACTTGGCTATATCCCCTCATGCGATAAGCGCAGCATTGGTTCGTGAGGAGGATCGAGTCCAGAAGCCGATGTATTATGTTAGCAAGCGTTTAACGGGGGCAGAGAGGAATTACCCTAAAATCGATAAATTGGCTTATTGCTTGGTGATTGCATCACGCAAGCTACGCCCATACTTTCAAGCGCATTCAATCGGTGTTTATACCGATCAACCCCTGAGGTAGGTACTCCAACGACCGGAAACTTCTGGAAGATTGCTAAAATGGAACATCGAGTTGAGCCAATTCGATATCGCGTACTTACCACGGAGAGCCATCCGAGGGCAAGCATTAGCAGACTTCATCGCTGAATTTACCATACCCATCAAACCGGATGATCACGACATCATTCCCCCCGTTCGATGGAAATTATACACTGACGGTGCATCAAACGACCGTTGCTCCGGCGCGGGCGTAGTTCTTATAACTCCAGAAAACCGATCGATCTGTTATGCCCTGAAGCTCGATTTCCCGGCTACAAATAACGAAGCCGAATATGAAGCACTGATCGCTGGCTTGAAACTCATCAGGGAACTTGGGATCGAATCAGTCGAAATCTTTTATGACTCGCAGCTGGTGGTTTACCAAGTACGAGGAGACTACCAAGCAAAGGGACGGAAGCTTGCTCCGTATCTCATTCAGGTCCAAGAACTACTATCAAATCTTGAGCGTTATGACATCTCACATATCCCGCGCGAACAGAACAAAGAAGCCGACTTATTGGCCAAGTTCGCAAGTACCGACGATACGCAACAAATGGGATTGTATCCCGTCGAAGTCTTGCATGCCCCGAGCATAGACGAAATGAAAGTCGATCGCGTGTTGGGAACAGAAATAGAGAAGGAATCATGGATAACCCCGTTCAAACTGTACCTAACGACCGGGGCCTTACCGGAAAAAAGAAGCGAAAGACGGCAGGTCCTTCGAAAGGCCACGCGATACATAATACAGGATGGATCAATGTATCGAAAAGGATTCTCAGTCCCATTATTGCGGTGCATCGCTCATGATGAAACAAAGCGAGTCTTGAGAGAAGTTCACGAAGGGGAATGCGGCGACCATACTGGGGGGCAAACGCTAGCAAAGAAGATCCTCCGCTATGGATATTACTGGCCCACCGTAAACCGAGATGCCGCGGACTACGCCAGAAAATGCGACAAGTGTCAAAGATATGCAAAAATCCCGAGGGCTCCATCAACGGAACTCACACAAATGATCAGTCCCTGGCCATTTGCGATCTGGGGAATCGACATAATCGGCTCTCTGCCTCTATCCAAAGGTGGTGCGAAATAAGCAATAGTTGCAGTCGACTATTTCACGAAATGGGCTGAGGCTGAACCTTTGGCCACTATCACCTCTAAGAAGGTCATCAACTTCGTTGTACGAAACATTATATACCGCTTTGGCCTTCCACGCACCATCATTACAGACAACGGAACGCAGTTCGAAAGTAGAGAGTTCAAAGAGTTCTGTTTAAAGTACGGCATCGAGAAAAAGTTCGCCGCCGTTGCACACCCAAAAGCTAACGGACAAGTCGAGGCCGTTAACAAAATAATCAAGTCCATACTGAAGAAGCGTCTGGAGAAGGTTGGAGGCAAGTGGGTAGATGAACTCCCGACAGCATTATGGGCGTATAGAACTACCCACAAGTCCGCGACTGGCCACACTCCGTTCGCCTTGGCATACGGCTCTGAAGCCGTTATACCGGTGGAACTTGAAGTTCCATCGCACCGAGTGACATACTATGACCCCAAGACGAACCAAAACCTCTTGCTGGAATCACTGGACTGCATCGACGAAAAGCGTGAGGAAGCTGAATTAAGGGCGGCGGCACACAGACATCGAGTCAAGCGTTACTACGACGGCAGGGTCCGCCCAAGAATCTTTGATGTGGGTGATCTCGTTCTGAAACGAGTCTTCCCGGTACCATCACGCATGAATCCCAGCTGGGAAGGTCCATACGCCATTGAACGGAAGCTTGGAGAAGGAACATTCAAGCTAGCGACCGTTGATGGCGCGACACTCCCCCGAGCATGGAACAGTGAACATTTGCGGCACTATTACATTTAGCATGTTTTCCTTTCTTGTTGTAGGCATTGTTATTTCCTGCATGTTTCCATTCAATAATGACTTAGTTTCCTTGTGAAAGTTGTAATCAAGCAATTCAGTTGATTTTCGTTAATAAAGGCTTGAAGCCATATTTTCTATGAAGTTTCTATATCTCTTAATTGGGTGATAAATTGCGTTATCATTCACAACATGCAGACTCGTATAAACGATTTCAAATCTCTGAATCCCCAGAGTGCGGAGCGGAGTACTCTAAGTCCCCAGAGCGCGGACTAGAGTATAAACGATTTCCAATCTCCGAATCCCCAGAGTGCAGAGCGGAGTACTCTAAGTCCCCAGAGCGCGGACCAGCGTACGAACGATTTCAAATCTCCGAATCCCCAGAGTGCGGAGCGGAGTACTCTAAGTCCCCAGAGCGCGGACTAGAGTATAAACGATTTCCAATCTCCGAATCCCCAGAGTGCGGAGCGGAGTACTCTAAGTCCCCAGAGCGCGGACTAGAGTATAAACGATTTCCAATCTCCGAATCCCTAGAGTGCGGAGCGGAGTACTCTAAGTCCCCAGAGCGCGGACCAGCGTACGAACGATTTCAAATCTCCGAATCCCCAGAGTGCGGAGCGGAGTACTCTAAGTCCCCAGAGCGCGGACTAGAGTATAAACGATTTCCAATCTCCGAATCCCCAGAGTGCGGAGCGGAGTATTCTAAGTCCCCAGAGCGCGGACTAGAGTATAAACGATTTCCAATCTCCGGATCCCCAGAGTGCGGAGTGGAGTACTCTAAGTCCCCAGAGCGCGGACTAGAGTATAAACGATTTCCAATCTCCGGATCCCCAGAATGCGGTACGGAGAACTCTAAGTCCCCAGAGCGCGGACTAGAGTGTGAACAGTCTCAAGTCTCCAAGTCCTCGGAGCGCAGTGTCGGCAAACCAAATAAAGACAAGAGAATCATTCAAACAAAAAGAAACTAAAACTTTATTCAATAAGTCCAAAATGGGGATACATGATCACTCCTACAAAATTCAGACCTCTCTATACAAACTACAAATCATGGGAGATAAAAACAATTACAAAACTTAATCAGGAAACTTGTTGAACAAGTGCGTCGATTATTTCTTCGACTTCTTCTTCTTGTCTGCCTTTGGTGTTTCCGATGACTCCTCTCCCTCACGCTTTTTCTTGGACTTTTTTCTTGCTAGAGAGACGGAGTCAGGAGTAGGAGACGGAACATCCAGTGGTTTGGACCTGCTCGGGAGAATGATTTTCAAAGGTCTGTTCCGCGGGTCAGTGAGTTCCAGTACTTCAGATTCAACTTTGACTTTGATCTTTCTCTTCTCCTCGTCGGCGAGACGGTCCTTCATGCTCATCTTTGAAGTATGTTCAGAGGCGCCAGTGATTTTAACTTCGTCGCTTCCTTCGGCAGGAGACGAAGTATCAAGTTTGTCATCATCAAGTGCCCGGATCACTTGAGCGTCTAGACCGGGAGTTACCCCTGCGTGAGCAACGTCGCTTGTTTTCCCTGCTTCCTCCTTGGCGTCATCGCTCCTCGGAGTTAGCTCGGCGTCAGAACAACCTGCACGAAAATATAAGAAGTGGGCATTAGAACGAATAACCGTTGCTGAAAAATGACGGGATCTCTTCGACTTCTAGAGAAAGAAGAATTTCCTACTAGGATCCGGTTGGCTATCGGTGGCGCGCGGGGTTTCACCCTCCAGGATAGGTGACAACACATGAACGCCGAGCCCGGGATCTTCGGGATCATAACTGGCATGCTGCTCGAATGGATCAAGCGTCGACCGACCGGCCGATTGAGCAGCATAAGGAGCGGCGATGTGAGGAGTAGTAGCGTCGGCCTTTGACGGGCCAGCCTCGTCGTTCTTCTCTTTCGAAGGGGAAGAGCCTTTGCCATAAAGAGCCAATGCTGCGGATAAATCCGATGGCTCATTCCCCCTCAGGAACTCCTTCACCAATGCATCCTCGTCGATCTCTTCGGAGCCTGACTCGAATTTCTTGATCTTTATCAGAGTTTCCCATGCCTCAGCCAGGGATTCGTGGTAGCCGTCGCCCAAGAATGTTAGGTCGCAGTGCATAAGGACGCAAGCTCCGTACTCGGCGATCAGTGGGTCAAACATACTCTTGACCTCTTCCCTGCCGGCCTCTGCGGCCGCCTCAAGGCGAGAATCAAGCTCCTCCACAGCCATTCTTTTGCCCTCCTCACGGGCCTCATCCTTCATTTTCTCGACCCCGGCAAGTTCGTTGTCGAGCTTTGTCTTCAGGAGTCGGGTAGCAACAATCTCATCACAATATCGCTGCGATTCTTCCTGAGCAGCTATTTTGTCTTCTTTCTCCTTGGAGAGTTGTTCTTTCATCTCTTTGACTTGAGTAGCGAGCGCGTCCCTTTCCTTTTGGACAGAGTCTTTTTCTAGGGCGAGGGCGCCGCTGCGCTGAACTACTTCGTCAAGCTCCTTTTCGTGAGCCACCTCTAAGCGAGCAACTGCCTCAGCAGTATCTTTCGCACCTTGTTCAGCGGCTTCTAGCTTTGACTTATACAAAGTGAGCTCTTCGTCTTGGAGTTTGATGATTTTCTTGTCGCTGTCAGCCTCCAGATTCAGACAGTCAATCTCGTGTTGACGCTCGACAGATACTTTCGAGATCTTCTCCACCAAGTGCACGAATGCGTCATGTTAAACATAGACGTCATTGTTGCAGGCAATGGCACTTTGCTTCACGTGCCCAGGAATGTGATGGATGGCTGGGAGGAATTTCAAGCTGTCAAAACAGATTTTCGGAAACTTGGCCTTAAGGTCGACCATCTTTTCCGCAACAGTTGGGTCCACGGCAGGAGTAGGAGGAGGAGGCTTAGAGAATTCCGTTCTTTTACGCTGCTCTCGAACTTGCCTCGTACTCGATGAACTGGAATGTTGTTCTCGAGCAGCATCAGACTGATAACCCTTCTGCAAAGACTTCTCTTTATCTGGCTCAGTTGGAGGAGGAAGATCGCGGGACTGGGAAGATTTAGAGTGTGCTTTCTTGCGGTGAGACGACTGGCGAGGACGATTGTCCCTATCTTCAGAATCACCTCGGTCCCTGCGTCTGCTTGAACCGAAATCCCGTCCGGAGTGATGGAATATAGAAGACCCCTGAAGGCGATCAAGTCCGTGTGAGCGGCCCATATCACCTGCAAAGAATGAAGATAACAACGAGTTAAGGAGAATTCACGAATTAAAAAGACTTGAAGTATATTATGGAATGCGCATGTGCGTGTGTGTCCTAGTGTTCCCCCCGACGGACCCGTTCGTTTATCTTTGCTAATCGGAGTATTGTCTCCTTGAGCCGGGAGTTGAACTCCTACATTGCCTCTAGCGGGCGAAGAGAATTTGAGAGCTTCAGGATCATCGAACCCGTAATTAAGTATGTCTTCGGGAATAGAAAGGTTCGATAGACCCCTCAGAGAACTTTCCAGATGCTGCGAAGAAGCCTCTTTCTCAGGAGGGATAGGCATAGATTTTGAGGTGCCACCAACTTTCTCCTTTTGAACCGTATATTTCAGCTTCTTCCTTCCCTTCGAAGGGGAGGATGATGTCTCAATATCCTGAACTTCGATTGCCGGATTCCAAGCGTGACCCACGTTCTCGCCCTGAGTTTCGGGGGCATCATCCTCTTTGCGCACGCCTTCTTCGTGCGTGTCGGGAGCGCGACGCGACGACGGTCCGGCAAGTTTTTTCCCTTTACCAGATGGAGGTTTGGGAATTGTAACACCTTCCGGAAGGCTGATCCGACGACCAGGGGCTAGCAAGCCGAACCCCGACAGCGATTCATTTGAATTGATAGTCTGGATGTCTCGATCCTCAGCAGGAAGAGCTCTAATGGCTTCAACAGCCTCAGAATATCCTCGACCTTCCGGACGCGGGTTGATACCTGAAAAGATGAAATGAAGAGTTAGGAAAAGCATGACTCCAATTAAATACGAATAACGATTCAGCAGAGAGACTTACTGCCTTCAACCCATCTCCTAGCAAAACCAGACGGGCAGCGCACATAAAACCATTCCTGTTTATACAGGGCGAATTTGCTACATGCCCCTGTCAAGATCTGACACTTGTGGTATGGCTTGAGAAACATAAAGGAAGGACTGTCTTTCCGTCTCTTGAACATATAAATGTATCTGATATCACCAGGGGTTGGAGGTCAGGAGAAGACAGCCATGAAAAGTAGATAAGTCCCGTACAGAAATGCATGGCCGTTCGGGTGCAGCTGCGACGGAGCTATGTCTATGTACTGCAGTACATCCCGGAGAAATAATTTGAATGGAGGCACGCTGCCCATCCAACACATAAACTTGTTGCAGGTAGTGTACCCGACTGGGGGCAGATGAGGGCGATCGTGTCTTGAAGGAACTAACACGTCGGCAAAAGGAATCCTGTGAATAGAACATATCCGTCGCAGAGCAGCTTCGTTGATCTTCGAGGCTTGAGAATCGATCGGATTGTCTAGTAAGATGGTTGCCTCCAGAGCGTCGGGCACCAAGTTATGAGCAGGAGAAGTTGATGGATTAGAAGTATCAGCGGCTCCTTGCCTTGCTGACGGCCCAGGCCTGTCAGATATGGTGGTAGAACTAGATTTTCTCGACATCCCGAATAAATAATGAACCTGGCTAAATGCTTCAGAAAGCTATACTTTAAAAACGTTGAACGTTAGAATTAGCAACACGATTTTTCCCCCCATGTGATGTGTGAACTAGTGCAAGCAATTGTGTGCAGGCAATAAGAATCTAAAGGTTCTAAAGATGTAATATTTAGCTTCGAATCACCGCCTTCGAAGACCGTCTCAGAAAGCTCGCCTTGAGGTGATTACAGTCCCAGATTCAGAAGACATATGGTTTCTAAAGTAACCGGCTTAAGTGTAGTTAGACATTTATACTGTTCGGCATTTTTAATGTTGTTCGGCATTTGTATTGTCCGGCTAAAGATATTATCCGGTCCAAGAATTGTCCGGCAATTGCTTTGTTTGACTAAGGTACTGGTTCGACCTAAGTGTTGTTCGGGTAAAGTCAGTGTTCGGCATGTCAATTGTATTGTTCGGCTAAAGTCAGTGTTCGGTGTGTCAGTTGTATTGCTCGGCTAAAGACAATGTTCGGCGTGTCAATTGTATTGATCGGCTAAAGTCATCGTTCGGCATGTCAGTTGTATTGTTCGGCTAAAGTCAGTGTTCGGCATGTCAGTTGTATTGTTCGGCTAAAGTCAATGTTCGGCGTATCAATTGTATTGTTCGGCTAGAGTCATCGTTCAGCTAAGTTATTGCTCTACATTTTAGTAATTGTTCAGCGTTGATACCGTTCGGCATTCAAGACTGTTCGGTTTGGGTTATCGTTTGGCTAAAAGTGGTGCTCCACCACGATTTCAACTCCACCCTACACCTTCTCCATCCACGCCGAACGACAGAGACGGATCGCCCAGCAAAGACTACGCCGTTCAACGCCCCATCTACCTTTCTATCATTCGGCACGGAGGAGCTAGCCCCAACTAGACAACTCAAAACGAGCAAACCACTCCCACTAGCCACGCGTTTATAACCAAAGGAAATACTCTGTTTCCATAATATGAACCTAAAATGGAAGTAGTGCAATTGTTAGAGGAAGGATACCTAATTCGACGATCGAAGTTGAGAATGGATTATATAGGCTTTATATCTGATAGGATTGCAAATCTCTAAGAGTGATAATAAAGAAGACGTAAAAGAAAATGGTGGAAGGGCGCCTGGTTATATAGAGGGGGGTAGAAGACGAAGAGGCTATACCCGATAGAACCGATCAATTCCAGAGCGTTCGGCACACGAGGTACGCTCGGCTTCGAACGTATCGTTCGGTATCCCAACCTTGTTCGTCTCGCACCTCCTTCGCTAACAATCTTGAAGAGGTACCTCCGAGGTAGATTGTACCAGATTCAAAGCGCATCACGTTTGGCCACGAGATACACTTTGGGGGGCAAGTGTTTCCTGGGGATTTGACCAGGCAACTAGTACTCGGCAATCAGTGCTCGGCATCAAAGAGTGTCCGGCATCAAAGAGTGTTCGGCGAGGCACTTGGCATCCAGGAGTGTTCGGCGAAGCACCCAACATCCAACAGGTACTCGGCGTACAAGAGTGACCGGCCTCAAGGAGTGTTCGGCGAGGCACTTGACATCCAGGAGTGTTCGGCGAAGCACCCAACATCCAACAGGTACTCGGCGTACAAGAACGTTCGGCATTCAAGACTACTCGACATCAAGACTGCTCGGCATACAAGGTCGCTCGGCATCAAGGCTGCTCGGCATACAAGAGTACTCGGCATAAAGAGCACTCGACATCGAGACTACTCGGCAACAGGAGTACTTGGCATCCCATGATGTTCGGCGTAATACTCGACGTCCGGGAGACATTCAGCAGACAGCAACATACCGTTCGGCATAGAAGGGATGGTTCGGCGCAGAGCGTTCGGCGAACCTTGCTCGGCATACGGCGACCACTGTACTCGGGCTGGAGCGTTCGGCAATCAGCCCACTTGGGAAGTCTAGCCCATCTTTGCCTATAAATAGAGGGGCAGGGTCACAGTGAAATGGATCCTTTTTTGGGAGAGAAAACACCGGGGAGACTCTGCCATTTTCAAGACTCATCTTCTCTACTTAACAACTTCATTCAAGCATTTGATTCACGAATTGTATTTGTAATCAACTATAAAGAAGATCAATAAAGTTTAACCTCAAAGTGGACGTAGGCAATTACGCTGAACCACTATAAATTTGGTGTTCCTACTTTCTGTATTTAGATTAGCACTGTCTTCTCTGTTTAATTTGATTTCATCACTTATATCTCTTCACAATCTTCTTCTACGAGGTTAGTGACCAATTTTGGTGCTAACAATATGAATACTTTTAAGTATTAAAACTGGTACAAATAAAGAGAATATATATAAAGGAAGTTTCAATTAGTAAAGATATATTAATTGATAAAGAAAGTTTTAATTAACTATAGAATATTTTCACAGTTGATATTAGCTAAAGGAAGTTTTTGGTGATGTATCAATTTAACGAATTATTTTGAAAATAAGTTTTCCAAAAAACCACTAAGATATGTTTAGAAATGTAATATAAAAAGATATTTATCTTTCGAAAAAAATGTGTCTTTCAGTAGAAATATTTGGAAATAAATAAAAATGTAAAATGGTTATGTATAAAGAAGTATCTTTATAAAAGTTTGAATAAAGAATGAAAGTTTTATGAAATGTTTTCAAAAGAAATTTTTTTGAAAGGTTAATAAATACATATGAAGTATGTGGATTATTTCGTCGCATAATTTGATCTAAGTTTCGAGTACACAACTTTGATGTGTTTGACACTTGTTCGATAAAGGATTTATCACTCGATTCTTGACGGCGAACATTGACGAGGGTTTGTGGTTTGATGCTTGAGTTTTATATCATAGTTTAGAGCTATGCAAGTAGAACTAAAGTTCTGATCAGAAAGCCTGGTCAGAGTCCGCACTAAAGGATCGGGGGATCAATACTAGTTCGGAAGCAAAAGTTGTGGAATCGAATAGAAGATCGAATCGGATATTGCGTACAAGTGATCTATATACATCGTACGGGTGTAAGTTTAAAAAAATATATTTTGGACAAACCTTTGGGTTTTTTGAGTAATTTTGAGGATGAAATTCTTTCAAGGAGGGGAGTCTGTAACGACCCACCAATTTATCACTTTGATAAATTGTATTTATTTTTAAATTTATAAAAATAAAAGGATAATATTGTTTCAAGTGATAATAAGTAATAGTAATCTTATTTTGAATAAATAGTTAAATAAAATATTTTCCTCGAAATCTATATCGATAAGATAGCATTGAATTTAAATAATTGATTTATTTGATTTTAAATTGAGATTTAATGATTTAATAATTTTTTTAATTATCCAAATAATTATTTTAAATGATGATGATTCATTTTGAATAGTTGTAAAGTGATAATAAATCATTTATAAATGTTTTATTATGAGCTATAATTGATTTGAAAATATAAAAAAAAATCGATATCGCTTTGTTGGTATAATAGCAATTATCATAAATAATGTTTATTATTAATTTATCTGGTTTTATAAATGAAACATGATCATATTAATTTATTAATAATGATTAGAAATTTATTTTAAAATTTTGTTTACAAATATATGTACGTTAAAGTATAAGTGAAAATGTGACTAAGAATCGGTTCTCCGATTGGCAACGGTTTATCGAACGAAAGTTGTTCGGAATCAATGCAACGTTATTTATATGTCATGTACACATATATAACATAAAAATGCATCCACTAACATGCACATGGACATATGTATACATACATATATACTTATACACTTAAAAATACATGCATAATATAAAATATATAAGATATTTTAAGCAAACTTCCTCCTTAAGCTTACATAAGTCAACATATGCATGTATGAAGTGAATGAAGTAATGGGAACATGAGAGAGAGGAGTTTTTCCTTGCCTATGGGAGGGGGAGGTTTGTTGGAGAGGCCTTGAAATGGTGATGCAAAAGGTGATGTGTGCATGCCTTTTTTTACACTCTTCTTTTCCTATAAATACCATATCCTCTTCTCTTTATTTTTATTCCTTTTCTTCTTCATATTTTCTAAGCTTTGTCTTCCACTTTAATGGCCTCCTCCGCTAAATAAAATAATGAGAAAAGGTTATGGCAAAATATTGGCTAAAATATATACACATGTATATGTTATCGATCCACTTCAAAACCAACCAAAAACACCTCCTCTTCCTCTTGCAAACCCATGGCCATCCACCATCACTACCATGGCTGAGCCCTTCCACCTCTTCCAAGCTTGGCCATGAATATCTAGAGGTCTTAGGATCGATTCCATAAGCTCTGGTGCGACAGTAGCGAAGCTATAGCCGATTTAAAGTTAGATCATTTAAATCTAAGTTGAGAACTCCTAAACTACAATACTATATTTTGGATGATGATATAATGTTTGCAATGGATGTTTATTATGCTTTGATCATCAAGTTTGGTTGTTTTCGTATGAACGTTGAAAATATATGCAAGTCACGGAAATACACGTCGATAAGCACAAAGGAAATCACTTTCTTTGAATTAATGAAATCGTGTGTATGGAATGTTAAACCTCTTTAAAAATGGACTAAAATGAGTTTGAAATGTTTTATAAACATTTAAAAGTGTTTTGGTGAAGTTTGAATGAGAATTGAAAATTTAGCCAAAAATGGGCACGTCGCGTAACGGTAGTTCGCGATTTCGCGCCATAAAAGCCATAAAGAATGGAATATATCTCGGAATTTTTCAAGATAAGAATTTTCAGAACTATTATATCCATAGTTTTCCAACGAAGAAAGAAAATCGAGATTTCAATAAGTAGATTTTCAGATATGAGTAAAAAAAGCTTTTTGAAAAATCGCGGTTTTGGAGTTCGGAATCCAAAACTGGATTTTTTTAAAATGATGTTTTAAAATTGTTTTAAAATGTGGAATAATTCTTATTAATCTTTTAAAATGTTTTAAAAGTGATTTGAGTAATAAAAAATGAATTTTCAAATAATAAAAAGCCGTTTTGATCAATATAGCTTAAATAGCACTTTCCGTGGCACTTTTTCGCAGCACTTTTCTATAACCTTTGAAACGTGGTTTTAAACTTAACAATTCTTTTCCAAATTTAAATTAAACACAACCTTGATTTTATAAGGATGATCTTCTTATACTTGGTGTTAAAGCCCGAAGAGCGAACTCGTACTATTCGTGGAATTTAAAAGGTGATTTCGTCGTTATTCCGTCCATAGTATTTGTTGAATACGGAAATTGATATTGAGTTGAATTAGATGATTTCTATAGATTGTGCTCACATAATATTTACTGGTTTTGGATTAACATCCTAGATAACATGGTTTTAACTCAATCAAAATTATGTGTTTTTAATTAAGAAATCATTATTAAGATTTAAATGAAATAAATTGGAAATGTTTTCCTAATTGAAAAATGAAATGATTTCGAATTATTCCGAGTTAAAAAGGGTTTTAAATAATCAAAGTAATTGATAAGAGAGGTTTAATAATTCTGTATATACCAGAAAGAACGTCTTAGAAATATATATCTCCAGAAGAGATTTACATAAAAAGAACTTAATTAATTAAAGAATGATTCCCTATTCACAAAACCTCTTTTTATCGATGATTGGTTCGAAGGAACCGGGGTCGGATCTGTGGTAAATCCCGATTCGAAAACCGCTTTAAACCGATGTATGCGTTCGAAAAATGAAGGCATGATAAAGAAAATGAAGGATGAAGACCGTGGATTTTCCGGGTGAAAGGATTGCTTGTTGATAATTCTGGTTAGCTCCCAAATACTATAGTAGCATTGGTCCCTTCATTTTTGAAAATATTTTGGTTACAAGGACTTCTCACCACTAATCCTAGGGATAATTCCCAACAGGATGTGGTAGGAGGGTGCCTCCAGTTTCATTCAGTCCCAGAATGAACTTGTATGGATGGATTTCTGATGTTGCATTCTTGAGATTTCATTGTTGACTTTTATAAATATACATATGTTTGGTGGTGGAGAAGGCAACTTCTCTTAGCTTAACACCCTTCTTTGAGACGTATGAGCTCGGTTGTATGTTTGTGGAAGTCAATAGTGATCGATGGAATTGCAGTGTGGCATTCAAAGAAAGATAATGTGCTATGTGAAAGGTAATCATTACCTCAAGCCTCACCCGGAAATGGCCGAAACAGGGTAGATGCAGCAAGGCTATGTGGTTCACAACCATTAGGATATGATCAACCCCTTCTAGATATATTTATTCCCGCTATAGCATTTGGGACTTAAATTATTGTGGATGTATGTCGTGAGGGCCCTCGGATAGGTCGGTAATGACCGGGGTGATGACATATTCGGTACTATCTAGTGAGAAAGGTAGGTCGGTCTTGTGCTGGTAGAGGGCAGATGTTCTGTGCCTCGGTACATTCTTCTAGAGATGTACTGCTGGAAGGTAGTCCCTTTCACCTGTTTATTTGTATAGAAATCCATTCTCCAATAAGTGCCTGCCATTTTGTTTGTAGAGCCTAGTATGCTAGAATTTAATAATGGTAACAATTTCGGCTAAGATTGATATGTTTACTTGCAAATATTTTGAAAGATATGTCATTAAAAATAATATCAAGTATTTTTACGTAAGAATGTTTTGGTTATCGTAAGGTAAAAACCCGTTCCGTGTATATGTGCGGCGTGGTCTTATGAGATACCTTCTTGTTTTCAAAAGATGTATTTTTGAGTTCTTACACCAGTCCCCTGACTGACCCGGAGTTTATTTTCCTTTTCCTTAAACTCTGGGTGCCCTAATTTTCCCCGAGCAGCCTAGTAGTCAGGTTTAGTTCAGAAGAAAGCTGGATGGAGCTTGAAGCATGGAGTCAGAAGATTATCTGAAGATTTTGGTCTGTTTCCACAACACTCTTGTACTATAGTATTCCACATTTGTAAGGACAGGAATTTGTAACTGTCCATATTTTCTACTCTGATAAATGTATTTTAATTTCCGCTGTAGAGTTTTTATTTAAATAACATATGTGAGATTCTATTCTATCTTTATTTTTCTTTCTTACCCTTAAGAATCCGCTTCTCTGGCCCTTGGATTTATGATACGTGAATACCGAGGATGTATTGGTGTCGATTTTCGAGAGTCGAAGAAATGGGTCCTCACATTTTCCCTTCGACCGGTCGATCATCTAGTCCACCCAATAGACCAGTCACACACAATTTTGACCATGCGTGCTTATATGTTTTTTTATTTAATTTATTATATATATATATATTATATTATTAAAGTAAAAATGTTATTAAATAAAAGATATTCTATAAATAAATATATACTTTTAATTTAGGAAAAGTTTTATTCTAAAATTAAATATTTTAATAGATTTGAATTATTTAATTATTGTAAGAAAATTTAATTTGGATTTAAATAATTATTTAAAAGCTTATAAAATTTCTAGAAAAACATTAAGAAAATTTTAAACAATATTTTGTTTCTTTTAAAGTGCATATTATACATTTGGAATAGAATACAAAGTTTCAAAAATATATTTTTATGACTTTGGATGAAAAAGAAATTAATTTGGATATTAAATAA
This sequence comes from Allium fistulosum, assembly GCA_030737815.1. Classification (NCBI taxonomy): domain Eukaryota; kingdom Viridiplantae; phylum Streptophyta; class Magnoliopsida; order Asparagales; family Amaryllidaceae; genus Allium; species Allium fistulosum. The sequence goes on from CM060903.1 coordinate 858,769,715, forward strand.
ATTATTTATAAATCATAATTAATTACAGAAAATTATGAAATAATATTTGTGATTAATATTTGTATTATAAGTGCATTTAAAGATTCTTGAGTATGGAAATAAGGTTTTAATAGTAATTTATTAATATAGGGGTTATGTTTGATAATAATTAGTTATTGCATATATATAAGTTTTATAATTTATTTATTTACATATGAAATATTTTTCTATTAATATTTGGACATTTTAAAGTATATTCCATCAATATATGATTGCTTATGAATAATTAAAGTGTAAATTATACACACACATACGTATTAGAATATTCGATCTAAATGTTTAAAGAAAGGTTTACTTGAACATTATTGTTATTATCTCATTTTTGAAGTAAATTGGGATTTTATATACAATTTCTATATTTTCTAATTTCTTATTTTTATATGCTAATTTTGATATTATAAGTGATTCACTGTTGATATAGATTTGATTGGGGATTTAAGATTATACGATGATGACATCCTTGATATGATTTTGGTGTATTAAATTTTGTGTGACGATTCCATAATGGTAACTAAGACTGTAGAGACTTTATGTCTTTGGGCTTGCTTTGTTATATTAGTCTCCCTTCTGGGACCAACGAAGTAGTTGTTTGGCATATACTATCGATACACCTCACTTTAGTGCAAAGATAGGCTATGTGACCAACATATTATTATATTTATATGGCTTTACTTGGGACTTATTGTCTATCGTATAGTCATATCCCATCACGATGTATTCAGATAGTTATATCCATGAGAAGATGAGATTATACTGGAGATAATTGTCTTGTGTATAATGGATTCTTATAGTACTATTCATATATATAGGCAGTCCATCCTATCTTTATATAGTGATGATGATGTTACATTTATAGAGATTAAGACATATATTTGGGCAATGATATATGCTAGCCTGATTATACTCGATGATATCTTACTTATTGATATTGTCGAATTTAGATGACAATTTCTGGATATGTACGATTCATCCATTTGTGTTAATTCTGTGATTTCTAATTTGATATGTTTCTATATGGGTGATGACATCGTTTGATATCAGAGATAGTTTCTTTGTATGGTATTGAGTCATTCATGTGATGTGATGCTTTGATGGTTATTTACAATATCATAATTGTATTTCATGCACGTATTTCCACAAGATATATATTTATTGACAAGTTACCTAATGATTAGAGTATCTCTGATAGTGTTATCATATTATTGCCTTTTGTTTATATCGTGTTACCATATTATAAATTCTTGATCAGACATAGTCTGACCCTTGTGTTATTTGTGTAATACTCGTGTTAGTCCAAGGCATTTCAGGTACAGGGACTATATGACCAACATGTGTTTTTGTGAGCTCGGAGGAGATTTATATTAGGATTGTTAAAGGATATTTATGTGACATTAATCCACTATATATATTTGACACATAGTTGTTTATTGATTATCTATCACATTATATTGAAATAGTTGACATTTGAGATTAGTAGTACTTTTATTGTATTATATATTATATGTTATCGCCGCGATTCTGAGTTTGTGTTCTCTGATATTTATTTTATATTATGTATTGTTCAATCCTGGAGGCACACATGTTTATTGCTTTGTACCAATATTGTGTACGTGTAGAAGAGATATTTAATTTATGTTTTAATATGTAGCAGCATTAGTCCAAGGGAATATTCATGTGTGTACCCTATATAACCCCATTCTCCATATTTTCTGACACTATTACTCCTTAATACTCTTAGATAGTATGGGTATAGAGGTGGGTTGTTCACGATTCTTCTTTGACAGATCATTTAGCTCTATGTAATCGACCCAAAGCCACGGAGAAGCATCCGCCTTGGTGGTAATAATGACAGGTGCTCCTCATTCCAAAATGGTCCCCTTAATGAAGCCTTTCTTCAATAGCTCATTCACCTGCCTATTCAACTCGCGTCTCTCCTTTGGGGTCATAGTCTTAAGGGTAAGGCAAAATGTCTGGCGTTCTCTACAATGTAAATTCGGAACTCGATCTATCGCTGTAGTGGGAGACCGATAACCTTGGAAAAGACATTTGGAGAATCTATAACTATAGGCACTGAATCTAGCTCGTCATGTGATAGGTCTAATGAATATAAGTAGCTCAACATAACTAATCCTTGGGGTCGCAATAAACCACCAAGCTATGTCCACTACATGTATTCAACCTAATAACCTTCCTATCACAATCTTGGATAGCCCCATACACAGTCATCCAATCCATGCCAATATTAGCCCAAATCCATAAAATCCTAAGAAAAAAAGCATCGTAATCGAACTTGACCCCAAAATGAATAATTTCAACCCCTTACATACCATAGACAAATAGGTTGATACTCCTACAGGGTTTCACACAACTACATGGTCCGTAACTATGCTAGTGTCTAAGAGTATCTCATCCACAAGTCTACCAATAATGAAAGAGTGTGATGCCTTTGTGTCAAATAAAATGCAAATGGATAAACCAGATAAAGTTAACACACCTTGAATCATGACCTTATTTCCCTTATTAGCAAATAGTGGCTTACTTGAGCTAGGTACTTGATCTAGTGCATAAGGTGGGACTATCTGGGTAGAGCTCTTATGAGGCGCTAGACACTCCCGCTTCATGTGCTCGAATTGATTGTAATTGTAACACTTGATCTTCAAACTATCTGTCTTGCACTCCTTTGCGAAATGACCCTTCTTACCAAACTTCCTACAATGCATATACTGCTTCTTTATCTTTCACTTAGGTCCAAGTCCTCCCTTGCGCTGATTGTACAACTGCACTTTTCCTTCGGTCTTCTTGGGTACTTCCTTTGCTTCCTCTTTGGAGACGTTATTCAGCATGGTCGTCTTCACTAAACCCTCATACATAGCACCCATAGGAATGTGACTTAGAGCTAAACCTTGAAGGTGTTGGTTCAACCCTTTAGCAAACTTCAGAGCCTTTTATGTGGGGTATTGATCAATTCCATCCCAAACCTTGCCAACTCATTGAATTGATTAACATGCTCCTTTACTAACATGTCTCCTTGCTTTGAATGAATAAACTTCTCCAACTACACTCCCTCTTCAGCTGTAGACAGAAACTTAATCTCACGACATGTTTAAAACTCCCCTAAGTGATCTCTCCTCCAACAGTCTCTACCTCAACTACCTCCCACCAACTCAGGGCCTCCCCTTTTAACTGCCAAGTAGCTAGTTGCCTCCTCACCTCATTAGCAAGACCTGTTAACCCAAAAATCATCACAATAACGAATCCATGCCCTCGAATCTAAATATGATTCCGTCCCAACATACAGCTTTCCTCCAAGGATTGAAAAATCCTTACATAACATAGCAAAATTGATGGTTGGTGGGTGGGTGGGCAGGAAATGCACCTGTGGCTCTCCCCGTGGGTCCTCTAATGTGATTAAGCTCTTCTTGTCCCCTTACCTAAATATATAAGCAAAACTAAATCGAGACGTTCAGGCATGGAATCTAGCCGCATCACCAAAGCTTCAACCTGCAGGATAGCTCATCTTATATCTATGATTTTTAATAATTTTTAGCAACTTTTCACATATAGCAAAGGAAAGGATAAGAGAGATTATTCTTATATAAAATCTTTGGAAAACTTTTTGAAAAACTTTTTGAAAAACTTTTATCTATACATACATACACACACACTTTGGAAACCCATTTTGAAAACTTCCTGAGAAGACATTTTGAAAATTCGCTTTTTTTTACAAAACTATTCAAGTACGTTCTTTCAATGCGTCGTATACCTAAGGAATTTTTGAACCTTGGCTCTGATACCAAATGTGACAACTTGCACCCCTCGACACACCGGTCCAAAGTCTAGAGTGACTTTCGGACTTGCGTCGGTGCAAAGAAGTACAAGCTATTGAGTTTTTATAACATTTCAGAGACTAAGAATAAACAAATATGATCTAAGGTATACCACACTTTTAGAGCTCATAGCGGAAGGAACTAAATATAAATATAGAAAATAACCATATTAGAAAATATCTCAAAACATAGTCTTATAAAAACAGTATGTAGTTAAATACAGAGTACACAAAAATACAACATATAGTCGGATAAAATACTAAAACTAATAAGACAGATAGTTACATAGGGAGCAAATAAAAAGATAAGCAACTCCTATATGAGCTCACCTCTCCACACACTAAAATTAGGTCAATCAGCTGCCACCATTTCCTCTTATGGTGAGGAAAAGGAAAAAGGATGGCTTAGACAAAAGTCTGGTGAATAAGTACATGTTTAATGTATGGTGATCATGTGCAGTTAACGTTAACTCTATTCTATGTGATCTAGGGTGCTCAAAAATTGTCTGCGTATTCCTTGGGTCCTTTACCTAAGGGTTTTTATTTAATACACACCTACACTAACTACTAGTGCAAGCTTCTACGGGGATTGAACTATGGATTGAATCTTAATAACTAACGATCAAGTACAACTACTAGAGCTACTTTACATAAGGTCATTCTACCACTTTCATGCATGGGACTACATCTCATATTACGACTACACAACTATCTCGCATGGTTTCCCTACTATTTCTATAACACCCCTAATTTTTTAATAACATTATTTAGGAGATTTAATTAGATAAATTAAATAGAATAATGTAAATATTAGAGTGATAAGGGGATTGAGATTTGAAAATAAATTAGAGGTCGAGCTTAATGATATAAATGGGTTTATAAATGATTTTAATTGTTAATTAACAAGAAAACAATTAACGCAAAGGTTTATTAGGAAATTGCCACACCATTACCGTATATTCCCGTTTCATTCCCATTCACGATCATTTTATAAAACATAAATAAAAAGAGGAGTCGACCATTACTTAGGGGTAAAGAAGAGAAAATCAATCTAAAGCTAAGGAATTAAAGCAAGGAAGATTCATCTCAATCAAATCTCAAAGCCCTTATACTAATCAAGGTGAATAATAATCTAAATCATCTCTATTTTGTTTTTATGATAATTTGATTTTCGGGTTTAGGATTAAATCCATTATAATGATGATTTTGATGATGATATGCTTGGATTTTATAATATGTTTCATTTAAACAAGATTGTTTGAATATAGTTTATACGGTTTTAAGGCTAAAAACGATTATAATGAATTTCGAATGCCGTAAGGAAATTATATTATGTAAAACATGATTTTAGAGATGGATTTTAATTTTTATAATATTCCAAGCTATGGAAAATTTATTATGAATTTTCAAAGGCAAATATGTATAATTGGGTTTAGAAATTAATTTCAATTATTTTATGAAGAATTTAGGTCTGGAATTTTTATATGTTAGATAACATATTGAAAGTGAATTTCTGTAATTTTTGGGGATTTTTCCTAAGTAATTTACTATGGAAATTAAATTATATTAGAAGAGGATTTAATTGTTTTGTTTAATGGAAGGGCTTAATTGTGAAAATTAATCTTTGTTTAGATTTGAAATTATGCGGCAGTTATTTTGGTAAAGAATTTGAAAAGTTATGGCAACCAATTAAATGTTTACAAATAGGCAGGTTAGTTATAAAGTAGTTACATTAAATAGCATTAATTTAGCCTTTACCTAGAAAATTAGGTTCCGCCTCTTTCAAAAACCTCCTTTCGACCTCATGCTTTTGCCTTGACCCGGTCGAAAACAAAACCAATACACAAGGCATCACAATGATGGTACGTAGTGGATTGGAGAAAGGAGGAAGGCATGATGTCAAAACCCTTGCTTTCGATGGGGTTGAAACCTTTGTTTTATTTTCAAAAGAAATACGCTTGCCTGTTTTACTGTATGCTTTCAAAGGAGTCGAAACCGATGCCTTCAAAGGGGTCTTTTTAAATTGCTTTCGAACGGGTTGCCGCCTCTTGTTTAAATTGTAGCTTCTGAAGTAGTTACTTAGTTTTAAAACCAATGCTTTCGAAAAGGGTGGTTTCGACCAATTCGAAACCCTTCTGTTGTTCCTATGCCTTTCGAAGGGTTTGAATTCATCAATGCTTTCAAAAGGTAGCTTTCTTTTATACTTGTATTAAGCCACTTCGTAAAGCTTTCGAAAGGATTCAAAGGTTTCGAAGGAAATGGCTTCGAATGGGGTTCTGAAGCTATCCTTCAAATGTTTTACTTAAATGTTTTACTTAAATGTTTTAAGCTTTTGAAAAGATGGTTCCAAAGCCATCAAATTTTTCCCCAAACAATTTTATATGAAGATTAAAGGTTTCGAAAGGGGTATTTCATATATATTCACTTTGATCCAAAAGTTATTTTTAAAGATAAACCCAATGGCTTCCAAAGGGGTACTTTCATTGGTTTTGAAGCCGTGCTTCAACGTGATAATAAGTAATGCTATATACTTTTGAAAGGTTTGTTTGAAGGTTTCAAAAGTGATATTTTAAAGTATTTCGAAAGGCATGTGTTAGTGTTTTGAAAAGAAGATTTTAATGCTTTCGAAAGAGGTTATCTAATGGTTTCGAAAGTAAATTTTTAAGGTTTCGAAAGCCATAGTTTTCAAAACAAATAACCCAATCTCATTTTTAAAGGAACACCCATGGCTAAAATAAAGGAGTTTTGAAATGGTTTTAAGTGTGAAGTTTCTAAAGAAGCTTTCCTTGATAAAATAATAGGTTAAAGGGATTAACCATGTTTTATATGAAAACGATTTCAAGGATACTAAACCATAGGTGTTGGTATTATTATGTTATTATGTTTGCTTCTTCTAATATATATATTCACATTATAATGGACCATAACTGCATTTTGGGGTAGGGGTGGGCACGGTCGTTTAACCGAACCGATCGGTTAATTAACCAATTTAACCGCCCAAAAGTTTCGGTTCGATTAACCGAACCGAAAATAAAGTTGGATAGTTCGAACCGATCGAACCGCTAAATCTGCACCGTGGTTAACCACAAATTTTAACCGGTTAACCGCTTAATCTTAACCGGTTAACCAATAGTCAGTTAACCGTGTATAATCGATTCTAACTGTATTTGACATTCAAAAATTAACCAATACCAAAAAACTGTTACCCAAATCAAGGCAGTAAATGCCTCAGCAGTGTGTACTTTAGTAGGTTATCGATTACACTTCAATTAAATACAGAATAACCCAAATATATCTCGGTTCAGACTCAAAAGAGCTTGCGCTAAACAGTTCAAAAATGTATCTGTTAAAATTCTCTAATTCAGTTCAAGACAGTCATCGTTCATAATATAGTAGCAGCTTAAACTAAACAGTTCGTTACTGAGTTTAGACAGTTCAGCAATTACATTACATGAATACAAAGTTCAGCAACAATACATAGTTTCAAACACTACAAAGCATCAATACATAGTTCATAGCCTAGAATACCAGAAAGAAAATGAAAATTGATAGGTGCATTACATAACTTCATACATAGTGATACTGTCACTGCATAGTCCAAGCAGTTCATTGTTACATAACATCGTGTATAATTCAGAAAGTTAAAAAAACTCTTTACTGTCGGCGCATACCGCATCAGTTGAAAGCAAGACCCCAAGACGGCAAGACCAGCAAGTTGCATGAACTGAAAATAAACGACTGAACAGAGATATTTATGAATTGAATATGATATTCTAAGATATTCACGAGATATTCAAATCATACAGTTGTGGTCCTTGTGGATTTTTTTCAGTGATAAGATGGTTATACTTATATCAGCAGAAATGAGATGTAGCAATAAGAATCTAAATTGAAGTAGTGCATAACTTTTATCTTATATTAATTTGATAACTAAAATCAAAATGCAAAATGTTTTGTTTAGCAATTCTACCAATTCATAAAGAAAAGGACATGCAAAAATTTTCAAGCAACATGCCTCCCTTCAAGGATCAGACTGATCAGTCATTGTATCGGGGTTGAGTGTGTGCAAACCATGATTCATACCCTATGGAGCAGGAAATTTATTATGTGAAAAAAAGCAATGCAATAAACGAAAGTCTTTTGTTCAGTGTTTGTTCTGTATTCCTAGAAGTGAAATAAAACTTCACTAGTATAGTATAAAGCTTGCCTTCATAAGCTCTGTATTCCTAGGGTCTACTTCTGCAAGCTCTTGCTTAAGTCAAAGACATCGTCGTCGCTCTCTGTTCAGTGTTAGTTCAAGTTCTTCTTTCTCCTTTTCAAGAGCAGTAACAAACCTGCTACTGGACTCCTCTTTTAAACTATTCTGCTCAATTATAGGCAAATATGGAGATTAGAAAATATAAATGGACTTAAATATACAGGTACCATATAACGTCGGCTGTTTGACATGACTAAATACTGATGCCATCTTAAAAAGGAATGGTGTCGTAAAATCCTCTAAATTTTACTACTTGCATTGTTTAGCATGTGTTTCCATTCATGTCACTAGGTTATATCCACTTTGATGAATGGATTCATTACAAAACAATAATCGTACATGTGTTATTATAATTAGATTGCTTTCATGTCTCATTTTATTTAAGATGATAAGTGTTAGACAATACATATTTAAAGGTAGGTTAAACGATTATTATTCAATCAAACATTCTTGGTTCATTCAACTTCTTTGATGTTTATAAAGAGGCAAACGTAATATACTTTGCCACGTGTAAAATCCTATTACCAGATTCTTCACATCAACGTTGTCCTTCACAATCTCTCTAATTCTCCCATCTTGAGCAGTTTCTGCCTCTGGTGGCAAATCTCTGCCAGTGTCTGTTGTCATATTTAGAGTTGCATTACTGTTAGAAATAGGTTGTGCAATATTGGATTGAATGTCAGATTTATGGCTTGGCTTTAGAACATTCACCTGGTCAAAGAAAAGGATTGGAATATACCAGATAAAACTGTAGTTTTAAATTAATGAAAAGAATCTTGTCGAGTATTTTACCTCGTTGTTGTAACATCCATTATAGCCACCAAATGATACATTAAAATCTTTTCCATTATAGGTGGTTGAAACCAGACTAAGGCGTTGCCATTAAAATTACCAAATATTAGAAGCCTGGACAGCTGGAGTATATTTGTACAGGGGTAAATCTGAGAGCTGAAAAGTAAATATACAGTCGGGTATTGTAACAAAAGTTTTTATACTTTATACATAATAATATGTAATACTGAAGGAAGCTAAATTTTAAACTACATAAGCAAACTTCTTCATGACACTCAACTATCAATGTTACTAATGCTGCAACTAACAGAATAATTTTCATAAGTTCTTAACCGACATCAGGCTATCTGAATTATTAATTCATCTTATTTCAGTTTTTGTCTGATATTCAACCAGTTTGTGGTTCTGTAATTGTCAGTTCACTTGTAATAATTAGCATTGCTAGACGACGATAATAGAAACTAGCATCGACATTTGTAGCTAGTAGCACTGATGGGTATTTTTAATTCATCGGTAACTCAATTAAAAATATCCATCATTAATAGAAACTACTAAACTAGCATCGAGATTTAAACCATTCACTTCAGAAGCAAATATGAAAACAAACTTCACTACAAAAATCTTATGAAACCAAAGTAATAAACATCAATACTGCTCAAATCCAGATCAATATTTCTATATGATGAACAAAACCACAAAAGAATAATAGCACGTATGAAGAACAAAATCAACAATTACTTACCTACTTTCTCTTCCTCCTCGACATCGTGCTTTCTATAACAGTCGAAGGCCAGCACTCAATAGCATCGCTAGCACTCAGCAGCATCGCGACTAGACTTCCGCGGATTAACCGATCGAGTGTTTTAATGAAGTCTAAAGACGATTTCTTTATTAACAAGATCTAGGGTTTTGATTCTCTCTTGGTTTTTTTACGAATAGTTGAGAGAGGCGAGAGCAGTTCTATCTATTCCAGGGCATGAGAATTTGGGTTATTGGTTTGGTAATAGGTATTGGTTTGGACATTGCCGTGTTATATAAAAAAATTAGTCGGTTAAACGGTTAACCGCTGACCAAATTTTCATTAACCGTTAACCGAACCGAAAATGTTCGGTTATGGTCGGTCGGTTAACCATTGACGTCGGTTAACCGTGTTTATCGATTAAGTCGGTTCTGTATCCATCGGTTTAATCGGTTAAGTCGGTTAAATGACCACCCATATTTTGGGGAGAAAGGGCAGAATAACCAGCTAGGTTGACCCAGTAGTGAATATAAATTGAATTAACTTTTGAATGAGTAGAGTTGCATCCAGGAGGTCAGATAAACTAGAATGTAGGATTCCTAAATATTGAAGTTGTTAGATGGACAGGTTCATAGTAAACCCATGAAAACTATGTATAGGAAAAGTTATTGGCAGAAGCCAATAGGTTCATAGTAAACCCATGAAAACTATGATTCGAAAGAGTTATTGGCAAGGGCCAATAGGTTTGTAGTGAACCCATGAAAAATTTATTCGGATTAAGTAATTGGTAGAAGTCAATAAGTTCCTAGTCAACCCATGAAAACTAGGATAAGAGGGAAGTTATTGGAGATGCCAATAGGTTCAGGGAGAACCCATGAAACAATGAAGTTATTGGCAGGGGCCAATAGGTTTGTAGTGATTCCATGACAACTATGAAACCGGAAAGGGATTCCATAAGTATTAAACAGGTTATTAGTCAGCCCATGAAAACTATTAGGTTAATAGTGACCCTAGAAACTATAACTGAGACATATAGTCAAAAATGAACGGGGATGGGTAATCCAGAATTTATTTACTTGTTTGCATATCATCATAGTATTTTGAATTGCTATGTTTTAACCATTGTGGATGCAGGAGCACAATATATGGTTTAATAAAGTTTTGGATAAGATACTAGTGAGGGGAAAACCTGTTCCGCTAAGCGGCATGGTCTCACAAGATATCTAAATGGTTTGAGATGGTAGATTATTATTCATATCAGGCTTTATGTTTGACTCGAAGTTTATGTTTTCCTATTAAACTCTCGGGTGCCCAATTGATTTTGAGTAGTTTGAGAGTTGAGGTTTTCAGGTACCTATTTAGACGAATAAGCTTCCGGAGACGTGCAGGAGGCATGATAGCTATTTAGAGTTCTTTTCTATTAGGTTTCCATTATGTTTTGTTGTAAAGGCAAAGATGTTTAATTTCCTAGTTATATACTCTGATCATCCAAGAGTGCATCTTCATATGTCGCTCTTGGCGTAAGTTATAATAATTATATTTTCTCTGAACGTGGTTCTCGTATTATGATTATGTAATGAATTTGAAATACTTTGAAATGGAATGAGAAAGTTGTTTGTTGATTTTAAAAAATTTCCATATCCATGCGTTTCTGTTATACCATTGTATCTAACATTACCTTATTTGGTCGTCGATGGTTAATAACTATGGATGACTGCAGCATATGTAGCTGTTAGTTTTGGGCCTCCAAGTGGGGGATGTTACAAGTTGGTATCGGAGAATAGGTTTATGAAAACATAAAAGAAATTTATACCTAAAATATTTTTCAAAACATAATCCAATGTACCCGAAAATAAGACCGTGGTTTGGGTCAACGCTATAGTAATGTACTTGTGTTTGATATATAGAGATATATAAGTACTATTCCCCTCTCTCTTAGACCATTCTTCTGTAACTTACTAAGGTTCGTATGCAGATTTACGAGAAAGAAGATATGTAGGCAAAAAACGGAAGAGGAAATCTCGGTGGAGGAAGCACCACAACCAACGGAAATGTTCGACCCACCAGGAGGAACCCGAGTCGACGGGCTAATGCTAACCAAAATGTAGATGCCAATGTGGGTGCTGGAAATCCACTAGTGGATATGGGGGAGATGTATCAGTTCTTTGTCAATCTGATGCAAGTAGGAGCTGCCGCTGGTGTTGTTGGAAATGTTGGAGGAGCTAATCCCTCAGTTATAGTTTGGAATAATTATGCTATGTTGAGCAAGGATTACACCCGTCTTAGTGGGAAGCCGTTTATGGGAATGGAGGATTCCATAGAAGTGGAGAATTGTCTGTTGCATTGTGAGAGAATCTTTGCTGATTTGGGTCTAGATGATGAGCAGAAGAGGAGCCTGGCCTCTAGGCAGTTGCAAGGGGCAGCACTTCTTTGGTGGAATAGTGTTACTGCTGGGGTTCCGGAAGAAGAGTTAACTTAGGCAGAGTTTAGAAGGAAAATTGAACAGGGGTTTTTGTCCAAAGTTGCCAAGTTGGCATTGCTAAGAAAGTTTATGGATTTAGTGCAGGGAGCGATGTCGGTAATCGATTATGCTACTAAGTTTGATGAGTTGTCCTGATATGGGTATGCTACTATAGACACCGTCATCAAAAGGAATGAGAGGTTCATTCAGGGATTGAGACCTAATATTGCTAGGGCAACCCTATCACATCTCCATGTTCCTTGTAATATAGTTGTGGAGATGGCAATCCGACATGAGGAGATGCTTGCTATTTATGCTAGAGAAAAGCCGGTTGAAACCCAAGGCCCACAGGGAAAAAAGAGGAAGTTCATTAAGAAGAAGGGAGCCCAGAAGGGAGGTTGCCAAGAAGGCAAAGGCTGATTTGGTTTGCTTCAAGTGTGACATAAAAGTCATTATGCTCATGAGTGCCGGTCAGGAAAGGGAAAGAAGGCTGCAGAAAAGAAGAATGTGAAGTGCTTTAACTGTGACCAAGTTGGGCATTATAAGAATTAGTGTCCAGAACTACTCAGGGCAGGCAAGGGAAAAGTTTTTGCTGTTAGACCATCATCTACTAGGCCAACTACAGCCGAAAAAGGGAAGACTGTGATGGAAGGTACGCCTTTGATTCAGAGTATACAGTTAGGATACTATTTTATACCGAAGCATCACATTCATTTATATCTCAGTGTTTGGTAGATAGGTTATGCTTAGAACCCACTACATTGTTACTTCCTCAAGGGTTGTGAATCTGATAGGATGGTATGCAACTCTAGGGATGAGATGTGACAAGTTAGAACTTGATTTGTTAGGTCATAAGTTTGCATGAAGTCTGTATGTTTTTTATTTTGTTTATTTCGAAATCATTTTGGGCATGGATTGGTTGGGTAAGTATGAGGCTAGGATATTTTGCCAGGGTAGGGAGATATCACTAAGACACCCTGATAGTCATAACTGAATTATATTCTCAATGGACAATTCTGACCGAAGTAGTTGTGCTTTGTTAAATGCTACGGAAGTGGGAGAAGAATTAAGTCAGGTTCGAGTGGCAAGAGAATTTGTAGATGTTTTTGAGCCGGTTACAAGACTACCACCAAAACGAGCCGTTGAGTTTCAGATAGATCTTGTGCCAGGAGCTGAACCTGTGAGTAGACAACCTAGTAGGATGACCCCGATCGAGATGAAAGAATTGAAAGTGCAGCTAATGGATCTAGAGGGAAGGAGGTTTATTAGACCAAGCAGTTCGCCTTGGGGAGCGGCCGTGGTGTTCGTGAAGAAACCGGATGGGTCGTTGAGGATGTGTATCAACTATCATAAGTTGAACGAGAGGACGATTAAGAATAAGTATCGTTTGCCGAGAATAGACGATCTATTTGATCAGTTGTGTGGAGCCAGAGTGTTTTCCCAGTTGGATTTGGTGATAGGTTTCCATCAGTTAAGAGTGGTTGATGACAATATTACTTTGACAGCTTTTGGACTAGGTATGGTTCGTATGAGTGGTTAGTAATGCCATTCGGATTAACGAATGCACCTGCTTTCTTCGTGGATTTGATGAACCGAGTTTTTTGAGAGTACTTGGATAGGTTCGTTTTAGTGCTTATAGATGAATTTTAGTATACTCTAAGGATGAAACGGAGCATGAAGATCATCTTAGAGTAGTGCTTGAGACATTGAGGCAGCATTTGCTAAAAGCGACGTTTTCCCAGTGTCATTTTTGGAAGATAGAGGTTAAGTATCTTGGTCATATGGTTTCAGAGAAGGGCTTGTCAGTCGATCCAGATAAGATTGAAGCTATTAATGATTGGAAGAGACTAGAAACAATGACTGAGATTAAAAGTTTTCTTGGATTGGCTGGCTATTACTGGAGATTCATCAAGGATTTCTCGCGGATAGCAGCACCTTTGACAAAGTTAACCAGGAAAGATGTGAAGTTTGTCTGGTCTGACAAATATGAGGAAGAATTCCTTAAGTTAAAGCATTTGTTGACCAATGCACCTGTGTTAGTAGTTCCAAACAGAAACTAAGGGTTGGTGGTATATACCGATGCATGCGGAACTGGATTAGGAGCTGTGTTGATGTAGAAGGGTAAAGTGATTGACTACGCTTCACGGTAGCTTAGACCGCATGAAGTGAGATATCCTACTCATGATTTGGAGACAATATCTCTTAGGGGAGAGATTTGAGCTATACACGATCATAAGTCATTAAGGTATTTATTCTCTCGGAAGGAGTTGAATATGAGACAGCAGAGATGGCTGGAGTTTTTGGCTGCTTATGATTTTGGTATAGAGTATACACCTGGGAAAAGAAATAAAGTAGCGGATGCTCTTAGTAGAAGACATCAGAATGTGGTGTTAGCTATGTTGGTAGAATGGAAGGATTTCGAAGCTTTGATTACTTGTAGTTTGCAGTTAAGATCGACTGCTAGTTCTAGTCAGAGCACCACCATGTTGTCATATTTAGAAGTTCGACTAGTGTTGATCGAAAGGATTGCTTCTAAGTAGAAAGAGGATCCAGTGTTAGCCGAGAAGACTACGCTTGAGGTTGGAACCGAGATCGATGATCCAAAGGATTTTAGTCTTGACCATAGAGGATGGTTGAGAAAGAAAAGACGATTATGTGTGCCGAATGTTAAGGACTTAAGGAAAGAAGTTTTTTAGGAAGGACATCGGTCCAAGTTTTTGATTCATCCTGAAGGGACCAGGATGTATCAGGATACGAAGAGGAGCTTCTATTGAGAAGGTATGAAGAGGGATGTCGGCTTGTGCGTTTGGCAGTGTGCAAACTGTCAACAAGTGAAGGCCGAACATCAGAAGCCAAGTGAGTTTCTTCAGCCTTTGGAGATTCCCGTTTGGAAATGGGATTCAATATCCATGGAATTTATTGACGGGTTGCCAAGGTCAAAAAGAGGAAATGAAAGTATATGGGTTATAGTGGACAGGTTGACCAATAGTACCCATTTCATTCTAGTTAAGTCAACCAGGTTGGCACCTATTTTGGCTAATTTGTTCATGAAGAACATAGTTAGACTACATAGGATTCCTAGTAGCATAGTCAGTGATAGAGACGCTTTGTTTACTAGTGAATTTTGGAAGAGTCTATAGGATGCATTAGGTACCATGCTTAAGATGAATACTGCTTATCACCCTCAAACGGATGGGTAGACAGAGAGACTCAATAAGGTACTCGAGGAATAATTGAGAGCTTGTGTATTGGACTTTGGTGGATCTTGGGAAGATCACCTACATTTGGTTGAGTTTTCCTATAATAATAGTTATCAGACTAGTATAGTAATGGTGCCTTTTGAAGCTTTGTATGGAAGGCCATGCAAGTCACTAGCATGTTGGTTGGAGACTAGAAAAAGATTAGTCTTAGGTCCAAATCTGGTTAGAGAGGCGTCGGAGAAGGTCGAGTTGATCCGAGAAAGGATGAAGGAAGCTTAGTCTAGACAAAAGAGTTGCGTAGATAAGAGGCGTAAAGACCTAGAATTCTCAGTTGGTGATAAGGTTTTCATTAAGGTATCACTGATGAAGGGTGTGGTACGATTTGGAAAGTCAGGAAAACTGGTACCGAGATATGTTGGTCCGTTTCCATTTATAGAGAGTATCGGAAAGCACGCATACAGATTAGAGTTGCCAACCAGTATGGCGGGTTTCCATAATGTATCTCATGTGTCTCATCTTCGCAAGTATGTGCATGATCCAGATACTACTATTCCTCCAACTGGGCTGGAAGATTTGATATTAGAGCCTAATTTGACTTTTATTAGACAACCAGTTTAGGTTGTAGCGAGGGATGAGAAAAGATTGAGGAACAAGACAGTCAGGTTGGTGAAAGTTCAGTGGAGCGATAATAAGAAGGACTGTGCTTGGGAGACAGAAGACATGATTAGAGATACTTATCTTGATCTACTTTGAGGGTAAGTCTATATTAGCTTTATATAGATATTTGCTAGTTAGGTAGGCTAATATGGTTGTTAGGAACTGTTACAGATGATTGCTATGTTTAGTATTTAGTCCTTACTGAATTTCGAGGACGAAATTATTTAAGGAGGGGAGCCTGTAACACCCCTAATTTTTAGAAATTTTATTCAGGAGATTTAATTAAATTAATTAAATAGAATAATGTAAATATTAGAGTGATAAGGGGATTAAGATTTGAAAATAAATTAGAGGCCGAGCTTAATGATATAAATGGGCTTATAAATGATTTTAATTATTAATTAACAAGGAAACAATTAATGCAATGGCTTAGGAAATTGCCACACCATTACCTTATATTCTCGTTTCATTCCTATTCACGTTCATTTTATAAAACATAAATCAAAAGAGGAGTCGACCTTTACTTAGGGGAAAAGAAGAGAAAATCAATCTAAAGCTAAGGAATTAAAGCAAGGAAGATTAATCACAATCAATTCTCAAAAACCTTATCCTAATCAAGGTGAATAATAATCTAATCATCTCTATTTTGTTTTTTATAAACATTTGGTTTTCGATTTTAAGATTAAATCCATTATAATGATGATTTTGATGATGATATGCTTAGATTTTATAACATGTTTGATATAAACAAGATTGTTTGAATATAGTTTATACAGTTTTAAAAGTAAAACCGATTATAATGTATTTCGAATGCCATAAGGAAATTATATGTTATGTAAAACATGATTTTGGAGATGGGTTTTTATTTTTATAATTTTCCCACCTATGGAAAATTTATTATGAATTTTCAAAGGAAAATATGTATAATTGGGTTTAGAAATTAATTTCGATTATTTTATGAAGAATTGGGTCTGGAATTTTTATATGTTAGATGACATATTGAAAGTGAATTTCTGTAATTTTTGGGGATTTTTCCTAGGTAATTTACGATGGAAATTAAATTATTTTAGAAGAAGGAATTAATTATTTTAATTGTTATGTTTAATGGAAGAGCTTAATTGTGAAAATTAATCTTTGTTTAGATTTGAAATTATGCGACAGTTATTTTGGTAAAGAATTTGAAAAGTTTATGGCAACCAATTAAATGTTTACAAATAGGCAGGTTAGTTATAAAGTAATTACTTTAAATAGCATTAATTCAGCCTTTACCCAGAAAAATAGGTTCTGCCTCTTTCAGGAACCTCCTTTCGACCTCATGCTTTTGCCTCGACCCAGTCGAAACCAAAACCAATACACAAGGTATCACAATGATAGTACGTAGTGGATTTGAGAAAGACGAAAGGCATGGTGTCGAAACCCTTGCTTTCGATGGGGTCGAAACCTTTGTTTTATTTTCAAAAGAAATGCACTTGCCTGTTTTACTGTATGCCTTCGAAGGATTCGAAACCAATGCCTTCAAAGGGTCTTTTTAAATTGCTTTCGAAGGGATTGCCGCCTCTTGTTTAAATTGTAGCTTCTGAAGGAGTTACTTAGTTTTAAAACCAATGCATTCGAAAAGGGCGATTTCGACCAAGTCGAAACCCTTCTGTTGTTCCTATGCCTTTCGAAGGGTTTATAGTCATTAATGCTTTCGAAAGGTAGCTTTGTTTTATACTTTTTTAAACCACTTCCTAAAGTTTTCGAAAGGATTCAAAGGTTTCGAAGGCAATGGCTTCGAAAGGGGTTCCGTAGCTATCCATCAAATGTTTTACTTAAATGTTTTAAGCTTTCGAAAAGATGGTTCTGAAGCCATCAAAATTTTCCCCAAACAATTTTATATGAAGATTAAAGGTTTCGAAAGGGGTATTTTGTATATATTCACTTTGACCCAAAAGTTATTTTTAAAGATAAACCCAATGGATTTGAAAGGGGTACTTTCATTGGTTTCGAAGCTGTTCTTCAACGAGATAATAAGTAATGCTATATACTTTCAAAAGGTTTGTTTTGAAGGTTCCGAAAGACATATTTTAAAGCGTTTCGAAAGGCATGTGTTAGTGTTTTGAAAAGAAGATTTTAATGCTTTAAAAGGAGCTTATCCAATGGTTTCGAAAGTAAAGTTTTAAGGTTTCGAAAGCCTTAGTTTTCAAAAAAAATAACCCTATCTCATTTTTAAAGGAAAACCCATGGCTAAAATAAAGGAGTTTTGAAATGGTTTTAAGTATGAAGTTTTTGAAGAAGCTATCCATGATAAAATAATAGGTTAACGGGATTAACCATGTTTTATGTGAAAATGAGTTCAAGGATACTAAACCACGGGTGTTGGTATTATTATGTTATTATGTTTGCTTCTTCTAATATATATATTCACATTATAATGGACCTATAACTGCATTTTTGGGAGAAATAGCAGAATAACCAGTTAGGTTGACCCAGTAGTGAATATAAATAGAATTAACTCCTGAATGAGTAGAATTGCATCTAGCAGGTCAGATAGACCAGAATGTAGGATGCCTAAATATTGAAGTTGTCAGATAGATATGTTCATAGTAAACTCATGAAAACTATGTATAGGAAACGGTATTTGCAGAAGCCAACAGCTTCATAGTAAACCCATGAAAACTATGATTAGAAAAAGTTATTGGCAGGGGCCAATAGGTTTGTAGTGAACCCATGAAAACTATATCTGGATTAAGTTATTGACAGAAGTCAATAGGTTTTTAGTCAATCCTTGAAAACTAGGAGAAGAGAGAAGTTATTGGAGATACATATAGGTTCAGGGAGAACCCACGAAACAATGAAGTTATTGGCGGGGGCTAATAGGTTCTTAGTGATCCCATGAAAATTATAAAACCGGACAGGGAGTCTAGAAGTATTAAACATGATATTAGTCAGCCATGGAAACTATTAGGTTAATAGTGACCCTAGAAACTATAACTGTGACAGATAGTCAAAAATGAACTGGGATGGGTAATCCAGAATTTATTTACTTATTTGCATATCATCATAATATTTTGAATTGCTATGTTTTAACCATTGTGGATGCAGGATCACAGTATATGGTTTTATAAAGTTTTGGATAAGATATTAGTGAGGGGAAAACCCGTTCCGCTAAGCGGCATGGTCTCACTAGATATCTAAATGGTTTGAAATGGTAGATTATTATTCATACCAGGCTTTATGTCTGACTCGAAGTTTATGTTTTCCCCTTAAACTCTCGGGTGCTCAATTGATTTTGAGTAGTTTGAGAGTTGAGGTTTTCAAGTACCTATTTAGACGAGGCTTCCGGAGACATGCAGGAGGCATGATAGCTATTTATAGTTCTTTTCTATTAGATTTCCGTTGTGTTTTGTTGTAAAGGAAAAGATGTTTAATTTCCTAGTTATATACTCTGATCATCCAAGGGGGCATCTTCATATGTCGCTCTTGGCGTAAGTTATAATAATTATATTTTCTCTGAACGTGGTTCTCGTATTGTGATTATGTAATGAATTTGAAATGCTTTGAAATGCAATGAGAAAGTTGTTTGTTGATTTTAAAAATTTTCTATACCTATGTGTTTCTGTTATATCAATGTAGCTAACATTACCGTATTTGGTCATCGAGAATTAATAACTTTGGATGACTGCAGCATCCGTAGCCATTAGTTTTTGGGCCTCCAAATGGAGGATGTTACAATTTCCACATGAGAATAAATTTCCCACACTATGACTACACGTCCACCAACTACGCATTAAGGGGGAACCCAAAATGCAGACTCGTTGGTGTGTCTCATTGTCTGCACCGGTGTCCTCCTCTCAATTATTGTTTATGCCCCTTATTACACGCTCCGGGATCCATCAACAACATAGTATCACATCACATTAGTAACCATGCATATCAATGAACTCTCGTTATGTCGAGCCTTGTTCGTCGACGGAATTTCTATCGGTTTAGAAAACCGTCGAACGAATTTAAATTAAAATTTACAGCAAGCGCACGGTGTACGAATGTAGCACGTGGCGAATACGGGTCGATCCGCAGGAAATTGATGATTTTAAAATTCTATTCAATCAAATTATACCAAAGTCGAGTGAAAGTTAAGCTAAAAATGTAGAAAACTAACAAAAGAAATTTGATAAAAATATGAGAGTGTTAAGACAATTTAGAGGCAATTTCCACTCTCTAGATCACATAAATCAACAAAATGAAGTTATGATCTCTCTTTTCTTGTCGTTAGTAAATTAGTTGATGTGTTTATCATAAGTATGGTATATTTGTGCAATTAATTAGCCCAATATAAACCATCAAACTATAACACAACCACTAATACACTTTTAAATCTCATAAAATTTGACAACAAAGTTGAAAGAAAAATCTATTTTAAGCATGGCCTATTAACTATTAATTAGAAATATAAGCCATCAAATTTTAATTTCAACATTCACTTCTTTGCCATAATCATATGTAGATGAAGAGGCAATTTGTGTTTTGTTTGTTTAAGCATAGCCTATTTGTTATGAACAACATAGACTATCAAATTCTAAGCTAAACAACATCATTAAACCACTTCAATCATTCTCATTAAGCACAAAAGAGAGCATGAACAACAAAATGTTGGATCTACATACTAGAGAGCTTCATTACCCCTAAATTGAAGGGATAAAGCTCTCATATTTGTTATCATATGAACAAATGTAGAAAGCAACATGAAACAAGAAGAGAAAAAGAGAGCAAAAATGAAAGGAAAAATTATTCTACTTGCATAAGTAAACTAGATCTACACTACAACATGAAAGGAAAATAAACAAGAGAAGAAAAGAGAATATATTAAAGTTGCATAAAAAAAATTACATGAAACAAAATGGCTAAGTATCCATGGAAAAAGAAAAGAAAAGCTTTCTTTTATTTTGAGCCTAAACTAAGCTAAAGAGAGACTAACTAAGAGAGAAGAGGGTTGCATGAAGATAAGGGGTATTTATACAAGTGTTAAACCCTAATTCATAATTTTGGGAAATGCCCAAAATACCCTTGTAGGAAGTGTGGTGGCCAAGTTATCATTAGCTTCAATAATCCCTCACTTAAATGTACATGAAGCCATTAATTCCATAAGCATGTGCATCAGCCTCTAATTTGTACATTAAGGTAGGTGGGTAGGTGGGGTCCTCCATTATCTTCACTTTGAATTATTTCCATCTTCATTTGTTCTCTTCACTCTTGTGCATGCATATATCATTTGTAACCACTTGTATATGAAGCCAAATTCCTATAAAAAATATAGAAATTTCTAATTAAATTTTCTCAAATTAATATATGCACAAAAATGACCATTTTGCCCTTGGATGAAGATGAATATGTGACGATTTGAAAATAATATGAATTTTTGTTTAAACAAGTTAAAATACCCGATATGATCATTTATTTAATTTAAATAGATTAAATATGGTGGTAAAAATATACACATTTACGTGCACATCAAATACCCCCACACTTATCTTTTTATTCGTCCTCGAATAAAGAAAAACTAAGATAAATCCTTTTTCGTAGGGAGCACGATTGCATTGAGCGTATGCAACAAGCCATTAAACCTCTGGGTGTCCCCAGTAGGACGAGTGTTGTCTCGTGAGGGTTTTCAGCAGATACTACCCACAAAATCCAAATGCAGGATGAAAATATTTACACAATGCAGATTTATTTCCAAAGAGATGACTGCATGTTTTTGAAAATATATACAAATGAAGGGTTTACTTTTAAATCGACACAAATAAGTTAAATATAGGTTTTGGTTATTATCTTGAAATTTACGTCATTTACTCGTCAAAATTTCCAACAAAAATTATGTTATCATAACAAATAGACTATAGTTTAACTCGTTGTTTCGGTTGATAACAAAGTGTAATTATAAAATGGATCCTTAGTTGATTATCAAAGTTTATCAAAGTGGTAATTTTATTTCTTTTCAATAATAAGTCAAATCAAATAAGTTAAAATAGTGCTTGGATTTCAATTGCTTACTCTCTCCATTTTTTTTTGAAAATTTTGTTGATATTAGCAATATTTACATATGCCTAACTCAGATAAATTGAGGCCAGATATATTACCCATGCACTGCCTTGCGGACTGATGTGAGGGGAACACAGAGTGTGGCGAGTGAACACACAAGCGTGAACACCTATTGACTGTAGGCATTATTAAAAAGAATTTTATATATATACACCTAACTCAGATAAACTGAGGCCAGATATACCGATCGTGCACTGCCTTTCGGGCTTACGTGAGAAGGGTACAGAGCATGGCGAGTGAACACACGAGTGTGAACACATGACTCTAGGTGTTAAAAATATATACATATATACAAATGTTTTTGTTTTTTTTTCTGTTATTTTTTACTTATATAATTATTATTTTTTGAAGAGAGAGTTTCGCACTATCATCTTAGCACCATTTAACTTAGAAGACAAAAAAATGTTATGTCATTTACTTTAAATTCACCACTCTTTTAAACAAAGATTTTCAGTTAAGATATATTTCATAATTAACACGTCTGAAACTTCCTATATACTAGTTAAACTATCGTTATTTGTAATCAATCTTCATTTTTATTTTTGTTAAGACAAACAAATTTCCAAAAATTTCAATTTAATAAACCAAAACCATATATTTATCTTATAGTGTTTCTTTAAAAATAAATTAAAATGCTTAAAAAAAATTGTTTGTTTTTTTTCTGTTTTTGAGATTTTTTTTTTAAATTTTGGAAAAATTGAAAATGATGGTGAGTCTCCCCCCACACTTGATTTTGACTGTGTCCCCACAGTCAACCCAAGTGGAAGGAGAAAAATAAAAACATAACCTTTATTTAAATGAAAATGAAAAGATGATTATTTACATGACATCAGAAAGTATATCGTTAAAAAGTATATGAAACGGTCTTCCAAAGACCGATTCATTTGTCTCGTCAAGTATACGAGACACAGCTTAAGCTTGAAAAACCAAACCATAAAAGATTTCAAAGTTGAGTGTTGATTCGGAAAAACGAATGTTGTTTTATTAAAAATCGTACGAGTTGTTTCCTTTTCGATGATTTTTGGGGTCGATAAAACAATTGATTGAAATTCACGTTCATTTTCACCAATTTGAAATTCAACTTTATCATTGAAAACTTCTTCAAAATTATTGATTTCAAAATCAGAATGGTGATGTAACTCTTCCCTATCAGAGTTTGACAACTCGTTTTCAAAAAGTCCAATGAAATCGTCTTCGTTAAAGTCGTCTTCCTTTGTTGGATTGTCAACAACTTCATTGCGTATCTCAAGTTCAAAATCCAAAGTTGTTGTATTCAAATTTTCAAAATCGAGAAAAGGAAGATCGTATTTTAAATTTTGTTCCACACCCTCAAAAGAACTGAAATCCAACTCAATTACCATGTTTTCAACAACCTCATTAAGATTGTTATTTTCCACTTCAAAAGTTGTTATTTGAAAATCGTCGATTTGGGTAAAAGATGGATTATTGTTTGACTCGTCACACGTTGGAATTTGATTTTGTTTTTCACGTTGTTTCATATATGTTTCAAACAACGAATCCGTGTGATCATCGTAAATTTCGTTCATTTGTTCAACAAAATCCAACTTATAATTATTGACTTGAGAATTTTCGATTTGGATTTGTTGAGGACAAATTTTTTCACTCGTATCGTAATCAAGATTATTCCCATTGCCAAAATTATTTGAAAAGTGGATCACATTTTCGTTTTGATTTTGAAATTCATTTTGGAGTTCAAAATTGAATTGGCATGGGTTATACTCAAAATCGTTTGAATTTTGAAGTGAATTCAAATTTTGATTGTTTTGAAAACATTGATTTGAGTTATCGCATAAATATGAATTACACAACTCATTTATCTCTTTATTTTGTTGTGTAGAGAGTTCGAGTAAAAACGAAATCATTTCAATGCTTTTTTCAAGATTTGATGGTTGATCATCGTTTTGAAAATTTTGTTGTTCGAAATTCGAATTGTTTATACAAAAGTTGTCGTTAAAATATCCATACGAATTTGGAGTGAAATCATATGGATTATATTGATTTTCACAACTATTGTAAAATTCAAGTGAGTATGGAAATTCAGACATTTTCAAGGCTGTTTTTTTTAAGGAAAAACTATTTACAAATGAAATTTATTTTTCAAAAGGGAAATTGATTTTTGTTTTGTTTTTCAATTTTTTTCTTTGTTTTTGAAAAGGTTTTATAATTTTTTTTTTGGATTTTGGTTTTTCTAAATTTTATTTTTTGAAATTTCAAAGGAAAAAGATTTAAAAATTTCAAGGGAAAAGGAATATTCACAATTTTTTTAGTTTTGGATTTTTGAATTTTTTGTTTTCTTTAAATATGCATGAACTAATGCAACTAAATGAATGCAAGGGTTAATTACAGATGATTTATCCTAAGTTAACTCAAAATTGTATAATCACGCTTTGTCTTAAATCAACAAGATAGTTCTCAGCCAGGTAACGGGCAGGGGTTATCGGTGCACCACGAATCACCGTAGCAATGCAGCCGAAGGTTTAAGTACCTTCAGAGGAACAACCACTATAATATTTACGAATCACCGTAATATTTATAAATGGTTATTACTCTGCCGTAGCCTGGACACCGAGAAATTAAATTGTTCAAAGAAGACAACTTGTCAATACACAATTAAAAGTTATCGATGTCTAACCGTTATTATTAACAAATTCTAGGATGAAATGCAAAGCAGAAATTAAACGTGAATCTAATGATGCAACTACGAATGGAATTTTGGTTTTTGAATTTTCTTTATGCAGATGCAAGCAAACAACAATGCAAGATAAATAAAAACAATAAATATAGCAAGCAAGCGGTTTATTTTCTTCTCTTTTTTTTGGCAAGCGGGCTGTCTCCTTCTGCTTCGGCAACCTGAAATAAAAACAAGATATATACACAAGTTTTTTTTTTGAAAAGGAAATTTAAAAGTAGTGTTTTACTTAAAAAAAAATTCTTTCACATGGAACTAAACAAATTTTTTTAGGATAAAATGAAACAAAGCTAAGCAAACTCTTTTTTTATAAATGTACTAGGATGGACTAAAAAAAACAAAAGCAAAGAACAGAACAGAAAAAAATTAAAACAAATGAGTAGCTCAATTCAACACCATGTAACCCGGCCCAAAAAGAAATAAACTAAACAAACTTTCAACCCAAAAAAAAATCACTGCTTGCTCAAAACTGTGTTACTCTCTTCAAAATAAACGAAACAAAATCTCAACACTGTGAAAGTCAATGCTTGCTCCTAAGTCCTAATTCGAAAATTTAAAATTCTGAAACCAAAAATCAATTCGAAAAACAAGAAGTCGAGTGTGATGCGAATGGTGGTCAGCGGTTTGTTCTATTTGGCTTCGTGGTCTTCGGAGGAGGGCGGTTCTGGTTGGGCAGTTTGAAGGTGATTTGGATTGCGGTTCGCACTGGTAGGCGATGATCTCGAAGTTAGTTGAAATGGCGATTAAAGGATGGAGGAGGAATTCGATCGCGACTTCAGTTGAAGGAGGGGGTTTCGATTGCGACCAGAGTTTGGTGGTCCTGATTCGATTTGCTGTGTGGTGTTCAAATTGGGTTCGAGTGATGCTGTTTTGGTTTCTGGTGATGATGATTTGGTCGGCAATGGAATTGACGTAGGTTGTAGGATATTTGAGAAGTGGATTTGAATTGCAGAAGTTTGGAAGTTGATGTTGAAGTCGACTTGGTTGTTATTGAAGTGCAGTGGTTGTTCAAGGTTAGATGGTCAGGTGATGAAGGGCTGTTGTCAGTGGGTTTCGGCAATTTTGGGTGAAGCAATCGAATTTGGCGTTGAAGAACTGTTGGTGTGTTGGTTATTACAGCTGTTCGTTTTTGAAGTTGCAGCAGTTCTGGTGGTTGTGAATTGCAGAGAGCAGGGTGCTGTTGCGAAAGCAGTTTTGGTGCACAATTTGTTGTTTGAACTATTGTGACTGAAGGCAGGGGAATGAGGCTGAGGGAAGCTTGCTGCGTGACTGTTGATGAACTGGATGTAGTTTGCTTGTAGTTGGCTATGAGGTAGAGGTGATGTAGATGTTATGTATAAGCAGGTGTGTATTTGTTGGACTGTGAGGTGGTTGTGTTATGAAATGTTGTTGATTGAAGAGTGTATGACAGTGGTATGCTCTTGGTACTTGAAGAAGTATGGATGAAGTTTGAAGAGTAGTTAGATGCTAAGTGGTATAGCATTGCTGTTGTTTGTTGAAGGGAAAATGAAGGGAAGTGGTAGTGCCTGCTGTTGTTTTGTAGAGCTGCTGTGGTGTGCAATACTATGGGGACAGTGATGTTAAGAAATAGAGGCAGTAAGAAGGATGGTGTGGAAGTTTTTGCAGCAGTTTTGTATGGTGGTTTTGCTGGGTAGGAGGAGCTGGCTACAGTGGTAAGTGGAGAGATGTTAAGGCAGTTGATGGTTGTACAGGCAGATGGGCAGTGTTGAGTGGTTCTGAAGTTTGAAGTATGTAGGGTGAAATGGTATTGCTTTAGAGTGATATGATAATGCAGAGATGATATGATAATGGCACGGGTAAGGGGTGATGCAGATTTGTGGTGGGTTTGAAGTTAATTGAAGTTTATGAGACTGTTATGGGACAGTGGACAGTTTGATGAAGTTTGGGTAATGAAGTGTGTATTTGGTTGTGATGGAGCAGAAATTGTAGTAGTCAGGCAGTGTTTGTGTGATGATGTTGTATATGTGAAGTAATGGTGTTGTTCGGTGGTTGAACTGTGTTGTTGTGAATTGATGGGTTATATGGTGATGTTTTGCAACAGAAGAAAGGGGTAGTCGGGTATGATGATGGTGAAAGTTGGTTGTGAACTGTTGTGAAGGTGTGGATGTTGTAGTTTGGTCAGTGAGTGTTTTCTGGAATATGTTGAAATGGCAGTGCTATGTCTGAAGGGGAGGAAAGTGATGGTAGAGGGGAAGTATGTCAGTGAGTTTTTTGAATTGGCGAAGGGCAGTGAGATGTATATGTCACTGAGTTTGTTGATTGAAGGTGGTTGATTGTGAGCAGGTAGGTGATAAGGGAAGTAGTGGGAATGGTAATGGGAATGGAGTGTATATGTAGGAATTGATGGGAAGTTTGGGTTGTTAGGGATGAAGTGTGAAACAGTGGGATGGTATGTGTGAAGCACTGAGCAAAGGGACACTGAAACAAATGTGAACAGAAAATGCAAATAGAAGATGTAAACAGAGAGAAAAATTGTGATCAGTGAAGAGAGGATGAAAATGTATGTACAATTGAAAATGCAAATGACAATGTAAAATGTGAAAGCAATGGAATAAACTTTTTTTTTCTTTTTTTAAAAAAAAAATGCAAATTCAAATGCAAAACAATTAGCAAACTACACACACAAAACAAAAATGCAATCAAAAATCACACAAACACAGTTTTTTTTAACAATCAATACACACAAAATGAAAACACACAAAAGTCAAGCAACAACTAATCCGAAGAATAGAAAACTAAAATCAAAGCAATTCCCCAGCAACGGCGCCAAAAACTTCTTCGTCGACGGAATTTCTATCGGTTTAGAAAACCGTCGAACGAATTTAAATTAAAATTTACCGCAAGCGCACGGTGTACGAATGTAGCACGTGGCGAATACGGGTCGATCCGCAGGAAATTGATGATTTTAAAATTCTATTCAATCAAATTATACCAAAGTCGAGTGAAAGTTAAGCTAAAAATGTAGAAAACTAACAAAAGAAATTTGATAAAAATATGAGAGTGTTAAGACAATTTAGAGGCAATTTCCACTCTCTAGATCACATAAATCAACAAAATGAAGTTATGATCTCTCTTTTCTTGTCGTTAGTAAATTAGTTGATGTGTTTATCATAAGTATGGTATATTTGTGCTATTAATTAGCCCAATATAAACCATCAAACTATAACACAACCACTAATACACTTTTAAATCTCATAAAATTTGACAACAAAGTTGAAAGCAAAATCTATTTTAAGCATGGCCTATTAACTATTAATTAGAAATATAAGCCATCAAATTTTAATTTCAACATTCACTTCTTTGCCATAATCATATGTAGATGAAGAGGCAATTTGTGTTTTGTTTGTTTAAGCATAGCCTATTTGTTATGAACAACATAGACTATCAAATTCTAAGCTAAACAACATCATTAAACCACTTCAATCATTCTCATTAAGCACAAAAGAGAGCATGAACAACAAAATGTTGGATCTACATACTAGAGAGCTTCATTACCCCTAAATTGAAGGGATAAAGCTCTCATATTTGTTATCATATGAACAAATGTAGAAAGCAACATGAAACAAGAAGAGAAAAAGAGAGCAAAAATGAAAGGAAAAATTATTCTACTTGCATAAGTAAACTAGATCTACACTACAACATGAAAGGAAAATAAACAAGAGAAGAAAAGAGAATATATTAAAGTTGCATAAAAAAATTTACATGAAACAAAATGGCTAAGTAGCCATGGAAAAAGAAAAGAAAAGCTTTCTTTTATTTTGAGCCTAAACTAAGCTAAAGAGAGACTAACTAAGAGAGAAGAGGGTTGCATGAAGATATGGGGTATTTATACAAGTGTTAAACCCTAATTCATAATTTTGGGAAATGCCCAAAATACCCTTGTAGGAAGTGTGGTGGCCAAGTTATCATTAGCTTCAATAATCCCTCACTTAAATGTACATGAAGCCATTAATTCCATAAGCATGTGCATTAGCCTCTAATTTGTACATTAAGGTAGGTGGGTAGGTGGGGTCCTCCATTATCTTCACTTTGAATTATTTCCATCTTCATTTGTTCTCTTCACTCTTGTGCATGCATATATCATTTGTAACCACTTGTATATGAAGCCAAATTCCTATAAAAAATATAGAAATTTCTAATTAAATTTTCTCAAATTAATATATGCACAAAAATGACCATTTTGCCCTTGGATGAAGATGAATATGTGACGATTTGAAAATAATATGAATTTTTGTTTAAACAAGTTAAAATACCCGATATGATCATTTATTTAATTTAAATAGATTAAATATGGTGGTAAAAATATACACATTTACGTGCACATCAGGCCTACACATTTAATAAGCTATCATTCAGTGATGCGCATCCTCCTTAGAACCTCTTATGAGTACATTTGCTATAAAATCACCCCCAGTCGAATAGTATTTTTATTTTCTTAGGCCAAAGTCCAGATTGCGCATCTGGGTCGTCTAATAGTTGATCGGTCGTATAGTAAATTTTAGTGTTTTACTTACTGTTTATTCGATTTTAAATCTGTTCTTAATTTCATCAATCATGTGTTTCAATAGTGAACCTTAACTTTCAATTTACAGTAATGCAACCTTTGAATTTTACCCGACTTCGTATTCAATTTAAATTCACAGATTTACACAAGTTTAAATAGATTAGTTTAACTTATCATTAACAAGTTATAGG
This sequence comes from Allium fistulosum, assembly GCA_030737815.1. NCBI lineage: Eukaryota > Viridiplantae > Streptophyta > Magnoliopsida > Asparagales > Amaryllidaceae > Allium > Allium fistulosum. Next base: position 858,799,191 of record CM060903.1, read on the forward strand.
ATGTTTTACTTCATTTAAATAGAGATTTGATCTAGGTTAATCCATATTTAACAGGTTTACATCTTTTTATTTTATCATCAAATTCAGATATGAACAATTAGGGTTTATATTTTAATTACTAACATCCTATAACGGATAATATAACCTAAATTTAACTGCAAATTAACCAATTTATTAAAGATGTTCCCACTCACTCGGACCCAAGCTCTAACTTTATCCTTCATTCGAAAATTGACATCCGATAGGTTGCTTCCTCCTTAATCCGATCTACTTGTATTTTTGTTATATTATTTTGTTTTTTGTTTTTTGTTTTTTGGAAACAATATTTTATTATACACAAAACTCATATATTTCTATGACACCCCGCATCTCTAGGCACTCCGAAAATCAGACATGACTAGAAGCACTGGTGATCGGGTGAAATAAAAATCCATAACATAGCATAGAGACTAAGGCAACAACATAAAATAATTAAAATATTATAGCGGAAGAAAACTTTCACTAATTATAAATTAATAGCAAAACAGCTTCATTAAAAACAACATTTTCCCAAATTTATTTCTGAAACCAAAAGTACCAAGTAGTCTCCACCAAAACATAAACTATAATAAAGTTCATAATATAGGTCCCCATATATAGAGTAAAGTACGGAAAAGAGAAACGAAGTACAAGAAACAAAAGCTGAAGATAACAACTACTCCAATGACCCTCCAAGCTGCAAAGAACTACAACCTAGACATGCCCTCCTATGATTTGGGGAAAATAGGAAAATAAGGAATGGGTCAGACATAAAGTCTGGTAAATGAGAAATAAAATGAAGCAGCAAGAATAAAATAGTTTAATTACAGGTCTTCCCCGGATATCGTAGAGGGTGAATAATATAATGCAGTGAATCCTTCTTAGATACAGTTCCTAAGAAGCCAAAGTCCATGGCCACTCTAGGGAAGTCAACCATGCAGTAACACCAAACGTCAATTGGCCTGTCGGACTTGCTGCCCTTACCTATCCACGTGCTACAGCGTGAAAGTCATGCTCTTTACCTATGCACTGTGACTAAATGCCTCTTACGTCTGACCAGTGCCAACTCAAACAACTTGGCAAGACCCCGAAGTTGCGATCAGGCTTTGCCAAACTGGACTCCTATCCTGTTGTCTCCTCGGTCACCAACATGGACTTGCCCCTATCCAAAGTGTCGGTCCTCCGAAAAAGCGCCCACAGCTGGGTCAGCTATGCAAAATCCTTCAATGATCTGCCTAAAGAAGCCTACGTTGGAGCACACTTGTCCAATTCCGTCCGCGTCGATCTGCCTGAAGAAGCCTACGATTGCGGATGCTATCTATCCTACGTACTAGCAACCTATGAAAGGTAATAAACATCCTTGCGAACCTACTTACCTGCTCCTAGTACGTACAACCAAAACTATATTTTGGTCTTAACTGCATGAAACACCTATCCAGACCTTTACAAGGTCTGCCTACCAAATCGCTTCCAGATTAATTAATTTTACCGTTAAAGTTTACATACTGTTTATTTCCATTAATCTCCTTTAGGCCATTTTTACAACCTATTTGGTTATTTCATAATTTCCCTTTTTCTTACATAAATGGTATTTCAATTTCACGTCCGTTTAGTCCATATGGTTTGTCTGTAATTTTTATGCCACTTTGTTACAGATTTACACTTGCCTTTAGGGTCCATTTAATTTCCTAATTTACGTTCTCCTTTTAGAGATTTAATCTGTACAAATTTTTTATCCAATAACCACAAACAATTTAATTACACAAAATTCCACTTTTACATTTTTAGGCCACATATGAAATAAACAATTATGCCAATTAGACTTCCCAATTTTGTTTCAAAACCATATTCAAAATTATATAATTATATCAATTAAAACCATAATTTTATTCAAGTAACATATTCTAAATTTATTAACCTAAAATGTTCTACCATTAGAAATTGAATATCAATTCTAATTCAATTTAATTAAACCAATATTATTTACACAATGAAACATGAATAACAATTTGTTTGTTCCAAATTTCAACCCAAACATGAATTAGAATTGAGAAGTGGAAGAGGAAGAAGATACAATAATTTACGTTAATTTCAATCTTATTTATGCCATAAAACATGAATAGAAAATTTATATGTCCCATATTTTAAACCAAACATGAATTAGATTTGAGAAGTGGAAGAAGAAGAAGTTGCAATAATTTACATCTATTCTCAATTAATAACATAAATTAATTCATATTAACGTGCCAGAAAAGAACTGAAATTGAACTACTTTATTTTTCTATTTCATATTAATTCCCACTCACCTGGCACTTGATCTTGCATAAATTTGAGAAAAGCTTTGCTTTAATCTTTCTCCCTTTGATTCTTCTAAATTCCCCAAATTTCTTGAATATATACAGATAATTTAATTTGGTAGAGATTTGTTTATTTAGTAGAGAAAAGGAGGAAGAATAATGCATACTAATTTTACTGTAGAATTATGGGGACGGCTGAATAAGAGATTAGGTTTAGGTTAGATAGTTTATTTATAGATTGTTTGAGTGAATATAATCCATTAGATTATTTTAGATTAAATCTGGTTCTTTCATACACTTAATGGTTATCCATTCTAGCCCATACACATCACTCAACCAATAAAATTTAGCCATCTCATCCTATTACATCACTGGAGCAAATGGGAAGACGCCACATGTCAGGAACAATGCTGAAATACGTAGGAAAATCGCTGGAAACGAACCAGCTAAAAAACATCGCTCCAGATTTTGGGCGACAACAGGACTTGATCCCTGGTCACTAAGGAAGTCAACATGCGCCTTTACCGCTGTACCAAATGCGCTTTTAATTTCTTTTTAATTATATTTTCCGTAAAATATTGGGACAATTTCCATAATATGCCTTCTCAAAACCTTACAATCTCCCTAACCTAGATGGGTGCCTTATAAGAAAAAGGGTACATATTAATTTTCATATATTGACTTACAACAATATTTCTGTTTTGTTTTTAAAGAAATATTTTAAGTGGAAGAGGAGATTTGGATAGAGTTTCACTATACTGATAATTTTCTGATGAATTAGGGTTTAAGTTAGGTATACTGATTTGCGGCATGTTTAAACTGATTTGCGGCATGTATCGACCCGGAATTTCACTACTTTAATTTGTGAATGTTTAATTAATTTTAAATATTCAAATAATAGATATTATAATGAAAATAAACATCTTTAAATTAATGATGGTGAAATCATTTTCAATTTTTTTAGAAAAATAATTAGTTTGAAGAAAGAGTGAAAATGTGACCGGAATTCGTTTTCCGAATTTTCGACTTTTCGTCGGCTAAAAGTTGTCGGAATTGTTGTAACACTTTGGTATACACATATACATACATTTACAAATATTTTGACATGAAAATGCATATGTGTACATTCATGTACACTTAAGTATGTATGTATATATATGAGATAAGATTTTATTTTAAAAAGTTAATATATTATAATATAAAGATTATTTTCCAACATAAAGTACAAATGAATTACGAACATGTTTCTTATGGCATGAAAGGGGGAGACAATTGGATGGGCAGAATTTTGATAAGATGGAGGTGAGGCTGAGGTGGCGTAAGGAGAAAGGAGGGCAAAGTACGAAGGCTGTTTTGGTAATTTCACATGTTAACATTATATAAAATTAATTTTCCTAATTTTATTTTCCATTTCTCATTCATTTTCTCTTCTTTTTTCAAATCTCTTTTCTCATTCCAAAGCTTTTAAAACTTCCATAATGGATTCTCCTTTTTCTAAAGTTTTAAAAAAAGAAACGCAAACTTTTCCTTTTAAATTCATTTCAAAATTTGTTTCAAGTTTCTCCATTTTCCTCCCAATTAATTCGGCCATAAATTCATACAGACTTCTCCAAGTCAATATTTTCCTTTTTCAAACCACGTAGAATTCCAATGGCTAAAACTTTGATTTTCATCGCTTTTCCAAATTTCAAATATTTTTGCATCAAAAAGACATTTTTTCTGACTCATTTTCGGACCTATATTTTTTAGCCCGAAAATAGCACTCCTTTTGACCTGATCTCCCTCAAAACAAATAAAAATTAAGCGATTCTTTTTTTTGAAATGGTAGAGAAAAGAATTTTCAAGAACCTTTTCATTTGACAACTTTTAAAATTCCGAAAGTAACATGGCCAAAAAATCGAGGAGAAGATGACCCATTTTCGAGTTGATTTTGTGGTTTTCCAAGCTTTGCAAGTTCTAAAGTATTTCAAGTTTTCAAAAGAGTTTTGCAAAATTTTGGTGAGTAAACTTCTTAGTTTTGGGTAAATTTTTTACCTTTTAACTTATTGATTGTTTGGTGATAAAATAATTGATTATTTGGTTGGATTATTGTATGGTTTGGATGCATATATATGTTGGTTATATATGTGAATGCATATGGTTAAGTTAGTGTGTTCTCGAATGTGAAGTCTAGATTTTTATGAATGATGTCAAAGTGCGATCTTGTATGTTGGGTTTGTGATATGAATAAGTTGTTATGGACATAATTATATGGTTGTTGTGCTAAGAAAAGTCAACAAAATTAACAATTAGATTTGGTTATCGATGAAGAATCCTTTGTGTAGAGTACGAGTTTTGGTTTGCAATCAAAATCGATTTTAAAGTTAGAAACTTGGTTTCAAATTATTTATTAGGTATTTTGAAAAGTTAGTAAGCTTATAAAGGGCCATGTTTTCAAAGAGGGAAGCTAAAACATTTTCAAGTTATGACATCCATAGCGATAGTCGCTATGGATGCAGTTTCGTTTAAAAATCCGATTTTTGCAATGTTTAGTTTTTATAATTAAAAGCGTTTTGAAAATGTTTTATAAACTTAATAATGGTGTTTTAGTAAGTTGATTAATAATTTAATAATTAATTTTTAATAAATTAATTTTTGATAATTAATAATTAATTAAGTAGTAAACAAGGTTTATTAATTATAATTAAGTGAAGATTAATTATTAATTAATTATGTTTTAAAATTAAGATTAATTTTAATTAATTTTTGATTAAGCAATATTAATTTTTAATTAATTATGAGTTAAATATATGATTTATTTTCAATTAATTAAGTATAAGGTTAATTATTAATTAATTATTAGTCAAGTGTTTAATTATTTTTATTTATAAATTAATTATTGTTTTAATTAAAAATAATTATTTATTAAAGTTTTAATTTATTATTCAAGTTTTATTAAAAAAATTAATTAATTAATTGAGATTAATAAATAATTAATTATTAATAAAGGTTTTAAATTATTATTTAATAATTAATTAACGGTTTAATTTATAAATAAATTATTTATTAAAGGTTTAATTATTTATTAATTTCTAATTGAATTAAGTTCTAATTTAGTAAATATTAATTATAATTTAATAAGAGTTTAACTTGTAATTAATCATTTTAAAAAGGAGTTTAAGTTTTAGATCCTTTATTTTCAAGAATCAAATTGCTTTAAAGGAACTTCTTTTTTCAAAGATGGTTTTGAATACAAGGGATTTAAGTGTCTATACCATTAAGGAACTATATAACTGTGAATGAGTATAATATAGATTGTATGATTTGTATGGAAATCTATTAACATAATAAATCACAGTTCTGCTATAATGAAATTGTTGTTTATATGGACATGCATTTAGCAGAATAAATCCCCGTTCTACTATAAATTAATTGAGTTGTTTGGACATATTTAGTAGGATAATTCACCAACCTGCTATTATGTTATTTCAACATATATATGCTAGTTGAGTTGTATTAACATGTTATTCCCTGATTTGGATATGAATTGCATTTACATATATGTTGACTTATGTAAATAAAAGGTAAAGTAACTTGAAAGTGAAATTGATGTTAAATGGTAAATTAAATAAATACCAATGGCATTGCTAAGCTCTTTTTGAATTTATAAAGTACGGTTTTGAATTAACTTCAATTCTTTAATCAATTTGTGGTTTGATGTATATATATTATTCAAGTTATATTATTATTTTATAAAGGTATTTATAAATAATAACTTGTTTATAAAATGGGTTTTACTAAGTAAAATTATTTATTTAAAGTGATTTAAGAGTTGCAAAAGATATTTTGTAAAGGATTTTTCTTAAAGAAGATTTATCAAAGGAGTTTTTAATGGGGAAATGTTTTGTAAAGGATTTTTCTTAAAGAAGATTTATCAATGGAGTTTTTAATGGGGAAATGTTTGATAAATGATTTTAGAGATTTGTAAAGAGGTTTTGTAAATTGACTTGTAGACTTATAAAAGTGTTTTATAAACTGATTTTGGAAATTTATAAAGGTATTTAAATATGAAGTGAGCTTTTAAAAGGGAACTTTTTATAAAGGATAAGTGGATTGGGTTATAATAAGTAATGTTTTCAAAAGGAATTTGAAAAGAGAGAATTTTCCAAATGTTTTGATAATATACTTATACCGCTAAGACAAGTATAAATGTTTCCCGAGTATAAAGGGGAAGTAAGGGTTTTAGAAATAGTGTTGTGTAAAGATCTTTTGATCAAGTTTTATAAAGTGAGTTTACTAACTAAAGATTAAATTAATAAAGGCTTAGGAGATCCTATATGGAATTAAATCAGTATTTGGATGGTTATTTATTTGATAGTTAAATAACCGATTATCAAACATGGAACAAAACATAAATTTGGAAATATCTAGGAGAAACACGTGAGGTAAATGGCACAGTCATCCCCAATGATGTTGTACTATGCGTAAAATCTCTTCGTTCTTCTAGGATAAATAATAAGGAAATCTGTCCACTAACGGTTAGGAGGTGATCTCCACTCTTATCTTGACTACTTATTTCTTAAAGAACCAAGGTTGAGTTTACCGAAAATTATCGAAAGTTGTTTCGAAGAGACTGGGATCGGATATGTTATTCGAAAACCACTTCGATCCAACTCAACTGTTTCGAACTGAAGACACCTTGAAGAGTATGGAATCAAAGATGGAGGTTTGAAGTGCAAGGGCTATTTTCTACTAACCTTGAGGGTGAACCCAAATTGGGTGTAGTGGAGGTAGTGCCTTCGATTTCATTCAGTCCCAGAACTAACTTGTATAGATGAATGTTGGCATTGCATTGATGCGTGGAGGGAAGTATAACATTCTAAGTGGGAAGTGCCAAACAAAGGTAAAATCTAGCCTCAAACCTCATCAACCGGGAGGTGACAAATATCGGGCATGTTGTAAGGCCATGTGGGTCGCTCCCATTAGGGTATGGTCATCCCAATTCTAGATCTTTTACTAATTACTCATGTATGCTTCGGGGCCCAAAGTGGGGTGATCATATTAGATACTACTAGTCAAGTGGTAGGCCAGTCCTGTGTGGCAGGTGTACAAAATGTTCTTGTCAGACCCCGATGCATTTTATCTAGAGATGTACCATCGGAAGGTAGTTCCTTACCTTGTCATAGTATGGAATCCACTCTCCAATACATGCCTTTACGCTTTTTGATGTACCCAACTACGTTGAAATGTTAGGTGCAAGCATTTCAGCTATATTCATGTTTTATTTCAACTGTTAGACATTATTATAATATCATTGGATTTTCTATAAAAAGTGTTTTGGTTGTCGTAAGGTAAAAACCCGTCTGTGTTAATGTGATGCGTGGTCTTACAAGATACCTTTGATTTTAAAAGGGTTTTAAACATAATAATTCAGTTGTTTGAGTTTATTCACACCAGACCCATGTCTGACCCGAAGTTTTATTTTCTTTTCCTAAAACTCTTGGGTGCTCAAATTTTTATGGGCAACCAAGTAGTTTAGGTTTCTTATGGATTCATTTTGGAGGTGTTGGGCTATTTCTCACCACCGAGCCTAGCCCACACCGAACTGGCCTCATCACCGGACGGAGACCACCGAACCAACTCATTGCCGATCCAAGCTTAATCACCGGACGGAGACCACCGAACCAACTCATTGCCGACCCAAGCCTCATCTCCAACCACCGAACCAACTCATTGCCGGTCCAAGCCTCATCTCCAACCACCGAACCAACTCATTGCCGATCCAAATCTCATCTCCAACCACTGAACCAAAGTCCTACCGAGCCAAAGCATTGCCAGGCCAGATCGTAGCAGCCCAGGCCCACCAGCTGATATATACCTCCAAGACCCCTACCCCCAGCCTCACTCTATAAATAGAGGGGCAGGGGTACAACAATGGGGGACAAGTTTTGAGAGCTCAAGCACGGAGAGAACTTAAAAACAACTTTCCTTTACTTGTATAAAAGCTTTGTACTTGTAACCAAAAGAAGAGAAGAGAAATAACATATAGAGTGGACGTAGGCACATTCTGGCTGAACCACTATAAATCTACGTGTCTTTTTACAGTTTAGCCCCTGTTTTTCATATATTTGCATAAATCACTCAAATCGCTAAGAACAACATAAGATCTACTAAATCATACAACTTTGAGGTGTTTGTCCATTTTTTGTGCAAACATTTTTGGTGCTTTCATTGAGAGCTAGAAGCTCGAAGCTTCAGCTTCATCCGCTTAACAAGTTTTCCTAACAGCATCGTCCGCCACTTGGAAAACATGCCTCCCAAACAGAGAAAAGATGTTAACAAAGGAAAAAACATCGCATCCAGCAGTCTTCCAGATCCAGCTGTCACGAATCAAGTAAATCGTCCTCCTCCAGCAACAGTAACAAATGAAGTACAGGCTAACCCAACTACTCCTGCCACAGAACAGCCTGCAGCAATTACTAGAGCAGATCTGGACAGAGTTGTGGTTGAAGTAACTAACCGCTTGACGTCCCAGCAGGAAGCCTTGGTGGACCATCTCATGTCACGCTTAAGGGACGCTGAAGAGTCCAACCGCAACACTGAATCATGGGGCGAGTCCCAGTCTGGAGGATCTCAGAGACAACAAAGATCTTCCTTCTTCGAAGAAGCGAACGACAGAAGTAGCCGTGGTAGGAGCCGAGACCGAGTACAGCCCGAAGTTAGGCCTGAGGAAACGTTTGGTACCGAACCCAACGGGGAAGGTACCGGGCGAAGGTCAACTGTAGCTGAGCCTGTCATGCTGCCTAACCACAGAAACGCCAGTGAACGGGGCCAAGCTAGAGTTCAGCCCGAAGTTGGACCCGAGGAAGTGCTTAGATCAGAACCCAACAGGGGGAGATCAAGGCAAGGGCCAACTGTAGCTGACCCAAGCATGCTCCCAGAAGATCAAAGGCAGCCACTGGAAAATATGAGGAATGATAGACGATACCATCCCTATAGGTCATCTGGACGGAATCAATCCCATAGAACAGAACCAAACTCATTTCTATCTGCTCCAAGTTCTGATGAAAGGATGGCACGCTTATTCAGAGAGTGTGTCCAACGGGAGCAAAGAGATCGAGGGATAGGCGCTAGGGTAACCAGCCCTTTCGCCCGCAATATCGAAATTGCTATTACCCCCCGAGAATGGAAGATGCCAACAATGGAACCCTACAAAGGAACCTCTGATCCCGTTGTACACTTACAGAGGTACACGCATCATATGCTCATGAGTGGAGCGACAGAGGGAGTACTGTGCAAATGCTTTCCGCTCTTCTTAGCAGATCTTGCTACCTCCTGGTTCTGTCATCTACCCCAAGGATCCATCAGCTCGTGGGAAATGTTGAAAGAAAAATTTATCAGTCAGTTCTGCATTCATGTGGAGCAACCTAAAGACGCTTATTCCTTATCCAGCGTCTAACAGAAACCTGGAGAAAAGCTGCAGCAATACCTAACCAGATTCAACGCCGCAGCAGCTGTAGTCCAAGATGCCGATGAGAAGCTTATCCTAATGGCCCTCTGCAGTGGTGTGCATCCGGACACTAAATTTGCTAGAAGGTTGACAAAAGAAAAACCAGCTACTTTACCCGATTTCTTCCATGAAGCCGGGAAATACATGAGGCTTGAGGATGCTGCCATTGAGGGGCAGTCAGGCCAGCAAAATAAGACAACCCATGGCAACGCCCCTGCTGTGGCAAGGGATGTTCGAAGAAATGATTCCAGAGACAATGCTGGGGGCAAGAAGGGAGAAAAGCGTCTATATCGGCCAGGACCAAGATTCGACACTTACACCCCTTTGAACGAGACCGTCGAAAATATCTTCCTTGCCACCCAAGGCGAAGTTAGATACAAACGCCCACCATACAAGAAAGAATCAGATAACGCATAGAAGTCTGGAAAATTCTGCCGCTTCCACGAATCTCACGGGCATGATACCAACGAATGCCATCATCTCCGAGATCTGATTGAGGAACACATCAGAAGAAAGAAACTGGAATGTTATGTAAAAGGTCAGGACAGGACCCCAGCTCCTGCCAATGAAAACCCAAGGCTACCCTCACCGGGGGCCGACAGAGGAAACCGCAACGCTAGCAGCTCTAGCCAAGAAAAGATAGTGGTCCATACCATCTCAGGAGGGCCACACATCGCAGACAGAAGCTGGAAAGAGATGGAATGATACGGAAAGTCGCTTAGAGACAATAAAGACTATGTCAATTTGGTTATAGAAGAGCGCCACCCGAAGCGGAAAGAAAGTAATGACATCACGTTCGGTAAGCGTGACCTAGAAGGAAGGCAGTACCCTCACATGGATCCCATGGTCATCTCTGCTCGACTTGGTCCCGCCGAAGTATACCGAATCCTGGTAGACACTGGAAGCTCGGTAAACATCCTGTTCAAACACGCATTCGACAAAATGAAGCTATCAATGAAGGATGTATCCCCCTGCGATAAACCACTACACGGCTTCACTGGAGATGCGAAGATGCCCCTCGGGCAACTAGACCTCTTTGTTGAGATTGGAAGCCATCCCCGCTCCGTTGTACGGAAACAGACGTTTGTGCTAATAGAAAACCAGTCGGCCTACAACGCCTTCTTAGGAAGGCCATCCTTGTCTGACTTCCAAATTGTCTTAGCCCCATGGTGCCTAAAAATGAAATTCCCAACAGACAATGGAGTAGGGGAAGTGGAAGGAGACCAGGACGTTGCTCGAGACTGCTATGTGACTGAACTTCGCAACAACCACAGGAAGGATAAAGGGAAGGGTGTAGAGATTGCCCTCTGCACAAAAAGTCTAGAAGCATAGCAACTAAAGAAAGCCCCTCCTCTTCGATATACCAGTGACCCGTTCAATGAATTAGACCCTAGGGACAAAGAGGAGGAGGCCACCGCCGAGCCTACAGAGGCTATGGAGTTTATATCTGTAGACAAGCACGACTCAAGTAGACTATTGAAAATTGGGTCCCAACTAAAAGTCGAATTGAAGGAACAACTCATCGATTTTCTCCGCCACAACTTGGATGTATTCGCTTGGTCACACGCTGACATGACCGGAATCTCCCCCGACATAGCATGCCACGTATTAAACATTGATCCTACCAAGGCGCCTGTAAAACAAAAAAAGAGAAGTATGGGGGCAGAGCGATTAGCAGCCCTCGATGAAGAAGTAAAGAATCTACTCGCCAATGACTTCATACGAGAAGCTGTTTACCCGGAATGGATCGCCAACCCGGTACTGGTAAAGAAGGCTAATGGGAAGTGGCGGACCTGCATCGACTTCTCCAACCTAAACGACGCCTGCCCAAAGGATTGCTTCCCACTACCCAGAATCGACCAACTTGTAGACAGCACAGCCGGGCACGAGCTCCTATCTTTTATGGACGCATACTCAGGATATAACCAAATTCCTATGCATGCTCCCGACCAAGACCACACTAGTTTCATCACCGACCGAGGTTTATACTGCTATAAGGTAATGCCTTTCGGACTTAAAAATGCAGGAGCCACCTACCAGCGCCTCGTCAACAAGATGTTTGCGGGGCTAATAGGACAAACTATGGAAGTATATGTGGATGACATGCTGGTAAAGTCAAGGAAAGCCAAAGATCACGTAAGCCACCTAGGCAAGATGTTTCAAGTACTTCGACAATATGGAATGAAGTTGAATCCACTAAAATGCTCCTTCGGAGTGTCATCAGGAAAGTTCTTAGGATTCATCGTTCATGCCAGAGGGATAGAAGCAAACCCTGAACAAGTCCGAGCGCTAAGGGATATCAAGATACCTTCCACCCGAAAGGAAATGCAAAGCCTAAATGGAAAAGTGGCCGCCCTAAGCCGATTCATCTCCAAGGCAACGGACAAGTGCGTCCCCTTTTTCGAAGCTCTAAAGAAAGATAAAGGAAAGTTCGAATGGACGGACGAATGCTTAACCGCTTTCCTTAACCTAATCGAACACCTCCAGAAACCACCGGTACTCTCGACTCCAAGCGAAGGCGAAGAATTATATCTATACCTTGCTGTGTCATCTCACGCTCTAAGCGCTGCCTTGGTAAGGGAAGACAACCACACGCAACGACCAGTTTACTTCGTCAGCAAAAGGTTTACTGGGGCAGAAGTCAGATATCCTAAACTTGAGAAGTTAGCATACTGTTTACTAATCACATCACGGAAATTGCGTCACTACTTCCAGTCCCATTCCATCAAAGTTCTGACCGATCAACCGCTGAGGCAGGTACTCCATCGTCCCGACACTTCTGGGCGATTACTTAAATGGTGCATTGAACTGAGTCAGTATGATATCACCTATCACCCTCGCACCGCCATCAAAGGACAGACCATGGCTGATTTCATTGCAGAGTTCACTACCAACGAAGATCAGGAGCAATTGGAAATAACAGAAGATATCAAGTGGAATCTCTTTGTGGATGGTGCATCAAACGAACAAGGCTCGGGGGCAGGTGTGGTAATAATCACTCCCAGGGGAAACAAACTGCACTATGCTATAAGGTTGGAGTTCGCTGCCACCAACAACGATGCAGAATATGAAGCAGTGATAGTTGGACTAGAAATTTCCATAGAAATCGGGGCCAACTCTTTGTGTCTTCACAGCGATTCTCAACTTATTGTTAATCAAATACTAGGAGAATTCCAAGCTCGAGAAGAACGAATCATAGCATATCTAAAGAAGACCAAGTTACTTCTCAGCCGATTGGACCACTACTTAGTCAAACATATCCCTCGGGAGGAGAACCGAGAGGCCGACGAATTAGCAAAGCAAGCAAGTATGAGAGACATCACCATCTTCGGGGCAGTAACCATCTCAAAGCAACTGGCCCCAAGTTTTGAGCAAGTAAATCTGATAGCTGCAACCGAAGAAGCAACTTGGATGACTCCCATCCGAGACTACCTACAAAGTGGCACTCTACCCAACGGGCGTAACGAAGTCAAGAAAGTCTTGAGGAAAGCATCCCGCTACACAATACAAGAAGACATCCTCTATCGGCGTGGATTCTCTAACCCGTTATTAAGGTGTGTCGCCGGGAGAGAAGCCAAGGAAATCTTATCCAACATCCATCAGGGGAGCTGCGGAGATCACACTGGAGGGCAAACATTAGCAAAAAAGATACTCTGATACGGATATTTCTGGCCCACCTTAAGCAAGGACGCCTTAGATTTCGTCAAGAAGTGTGACAGATGCCAGAAATTTGCTAAGATTCCACGGCTACCAACAACTGAGATTACTCAAATGACCAGCCCTTGGCCCTTCGCAATATGGGGAATTGACTTAATCGGCGAGCTACCGATGGGCCGAGGCGGGGCCAAATATACTATAGTGGCAGTTGATTATTTCACCAAATGGGTGGAAGCGGAACCTCTGAATAAAGTATCTTCAGCAAAAGTTATTAACTTCTTAATCAAGAATGTTCTATGCAGGTACGGAGTCCCGCTCAAAACCATATCAGACAATGGACTTCAGTTGGACAGCGAGGAATTCGCCAACTGGTGCCAAGAACACAGAATTCATAAAAGCTTCTCATTCGTAGCATATCCCCAGGCAAACGGAAGAGTCGAAGCAGTCAACAAAATTCTGAAAACTCTGATAAAAAAGAAGCTCGAAAAGTCAAAAGGCGCTTGGGTGGATGAACTCCCTATAGCACTGTGGGCCTACCGCACATCTTTCAGAACATCAACGGGGCACACTCCTTTCTCTTTGGCATACGGATCGGAGTCTATGCTCCCAGTTGAAACCATTGTGCCTTCCCACCGTAGGATCCACTATAACCCGGAAGAGAATGAAGAGCTCCTCCACATGTCTTTGGATCTAGTTGAGGAGAGAAGAAATGATGCAGTCCTTAAAACAGCAGCCCACAAGCAGAAAGTGGCAGCGCAATACAACTCCAAAGTCAAGCATCGTACCTTACAAGAAGGGGACCTTGTCCTCAAGCGAATCTTCCCTCACCCCGGAGCACTAGACCCAATCTGGGATGGACCATATGTAATTCATAAAGATCTCCACAACGGAGCCTATATTTTGTCAACAGTGGACGGAGAGGTGTTCCAGAGGGCATGGAACATCCAGCACCTCCGTCGATACTTTTCTTAAACTTGTACTGCCCATATGAAGTGAATTAACAAAGAGAATCAGTGGACGTAGGCCTTTTCATGCCGAACCACTTTAAAAAACTTTGTCTCTTTTTTTAACTTGTTCCTTTTATATCTTGGCTACTTGTTAACTTTATCCTTTTCTGTTGAACAAAATCCTACGCAAATGGCATCTCCACTCAAAGCACTCCACGGCGCAACTTCACCTGGGCAAAACCTAACATTTACTATGCGAATCTATGCCCTCGCCAATGAGACACTTTTGCTCCAGCATCCCTCTGCTGCGGGTTAACTCATTGCTCGCGACGGCCCTTAAAGCCAACTGTAATGAGCCGATTATAAGCCACTGAGAAGGCCGACTATAGCCGAGGCAGCTCATTACGGCGTTAGGCTCGCCGGCAACTGTGAACTGACTATAAGCCCCAACATAAGGTGTGGCCAGCCAGGGGCAGTTCACAGTTGACGATCGGCACCCACGCTAGTCGGCCACAGTAAATCGAATAATACCCATGATTACGGGCCATAATGGCCCGGGTAGTTATTGTGCGCGATCTCGGCTCCGATGTGTCTTAAGTGCGGCTGTGGTAAAAAAGAATTAACTCCCCATGGAGGCGTAAGATGGGTGACAAATGTCTCCAAGACCCACAGCTAGGGAAAGTGACTACAAAACCCATTTGCCACGAACTTAAGCACATCGAAGGCCTTCCGTGATTGGAAGTTTTACTATTTCACATATTTCAATTTTACTTAAAAAGCTTTCCTCCTATCCTCTATAACAATCCATAAAGTACAGGATACAGAGTACGAGATGCTCACCAATGGATGCAGAGATTCACAATCGGATGGCAGGGCATTCAACTGCTTTCCATGCTCAGTCATACAAGATATTCGAAACTGCTATCTACAAACAGAACATGAAAGGCGGTATTTTCTTCCTTTATGTGCAAATGCATGACTATAATTTGTTCACACCATACACTAACATTGCAAGTCATGGAATTATGTCTTAAACCAGAACCCGACATCAAATACAATTTAATTACAAGAATATACATAGCTATATTTCTCATACGACATGCCAAAATAACAGCAAACATTCAAAAGACGACAAAATCAGCTTAAGTTAAAGAATTACACGTCAAAAATAAGACTATTTATTACAAGTGGCAAAATATTACAACCTAAAGGCTACTTTACTATTTTTCGACTAACATATACAACACTGTCAAATCCACAAAAAAGAGTTTTTCCAGGTATAATCAAGGGGCCGGCTGCAGTGGAGCTTTATCCTTGTCTTGTTGACCCCCTGTCCAGTCAGAAAAAGGATTCATTAGCAATAAGCAACCAAGTTGATGGAGAAACTAAAAAGGGAGACTTACCAGCGCCTGCTTCCTGACTATCCTGATCGTCATCCTCTACCTACGCGCCTACCTCCTCAGCGGCAAGCAACCGCATACCTTCCTTCACCGCCACCTTCTCCTCCTTGGCAAACTGAGCAGTGACCGCATCCATGCTGAAGACCACGCCACCATCTTTATCCGCATCGGCCTTAGCCTCCTCCAAAGCCCGAAGATAGATCTTAGCCATGACCCTAGGATAGTCATCCATCCAAGATAGATTGCCCTGCTTCCAAGTTCGGAAGTACATGTCCTGAAGCATTTCATCCATCATCCCCTCATTCTCCTCAAACTCCCTCATCCGGGCCTCGGAAGCCGACAACCTTCCAACAGTAGCTTCTCTCTCCAAACGGTATCTCGAGCAGTCAGCCTGAAGGGATTTCCGCATCGCCTCCATCTCCTCCTTCAGCCTAACCTGAGCAAGCTCTGCGGCTTCAAGCTTCCCCGACAGCTCCTCTACCCGCTCAAGATCCGCCCTCCGAACCTCATCCACTGTCGAGATAGCCATATTTATCTGTTCCTTGCAGGCGGCCTCCATCTTCTGCAGTTCTGCCTTACTAGCCTCCTCCATAGCTTTCCTCAATCGCCCGGAGGCAGCCTCATGCTGAGAAATCTGAATGGCCTGGTCAGCGAGCTGTTTGGCCTGGTCCGAAACCATCAATCTTAGTCGGATGTTGGCACTCCCAATCTCCTCTCTAGCCTTAACCAGCCGGGCATGATGCCCCATCAGCTTCCTAGTCTCCTCCGCCACCCGATCAATACTAGCCTTGGCCTCGTCTCCCATGGTAACTATCCGAGTGGTAAGTAGATCAAGATCTAAGGACCTAGCCTCATCAAGCACCCGTACCATGGGATTGCGGGGAAGAAGGTGCTCACCGGTAACCTCGTCAAAGGTAATGTCGTGGGAACTTGGATCCAGATCAGGATGACCTGCAAATGGATTACGAACCAAGTCGGGACGGTCGATATGAGTAACAGAAGGGTTTCCGGACGGGTGCAGAGAAGGTGCAAACTCGTTGTCCTCCTCCGTGATATCATGAAGAGGCTGAGCCGGGAGCTGAGGACCGGGCGAAGGTTCGGATAAAGGACGACTCCTCTTTCTCTGCTGAATACCCTCTTCGATAACCCCGAGAAGAGGACGGTAGCCGACTACATCCCCGGAGCGGTGGGTCGAAGGCTTCGGCTTGACAGAAGTTTTGGAAAGCTTGTACTGTTCAAGCCTGTGCCGAAGATCTGAGGCCTTGGCCGTTTTACCTGCTCCTGATATGAAGAAAAAGTGTCACAAGCATACACTGATCTATAATTCGAGAAAACACGGCAAATTAAAAGGAAATAAGAAAGGAAACACATCTGTGGTTGTACAAACCCTGGGGAGGAGTAGGATACTGCAATAAGTCCTGGATTTCATTCCAGGACGGGAGCGGGTCATAAAATATTCCTAAGTCCCTATCATAAATGGAGCCCGCAGGAATCAAAAGTTCACCTTGAGTCGTCGGAGCCACCTTGGCGGAATAGTCTGAGGAGGCTCGCTTGCACCAGTTCCAGCCTTGTCAGTTTTCCCAGTTTTCTCTACCAAAGCCGGATCTTCGTCCAGCCCCTCGAAAGCCTGGTGGAACGCATCATCCATCCACTCCTGAATCTCACCCGCTTGCCCAGGAAGCAAGGCCCCGACGCCATCGCCACCTTTATCACCTTCCCGACCGTCTCCACTCTCGCCTTTTTCCTCCTCTATGTCTTCCTCCTCTTGGGTAAGTGGACAATTGCTGGGAGAGGGACCGTCCGACTTCTTAAGTTTCTTACCGCCGATGGCTGGTGGTTTTGTGAAAGATTTCCTCTTTCTACTCTCTACCGTGACACTTCCCTTAGCCTGAGCAGCCGCCCTCTCCTCCGCCGTTTCCCCCAGCTTGACTACTGACTGCTGTGGAAGGATTAAGTTATACTCCAGAAGGATTGCGTTTCTGATCAGGTAGGCAGATGATCTATATTTCCCGAGAATAGCTTCTATCTCAGCCGCCGTTTGAACCAGGCGATCAGTCTCCACAACTGCAAAGCCACCTGTCGCTAGCAAAAATGAAAATGTATGAGGAGAAGCATCGCAACCAGAATGGAAATTATAGATAAAGCGTCGACTTACATCCAGAAGTAAAACGCCGAATAGAAACAGAGTCGTCCCTGACGAAGAACCACTCCTTCTTGAACATGCTGAATTTGGAATACAGATCCAAGACTGGCTTAAAGGTCACAGCTGACTCCAAGCTGATGTATGGGGACCCCTTCTTATAGCCCCTCAGATTATACAAGTACCGGATCTCCCGGTTAGAAGGAGCACGACCATACTTCCTTCGAAAGATGACGAAGAGGCTCACCAGTATAGCATAAGAGTTGGGTTGAAGCTGGAATGGGGCCACCTTTAGATATGTGAGGAAGCTGGCTACCCAAGCGTTAAGAGGGGGAATGGCACCACACATGCAGTGGTATCTGCTGTAGGCAAAGTACCCTTCAGGAGGGTCGTACGGCATAACTTCTCTCCCTAGCAACAACATTCGAGCCCTGTCAATCCCGAAAGAACGAGAGATGACATCAAGCTGCTCTTCCTTAAGGGAGCTAGGAAAGCAATCGGGCGGGGAATTCAGAAGCTCCTGAGGGCCGTACCCGTCCACTAGTGATCTCGGGGTAGATCCATGACGTTCCGGACCTGGCTGAACAGGGGGCACTGAGGAAGTTTCTCCTTCGCCCTGGGACTTCTTTTTATCCGAGCGAGTTTCTGCTTTTCGAGACATTTATCTGCAAACACAAAGAAGAACATCGTTAGAACAGAGGATGTAAACAAGTATGTGTGTAATATGAAATTTCACTCATAAAATCGAAATGATCAGGCTCCCATTGACATTCGGTAAAGTAAATGTAAAATTTCATTCGACATCCCCATCATGAAATCCCATTCGGCAATCTCAACGAAACCCCATTCGGCAATCTCAACTAAATCCCATTCGGCAATCTCAACGAAATCCCATTCGGGAATCTCAACTAAATCCCATTCGGCAATCTCAACTAAATCCCATTCGGCAATCGTACTCCACCATTCATTCGGTGCTTGGAAACCCGAAGCTCATTCGGTAGTGCAGTATACAAGTTCATCCGGCAGTAAAAGGGTCTCACCTGGTTCGGCTAAAACAGCTGATTCGGCAAAGGGTAGGAATTTTAAATTCGGCAATCGGTCGGTTCGGCTATCTCACTTGGTAGGGAATAACGAAAGCATGATGCCCCTACTTATAAGCAAACAAAAGCGACCGGACCAACTGACTCGGCGCGCGGACCGGATAAGAATGACAGAGCTAAAACAAAGCGTGGCATACGCTGGCATATGCCGCGCTTTGGGGGGGCAAATGTTGGGCTATTTCTCACCACCGAGCCTAGCCCACACCGAACTGGCCTCATCACCGGACGAAGACCACAGAACAAACTTTACCACGAAACCATCTCATTGCTGATCCAAGCTTAATCACCGGACGGAGACCACCGAACCAACTCATTGCCGATCCAAGCTTAATCACCGGACGGAGACCACCGAACCAACTCATTGCCGATCCAAGCTTAATCACCGGACGGAGACCACTGAACCAACTCATTGCCGACCCAAGCCTCATCTCCAACCATCGAACCAACTCATTGCCGGTCCAAGCCTCATCTCCAACCACCGAACCAACTCATTGCCGATCCAAATCTCATCTCCAACCACCGAACCAAAGTCCTACCGAGCCAAAGCATTGCCAGGCCAGATCGTAGCAGCCCAGGCCCACCAGCTGCTATATACCTCCAAGACCCCTACCCCCAGCCTCACTCTATAAATAGAGGGGCAGGGGTACAACAATGGGGGACAAGTTTTGAGAGCTCAAGCACGGAGAGAACTTAAAAAAAACTTTCCTTTACTTGTATAAAAGCTTTGTACTTGTAACCAAAAGAAGAGAAGAGAAATAACATATAGAGTGGACGTAGGCACATTCTGGCTGAACCACTAAAATCTG
The DNA here is from genome assembly GCA_030737815.1 of Allium fistulosum. NCBI lineage: Eukaryota > Viridiplantae > Streptophyta > Magnoliopsida > Asparagales > Amaryllidaceae > Allium > Allium fistulosum. The sequence continues at coordinate 858,819,045 of CM060903.1, forward strand.
CGTGTCTTTTTACAGTTTAGCCCCTGTTTTTCATATATTTGCATAAATCACTCAAATCGCTAAGAACAACATAAGATCTACTAAATCATACAACTTTGAGGTGTTTGTCCATTTTTTGTGCAAACAGGAGGAGCTTGGAGCAGGAGGCTTCATTGATAGCTAGTTATTATCTTGTTTACACTGTATTACATGTATCTTATATCATCTAGGTAGGGACAGGCAATTATAACTGTCCAAGGGTAGAATTGTACTAGTATGACTCTGATGTATCATTTTTGAAATGACTTTGTAAAGTATTATGTTGATTAATATATGTTATTCTGTTGCGTTGTGAGATTCTGTGATTGTTTTTGCTTCTTCTATCTTCTATCTCCTTCCTTTCCCCTAATAATCTGTCTTTCCGGCACTTAGTTGTTCGACACATGTATATCGTGGATGTATTAGTGTCAACTTCTGGGGTTCGAAAAGGCAGTTCGTTACAGCGTGGTATCAGAGAGCGAGGATAAGCGAGAACCTTGGCTTTGGTCGGGTAACTCATTAAGAGATAAGGTAATGGAATGCTTTATTATGAGTCTGAGTGTATATAAGAGCGCGTATTTGTTAGTGATATAAAAATGTTTTATATCGTGTTGATTAATCTGTTGACTGACTTATGTGACGCCCCACCTCTATACTCACACTAGCCAAAGACACAACGGGGTAATGCCGTCGACTAGCACGAAGAATAAGGCTGTTGAGGAGCGACCATCTGTGTAATTGCTTTGTGCGAGTACCGATATGTCAGATAATATAACTTACATTTCATTTCAAGAGGAAATCTGACATATCAAATACAAACTCAAAGCTACCACACAATGGCTAGGTGGACTTCGGAAACAAATATAGAAATAAGCATAACACAAATCAGTCACAGACATTCATATCACAAAGGAAGAAACAGATATGAATATAACAAATAAAAGTGTACATCAAAATAGTGGTCAAACTAGATCCACTCTATCACAAAAGAATAGATACAAGTGCTAGACAAAAGAATAAGTATACAACAAGGAGTCTCTATCTCAAATGTATACTAACAAAAACTACTATGCTAAAGTAGTTAGCCAAAATTCAAGTGAAGTACCCTGATAAGAAGTCAAGCAGGAGCACCTGAAATACCTCGGTCTGACCCGAGTATTATTTAAGAAGAAAATAATAAACGGATCAGTCTAGCTATAAATATCAGATAAAATGAGATAGGATAAGAGATATGACAAAAACGTATGATAACAATAATGCCATACTGTGACAAGTATACATCAGATAACAACAAAAATCATACAATATCTCAAATATTCTCAAACACTAAAAAGAATGTCATATTCTTTAAATTATTCACCAAAACACAAATATTGACAAAACATATCAATGCCAATCACAAAAGTCGTTGAAACACAAATTCTAGAAATCATCAACTAGAAATCCAGAAATCACAACAAGAGGGAGGCCTATCACAAACGGGAGCATGAAAACTCACCAACACGTGTATCAGAAATGGGTCGCTATCCCATGGTCGCTAACCATAGAGCCGGTGCCACGACGTAGTACAGCGAATGCCCGAGAAACCAGAAACTCAAATAATCCAGAACATCGACGTAGTACAGCGTTATGCCCGATGAACCAAACTCAAATAATCAGACACAACGACGTAGTACAGCGAACGCCCGATGAACCTAAACACAAATAATCTGGAACATCGACGTAGTACAGCGAACGCCCGATGAACCAAACTCAAATAATACGGAACAACGACGTAATACAGTGTTACGCCCGATGAACCGAACTCCATAAAACCATAGGTCGCTAGCCTATAAAAATGAGACGAAGCTCCGTACACTACAACAAAATATGATATTAATAACGCTATTTAATAACGCGTTATTCTGAAGCATTATTATTGACCCTTAATTTATAATGTTTGTTTTAATTTGTATTATTTAGAGTTGGATAGCCAAGGTAACGCTCTTACTCCCTCAATTATTTTCCTGGCCGCCTCTTACCCAAATATTTTCCTTGCCGCCTCTTCTCCAAATTATTCCCCCCCCCAATTCCTCAACGAAAATCCTCAAACACCCCTTATCACTGCCTCCGTCCATAACTCTCGTACCCGTACTACATCCTCTGCAAATCAAGACACACGATCTAGAAGAAACCTTTTCCAAGCCAGTGTTTCCAAAATCATATCGCTATTGATTTTCCTTGATTAAAAATATGCATCTAACCCTAAACCTACTTTTCATGGCTACAAAACGATGCTGGGGAAACGACGACGATGAAGGGGTTGATCGATTTGCAAGAATGGAATCGCCTACCGCTTCCAACACGGGTTAATGTCGGATGCTGATGTTTATAGATTGAGTGGTATAGAGCAAGAGTTGCTTCTTTTGAGATCGAAAAGTTAGAGGTTGGGCTTTCCATATTTGCCTCCTCAACTTCTTTCTGTTGTTACTCGTTTCAGCAAAATGAGAGGTGCTTAATTATTATTTTCTTTTACTTCCTTTTATCTTCCAAATATTATTACGAACCATTTATGCAGAGCAGGCACTACAGCTGCAACAGCAGCTATGATGCTTGGCAGTGATGATGGTTATAAATATATAGCCAGGCTGAGTATGGATCCACAGTTCAGGCAAATTTACTTGACTTTTCCAACTGATAGCACTTTCAAAGAGGAGGATGTTTCAGATTACTTCAGGTAAATTTTATTTTGTAAATAACTAACGGTGTGTTATATATTTTAGACTAATTGTTTGTGATTAAAAATAGCACATATGGACTACTACATGATGTGAGGATACCATATCAGCAAAAGAGAATGTTTGGTTTTGTGACAAAAGATAATTACAGAGCTCCTGGTTGTTTTTACTTTAGTGGGGTGCTTAATTTTTGATGTATCTTTTTAAATAAAATCTTCAGACCTTATTAACTATACCATAATTTGAAGTCAAAAAGAAATAAACAAGAATTTGGTTGAGCTATGATAATTGTGTTGTGCATCTTGACATAAATAAACTGACTTGTCGATTATTAAACAGTGTATGCATCTACAAAGCAAACTTCATATTTTTGGGATGTTCTTACAACTGGACTGATCTAATACTGATTTATTATCATTGGAAACCGTTTATAGCATGAATCATTTTCAAGAAACAATTGTTGCTTCACTTATTAGATTCATTGATTTATTCGTTACAACAATTAGATTTAGCTGATGCTCTCATTGGTTATACAAATTGGCAGTATTTTCCCTACCCTTCATTGGCTACAAATAGTTAAATAAGTTAATGAGTTTTCTTGATTTTAGATTTGTTGTATATTTTTTGTCTATTTTTTATATGTATTATAAGTTAATTCGGTCCTCAATATTGTTATACCATATGTTTTTTTATGTACTGACCAGACTTGGACTTTCATACATGATAGTTATCTTTGCATGGTAAAATTTTAGGATCATTTCAATACCACAATATACAACGGTGATCCAAGTTAGGATCAAATTCACTGTCAATAGACCTATAGAGATAACCAGTCTTCTTATATGAGTTTCTTTTTTTAAGATTATCAAGTCAAATACTAACAGGGCCCTCTACTGTTGCTTTGGCTCGTACATACATTAGTGATCATGCATGTTTGTGAAGTGAGTAGTATATTGGCCTTCTTCTATTGCTTTGGCAAGCTAGGACTAGTTGCGAATTTTGAATTTTGGTGAATTGGTAAAGACCATTAATCCGAAATTGGCCTTGACCTATTGATGCATTTGCTGTTACAGGAGTCGTTGGAAGAAGCTCACGGCCCTTATGGCAAGGAAGAACTGGGTTCCTCTATTGTCAAAGTCATGTGTCGTATATGTTTTACATTAAGGTGAAACAAAACAGATTTTTGTAATTTATTTGTAATTGCTAACAAACTAGATGATTTTTGAGTATATGATATTAATATTTCAGATGGATATAGACGTAGCCTCATCGGCAGTGGCCAGAAGTGTGAATGGTCTGGTTCTCAAATACCTGACCAATCTTGTCATTGAAATGACTTTTGTGATACAGGTAATACATCATGCTGGTAACATAAATCTATAATGTTTCTTTTCCAACATGTGTCCATTGTAAAATGTAAGCTATTGATTTTTCAATATGTAGAACCGGTCCTTGAAATGAAGACCAATTTCATACTTCTCAACAGTAACTTCTAGATTTAATATGATCATTTTCATACTTCTCGGTAGTAACCTATAGATTAAATATGACTATTTTCATAATTATCAGTACTCGGTAGTAGCCTATAGATTTGATATAAAGTGCACAAAATTGCATAATTTTTTGGACGTGTCAAATATGTCACATACCATAGTTTGAAATATGTTCATAGGGAAAAAAGCATCAATTTTATACGAAATCAAAGCATAGAAAATGTTAATCGGTAAAAGATTTACAAAAGAAAATTTCAAAGACAACCCATAAAACTAGGTACATGCCCCATATGAATGAATTAAAACTTTTAAAACCTGCTAAGAATCCTATTAAAAACCACACCAAATTATTGATTTTATTCTATTTGAGTTCTTTGTTTGTTAGGTAAGATGATTTTCATAAACAAAAAAAAACATAAATCAAGAAATGAGTAATCTTACTTTTTTCCATATGTTGCTAGTCTCATTATGCTAGGAAAAGAACCGTAGAAAAACATCTGAAAAGCATTTCAGTCTAATACATTAATTCTTTCATACCCTCACCAAGTTTTAAACCAACATCAAATAAAGCTGCTGATCCACTAGCTTCAGCACTTTCAAATTCATCAAAGCAACTCCTTTTCATTTGATTCCAATGTACCAAAATTTATAAATTTGAATAATTCATTTTGAACCTGCACATCACAAGTCACATGCATAGATTTTCTTAGTTATATTTAGCCAATAATTTTGTGGGGTTCCATGTTTGTTTGATATTTCCGTTCGACAACACCGTATATGCATCTTTGTTCATGTTCAGTACAACTGATATCGCTTTATTTCTCAATATTTATATTTATGTATATCCCCTTTTAGTTCTTGTACTGTTGTACTGAAATGTAGGAGTTGACTTCGAAATTTATACTCCATGACTTCTATAGTTAAACTGCTGTTCTTTTGACTCCAATGTTATAAAGAGGTTAACAAGGACATATTCCAGATTAGGCTCACAATAATGTTAGAAGTAAAAAAATTTAAAGTGGGATAATAAGTGTAAACGTATCAATTATTTTTCCCACTAAATTTTTTTTTGCTACACATTGCTTCCCATTTTATATGCATATATTATGAATTATGAACCAAGTAGTAGAGTATTCCTATGAACGGTACAATAAATTCCACATAGACCTCAGGCAAAGATTACTTTAAATCTACAGAATCATCACAACCCACATAATGTGATTAAAGAATAATTATACCTATTATTGAAATGTAGTGCTAAGATAGCTTAACTAATAAAGCAAAAGTTTTAGTGTTGAAGAATTATTTATACTAGAAACACACTGATAACCAGAGAAATATTTTTGTTCATAGGTTGCAGAATCGGAAGGGTTGATTCTTTCTAACAGTATTGTGGTTGTTTGCTTTTCAATTGTAGTATTGTCAACCAAATTTGGTGATATTATTTTACAGTTATCTGGTCTTGATCAATCACTGAATGAAGCTGCAAAGGTTTTGAATATAGAAGCACCTGATCTGTACGTTTGCCAAAATCCTGTCCCAAATGCGTACACATTGGCAGTTAGTGGTCGGAAACCTTTTATTGTTGTCCATACAAGTTTAGTTGAGCTTCTAACAGAAAAGAGCTGCAAGTAACTTTTGTTCCTACTTATTCTGATCTGTATTTATTTCTTATTTATAGTTATTTTACCATAGCCCACCTAGCTTTCATTTGCTTTTAAAGGCAACACCAAATGGATTTGTTTATGACCATAACTGGTATAACCAGGCTGTTTTAGCTCATGAACTGGGGCATTTAAAACGTGACCATGGTGTGTGGCTTACCTTTGCAAATATTCTAGCACTTGGAGCTTATAGTTTACCTGGTAATGCCTCTTTGCCCAAACATGTTTGTATTTATCTCATGTAAGGTACTGCAAAAAAAATTGACGACCTTACAAATTAACTGTTAGGATCGGGTGGGCTGATTGCTCAAAATTTGGAAGAACAATTGTACAGGTGGACTGATATTTTATTATCAAGGACAATGGGAATATTAATAGTGCATTGGAAAAGAAGTACTATGATCTTGTCATTGGGACTCCAAAGAATTCTCTAGGAATGATTGATGCTCCACTCGCAAAGGTAAATATAATTTCAATTTCCATTCATATGCAGCAATCTGTCCAGTTTTTCTACTTCTCTTTTTTGAACTTACGATGTATGGTTGATATAGTGTGTGAATTTTGATGAAAAAAATGTTGGTTTATTTTACCTTATCATCTTGCATTATAACTTGGATTTTTTTTCATGATTGATTTGGCATTGATGCCTTAATGTTCTACATGTTTTTTTACTTCTTTATTTACAAAATAAAATGACATTACATAGCAGTTTCTTTCCAGATGGTACTTGAAGATGGACAATCAGATAGGATCACCATTCCTAGAGATAAATCAATAGCCTCACAACATGCATTGACTGAATATAAAGTGATTAAATTTACTCATGGTGAGCTAATAGACAAATTTCCAAATTAAAAAATAAAAAAAATATCCTCTTGAGAATTTGAATGTAGCCTTGTGCTCGTGTATACAATGTTTTGAACCTTTTCTTTTTACAGGCTGTCAAGGAAACAATTGAGAAGGAGATGGCATCAGATTACACGTCATTTTTATGATGTTGGATTATCTGCTGCTTGTTGAACAGCTCCTGCACCTGCTTCAACTCTGCTTCCATGCTTCCCAATAAAAAAGCAAGTCACAAGATAATGGTTATGACCTGGTTTTGTGTTATTAGCTATATTGTTTTTTAGTCCAGTTGAAAACTTATTTGCGATGTTGTTATTATATAATAGATATTAAGTGTATGTTTGAGCCTGTTTAATATAATATATATAGACATTTGGTACGTTTGATTGAATGAGTTTCATTTCATGGTTATTATATTCTTCGGCTCTTACATTGTTCAACTGTTATGTTTTTAAAGAAGATTCATGCTATAGTACCGTGTATCAGCGTATTTTATAACGGTATATACATGCTATAGTACCGTGTAAATAGCGGCAAAATGGTGTTATAAAGATTTCCAATTCCGTTGAGATTTAGCTGTATTATAGCGGCTATAATGAGCTATTCAATAAATATTTTATTGCGGCAAAATGGTGTAATAAAGATTTCCAGTTCCGTTGAGATTTAGCTGTATTATAGCGGCTATAATGAGCTATTGAATTAACGTACCATAGCGGCGAATTTGCGTTATAAAACTAAGCTCAACCATAGCGGCATATGTTGTGTTATAAATATTCAACAGTTTTTTATAACATGTCGATATACAGTGCTTATCAAACCGCTATGGTTGTGATTAATACCGGCTATATGCCGCTATAAAAGACACTTTTTGTTGTAGTGGTAAATCGGGGTACAGTCCTCCAAGTGGACAAAGAGACATCGCACATCGCTAGTCTAAACCACAAAATGATCATCATCGATCACCAAGAAGTGTCGATTACACTAAGCTAATAAATAAATGAGTTTAGCTTCATGTCCCATAACCACTGGCTTAATTTAAATATTTACGAACAAATTGTAGATTTCCACTCAAAAATTGTCACAAGATTTCAATCGAACAAGTCTAAGAATTAACCGTCATAGTAAACGCAAGCATTTCATACCACTTGTTTTGCTAAGCCGTTTAATTAGATTTCTCGTACGAATGAGGTAAAGGTTTGTATATACTAATAGGTTGGAAAACGGTTTTAAAAACGAGCTTTGTATTAAAAATAATGTTGAAATCGTTTTGATGAAAGAGTTTGAGTATTTACTACTAGTATAAAAAACCTTTATATTTTAAAGTGACAAATCACAGAAATGATTGTAGAAACAATCAATCACCAAAATCCACATTCGACGACGTGAATTAAAACCATAAAAATCGATACCGAATCCATCAAAATGGATATTCCCAAAAATCCCAAAATAGAAGTCATCAAAGTCGATAAATGATAAAAACAATTCGGACCATCAAAAATCGATTAAAAATCGAAAACCCGCACGAAACTGCATGAAATAGGCAAAAAGCAAATTTCATAGATTCAGTCGACTGAGCCAGAAGGTCAGTTGACTGATACAAGGCCAGAAACTCTCGGGTTCCTGGTTCACTCGACTGACCTTCTGGTTCAGTCGACTGATGTAAGACCAGGAATATTTGGTTCCCAGTTTCAGTCGACTGAACCAGAAGGTCAGTCGACTGATACAGGGCTAGAGAATTTTCTGGTCCCAGATTTAGTCGACTGGCCTTCTGGTTCAGTCGATTGAACTGTGGTTTCCAGTATTCTCATCCTAGCCCCCAAAAGGGGCAAAAATCCGAACGGGAGCGATCGGACGAGCATCGGAGATTAGGTATTTATGCCAAGCGACAACCCAGCCTTATAGGCTCTTCGATACACCCCAACAATGTGTTCAAACATCAAAGATAGGATTTTTAAAGATTTGACTTCAAAACACCAAAAATTGGAATATTCATCAAACCAATTCAATTCAATTCAAAGGCAAATGAACAAGGAATAGATGTTAGGAATTACTACCAAACAACTATCAAAGGTATAGACATAGATGTGAGTTCAAAAACTCACGTTTTCAACCCGAAAACTCAAGTGAGAAGCTCTCAAACAAGTTAAGATCAATTCCTCTTCAACAATAACTCAAGAAGCTTCAATCTAAGCTCATAAGAAGAATATTTCCTAAGTTAGGTTATAGGAAATTCTGAAAATAGAAGAGGGATTGAGATGGAGGAGATGAAGAGGATGCTTACCTAAGCTTCTCTTTGATTTTGGAGCAAGAACTTGAGTTTCCAAATCAAATTAGGGTTTGGAATTTCTATTTCCCATTTTTTTCCCCATTTTCTCTTGAGCTTGAGTGTTAGGAAATGGAATGAAGGAATAAAGAGGAGTGGAGTGGGAGTTAGGGTATTATATGGGTTGGGTTATTGGACTGAAACCCAAACCCAAAGCCCTAAATGAAAATATCAAAATTTCACTCAACTCCAAACATATCGATGTTTACACTCAAAAAAGTTATAAACGTCATTTTGGACTCAATGGAAGTGGTCTCGAGTCCCAATTCGACTGTTTACAAAAGTAGCTTTTTGGACTTTAATCCAATTAATGATGCTATATTTAAATAAAACATTTAAATAAACAATCGTAAAATATGATGGTTGCTACAACTTATGTATTCCGGTCAATACGAGTAGGTAAAGTTATTGATAGGGATCTCTAAACATTTGAACAAAACCAACTAAAATAGTATTGTTTTGAAATTGGGTAAATGAAATAACTTTACCCAAGATATATTTTATATAAAGAATGATTTTCAAATTAGTATGGTATGGTATAGTTATTTCAAGTGTTTGACAAAAACATCTTGTTGGCGATAAATGTTTTGTTGGATATATAAGAAGTATTGTTTCAAAAATGGGATTTTAAAATAAAACAATATTCTTAAGTTAACTAGTTCGAGTGGCTCAAAATAACATAAATTTGGGGAAGAGATGTGTTCAGATGGTAAACACTTCTCTTGAGTATTACCCTTCTTAGTAAGGGAGTGTATGGTATTGTTCGAAAGTACCTAGTTCCTAAGTATCATTTTGGAGTTACTCGAACTATGTATATATATATATTCTATGATTAAAATATATTGTTTCAATTCAAAATGTTTTGAAATAAGATCGGTTATTTGGATCTTGAGTTTTCTTAAGGAAATAAATGTAAAATGGACTGGTTGAATCAAATAGGGGTATATACTCTTAGGATGTAGTGGAGTAGTATCCATGTGAACCTAAGTGTAGTTTTATGAAATGTTTTCATAAATAATTTAATAGAAATAGAATTGGTATTAGGGAGAACCAATTAAGTTAGTGCGTAGGTTGGATGTAGATCATCTCTCGTTTCCATATAGTTTGATCTATTCGAGTACATGGCTTTAAGGTATTTCACGCCATTCCGGGTAAGGATCTATTCCTCGGTTTTTGACGGTGAGCACTTGATGAGGATTTTTGGTAAGGGAGTAGCATTTTCTATCATAGTTACAGCTATGTAAGGAGAACAGAGTTTTTGAATCAAGAATCTTGATCGGAGTCCGCAACAGAAAATCGGGTGAGCGATACTAGTTCGAAGGAAAAGTTGTGTATTTGAATAGAGAACGAATCAGACTTTGTATATGAATGATCTATGTACATAATACGAATTGATGTATAGTGTTAAGTGTTTTCTAGGTTTGGTTGAGGTGTAATTTCGGAGGTGGAGTTCTTTTAAGGGGGGAAGAATGTAACGACCCAAAATTTCACTTCTTTGATTTGCGAATATACAATTTATTTTAAATATTCAAATAATAGATATTATAATGAAAATAAAACTCTTTTAAACAATAATTAATGATTGTGAAATCATTTTCAAATTTGCTTATAAAAATAATTAGTTCGAAGAAAGGTTGAAAATGTGATCGTAATTCGTTTCTTGAATTTTCGACTTTTCGTCGACAAAAAGTTGTCAGAATCGTTGTAACACTTTGGTATACACACATACATACAATTACAAATATTTTGACATCGAAATGCATATGTGTACATGTATGTACACATAAGTACGTATGTGTGTGTATATATATATAAGATAAGATTTTATTTTAAAAAGTTAACATATTATAATATAAAGATTCTTTTCCAACATAAAGTACAAATGAAGTACGAACGTATTTATTATGGCATGAAAGGGGGAATACCATAAGTTGGGTGGAATTTTGATGAGGTGGAGGTGAGGGTGAGGTGGCGTAAGGAGAAACGGAAGAAAAGTACGAAGGGCGTTTTGGTAATTTCACATGTTAACATTATATAAAACTAATTTTCCTAATTTTATTTTCAATTTCTCATTCATTTTCTCTTCTTTTTTCAAATCTCACTTCTCATTTCAATCTTTTAAAACTTCCTTAATGGCTTCTCCTTTTCCTAAAGTTTAAAGAAAAAAAAGAAACACAAACTTTTCCTTTTAAATTCATTTAAAAATTTGTTTCAAATTTCTCCATTTTCCTCCCACTTTATTCAGCCATAACTTCCTACAGACTTCTCCAAGTTAATATTTCCTTTTTCAAACCACGTAGAATTTCAGTGGCTATAACTTCCATTTGAACCACTTTTCAAATTTTGAATATTTATGGGTCAAAAAGACATTTTTTCTGACTTATTTTCGGACCTATATTTTCAAGCCCGAAAATAGCACTCCTTCTTTTGACCATATCTCCCTAAAAAAATCAAAATTGAGTGATTCCTTTATGAAACGGTAGAGAAAATATTTTTTAAGAAATTTTCCTTTGACCACTATTAAAAATTCCGAGAGTAACATGGCCAAAAATCGAGGAGAAGATGACCCATTTTCGAGTTGATTTTGTGGTTTTCCAAGCTTTGCAAGTTCTAAAGTATTTCAAGTTTTCAAAAGAGTTTTGAAAAATTCTAGTGAGTAAACTTCTTAATTTTTGGGAAATTTTTTACCTTTGCATTTATTGACTGTTTTGTGATAACATAATTCATTGTTTGGTTGGATTATTATATGGTTTGGATGGATATATATGTTGTTTATATATGTGAATGCATGTGGTTAAGTTAGTATGTGCTTGAATGCGAAGTCTAGATTTTTGTGAATGATATAAAAGTGTGATCTTGTTTGTTGGATTTTTGGTATGAATAAGTTGTTATGGACATAATTATGTGGTTATTGTGCTAAGAAAGTTAATAAGGTTAACAATTAGATTTGGTTATCGATGAAGAATCCTTTGTGAAGAGTATGAGTTTTGGTTTGCAATCAAAATCGATTTTAAATTTAGAAACTTGGTTTCAAATTGTTTATTTAGTATTTTGAAAAGTTAGTAAGCTTTTAAAGAGTCAATTTTCAAAGAGGGAAGCCAAAACATTTTCAAGTTATTACATCCATAGCGATAGTCGCTATGGATGTAGTTTCCATTAAAAATCGATCCGATTTTTGCAAAGTTTAGTTTTTATAATTAAAAGTGCTTTGAAAATGTTTTATAAACTTAATAATGGTGTTAGAAAGTTAATTAATAATTTAATAATTAATTTTTAATTAATTAATTTTTGATAATTAATTAACTATTAAACAAGGTTTATTAATTATAATTAGGTGAAGACTAATTACTAATTAATTATGTTTTTAACGTAAGGTTAATTTTAATTAATTTTTGATTAAAAAAGATTAATTTTTAATTAATTCTGAGTTAAGTATATGATTTATTTTTAATTAATTAAGTTTTAGGTTATTATTAATTAATTTTTTGTCAAGTGTTTAATTATTTTTAATTATTAATTAATTAATGTTTTAATTTAAAATAATTTTTTATTAAAGGTTTAATTTATTATTCAAGTTTTAATTAAAAGATTATTTAATTAATTAATTGAGATTAATAAATAGTTAATTATTAATAAAGGTTCTAAATTGTTATGTAATAATTAATGAAGGATTAATTAAGGGTTTAATTTATAAATAAATTGTTGATTATAGGTTTAATTATTTATTAATTTATAATTGAATTAAATTCAAATTTAATAAAGATTAATTATGATTTAATAATAGTTTAACTTGTATTTAATCATTTTAAAAGGGAGTTTTAAGTTTTAAATCCTTTGTTTTCGAGAATCAAACTCTTTTAAAGGAACTACTTTTTTCAAAGATGGTTTTGAATACAAGAAATTCAAATGTCGATGCCATTAAGGAATTATATAACTGTGAATGAGTATATTATAGATTGTTTGACTTAGGTGGACATCAATTAGCAGAATAAATTACTGTTTTACTATAATGTAATTGTTGTTTGCATGGACATGCGTTTAGCAGAATAAATCCCCGTTCTGCTATAAATTGATTGAATTGTTTCAGACATCTATTTAGAAGGACAATTCACCATCCTGGTATTACGTTATTTGGACATGTATATGCTAGTTGAGTTGTATTGACATGTTATTCCCTGATTTGGATATGAATTGCATTTATATATATGTTGACTCACGTAAATAAATGGTTAAGTGACTTGAAAGTGAAATTGATGTTAAATGGTAAATTAAATGAGTACCAACGGGATTACTAAGCTCCTTTTTAATTTATAAAGTATGTTTTTGAATTAACTTCAATTCTTTAATCAATTTGGAATTTGAGGTTTATAAATGATTTTCAAGTTATATTATTATTATTATTTTATAAAGGTATTTATAAATAATAACTTGTTTATAAAATGGGTTTTACTAAGTAAAATTGTTTATTTAAAGTGATTTAAAAGGATGAGTTGCAAAAGATATTTTGTAAAGGATTTTTCTTAAAGAAGATTTATCAAAGGAGTTTTTAATGGGGAAATGTTTTACAATTGATTTTGGAGGTTTGTATATAGGTTTTATTAATTGACTTGTAGACTTATAAAAGTGTTTTATAAATTGATTTTGGAAATTTATTAAGGTATTGTTTTAAAAGGTAACTTTTTATAAAGGATAAGTGGATTGGGTTATAGTAAGTAATGTTTTCAAAAGGAATTTGAAAAGATATAATTTTCCAAATGTTTTGATTATATACTTATACCGCTAAGATAAGTATATTCCCAAGTACAAGGGGAAGTAAGGGTTTTGGAAATAGTGTTATGTAAATATCTTTTGATCAAGTTTTATAAAGTGATTTTATTAACTAAAGATTAAATTAATAAAGGCTTAGTGAATCTCAAATGGAAATAAATCAATGTTTAAATGGTTGTTTATTTGATAGTTAAATAATCGACTATCAAACCAAGACCAAAACGTAACTTTGGAAATATATAGGAGAAACACATGAGTTGTTTGGCATAGTCATCCCCAATGATGTTGTACTGTGCATATAAATCTCGGTTCGTTCCTCAAGGATAAATGATAAGGAAATCCATTCACTAACGATCAGGAGGTGATCTCCGCTCTTATTTTGTTTGTTTATTTCCTAAAGAACCATCATTGATTTTACCGAAAATCATCGAAAGTTGTTTCGAAGAGACCTGGATCGGATATGTTATCTGAAAACCACTTCGATCCAACTCAGGCATTTCAAACTGAAGACATCTTGAAGAGTAAGGAATCGAAGACGGAGTATTAAGGTGCAAGGGCAATTTGCTACGAACCCTGAGGGTGATTCCAAAATGGGTGTAGTCGATGTAGTGCCTTCAGTTTCGTTAGACCCCAGAACAAACTTGTATGGATGAATGCTGGCATTGCATTGATGCCTGAAGGGCAGTGTAGCATTCCAAGTAGGAAGTGCTAAATAAAGGTAAATGTAGCCTCAAGCCTCATCAATCGGGAAATGATAAAAATCGGGCATGCAGCAGGACCATGTGGGTCTCTCCCATCCGGATATGGTCATCCCAAATGTAGATCGGTTACTATCTACTCATGCATGCTTCGAGGCCCAAAGTGGGATGATCATATTCAGTACTACTAGTCAAGTAGTAGGCCAGTCCTGTATGGCAGGGGTACAAGATGTTCTTGTTAGACCCCGGTGCATTTTATCTAGAGATGTACCATCGGAAGGTAGTTCCTTACCTTGTCATTGTATAGAATCCATTCTCCAATACGTTTTAGATGTACCCAAGTTTGTTGAAATGTGAGGTGCAAGTATTTCAGCTATATTTATATTTTACTTAAACAGTTAGACATTATTATAATATCACTTGATTTTCTATAAAAATTGTTTATGGTTATCGTAAGGTAAAAACTGGTCTGTGTTTCTGTACGGCGTGGTCTTATGAGATACCCTTGATTTTAAAAGGGTTTTAAACATAATAATTCAGTTGTTTGAGTTTACTCACACCAGATCCATGTTTGACCCAAAATTTTATTTTATTTTCCTAAAACTCTTGGGTGCTCAAGTTTTTATGGGCAGCCAAGTAGTTCAGGTTTCTCATGGATGCATTTTGGAGGAGCTTGGAGCAGGAGGCTTCATCGATGGCTAGTTATTATCTTGTTTCCATTGTATTATATGTATCTTATATCAGTTAGGTAGGACAGGCTGTTATAACTGTCCAAGGGTAGAGTTGTATTAGTATGACTCTGATGTATCATTTTTAAAATGGCTTTGTAAAGTATTATGCTGATATATATGTTATTCCGTTGCGTTGTAGGATTCTATGGTTGTTTTTGTTTCTTATATCTTCTATCTCCTTCCTTTACCCTAGAAACATGTCTTTCCCACACTTAGTTGTTCAGCATAATACCGTGGATGTATTACTGTTGACTTTTGGGGTTCGAAAAGGCGGGTCGTTACAACATATGTCGACAGATGTATGTTTATTTTGAAAACTCTTTTCGTTTTATATATTTTGAAGATACTATATTCTGTAAAATATTTTGACACTTTGTAAAATAAATTAAACATAGTTTATAAACATTTTAAACATTGCAGAACTTTTATAAAATATTTTTAAAGATATTTTGAAAATATATTTCGTTAAAAATATAAAAGATAAGAAAATAAGAAAATGAGATCAAAGATTGCTACTAGGGACTTTAACAATATTCTATGACTCTACACACTATATTACTGTCTTGAGATCTCCACATCTTGCTCTTTATACTCATGATTCTTTATGTCCATTTCTTGAGTCTTTATACTGTACAGTCTTCGATTCAATACCTGTGAAATATCCTGCACTGTATACTATATAACTTGGCAAAACATTGGAATGCATATTTTATATGAATGTATATTGTTGTTATTTAAGGTTGTTATCATCAAAATCAATAGCTGAAGTATTAACAATGTACCTCTTTTTAATGATAACAACCATTAATATGATATAGCTCCCATTGAGCAAGATAACTCCCCCTCAATATATGCATGTGTATATTTTATATTTTTCTTGCCATTTGTCATTATAAAAAAGGGTGAAAAAGTAAAACTCCCCCTAAAAAAATACTTAGAAACTATGGATTCTATTTCATTAACTTAGATAAAATTTGTTGACCCAAAAAATGGACCAACACCCTGGTTAGAGTTTGAAAGCACCAGCCCTGTTCTGACAGAGCAATATCACAGATAACGGAAATAGAGAAAGAACCGTAAAAGAAAGTAGACAGAGAACTTTTATAGTGGTTCGGTTGTTAATGAAGCCTACGTACACTTTATAGTTTTATTATAGATTGATTGTTGTTACAATAGATGTTTGACTACAAGGCTTTGATTATTTCCTAGCAAGATTGAATCTCCCAGGTTGGAATCCACTGGAGAATCACAGCGTATTCCTTTGGAGATTGTTGTTTGGGAGGAAGAAAGTGAAGAATAATTCCAGCAAAGCTTCCGCAACAAGTCCGGAGAAGCCCCCTCTTATGCTGAAGGTTGGATGGTATTTATATGGATCGAAGAGCTTCTGGGACAGGCCATGTCTTCATCAGCTCGCAGGTACGTAGTATACGACCCATGGGGAGTTTGGCTCACAAAACAAGCTAAAGCCATGGGTCGCCAGTGACCCATAGACTTGGCTCGTTTTGCTAGCCAATGTCTTAGCCTCTTTGTAGTATTCCTTAGTCATCTTGTTTGAAGGCTTGCGGAGTGGCATGGGTCGCTGATGATCCAACCACTTAGGATTTTTCTGGAATCTGGAACTGGAGATGTTTCCATAGCCTTTTATCGTAATTGTTACGTTTTGATGGCAATTCGCTAGCTATTTACGTTCAGGTGTTGATTAGACTGATAGGAGGCCGATCTCTCGGCTTCGTTGATCCCATTCGTCATCTTAGTCGTATAGCTTGGCCCTTGTTGATCCATTGCCTTATCTTTCTAGTTAAGTCCTAAACCATCATGTATACACAAGGTTGTTATGTTTTCTATTGGTTTCTGCTGGATTAAAAACCTGGATAACATTTGCCCCCCCCAGAGTACGTCTTCGTTGTAAACAAGGCGTGCTCTGGAAGTTATCGCTTTCAGTATCTATTGTTGATTTCCAAGTGATTGCATTAGAGCTGTACGAATACGTTAACCCCATGTTGTTGGTCGTCTTTCTTTAGTTCTGACCGTTACTACTTGCTACAACGTATCACATTTTTTCCCATAGTTTCCCGGCATGCCTCGGAATGAAGAACAGTTGTAAGAGATCGAGTTCGAGAAGAATAGGTGAATTTTTCTTTTCCTCTCTCCTTTTTTATATAGTCCGCTAGCGATCAATGTGGGATGGGTCGCTAGCGACTTAACTGTTCAAATGAATTTAAATTTCGCAAAGTAAGGTCGGGTCGCTAGCGATCTATGATGGATAGCATGCGACCCTACTACTTAGCGAAATTTTCAGCTCCTCTTACTCGCCTACTTATATGTTTGAACTAACCCATCATTTCTCCACTTGACTCGAACCAATCATGCCTCTTTACGCGATCCAGCTTCCAACGACTCAATTCCGAGCGAACCATGTGTTTACTCGACCTGATTCATTAGTTCATTCAAACTCATTCGCTGTTGATCACCTAGTTTTGGACTCGACTGCTACTGCTTGTCGTAACAAATCCAATTTCTCTCCATAGCTTCTTGTTGTACTTTAAAGTAATGGGTAAGTGTCGAGGCTACCATATTTGGCTTTGGCTTTTCAGCCATCTATTGAATTTTTAGTGTGAATCATCGGAGTCCACCTCAAGATGTTGTTTTCAACGGACTGACTTCTGATAGTCGTTCGTTTTTTGATTTCAATCTGAATTTCAGTTCCTGGTATTGACGATGCATGCTTCATAGTTTACGCAAGGGTTTAGGTCAGTAAGTGGGTGCATGATGTAGGTTTGGAGTTGCCCCATGCAGTTTTAATTCGACCGGCGGTGAAGCTATGTTTGTCTCGAACGATTGTATGCCGTTCTGGAGCGAAGTCTTGCTCTTTGTCTTTAGCTTTTTCCTCTCGAGAATTTGGTTAAGTTCCCGTCGATGTTTTTGAGTTCCAATGCGACAATTTATTCCAAAATCGGATATAGTCGATGATTCAATCGTATCGCTCTTCCTATTTCTGTATTCTAGTGATCCTGAAAAGAAAAGCTTCCTGTGTCGCTTTGGACAGTGGCTCCGTTATCGATCTGACAGGGTTGAATGCCAAGTTTTGTCATTGAAAATGATTTTTTGGTCATCCAATCTTTAGTCTGGTGGAGGTAATTCCATTCTACCAGTAGTTGGGTCATTCACAACTTAGGCTTCGCTTATTTTCCTATCATATTGGGAGGACTGATTGCAGTTAAATTACGAGGCGCAGTTGCTCTTGTAGAGTTGTAGTTAAAGTTCAATCGGGAACAGTTTTAGCCTTCAGAAACTAGCATATGGGTTGTTCGATTGCGATTATCCTTCTCTTGCATTTTTCAGAATTCAATGCACACCAGCCTCTGTCTCCTGGGACTATTGGCTTAATTGCTCGATTTCGAACATTGCTTTTTCTCGCTGTTGCACTTCTTGTGCTCATATATCAGCATACTCATTTACTTTAATTCTATACATGTAAGTAATACTTATGCGGTCATTTGGGCATATTCTATTTCATGGCTTTGTTCAAAACTATGAAGTAGCATGGTCAAGCCAGTTTCGAGACTATTCTTGTTTATGTTCAGTCGAGTTCATCCTCAACTGAGCTCGTTTGATAAAGCGTTGGTGTAAATTCCATAGCCAGTAGGGCTGATTACTTTGACTACTGAACCAACATGTTTTGGGAGGTTAGGTCTCCTAAGCAATAAGTTCGAATGCCCCAGTTTGATTGACATGATAACTCCTTTCTTTGGGAATTAGGGACTTTATTGCTTGATCCCAAGATCTGAGTTTTGTAATGATGTCGGCATGTATTAGAAAGATGCGTTTCTGGCATCTTTTGCTAAAGTAAATTCTTTAGAGTCCTACGTCGAGATCCTAATAATGTGTTTGTTTCTATCTTTGGAAACTCATACACGGATGACTCAACTCTATGGATTTTTCCTTGATGTTGTGAATCTTTTGATAGCATGACCAAACTTCGAGTAATGGCATAATCCTGCAAGTTGGAACCAAATGATCTAATTATATCGTAAGTAGGTCATCGATCCTTCTCGTCATCGCGAGACTATGAGCGACAATGGATTTCGGAATGTTAAACCCTTCATTTCCTTTGTTGGTGATTTTCTTGCCAGAATGCTCTGGTTTGTAATACATAACCGTTATCTAACCTACCTCACGGTTATTTGCATTTGGACTTTTGAAACATTTCTTTCGATCAAGTATCTATGCTTCTATCCCTTCTTGAGGGACTAGCTATTTCGAATGCCTGTATTTGTGCGATTGTGAGAGATGGAAATCAGTGGGGCGAATTGCTCAATTGCCTCCAGTCTGGCTCTCAATCCCATTCTGGAATTGAGGACGATCGAGGATTTTATTTTTGACCTTTCATGATTGCTTCCGCTTTTTCTTGGCCATGCATGCTCTTCTTGGTTACTAACATTGTCACGGAAGTTTTATTCATATGTCAACTCCTGCCTTTGAGAATTGATAACCTAGCTGTTTGGTTCCAAGCAACACCTCCTCGAGGCTGCCTATCTTTCGGCTGTGTCTAAATTCTTTCTAAATTGAATTAGGGAAATTTGGTTATGCACCATCTTTCATCCCTAGAAACTAGTACACGGGTAATTGAATCCAGCGATTTCCTTTCGACGCTGCTTTGTTCTTGTGCAGTGGCTGATTCCCGTGATGAAAGGTCGACCCATTCGGCTGACCTTTGAAAGGATATGTCTTTCAGTCGCTGCCTGTCATTGGGCAATAGTAGTTTTCTGAAGAGAAGGTAGAAACTCAGTTGGGGACCAACTTCTATCTCTGGAAGCTAGTGCATTGATGGTTCACTACGATGAGTGTTTCTCATTAGCCCTGTAGATTAAAGTTTTCCTGGCATTGCCGGGGAAATACCGGTACTTAGTGAGTAGAATGTTACCCGGAGTTGTCGGGGCATACTGGGCAACACCAGTACTTCTGAAATAGAAAGTTTCCTAGCATTGTCGAGGCAACACTAGTACTTAGGAAATAGAAAATTTTCCCGACATTGCCAGGGCAACAACAGTACTTAAAATATAAAAGAAGGCCTTGACGTTGGCGAGGCAACACCGACACTTAGGATGTTGGGATTGATTTTCCCCGTCGATTCGGCGGTGCTCTTAATCCAGTTAGGTACTAGTTTCGGCCTTCGAAAACTAGCACTTCGATGGTTGGATTGTAGAAGTATTTTCTTAGTACTGCCTGTCTTATGGGCATCGTTAAAGTCATGTTGGTGATGGTCTTTAACGGTTTGCACTTCTCTTGCCAGTTTTAGGTTGGAATTACTGGAATAGGGGGCGGTTGGAACCCACTCATCGGTTCATGGTGTTTGCATTCTAGTTCGCATTCTGGGTACTTAGAGTCATTCTATGAGCGGTCGAATCACGCTCGATTTGTGTTCATACTTCGGTCCGTGCTTTGGGGACTTAAAGTTCTTTCGTGGGCGGTCGCACTTTCGCCAAATTTTTTGTACCCAGTTCGTAGTCAAGGACTGGGAGATTTCTGTGAATCATTTATACTCTAGTCCGCGCTCCGGGGACTTAGAGTATTCTAGTCCGCGCTTCGGGGACTTAGAGATTTTTGTAAATCGTTTATACTCTAGTCCACGCTTCAGGGACTTAGAGTACACTAGTCCGCGCTCCGAGGACTTAGAGATTTTTGTGAATCGTTTATACTCTAGTCCGCGCTCTTGGGACTTAGAGTACTCTAGTCCACGCTTCGGGGACTTAAAGATTTTTGTAAATCATTTATACTATAATCCGCGCTCCGGGTACTTAGAGATTTATGTGAATCGTTTATACTCTAGTCCACGCTCTGGGGACTTAGAGTACTCTAGTCCGCACTCCGGGGACTTAGAGATTTTTCTGAAGCGTTTATACTCTAGTCCACGCTCCGGAGACTCAGAGCCATTTTGGTGATGGTTGAATCATTCATCTGATCCTGTAGAGTTGAGTAGATTCCCTTTAACCCAATGTGGTGGTTTTCTCAACATTGTTTAACTTCGGGATGCACCATGTTCTCTAACGATAAGAGTCCCAGGAATTTCCGTTGCTTAGCTTTGTTTATAGCCATCAAGTGTTACCCTTGGAGATGCAAGGATGTTGCTTAACCAATTCCATAGTTATTCTTATTGATGAAAAATTAAATTTCCTCCAACCAGTTTTCGTTCTGTTCTAATGACTACCTGCGGAAACCTTCATTTCCAGGTGCGAAATTTCAGGTTCTTATAGATAATATGAAATTGAGGAGCAAGTTATCACATTGCTCCCAGTATAACCGTGTTCATTCCTATACTGATCATGGACCGGTAGAGTTTGGTAGTTTTTGTCTTGGATCCATGGAACTTAACCTTGCTTGTTTCAAGCCATATGCATTATGCTAGGCTGATAGCATTATTGCGGATATCAACCTTATTCATTGGTTCCAATCTTCGGGAATCAATGGTTTAGCTGCTCGATTTCGAGCGTGCTCTCCTTGCCGTGGTCTGTCATCGGATAATAGCTGGTTTTCTACAAGTTACGGTTTGATACCTCAGTCTATCACCTGCTTCTGTACTTTGGAAACTGGTGCGTTGATGATTTGATTCTGGAACAGCCTTCCATCGTCGTCTATCTCTGGATGACAGTAAGTTCCTCCTTTTATTGCAAGTTGGAGCGACCTTTTATCCTGACCAAGTGTTAATGTGTTCTATGCCCCTCATTCCACAAGGCTGATTATTTTGAACAATTGATGTGAGACTTGACGTTCTGGGCGGCTTCCTGGATGCCTCTAGTCAAAGGTACGTCGCAGCTCCTATCCTGGGGAACTCGTGATTTGGATGCCTTGAATTTTGACATTTTGTACATTAACTTTGGTCAAAAATATGAATTATTTGCCGACTTCTTGGTTTGTGAGCTTTGCGGTACTACCGAAGAAATGTCAGTTCTTTCGGGTAGCAGGAGTTGATCCCCATTAATCGAAGTGCCCGGCTTTTGAGAGTGTGCGGCTTATGAAATTCCTCTGTGTTACCTATCTTCGGGCAACGTGAGGGGTTTGTGTTTTGAAAGTTAGTGCGCGACTTATTGGATGCGCGACTTTTAGTTTTCTTCGGTGTTGCCTATCTTTGGGCAAAGTGAGGAGTTTAAGCTCTTTAAGAGTTAGTGCGTGGCTTACGAAATGTGCGGCTTTCCATGCTCCTCGGTGTTGTCTATCTTCGGGCAATGTGAGGAGCGTATGTTTTAGGAGTTAGTGTGCGGCTTATGAAATGCACGGCTTTTGGTGCTACTCGGCGTTGCCTATCTCCGGGTAACGCAAGGAGCGTATATTTTGGTGCGGCTTATGGAATGCGCGGCTTTTGGTGCTCCTCGGTGTTGCCTATCTCCGGGAAACGTGAGGATTTAGTCTTTTAGTGCTCCTCGGCGTTGCCTATCTTCGGGCAACACGAGGAGTTAGATTTTTAGTGCTCCTCAGCGTTGCCTATCCCCGGGCAACGCGAGGAGTTAGCTTTTCATGCGCAGCTTTTGGTACTCCTTGGCGTTGCTTATCTCCGGGCAATGCAAGGAGTGTAAGTTTTGAAGCTCCTCAGCGTTGTCTATCTCCGAGAAACGCGAGAAGTTAGTTTTTTAGTACTCCTCGGCGTTGCCTGTCTCCGGGCAACGCAAACAGATAGGTTTTGATGCGCGGCTTACGAGATGCGTGGCTTTTGGTGCTCCTTGGCATTGCCTATCTCCGGGCAACGCAAGGAGTGTAATTTTTGGTGCTCCTTGGCGTTGCCTATCTTCGAGTAACACGAGGAGTTAGGTTTTGATGGTCCTCGGTGTTGCCTATCTCCGGGCAACGCGAGGAGTTAGCTTTTGATGGTCCTCGGTGTTGCCTATCTCCAGGCAACGTGAGGAGTTAGCTTTTGATGCTCCTCGGCGTTGCCTATCTTTGGGCAATGCGAGGAGTTAGTTTTTTAGTGCTCCTCGACGTTGCCTATCTCCAGGCAATGCGAGGAGTTTAACTTTTGGGCCTTCCCGATGTTGCCGGGACAACACTGGTTTTCGGAAGGCAAGGATCGTGTTCCGCCGATCCAACAGTTTGAGTCGATTTGCTTCCATCGACCCGACGGGTATTTACTATGAACACGGCTTTATTGGTTCAAAAGGCGAGGCATGGCTTACGAGATGCATACAGTGGTTTAGGCCTTCCTGGTGCTGGAGGAGTGATACCAGTTCATAGAAGGTAAGGATCAAGTTTTCCCATCAATCCAGCGGTTTTACTTCGTTGGAACGCGGTTTCGTCAGTGCTAAGAGACAATTAGTTTTTAGATCGGGTAGTCATGGCTTGGATGATCCTCCCGTATTTCGGGAAGATGTGCTCGGCCAAACAGATAAGATTGCCATGGCAGAGAGATCCACAGTCGACCGCATGGAGGTGGTTATGAAGAAAGAGCTTATGGGAGTTCGTGGCAAGAATCAGTTTTTGGTCCAAACCGCCTCTAGAGAATTGGTCTTTAATTGGCATACGGTCCAAGAGGAAGAGGAATTGGTCACCAAGAGCGGTAAAATAGTAGTTGGAAAGAAGTGGGCAAGTATTATGCTAGTATTTATTTGTTGCACTAGCTAGGTCATTAAGTCCGCGATTGTCAGATTTCCATAATTTTTGATCCGGCATAGCAGAACCGTGGTATGATTAGTCTCGACCATTCTTATGGTTATTCAAGTGTGTGCAGTGCGCCCCCATGCTACAGGGCTGTTGGCACGCTTAAACTGTATCCATGGTCTCTCTACAACTCGTTTAGTTGCCCCTAGTCCAGTGGGAGCGGTTCTTTTAAGTTCTTAGTCTTGGCTTGATTCGAGTCAGCCTCTAATTAACCACAAGGTCAATTCAGTTTTGGCTTAGTTCCTTTGAGCGACTTTAAAGCTCTGGGGTTCAGCACTGTTTGTTTCATCGGTCATTTAATTATGCCGAGTGACTGATATGATTGTCGATTAGTGGCCCTGAAGCATGGCTTCGTTGACTCCAAGGGGCTTTGGATTAGATGACTACTGATCTTCCAGTTCACCTTCACGGATATCAGTCGTACATAAATTTTGCTGATCTACCCGGTTCGCCATCACGATGCTTTAGTTCGTGAAATACCTTCACGTTTGCAAAGGGTTTTTAGGATCAGATGACCACTGATCTACCGGTTTACCTTCACGATGCTTTAGTCTGTAAAAGACCTTCACATTCGTGAACGGTTTTTTAGATCAGATAACCGCTGATCTACCGGTTTACCTTCACGATGCTTTAGTTCGTGAAAGACCTTCACGTTCACGAAGGGTTTTTTGTGGTCGAACGTCCGGCGACCAGACAGCCTTGGAATGATTATTTATCGATTCCGAAAGGAGTTTTGGGTCATGTGTCTGACGGCCCAGCGGTCTTAAAGCAAAGATTCATCAACTTCAAAAGGAATTTTTCAGATTCAGCTCGAAGGAACACAGTTTTATCGGTTCCTGTAGTCTATGGTGTTAGATCTGTTTCTTTGATGATACTTTGGATAAGACTTCTCGACGACACAAGCAACATCGGTTCTCAGAAGTGGGATTGACATGACTCGTCGAGGGCATAGAAGCATTTCTTTCGCCATGGTGTCTGCAATACCCTTAGTGTCCCGGTACGGCTCGCTTGGAAAAGGAGAGTAGACAAGGATGGATGAGAAGGCATCACTTTAGGTTGTCCCATTCCTTAGTTGCTAGCTAGCTAGAGTGTCATTTGATAATCATCCTTTCATATGATTTCGTCAGTTAGTTGGGGCACTTTTTTGCTCGGTCTTAGTAGCCTTGCTTGGGCACAAGGTCCCTGAGATCATGTAGCTCCTTCACCGTTTGGTATGTTCTTTGGCACACTACCGGGTTTGCCATTTTCTAATTGCACTACTTCTAGTATTTAGAACCGGTTTGCCTTCCCATAGAATTCTTCCAGGGTAGCAGGTTTTTTTATTCTTTAATGATTCTTGAGGGCCTTGTAGCAGACTACATTCGTCGCCCTCACTTCGTCCATATGCTAGTCATACCTGTAAAGAAGCAATTTCGAAATAGTTGTACAGTTGTATAAAAGGTATAGTAGACATGATAAACTTCTTTGGATATTATGCATGTTGAATAGCTTCGGCGAATGGGTTTCGATTAGGGAAGATGCTCTAATCATAGTCAGATTGGTCCATTTTCAAGTTGTGGTTGTTTATGATGCTTGAGAATGATATATGCATGATTGTCTATGCTTGAATGATTGGAAATGCCGATTGAATGGCCCAGATCAGTGACAATCCCAAAAAAGTTCAAACTAGGTGAGATCGGACTGGGGTGACAAAGAAGGCCCCATAAGGTTGGATCCCAAATTTCAAAGTATTCGGAGTTCGCACATTCGAGTTTGGGCAAAAGAAGATGGATCAGTATTGATGGATTGGTGGTATTTTACTTAGAGTCCGACCCGAGAAAATTTGCCATTTGCTTGGAGTCGGCCCATGATTTTCTTGGAGTCGCAGAATTTGAAGTGCTGGGTTGGTGACAAACATTGCTTAGAGCCATTTGCATGTTTGCTTAGAGAAAATCTTGGTTTTACCCGAGTCTGATTTCGCGCCAGAGTTTCCTAGGTTTACTTCAAGTCAAATGGGTGATTACCCAAGTTCGACTTCGAGTCAGGACTGAAGTGAGTTTTTCAACGACCATTCTGATGATTCTAGGTGATTGTCGACGACGACCATTCGTGATTCGACGATGTGAGCTCCATGATAGGATTGGAAGCTAGTCAGTCGGGAGTGGTCACAATATACCATGGGAGCTTGGCATTGTAATTGATCTTGGTTTATATCATATCTTCTTGGTACTCTTGCCTCTAGGAGTACCGTTTGAGTAGCAGTTCCTCGTCCTTTGCTTAGCACTGTGCTACGGTATGGGTTTAGAGCTTCTTCTAGCATTTTGCACATTGGCATTTTCATCCAATTTGTCTTCCTCTAATTGTTTGTCATCTTTAGAGCCAAAGAGAGTCATCGTTATATCCTTCCATGGGGTTCTCACCCCTAAGTTCGGGTTTGTAGCCGGTGCTTTTGTAGTAGGTGAAGTGTTGACGGTTTCTTCCATCCTCATTCTTGTTCCATGTAAGTCATTGCAAATCAATGAAACGGTATGGATCGCTAGCGATCCATAGCATGGCATATGGATCGCTAGCGATCCATATACTTAGAATATTATTGGACTTTGCTTTCTCGATTTTATGGCGGTCTGGTGAAAAGGTATGGATCGCTAGCGATCCATGTACTTAGTTAATTTCTGAACTTTGCCTTATTTTAATGATGATTCATGCGCTGGTTGCATCGGACTGCTATTGGATCATGATGCAAGGGGATTGGTGGACCCACGAGCTAACCATATGGATCGCTAGCGACCCATCGCCTTAGCATGTGTTTGATTGCTTTTTCTCCAATCCCTCTTGGTTGGTTCTTCTATTCTCAATAGCAAACCTTCTAAGCAGAGAATGAGGATCTAACTTCTGGACTTATGGGATCCAACCTAGATAGTTAGATCTGAACCCTGAGTTGGAATTCTAGTGAAAGCACCAAAATGTTGACCCAAAAAATGGACCAACACCCTGGTTAGAGTTTGAAAGCACCAGCCCTATTTTTATAGAGCAATATCACAGATAACAAAAATAGAGAAAGAACCATAAAAGAAAGTAAACAGAGAACTTTTATATGGTTCAACTGTTAATGAAGCCTACGTCCACTTTATAGTTTTATTATAGACTGATTGTTGTTACAATAGATGTTTGATTACAAGGCTTTGATTATTTCCTAGCTAGATTGAATCTCCAGAGTTGGAATCCACTGGATAATCACAGCGTATTCCTTTGGAGATTGTTGTGTGGGAGGAAGAGAGTGAAGAATAATTCCAGCAGAGCTTCCGCAACAGTCCGGAGAAGCCCCCTCTTATGCTGCAGGTTGGATGGTATTTATATGGATCGAAGAGCTTCTAGGCCAGGCCATATCTTCATTAGCTCGCAGGTAGATAGTATACGACCCAGGGCGAGTTTGGCTCGCAAAACGAGCTAAAGCCATAGGTCGCCGACGACCAATGGTCGATGGGTCGCCGGCGACCCATGGTCTATGGGTCGCCGGCGACCCATAGACTTGGCTCGTTTTGCGAGCCAACGTCTTGCCCTCTTTTTAGTATTCCTTAGTCATCTTGTTTGAAGGCTTGAGGAGAGGCATGGGTCGCTGATGATCCAACCACTTAGGATTTTTTTGGAATTTGGAACTAGAGATGTTTCCATAGCCTTTTATCGTAGTTGTTACGTTTTGATGGCAATTCGCTAGCTATTTATGTTCGGCTGCTGATTGGACTGAAAGGAGGCTAATCCCTTCATTGATCTCAGTCGTCATCTTAGTCATATAGTTTAACAACCCTGGTTTTGGTGATTACCTGTAATATTAAATTTCAATATTATTATAATTTAATATTTACAGGTAATCACCAAAACCAGGGTTGTTACATATAGCTTGGCTCTTGTTGATCCCTTGCCTTAGCTTTTCTAGTTAAGTCCTAAACCATCATGTCTACACAAGGTTATTTTATTTTCTATTGGTTTCTGCTGGGTTAAATGCCCGGATAACAAAAGTGATATAAATGATTATGATGGAGGATGATTATATAATGTACTTAGAAGCAATGCACTATTTTATAATAAGCGCGAATAAGATAACATAACTTATTTTTATTAAACTCAATTTTATATATTATTCAATCATTCAAAACACACATATCTAAATGTCAAACAATCCAAACCAATCAAAGTCAATCCAAATATACACACCAAATCGATCAAATCAAATCCAAGAATATATATATATCTAAATATCTAAACCAATTCAAACCTAATAACTAGATGTTTCGTGGAATTCCAACCTAACCATCGGACCCAAAGATTGGATCTACTTTGATGGCATTTCGGTCTTTATTATCACTGTTAATAGTGCACTCTGGGTGTTGGATGGTTCATCTTTGATTAAGGAAGAAATCATCCATCGAATGGCATCTAAATGCTTTTCTTGTTCCTTGATCATCTTCATTCGACTTAACTCTAAATGCCTTTGATTTCTTAAGATAAAAGAGAGAATATCCCTCAACAATTGAAGAGTTTTTTCAAGGTTTCCAAATAATTTCTGATGTGGAGAAGACATATTTGTAAAAAGATGTTTGAGAATGAAAAGAGAGTATAGAATATAATAATGAGTGAGTTTTCTAGAAGAAATATGCTTATATAGGAGTGGAAAGTCGTTTGGAATAATTGAATAGTTGGTAGTTATTTAATTTTGAATTTTAAAATTTTCTGCCAACTTGTCGTTATTTGTCGACATATAGGGTTAATTTATGTCGACACACATGTCATAAATTTCAAAATTTATGTTTTTGTTTTTAAACTTATACCATTATATTTTTAAAACTTCCAAAGACTAATAACCAATATAGGACAGTAATAGATATATTTCATTATTTAGAATTTAAGAGTACATGGATTTCAAAGATTAATAAAAGAAAATACATAAAAACAACATGAACTTAAACTAAAAGCACACAATACAAAGCTTGATATCATAAGGAAGCAACTAGATAAGCTTAGAAAAGATGCAGATGATGAGGATGAAGAGCGGCCAAGTTTGCAAATGATATTTCCAGAGTATTTTTCCACTTGTTGGGAAGAGAGGAGGTAAACTTTTTACTAAAAGATTGCTTAAGCTTCTTTTGGTTTTTATGAAGCTTTTCTTGATTCCTTAGGACCTCTTTGTTGAGGGGTAGGATGGTTTGTCAAAACCTTCAAAGGTAGTATCCACTT
Organism: Allium fistulosum; assembly: GCA_030737815.1. Taxonomy (NCBI): domain Eukaryota; kingdom Viridiplantae; phylum Streptophyta; class Magnoliopsida; order Asparagales; family Amaryllidaceae; genus Allium; species Allium fistulosum. The sequence continues at coordinate 858,848,159 of CM060903.1, forward strand.
CCACTTCTTCCACTTCTATCTCCTTGCATACTTGTTCTTCTTCTTGTTGGGTCTTTAGTTCTTCTTCATACGCCAACCTTTGTTCTTTTTGGAGATGTCTTATATGGTTCGAAAAATGGTGGAATGTGCATAAGAGAGATATGGCTTTGTCGAAAACTTTTCGAGGAATAGATTTTTCTCCTCTTAAATCAATACCAAAATATATGAAAATTCTAGTAAGATACACACAATGATAGAGTGTGTTCTCGTGTCTACAATATTCTTTTGAACAAAGTCATCTAAAATGAATTGTGCTCAATTAATGTTGTAGTGACCGTAAATAGCGAAAAGAGCTTTAAAAACTTTTTGAGAAGGGTTATTGAAATTACCTATCATTAGAGTGATATTTTGTTGTAAAATTAAACTCATAAGTCTTAATTTTGGTCGAATATTCTTGTGTTTAAAATCAAATTCTTCATCACTTTTTAAAATATCGTGAAAAACTTCACGATTTTGTTCATTAATTTGAAAACTGAAGAGGTCAATTCCACTAAATTTGCAACCAATGATATTAGCCAAAAGTTCAAATTTTAAACAATTTGAATACCATTAGCACTACCGTAAATTTGTTCCTCTTCTACTTAAAAAGTTTTTCCATTTAAATTTACATAAAACATTTTGATCAAATCAGGATAACTAGCAAAATCATTTTAAGAAGATTCAATTAAACCAAGAATTTCATTTTCAAAAAAAATATCTTGTAAACCATAAGAGGAAAACTCTTCGAATTTAGCAAATCTTCTAGGAGAAACTTTTCCGAAAGTAGTATACTCCGTATAGGCTTCAATGGCACCTTTCTTATTGAAGAGAAAGCTTTAAGTTCTCTTATATAGACTTATGGTTTTAGGAATTTGACTAGAGGAAGCCATTTCTGAGTTTTTGAAATATAAAATAAAGTGAGTGAATAAATGGATAGGGATAGATTTAATTAATAGAGAGTAAAGAGTCATGTTCTCTGATAAAAAAGGTGCCTTTTTCAGAACATGGGAGTGAGTGCAAAAGAGAGGGAAATTTGAATTGATATTTCAATTCTTGGTTTTCTGGCATGTATGTTGACATATCACCTGGCGGTGTGTCGGCATATAGCCGAAAATTTTCAAAATAAAACAAGATAATATATTCCTATATATAAATACTTATATACTTATATTCATCCAATATTATTATTAATCTATATGTTATTCGTAAAAACAATAATCAAAAAATGAAAAAATAAATAAATAAATAAATGGTACCGTTTTGCCGTCTTTTTTTATAAGTGTTGACTAGTCAGTTATTGCCGTGAAACACATATTCACATTTTCAATATCTGGTTCATTATCGTTGGGGGGAATGTCTAAAACATCCAAAGTTGATGTATAAGCCCTTTTCCTATTTCTGCATGGATCATTAACTAGTGAAATGTTTGATTTGTTTGGATGTGGGCAGTCTGTCTGAAAATGACTGGGTTGATCACAGTTGAAGCATCCAGTCCTAGTTCCAGTTTGTTTTCAAGTTCCTGAAAATTGTTCATTTACCTACACTTTAGGAATTTTCTAAAATTTCTGGTCATGAAGGCAATTTCTTCATCACTATCATCATCAAAACCTTGATCGTGATTTATTGCATTGAAAGCAATGGATTTCTTTTCTGATGCCTTGCTTTCCCTTCATCCCTGCAATTGTGCTTCATAGGACTAAAATTGCCTATTAACTCTTTAATTTTCATAGTACTAAAATCATTAACCTCTTCTATCTCTAGTATCTTTTATCCCATTCTTAAGAGAGTGAATTGAGGATTTTTTTTAACTTGGTCCTCTTCAGAAAAGTTTTTACTAATGCAACTAATGAATGCACTATATCTTGAAATCTACAGTACATGTCAAGAATAAACTCATTTGGATTCATTTTAAACAATTGACTCTAATTAGTTAGCATATGGAGATTTTAGTTTGTTTCACTTTACTAGTGCCCTCATGTGTAACTTGCAGTGTTCTCCAAATTTCATATGCAGACTTACAAATAGAGACTCCATTAGATTCATTTTTATCTAATGAAAAAACCAAAATATTCAAGGCTTTAGAATTATTCCGTGCAAGTGTCTTTTGGCCAGCCGTTCATTGTGCAAAATTTGTCTCGGGTTAAGTGTACTCATTTTGAGTAACGTTCCAAATATCTAAACCATTAGACTATAAGTAAATTTTCATTCTACATGATCAATAAGTGTGGTTACTACCATTAAAAAGTGGGGGTCTAGCAGGAGATTATCCTTTAACAGAAGTGTTACAAAAAGACCAACAATGTTGCTAACCAATAAAACTTTTCAAAAATCAAATTATGAGTTTTAAAAACCTAGTGCTCTAAACCAAGTGTGGGTTGCGGAATTATGGACCTTAAGGCTAATTAAACACTGGAGGGGGGTGAATTGTGTTTTCTAAATTTTGTAAATCTTTTTGAATTTCTTTCAAGTTTAATATTGAATCACAAATTTTCAACACCGAATTATATCAACAATCAATCACGGGTGCAATCACAGATAAAATAAAAGTAATAAATTAAAGTAGAGAGTCAGAGAGAGAGGACACTAGGGGTTTATACTGGTTTAGGTTCCTCCTACATCCAGTCTCGTAAAATTTCTTATACAGATTTCTTTTCTAATGCCAATCTTTAAACGGGTAGAAGAAAAACTCAATTACAATCTCAATTTCGAGGTTATGAGAAACAACCTCCTGATTTTCCAGGCTCAGGGTACACCCACTTGTCTGGACGGTCTACAAGCATACCCATTGAGATTTTCGAGCTATCAAGCACACCCAATTGATTTGAACATGCTACAATCACACTCAAGCAAATGCAGATAGAGTTTGATGGTTTTTCAAAAGACAATTTCTTAAACTTTGGATTCAATGGATCCTATAGCCTCTTAGATAGCACTTTGATCATTGATTTGAGAGAGAGATGATTCCAAAACATTAAGAAAGTAATATTTAATCAGTACACAAAAGATGAATTGATTCTACTTGGTTTTGAAAAAAATTTGATATAATTTCAATGGACTTTTCAAGAGAGTAAGATTAAGGAAGAAAATGCGATAATAGCTACCAAAAATTTCTTTTGAAACCTCATGTATATAGTACATAAACAGATGTGTCCATTTGCGAAGAGGTGCGACGAATAGACACTTCAATTCGAAATTTGAAAAACTGATTTGCGGCATGTATGTCGACATACCTCCTATACATGCGTCAATATATGTATGTTTATTTTGAAAAACCCTTTTCTTTTTAAATATTTTGAAGATACCATATTTTGTAAAATATTTTGATACTTTGTAAAGTAAATTAAACATAGTTCATAAACAATCTAAACTTTGAAAAACTTTTATAAAATATTTTTAAAGATATTTTGAAAATACATTTTGTTAAAAATATAAAAGATAAGAAATTAAGAGAAAGAGATCAAAGATTTCTACGAGGGACTTTAACAATACTTTATGACTCTATACACTATACTACAGTCTTGAGATCTTCGTATCTTGGTCTATATGCTCATGAGTCTATATGTCCATTTCCTGAGTCTTTATATTGTACAGTCTTTGATTCAACACCTATATAATATCCTGCACTATATACTATATAACTTGTCAAAACATTAGTATCCATATTTTATATGGATGTATATTATTGTTATATAAAGTTGTTATTATCAAAACGAAAAACTGAGATATTAATAAATCTTTGGTTCAATCAGGCTCGTCCATTCGGCGCTCCCGATACACAATCTTCAACGTCAATCAGTCGATTGCTGTCGATGATTGGTGGCCCTTAGGGGTCAATCACTTTGGTTGTTCTATTTAGGAAAGTTTTATATTTTGTTTTCTTTTGTTTCCAAATTTTAAAATGCTCATAACTTCCCCATACTAACTTCGATTACAAAGTGTTATATATGAAAATTGTCTAAAAAATCACTATGAATGCACTGGTGCAAGTTTTGTAGCCAAATTTCAACGTTTGTGAAAATTTCTATCTCTACCCTTTTAATTTAATTTAATTTTATCATTAATTTTCTACTTAAAATAGGGTGTTACAAAAAGACTCTCTACATCCATGATTCGCAAGCATAGAAACTAAAGCACGACCCCTGGCTCTGGAACCATAGTAGGTTCGACAAGTCTATGGATCCCATGAAGAAGTCAGAGGAAGTTCGGGTGGTACCGATCGAGCTGACGGTGAATGTTCTGATCAATATGGATGGTCCAACTCAAGTTCTAAAGATTGTATCTCAGCTTAGCATTAACTTAAGGAAGGAATTGTTTAATTTCCTTCGAGGGAATCTGGATGTGTTTGCTTGGATGGATTCGGATATGTGCACGATATCCTTGATGATAGCATATCGCGCACTGAATATTGAATCGAATTTTACAACAGTCAGGCAGAAAAGACGCAATCTTGGTGCATAGTGATCCTATACATTGAAGGAAAAAGTGGATAAGATGATGGAAAACAGCTTTATCCATTACGCTTTATACCTCGAGTGCATATCCAACCCTGTGTTGGTTAGGAAATCAAACAAGAAATGGCGGATGTGCATCGACTATTCAGATTTGAATAAGGCATGCCCAAAGGATAAATTTCCTCTACTTAGGGTTGACCAACTGGTAGACGAGACTGTAGTACATGGGTTACTCTCTTTTATGGATGCTTACATAGGTTATAACTAGACTCCGATGCAGGTACTGAATTAGGAGAATACTAGCTTTATAATGGATTTAGAATTATACTACTATAAAGTAATGCTGTTCGGTTTGAAGAATGCCGGAGCCACATACCAGAGGTTGGTTAATTATATATACAAGAATCAAATCGGAGGGACAAAGGAGGCATACGTAGACGACATGCTTGTAAAGTCATGAGTATTGCAGAATCACCTAGATGACCTTCGTAGACATTTTAGGTTTTATAGAAATATGGAATGAAGCTGAATCCATTGAAATGCTCTTTAGGGGTAGCATCGAGAAAATTTCTGTGATTTATTGTTAATGCAAGGGGCATCGAGGCAAATCTGAAGCAGATTGATGCCTTTAGGAACGTAACTGCCCCGATTACGAACAAAAAACTACAATGCTTGAATGGGAAGGTCGTTGCCCTAAGTAGGTTTATGTCATAGGCAGCGGATAAATGCATACCCTTCTTTGATGTCCACAAGAAGGGTAAGAAGAATTTTGAATCGAATCAAGATTATTGGAATGCCTTCAAAGAGTTATTGAGGCACATGGAGACACCACCGGCCTTATCCATACCACTGGACGGGGAGGACTTATTTGTTTATTTGGCCATGTCAGCTCATGCATTTAAGTGTAGAACTAGTATGTGAGGAGGAAAGGATCCAAAGACAGGTCTACTATATCAATAAGCAACTTACCACAGCTTAAAAGAACTACCCGAAGTTGGAAAGCTTGTGTATTGCTTACTGATTGCGTCAAGGAAGTTGCAACCATATTTTAGGCTTACCTGTTTAAGGTACTGATAGATCAGCCCCAGAAGTAGGTGTTGCACCACCGTAAAACCTCGGGAAGGTTGTTGAAATGGAACATAGAATTGAGCCAATATGATATCACTTACCATCCAAGGAGAGTGACAAACGGGCAAGTTTTGGCAGATTTCATCGCTGAGTTTACCTCATGAGATGGTGAGGAGGAGGATGATACAACCACACTGATGCATTAGAAGTTGTTTGTAAATAGAGCTTTAAACAAACATAGTTTAAGTGTAGGAGTGGTACTCGAAACTCTAGAAGGATGGTCAATTTGTTATGCATTGAAATTGGAATTTCCAACGACAAACAATGAGGCTGAATATGAGGCGTTGATAGTAGGACTGATGATAGCAGAAGAACTAAGGATATGGACACTGTAGATATTTAGCGATTCTGAGCTAGTGGTTTTCCAAGTAAGGAAGGAATATCAGGTTAAGGGTGTGAGACTTTGCTTCCTACCTGAAAAGGCATTGGAACTGCTGGAAGACTTAGAGCACTACAGGATTACGCCTATCCCTTGGGAAAAGAACGTAAAGGCGTGTTTGTTGGCATAACCGATTAGTTCTAGGGAGGTACATATGATGGGCTTTGATTCTAATAGAGATGTTAGCAGCTTCGAGTATCGACTAGGTGGACGTTAATTGGATTCTAGAATAGTAGAGGAAGCAGAGTCATGGATGACCCCGATCAAAGAATATTTACTCAAGTGGAATCTCCTAAGAGACAGGAATGAATGGAAGAACTTCCTTCGAAAAGCACCTCAATTCATGATGCAAGGTGTATTGTATAAAAGAGGATTCTCTACTCCCTGCTTTGGTGCGTAACCAAGGATGAGGCTAGGAAGACCCTTATGGAAATCCATGAGGGTAGCTATGGTGTTCACACTAGAGGGCAGACTCTGGCGAAAAAGGTACTCCGCTAAGGATATTTTTGGCCAAGAATAAATCGTGATGCAACTGATTACACCAGATGGTGCAATTATTGCTAGAGATTTGCAAAGATTTCGAGAGCCCCATCTACAGAACTTACAAAAATGGTTAGCCCATTTCCATTTGTGGTTTGGGGAATTGATCTAATCGGTGTGCTACCGATCATGAAAGGGGAAGCTAAATATATAATAGTTGTAGTGGATTATTTCATGAAGTGGGCTGAAGTAGAAACATTTGCCACGATCACAATGAAAAATGTGTCAATTTCGTAATAAAGAACATCTTTTGCAGGTTTGGAGTACCTAAAAATTATTATAGACAATAGAACTTGGTTTGACAGTACCGAGTTCAAGGACTTCTACAATCAGTTCAAAATCAAGAAGAGCTTCTCAGGAGTAGCACTTCCGTAGGCGAATGGACAAGTGGAGGTGGTGAATACAATCATTATGTCCACCTTGAAGAAGCTACTAACTAGACCCAAGGGAAACAAGGTCGCTAAGCTTCCACTAGCATTATGGGATTATAGGATGACTCATAAATCAACAACTAGATATTCGCTGTTTGCTTTGGCATATGGATCATAAGCTATGATCTTGAAAGAACTAGAAGTCCCTTGTCATCGAAAATGGCATTTCGACCCAAAGGTAAATGAGGTACTCTTGCTTGAGTCCCTCGATTTAGTTGATGAGAAGCGGGAAGAAGCGGATCTGAGGGTAGTTGATCAACATAAAAGAGTAGCATGACACTTTAAGGCCAAGGTCTGAAACCATACTTTTAAGGGAGGGGATCTCTTTCTGAAACGAATTCTCCTGGGTATAGGGGTATTCTGTTCGAATTGGGAAGGTCCTTCTACAATCGAGCAAAAGTTTGGAGACAGAACAATCAAACTAGCTACAGTCAATGGAATCCCGATTCCCTGGGTGTGGAACAGCGACTTGCTGCGTCATTATTACACTTAGTTTTACTTAGTGTTAACCGGTATTTTAACCCAGCTATATTAAACTGATTACACAAGTCAGATTGGACTTCCATCAAGGTCGATGACTCCAGAGTTGATGATTGTGGGGCCCAGAAGTCAAGTACAGAAGGTAAGATGAAGTCAATGTTGAAGGAACTTGATAGATATGCAAGGCAGAGTGTTCAAAATATGAAATATTGTTCAACATCTAGAGGGATCAGCGTAAATTGACTTCAACAATAGGGGTCAGCATGTTTTAGGGAGGGAGAGCATTCCTATAGAAAACAATTAATATCTTAAGCTCCACAAGCCCAATGCATATGAAATTTTGTGAGCAAAACATGGGGATCCTAGGGAGCCTACCCTAGGGATCGCACCTCAAGGGGATAAAGTTGGAGGAATCAGTATACTTCCCTAAGAAGGGATTGGCAAAAAGCAGAATGCAAACCATATTGGAGCAAAGATCAAGCAATAACTCGAGCTCCACTGATCCAATTGGTATGAATTGGAGGCTAAGCATATTATAGCATGTGGAAGCCACCATAGGGATCGCACCCTAAAATTCAACCAAAGAAGTGATCGGTACCAATCCCTCTTCTTTGGTTATTGGGCCATGCGACCCCTCTTGTGGGCCCATATGGTTTTAAGGGTCTTTCTACCGAGTTTTCTGAGAGATATTTGGCCATCTTCATCTATAAATACCGGCTTGGTTGTTCGTTTTTGAGACTTTACACTGCTAGTTGCATTATACTCTTTTGTAACTAAGGATTTTGATTCGACCCGTTTTGTACTCAAATTATAAAGTAATTAATAAACAATATATTCAAACGTAGGAAAACAATGTCGAACCACTATAAATCGTTGTGTGTGCTATTGTTTCAATTAATTGCTGTTTCTTTGTTATTATCCATTGTTTTCATTTTATTCTTCATCTAATTCTCTTCAAAAAGTTTATATTAGTTGTTTATGCTAGTTTTTTATGCAAACATTTTGGTGCTTTCATTGAAAACCTTTATTCTTAGCTTATTAGGATCCCTTTGTTGCTACTGGATTGAATAAATCCCCCAAAGGAGATCCGCGGTTATCTTCAAGGAGTTGCTCATAGTACTCAGATTTGCAAAAATCTAAGCAAATCTATCAATATTGGTGAGGAACACTAGATCTATTTCTTAGAATGTGGAAGGAAATGAGAACGCTAGTATTCAGCAAGGAGGCCCGAGCAGTCAACCAATGGATGTGAATGTTGAACTAGTTGAAGTCCAGAATCCATCTGATCCTATTACAAGAGCTGAATTCCAGAATCTGATGAGGGAGCTAATAGCTAGCCTCCGATAATTAAATTAGCGGATTCAGACCAATATCAACCTAATGAACCAACTCAGTTAGCAACGGTGAGGAAAAGATAGGAGGGACCCTACCCCTTACTCGACATCGGAGAGTTCTAGTTCATCGGATGAGTATCATAGAGATAGGCACCGCAGAACAGATGGATATCACGTAGAAACTTAGAGGCATCAACCGGCAGACCATCGTGGTTTGCCAGGACCATAGGGATCAGTACCAATCCTTCCTCCAGAGGAGGGAACTTACCTACGCCCATTGGGATTCAAGTTGGAGCTACTGTGGCAGATTTGGATGATAGAGCTCGGTTAAATGTTGACCAAGTGCTTCCTTGGAATGACGATGAAGTGAATTTACGAGATACTCATCGGGAAGATGTTGAACCAAGAAGGCATGGAACGGCCCATAGACATCGACCGTACCATTCACGTGAGGTGGAACATGACCTCCGCTTGGCACCAACTATCCAAACGCCAGACCTGTCGACTATGGTTAAACAGTCAGTGAGAGAGAGCCAAGGCTTAACCAATGATGACTGGGAAATCTCGAGAAGCCGTACCCCGTTCATTGATAATGTTCTACATGCAGATTATCCAAGGAGGTTCAACATGCCGTCGGTGCCTGCCTATGATGGAAATACCAACCCCATGCAGCACAAGATGAGATATGAATGGCTGATGGATTTTGCATGAGCAGATGATGCAACTAAGTGTAAATGTTTTCCCATAACTCTCTTTGGAATAGTAACGATGTGGTTTACAAGGTTACCCTTGCGGTTGAACTCTAGATTTGATGATTTGGCAACAAGGTTTGTAGAGCAGTTCCGAATGCACGCAACTCGCCCTAAAGATGTGATGTCCCTGTCCAGCGTGATCCAGGCTTTAGAAGAATCGTTGAAAGATTATTTGGAAAGGTTCCATACAGCTGTTACAGAAATCAATAATCCAAATGACCATGCAATATTGATGGTCGTGACAAGAGGGATTGATCTAGAATATAATTTTGGCGATTGGTTAGCTAGCAAGCCACCCGCAACGTCAGAATGCTTTACGCAAAGATGGCTCGGTATTTAAGGAGGGAGGAAGCCAAATCCTCTAGGAAGAAGAATGTTGTAGGACCGAATGGAGAGGGAATACATAATAATATTGCTGTAAAGCAGTCTGATGATAACACTAGAAAAGTTCAAGTGAATGTCCAGAACAAACCGAATCAACAAAAGAAAGGCGGAGATAGGAGCCGAGAACGAAAGAAGGATTCTGGAAGAGGAAAGCCTAGGATTCTGATGTACAATACCTACATGCCACTGAATATGCCCCTGGAGAATATCCATTTGTCTACCTATAATACCATGCAGTACAGGAAGCCGCCTCCAAAAGAATCAACAGAGAAGCAGAAACAAACCGGGAAATATTGTCGGTTTCACGAATGCTATGGGCATAAAACAAATGAATGTAGGCATCTCCAGGATTTTATCAAAAAGCTGATTCGAGAAAGGAAGTTACAAAAGTTTGTGAAAACCCCGCAGGATGGCGGGCAAGGGACATCTGACTCCAACCGAGGATAAGCACCGCACAGGGCTGAGAAGCCTGCACGGACTGGTGGTAGATTAGTGATCAATACAATAGTGGAAGGACCACATCCGGCTAATAAGTGTAGGCATGAAATGGAGTGCTACGTTAGCGTAATTAAGCATGTGGATTTTGGATGTTGTTCAAATACGAAAGATGGAGCTCCGTCAAAATAGCAGCGTACAATAGCGGATGATATCATATTTAGAAACAAAGATGCAGACAAGGTGGAGGCTCTAACGATTGACCCATTGGTCATTTCGGCCATGATCAGCCCTGCTTTAGTGAGAAGGATATTGGTTGGTTGTGGAAGTTCTATAAATATAATTTTCAAAAAAGCTTATGATCAGATGAGGATGGAAGCCAAGGACTTGAAACCGTCTAAAGTCAGCATTCATGGCTTTAACGGTGCTGCAACTGAAGCTGTCGGTTATGTTGAAGTACCTGTAGAGTTGGGAGAAGGTGACTGTAAGAGAGTACGGATTCTGCCTTTTATTGTTCTGGATGTTGACTCTCTATACAACGCTTTTTCTGGGCCGACCGGCCCTAGTTGAGTTCCGGGAAGCTCCTGCCCCATGGTGCTTAACTTTGAAGTTCCCTATAGATAATGGTGTCGGAATTGTTCATGGTGATCAGGCGGCTGGACGTGCCTGTTATGTAGCCGAGTTGAGAGATGCTCAACCGAAGGAGAAAGGTAAGGGTATGGACAAGTCAGTCTGCTTCCATGCCACTAAGGATTGACAACTAGTGTCCGCGCCTTGGCTCGAGCACCATAGTTGGCTCTATAGAGATATAGATCTAAGAGATGATGAGGAGGAGCCAAAAGAGACCGAGGCTGCACCAGTTGAGCTGACGATTGACATCATAGTTTGCCAGGACGACCCATCACGGGTCCTAAAGATCAGATTGCAGCTCGTCCTCTCGATGGTGAAAGAAATTGCTGGATATCTCCAAGCGAACCTTGATGCGTTCACTTGGACTCACTCTGACATGGGTGGGAACTTACCTGCCATTACGAGCCATGCATTGAATATCGACCCCATGCATGTCCCGGTGAAACAAAAAAGACGTGGCATGAATTTTGAGAGATCTGCTGCTCTTATGGAGGAGGTGGATAGACTCAAAGATAATGGATTTATTCGTGATGCCCTATACCCTAAGTGGGTATCTAATCCTGTACTTGTGAGAAAGGCGAATGGGAAATGGTGGATGTGTGTTGGTTACTCGGACTTGAACAAGGCATGCCCGAAAGAGAGTTTTCCCCTTCCAAGGATCGACCAGCTGGTAGACTCGACCGTGGGACATGAATTGCTATCTTTCATGGATGCATACTCAGGATATAACAAAATCCCGATGCACATTCCCGATCAAGAGCACACCAGCTTCATTACCGATGTTGGATTATATTGCCATGTGGTGATGCTGATTAGACTAAAGAATGCAGGAGCGACATATCAGCACCTAGTTAATAGAATTTTTAAAGATCCGATTGGAAAAACGATGGAGGTATATGTGGATGATATGCTCGTGAAGTCACGACAGTCTAGCGACCACATTAGAGACTTGGCAGAAATGTTCGACATCATTTGACATTATAAAATGAAGATTAATCCTCTAAAATTCTCCTTTGGCGTCGCATCAGAAAAGTTCTTGGGTTTCATCTTTGATGCCCACAGAATCGAAGTTAATCCTGAGAAGATCCAAGCTATTCGCAATATCCAAGCGCCAAAGATTACCAAACAAGTACAGAGCCTGAATGGGAAGGTTGCTGCCTTAAGCCGATTCATTTCTAGAGCTACCGATAAATGCATTCCTTTCTTTGACTTGATTAGGAAAGGAAAAAGGAATTTCAAATGGACACAGGATTGTAAAGACGCATTCCAAGCTTTAGTGAACCACTTAGAGAAACCCCCCATCTTATCAAAGCTAGTGGATTATGAAAATTTATATATCTACTTAGCCTTGTTGGCACATGCTATAAGTGCTGTATTGCTTCGCGAGGAGAATCGAATCTAGAGACCTGTCTATTATGTTAGTAAGCGATTGACAGGAGTTGAAAGGAACTATTCGAAGATAAAGAAACCAACATACTATTTGCTGATTGCATCACGAAAGCTCCGCCTTTACTTCCTGGAGCACCCTATCAATGTTTACACCGACCAGCCATTACAACAGGTCTTGCAGCAAACTGAGACGTCTGGAAAGTTACTCAAGTAGAATATCGAGCACAACCAATTCAACATCACTTATCTTCCCCGGAATCTATCTAGGATTAGGCACTGGCAAATTTTATAGCAGAATTTATTGTGCAAGATGATTTCCCGAAGATCAATGAAACCCCTGCCATACGTGGAACTTGTATATAGATAGAGCATCTAATGATCATTATTCTGGAGCTGGGATTGTGCTTGTAACTCTCGAAGATCGATCAATTTGCTATGCTTTAAAGCTTGATTTCCCTGCAAGAAACAACGAAGCCGGGTATGAGGCTCTAATTGCTGGACTTAAACTCGCTAGAGAATTAGGAATAAAGTCTCTTCAAATCTTTTGCGACTCATAATTGGTAGTATACCAAGTCAGGGGAGATTACCAAGCTAAAGGGTAATAGTTTTCTCCATACCTTACCCAAGTCCAAGAGTTGTTGACTGACTTTGAGTACTACGACATTACGCACATTCCTCGAGATCAAAACAGAGAAGCTGATTTACTGGCTAAGTTTGCTGGCACCGGGGATGCACAACAGATGGGCTTGGTTCCAGTTGAAGTATTAAATGCCTCGAGTATAAACCTGATGGAAATCGATCGGGTACTAGAGAGGGAGCTTGAGAGAGAATCATGGATGACTCCGATTAAAAACTATTTGCTATAACGAGTCCTTCCTGAATAAAGGAATGAAAAGTGACAAGTCTTTCGTAAAGCTTCATGATATATCATACAGGAAGGAGTTATGAACAGAAAGAGTTTTTCTATTCCCTTGCTCCGGTGTATCGCTCATGATGAGATAAAACGAGTCCTAAAAGAAGTTCATGAAGGAGAATGTGGCGATCACATTGGGGAACAAACTCTAGCAAAGAAAATACTCTTTACAGGTATTATTGACCAACCATCAATCGAGACGCTGCTGATTATGTAAGGTGATGCGACAAGTGCCAGATATATGAAAAAGTCCCAAGAGCTTCACCGATGGAAATAACACAAATGGTCAGTCCATGGCCGTTTGCCATAAGGGGCATAGATATTATTGGTTCTTTACCGATCTCTAAAGGTGGTGCAAAGTACGCCCCCGTCGCAGTTGATTACTTTACCAAATGGGTCGAAGAAGAACCATTAGCTATGATCACAACGAAGAAAGTAATTAACTTCATTGTCTGGAACATCTTCTGTCGTTTTGGTCTTCCATAAACTATTGTAACAGACAACGAGACTTAATTCGACAGTGTTGAGTTCAAAGACTTCTGCCATCGACATCGTATTCAGAAAATATTTGCGGTAGTCACTAATCCTTAAGAAAATGGGCAAGTTGAAGCAGTGAACAAAACCATAAAATCCATTCTGAAGAAGTGTTTGGAAAAGGCTAGAGGCAAGTGGGTGGATGAACTCCCAACAGAACTATGGGCTTATAGGACCACCCACAAGTCCGCGACTTGCTGTACTCCATTCGCCCTCGCTTACAGTTCCGAATCTATTATTCATGTTGAGCTTGAAGTTGCTTCCCATCGAGTGACTTACTACGATCCTAGAACAAATAATGATCTCCTCTTGGAATCTCTAGACTTTATAGATGAGAAGCGTGAGGAAGCTGATTTGAGGGCAGCTGCACACCGACACCGAGTCAACCGATAATACAACACTAAAGTCCGACCTAGAACCTTTGAAATCAGCGATCTCATTTTAAAACGGTATTTTCCTGCCCTATTGCATATGAATCTACTTCGGAAGGACCATACGTAATTAAGCAGAGGCTTGGAGAGGGTTCTTTCAACCTAGCGACTGTTGATGGCATCACACTCCCAAGGGTGTGGAATAGTGAGCATTTACGATGCTATTTTACTTAGTCTGTTTCTTTTTCATTCAGTTGTATTTACTTTCAGAATTTCCTTTAGCATTTGATTTTCTGGCTATGTAATAAGACAAATTATGTCATTTCCTTCCATTTAGGAAATAAATTTTTGAACTTCCTTTATATCTGTGTTTGTTGTAGCACTACACGTTAATTACATTATGAAACTGACTGATGTCGGTATGTCTGAACAGGTTCCCAGAGTTTGGAACTAACCAATCACGCTAGTTTCCGATTGAGTTAAACAAGATGAGCGTGGTCCGACCGTTCATTTGATAACTCTCATTCATAACCCGATGGGCAGAATACATAACGAGGAATGGATGTGACTCGAACATCCGATGATTGAATAAATCCCGACTGATGGGATTGAAATAAATCAAAAGCGATCGTGACACGATCGATCACTCGCTAAATCAAATCCCGGACCTTGGAGGAAAATCAATCAATTAAGTAAAGTACGATCCACTATTTTTCGAAATAACTCTAAGGCCCCAGAGTGCAGACTAGAGTATAAACACAAGCTGGGTGTGATTCGACCACACGCTAACTGATCCTTATTCCTAGAGTGCGGATGTGAGTATAAACAAATAGACGAGTGTGGTTCAACTACTCACTATTGCGTGAACTCCGGCTTGAAACCGACATGAGGAGTATAATTTCACAAAGGATGGAGTTCGACCATCCACCGTCTGACTTCGCTAACCTGAGACCGGAAGCAGGAGTGTAATCCCTTAAACCGCTGAATCCGACAGCACAACATTAGGGTTCAAGCCTCGTGTTTGATATGGCTCAGGGCCATGACTGCCTGGAGGCCTAGGGATAGAATTAATGGATTATCATCCAAAGCAACGAGCAACGAATTACAAGTACATTGAATGGAAAGTAATAGCTCAACTACTTAGATAACAATTCACATGAGGGTTCAACCGAAAACAAAAAACTTTTATTCACATAATAAGTTTCAAATTTATGATACAATTTTATTCAAAAAACAGGGTCGTACCCGTACAACCACGGCCAACGAAAAGAAAAACAGCTATACAAGCTATGTGCAAACAGAGCCGAAACGATGGAAGTTTCTTTTGTCTTCTCCCCTTTTTGGATTTTTCAGGAGTGGCACCACCCGAGCTTTTTCCTGTCTGCTTCCTCGATCCTTTACCGCCTTTGGTGGGGGAGCTTTCAAAAGTAGAAGGAGGTTTTTCAAAAATCGACCCGCCAGGTGGGATGGCTTGTAATGGGATGAGATTTGGATCGTCAATATCCACATCAACGGGTTCAGACTTGCCTTGTTTCTTCAACAACTCCTCCCTCTCAACATGCTCCTTTATGCTGAGCTCATCGATGTGTTCAGTGGCGCCAATGATCACAACATCATCAGAATCGTTCAACGGTAGTGGATCTTCAGCCTTATCTTCAACGAGTGCTCCAATAACTTGAGTATCAGGCCCTAAAGCATGGTGGCCGCCGGAATCTCAGTTGATGTTGATTGTTGCTCCATAGTGGCACTACTTATTGGAGTTTAGCCGGGACCTGGAAGACCTATAGATTCGTGGAAACAAGAAGATAAGCCTATGACTATTGGACATGAAGAAAGAAATCGATCGAAAAGTGGAAATTTTGTCGGAATACCTGGATTCGGTTGACTTTTAGTCGTTGTCGGGGTCCCTCTATCCAGAATAGGGGACATCACTTTAGATTGATAATTGGGTTTGTCCGGATCATAGCTTAGATCATATCCTGGGCCGAAAGGAACCGATGCTCCGACTGCTTGAAAAATAGAGGGGCCCTTGGGATCAGACTCCGAAGACTCAACGATATTTTTCCCTTTGCCGGAAGATCTTAGAATGTCGAAATATCGGGGTCTCGAGGCAGCAAGGTCTAAAGGTTCATTTCCATGAAGGATTCCTCGCACTAATTTCTGTTTATCTAAATCGACTTCGCCAAGGTCTCTCCTTTTCATTTCAGTAATATACTCTCAAGCCTCGGTGAGTGACTCAAGATAACCCTCACCAAGAAAGCTTGGATCACGGTGGAGAAGGACTTTAGCATTGTACTCGATGATCAGTGGATCAAACATGTCCTTGATTTCATTCTGATCGGCTTCCTTGGCATCCTACACTTTGGCCTTAAGTTGCTCTCTCATCTCATTGTGGCCCGCTTCCTTCACCTCTTCCTTAAGGACTTTAATCTGAGTAAGTTGGATCAAGTTTAATCTTCAAAGTTTGGGCCTCAACAGTTTCTTCGCAATATCTCTGCAATTCTTCTTGAGCTTCGATTTTCTCTTCCCTCTCTTTCTTAGGAAGCTCTTCAAGCTTTTCAATGCGGTAGGCCAAGATATTTTCTCCTTTTGTAAGGAATCATTTTCCAAGGCGAGTGCACCATTGCGGTTGAGGGCAGCATCAAGTTCCTTTTTATAGGTAGCTTTCGGATGACTCACTGCCTCAGATGTTTCCTTGGCACTCTTTTCTACTTCAGTTAGTTTTTTCGTCAACTCCGAGATGTCATTATCTTGGTGCTTAACTATATCTTTATCGTAGATTGCCTCTAGCTTGAGATGATCTATCTCATGTTGTCGCTTTATAGACACCTCGAAGATCTTTTCTACCAAGTGCTAGAACGATTCATGCTGCATAAAAAATCTGTTGATGCATGCGAGGGAGCTTACTTTGACAGTCCCTAGGATTGTATGAATGGAGGGAGGAACTTAAGTCTGTCAAAATAAACCTTTGGGCAAATGACCTTAAGTTCGGCTAATTTCTCTATTATGGAAGCTTCAGGAGCAGCGGTTCGCAGAGATGGATCTGAAGCAACGATTGGACGTTTGCTCGACCTGCGGTCATGGGACTGCTTGGAGCTGAATGAACCAGAATATTGCTTAGTCGGTATGGGAGCTGGAGGACCGTGAAAAGAGGTCTGATCGCCACTATGCACAGAAAGATTAGATTGCACTTCCTAATGGGACAATCGAGATTGGGATTTATGTTTTACAGATGAAGATTCCCTCGAGTGACGACTTCTTTTTCGATCGTCATCCCTCTCTCTACACCTACTCGATTCTGAATAACGTCTGGATCCATATTGCGCCGAAGAGCTCCTCAAGCGATCAAAAGCTCAGGATTGAGACATCGTACCTGCAAAAAAACAAATACTAGAGTACAAGTGACCATTGCACAAAAGATATATGGAAATCATGTGGTGAAGTGCATGTGATTGTGAGTGTCCTAGTGTCCCCCCAACGGACCGGTTGCTGCAGCCTTGCTCATGGGAGTTTTCTCTCCTTTGCCCGTAGGAAGAATGTCGTCACCACTTCTGGTGGGAGAATTGAGCCCATCAATGTTGATGTTAGGGAAGTCATAATGTCATCGGGAATTTGGAGATTTGAAACCCCTTTCATCAAACTTTTTAAATGATGGGAAGATGACTCTTCATCGATAGAAGTGGTAACGAACTCAGGATCCTTGGCAGTTTTTCTCCTATGAGGCTTATATGCAAGCTTCTTTCTTCTCTTAGCAGGCATGTGGGGTTGCGCACCCTGTGATGGTTCGACCACGGGCGCCTAGCCTGGGCCTGCATCAGCATTGCTAAGCTCATTAATCTAGGTTTCCCTAATTTTTCTTTCTTCAGCGTCATCCTAAGTTCCCTCGACCGGGGGAACGACAGGGTTATAGATATCCCCTTCTTGTTCAACATTGCTTCTTGGTAATGCAGCACTTCCAGGAAGCCCAATGCTGGGGCCTTCTTCTAGTAGCCTAAATAGAGATAACAACTCATTGGTTATGAGGAGCATGATGTCCCTATCTTCGACAGGGGTAGCACGAATTGCGGAAATCGCTCTTGAAAACTAGTGCACTCTGGACGTGGGCAAACACTTGTAGATATTCGGAATATTAGTTGATCCAGAATATGACTTGGATAAGAGAATTTGAAAATAAAGCGAAGATGACACTTACATCCTTCCAACCATTGCCTTGCAAATCTAGGCAGACATTGAACGTAGAACCGTTCGTGTTAGAAAATGATAAGTTTGTTCCAAGCACCCGTTAATACTTGACAGTTCGATGAAGACTCAAGAAAAACATAGGAAGGACTTCTTGACCGTCGTTTAAAGTAATGAATGAACCTTATGTCCTCAGGAGTTGGCGGGCGGAACAGAACGTTCATGAATAGTAAAAAAGTTTCATGGAGAAAGGCGTAGTTGTTCGGGTGAAGTTGAGTGGGAGCTATTCCAAGGTATCATAACATTTCCCGAATAAAAGAATTGAAGGGCGCTGTAACACCCTTAATTTTCGATAACATTATTCACGAGATTTAATTGGATAAATTAAACTAAATAATGTAAATAATTAGAGTGATAAGGGGATTGAGATATGAAAATAAATTAAGGCTGTGCTTAATAAATTAAATGGGCTTAAGAATGGTTTGTAAGCTAATTAAATAACACAAGGGTATATTGGAAAATAGCCGCACATAAACCCTTACCCTTATATATTCTCATTCCTTATAGTTTCATTTCCCATTCACGTCATTTTGCAAAAACAAAATACAAACACAAACATAAGAAGAGGAGCCGACCATTACTAGGAGAAAAGAGGAGGAAATTAAATCTAAAGCTAAGGAATTAAAGAAGGGGGAAACATCTCAATCTCAATCCAATCTCCTTATCTTCATCAAGGTGAATACTAATTTATACCATCTCTATTTTGTTTCTAATCACTTGTTTACGGGTTTAAGATTAAATCTCTTTTTATGATGATTTGGATGATGATATGCTTGGATCATAACATGTTAGATTTAAACAAGATTGTTTAAATATGGTTTTTCACGGTTTTAAAGGTAAAACAGATTATAATTGATTTTGAATGCCATGAGGAATTAATATGTTATGTAAAACATGATTTTGGAGTTGGGTTTTAATTTTGATAATTTTCCAAGCTATGGAAAGATTATTATGAATTTTCGAAGGAAAATATGGTTAATTGGGTTTAGAAATTTATTTCAGAAATTATATTGAGAATTTGGGTCTAAAATTTAGATATGTTAGATAACATGTTAAAAGTGAATATATGCGATTATTTGGGATTTTTCCTAAGTGATTTGCTATGGAAATTAAATTATTTTAAAAGGACTTATTTGCATTATTGGTTTTGCTTAATGGAATGGCTTATTTGTTAAATTAATCTTTGTTTAGATCTGAAATTATGCGGCAGTTATTTTGTGTAAAGGATTTGAAAAGTTGAGGCAACCAATCACATGCTTACAAGTGGGCAGGTTAGTTAGAAAGTATTTGCTTTAATTAGCATTAAATAAGATTTACCCAGAAAAGTCGGTTCCGCCTCTATTAGAAGCACCTTTCGACCCATAGCTTCCGCCTTCAATCATGTCGAAACTCCACAAAGTCGAAACCAATACACAAGGTATCAATGTTGGTACGTAGTGTATTGGAGAAAGGCGGAAGGCATGGTGTCGAAGCATTGCTTTCGATGAGGTCGATACTTTTTCTTTGCTTTTAAATGTTAGCGCCTGCCTTTGTTCTACTAAAGGTTTTGAAGGAGTCGAAACATATGCTATCGAAAGGGGTTTTGTAACATCCCCCACTTGGAGGCCCAAAACTAACGGCTACGGATGCTGCAGTCATACATAGTTATTAATCTTCGGCGACCAAATACGGTAATGTTAGATACATTGATATAACAGAAACACATGAATATGGAAAAAATTTAAAACATTAAACAAGTACCGCATTCCATTTCAAAACATTTCAAATTCATTACATAATCCCAATACGAGAACCACGTTCAAAGAAAATATATTTATTACAACATATGCCAAGAGCGACATATGAAGATGCTTCGTTGGATGATCAGAGTATAAATAGGCAATTATACAACTTTGCCTTTACAACAACACATTGGAATCAAAATAAAAGAGAACTCTAGATAGCTATCATGCCTCCTGCACATCTCAGGAAGCTTATTTGTCTAAAGAGGTACCTGAAAATATCAACTCTCAAACTACTCAAAATCAATTGGTTACCCGAGAGTTTAAGGGGAAAAAATAAACTTCGAGTCGGACATAAAGCCTGGTATGAATAATAATCTACCATCTCAAATCATTTAGATATCTAGTGAGACCACGCCGCTTAGCGGAACGGGTTTTCCCCTCACTGGTATCCTAAAACTTTATAAAACCATATACTGTGCTCGTGCATCCACAATGGTTAAAACATCTCAAAATAATATGATGATATGCAAATAAGTAAATCAATTATGCATTTCCCATCCCCATTCATTCTGACTGACTATCGCATTTATAGTTTCTAGGGTCACTATTAACTTATTAGTTTTCATGGCCTGACTAATAACCTGTTTAATGTTTATGGACTCCCTGTCCATTTTTATAGTTTTCATGGGTTTACTATTAACTTGTTTAAATTTATGGACTCCCTATCCTATTTCATAGTTTTCATGGGATCACTAAAAACCTATTGGCCCCTGCTAATAACATCATCATTTCATGGGTTCTCCCTGAACCTATTGGTAACTCCAATAACTTCCCTCTTATACTAAGTTTCATGGGTTGACTAGGAACCTATTAACATCTATAAATAACTTAATCTGGATATAGTTTTCATGGATTCACTACAAACCTATTGGATCTGTCAATAAATATTTCTAATCATAGTTTTCATTGGTTTACTATGAACATGTCTCCCTTACAACTTCTTTTATACATATTTTTCATGGGTTTACTATCAATCTGTCTCCCTGACAACTTCATTTATTCAATATTTTAGCATTCTATAATCTGGTCTTCATGACCTCCTGGATGCAATTCTACTCATTTAGGAGTTTACTTAATTTATATTCACTACTGGGTCAACCTAACTGGTTATTATGCCCTTCCCCAAAATACACTTATGGGCCCATTATAATGTGAATATATACATATATGAAGAAGCAAACATAATAATACCAACCCATGTGGTTTAATATCCTTAAAATCATTTTATATAAAAGTTGGTTAATCCCTTTAACCCATTAATCAAGGAAAACTTCTTCAAAACTCCATTTCAAAACACTTTATTTATGCCATGGTTTTCTTTTAAAATGAGATTGAGTTATTTGTTTTGAAAACTAAGGCTTTCAAAACCACCGAATGACCTCCTTTGAAAGCATAGAAAACTTATTTACAAAACATTACATATAAACCGTTCGAAGCTCTTTAAATCATCTCTTTCGAAACCAAAATATACCTTTCGAAAGTATCAAAACATTTAAGAAAAACACTGAAGGTTAGCATCTATACCTCTTTCGAAGCCATTACCTTCGAAACCCTTGAACCCTTTCGAAAGCATTTAGGAAGTGGCTTAGCATAAGTTTAAAACAAAGACAACCCTTTGAAAGCATTGATGGCCTCAATACACACGATAGGCAAAAGAACCACGGTTGGGTTTCGACTAAGTCAGAACCACTACTTTCGAAAGCATCATTTTATAAATAAAGGAACCCATTCGAAAGCATATACTTTTAAAATATAAAATGGCAACCCCTTTGAAAGCTATTAGAAAACCCTTTTCGAAAGCATAAGTTTCGACTCCTTCGAAAGCTTTAATAAAAGAAGGCAGACGCTTTTTCATTTGAAATTAAAACTATGGTTTCGACCCAATCGGAAGCTATGCCTTCAGCACTATGCCTTCCGCCTTCCTCCAATCCACTACGTATAATCTAAGTGATACCTTATATATTGGTTTCAGCTTTGTGGGGTTTCGACTAGATTGAAGGCGAAAGCTATAAGTAGAAAGGTGCTTCTAATAGAGGCGGAACCCACTTTTCTTGGTAAACCTGCTTTAATACCAATTAAAGCAAACACTTTCTAACTAAACTACCTACGTGTAAGCATATGATCGGTTGCCTCAACTTTTCAAATCCTTTACACAAAATAACTGTCGTGTAATTTCAGAACTAAACCAAGATTAATTTAACAAATAAGCCCTTCCATTAAGCAAAACAAATAATGCTAATAAGTCCTTCTTCTAAAATAATTTAATTTCCATAGCAAATCACTTTGGAAAAATCCCCAAAAATCACAAAAAATCACTTTGAACATGATATCTAACATATCTAAATTTCAGACCCAAATTCTTAAAAAAATTCCTGAAATAAATTTCTAAACCCAATTAACAATATTTCCTTTGAAAATTCAAAATAATATTTCCGTAGCTTGGAAAATTATCAAAATTAAAACCCAACTCCAGAATCATGTTTTACATAACATAAATTTTTTTCCCATGGCATTCGAAATCATTACAATAGGTTTTGCCCTAAAACCTTATAAATCCATATTTAAATGATTTGATTTAAACCAAACATATTATAATTCGAGCATATCATCGTCCAAAATATCATAAACAAGAATTTAATCCTAAATTTGAAAACATATGATCATAAAACAAAAATAGAGATGGTATAATTATTATTCACCTTGAATAGGATAAGCAAATTGGATTGATATTAATTTCCCTCAATCTTAAATCCATAGCTTTTGATTGAATTCCTCTTTTATTTCTTTGTTAATGGACGGCTCCTTTATTAGTTTGTGTTTTGATTGTTTTTGTGAAAATGAGAAAAATGAACGTGAATGGTGTAAGGGACAAAAATATATAAGGGTAAGGGGTTATGTGCCGCTATTTCCCTATAAACCCTTGTGTAAATTAATTAACTTAAAAACCCATTCTTAAGCCCATTAAATTTATTAAGGGCGTCCTTATTATTTATTCAAATTTCAATCTCCTTATCATTCTAATTATTACATTATTCTATTTAATTTATCTAATTAAATCTCTTGAAGAATGTTATCAAAAATTAGGGGTGTTATTGGCTCTCCCCTTAAAGAATTTCATCCTCAAAATTCAGTAAAGACTAAATACTAAACATAGCAATCATCTGTTACCACTACTAACAACCATACTAGCCTACCTGACTAGCAATTATCTATATAATCTACTATACACATACCCTCAAAGTAGATCAAGATAAGTATCTCTAATCCTGTCTTCTGCCTCCCAAGTATAGTCCTTCTCGCTGTCGCTCCACTGAACTTTCACCAACTTGACTGTCTTGTTCCTCAATCTTTTCTCATCTCTCGCTACAAACCGAACTAGTTGTCTAACAAAAGTCAGATTAGGCTCTACTGTCAAATCTTCCAACCCTATTGAAGGAAGAGTAGTCTCTAGATTATGCACATACTTGCGAAGATGAGACCTAGGAAATACATTATGGACACCTGCCATACTGTTCGGCAACTCTACTCTGTATGTGAGCTTTCCATTCCTCTTTGTAATCTAGAATGGACCAACATATTTTTAGGAACTGAGATGTTGGTTTTGACGACAACAACCTTAACTTATTTTATTATAAATTATTTACTAACACTATTGTCTAGATAGATATGTATATGCAGGAACTATGCAAGATATATATATATATATATATATGCAGGTATTGATTACTGAAGACTGATCAGTATAAAGACTCAAGACTCAAGATTCAGAATAGAGATATCAAGATTGAAGACTCTAGAGTATCAAGATCAAGATTTCAAGATAGTTTATTGTTAAAACTTCATAATAGCACGGAAATCTTCATTACATATTTTATTTGGGATGGAACCCATTTCTATCTACTTAGTGGCTTACAAACCTACGACAAGTGGCTTAAAAACCTACGACAAGTGGCTTACAAACCCACGAACATCCTAGTTTTGTACAAGTTCTTGAGTCCTGATGTGATGAGATATTCTGCAGGAAGAAGCTTGCAAAACTACTTCAAAATGGTTTTTCAAAATGATTTTCAAAACTTCTTTTCAAAATGTTTTAGCCTTGAAATATTCTTTGTTTTTGTTTTTAAATAAACTCTTGTTTTAAACTTCGTTTGTTTTTTAAACTATCTTCTGATTTTTAAATATTCTTTTATAATATATATATACTTGAGATTTAAAATCAAATTTATATATACATTCTAAAAATATATTTTTCTACTCTTCTTATTTTAAAACATAGGAAAATTAGTTTATTTTACTCCAGAATCATTTCATCTTGTTTTCCTTTCAATACCATTTTCAAAACAAATTTTACATTATTTTTAACTAGTGTATGTTGATATCATGGGATACCCCATGTCGACATGGTGGCCGTTAAATTCAAAAGAAGTGTCTATTCATTTAAATCTCTTCACGAATGGTTATGACCGTTACTGGTCTATAAATAGCCTTCACAAATGAATTTTTTAACTATCTATTTTCTTATTTTCTTCACTCCTTCTTCTCCACAAATCCATATTGTAAAATTTTCATATTTTTAAGATCATGCCGAAATTTTGCAAAATTCTCGAGTGAATCAAATTAGAATCTCATTCTTTTTTGATTCTCTGCCCTCTCTCGAAGATCAAAGTGCAATTCAGAGTTATAGGATCAATTTGTAATCAAAAGTTTATCGAGTCTCTCTATAAGGTGTGGTTGTGCCTGGAAATCAATTGGGTGATCTTGTGGCCCGTAAGTCAAGAGAGTTTGCCCCGGACTCGAGAGACAGGAGGGTACCTCAAGGCCTTTAGAAATTGAGGATTGTAATCTCGACATTGGTATAATAAAAATCTGTATGAGGTGTTTGCCTTGGTACAGGATATGATGTAGGGTAACTCCGAACCAGTATAAAATCTGGTATGTTCTTTCCTTTTACTGCTTTTTATTTACTTTATGCATCTGTGTTTGATTCTGTGATTGTTCTGTGATTAAGTTCTGCATTTGTTTATATCATAATTTTAAATTAGTCCATATAAGCCTTAGAATCCATTAAACACTATTCACCCCCCTCTAGTGTTAAATTAGCCTTAAGATCCTTAATCCGCACTCTCTTTCAATTGGTATCGGAGTGAGGTTTTCATAGTTTTCATAATCTAAAACTTGAAAATTGTTTTAATGGCTACCAACACTGGTAATGTCAACTCTGGCACTAGTTCTATTAACACTAACACTAGTTCATTAGTAGAAGGTCAATCTACTGTCAGACCACCATTTTTCAATAGCAGTAATTATGCATATTGGGCTTGTAGAATGAAAATTTATTTACAATCAGTAGGATTAGACACTTGGAATATCACACAAACAGAGTATGTTGAACCAACTACCGATTTTGCCCAGTGGACTACTGAGCAAAAGAGTGTTGCACAAAATAACTCAAAGGCCATGAATATATTATTTTGTTCACTAGATAGGAATGAGTTTAATAGAGTGTCTATTTGTAAGTCTGCATTTGAAATCTGGAAAACTTTGCAAGTTACTCATGAAGGAACAAGCAAAGTTAAACAGACTAAAATTTCCATATTAACTAATCAGTTTCAATTGTTTAAAATGCATGCAAATGAGTCCATTTCCGACATGTATTGTCGATTTCAAGATATTGTTCATTCACTAATTACACTGGGAAAAAGCTTTTCGGAGGAAGACCAAGTCAAAAAAATTCTAAATTCACTCACTCCAGAATGGGATCAAAAGACACTTGCAATCGAAGAAGGAATGATATTAGTCTAATGAAAATAGAAGAATTGATTGGGAATCTGATGTCTTATGAAGTTCAACTGCAAGGAAGAAGAGAAAACAAGGCTATAGAAAAGAAGTCATTAGCATTCAATGCAACAACTAAAGATTCGGAACCAGACAGTGATGAGGAGATTACTTTCATGACAGGAAACTTCCAGAAATTCCTTAAATATAGAAAAATAAATAATTAAAAAAGAAATGATCAAAGGAATTCCAGAAATAATATGGAGAATGTCAACAATGATAGATGCTATAATTTCAATAAAGTCGGGCATCATAGGAAAGATTGTCCGTATCCAGATAAACAATTCTTCCCTCCAAACAATGATTCGTCAAGGAAAAGAAAGAAAGCATACACAGCAACTCTTGATGACTCAGACTCATCATCCAGTGACGATGAAAAGAAGACAGATAATTCAAATCTGTGTTTCACTACTATTCATGAATCAGACGACGATGGGAGTATGGATCTAAAAATAGGTACGCATTTACATTATTTTTAATTTTTCTTGTTTGAATGGATGCTTGTTTGTTTGCTTGATTTTTTAAATTCCTTGAATTTTAAATTCAAATTTATCCCTTGAAATTTGAATTTTAAATTCAAAATAATATTATTTTAATAATATTTTAAATATTAAATTATTAATATTTAAGTATTATTATATTTAATGTTATCACAGGAATTATATAAGTAGAATATAGGATATAATATATACATTTATTAGAAATTAGGAATAGACACTTGTCGTTTGATTCAATAGGCACATGTCGACATAACTGGATACCCCATGTCGACATGCCCCTCAGAAAATTTGATTTCAAAATTTGAGTTCAAACTTTTGAATTTGCCTCCACCTTTTCACCAACTTCAATGCTTTGGAAAGATGCCTCTTGACCAGATAACATGTCTATAGAATCTCTATTTAATTCACTTTCTTTATCATCACTTTTCACTTTTATTTCAAATTTCAAATTTATCTTCATTATCTTCAACTCCTCTCAAACTTCTTCAATGGCCACTTCAAGCACTCCTAACACCATTAGACTTCCAAAAGCTATCAAAAACTTTCTCTTTAATGACCCGAAAGCTATCAAAGCTTACATCAACTATGTAAACTTTGGTAAAATTCATACGGGGAAATTTGATATTTTTGAAGATTTTCCTTCTTATGAAATGGAAAAATCTTTTGCAACAATGTTCTATTCTTAGTGTAGTAGATAACAAACAAAATGATTTTGTATGTTATCCAAATCTTATTAAGATGTTTTATGCGAATTTGAATCGTGGTTTTTATGATGGGCAAGATGGACAAATTTGGAGTAGTGTTAAAGGAACACAAATAGTTTTGGATTGTGAAATTTTAGAAAATATTTTAGGATGCAAGTATACCGGAATGAATCTCTTGGAATTTCAAATAAATGAAAATGATCGAGAGACATTTCATCACATCTTTAAAGGGGATGACAATTTTGAATTCAAAAATCGTTATTTTCGTCCAAAAGCAAGAATTGCTAACCTTCTTATTCAACACACCCTTATACCAAGATCGGGAAACTACAACAACCCAACTTTGAAAGTTTGCAAAGCTCTTTTTGCAATTTTTGGAAATTATGATATCAGTTGGGCTCAAGTTATTTTAGATGACCTAAGGCCCAACAATTTTACTATGGGTGAAACACATTATATCATGGAGTTTATCTCACTCGGATTTTTAATTACTTTGGAGTTGATTTCAAAAGGGAAGAATTTATAACTAGAAAAGTGTTCAACCATGGAAACATTTCCCTTGTGAAAATTACATTAGTGTTTCAACCATATGAAACACTTACGGAAAAGGAAGAAAGGCTTGCTCATGAAGAGATGGAAGAAATTGAGGGAGAAGAAGAAGAAGAGGAAGAGGAAGAGGAAGGAATGGAAATCGAAGAGGAGGAAGAGGAAGATCAAGAAACTTCCTTAGAGAGTATTGAATATCCTACTAATCCTGCTAATCCATCCAATAAGACCATTCTCATTAACCAAAGAATTATAGTGGAAAATCAAAAGATACTCAAAAGACCAATGAGTAAAAAAATGGATGAGATTTCCACTAAAATCAACAAGTTCATCGGGAAAGTTAGTTGAAAACTTGGACTGTCATCTTCTTCATCTTCATCTAATTAGTTTTAGTTAATGTTATCTTGTTTGCTTCAAGTTCTATCCATGTATTTTCCTTTATTTTAGTTAATATTATTTTATGTAATTTTGACTATAATCATTAATGAAATCTTTTATTTCCTGTTATTCAACTTCACTTGTCTCTGTAATTTCTTGTTTTTATATTATACAACTTTTAGTTGCATAGATTTGTTCACAATATTCAAAACAAAGCAAATTGTCACTTTAGGCAGAGGCATGTCGACATCCCCCATCCCCCCATGTCGACATGCAACGGGCAGAAAGTAGTTACACTTTCAAATCTTAATTTCATGTAACTAACTTGTGTCTATTCATTTTAAATGACTTTCTACCTTTATTTACACATGTTTCTTCCAGAATAAATTATCAAACTTCATTTCTAGTCACTCCCTTTCATATTTCTTCCTATTTCTTGAATTATGGCTTCTCCGATTAAGAATCTAAGTGATAATCTTCAGGAAACTCTCACTTCATTCAAGAATATCCTTACATTCATACTTCATAATCAACGCCACTTAGAATTGAGGCAAATGCAGATGATCAAGAAGCAAGAGAGACATTTCGATGCCCTTCGTTGGATGATCTCAGCCTTATCAAGGACGATCTCGAAGGAAATCCACTAGTCACTCCCGACAAAGATAAAGAAGAATGGGATGCCATCAAAGCAGACCCTATCTTTGGAGAAGATGGATGGGTGGAAGTACCAAGGAATGTCTAATCATTCTATATGTTATTTGTTTGATTTGATTGGTGTGTTTTAAACTTGATTAACTTAACTTATTTAAAACATTTTGTGTGGTTTGTATATATGATGGGATTGAATAAATACTGTAAATATGATTGGATGATGATTGATTTACTTCTGGATTACACTTATGATCACACTCATGATCACATTTCACACTTATGATCACACTTAGCACTTATTACACTTATATATGGATTACTCTATTGTATTATGGTTGATTATCTTATATCAAGTTCAGGGAATTTATTAGTAAGAAGTTTTTGTTGATGACAAAGGGGGAGAAGTTATAAAATAGTAGTTGGCTTGGAGTAAGGGGGAGTTATGTTTGGAGTAAGGGGGAGTTATGATAGAAGTTATGGTATGGTAGGTATATTTTATAAATACAGGTTGTCATCATCAAAAAGGGGGAGATTGTTAGGAACTAAGATGTTGGTTTTGTTGACAATAACCTTTTTAACTTATCTTATTATAAAATATTTACTAACACTGTTGTCTAGATAGATATGTATATGCAGGAAGTATGCAGGATATATATATATACATATATATATATATATATATATATATATATGCAGGTATTGATTACTGAAGACTGATCAGTATAAAGACTCAAGACTCAAGCTTCAGAATGGAGATATCAAGATTGAAGACTCTAGAGTATCAAGATCAAGATTTCAAGATATGTGTCTAGTTTATTGTTAAAACTTCATAATAGCATGGAAATCTTCATTCCATATTTCATTTGGGATGGGACCCATTTCTATCTTCTTAGTGGTTTACAAACCCACAACAAGTAGCTTACAAACCTACGACAAGTGGCTTACAAACCCACGAAAATCCTAGTTTTGTACAAGTTCTCGAGTCCGGATGTGATGAGATATTCTGCTGGAAGAAGCTTGCAAAACTACTTCAAAATGGTTTTTTCAAAATGATTTTCAAAACCGCTTTTCAAAATGTTTTAGCCTTAAAATATTCTTTGTTTTTGTTTTTAAATAAACTCTTGTTTTAAACTTCGTTTGTTTTTAAATAAACTCTTGTTTTAAACTTCGTTTGATTTAGCCTTCACAAACGAATTTTTTAACTATCTATTTTCTTATTTTCTTCCCTCCTTCTTCTCCACAAATCCATATTGTAAAATTTTCATATTTTTAAGATCGTGCCGAAATTCTGCCAAATTCTCAAGTGAATCAAATTAGAATCTCATTCTTTTTTGATTCTCTGCCCTCTCACGAAGATCAAAGTGCTATTTAGAGTTATAGGATCAATTTGTAATCAAAAGTTTATCGAGTCTATCTATAAGGTGTGGTTGTGCCTGGAAATCAATTGGGTGATCTTGTGGCCCGTAAATCAAGAGAGTTTGCCCCGGACTCAAGAGACAGGAGGGTACCTCAAGGCCTTTAGAAATTGAGGATTGTAATCTCGACATTGGTATAATAAAAATCTGTTTGAGGTGTTTGCCTTGGTACAGGACTGGATGTAGGGTAACTCTGAACCAGTATAAAATCCGGTGTGTTCTTTCCTTTTACTGCTTTTTATTTACTTTCTGCATCTGTGTTTGATTTTGTGATTGTTTTGTGATTAAGTTCTGCATTTGTTTATATCATAATTTTAAATTAGTCCATATAAGTCTTAGAATCCATTAAACACTATTCACCTCCCTCTAGTGTTAAATTAGCCTTAAGATCCTTAATCCCCACTCTCTTTCACATATCTCGGTGCCAGCTTCTCTGATCACCCGAGCCATACCACACCCTTCATCGGTGATACTTTAATGAAAACCTTATCTCCAACTAAGAACTCTAGATCTTTACGCCTCTTATCTACGTAACTTTTCTGTTTGAACTGAGCTTCTTTCATCCTTTCTTGGATTAACTCAACTTTTCTGACGCCTCTCTAACCAAATCTAGACCTAAAACTAATCTGTCTCTAGTCTCCAACCAACATGCTGCAATTTGCATGGTCTTCAATACAAAGCTTCAAAAGGCGCCATTCCTATACTAGTCTGATAACTACTATTATAGGGAAACTCAATCAAATATAGGTGATCTTCCCAAGATCCACCAAAGTCCAATACGCAAGCTCTCAACAAATCCTCGAGTACCTTATTGACTCTCTCTATCTGCCCATCCATCTGAGGGTGATATTCAGTACTCATTTGAGCTTAGTGCCTAACATATGTTGTAGACTCTTTCAGAATTCGCAAGTAAACAAAGCATCTCTATCACTGACTATGCTACTAAGAACTCCATGAAGTCTAAATATGTTCTTCATGAACAACTTAGCTAAAACAGGTGTCGTCCTAGTTGACTTAACTGGAATAAAATGGGCACCCTTGGTCAACCTGTTTACTATGACCCATATACTTTCATTTACTTTATTTGACCTTGGTAACCCGTCTATAAAATCCATGGATGTCGAATCCCATTTCCAAACTGGAATCTCCAAAAGTAGAAGCAACCCACTCGACTTCTGATGTTCGGCTTTCACTTGTTGATAGTTTGCACACTGCCTAACCCACAAACTGACATTCCTCTTCATACCTTCCCAATAGAAGCTCCTCTTCATATCTTGATACATCTTGGTCCCTCCAGGATGAATCGTAAACTTGGAACGATGACATTCTCCAAGAAGTTCTTTCCTCAAGTCCTCAACATTCAGAACACATAATCGTCCCTTCTTTCTTAACCATCTTTTTTGGTCAAGACTAAAATCTTTCAGATCATCGACCTCAGTTCCAACCTCAAGCCTTCTAATCTTCTCGACTAATACTGGATCCTCTTTCTGCTTAGAAGCAATCCTCTCGATCAACACTGGTCGAACTTCCAAACAGGACAACATGGCAGAACTCTGACTAGAACGAGAAATCGATCTTAACTGCACACTACAAGTAGTCAAAGCTTCTATATCCTTCCACTTTGCCAACATATCTAACACCACATTCTGAAGTCTTCTGCTAAGAGCATCTGCTACCTTATTTCCTTTCCCAAGAGTATACTCTATACCAAAATCATAAGCAGCCAAAAACTCCACCCACCTCTGTTGTCTCATATTCAACTCCTTCTGAGAGAATAAGTACCTTAAAGACTTATGATTTGTATATAGTTCAAATCTCTCCCCTAAGAGATAATGCCTCCGAATCTTCAATGCGAAGATCACTGTAGCCAACTCCAAATCATGAGTAGGATATCTTACTTCATGCGGTCTAAGCTGTCATGAAGCGTAGGCAATCACTTTACCCTTCTTCATCAATACAGCTCCCAATCCAGTTCCACATGCATCGGTATACACCACCAACCCTTGGTTTCTGTCTGCAACTACTAACATAGGTGCATTGGTCAACAAATGCTTTAACTTAAGGAATGCTTCCTCACATTTGTCGGACCAAACAAACTTCACATCCTTCCTGATTAGCTTAGTCAAAGGCGCTGTTATCCATGAGAAATCCTTGATGAATCTCCGGTAATATCCAGCAAGTCCAAGAAAACTTCTAATCTCAGTCACCGTCTCTGGTCTCTCCCAATTATTAAAAGCTTCGATCTTATTTGGATCGAATGACAAGCCCTTCTCTGAAATCACGTGACCAAGACACTTAACGTCTTTCTTCCAAAAATGACACTTGGAAAACTTCGCTTTCAGCTGATGCTGCCTCAGCGTCTCAAGCACAACTCTAAGATGATCTTCATGCTCTCTTTCATCCTTAGAGTATACTAAAATGTCAACTATAAACACCAGCACAAACCTATCTAAGTGCTTTCAGAATACTTGGCTCATCAAATCCACGAAGAAAGTAGGTGCATTCGTTAACCCGAATGGCATTACTAACCACTCATACGAACCATACCTAGTCCGAAATGTTGTCAAAGGAATACTGTCTTCTACCATTCGTAACTGATGGAAACATGTCACCAAATCCAACTGGGAAAACACTCTGGCTCCACTCAACTGATCAAATAGATCATCTATTCTCAGCAAAGGATACTTATTCTTAGTCGTCATCTCGTTCAACTTACGATAGTCGGTACACATCCTCAACGACCCATCCGGTTTCTTCATGAATACCGCGGCCCCTCCCCATGGAAAACTGCTTGGTCTAATAAAATTTCTCCCTTCTAGATCCACTAGCTACACCTTCAATTCCTTCATCTCGGTCGGTGTTCTCCTGCTAGGTGGTCTACTCACAGGTTCAGCTCCTGGCACAAGATCTATTTGAAACTCAACAACTCGTTTTGGTGGTAGTCCTTTGACCAGCTCAAAGACATCTGCAAACTCTCTTGCTACTCAAACCTGACTTAGCTCTTCTCCCACTTCCATTGCACTTAACAAAGCACAACTACACTGGTCAGAATTCTCCATTGAGAATATGATTCGGTTATGACTATCAAGATGTCTTAGTGATATCTCCCCATCCTGGCAAAATATCCTAGCCTCATACTTACTCAACTAATCCATACCCAAGATGATTCTGAATTCTACAAAATCGAAAACATATAGACTGCATGCAAACTTATGACCTAACAAGTTAAGTTTTAACTGGTCACATCTTATCCCCAGAGTTGCATACCCTCCTATTGGATTCGCAACCCTTAAGGAAGTAACAAGGTATGTGGGTTCTAAGCATAACCTATCAACCAAACACTGGGATATAAATGAATGTGATGCACCTGTATCAAATAGTATCCTAACTGGTATACTCTGAATCAAAAACGTACCTTCCATGCACCGGTATCAAATAGTATCCTAACTGGTATACTTTGAATCAAAAACGTACCTTCCATCACAGTCTTCCTCTTTTCAACTGCAGTTGGCTTAGCAGATGATGGTCCAACTGCAAAAACCTTTCCCTCTGTCAGCTCTGACTGGCTCTGGACACTAGTTCTTATAATGCCCAACTTGATCACAATTAAAGCACTTAACATTCTTCTTATATGCAGCCTTCTTCCCTTTGCCTCACCGGCACTCATGAGCATAATGACCTTTATTGTCAAACTTGAAGAAAAGGAATCAGCTTTAGCCTTCTTAGTAGCATCTCCCTTCTGGGGTTTGTGACCTATTTGTTTTTATAGGTCCATGATTGTTAGTGAAAGAATTATGAAAAACAAGTTTGTGTAGAACCAAAACAGTCTATTTTTGTTCCTTTTGGCACCCAGATTTGTTTGATTTTAAGAGATCTTACATTTGTACCTTTTGGAACCCAAATTGATATTGTTTTCATGTGTTTGAGTCTAAACCAGCAATTATTGCGATTGTGTCCAATTTTTCCAAAAATCGTACACTTGGAATTGACCTGATTAGTTTCACTTCTAACTCTTTCAGATTGTGTATACCCAAGTCCTTGTGTAACAGTATTAACAGTTTGCTTTCCTAACAGCATATTTAGTGAGTTTTCTCCTTTGGAGAATTTTCCTAAAGTTGTAGACAATTGTTGGACTTGTGTTTTGAGAGATTCATTTTCATTCAATAACAAAGTGCACTTTTTAATAGAATTTTCTCTCCTAGTGTTTTCACTTTCTTTCAAAATCAGAATTTCATTTTCAAGTGATTTAATTTTAATTTCTTCTTCAAGCGATGGAAACTTATCACACTTAGGGCTCTTATTTCGATAGTTTTTAACCAATTGATCAAGCTGCTTATTTAGTTCTATCAAACTATTTCTTTGTGATTCAAGTTTAGCATACTTCTCCCTAAGTCTTTCAAAACAGCCATTTACCTCATGAAAATATATAAGTAATTCCGAGTGAGTAAGTTTTGATACCATGCTTGGCTCGTCATCATCGCTGTTAGTTGTTTCTTCTGAAACACACAGAATTGCTTTTTCACTTTCACTACCAGTGCTTTTATCAACTTCATCAGTTTCATCCCCAGTAGCTGCTAAACTTCTCCTTTTTGGTTTATTTCCTTTGCTGAGTCGATTCTGAGGACAATTTGGCTTGATATGGCCAGGTTTATTGCAGTTGTGACAAATGATATCCTGCTCTTCTGAGTTGTCTAGAACTTTGACTATTATGTTCTTCAATTGTTGATTTAGGGCTGGATTTCCCTATTTGTTGTTCTACCTTTTGAATTTCTTTATTATCAGTGCCAGTTCAGCTGCTCCATCATCATCATCATCTTCACTTTCTGTTGTTCCTTTGAGAGCTATTGATTTCTTTCGCGTATCACCTCCTTCGCATTCTTCCTTGAATTTGATTTCTAGCTCATAAGTGGTATGATTTCCGATGAGTTCTTCAACTTTAATTTCTTTCAGATCTTTTGATTCTTGAATGGTAGTGACTCTTGCTTCAAAATTTTGTGGTAGAATTCTGAGGATTTTTCGGACTATTTCCAATTCTGTGTATGGTTTTCCGAGAGCTTTTGATTTGTATACGAGATTAGAAAGCCGTCCATACATTTCTTTGACACTTTCATCCTTTGCCATTGTGAAGTTCTCGTATTCGCTACTGAGCATGGCAAGGCGAGTTTCTTTGACTTGGGAGGTTCCTTCGTGAGTCACTTCAAGTGTATGCCAGATTTCCTGCGCAGTTAGACAATGTGGGACACGGTTAAATTTAATTTGATCTAATGAACAAATAATAGAATTCATAGCTTTAGCGTTAGCATTCTGCAGTTTATTTTCAAGATCTGTCCATTGATCCATCGTTTTTTCAATTTCTTGATTATCTACCACTATAGTTGGTGTCCTATATCCCGTTTCAACAATATTCCATTCATCAATGGTTTTCAGAAAAATTTTCATTCTATTTTTCCAATATGCATATTCACCATTGAACATAGGTGGTCTAACTATGGACCGACCCTCAGCAAAAACATTATTAAAAGAAGCATTTTAAAAAATCAAATTTTTAAAAAGAAAAAATCAAATTTTTAATAAAAAAATGTTTTTTGTTCCTTGCTCTGATACCACTTGTAGGATCGTTTTCACCTTAGAGGGAGGGTGAATAAGGTGATACTAACAATAATAAAAATTAATATGCAAATAAAAATAATAACAGAAAATAATGCAGAAGAGATCACAAATTTACCCAGCTTCGGCAAAACCCTGCCTACGTGCTGCCCCTAAGGTTTCTACTATAAATTAAGTAGTCAGACGCTTACACACGTAAACTTACGACACCCACAACTTGACTAACCTAACTCTACGCTCAAAACCCTACCACAACTCAGCCACCGAGTTGCGAATTCTCGAACTACACCACCGTAGTTCGTAACCTAGTTACACAACTAGAGTTTCACAAATTTAAAAGAAAATTACAAATTAAATACAATAAAACATAACCCTAATAAAATTAAGCCCTATATAAAATAAACAAGGATCGGCCCATATAGATTAAAAAAATGGTTTCCTCATTTTTTGTGTTCGGCCCACTTCAGATTTGAGACGTCTCTTTTTTATTTTCGTTGAACTACTTTGGTCGTTCCTTTGTTTCTCTTCAAACAGCTAGGGTTTTTTTTTGATTGAACCCGCCGCTTGAACTCTCGATCGATTGAAGTATGCTTCTGATTCTGGTTCCTTCTTCAATCAATTTGCTGGCTTTGATCGCACATGGTGGCTCCAATTTTGTCGAGCATGAATGATAAGAATGGTATGCAATTTTGTCCCCTTTTCGTTTTTGATTATACTCGACTTCGATTCGAGTTTCGTGATTTTATTCAGTGATTTCTCTCTGATTTTCTCGAACTCTAATGCCATAATTGTCAATGATGATGTGGGATTAAATAGGGATAAATTCCATATTTTTACGTTCATATATTTTTATTTGATTTCTTCAAATGTTTTGCTCAGCCTTGATTTTTTAATCGAACGATGGTGAAAAATTTGACTTGTTCATTTCGTTGATACGTTGCTTCATGAATTTGAACTTGCTCCGTTCTTTCTCCTATGACTTCGGCTTGATCATTTCTTTTTCAAAACTGCTCCTTATTTTGAACTACGACTTTGGCATTTGAATATTTGAGATATATTTTGACTTGTTGCTCATTTCCTCTTCACTGCTATATTTTTTTACTTGTTCGAACTTGCTACTGGTATTTACTGTAAATATGTAAATTGCTTCCCTGTTATTACATTGAATATGTTGGTCACTATTTTTGCTTGGAGTTGAATTGTGTACATATCCATGCTCCAGTTTGCTTGCATTGTTTTCAGACTTCGAGTCTTCATGTGGTGTTGCTTCATGTTGACTGGTCATATGCATTTGAGTTTTGTTGGTCTTCATAAGTCTGCAATATGTTGTAATTGTGATAACTGTTCTGATTTGAAGTCTGCACTGTGCATTGAACTTGTGAGTATATTTATAGTCTTGTTTTCACTTGAAGTGATTCTAGTTCTAAAACTTTGTTGTTGTTTTATGGTCTTGAAGTCTGATCTGGTGCACTCTGTCTATTGTTTTCACTGGCTTGTACATTTTGGTGAGCCTTGTTGTGTTCTCGAGTCTGCATTGTCACTGCATATATACATGTCTGAATGCATGCATATCCTCATTCCTCTTTGAATACTTGCATATGAAATTCTGTGTTCTTCATTTTAATTGCACTGGCTTGTGTTTCATGTTGATGATGACTGGTTCATTTGTTTTCTTCGACTGGTCTGGTCTTGGTTGCAATCCTATGATTCATGTGGTCTTGACTGGTTGTGTTGTTGACCTGGATTTTACTTTTCCGGTTTCATTGTCCATGGTTTGTAGCACTACTTAGTTGTATTGTCTTCGAGTTAAATTGATAGTTACTTTGAGTCGAACTACTGGCTTGTTGTTTCCTTTGGTTATTGTAGTCTGGTTTATTTTGATCTTGATGAGTCTGGTACTTCATGTTTATTCGAGTCTCTGTTTCATATGTATGCACTGTGTATATACATGTGTGAAGCTATTGTGTCTTTTGTTTTGTTCACTGCCCTGTTCTACATTGATGTATGTTGATCTGCACATTCATGTTATACATTACTGGTTCACCCGATTTGGTTTGAATGGTTGCACATGGTTGGTCTTCACTGTTGCTACTGATCTGGGTTCACTTTATTCTTATGTACTCTAACTATGCCTTCCACCTGATCATGATCACTTGTTCAAAATGCACGTGTTCACTTGTGTGTTACCATGTGTATACATACAAATGTATGTGTGTATATATGTTTTGTGATTTGCTCGAGTTTAATTTGTTATTGTTTCACTGGCTTCACTCTAAGTCTGGTTGTCTTAACACACTTGTCTTGTGCACTTGTTAGTTGTTTTTGCTTTATACTTGTGGTCTGATTGGGTTGCATGTGTACATTTGTTTGCACCTGAGTTGAATCCACCATTTGGATGGGTTTGACCTTGTGCTCACATGTCCTTGTAGTTTTAAGCAAGTGTATATCGGCGTGCACGACCTTATGGCATGTACAGTGATACACTGTGCATGTCACAAGTTGTTCGTGTATGATGGATTAAAAATAAATGATGACGAACAACCCAAATAACTGAGGCAAATAATATTTTCAAACACACACTTCATTGTACACTGCAAAAATATTTCCTTTTTCAATTTTACTATGTCAGTGTTTATTTTGCAAATAATTCAAATGCAGGATACAAACTGGAATAGAGTTGAAGATCAAATATGAGTGTTGAGTGAATATGTAGTGAGGTGACATTGTAAAATGTGTTGTAATTGAAATTGTATTATAATTGAAAATGTATAAATGTAGTGAGAGCTCAAATTTGTACTATTTGAATTTGTAATAAAATATTTGTTTGAATAAAATATTTGTTTGAATATGAATTCTGAGTTATTTAATTTATTCAACAAATATTTATTTAATTATGTGACAAAATAAAATAGTACAATAGAAAATACATTTAAACGAATATATATATATATATATATATGTTTATTATCATCAAACAAAAATCATAGGCTATTGTATTCTACAATAGGCTCCCTTCTTCTTAAAGAACTTTCTCTTCTTTCCCTGAGAACCTTGGGTTTCAACTGGCTTCTCTCTAGCACAAACAACAAGTATCTCCTCATGGCGAATTGCCATATCCACCACTACATTACTAGGATCACGAAGATGTGGCAGGGTCGCCCGAGCAATCTCGATCCTCAATCCCCTTAGAACCTCTAATTTCTCCTAATGACAGTGTCTATAGTATTATATCCATAACGAGACAACTCATCAAACTTAGTGGCATACTCAACAACCGACATCTCTCCTTGCTCCATATCCAAAAACTTCCTCATTAGCACTGATTTAGCAACCTCAGACATAAAACTTTGCTCAAATCTCCTTCGAAAATCAGCCCAAGTCAATTCCTCCTCCGGAAACTCCGACAGTAACACTGTTCCACCAATGAAGTGCTGACCCTTGCAAACACTAGAGGCCAACCTTCTCTTCTGCTCATCATCTAAACCCAAATCAGCAAATATCCTCTCATAGTGGAACAACCAATTCTCTACCTCTATGGAATTCTTTGTTACCATGATTTGCTTCCCACCAGGTGTTATCTCTGCTTCGCCTAGCATAATTATTCCTAACCGGAGCCACATGATTAGCTCCTCTAACATTTCCAGCAACTCCTGCTTGCATCATATTGACTAAGAACTTATACATCACCCCCATATCCACTGGTGGTTTCCAGCACCCACATTAGCATCTGCATTTTGGTTAGCATTAGCCTATCGACCCTAGTTCCTCTTGGTGGGTCGAGCATTTCCATTGTTTATGGTGCTTCCTCCACTGAGATTTCCTCTTCCGTTTCCTGCCTCCGTATCTTCTTTCTTGTAAATCTGCATACGAGCCTTAGTAAGATACAGAAGAACGGTCCAAGAGAGAGGGAAATACATACTTATATATATATATAAGTATGTTACTAAAGCGTTAACCCAAACCCCGATCATATTTTCTAATTCATTGGATTATGTTTTGAAAATTCTTTTAGGTTTAACGTTCTCTTAAGTTTCATAAACATATGCTCTGATACCAACTGTAACATCCCCCACTTGGAGGCCCAAAACTAATGGCTACGGATGTTGCAGTCATCCATAATTATTAACCTTCTGTGACCAAATACGGTAATGTTAGATACATTGATATAACAGAAACACATGAGTATGGAAATAATTTAAAACATCAAATAAGTTCCACATTCCATTTCAAAATATTTCAAATTCAATACATAACCCCAATACGAGAACCACGTTTAGAGAAAATATATTTATTACAACATATGCCAAGAGCGACATATAAAGATGCACCCTTGGATGATCAGAGTATATATATGCAATTATACAACTTTGCCTTTACAAAATAACATAGCGGAATCAAAATAAAAGAGAACTCTAGATAGCTATCATGCCTCCTGCACGTCTCTGGAAGCTTATTCGTCTAAAGAGGTACCTGAAAACCTCAACTCTCAAACTACTCAAAATCCATTGAGTACCCGAGAGTTTAATGGGAAAACAAAAACTTCGAATCAGACATAAAGCCTAGTATGAATAATAATCCATTTAGATATCTAGTGAGACCACGCCGCTTAGCGGAACGGGTTTTCCCCTCACTAGTATCCTAAAACTTTATAAAACCATATGCTGTGCTCCTGCATCCACAATGGTTAAAACATCACAAAATAATATGATGATATGCAAACAAGTAAATCAATTATGGATTTCCCATCCCCATTAATTCTGACAGACTATCTATTTTATAGTTTCTAGAGTCACTATTAACCTATTAGTTTTCATACGCTTATTAATAACATGTTTAATGTTTATGGACTCCCTGTCCAATTTTTTAGTTTTCATGGGAATACTATTAACCTGTTTAAATTTATGGACTCCATGTCCTATTTCATAGTTTTCATGGCATCACTAAGAACCTATTAGCCCCTGCCAATAACATCATTGTTTCATGGGTTCTCTCTTAACCTATTAGTAACTCCAATAAGTTCCCACTTATCCTAGTTTTCATGGGTTGACTAGGAACCTATTGACATCTATCAATA
Source organism: Allium fistulosum (assembly GCA_030737815.1). Lineage (NCBI taxonomy): Eukaryota > Viridiplantae > Streptophyta > Magnoliopsida > Asparagales > Amaryllidaceae > Allium > Allium fistulosum. The sequence goes on from CM060903.1 coordinate 858,889,061, forward strand.
ACTTAATCCGAATATAGTTTTCATGGATTCACTACAAACCTATTGGCCCCTGCCAATAACTCTTTCTAATCATAGTTTTCATGGGTTTACTATGAACTTGTCTCCCTGACAACTTTTTTTATACATAGTTTCCATGGGTTTACTATGAACCTGTCTCCCTGATAACTTCTTTTATTCAATATTTTAGCATCCTATATGCTGGTCTTCTTGACCTCCTAGATGCAATTATACTCATTTAGGAGTTTACTTAATTTATTTTCACTACTGGGTCAACCTAGCAAGTTATTCTTCCATTTCCCAAAATACAGTTATGGGTCCATTATAATGTGAATATATACATATATGAAGAAGAAAACATAATAATACCAACCCCTGTGGTTTAATATCCTTGAAATCATTTTATATAAAACTTGGTTAATCCCTTTAACCCATTAATCAAGGAAAACTTCTTCAAAACTCTATTTCAAAACACTTTATTTATGCCATGGTTTTCTTTTAAAATGAGATTGGTTTATTTATTTTGAAAACTAAGGCTTTCGAAACCTTAAAACATTACTTTAGAAACCCCTGGATAACCTCCTTCGAAAGCATAGAAAACTTCTTTTCAAAACATTACATATAAACCTTTCAAAGCTCTACAAATCATCTCTTTCGAAACCAAAATATACCTTTCGAAAGTATCAAAACATTACTTAATAATCCTTAAAAACTTAGCTTTGAAACCAATGAAAGTACATTTTTCGAAACCATTGGGTTTAGTCAAAAACATCTTTTTGGTCAAAGTGAATATATACGAAAGTATCTCTTTTGAAACCCTTAATCATTAAATAAAATTATTTAGGGAAAATTTGATGACGTCGACGCCATCCTTTCGAAAGGTTCAAAACAATTAAGCAAAACACTGAAGGTTAGAATCGATACCCTCTTTCGAAGCCATTGACTTTGAAACACTTGAACCCTTTCGAAAGAATTTAGGAAGTGGCTTAGCATAAGTTTAAAACAAAGACAACCCTTCAAAAGCATTGATGGCTTCAATACACACGAAAGGCAAAAGAACTGCTGTTGGGTTTGGACTAAGTCGGAACCACTACTTTCGAAAGCATCATTTTATAAATAAAGGAACCCATTCGAAAGCATATACTTTTAAAACATAAAATGGCAAACCCTTCGAAAGCTATTAGAAAACCCCTTCCGAAGGCATATGTTTCGACTCCTTCGAAAGCTTTAATAAAATAAGGCAGGCGCTTTTTCATTTGACCCCATCGGAAGCTATGCTTTTGACACTATGCCTTCCGCATTCCTCCAATCCACTACGTACCATCTAAGTGATACCTTATGTATTGGTTTCGGCTTTGTGGGGTTTCAACTTGATTGAAGGCGGAAGCTATGAGTCGAAAGGTGCTTCTAATAGAGGTAGAACCCACTTTTCTAGGTAAAGCTGATTTAATATCAATTAAAGCAAACACTTTCTAACTAACATGCCTATGTGTAAGCATATGATTGGTTGCCTCAACTTTTCAAATCCTTTACACAGAATAACTGCCGCGTAATTTTAGATCTAAACCAAGATTAATTTAACAAATAAGCCCTTTCATTAAGCAAAACCAATAATGCTAATAATTCCTTCTTCTAAAATAATTTAATTTCCATAGCAAATCACTTAGAAAAAATCCCCAAACATCAAAGAAAATCAATTTTAACATGTTATCTAACATATTTAAATTTCAGACCCAAATTCTCAATATAATTTCTGAAATAAATTTCTAAACCCAATTAACCATGTTTTCCTTTGAAAATTCATAATAATCTTTCCATAGCTTGGAAAATTATCAAAATTAAAAACCAACTCCAGAATCATGTTTTACATAACATAAAATTTTTTCCCATGGCATTCGAAATCATTTACAATCCTTTTTGCCCTAAAACCGTATAAAACCATATTTAAATGGTTTGATTTAAACCAAACATATTATAATTCGAGCATATCATCGTCCAAAATATCATAATAACGAATTTAATCCTAAATCTGAAAACATATGATCATAAAACAAAAATAGAGATGGTATGAATTATTATTCACCTTGATTAGGATAAGAAGATTAGATTGAGATTAATTTCCCTTAAGCTTTAATCCCTAGCTTTTGATTGAATTCCTCTTTTCTTTCTTTATTAATGGCCAGCTCCTCCATTAGTTTTCGTTTTGATTGTTTTTATGAAAATAAGAAAAATGAACGTGAATGGTGTAAGGGACGAAAATATATAAGGGTAAGGGGTTATGTGCGGCTATTTCCCTATATACCAATGTGTAAATTAATTAAAATAAAAACCATTCTTAAGCCCATTTAATTTGTTAAGCACGGCCTCCTTATTATTTATTTAAATCTCAATCTCCTTATCAATCTAATTATTACATTATTCTATTTAATTTATCTAATTAAATCTCCTGAATAATGTTATCAAAAATTAGGGGTGTTACAGGTTTTTTGAATAGCTTTGGAAGAAGGTTGCCATCTTTCATTTTTAAATATAAGCTTTCGAATGAGTCCCTTGTTATAAAACAATGCTTTCGAAATTGGTGGTTCCGACCTAGTCGAAGCCCTACTACCATTCTTTTGCCTTTCGAGTGTATTGAAGTCATCAATGCTTTCGAAGGGTAGTTTTTATTTTAAAGATATACTAAGTCAGTTCCTAAACGCTTTTGAAAGGGTTCAAGGGTTTCAAAGGTAATGGCTTCGGAAGAGGTTTCGATGCTAACCTTCAATTTTACTTAAATGTTTTGAAGCTTTCAAAAGGATGGTGCCGACACCATCAAATTTTCCCCAAACAATTTTATATGAAGATTAAAAGTTTCGATAGAGATACTTTCATATATATTCACTTTGTCCTAAAAGATGTTTTTGAGTAAACCCAATGGTTTTGAAAGGGGTACCTTCATTGGTTTCGAAGCTATGTTTCTAAGGATTATTAAGTAATGTTTTGATACTTTCGAAAGGTATATTTTGGTTTCGAAAGAGATGATTTAAAGAGCTTCGAAAGGTTTATATGTAATGTTTTGAAAAGAAGTTTTCTATCTTTCGAATGAGGTTATCCAGGGGTTTCGAAAGTAATGTTTTAAGGTTTCGAAAGCCTTAGTTTTCAAAACAAATAACCCAATCTCATTTTTAAGGAAAACCATGGCATAAATAAAAGAGTTTGATATGATTTTAAGTATGGAGTTTTTGAAGAAGTTTTCTTTGATTAATAGGTTAAAGGGTTTAACCAAGTTATTATGTTTGCTGTTTCATATATGTGTGTAAATATATTCACATTGTCCCATAACTGTATTTTGGGGAAGGGCAGAATAACCATCTAGGTTGACCCAGTAGTGAATATAAATTAAGTAAACTCTTGAATGAGTAGAATTGTATCCAGGAGGTTAGGAAGACCAGAATATAGGATGCTAAATATTGATTGAAGAAGTTGTCAGGGAGACAAGTTCATAGTAATCCCATGAAAACTAGGTATCAAACAAGTTGTCAGGGAGACAGGTTCATAGTAAACCCATGAAAACTATGATTAGAAAGAGTTATTGGCAGGGGCCAATAGGTTTGTAGTGAATCCATGAAAACTATATCCGAATTAAGTTATTGACAGATGTCAATAGGTTCCTAGTCAACCCATGAAAACTATGATAAGAGGGAAGTTACTGGAGTTACCAATAGGTTCAGGGAGAACCCATGAAACAATAATGTTATTGGCAGGGGCCAATAGGTTCTTAGTGATCCCCTGAAAACTATGAAATAGGACAGGTAGTCCATAAACTTAAACAAGTTAATAGTAAGCCCATGAAAACTATGAAACTGGGTGTGACGCCCCACCTTTATACTCACACTAGCCAAGGACACTACGGAGTAATACTGTCGACTAGCACGAAGGATAAGGCTGTTGAGGAGCGACCAACTTATTATTTGATTTGAGCGAGAACCAATATGTCAGGTAGTATGTCATGCATTTCATTTCAGGAGGAAATCCGACATATCTAATCCAAACTCAAATCTACTACACAGTAGCTAAGTGGCTTTCGAAATCAATATAAAATAAGCACAACACAAAATCAGTCACAGATATTTATATCACTAAGGCGGATACAGATATGAATGTAACACATAGAAGTGTACATCAAAGCAGTGGTCATACAAGATCCACTACATCACAAAAGAATAGGTACAAGTGCTTTACAAAAGAATATGTATACATCAAGGAGTCTCTATCTCGTATACATGAAAGACAAAAACTACTAAGCTAAAGTAGTTAGCCCAAAGTCAAAAGATAGTCCCTGCTAAGAAGTCAAGTAGAAGCACCTGAAACACCTCGGTCTAACCCAAGTATTATTTAAGAAGAAAAATAATAAACGGATCAGTCTAGCTATAATTATCATGTAAGACGAGATAGAATAAGAGATTTAACAAATATATATGATAACAGTAAAAATCATATAATATCTCAAGTTTTCTCAAATAATCAAAAAGAATGTCATATTCTTTATTTTATTCACCAAGCCACAAATATTCATAAATCTTATCAATGCAAATCACAAATATTGGTGAAACACAAATTCCAGAAATCATCAATCTAGAAATCCAGAAATCACAAAAAGGAGGGAAGAGGCCTATCACAAATGGGAGCATGAAAACTCACCAACACGTGTATCACAAACGGGACGCTATCCCATGGGTCGCTAACTCATAGAGCCGGTGCAACGTCGTAGTATAACGGTATGCCCGAGAAACCTCAAACTCAAATAAGCTGGAACAACGACGTAGTACAAAGGTACGCCCGATGAATCGAACTCCATAAAACAGTTAAAAGACCATGGGTCACTAGCCCATAAAAATGAGACGAAGATCAATAGAACAGGGTATAGTCCCCCACGCGGACAAAGAGACATCGCATATCGCTAGTCTAAACCTCAAAATGTTCGTCATAGATCAATAACTGTAAATTACATTAAGCTAGTAAATAGATTAGTTTAGCTTCATGTCCTATAACCACTGGCTTAACTTAAATATTTACGAACAAATTGTAGATTTCCACTTAAAAATTGTCACAAGATTACAATCGAACAAGTCTAAGAATTAACCGATGAAGTAAACGCAAGTGTTTCATACCACTTGTTTTTCTATGTCGTTTAATTGGATTTCTCATACGAATGAGTTAAATGTTATATACTAATAGATTGGAAAACGGTTTTAAAAACGAGCTTTGTATTAAAAGTAATGTTGAAATCATTTTTGTGAAAGAGTTTGAGTATTTACTACTAGTATTGAAACCTTTGTATTTTAAAGTGAAAAATCACAGAAATGATTGTAAAAACAATCTATCACCAAAACTTCACATTCGACGACGTGGATTAAACCATGAAAATCGATATCAAATCCATCAAATGGATATTCCCAAAAATCCAGAAAAGGAGTCATCAAAGTCGATAATAAATGACAACAACTATTCGGATCAAGAAAAATCGATAAAAATTGGTAATCCCCTCAAAAACAGGCAAATTGGCTAAATTTAACAATGCCAGACGTCTGGTGGTTTTCCCAGACGTCTGTGCTCAAGTTCTGAAAATCCATTCCAGGTCGCCCAGACGTCTAAGGATGAACTTCAGACGTCTGACCCTAGGTTTTGGAATATTATATTCCTAAGGCCCAAACGTCTGAAGGTTTTCCCAAAGGTCTGAGTTGAAGCTCAGGGCAGAATTTGCCAAGCCAAAAAATGGGAAAACGAATTCGGAAGCAATCGAATGAGCGATGGCAGCTAGGGATTTATGCCAAGCGACAACCCAGCCCTATAGGCTCTTCAATACACCCGAATCAACATGCCTAAACACCCATACTCGGGTTTTCATAAGTTTTGACTTCAAAAAAACAAAATTGGAAAATTCACCAAACTAATTCAATTCAAAAGCAATTGAACATGAATAGACAGTAGGAATTCATACCTAATAACAAATGAAAGCTATAGACATAGATGTGAGTTCAAGAACTCACCTTTAAATTAAAAAACAAGGAATGAGAAGCTCTAAAACAAAGCAAGACAAATTCCTCTTCACTACACCTCTAGAATCTTCAATCTATTATCAAAGGCAAAGTCTTTCCTAAGTTAGGTTATAGGAAATTCTGAAAATTGAAGAGAGATTGAGATGGAGAAGATGAAGAAGATGCTTACCTAAGCTTCTCTTTGACTTTAGAACTAGAACTTAAATTCCTAAGAGAAACTAGGGCTTAGGAATTTTAATTTCCTCTTCCCACCATTCTTACTAGGGCTTAAGTGTTAGGAAATTATGAGTGGAATGAATGAATGAAGAGGAGTGGAATGGGAGTTATTAGGTAGAAGAGTTTGGGTTCTCTTGTTGGGTTAGTGGGCTATAACACAACCCAAAGCCCAAATAAAAATACCAAAATCCTAATCAACTCCAAACATATCAATGTTTGTACTCAAAAAAGTTGTAAACATCGTTTTAAACTCAATGGAAGTGGTATCGAGTCCGGATTCGACTGTTTATAAAATGTCACATTTCGGATTTTAAATTCAACTAACGATGCTATGTTTAAATAAAACATTTAAATATATAATCGTAAAATATGTGGGTTGTTACATACTCCCCTCCTTAAAGAAATTGCGTCCTCACAATACTTAAGAAGAAAATAAAGAGTAACAACCACACTAAGGCATAACAACACAAAAGAAAAAATTTGAAGTGAGAAGTTCACCTTAAGGAGCACGAGAGAGTAAGTCCGGATGTGTTCGCTCGATGAATTCTCTGGATTCCCAAGAACAATCCTTAGGATTTGCGGACCATTGAACTTTCACAAGCGGGACATCTTTATTTCAAAGGCGTTTAACCTCCATAGAATGATACAAATAAGATGTTGCTCATAAGTCAAATTAGGTGAAACTTTAATTTCTTCAATAACACCAGGCTCAAGAAAAGAATCAGAATCTCTAAGGCATCTCCGTAGTTGAGAAACGTGGAATACATCATAAATAGTAGAAAATTAAGCCGGTAATAAAAGGCGGTAAGCCATGGATCCAATGCGTTCGTTGATGGGAAATGGGCCAATATATCGAGGTGCTAACTTTCTCTATCAACTGAAACACACAACACCCTTCATAGGTGAAACACGAATGAATACCAAATCTTCCATAGAAAATTCCAAATTCCTTCTTCGGTTATCGACATAGGATTTTTGTCTACTTTGAGCTTCTTTCATCCTATGACGAATAAGGTCAATCTTTTCTATGGCATCACGAATAAAATCTGGACCTAAAACCAGTTTCTCACCGGCTTCAAGCCAACACGAAGGAGATCGGCATGGCCTTCCGTAGAGCGCTTCGAAAGGTGCCATACCAATACTAGATTGGAAGCTATTATTATAAGAAAGCTCAACAAGAGAAATATGATCTTCCCAACTTCCATCAAAATCAAGAACACATGCACGAAGGAGATCTTCAAGAGTTTGATTCACACGCTCGGTTTGTCCATCGGACTGAGGATGATAAGCGGTGCTAAAATTAAGCTCCATTCCCAAAGCATTTTGAAGACCCTTCCAAAAACCACTGGTAAACAATGGATCACGATCGCTAACAATAGAAGTAGGAACTCCATGAAATTTAACAATTTCTTTAACATAGAGTTTAGCCAAAAGAGGTACGGTCCGGTTGGACCGAACGGGATAAAAATGGGCCAATTTTGTAAGTCTATCTACTATCACCTATAGACTATCATGACCCGAACGAGAACGGGGAAGACCGTCAATAAAGTCCATGGAAACTTGATCTCACTTACAAACGGGAATGTGTAAAGGTTGCAATAACCCACCAGGCATTTGATGCTCGGCCTTTATGAGTTGGCAAGTCATGCAACGCTTAATAAAGTTAGCAATATCAGATTTCATTCCATCCCAATAATAAAGTCATTTCATGTCCGCATACATTTTACTACTACTGGGATGAATGGTAAATTTAGAACGATGAGAATCTTCTAAAATGTCTTTACGGAGATCACTAATATTAGGCACAATAAGTCAACTAAATTTTCGAATGCCTCCACAAGCATCAATATCAAAGTCTTTCAAATCACCAACATCAATTTTATCCCTACAACTTTGGCTAAGAAGAGCCAATTCGGGATCTTGCTTTTGAGCTTCAAGAATGCGGTCTAAAAGAGAAGGATGAGCCTCAAGGCTACATAGAACAAGAGACGAACATGAATCAGATTCACGATCTCGAATCTCACAAGTGGATAAAGTCTCGAGATCATTCCATTCGAATATCATCATGGAAACAACCGCTTGTTGCTTACGACTAAGGTCATCAGCAACACGATTTCCCTTTCCAGGAGTATAAAGAATATCAAGATCATAAGATGCAAGGAATTCGATCCAACGTTGTTGACGCAAATTAAGTTCCTTCTGAGAGAACAAATACTTCAAAGATTTATGATCAGTGTAGAGAACAAATTTCTCTCCCAAAAGATAATGATGCCAAATTCTAAGGGCGAAAACAATGGTCGCGAGCTCTAAATCATGAGTGGCATATCTAGTCTCGGCAAGCTTTAATTGGCTAGAAGCATAAGCGATAACACGTTCCCTTTTCATGGGAACGGCTCCCAAACCAACATGACTAGCATCGGTATAAACAATCAAGTCTTGGTTCCCTTCGGGAATCACAAGAATAGGAGCATCGGAAAGGAGTTCTTTCAATTTATGAAAAGCAGCTTCACATTTGTCTGACCAAATGTACTTAACCCCCTTCTTCGTCAAACTAGTAAGAGGCACGGAAATTTTAGAAAAGTCTTTTATGAAACGACGGTAATAGCCAGCCAATCCAAGAAAACTATGGATTTCCGTCACACTCACCGGTCTCTTCCAATTTTGAATCGCCTCAATCTTTGAAGGATCCATGAAAATTCTGGATTCAGAAATAGTATGTCCTAAAAATTTCGCACGGGATTTCCAAAAGTGGCACTTAGAAATTTTTTCTTTCAATTGATTGCTCCTAAGGGTTTCCAACACAATTTGAAGATGTTTTTCATGCTCTTCCTCAGTTTTAGAATAAACAAGAATATCATCTATAAAGATGAGAACAAATCGATCGAGGAAGTCTTTGAAAACTCGATTTATAAGGTCAACGAAATAAGCTAGAGCATTCGTTAAACCAAATGGCATGACAAGCCATTCATAAGATCCATAACGAGTACGAAATGACGTCAAAGGAATACTATCCTCTGCAATTCGAAGTTGAGGAAAACTGGTTGCTAAGTCTAACTGTGAAAAGACTCTAGCACTACAAAGTTGATCGAATAGATCATCAATCCAAGGTAAGGGATATTTATTTTTGATTGTGAGATCATTAAGCTTGCGGTAGTCAACGCAAAGCCTAAGTGTACCATCGAATTTCTTCACAGAGATAGCTGAAGCTCCACAAGGAGAGGAACTAGAACGAATAAACTGTTTTGCTTCCAATTCGGATAATTTTTTACGCATCTCCTCATTTTCCTTATTGGACATACGATAAGGAGGATGAGTGATAGGTAGAGCTCTAGGGATTAGATTAATTCTGAACTCAATTGATCGCTTAGGTGGTAATCCTAAACCGGGCTCAAATATACCGGGAAATTCACGAACAATGTGAATGAGGGAAATGTCATCTTCCACATCATCATTATTGTCATCATGTGGATTTAGAGAATATAAGGGTGCCACCGAATTGGAATCTGAATCTTTAAGAACAATATAAATCTGCTTAACTGATTGGGGATGTCGAAGATCGATAGTCCTCTCGGGACATAGGATGTGGGCTTCATAACAATTAAGCCAATCCATTCCCAAAATCATTCCAAAACCTAGGTAACGCATAACATGCAAATCGACTAGGAAAACATAATCACATAGAATAATTTCAACATCTTTTCAAAATAAACTGAGCATTGCGGATCCACCAACCGGATTTGCAATTCTCAATGAAGTCATCAAGCCCATAACATTTAATGACAAAGTATCAACAAGTTCTTTTGATTTAAAAGAGTGAGATGCACCCGTATCAAAAAGAACTCGAATAGGATGATCATGAAACATAATAATGCCATCAAGGACAAAATGAGAAATACCTTGAACAAGAGAAGTGTTGCTAGGGGCTTTCACAACATTCAGCTTTCCCTCTTTCTTGCTTTGAAGTTTGGGACATGAAGATTTAGGATGACCCGAACTTTTGCAATAGCGACAAGTAACGGGCTTCGAACACTTATTTGCATAGTGGTCCTTATATCCACAATTGTAGCATTCTCCACGATTAGGGGTGGGAGTCTTTGCTACCGAAGTTGCTTGCTTCCCTTTCTTGTTGGGATTAGGTCCTTTGAAATTACTGTCAGGTTACCTCTTCTTGATGTTGTTGAAGTTCTATTTGGCACCCCCAACATCATCATCACTTTCTTTATCGGCCTCTTCAAGTTGAAGAGCGATATCTACAAGCTGATCGAAAGGCACTTCTAGTTTCAAAAGTAAAGAATTTTTGAGGTTTTTATTCAAACCATAGATAAACCTTTGATTCTTCTTTAATGGGGTATTAATATACTCGACCCTATATTTAGAGAGGGATTCAAATGATGCGACATAATCTGCCACGGAAGATTCACCTTAAATAAGGTCAATAAAGCGTCGAGCTAAAGTTACTTTTTCTGCTTCGGGCACAAACTTTAAGTCAAACCTTTCCTGGAATTGCTCCAAAGTTAGATCCGCTTCAACAATTTCTGAAACCAAAAGCTCATACCAATCTAATGCTCTCTCTTGGAGCATGATAGAATCCACTTGGACTCGATGTAGATCCACAAGATTCATGCGAGAAAAGATGTGATCGCATGTTCTAAGCCAAGCTTCGACTTCTATAACGCTTTCGTAACCCTTGAATGGCCTTCCACCCAAATTGGTATAATCATTGCACAAGTGTGCAAACCCGGATTTAGGATGAGTAGGCTCAGGAATGGGTTCGGTTGCTTGGGCATTCTTTACAAGATCCAAAAGTTGTTGGGTAGACATGAATACGCCTTCCTGAGGAGTAGCACTGGATTGACCGGCGCTGGGACAGCCAGGTCTAACCATTTCTCTTCTTTAAGAAAGAAATAAAGAAGAGGAAAAAGGTTATTCTCAGAATGAATATCAAACAAACTTGATTGATAAAACAAGGCATCATAAAAAAAAAGGATAGAACGGATCCTATGACTCGAATTAAATCCTAAGGCACGATTCCTAAGAGAGACTTAGGACAATGATCCTTGCTAGATTATTCTACATTGTTCCGAAGTTTGGCTTTGATACCAATCTGTGACGCCACACCTCTATACTCAAACTAGCCAAGGACACTACAGAGTAATGCCGTCGACTAGCACGAAGAATAAGGCTGTTGAGGAGCGACCAACTTATTAATTGATTTGAGCGAGAACCGATATGTCAGGTAGTATGTCATGCATTTCGTTTCAAAAGGAAATCCGACATATCTAATCCCAAGTCAAATCTACTACGCGGTGGCTAAGTGGCCGTCAAAATCAATATAAAATAAGCACAACACAAAACCAGTCACAGATATTCATATCACTAAGGCGGAAACAGATATGAATGTAACACATAGAAGTGTACATCAAAGTAGTGGTCATACAAGATCCACTACATCACAAAAGAATAGGTACAAGTGCTTCACAAAAGAATATGTATACATCAAGGAGTTTCTATCTCGTATACATGAAAGATAAAAACTACTAAGCTAAAGTACTTAGCCAAAAGTCAGAAGATAGTCCCTGCTAAGAAGTCAAGTGGAAGCACCTGAAACACCTCGGTCTGACCCGAGTATTATTTAAGAAGAAAAATAATAAACGGATCAGTCTAGCTATAATTATCATGTAAGATGAGATAGAATAAGAGATATAACAAATATATATGATAACAGTAAAAATCAAATAATATCTCAAGTTTTCTTAAATACCCAAAAAGAATGTCATATTCTTTATTTTATTCACCAAGTCACAAATATTGATAAAGCTTATCAATGCAAATCACAAATATTGGTGAAACATAAATTCCAGAAATCATCAATCTAGAAATCCAGAAATCAAAGAAAGGGGGGGAAGAGGCCTATCACAAACGGGAGCATGAAAACTCACCAACACGTGTATCACAAACGGGACGCTATCCCATGGGTCGCTAACCCATAGAGCCGGGGCAACAACGTAGTACAACGGTAAGCCCGAGGAACCTGAAACTCAAATAAGCCGGAACAACGACATAGTACAAAGGTACGCCCGATGAATCGAACTCCATAAAACGGTTAAAAGACCATAGGTTGCTAGCCCATAAAAATGAGACGAAGCTCAACAGAACGGGGTAAAGTCCCCCACGCGGACAAAGAGACATCGCATATCGCTAGTCTAAACCTCAAAATGATCGTCATATATCAATAAGTGTAAATTACATCAAGCTAGTAAATAGATGAGTTTAGCTTCATGTCTCATAACCACTGGCTTAACTTAAATATTTATGAACAAATTGTAGATTTCCACTCAAAAATTGTCATGATTTCAATCAAACAAGTGTAAGAATTAACCGATGAAGTAAACGCATGTGTTTCATACCACTTGTTTTGCTAAGTCGTTTAATTGGATTTCTCATACCAATGAGGTAAAGGTTTGTATATACTAATAGATTGGAAAATGGTTTTAAAAACGAGCTTTTTATTAAAAGTAATGTTGAAATCATTTTTGTGAAAGAGTTTGAGTATTTACTACTAGTATAGAAACCTTTGTATTTTAAAGTGACAAATCACATAAATGATTGTAAAAACAATCTATCACCAAAAATTCATATTCGACGATGTGAATTAAACCATGAAAATCAATATCAAATCCATCAAATGGATATTCCCAAAAATCCAGAAAAGAAGTCATCAAAGTCGATAATAAATGACAACAACTACCCGAATCAACAAAATTCAATAAAAATTGGAAATCCACTTAAAAACAAGCAAATTGGCTAAATTTAACAACGTTAGACGTCTGGTGGTTTTCCCAGACGTCTGTGCTGAAGTTCTGGAAATTCGTTCCAAGTCGCTTAGACGTTTGGGGATGAACTTCAGACGCGTGACCCTTGGTTCTGGAATTTTTTATTCCTAAGGCCCAGAAGTCTGAAGGTTTTCCCAGACGTCTGAGCTGAAGCTCAAGGCAGAATTTGCCTAGCCCAAAAATGTGCAAACGAATTCGGAAGCAATCGAATGAGCGATGGAAGCTAGGGATTTATGCCAAGCGACAACCCAGCCCTATAGCCTCTACAATACACCCGAATCAACATGCCTAAACGCCCATACTCGGGTTTTCATAAGTTTTGACTTCAAAACACCAAAATTGGAAAATTCACCAAACCAATTCAATTCAAAAGCAATTGAACATGAAATAGATGTTAGGAATTCATACCTAACAACAAATGAAAGCTATAGACAAAGATGTGAGTTCAAGAACTCACCTTTAAATTCAAAAACAAGGAATGAGAGCTCTAAAACAAAGCAAGACCAACTCCTCTTCACTACACCTCTAGAATCTTCAATCTATTATCAAAGGAAAAGTTTTTCCTAAGTTAGGTTATAGGAAATTCTAAAAATTGAAGAGAGATTGAGATGGAGAAGATGAAGAGGATGCTTACCTAAGCTTCTCTTTGACTTTAGAACTAGAACTTGAATTCCTAAGAGAAACCGGGTCTTAGGAATTTTAATTTCCTCTTCCCACCATTCTTACTAGGGCTTGAGTGTTAGGAAATTATGAGTGGAATGAATGAATGAAGAGGAGTAGAGTGGGAGTTATTAGGTAGAAGAGTTTCGGTTCTCTTGTTGGATTAGCGGGCTAGAACACAACCCAAAGCCTAAATAAAAATACCAAAATCCTAATCAACTCCAAACATATCAATGTTTATACTCAAAAAAGTTGTAAACGTCGTTTTAAACTCAATGGAAGTGGTCTCGAGTCCGGATTCTGCTATCTACAAAAAGTCACATTTCGGATTTTAAATTCAACTAACGATGCTATATTTAAATAAAACATTTAAATATATAATCGTAAAATATGCGGGTTGTTACACTGGGTAGGGAGTCCATAAACATTAAAAAGGTTATTAGTAAGCCCATGAAAACTAATAGGTTAATAGTGACCCCAGAAACCATAAATGAGACAGTCAGTCAAAGTGAATGGGGATGGGAAATCTAGAATTTATTTACTTGTTTGCATATCATCACATTATTTTGAGATATTTCAACCATTGTGGATGTAGGAGCACGGTATATGGTTTTATAAAGGTTTTAGGATACTAGTGAGGGTAAAACCCATTCCACTATGCGACGTGGTCTCACTAGGTATCTAAATGGTTTGAGATTGTAGATTATTATTCATACCAGGCTTTATGTCTGACTCAAAGTTTATGTTTTCCCCTTAAACTCTCGGGTACTCAATTGATTTTGAGTAGTTTGAGAGTTGAGGTTTTCAGGTACCTCTTTAGACGAATAAGCTTCTGGAGATGTGCAGGAAGCATGATAGCTATATAGAGTTCTCTTTTATTTTGATTCCATTGTGTTGTTAATGTATAGGCAAAGTTGTTTAATTGCCTATATATACTTCGATCATCCAAGGGGTCATCTTCATATGTCGCTCTTGGCGTATGTTGTAATAAATATATTTTCTCTGAACGTGGTTCTCGTATTCGGATTATGTAATGAATTTGAAATGTTTTGGAATGGAATGTGGAACTTGTTTGATGTTTTAAATTTTTTCCATATTCTTGTGTTTTTGTCATATCAATGTATCTAACATTACCATATTTGGTCGTCGAGGATTAATATCTATGGATGACTACAGCATCCGTAGCCGTTAGTTTTGGGCCTCCAAGTGGTGGATGTTACAACGGCACACATCCGGCTCAGCACATGAATTTATTGCATGTTGTGTACCCATTCTAGGGGCAAGTGAGCCCGCTCATTTATCGAAGGAGCTAGGACGTCTTCAATTGGAATTCCATGTCTGGAACATAGTCTACGAAGGGTGGCCTCGCTGATTCTAAAGGCTTGAGAATCTATCGGGTTATCTGAGAGTAAAGCGCCTTCAACGGCGTCGGGCACAAGACTCACATCTTTCGCTAGGAGGGTAGGAACATCATAAAAAAGCTTGGCTGACGGGCCATAAACCTCCGTTTGTTCAGTTTGATGACTAGGGGAAAGCCTACCATATACGATTGCAGAACTGGACTCACCTTCGAGATTGCTGTATTGCGAGACTGGTCTAGAAGACATTGCAACTAGACGCTCTGAACGTCTAAAGTCCATGTCAACTATACTCAGTAGATAATCGAGACTAGAAAAGTTTACCTGTCCCCCAATGCTAAGTGTGATCTAGTGTAGTGCAATGTGGTGTGTTGTAGAAATAAGCAGCTTAAAATAAGAAAGCAAAGTGAAATGACGAGACTTTGGATTCCAACCAGAGTGACCATCATTGCTGACCGTCTCAACCAGCGAAGAGATTGATCGGTTGTGTAAGCTTTGGGATCGACTATCGGCATATTAGAGTGCGAGATCTATTATTCAAGTCCATATGCTAAGTTTTAGTTCATGTTCTAAGTCCCTGGAATTTGATCGTTTAGTTTCGAGTACAACAATGAATATGCAAGTCATGATGTTCATCGTCGTCATATGTTCAAGTTCATTGAGATGGGATTAGTTGTAATTGCTCAAATAAGTGATTTTGGATCAGGTTTCAAGTTTAAATCAAAGCCTAAGGATTAGCCAATTCCACAAATGCCAATCCCTATATGCCGACCCATATTTTCTGATTTCTATCCAAAGCAGTGCAACCAATCCCTCTCTTCAAACAAATGATGCCGATCCCTTTCCTTTAACAAAAATATGTTGATCCCACTATGCTACCCATTTCCACTTATCCCTTCTTTCCTAACTTTCAATACCAAACCTTCCACGCTAGCCCACTCCTTTGTTTAGCAAGGATATCGATCCCAATCCATTAAGACCATCGAAACCTCCATGTGAATCGAAAGCAACCGATCCCTCTCCTTCCACCTTCTCGTGCAAGCCTTCCAACCTTATAGTCAAACCCTACTACATTCAACTTCTCCTCTCCTCCAAGTAGTTTCGACCTTCAATTTTCCATCGCGTCGAACTTTATATTGTCTCCAATAAAACAGAATCCATCATCTCGTCATAAAATCAAAGTTTAAAGGCGAATAACCTACCTATATGCATTAGAGACGGATGATTCGAGGAGAAAGAACGAAGTATGGTTCTAATGAAAGGCAAAATGACAATCTAAAGATAAGTCGAAAGGTTAATGTTTGGATGAAAGCAATGTTTGAGTAGGGAAGGACGGGTTCAGATTTTTTGGTAAAAGAGGGTTCGGTCTTAAGGATATGAATGGGAAGAAATTAGAAATGTTGGATACGTGAAGGTTGGGAAGAAGGGATGTTAGTTTATATAAAGAAATGAAGGGGTCGGCCCACGGTCTTAAGCAGGAGAAGAGGGATCGACATAAATGGTGCCGATCCCTGCAAACGTAAAGAAAGAGGGAGGGATCGGCTAGCAATATGCCGATCTCTGTGAACATAAGGAATGGAAAGGAGGGATCGGCTAAGCATATGCTGAACCCTAGAAATAATCAAAAATATGATGAAATGAGGGATCGGCTCTGAGCATGTATGCAAACCAACATAAGCATGGTAATTATTAAAAGCATGTACATAAAAATACAATGAAAATTAGCGAAGACCCGTGAACGTACGAACACGCCAGGGAGCCAACAACAAAGAATGTGTATAAGAATGAGCACATGCATAACCAAAAAAGTTTAATTTTTGAAATCGACAGAAATTAAAATCGAACCTGAAGCCTTCAAGTTCGAGGCTGGACCAGATAACCAAAGCTTGTTGGTTTTATAGAACCGGACTTATGTATATCAACTGATGGAGTATAATCCTGGATTTACACAATTGGAAACCAACCAAGCATCATGACAAACAATGAGAAATACAACACCTTGAAAAATAATTCGATAGATGGATAACAAAAATTCAAGAAGCTGGACGGATTTCTTTTCGACGACTCTAACTTGCTTCGATTCAAAGCACGTCATGTTCATCACAAGATGTACTTTGGGGGGCAAGTGTTACCCTGTATTTTAACCTGGCTATATTGAACTGATTGCACAAGTCAGATTGGACTGCCATCAAGGACGATGACTCCAGAGTGATGATTGTGGGGCCCAGAAGTCAAGTACAGAAGGTAACATGAAGTCAACATTGAAGGAACTTAATGGATATGCAAGGTAGAGTGTTAGAAATATGAAATATGGTTCAACACCTAGAGGGATCAGCATAAATTGGCTTCAATAATAAGGGTCAGCATGTTTTTGGGAGTGAGAGCATTCCTATAGAAAACAATTAATATCTCAAGATCCACAAGTCCAATGAATATGAAATTTTGTGAGTAAGACATGGGGATCCTAGGGAGCCCCCACTAGGGATCACACCTTAAGGGGATGAAGTTGGAGGGATCGTTATACTTCCCTAAGAAGGATCGGTAGAAAGAAGCATGCAAACCATATTGAAGCAAAGATCAAGCAATAACTCGAGCTCCACTAATCCAATTGGCATGAAATATGGAGGCTAAGCATATTTTAGCATGAGGAATCCACCATAAGGATCGCACCCCAAAATTCAACCAAAGAAGGGATTGACACCGATCCCTCTACTTTGGTTATTGGGCTATGCGACCCTTCTTGTGGGCCCATATGGTTTTGAGGGTCTTTCTGCCGAGTTTTCAGAGAGATGTTTGGCCATCTTCATCTATAAATACTGGCTTGGTTGTTCATTTTCGAGACTTTACGCTACTAGTTGCTTTATACTCTTTTGTAACTAAGAATTTTTATCTGATCCCTTTTGTACTCAGATTATAAAGTAATTAATAAAGCAATCTAATCAAAGTGGACGTAGGCAAACAACGTCGAACCACTATAAATCGTTGCGCGCATGTTATTCTTTCAATTAATTGTCGTTTCTTTGTTATTATCCTTTGTTTCCATTTTATTCTTCATTTAATTATCTTAAAAAAGTTTCTATTGGGTGTTTGTGCCAATTTTTGGAGCAAACACTTAGATCATTTTTGCAAATAAGCCACCCAGGGATTCTGGAGGCAATGTAATAAGGCAGGACTTGCCATGTTTTTCATTTGTAAATGTAATTCGCTTCTTGAACTGGTGGAACTGTGTTCATGCAAGAAAAAATTTGATACTGCATGACTAGAAGTACGGTTGCAAATATACTCCTCTAGCCTGGGATAATGGTTGAGGGGTATGCTCTTTGGAGTCAATCAAATAATTCAACCCTAACTTTCAGGAACTTACCGTTCCTTCAAGACTGGCAACGACAAGTAAGCATAACTACTTAGGGGCCAATCAGATAATTCGACCAGGCCTTCAAGAATTTGTCATTGCCAGTTGATTGACAACGTCTAGAAGGAACAACCATTTAGGGGACGATTGGATAATTCGACCCCGACCTATAGGAATTTTTTGTTGCCCGGAGATTGGCAACAACAAGAAAACAAGAAAGAACAACTACTTAGGGGTCGATCAGATAATCCGACCCCGCCCTTTAAGAATTTTCCATAGCTTGGAGATTGGCAATCTCGGGAAGGAAAAACCATTTATGAGTCGATCGGATAATTCAACCCCGACCTTCAGGAATTTTTTGTTGCTCGGAAATTGGCAATGTCAAGAAGGAAAATCCCATATAGGGATCGATCGGAAATTCAACTTCGACCTTCGAGAATTTGTCATTGCCCGGAGATTGGTAACATTAAAAAGGGAAGACCATGTAGGATTTGATCGGACCCCAACCTTTAGGAATTTACCGTTATCCGGAGATTGGCGATGTCAAGAAGGGAAAAACCCATATAATAATCGATCGGAATTTGACCCCGACCTTCATCTTGGATAATCACAACGTCAAAAAGGACTGACCATGCAGGGTTGATTGGATAATTCAACCCCGGCTTATAGGTAATGGTCGTTGCTTGGAAGTTGGTAGCATGAGAAGGAATGTCCGAAATCAAGCGCTTAAACCGTCGGTTCTAAGGAAAATGAACCGGTGTACAAGCTGGATTTTTGTGACTACACTAGCAGCCTAGCAATGCATTCTTGGCCAAGGATAAATGAGAATAGTAATCAAAAATCAAAGACATGTGTTATCAGGTGATTTTGGTCCAAGATTAGGACGGAGAAGGCGCAATCGAACTAAGGGCAATTGGATAATTTGCCCCACAAGGTCAAACTCGTACTAATGCCCTGGGTATGGCGTTTGGAAAAACGGGTTCCACGAGTAGGAATTTGTTTGCGTCATAAACATGTAAACAGAAGAAGATACTTCAATTGATGCTCCCCGGCGATAGTTGTTAACCTAAAAAATGGATCAACACCATTGATTGAGTGTGAAAGCACCAACCTTGTTTCTTAGAGCAAACAATATAGAAAATGAATGAAAAAAGAGCACAAATAGTAAAGAGACACAAGATTTTTATAGTAACTCGTCTGTTAAAAATGTCTACATCCACTTTATATCTTTTATTAACTAGCTGTTGTTACAAGATTGATTTGGATTACAATATAATCGAATCACCTAAGTTAGGTCTAAATCACAAGTACTTGGAGGCAACTGGAGGATCTCAATTGCTTCTTTGTGACTATTGTGTGGGAGAAGAAGAGTGAAAAATAGTAATGGCAGAGTTGCAGCAGCCAGTCCAGAGATCCTGTTTATGTTGTAGGTGGATTGTATTTATAGGGGTTGGAGAGCACTTGGGCTAGAGCCGCTTTGTTGCAAGCCTATAGTCAGCATGTAGAAGGAGCCCAGAAAGTTTGGAGCCAGTCCATGCTAAGGATTCAGATCGGTACCTATTCGATAGGATCAGATCGGTACCTATCCAATTGGTTTAGATCGATACCTATCCGAATACTTAGCGAATTCTTGACTGTTCTCGGTTTGGTTGTCATCCTATCTTTCGTTTGAGTGTCTTGTCCAAATATCAAGTTGTTTGGAGTTAGTTTGACCATCTATCTTCATAGATCATCCAATCCATCCGTTTGTAGAAGATGCATCCATAACTCACACAATACTTAACCAAATGACACGAAATTTCATATGTGAAATGTAGGTGAGTAGGAGAGCCTCCCAATCAGATCTAAGATGGTGGGGACCATCCTAGATGGGTCGGACCAGATCCATTAAACTGGCTCAATTTGGAGAAGATCCATTTATAACTCACTCCATACTTATCAGAATCAGACGAAACTTTTCAAGTACCTTCAAGAGGGTGTGTGTGGCCTACACAATGAATATTAGGTGGAGGAGTCCACCTTAGTTTGGTCGGATCTGATCCAAAATTTGGATCAGTACCGATCCGAATTTTCTTTACCAATTGAGTTGATTTTGGTGTAAGGCTTCTTTTATGTCTTCTAAGTGTCCCCACAAAATTTCAAGTTAATCCGAGTTCTTATGAGTTCTGTAGTTCCATTTTATGTTGCTCTGGTCCAAAAGCGGGTAAATATTTGAATGGATTAGATGAGTCTTTATTTCTTGAACTAGGTTGCTTAGAATGTTACCAAACTTGTTGGGTGAGCTTAGTGGAGTCATAGGAGTGTGATGCAAGAGATTTGGAAGAGCAATGATCAACTAATTCGGACCTGTACAGATCCAATTGGATCAAATCGATGCCGATCCGAAAAGTTAGGCTGTTTTTAGCCCATACTTCTTGAAGACTTTTGTGGTGCTCTTTTAGGTCTTTCGGTCAATTTTCGAGTCATTCAAGCTTAATCTAAATGTTCTAACTCATTTCTAATTGTACTAGGTTAAAAACCCGGTTAAAGTTTTCCCCCAGAGTGTGCTTTCGTTGAAGACAAGTTATGGTTAGGTATTGATTATCTTTGTGTTTCTGTTTCGAGAAGTTTTGACGTTCATGTCGAGCTATCTTGAAAAGCTATCTACGAAATACTGGTTATTTGTTCAGTTCTTAGTGTGAATCCCCATTATTCGTGATTATAGAATGATTTGACTACATAATTTCCAAAATGCATACGAACAACATGTAGAACATGTCAGAAGAATTTGGGATCATTTGGAAGCATCAATTTGGGTCGGTACCAATTTTTCAGTGAATTTTTGCTTACTTAAACCTTACTCAAAACCGAGTCATTTCACTTTTGACTAGTTATCCATTTTTGACTTTAATTCTAATTTCAATTCCAAATACTTAGAATGCAATCTTTGCATCGAAATTTACATGACGCCTTAGGTTGGTTAGTAGTTCCAACGTGATGAGTTAGAGTTGACCCGTTGAAAAAAATTTCGAAGGAATTTTCCTTCCTTCACTTATACTGCTGTGATCAGTTACATGGTTGGTTGTTCATTAATCGTTTATTCTAGTTTTAATTAGAATTCAGCTCATCTATACCGGCATAGCTATCTACACCCTAAGGATTACGTACTGCTTTAGTTTGGTACAGAATCTCCTTGCGATGATTTGAGGATGGCGGTAATCTTGAAGGGAGATGGTAGAATCTTGGACTTTACTCGGTCGATGGTGAAGCTAAGTTTTGCCTCGGACGAATGTACACCGTTCCGGAGCCAAATCTTGATTTCCGTCTTCAACTGTCTCTTTTCGAGGAATTGGATAAGTTATAAACGTCGTTTTGAATGCTAGCATGACAATATATTCCAAAATTGGATATAGTGGGTGATTCCATCACATTGCTTTTCTTGTTTCTACACTTTCAGTGATCCTGAAAATAGATGTTTTTGCATCGCTTTGGAAAGCGGCTCCGTTATCGATTTCTCATCGATAATGGGTAACTTCCAAATGATCTTAAAGTACAACATGGGTAAGCTATGTACAAAGGATGGTTCGTTTCGTGGTGCTCGAGTCATCGGACCCACTTTGTATAAATAATATATGCTTTTGCCTCGGTTAATGCCCTTCGACATACGTCGACTTCCCTTGGATTTTGAGCGTTGGTCATATAGGGATTTTATTCAAAGTAAAACATACCTGACAATGTTGAATGCTAAGTTTTATTGTTGAAGATGACTACCTGTTCATCCCATCTTTAGTCTGGTGGAGAATTTCCATTCCTCCAGGAGCTGGATCCTCTGCATGTTAGGTTTCGTCTTTTATTCCCGTTGTGTCGGGACGATTGAGTTGTGAGGAATGCGGAATATGGATCTTAAGGCTAGAATGAACACCAGAGGGGGGGGTGAATAGTGTTTATAAAAAAATTACTAAATCTTTTTGAGTTATTGTTGATTTGTACACAAATGTATGCAATATTCAGACACAGATATAATCACAGAATCAAACACAGATGCAGAAATAAAGTAAATGCAGTAAAGGAAAGAACACACCTGATTTTATACTGGTTCAGAGTTACCCTACATCCAGTCCCACACAACTAAGTATAGATTTCCTTTCAAAAGCAATTCAATAATTACAACCCTCGATTTCAAGGCCACGAGGTACACCCTCCAGAATCACAATCCTCTGGGTAGAGATACTTGATTTCCGAGCAACAAGTTCACCCAATTGATTTCTCAAGGCTACAATCACACCTTTTCTCACTTGATTGATTTCCAAGGCTACGATCACACCTTTTCTCGCTATATAGATTACAAAGAAGCCTATAACTCTGAATAACACTGAGGATCTTGATGAGATAGTGACAGAGAATCAAACCAGAGATTATCTAGTTAGATTCAATGTTGATATCGGTAGAGTAATGATAGGATTTTAAATAAGAAAATGTGGAAGAAGAAGAGAAGTGAAAAACCAGAAAATCTATGTATAAATTCGTTGAAACTAACCCCTATTTATAGAAGAACAACAGCCATGTTCATTCATCAAAGGTTATGGCGAATAGACACTTCTTTTGAAATTCAAATTTTTGAATCTAACTGTCACTATGTCGACATGGGGTACTAGGGCATGTCGACATCCCAAAGCATTTTTTGAAGATTTGATTTTCTTTGAAAATAACCTTTATCTTATATTAAAAACTATTTAAACTTTATAAATATACTCTACTATAGATAAAATACATAGATAAATATAGAGAATAATATATATAAAATTTTACTATAATTTTATATTTAAATCTAAGTATAAATATATTATAATTAAAAGATAGTTTAAAACAAATGAAGTTTAAAACAAGACTTTATTAAAAACAAAAACAAAGAATATTTTAAGGCTAAAACATCTTTTTGAAAATCATTTGAAAAGATAATTTTTAAGGCTAAAACATTTTGAAAAGCAGTTTTGAAAATCATTCTGAAGTAGTTTTGAAAATCATTTTGAAGTAGTTTTGCAAGCTTCTTTCTGCAGAATATCTCATCACATCAGGACTCGAGAACTTGTACAAAACCAGGATGTTCGTGGGTTTGTAAGCCACTTGTCGTAGGTTTGTAAGCTACTTGTCGTGGGTTTGTAAGCCAGTAAAAAGGTAGAAATGAATTCCATCCCAAATGAAAATATGGAATGAAGATTTCAGTACTATTGTGAAATTTTAACATAATTCTAGACTTAATACTTATCTTGAAAACTTGAACTCTTGATAATCTTGATATTCTTGATACTCATGAGTCTTCAATCTTGATTTCTTGAATCTCTATACTGTACATTCTTCATTCTTGGTACCTACATGGTTAAATCCTGCATATACATATATATCTAAACTATAATGTTAGTATTTATATTTTATAATCTTATTCTAAGGTTGTTGTCATCAAAACCATCAACTCATGGACTAACAATCTCCCCCTTTTTGATGATGACAACCGTTGTTTATAAAATATTACTTTTATCCTAATAACTCCCCCTAAAACTGATAACTCCCCCTTAATCTATGCCTAACTCTTCTATTTTATATTTCTCCCCCTTTGTCATCAACAAAAACAAACTAACTCCAAACTATATAACTCTTAGTATAATATCCTATATGATTATAATGATAGTGTTATCATACATAATCAATACTTACTTGTAAACCTAAAACTTAGTCCTAAACCACTAACATTCCTAACCAAGTACCAATATAATACTTATATATAACATATATAGGAATCATATATAAGAACACATAATATTTATATATATATATATGTTTATATTTACATTTTCATATAACATGACAAATATACACATAATGATGAAAAACGAAAAAGAAGAAACTACAGAGTATCTTTGACAATTGGAGATCTATGGATCGAACAATTTGGATAATGGAAATAGAAATTTCCACGTTGTTCAACCAAGTTTCCGTCCTTGTCAAAACATACTTCGCCAACACAAATGACTTTGTTGTTGTCTTCCGCATGCTCTTCTTCCATTGGTTCTTCTTCTTCTTCTTCACTTTCCTCTTGTTCATGATCTCCTGAAGAGTCCTCGTCAATCAAGATTGGATTAGCATAATTGTCCATTAGAAATTTTTGCAAATTTCTAAGGATTTTCCCTTGCCTTTCCTATTCTTTTGCCATTCGGAGTTGCACTATTTGAATTTCAGTCATTAACTGAATTGCATCCTTCAGAGAATCCTCCATTTTTGTCACTCGGGCGAGCGTAGTATGTTGGAACGGACCAGAGGTAGGAGAAGGGAACGAAAAGATTGATTTTATGTTTGATTTGGAAGAGGAGGCCATTGATAAATTGATTTCAGAAGATAGAACAGAAAGAGAACAGAGAGAATGAAGAAAATTTTGAAAATAAGAAGAATATATAACCAATTATTTGAATTTTGGTGGGAATAAATTTTAAAATTAAAAAAAAACGTTATATGTCGGCATGGGTATAGGGGGGATGTCGACATGGTTCTCAATATTTTTACTATTTGATTTATTTTGATTTAATTTTTAATTATACTTTGTTATTTATATTTTATATTTCAGTTAATGAACAAATACCTAATTCTCTTCTTAATTTAGTAAATGTAGATTCATTTAAGGGTTTTGTTAAGATATCAACAATTTGATTTTCAGAATTGATATAGTCGAGAGTAATTACTTCTCTACTTCTATTATCTCTGAGAAAATGGTGTCTGATATCAATATGTTTAGTTCAAGCATGTTGAGTAGTATTTTTGGATAAATTTATTGCACTAGTATTATCACAATAAATTGGTTATTTTGAGATATTTAAACCAAAATCTTTTAAAGTTTGTTGCATATATATTACTTGAGAACAAGCCAAAGTAGCAGAAATATACTCTGCTTCGGTTTTTGATAGAGAAACTGTGTTTTGCTTTTTACTAAATCAGGAAATCAGAGAATGCCCTAAAAAGTGACAAGTTCCACTTGTACTTTTTCGGTCTGATTTACAACCAGCATAATCAGCATCACAGTAAGATATTAAGTCAAACGAATCATTTTTAGGATAAAATAAGCCATAATCAAAGGTGTGTTTAACATATCTTATAATACATTTTACAGCTTTTAAGTGAGTTTCTTTAGGTTGGGATTGATACCTTGCACAGAGACAGACACTATGCATGATATCAGGCCTAACCCTCGAGCCAACATCCTTCTTCATACCTTCCCAGTAGAAACTTCTCTTCATATCCTGATACATCTTGGTTCCTCCAGGATGAATCATAAATTTGGATTGATGACATTCCCTAAGAATTTCTTTCCTTAAGTTCTCATTATTTGAAACACACAACTGTCTCTTCTTTCTCAACCATCCCTTCGGGTCAAGATTAAAATCCTTTAGATCCTCGATCTCCGATCCAACCTCAATCCTTCTGATCTTCTCGGCTAATAATGGATCTTCTTTATGCTTAGAAGCAATCCTTTAGATCAACACTGGTCGAACTTCCAAACAGGACAACGTGGTGGTGCTCTGACTAGAACTAGCAGTCGACCTTAACTGCATACTACTAGTAGTCAAAGCTTCTAAATCTTTCCATTCTGCCAACATAGGCAACACCACATTCTGATGTTTTCTGCTAAGAGCGACCACTACATTATTTCCTTTTCCAGGTGTATGCTCTATACCAAAATCATAAGCTGCTAAAAACTCCAACCACCTCTACTGTCTCATATTCAACTCTTTCTAAGAGAATAAATGTCTTAAGGACTTATGATCTGTCTATAGCTCAAATCTCTCCCCTAAGAGATAATATCTCCATATCTTCAATGCAAAGATCACTGCAGTCAACTCCAAATCATGAGTAGGATATCTTACCTCATGCGGTCAAAGCTATCGTGAAGCGTAGGCAATGACTTTACACTTCTGCATCAACACAGCTCCTAATATGGTTCCGCATGCCTCGGTATACACCACCAACCCTTGGTTTCTATGTGGAACCACTAACACAGGCACGTTGGTCAACAAATGCTTTAACTTAGGGAATGCTTTCTCACATTTGTCAGACTAAATAAAATTCACGTCCTTTCTGATTAACTTAGTCAATGGTGCTGCTATCCGTGAGAAATCCTTAATGAATCTCCGGTAATAGCTAGCAAGTCCAAGAGAACTTCTAATCTCAGTCATCGTCTCTGATCTCTTCCAGTTATTAACAGCTTCGATCTTATCTGGATCGACAGACAAACCCTTCTCTGAAACCACATGGCCAAGAAACTTAACCTCTTTCTTCCAAAAATGACACTTGGAAAACTTCACTTTCAGCCGATGCTGCCTCAGCATCTCAAGCACTACTCTTAAATGATCTTCATGCTCTCTTTCATCTTTAGAGTATACTAAAATGTCATCTATAAATACCAGTACGAACCTATCCAACTACTCTCGGAAAACTCGGTTCATCAAATCTACGAAGAAAGCTGATGCATTCGTCAACCAGAATGGCATTACTAACCACTCGTACGAACCATACCTTGTCTGAAACTCGGTCAATGGGATACTATCCTCTGCCACTCCTAACTGATGGAAACCCGTCGCCAAATCCAATTGGGAATATACTCTGGCTCCACACAACTGATCGAATAAATCGTCGATTCTCGGCAAAGGATACTATTCTTGATCGTCTTCTCGTTCAAATTATGATAGTCGATACACATCCTTAACGACCCATTTGGTTTCTTTACGAACACCACGACCGCACTCTAAGGCGAACTGCTTGGTCTCGGTCGGTGTCATCCACTAGCTGCACCTTCATTTCCTTCATCTCGGTTGGTGTCATCCTGCTAGGTGGTCTACTTACAGGCTCTGCTCCTAGCACCAGATCTATCCGAAACTCAACGGCTCGTTTCGGTGGTGGTCCTGTAACTGGCTCAAAAAAATCTGCAAATTGACTTAACTCTTCTTCTACTTCCATAGCACTCAATAGAGCACAAGCCCTCCGATCAGAATCCTCCACTGAGAATATAATCCGGTTATGACTATTAAAGTGTCTTAACGATATTTTCCCATCCCGGCAAAATATCCTAGCCTCACATCTACCCAACCAATCCATACCCAAAATGATTCTGAAATCTATGAAATTGAAAACATAAAGACTGCATGCAAACTTATGACCTAACAAATCAAGTTCTAACTGGTCACGTCTTGTTCCCAGAGTTGCATACCCTCTTATCGGATTCACAACCCTTAAGGAAGTAATAAGGTGTGTGGGTTCTATACATAACCTATCAACCAAACACTGAGATATAAATGAATGCGATCCACCAGTATCAAATAGTACACTAACTGGTATAATACTAATCAATACCTTCCATCATAGTCTTTCCCCTCTCAACAGCAGTTGGCCTAGCAGACGATGGTCCAGTAGCAAAGACCTTTATCCTGTCTGCCCTGATTAGTTCTAGACACTGATTCTTATAATTTCCATCCTGGTCGCAGTTAAAGCACTTCACACTCTTCTTGTATGTAGCCTTCTTCCCCTTGCCAGTTCGGCATTCATGAGCATAATGACCCTTCTTATCGCACTTATAGCAAACCGGATTAGCCTTCGCCATCTTGGCAGCTTCTCCCTTCTGAGTTCCCTTCTTCTTAAAGAACTTCCTCTTTTTGCCAAGAGAACTCTGAGTTTCAACCGGCTTCTCCTTCCCATAAGTAGCAAGCATCTCCTCATGTCAGATTACCATTTCCGCAATAACATTACAAGGATCACGAAGATGTGGTAGGGTTGCCCTAGCAATCTCGGGTTTCAATCCCCGAATTAACTTCACATTCCTCTTAATGATGGTGTCAATGGTAGCATGTCCATACTTGGATAGCTCATCAAACTTCGTGGCATACTCAATCACCAACATCTCGCATTGCACCAAATCCATGAACTTCCTCAACAATGCTGACTTGGCGACTTCAAACAAAAACCTCCGCTCGAATCTCCTTCAAAATTCCACCCAAGTCAATTCTTCCTCAGGAACTCTGGTAGTAACATTATTCCATCAATGAAGCGCTGCTCCCTACAACTTTCTAGAAGCAAGCCTCCTTTTTTGCTCATCATTCAACCCTAAGTTAGTTAAGATCCTTTCACAATGCAAAAGCCAATTCTCGACTTCGATCGCATCCTTCGTTCCCAAAAACGACTTCCCACCAAGGATGGAATAATCTCAGCTTAACTTAGCATAGTTGTTTCCAATTGGAGCCACGAGATTAGCTCCTCCAACATTCCCAGCATTACCCCCTACTCCTGTGGCAGCTCCCACTTGCACCAGATTGACGAAGAACTGATACATCATCCCCATATCTACTGGTGTATTTCCAGCACCTACGTTGGCATCTGCATTTTGATTAGCATTTGCCTGTCGACCTAGGTTCCTCCTAGTGTTAGGTGGAGCATTTCCATTAGTTGTAGTGCTTCCTCCACCGAGATTTCCTCTTTCATTTCTTGCCTCCATATCTTTCTTTCTCGTAAATCTACATACGAGCCTTAGTAAGATACAGAAGAACGGTCTAAGAGAGAGGGGAATACGTACTTATATATATATATCAAGTACAAGTACGTTGCTGTAACGTTAACCCAAACCCGGTCTTATTTTTTGATTCATTGGATTATGTTTTGAAAAATCTTTTAGGTTTAAATTTCTTAACTTTTCATAAACCTATGCTCTGATACCAACTTGTAACATCCCCTACTTGGAGGCCCAAAACTAATCGTTATGGATGCAGCAGCCATCCATAGTTATTAACCCTCAGCGACCAAATGTGGTAATTTTAGGTACTTTGATACAACAGAAAAACATGGATATGAAAAAAAATTAAAACCATTAACAAAAATTCTCACTCCATTTCAATCATATTTCAAATTCATTACATAATCCCAAATCCGAGAACCACGTTCAGAGAAAATATAATTATTACAAATTATGCCAAGAGCGACATATGAAGATGCCCACTTGGATGATCAGAGTATATATAAATAGGCAATTAAACAACTTAGCCTTTACATCAAAACACAGCGGAATCAAATAGAAAAGAACTTTTTATTAGCTAGCTTGTCTCCTGCACGTCTCCGGAAGCTTATTTGTCTAAAGGAGAACCTGAAAATCCTCAACTCTCGAACTACTCAAAATCAATTAAGTAACCGAGAGTTTAAGGGGAAAATATAAACTTCAAGTCAGACAAAAAGTCTGGTATGAATAAAAACCTACCATCTCGAACCATTTAGATATCTAGTGAGACTACGCCGCTTGGCAGAACGGGTTTTCCCCTCACTAATATCTTACCCAAAAATTTATAATAACCATATACTGTGCTACTTCATCCGCAATGGTAAAAGGCATAGCAATTTAAAATATATCATAATGATATGCAAACAAGTAAAATATCCTGGATTTCCCATCCCCAATCATTTGACTATCTGTCTCAGTTATAGTTTCTAGGGTCACTATTAACCTATTAGTTTTCATGGGCTGACTAATAACCTATTCAGAGCTTATGGACTATCTGCCCGGTTTCATAGTTTTCATGGGATCACTAAGAACCGATTAGCCCCTGCCAATAACTTCAGTCAATTATTCCATGCGTTATCCCTAAACCTATTGGTATCTCCAATAACTTGCCTCATATCATAGTTTTCATGGGTTGACTATGAACCTATTGACTTCTGTCAATAACTTTATCTGAATATAGTTTTCATGGGATCACTACGAACTTAATGGCCCCTGCCAATAACTCTTTCCAAACATAGTTTTCATGCGTTTAATATGAACCTGTCAAATCTGACAACTTCTTTGATCAGTCTTTAGGCATCCTAAGTTCTGGTATACCTAACCTCCTGGATGCAATTCTACTCATACAAGAGTTAAATTAATTTATATCTATTGGGTCAACCTAATTCTACCCTTCCTCCCCCAAAATACAGTTATGGGTCCATTATATAGTGAATGTATTTATAAAAAAGCATATACAATAACATAACAATACTCACATTTATGGTTTTATATCCTTGAAATCATTTGCACATGAAACATGGCTTATACCTTTAACCCATTTCTTTTATCAAGGAAAGCTTCTTCAAAACCTCCAAAATTAAAAACCATTTCAAAGTTCTTTTATATTTCCATGGATTATCCTTTAAAAAAAAGAGATTGGGTTCTTTGTTTTGAAAACTAAGGCTTTCGAAACCTTAGACCTTTACTTTCAAAATCATTAGAATATATCTTCTGAAAGCATACAAATCTTCTTTTCAAAACACTTAGCATATGCCAATCGAATCACTTAAAATAACTCTTTCGAAACCATCAAAACATTCCTTTCAAAAGTATTAAAGCATATCTTTCCAACTTATAGAAGCACAGCTTCAAAACCATTTGAAAGTACCTTTTTCCAAAGTCATTGGGTTTAATCTTAAACCTAACTTTTGGGTCAAAGTAAACATAAGCGAAAGTAACCCTTTCGAAACTATTAATCTTCAAGTAAAAGAATTTGGGGAAAACAGATTGCTTCGGAACCATCCTTTCGAAAGCATTAGTCTTTAAGCAAAACACTTAGAAGGATAGCTTCAAAACTCCTTTCGAAGCCATTGCCTTCCAAACCTTTAGTTTAAATGGCTACTAGGGCCCTTTTGAAAGCATTGGGAAGTGGCTGGTTATATTTATAAAACAAAAGCTTGCTTTTTGAACTCATTGAAAACTTCAACCTATTTGAAATGTATGAAGACGGCAGCATGGTTTCAACTAAGATCAAATCTACCCTTTCGAAAGCTTCATTTTTGAAACATAAAACGCGGTAACTCATTTGAAGGCTACCCTTTTAAAACAAGAAGGCGGCAACCCCTTCGAAAACTATATAAAAGTAATTCAATCCTTTCAAAAGCATCAATTGAAAAGTAGGCAAGTGGAATCTCTTTTGAAAGCAAAACAAAGACCTTCAAAACTATTTAAAATGGCTTCGACCTCTTCGAAAGCATGGTTTCGACTCTATACCTTCCGCCTTTCTCTAATCCACTACGTACCAAAGCATTGATACCATGTGTATTGGTTTCGACTTGGTTGGGGGCGGAGTTATGAGGTCGAAAGGTTGCTACTGGAAGTGGCGAAACAATAAATCTGTACAGAACTGTTTTGTTGCTTTTTTAAGTAAATGCTTTTCAACTAACTTGCCTATTTGTAAAAATATAATTGGTTGCCATAATCTTATACCAAAATCTTTTCTAAAGACTACCGAATTTATCCAGAATTAATTAAAATTAATTTACAAAGTAGCCCTTCCCTTTAACAAAACAATTATGACATTTATCTCCTCCAACTTAAATAATTTAATTTACATAGTAAATTACTTAGGAAAAATTCTCAAAAATCATCAAAATTCACTTTTAATATGTTATCTAACATATATAAATTTTAGACCCAAAATCCTTTATATAATAACCTAAATAAAATTTTAAACCCAATTAATTATTTCTTCTTTCAAAAATTCATAATAAATTACCCATAGCTTGGATAATTAAGAAAATTTAAACCCATCTCCAAAATAATGTTTTACATAACATATTAAATCCTCATGGCATTCGAAACCCAATATATATGATTTTAGCCTTAAATCTAATAAAACATTTATCAAAGATACTTGTTTGAATCTAACATACCATGTATTCCAAGCATATCATCATTAAAATCATCATAAATGTTTTAAACTTAAAACCCGAAATCAAATGCTCTTTAGAAACGAAAATGAGATGGTTCTGATTAATATTCATCTTGCTTTGGATAAGTTGAGATTTGATCTTGCTTAATTCTTCTTACTTGATTCCTTAGCTTTTACTTGATTTTTAATCCTCTTTTCCCCTAGATTATGGCCGACTTTGAGCTCCCCTTTTTCTTATGTTTTTAAATTATCAATGTATGGAGTGAAAATAGGAATAAGGGTTTAGGGGTTAATGGTTATGGTGGGCGTCTATTCCCCATAATTCCCTTGCCTTATTCTCTTATTAGTTAACTTATAAAACCATTTCCATAAACTCATCCATTTAATTTTTTTAGTCAAGCATGACCTCTATTTAATTTGTAAATTTCAATCCCCTTATCACTCTAATCTTTACATTATTCTGTCTATTTATCTAATTAAATCTCCTGGATAATGTTATTTAAAATTAGGGGTGTTACAATAGCCCCGGAGCATGATTTCACTGATTTCGGGAGCTCTGGATCAGATGACCGCTAAGACACCAGTTCGCCTTCATGACACTTTAGTTCAGGAAGGACCTTAACGGCGATTTAGTTCATGAAGAGTTTCTTGGATCTGATGACCGTTGATTTACCGATTCACCTTTACGATGCTTTAGTTCATGAAGGACCTTCACAACAATTTAGTTGTGAAGGGTATTTTGGATCTGATGACAGCTGATCTATCGGTTCGCCTTCACAACGCTTTAGTTAGTGAAGGACCTTCACAATGCTTTAGTTCATGAAGGGTTTTTTGGATCAGATGACCGCTGATCTACTGGTTCGCCTTCATGATCTTAAAGGACCTTTACGATGATTTAGTTCGTAAAGGGTTTCTTGGATCAGATGACCGCTGATCTACGGGTTCACCTTCACGACGCTTTCATTCATATAGGACCTTCACAATGCTTTAGTTCATGAAGGGTTTTTTGGATCAGATGACCACTGATCTACCTGTTCGCCTTCACAGTGCTTTAGTTCATGAAGGACCTTCATGGAGATTTAGTTCATGAAGGACATTCACAATGATTTAGTTCGTGAAAGGTTTCTTGGATCAAGCGACTATTGATCTATCGGTTCACCTTCATGAAGTTTTAGTTCATGAAGGACCTTCACAACGCTTTAGTTCATGAAGGGTATTTTGAATCAGATGACTGCTGATCTACCAGTTCACCTTCACGATGCTTTAATTCGTGAAGAACGTTCACGGTAATTTAGTTCATGAAAGGTTTCTTGGATCTTATGACCGCTGATCTATAGGTTCACTTTCACGATGCTATAGTTCATGAAGGACCTTCACAATGCTTTAGTTCATGAAGGGTTTTTTGGAACAGATGATCGCTGATCTATAGGTTCTCCATCACTATGCTTTGGTTCGTGAAGGACCTTCACGACGCTTTGGTTCATGATGGATTTTTTTTTGTTCAGGTGTCCAACAACCAAACGACCTTGGAGGGATAATTCATCGAATCCAAGAAGGATTTTGGTCGGATGTCTGATGACCAGACGGCCTTGGAGTGATAAATCATCGACTCCAAGAAGGATTTTGGTCGGATGTCCCGCGACTAGACGACCTTGAGTGATAATTCATCGACTCCAAGAAGGATTTTGGTCGGATGTCCGGCGACCAGACGGCCTTAGAGTGATAATTCATCGACTCCAAGAAGAGTTTCGGGATTCGACTCGTGGGAACTCAATTTTATCAGTACCCGGAGACCAGAGTGTTGGATCTGTTCATTCAAAAACCCTTCAGACAGGCTTTTCAATGCTACTGGAGCAATGTCGGTTCTTAGGAGGGATCGATACGACCTGTAGATCCAGCATTAGTAACCCTATGTTTTTCAATCATAATTTGATGGCATAGAAGTGTTTCCTTTGTCGTTCTATCTGCAATGCCCCCAGTGTCCCGGTAAGGCTCACTTGGAAAACGAAAGTAAATAAGGATGGATGAAAAGGCATTGCTTTAGGTTACCACCCCATTCCTCCATAGCTTTAGCCAGAGTGTTATTTGATAACTCTCTTTTCATCAGTTGGTCCAGGCGCTTCTCCACTGGGTCTTAGTGGTCTTCCTAGAGCAGAAGGTCCCTGAGGTCTTTTAGCTCCCTCATCGTCTGATGGTTCTTTAGGTCTTTGTGGCAGACTAGATGCATCACATCTTTCGGTCATGTAGTATGGAGTATACACCGTTCTAGAAATCTCCTTTCTAGTATGTCAAAGGTTGAGATTGTTCTTGATGGGAGCCTGGTACACCATGTACAAGCAACACCCTCCAAGCAGATTGGGAAACATTTGCAGCGTACAACAACTGTTGTCCCAGCTCCATCCTCATGCCAACTATACTTATGCAAGTGCTATTTTGGGGACTGTTGTCCTGTTGCAAGATGGCATAGTAGGCCTAATGAAATTCTTGGGATAATCTTCCCTTCTCAGTAAATGAAGTTTAGCACGGTCGGAACCTCAATCGTTGTCAGCCCCGTCAGTTTTAATGTTCTGGTTGTTTGTAATGCTTATTAATAATGTATGCACGATTGTCCAATGTTTGAATGGTTGAAAATACCAATCTATGATGAATGCCAAATTTTCTCAAACTGGGCGAGATCAGAAGCGGTGACAAGAAAGGCCCTATAATGCTACATTTCAAATTTCAAGTGTTTTGGAGTCCATATGCTCGATTTATGGGTAGGTCGATGTTGACGGGTCGGCGAAAATTTTCTTGGAGTCTGACCCGAGAAAATTTGCTTGAAGTGTTGGGCCAGCGACGAACGGTGCTTGGAGTCTTATTGATGTTTTCTTAGGGAAATTCTTAGTTTTACCCGAGTCTTACTTCGGGCCAAAGTTTTATGGGACTGCTTCGAGTCAAATGCGTGACTATCCGAGTTTGACTTGGGGCTAGAATTTCCAGAATCTGCTTCGAGTTAAATGGGTGATTACTTCGAGCCTGAGTTTGGATTGACCCTGAAGTGAATTTTTTGGCGACCATTTCGATGATTTTTTATGACCACTTGCCCGGTCCTCCATGGGTCGGCCATCAGCAGTCATGCCAATTGTTTGACTTTGCAAACGGTCTTGGTTAGCTGGCTGAAGCTTAGGCTCTCCATTCTTTGGGAGGGCCATTTTTGTGGGATTCAGTTGGCTTGCAAATGGTCGCGTTAGAGTAATATGGACTTCTTTCCGCTATTTTGATCCTTAATATGTGGCTCTGGTCCATCTTCCTTAAACGAATCATTATCCTCTGAATCGGAATCAGCCATTACCACATCCTCTTTTAGAGTTCTCGCTCCTAAGTTTGGATTTGCAACAAAAGCAAGTTCCATTAATCCCCTAGTCATTGTGCCTGATCTAATGTTCTTCTAGGAGCCATAAATTAAGCAAAATCTCTGGATCTAACTTCTCAATCAGCAGGATTCCAGGTAGAGAGATAGATCTACGCCTGAGTTCATTGATATCTCAATGAAAGCACCAAAATGTTAACCCAAAAAATGGATCAACACTGTGGATTGAGTGTGAAAGCACCATCCCCTGTTTCTTAGAGCGAACAATATAGAAAATGAATTAAAAAGAGAAAAAATAGTAATGAGACAAGAATTTTATAGTGGTTCAGCTGTTAACAAAGCCTACGTCCACTTTATAACTTTTTTTAACTGACTGCTATTACAAGATTGATTTGGATTACAATATGATTGAATTACCTAAGTTAGATCTAAATCACAAGTAATTAGAGGCAACCGGAGGATCTCAGTTGCTCCTTTGTGACTATTATGTGGGAGAATAGTGAAGAATAGTAATTGCAGAGTTGCAGCAACCAGTCCAGAGATCCCATTAATGTTGCAGGTGGGATTGTATTTATAAGGGCTGAAGAGCACTTGGGTCAAAACCGCTTTACCAGAAGCCTATACTCATCATGTAGAAGGAGCCCTGAAAGTTTGGATCGTATCTAAGCTAAGGATTTGGATCAGTACCTATCCGATGGGGTCGGATCAATACCTATCTGATTGGGTCGGGCTGGTACCTTTTCGAATACATAGCGAATTTTTGAATGTTCTCAATTTGGTTGTCTTCCTATCTGATATTTAAGTGCCTTGTTCAAATATCAAGTCATTTGGAGTTAGTTTGACCATTCGTCTTCATAGATCATCTAATCCTTTCGTTTGTAGAAGATCCATCCATAACTCACTCAATACTTAATCAAATGATACGAAACTTTATACATGCAATGTAGATGAGTAGGAGAGCCTCCCAATCAAATCTTAGGTGGTGGGGACCACCCTAGATGGGTCGGACTAGATCCATTAAACTGGCTCAATTTGGAGGAGATCCATCCATAACTCACTCAATACTTATCAAAATTAAACAAAACAATGTGGGTACCTTCGAGAGGGTGTGTGGGGCCTATACAATGAATCTCAGGCGGTGGGCCCAAACTTAGTTGGGTCAGTTCCAATCCAAACTTTGGATCAATACCATCCAAATTAGCTTCGCTAATTGAGTTGATTTTTGGTGTGAGGCTTCTTTTATGTCTTCTAAGTGTCCCCTCCAAATGTCAAGTCAATTCGAATCTGTATGTGTTCCGTAGATCCATTTTAAGTTGCTCTGGTCCAAAAGCGGGTAAAAATTTGAATGGATCATATGAGTCTTCATATCTTGAACTAGGTTGCTTGGAATGTTACCAAACTTTTTGGATGAGCTTAGTAAGACATAGGAGTGTGATCCAAGAGATTTGAAAGACCAATGATCAACCAATTCAGATCGGTACCGATCCAAATGGATCGGATCGATGCCGATCTGAAAATTTAGGCTATTTTTAGCCTATATTTCTTGGAGACTTTTGTGATGCTCTGTTAGGTCTTTCAGTCAAGTTTCGAGTCGTTCTGGCTTGATCTAAATGTCCTAACTCCTTTTGAATTCTGCTGGGTTAAAAACCCGGTTAACAATATGGCAACACTGAACTTGGACTATTATGATAGAAATCAAACGAAGGAAACTCGACCTAACTAAAACAGTGATAACCATGAAGTTGGTTCAATTATGACTCTGTTTCGCCAAACGAAACACTTTGGAAACTATAAACAGAACTAAACAATGGACCATACTTAAAGTGATTGCATGAATTTTATTTATACGCATAGAGTTACAGTAAATAAATGCATTCCATAGAAATAGACATATATAATGTAGGTAAATTGCAGTATAGACATCTACATTATATATGCAGGTACTTATTCGTAAATAGGCATAATATATAAAAATGTGGAAACGTAAATGGAATAAAAATTGATTTTTCATTACTTTAATTTTTATATACAAAAGTAGCAGGGACAGTTCCCACACAAGCACAGCCTATTTACTACCAAAAGAAAAGACAAAAGTACAACAAAAGGGTTGTCACACCCACAAGCTTAAGGAATCCTCTACTTGTTTCCCTCTTCATCTGCCCTTGCCACTAAAACCAGGTTGCTTCTTGCGCTTCTGTTCATCTTTGATTGCCCTTCCTTTAGGGGTGTCAACCTCGGACTGGGTAGTCTCGCCTCCAGTGGCGGTATAAGGCTCATCGGACTTCTCGGTAGAGGTCTCAGTAAACTTGATCTTCACAGGCTTCAGCTTAATTGTGGGAAGCTTGGTGGTATGGCTTGTAGGCGTAGAGTTAGCAGACTATTCCGTGCTAGGCTCCTTCTCTGGCCTTAGAAAGGTTAATTTTCAGTCGCTCCGCCGTAGTAATCTGATCAGTCGGGTCTGTGGGATTTTTCTTCATCCAGGGCAGGGAAATGTCCTCCAAGTTGTCCAAGTAACATATCCTCTCAGAATCAGACCCTGGACCCAAACTAGGAGGAATAGTAGGAGCAATAAGTACCATGGAGATAGAGGTTGATGTATTGAAGATCGCACTAGTACCTAAGGATTGAGTGGTCGACAGCGAAGGAGGAAGATAGGGATGACCTATAAGTTAGCAAACAGAGTGATAAAGGTTAGAGATGGACTCACATGAGAATTGAAGCTTTTTGAAAACAAGTGAAATGAGTGATATACATGCACCTGGGCTTTACTGAGTAGGAGACAAGGAGATTTCTCCCTCCTCGAATGAATGCTGGATTGACTGGTCTACAAAGGGGGGAATATAGAGCTCAATGTGAGAAGAAGCTGCAGATGCTAGAATTATTTGAGTGGCACTGCAGTTAGCCCCTTCAATCTTAGAAATATCTATCGCAGGCTCTTTGGATTTTGGAATGGATAATTCTGCTAGACCTGATTCACTTAGGCTAGCAAGACCCTTGACAGCAGCGATAGTAGAGGCATCATCCTCTGTAGCAAGAATGGTCTTTTCCTCTTTAAGTTTAATTATAACGTCTGCATCGAGGTACTTGGCTATTAATTCTTCCTCCGTGAGGCTTTCACCGGCTGCTTTATTGCGATGTAAGACCTACTCCTAGGCATCGGCAAGAGTTTTGGCATATGTGCACCCTAGCCACTTCAGGTTCTTGTACCCAATCACACTTTCGAAGAAGTGCTGGAGGGTGTTATTCAACCCATCCTTCTCCTTGGCCCTCACCTCCTTCAGATCTTTAAGCTCTTGCACAGCGACTGCATGTTCAATTTCACCATCTAGCTTCTCGGCCTTAACCAGTAGCAGGTTGTTGCCAAGTTCCTCCTTTTCTACATGGATTTTTCTGCATTAGTATAGGCCACCCTTATCTTCGCCATAAGACTTTCAGCCTTGGCCTGGGATTTTAGAGCATTATCCCTCTCCACCGTCATTTTCCCCAAGTCTCCCTTGTACCCTGCAATATGGTCATTTTAAGTTTTCTTCTCAGACTCGAAGGGTCAAATATTTATGTAATTTATTTTATTGACCTCGGAGAGGGCGAAGGCTAGCTTTTTACATTCATAGCCATGGTCGACTAACATTTGGATCCACCGAATGTCCCGGTCTACTTCTTCCTTTGGGATATTTTGACTTCATAATCAAACATGATGCCATGAAGGAAGAGATCTGGAAAAGCAGCCTGCATATAGGATGACGAAGCAGGAAAGGGAATTAAAGGAGCAACGACTCCTTTGGAATGTGGAGGAACGGTAGTGCCTAAGGAGTGAGAAGTGGGACCCTGATGATGAGTAGGAGTTTAGGATTCAGAGTGAGGTAGTAGAATTTTGGATGAGGAGTCGCAACGATTACATGAGTCTTTGTGTCATTTTTTAGGGATGGGATCACTAGGCAGCTTCTCTTCAACCTGCCTTTTCTTTTCCTCTCGCCCAACGTGGCAATCTTCTTTTGCTCTTCTCTCTCTTTCTTTTAATCTAGCCATCTCCTCCTCATATTCTCGACCTCGATGATAACTAGAGCATGATGGACATTGAATGAGAGTTTGACAACTGAACTCGTCCTTGCTATGCTGAAGCTTTCAGTATCTAACTTTGGCCATGGAACCTGAAATGAGAAGAAAGAATATATAAGTATTGGCATATCGAAATACAAGTGAATGCAGGGATGTGTGTTCATGATCCCGGTGAAGTAAAGAGTGCCGATAACCCCCTAAGTACTCTACAGACCATGTTCATAAGGAATTAAAGTCAAAGTCTCGCCACCTTCATCCAGGATCCCCTAGGCGAGAAGTTGAAATTCGGAGAACCCTCGGTGAAGGGATCACCAATAGAGATATCAAAATCACTTAAGCAGGCGAAGACGTCTCCCAAAGAGCAATGTGACGACTCCCTTACACCACTGACACCCAAGATAACTAAATAGTGCGCTACTGATGTATCCGGCCAATGTAGAACAATCATCAAGGGTTGAAAATGAAGTAAAAGCATCAAACTGAACCTATTGTATATCTTACAGCACATGGGATGAAATATAATATACATCACAAATATAAAACATGAGAGACAGTAATAACTAAGTGAACTAAATACCAGAGTATAGATCCATAGAGTTATACAACAGAGTAATAGAGTTTATACAAGACTGAAATAAACACAAAATAACTATCTCATAGCAATAGTGATAAGCAGACACTGTCAAGGTTCCAAAGTGTTGCACAACGAAATAAGTATAGAAATCCATATATAGTACGAGTTAGCTCCATCCAGCTCGTCCTATGCACAACTACTTCATCGCACCTAGACCTAATATCTAGTCTACTCATTTAGGAGTACCCAAGATAATAAGAAGCAAAATATAAAAATTTAGGTCAGGCAACAGTCTGGTGTGAATGGTGAATGAAGCTCAAAATACTATACAAATCGATATAGTTAGGAACAAAAGTATACGAACCATACCTGACCTATCCCTGCAACCAAAGAATTGGCTTGTAACGAACATAATATGCTACTCTACGAATATTATAAAGGTATACTACAAACTAAGTATAATGATGGGTGTCCAGGTATCCCTACCCCAAATACCTAAAGTAATAGAATACGGAAGAAAACAACCAAAACATCCATAGCATCCATCAAATAATCCTCACTGTCACTCGCTGTACCTTAGATATATGATAGCTCATATGGCCTTTCCATGCCAAGGACTAATGGAAATCCCGGTTTTCAGTGTACTCGTCATTAGACCGAAGCTGGTACTACTATACCCAAATCCACAGGTTCAGGGTATACAGACCAACACAACCGATCCAGAGAAGCTGAACAAAGTACCCATGTGCGTCCCTACAATACCTCTACTTTTAAGTACATTAGAGAATACTCCAAGTATCAATGATCCTATAGCATGCATATCCAAGCCCTTTCCTTGCTCCTCCTATCATTATTCTCAAGGAAACATTCCATACTCCTCCATTCCATGGTCGAACCATTCTCAAGCTCTATCCATGGCTTACCTTTCCTAGAACCCGCCCTTTGTAGACAACCATCTCACGACTCCTTTCAACATTGAGCCGTCATCATTGGAACCTAACTCCATTCACCATCGAGTTTCCATCACCGAAGTCCCAAAGCTATCATCATGCTACTACATTGCCACTAAACCTCAAGCAGACAAACAAACACCTTCAGCCCGACCTACAGAGTCTACATTCCCCCTCCTTGAAGTTCCATCCTGATCCCATTAAAACAGACCACTCGGTTCCGACCAGAAGCTCTCGATATGTACCGAGTTAGGTACTTAGCAATTTTTTCTAAATTTCCTCCTCTTCTACTGGTTTTCCATCTTTTAAGTGTTGGACCCCAACCACTCCTCTTAAAACCTATCGACATCAACTCCAAAGCTCTTGGTGCTAACTACAAAAGCTCTTGTTTCTATGCCCCTCAAGGCTTTTAGTACCAAGCCCAATACTAACCAAATTCTTGCATTTGACCTTCACTCATCACCCTAAGCCCCAACTTGAATTAACAGCCTTCCACCGAGTGGTTTCCACAAAGATAAAGCTTTCGGTACCGATCAGGCCTCTCGGTACCGACTCATGTACTTAGCTCCAATTTCGATGCAACTTAAATCCTAAGATCCTCCCATGCTTCAGAGTCCCCTCTCCAAGTTTTATCAAATTCTAACCATCTTTGCCTTCAATTTGCCAATTCGACCACTCCTTCCTAACTACCTAAATGCATTAGCAAACCACATCAAAGCACAATATAGAAATAAGGAATATCATACAAATACATCCATTCGTACATGCAATACATAAGAACGTGATAATCAAGCAAATCCAAATCTAAATCTAACTTTTACTCTAGCATATGAATATAAATAAAAAGGGTTGCAATGTGACGACCCACATTTCGGAAGGTTTAAATCGACAATAATCCACACATGTCCAACTCAAACAATCCGAAACAAAGATAATCAATGGGGTTAATTAAGAAAAATAAGAAAAGAAAAAAACAAATATAGAATCTTGCAGCGGAATGACAAAATATAATAATCAAATAAACAGTTCATGAAGTTGTTTATACTATACATTTGATTATAATTTATACAACATTTATCAGAATTATACATACAACAGAATAATAGAATAATGCAGCAGAACAACATGATTCAGGGAATAATAATAGTAAGAATATACAAAATCTTCATCCTCGTCCTCCAGAAGATAATCTTCAATGCACTGAAATACTCAGGGCTGACCCGAGCGTAATGAAAAGACAAAACACTGGAGTCGGAACTAAAATATCCATATGTAAGTCAAATCAATATCATATATACAGGAGTGTAATAGCCTTAGAGATGTTTATGGGGTTTCACATCTCCTATCCAGTGTACAACGTGCGTGCAATGTCTCAAGAGATGTTACGGATTTTCCATCTCTTAGGGATCCGTCAAAATATCTATGTATAATAGAATACGCTATATATATAATGTCTAGTCAGTAAAATAAATATTTTTCCTAACGTTAAGGCTTTACATTAATCCCCCTTAACGCTTGTTAAGCATTGTCGTACAGTTTGCGTATAACGCCCTAGTAGCACGTTGGGGGATAGCAATGCACCATGATACGACAACACTAAACCAAACTCGTAGTGGTCTCGTATAGGGATAAAAGTATGACAAGGCACGTGAGGCAATGCCCAAGGTAGGATACTGCAAGGCTGCTAGTAACGCATCGTAGCCACGATCACCCACTACGTCCATCCATCCCATATCGAGTCAAAGGGATGTTATCCCAAATCAAGGTGCACCAATCGAAACAAACATCAAAGTAATAGTATGGACCAAGCCTAAGAGAAAATCGAAGAACGAATGTCCACTAGGGGTAGCTAGATCGCTTGGCCCTATCAAGCCGTCCTATTTTAGTCATTTCAAATTGGCATAAGTGTCGGGGTCTATCCATCATCGTTCTCTTTCTTCAAATCCAGCAAATGTACACCAAATCCAACCACTTCGTTCTGGAGTCTCCTCCGCGTACACAGTTGGTAAAGTGGTTCCAATATTAGCAGAGAGCATTATACCAATAAGAGGCCCCGGCCTCTGTAACAACCAAACATCGTTTTACACATCGCTTGGTTATTTTACATTTCGAAAACGATTCATACCTGATATCAAAATATCATATTTGCTTCAAAATATCATTTATTTCAAAATCATCATATTTACTTCAAAATATGTCAATTTCACTTGAAAATATCATTTCATTCAAGATTTCCATTTCGAATTTCAACTTGAGTTACAACTTCATTTTTAACCACATTCGTAACATTTCCCACTTTGACTAGTTTGAATTTTCAGAAAATAGTTTGAAATTTTTTAAATAGATTAAAAAAGATAGTTTAGAGATTTAAAGCAGTTTGATATAAAATGGTTTGAGTATTGAAAATGTTTTATATAGTAAAATAGTTTGGAAAATCAAAATAATTTGAATATTTAAAAGGATAGATTTTTAAACAGTTTATATTAAAATAATTTATTTTGAAAATAGTTTCAAATCAAACTGTTTCTTTCCATTTCCAATAAATCTGAATTCAGGTCCAAATTTAGATCAAACTGATTCAAAAATTCCAATTCAAATCATCTTAAAACTCAAATCCATTCAAATCGACTCAATTTCGATTTCAATTTAAATCAATTCCAATTTCTATTTCAAATC
This sequence comes from Allium fistulosum, assembly GCA_030737815.1. NCBI lineage: Eukaryota > Viridiplantae > Streptophyta > Magnoliopsida > Asparagales > Amaryllidaceae > Allium > Allium fistulosum. The sequence continues at coordinate 858,932,817 of CM060903.1, forward strand.
AAATTAATTTCAATTCCTATTTCAATTCCGATTTCAATTCGAATCAACGATCTGATTCGATGGTTTAAATTCTAATTTAAATTTTATTTTAAACCATCTTAATTTATATCAATTTCGAGTTTGATTTCAAAATATCCTTAAATCAAATTAGACTTCATTATTCAATTTAAGGTTCAGATCTTTTAAAATAATTCAATTCCGAGCATAAGTTTGAAATATCACTTTAAATTCCTTTTTCTGAGAAAAATCTCGAAGTTCGAATAAAATTCAATCTTTAAATAAATTGGATTTCCATATTTCAAATTAATTTCAATTATAGCTTCAAATTTCAAATTCGATTCTTTATACAATTCCTGTTAACAAATTTCAATTTCAACATTTCGAGGTCAAGTTTGAAAATAATTCAATTTCCATAAATTCGATTTTTATTCCTTTAAATCAAAATCATTAATAATTTCAAACTAGAAATTTTAAAATCATTTAATTTAAGCAATCTAGTGTCCGTATATAGTTTTCTATCCTATGGCCAAGTGATAAGTTATTTCAATTTAATATCAGGGATGAATATATATCATTTCAATCCAAAATAAATGTCATAGGTATACATCATTTCAACCTATTTCTTAATTTATTTGAAATAATTAAAATAACAGTTTATATATTGTTAAATAATTTACATGGTGGTAACAGGATATATATATAAAAACATGCGATCATCCAATAGCCATCCATTACAATCAACATCCAAAACAGCCAATAAATCATGAGAATTAACTAATTATCAATAATCGGGAATTTTACTAGCAATTTAATTCAAATTCCTAATTTAACTGTCGATTTAAATTTCTATCAGTTTAAATCATATGTCTATTAAATTACCAAACAAAGTCAATAAAATTAAATTACTTCATAACATCAATTTAACGAGCATAAAAATATTTTAGTACTTCGTGAAAGTTTAAAACACTCACCTTTATTTGAAACTGAAAATATTTCAGCTTCAAATAAATTCCACTTCCACTCCATGTCGTAGCCCTCGTCGATACGATCGCAATGTGATTTGTTTCGCTCGTATTGGACCTCGTACGAGGAAGATACGATTTAATTAGCATAACCATAATTAACCATATAATTAACAAAATTTAAATTTAAATTAAAACTTAACCTCTCAAATCCCACTCCTTCTCTCACGTGCTACATGCAACGCGAAAAATCCATATCCACGCGCCCAAATCCTAACGCACGCGCCACCCTCAGGCCGTCGGAGCCTCGATCCATGCCTATCACCGGATGCGCCACAACCTCCTCCACCACCGCAGCCCTTCCAGTCGCGCGCGCATGCATCACGAAGCCCAGAAACCCAAAATACTGACGTGAGAACGGAGGCAAAAATCGACCACCTCGCGATGCCATTCGATGATCCAACCGCATAGATTGTAGAGCTCGTCGAAATCTAGGATTTTTCTTTTGGAATTATTTGATTTCGGTGAATGGATTAGAAGAAATCGAAGGAGAAAGAGGGGGCGATTTTGGACATTAAATCGCTTAAACGAAGCGGCACTTATAGATAAGGTTTGATGAATGAAAACGAAACGCGACTTATTATATAAATTTCTGACCCGATTGACCAGTGAAATTTCTGAACTCCAAACGAAGCGTGCCGCCTGGCATTCTATATGTTATACCCCCATTTCGAACACAATGGAACTAGTTTCGGGAGCCAATTCCATCATATTCAGAAGATAGCATTTCAAAATCAATTTATTTTTATTAAATTCCTTAATTAATTTCTATGCGTTTAAGCTCGCACGGCCAAACGGTAAGTCTGATCGCTACGAAACTTGAAATCCAATAATAATTCACTATTACAGATCTGATGACACTGGTTTTGTCGAAATCCAAGACAGTGCCCAAGAAGGCTGTCTTTACCTGTTAATTAAAACAAGAAATCTCCAAAATAAATTTATTCGCTTTTAAATTCAATTTTAAAAGTTAACAATCTTCATTCATATTTAATTAAAATTTAAATCAATTTCCGATATCATTTTCATTCACATTAATTCAGGATTCGATTATTTAAACAATTTCCAATATTAAATCTAAACAATTTAATTATTCAATAAATCGCTATAATTGAAATACAAGTTATTTAACTTATAAAATTTAACTTATAAGACAGATTCAAATAACAAACGACAACTACACCCTTTATTTAAAGTATTACAATAATCCATTTTGGATAAATTCCAATACCAAAATTTCAATAAATCTCAATATTAGATTTCAAATGAATTTTAGTTATCAAACAATTATTTTATTTTCATCTAACTAATTCAACATTTATTATTCAATTCCAGCTATTGATTATAAATATGTTAAATATATTGAACTTTGTTCTAATACAATTAATTTCCATTAGATTTTATCAAAATCGTTATTTCCAGTTTTTATTCAAGTTCATATTAAATAAACTACATAAACAAAACATAAATTTTATTTCCAACCATTTTTATTCACTAATCATATTAAATTTAATAATTTAAAATAGTTAAAAAACGGGTCGTTACATTCTCTCCCACTCAAAACTTTTCGTCCTCGAAAAGGGGTTAAGTAAGGAATTTAACATTTGTTATATTTTATTCAAAATAATCAACGTATAAAACATTAAAATCTTATTTTGCAAAACATTTACTACGCTTCTACTATGCCACTCTACGGAAATTACAACTTATTTATAAAAACAAGTTATAAAATTTTAAATCTCAAAAAAATTTCTAACACCCGGATTTACAAAAAAATTCAGCAGCGTCTCCTTTGCACTGCTCGATCGGAAAATTTTTACAATACAAATATATATCACAAATATATCAAATATACATCTCATCTCAATGATGAGGCATCCCGTAGGGAAAAATATAAAAGTGTGGTATGTAATCCGAAATATGTACCTTACTATTATTAATACGAGCGAGTTCGCTCAATTAAGCAAGCAAATCAAATCCGCGTATGCGTCCAAACAGTCTTTGTATGTACCTATCTCAACTCAATTTAGAATATTAGTCACTTATAAAAGATATAGAACATGTATGAGTTTAATAGAACTATATGACATGAATTTTGAATCCAAATCATATGCATTATCATCAATGCACAACATAACGATCATATACAGCCAAAACAGTAATAACAATGATTTACAACCAAAGAAACCATTCAACAATTAATATGCATCCAATTAATTCAAACTATATTAATTTATATTATCCAATGTTAATATTTAATTTATACACTATCATTCTTATTAACATTCAATTTTTATTAACAGTTAATTATTTTACTTTCAATTTATTCACATTTGTTTCATTTACATTCAATTTATTTAAATTTCAATTATTTCACCTATGTTTAATAACATTTCATACTAAATTCATTTATGAGCCATTTTATAAATCATTTCATTTAACCTTATTTAAGTTAAATTTTATTTCACTACCACTTAGTATAATTTTTTAATACTGATATCATTTATAAGCCATTTCATAAAACCATTTAAGTTTATTATAAACATTTTATAAAACGCAACTCATGTTTATTATTACTTCATAACTTAAGTTCATATTAATTCATTGATTCACTTCATTAGTTCATTTCATTAATTCATATCATTAACTTTACTTAAGTAAATTTTATTTTTATAACTCAAATTCATATTAATGAAATTTTCTTTTTATCACAATCGATTTCATTTGTATTCAATTTATTTATATCCAATTTAAATCAAATCAAGTACTCACAAAGATTTTACTTACACCCATTTATTCTCATTCAATTTCTTTCACACCCAAATTGCATTTCATTTTATAATTCAAGTTCATATTCATTCTATTAATTCATTTTATAGCTTAAGTGGAATTAATTCACATTTCTAATTCATCTAGTTCCATTCAAATCTAATTCAATTCATTTAATCTTTATTAAGTTAAACTCTATTTCATTTAATCCATTACTCAGTTTATTTAACTTTATTTAAGTTAAATTTTCTTTTCTTATCATCTACATTCAACAAATTTAAAATTTGTTTTTAGCTTAATATTTCTCAAATATATAAGTTATACAAACTTATTAACTTAAATTTCACTTCATTATTTTATCTAATTCAATTCAAATAAAATCCGCATTTATTTAAGCTGTCTTCAGTTAAACTTCATTTTATTTACTTCATTTCACTAACTCGATTTATTTAACATTTCTTAGGTTAGTTCTTTTATTTCATATCTTAAATCCAAATTTTCTTTTGTTTGCTTAACCAAAATGTTCAACCGTTTTTAAAATTCGATCTTACTTTCCTATTCAGATTCATAAGCTATAAACTTATTTCTTATCTATACTATTTTAAATTTATAAGTTCAAAAACTAATTTCGTATATTTATCAAATCATACTTTGGATTTTTTTTTCACAAACAAAACTTATTTTAATCGGAAATAAATTTCTTTTGGCAGCAATTCTCACTCAGAAACTCAAAAATGAATATTGGCGATGCTGTAGTCATCCCTAGAATTATTTTCTAGCGACTAAAGTGAGTTCAATGCTTTTACTTCTTTCAAAAATCTTTTGAAAATATATTTCTAGTCAAAACACTTTCAAATAATATTATTATTAATTTTGAAGGCTTTGAAAACAATTTTGAAAGCAACGGAATTTAAATTCTAAAATTTTTATCTTTTAAATCCTTTCTATTTATAAGCTATATTATAAATATACTTATACAATTTCATTAGCTTATTATGAAAACATTTCGTTAATTTACATCTTTTTTATTTCAAACAATTCTGATTGTAATTAGATTTCAATTCAACTGAATTATCGAACGTTTCGTGAAATAGAGTTCACAAAGTATTCGTTTTTAGTTTAATTCAACCAATAATCGATGATAGCTAAATATTATCATCTCCTACCAACTAACATTCCTTAATAATCATACAAGTTTACGAAAGTTATCATTTGATATATATAAAATATAATTTAGATAAAATTATTTCATTTACCCTATTTAAAACAATATTATGTCGACTTGCCTCGTTTAAGTGTTTAAAAACCCCTATCGATAACATGGCGTCCCACACACCGACCAGAATTCATAAACAACTCAACGGATAAGCAAACACAATATAAAACAATTTATAACACTAACAAGTACGTGCTCTCATATATATTCGCTCAAACAAACTCATTCTAGGGTATTACTACCCTATCTCTAATGAGTCAAACCACACAAAGCTAAGGTTATCGCTAAATCAAAGTTCTGATACCAATTGTGACGACCCACATTTTGGAAGGTTTAAATCGAAAATAGTCCACACATGTCCAACTCAAACAATCAGAAACACAGATGATCAATGGGGTTAATTAAGAAAAATAAGAAAAGAAAAAAACAAACATAGAATCTTGCAGCGGAATGACAAAATATAATAATCAAGTAAACAGTTCATGAAGCTGTTTTACTATACATTTGATTATAATTTATACAACATTTATCAGAGTTATACATACAACAGAATAATAGAAAATGCAGCAGAACAATATGATGCAGGGAATAATAATAGTAATAATATACCAAATCTTCGTCTTCATCCTCCAGAAGATAATATTCAATGAACTAAAATACTCATGGCTGACCCGAGCGTAATGAAAAGACAAAACACTCGAGTCAAGACTAAAATATCCTTATGTGAGTTAAATCAATATCACATATACATGATTGTAATAGCATCAGAGATGTTTATGGGGTTTCACATCTTATATCCATTGTACAACGTGCGTGTAATAGCTCAAGAGATGTTACGGGATTTTCCATCTCTTAAGAATCCATCAAAATTGTAACGACCCGTATTTTTACGGATCGAAACATCGTAAAACAGTTATCATTTGGTTGCATTGTTGATAAGTCATCCATAGTCTAAGTCCTAGGTCGTAGAGTTGTTAGGTCGGAGTAGACGACCTTAGAAAGTGGAGCGACCTAAGGATTTTGGCGATAGGTCGTATAAGAGATAAGTCGTGGGGTGGCTTAGGCCGTGGGGTAGGTTAGGTCGGAGGAGCGACTTAAGAGGTTGGAGCGACCTAAGAGAGTGAGCGACCTATAGGAGTTAGCGACCTATAGGAAGTTAGCGACCTAAGAATTGGAGCGACCTATAGGAGTTAGCGACCTATAGGAGTTAGCGACCTAAGGAAGTAGCGACCTAATAGTTAGCGACCTAAGAGTTAGCGGCAACGACCTATTAGTTAGCGAGTTAGCGTAGTTAGGTCGTTAGACGACCTAAGGTGTTAAGTCGTATCCTAGCTAAGTTAGTTAGGTCGTGAGCTTATGTGTTGAGTTAGGTCGTAGGTGACCTAAGTTAGTTAGGTCGTGAGCTTCTGTGTGTGTTAGGTCGCGTGTGTGTTAGGTCGTAGGTCGTGTGGAAGCGCATGTGTTAGGTCGTTAGGTCGTAGAAGCGCGCATCTGTTAGGTCGTAGGTTGGAGTTTTCGCTAGGTCGCGTAGAGGCTGGAATTGTTAGGTCGTGGGTTTTAGGTCGTGGGATTTTAGGTCGTGAATGCCCTAAGAGCGAACGACCTAAGGTGAAATCAGCCTATAAATAGGAGGGTTCTTCTTCATTTTTGGGATCCGGATTTTGAAGCGACGAAGTGCTGCCATTTTGAGAGCTCGAGTTCTACACTTCTTCACTTATTTTCTCCACTTTAATCTTGTGATTCCTTCCATCCAAATCGAAGATCAAATCGAAGATCCAAGAGCTTAGATTGAAGATCTACATCCATCGAAGAGAGATTTCATCGTTTGAAGCGGATTTGTGATAGATCGTGTTAGATCCTTCGCTATCCAGATCTGAAGTGGGTTGTTTTTGAGGTGTTTAGGTGATTTGGTGAGTGGTGATTATCTCTCACACGGATCCAAAGGAGTATATCGGATCGTTGGCTTGATTTTGTGTAAAGTAGTGATTTTCATGCATTTTTGTAAACTTAAGTATAGATCCATTGTTCATGATGATTTGACATCCATTTTACTACATGTTAACCTATGCAAGTTCATTCATCAAGATTATAGAGATATTGCTCATGATTTCATGCTTGTTAGACTTTAGACTCTTTCTTTACGAAATTGCCATTATTGTTATAATTGTTCATTAGATCATATTTGAATGCTTGATTACTTGGATTAATGTTTGACTTGATTGATTGCTATGAATTAGTTGATTGATGATTTGATTTGGACAAGATGGTCGAAGATGATTCAAAAGCTAAGGGAAAGGCTCTTGAATTGGAAAAGCTGCTCGTGGCATATGTAGCGGATGATGAAGCTCATATGGATAGATTTGATGATGATGATGTTGAGATGAGGCTTTGCTAGGATGTGATGAAGAGAGGCATGATATGAGATTGTCTTGGTCTAATCCAGACGGGATCATTCCAAGCATGTTGATAACTCGGTGAAATGGTTCGAGTTTGAGGATAATGGTTTGCTCGAGAAGCGCTTGAGCTAGTATGGAAATAGTCGTCGAGGAGGATGACTAGAAGGCTGAGATCTCATCGTTGTTGAAGGTTCTAGCATGCTCAAAGCAAGAGTACGTTGGGCAGATTCGATAGTCCCTGAAGGCTACTGATTGGTAGTCGAGTACTCTGGGCAGATTCGATAGTCCTAGGCACGGGTTTTGACGACGTGCGGAGTTATGTCTAGAACCGGGGTTTCCATTAGCCCTTGACGGACGGATGAAAGAATGAGCCGGTCATTTAATTAATGATGATATCGAAGCAATGATAACAGTGATAGCCAGAGTCATGGATGTTTGGTTGTATCGTCATTCGGTCTCAAGAGTGGTATTTTCTAGGTGCTTATCTGATCTTGGTTTAGGCCTTGGGGGTTTGTACTTGGAATGCATCACCCTTGACTCGAGTGATAATTGCTTTACTTTAAATTGTATGCTTTGCTATGTTTGCTTCTGCTTAGTGTGTGTTTGGGGGCTATCACTGTAGAAAGAGGAGTGGGAGGGTTGGATTCCTATTCCTTTTTCCTTTATGCTCTTTTGGTATGTTGTTGGTTAATTTACCGCTCACTAAGACTGTTGTCTAACTCAAGGCTTTATGTTTTAACTCTTATTGCCTTGGGCTGTTCGTCCATTTTGGGATGGGCAGACTAGGTAGCAGGTGACAGGTGCTGTTCTTGCTTTCCACGATGCTGATGACGAAGACGAGCTGGAGGATTGCATATTGTTTTCTTACTATATGTACTGGATGTTCCGCTGCTTGTATATTCTCTGAGTGTTATGTAGTGAGGCTTGATGTATTGACTATTCAGATGTTTGTATTCAACTATTATGAAGTTTTATCGATGAGATTCTATTCTGTGAAGCTTCACTATATATATATTCTATTGTATTTTGTCCATGCGCTGTGAGTAATACGATAGATTCTGCTGTTTTAATTTACCATGGTGATCGTCCATGGCTGCCTGGCACGCTTTACAGCGCACTATCTCTAGGTTCAGTGCAGGGGTCGTGGGCGGTCGTCACATTTGGTATCAGAGCATTGGTTAATCGATTTTACCCAACGCTCGTAGACGTAACTACGTATGAGAGACGTAATTGTATTTTGATGGATGATTACTATATATAATATAGTAGCTTAGAAAAGTTTGAGTCTTTTATGCACTTGTTTCTCAAGGTGTGCTAATCATTCCTTTTTATAGATATTAAGGATGAGTCAAAGAGGGAGACCAGCTGCTAGGGAAGGCCGTGCTGCTGAGGGGACTGCTGATTATGCAGCTGTTCGAAGCTATGATGACTTCGATCATGAGAAGGATACCAGTTCCGGGGATAGCAGTTGATGTTGGAGTTCAAGTCCAAACTCCGAAACCAGTGGATTTTGCTAAGTTGTGTAAAGACTATACTGCTCTTGGAGGGAAGGTTTTCTTGGGGACAGAATCAACCATTGAAGTCCAAAGGTGGATAGATGCTTGTAGAAGGATCTTTGGTGATTTGGGAATTGAGGATGCGACTAAGAGGAAGTTAGCATCAAGACAGCTTCAAGGGAGAGCTTCTGATTGGTGGAACTCTATCACCATTGATACTCCGGAGGAAGAGGTTACTTGGGAGCAATTCCAAGCCAGATTCGAAGCTAAGTTCATTTCTACTGCTCAGAAATCTGTTCTGTTCAAGAAATTTGTGGAGCTCAAGCAAGGTGGAAGACCAGTTCTTGAGTATGTTTCTGAGTTTGAAGCTTTGTCCAAGTATGCCCGGTCGTATATTGAATCTGCATACCAGAAGAATGAGAAGTTTGTGACAGGCTTCAACAGTTATCTTGGGAGGCAGTTGGTGGATCATTTGGACGATCCATTTGAGAAGCTAGTAGAGAAAGCTCTCAGGCACGAGAATCTGTTTCCTAAGGAAAGGTCTGTTGTTGCTGTGACCAAGGAAGAATCTAAACCACAGCAGGGTGGAAACAAGAAGAGGAAGCAGCAGCAACAAAAGGGTAAGGATGGCCAGAAGAAGCCAAAGGGCGAAGTGACCTGCAACAATTGTCAGCAGAAGGGCCATTTCTCCAGGGATTGCAAGAATTCGAAGGTGCTGGTGAAGTGCCACAACTGTGACAAGCCGGGCATGTCAAGAGGAATTGTCCAGAACCGCGGAAGGACAAGCAGATTGTGCAAGCTTATGCTTTGGGAGCTGTTCCATCATCCTCAAAAGCTCCTACCGTTGAAGAGAAAGGAAAGAGTGTGGTGGTTCAAGGTACTCTTTCCATATGTGGTGTTCCAGTAAGAGTTCTATTTGATACTGGGGCGTCGCATTCTTTTGTTTGTAGTGAACTTGTAGGCCGGTTGGGTTTAGAACCGGATATCGTTGATAGGCCATTGGTTGTGACTAATCCAGTTGGGGGTTCGTCTTGTTTGTGTATGCTATGCCGTGGTCTGATTGTATCGAGTCATGATTGCTCTTTTGTTTGTGATTGTTTTGTTCTGAACTTTGCGGGGTTCGAAATTATTTTGGGTATGGACTGGCTTAGGAAGTATGCAGCAAAGGTTGATTTTGATAGGTTGGAGGTGACAGTCGAGAATGTGGAGGGGCGAAAGATTGTGATACGATGTAAGCATGAAGAAGGCGTCTTCATGAGCTTCATGTATTCGCTGGTTGTTCCACCGGATGGACTGTCATCTGTGCCAATCGCTAATGGATTTGAGGATCTCTTTGACGAGGTCAAAGGGTTACCGCCGCATAGAGAGATCGAGTTTCGTATAGATCTAGTTGAAGGAGCCAGACCTGTTGTGATGCCTCTTAGGCGGATGGCGCCTAGGGAACAGCAGGAGTTGAAGGTGCAGGTTGATGACCTTTTACAGAAAGGATTCATTCGGCGTAGTGTGTCCGAATGGGGTGCACCAGTTGTGTTTGCAACCAAAGCAGATGGATCGTTGAGGTTGTGTGTGGATTATCGTGAGCTGAATAAAGTGACTAAAAAGAACAAGTATCCATTGTCGAGAATAGATGACTTGTTTGATCAGCTTCACGAAGCTAAGGTGTTTTCTCAGATGGATTTAGCAACGGGATTTCACCAGTTAAGAGTGGCCAAGGATAGTGTGCCAAAGACTGCTTTCAGGACACCATCCGGTTTCTTTGAGTGGCTGGTAATGCCGTTTGGATTGACTAATGCGCCAGCATATTTTGTGGATCTTATGAATAGAGTGTTCAGAGATCAGTTGAGCAAGTTCGTACTTGTGTTCGTGGATGATATTTTGATTTATTCCAGAACTGAAGAAGAGCACAAGACGCACTTGCGTATTGTTTTGGAAATCTTGCAGAAACATCAGCTGAAGGCTAAGTTTTTGAAGTGTCACTTCTGGAAGAGTGAAGTGAGGTTCTTAGGCCATGTTATCTCTGGAAATGGAATAGCGGTTGATCCCGCCAAGGTGGCAGCAATCCAGGATTGGGTTAGACCTAAGAATGCATCGGATGTGAGAAGTTTTCTTGGATTAGCAGGATAGTATCGTCGATTTATCAAAGACTTCTCCAAGGTGGCTGCACCATTGACAGGATTGACGAAAAAGAACCAAGTATTTAGATGGGATGCTAAGTGTGAGCAAGCTTTCGGAATCCTGAAAGAGTGACTAACAAGTGCTCCTGTTTTGACTATTCCAAGTGGAAACGAAGAGATGGTGGTTTACACCGACGCATGTGGTACTGGACTTGGAGCAGTGCTGATGCAGAAGAGTAAAGTTGTTGCATATGCAAGTCGACAACTGAAGCCGCATGAAAGGAATTACCCGACTCATGATTTAGAGTTGGCAACGATTGTATTTGCTCTGAAGATGTGGAGACATTACCTATTGGGAGTTCGATTCGAGCTGTTTACGGATCATAAGTCGTTGAAGTATCTTTTCTCCCAAAAGGATTTGAATCTTCGGCAGCAACGATGGCTATAGTTTTTGGCATCATATGATTTTGGTATAGCCTATACTCCGGGAAAGGGTAACGCAGTGGCAGATGCGTTAAGTCGAAGACATGCAGGATTGGGAGCCATGTTTTCAGAATGGAAGAGCCTCGAGTATTTAGCTGGATTTGACTTCAGGCCCAGATGTGAATTGGAACCTGAGATGTTGGCAAACTTATCAATAAGACCTGTTGAGTCAAGATTTTTATAGAGTTTTGATTTCTGACAAAGGGATAAGCCGTGATCGACAAAAAGAAGTTATTCATTGTTTTAAAGAGACACAAAGAGCTCCATACATTAGAGGTTGATTATTTGGTATGTTGGTAATATTAGTTATGTTAAAATCTATCCTCAAAATAATCATGTATCTCAAAAGAATCGATGTATAAACGTTTTGGATGACAGCGCACATTCACTGTGCAATTTAACAGCGACCGGTCGACCGGTCCAAAACCAGGCGGTCGACCGTTCCTGTGTAAATTGCACAATAAACGTGCACACATGCACATAACGTCTATATATTTGAAATTTTCGTCTACTGGTCATTTTTGACCTGTCGACCGTTTTTAAACAGAAAGCAACCTTTCCCAAAAGACACTTCTTTCTTCAATGGTTGCTTCTCTTTCCTTTCATCAATGATCACATCTTTTAATGGCTACTCTTCACAAAGAGTTACAACCATTTATTCTCTATATAAACATATCTAAATCATTGATTGAAATACAACAATTCTTTGCTTTAAAATTCTGATCTTAATTTCTAAATACTCTTGCATTCAAAAAGCTTTCTACTTCAAAATTGCTTATTGAATCATTGAAATTATTTCATATCTTTTGATTCAAATAAGTAATATACTTCCTTCAATCTTCATAAACATCATTCACATATTTTGAGGATAAGATTATAGGAAGGGTGTACTACAAGTGACAAATCAGTGTTGTTAAGAGCACAAGTTGTCAACGACAATTGTATTTATTTTTGTTGAAGTCCTCGGTGTTGTAAGAGGCACGAAATCCCGTTCGGCTGTTCGGGTGTTATAAACCTGTTCCTCCGGGTGAAGCGAGGTAGTTGGTAGTGAAAATCCAGATAGGAGTCTGGGACTGGACGTAGGACGGGAGGTCCGAACCAGTATAAAAATCCCTGGTGTGATTTTACTGTTTACTGCATTTACTATTCTATATCTGTGAATTGCTATATAGTTAGTTTATTGAATATTTACTTATATAGCAATTGTAAATAACATTCCGCATATATTAGTCCATATTACACGATCCGTAATTAGTGTGCACAAGCGGTCCAAAACCAGGCGGTCGACCGTTCCTGTGTAAATTGCACAATAAACGTGTAATTAGCAATTGAAGAAGCTAATGACCTTTCCATCATGAAGCCAGATGAATTGATAGGAAATTTAATGTCCTATGAAGCAAATTTGCAGGCTAGAAAAGAACAGAAAGAAGAGAAGAAAAATGTAGCATTTCATGCTGAGAAAGATGAAAATGAATCAGATTCTGAAGATGAAGATTTGGCATTCATTGCAAAAGGATTCAAAAAATTCCTAAAATATCGAAAAGCCAGTCGTTACAACAAAAGGAAACCTGGATCAAACAAACCATCTTCATCAACTATAGAATGTTTCAACTGTCACAAAAAGGGGCACATGCAGAAGGATTGTCCAGAACAGAAGAAGAAGTCAGAAAATGATAAATTCAAACATAAGAAGGACAAGTCAAAGAAACGAGCCTTCTCAGTAACATGGGATGATTCAGACTCATCCTCATCTGAAAGTGAAAGTGATCAGGAAAATGAACAAGCTAATGTTTGTTTTATGGCAACAGAAGATGAGGTACAAATTCCTACATTTGATGAATTACTTGATATAAATTCTGAGTTGATAGTCAAATATAAAGACATAAAACGTCAATTAAAAGTAGCCAAAGCAGATTTGATTAGAGCAGAGTTTGAACGAGATATGTTAAAAGACGAGAAGAAAATATTAGAAGAAGAACTTGAAAAACTTCAAGAATCATCATCTAATGTTGACTCTCAATTATCTCTTTTGAGTCAAGAAATTGAAACTCAAAAAGAGAAAAATGATGCTCTCGCTACTGAAAATCATGAGCTTAAGGCAAAAGTCAAAAATCTGGACCTAGAAAAGGCGAGCTTACAAACTAAGTTAGATGACATAACTCAAAATGTTTCTAACTTTAACAAAGGTCGAGAAAATTTGACAAAAATCATTGAAAGTTCACAATCTGTTTCAAATAAACAAGGTTTGGGATATAGGAAACCAGAAACCAAGAAACATCTTGGTAATGGAAGGAAAAAGAAAATACAAAAGACTGGAGCTAAGAAAAATCTTAGTTTATTATATTCCAAACCAAAACCAGTTGTGAAATTTCAGAAGAAAAATGTCAAGACTATCAAAATATGGGTTCCTAAAACAAATAACAATTTGATTAGGAATAAATATATTCAGAATTTCATGAATACTGTGCATTTTAATACTAATTATGTATATAAAGGGGATACCGGACCCGTATGGGTTTGGATTCCTAAGATCTAACTCTTAGGACCCCATAAAGAGTGGGTACCATGGTCTTAATCATATTTTTTGCAGGTCCCACTTAAGAAAAGAGGAAAATGGATATTCTGGTTGATACATTCCTATATTATTCCATTATCTATTACTCCTTTTTGTCGATGACAAAGGGGGAGAAAGATCTAACAATTATTTCCAGGAATATATATATATATATAAAAAATACAGACAAAATCTCAGGGAGATCACATATTCAGGGGGAGATTCAGAACTTCAGATATATGTTGTCATCAATCAAAAAGGGGGAGAATGTTGAGTCAAGATTTTTATAGAGTTTTGATTTCTGACAAAGGGATAAGCCGTGATCGACAAAAAGAAGTTATTCATTGTTTTAAAGAGACACAAAGAGCTCCATACATTAGAGGTTGATTATTTGGTATGTTAGTAGTGTTATTTATGTTAAAATCTATCCTCAAATAATCTCATACCTTCAATCTTTGAATATAAATGTATATATGTATGAGTGCACATTAACTGTGCAGTCTGGGCTAAACCGGTCGACCGGTTTAAAACAAGGTGGTCGACCGTTTTTGCCCAGAATGCACAGATAACGTGCACAAGTGTACATAACGTATATATATTCAAATTCCTGTCTACTGGTCCATTTTGACCTGTCGACCGTTTTCAAACAGAAAGCAACCTTTCGTACAGACACTTCCTTTTCTTCAACGGTTGCTTCTCCTTCTCTTCACCAATGATCATGACCTTTGTTTGTACCTTTTCACAAAAGGTTACAACTGTTTATTTCTTATATAAACATCATGAAATCATTATTTCAATTAACCAATTCTATTATTCTAATCTCTATTCTATTGATCTCTGTCTTGAACTCTCAAACATTTCAATTGCTTATTGAATCATTGAAATTATTTCATATCTTTTGATTCAATTAAGTAATATACTTCCTTCAATCTTCACAAACATCATTCACATACTTTGAGGATAAGATTATAGGAAGGGTGTACTACAAGTGACAAATCAGTGTTGTTAAGAGCACAAGTTGTCAACGACAATTGTATTTATTTTTGTTGAAGTCCTCGGTGTTGTAAGAGGCACGAAATCCCGTTCGGCTGTTCGGGTGTTATAAACCTGTTCCTCCGGGTGAAGCGAGGTAGTTGGTAGTGAAATCCAGATAGAAGTCTGGGACTGGACGTAGGACGGGAGGTCCGAACCAGTATAAAAATCCCTGGTGTGATTTTTACTGTTTACTGCATTTACCATTCTATATCTGTGAATTGCTATATAGTTAGTTTATTGAATATTTACTTATATAGCAATTGTATATAACATTCCGCATATATTAGTCCATATTACACGATCCACAATTAGTGTGCACAAACATACACACTTTCAAGACCGACTCTTGTGGAAAGAATTGGCGAGAGCCAAAAGCGAGACGATAAGCTTGTCAAGATTATCCGTGATTTGGAATCTGGATTGGACCCAGAAAAGGATAAAGGATTCGAGGTCGATCGAGAAGGTTGGCTTCAGAAGCAAGGACGACTAGTTATTCCCGATATAGATGAATTGAGAAGTGAAGTTCTGAAGGAAAGTCATCACTCGAAGTTGACAATTCATCCAGGTGGAAACAAGATGTATCGGGATATGAAGAGAACCTATTACTGGGAAGGTATGAAGAAGGATGTTGGAAATTTTATTTCCAAATGTATGAACTGCCAGTTGGTAAAAGCCGAGCAGAAGAAGCCAAGTGGATTGCTTCAACCATTAGAAGTTCCTACATGGAAGTGGGAGCAAATATCGATGGATTTTATTGATGGACTACCTAGAACAAGAACGGGAAATGAAGGAATTTGGGTCATTGTAGATCGTCTGACTAAGAGTGCAAGATTCATTCCTGTTCGATCGACTAGGACTGCATCAAAGTTGGCTGAGTTGTATGTTAAGTGGATAGTTCGATTCCATGGTATTCCAAAGAGTATAGTGAGCGATCGAGACCCATTGTTCACTAGTGGATTTTGGAAGAGCTTCCAGGAGGTTTTGGGAACCGAGTTGTGTTTAAGTACAGCTTATCACCCTCAAACAGATGGTCAGACCGAGAGAGTCAACCGAGTTTTGGAAGATCTCCTCAGAGCTTGTGTTTTAGATTTCGAAGGATCATGGGAAGATCACCTTCATTTGGTGGAATTTTCGTATAATAACAGTTACCAGTCAAGCATTGGTATGGCACCGTATGAGGCCTTGTATGGAAGACCGTGTAACTCTCCGACATGTTGGTTAGAAACAGGAGAAAAGCCGATACTTGGTCCAGAGATGATTCGACAGACTTCGGATTGCATAGAGATCATTCGGCAACGAATGAAGGCAGCCCAAGACCGGCAGAAAAGTTATGCCGATAAACGTCATAAGGATTTAGAATTCGACGTAGGTGATATGGTTTTTGTGAAGATTTCTCCACTAAAGAATGTTATTCGATTCAGGAAGAAAGGGAAATTGACTCCGAGATTTGTTGGACCATTACCGATCATCGAGCGAATTGGAAAGCTCGCCTACAGATTGGAGTTACCAGAGAAGATGTCGGGTGTGCACAATGTTTTTCATGTACCGTATCTACGGAAGTATGTGCACGACTCGAATACAGTGGTTTCTGCTGATAGCTGTGAAGATTTCGAAGTTGATCCAGTCCATAAGAGACCTCGTAAGCCACTTCGTGTTGTGGAAACCGACACGAAACAGCTTAGGAGGAAGGTAGTTAAGTTGCTCAAGATACAATGGAGTGATGATGATAACGACTGTACATGGGAGGTGGAAGAGAGGATGAAGGCAGCTCATCCTGAACTCTTCAAGGTATGGCCCTAAGGTGTCGTGTCATCTAACGACATTGTAACTTGTTCTAGTTTTAGAATTCTGCATGCTAAGCTAGAATTGGATGCATGGTTTGTTGATTGGTATGGATGGTAGGCATGTATAATAGTCTTTGATTGCTCTGTTTGTTTGGAATTTCGGGGGCGAAATTCCTAAGGGGGAGAGAATGTAACGACCCGTATTTTTACGGATCGAAACATCGTAAAACAGTTATCATTTGGTTGCATTGTTGATAAGTCATCCATAGTCTAAGTCCTAGGTCGTAGAGTTGTTAGGTCAGAGTAGACGACCTAAGACAGTGGAGCGACCTAAGGATTTTGGGGATAGGTTGTATAAGAGATAAGTCGTAGGGTGGCTTAGGCCGTGGGGTAGGTTAGGTCGGAGGAGCGACTTAAGAGGTTGGAGCGACCTAAGAGAGTGAGCGACCTATATGAGTTAGCAACCTATAGGAAGTTGGCGACCTAAGAATTGGAGCGACCTATAGGAGTTAGCGACCTATAGGAGTTAGCGACCTAAGGAAGTAGCGACCTAAGAGTTAGCGGCAACGACCTATTAGTTAGCGTAGTTAGGTCGTTAGATGACCTAAGGTGTTAAGTCGTATCCTAGCTAAGTTAGTTAGGTCGTGAGCTTCTGTGTTGAGTTAGGTCGTAGGCGACCTAAGTTAGTTAGGTCGTGAGCTTCTGTGTGTGTTAGGTCGCGTGTGTGTTAGGTCGTAGGTCGCATGGAAGCGCATGTGTTAGGTCGTTAGGTCGTAGAAGCGCGCATCTGTTAGGTCATAGGTTGGAGTTTTCACTAGGTCGCATAGAGGCTGGAATTGTTAGGTCGTGGGTTTTTAGGTCGTGAACGACCTAAGAGCGAACGACCAAAGGTGAAATCAGCCTATAAATAGGAGGGTTCTTCTTCATTTTTGGGATCCGGATTTTGAAGCGACGAATTGCTGCCATTTTGAGAGCTCGAGTTCTACACTTCTTCACTTCTTTTCTCCACTTTAATCTTGTGATTCCTTCCATCCAAATCGAAGATCAAATCGAAGATCCAAGAGCTTAGATTGAAGATCTACATCCATCGAAGAGAGATTTCATCGTTTGAAGCGGATTTGTGATAGATCGAGTTAGATCTTTCGCTGTCCAGATCTAAAGTGGGTTGTTTTTGAGGTGTTTAGGTGATTTGGTGAGTGGTGATTATCTCTCACACGGATCCAAAGGAGTATATCGGATCGTTGGCTTGATTTTGTGTAAAGTAGTGATTTTCATGCATTTTTGTAAACTTAAGTATAGATCCATTGTTCATGATGATTTTACATCCATTTTACTACATGTTAACCTATGCAAGTTCATTCATCAAAATTATAGAGATATTGCTCATGATTTCATGCTTGTTAGACTTTAGACTCTTTATTTACGAAATTGCCATTATTGTTATAATTGTTCATTAGATCATATTTGAATGCTTGATTACTTGGATTAATGTTTGACTTGATTGATTGCTATGAATTAGTTGATTGATGATTTGATTTGGACAAGATGGTCGAAGATGATTCAAAAGCTAAGGGAAAGGCTCTTGAATTGGAAAAGCTGCTCGTGGCATATGTAGCGGATGATGAAGCTCATATGGATAGATTTGATGATGATGATGTTGAGATGAGGCTTTGCTAGGATGTGATGAAGCGAGGCATGATATGAGATAGTCTTGGTCTAATCCAGACGGGATCATTCCAAGCATGTTGATAACTCGGTGAAATGGTTCGAGTTTGAGGATAATGGTTTGCTCGAGAAGCGCTTGAGCTAGTATGGAAATAGTCGTCGAGGAGGATGACTAGAAGGCTGAGATCTCATCGTTGTTGAAGGTTCTAGCATGCTCAAAGCAAGAGTACGTTGGGCAGATTCGATAGTCCCTGAAGGCTACTGATTGGTAGTCGAGTACTCTGGGCAGATTCGATAGTCCTAGGCACGGGTTTTGACGACGTGCGGAGTTATGTCTAGAACCGGGGTTTTCATTAGCCCTTGACGGACGGATGAAAGAATGAGCCGGTCATTCAATTAACGATGATATCGAAGCAATGATAACAGTGATAGCCAGAGTCATGGATGTTTGGTTGTATCGTCATTCGGTCTCAAGAGTGGTATTTTCTGGGTGCTTCTGATCTTGGTTTAGGCCTTGGGGGTTTGTACTTGGAAAGCATCACCCTTGACTCGAGTGATAATTGCTTTACTTTAAATTGTATGCTTTGCTATGTTTGCTTCTGCTTAGTGTGTGTCTGGGGGCTATCACTGTAGAAAGAGGAGGAGTGGGAGGGTTGGATTCCTATTCCTTTTTCCTTTATGCTCTTTTGGTATGTTGTCACTACACCACAAAGGCTAATTAGGCAGTGCTTAGGGCCGTATCAAAAGTCATTAGGCACGGCCATAAGCCGTATCAAAAATAAGCGTGTTTAACCATTAGATACGGCCCATGGCCGTATCTAACTATCCAATTAGATACGGCCATGGACCGTATCTACTTGTCGAATTAGATACGGCCATGGGCCGTATCTAATTGGAGATTTAGATACGGTCATGGGCCGTATCTATTTCGACAAGTAGATACGGTCCATGGCCGTATCTAATTGGATAGTTAGATACGGCCATGGACCGTATCTACTTGGATTGTTAGATACAGCCATGGACCGTATCTAATTGGATAGTTAGATACAGCCATGGACGTATCTAACTTGAGAAATAGATACGGCCCAAGGCCGTATTTTCCCATTAGATACGGCCCAAGGCCGTATTATCTAACGTTGACTCATCAAAAGTTAAGGAACAAGTAGCATCTGATATAAGAGCAAATGCACTATCAAATAATGCGAAGGAACTTGTGGTAAAATATCAACGCAATATATAACAATGCAATAACATAAGAAATGAAAAGAAGTGCAATTAAGAGTAATCAACTAGCATAGCATCATTATGATATTCCTGAAGGTTTCAGAGAAGTGCTTCATATCAAAATAACTGACATACAGTTATTACATCAGATTGCTTAAATTGCAATTTAAACCATAATAATGTTGTTAATCCCGTGCAGGTCCCTATTGAAGTAACGAGGCCTGATAATCAGCCTGAGAGTATCCAAACAGCTTCTCAAACCTCTAACTTACTCACTACTTCACCTGCAAGCAACATTGAAGGGGACAAGTTAGTGAATGTCAATGATAAATGACATGAGATCATATCGGCAGAAAGCCCAGAGCTAATCAAAACTAAAAAACTTTCAAATGGAGGCTCAGGTTGTTTCTGGGATTGAGGTCATTTGCCGCAACTTAAGGATGACTGAATTGGCAATAGAGTGATTCTTTTAATTTCTCTTTTTAATATATATAAAACTGAATGAATGAATCATGGTTTATTGGTTTATTTACGCTCCTGACTGTCATTTTTTCTTTTTAGTTGATTTTGGTGGTAGATTTTAGGATTTTTCTTTCATCTCCTTCTTTTCTTGTTTATTTCTTATTTACATTAACATGTCTGCATCACAAATATTTGCTCATGAATATATCAGGGGTTTTAAGGGCAGTGGGAAAATGAGCACCGTAGTTGATTTACAAAAGAAAATCAATAGCATTAACAGATTTTATCACACACGATACGAAAGAAAGGGTTTCCTTAAGAAATGGATAACATTAACTGGAACCATGCTTCATTCATCTTCCATTTAAAATATGGAGGGAAAGCTTAAGGAAACAATAATGATGTAGGACGAGTATCCTCGTGTTTCTTTAAACAAATTATGAAATCTGAGTTTGATGTTATTCATCTCATGTATGCTAGTGGCTTTCAGTTTTGAAAAAAGCTGATGTTATGTGTGCGTTAGACTTGAAAAATGTATTTAGAAACACTAAAAACTTTTTAAAGTCCCAGGGCTGCAACTCAACAGTCAAAAACCAAAGATATATTTCAGCAAGGCATAAATAAGAAATATGTGATGTGTTAGGGTTTAATTAATTTGGAAATTACTAATATTTGCCTAGTTTTTTACTCTGTAACACTTCTGCGAAACTTAACGGAAACATAAAAATATTTGTACCGGGTTTTTGGTTAGCCAGCTTGATTTGAAGATTATTTCGACTATGTTTCTGCTTGAATCCTCCGATCCCAGTTCTGATACTGCGGGATATTTATTTCATTGTTACGGAATCAGTGGTCGTTTTAAGTACAGAAATAGTATTTATATCTGAATTTGTGTTTGTCAAACTGAAAATCAGAAACATAAATTTAATAGGTATCACATATTAAATTATAGAAATAACTCTTGGAATTCTTCCATTTTAAGAAGATTGAATTTCTTTAATTCTAGCAAATTCTTTTTTAGTTTATGCTCATTCAACTTTATAACTCTGTTTCAAAGAATCCAGTATATTTAGAAATTGCTAATATGATAGCAATATCTATTGAAAATATGCAGTTAATTGTGCCATATTCACTTATTCATCAAATAAAAATAAAAATGCAGGTCCACAATTGATATCAATTTATGTATGTTCTTTTATGATAAAAAAATGATAATTATTATAAACTAAAATAAATAATCAATAAATGGAAACTTGTGAGAAAGCATCTCAAAACTAAATCATTTGACATTCCAATCCTTTTCCCAGGAGAGGCTTGCTTTGGCCACTAGCTTATACGTGTGTCTTTTAAGTCGCATCTACGTGTTCTTTCTATATCAGCAAAAGAAAAAGGAGCAAATGACAAACGAGCATAATTACTTCGGGAACATTTCAAAACTTGTGAGAAAGCTTATCTAATTTTCTTTTGCCAACCCCATTCATGTTAGTGCAATTCAATGGCTAGCCAAGGTATCCTTGCACCATACTTGTAAGAAAGATATATTGGATATGGACATACACTTTGCTACTAAGGAATGACATGTTAAAGATAAATAATTTTTGGATGAGTTCACATACCTGCTAAAGATATCGAATCATAATCTTCGGATGGCACACATACCCACCCACTCCAACATCAACAAAGGTCTCTGCAAATTGATGATTTATTTTGTTGGTTCTCTCATCTGGTAGCAGTATATTGTCCAAAACCAATTTTTCATGAGTGGATGGTACAGATTTCCCATGGATTTTGGACGATGTAGAATCTCGACATACAGTACCTATTGCAATAAAATTTATTGTCTAAATCTATCCAACAAAATAACTGCATCGAAAACAAGTAAGAATAAAAAGCAACTAATAAATACCTGTTGCTATTATGTCTAGATCAGAGTTGAGGATTTCACATTTTTGATTGTTCACCACATTGGTCGTATCCTGGGAATGAGAAACAACGAATTTAGAAGCATTGGGTTGTGTGTTGCGTTCTCCTTATTCTATGTTTCCCACCATGTTGATCAGAAGCTCCATTTACCCAGACAAATTTCCTACTGTACTCTCCAAATTTCCCATCGTACCCTCCAAACTTCCCATCCTCATTTTCAACTCAGCATTGTCTCCACAAACATGTTTCAATCGTTTATGTGCAATAGCAGAAGCCTTAATATTAGTCTTTGGTATGACGGTCCCAACACCGCGGCTCCTACCCCTTGTATCCTTTCCCATCACTTGTGATACGATATCTTCATCCACTGCCAATTTTTCTTCATCACTATCAGTGATCTTTTCCTTCAATTTCGCAATTTGATCCTGAGATTGCATAATACTTATATGGACACATAGTGCATAAAAGAAAGAAAATTGCTCATGTTTAACTTTAGGAATAAAAATAACTTATGAAGTACAAAGAATTGATATCTGATATGCTACCATCTTTTTTCGTGTGCGTCTTCTCCCATACATGACGACGGTTGATATTTGCAGATGGATTTGCAACGATCTGCAATATATAAAATATGTTAGTTGTGATTTTTATCATTTTGAAAAAAAATATGAATATAACTTACCATTTCGTGTTCTATTCTAGCGTGACTTTTACGGCCTGTATGGTGAGCATAACTAAGCAATGATCTATTTTTTTTGGCTAACTCCCTTCTTCCGCTCGCTTTAGGCGTTGCTTCATTTTTTATGAACTCGTTCCAATCTTCTTGAGCAATTGTAGGTGGACAATTTTTCATTCGTTCTTCGTCATTGTCGAAAGTGTCATAAAAACTTGCTCTCAAGTTTTTTTTGTGTCTCCTAAAAGCCTCGGACATTCTTTTTAAAAATATTTCCTTTGAAAGCGGGTCGAGCGCATACATTTTCTGCAAAATTAAAATACATAAACAAGTTAATCAGTTCTATCAGACTTAAAACGGGTTTCAGTAACCGACTGCATACATTGCAAATAGAGTGACTGACCATAAATATTTTTTAAATATCGCCAGAAATGAATCAAAGTAAAAACTTACCACCAATTGGTTCCAAACATCATCCTTATATGTACCGGGTACTTTGTTCCAACTTATGTATGATATCGGCACATGAGCTCTTACTAGTTTACCCAGCATAGTGGCGATTTTTCCAGCGTTTTCTGAGACTGGAATACCAAATAAGTTTTGATCAACTATTTTTTCTTCTGAACATGATGAATGTGATGATGTTGGATTTTGTGACATAACTGTAAAATGCTGGATTTTCTGAATACCAAATAAGTTTTGATCAACTCAGCTGCCCTGAAATAAAAATGAAATCAACATCACTGTAAATTTTAATTTAGATTCCACGTTTAGTTTGGTTCAATGATATCTCAAACTCCTACTACCCCAAGGAATAGGAATTCAAACGAGAAATGAAGCATTTAACAATTCATCAGTTAACAAATGGTTTTGGTAAGGTCTTCTAATTTTTCATTATCTTCAAAAGCCGATTGATAGACGGTAGGAAACTCAATGTCATCCACATTTGTAGTCAACCGTTTTGGTGTATGCAAAACCACAGACCAACCGTTATTTTTTAAATCTGTTGAGTAGAACACTTGACTCGCTTCTGATGCAAGAATAAATGGCTCATCATTCACGCTATCTTTGCTCTTCAATTTCCCTAAATTAACCATGATCAAGTTTGAAACAGGATCTATTTTGCAACCATTGATCTTATCCTCGACCTTTACCCAATCACAATAAAAAACTGTTTGTTTGAAGTCAGTGTAATCCAACTCAAGTATCTGCTGAATGACTCCGTAATACGTTGTTTCTGCTTCCTTATAATTTTTATCTTTACCACTCGCTCTAAATTTTGTAATTGCTTTCATGCATACACCGCTTTCTTGTGTTACCATACGATTTTCGTACATTTTCGTGGAAAATAAAAAACCATTCACTTGGTACTTAGTATAACTAAGCGCCGTGAACTTCGGCCCATGCACTAGACGCCAGAGAGTTGGATCAACATCGATGCACTTCAACAACTACATAAAATACAATAAATAAAACAAAACATGGTCACGAAGGTGTATTGCCAACTTATAAACACGTGAACTACTTAAGATGCTGTAATACCTCGTTGCGTAACCATAGAGTAAAACTTTGAACGACTTCGACAGTTGTACCTCTGCCTCGTGATTGAAATCTAGTACTTTTCGCATAGGAGTTATACCTCCTACGGAAAACACATATCAAACCGAATACATAAATTGAATTAAAAAAATGGAAATTCAAAACAAAGGTGTGAACTTACTTCTTCCATTCATCCAATCCATCGTACTTATTAAGGACCCATCTACGTACTTGTTCAAACTGCACTTGGGTTAACGTTATATCTTTACCATTATCTAAAGGTATCTCACCAGCAAACTCATCGTCCTCGTCTAAAAACGCTTCGCGGGTATGTTTATGATTGCCATCACCTCCGTTTGGCATATATTCCATGCAGTAAAGGCTAGCTTCTTGTACGATATATCCTTCTGCAATACAACCTTCAATGTATCTTTTGTTGCGCACATATCCTTTATATGTTTTCATCAACCTGTGAATGTGATCAATCATATATTGTACATAATAGCTATTTCTATCGAATAATAATGTACATAACTGAAATTAGTTATTTACCGTTCAAAGGGATACATCCATCTATATCTGACAGGACCACAAATTAATGCTTCATCGGCTAAATGAACCATAAGATGGATACTGATATCAAAAAATGCAGGTGGAAAATGTTTTTCAAAAACACACATTGCTTCTACCAAACTAGCCTTTGCTTTTATAAGGTGTTCCCTATTGATCACCTTTGAGCACAAAATGTTAAAGAATAGAATAATACGATGAATAGCATTTCGCAGATCCTTATGTTGTGGATAAGAATGTTGAAGCAATACCGGAAGCAAATGTTGCATTATGACGTGGTAATCATGTGACTTCATATTTCTTAGTTTGGGAGGATTGATGCTCACATTGTTGTGGAAGTTTGAAGAGAATTTGTTGGGCACTTTCAGGTTTTTCAAAACGGTGCAAAACCGTATCTTTTCTTCTTTGCTCAAAGTGAAAGGTTCCTTTGGTATGATTATTTTATTTGTTTCAGGATCTTCCATCACCCACAACTTTTGTTTTATACCCATGATTTTCAAATCCTTGCATGCATTGATGCCATCTTTTGATTATCTTTATGGTCCATAATGGTGCTGATGAGATGCTCTGTGACATTTTTCTCCGTATGCATAACATCAATATTATGGCGAATCATATTTGCTTTCCAATATGGTAAATCAAAAAAGATAGACCTCCTGTACCATGCAGAAACATTGTCAACTTCTTCGTAAATTGACTTTTTCCGTTTTCGACTAATTTCTTCTTTGTGTTTACCAACTTTCATTTTGATATTCGCTACTTTCTTTTCAACTTCAAAACCAGTCAATGTCCGTTTAGGATGTTGAAATTCTTGTTCGTTGTTGAAATTTGTCTTGTCGTATCGAAACTTGTGTTCTTTAGGAAGAAACATTCGATGTCCCATGTAACACACCTTCTTACTCTCAGGAAGATGATAAGAACAAGTGTTTTCCCCACAAACCGGACATGCAAAATAACCGTGAGTTGTACATCCCGATAAAGTCCCAAGAGCAGGGTGATCATGGATTGCCCACAACACCCTAGCTCTCATTGTGAATTCGGATTTATTTAATGAATCATATGTAATGACTCCTTCCCATAACTGCTTTAACTCGTCTATCAACGGCTGTAAATAAACATCAATATCCTTCCCTGGTTGTTTTGGCCCAGAAATCAACAATGTTAACATTGAAAACTCTTGTTTCATGCACATAGACGGTGGAAGATTATATGGTACTACAATTACTGACCAACAACTGTAAGGGTTAGATAGAGAAGCATGTGGACAGAAACCATCTGTTGCTATTCCAAGTGTGACATTTCGTGGCTCGACAGCAAACGTTTGGTCAAAAATCCACGGCTTTCCATTGAGAAGTGTCACATGGATGACGCATTACGGTTGGATCAGACTTGGCACGACCATGCCAGGTCATCGCATCTGCTATCCATGGTACACTATACAATCTTTTCAATCTAGAAATTAAAGGAAAATGTCTTAATGTCTTTCGAGGTACTTTGATGCCTTTTCTTTCTTCGTTGAATGATGTCATATATCTTGGTTCGTTGCAATTTGTACACGAAACTCTATTCGCATCATCTTTCGAGTATAATATGCAATCATTGATGCATGTATCATAAGTTTTGTAATTCATCCCAACTTGCTTAATTAACTTCTTCACGTCGGAGTACTTTGTCGGTAGCGTGTTACCTTCGGGGAGTAACTCCTTTATTAGTTCGAGGAGTGCAGTCACACCATTATTTGAAAAGCCGTATTGGGTCTTCAAGCTATTCAGTTTCACAATGGTATACAGCTTCGTCAACCCTTTTGAACATGAAGGATACAGTGGCTCTTTTGCGCTACCAAAAAGTGATTTATACTTCTTACTTTCATTGGCCTGCCAACTACCATCAACCGTAGACGGCTCTCTAACATTAGCATGATCAGACAATGGATTTTCAGGTTGAAAATGATGAAATCTATCTGCATCATTGACTAGATCTTCCATCATAATAGGTTCAGACTCGTCGATACTAGTGGCATGACTAACTGGTTGTTGTTTTTCCTTCTCTACCTTTTTCCCCATGAAAATACCATACGGTATATGATTGGATAAAACCCCATCTAAGCAAATGAAAATGAATGTCATCTAATTTGATCGTCTTCATATTTTTGCACCGAGTGCAAGGGCATAAATACACTCCTTTCTTACCACCATTTTCATCAACAAAACTAATAAACTTCTTCACCCCGTCTATATAGTATGTAGATCTTTGATCAGATTCATTTATCCACTTTTTGTCTATACTTAAAGACATATTGCCCTCCTATATCATATATATAAGTTAAATAAGAACAATTAGATCATACCTGACATTGCATGTTAAGAGTTAAGTGATGTGCTGTTTTTATTTTCCAATAAGAAGCAACCAGTTTTAAACCTACATTGCATGTTAACCTTAAGCTAAATCATCATCAAAGCAGTGGCAGTTGTGTGTGTTGATGATCATCTGTTTGTCTTTCGTTTTACAGGCAAATACTAACAAAGAAATTCAACAATTTTATTTATTTATTTATTTATTTATTTAGTGTTTATTTGCGTTTCACACCTAAAAATATGGTAAAATAGTTAATTATTTAGATTAGTCTGACAATGATGATATTCCAATAAAACTATAAATCATTTGTATTTTGCTTAATTTTCAGAAAAGTAAACTGTGGCTTCATGTATATTAATGTTTTGCTTTTTGTTTTTAATAATGCAAGTAATTTTTCCCCCATATTGTTATTAGATGATTATTTTTTCACTTCAAAAGCTACAACCAATGCTCTTTCTTTAGAAATCGTGTGATATAAAAATGGTAGAACCCCACGTATCTATGTTTTATTTGATTATCTTTCATTATTTTACATTCTAAGTTCATATGGATTTTTTCTTCCTGAATCTAGGTTTTATCACAAACATACAAAGTCATAGATCACGATTCAAACACATAAAGAAAAAGAAATGTACAGGTTTAAAATTAGTTTTCTATACTGCATAACAAACTCTATCCTAACAATTCAGTTCAGTTCCTTTAAAAAAAATCCTTCGCAAAACTTGTCTTATGCATAACACGCTAGTCTGTAAAAAAGAAAAAGAAAAAAAATAACCTACTTGTCTTGCAAGATTAATTAAGTTTATCTGTTTAAATATCAGTAAACACCCGCGCATTATGTTCTTGGGTTTCCAGCATAAATTTTTCTTTTTCAGTTAAATATGAAAGAAAATTTGACAGATATTCTTTCTCTGACTCAAATTTTTTTAGAAGTCTTCCACGATGGCAGCGCACAGAGTATTGTTCAAACTCAAGCTTCTTATAGACACCAAAATGGAAAAAGTGATATTTGCCAAAGAAGACACAGATTTTGTAGACATTCTTTTCAGTTTTATAAGCATGCCTCTTGGTTCAGTTATCATCATTGACAGCCTACAGTTGTTTTGGATTATTAATGGTGAAAGTGCATTGGTTATTGTTTACATCATTTCCTCATAACACCACAAAAGGAAAATATCCAAATAAAAAAATTAATATGGTTGGATGACAGAAGGCTTACAAAAATTGACATAAAATTTATGGTCCAGCAGAATTCAGCACTAATGACCTTCACAATAATTTAAATGTTAGCATAAAAAAATTTATCAATTAAAAGGCAAACTACAACAATTACTGTTGGTAAGTTTGTACAACTATATATTAAACATCTGTTCTATACCATGATGCTCTGTTCCCCAAGTTCTAACTCCCCTTATCTAAGAGTAATTATCATATAATTTCTTGATGTGCATTTTCTACTTGCAGTTATTAAATTTAACATTGAAAACCTGCACTTGCCACCTTATCATATATCACTCTCTCATTGGGAGAGTGCCCCTGCACTTGTATCTTTGCTGACAAGGCTGAGTCGCAAAATATATAATCATAATGGCAATCACCTAGCACTTTATTCGGAAAAGAGATTTTTTTTTCATGGAAGAATTAAATATATGGGCTTGCGTGTATAGACCACCATCGTTTGGGCTTTATATATTGACCCTCTATTTTTACGCCAATAGTTTGATTTTGTGACTAATCAATTAGTTGAATAAGATCAGAGATTATGATATTCCGGGAATTGAACCCACGTCATGGTAAAAGTCCGTCGGATACCCAAATCTTATTTTTATTTTCATTTAACCTTTTAATTCTATTATGTTGATTTTGCATATTGATCGCTATATTGTCTAGTTTGATAAATTGTTGCGTTATATATAGATCTGGCCATAGTTTAGTTCAACCAAACATTGGGTGTTCGACTATCTGTTTTTTAACTGCAATATACAGCTTATTAAAGGTTTATTTCATGGTAATGTAGCAACATTCTATCAATGCTATGTTTTGTGGAAGAACATGAACAGTGGCCATAACTTATTGTAATAAAAAGGAAAAATAAAAAAATGATTGAATCATTCTGGTCATATATTTATAACATGCATAAAATGTTTATTCGTTTGATTTATGAATTTATTTCTAAATCTAGGTTAATATGGTGATGTATACCAATAGGAAATATTACAATTTCAAGTAAATGTTCTGTGCACTGCATGTCCCATTTGCATTTGTGAATGCTCTTTGCTATATCAAAGTGTAATTAATACAAGTTTTTTTTAAATAATAATAATAATAATAATAATGCGCACACACACATAATTTATATTCTATTATTTATATATATCTGTTTCTTGCTATACTTACAAAATTTATGTAGAAATTTTTTTTTTTGCTACACCAAACTGTTTTCAAAAAATTTGCCATTACAACGGCGCTATTTTATAGCACCGGAGTAATGTCTATGCATTACCCCTCTCCTGATACTTGGCTTGCGCCATTAACACTAATTTTATCCACTTATACAACAATATCAAAACCATATACAATGTCAGAACCATATACAATATTAGCACCAAGCTGTAAATTATGCAAGGATAAAAAAATCCAATCATATTGAACCTCTACCAAGTTACATGGTTAATCTACGACTTTATTGAAGAAGCCACTTGGTTTTGTTATAATGAATACACCAACGAATTTTTACTTCAAGAACGACTGGGACAGTACATTTGATTGTAAATTCATCTTTTCAAGATATTAAACACTTAAAGAAAGATCAATCATTGCAAGAAGAACTAATTTTTACTGCACAAATATTATTAGGAGTCGCACATCTATTCCCATTAAGTTCGTACTTTAACATCCATGTTCATCTAAAATAAAATCATTGAACTCTCGTATGAAACCATTTTTGTCACTAAGTATTGATGAAATATTTAAGAAGTATATTCTAATTACCACATGAAAAAAGATAGCAGGTAAATTCCATATGCATCTTCAGGCTGTTCCATTTACATTTTGTCTTTACTAGTTATACGTGAATAAGTTTCTTCGTAATAATGAACCTGCTATATTACAGCTCGACATTGACATTTCTTAGTTTACCACTATAATTCTTATGATTTTATTATTATCACATTCCACAAATGAGTTGAAACCTTGGCAGACTGCAAGTATAAACAAAATATTCTTTGATCTAGATGATTGTTGAACACAAATATTAATGAAGTAATAAAATCATACTAGGTAAAAACTAAAATACCCACCAAAGTTGCTGAACAGTACAAAGGTGTTTCTCCTTTCAACGGTTTGATTACCCGGTAACGTTGAAAATCTGAATAGAAATTTAACATCCATTTAATAAACGATCATACTCAAGCGTTTATTTAATAAACGTCTGATAAATGAATAATGCATTACAACGTTAAGGTCCATCAAATGTATGTTAGAGTACATTAAATGGACGTCCGACTTTTAAACATTCAATGACAACGTAACATCAGTGATCTAATACAGATAGAGTTGAAGGAGTTGGAAAAACTCTGGACTAAATACAGCTCCATGTAACAGTTTTCTCCATCCATGCAGAATCAGTATGAGATGAATAGGTAATAAACTGACGTCAAATAGTTAATAATGATGGACGATGTTTTGGTGGAGACGTGGTAAAAAACATAGGATTTGTTGGTCAGTGGTCTAACAAGGACACAACAATTGCCTTAGTTCCAGATAATGTTCCAATTATTGCAACTTTCCTCATGAGATATAACTGTAACTATATCAATTATGAAGTTTTCTCATGAGATAAACATATATCTTTTAATAGCATTTTTGTTTAACTAATGATAGAAACGTTCCAATAATAACTTGCAAGAATTACTATATCCTAAGTAAAACCAGGGAGTAGCAATACAATCCCCCACCTTGTTGCACACATCCAACTCTTTTAACATTCATAAATCTAACTGCAAATAATCCAATCAAGTTTAACCATCATTTTAGGGTAAAAATACAGAAAAACACACCAATTTCATAGAAAATAAAATAATAAAACTACAGATCAATATAACAAAACATCTACGCAAAACCCAATGCACCCTAATAATACAACAAAGACGCTCATCTCAACACTAACTTGATCCAAATCATTACTTATCTAATAATGAAGTTCAGGAAGTGTTAAAATTAATCATCAACAAGAAGGATTAGCTCAAAGATCTAACCTTTATCTCGAAAAACCAAATTCAAGTCAGATGTCGAATTTTTAGATGTCAAACAAGAAGGATTAACCTTTTCAATTTCAACCTAGATGTCGAACTCGCAAAAGGAAGCGATTAACTATGCTACCAAATGGGAAGAAGCCATGAATGCACGGGATTCATTTGATTCAGAAAATGTGAAGACAAAACGATGAAGTCGACTGAAATAAAAAAAAAGGGAGGGAGAGTGTGCATTTTGGGGAAAATTTTCCCACGAAAAGAGGCACGGAATTTAATACGGCTACAAGCCGTATCAAATATTAATACGGCTTACAGCCGTATTAAACAATTTAGATACGGCTATAAGCCGTATTAATATTTGATACGGCTTGTAGCCGTATCAAATGCGCCGCCTACGGCAGCGCCAAAATCCTCTCTATGGTGTAGTGTGTTGGTTAATTTACCGCTCACTAAGACTGTTGTCTGACTCAAGGCTTTATGTTTTAACTCTTATTGCCTTGGGCTGTTCGTCCATTTTGGGACGGGCAGACTAGGTAGCAGGTGACAGGTGTTGTTCTTGCTTTCCACGATGCTGATGACGAAGACGAGCTGGAGGATTGCATATTGTTTTCTTACTATATGTACTGGATGTTCCGCTGCTTGTATATTCTCTGAGTGTTATGTAGTGAGGCTTGATGTATTGACTATTCAGATGTTTGTATTCAACTATTATGAAGTTTTATCGATGAGATTCTATTCTGTGAAGCTTCACTATATATATATTCTATAGTATTTTGTCCATGCGCTGTGAGTAATACGATAGATTCTCCTGTTTTAATTTACCATGATGATCGTCCATGGCTGCCTGGCACGCTTTACAGCGCACTATCTCTAGGTTCAGTGCAGGGGTCGTGGGCGATCGTCACAAAAATATTTATATATAGTAGAATACGCTATATATATAATGTCTAGTCAGCGAAATAAATATTTTTCCTAGCGTTAAGGCTTTGCATTAATCCCCCTTAACGAGTTTATAAGCATTGTCATACAGTTTGCATATAACGCCCTAGTAGCATGTCGGGGGATAGGGATGCGCCGTGATATGACAACACTAAACCAAACTCGTAGTGGTCTCGTATAGGGATAAAAGTATGACAGGGCACGTGAGGCAATGCCCAAGGTAGGATACTACCAGTACGAGTCGCAAGGCTGTTGGTAACGCATCGTAGCCATGATCGCCCACCGCATCCATCAATCCCATATCGAGTCAAAGGGAGGTTATCCCAAATCAAGGTGCACCAATCGAAACCAACATCGGAAGTAATAGTATGAACCAAGTCCAAGAGAAAATTTAAGAACGGATGTACGCTAGGGGTAGCTAGCCCGCTTAGCCTTGTCAAGCCGTCATGTTTTATTCATTTCAAATTGGCACAAGTGCCGGGGTCTATCCATCATCGTTCTCTTTCTTCAAATCCCGCAAACGTATACCAAATCCAACCAATTCGTTCTGGAGTCTCCTCCGCGTACACAGTTGTTAAAGTGGTTCCAATATTGATGGAGAGTATGCCAAAAAGAGGCCCCGATCTCTTTAACAACCAAACGTCGTTTTACACACCGATTGATTCTTTTACATTTCAAAAACGATTCATACCTGATATC
Source organism: Allium fistulosum (assembly GCA_030737815.1). Lineage (NCBI taxonomy): Eukaryota > Viridiplantae > Streptophyta > Magnoliopsida > Asparagales > Amaryllidaceae > Allium > Allium fistulosum. The sequence continues at coordinate 858,965,988 of CM060903.1, forward strand.
AAAATATCATATTCGCTTCAACATATCATTTATTTCAAAATCATCATATTTACATTAAAATATGTCAATTTTACTTGAAAATATCATTTCATTCAAGATTTCCATTTTGAATTTCAACTTGGGTTATAACTTCATTTTTAAACACATTCATATTTAAATCCACGATTCAAATATAAACATATCCCACTTTAACCAGTTTGAATTTTTATAAAATAGTTCGAAATTTTTTAAATAGTTTAAAAAATAGTTTAGAGATTTAAAACAGTTTGGTATAAAATGGTTTGATTATTGAAAATGGTTTATATAGTAAAATAGTTTGGAGATTCAAAATAATTTGAATATTTAAAAAGATAGATTTTTAACCTGTTTATATTAAAATAATTTATTTTGAAAATAGTTTCAAATCAAGTTGTTTCTTTCCATTTCCAATAAATCTAAATTCAGGTCCAATTTTAAATCAAACTTATTCAATTTCAAAACTTCCAATTCAAATCATCTTAAAACTCAAATAAATTCAAATCGACATTCGATTTCAATTTAAATCAATTCCAATTTCAATTTCAAATCAAATTAATTTCAATTTCGATTTCAATTTGAATCAATGATTCGATTCAATGGTTTAAATCCCAATTCAATTTTTATTTTAAACCATTTCAATTTACATCAATTTCGAGTTCGATTTCAAAATACCTATTGAAATCACTTAAATCAAAATTAGACTTTAATATTCAATTTAAGCTTCAAATCTTTTAAAATAATTCAATTCCGAGCTCAAATTTGAAATATCGCTTTAAATTCCTTTTTCTAAGACAAATCTCGAAGTTCGAATAAAATTCAATCTTTGAATAAATTAGATTTCCATGATTCAAATCATATTTCAATTATAGCTTCAAATTTCAAATTCGATTCTTTAAACAATTCCTATAAACAATTTTCAATTTCAACATTTCGAGCTCAAGTTCGAAAATAATTCAATTTCCATAAATTTGATTTTTATTTCTTTAAATCAAAATCATTTAAATAATTTCAAACCAAAAATTTTAGTATCATTTAATTTAACCAATCCGGTGTCCGTATATAATTTTCTATCATATGGCCAAGCGATCGGTTATTTCAATTTAATTTCAGGGATGAATATATATCATTTCCATCCAAAATAAATGTCATAGGTATATATCATTTCAACCTATTTCTTAATTTATTTGAAATAATTCAAATAACAGTTTATATACTGTCAAATAATTTACAGGTGATAACATGATATATATAAATAAATAAACATGCAATCATCCAATATCATATGTTACCCAGTTCCTTGACCCAGCTATATAGGATTGATTACGAAGGCCAGACTCGACTGTTGACGGGAAAGATGGTCATGAGGCAACATCCAGATGACCAAAGTACAATGTCTGAATAGTTGTATCCAGACCAGGGTAAATAGGGTCGACAGATAGATAATGCAGGATGTTGGAATTATGGAATTTAGTTTGGTTGAAATAGGGGTCGGCATGGATGTTTGGCAAATTGGAGGGAAAATGGATAGGTTGTCATAGGATGTGAAAGCAGTGGTGTCGGCATACTGGTGTTCAGCAGAAGGGGTGGGCATATTATGTTCATAAGATATAGATAGGCATGACATGTTAAGGCTCGGCATGATATATGTGCGTCGGCATAGTGTGTTCCTAAGTGATGGGTCGATATGGTAAGAGGGGTCGGCGTGGCAATGGTTACAGGGAATGGGTCGGCATGTTGATGCTTATAGAGATGGTTCAGCATAGAAGAAGGAAGCATCCCAGGTCAGCATAGCAGAAGGGGTCGACATCTCCCTGACTATATTAAAACTCGAACAGAAGTACTATAAGAACCATAGTTCCATATGTCCAAATGTCCAAATGTCATGATACTTGAAGTACAATCATGTTACACCATAAGAAAGCTACTATAGGGATCGCTAGCCCAAACTAAACACATGGAAGGGTTGGTACCGACCCATATCCATTGAGAGTTGGGCCTAGCCCTCCATATGGTGGGCCCATGTGGTCAGGGATGTGCTGTTGCCGAAGTTTTGGTCAGTTTGGAGGTCACCTTCATCTATAAATAGAGGCACAGGAGGCCATTTTAAGGGACTTTTCGGGTTGCAAGTGAAATTCTGCCATTATTGTAATCAACTTCCTCTGTTTTTTCTGATCTCTTACTATTTCTTACTAATTGTAACTGTAATCAAGTGAATTGTGAAGCAATAAAGATAATATTTTAAGTGGACATAGGCAATCGACGCCGAACCACTATAAATCTTGTTGTTTTTGCTTTCTGCTGCATTTTTCTTGATATTTAGTGTTGTTCCTCAGTTTTCATTTATTTTCTTCATTTATTTCACTACTTAAACCTATTCTCGGGTGTTTGTGGCCATTTTGGTTGCAAACAATTTGGTTCTTTCACTAAGAAATCGATTCTCAGGTTATTAGGATCACCTTTGTTGCTACTAGACTTAAGAAATCCTCCGAAGGAGATCCAGGATCATTTTTAGAAGCTTGCAGATACTACTCAGATTTTTCAAGATCTAAGCAAAGGAATCTAAGATGGTAAGGTGCTCTATATCCACTTCCCACAGTGTTGATGCCCACGAAACTGCCAGTGTCCAACAAGGGGGCCCAAGCAACCAACCTGCTAATACAAATGCGGAGCCTGCTGTCGTTCAGTACCCTGTTGATTCCAATACTAGAGCAGAATTTAATGACTTGATGAGAGAGCTGATGGAGAGCTGTAGGAAGCTAAACGAACAAATCCCGACTAGTGCCAACTTGATGAACCAGATTGCTTAACAACAAAACCAAGACGCCAGAAGGGATCTCGCTTCTTACTCGGCATCAGATAGCACAACTTCATCGGACGAGCACCATAGGCATAGGCGTCGTAGGGTTGAAGTAGCACGATTTGGAGCAATGGAACAACATTTGGCAGACCAACATGGTCTGCCAAGATGGTTCGGTGCCGACCCCTCCTTAGGGATCAGTGCCGACCCCTCAGCTAGGGGGACAATTCATCAAATGCAAGTGGGGAATCATGCTCATGCTGGATCCAGGAACGTAGACGCTGGAGTACGTTTGGATGCCGATCAGCTACCTCCTCAGGATGACAATGAAGTGAATGTTCGGGATGCACATCTGGAGAATGATAGGCCAAGGAGACGTGAAATGCCCTGAAGACACCGGCCAGAACATCCACACGAGATGGAGCACGACCACCACTTAGCGCCACCTATCCAGACACCAGATTTATCCGCAATGGTCAAACAGCTGATGAGGGAAAACTAAGGCTTGACAAACGATGACTATGGAGTCTCTAGGTGGCACACCGCATTTAGTGATAGTATTTTACAAGTAGATCATCCTAGAAGGTTTAACATGCCTATGATGCCTACTTATGAAGGGAAGAGTGACCCCTGGCAGCACGTCATGAGGTACGAATGGTTGATGGACTCAGTAAGAGCGAATGATGCTACCAAATGCAGATGCTTCCCTATAACTCTTTCTAGGATTTCCACAATATGGTCCACAAGATTACCCTCATAATCCATCTCAAGATTTGACGAGCTAGCTACAAGATTCATGGGGCATTCCAGATTCATGCTACTCGCCCCAAAGATGTGTGTCGCTATCCAGTGTAATCAAGGCTTTGGGGGAATCAATGAAGGACTACTGGCAGAGATTTCATGTTACTGCCACCGAAGTAACCCAAATGACTACGCCATACTTATGGCTGTGACAAGGGAGGTTAACCTAGAATCCGAGTTCGATGATTGGCTAGCTGGAAAACCCCCAGCCACGTTGGAGCATTTCTACACAAATGCAAACCAGTTCATGAGAAAGGAAGAGGCCAGGTTTTCTTGAAGAAGAAATGCTACAGGGCTAAGCAGGGAAGCGGTACAAAGCAACATCGCAATAAAGCAATCTGGCGAAAGTTCTGGAAAGGTGTAGGCCAATGTTCAAAACAAGTCGGGTCAACAGAAAAGGAAAGTAGAAGGACATCCTGATCGAAAGAGGGAGCCCGAAAAGTGGAGGTCAAGGATTCCTATGTATAATGACTATACACCTCTGAATGCATCTCTGAAGAACATATATCTGTCTACCTGTAATACTTTCCAATACAGGAAGCCACGTCCAAAAGAATCGACTGAGGAACAAAAGCAAACCGGGAAGTACTATCGGTTTCATGAATGCTACGGACACAATACTGACAAGTGTAGGCATCTCCATGATGCCATTAAGAAATTGATTCGATAGAAACAGTTGCAGCAGTTTGTCAAGAATCCGCAGGATGGCCGATAGTGAACGTCTGATCCCATCGAGGGTAAGCTCCGTGCTAGGTTGAGGATCCCGCTCAGACCGGTGGGAGGTTGGTAATAAACACGATAGTTGGTGGACCGCACCCTATAGACATGAGTTGGCAGGAAATGGAGCACTATGCTAGTTCAATAAAACATGTGGACTTTGAATGTTGTTTGAATACAGAGGATGGAACTCCGGCCAAGCAACAACGTACCATGACGGATGATATAGTATTCTAAAGCAGAGATGCCGATAAAGTAGAGGCCCCTACTGTTGATCTGATGGTTATCTCTTCCATGATTGGCCCCGCTCTGGTGAGGAGAATTTTGATTGATTGTGGAAGCTCTGGGAACAATATCTTTAGGAAGGCGTATGATCAAATGAGGATGGAGGCTAAAGATTTGGAACCATCTAAAGCTCGTATACACGGTTTCAGTGGTGTGGCAACCGAAGCAGTTGGTTATGTTGAATTGCCAGTGGAGTTAGGAGAAGGTGAGCGTAGGGGGGTGCGGATCCTACCGTTCATTGTTTTGGATGTGGATTCACCGTACAATGTTTTCCTAGGCCATCTGGCCCTAGCCGAATTACGGGCAGCATTGGCCCCATGGTGTTTGACGTTGAAATTTCCGACAGATAATGGTGTAGGTGTTGTGCATGGCGATCAGGCAACTGTGTAACACCCCTAATTTTAATAATGACATTATTCAGGAGATTTAATTAGAATAAAGTAAATAGAATAATGTAGATAAGGAGATTGAGGTTGATTAATAAAATTTAGTGCTCGTGCTTATTTAACTAAATGAACTTATAAATAGTTAAGTAATTAAACATAAGGGCATTAGGGTAAATAGCCGCCCATATTCCCTGAAACACCCCACACCCTTTAGCATTCCCAAAAAGGGGCACACCAAAGGATATGGTTCTCTATAGGTATAGCTAAAGCATCACAGAGACTAAGATTCACAAGACAAATAAGTAAAAACAACGAAAACATTAAAATAATAACTTATCATTCAAAATTAATCTCCATCTCAAATTAAGTCATAAAAACATAACATGTCTAAAAAAACTCAAAATATCTCATGAAAATACATCTCAGTCTCAAAAAATTAGTATAAGGGTAATAATAATAATAATCATAATCCCTTTCACAAGTGCCAAATCCATCATAAGAAAAATGAAAATGATGAAGAAGAGTACATCTGAAATGAGAAAACTCCGGAATGAATATCCAAGCAACCTGAATCAACTCAACTCTGCTGGCCTATTGGGGGAAAAGGGTAAATAGAGGAGTGGGTCAGACAATAAGTCTGGTGAGTGAAAGTAATTACTAGCATTTCTAAGCAAGGTAAAGATAATAGACTAAGCAACTGTTCTAGTTTAAAAGGAAATAAAGGAAAGATAAAAATCACATAGAGTACTATTTGAATGGTTGCTTTGATTATTTGCTTTGATTGTTTCGATTGTTTGCACTTGTCTTAAACTGCTGTGATTAGGCTGAAATCCTAATTCTACCCTTTGATCAGCCTTCCTATCTTTGTTGTGCCACTGTGAACCAATCTTGTTGGTCACAGCAAAAGACACCTCTTTAGCGCGTAGGACGCAGTAGCGAATTATTTACCCTAATCGATGTCGCACGCTCGGTCATCACCGGTACACACTAACTGTCGCCCCATATTTGACACTTTATTTACCCAAATCTGCATAAGCGTGCCCAGCCTCACCTAACTGTTGTGAGACCATCAGTCCTAGATCTGAAAGGGAATGCTGCCCAGCCTCACCTAACTGTTGTAAGACCATCAGTCCTAGACCTGAAAGGGAATGCTGTCGGTACTGATCCTAACAAACAATCTTCTAGTTTTGTGCCCCTTGCCCAAATCCTCAGATTTGAGCCTATATCTATTGGCCACTTATTTACCCTAATCAGCATAAGCGTGTCCCAGCCTCACCTACTATTGTGAGACCATCAGTCCTAGATCTGAAAGGGAATGCTGCCGATACGGGCCCTACTTCTATATTTGCTTATTAACTTAATCTAAGTTTTAAAATAAGCCTCTTTTGTTATTTCTGCTATATTTTCTTATTAACTTAATCCAAGATCTAAGTTTTAAAATAAGCATCTTCTGTTATTTCTGCTATATTTGCTTACTAACTTAATCCAAGATCTAAGTTTTAAAATAAGCCTCTTCTGTTATTTCCGCTATATTTGCCAAGATCTAAGTTTTAAAATAAGCCTCTTCTATTATTCTTTCTATTTTCTCATTTTAGTTATAACCACTTGTTATAATCATGCTTGCAAATATCTTAAATTTGCCTATTTCAGTCTATCTCTGATTTATTACAGTTCTTCTTATTTTTACATTTGATTTCTATAAATTTAGTGTTTTTCTATTTTAACCCGTATTAGCAAATTCTTCTCTTTTAATATTCTTATATTTTATTCACGTTAAAAAGGATTAAATCTCCATAAAAAGAAACTAACAATTATAGGCTAAATTCTAACTTAAAACGGATGTAAATAACTATAAATAACTGAATAAAATAGCCGAACAATATAGACTGAAAAGAACTTCTGAAATTTACTAAAAAATAGACTGTAAATAAACTTACATAAAAACTATCTTAAAATTGTAGAAAAACTACAACTGTTGAGAACCCTATTATTTTAAAATTACTTAAAAATCTAAAATGATTACAAAACACTCACATGTGGTCCTTAGCTCTAATCCTTGGCCTTCCCGGATCCACTTCTAGGATGTAGAATATTTTTATTAAAAAGATATTCTCCCTAGAAAATTTTTCTATTTAAGGTTCAGCCTCAGGCAATGAACCCGATTGGGAGAAAATCTAAATGAGAAAAATAGCTAGTTATAGGGTCTTATTTATAGTGTGACTTAGGGATCTCAGGCAGTCGGATTTGAAGATTAAATCTGGTGCAACCACACCATAGGATCACTAGGGACCCTTGGATGCAATCACGAACGCACAGGATCTCACGAAAATCAAGTTTTAACGTAATCGGCTCGTACCTGGATGAAATAGCATCTAGGTAGAAGTACGGGTCGACCAAAGATGTATGCAGGTCGACCTAAACACCTTGAGGGTCGACTATAGGTTGACCTGACCAAAACAAAGGTCAACCCCTAAGGGTCTTTTTTTTCTTCTCGATTTTGCTTATAAAATTCTGATTTCTTGTTTCTCTCGAACTTCTCCATACTAGCTCGGATTTCAACAAGTTATATACGGAAATTGATTAGAAAATCGCCACGGACCCAATGGTGCAACTCCTGTAGCTTGATTCTAAAAATATCACAAACTTATTTAATTATTTAATTAATTCGTTAATTAATTATTATAATTCAAATTTTTGGTTGTTACGTTCCCCCTTATACTATTCTCTTTAGCCATACACGTTCATTTTTACCTCAAACAAAATTTATAACCGTAAGAAGCAAGCAAGGCCGACCATTAGGAAGAGAAGAGAAAATCAAAGTAAAGCTTAGGATCAAGCAAGAAGAAATCAATCTCAATCAACCTTTAATTTCTTTATCCAATATAAGGTGAATAATAATTTCTACATCTCTATTTTGGTTTTATAATCATATGGTTTCGAATTTAAGGGTAAATCTGTTTTATGATATATTGAATGATGATATGCTTGATTTATAAATGTACGGTTTAAACAAGGTTGTTTAAAGGAGATACACATGGTTTTAGGGTAAAACCGAGGCTTACTGATTTGTAAATGCCATGGGAAAATTCTATGTTATAGAAAACATAATTTTTGAGTTGGGTTTTAATTTTTATAATTTTCCTAGCCGTGGAGAATTAGTTATCAATTTTTAAAGGAAAATATGGTAATTTGGGTTTTAAATTTATTTTGGAAAATATATTAAGAATTTGGGTCTGAAATTTTGACATGTTAGATAACATGATTAAAGTGAATTTCTGGAATTTTTGGGGATTTTTAATAAGTGATTTGGTATGGAAATTAAATTATTTCGAAAGGAGGACCTAAATGATTTAATTGTTTTTATGAGAGGAAGGGCTTATTTGTTAAATGTTAGTTTCATTTTAGATCTGAGAAAATGCAGCAAATATTATCCAAATTATTTAAAAGTTGTGAAAGCCAATTAAATGTTTACAAGTAGGCAAGTTTGTTACAAAAAGTTTACTTATTTTGGCAAAATCAGCTTTTACCCCGAACAAGGTGGTTCCACCTTCTTTGGCAAAACTTTTGACTTAAACATATCGACCAAGACCTTTCCACTTCAATGACCAACAAGGTCTAAAGCAATGCACATGATATCATTCAGGTGGTATGCAGTGAATTGGACCAAGTCGAAGGTATGGTGTCGAAGAGTTGCTTTCGAAGGAGATGGACCCTTAGTTTACTTTGATTTGAAAACGAAAATCACTTGCTTGTTTTAAAAAGCTTCTGACAAGGTCAAAAGCTATGTTTGCTTTCAACAAGGTTGAAAGCTATGATTTCGAAAGGTTGGTTTATAAAGAGCTTCTGACAAGGTCAAAAGCTATGGTTGCTTTCGACAGGGTCGAAAACTATGGTTTTGAAAGGACAGTTTTTAAAGGAGCTTTCGCCACAGTCGAAAGCTATGTTTCGAAAGGTTATTTCAAAGAGGATTTTGAAAAAAAGAGTTGCCGCCTTTATTTTTGTTTAAAGCTTTCGAAGGGGTCGAAAGCAGGAGCTTTCCACATTGTCAAAAGGTTTAATGGTTTTTATAAAACCAAGCCGCTTCCCAAACCTTTCGAAAGGGTCAAAAGTAGGAGCTTTCGACGTTGTCGAAAGGTTCAATTGTTTCCCAGATGTTTTAATGCTTTCGAAAGGATGGTTTCATCACCATCAAACTTCCCTAATATTTTATAAAATAAAGCGTGGTTTTGAAAGAGATACTTTCACCTATTTTCACTATGACCCAAAGTAATATTTTTAAGTACAAACACAATGCTTTCGAAAGGGTTGATTTTCAATAGTTTCGAAAGGTTTGACCTTCATTGCTTTCAAAAGGTTCTGCTCTTATTTAATGATACTTTAACAAGCTCCAAAAGTTTCAAATGAAGTGTTTTAAAGTATTAAAAGGGCTGGAGCCTATTGTTTTAAAAGATATGATTTATGTTTTCGATGGAGTCTCGAATGGGTTAAAAGTAGAAGCTTTCGACGCTGTCAAAAGGTTTTAAAACCCTATCTCAAATTTTTAAAGGAAAACCCATGGTTGATATAAAGGAGTTTTGTAATGACTTTAAGTATGTAATTTTGAAGAAGTATTTCCTTAAAAAAATATAAGTTAAAGGTGTTAACTATGTTTTATGAAAAGTATTTCAAGGACCTTAAACCCACAGGAGTGGTAGTGTTAATTGTTGTTTTGCTGCTTCAAATATGAATATATTCACATGATAACTCATAACTGTATTTTGGGGAAAAAGGGGTAGAAGAACCAGCTAGGTTAACTCAATAGTGGATATAAATTACTTAAACTACTCAATGAGTAGAATTGCATCCAAGGAGTTAGGGTGACCAAAAGAATAGGATGCCTAAACTTCATAGTTATTAGAGGTAACCAAAAGGTTCATAGTAAACCCATGAAAACTATGATAGAGTAGTTATTGGTGGAAACCAAAAGGTTCATAGTAAACCCATAAAAACTATGATTATCTAGTTATTGGAAGTAACCAAAAGGTTCATAGTAAACCCATGAAAACTATGTATTAAGGACAGTTAGCAGGGGCTAATTGGTTTGTAGTGAACCCATGAAAACTATATCCGTATTAAGAATTGACATCAGTCAATAGGTTCCTAGTCAACCCATGAAAACAAGGATAAGAAAGTGGCTAATGGAAGTATCAATAGGTTTCTAGTTAACCCATGAAAACTAGGAGGTGAAGTGAGTAACTAGATAAATCCATAGGTTCCTAATCAACCCATGAAAACTAGGATAAGGTAATTAGTTATTGGAATGACTAATAGGTTTAGGAGGACCCATGAATTAATTAAGTTAACTGGCAGGAGCCTATAGGTTCTTAGTGATTCCATGAAAACTATGAATAGGACAGGGTGTCCATTAATTATAACAAGGTTATTAGTAAACCCATGTAAACTAATAAGGTTAATAGTAACCCTAGTAATTATAATTATGACAGGGTGTCAGATAAAACTGGGGAAATCCTAATTGTTTTAAGTATGCATATCATCATAATATTATGAAAATATATGTTTTAACCATTGTGGATGCAGGAGCACAGTATATGGTTTTATAAAGGTTTTAGGATACTAGTCAGGTGAAAACCCATTGCGCTAAGCGGCATGGTCTCACTAGATATCTAAAAGGATTGAGATGTTAGATTATTATTCATACCAGGCTTTATATCTGACTCGAAGTTTTTGTTTTCCCCTTAAACTCTCGGGTACTCAATTGATTTTGAGTAGTTTGAGATTTAAGGTTTTTAGGTTTTCTTCTTTGACAAATAAAGCTTCCAAAGGCATGCGGGAGGCAGATAGTTATTTAGAATTGTCTTTTCCGCTGTGTGTTTTGTTTGTAAAGGCAGACTTGTTAGCCTTACTATATACTCTGATTAACCAAGGGGACATCTTCATATGTCACTCTTGGCGCATTTGTAATAAATATATTTTTCTGAACGTGGTTATGTTTTTTTAGACTATGTAATGAATATTAAGTGCTTTGATTTAAATATGGAAATATGATTTGAGTTGTTAAATTTTTTCCATATTTCTGTTATCTGTGTATCAATGTATCTAGCACCGCTGCATTTGGTCGCCGAGAATTAATAACTATGGATGACTGCAGCATCCGTAGCCATTAGTTTTGGGCCTCCAAGTAGGGTGATGTTACAAACTGGCCATGCCTGTTATGTGGCTGAGTTAAGAGAGGCTCAGCTGAAATGGAAGGGAAAGGGTGTGGACAAGTCTATCCGCATCCAAGTTACCGAAGATTGACAAATAGCGCCTAAGCCTTGGCTTGGCACCACAATCGGTTCTATAGAGATACAGGTCTGAGGGATAATGAGGAGGAACCCAAGGAGGCCAAGGCAGCGTCGGCTGAACTGACGATTGATATCACGGTCAGCCACGACGACCCATCGCAGGTGTTGAAGATTGGATCACAACTCATCCCCAATGACAAGAGAACATATCGATTTCGTCCGAGCAAATCTGGATGTATTCGCTTGGACTCATTCCGACATGTGTGGGATCTCGCCTGCCATCGCGAGCCATGCATTGAATATTGATTCGAAGTATTTCCATGTGAAGTAGAAAAGACGAGGTATGGATCCGAAGAGATCCATGGCTCTTAAAGAGGAGATGGATAAACTTAAAGCCACAGGTTTATTCGCGACGCCCCCTACCCCGAATGGATATCTAACCCTGTGCTGGTGAAGAAGGAAAATGGGAAATGGAGAACGTGTATTGAATATTCGGACTTGAACAAGGCATGCCCTAAGGATAGTTTTCCCCTGCCTAGAATTGATCAGCTGGTTGATTCGACTGCGGGGCATGAATTGTTATCATTTATGGATGCGTACTTAGGGTACAACCAAATCCCGATGCACATCCCAGATCAGGAGTGCAGCATTTTTGTCATGGATGTGGGGTTGTACTGTTATGTAGTAATGCCATTTGGATTAAAGAACGCAGGAGCGACCTATCAAATTTTGGTCAACCGAATGTTTAAGGATCGGATTGGGAGGATGATGGATGTCTATGTGGATGATATGCTTGTGAAGTCACGGTGATAAAACGACCACATTTGAGACCTAGCAGAGGTTTTCGATATCCTTTGATTTTATAGCATGAAAATCAACCCTCTGAGTGCTCATTCAGTGTTGCGTTAGGGAAGTTCCTGGGCTTTATTGTCAATGCGTGAGGAATTAAAGTGAATCCAGAGAAGATTCAAACCATTCGGGATATTCAAGCACCCAGAACTATTAAGCAAGTGCAGAGCCTAAACGGGAAGGTCACTGCTTTGGGTCAGTTCATCTCTAGGGCAACCGATAAGTGGGTTCTATTCTTTAATTTGATAAAGAAGGGGAAGAGGAATTTTGAGTGGACGCAAGATTGTGAAGGTGCATTCCGAGCTTTGGTTAGTCATTTGGAGAGACCCCCTATTTTGTCAAAGTCGGTAGATCATGAGGAGTTGTACATTTACATAGCCGTATCGCCACATGCCATAAGTGCTGCTTTGATTCGTGAGGAGAACTGGATCTAGAGACCGGTGTACTACGTCAGTAAAAAATAAGAGGGTGCAGAAAGAAACTACCCGAAGATAGAGAAATTGGCGTATTGCTTGGTGATCACGTCGCGCAAACTTCGCGTGTACTTCTAGGCACATCCAATCAACATCTACACCGATTAGCCTTTACGACAAGTCCTACAATGACATGAGACGCCTGGAAGGCTGCTTAAGTGGAACATCGAGCTCAGGCAGTTCGACATCACATATCATCTCGGAAGAGCTATCCAAGGACAAGCAATGGCAGACTTCATATCAGAGTTTACCATGAAGGACGAGCCCCTAGAGAGTGGTGTAATCCCTATTGTACGACGGAAGCTATATACTGATGGAGCATCCAATGATCATTGTTCCGGAGCGGGCATCATTCTTGTAACCCTTGAGAACCGGTTAATTTGCTATGCTTTGAAGCTTGGTTTCCTTGCTACGAACAACGAATCCGAGTATGAGGCATTAATTGCTAGACTTAAGCTTGTTAGAGAGCTCGGGGTGAAATCTATCGAAATATTTTGCGACTCGCGGCTGGTGGTGTACCAAGGTAGAGGGGATTACTAGGCAAAGGGACAACGGCTTGCCCCCTATCTTTCCCGAGTTCAGGAGTTGTTGGCAGATATCGAATACTAAGACATTTCGCATATCCTGCATGAGCAGAATGGAGAAGTCGACTTGTTGGCAAAGTTCGCGAGCATTGGTGATGCACAACAGATGGGCTTGGTTCCAGTCGAGAAACTACGTACACCAAGTATAAATGTGATGGAATATGATCAAGTACCAAAAACGGAACCCGAAAAGGAATCATGGATGACTCCATTTAAAGAATACCTTTTGCATGGAATCTTGCTTGAGAAGAGGAACGAAAAGTGACAGGTCCTTCATAAAGCTTCACGGTATATTATGCAAGAAGAAACTATGTATCGAAAGGGATTCTATGTTCCCTTACTCAGGTATATCACCCATGACGAGATGAAGCGTGCCTTGAAGGAAGTCCATGAGGGAGAATGTGGCGATCACATTGGGGGCAAATGCTAGCAGAAAAGATACTCTGTTATGGGTACTACTGGCCGACTATGAATCGGGACGCCGCTGATTATGTGAGACGATGCGACAAATGCCTGATATATGCGAAAGTCCCAAGAGCACCGCCGACAGGGATCACGCAGATGGTAAGTTCATGGCCATTCATTGTATGGGGAATTGATATCATCGGCTCTTTGCCAATTTCCAAAGGTGGCACGAAATATGCAATTGTCGCAGTTGACTACTTCACTAGTGGGACGAAGCGGAGCCGTTAGCTATGATCACAACTAAGAAAGTCATCAACTTCATTGTTTGGAACAATGTGTGTCGTTTTGGTCTTCCGTAGACTATCGTGACTGATAATGGAACTCAATTTGACAGTGCCGAGTTTAAGGAGTTTTGCCGAAGATATAACATTGAAAAGAGATTTGCGGCGGTCGCTCATACTCAAGCAAATGGACAAGTTGAAGCTGTAAACAAGATTGTAAAGTCTATCTTGAAAAAGCATTTGAAATAGGCTAGAGTCAAGTGGGTGGATGAACTTCCTATGGTGCTCTGGGCCTACAGGACCACTCATAAGTCTGCGACTGGCCACACTCCGTTCGCTCTTGCTTACGAAGCCGAAGCTATCGTTCCTGTAGAACTCGAAGTCCCTTCCCATCAGGTGACTTACTACGATCCCAAAACAAACCAAAATCTCTTATTGGAGTCAATGAACTTTATCGATGAGAAGCGTGAGGAGGCCGATTTGAGAGCAACCGCACATCGATACCGAATCGCCCGGTACTATAATGCTAAAGTCCGACCGAGAACCTTTGAAGTTGGGGACCTTGTCCTAAAACGAATTTTTCTAGTCCCATCGCACATGAACCCAACATGGGAAGGGCCATACATCATTGAACAGAGGCTTGGAGAAGGAACTTTCAAGCTAGCGACCGTTGATAGCATGACGCTTCCAAGAGCGTGGAATAGCTAGCATTTACGATGCTATTTCACCTAGACCATTTCTCTCACGTTTCAATAGTATTTGCTTTTAATATTTTCTTTGGTATTTGACTTTTTTGATATGTAATAAGACAAGTTATTCTGTTCCTATTCTTATGATGAATAAAAGCGTGAAGCTTCCTTTGCTAAACTATTGTTATTACATGTTATGTTAAGTATGTGTTGGAATTGATTGATATCGACATCTGTGCTATATGAACAGATGCGTGGAGTTAAAAATTGACCAGTTATACCGATCCCCAATGAGACTGAAATAGGGGGGTTTCGCAAGTTTGCTCGGCTTGCGATTTCCATAGATGAATCAAAAGTTAATTTTCGCAATAAGAAACAAAGGTGGACGACGGTAGGAGAATGACAAAAATCTCTAAGTCCCTGATGCGAACTGGAGTACTCTAAGTCCCTAAAGCAGACTAGAGTATAGACGATTTAACGAAAATCTCTAAGTCCCTAATGCAGACGGGAGTACTCTAAGTCCCTAAAGCGGGCTAGAATATAAATGATTTAACGAAAATCTCTCAGTCCCTAATGTGGACTAGAGTACTCTAAGTCCCTGAAGCGGACTACAGTATAAACGATTTGACGAAAATCTCTAAGTCCCTGATGCGGACTAGAGTACTTTAAGTCCCTGAAGCGGACTAGAGTATAAACAATTTGAAAAAAATCTCTAAATTTGACAAAAATATCTAAGTCCATGATGTGGACTAGAGTACTCTAAGTCCCTAAAGCAGACTAGAGTATAAAGGATTTGACGAAAATCTCTAAGTCCCTGATGCGGACTATAGTATTCTAAGTCCCTGAAGCGGACTAGAGTATAAACGATTTGACAAAAAACTCTAAGTCCCTAATGCGGACTAGAGTACTTTAAGTCCCTAAAGCGGACTAGAGTATAAACGATTTGACAAAAAATTCTAAGTCCCTAATGCGGACTAGAGTACACTAAGTCCCTAAAGCGGACTAGAGTATAAATGATTTTACAAAAATCTCTAAGTCCCTGATGCGGACTAGAGTACTCTAAGTCCCTGAAGCGGACTAGAGTATAAATGATTTGATGAAAAATCTTAAGTCCCTAACTGCGGACTGAAAAAATTCTAAGTCCCCAAACCACAGGCTAACTCGAAAACCCAATGGGTGGACATATGAGCTTTCAGTCGTTCGTTGTCCCGCGAGTTCCGATCTCAAATCAACGTAAGAGGCTTGAGCTGTTAGCAGCAAAGTACAACCGTTAGTTACAGTTCCGGCTTGGCATCACCCATGACTTAAGGTGGCGCATACGGAGAGGCTTCGAGATCGAGATAGTGAATTATCAACAAAACTTGCGAAAATTATTACAAGTACTTGAAATTGGAAGAAATTACTCTGCTGTTGAAGTAATGATTCACTTGATGATTAATCAAGAAACAAAAAACTTTTATTCACAATCTCAAAAATTCCTTACTAATTATTTGAAAGTTCGAGATCCACGCCCGTGCATCTAAAAACCAAAAGAAACACATGTCTAGCTTGTCCAAACTATGTATCCTGACACAAGACGCAAACTATTTCTTCGATTTCTTCTCCTTCATCGGTTTTTCAGGAGTTGAATCGGTCGAGCGTCTCTTTCGAGATCCTTTGCCGCCCTTAGTGGAGGTACTTGAGGAAGGTGGAGGAACCTCAATAGGAGTTGTCCTCCCAGGTGGGATGAATTGCAAAGGCCCAAGGAGAGGATCCTCAACCGCCACCACATTGGAATCGCCCTTGACTTCAAGTTTCAATTTTTCATCCTCTTCAATTTGTTCTTTCATGCTGAGTTTAGTGGTATGCTCTAAAGCATCCGTGACCACAACATCATCACGCTCTTCACCAAATAATGGGTCATTGGGCTTGTCCTCATCGAGTGCCCCAATCACTTGAGCATCAGGCCCTAGAGTATCTGTAGCAGCCGGATCCTCGACCATTTTTCCTTGGTGCTCCATGGCGACATCGCTCCTAAGAGTTAATTCAAAATAGAGATGACCTGGCAAAATTCATCAAAACGCGAGCATTAGTCTATAGTTATTATATGCCAGAAATAATAACTTTTTTGATTTAGTTCAATACGGTACCAGCATCCGGTTGGTTCTCAGTAGTCATCGGGGTACTCCCTTCAATAATGGGTGACAGCATGTGCGGGCCAAGTCCGGGCCTGTCTGGATCATAGCCGACGTGTTGCTCCATGGGTTGGGAAGATGACGTTCCAACCGGCTGAATAGGAGGAGGACCCTAGGGTTTAGTTTTGAAAGGCCCTACGATATCTTCTTTTTCCTTAGTTGGTGCAGCAGCTTTATAGAATTGAAGTTTCGCGACAGCCAATTCAGATGGCCCGTTTCCCCAGAGCACTTCCTACGCAAGTGCCTCTTTATCAAGCTCTGCCGCTCCCAACTCTTCTTTCTTGATTTTTGTGATGATCTTCCAAGCTTCGGCAAGCGATTCGAGATAGCCTCCGCCTAGAAGAGTCAAGTCGCGGTGAAGGAGAACTTTTGCATTGTATTCGGCAAAGAGCAGATCGAACAAGCACTTGATCTCTTCCCTATAGGACTCAGTCGCTGCCTCAACTCAGGAGATAGCTTCTACAAGCACCTCTTTCCTGCCCTCTTCGCGGCGGCTTCTTTTAAGACTTCAATATGTGCGAGTTGTTCATCAAGTTTTGTCTTTAAGTTCCTTGTTTCAACAATCTCTTTGCAGTATTTCTACGACTCTTCTTGTGCCTCAATTTTCTCTTCCCTCTCTTTGAACAGTAATTTTTCTAGCTCCTCAATGCGGCGGGCTAAGACATCTTTCTCCTTTTGTAAGGAGTTTCTCTCTAAAGCCAAGGTGCCGCTGCGTTGAAGTGCAACATCCAGTTCCCTCTTATGCGAAGTCTCTGGGCGACTTACTGCCTCAGCTGTTTCCTTCGCATTTTTCTTTGCCTCGGCAAGTTGCGCCTTACACTCGAGCTGCTCGGCGTCTTGATGTTTGATAATATCTTTGTCGTGAATGGCCTCTAACTTAAGGCGGTCAATTTCATGCTGGCGCTCGATGGAAACTTCGGAGACTTTTTCATCTAAATTAATGAACGCTTCATGCTGGACGTGCACGTCATTCATGCATGCTAGCGAATTTTCTTTGGTACTTCCAGGAATGATGTGTATGGAGGGAAGAAACTTGAGCCCGTCGAAGCAGATTTTTGGGAAAGTAGCTTTAAGTTCAGCTAGTTTCTCTGCTGTGGTAGGATCTTGGGTAGGAACCGGGGGTATCCGTTCAGAAGCAACCAGTGGATGTTAGCGACGCTCGCGAGATTTCCTTGTGCTTGATGACCCAGAGTGTTGGTCATGGGGAGCGACAACTTAGGAACCCCGGTGTGAAGATTTATCTCCGATATGAGTAGGAGGGTTTGATGGATCACCTTGGCGCGGAGCATGTGTCTAAGACACTACGCCATAAATGACCTTCTGCAACATTTTTGCAAGGTGTTGCTAGCTAAAATGTTGCGATAGATATAAAATTTTGGTCCTACTGCAACGTTGTATTTATGGTGTTACCTTAGCCATAAAAATGTGTTGCTCTAGCTAAAAAAGTGTAACACGATGCAACATTTTTATATAGTGTTGCTATAGATGTATTCAGATTAAAAAATTAATAAAATTAGCAATCCGTGTGAATACGATCCAACGGTCTACATTTAATCCGATTGTTAAACTGGATCACCGCTACAATTTGCTCCAAATTTTCGTTCTCCCGCTTTACTTTTCATATCATTTTCGTTCTCACCCCCAATTTCCAAATCCCTAATTTTCAAATCATATTTTCGTTTCTTTTTTTTCTTCCAAAAACAAAATCTCGTCCTTTTTTCAAAGGTTGGTAGTGATCTCAGACAAGCTTCGTTCCCCATTTCGTTCTCACCTCCAATTTCGCCGCTGTTTGCCTACATGTCGAGCCCCGTTTGCTTTGTTGTCGAGATCTGGAAATGTCTGTTCGGCTTGTGAATCGGCGATTGTTGTTGGAGTTAGGTCATGATTGGACTGGGTTACGGTAGTGGGTGATTGCGATTGAAATTTCAAGCGATGGAGGTGAGGCCAATGGTGATTTAAGGTAGTTCTGGTCGATGGGTTGCTGAAATTGCGGTTGGTGAATTTGATATGGGAGGCGTTGGTGGGTTCGCGATTTGGAGGAGTTTTTAACAGGTTGTTTTTCAGTTTGATTGGTGAGGAAGTTAGGGTGTAGGGGTAGTTCGGGTTATCAGAGAAGGCAGGTAGGTGTTTGTTGTGATGGTGAAGGCATAGGGTTAGTGAGGAGATGCGAATTGGTTGTGACAGATTGTAGAGGAAGGGATTTGTTGTGCTATGTGCAGAAATGGTTCGAGTTCGTTAGGTAATAGGGGCAGGAGTTTGTGGCTGATTGTAGCTGGATGGTGAATCTGGTTGTCGCAGTTTGCAGAAGTTGGATATGAAGGTGTGATGGAGGTTGAAGTATATGAAGTGATAGGTTAGAGCTTTGTTTATTGTTGCGCGTTTGGGATGTTTTGGTTGTGAGATGGTAGTTTGGAAGAAAATGCAGTTTGCTGGTAGGGGTTTGGATAATGAAGTATGCAGTGGTTGCTTGAGAAGGTTGTTGTTGCTTGAAATGTAGCAGGGAGGAGTTTGGGTTAAGGCAGTTTGGATTGGTGAAAGAAAGTTGGTGGTGGAATGGTAGGTTGCTGTTACTGTTTTGTGGAAGGAAGGAATGGGTGGTTATGCCAGCGATTGTGATTAGGTGATTAGGCAACATGTTCGATGAAGGGTAATGTATTACTTATTAACACGCAACATGTTCGATGAAATGTCAATTTTTATTTATCATGGTTTCAGGTCTTTTACCAAGGCAGAGCTAAGAATGATGGCTGGAAAAAGGTCGGATGATTCAAAAGAAGCCATGAAAGAGTTGCAAAAGTCAATCATCGAGGAGGTGTTCAAATTCGCAGGAGGTGTTCATTTGTGCATCATTTTACGTCGTTTCAAAGAAGGCTCGATCTTCCGAAATCAGATGAATCGGGCGGTGCCCCGGACCCCCGCCGGCGCTGCGCCCGGACCCACTTCTCGGCTCGCCTTCGGCTCGGCATTCGGCTCGTCATATATTTGTCAGTGTCGGTGTCTGTATAAATTGAAACTGCATATGTAATGAGTGAACTGAGTGATGTAGTGAGGAATATCTGTATATGTGAATATCAGTGTTATATATCATTGAATTGTAAAATAGTGGAGTCAGGAATTTGTACTATTTCAAATGTTGAAATAAAATATTTATTTAAATAAATTACTGTTTGAATATCAAATTCTATGCAAATAGCATTTTATTAAATAAATATTTATTTCTATTAAAAAATCAAATGTGCTCTACATTGTGGGCCCCACAAATTCAGAAAGTTAATATCTATAGCAACATTTTTGAATGTTGCTACAGGCACCTATGGGTGTTGCCATAGACCCAAATAGGGTTCTATTGCAACAATATTACTTATGTTGCCTTAGATAGTCAAAATGTTGCCTTTGAGGTCAAGGCAACGGCAAAAATTGCATCACCCTAAAAGTGTTGCCATAGACCTATGGCAACATTTTTCGGGCCTGAGCCAACATTTTTTTTGTGTTGCAGTAGGCCATTTATGGCGTAGTGAGACTTCCTTCTGGACGAAGATGAAGATTCTTGAGAATAATAGTCTATGTCCCATCCTTCATCTTTGTCTCAGCGTCTTCCATATTCGGAATCCCGACCTGAGCGGTAGTAAGTGGAAGAGCCGTGGAGACGATCGAAAGCATGTGAGTGAGACATTTCACCTGTAAAAAAGCCAAATAGAGCATATTAGGAGTTGTTATGTGAAGAGTTAATCACAAGTGGATGGTGGAGTGCAAGTGCTTGTGTGTGTCCTAGTGTTTCCCTCCCGACAGACCAGTAACATTAGCTTTACTCATTGGAGTTTCTTCTCCTCTATTAGAAGGTTGCACGCCATCGCCGCTTCTCGTGGGTGATTTAAGCCCTTCAACATCGAGATTGGTGAAATTGTAATTTAATAAATCATCTGGGATCGGAATGTCAAAGAGTCCCTTCAACGAGCTCTCCATCTGTTGAGAAGACGATTCTTTTTCAACCAGAGTTATGACGAATTTTGGGGTTGCCCCAGCCTTCTTTTTTCGTACCTTGTATGCCAAACTCTTTCCCCTCTATGGGGGAGGTTGCGATTGGCTAGTCTGTGGCGCTTCAACTGCTGGCATTTTTCCAAGGCCAATGTTTTCATTTCTCGGCCCTACGTCTTGTACTTCATTTATCTCTCCCTCTTCGGTGCCTTCTTGGGTTCCCTCAATAAGGGGCACAGTGGGGTCGTTTATTCTTCCCTTCTCTCGATGACAGTCTTCGGAATCGCTCTGCTTCCAGGGAGACCAATTCGGCGGTCGTCTTCTAACAGCCCAAATAACAAAAGAAACTCATCGGTGATGAGGAGCTTGATGTCCCGATCATCATCGGAGTAGCGCAAATGGTCGCGATAGCCCTGGAGTATCCGATGCCTTCTGGTCGAGGATGGACACCTTAAAGAGTTAAAGATATTTGTACGATTAAGGAAGAAGCTACGACTTGAATCTTTGAACTAAATGCAAAGTCAATAATGGAACTTACGACCTTCCAACCATCTTCTTACGAAGCCAGGAGGACACCGTACGTAGAACAATTCATGTTTGAATAGGGAAAGCTTATTCCATGTGCCCTTTAAGACCTGGCATCTGGGCAGGAGTTCAAGAAAGACGTACGAAGAACTATCAGCCCGTCTTTTGAAATTATAAATGTATCGAATGTCTTCGGGTGTTGGCGGGTGAAATAGGACGTTCGTGAAGTGAAGGAAAGTGCCATGAATAAAGGCATAACTGTTGGGGTGTAGCTGAGTAGGCGTAATTCCCAAATATCTCAATATTTCCCGAACGAAAGAATTGAAGGGAGGCATGCATCCGGCCCAGCACATGAACTTGTTACATGCGATATATCCAGCTGGGGGCAAGTGAGGTCGTTTTTGCCTTGACGGAATGAGAACATCTTTGAAAGGAATCCCATGGATAGAACATAATCAATGGAGAGCAGCCTCGCCGATTCTGGATGCTTGCGAGTCAACCAGATTGTTTAGAATGATGGCACCCTCCGCGACATCAGGAGTTGGATCAATAGCTTCTGTAGGAAGAACTGGGATGCTGGAAAAAAAGATGTGCTTGTGGGTCAGATGCCCCTACTTGTCCTATTTGCTGACTCGGTGCAGCTTTATCAGATAGGGTAGTAGAACTCGATCTCGCAGCCGATTCAGAAGACATTATGGTTGGTCACTTTGTGTAACCTGGGGTTTGTGTTATCTATACTCTGTAGACAATCAATATTAGAAATAATAACCTGTCCCTCTGTGTCGTGTGTGAACTAGTGTAGTGCAATATGAAATAAATGTAAGCAGTTTGGAACTGAAGAAACAAAAGTAAAATGTCGAAGCTTGGAAGCTTCAACCAGAGAGACCGTCATCGCTGACCGTCTCAATCGACGTGAAAATTGATTGGCAACCAAAGCTTTAAGACCGGATGTTGACATTTTTAGTTATGAAGTTCGTTGTTCAAGTATATTTGGATTTTATACGAAGTTCATGTTAAGCAGACTGGAAATTTGTTCGTTCAAACTTAAGTCTATTGGTCCAGTATGCAAGTTGCGTTGTTCTTAGTCGTTTTATGTTCGGGCAAAGCGGTATGTAGTTAAATGTTTGAAAGGCTTAAGTTAAGATGGTCATTATAGTCAACACCCGACCCCTACGCCTTACTCTCGTAGCCGACCCCTACACTTAGACTCACTTGGCAATACCGACCCGTTCCCATTAGCCTACATACCAAACCCTATGTTTTAACCTTCATTACCGATCCCTGAAAACCCTTCTAGCCTAGATTTCGATCCCTATACTTAACTTTTTAGGATGAACCATCCTTTTCAATTCCTATACCGATCCCTATAGATAAGCCTTTATACTGATCCCTCTTAAGACGCATGTCTATACCAATCCCTACACCTAGGTGACTAACGTCAAACCCTCTCCTAAGAAGCACGTACCGACCCCCCAAACAAACACAATTTTGTCATCCCTTCAAAAAGCTTATACCGATCCCTCCATTTACCTTCCTTTTTCTCATTCCTCTTCCTTCCTCATTCCTTATCCCTTTCTCTTTCTCCTTCAGCGACTTCTTCTCCTTCCTCGATCTTGCCTAACCTAACCAAACCCACCGACTTGCTCGCCTATGGTTGAAGTGCAAGTGAACCCATGAACCTATGACTCGACTAATGCAATTATGAGCGGAAATCATACCTATTTGGTATAATATTACAAGGTCAGAAATGAATTGATAGTGGTGGAAACCACAAATGGAAGTTTGCACTCGGATTTGGGTTTAAAAGATGGAACTTCTTCTTTCCAAAAGCGGTCGGCTGGGTGAGGAGCAAAGGGAAAAGGAGCCAAGTATTGGAGAAGATAAAGTGAAGAGAAAAAGAAGAATGAGACGAGCTTTTATATGGGTGACAAGGAAGGGAGACGAACCGGTCATACTCAATTTACTCGGTCCCTAGGTTGAAGAGGGGTCAGCCCCAAGGATAGCCGACACCTATCCAGGAAAATTCACCACGGGGTTGGCATATCGAATGCCGACCCCTCCAAAAAAAAGATAAAAAAATAAATAAAATAATAAATATATAATAAAAGAATAAAAATATATATTATGGAAGAAAAATGAAGATGTGCATGGAAAATGGATGCAAGTGAAATAGAAAGAGGAACATAAGGTAATGTCAGATGTTTGAAAACTGAATGACAACCGATATCGTGAAGATTAGACTATAAATGGAAACATATAGAATAAAGCACTCTGGAAAAGACCAATGAACATCCGAACACATCCGGGAGTCAACAACAGTGTTATCCCGCCTTTTGGCAAGGCCGTGACACCAAGGATTTGACTGGAGACCGGTGGCAGATCGTCTCGGAAATCAGTTACATACAAGGATCGCGATGGACATCGATGAAATTTGTCCGAGTCCAGATCGGGCTGCAATCGATAAGGCATGTCAAGTAGAGCAATAGAAACCAATGTTCCAAGTTTCGGGGCAATCCGAGTTCGTATGCTCAAGATATCGTCGACGAAAGATGGAGTATACCAGCCTTAGTTCGAATCCATAGGCGAAGCCTATGTTCGAATCCATCAGACAGGCGTTACCTCGAATCGATGAGAAAAAGGGCGAATCAATCAAGAGAGAATTGCTTCGACTCCATCACACGAACCCGATGGTTCGAATCCATTGAGCATCCCTTCCTTCGAATCCACAAAGGCTACTCGCTTCGATTCCATCGTCTTCGAATCCACCGAACGAGAGTCCTTCGACTCCATACATTTGAAGGAACTTCGACTCCGCACCACGATTGTCTTCGAATCCCAAAAGACAGAGGGTACTTCGTATCGATCAGTCATGACCATCCACAATCAATACGAGGGAATGCAATTCAATCGATTCGAGGAAAGCACGTCTTCGAATCGATAGTCTCGAATCCACATGGTCTACGCAGCTAGAAACCCGGGTACGACTTGGTAGAACTCGGAGATAAAAGAGGAATGACCCGAAGCATGCGCGCCACACCGTTGCCTTCGTGCGCAGGGAGATCGATTCGAACGAATCGATTCGAACTAAGGTCGATTCGAACTAGGCTGGTCAACCAGAAACGTGATTTTGAATCGATCATAACTCGAGTTCTACAAGTCCAAATGCCATGAAATTTTCACAGAAGCTTAAACACATGATGAAGAATGTTCACACCAAATTTCAGCTCGATTGGATGATTTCTTGATTGATTCGAACCAAGGGTCGAATCGATCCCAAAGTGGGCCCGGATCTCCAGATTTCGGCCATGTGGGCCCCCTGACGTACCAGAACTGGTCTTCCCTCATTTTAGGCGAAATATCAGCCTCCTACACCTATAAATAGAGCCCCTGGTCATTCAGAAAAGGGGTCGGAGAATTCTAAGTACTGAAGAGCGCCCAGATTCTGCCAGATCTACTCCAGAACACCGCCGCTGCTTTAGATTGACACTTAGCATTCAAATTCAGTTGTATTACCTTATAAACTACTGTAATCTTCAAGTAATCGAGCAATAAAATCATCAAACTTCATAGTGGACGTAGGCAAAACGCCGAACCACTCTAAATCGCTTGTCTTTGCAATTTACTTTCTGTTATTTGGAGTTTTTGTTAGATAATCCACAGTTTTAAATTTTCATTCTTCACTGTTATCTCTTCAAAAACTTCCGAAGAGTGTTGTGCCCATTTTTGGTACAAACACTTTGGTGCTTTCACTGAGAAAAAACCAGCTTTTTTCTCCTGCTCCTTGGATCTACCATCGATACCGGATTGCACAAATCCAAGAGGAAGATCCAGATCTTTGATTCACAGTCCTTCCATTCTACTCAGATTTGCATAAAATCTAGGAAAAGGATTCATCATTCAAAATGGTTAGCACGAGAACCACTTCTACAGCTGCTGGACAAGAAGGTAGGGATGGACAAAATCCTGCTCAACAGCAGCCATCCAACCAAGACAACACTGCCCACTCAGATCCGTCTGGGGCAGTCACTAGACAAGAATTCCAAGTATTGCTACAAGAGCTGACTCAGAGTCGGCAGCAATTAGCCGAACAGTTGCGTGCCAATATCGAATTGACAAACCAACTGAACCGCCAGGGCCGTAGGAGGTCCAGAAGGGATGATGTTTCCCGCTCATCCACTGAAAGTTCTGCCTCATCTGACTATCATCATAGATCTACCCGTCCCCGATTAGACGGAGATCATGCTCAGACTACTGGATATCAGCCCGCCCTGACTGTCGGGCAATTGAGGGTAGGACCATCAACCAGCTTCACCAAAGGCCTTGGATGGCGAAAGTCCTCGTCGCTATTGCACATAACAGGCTATGTTTATCTAATTAGTTTAAATTCTGTTTTAGAATTTGTTTCTGCATTTCGAAATTAGAATTTGTAATAAGGCAACTGACTTTGCCATGTTCTCTTGTTTCAGCAATAAAATGCCATCTCTTTGAGCCAGAGCTGTGATTCATTAAATACAATGTACAACATCACGATGCACGAAGAGCTAAATTCCATCACACAATGGGATTTATTCAAGTAGGGAGTGGCTATGAAGCAATCAACCACTCTCCAAATGGAACCCGAGCTCGGGGGCAAGCCATCACATCAGGCCGGAAATGGGTTGATACACGACAACCTTTCACTAACTCCGTACTCCCAGAGTGCGAGGCGGAGTATAAACATTTTCCTAAATCCCAGAGTACTCCGAGAGCGCGAGCTGGGTATAAATATCAACAAACTCCAGCTTCCGAGAACGCGAATTGGAGTATAAACATTAACTAACTCCGTACTCCCAGAGTACGAGGCGGAGTATAAACATTTTTCTAAATCCCAGAGTACTCCGAGAGCGCGAGCTGGGTACAAAACCTTTTTCCTAACTCCGTACTCCCAGAGTGCGAGGCGGAGTATAAACATTTTCCTAAATCCCAGAGTACTCCGAGAGCACGAGCTGGGTACAAACTTTTTAACTAACTCCGTACTCCCAGAGTGCGAGGCGGAGTATAAACATTTTCCTAAATCCCAGAGTACTCCGAGAGCGCGAGCTGGGTACAAAACCTTTTTCCTAACTCCGTACTCCCAGAGTGCGAGGCGGAGTATAAACATTTTCCTAAATCCCAGAGTACTCCGAGAGCGCGAGCTGGGTACAAACTTTTTAACTAACTTCGTACTCCCAGAGTGCGAGGCGGAGTATAAACATTTTCCTAAATCCCAGAGTACTCCGAGAGCGCGAGCTGGGTACAAACTTTTTAACTAACTCCGTGCTCCCAGAGTGCGAGGCGGAGTATAAACATTTTCCTCAAACCCCAGAGTACTCCGAGAGCGCGAGCTGGGTATAAATACCAACAAACTCCAGCTTCCGAGAGCGCGAACTGGAGTATAAACATTAACTAACTCCGTACTCCCAGTGCGCAAGGTGGAGTATAAACATACATCAACTCCACACTAACCCCCAATACTGGGGGCAGAACCATAACACATAACGAGTTGAAGACAAAAGGGAACACATTCTCATTTTCATTATCAACAAAAAGAATCTGATTACAAAATGGTTCAAAAAATTGCTACTAGTGGGAGCCGAATCCACATCTATACACGGCTATAGAGAAATCAACAAAATGCTACCCTACACAACAAAGATTTAAAGAAAGAGTTCAATCTTTCTTCTTCCTTATCTTCTTCTTCGGGGTAGCTCCACCAGATCCACTGCCCGATTTTTTCCTCAATCGCTTACTCTTTTCAGGCTTGCCCTCCGGCAGCGATATAATGTCGACGTCTTCCTCGGAACTGGAGGCGACGGAAATTCTTCTAGGAGGGCGAGCTGGAGGCATAGGAGTAGTAGCAGGAGGAGGGACAGGAGCAGTTTCAATCACTACGGTACCGCCCGGTGAAATCACCATTAACGGGGAAGGCCCGGGCGGAGTCGTACCAGCATTCCCTGCTGCCATCTCGGCATCAATCTCAGCAATAACGTCGTCCTCACGGGATACTTGGGCCGCATCGGATGTGCCAATAGCTGGCATAGATGAGCTGACGACCGGAGCAGCCCTACTCACAGCATCGGACGGGTTGACGGAGGGATCGATGGGTTCATTAAGAAGCTCCTCAATCATTTGAGCGCTGAAAGAAAACATATTTGCATCTCCCTCCTCGCCAATCAAAGTAGAAGTCGTGATGGCTTCGGAAAAGACAACCCCTTGTGTTTGATGAGGAACTGGTAGAACAAGGGGCGCAAAAACAACGACTTCAGTCACTGAAATGCGACAAAACGAAGATTGTTAGCCAAGTGTGTTGCTTAAAGTTCTCCACAACTAAACTACGAGAAGCGTTCAAATACCTTCCTTAGTCTGGATCGAAACGTGGGTGGAATCATCGGCGGAAGATAATAACGGTTGGTCAGGATTATAGGCGGGAACAGACTGGGGATCCACCGCACCAGTGGTTTCGGGCAATGTTGGAACTACAGCTCCAACACTTGTCCCGTGATGCGCGATCCCCGAGCCTTCGCCTGTCTCTAGAGATTGAACGCCAAGCTTCTCTTTCGCCATAGAAATCACCACCTCATGAAGGGTTTTCCTCTCATCCTCGGTGAGCAAACGCATCTCCAGTTCAAAGTCGTCAAGTGTTTCATCTGGATGCGCTGCTCTTTTCTCATTCACCAGCCGGGTCCAGGCATTGTACAAGATCATGGAGTCATCTCCCAGCCACGCTAAATTTCTGTGTTCCAGCACATTAGCGTTATATGTGACTAAGAGATCGTCAAACTCAGCATCTAGCCTAGACCTCTCCTCCAAGACCTTTTCCTGAATCTCTGCTTCCACAGACTTAGCCCTGACCGCCGCCGCAGCAAGTTCGGTCCTGAGAGATACTGCTTGGTCGCAAGCCTCTTGAGCAGTGGCGTTCGCATCATCCTTCTCCTTCATCATTTCAGCGAATTTGGCCTTGAGCTCATTCAGCTCTTTAACGGCTAAGTCTCGCTCAGCTGCAATGGTGGTATTGCGATGGCCCATCTCTTCCACCGTGGCGCAATGTTCTTGCTGCATCCTCGCTAGTTTGGCCACGACACCCTCATGTTTCTGAAGTGTTTCAAGCTCTGACTTTCGGGACGTTTCCACTTCGAATTGAAGAACTTGAATGATGCGTTTCTGCTTCGCAATGTCAATATCACGTTCAGCAATGACCTTCGCCCTATCGAAAGCTACTCTAGAAGCCTTCATGGCTGCCTTATACCACTCCTTGTACTGAGCATAGAAGTCGTGGATATAACTATGAGCAGTGGTCTCAGCTTCCGGAGGGATTCTTTTAAAGTTAGGAGGGAAGATATAGCCATCCATGCAAATTTCCGGGTAGTCATTTTTCATTTGAGCGAGTTTAGCAGCTCCCTCGCTTGTCAACTCAGCCGGAGCTTGTTCAATTATAGCGGCTGCCGTTGGTTCCATTCTTGGCCGTTGAGCATCAGGCCGAGAAGATTAAGAAGGCAACTGTTGCTGATGAGATGGCCCTGGGGGTCTACTGGAGCCCTGGGAGGCGGAGGAGAACGAGATCGGGGTCGGTACTGGTATCCCCGGTCTCTGTCAGAGTAATCATAGCCAGAACGGTTACGCGAGTAATCTCTGTCTCTATCATAACGTTCTTGACTCGAATAGCCTCGCCCATGATCCCTATCTGTCTCTCTCCTACGGGAATCGTAAAATGGAGAAGATTGGCGCACATTCTGAAGCCTATCTAGAGTAGAGCCACGTCCTAACATCTCACCTGCGATAAGAAAGAATTACAGATTAAAATCCCATAAAACAATGTTTACTATGCAGAAGTCATGAAGTGCCGTGGAAGTGTGTGTAAATGTGTAAACCCCCAAACCGACCGGAAGTGTTGACCGCACTTAAAGGAAAGGGCTCGTTCATGTTTAGGACATCTTGCAATTCCTCCAACCCAGGATTATGAGAAATCGATATATAATCTGGGATAGGAATGTCGTCAAGCCCTTTGAGAGAATCTCTCGAATGAGAAGGGGCGGCCTCAGGAATCATAACTCCGGAAGCGGGAAGAAACACATCTACAGATTTTCCCCCCTTTGACTTAAGTTTTTTGGAAACGGCGGCCTTGCCTTTCCATTTTTCTCCCGATTCCTCCAAGTTTCCCGAAAGGTCAGCCATTGGCTCTGAATCCGTATGGGTTCTTTCTTCGTCACTCGCCTCGATTATTTTGATTCCGAGTGACTTCTTCGCTTTTCTCTTCTTGGGTTTCTTCTTATTTTCCTTCTTGGAGACGGACTTTGAAAATCCCTCAATGACTATGCTTTGATTGATGTCAATCAAACCAAGAACTCTTAAGTTGTAATCGTTCAGCACCGAGTCAATATGCCTCAGCTCGCTTGGGACTTCTTGAAGACTCCAGACGATACCCTTAAAACGCCCTCCATCGGGCCTAGAGATAATAGCTGTAAAAGGAATGAAATGTTAATTATAACACCGAAGAGCTATTGGTCAAGGAAACAGGTTAAGGCGCTTACGTCTAGACAACCATCGCCTAGCGAAACCCGGAGGGCACCGAACGTAGAACCACTCGTTCTTGAAATAGCTTAGTCGAGTCCAAGCTCCAACTACAACTTGGCAATTCCTGACTGCCTCCAAAAATGTAAAGGACGGGCTATCACCCCTACTCTTGTAGTTGAATATGTGTCTGATCTCGGAGGGCCTCGGTGGGCGAAAGAGACAGTCCATAAATATTACGAAGGCACTGTTCAGCAACGCGTGCCCGTTGGGGTGAAGTTGTGAAGGAGCGATTCCTAAATATGACAGCATCCCTCTGATATATTGATTGAAAGGAGGAAGAGTTCCGGCCGCACAAGCATGACGGTAAAATGCTGTATATCCTTCAGGCGGGTTGTGCGGTCTATCAGTGGCGCTGGGCAATAATACGTCACCTAGAGATATGTTATGCTTTAAGCATATTCGTCCCAATAAGGATTCAGAGATGTTGGACTGAACCGAATCAACAGGGTCCTCAATAAATATCGCCTCCGGCAATTCATCTGGAGCCGGATCGATTACGTCGGCAGGGATGTCAGGAATCTCAAGCACCGGAGGAGTCGAGCTCTGTACCTCTTGTTGTTGGGAGCTCGCAGATTCCATAATTAGCTAACTCATCAGAAAGCAACGTTAAGTTCATAAACAGCCCGTGCATTCCCCGGTGTAGTGTGTATGAACGTGTCATGCAGTGCGAGTGTTGTACATTACTTAAACAGATTCTACAGATTGAAGCAAGATGTCTGTACGACAAAAAAAACTTTGGAATTTGAGAACGAAGATGACCGTCATCGCTGACCGTCACTTCCACACCATCCAGACGCTACGGACCACTTCAAGTATAAATCAGTTGTATTGTTGGTTATGTCATAGTTCCATCGACGAGCCTCAAAGGAAATTCAAGTATAATCTTTCAGTCAAGTTCTGTTGTACAAGGCCGAAGCTCGTCGGAGTCGAGTATGCTAAAGTTCGGTAAGTTCGGAAAGTTCGTCAAAGTTCAAACTTGGAAATGGCCGTAGTCCAGATGTCGAAACAAATCAGAAGAGTAGAAGCCTCTGAAGCAAGGGAGTTCGAATTGATCAACTCGAATCGATGTGCCTCGACTCCGCATGCTTTGACTCGAATCGATATGCTTCGACTCGAATCGATATGCTTCGACTCCGCGTGCTTCGACTCGAATCGATATGCTTCAACTCGAATCGATATGCTTCGACCCCGCATAGTTCGATTTGATGAAGTCTTGGGGTGGAGAAGCACTTCGAAACCATGAGATATGCATAGCCACGAATCGATCAAAACTGAGATCCTTCGAATCGATCGGAGTATCGCTACTTCGAATCGATCGCCACGAACCTTCTTTCCTTGCTTCTCTTGAAACCATCGATTCGAAGTTATGCATTCAAAATCGATTCGAATGATTCATCCATGGATCGATACGAAGCAACGAGAAGCAGCATTCTGACCGCATAGTTTCGTTCCTCGGTTCCATCGAGTCGACCCACCTCGTTCAGATTTCATCACTTCTCGATTTTTTCAGGAGAAAAAACTGAATCGATGCTAAGAAATTCCAAGTTCTATCTTTCTTACTCATTTCGAATCAATCCCTTGGTTACCTGTTTTTATTACGAGCGAAAGCGTGAAGGGATTCGATCGATCTGGAGAAAGTACGTTCGACTTGACCTTGGAGAAATCGATTCGAAGAAGAAGCTATAGCAACAGTAAAATGTAAAAAGAAAAAGTGAAGTTGACTACGCGTATTTATATGGGTTCCAAGGGCGACTCGAGGCTCTTCGTCTCCCGGTCATGATAACCGCTCACGGCAGGTCACAACTCCACCGATTCGAACGTATGCTCGATTACCCATCGACTTCGAATCCATCCATACGGTATGACGCAAAGCATCATCGATCCGGAGTAGACGATTCAAACTCACCAATTCGAACTCCAACGTGCGTACGTCTCGAATCTGCTTCGAGTCCACACCACCGAATCCATCAGTGTCGAATTCATTAAAGCTTCGAATCCATCGATTCGAGGCAATTGACGGAAGATGAATCAAAGTCACAGTATCATATCAATTCGAAGTACTTGCTTCGAAACCAACAACTCAGGCAACCACATCGAATCCACACAATATCGATTCGAAGAGGCACAGCTTCGAATCCATCGCCAACCACTAATGAAAATGGACGAAACGTTTCAATGTGAAAAATTGCTTGTCTACTCTTCATACCGATTCAGGAGAGGATCGATGCGGGAGGATGACCATAGACAATCATAAAAGCAATGATTTAACTCAAATCTCAAATCGGTTCAGGGGAGGACCGATGCAGATTTCGATAGCAAAACCGAACTGACAACAACTTGCGATCACGCAACGTTAACCAAGGTCAAGATAATACACGTATGTACGTGTTTTTGACTAATGTTTTGGTTTTTATCATCAACAGGAATCAAATGTTCATCTCGTCATGACTCAAAAGCCCAGACAGCCAGTCACAATTATGCGACAGTCGATTATTGCAATACAGAATGCGACTTCCGATAAAGCATGTTGTAGCTATCTAATGAGAGACTGCAGCTTTTCAAAGCACGTCATGTTTACACAAGACGTACTTTGGGGGGCAAATGTTATCCCGCCTTTTGGCAAGGCCGTGACACCAAGGATTTGACTGGAGACCGGTGGCAGATCGTCTCGGAAATCAGTTACATACAAGGATCGCGATGGACATCGATGAAATTTGTCCGAGTCCAGATCGGGCTGCAATCGATAAGGCATGTCAAGTAGAGCAATAGAAACCAATGTTCCAAGTTTCGGGGCAATCCGAGTTCGTATGCTCAAGATATCGTCGACGAAAGATGGAGTATACCAGCCTTAGTTCGAATCCATAGGCGAAGCCTATGTTCGAATCCATCAGACAGGCGTTACCTCGAATCGATGAGAAAAAGGGCGAATCAATCAAGAGAGAATTGCTTCGACTCCATCACACGAACCCGATGGTTCGAATCCATTGAGCATCCCTTCCTTCGAATCCACAAAGGCTACTCGCTTCGATTCCATCGTCTTCGAATCCACCGAACGAGAGTCCTTCGACTCCATATAGTTGAAGGAACTTCGACTCCGCACCACGATTGTCTTCGAATCCCAAAAGACAGAGGGTACTTCGTATCGATCAGTCATGACCATCCACAATCAATACGAGGGAACGCAATTCAATCGATTCGAGGAAAGCACGTCTTCGAATCGATAGTCTCGAATCCACATGGTCTACGCAGCTAGAAACCCGGGTACGACTTGGTAGAACTCGGAGATAAAAGAGGAATGACCCGAAGCATGTGCGCCACACCGTTGCCTTCGTGCGCAGGGAGATCGATTCGAACGAATCGATTCGAACTAAGGTCGATTCGAACTAGGCTGGTCAACCAGAAACATGATTTTGAATCGATCATAACTCGAGTTCTACAAGTCCAAATGCCATGAAATTTTCACAGAAGCTTAAACACATGATGAAGAATGTTCACACCAAATTTCAGCTCGATTGGATGATTTCTTGATCGATTCGAACCAAGGGTCGAATCGATCCCAAAGTGGGCCCGGATCTCCAGATTTCGGCCATGTGGGCCCCCTGACGTACCAGAACTGGTCTCCCCTCATTTTAGGCGAAATATCAGCCTCCTACACCTATAAATAGAGCCCCTGGTCATTTAGAAAAGGGGTCGGAGAATTCTAAGTACTGAAGAGCGCCCAGATTCTGCCAGATCTACTCCAGAACACCGCCGCTGCTTTAGATTGACACTTAGCATTCAAATTCAGTTGTATTACCTTATAAACTACTGTAATCTTCAAGTAATCGAGCAATAAAATCATCAAACTTCATAGTGGACGTAGGCAAAACGCCGAACCACTCTAAATCGCTTGTCTTTGCAATTTACTTTCTGTTATTTGGAGTTTTTGTTAGATAATCCACAGTTTTAAATTTTCATTCTTCACTGTTATCTCTTCAAAAACTTCCGAAGAGTGTTGTGCCCATTTTTGGTACAAACAAACAGAAACATGTGTATGAGAGTGCATGGAAGGGATTTATGGTTTCAACTTTTTGAAAGGTCAAGTCAGCAGAAAACCTGAAGATTTCATATGACCATATCTGTGCATTCTAATGGAATGTGACATTAGATCTATATCATCGAAGGTTAATAAAGGAACAGTGATCAACAAGGGACTTGGATAGGCTTGTTCTTGGGAACCTGGGTTTCTCCGATTCAAAGCGCGTCATGTTATTCACAAGACGTACTTTGAGGGGCAAGTGTTCCCCGGTGCCTTGACCCGACTACATAGGATTGATTACGAAGGCCGGACTCGACTATTGACCGGAAAGATGGTCGTGGGGCAACATCCAGATGACCAAAATATAATGTCCGAATAGTTGTATCCAACCCAGGGTAAATAGGGTCGACAAATAGATAATGCAGGATGTCGGAATTATGGAATTTAGTTTGGTTGGAATAGGGGTCGGCATGGATATGTGGCAAATTAGAGGGAATATGGATGGGTTGGCATAGGATGTGAAAGCAGTGGGGTCGACATACTCGTGTTCAGTAGAAAGGGTCGGCATATTGTGTTCATAAGATAAAGATCGACATATTGGGTCGGCATAGTGTGTTCCTAAGTGATGGGTCGGTATGGTAAGAGGGGTCGGCATGGCAATGGTTACAAGGAATGGGTCAGCATGTTGATGGTTATAGAGATGGCTCGGCATAGCAGAAGGAAGCATCCTTGGTCGGCATAGCAGAAGGGGTTGGCATCTCCCTGACTAGATTAGAATTCGAAATAAAGTACTACGAGAACCATAGTTCCACATGTCCAAATGTCATGATACTTGAAGTACCATCATGTTACACCATAAGAAAGCTACCATAGGGATTGCTAGCCCAAACTTAACCTATGGAGGGGTCGGTACCGACACCTATCCATTGAGAGTTAGGCCTAGCTCTCCCTATGATGGGCCCATGTGGTAAGGGAGGTCCTTTTGGGGAAGTTTAAGTCGGTTTGGAGGTCACTTCATCTATAAATAGAGGCACATGGGGCCATTTTGAGGGACTTTTCAGATTGCAAGTGAAACTTTGCCATTATTATAATCAACTTCCTTTGTTCTTTTCTGATCTCTTACTATTTCTTACTGATTGTAACAGTAATCAAGTGAATTGTGAAATTTACTAAATATATTGTCTCAAGTCATAATATATGATTAATATCAACACTCATCACTTTTTCAATCACTATTTATCTTTTCGATAATCAGTAGGGAGTCAGATTAGTTAATGTAGTCATTTAAGATAAAATCCAAAAAGAATTTTAAAATCAAATTTTCTAGATTACCTAATCTGAAATGAAGTCAACAAAAACCAATTTTCTAGAAGGGGTTTTGTAAAAAAAAATGTCTTCTAATTGAAAATCAGTTGAAATGAAAAATATGCAGATATTTTCATTGAAAATGATGCGACTAATGAATGTCTCAACATATAACATGTTCCACAAGTACTTTTTCTATCAACTAGGCTACCAATGTAATCTGTAACTGAATTTCCCTTTGACTCAACGTTATCATTCGATAGATATCATAGACCAATTCATGGAGTGTGCAACAGATACCTTAAAATCCTTTTATAGCTTTTAAAATGTGATTCCTTTGGATTTGAATTTGAAACCATGCAAATAAACAACTAGTGAAAGCAGTGTCAGATCTAGAAGCAATAAGATGAACAATTATATCCACGTGCACCTAGAGTAATCATCAACCAACACAAGACACTATCTCTTACCACCTAAGCTTTCAATATTGTTAGTCCAAATGAAACAATATGAACTACTTCAGAGACTCTAGAGGTACTTATAGTGTTCTCGGCATAAAAAGATAATTGGCCAACAATTTTTCATAAATCGGAATCATAATAAACATTCATTATCACATAGCTGGCTAATTTAAATCAGATTATGATGCAGATTTTCACATTTAATATATCGTTCAAGATAAATGTACCGTTACCTATTTTACCTTTGCCGATAATATTTCATTGTTGCCCATTGTGATTCTGCCACATTTGTACTAGGCTAAGGAACTTTGATTTGTCGCCCGTCGTGTGCCTGGAACGGCCAGAATCCAGGTAACACTATTGTTTTTCCTTAGCCTGCCACCACACCTACACGAGGAAAGATTTTTGTGACCAGTTTATTTTTATAGGTCCATGATTGTTAGTGACCAAACAATTTTGAAAAATATGTTTGTGTAGACCCAAGACAATCTATATTTGTTCCTTTCGACACCCAGATTTGTTTGACTTTAAGGGATTTTACATTTGTGCCTTTAGGAACCCAAATTGGTATGGTTTTCACGTGTTTGGGTCTATACCAGCAATTATTGTGATTGTGTCCAGTTTTTCCACAAATCGTGCACTTGGAATTGACTTTATTAATTTCGCTTCTAATACGTTTAGATTGAGTATACCCAAGTCCTTGTCTAACGGTATTGACAGTTTGTTTCCCTAATAACATATTTAGCAAATCTTTCTCCTTTGGAGAATTTTTCTAAGGTTGTAGACAATTGTTGGACTTGTGTTTTGAGAGATCCATTTTCATTCAATAATTGAGTGCACTTTTTAATTGAATTTTCTCTCATGGTATTTTCACTTTCTTTCAAAATCAGAATTTCATTTTCAAGTGATTTAATTTTAATTTCTGATTTTTTTAATTTCTTCTTCAAATGATGGACACTTATCACACTTAGGGCCCTTATTTCGATAGTTTTTAACCAATTGATCAAGCTGTTTATTTAATTCTATTAAACTATCTCTTTGTGATTCAATTTTAGCGTACGTCTCCCTAAGTTGTTCAAAACAGCCATTTACCTCATGAAAATATATAAGTAATTCCGAATGAGTAAGTTTTGATACCTCGCTTGGCTCATCATCATCATCGTCAGTTGTTTCTCCTTGAAGATCTGTCCATTGATCCATCGGTTTTTCAATTTCTTGATTATCTACCACTATCGTTGGTGTCCTATGTCTTGTCTCAACAATATTTCAGGCATCAATGGTTTTTAGAAAAAATTTCATTCTATTTTTCCAGTAAGCATATTCACCATTGAACATAGGTGGTCTAACTATGAACTGACCCTCTGCAAAAGCATTATTAAAAGAAGCCATTTTAAAAAAAATTCAAATTTTTAAAACAAAAATTGGTTTTTGAAAAATCAAATTTTTAAAACAAAAAATGGTTTTTGTTCCTAGCTCTGATACCACTTGTAGGATCGATTTCATCCTAGAGGGGGTGAATAAGGTGATACTAAAAATAATAAAAATTAATGCAGAAATATATATAATAATTGTAGAACAAATAATAGAAGAATAGTAAAAACGAAAATAGAACAACACAGATTTACCCAGCTTCGGCAAAACCTTGCCTACGTGCTGCCCCCAAGGTTTCTACTAGAAATTAAGTAGTCGAACGCTTACACACGTAAACTTGCGACACCCGCTATCGACTAAACTAACTCTATGCTCAAAACCTTGCCACAACTCAGCCACTGAGTTTCGAATTCTCGAATTACACCACCGTAATTCGTCACCTAATCACACGACTATAATTTTACAAAATTTAAAAGAAAATTACAAAATGAAAATAAACATTTAACACAAAGCCCTATATATATAAGGTTAAGCCCAAATAACAAATAACTGGCCCAAAAAGTTTACTTCCATTATTTACTTCGGTCGACTTCCCTTTTATTTTCTTTCGTGCAAAATATTCTACTACGTTCTTATTTTCCTCTTTCAAAATTAGGGCTCTGTGACTGAAGCTGCCGCTCTATGATCAATCGATTGTTTTGAGGAATTTGCATTGTGTTGCTTTGTCAATCGACTTCTGGCTATGATATGCTTTCAGTCGCTCCAATTGTATCGAGTTCGAATAACACGAAATTAGTATGTGATTTATGCCTTTTATTTTACTTGTTAATTTGCTTGAACTCGGATGCTCTTCTGCCGATGATGTTAAGGGAATTTATATAGAGATTGAAACCTTAAATTATCGTTCGTATTTTCAATTTGATTTCTTCAAATAATTTTGTTCGGCCGTTCGATTTTGCTTAAATGATGATGATTAATCTTGACTGCTTCATTTATTTACATGTTACTGATACATTTTCACTTGCTTTAGTGGGTTCCTTCTTTTGATCCTACGGTCATGGAATTTAAATTTTTTGAGACTTTGACTTGTTCACATTACTTCATATACCTCTGTTTGAAAATGTATGAACCACGGCTTGATCATTTCTTGACTTTCATCGAACTGCTACTTCACTAAGATTTTCTATGTAATTTATTCAACCTGTAGTTTCATTCTTGTTTGAATTGCAACTGTTGGTTTGATTGATTTCACTTGATTTTTGTTCGAACTGTTACCTTGTTCATCATGTGTATACATACATACATATATGTATGTATATATGTCTATGTCCTGAGCATATCGAACTGTTGTTTGCATTGCTTTGTCTGATTCAGTTTAAGTCTGGTTGTAGTGTTGTTTTGCTTGACACTTTCTTTTTGAAAGTGCTCATGTTTATATTGATATAATGCCTGTATCTGTCCATATGCATATGTATACATATGTCACTTTGTTTGCTGCTTCACTGATCTGGTTGATTTTGTGGCTTTGCATTCATATTGATCTTCATGTATGTTGATGTCTCCTCTGGTGCCTCTGAGCATGTTTGAAACTGTTTGCTCATACTTGCGTTTCATGTTTCCTGAGAGTTGCATTAATGTGTTTATGAACTTGACTTCGCATATGAGCTTGGTTGTGGCATTTGAGTTTTCATGTATGCCGGTTTGCTTTGTTTCCAGTTCTGGTGCACATGCCTGGATCTTTGGTTTTCAATACACATGTATATATATGTTCACACATGCATCCATGTATGTTGTGTACTTCATTTTGGTTGTTGTTTTGCATTTTTGTCATGTGACCTGTATTGTTCCACTACTTCATTTGTAGACTCTTGGTCCGGTTTGGTTATGAGGTCTTGATACATTCGAGTCTTTGTTTCGTATGTATGCACTGTGGTCTGGTTGAGGCAGTTTCATTGATCTGGTGCACTTGCTTGCACAGTCCTTGTGCTTCACTTTGCTATAACCATTCAGTTCACTACTTTGTTTTAACTGCACTCACCTGGTCTTGTTTTTACTTGAACATTTTGTTTTCATTCGAAGTTTTATTGCCATGTGCATTTTGCAGTCTTGACTTGTTGTTTTCTCTAGTTCATTGATGGTGATGTTGTCTAGATTTGTTTTGAACAAAGTCTTGTTGCATTGATTCTTTGAGCTGCATGCTTTACTGTACATGCTATGCTTTGCTTGCCTCTAAACTGTTGTGTTACTTCCTTTAGTTCGACCTGAGATATGTAGTTTGATTGTGAATTTCTTTGACCTGGTTGATTCTTTGACCTGGTTGATTCTTTGATTCTTTGGCTGGGGAAGCAGGCTGACTGGGCGAGGCTGGGGTGGCTGGGGTGGAGGGCGGACTGGGCTGGCTGGGGACGGGAGGCTGGAGGGCAGGGGACGGGCTGGGCAGGGGGCTGGAGGGCAGGGGACGGGCTGGGCAGGGGACGGGAGGCTGGAGGGCAGTGGATAAGCTGGGGCAGGGGACTGGAGGGCAGGGGATAAGCTGGGGCAGGGGACGGGCTGGGCAGGGGACTGGAGGGCAGGGGACGGGCTGGGCAGGGGACTGGAGGGCAGGGGACTGGAGGGCTAGAGGGCAGGGGACTGGAGGGCTGGAGGGCAGGGGACAGAAGGGCAGGGGACTGGAGAAGTTGGGGAGCTGAGGAAGGAGCTGGGGAAGGGCTGTGGAGGGCTGGGGAAGGGCTGGGGAAGGGGCTGGGGGGCTGGGGAAGGGCTGGGGAGGAGCTGGGGAAGGGCTGGGGAAGCTGAGGGGCTGCGGAAGGGGCTGGGAAGCTGGGAGGGGCTGGGTGAGCTGGGAGGGGCTGGGGGAAGCTGGGAGGGGGCTGGGAAGCTGGGCTGGGGAAGCTGGAAGGGGGCTGGGAAGCTGGGCTGGGGGAGCTGGGAGGGGCTGGGAAGCTGGGAGGGGGCTGGGGAGCTGGGCTGAGGGAGCTGGGAGGGGGCTGGGAAGCTGGGCTGGGGAAGCTGGGAGGGGGCTGGGAAGCTGGGCTGGGGGAGCTGGGAGGGGCTGGGAAGCTGGGAGGGGGCTGGGGGGCTGGGCTGGGGGAGCTGGGAGTGGGCTGGGGAGCTGGGCTGAGGGAGCTGGGAGGGGGCTGGGAAGCTGGGCTAGGGAAGTTGGGAGGGGGCTGGGAAGCTGGGCTAGGGGAGCTGGGCTGGGGTAGCTGGGAGGGGCTGGGAAGCTGGGAGGGGGCTGGGGGAGCTGGGAGGGGGCTGGGGAGCTGGGCTGGGGGAGCTGGGAGGGGCTGGGAAGGGACTGCTGGGCTGGGGAGCGGGAAGCAGGGCTGGGGACGGGGCTGGGTGGAGGTTGGGGAGGGGCTGCTGGCTGGGGAGTGGGAGTGCTGCATGGATTTGAAGAAGTTTTCTTTTTTTATTTTTGCTGGTTGGTTTCATGCAGAGAGAAGAGAACAAAATAAAATAAAAGAAAGATGAGAGGAGGAAGAGGTTACGTACCAGAGAGAAAAGTTAAAACAGTGAGAGTGGAAGTGTAGACAGGGAATAAATGCTGCATATACTATGGAATGCACAGAGCAATGATGCCAAGCGCGTGGTCCCGAGGCAGAGGGGGTTTCCCAAAATGACGTTTACACTTTCAAAATATTTTGTGGCAGCTGGATCATTATTTGCTGACCAAATATATGCTGAGGTGGCAACGCAAGTGTACTGGTTTTTTTTTCTTTGAATTTACGGACGCATTCACATTCGTTAAACAATTATAATTTGCAACGCCGAACTCCGATTAACACAAATAAATATACCGTTTTGATCAGCGCGACGAGGCGAACGCAACGGTATGAAGATATTGATGGTTTGAAATTGTTCGCGAAGCGGTTATTCTTATTGAACCATTTGCTCGAGCGACAATTTAACTAGCAAATAAAAGCGGAATTTGACGAAACGAAATGCGCCATCATGATCAGAATATTTTTCTCATGCAACATTGTGAAAAATAATTGAGTTCGGACGATAGAAAATTTTTACATACGATTTAAACTAATATGTAAATGCGACGAGCAAAATTTACTTTCATATTATTCGACGAAATTTGGCGTACGCCTATGTCTATCTAGACGCATTCCAAATGTGAAGTTTGAATAACAACGGAATTTATTTGTGAAAATTCGAAATTTTCTATTACGGAGAATGCAACAAAATACAGAAGAATAAGATCGACGGAGCTAAAGATGTCCGAATTTTGAAAAACGAAAAATGACATCTTTGTCAGAAGATGATTTAGAATTTTTCTATGTAAAAATATTCAGGTTCGGAAGATAAAAAATTTTCCACGTTTAAATGAACTGATGTTCAATAAAACGCTAACGAAATTCACTGCGGTATTTTCTGTAGAAACTTGGCGCACGCCTATGTCTATCTAGACGCATTCCAAATGTGAAGTTTGAATAGCAACGGAATTTGTTTGTGAAAATTCGAATTTCAATACTAAATAAATGATTTTTAAAATTTTAAACTGGGTCTGAATTTCAGGGTCGTTACACACTACCAGTGCTTTTACCAGCTTCATCAATTTCATCGCAAGTAGCTGCAAACCTTCTCCTTTTCGGTTTCTTTCCTTGGCTGAGTCGATTCTGAGGAAAATTGGGCTTGATATGACCGGTTTTGTTGCACTTGTGACATATGATCTCCTGCTCTTCTGGGTTGTCTAGAACTTTGACTATTCTGCTTTTTAGTTGTTGATTTAGAGCTGGATTTCCATACTTATGATTCCACCTTTTGAATTTCTTTATTAATAGTGCCAATTCAGCTGCTCCATCATCTTCGTCGTCATCTTCACTTTCCGTTGTTCCTTTGAGAGCTATTGATTTCTTTCGCATATCACCTCCTTCTCGTTCTTCCTTGAATTTCATTTCTAGCTCATAAGTGGTGAGATTCCCAATGAGTTCTTCAACTTTAACTTGTTTCAAATCCTTTGATTCTTGAATGGCAGTAACTTTTGCTTCATAATTTCATGGAAGGACTCTGATGATTTTTCGGACTATTTCTAATTTTGTGTATGGTTTTTCGAGAGCTTTTGATTTGTATACGAGATTAGAAAGTCGTCCGTACATCGCTTTGACATTTTCATCCTTGGCCATTGTGAAGTTCTCTTATTCGCTACTAAGCATGGCAAGGCGAGATTCTTTGACTTGGGAAGTTCCTTCATGAGTCACTTTAAGTGTGTGCCAAATTTCCTACGCAGTTAGACAATGTGAGACACGATTAAATTCAATTTGATCCAATGAACATATAATAGAATTCATAGCTTTAGCATTAGCATTCTATAGTTTATTTTCAAGATCTATCCATTAATCCATCGGTTTTTCAATTTCTTGGTTATCTACCACTATAGTTGCTATCCTATATCCTGTCTCAACAATATTCCAAGCATCAATTGTTTTCAGAAAAAATTTCATTATATTTTTCCAGTAAGCATATTCACCATTGAACATAGGTGGTCTAACTATGGACTGACCCTCTGCAAAAGCATTATTAAAAGAAGCCATTTAAAAAAAATCAAATTTTTAAAACAAAAATTGGTTTTTGAAAAATCAAATTTTTAAAACAAAAAATGGTTTTTATTCCTAGCTCTGATACCACTTGTAGGATCGATTTCACCCTAGAGGGGGGGTGAATAGGGTGATACTAAAAATAATAAAAATTAATGCGGAAATATATATAATAATTGCAGCACAGATAATAGCAGAATAGTAAAAACGGAAATAGAAAAACATAGATTTACCCAGCTTCGGCAAAATCCTGCCTACGTGCTGCTCCCAAGGTTTCTACTAGAAATAAGTAGTCAGACGCTTGCACACGTAAGCTTGCGACACCCGCTATCGACTAACCTAACTCTACGCTCAAAACCCTGCCACAACTCAGCCACCGAGTTGCGAATTCTCGAACTACACCACCGTAGTTCGTCACTTAGTCACATGAGTAGAATTTTACAAAAGTTTAAAAGAAAATTACAAAATGAAAATAAAGACTTAACACAAAGCCCTATATATAAGGTTAAGCCCAAATAACAAATAACCGGCCCAAAAAAGTTAACTTCCTTTCTTTACTTCGGCCGACATCCCTTTTAGTTTCTTTCGTGAAAAATATTCTGCCGCGTTCTTGTTTTCCTCTTTCAAAATTAGGGCTTCGTGATTAAAGCTACCGCTCTATGATCAATCGATTGATTTGAGGAATTTGCGCTGCGTTGCTTTATCAATCGCCTTCTGACTGTGATATGCTTTCAGTCGCTCCAATTGTATCGAGTTCGAATAACATGAAATTGGTATGTGATTTACGCTTTTTGTTTTACTTGTTAATTTGCTTGAACTCGGATGCTCTTCTGCCGATGATGTTAAGGGAATTTATATAGAGATTGAAACCTTAAATTATCGTTCGTATTTTCAATTTGATTTCTTCAAATAATTTTGTTCGGCCGTTCGATTTTGCTTAAATGATGATGATTAATCTTGACTGCTTCATTTATTTACATGTTACTGATACATTTTCACTTGCTTTAGTGGGTTCCTTCTTTTGATCCTACGGTCATGGAATTTAAATTTTTTGAGACTTTGACTTGTTCACATTACTTCATATACCTCTGTTTGAAAATGTATGAACCACGGCTTGATCATTTCTTGACTTTCATCGAACTGCTACTTCACTAAGATTATCTCTGTAATTTATTCAACCTATTGTTTCATTCTTGCTCGAACTGCTATCGTTGGTCTGATTGATTTCACTTGATTTTTGTTCGAACTGTTGCCTTGTTCATCATGTGTATACATACATACATATATGTATGTATACATAATGTCTGAGCATATCGAACTGTTGTCTGCATTGCTTTGTCTGATTCAGTTTAAGTCTGGTTGCAGTGTTGTTTTGATTGACACTTTATTTTTGAAAGTGCTCATGTTCATATTAATATAATGCTTTTATTTGTCCATATGCATAGGTATACATATGTCACTTTGTTTGCTGCTTCACCGATATGGTGGATTGTGTGGCTTTGCATTCATATTGATCTTCCTGTATGTTGATGTCCTCTTTGGTGCCTCTAAGGATGTTTGAAACTGTTTGCTCATACTTGCATTTCATGTTTCCTCGGAGTTTCATTCAGTTGTTTATGAACTTGACTTTGCATATGAGCTTGGTGTTGCATTTGAGTTTTCATGTGTGATGGTTTGCTTTGTTTCCAGTTCTGGTGCACATGCCTGAATCTCTGGTTTTCACTACACATGTATATATATATATATATATATATATATGTTCACACATGCATCCATGTATGCCGTGTACTTCATTTTGGTTGTTGTTTTGCATTGTTGTCATGTGACCGGT
The DNA here is from genome assembly GCA_030737815.1 of Allium fistulosum. Classification (NCBI taxonomy): domain Eukaryota; kingdom Viridiplantae; phylum Streptophyta; class Magnoliopsida; order Asparagales; family Amaryllidaceae; genus Allium; species Allium fistulosum. Next base: position 859,010,352 of record CM060903.1, read on the forward strand.
ATTGTTCCACTGCTTTATTTGTAAACTCTTGGTCTGGTTTGGTTATGAGTTCTTGATACATTTGAGTCTTTGTTTCGTATGTATGCACTGTGGTCTGGTTGAGGCAGTTTCATTGATCTGGTGCACTTGCTTGCACAGTCCTTGTGCTTCACTTTGCTATAACCATTTAGTTCACTACTTTGTTTTAACTGCACTGACCTGGTCTTGTTTTTACTTGAACATTTTGTTTTCATTCGAAGTTTTGTTGCCATGTGCATTTTGCAGTCTTGACTTGTTATTTCCTCTGGTTCTTTGTTAATGATGTCATCTGGATTTGTTTTTGAATGAAGTCTTGTTGCATTGATTCTTTAAGCTGCATGCTCCATTGTACATGTTACGTTTGTATATTTCTGGTTTCACTTGAATTTTCATATTGCTTTGAGTCAAAATCCAGTTGCTTGCTTCTAAACTGTTGTGTTACTGCCTTTAGTTCGACCTGAGTTATGTAGTTTGATTGCCACTTTCTCAGACCTGGTATGCATTCGCTGAAATTCGAGATGATGAGGCAGTGCACATGTGTATATGCAGGCTCTAGAGTATTTGAAACTTTGTGACTTGTTTTCGTATTGCACCTGAGTTGAATCCAGCCTTTGGCTTGGGTTTGACCTTGTGCTCATCTGTCCCTGCAATTTTATAGAGTGTATATTGGTGTGCACAGCCTTGTGGCATGTACGGTGATACACTTTGCATGTCACAAGTTGTTCATGTATGATGAATTCAAAAGAAATGACGACGAACAACCCAAATAACTGAGGCAAATAACATTTTCATAGACACACATTTTATTTTACACTGCAAAAATATTTCTTTTTCAATTTTACTACATCGGTGTTTATTTTGCAGATAATTCAGATGCTGGATTCAATCTGGAATAGAGTTGAAGATAAATACGAGGGAATGAGTGACATGTAGTGAGGTGAACATTGTAAATTGAAATTTATGATGTAATCGAAATTGTAATGTAACTGAAATAGTGTATATATAGTGAGAGCTCAAATTTGTACTATTCAAAATTGTAATAAAATATTTGTTTGAATAAAATATTTGTTTGAATTTAAATTCCGTGTTATTTATTTTATTCAACAAATATTTATTTAATTGTATGAAAAATAAAATAGTACAATAACAAATACATTTAAATGAATATATATATATATATATATGTATATGTATATTTTTATCATTAAACAAAAATCGTATACTAGCATATTCAACAAGAAGGACTAGCACCTGCTACACCAGACTTGGAGTTTAGATTTGGAAAGCTAAAGGATCAGATCTAGAAGGAACCATGGCCAAGCAATCAACAAGGAGACAGAGAACGGAAAGAAGTCAGCATGAAGGATGTCAGGAGGCCTCTTCAGAAGCTAATCAGACTTCAATTTTCATCACCAGAGATGAGATGGAGATGATGATGGATGTTATACATGAAGGAATGCTGAAAAAGCAGGAGGAGATGATGCAGAACCTACTCCAACAAGTTGGACAAGCTGGAATGCAAAATTAAGGGAATGGAACAGTAGGAGCAGAAGGAGTCTAGTACCAAAGTCAGGGACACGGAGCCACCAGGATTCAAGATAGAGCGAGACCATCAAGAGAAGCCCCCGAGCTAAGGGCACACCCCTGAATCATGTTGACCCGATTCCAAGCAGGATTCTAGGCAATACTAAGCAGTTTGACGTCGATGGAGGAATGAATGCTCATCCAAGAGAACAGATCTCAGGATTCCCTCGTGAACTCGGGGGGCAGGTCGGAGGCAACATGCAAGGACCACAACTTGATGACATTGACAAATTAGCAGAGATGATCAGACGGGCTGTGAGGGGAGGGTTGGTGAATAGAGATCTGGAGGACGTGAATAGAAGTCCTTTCACTCTTGTGATTAGGCAGGCTCCGGATTTCAAACTACCAACGTTGGAGATGTATGATGGGAGAACGGATCCCATTGTTCACTTGACGAGGAACATGAGGTATATGGAAGTACTGGGGTTATCGGAGGAAGTCATTGCTCGGTGCTTCCCTTTGTATCTGACGGATATAGAAGCACTACGGTTCAGACAACTGGAGCGCGGCTCAATTGGCACATGGACATAGTTGATTGAGAGGTTTATGAGGCAATTTTGGGTCCACAAAGTCGGACCCAAGAATGTGATGACTTTAACATCGATGAAACAATGGAAGGGAGAATCCCTTAGGGATTTCTTGACCAGCTTCAATGCAGCAGTAGCTTCGGTGGATCGACCCGATCCATCGATGGTATTGATGGCAGTAGTCTCAGGAATTGCTGATGATTCAGATTTTAAGATATCATTGGAGTTGGATCCACCGATGGATCTCGGGGAGTTTTACCATGAATCAGAGAGGTTTCTAAGGCAGGAGGATGCGAAGGCTGAAAGAGAAGGAAGAGAGGCTGAGGTTTATGCGGTAAAAGGTGGAGGTCCACCCAGGGAGGATTCAAATAAGGACGATAGAGGCAAAAGGAAAATGACTGATGACGGTAGCACATCGAAAAGGCAACGGAGGGAATCTAAATTTTCTTCTAACATGGATTTAACTGAAACTCTGGAAAGGATTTACTTGGATACTCGAGGGCGCATCCAGTATCGAAGGCCAGTAAAAAGGGAACCCTCTGAATACGAGCGGGCATCGGGAAAGCATTGCCTATTCCATGAGTTGGACGAGCATAGCATGAACGACTGCATGTATCTGAAGGATATTATTGAGGAACATGTGAGGAATGGTCATCTACAACAATACATAAGGAATCGAGCTGTGGCAGTGGAACAGGAGCGGCCACCGCCCATCTCAGACGAAGATGGCACTGGATCTAGGCATCGTCAGCTTATTATCAACTGAATGGATTTATGGCTTTGAATAAGTAATAAACCCCGAGTGATGCGGCTAAGTCACTTACACATGTACGGGGACCAAGGACGGCCCCTAAGCATGCTCTGAGATGATGATAAACCATGATGCTAGGGTTTATGAAATCTTGTTTTCTTTCTGTTTTCTATGGACTCTAGTTTCTCTCTTGGTACTATGGACATTTGATTTTGTTGGTTGTATGGACTTTTATTTTGTCAAATGGACTTTGTGATGATTGGATTTGGATTAATGTAATAATTAATACAGGTCACGCGATTACGGTCCCGACCGGAGAGACGGGGCAGTAATCGCAAATTACGACTCCCTTCACCGGAGAGCGATGGAATGGACTCGAATGTAATATAAAAGTCCTCGATCGGAGAGTCGAGGCCGGAGAATATAAAAGTCCTCGACCGGAGAGTCGAGGCCAGAGAATATAAAAGTCCTCGACCGAAGAGTCGAGGCCCGAGAATATAAAAAGTTCTCGACTGGAGAGTCGAGGCCAGAGAATAAAATTCCCTCGACCGGAGAGTGGTGGCCAAAGAAGGATAAAACGACCCAACGAGGTCTACGGATTTAGATCTGGACCCGAAGAGGTCCCGGCTATGGATTTGGACCCGACGAGGTCCCGGACTTGGATAAAGAAAACCGAAGAGGTCATGGATTTGGTTATTGGATTTCTAGATATGGATAGATTAAAACTCAGTTGACAGATTCGGATGGATATGGAATTATCTAAGGATTTGGTTGCTGGATTCGGAATCAGATATCGACTCGGAGCAGTCATAGATTTGGACAAAGATATGGCTATGGCACTTGGATAGAATGGCTTGGTAATGGATTGGATTATGGATCGGATGGTATGGCTATGGATGGAATATGGATTTCGGATGACAGATTTAAAGCTATTCAAAACAAGCCTTCCTATCGCAAGGCATGTTTTGGGGGGCAAATGTTACCCCGCCTTTTGGACAAGGCCAAAATATCATCAAATTGGCTAAAAATGGATGGATATCATGATTAGAGATCGATTGGAAAGTACGGCTATGATCGATACCATCAAAATTGGACCAAGCTCCAATTAAGGTGGGTTCGATTGGGAATGATGAACAAGGCTTGGAGAAGGTACGTTTCAAATTTCAGGTCAAACGGAGTTCATATGCTTGAGTTATGGATGGATCAAGGTTCATGGAAAACTGGTTCGTATCGATAATTTCGTATCGATCAAAATGGACGTGGACTTCGGATCGATAGGTTTCGTATCGATGCAATGCACATCGATTTGGTTGGACGCGGCAAAAGTATGGTGGCATTCTTCGTATCGATCAAGGCTGGGATCGATATGAAGAATGACTATGATCGATATGAAGGACACACATAAAAGGTGGCAGCGTTGGATATTGGTCATGTTCGTATCGATCCATACAAAGTGGCCATGCAAAGCTTGGATCGATACGAACGGAATGGATATAAAAGGCAGATGGCGTGTGTGGATCGATACGAAGGGTAGCCACATTGGATGGATCCGAAGGCACACTTCATATTGATTGATACGAATCGGTTAAGGGAAGAAGCACTTAACATGGATCAATGCGTGAAGCTCGAATGGATACGATGACTACGGCTATGGACATGGGGACTGATGGATGCGATGTGATGGAGGCAAATTGATGGAATGAAATCCATGGATACGAAGCCTTCAGCCTACCTCACAAATACAAACTTGGATCGATCAAAACTCTCAAATCATGGATCCAAATGTTATGAAATTTTCAGAGAAGCTTCCTTATGTACTCAAGAATGTTCATGATCATTCTCAGCTTGATTGGACCATTATTGGATCGATACGAATTGTACTTGGATCGATCAGGATCGATCCCAAACGACTCCAGATCGATATGGTGGGCCCACTTGTGCATGAGAAGAGGTATTCCAGGTTTTCGGTGGATATTTTCAGATCTACACCTATAAATAGCAGGTCTATGGCAACTAAAAAGGGATCTTCTTCTGCTTTCCTAGGCGAAACTCTGCCATTTTGTTTACTGATTTCAAAAGCTTGTAGCTGTAATTTCAATACAAAGGGAATAAAAGGATTGATTCAAAGTGGACATAGGCCGGAGATAGCCGAACCACTATAAACCTTGTGTTCTTCGCTTTCTTACTCATTTTAATTTTGCTATTTCTTCATTTTTATTCTCTACTTTATCTAGGTCTGAGATTTTTGTTTGAATATTGTGGATCTATGTGCAAACACTGGTGCTTTCACGACTTTCGGGGTTTGTGACCAATTTTGGCATAAACAATCTATGTGATAGGATTTCATTTTGAGATGCTAGTATTCTATACGTGCTTGTTGTATATTAGGATGTAGTTTTGACTTAAGTTGTCATGTATACTTTTAGACTTGTCATTATCTATGTATGTATATGTTGTTAATATAAGTTTAGTATTTCCCTTTTTGTAGACTTACATATTAAAGAGATATTTGATGTATTATATTTCCGTTGCGACTTGTGATTCTGCATTGTAAATTATGTGATATAGTTCTGAATTAAGTTAAGCCATTGTGTTATTATTTTGTCCCTGTATTTTATAGGTCAAATTCCTTCTTGTAAGGAAAAGGAAAAAAATATAGTCATACAATTCGACGTATCGATGCTCGCCCAAAGTAATATTATAGATGGTCGCTCCTAACCAGTCTTATTCTCTATATTACTCGACATTATTACTTGTAATATTCCTAGGTAATATGAGAATAAAGGTGGGGAGAAACACGTGTGTAGAAATGGATTGAATGGCGGGACAGCACCGCCTAGGCACATATACCGATTACATTCTGTATACCCCAATGGAGTATTGTGTGCTCGTTGGCCCTATGTAGGAAGCAGCACGTCATCCTTAGGAATGTCATGCTCTCTACATATTTTGTGGAGCATCTTGGCGGTAAGAATAGTCGGCACATGTTTGGGTGCATCATCCAGAACTTGAAGGCCAATATATTCGTTTGCCAGAGGAGGCAGCTCTTGAGTTAGGATGACTATCCTCTATAGCTCGGTGGTGATAGTCCGTTTGGTGGTAGAAGGCATGGAAATGGATGTTTGAGCTATGGTTGACCCAGCTTCAGGAGCAATGGATGTCCCGGCACCGATTCGAAAACGTGCGATTCATGATTCATCATAGACAGGGAAACTTGGCGTTTAACATGGTCAAATATGCTCTTTTTTAAAATATTTAACCCGTGTGACCAATGGTCAGAATCCAAAGGATGTCAACATGTGTTGATTAATCAAATTATGATCATCTACTAGCGCAAGTGAAAGTGTTAATTTATACAGTGTGAGTCCCGTGTTTAAAATGCGACGAATGGATCATTCTATGTAGATAGCTCGCTCGTACTTGAAAAATGGTTCATGCCACACGATGGAACTATGCATCGAATCTTACCTGTTATCGTCAGATAATCGATAACAGAACCATTGTCCAATGCCACGTGGAAGATGTACTTTTACAGAAACGCTGGAAGCGCAATGACTAAACATGCTTTGCAAATGGAATTATCCAAGTGCTAGAGCGTGCTCAATATGACCGTTCCATTGAAAAGTGCTGTCTTACTGGCGCTCAACCAGTGAAAGGTGATTGGTAGAATCTCGATAAGGGTTGGCTAGAGAACTTCGAAGTATGAGAACCTAAGGCAAAACATGTAAACCTCAAATTGGACCTGAAGTTATTTTGGTTCGTGTCCCGAGGCCTTCCTTAAGGCTAACTCAAACATGCTCCGGCCAAACCCCAATCACGAGTCGCCAATGCCACCACCAGCACCACCTATCACGGTGACAAAAAAACACTGCCCACCTTAGAATATTCACATCTGGATTTAAACTAGGAAGTGGAAGGGGTCGGTGATGAATTCCTTAGAGTAAGCAGTGATAATTAAGAGCGATGATTTGACAACGGCGGTGGTTTCCAAAGAACGATGGTGACTTGAGATGATCGGTGGTGGGCAATTAGAGGCGGAAAGAGTGAATTAGAAAGGAGTGGGCAATGGGTCGAGCGCTTGAAGGAGTCAGTCTAATGAATAAACAAAAAGAAAAGTGAAAAGTAAATTTCTCTCGGTGCTGAATATAAAACGGTTGGGGCAAAGCAAAACTACTCGGTATCGAGTGGTACCACTCGATATCGAGTCCTATTTTGGAGAAAAAATTGAGGAAATGCAAAGGAAAGGAAAAGCATACCTGGCTAAGGCATTGAATGATCTTCAGAGCATAGATCTTGTCCTTAGCAAAAAGAGTGGAATTTCAGCTACGTAAAGCTATTGAAAGGATATCTACGGAATGAAGGCAACATTTCAAATTCACGAACAACTAATCAACATAAGGAGACAGTGGATCGATACTTTTCTTGTTCCAAAGCACACTTTATTCTCAATGAAAGCATACTCTGGGGGCAAGTGTAATCCTCCTTTTTAACCAATTAGATTTTCATTGGAACTAGAACGTCAGGGTGAAGTTGAAATGATTCACAAACTTAGAAACATGCTTAGGGGATAATAAGGGCATACTCAAGAATTTTCATAGGCGTTGGACTAAAGTGAACCACTCGGTACCAACCCCTCTTTATTGCCCGTTGGAACTCCAAAACCACTTGTACCTGAAGCTTCAACTCAAGTGGTCTTTATGGAGTGCTTTTCTTAGGAAATAAACGAACAATTCTAAAGATTTTTTAGAAGAAAGCAAAGAAAGTGGACAAGAATAAGAGGTATCAGAACCTCTTAGAAATTAATCATTCTCAAAGGAAAAGTGCTTGTAACACAATAGATGGAAGATATAACGATACATAATTTTACTACTTTAATTTATGAATATTTAATTAATTTTAAATATTCAAATAATAGATTTTATAATTAAAATAAAACACTTTTAAACAATGAATAATGATGGTGAAATAATTTTTCAAATTTGTTTACAAAAATAATTAGTTCGAAGAAAAATCGAAAATGTGATTGGGAATTCGTTTTTTGAATTTTCGACTTTTCATCATCTAAAAGTTGTCGGAAACGTTGTAAACCATATATTATAAATATACATACATTTTCAAACAAGTTAGAATTATATTATACATGTGTGTACATATATACTTAAGCAGACAAGGTGATGTGGCAATTTATGGAAAAACAAAATATAATTAAAAAAAAAGTTTAAGCATGAAATGACATATTGGCAACTTAAGTATAAAATATGTTTAAACATGTTGGATAATTGGGTTTTAGGGGGGTCAAGGTTATAGGCATGAGGTACATAGTGAAGGGGGTCTGGGTGAGGTGGCAAAAGGATGTGAAAGGCAAATGACCAAGGGCATTAAGGTAATTTACTTTGTTTCTTGCTTATAAATACTCCTTTCCTTTCTTCAATTTTTCCTCCTCTTCATTCTACCATATCTTTCTTATAACTTATCCAAATGGATATTTTAATTTTTTCAACCTATATAAAATTCCAGTAGCTACAACTTTCATTTATACCACTTCTTAAAATTTTAAGATTAGCCATGTCGAAATCTCATTTCTTTCAAACTCATTTTCTGATCCAGATTTTCAATTCCGAAAATACATCTTCTTATTTTGACCATATCTTCCTTAATACAGATCCAAATTGTGTGATTATATTTTTGATATTGTAGAAAAAAGAATTTTGAAGAAATTTCACTTTGACAACTTTTCCAAATTCCATGAGTGTTTGACACTTTTCTATGGGATTAGAAAAGCACAAATTAAAAATAATACTGCAAGCACATAGGTGTGTAGTATGCAGGTCAAACATAGGGAGGAAAATTAAATTCTATTGTTTATGTAATTTTGTGGGCGAGTTAGACGAATTTGGAGGTGATTTCCAAACTACAAAAAATGCAGAAAAATAGACAATTGAAGAAATATTGATTTAAACTCCAATCCTTTTCTCACAGAAGGATCCAACTATTTGTCACGGAAGAGTTGTTGAGAGTTAAATCAGAACTCCTTCACAAGTTCTTAACAATGGAAAAACAGAAAAAACAGAAAAACAAACAGAAATTCATATAAACAAAAAATAAAATTAGGATAGCTGCTAAAACTAATTAACGGTCTATCACTAATGAAAAAGGAAGAAAAACTTAGATAATTATGTCTAACAAAACTAATTGATAGAGGCCACAATTATCTAAGTGTAAATAAAAAACAGAAAATAGAAAAAGAAGAAGAGCTTTATTCTACACTAGAAATTATGAGATATGAGATATGAGATATCTTTTACAATGAATACACCTGGGTATTTATAGAGTACAAGTTGTTTCCCATCAAAAATTTATAAATTATGTTGCCATAAAAATGAATATCTTCTCTTTGATCATGTGAATATAAATATTAATGAGAGATAGCTTGTCTTTAGATTTTTGACATGTGGGATGATGGGTGATTGAGATTTGAGGATGACTTGTTGATGTGAATCAAATCCATGATAAATTGGCATAGTCATCTGAATGTGATTGTGATTGCTTGATTTGATCGGAAGATTTTGATTGATTGTGATTTGATTGGAAGAAGAATTGTGATTGATTGGGAGAAGAATTGTGATTGATTTATATGTATACAATCAATCACAAGTATGTTCATATGTATATGTATATCTTCTCAATAATCCTCCATTTTCATATGCAAAAATAATGTGCTTTCCAGGATTCGAACTCAACTACTTCCGCTATTTAGGACATGCATTAACCACTCAGCTATAATTTATTTTGTTCAATCTTTTTAGAGTAGCTGGTATAATCCAATGCAAATCTCCCTTTTTCTTCTCTTTTGCTCCATTTTAACATGAAGGCTCCTCAAATTTGTATATCTATAGAAATACCCAAAAATACCAAGTGTAACATTTATTTATATACAACAAAGGTAAGATATGAGCGCAAAAATAAAAACTTTTACATGTCAATCAAATACCCTCATACTTATCTTTTACTCATCCTCGAGTAAAACAAAAATAAAAACTTAACTAGGTAGGTCACACTTTCGTAGGAATCATGATTGCATTGAGCGTATGCAACAAGCCGTTAAACCCCTAGGTGTCCCTAGTAGGACGAGTTGTGTCTCGTGAGGGTTTTCAGCGGATACTACCCACAAAATCCAAATGCAATATGTGATGATTCTAATGCAGCTACATGAATGCAACGAATATATACAAATGACAACATGACTTATTTCAGAATAGTTGCTACACAGTAATGTATACAAGTCTAAGTCATTTTATAGAAATTTTTGTTCCTCAACTAGTCATAATTTTCCAACATAATTCAAGATTTCATATGTTAAACTCTAGTTTAGCTAGTTGGTTCGGTTGACAAAATAGTGCAGCTATGAAATTAATTCTTTGTTTGCTTGTCACGGTTTGCAAAGTGGTATTTTTATTTCCTATTGTATAACTAGTCAAATCAATAAAGTCAAGAAGGTGTTTGGGTTTCAATTGCTTACTCTCTTTATTTTCAAAAATAAAAATCTATACACCTAACTTAATAGACCAAGGTATACCACCCATGCACTGCCTTGCGGGCTTACGTAAGAGTCAAGACAGAGCTTGGCGGATTGTGCAGACCGATGCTGACTATGTCAACAAGGTGTCTGTAATCCATAGGTTTCCAACTCATAAAATGAGACCAAGGTATACCACCCATGCACTGCCTCGCGGGCTTACGTGAGAGTTGGGAAAGAGCTTGGCGGGTTTGCACACCAACGCTAGATGTACTAGCAATGTTGGATACCCTTGGAATTTTATCATTGTGTTTTTTTAAGAGAGAGTTATGCAAAATCATCTAAGCACTTATTAACTCTACTGAAAAAACAACTGTCAACGCAAGTACTTTAAAACAACCACTTTTTAAACAAAGACTACAATTTAGAATAGATTTCATAACCATCACCTATGGGTCTCCCTATATACTAGTTACACTATTATCTCTCGTAATTCATCTTTTCATTATATTTTCCATTCGATCTTAGTGATTCACAAAAAAAATTCCATCAAATGACTAAAATCGTTAACTTACTTTATTGTATTGAAACAAGTCGTGATGATGATTTCTTTTTTTCATATTCTTTTTGATGCAAAAAAATTAAATATAATGATACCCCCCATACTTGGATGAGGCAGTGTCCCTACTGTCTAAATCATGCAAATGCTGAAAAGGAAAACAGAATATATATATAACCTGACATAATCAAGGTGTCTTAAGAAGCATGACTTGGTTGGTGGAGGTCCACGAATTCGACTTCCTCGTATTGCTTAAATTCTAGGAATGGTTTTAGTCGTTGCCCATTGACCTGTGAAATAGAGCCATCCATTGGATTTTCAATTTCGATCGTGCCATATGGGTACACTGCCTTTACAACATATGGTCTAGTCCAACGAGATCTTAGTTTGCCTAAAAATAAATGAAGCCTAGAATCATATAAGAGAACCTTTTGGCCTACTGCAAATGTCTTTCGAAGTATGGATTTATCATGATACATTTTTGTTCTCTCTTTATAAATCTTTGCATTTTCGTAGGCTTTGTTTCTCAGTTCTTCAACTTTTGACAGCTGCAGCTTTCAACGTGATCTTGCTTTTTCCAAGTCAAAATTAAGGTATTTGATTGCCCAAAGTGCTCAGCTCGGCAGAGAGGTGACATGCTTTTCCAAAGATTGGGTTTAGAGGCATCATGTTTCGCTTAGAGATTCGGCCCATTTTTTGGCATCGAGCACATTTAGCACAAAATTCGTATGCATCACGAAAGAGAGTAGGCTAATAGAATCCGCACTGCAAAATCTTTGCAACGGTTTTCCTTGCTCTGAAGTGTCCCCCACATGCTTGGTCATGTGAAAAAGAGAGAATGTTGTGATATTCATGATCGGGGACACATCTACGAATGATTTAATCAGAACAGTATTTAAAGAGATAAGGATCATCCCAGTAAAAGTTTTGAACATTGGAGAGAAATTTTTGTTTGTCATGTTTCGACCAATGGGAAGGCATTTCGTTTGTGACAAGATAATTTACGATGTCGGCGTACCAAGGTGTACTAGAAATGGAAAGTATCTGTTCATCAGGAAATTGATCATTGATTTGAGTGTCATTGGCCTTTTCATGCACAATATGAGAGAGATGATCGGCTACAACATTTTCAGAACCCTTTTTATCTCATATCTCTAGGTCAAATTTTTGAAGAAGGAGTATCCATCGGATTAAGCGGGCTTTAGCATCTTTTTTCGAAAGAAGATAGCGCAATGCAGCATGATCGGTGTAAACTATGACCTTAGAACCTATGATATAGGATCTAAATTTTTCAAGAGCGAAGAAAACTACTAGAAACTCTTTCTCGGTGGTTGAGTAATTCAACTGAGCATCGTTTAGAGTTTTGCTAGCATAACAGATGACACAAGGAAGTTTATCGACATGTTGGCCTAAGATACCTCCAATGGCATAGTTAGAAGCGTCACACATTAGTTCGAAAGGTAGAGTCCAATTCGGGGGTTAGATTATAGGTGTTGAGGTCAAGAACGATTTCAAGGTTTCAAAAGACGTTTTGCATTCATCGGAAAATTCAAATTTAACGTCTTTGGCAAGCATATTTGAAAGTGGTTTTGAAATTTTTGAAAAATCTTTGATGAATATCCTATAAAATCCAGCATGTCCAAGAAATGAGCGAATATCCTTTACCGACCTAGGCGGAGGTAGGTTAGCAATTAAGTCGACTTTAGATTTATCAACCTCTAGACCATCTTTTGAAACAACATGGCCTAAGACTATCCCTTTCTTCACCATGAAATGACATTTTTCCCAATTAAGCATGAGTGACATTTTCTTACATCGTTTTAAGACACGTTCTAAATGATGGATGCATTGGTCAATGGATGACCCATAGATAAAAAAATCATCCATGAATATTTCAAGAAAATCTTCCGCCATATCAGAGAATATACTCATCATACATCTTTGAAAAGTGGCAGGAGCGTTACAAAAACCGAAGGGCATGCGACGACAAGTGAAAGTTCTGAAAGAACAAGTGAAAGTCATTCTGTGTTGGTCTTCTAGAGCAATAGGGATTTGGTTATTGCCAGAGTAACCGTCAAGGAAACAGTAATGCTCGTGGCCAGCCAAACGTTCAAGCATTTGATCAATGAAAGGAAGGGGAAAGTAATCTTTTCTGTTGGCTGAATTCAGTTTTTGATAATCGATACAGAATCGCCATTTGGTTTTGATTTTGTGGGAACAAGTTCGTTATTATCATTCGCGACTACCCCCGATTTCTTTGGTACAACTTGTACCGCACTTACCCGCATACTATCAGATATTGGGTAGATGATGTCATTATCCAAATATTTGATGATCTCCTCCTTCACGACTTCTCTTAAGTTAGGATTTAAACGACTTTGAGCTTGGCGAGTAGGTTTGGCCTCCTCAGTTAGATGAATCCGGTGTTCAACGATTGAGAGGTTTATTCCTTTAATGTCCGTGATAACCCATCCCAATGCCTCTTTATTATCCCTTAGGATTTTCAAAAGTTGTTTTTCTTGGTCTTCCATGAGATCGGAGGCCAAAATAACAGGGAGATTTTTAGGTGGGTCCAAGAATGCGTATTTAAGATCGTGTGGAAGAGGCCTGAGGTCCAATTTAGGAGGGTCTTCTGTTGCGACTTCACTTGACATTAGTTGGTCAAATTTTTGTGAATTGTAAGAGAGGTCTAGCAAATCATTTAGTTCAGAGGTGTATTCGTCGATATTGAAGTCAGAATTAAAGTGATCGAGACACATCGTTAGAGGGTCAAATGTGTCACCAAGATTTCCTGTAACGGCCTGAAAGATTTTCGACCCTGAAAATCGACACTAATACGTCCATTGTACAGAGTGCCGAACAATCGAGTGCCGGAAATCCCAGACTGTTAGGGTTAAGAAGAAAAAGAGATAGAAAAGAAATAGAAACAACATCACAGAATCTCACAATCGCAGCGGAACAAAATATAATATGAAATAACATCATTTATATAAAGAAAGGCTATAACTGTCAATATACATACAAGATATCAAAGTACAACAAATCTGGACAGTTATAATGACTTGTCCCCAACTACTGAATAAAATAGCCTATAATACATAGCGGAATATACTCAATACATCTCTGCCATCCAGCTCGTCTCCTGAACTCCAAAGCGTCCTAACCTGAAAATCTGTAATACTCGGTCTGACCCGAGCATTACAATAAAGTAACACCCGAGTCAGGCAGGAATCCAGCGTGAGTAAACCCATCTCAATATGAAATATTTAAGTTATAAAACTTCTTTGAAAACCAAGGTAACTCGTATACCCGACGAGTTTTTATCAGATTAAAAGCAACACCTTTACAGAAAATTCATCGATATTTTGTAACTGTCTGGATACAGTTACTTATTTATAATAACCCATTTCATTCATTTTATTCAAATCCAGCCTATTTGATTCTATGATCAAACCCGTAAAGGTTTATAGTGATTCTTAAATCGAAGTGGTTCCGGATATTGCTAATATCTGATCCCGGTCTCTTCGAATCCAAGTAACAACTTTAAAAGGGTAAATTGTTTAAAATAACAATTTATTATTTAGGGTGACAACCTTTCAAATGTGGGAGTTTATTACAGACATTTATTTCCAATAGAATGTATCATCAGTTTAGTCTCATTGCTTTATTTTGAAACAAATATCCGGTAAAATGTTGTCAAGATATGGATTGTTAATAAATTTAATGGGCAGTAACAAATATCAAAACGATTCACACATCAGTTTTAATTAACTTTGCTTGACCGTATTCACTTATGTTTTTATCCAAATTAATTACAAAATTTAATGATTTATTAACTAATAATAAATTATTAAATACCATTAATTACCCAAAAGTTTTAAGTCAAATAAAAATAATATAATTAATTACCATTATAAAATATCATTTAATTTTAATTTACGGATTTTAAAATGAAAACAGCCTTTTAGTTAAGAAGAAAATATAAATTATCTTACAAATATATATATATATATATATATATATATCAGAATCTAAGAGGACCTTGCTTCATTCTTTCCTATATATCATCCCTCTTTTTCTTCCTTTTCTATTATTTTTCTTTCCTTTATTTTCTTACTTTTTTATTTTCTTTCTTACTTTCTTTTCTTTCCACTTTTCTTTTTCCTTATCTTTTCTTTTCTTTTCTTTGCCTTTATTTTTCTCTTCTTTATTTTTCTTTTACTTTTCTTTTATTCTCCTTTCGGCCCGTACCCGGCCCACCTCCCTTTTCCTCTCTCTTTCTTCCTTCTTTCACTCCCTCTTTCACCTGGATGTACTCAAGCTCCAGTCGACCGACGTCACCATCAACCATCGCCACGCGTCACTACCCATCGGACCAATTCGCTCAGCCCCCCGAAAACCCCGACCAACCCCCAGTTCGAATTTTCGAACTCCAACCCGCAACCTGGAACCCACCTTGCCTTGCTTGATTGCCTCGCCTCCTACTGCCGCCATTTTCCACTAAATCTCGGCCAAAGCTTCATTAAGACCAACTCCACCCATCCGCCTCCATGCGCAGCCGTATACCCCCACCGCGACGCCGCATTTGACTCGAAAATGAACCCACCACAAAGCCTAACCAAAACCCTAAATCGATCACGCCCAGCCAAATCACACAACGGAAAAATGTTGCACCATTTTTCCCAACTCCGTCATCACTCCAGCAACCTTCAGGCCAAGCGACGTGTCCGTACGACCATATGGTCGCCGGAATTTGACCAAATTCTAAAACCCAGTCATCTCTAATTATCTCTTTACATACATAATTAAAAATTGTGAAATTCCCACCAAAATTCACCATTTCAACTGTCGATTACATTCATATAAGCAAAAGATCAAAATACGATATTCGAAATTTTACACTTTGGGTTAACTTACTGTAAGCACGCCTTTCCCTATAGGTATACTTGATAATATTCTATGAAATCATTTTTAAAATTATGTATACTCGAATACAAATGGAAACTCTTCAAACATCATTGGTTAAAACTCTATAGATGAAGATAGTTGAATTTTTGAAAGTTGAACCTGGTAGAAAACAAAGAACAGAGGCAATAAAATGTGTACAGGCTTTTCATACATCTATATACAAGCATATCCATATTTATTTCAATGCAAGCAATAACAATATACTGTTATTTCTATTTTATCTTTAACATACTCATATTTATAAGAAAGATTTGATTTAAGGATGAATTTTACTCACAGACTAATCTTTTGAATCAGAGAACAGTATGCTTTTGAAAACTACTAGCTAGCTTTTGATGATTTTTTCTGTTGAGTTGAATTGTTTTGATTTGTTTAAGTTGTAGTGGCAGCTTGTTTATATTTTATTTTTTCTCTGGTTATCTTTTGGAATGAAGTAAAAATGAAAATGAGACAAGGGTAGAGGTATATATAGAGAGAAGGTAAAGATTACTGGGCTAGCCATAGGGCAGAAACCTTGTACAGGCTTTTATTCTATTCATTTTACTTTCTTTTTAATTTATTTTCCATTTGTCTTGATTTGATTTATTATGAAATGATTTTATTTTTGCATGACTTGATTTAATAGAGAAATTTGATCTTTTATGTGCTTGAAAAGAGGTTTGCCATCATGTTGTTCCCCTATGTGTTTATATATATATATGTATGTATATACATACTTCATTTATATATATATGTAGATAGATTTGCACTTACCTACCTATTCATTATTTTATATTGACATATATATACATATATACTTATTTACTAATTTATGTAACCTATGTACCTATACACTTACTTATGTTACCGTATATGTTCACATACTCTTTTAAATACACTCATGTATATTTGTGATCATACATATATATATTCACATTTACACAAACTTTCCTATATTTTATTTCATATGTAAGTTCATGTACACTGTATCCTTTTCCTATAATTATATTTGCATATGTACACTATCATATTTATTTTATCATCTTTGCGTTTATACATATTATTACACACGTTTACAACATAGTTTTTGTCTTGCTTGCCTTATATAAATACATATACATATATGCCTATCTTTGTGTCATCTATAGTTTTACTTATATGCTATAACTACAACAAATATAAGTATCCAATTACAGGTATTTATATCCTATTTTTATACATATCTATTTTATTTTAAATTTAATATCAATGCTAAGCATAACATCTAATTATATTTTCTATATATAATTATACCTAGTATTAGGAAGGTAGGGCTCTTATTTTAAATATTTTTGAGAGATTTATTTTTAACCTTTCAAACCATAGTCTCCCCCAAATATATATATTTTTATGGGTGTTTTATCTTAATTTAATTGGTGGAGCTTACATGTATTTTTCTATAAAATCTATCAATTTATATATATATATATATATATATATATATATCCAGATGTATAAATATCAGAGATTTATTTATTCGACAAATAATATCACTATTTCAATAATTAAATCGATTAATTTCCCAATCACAAACGTCAAAAAATCTGCGTCCTTACATTCCTCCACCCTTTAAAACTTTTCGTCCTCGAAAAGGAACGAAACGAAAATTTTAATTTTAATGTTTCTTATTAATTAAACCATCTTTAAACACTTTAACTCTTTACTCTTTTTATTTTAAAATTTTAAAACACTTTTAAATCCCATAATATTACCAAATTACTTTATATATAAAAATACTTTTTATAACTCGATGTCTAAACAAGTCCATCCTTGTTCTCACAGAAATTTAGTCATACGTTGATCAGGCGTAGGACTGAAAATCTATAAGTACTTAGTAGACCCGTTTTCAACACCCAATGAAAATACTTGAAAAAAACTTTTTGTAAGAATGCTATGGAAATCATCACCCCCTCCATCGGTCGCAGTTAGCACGATGATTACGTCACCATCCCGACGAAAACCATAAGAAAACTGTAGGCATCCGCACCTCTCGACTTTCGCCATGGAAACTACACAGATCGCAGCTACATCTAGGGTTGCGTTGCTATCACAGCAAAACCCGTGTAACTGTAGGCATCAACACCCCTCGAATTACGCTGCCAAATGAAACTTTACCCCATAGATCACAGACTACACAAAGTGATGTCACTGTTCCAATGGAACCAGTGTAGACTGTAGGCACCCACTGCCACACAAATTTCGCTATGGAAACAAACCACATAGATCGCAATCTACCGATGTTACGTCGCTATCCCAGCGAAATCAAACGTAGATTGTAGGCAATCACTGCCACTCGACTTACGCTTTGGAACGGCAATAGATCGCAGTTACAACAAAGGTTACGTAGCCATCACAGTAAAACCCAATGTAATTGTAGGCATTAGCGCCCCACGAATTACGCTACCCCAATCACAATCCTCAGGAACTAAAGTTTTGTCCGGACGTCCTTTGGGATCCAAATTTAGAACCCCCCTTAGGGCTCAAGGCAGAACCACCCAGTGGATCTCCTACTATAAGTTTCAACTCTAAATGGGAGCACCTTTTCCCCATAGCATTCTCAAAACATTTCACACTATACACTTATAGTATATTTCAAATCATACTCTTTATATATATCACATATAAATCCCATTTACACAAATCGATATCTTTAAAATCGATAATTCTCAAACTTGGCACTCCCCATTTCCAAAATCAACTTTTTGCCAAAATCAAAAGCCTTTAAAACCAATGAGTTCCAAAAACCCTTTTCAGTTCCGTTCTCTTCAAATCATTCTTATATATATAAGTTTATTCTTCCGACTTGAAAAATTTCCGGATCACTTTGTACTTATATAAATTCCACTTTATATTTCAAATATCTTTAAAAGATCGTTTCTTCTGGTTATATTTCAATAAGGGGAGTTTTTAATATATAACCAATACATATAACCCCATTAATGCCAAATCAAATTTTCAAGTTCGATTTCCTTTTCAAAGTCATTTGTCACTTTACTTATTTCTTGCAAATTAAGTTCCCAGTTATAGTGACTATTTACTCCTTATTTTTATCACCATATATTTCTCAAAATATACTCTTTCACTTCAAATCATTTTTGCTTCAATATCCGATTTTGCTTTCACTACAAAACTGCTTCAATTTTCCATTTGGGTTATAACTTCACTTTTATCGCAGTTGGTATTTAAATCCATGGTTTAAACATAAACAATTTCCATTCTAACCGGTTTGAATTTTAGAAAATAGTTTTAAATAGTTTAAAGTAGTTAAGTAGTCGTATAATAGTTAAATAGTTAATATAAGATAGTTTGAGTTTTTTTTAAAAGGAAATGTTTGTATAGTAAATAGCTCGGAAAATCAAATAGTTTGAATATTTAAGAAAATAGATTTAAGACAGTTTATATTAAAGTAATTTATTTGAAAATAGTTTCAAGGTCAAACTAATTCAGTTCCCAAACTACACTTCAACTAATTTCAATTTCCATTCCCTTTTAAACTGATTCAATCCAGATTCCAATTCGAATTAACTTCAATTCTAATTTTAATTCAAATCAATTCCCATTTGATTTCAAATTAATTCAACTCCGATTATAATTTCAATTCAATTTCAATTTCAATTTTGAATTATTTTCAACTTTGATTACAATTCCAATTAATTCAATTTAATTTCACCCTTGAATTAATTCCAATTCCATTCTCAAATTTTAAACCATCTCGATTTATATAAATTCGAATTTGGTTTTCAAATATCGATTTAATTACTTAAATCAAATTAACATTTAATATTTAATATAATAACCGAAGTCATTAAAATAATTCAATTCTGGGCCCAATTTCAAATATTCATTTAAACTACCTCTACTTAAACTTATTTCAAGTTTCAAGTGAGAGTTCAAATCTTTTAGAACAAATCAATTTCTGGAATTCAATTTATTTCCCAATTCTAACTTCAAATTTTTTAACTCAATTCTTTAAACTATTCCGGTAGACAAATTCACTTTTAACATTTCAACTTGAGTTTAAAATGATTCCATTTCCATAAATCCAAATTTTATTTCTATTCAATTTCAGGGTTAGATATATATCATTTCAATCCACTTCTAAATTTATTCGGAATAATCCATTCTACAGTTTTATATACTGTAAATAACAAACAGGATGATAGCAGGATATGATAGTAAATAAACATCCAAATTATCCAAACATCAATCAATAGCATCCATCACCTATTTCCAGAATTCAAGACTCGCTTATATTTCAAAATCTGTTTGAAATTACCATACATAGCCTTTTACCAAATCCATGCTTCCCTTTTCCATTTTATCCATTTAACTTCCCTAAGTTAAATTTTCCATTTCACATTGAAATTTTCCAATTCAGGTTGTACGTTCAAAACTTATTTAACTTCCCCTAAGTTAAATTTCCCATTCGTTCAATCCATTTAACCTTACTCAATTTAAATTTTTCACTCCAAATTTAAATTTTTATCAATATCCCTTCCCACTTATAAGTTCAAAAACTTATTTTTCTTAGGGTTATACTTCATATTCTCAGGAGGATTCCACAATTCAACACTTAGCATTTATTTCAAATCAACTTTGAAATCATATATGTATCTACATATAAATATATTTATCCCATTCACATATACAGTCACACTTTAACTTTAAACCATTCTTGGTTTTTAATCCAAACAAATTCATCTTCAAAACACTCTTGTTTTTAAAACAAGACTTCTATATTCAAAAATATTCTAAATAATATCCTTTATTATTTCCTTCAACATTTTGAAACAATTCCAAAATATTTTTCTGGGCTTAGATTTAAAACTTCACAATTTATATCCATTTCAATTTATAAGTCACATTTGTAAATTCAACTTAGATAATTTCACTTCCTTAAACATTTCATAATGTTTTATCATTGTTTATTCTGTGATAAACATCCTTTACAATAACCAATTTTATGATAAAAATCAATATTATCATATTGAGGGGCCAAACACACCATATATTCCATAATAACTTCCTGATAAATGAAATCAGGGTAAATTTATTTCATTTCAAAACACTTTGAAAAATACTTCCGAAATTTTCAATTTCTGGTTTCATTCTATTTTCAGCTTAACTTACTTGTATAGTGTTTGCACAAAAAATGGACAAACACCTCAAAGTTGTATGATTTAGTAGATCTTATGTTGTTCTTAGTGATTTGAGTGATTTATGCAAATATATGAAAAGCAGGGGCTAAACTGTAAAAAGACACGCAGATTTATAGTGGTTCAGCCAGAATGTGCCTACGTCCACTTTATATGTTATTTCTCTTCTCTTGTTTTGATTACAAGTACAAAGCTCTGATACAAGTAAAAGAAAGTTGTTTGAAAGTTCTCTCCGTGCTTGAGCTCTCAAACTTGTCCCCCATTGTTGTACCCCTGCCCCTCTATTTATAGAGTGAGGCTAGGGGTAGGGGTCTTAGATGTATACAGCTGTTGATGGGCCCGGGCTGATACAATCTGGCCTGGCAAATTTGGTTCGGCATCGTCTTGGTTCGGTAGTAGATGGGTGGAGATGAGGTCTTGGTTCGGCAGTGGAGCTGGTCCGGTTGTGGAGTTTTGGTGGAGCTGGTCCGGTTGTGGAGCTGGTCCGGTTGTGGAGTTGGTGGAGCTGGTCCGGTTGTGGAGTTGGTGGAGCTGGTCCGGTTGTGGAGCTGGTTCGGTTGTGGAGTTGGTGGAGCTGGTCCGGTTGTGGAGCCGGTTCGGTAGTGGAGCTTTGGTGGAGTCGGTCCGGTTGTGGAGCTGGTTCGGTTGTGGAGTTGGTGGAGCTGGTACGGTTGTGGAGCTGGTTCGGTAGTGGAGCTTTGGTGGAGTCGGTCCGGTTGTGGAGCTGGTTCGGTAGTGGAGCTTTGGTGGAGTTGGTCCGGTAGTAGGAGACGAGTAGATCGGCGTGGCTTCGTTTGGTGGTTGATCCGGTGGTACCGGTTCGGTTGTGAAAATTCATCCAACATTTGCCCCCCAAAGCAGGGCATAAGTTTAACATATGTTGTGCTTTGTTTTAGCTTGTCGAACTCATTCGGCCTGAGAACCGAATCGTCTGGTCCGGTCAAACAACCTCCCCCTATAAGTATGGGACTTGTGTCACTACCATCCCTTACCGTTTGCCAAATTGAACTTCTTGTCTGCCGAATCAAAGTTATTGCCGGATCATCCTCGACTACCGAATCAGGTAGTTACCGAATGGTACTCATGTTTTCAATTACCGAATGAATATGCACCATAAGTACTTGATTGTGGAATGAGTTCTGATACTGGGAGTGCCGAATGAACTCGTAGTATTGGGAACGCTGAATGACCTTGTAGTATTGGGAATGCTGAATGACCTTTTCATATCGGGAATGCCGAATGACCTTGTAGTATTGGGAATACCGAATGACCTTGTCGTATCGGGACTGCCGAATGACCTTGTAGTATTGGGAATGCCGAATGACCTTGTACACTGGGTGCCGAATGACCTTGTAGACTTGAACTATGAGCGAAATTCCAGACTGCACACACTCGCTTGTTTACTTCTTTTATTCTAACGACGCACTTCTTTGTGTTTGCAGATAAATGTCTCGAAAAGCAAAAACTCGATCAGATAAAAAGAAATCCCAGGGCGAAGGAGAATCTTCCGCAGTGCCCCCTGCTCAGTCAGGACCAGAACGTCACAGACCTGCCCCGAGATCACTAGTGGACGGGTATGGCCCTCAGGAGCTTCTGAACTCCCCGCCCGATTGCTTTCCCAGCTCCCTTAAGGAAGAGCAGCTTGATGTCATCTCCCGTTCTTTTGGAATCGATAGAACGCGCATGATGTTGCCAGGGAGAGAAGTTATGCCGTTTGACCCTCCCGAAGGGTACTTTGCTTACAGAAGATACCACTACATGTGTGGTGCCATTCCGCCTCTTAATGCTTGGGTAGCCAGCTTCCTTACATATCTAAAGGTGGCCCCATTCCAGCTTCAACCCAACTCCTATGCTATACTAGTGAGCCTCTTCGCCATCTTCCAGAGGAAGCATGGGCGTGCTCCTTCCAACCGGGAGATCCGGTACTTATATAATCTGAGGGGCTATAAGAAGGGGTCCCCATATATCAGCTTGGAGTCAGCTGTAACCTTCAAGCCGGTCTTGGACCTGTATTCTAAGTTCAACATGTTCAAGAAGGAGCGGTTCTTTGTCAGGGACGACTCTGTTTCTATTCGGCGTTTTACTTCTGGATGTAAGTCGATGCTTTATTTATAATTTCCATTCTGATTGCGATGCTTCTTCTCATACGTTTTCATTTTTGCTAGCGACAGGTGGCTTTGCGGTTGTGGAGACTGATCGCCTGGTTCAGACGGCGGTTGAGATAGAAGCTATCCCCGGGAGAGATAGATCAGCGGCCTACCTGATCAGAAACGCGACCCTTCTGGAGTATAACTTGATCCTTCCACAGCAGTCAGTAGTCAAACTGAGGGAAATGGCGGAGGAGAGGGCGGCTGCTCAGGCTAAGGGAGGTGTCACGGTAGAGAGGGGCAAGAGGAAACCTTTCACAAAACCTCCAGCCATCGGAGGTAAGAAACTTAAGAAGTCGGACGGTCCTTCCCCCAACAATTGTCCACTTACCCAGGGGGAGGAAGACGTAGAGGAGGAGAGAGGTGAGGGTGGAGGTGACCGGGAAGGTGGCGATGGTGGTGATGGCATCGGGGCCTTGCTTCCTGGGCAAGCAGGCGAGATTCAGGAGTGGACGGATGATGCATTCCACCAAGCTTTTGAGGGGCTGGACGGGGAACCGGCTTCGATAGAGAAATCCGGGAAAGCTGACAAGGCTGGGACTGGTGCAAGCGAGCCTCCTCAGACTATTCCAGCCAAGGTGGCTCCGACGACTCAAGCTGAACTTTTGACTCCTGCGGACTCCATTTATGATAGGGACTTAGGAATATTTTATGACCCGCTCCCGTCCTGAAATGAAATCCAGGACTTATTGCAGTATCCTACTCCTCCCCCGGGTTTGTACAACCACAGATGTGTTTTCTTTCTTCTTTTATTTTTTTTAATTTACCGTGTTTTCTCGAATTATGGATCAATGTAAGCTTGTGACATTTTTTCTTCATATCAGGAGCAGGTAAAACGGCCAAGGCCTCAGATCTTCGGCACAGGCTTGAACAGTACAAGCTCTCCAAAGCTTCCGCCAAGCCGAAGCCTTCGGCCCACCGTTTCGGGGATGTAGTCGGCTACCGTCCTCTTCTCGGGGTTATTGACGAGGGCATTCAAAAGAGAAAGAGGAGCCATCCCTTATCCGAGTCTTCACTTGGTCCTCAGCCCCCAGTTCAGCCTCTTCATGATATCACGGAGGAGGATACTGAATTCGTACTCTCTCCGCACCTGTCTGAAAATCCTACCATCACTCAGATTGATCGCCCTGACTTGGCTCGGAATCCATTTGCGGGTCATCCTGACCTGGATCCAAGTTCCCATGATATTACCTTTGACGAAGTTACCGGTGAGCACCTTCTTCCCCGCAATCCCATGGCACGGGTGCTCGATGAGGCTAAGTCCTTAGATCTCGATTTACTTACTACTCGGATAATTACCATGGGAGACGAGGCCAAGACTAATGTTGATCGGGTGGCGGAGGAGACTAGGAAGCTGATGGGGCATCATGCCCGGCTGGTTAAGGTTAGAGAGGAGATTGGGAGTGCCAACATCCGACTACGATTGGTGGTTTCGGATCAGGCCAAACAGCTTGCTGATCAGGCCATTCAGATTTTTCAGCATGAGGCTGCTTCTGGACGACTAAAGAAAACCATGGAAGAGGCCAGCCGGGCCGAACTGGGAAAAATGGAAGCTACTTTCAAGGAACGGATCGACATGGCTATTGCCACGGTGGACGAGGTTCGGAAAGCGGATCTTGAGCAGATAGAGGAGTTATCCGGGAAACTTGAGGCTGCAGAGCTTGCTCAAGCCAAGTTGAGGGAGGAGATGGAGGCAATGCGGAAATCCCTTCTGGCTGATTGCTCGAGATACTGATCGGAGAGAGATGCCACCGTTGAAAGGTTGTCGGCTTCCGAGGCCCGGATGAGGGAGTTTGAGGAGAATGAGGGGATGATGGACGAAATGCTTCAGGACATGTACTTCCGAACCTGGAAGCAGGGCAATCTATCTTGGATGGATGATTATCCTAGGGTCATGGCTAAGGTCTATCTTCGGGCTCTGGAGGAGGCTAAGGCTGATGCGGATAAAGATGGTGGTGTGGCCTTCAGCATGGATGTGGTCACTGCCCAGTTTGCCAAGGAGGAGAAGGTGGCGGTGAAGGAGGATATGCGGGTGCTTGCTGCTGAGGAGGCAGGTGTGCAAGTAGAGGATGACGACAAGGATGGCCAAGAAGCAGGTGCTGGTAAGCCTTCCTTTTTAGTTTCCCCATTAACTTGGTTGCTCCTCACTAATAAATCCTTTCTCTGTCTGGACAGGTGGGCAACAGGACAAGGATAAAACTCCAATGCAGCCGGCCCCTTGATTATACCTGGAAAAACTCTTTTTGTGGATTTGACAGGGTTGTATATGTTAGTCTTAAAATAGTAAAGTAACTTTTAGGTTGTAATATTTTGCTACTTGTAATAAATAGCTCTATTCTTGACGTGTAATTCTTTGACTTAAGCTGATTTTGTCATCTTCTAAATGTTTGTTGCTATTTTGACATGTCGTATGAGAAATATAGTTATGTATATTCTTGTAACTAAATTGTGTTTGATGTCAGGTTTTTGTTTAAAACATAATTTCATGACTTGCAATGTTAGCGTGTGGTGTGAACAAATTATAGTCATGTATTTGTACACAAAAGAAGAAAATACCGCCTTCCATGTTCTAATTGTAGATGGCAGTTTTGAATATCTCGTATGACCAAGCATGGAACGCAGTTGAATGCCCTGCCATCCAATTGTGAGTCCCTACACCCATTGGCGAGTATCTCCTACTCTGTATCCTGTACTTTAGGGATTGTTATAGAGGATAAGAGGGAAGTTTCTTAAGTAAAATTGAAATATGTGAAAAAATAAAACTTCCAATCATGGAAGGCCTTCGATGTGCTTAAGTTCGTGGCAAACGGGTTTTGTAGTCACTTTCCCTAGCTGTGGGTCTTGGAGACATTTGTCACCCATCTTACGCCTCCGTAGGGAGTTAATTCTTTTTTACCACAGCCGCACTTAAGACACATCGGAGCCGAGATCGCGCACAGTAACTACCCGGGCCATTATGGCCTGCAATCGTGGGTATTATTCGATTTACTGTGGCCGGCTAGCGTGGGTGCCGATCGTCAACTGTGAACTGCCCCTGGCTGGCCACACCTTATGTTGGGGATTATAGTCGGTTCACAGTTGCCGGCAAGCCTAACACCGTAATGAGCTGCCTCGGCTATAGTCGGCCTTCTCGGTGGCTTATAATCGGCTCATTACAGTTGGCTTTGAGGGCCGTCGCGAGCAATGAGTTAACCCGCAGCAGAGGGATGCCGGAGCAAAAGTGTCTCATTGGCGAGGGCATAGATTCGCATAGTACCTGTTTAGGTCTTGTCCAGGTGAAGTTGCGTTGTGAAGTGCTTTGAATAGAAATGCTATATGCTTAGGATTTTGTTCAACAGAAAAGGATAAAGTTAACAAGCAGCCAAGATACAAAGGAACAAGTTAAAAAAGAGACAAGGTTTTTTAAAGTGGTTCGGCACGAAAATGCCTACGTCCACTGATTCTCTTTGTTAATTCACTTTATATGGGCAATACCAGTTAAGAAAAGTATCGACGGAGGTGTTGGATGTTCCATGCCCTCTGGAACACCTCTCCGTCCACTGTTGACAAAATATAGGCTCCTTTGTGGAGATCTTTATGAATTACATATGGTCCATCCCAGATTGGGTCTAGTGCTCCGGGACGAGGGAAGATTCGCTTGAGGACAAGATCCCCTTCTTGTAAGGTACGATGCTTGACTTTGGAGTTGTATTGTGCCGCCACTTTTTGTTTGTGGGCTGCTGTTTTAAGGACGGCATCATTTCTTCTCTCCTCAATTAGATCCAAAGACATGTGAAGGAGTTCTTCGTTCTCTTCTGGGTTATAGTGGATTCTACGGTGGGAAGGCACAATGGTTTCAACTGGGAGCATAGCCTCTGATCCGTATGCCAAAGAGAAAGGAGTGTGCCCCGTTGATGTTCTGAAAGATGTGCGATAGGCCCATAGTGTCGTAGGGAGTTCATCCACCCAAGCGCCCTTTGACTTTTCGAGCTTCTTTTTTATTAGAGTTTTCAGAATTTTGTTGACGGCTTCGACTTGTCCGTTTTCTTGGGGGTACGCTACGGATGAGAAGCTCTTGTGAATTTCGTGCTCTTGGCACCAGTTGGCGAATTCCTCACTGTCAAACTGAAGTCCATTGTCTGATATGATTTTGAGTGGGACTCCGTACATGCACAGAACATTTTTGATCAAGAAGTTAATAACTTTTGCTGAAGATACTTTATTTAGAGGTTCCGCTTCCACCCATTTGGTGAAATAGTCAACTGCCACTATAGCATATTTGGCCCCGCCTCGGCCCATTGGTAGCTCGCCGATTAAGTCAATTCCCCATATTGCGAAGGGCCAAGGGCTGGTCATTTGAGTAATCTCAATGGTTGGTAGCCGCGGAATCTTAGCAAACTTCTGGCATCTATCACACTTTTTGACGAAATCTAAGGCGTCCTTGCTTAAGGTGGGCCAGAAATATCCATATCGGAGTATCTTTTTTGCTAATGTTTGCCCTCCGGTGTGATCTCCGCGGCTTCCCTGATGGATGTTGGATAAGATTTCCTTGGCTTCCCTCCCAGCGACACACCTTAATAACGGGTTAGAGAATCCGCGCCGATAGAGGATGTCTTCTTGTATTGTGTAGCGGGATGCTTTTCTCAAGATTTTCTTGACTTCGTTACGCCCGTTGGGTAGTGTGCCACTTTGTAGGTAGTCTCGGATGGGAGTCATCCAAGTTGCTTCCTTGGTTGCAACTATCAGATTCACTTGCTCAAAACTTGGGGCCAGTTGCTTTGAGATGGTTACTGCCCCGAGGATGGTGATGTCTCTCACACTTGCTTGCTTCGCCAATTCGTCGGCCTCTTGGTTCTCTTCCCGAGGGATGTGTTTGACTAAGTAGTGGTCCAATCGGCTGAGAAGTAACTTGGTCTTCTTTAAATATGCTATGAGTCGTTCTTCTCGAGCTTGGAATTCTCCTAGTATTTGATTAACAATAAGTTGAGAATCGCTGTGAAGACACAAAGAATTGGCTTCGATTTCTATGGCAATTTCTAGTCCGGCTATCACTGCTTCATACTCTGCATCATTGTTGGTGGCAGCGAACTCCAACCTTATAGCATAGTGCAGTTTGTTTCCCCTGGGAGTGATTATTACCACACCTGCCCCCGAGCCTTGTTCGTTCGATGCACCATCCACAAAGAGATTCCACTTGATATCATCTGCTATTTCCAATTGCTCCTTATCTTCGTTGGTAGTGAATTCTGCAATGAAATCAGCCATGGCTTGTCCCTTGATGGCGGTGCGAGGGTGATAGGTGATATCATACTGACTTAGTTCAATGCACTATTTAAGTAGTCGCCCAGAAGTGTCAGGACGATGGAGTACCTGCCTCAGTGGTTGATCGGTCAGAACTTTGATGGAATGGGACTGGAAGTAGTGATGCAGTTTCCGTGATGTGATTAGTAAACAGTATGCTAGCTTCTCAAGTTTAGGATTTCTGACTTCTGCCCCAGTAAACCTTTTGCTGACGAAGTAAACTGGCCGTTGCGTGCGGTTGTCTTCCCTTACCAAGGCAGCACTTAGGGCGTGAGATGACACAGCAAGGTATAGGTATAATTCTTCGCCTTCGCTTGGAGTCGAGAGTACCGGTGGTTTCTGGAGGTGTTCGATTAGGTTAAGGAAAGCGGTTAAGCATTCGTCAGTCCATTCGAACTTTCCTTTGTCTTTCTTTAGAGCTTCGAAAAAGGGGACGCACTTGTCCGTTGCCTTGGGGATGAATCGGCTTAGGGCGGCCACTTTTCCATTTAGGCTTTGCATTTCCTTTCGGGTGGAAGGTATCTTGATATCCCTTAGCGCTCGGACTTGCTCAGGGTTCGCTTCAATCCCCCTGGCATGAACGATGAATCCTAAGAACTTCCCTGATGACACTCCGAAGGAGCATTTTAGAGGATTCAACTTCATTCCATACTGGCGGAGTACTTGAAACATTTTGCCTAGGTGGTTTACCTGATCTTTGGCTTTCCTTGACTTCACCAGCATGTCATCCACATATACTTCCACAGTCTGTCCTATTAGCCCTGCAAACATCTTGTTGACGAGGCGCTGGTAGGTGGCTCCTGCATTTTTAAGTCCGAAAGGCATTACCTTATAGCAGTATAAACCCCGGTCAGTGATGAAACTAGTGTGGTCTTGGTCGGGAGCATGCATAGGAATTTGGTTATATCCTGAGTATGCATCCATAAAAGATAGGAGCTCGTGCTCGGCTGTGCTGTCTACAAGTTGGTCGATTCTGGGAAGTGGGAAGCAATCCTTTGGGCAGGCGTCGTTTAGGTTGGAAAAGTCAATGCAAGTTCGCCACTTCCCATTAGCCTTCTTTACCAGCACCGGGTTGGCGATCCATTCCGGGTAGATAGCTTCTCGTATGAAGTCATTGGCGAGTAGATTCTTTACTTCTTCATCGAGGGCTGCTGATCGCTCTGCCCCCATACTTCTCTTTCTTTGTTTTACAGGCGCCTTGGTAGGATCAATTTTTAATACGTGGCAGGCTATGTCGGGGGAGATTTTGGTCATGTCAGCGTGTGACCATGCGAATACATCCAAGTTGTGGCGGAGAAAATCGATGAGTTGTTCCTTCAATTCGTCTTTTAGTTGGGACCCAATTTTCAATAGTCTAATTGAGTCGTGCTTGTCTACAAATATAAACTCCATAGCCTCTGCAGGCTCGGCGGTGGCCTCCTCCTCTTTGTCCCTAGGGTCTAATTCATTGAAAGGGTCGCTCGTATATCGAAGAGGAGGGGCTTTCTTTAGTTGCTATGCTTCTAAACTTTTTGTGCAGAGGGCAATCTCTACACCCTTCCCTTTATCCTTCCTGTGGTTGTTGCGAAGTTCAGTCACATAGCAGTCTCGAGCAACGTCCTGGTCTCCTTCCACTTCCCCTACTCCATTGTCTGTTGGAAATTTCATCTTTAGGCACCATGGGGCTAGGACAATTTGGAAGTCAGACAAGGATGGCCTTCCTAAGAAGGCGTTGTAGACCGAATGGTTTTCTATTAGCACAAACGTCTGTTTCCGTACAGCGGAGCGGGGATGGCTTCCAATCTCAACAAAGAGGTCCAGTTGCCCGAGGGGCATCTTCGCATCTCCAGTGAAGCCGTGTAGTGGTTTATCGCAGGGAGATACATCCTTCATTGATAGCTTCATTTTGTCGAATGCGTGTTTGAACAGGATGTTTACTGAGCTTCCAGTGTCTACCAGGATTCGGTAAACTTCGGCGGGACCGAGTCGGGCAGAGATGACCATGGGATCCATGTGAGGGTACTGCCTTCCTTCTAGGTCACGCTTACCGAATGTGATGTCATTACTTTCTTTCCGCTTCGGGTGGCGCTCTTCTACAACCGAATTGACACAGTCTTTATTGTCTCTAAACGATTTTCCATACCTTTCCATCTCTTTCCAGCTTCTGTCCGCGATGTGCGGTCCTCCCGAGATGGTATGGACTACTATTTTCTCTTGACTAGAGCTGCTAGCATTGCGGTTTCCTCTGCCGGTGTCCGGTGAGGGTAGCCTTGGGTTTTCATTGGCAGGAGCTGGAGTCCTGTCCTGACTTTTTACATAACGTTCTAGTTTCTTCCTTCTGATGTGTTCCTCAATCAGATCCCGGAGATGATGGCATTCATTGGTATCATGCCCGTGAGATTCGTGGAAGCGGCAGAACTTTCCAGATTTCTACGCGTTATCTGATTCCTTCTTGTATGGTGGGCGTTTGTATCTAACTTCGCCTTGGGTGGCAAGGAAGATATTTTCGACGGTCTCGTTCAAAGGAGTGTAAGTGTCGAATCTCGGTCCAGGCCGATATAGGCGCTTTTCTCCCTTCTTGCCCCCAGTATTGTCTCTGAAATCATTTCTTCGAACGTCCCTTGCCACAGCGGGGGCGTTGCTGTGAGTTGCCTTATTTTGCTTTCCTGACTGCCCCTCAACGGCAGCATCCTCAAGCCTCATGTATTTCCCGGCTTCATGGAAGAAATCGGGTAAAGTAGCTGGTTTTTCTTTCGTCAACCTTCTAGCAAATTTAGTGTCCGGATGCACACCACTATAGAGGGCCATTAGGATAAGCTTCTCATCGGCATCTTGGACTGCGGCTGCTGCGGCATTGAATCGGGTTAGGTATTGCTGCAGTTTTTCTCCAGGATTCTGTTTGACGCTGGATAAGGAATAAGCGTCCTTAGGTTGTTCCACATGGATGCGGAACTGACTGATAAACTTTTCTTTCAACATTTCCCACGAGCTGATGGATCCCTGGGGTAGATGACAGAACCAGGAGGTAGCGAGATCTGCTAAGAATAGTGGAAAGCATTTGCACAGTACTCCTTCTGTTGCTCCACTCATGAGCATGTGCTGTGTGTATCTTTGTAAGTGTACGATGGGGTCGGAGGTTCCCTTGTAAGGTTCCATTGTTGGCATCTTCCATTCTCTGGGGGTGATAGCAATTTCAATGTTGCGGGCGAAAGGGCTGGTCACCCTAGCGCCTATCCCTCGATCTCTTTGCTCCCGTTGGATGCACTCTCTAAATAAGCGCGCCATCCTTTCATCAGAATTTGGAGCAGATAGAAACGAGTTTGGTTCTGTTCTATGGGATTGATTCCGTCCAGATGACCTGTAGGGATGGTATCGTCTATCGTTCCTCATATTCTCCAGCGGCTGCCTTTGATCTTCTGGGAGCATGCTAGGGTCGGCTACAGTTGGCCCTTGCCTTGATCTCCCCCTGCTGGGTTCTGATCTAAGCACTTCCTCGGGTCCAACTTCGGGCTGGACTCTAGCTCGGCCCCGTTCACCGGCGTTTCTGTGGTTAGGCAGTATGACAGGCTCAGCTATAGTTGACCTCCGTCCGGTACCTACCCCGTTGGGTTCGGTACCAAACGTTTCCTCAGGCCTAACTTCGGGCTGTGCTCGGTCTCGGCTCCTACCATGGCTACTTATGCCGTTAGCTCCTTCGAAGAAGGAGATCTTTGTTGTCTCTGAGATCCTCCAGACTAGGACTCGCCTCATGTTTCAGTGTTGCGGTTGGATTCTTCAGCGTCCCTTAAGCGTGACATGAGATGGTCCACCAAGGCTTCCTGCTGGGACGTGAAGCGGTTAGTTACTTCAACCACAACTCTGTCCAAATCTGCCCTAGTAATTGCTGTAGGCTGTTCTGTGGCAGGAGTGGTTGGGTTAGCTTGTCCTTCATTTATTACTGTTGCTGGAGGAGGACGATTTACTTGATTCGTGACAGCTGGATCTGGAAGACTGCTGGATGCGATGTTTTTTCCTTTGTTAACATCTTTTCTCTGTTTGGGAGGCATGTTTTCCAAGTGGCGGACGATGCTGTTAGGAAAACTCGTTAAGTGGATGAAGCTGAAGCTTCGAGCTTCTAGCTCCCAATGAAAGCAGCAAAAATGTTTGCACAAAAAATGGACAAACACCTCAAAGTTGTATGATTTAGTAGATCTTATGTTGTTCTTAGTGATTTGAGTGATTTATGCAAATATATGAAAAGCAGGGGCTAAACTGTAAAAAGACACGCAGATTTATAGTGGTTCAGCCAGAATGTGCCTACGTCCACTTTATATGTTATTTCTCTTCTCTTGTTTTAATTACAAGTACAAAGCTCTGATACAAGTAAAAGAAAGTTGTTTGAAAGTTCTCTCCGTGCTTGAGCTCTCAAACTTGTCCCCCATTGTTGTACCCCTGCCCCTCTATTTATAGAGTGAGGCTGGGGGTAGGGGTCTTGGATGTATACAGCTGTTGATGGGCCCGGGCTGATACAATCTGGCCTGGCAAATTTGGTTCGGCATCGTCTTGGTTCGGTAGTAGATGGGTGGAGATGAGGTCTTGGTTCGGCAGTGGAGCTGGTCCGGTTGTGGAGTTTTGGTGGAGCTGGTCCGGTTGTGGAGCTGGTCCGGTTGTGGAGTTGGTGGAGCTGGTCCGTTTGTGGAGCTGGTTCGGTTGTGGAGTTGGTGGAGCTGGTCCGGTTGTGGAGCTGGTTCGGTAGTGAAGCTTTGGTGGAGTCGGTCCGGTTGTGGAGCTGGTTCGGTTGCGGAGTTGGTGGAGCTGGTCCGGTTGTGGAGCTGGTTCGGTAGTGGAGCTTTGGTGGAGTCGGTCCGGTTGTGGAGCTGGTTCGGTAGTGGAGCTTTGGTGGAGTTGGTCCGGTAGTGGGAGACGAGTAGATCGACGTGGCTTCGTTTGGTGGTTGATCCGGTGGTACCGGTTCGGTTATGAAAATTCATCCAACATATAGTTAATCCTTATCCGATTTCTATTTGGCTATATATATTACCACTTAATTCTTATGGTCTTATTTCATTTCAATAACAACAATCAATCACCTTACTATACTATAATAGTTCAGAAAAATTATTTCTTTATATATCAAAATTATTTAAAAATCGTTTTCAAAATCATTATATATGAAAATAACAAGTACGCCCTCATATACAATACACTCAACTCATTCTAGGGTGCTACTGACCCTATCTCTAATGAGTAATCCCCACCAGAGCCAAGGTTCTTGCTAAACCTTTCAGTTTTGGTACCAAGTGTAACGGCCCGAAAGATTTTCGACCCCGAAAATCGACACTAATACGTCCACTGTATAGAGTGCCGAACAATCGAGTGCCGGAAATCCCAGACTGTTAGGGTTAAGAAGAAAAAGAGATAGAAAAGAAACAGAAACAACAGCATAGAATCTCACAATCGCAGCGGAACAAAATATAATATGAAGTAACAGCATTTATACAAAGAAAAGCTTTAACTATCAATATACATACAAGATATCAGACTACAACAAATCTGGACAGTTATAATGACTTGTCCTCAACTACTGAATAAAATAGCCTATAATACACAGCAGAATATACTCAATACGTCTCTGCCATCCAGCTCGTCTCCTGAACTCCAAAGCTTCCTAACCTGAAAATCTGTAATACTCGGTCTGACCCGAGAATTACAATAAAGTAACACCCGAGTCAGGCTAGAAACCAGCGTGAGTAAACCCATCTCAATATGAAATATTTAAGTTATAAAACTTCTTTGAAAACCAAGGTAACTCGTATACCCGATGAGTTTTTATCAGATTAAAACCAACACCTTTACAGAAAATTCATCGATATTTTGATACTGTCTGGATACAGCTACTTATTTATAATAACCCAGTCCATTCATTTTATTCAAATCCAGCCTATTTGATTCTATGATCAAACCCGTAAAGATTTAGTGATTGTTAAATCGAAGTGGTTCCGGATATTGCTGATATCTGATCCCGGTCTCTTCGAATCCAAGTAACAACTTTAAAAGGGTAAATTGTTTAAAATAACAATTTATTATTTAGGATGACAACCTTTCAAATGTGGGAGTTTATTGCAGACGTTTATTTCCAATAGAACGTATCATCATTTTAGTCTCATTGCTTTATTTTAAAATAAATATCTGATAAAATTTTGTTAAGATATGGATTGTTAATAAATTTAATGGTCAATAACAAATATCAAAACAATTCACACATCAGTTTTAATTAACTTTGCTTGACCGTATTCACTTATTTTTTTATCCAAATTAATTACAAAATTTAAATATTTATTAACTAATAATAAATTATTAAATACCATTAATTACCCATAAGTTTTAAGTCAAATAAAAATAATATAATTAATTACCATTATAAAATATCATTGAATTTTAATATACGGATTTTAAAATGAAAATAGCCTTTTAGTTAAGAAGAAAATATAAATTATCTTATATATATATATATATAAATCTCATCCCTTCTTTTCTTCCATTTCTATTATTTTTCTTTTCCCTTTATTTTCTTACTTTTTTATTTTCTTTCTTACTTTCTTTTCTTTCCACTTTCCTTTTTCCTTATCTTTTATTTTCTTTGCCTTTATTTTTCTCTTCTTTATTTTTCTTTTACTTTTCTTTTATTCTCCTTTCGGCCCATACCCGACCCACCTCCCTTTTCACCTATCTTTCTTCCTTCTTTCACTCCCTCTTTCACCTAGATACACGAAAAACGTGCACACCCCATAGGCGTACACATGTACTCGAGCTCCGGTCGACCAACCTTACCATCAACCATCGCCACGTGTCACTACCCATCGGACCAATTCGCTCAGCCCCCCGAAAACTCCGACCAACCCCCAGTTCGAATTTTCGAACTCCAACCCGCAACCTAGAACCCACCTTGCCATGCTTGATCGCCTCGCCTCGCCTCCTACTGCCGCCATTTTCCACTAAATCTCGGCCAAAGCTTCATCAAGACCTACTCCACCCATCCACCTCTGTGCGCAGCCATATACCCCCACCGCGACGCCGCATTTGACTCGAAAACGAACCCACCACAAAGCCTGACCAAAACCCTAAATCGATCACGCCCAGCCAAATCGCACAACGGAAAAATGTCGCACCATTTTTCCCAACTCCATCATCACTCCAGCAACCTTCAGGCCAAGCGACATACCCCTACGACCACATAGTCGCCGAAATTTGGCAAAAGTCTAAAACCCAGTCATCTATAATTATCTCTTTACATACATAATTAAAAATTGTGAAATTCCCACCAAAATTTACCATTTCAACTGTCAATTACGTTCATATAAGCAAAAGATCAAAATATGATATTCAAAATTTTACACTTTGGGTTAACTTACTGTACACACACCTTTCCCTATATGTATACTTGATAATATTCTATGAAATCATTTTTAAAATTAAGTATACTTGAATACAAATGGAAACTCTTCAAACATCATGAGTTAAAACTCTGTAGATGAAGAGAGTTGAATTTTTGAAAGTTGAACCTGGCAGAAAACAAAGAACAGAGGCAATAAAATGTGTACATGCTTTTCATACATCCATATACAGGCATATCCATATTTATTTCAATGCAAGCAATAACAATATATTGTTGTTTCTATTTTATCTTTAACATACTCATATTTATAAGAAAGATTTGATTTAAGGATGAAGTTTACTCACATACTAATCTTTTGAATCAAAGAACAATATGCTTTTGAAAACTGCTAGCTTGCTTTTGATGATCTTTTTGGTTGAATTGTTTTGATTTGTTTTAATTTGTAGTGGCAACTTGTTTATATTTTATTTTTTTCTCTGGTTATCTTTTGGAATGCAGTAAAAATGAAAATGAAACAAGGGTAGAGGTATATATAGAGAGAAGGTAAAGATTACAGGGTAAGCCATAGGGTTGAAACCTTGTACAAGCTTTTATTTTATTCATTTTACTTTCTTTTTAATTTATTTTCCATTTGTCTTGATTTGATTTATTATGAAATGATTTGATTTTTGCATGGCTTGATTTAATAGAGAGACTTGATCTTTTATGTGCTTGAAAAGAGGTTAGCCATCATGTTGTTTCCCTATGTGTTTATATATATATATATATATATATGCATATACATACTTCATATATATATATATATCTGTGTGTGTGTGTAGATAGATTTGCGCTTACTTACCTATTCACTATTTTATATTGACATATATATACATATATACTTATTTACTAATTTATGTAACCTATGTACCTATACACTTACTTATGTTACAGTATATGTTCACATACTCTTTTAAATAGACTCATGTATATTTGTCATCATACATATATATATTCACATTTACACAAACTTTCCTATATTTTATTTCATATGTTAGTTCATGTACACTATATCCTTTTCCTATAATTATATTTGCATACGTACACTATCATATTTATTTTATCATCTTTGCGTTTATACATATTTTTACATACGTTTACAACATAGTTTTTGTCTTGCTTGCCTTATATAAATACATATACATATATGCCTATCTTTGTGTCATCTATAGTTTTACTTATATGCTATAACTACATCAAATATAAGTATCCAATTATATGTATTTATATCCTATTTTTATACATATCTATTTTATTTTAAATTTAATATCAATGGTAAGCATAACATCTAATTATATTTCTATATATAATTATACCTAGTATTAGGAAGGTAGGGTTCTTATTTTAAATATGTTTGAGAGATTTATTTTTAACCTTTCAAACCATAGTCTCCCCCAAATATATATATTTTTATGGGTGTTTTATCTTAATTTAATTGGTGGAGCTTACATGTATTTTTCTATAAAATCTATCAATTTATATATATCCAGATGTATAAATATCAGAGATTTATTTATTCGACAAATAAAATCACTATTTCAATAATTAAATCGATTAATTTCCCAATTACAAACGTCAGGAAATCCGGGTCGTTACATTTCCATCCACAAGCGTTTGGATCATATCAACTTCGTCTATTTCAAATTGCCTTGGTTGTTTCTTAAGATTGAAAATGTTTAGATCGATGGTTAGGTGTCCAAAGGAAAGTCTGAGTTATCCATTCCTACAATTTATGATAGCGTTTGAAGTTTCTAAGAAGGGATGACCTAATATGAGAGGGATTTGAGCGCTAGGATTTGAAACAGGTTCGGTCTCTAGGACTATGAAATCCACAGGGAAATAGAATTGTTCAATTTGGGTTAGCACATCTTCAATAGTGCCCAAGGGCTTTTTGACAGATCGATCAGTTAGTTGAATCGTGATGTTCATGGGTTTCAATTCTCCAAGTCCTAGTTGACAGTAAACAGTGTGAGGCAAAAGATTGACACTAGAACCAAGATCAAGTAAGGCATGGCTAATGTGAGTGTTGCCTATTCGTCAGCCAATTGTAGGACAATCAGGGTCCTTATACTTGATTGGGGCACAATTCGCAAGGACGGAGCTAGTATTTGCAATCAGAAATGCAGTTTTTGGGACATTGGTGGCACGATTTTGAGTACAAAGCTCTTTGAGACATTTCTCGTGTTGGGGAATCTTCTCAATGGTATCAAGGAGTGGTATATTCACTCGAACTTGTTTGAAAATTTCAAGAATTTTATCAAAATTGGCGGACGTCTCTTTGTGTTGAGTCTATGAGGAAAAGGAGCCTTGGGTTTATAGACTCTTTCAGGAGTTTTTTCGTTTGAGCAAGAGGATATCGCATCATGAGGTGAAGGCGACAAAGCTATAGAAGCTGGAATGCTGGGGTTGCCAACATCCAAAGATGAAGACTGGTTGGGATTGCCGACCTTGGATGAAGAAAGAGGATCATTTAGATCAACAAGAGTGGGTGTCGTATGAGTTTCAGAATTTGGAGCATGGGTAGACTTTGGAGGAATGTCGGAGTTGCCGACTTGGTTGTCTACCTTCTTTCCAGACCTCAATGTGGTGACAACGTTAACTGGATTTACATTTTCATTCTCACAAGAGTGCACTCCTCGAGAATTATACTTTGGGTTTTCTTCGGGTTGACTAGGCAATTTTCCTTTCTTGTTACTTTTCATTAATTCCTTCATCATGTTCATCATTTGTTCAAATTTAGCATCCTGATTGCTTATTTGTTTCACTAGTCGAACAATTTCTTATGAATGTTGAGGAGACTGAGAATGTGAAGGAGTTTAAGAAGGTTGAGCCGAAGAGTTAAGATGCCTATATGGTTGATTCGAAGGTTTAAATCAAGGTGCACTTTTAGAAGGTTGAGCGTTTTGGTTCGTGGGATAAAAACGTGAAGGGTTCGCAAAATTATTAGGGTTTGACCATGACCGATTTGGATGGTTTTGCCAGTTGGAGGGGCATGGAGAAGTGTAGGCATTATTGTGGGCTAGGGCATTGGCCTGTTCCGTATGGTACACTTGGGGTATTCCTCCTTCGGCCTGGGAATCATCAACGGGAAACAATGAGGGGTCAATTGCGTGTACCCCTCTCGTACGGGATGGGACATGAATCGATTTCCATTGTTAGTCCTTTTCGGCAAAATCTACGAGGGAGGCCCAAGCCTCATCGGTAGATTTTCTCATAAAATCGTTTTGACAAATGGTTTCAAGTTGGATTCGAGTTAGATAGTTGAGCCCTTCATATGCTACTTGGCATAGAATCATTTTGGATATTCCATGATGAGGGCAACTATATAAGAGTTCTTTAAATCGCTCAAAATATTGTGAAAATGTTTCTCCTTCATTTTGTGTGAATTGATTGATTTCATTTCTGATTTTAATAGTTTTGTGGAAAGGGAAAAAAAATTTCACAAAGATATCATTGAACTCATTCCAACTTCGAATAGAGTGTGGTGGTAGAGAATTCATCCATCTTTTTGCACTAGCTTGTAGCGCAAATGGAATCAATCGAAGTTTGATGGACTCATCGGACAATTGTTGCATTTTCAGTGTGGAAGTGTAGTTGGAAATCCTGAAGAAATTCGTATGCGTTTTCCAAACCCATGAATTTTGGAACTCTTTGGATGAAAGAACTTTTCAATTCAAAATTATTTCCTTCGGTCGGTGGAAAGAGAATGGCCGAAGGTTGGACAACTCTTGTTAGATAGCATAGCTCCCTAAGACATAAGGGTCTATCTACTCTAACATTGAGATTTGGAAAGTTTTGATTCATCAAATTCTTTGGAGCAAGCTCGTGTGAAAAGTTTTGATTTATTATAGACTCCCTTGGTGAATTATGGTTGCTTTCACTCATTTTGAAAAGTTTTTAGAAGTGGCTCCTACTTCAAAATAGTATAAAATACTAAGTTGTGTTTTATTGGTTGACAGTCTCAATTAGAAGGGGGAAGAGGGTCTTATGGCCATTCACGTATAGTATAAATACTAAGGGATACGACCAATGTTTTACGGGTAGTATGCAACCTCTTTTGCTAATAGTTCAAAAAATTGAACTACTATATATTCGC
Source organism: Allium fistulosum (assembly GCA_030737815.1). Taxonomy (NCBI): domain Eukaryota; kingdom Viridiplantae; phylum Streptophyta; class Magnoliopsida; order Asparagales; family Amaryllidaceae; genus Allium; species Allium fistulosum. The sequence goes on from CM060903.1 coordinate 859,050,365, forward strand.
GATCTAATTGTATGAGACAGTCAATTTCACAAAAACACCCCTTTTTAATTATACTATTTTCTCCTATGAGCTCGTTTTTGTCCTAGGGCCAACGTCTAATGTCTTTTAAAGTTGAAAAAGATGAGAGATGATGATTTTAGTTATTTTGGAGCCAAGGAAAGGGTAATTACTTCCCCCACCTTATGTTTGTTATGGGAACTTGCCTTTAACTAGAATTGATTCAGAAATTTACAGTCAAACACAATCAGACAATAATAACTGCAGAAATTAAAATTGTACAAGCAAGCTGCGGCACCTGCGGAAAATTTTTACAAGCAAGTTTTATACGTCGAAGTTGGTACCTATAGAGAAAGAATGACCTACAGTGGGGTATGGAAGTCCGTCCAGAGCAGCTGAGTAGCGCTAGCGATTCAAACTCCACTGTTTGCAATCGCTCGACCCCTGGATCCTTTATCGTCACGTGTGAGTTCAATTTGAAATTCAAGAGCTATTTTTTTTATTTGACACAAACTAAGATGCAAATTAAAATGCAACTTAAAAAAGAACAAAACACACAAACTAAAAAGAACAAAAGAACACGGTGAATTAGCAATGAACGCAAAATAAGTAAAAAAACAAATCAGAAAACATAACACGAAACCTGATTCTTCTTTTATTTTATTTTTATTATTATTATTTTTGAAAATTGCGAATGAAATCAGAAAAAAAAAAAGGAAACAAATTCTAAAAAGAGAAAATAAATAGAAAACAAATGGAAAAATCTCTCACTTGTTTTTGAAAGGAAAAACAATAAAAATAAAAACTGAAAAGAGAAAAATCTGAAAAGAAGAATACAAAAATATCTAAAAATAGAAAAAGTTGCAAAAGATATATAAGCATAAAAAGGATTTTTTTTGTTGCAGCAAAGATACTGCGATATATGTAGCCTAAAATAGGCAAAAAAGGAAAATGGGAAAGAAAAAAAGAATAAGACGGGACTTTGTAATCTAAATAGAAGGGAAAAAAAGATTATGTAAGCTAAAAAAAATTATGAAATATGTAAACATATTGATATTTATTTGTTTCCTTTTTTCTTCCTTTCTTCGATTAGATACACAGAAACAAAAATTTAGATTAGAAAGGGAAACAAAATATATGAAAAAATAACACGAATCAGAAATTAAATAAACAATAAAATTTAGTTGTTGCCTCCTCGGCAACGGCGCCAAAAACTTGGTTGACACTTTTCTATAGGATTAGAAAAGCACAAATTAAAAATAATACTACAAGCGCACAGGTGTGTAGTATGCAAGTCGAACACAGTAAGGAAAATTAAATTCTATTATTTATGTAATTTCGTGGGCGAGTTAGACGAATTTGGAGGTGATTTCTAAAGTATAAAAAATGCAGAAAAATAGACAAGTGAAGAAATATTGATTTAAACTCCAATCCTTTTCTCACAGAAGGATCAAACTATTTGTCACGGAAGAGTTGTTGAGAGTTAAATCAGAACTCCTTCACAAGTTCTTAACAATGGAAAAATAGAAAAAACAGAAAAACAAACAGAAATTCATATAAACAAAAAATAAAATTAGGATAGCCGCTAAAACTAATTAATGGTCTATCACTAATGAAAAAGGAAGAAAAACTTAGATAATTATGTCTAACAAAACTAATTGGTAGAAGCCACAATTATCTAAGTGTAAATAAAAAAACAGAAAATAGAAGAAGAAGAAGAAGAGCTTTATTCTACACTAGAAATTATGAGATATGAGATATCTTTTACAATGAATACACCTGGGTATTTATAGAGTACAAGTTGTTTCCCATCAAAAATTTACAAAATATGTTCCCATAAAAATGAATATCTTCTCTTTGATCATGTGAATATAAATATTCGTGAGAGATAGCTTGTCTTCAGATCTTTGACATGTGGCATGATGGGTGATTGAGATTTGAAGATGATTTGTTGATGTGAATCAAATCCATGATAAATTGGCATAGTCATCTGAATGTGATTGTGATTACTTGATTTGATTGAAAGATTTTGATTAATTGTGATTTGGTGGGAAGAAGAATTGTCATTGATTGGGAGAAGAATTGTGATTGATTTGTATGTATACAATCAGTCACAGGTATGTTCATATGTATATGTATATCTTCTCAATAATTCTCCATTTTCATATGCCAAAATAATGTGCTTTCTAGGATTCGAACTCAAATCCTTCCGCAATTTAGGAGATGCCTTAACCACTCAGCTACAACTTCTTTTGTTCAATCTTTTTAGAGTAGCTGGTATAATCCAATGCAAATCTCCCTTTTTGTTCTCTTTTGCTCCATTTTAACATGAAGGCTCCTCAAATCTGTATATCTGTAGAAATACCCAAAAATACCCAGTGTAGCGTTTATTTATATACAACAAAGGTAAGATATGAGTGTAAAAATAAACACTTTTACATGTCAATCAATGAGTAACTTGTCCAAAAATCAGTTGGAAGATGACCCATTTTTGGCTTTGATTTTTGTGAATTCGATGATAATCCGAACCCCCTCACCCTTCAAGGCCCAACTCCACCATCTTTGGGTCGTGTGCAGCATACCTTGGTCGAACCGTAAAGCTACCATAAGGCCACCGAATCTTGTTCTTACCAAAGTCAAAGCATGGATCTAGGCTTGGTTCCAAAGTTAGGAAAGTTTGTGTCATTTTGGTAGCTTTTGGGTGAGTATAGCTCACGAATTCATTTAAAAGTTCTAACTTTAAATATGATGCTTACTTTGATAATGAAATCATTGTTTATGGTTTGTATATTGATGTTGATTAAAATGTTTACATATATGTTTGGTGATGTTTGGTTCGACTTAGAGATTAAAGTTGAAATATGTGTATGGATGTAAAGTTATGTTCTTTGCATGGTTATGTAAACCATGACATGTATATGTGTTGTATCTGTATTGTATATGCTAAAAGTTAGCACTTGAGTATAAGGTTATATATAAAATGAAAAGTTAGTATTTGAAATCGTAGTTGCGACATCGAAATCCTTTGATTTTCAAAAACTTGTTTTCCTTACTTTTAGAAATGTTTTCATTTAGTTTCAAAAACTTTACTTTGTTTTTCTAAAAACTTTTTCTAAGTTATAAAAGTAAGTCCTCGGAAAAAGATAGAGTTTTAGAAGTGATTGAGAACATAAATCAAGTTTTGAAATTATGGGTCATGTAGCGATAGTCGCAATAAAATGCAGTTCATAAGACAAACTCTTTTTGCAAATTAAAAGTGTTTTTCACTTAAGTATATTTTTCAAAAAAATTTCAAAACATATTATAAGTAATAAAAAAATATTATTTAATTAAGTATTTATTTATCTAATGCTTATTTAATTAATTAATTTAATAAGGTAATTAATACTTAATCATTGGTTAATAAGGTAATTAGTACTTAACTATTAATTAAGTTAATTTCAATTAGTTAATTAATGAAAGGTTAATTATATTTCTAATTAATTATTTAAGGATTAATTATTATTTAATTATTTATCAAAGATTAATTTATAATTATCCATTTATTTATAAAAGTGTTTAATTTTTAATTAATCACTAATTAAGTTTAAAAGTTAAGATTTAATTAAAACTTAATTATGATTTAATTATTTTAAATGAAGGTTTAACTTATTATTTAAATTTTAATTAAGGAATATTTAATTAATTAGTTGAGATTAATTAATATTTAATTATTAATTTAAATTATCATTTAATAATTAATCAAAAGTTAATTAGGGTTTAATTATTGGTTTAAAAGTTAATTATGGTTTAATTATTAATTAAAGGTTTAATTATTTTTAAATAAAAAGTTTAAATGTAATTCATTATTAAATAAAGTTTCAAAAGTTAGACCACCTTATTTTTAAAAGATCGGCTTTGTTTTCAAGAAGCAAATTTCTTTTAAAGAAAATTTTTAAATCCGACAAATTTCTTTGTCGACTACCCTTAACTAACCCCAATTGAATATGAAACCCAATGACATCTATTTAGCAAAATAAATCACCATTCTGCTAATTAACTTGTATTCAATATCTGTTTGGCAAAATAAATCACCATTCTACCATAGTTCACCATGTAGATTATGTTGACATCTATTAGGCAAAATAAAAACCCATTCTGCCATTATATTACCTTAGACATGTGTTTAGCAGAACAAATCCTCCTCTGCTATTTTGGTATCTTGGACATTTACTTATATGATTGATTGTTATTGGTCGATTCCCTTATACATATCTGCTTGTTATTTAAATACGCATGTTATAACTTGAAATGTAAACTCGGTTAAATGAGAACCATTGTGGTCACTAAGCTTCTTTCTGATTTTTAGGGTCAATCATTCTTTTAATAATGGTTTCAAGTTAAGTGATGATTTTAGTAATTGTATTTTAAATAATTGTTGTGTCTACCAAAAAGATTTATTAAATTTGTCCATTAAAGGAGTTTTGTTTTAAATAAGGGATATTTATAAGAAAGTTTTATAAATGATTTTGGATATTTATATAGGAAGTTTTATAAATAATTTTGATATTTATAAAAGAGCTTTGTAAATTTAACTTGGTGATTTATAAAGAGTTTTATAAATGGATTTGGAATTTAAGTAAAGGAGATTCATAAATACAAGAGATTTAGATTTCTAGAAGGTAATTTATAAAAGGATTTGAGATTGGATTTCCTTTAACCGACCTTCTTAGTTCTGGTGGTATAGACATTCGTTCCACAATTAACACCAAAGAAATATTGTTTGAGGTTATCTTTATCTCTAATTTAAATAACATTTTATTTTGATCCTTTGATATGATTTGGAAATGAGAAATCTTTCACAAATGTTTTGTGAATATACTTATGTCAATGAGATAAGTATATGAATGTTTTTGATAAACACTTTTGAAAAGAGTTTTAATAAATGAAAGATTTAGTTTGAGGTGTAGTGGTTGCTATGGGTAGTTAAATCTCTAAAATGTTGCTTGTTTGTTTCTTTGATAGTTAAATAACCGATTATCAAGTCTGGACCAAAATATGACTCCGGAAATATCTAGGAGAAACATATGAGTTATATGGCATAGTCATCTTTGATGATGTTGTAGTGTGCATATAAATCACCTTTTGTTCCCCTATGACAAATTATAGGGAAATCCATCCACTTAAACGGTTAGGTTATGGTCCCCGCTCCTATGTTTTGTCTGGTTATTTCCAAAAGAACCGTGGTTGAGTTTACCAAAACTATCGAATGTTGTCTCGAAGAAACTGAGATCGGATAAGTATAAATCATCAGAAAGCCACTTCGATCCAACTCAAGCGTTTCGAATTGAAGAGATCATGAAGAAGATTAAAGACGGAGCTTTTGAAGTGCAAGGGCTACTTGCTACTAATTTTGAGGGTTATTCCAAAATGGATGTAGTAGAAGTAGTGCCTTCGGTTTCATTCTGACCTAGAACAAACTTGTATGGATGAATGCTGGTACTTCATTGCTGCATGGAGGGCAGTGTTAGCATACCAAGATGGTTGCTATATAAAAAGGTAATCATAGCCTCAAGCCTCATCAATTGGGAAAATGACTAAAGCAGGGACATGCAGCATGACTATGTGGGTCACTCCTATTAGGGTATGATCATCCCAAGGTCAATTGTCGATATTTCTATGTATGCTTCAGGGCCAATTGTGGTTGTTCGATCGCAACCATGGGGTGAACATGTCCAACGCTACCCAATAAGGGGTAGGGTCGGTCCTGAGTAGTAGAGGTGCAATGTGTTGTAGCCTCCTGTACATTTTATCTAGAGGTGTACGGATTCGGTAGGTAGACCCTTACCCTTTCATAGTTGGAATCCATTCTCCAATAAGTGCCTTAGGACTTGATTGTATATCTATTATGTTGAAATTTAATTAATATAACAATTTCGGCTATGATTAATATGTGTTTGTATCCTAGAGATTATTATAATATCACTGGATTTTCAATATATTGTTTTGGTTATCGTAAGGTAAAACTCGTCCGTATTTATGTACGGCGTGGTCTAATGAGATACCTTTGATTTTAAATGGTTTTACATGTTAAATAAATAAAATTCCTTGTGATTTGAGTTTCTCACGCTGGTTTTACTAGACTGATCCGGGCGCTATTTCTCTTATAATGCTCGGGTCAGCCTGAGCATATTTTCCAAATTTAGCTGGGTCCTTTGGAGCTTTCAGGAGACGGGTTGGATTCTCCAAGACATACTCATGTATCTTATATTCTTTCGCTATTAGTTGTCCTTGAGTTTGTTTATTGTATATATATCAGCAATTGTAAGGATAGCTGTTATAACTGTCTAGGCTGATAATAGGTTAATGTACTCTGTTGATGTGTAAAATAAAGATGATTTCTTTTTGTAAAGACTTGTTCATATTATATATTACTCATCACGTTTTGTGATATTCTATTCTTCCTTTTTCATTCTTTCACCCCAAACGAGCTGTCTATCGGACACTAAAATGATCGGCACACGAGTACCGAGGATGTATTAAGTGTCGTCTTTAGGTGTAAAAAAGACAGATTGTTACAGATGAATAAGGGGAAGAAATAGGGAAGGTTCCCCCTCCCCAATAAAAATCGATCGGTACCGAGTGAAATCGCTCGGCATGGAATGCTTTTTATTGCTCTGTGGGCCCTGTAACTTGCTCCTGCATGCCTGAGCTTGGATTTGAACTTCATATCTCATGGGCCTTCGGTTCTGCAAGGTAATTTCCCTATAGATGTAGATCCTCTAGTTACTAGAAAAGGACTTTTGGTCTCTCTTATTTTCTTTATCTCCTACCTCTCCTCTTCATAATCACTAAGGCAGATATTGTTGGTTGTCTATACTTTAAGAACTTGTCAATCCCTTGTACTAGTGACTCTTAATCAAATAATCAATAATTTAACAGTGGACATAGGCCAGAGATTCCCGAACCACTATAAAATTCTGCTATTCTCTTTATTTTCCTTATAGTTTTTTCTAGATCTCTATCATTCTATAGGTTTTTGGGTGTTGTGCCATTTCTGACGTCAACAATTGGTTATCAAAGGAGTCCACAAGTTATTTGTGGCCTTGATAGGTCACTTTGGTAGCTAATGGAAAGGCATGAGTATCGTTATAGGTATTCATATTTAGGTTTTGGGTATGGAGATGCTACGTTAGTAGCATAGTTATATTATTGTATTTGTTTTGCATTTCATATGATTCGTTAGGGATTGAGATATCTATGGCAATATTGCTTATGAACTATAATATTACCTCTACACTCGTTTTTCATATTCAGCGGCATGGTTTGTTATAGTATGTACTGTTTTAATTAGAGAACCACTATTATGTATCATCTTGACTTGTTGGTGTATGGATAAAGTAGGACGATGCATGATTACTATTACCCATTGATCCTTGCTCACGTTTATTAGATGTATATTGGTTGCATGTATATACAGTACTTAGAGATAGCTGTCCTCACACCTGGCTTTATATCTGACCCATGTTTTTTCTTTGTGTGTTTATGTCATGACAACTCTCAGGTACTTGATTGTGTAATTTGGGAATCAGATGCTTTTGGGGACAGGCTTATAGGATAGCTGGAGTATTCTAGAGGCATGAAGTCGATATATTGAATATGTATACTTATTGATGATGTAGTACAAGCAGACATGCTATTTTGTATATGAGACATGTGATACCAGTAAACAGATATTACATTCGTAACTCTATATGAATGGAGCTGATGTATTCTGACCTTTTGTATTGATATTTATTTATCGGTTGTTTCCACTAGTGTGGTCTCTTTTACTTTATTTATCCTTTTTTATTCATGTATATTCAGTATATTCTATGTTATCATCCAGCTATAAGATTCTATCAGTATGCCTTAGTATGAAGTTTAGTTTTTATTTTACCTCGACGGACTGTCTTTTTGTGATATTCAGGATTCAGAAGTTGTCACTCAATGTTGATTCAGGGTATTACGAAGGGGAGGTCGTCACATTGTGAGTGCCTCAATGTATAACCAAGATCATTGGCTGAGATACACTCAAGATATATCAATGGCTATATAGTCTAAAGCTTGTATGAAGTATAAGGGTCAAGGCATCCAAAGCTATATATAGAAATAACACAACATCAATCTACGTTGAATTGTGAACGACTAGATAATGGCACATGTTCAATCACAACCCCATAGTCATGTCAGCAGTCGAAGTCAAATACTCTCCTCCAATGGAAGAGCTATAAGACCTCTATAAATACAAGGCATAAACCCCATGTACCTGTTTTGATCTAGGAGAGAATTGAATGAATGATTGATTGACCAATCATTTGCAATCTCGTTTTAACATTTAGACTTAAGCTTTTAGCTAAGATTCATTAATGGCGAAATTAGCCAACTCAGATTTGTAAAATCGGTTCATCTATTTGACTAAACAACTAAAGAACTTCTAAATAGTTGATGTAGGGACCCAACTTCCAAACCATTATAAATCCTCTTGTCTTTACATTCAAGCACTTTAGATTTCTTACTACTTTTGCCGAAAATCAGCCTTTCGTTTAACTTGCTTACTACGCATTTAACTTTTGAAATTTACTTTCGGATATTGGGGTGTCAATAGTGACGAAAAGTCACTCCAACAGTTTTTATGACCTATATCTGTAAAAAATACTATCTAATAATTTTATGGAAAATATTTATTAGTTAATTTTTTTATATCCTTTGGATTAAATAATTACTAGCTTATATTAGATTAACATTTTTCTTTAATATTTATCCCTAAATAATATTAGTTAATATTGTCATGGTAAATATTTATTTGAATAGTTTATTATTGTATGTTAAACATTTATTTTTCAAAACCAAACAAATATTTTCCAGGCAGTTATATATTTTGCATTTATTCGTTAGGCAGATTTTGGCCTAGTAAACTTTTGCCTAGCAAAGTTTCCTCATTCTTAGGTCCATTTCTACATTCTATACCTAAGGAAAACATTGTTTTGTATAATACAATCGTGTTCTAACATCAATATTAAAACTTGCAATCCACTAAAATCTAACTTAATATTAAACAAAAAATGTGGATAATAATATTTTATCTTCTCTTTTTCTAGTTTTGCACTCTCATTTTGATTTCTACTTTATATTGTCGTTTTTTGATTGTAGTATTCTCTATTTGTAGCAATATTGTTGCAAGCTTTCACTTAATAGCTGAAGTTGCAAGTGCCTCATTACTATAATTCCTATTTTTCTTACTTTCACAAAATTCTTCTTATTAGTTTTGTAATTTCGTATCGAGTATCAATATTAATTTAGCATATTTGGATATGCTAGATGCGCTCGAAATCGATTTAGGTTTTCGAGAATTAGGTTTTTTGATAATTGTGTTGTTTGAAATGACTTTAGTGGTATTCTTAGAATTCAGATGATTATTATTTTTTTGAGAAAAATGAGTGATCCTCTATTAGTAGAGGAGATCACTCATGTATTTTATTCTACACTAGAAAATGCAGTTGTCAACATGCCTGATTGGTAGCGATACCCACCCGGTACAATATAAAAAAAGATAAAAAGAAACCCCAATCCTAGGAAGCTAAGGTCCATAATAAAATAACACACATTATAAATCACTAAATATACTGAGTGGTCAAGTTCTCAAGATCAGCTAAATCCATCTAGTCCAACAAGCATATCTAAAGCTCCAAAGAAGACTATACCAAAAGTGTAAGACCAATTCGTATACGTGTATATATATACACATACATATTTATACACATATATATGTGAAATAAAAATATACTAATCTAATAAAAATAATTAAAAAAATTAAACATGCGATATTAAGATTAAAATCAAGCAAGGATCAATAAAGGGTATAAAATAATCATGTTACATAAAAAACAAACAAGTACGGGAATTCTAATTCAAGGCTAATATCCTAGTAATAGTGAAGTATCAAATGTATCCTTAGTAAGGGTGACCAAGGAAGCTAGATTTAATTTGAGATGAATGTTATATTTAAAATTACAATATTTTAAAATCTAACTATTTGCTAGATATAATATAGCATTGGATTCATTGGCATACATATCAATTAAAAGGGAATTTATGGTGTTGTTGTTATTTCTACTTTTAAATACTACATTTTCCTTAACAAAATTAATACGAGATTTAACCTTTCTAAGATATTCATTAAAACTAATATTATTATCTTTATTATAACTAGGGTTAGAAATCCAATTAAAACAAAATAAAACAATTACATATATTAAATTATCTGTTGGAGTATTTATATTATTAAAGACCACTTGATTTCTCTCAAGCCATATATACCAACATATTGTCAAGGACCTCCAGCACAAGTGGTTAGAGGTGTGTTTCATTAGACAAAGGTTCTAGAGGTCATGAGCTCAAACCCTTGAGATATCATAATGAGTGCTCTGCCTCAACGAAGTATCACTCTTGCTACCAAAAAATATATACCAACGTATTATAGTAAAAATAGTATCAATTTCTAATCTATGAAATCCATTATAATAAAACCTAAGCTTATTCCAAAATAGTTCGTAATTAGTAGCATTATTAGTTAAATTAAAGTAAAAAATATTAAGACAATTCATAAGAATATAATTAGTGATATGACAATCGATATATAAATATAAGATATTTTCCATTCCCATATTAAAGAAATATATTTATTATCAATAACTATAATTTTCTTTTTTAACAGTTCTATAGTATTTAATTTTCCATGTATAATTAACCACGTATGTGCTTAGCTTTGGATGGAATATTACCTTTCCAAATATATATGAATATATTAGACTTTGTATCCGAAATATTAAGAAAATTATAAAAAGAGCACGTAGTATAGATTTTATTATAATCCCAACACTATATTTTTAAGTCATTTCTACTGTCAATGTTATATAATTTTAATTTAGCATAAAGTAAGGCAAATTTAGATAACTATTTCCAACTAAAGTACAATTAAAACTAAATTCACATGGAAAATTTAAATTTGGTCTACGTATTTCTAAAATCAACACATTTTTACACTACAAGAAAAATAGTGATTTCTGATGGCTCCAAGCCGTCGGAAGCCGTCGAAAATGCCATCGGTATAGAGAACACGACTTTCATCCATTTTCGACGGAAACGACGACAACTTTGCGACGGCTTCCGATGGCTTTTTCGACGGCAGTTCCGACGTTTTTTCCAACAGTGCTGATGTCGATGTGGCTTAAAAACACGCCAGAAAACCGTTGGACGCCGTCGGAAGCCGTCGAAGTTTTCGACCAGTTAACCTTCGGGTGCCGTCGAAATATTTCGACCTATAAGCCGTCGGAAACCATCGATAGCCGTCAGAAATTTGGGTAAAAAAAATTAGCAGCCCAACAGCGCATCAATATCAATATATATCACAACACATCAAAATCAATATATATATATTAGATATATAAGCTAAAATCAATATCAATATCGATAATAATATAAAACTCAAACATTACCATCTCAAACTCAAACATTTCCAATCAATACAAAACAAACCATCCATCGTCACCCAACTACAATATCTACATCCAACATCAATGTACAATATATACATCAAACTGCACAAATTAATATCAAACACCACATGTCCACAAATCAACCTCACCATCTCTCATTCCATATACACACAAGTTTTAAAAACAAAAATTGCAAAACGTACCTTATGACTCGTAATCGGCTCTGGAACCACCAAACGAAGGGAATGCTCCTGGACGCTCCATATACTCGGCCAAACGCTAGTTCAGTTGCTCTATTTGCGCTGCTCGAAGGCGGTCCTGCTCCTACAGCTGTGCAATCTGTTGTCGAAGCTCATTAATCTCAGCATTGTCCTGAGCCTTTTGATAGGCCTTTTGTGTGGCCCGAGCCTACAAAACAAGTCGAAATATGTTTAACTTATTGCGTAACTTTTATAAAAATAAAGCACTTTTTTCAACTTAGTTAATTTTTATAAACTACTGATTGATTATCGTATCCATAGCGCCTATTTCTTTGTGTCAGGTCCATAACAGAGTCAAAAATAGCATTATCCTCATCAGTGGTCAATTGCTTACGTCCCGAATGCTCAAGCATCTACGCACGTGCTTGCATAAATTTTTCCCGCAACGCAAAATTAAATACAAGTAAATATTACATGACATTATTATAATATTTTATTACTAATTAATTAAAATGATCGTTATTAATAACTTATGACTTAAAATATACTTACATGTGCGGCGTATGCTTTATCATCCTCATGCTAGGCATACGTCACTGATCCCTCGTCGTCGGTCTGCTTGACGACATAAGTATACGCAAATACGTCCATATACGAGACCGGAGCCCCACACGCTTTTTCTCTGCAATAATTGGTGTATATTATTGTTGTTCATACAAATTTATACAAAAAAATGTAATAACTGTTCGTAATTGCAATTAATCAATTTACCAGGTCCTCGTGATGATACTGAATTGGTTTCGAGCCACCACGGTGTATAACTGGATATTTCTGCATGTTCGCCAGTTCCTGTCTGACTCTGCCTGCAAATTAAAAACTAAGATTATATTTTACAAGTATAAATTATGTATTCTCTACTGAACAAATTAAAGTGACATCTGATAGACTTACCCTAAGTTCATCGCTACCCCACCATGCGACCCAAGCATCCCATACGCTGGCGCCCATCCAGTTTGGCTTCTTCTCGGATTTTCTGATAGTAGACATCGTATCCCGGTAATTCTTTGCAACTTTTGAGTTCTAGTAGCGCTGGCAAAGAGCAACATCCTCCTCCTATAAATCTACCGCACCCTGTATATATGTTAAAAAAATATAAGTTATACATTTATACTTAGTCAGCAAATTGCAAAGTGATTATATATAATGATATATAATTTTACATTTACCAAGAAGTCCTGCCAGATGCTCTCCCGGACAAGCTCTGGGATCCTACTCCATTTCGGCCAGCACGTAGTCATACCGCTCATGTATGCCTGCCTAGATATGCTGAGCACTATATTTGAAGGCTCAAGTTCAAAACCCCTGAATTAAATATGATATAGATAAATCATGACTAATATATCATACAAAATATTTATAATGCTGAAGTAAATTTAATACTTATGAGCTATCTGCTTTCGGTAGCAATCTAACCATCGTACGCAGCGCCTCCTGTGACGGGTCACTGCCATCACCTCCGTTGTGAAAGGTTCCTCTCCGAGACGTAGAGGGGGAACTGGACTGTGAAGGACTCCGCCGCCTAAAGAAAGACATATGTAATACCTATCATATACATATTATTTTATTATGGCAGAACATATCATTCAATTATGAGTAAACATATCAAGATTTAACATCAATAATTGCATATAACATACAAAAAAGTGTAACATCAATACTCCTATAAGTTACCTTTTTCAACATGTATACTATTGAATCAGTCCTCATCGTTTTCTAATTCAGACTCGGTCTTGTACTCTATATTGTTTTCCTCTGTGGTCTCAAATACTTCTACTAATACATTTGATTCATCATTTAGAGGTCCAAAATCGGTTTAATCATCTGTTATTGTAATTTCGCCATTTTCCTCGATATTCACTTGGTACACTTGTTTGTCTGGAATATTCTTTCCACCAAACGTAAATCTTGCCTTCGTTTTAAAAAATGCCGACCAATCTGCTTTATCTCTTTTTAGAGATGGATAAGGAGCATAATAAACTTGTAGGGCTTGTTTTGCTAGTATAAACGGATCGTACTTATGATAACATAATGTATGCTTTATTTCAATAATATTATATTTTTGGTGCACGTTGATTCCAGAACCTGGAACATTACTGAACCAGTTGCATCTAAAAAAATAAATTTCTTCCGCAGGTCTGGTGAAATATGTTAATTGCAAAACCCGAGTTAACACGCCGTAAAAATCATTTATGTAATCATTTGGATTATCACTACCTTTAACATATAAACTGGTATTGTAAGTTAATTTTTCAACCCCATATTCTTTTGTGTTGAATTTTATCATGTGACAAAGAATATTGGATATGTCTTGACTTTTATTTTTGGTCCCATCGCAAGGTGTTTCAACCCTTCGTCGACCACAAAATTTACCGGATCATATACGTGGTTTGAAAACCAAGTAGCAAATTTTTTGCTGATATTGCCGCTTGGATGCTGTGATTCGTAAATACTTCATATATGGATAATATATTGCATTATAATTAATACGCACATGTATTATTCAAGTAAATAATTTTAGATGTGTTATTTAATAATACCTAACAAATGGCGCAACTTCTGCACAGTTAAGAAGAACATATGTGTGGGCTACATGGTAATCTCTATCGTCTAACCATACTTCCACACATTTTCCAGCAAGGCATCCCTGCTGTCTAAAAGTAGATAGCACTGATTCAGAAGAATCTTGTTCAATGCCCTCATCATTTCACGTAGCACTTTCAAAAGATAAGTTCACATGGTCACTGAAATAATGAGAGAAAAAAAACAAAGCTTCTTCTTCGATATATGATTTGCATATCGCACATTCAACTCGTGCTTTTTGTCTCACTTTTTTTAGATGATTTAACTACCTGTTAATAATAATTATAATTAAAATTTATTACATGTAATTAAACTAAAATTTAACATACTCAATATTAATACATTTCAAATGAGTACATCCATCCATATTGCACAGGACCTCGAAGACGTGCTTTAAACGAAAGATGAACAGGTAAATGTTCCATTAGATTAAAGAAACATGGAGAAAATATTTTCTCTAGTTTGTAGAGCAGTATTTGAATTTCTTCCTCAAGTGTACGTAGACGATCAACTTTTAATGTAGTTGCACAAAGCTCTTTATAAAACAAATTAAGTTCTATTACAACCATCCAAACTTTTGTTGACAACGGTTCTTTGAAAGCGACGGGTAATAAATGTTCCATCATTACATGACAATCATGACTTTTCATCCCACTCAGTTTACCGTTCTTATAATCGACACATCTACGAAGATTAGAGGAAATCCCATCAGGAAATCTTAATCCTTCCACCCACTTTAACAATACTTTAACTTGGTTACTATCTAGCTCATAGCATGCTTTGGGTTTTTTGTGTCATTTGGCTTCATATGAAGCTCAGGACGATTGCATATTGCCTCTATATCACGTCTTGATTTCAAATCATCTTTAGTCCTTCCTTTAACATTTAGAACAATGTTAAATACATTATAGAACACATTTTTCTCGGTGCGTCACGTCGATATTATGATGAATTAGGAGATTTTTCCAATAAGGAAACTCCCAAAATATACTTTGTTTGCATTAATTATGAATCGTCGATTTACCTTGAATTTCAATTTGTCCGCCGGTTTCATGTATCTTTGGATAATCCTTTAGAAGGTGATAAATATCTTCGCTTGATCAAACCGTTGGTGGTCGCAAGGTCTCAAGTCTATTACTTGTAAAGTTTTTTTTATCTTTTCTACAATGATGATTAATATGGAAAAAACACTGATGACAGTCAAATCACGAAATTTTCTTCCCATGCGATAAAGAAAATACTCGTGTTTCTTCCATGCAATAAGGACAAGCTAGACGACTAGCTGTACTCCAACCCGAAAGCATTGCATACGCAAGAAAATCGCTTATAGTCCATAACAGAGAAGTGAACATACGAAAATTCTTTTTTTTGAAATGTTGTATGTTTCAACACCTTCATACCATAATGTTTTCAACTCTTCAATCAACGGTTGTAAATATACGTCGATTTCTTATGTCGGATCATCAAGGCCAGTGATGATAATAGTGAGAAACATATATGGAGTTTTCATACACATCCATGGAGGTAAATTGTAAGTGTAACGATTATAGGCCAAGATGAATATTTTGAACCAAATTGAGAGAATGGTGAAAAAACATCCTAACATTACGGATCTCCGCTGCGAAAGCGGGGTATGTCTTATCAAAATGCTTCCATGCTTCTCCATTAGCTGGGTATGTTAACGTACCTTCTTCCCATGTTCTCACACAGTGCCATCTCATATGATGCGCGGTTACAAAAGATGC
The DNA here is from genome assembly GCA_030737815.1 of Allium fistulosum. Classification (NCBI taxonomy): domain Eukaryota; kingdom Viridiplantae; phylum Streptophyta; class Magnoliopsida; order Asparagales; family Amaryllidaceae; genus Allium; species Allium fistulosum. The sequence continues at coordinate 859,066,463 of CM060903.1, forward strand.
ATATAACCTTTGAAGCGTTGGAGTGATGGGTAAGTAATGCATACGCTTGTATGGAACTTCATTTCCCTTCTTTTTTCTTGGTTTGTATCTTTTTTGATTACATATTTTATAATTCCTAATATTGATGTCTTCTTTCCAAAACAACATGCAACCATTTAAACATGTATCTATTTTTTGATACGGCAACCCAAAAGTAGACATATGTTTTTTCACTTCATAATGATTTTCGCACATTAAACTATCGGGTGGCATATGCCGTTTTGCAGCTTGTACTATAGCTGTAAACCCGGCTTCTGTGAAGTTGTATTTTGGTTTCATCGCAATGTATTCTGTAGTTACTGATAGTTGAGTACCGCTTGTACAACCATCCAAAAGGGGTTTCTTAGCAGCATCCAATAAATCATAAAAAAAATTTGCTCTAATACTTAGTTCTTCTTCGACATTAACATCGTTACCATCAACTTCAACAGTAGGAAATATTGAAAGTGCTGCATCTTCAACCATATCTTCTATGAGATTCATCGGAACAATTTCAGTATCCACCTCCTCCTCCGAATGTACGGGATTAGGTGCTATAAGTTCTCCATGATGATCCCACACCAAATAATTCAGCATGAAACAATATTGGCGCAAATGAACTATTACCATATCTGGTATCAAATGCTTTAATAATTTGCATCTACTACATGGACAACGAATTTCTTCGATGTTCCCATTATCTTAAAGCGAATTCAATAAAGACGTATACACCATTTTGAAAATGTTCACTTATTGAGCCTCCCATTTCTCTTCTTTGTTGGTACATCCAACTCTGATCGATAAAACAATTGACCATTTTTTCTATGTTAAATCATAAAAACGTATTAATCATTTACGTACTGACATTTTATTTTCCAGCTAAATCACACACTTAAATTTTCGCAAATATATAATATTATTGTATTTAATTTTATTTTCAAACGAATTTACACAAATTATTATATGAATATAATCTACAATTTTAGGTTATTGTTTTACACTTTGATGGTTAGTCATCCTACTTCTCATTACAAACACAGTAGTAATTATATTTTGTAAATCATTTCATCTTAAACGATTCAACAAAATTTCGGCAGCACTTCCCCTTTGTTCCCTGTATCGTACACATATGCATGTACACATGGAACAAAAAGAAAGTGTTGTCGAAATTTTGTGAACCGTTTAAAATGAAATGATTTGCAAAATATAATTACTTTATTATATTTGTAACTTGTCCAATACAGGGACAAAGCCAACAAATATTGTATTGAATGAATATAAATGTTTGTTCTATGATAAAAACGAATATCCATACAACGATCGTATACAATACTTGTTAGACGAGGCCAAAAACTCTCTAAAGGATTTATAAAAAGTAAAGCGTATTATACAACAATTTTTACAATAATTTGTTTACATTTTAAGAAACGAATACACTAAATCATCATTTTCGTCATCTTAAAAACGCATATACTAAATCCTAAGCATCGACTCCAATTAATCCAAACTAGTCCTAATGCGCGTATGCATTAATTAATCAACACATATACACTGATTAACGCACATATACACTAAACAGATTTTTTCTCAACATTTAAATGATAAACAATTATAATAATAACCTAATTAGCATTCAATAGGGTATAACAAACAATCAATAGAGTATTACACAACTATAACAACAAATTAAACCTAATTTAACAAGACAAAATTAATTAGGGTTTGGGAATAAAACCTGATTGGAGATTGATGAAGGAGCTAGACTTGTCGAGAGTGGATAATACCGCTGTTGGAGAAGATCGGGGAGGCGCAAGGCCTGGCTAACGATGGAGAGGAGGTCGTGGAGTGAGGGATTTGGTTGATTTTGGGGGAAAGAGGATAATGAAGATGGCTCTCGACCTGGAGCCTGTATACACTCTTTTTTCCGACAACTTTCGACGGCCGTCGATGGCTAGTTTACGTCAGTTTTCGATGGCTTGCGACGGACCCTATATTTTATTTACGAAAACGCCACAGAGATCGTTAGCCGTCGGTAGCTGTCGAAAAATGCCATCGACGGCCGTCGGAAGCTTCCGTCACTATATACTGTTGTTCTAGTAGTATTAAAATTATAGATTTCATAAAATTCATTAAATTATACATTAAGTGGAATTACTGATATCCAATTATCATGCCAAAAAGAGGTATTATTCCGTAAATGTACCACATTACTGATTCCTATTTTAAATACACTGTAATTTATTATTATCGATTTCTAAAAATGAGATATATTATTTGTATTATTATTAGAAATAGGATGTAGATTATATATATCACTGTACCATTGATTCAATATTATTTCTTTCCAAATTAAATTCTCTTTTTATCAATAAATTTCCATATCCATTTTCCTAATAAAGATGTGTTTAAATTATGTAAATTTATAATACCCAACCCTCCCTCATCTTTAGATTTACATACAATTTCTCAATTAACTAAACCCTTTGAACTATTATTAAGATTATCACCACTCCATAAATAATCTCTCCTACTTTTATCTATTTTGTCAATTACCCATTCTGGAAATTAATAAAACGACTTCCAGTATATGGTTAATGCTGATAAAACAGAGTTGATAAGGACCATTCTACGCATCCTTGATAAAAATCTATCATTCCATTTAATCTTTTGTTAATTTTATCCATTACTATTAACCAGTCGTCGTGTTTGTGTTTAGTTGGTTTTATCAAATAACCTAAATATTTTATGTGAAATTTCATAATTTTACAATTTAATGTACAAGCGACTTAATTTTCTATCTTATCTACATCATTCAATACTAACACCGAACTTTTATTAAAATTGACCTTTATTCCAGAGAGCAACTCAAAACTATATAATATAAACTTAAGTGATATAAGTATCATCCACAAACTAGAGAATGGATATGCCATTACTCATAATTTCATTTCCAACGTTAGTTAAAATACCATTACTAATGGCTAGTTTGATAATCCTAGCAAAAACATTCGCAACTAAATGAAACAAAAGAGGTGACAATGGATAACCTTGCCTATGTCCACGTCCAAATTAAATTTTATTTCTTAATATACCATTAACCATAATACTTGAATTTCTCTAATTTTGGATAACATTATTCAGGGGATTTAATTAGATAAATTAAAAATAATAATGTAAAAATTAAAATGATAAGAGAATTGAGATTTGTAAATAAAATTTAAGGCCGTGCTTAATAGTTATAAATGGGCTTAAATTGACTATTATGTTATTAATTTACATAAAGGCATATTAGGGAATAACCGCCTTCATTTCTATAACCCACCTATTCACGTATCCTTTCATTTTCTCACGTTGATTTTATTTATCAAAAATAAAACAAATGTAAACCTAAGAAAGCCGTCCGTTACAAGGAAGAAAAAAAAGGGAAGATTAAATCAAGCTAAGGAATTAAAGCAAGAGGATTAATCTTAAATCAAATCTCAAAGCTCTTATCATATTCAAGGTGAATAATAATTCATTCCATCTCTATTTTGTTTTATAATCATATGTTTTTGGATTTAAGATTAAATTCATTTTTATGATGTTTTGGATGATGAAATGCTTGAATTATTATATGTTTGATTTAAACCAATCATTACATATGAATTTGCACGGTTTTAGGGAAAATCGAATTTTATTAATTTTAGAATGCCATGGAAAAAATTTATGTTAGGAAAAACATGATTTCAGAGATGGGTTTCAATTTTCATAATTTTTCAAGCTATGGAAAATTTATTATGAATTTATAAAGGAAAATATGATATATTAAGGTTTAAAATTTATTTCGATTATTTCAGGAAGAAATTGGGTCTGAAAATTTAATATGGTAGATAACGTGATGAAAATGAATTTCTGCGATTTTTTGGGATTTCTCCTAATTGGTATGCTTTGGTAAATAAATTATTTTAAATGAAGGCCTTATTTGCAATAGTCGGTTTTGCTTATTGGAAAGGCTTAGACGTTAAATTTTCCCTTGAATTAGATCTGATAATTGCGGTAGTTATTTTAAAAAGTTTTTGAAAAGTTTTTTAAGGCAACCAATTAAAGGATTACAAATAGGCAGGTAGTTATAAAGCAATTAATAAAAGTAGCATAATTTTAGCCTTTAATTCAGAAAAGTTAATTCCGCCTCCTTTAGTAGTGCCTTTCGACTCCAATGCTTTCGCTCCAACTCTGTCGAAACCAACCCAGCTGAAATGCACCTAGTCAAAACCAATACATAAGGTATCACTTAGATGGTATGTAGAGGATTAGAGGAAAGGCGGGAGCAATGGTGTCAAAAGCAATGCTTCCGATGGGGTCGAAACCTTAGTTTTGTTTTCAAAAGTTGTGTCTGCTTTATTTTGCTTAAAGATTTGATGTAGTCGAAACCTATGTTTTCGAAAGGGGTTTTCTAAATAAGCTTTTGAAGGAGGTTGCCATTCTTTGTTTTAAAGTAGGAGCTTTAGAATGAGTTCCTTTATTCTTAAATAAGGCTTTCAAAGATGACGGTTCCGACCTAGTCGAAACCTAGCTACCGTTCATGTGCCTTTCGAGGGTATTTGAAGTCATCAATGCTTTCGAAGGGTGCTTTTGTATTAAACTTATACTAAGTCACTTCTCAAATGCTTTTGAAAGGGTTCAAGGTTTTCGAAGGCAATGGTGTTGAAATAGGGTTTCGACGCTACACTTCAAAGTTTTATTCAATGGTTTTGAGCTTTCGAAGATGGTTCCAACACCATCAAACTTTCCCCAAATCAAATTTATTAAAGTTTTCGGAAGAGATACTTTTGTGTGTAACCACTTTGACCCAAAAGATGTTTCTAAAAGTAAAACCCAATACTTTCGAAAGGGGTAATTTCACTTGTTTTTGAAGCTATGTTTCTAAAGATTTTGAGTAATGTTTTGATACCATCGAAAGGTATATTTGGTTTTGAAAGAGATTATTTAACAAGGGCTTCAAAAGGTTTATTCATAGTGTTTTGAAAAGGAGTTTTCTTTGCTTTCGAAGGAGGTTATCCAGGGATTTCGAAAGAGATGTTTTAAGGTTTTCAAAACAAATAACCCAATCTTATTTTAAAGGAAAAACCATGGCATAAATAAAGAGCTTTGAAATGAAGTTTTTGAAGAAGTTTTCCTTAAATAACAGAATGAAGGGATTAACCAAGTTTTATATAAAATGATTTCAAGGATATTAAACCACGGGTGTTGGTATTATTTTGTTGTTATGATTGCTTCTTCATATAATTATTCACATTGTAATTAACCCATAACGGTGCTTTGGGGAAGGGCAGAATAACCAGCTAGGTTGATCCAGTAGTGAATATAACTTAAGAAATGTTAAAGTTTTAATTAAAGATATTAGCAGAAGCCAATAGGTTCACAATAAGCCCATGAAAACTATATAAAGAAAAAGATATTGGCAGGGGTCAATAGGTTCATAGTCAGCCCATGAAAACTATGATTTGATATTGGCAGGGGCCAATAGGTTTATAGTTAGCTCATGAAAACTTTATCCAAATTAAGATATTGACAGTTAGTCAATAGGTTCCTAGTCGGCCTATGAAAACTAGGATAAAAAATAAAGATATTGGAGTTACCAATAGGTTCTTGGTAATCCCATGAAAACTATGAAATCGGACAGGTAGTCCTTAAACATTTAACAGGTTATTAGTAAGCCAATGAAAACTAATAAGTTAATAGTAACTGTAACGTATGGAAATTTTCGACTTTCGAAAATCGACATCGATACTTACTTTATCGAATGTCGCCCAGTCGAATGCCGGGAATCCCAACCGTTATGGGTTTAAAGAAAGAAGAGGTAGAAGAAAATAGAAGAAAAAGAAAGAAGAACAACAGAACAACATCAGAAACAGAAACAATATCAGAATCTCACATATCGCAGCGGAACAATATATAATAAATAATCACTAGTCTTTTATAAACAAAGAACTATATCAGTTTTTTACATACATCAATCAGAGTCAATATACAACTCAATACAACAATGGACAGTTATATAAACTTGTCCTCATACAGAATACACAGTGGAATAAATAAACAAATACGGATGTACATTTCGCCATCCAGCTTGCTTCCAAAGCTCCAGAATATCCAAAATATCCTGATAACATAACTCTAGGCTGCCCGTGTAGAAATTGGTGGGCACCCAGAGTTTAGAAGGGAAACAATAAACTCCGAGTCAGTCATGGTGACTGGTGTGAGATCGTAAAACAATTTATCTTTAAAGGACAACAAAGGAATATTTTAAAATAGATTCGCAATGCTTTTGGAAAATGAAACTACCATAAGGCCTCCCGCACACACACACAATGCAAACGCAGAATCGGAGGAGATTTTTCCTTATGATAGTCAAAGATGCTTGATACGCAAAATCAAATCATTTTTGATATTATTATTAACGTCTAGTGTAGAAAACTTTTCGAAAGTATAATATAAATCTTAGCCAGCATAGGCATTCCGCACTTATGCCTACTATAGCTACCATCCAAACAGTGGTGACCACCATAAGTGAATGATAGGTTCTACAACTAAAACCGTACAAGTCTCGTATTGTTTCTTTGGGTTTTCCAACAAATGGTCAGGCCAAGGAACTTCCCATTGCCACATAGGTACGCCTCTGGAAAGGCGACCCGAGAACCTAACCGGATCTCTGCCAACACAAGGTCGGGTTACCTCTGCAAAAATAGGTAACTACTGACACGCGTATGCCATCCCCCGATCGTAACCGATCTTCCCGAGGATCCTCGATTTCCAACAACCACATAAGAGTAATAATAATGCAGTAACAACATAGGTTAAATATCTGGGCTCCATACCATGATACCACCTCTATCCAGAAGGAATGACATACACTAAGGGGCGCTACTCCCTAGAACCTTGCTGCATCCTTCCTGTTTTGACCATTTCCGGGGTGTGAGGTCCGACAAAGTTTCGTCCACAAAGCTACGCTTTTCACAAAGCCATGCTTCGGGTCAAACAAATGATCAAAGTAATGATCACAAAGATAAATGATCAAACAAATGATCATATCGCAAATGATCAAACAACGATCATTTCACAGCAACACTCAGCATGTCACATTACCAAATTGGGAGTATATTGCTGATAAATTTCAACTACATAACCTCTGAGCTCGTACGTCTCAGAGAAGGATGTTAATCTAAGAGAATAAATTCTCCGCCACCAACAGAAATGTACTTGAAAGAAATCAGCTTTATATCTCAATTTGTAACGTCAGACACACAACCATACAAGTCTGTTCCGGGATCGAACAAAACCGAAGGCACTTCTCACGAAGCCCTTGCAAATCCGGATAATTTTCTAATCAGGTCCGGACTTCCCGTCACTAAGGGTGATAAAACCTCTATATCGGAGATCAGCCGATGTAGAGTAACTCGACGGTAATCCTTTCGTTTTCAAAAAATATCCGGTCTTCAACACCGGTCATCAAATGCAATTCATTTACGACGTATCACATATTCGGAATGGGTTATACGACCCCATGGTCCTTTCTCGGCTAACCCGAATAGTGAGCGCTTATTCAAAAATAAGTGTGGCATTCAAATTCATCCAATTCACAACAAAAACCCATTCAAGGTAATTACTGATAGTCGGTTATTTAACTATCAATAAAGATGCGCAACATCATCAGATTCCAAATAATTTTCCAATTGTGTAATTTCCAAAAATATCTTTACAAGATATATAATTTTTCCACACTTCAAAAATAAATCAACATTTATTTTTAAAATGAATTTCCATTTCTTTTATAAATTCCATAGTGAATTTATATTTCAAATATCTACTGATATACGATTTTCAAATCGATTTCAAATATTCACTTTCGATTTATCTTTAAGAAGATAAATCTCAAAATGTTTCATTTCTTATTGGAAAACATTTCCATACTTATTTAAAAATAATTATTTCACAAATCTATTTATTTTCAACATTTGAAAATATTCAATACACTTAAATCAAAATTAAGTATAAATTCATTCTTTAAGGAAATCTATTAGAGTCAAAACGAATGTTACGTAAAACATCGTTACGACGACTAAAAATCGTTAGTATAGGGATTCGGATTTTAAGATAGATATATAAATCCCAATACTACAAAAAAATATTTTCTTTCGAAAATCATTTACTATAACAACAGTGTTATAGTTTACCATTTCCTTATTTCTCAAAAACGTCTATTTCAACAATGAATGTTGAAATCTATGTATTCGATACTTAATACATTTTTATACATTGTTAAAACAATTAACTTCATTTTAAAATATTCATTTTCCCAAAACATATCCATTTTATTCAATAACATATTCACTGTCCAAAATCGTGAATATAATTCACTTAACCAAATTTCAATCATCTCTACACATTTTATTTCAATAAAAATTCGCTATCCAAAATCGCGAATATATCTTCTTTAATAACCTTCTATATTTAATTTATCAAATTCAATTGATTTTGAATTTATAAAACAACGTTTATAAATTCTATTTTTATTTTTATAACAACTTTGATTTATAAATCTTCTTTATTAACAATTCGATCAATATTCCATTTAAAGGCAAAAATCCAATTTATAAGTAAATTTCTTATAAATCTTTTATTCTACCATTTCATTCATTTTATAACTTCACAATTTATAAATCTATAAATTTCATATCTTCACGATTTAAAATTCTATAAATTTCATATCTTCACGATTTATAATTCTATAAATTTCATATCTTCACAACTTAACACTTATAAAAGCTCGTTTTAAAATTCCAATAATTTTAATTGATAAATATCAATTTTGTACATCTTTTATATACATCGTTTTTAATAATTCAAAAATCCAAATTTAAACTATTTTATAAATTACTTAACTATTTATTTCAAAAGAATTACCTTTCAGTTATATTTCATAACATTGTAATTTCTATAACTTTAAGATTTTAACGTTTATTTTTATTTAAAATAAATCAATTCAAAAATTTAAATAAAGTGTATACTTTCAAAAATCACTTTACAAATCTCTTTTAAAATCAACATCGTCATTTTTAAACTTCAAAAATAAATCCGATGATGCAACGCACAAATTAGTCAATCACGACATCCAATATCATATATCGATATGATAATCAACAAAAATCATAATATCTGAAATCAAATAAATACTGGTGAGGAATCCAGTTGGATCCCTCCAACCTGTTTCCCTGCATCCACAGACGTTAGCACAATACCCATTCCACTTCGAGGTGGAATATCGCGGTATATGGGTTTTATAAAAAATATCATCCGCTTACTAACGGCGCAATAGGGTCTCATCCGCTATACAATGCGGGAAATCAATCAATCCAATATATACATATGCCAATATGTATATATTGCTATATATATATAGATATATCCTACTATATCTAATATCACAAATCCAAATAGTCAATCAATAAATAACTGCAATATCAAATTTCATTTGAGTGAGAAAAAAATCTCACCTTTGCTTTTATTTTGCAATCCACTTTCCATTTTCGGCTGTTTCTTGATTTTAAACCTTGTATAAACAATTTATACAATTTATTATCAATATTCAAGTCAATTGAACAATTAAATTTCAGAGATCCCATTTTAAACAAATAAAATTTAATTTCCATCCGTTTTCCATTTACAGATTAAATTAACCAAAGATTTTATTTTTAACCCAATTTCCTTTTATAATCTTATTTTAACTAAAATTTAATTTAAACAATTAAACTTCCTTTTTAAATAAATTCCTCTTTAATAATTGATTTAACTAAAAATTATATTTTTAACTGATTTTCCTTTTATATAAACAACTGCTTATATAACCTAATGTTCTAATTTCTTGAAATAAAATATTAACTAAAAATTAACTTTCAAACTTTTCTGTTTTAAAAAATATTATAACTTTATAAATCTGGATTCATATATATATATATATATATATAATTTTCTGTTTAACTGTATAAATTCATATACCTATATATATACCTTTAGATTTCAAAACAATTATGTTTAAAAATTTATATATATATATATACTTAATTAAACAGACTGTTTTCTGCATTTCCTTTCATACGTATACATAAAATCTGCACGTATCTAAATGTATACCTTTTTGACGAACTTGCTATCGCCCTCTCTGATTTGCTGAGCTCGACTTCGAATTATTGTTGAAGTAGTGGCATCTCCCCTGCCATGAACGATCGCAGCCCCACGTGCCTTAACCCTAAGGCAGCGCTCGATCTCCTCGACTACAACGCGCGATACCTGACGTCGTGAAACTCAGACGATGCCGCCGTTGAGTATTTCCCTGTCGCATGCTTTGGGGCCTCGCGCCCTAAAACTCGATCGCGTCCAATTATCTACCTCGCGAATCACCAGGTGCTCCCCCTCTGCCCCAACGTCGCTCGCAACTCCCCACGGCCTTCAACCACGCGTGCACCTGGAATCGATCGTACGTGAACCATTTCATTGATGCGGTCTGGAGATTTTTTTTCTTCTTTTTTTTCCATCTGATTTGAAAACGAAGAGGAAGGGGTTTTGACTTCGAACGGGGAAATATTTCATTCATTCGAACGAAAAAGGAAGGGTCGCCATTAATTTTTTGTTTGGACGGAATATTTTCTTTTGAACGAACAGAAAAGGAATTGAAGAGGGATATTTAAAATTGGTAGGGGGCATGGGTTACACGATTTTGTATCGCGTGTTTAGGCATCTTTCCAGGCGTATTCAACGGGAAGGGAATAGCTGATGTGGACCAATTTAAATTTAAATTTAAATTGAATTCGTGTTTAAAATTTCAACGCGTTTATGTGTCGTATGCTCACATAACAATTCCGAAAAATACGAAACTTGAAATCCGATAATAATTCAATATTACGAACCCAATGGAACTGGTTTCGTCGAATTTCGAGACTGTGCCCCGGCACGCTATTTTTAAATATCGATTCAAACGATATAGTTTCAAAACTGACCAAACCATTGTCAAATTAAATTCTGAAGCTTCGATTATCTTCAGTATTATCAATGTGAATTTTTCACGCCTTTAAAATATTTTTAATCGGCTTAAAATTGAAGATCCAAATTTTTATTCAACTTACAATAGATTAGATTTTATAATTAAATCGCCAATTTATTCTGATAGTTTGAAATTCAAGTCAAACCATCATTCAAATATTTAAAATTAATTAAATATTTTCATTTTAAATTGTTCAAAATTCTGGGTCGTTACAGTAACCCTAAAAACTATAATTGAGACAGATGGTCAGAATGAATGAGGATGGGTAATCCAGATTAAATATACTTGTTTGCATATCATCATATTATTTTGAATTTTTTTTAACCATTGTGGATGCAGGAGCACAGTATATGGTTTTATAAAGTTTTTAAGATACTAGTGAAGGGAAAACCCGTTCCGCTAAGCGGCGCGGTCTCACTAGATATCTAAATGGTTTGATATGGTAGATTATTATTCATTCCAAGCTTTATGTCTGGCTCGAAGTTTTTGTTTTTCTCTTGAACTCTCGGGTACTCAATTGATTTTGGGTAGTTTGAGGTTTGAGGTTTGAGGTTTAAGGTTTTCAGGTGTTCTTTTAGACAAATAAAGTTTTCGGTGCCGTGCAGGAGGCATGCTAGCTACTTAGAATTCTTTTTCCGCTGTGTGTTTTGGATATAAAGGCAATCTGTTGGATTGCCTTATTATATACTCTGATCATCCAAGGAGGCATCTTCATATGTCGCTCTTGGCATATTTTGTATTAATTATATATTATCTGAACGTGGTCTGCGTACTGGGATTATGTAATGAATTTGCAATATTTTGAAATGGAATGTGGAATTTGTTTGCTGTTTAAATTTTTTCCATATACATGTATTTCTGTATATCAATGTATCTAACATTGCCGTATTTGGTCGCCGAGAATTAATAACTATGGATGAGTGCAGCATCCATAGTCATTAGTTTTAGGCCTTCAAATAGGGGGATGTTACACCTAGCTAATAATAATTCCTTAAGAAAATCCTAATCGATTGAATCAAAAACTTTTGCAAAATAAAGTATTAAAAGTGCACAAGTGATATTATTTTTACAACAATGATTAATAAATCTTGAACAACTCCTACCCATCTGTGAAATTTCTACATTTGATAAATGCAGTTTGAGTAATATCAATTAATTCATTCAATTAAGGAGATTGTTTTTATGATGAAAAATGTATTAGTCAATGGCAAGTGTGGAACTTTTAAAATTTATTTTTAGAAAGAGGGATGTAGTTTACGCATTGAAATTTTGAGGGAGTATGCATTAAGTTTTTTAGTTATAAGGACGTGAACCAAAATTTCCTTAAATTATAAGTGTAGTTGTTAATTAGTACATTTGGGTAAGATAATAGCATATTAGGCACTTAACATTCTTACTACCTTCAATAAAAGCAACTATAGAGATTTAAACTGTCTTTAACAAGGCAATAGAATTTTTAATTGCAAATTTACTAACCTTTAATTTCCTGAAATATATTTTTGTAAACTAAGTGAAATCATTCTAAAAAATTTATGTTAGATACTACAAATCACATAAAAGCGATTGACTTGCAAAAACTATAAAGAAAATTCTATTATTGACTTAAAAGTTACAGTAACATATGATTGCATTATTGTTTTATAATAATACATGACAGAGTTGGTAGATGTGTTTTAATAGATCACATATTATCGTAACATGTCGTTGTACAACGATGTTAGGTATAGGATTAAAAAAAATTGTTAACGTTTTTACTGGTATTAAAAGTCTTTTCCGGTGTAGTGATCACTCTACGGTGAGAGGTTTGGACTCTAAGTACATCATGACAACAAAGAGCTCGATAATAGGTTATTATTGGAGGATGATAGACAAAAGGTTTATCTACTCCATGGTGCCCTTGTCTTGAATTATGTTGATGGTTCAATGTCATGACCGAGGAAGTCTAGTTAGATCTTTTAGGACGATATTTCTTTGTTATAGTATTTCGCGTAATTATATGCAACTCATAGTAGTTGGAGTACTTCAACTCCATTCATGTATCTTCATTTTTTGTTTATTAACAATAATTGTAAACATTCAATGTTGTATGAAAAGTACTTTAATTCTACTTTCTTTGCATAGAAGCGCATAAATAGTAAACTAAAAAATAATAAGAAGAAATAATTTTAAAAAATGTGAAACATTCAATGTTGTATGAAAAGTGCAAACTATAATTTTAGAAACTTGGAAATAGCTAAATACCTCATTTGGTATATATACTAAAAATGTAAAATGATAACGACGACGAATAATATAACAAGGAATAATATAACTAAAGGTAATATAAATGGAAATTAAAATGTTTCCTCTTTATATTTTCCATTATTTAGATTGACTCTTTTGTATTTTTTGGTTATTATGATCACTTTTATATTTGCTTTTATTGTATATTCTCTTTAATCTTTATTTCCCTATTACATGTTTACTTAACATACAACTAAAGGTGTCTTTAAACAACATGTTATGTAAATGGTTTATATCAAGTAATATGATAAACATGTAGTTATTGTGAGTTTATTTTCTTCTTTTGCTCTCTTTCTTCTTCTCTAATATTTTTTTTATTCAAATATTTCAGCATGGTATCAGAGTTTGATTTGGTGTTCCAATAATGGCAACGATGATAATATAATAAACGTATGTATTCTGCAATTGTCTAAAATGCATATTAACCATGATGCAAAGTGTAAATTACATGAAGTTTGCAAAAGTAATGGTAAGATTCAAACACTATACAGTTAAAAATGTGCAATATAAACATCTACAATTTTACCCTTAAAAGTGTGCCTAGTATTCACCTTTTGAAAATATCATGCAACTATGCAAGTTATTTGGATAATGATCAAAATTGCGTTAAAAACAACATGTTCTATATTATAAAAATATATAGCGTAACATATTAAATTGTAAAGAATAAAGTAAGAATAAAAGCCAAAACATACTTATTTTTGTAGTACAAAATCAGAAAACGAACTATCGCTATTTCTCCACAACTAATGAAAAACTTACGGGTTGCAGTTTTGTAACATTAGTGAAAATGCCCGACGATTGTGTAAATATATGCAACAACAAATAGGGACACTAAAGATCAAATGATTTTCGATTCTAGCGGTATATCACTTTTTTCTTGTTCAATGATTATGTAACACAAACCTTGACAAGGAAAATAATATAGGGGCATTTCACCAGAAGGACAAACTTTACAATTCAATTAGTTTCTAGGACACACATTCAAAGAAATTACTTTCAAGACCAAAGTCAGCAGAATAATTACTTTCAAGGACAAAGTCAACGGTCCAATTACTTTCAAGAACATAATTTCATAGGTTTTTAGGCCCTAGAAACTAATTATTTTGTGTTTTGTCCTTGAAAGTAATTATTTCAGTTCTGTGTCCTAGAAACTAATTCCACTTGCTAAAGATGCCCTTGTGGCTAATTTCCACACAATTCAATTAGTTTCTAGGACACACATCAATGAGTCGTATTCAATTTCCACAATAATATAAATGCCCTTGTGGCTAATTTCCACAATAATATAAATGTCCCATCAATGAGTCGTTGTAACGACCCACTATTTTGGACCATTCAAATCGACAATAATCCACGCATGTCTGACTTGAATAATTCAAAATAACAGATTGTAATAAAATTTGGAGCAAATAAAATCAAATACAGAATCACAGACACAGAATATCAGAATAACTCGCAGCGGAATATAAAAACCATAGTAGTTCATGAAGCTACTATAACAAACTCTCAAAACAAAATACATAATATCTGTTTGAAAACATATACAATAGAAATCTCAAATACATAGAAGTTTATAATACCAGAGCTGAAATAGAACAACTGAAACTGGAATGGATAGATAACTAGATAAGGAGAATCTCCAACGATTCCTAGCTCCAGAAAGAGATCCAAATCTAAGCTGTAAATACTCAGGCTGACCCGAGCATAAAGCAAAATACAAAACACTCGAGTCAGGACATATATACTTATATAATGTAAACCAACTCAAGTGAACTGTAGCAGTAATGCATAATAACTTAAAGGATGCTTGGGATCGCCCATCCTCTAAGGATCAGTTAAACCATAAATTAAATACATCCCGTGGTTAAAATTTCAAAATTGGTATTTTATATTTCGAAATCAAATATCATTTCAAAATTCAATATCATTCAAAAATCCAGTTCAAAATATCAAAATATCATATTTCAAAATAGTTTATATTACGAAACAAATTACTTCATTTTAAATCATAAAATGAAGTTATTATATTAAATAATTAAATTATTAAATTTCCAAAATTTTAATCTTTCAAAGTTCATTCGTTAACTTAAATTAATTAAAACAATGAAAATTCAACTTTCGCAACATTTAGAAAATGCTATGGAAAGTCACATTTAAAACCGTTCAATTTAACAAAAGACAGCATTTAAAATGCTGTAATAGGGTTACATTAGTTTCAAATAAACTTAGTTAAATTCAACCATTATAACATTTACAAAAATGCCATAATAGCCTTTAATTAAATTCATCCATTTGGTTCATTATTATCAACTACAACATTTACAAATGTTGCATTATCATTTACATTAGAATTAATAGCATTTCAGAAATGCAGTTAATTAACTTCAAATATTTAGTATAACTTCACAACAATTATATTTTTATATAAATCATTTTTAACTTATAAAATCATATAATTTCACTTTTAAAACAATCATTCAAATACCCTTATATTCATGATTTTATAAAGTTAAACCTCCATTCAAAAATCAAAATTTAATAATAATTCACTTATTAAATTCCAATATTAAGTTATAAATTCATTAAATTAAATTAACTTAACACTTAAGTTTAAATTTTCAAATATAACTTAATTCCATTTTTATTTACTTAACTTAAAATTCATTTTTAAGCCAAATTAACAAATTTCCAATTTTAGTTATATTTCAAAATTTCGACTTAAATATTCATTCATTTCACATTTTAACTTTATTCAAAATCATTAATATAAAATAAAATCATTTAAATTCACTTTAATCCAAATTATCATGAATGTATCACATTTCATATTTAATTTAAATTCCAATTATCACCAAATTAAAATTTCCCAAAATAACTTACATTTCAAATTTTCTAATTTTACCATTAATTTATTTCACTTATAAATTTTCAGAAAATCAATAATGCTTTACAAAGATCATTTTTGTTTAGTTTAAGTCAAAATATTATAATATTTACATTTCTAAAATAATTAAAAAAAAATTTATAAAACATATTTTAACAACGGGTCTGTATTTCATTTTCTAGCCTAGGTAAAGTGATACGGGTAATTTATCATTTCAACCCATAATTTACAAAGATACCCGGGTTTGATCATTTCAAACCCGCAATCCCAAGCAAATGAAAATAATTGAAAATCATTCAGGCCTATCATTTCAGCCCATAACGATTTTCTCTTATTCTAAAGTCCGTTCGGGTATGTATCATTTCAACCCATAGTGATTCTAATCTAAAGGGAACTTGCAGTGTGATAAACTGATAAAAATAACAGAACAACATAATATAACAGTAACATATGATATAACAGGTGTTTAAGCATGGGTGAACATCATATAATCATAACATAGCAGATATAATATGGTGATGCATTTTACAGATTCAAAAGTGGTCAATTTACTAGTTATATAGGTATACACTGTCTGGTGAGAATAACTCACCTGTTAAGCTGGAGATTTGCCAACAAAGCTCACAACACAAAGATTACGAGGGCACGACAACTCTAATACAATTTGAGTGTGGAGAGAAAATCCAATGATATAGATCTTGTGTTATAACCCAAACAAAAATCAAAGCGAACCATAAATTTCAATACACTAGAAATGAAATAACTTTTAAATAAAGAGAGATACCAATGCCAAATCTTTTGCCATGCTTTCTCTATTTGTTTGCATGGCCTAGGGGATCAATTAGGTCAGGTTTGTACTTGGTTTGGATTAGGTATGGGTCTGGAAAAGGTAAGGCTACAAGCATGAACATGGAGGGGAGTTACAAGGTAGGAATGCAAATGGTCAAGGCAACAAAAGAGTGTTTGGGTGTAACAACAAGGCTTGGCCTTACATGGATTGGGCTCGGCCTTGGCATGAGCAGGTCTGGTGGTGGCTGGAGCAGAGGCCAGAGGTGGTGGAGGAGCAGGTGGTGGCGGCTAAGGGGTGGCCAAGGTGAACTATGGTGGTGGTGAAGGTGCTAAGGTGTCTAGGCATTGGTTTAAGGAGTTTTGCAATGTTTGTGTGGATTTTTTGTGGTGCTACCTTCAAGTGATGGTCACAACCTGGTCAAGACAAATGGAGAGGAGGGTGATGTGGCTGTGGATGGTGGTGGTGCTGGTCGTGGAGGTGGTGGAGAGGCTATGGCCGATCAACACTATGAAGAAGCAAGGCAAATTTTAATAGAAAATTCAATAAAATGAAGGGAAAAAGTGGAAAAAGAAGAAGAAGACATTACTAATTTTTCTCAGATCTGAAGTGCTGTGAAAATGAAGTGAAAAGGAGGTGTTTTCACGTGAAAATGAGTTAAGGAACTCACGGCTATCAATTAGAAAGGAACGGCCAATGATTTGAAAAGTCTAGCAACCCAAAAGTCATTGTTTTGAAACCTTTTGTCTCTTCAAATTTCCATTCTTTTTAATTAAATAAAAACCAATGATAATTTAGTAAAATGAGTTTTAATACTGAAAAAAAGTAAAATAAAATGAAAATAACTAATTAAATTTAAATAAAATAGAAAAAGAATTAAAGGAATTGCTTAAAAATTCAAAACAGGACTTAAAAATTACAAATAGAATATCACTAGTTTTAGAAAAATTACAACTTTACTTCTAACCAATAAAAGTCAAGAAAAAAAAAAAATTCTGAATAAAATGAAGTGTAAATTAAAATATAATAAAGTCTTAAGAAATTAGAAAATAAACAAAAAAAATTCTTTAATTAAATGAAACTGGAAATTAGAAATTATAAACAGAATACAACTGACTTTGGAAAATGTCAATTACATTTTGAAAAATGTTTTAAAACCAAAATATATACATAACATGTTATTTTACCCATATAAACAAAAATTTGAACATTACATGACCAAATAAAAATATTATTTATATAATTTAAAATAAACAATTTTGTTAAATACAACAAATTACACTCAATATTGAAAAAGGCATAACTTTCACATTATAAATCGGATTTTAACGAAACGAAAAGCATTATTCTTAAAATTTTATTTAATTTCGTAATAAAAGAAAAAATTCAAATTTTCAAACTTTCAAATTTCTGAATTAAAAGTCAAATTTTGACCATATTGACCAAAATTCACTTTTCTGGAAAATATTCTTTTTAGTCATGTTTGGAATTCTAATTCACATCAAAATCAAAATTTATATTTAAAATAACAAAATTTATTCATTTTAATAAATAAAATAAAGTTTTTAAATCAGGAAATCAATTAAAATAACCAAAATATACAATTAAAATAATCACAAAATATAGGGTTATTACACTCTCCCCTACTCAAATCTTTTCGTCCCCGAAAAGAAAGGAAGCGGAGAGACAACTAGAAAGAACAATAGGTTGGAAGACATCCGGAAAGAAGGTAGGGAAAAAGTAGCTAGAAGGGAAAATAGGTTGAAAGACAAGGATGAACCATTATTTTAAAATTGTTGGTTGAAGAGGTAAACAATATTTAAAACACTTTAAAATCTTTTAGAAAGGAAATAACTGATCAAAATATCCTTTATAATATTTTATCAAAATACTTTTTAACTCGATGTCTTAACAAGTTTATCCTCGTTCCTGCAGACTCTGGCAGTGCGTTGATCAGGCGCAAAGCTAGAATTCTCCAGGTACTTAGTAGACTTGTTTCAACACCCAGTGAAAATACTGGAAAACTTTTTAAAAACAGATATGGAAAGTACAATCCAAACAAAAACAAACAAAACCTTTGTCTAACCATGGTTCGCAGATACACAATGGTTACGCCTGGATCCCCCAGGAAACAATCCATATCCGTAAGCTTTCTCAGCCCTGCGAGTTACGCCATGATGACTAGTAGAATGCAGGATACACAATGGTTACGCCTGGATCCCCCAGGAAACAATCCGTACCCCCAGGCAAGACTCAGCCAAGCATTTGCGCTACTATTCGCGACCTACACAGATTGCAGGATACACAATGATTACGCCTGGATCCCCCAGGAAACAATCTGTACCCCTAGGCAAGACTCAGCCAGGCAGTTGCGCTATGCAGTCACGAGAGAACAATAAGACCATGGGTAACGCCATGGAATTCGAAGGACACTCGAGTATCATATCCGGAAAACCAAAAATCAAAGAGAATAATATCGATAGAATGAATCCAAGATGTGGCCACAAATCGGATATCAAGCAGAAGGCACTTTCCATATCTTTACTTCGAAAATATGTATCATATAGTACCTTTTCAAATCACTTTCAAATATCGTACTTATATAAAATCCATTATATATAAGATTTAATTTTCAAATCGAATACTTTCCAAAATCAATAGTATATCAAATCATACTTATATAGACTTCAATTATATAAGATTTCACTTTCAAATTGAGTACCTTTTCAAATCTATAGTTTTCGAATCAATTTCATACTCATACAAATCATTTTTATATAAGTTCGACAACTCCCAAATCAAGTGTTTAGTAACATAAGGTTCTCAAATTTCAATTTGTTTCAATATCAGTTCAATTTCAAAATCATATACAATTTCACCAAATTATTTTCTTCTCAAATTAAATATCTTTAGTTTCAAAGTTTCCAAAATAATAGATTTTTGAAAATAAATCCAAATTTCCAAATCAATATAATTTAAGTCAACCAATTCATTTCCAAAATCAAAAGTTTTCAAAATCATCTTATACTTACGTAAGGTCCGTCTTATATAAGGATCAAATTTTCCAAAATAAATTTCGCTGTATGAAGAGCCATATGGGATTTGAATATCTTTGCTTTTATGGGTTATATATCTTTGTAATTTAAATTGGAAATTTTCTTTTAGTAAGCAAAGATATTCTAACTCGACGGCTTTCAATTTCAGCGTCAAAATATATCAAAGATATTAGAATATAAGATGTACATATGTCATCATTTCGCAAAGTCACATTCGATCGCTCGCTCGATCACACAAGTTCGCTTTCGAACTAGTATTGTCCATTCACTTCCCTAATGCGGATTTCGATATGGTTTCTCGACTAGAAGCCATCAGTCTCCTTGCATAGCCATATACTATGATAGAGAATTCTAGAATCGAGCCCAAAATCCATATCAAATATTCGTCATCAAGAATCGAATGAAAAATCCTAACACGAAATGGTGTAATTCACCTCGAACTTGTGTACTCAAACTTGGATCAAATTAATTATGCGAATAAAACAGCATACGTACAACTTATATATTTATTCCAACTTGTTACCTATATAGTTTCATAAAGATGTTACTAAGTTAAAACACTTAAAATTTATTCAAAATATTTTGAAGAACAATTTCTTTTCAAAACATTTCAAATCTAAATTTCATATTAGAAAAAAATTTAAATTTCCTTATTCATTTACTTAACAAAACAGTTTCAACTTATTTAAATCAGATTACTTCATACTTAAACATTCAAAACAAACTTATATACTTTATCAAAATACTTTTCAAATTTCTTAGCTTTGAAAAGTTAACCTTGATTTGGAAGTACTCGAACTTCGAAATAGTTGAAGAAATCATTTTCAAATTCAAGAGTTGGAAATTAGCAACAAATCAGTAAATCAATTTTAATAGATAGGGTTATATCAAATCCAAAACTCGAGGACTGAACACCGGTTCATTTCAAATCGTTTCAAATATATTTACATATATCTTTCGAATATCAAATCATACTTCGGAATTTGAAATCAAAAATGGTTTCACAAAATCACTCGCATAGCAAAGCTATTAAAGTGGCCTCTCCCTCACTCAGAAACTCGAAAATCAATGTCGATGATGCGTGCACTCATCACCGAAATTATTTTCCAGCGACACAAGTGAGTTCTGGACTTCCATTTACTTTGAAAACTTCTTTGAAATTCCTTTGAAATCATTAAAACCCATTAAAATCATTGAAACATTACTTATTCGGAAAAATAATTTCAAATCATATTATTTATTATTTCAAAATCCTAAAACCAGTTCCAAAATGCCGGAGTTCAATCACTTAAATTCAGATTCAAAACCTTCAGTTATAAATCATTTTATATGAAACCATTTCTTATAAAATTTTGACAATTTCAAATCCTTTCAAAACTTCAAATTCTCATTTTTTTTAAAAGGTATATAATCCTTATCAAAAACATTTCATCTTTATATAAAAATATGGTCATCCTTATCAAAATAAAACTACGATGAATACAAAATTTTTAAAAGACAATCAACCACAAACTTTCCAAGGGACGATTCAAGTATGGATTTCAAAGCAAAACAGAGATTCAAATTTAGAAGGACTCTAATCAAATAGAATTCTAATTCAAAGATAGGCTCAAACGAAGATAAGATAATTAAATTACCAAATACAAGATGGATAAGCCTATATGAATCGCGGGCGACCTTAACCGGTCAACCGTGATTTCAGGAATATAATCGATGCGAAAAATCTAAGGAAAATCGACCTTCGATTGCCAGAGATAGAATCTAAATATAGCAGAAGATAGAAAACATCGTAAACCGAGGATACAGAAATCTCCGGTGAATCAATGCCAATTATAATCATTCAAAGATTGGCGGAATCGCCACCCTATAAAGGTCATACAAAGTGGAGTGATGCAATGCTCCAAAATCAAAAGAATACAATTAGGGGATATAGGAATGGATTTCAGAACAAGTGAGCATTCCAAAATTCAAAGGAATCTTATTCGATAAGAATTCAAACGAAGATTAGAGAAATATAACCTATATCGATACAGAAAAATTCCCATTCAAAATTTGGAAAGACTCGATTCATAACATACGAAAACAGAAGCTTAAATATCTTTAGTTGGACAACTTTAGCTAAGCAAAAGATACAACAGAGTTTACTCAAAGCATCCTAACAAACTACTGATTTTGCCATACCCAAAATAGATTCCTATCAACAAAGGATCTAGATCAATCAAGAGAGAAGTTCAAAATTTTAGAGGATCCTAATCAAAGAAATTACTAACAAGGTGGATACGAAAGGAATAAAGTTTAAGAAATATTTTACTTTTAAAGCAAGGAAATTTATATCAAAATAATCTTTGAAAATTCTTTAAAAATCATTTGAAAATCATTTTATACTTCGAAAATACGTTCTCTCACAAAGAAATGATTCTGAGATTGATTTCACTTATTCTAGGGTATTTCTACCCTATCTCTAATGTCTTTTTGCTCCGCAGGCTAAGGTTTGCCTAAAACCAAAGCTCTGATACCAACTGTAACGACCCACTATTTTGGACCATTCAAATCGACAATAATCCACGCATGTCTGACTTGAATAATTCAAAATAACAGATTGTAATAAAATTTGGAGCAAATAAAATCAAATACAGAATCACAGACACAGAATATCAGAATAACTCGCAGCGGAATATAAAAACCATAGTAGTTCATGAAGCTACTATAACAAACTCTCAAAACAAAATACATAATATCTGTTTGAAAACATATACAATAGAAATCTCAAATACATAGAAGTTTATAATACCAGAGCTGAAATAGAACAACTGAAACTGGAATGGATAGATAACTAGATAAGGAGAATCTCCAACGATTCCTAGCTCCAGAAAGAGATCCAAATCTAAGCTGTAAATACTCAGGCTGACCCGAGCATAAAGCAAAATACAAAACACTCGAGTCAGGACATATATACTTATATAATGTAAACCAACTCAAGTGAACTGTAGCAGTAATGCATAATAACTTAAAGGATGCTTGGGATCGCCCATCCTCTAAGGATCAGTTAAACCATAAATTAAATACATCCCGTGGTTAAAATTTCAAAATTGGTATTTTATATTTCGAAATCAAATATCATTTCAAAATTCAATATCATTCAAAAATCCAGTTCAAAATATCAAAATATCATATTTCAAAATAGTTTATATTACGAAACAAATTACTTCATTTTAAATCATAAAATGAAGTTATTATATTAAATAATTAAATTATTAAATTTCCAAAATTTTAATCTTTCAAAGTTCATTCGTTAACTTAAATTAATTAAAACAATGAAAATTCAACTTTCGCAACATTTAGAAAATGCTATGGAAAGTCACATTTAAAACCGTTCAATTTAACAAAAGACAGCATTTAAAATGCTGTAATAGGGTTACATTAGTTTCAAATAAACTTAGTTAAATTCAACCATTATAACATTTACAAAAATGCCATAATAGCCTTTAATTAAATTCATCCATTTGGTTCATTATTATCAACTACAACATTTACAAATGTTGCATTATCATTTACATTAGAATTAATAGCATTTCAGAAATGCAGTTAATTAACTTCAAATATTTAGTATAACTTCACAACAATTATATTTTTATATAAATCATTTTTAACTTATAAAATCATATAATTTCACTTTTAAAACAATCATTCAAATACCCTTATATTCATGATTTTATAAAGTTAAACCTCCATTCAAAAATCAAAATTTAATAATAATTCACTTATTAAATTCCAATATTAAGTTATAAATTCATTAAATTAAATTAACTTAACACTTAAGTTTAAATTTTCAAATATAACTTAATTCCATTTTTATTTACTTAACTTAAAATTCATTTTTAAGCCAAATTAACAAATTTCCAATTTTAGTTATATTTCAAAATTTCGACTTAAATATTCATTCATTTCACATTTTAACTTTATTCAAAATCATTAATATAAAATAAAATCATTTAAATTCACTTTAATCCAAATTATCATGAATGTATCACATTTCATATTTAATTTAAATTCCAATTATCACCAAATTAAAATTTCCCAAAATAACTTACATTTCAAATTTTCTAATTTTACCATTAATTTATTTCACTTATAAATTTTCAGAAAATCAATAATGCTTTACAAAGATCATTTTTGTTTAGTTTAAGTCAAAATATTATAATATTTACATTTCTAAAATAATTAAAAAAAAATTTATAAAACATATTTTAACAACGGGTCTGTATTTCATTTTCTAGCCTAGGTAAAGTGATACGGGTAATTTATCATTTCAACCCATAATTTACAAAGATACCCGGGTTTGATCATTTCAAACCCGCAATCCCAAGCAAATGAAAATAATTGAAAATCATTCAGGCCTATCATTTCAGCCCATAACGATTTTCTCTTATTCTAAAGTCCGTTCGGGTATGTATCATTTCAACCCATAGTGATTCTAATCTAAAGGGAACTTGCAGTGTGATAAACTGATAAAAATAACAGAACAACATAATATAACAGTAACATATGATATAACAGGTGTTTAAGCATGGGTGAACATCATATAATCATAACATAGCAGATATAATATGGTGATGCATTTTACAGATTCAAAAGTGGTCAATTTACTAGTTATATAGGTATACACTGTCTGGTGAGAATAACTCACCTGTTAAGCTGGAGATTTGCCAACAAAGCTCACAACACAAAGATTACGAGGGCACGACAACTCTAATACAATTTGAGTGTGGAGAGAAAATCCAATGATATAGATCTTGTGTTATAACCCAAACAAAAATCAAAGCGAACCATAAATTTCAATACACTAGAAATGAAATAACTTTTAAATAAAGAGAGATACCAATGCCAAATCTTTTGCCATGCTTTCTCTATTTGTTTGCATGGCCTAGGGGATCAATTAGGTCAGGTTTGTACTTGGTTTGGATTAGGTATGGGTCTGGAAAAGGTAAGGCTACAAGCATGAACATGGAGGGGAGTTACAAGGTAGGAATGCAAATGGTCAAGGCAACAAAAGAGTGTTTGGGTGTAACAACAAGGCTTGGCCTTACATGGATTGGGCTCGGCCTTGGCATGAGCAGGTCTGGTGGTGGCTGGAGCAGAGGCCAGAGGTGGTGGAGGAGCAGGTGGTGGCGGCTAAGGGGTGGCCAAGGTGAACTATGGTGGTGGTGAAGGTGCTAAGGTGTCTAGGCATTGGTTTAAGGAGTTTTGCAATGTTTGTGTGGATTTTTTGTGGTGCTACCTTCAAGTGATGGTCACAACCTGGTCAAGACAAATGGAGAGGAGGGTGATGTGGCTGTGGATGGTGGTGGTGCTGGTCGTGGAGGTGGTGGAGAGGCTATGGCCGATCAACACTATGAAGAAGCAAGGCAAATTTTAATAGAAAATTCAATAAAATGAAGGGAAAAAGTGGAAAAAGAAGAAGAAGACATTACTAATTTTTCTCAGATCTGAAGTGCTGTGAAAATGAAGTGAAAAGGAGGTGTTTTCACGTGAAAATGAGTTAAGGAACTCACGGCTATCAATTAGAAAGGAACGGCCAATGATTTGAAAAGTCTAGCAACCCAAAAGTCATTGTTTTGAAACCTTTTGTCTCTTCAAATTTCCATTCTTTTTAATTAAATAAAAACCAATGATAATTTAGTAAAATGAGTTTTAATACTGAAAAAAAGTAAAATAAAATGAAAATAACTAATTAAATTTAAATAAAATAGAAAAAGAATTAAAGGAATTGCTTAAAAATTCAAAACAGGACTTAAAAATTACAAATAGAATATCACTAGTTTTAGAAAAATTACAACTTTACTTCTAACCAATAAAAGTCAAGAAAAAAAAAAAATTCTGAATAAAATGAAGTGTAAATTAAAATAAAATAAAGTCTTAAGAAATTAGAAAATAAACAAAAAAAATTCTTTAATTAAATGAAACTGGAAATTAGAAATTATAAACAGAATACAACTGACTTTGGAAAATGTCAATTACATTTTGAAAAATGTTTTAAAACCAAAATATATACATAACATGTTATTTTACCCATATAAACAAAAATTTGAACATTACATGACCAAATAAAAATATTATTTATATAATTTAAAATAAACAATTTTGTTAAATACAACAAATTACACTCAATATTGAAAAAGGCATAACTTTCACATTATAAATCGGATTTTAACGAAACGAAAAGCATTATTCTTAAAATTTTATTTAATTTCGTAATAAAAGAAAAAAATTCAAATTTTCAAACTTTCAAATTTCTGAATTAAAAGTCAAATTTTGACCATATTGACCAAAATTCACTTTTCTGGAAAATATTCTTTTTAGTCATGTTTGGAATTCTAATTCACATCAAAATCAAAATTTATATTTAAAATAACAAAATTTATTCATTTTAATAAATAAAATAAAGTTTTTAAATCAGGAAATCAATTAAAATAACCAAAATATACAATTAAAATAATCACAAAATATAGGGTTATTACAGTCGTATTCAATTTTACCCACAAGTTGTTCTATGGTCAGAGGAGAGGAAGTTTATTTTTTACATTATACAAATAACTGGTCAGTCTGTGCTCATTTGAATTTGCTTGAAGTAGGATCTGTCACATGCCTAAAGCTCTTACTATGAATATTAGTTGCTGAATGTAGTAAATGTAATGATTATTCAAGTCATTTATAGCATGAAATGATGGTTAGAATATAAAATTAGCCAACGCTCTTCCTTTTCCAATCAAGCAAATTTATTGGAAGAATTCAAGCACAAAACAGATCACATCAAATTTCAAATGATCAAAATTGTAGCTCTAGGTCGAAGGCCGTAACTACATCCATTATAGTAAATTAGTAACGTATGAATGTGTTTGTGTAATATGCTGGGGTGCTTTTTGTTAAGTAAATTGATCTTCACTTATTGCTGTGAGCAAATGTCGCTTTGTTTCACATAGATGCTAAAATCAATGGTTGAAAATGAAGCATGCTTCTATATTTCAATGTGCTCTACTATTTGGCAGTGACAGGTATGCATAAGTTGGCATGATTTGTGCCTTGAATTAATTTCTTTTGAGTATTTTGTGGAAGAAAGTCATGAAACGGACTGACCTTTAAAAGGTGATTGATGCCTGGCGTCTGTTGGCGTACTTCTATCTTAGTTATCCCTTATAGTAATGCACAAATAAATGGTGCATGCTTGAACAGTGTTTTTTTATTTTTGAAGTTGGGTATACGTACTGGCCAAGCCCAAGAACAAATAAAACCGGGTATGGAAACATACAACCACAACCCAATAACCAAACTAAAATACAAACCCTATCTAGAGTTGCCGACAAACCAACGACATCTCAACAAAGCTTCAAAAACAAAAAATAATGGCGGACGACGATTCAACTTTAGCTAAGAATTACCGCTGTCATTCTTCACTTCACTTGTTTCTCCACGTCCCCAGTATGATAAGCTATCGTTGAAACCATTCTTCATCCCCTTACATCTAACTTCGTCGTTAAAATTCCTCAGATTGTTGATGAAAAGATAGGGGTTATTAGATCTGGTGTAATCGCGATCCAGATATGAAAAAACTCTCTCCAAAACGTTGTTATCATCCACTTCTAAGCTACAATTTGCTGTATTGACACCAAATACTTGCTGGATGTGAAAGTTGTTGCTATCAGCCATAATAAAGCTACTATAAGCTGTATTGACACCAAAAACTTGCTATTTGTGGAAGCTAAGCTCTCGAGTCATATCATTGTTGGTCTGGAAGCTTCTCGAACGAGTTAAGTAACTTTGTAAGTGCTTGCTACTAGCTTTCGAGCTCCAATCTTCAGCTAAGAAAGCGAATTTGGTTTGATCTTTTAAGTTTATCTTTGATTTCTGAAGTAGGATTCTGCTATAAGTATTTAAAAGAAGCCAAATCTGCTCTTTGTTCCTTTTAGCTTTATTATGAGTACGCAAGTTCCTTTCCTTCCAGATATTAAATACTGCAGTAGTTAAGAGGATATGCGCATAGTCTCTTTCCTTCGAATTTGACTTAAATTTGTTGTTGATGTTTTGAAAGCATGCATAAGATCCATCTGACTGTTGTCTTGAATATCCAGAATAGTTTTAATATGACTCCATATAAAAAAAAATTGAGAAAAATGTGTGATCCTCTACGAATAGAGAAGAGCACACATGTGAATATATATATCACGGACATAACGTGCTGCCAACATGCCTGGCAGGTAACAAAAACTAAATACATAAATTAAATCTCAGGTACTCCTAAGACGAGTTCCGGCAAGGCAACCACCCATCACACCCCGATATCGAGCTCCGGCATGCCACCGCCCGATATTAAGGTGTTAGGAGTACCTAAAAAACTAAAGAAAAAATCAAAACTACTGGATGACGTCACAAACTAATAAGGAAGCTCCAAACATCTGGATCACAAGGAGTGAATAAGCATCTACTCTGAAGTGGATCTGCTGAATAGAGAAACCACTCTGAATGCTCTAAACAAGAGGAAGGAGTGCCAAACTGAATAATAGATCCTCCTGAAAAAAGTACTCCATAATGAAGATAGCAGTATCATATATCTGAGGAGAAACTGCTAGAAGTCCTGGATGAAGAAACTCTGCTCTGATGACCTCTCTATAATCTGATATCCTGCAATCTGAAGACATGAGTACCTGCAAAATGAACCTGATATCCTATCGCCCATACCTGTATCTGAAAAATGACTAAGAAAAAAATTAGAATGATACATATATATGTATATTTATAAAATTAATATACATATATATGTATTTATAAGGTAGGAAATAAAAACCTAAATAAGACTAACTGGACAATAATAAAAGAATTGAATTACCTGTAAACTAATACCAAACAGAGACTAGTACAAAAATTGAGACAGATCTATCTTATGAACCTTTAATCATAAGTAAGTTATGATTAAAAGTGAAATCATCATATAAATTTGAGAAAATATTAATAATACTATTATTAATGTTAAAAAAATTATTGTTGTGTTTAAAAAAGTTAATATTATGACTAAGCTTGTTAAGATACCGTTTGAAAAGGATATTTTTAGCTAATTTATATTTGGGGTTAGAAATCCAATTGAAATAAAATGAAGAAATTGTAAAAATAAATTTGTTAAAATTACTACTATTATTATTAAAAATTCTTTGATTTCTTTCAAACCAAATAAACCAACTAATAATAATGAATAAAGTGTCTAGTAAAAATCTGATATTCTTTTTGAACTTTAATCTGTAATTATTCCAGTAGAATTCACAATCCGAAATTTTACTTATTATATTAAAGTTAAAAAATTTAAGAGTATTAATTAGGATGTAATTAGAATCCAAACAATCATAGTATATATGATTAATGTCCTCAAGATGAAGATTACAAAAATAACATTTATTATCATTTTGAATGTTTTTTCTCTTTAAAAATTCTATTGTATTAAGTTCAGGCTTTTAAATCTCCCCGAGATGGCCGAGATGAAAAATCCGAGATATCAGCCAAAATCCGAGATTTGGCAGCCTATTTAGTTATAAGTGTTTTAAATATCGCCCGAGATAGCCGAGATATTTTCCCGAGATATTGGCCAAAATCCGAGATTTAAAACACTGATTAAGTTTTCCATGAAGTATTAACCACATGTGAATTTTGGATTTAGGAGGAGCATTAGATTTCCACATATATTTAAATGAGTTGTTTATTGTACCCGAAAAATTAATAGATCTGTAGAAAGAATTAGAAGTATATTTCTTACTCTTATCTCATTCCCAACTAATAAAATCATTATCATTATCAATATTATAAAGATTTAATCTGGCATAAAGCGAAGAAAGTTGTCTAAGGGTTGAATCAACTAAAATTCTGTTAAAACTGAAATTCCAAGGAGGATCATTATCAGGAGAATAAACTTCATTGATTAAAGCATACTTAAAGTTACAAATTTCATACAGCTCCTTAAATTCTAACTTTAGAGGCAAGATCGAAATCCAACGGTCGTGCCAAAAAGAAGTACAATTACCTGAATGTACTATCGTATTAATTCCTAAGTTAAAAATTTCATGACATTTTAAAATGTTTTTCCAAAAATTAGATAAATTTTGGGTGTATGGATAAGCAATTTGGTATAAATTGCTATTACCGTTATAGTAATATTTAGAAATGATCTCTTTCCAAATAGCGTTATCATTTATATCTTTAAACTTCCAAAGCCATTTACCTAATAGAGACAAATTCATATTACGCAAATTAATAACTCCTAAACCACCTTCCTTTTTGGCCTTACAGACGATTTCCCAATTTACTAGACATTTTATATTATTATTAGAATTTTCCCCACTCCATAAGAAATTTCTTCTAATTTTATCAATAACCCAATCTGGAAACAGATGCATGGACATCCAATAAATCGGAAGGGCTGATAAAACCGAATTTATTAAAACTAATCTTCCTGCTCTAGATAAAAATCTCCCATTCCAGTTAGAAATCTTATTATTAATTTTATCAATGATAATATTCCAATCGTCATGTTTGAGATTGGTGGGTCTAATCACAAAACCAAGGTAGTCAAAAGGAAAGTTCATAGTTTTGCAATTTAGAGTATTAGCAACTAAGTTTTCAACTTTTTCAAAATCATTTAAAACTAACACAGAACTTTTGTCAAAAATTATTTTTAAACCAGATAAAATAAACTTAAGGGTAATAATGTGTCTAGGAAAATGGGAAGAAAAAAGTAAGGTATCATCAGCAAATTGAAGAACCGATATACCATTACGCGATATGTCATTGCCTACACATCCAAGAGATCCATTATCCACTGCTCTTTTAATAATTTTAGCAAAAACATCAGCAGCTAAGTTAAATAATAAAGGCGATAAGGGATCCCCTTGCTTTAAACCTCTCTTAGATTGAATTCTATTACCTAATATACCGTTAACTATAATACTAGAGTTTCCAGTTCTAAGCAAAGTCAAAATCCAGCTAATCCATCTATGACCAAAACCTCTAGCATGAAAAATATCTACAAGAAAATCCCAATCCACCGAATCAAAAGCTTTAGCAAAATCAAGTTTTAAAATCGCACAGGTTATGTTATTCTTACAACAGTAATTAATACATTCTTGAACAACTACCACTCCATCAGTGATATTTCTCCCTTTAATAAAAGCCGATTGTAAACAATCAATTAATTCGTTCATTATTTTACTAAGTCTATTAGCTAGAACTTTAGAAATGATTTTAACTGAACAGTTAATCAAAGAAATAGGTCTAAAATCTTTTAAGTTTTTAGCTCCTACTTTTTTGTGTAACAAAATAACATTTGCGAAATTAAATCTCCTTAATTGCAAATTACCATTATAAAAATCATTAAAAATATTAACTAAGTCAAATTTTAAAACGTCCCAAAAGTATTATAAAATAAAATTGGAAACCCATCAGGTCCCAGGGATTTATCACTTGGCATGTCATTAATTGCTTTTCTAATTTCCTCTTCAGTAAAAGGATTATCTAACTCTGATAAATCAACAATAGAATCAGATGGATACATATCTATCCATCTAACATTGATTCTATGTTTGATTTTAGAACCAAAAATATCCTTATAATAGTCTGTAAAAGCCTTGTTAAGATCTCTTTGATCAACTAACTCTATATTATTAACTAATATAGAGTTAATTGTATTACTACATTTTCTACCATTAGCTATATTATGAAAAAAATTAGTATTATTATCACCTTCGTTGATCCATTGAATTCTGGATCGCTGTTTCCACATAACCTCCACATTTTCTAAAATAGAATTTAATTCATCTTTTAAATTAGCAAGAACATTACGTTCACCTAGATTTAGAGATCTAGACTCTTCTATCTTATTAATTTTAAGAATTTCATTAAGAATATTATCTTTTTTGATTTTTAAATTGCCAAAAACATTTTTGTTCCAATTTTTAAGAAAAATCCTATGATCCCTAAGTTTAGAAACAAAAGCTTTTGTAGAATTTTCCTTATTTATGATATTATGGAAACTCAAAAAAACCCATTTACCTTTAACTAGATTCACGAAGTTAGGTTCCAAAAGCCACATCTTTTCAAATTGAAAATTGTTTATAATAACTCTATGATACTCAGAGGTAAGTATAATTGGACAATGATCAGAGTAGATATAAGGTAAACCAGTGACTCTACAGATTGGGAATTTGTCTTCAATTTCATCACTAACAAAAAAACTATCGAGAAGAGCCATGGATGGAGACTCTCTAGCGTTACTCCAAGTAAACTCTCTACTAGAAAGGGGAATTTCAATCAAATTAGAATTAATAATAAATTGACCAAATTCCTCCATAACAGAGTAATCCCCTTCCCTAGGATAATGCTCACATATGAAACGCGTAACATTAAAATCACCCCCCAAAACCCAAGAACCCGGGGCAAAGGATCTAAATTCTAAGCATTCATTCCATAAGATTCTACGATTAATTTTAGAATTAGGCCCGTAAGCATTAGAAATATTTAAAAAAGAGTTATCAGAAAGATTAATAAGAATAACATGAAGAGAATGTTATTTAACAATACATTGAAGTAATTTAAAATAATTATCTCGCCATCCTATCATTAACCTCCCTGAAGAACCCACAAAAGATAAAAAAACCCATTTTCTAAAGTGATAACCGCCTAATCTTCTAAAAAAACGAATGTCGGGGCAATTAATTTTAGTCTCCTGAAGTAAAGCAATGTCAATAGAATAGTCTTTAAAGAACGCTCTAACCTTATCACACTTATTCAAATCATTCAAACCTTTAATGTTCCAACTAATGATCCTCATAAACCAACTGTACTAGCCCTCCCTAATTCCTTACATCTAATATACTCTCTATCAATCTCAACGTCTGAAAAAATAAAAGAAGTATCACGAGCTAGTTGACTAAACTCAGCAGATGATAGACTGCCCAAAGCATAAGTAGAATAAGTACTGCCCGAAATAGAACTCATACCTGAGCCTGTATTCGTAGCACCACTCGTGGCGCTCGAACCAGGTAACTTACCCATAGGCTGAGACTGACAACTGTGAATCCTAGCACTCCGACGCATAGAACCCGTAGAAGCCACAAATTTCTTACGCTTTTCTTTCTTCAACGCAGAAGGCATAGGATCAGAACTGCTGCCCTTCTCCAACATTTTTAACTCTAAAGCATTAACTTCTTTATTCCCAATCAAAGAATCCTCACCGTTTCGAAGAACCAAATAACTACTACTAGAAGAAGATCTAGCAGCAGTAATAATGCTAGAACCAACAGTCAAATTTCTAGAAATAATATCATTCACCACTTCTGATGATTCACTCAAAACCATATTATCCTTTACAACAACGAAACTCTTTAAATCTGCCTTGTTCTCAAGATGATCTATAGCCATAACTATTTTCACCACTCCCGCATTAGAGTATTGAATTGGAGAACAATTCAACATATTAGGGACAGCAAACTCCTGATTACCAGAAACATCATCATCTAAACTGGAACTGTCCTCTAAAAACAACAATCTATTCTCATCTCCAATATCTGAACTAGCGAAAGTAACATCATTTATAACTTCATCAATCAAATAGGATGCAACATCTATATGATCTACAGTCTGCATATCATGCACACCATGTGCACTGATATCAATAAGCGAGTTATCAGTTATTGACACTCGACAAACTAACTTCTCTTCGATTACTTCAGGCAAAGAAATTGACAAAATCTCATCGAAGACCTCACCATGATAAGTCTTAGCAACCTCATCAATATTATCATATGTTCCAACTATCGAAAACTTTCCAAATGAAGGAACCAAATTACTAACCTAAACTGAAATGTCAATGATATATTACATTTCATCACCACCAAAATTGGAATTCTTTTCAATACTAAAACCAAAATCTCCATCTTTATTCTTCTCAAACAAGTTGTTGTTTCCAGAAGTCTTTGAACAAATCGAACTTGCAACAGATACTCCTTTGTATGCTAACGTATTACTGTCTGGTATGACATCAAAAGATTCCAGTCCAATATCTTGATCAGCAATGACAGTATTCAAGTAATCAAATCTGTTACTAGTTTTTAACTCGAAATCCTGAGAAATTGCTCTCATACCACTAACACGAGTAAAATCAAGATCTTCATCATTAACAAGAATATTTGAAACTGACGAACTCGTCTCTTTATTTGCCATAGGTGCATTTGAACAAAGTATCACAGAGGCATCCAATAGCATAGGATCTTGATTAATGTTCACATCTTCCTTATTTGCAAAACTGACATAGATTATAGGTTCTTTTTCCTCTACCTGATTATCAATTATCAAATCACTATCGACAGGAATCTTGAAGGACGATTTTCCAAAGTAGTCATTAGGGTCTCCAAATTTATCCATATACCCCTTGCCTATATTAGGTGAATTTATCACATCAAAGTGAGAAAATAATTCTTCTGATAGCTGCAATCCATCATATCTCTGCTGCCATAAATTGTCAAGAAGCAATCCTTTAAGCATCAAGAACTTTAACGTGAATTGAAAACCATGGTCAATAAGTTGTGGTCCAGAGGCTATGAGTTTTGATTTCAATAAGTTTCTATTCCGATCGGTAGTGATCTGGGATTTAGGAACTACAATCTTAGAATTCAACAAGCAAGAATCTTTCTTATGCCCGAATTTGCCACAGGCAAAACACCTAATGGGGTCACGACATTGATACGCAAAGTGATCTTTATCCCCACATCTATAGCAGAAATTGTTCCTTTTCCTCAAATCAGACCAGATTTTAAAGCGCTGGCGATCCCACAAGCGACCATGAGATTGAGAAGGCATAACCGGTAATCCATCCTTAACAATTTGGGCATAAGATCGAAATTGAGAATCGCATCCAGAACTCCAGATTGAATTAGGCAAGATTGGTCTCGAATTTGATTGAGAAATAGGATGGAAAGATTGATTGTAAGTAGTTGGATTATCTCAAATTAGCATAGAAGAAAGCGAATAACTAGAATCAAGATTAAGAAACATATTTGATGAACGAACGCCATTTTCTTGAAATCGAGAGTTTTTCCAAAACGCCATTTTCTTTTTGTGAGTGAATATTTTTTTTACTCCATATAAAATATGAATAACTGCATTCAAAATATAAGTGATTAGCACTTTTGTTGACTAGATTGCATAAGGAACATAGTGAATTAGAATTATTGCCCCATTTGTTTATTTTATCCCAAGTTGGCAGTATGTTGTTAATAGCAAAATATGTACAAAAAGCCATCTTGGAACTGTTCACTCTATTCCATATGCAATGATACCAATCTTCCTTTGAGAATTTATTTCTAATAACATTCCATGTGGTTTTGAAAGAAAACTTCCCTCTGCTGCTTGCTTTCCACTCCTAGTAGTCATTATCTGCATTAGGATCAAGATGAATTTTGCATATTTCATACTTATGTGGGTTGGTAATTGGATGAAGCTGAGATTGCCACTGATTATTTTTAATAATTTCAGACATTTTTGCATTGGTACCTCCACAAATAATCAAACTATTTCATCCAACCTTATTTATAAAAGAGTGACTATTAAACCAAGGGTCAAACTACAAGCTAGTTTCTTCGCCTAGTTTAAATTTTCTTTCTAATAAGGTTTTGCCAATATCTCTACATTTAAGAATTTGTTTCCAGGCATTAGAATGGTTACTGTTAGGCAGGGTAGTCCAAAAATTATCATTTTTAAAATATTTAGCACTCATCCAAGCTCATAGTGAATCTGCATTGAGAAATCTCTAAACTAATTTTAAATGACAAGTTAAACTACGGTCTTTCATGTTTCTAATACCAAACCCCCCTTCATTTTTTGGCCTACAAACTTTATCCCAATTAATCTTATGATATTTTCCCCTTCATAAAAAACCAGCACATATATTTTCAATTTTCTTAATGGAAGCAGCAGGAATATGAAATGTTTGTAGCCAGTACAAAATGATTGCATACATAACAATTTTAATAAGTTCAAGTCTACCGGCAATAGAAAGTAATTTGCAAGACCAAGTTTCCATCCTTTCTTGAATTTTTTCAATAAGTATAGAGCGGTCTGAATCTTTTATTTGATTTATAGAAAGTGACAATCCCAGATATTTAATAGGAAGTTTTCCCTCTGCAATTTTTAAAACATCTAAAACATCTTTTTTATATTTACTATATTTACTAAAATATGCTTTACATTTATTTATATTTAGCTGCAGCCCAGCATAAGAATTCAAATTCTCAAAAATCTTCAAAATTGTGTCTGCATTCACTTTGTTAGCTTTAACAAACACCATAAGATCATCAGCATATATGAGATGGTTTATACAAGGTTGGATTCTATTAATAGGATTAATATTTCCTTTAATAGCTTCAATTTCCATTAATATAGAAAAATACTTCATGACCATAGTAAAAAGATAAAGTGATAAAGGATCACCTTGCCTAATACCCCTATTGCTTTTAATAAAACTTTTTGCTTTGCCTTGAATAAGTATAGAAAAGGTAGGGGTATTAATACATTCTAGAATCAGATCACAGAACTTTATAGGGAAACCCATACATTTCATAATATGATAAATGAAATATCTGTTTACTTTATCGTATGCATTTTGCAAATCAATTTTAATACAGACATTGTCACCTTGTTTTGTATTAAATTTCTTGACCATCTCATGAGCTAACAATGAATTCTCATATATCAGTCTGCCTGGAACAAAAGCACTCTGATTTTCAGAGATTAGAAAAGGCAAAAAAGCTTTGATTCTATTACTAAGAACATTAGCAATAATTTTGTAAATAAAGTTGCAGCAAGAAACATGTCTATAATCATCAATACAAGTGAGATTTTTATTCTTAGGAATTAAAGTAATATGTAATGGCCCGTTTTTCCATACCCTTTAAATCAACAATAAACCACACATGTCTAACTCAAATTGCACGAAAAGATGGATCATTAAGGGTAGAAAGAAAATAAAGACAGAACAGAATCTCACACGAATGGAATAACATATATTATTTCAATAATAATCTTTACAGCATAAAATTTTAAAATACAACATCAGAGTCTAACCTAGATTCAGCCTAGGAAGTTATAATCTTCTGTCCTTACAAATGCTGAAAACAATAAAACAAATGCAATAGATGTAGCGGATAATAGAATACGTCCATACGATGATGAATATCTCCAGCACTCCTTTGGAAACTCCAACCGTCTTCAACTAAACCAGAAACTACTCGGATCTGACCCGAGTATTAAAAATACCCGGATCAGGCTTGATAAACCAGCGTGAGATGCTCGAAATTTAAAATAACTATGTTATCAAAACCTTTGAAAAGAAGGGTATCTCATAAGACCACGCCCACACATAAACACAGACGAGTTTTTACCTTATGATAACCAAAACAGTTTTATTATCAAAATAATTTGATATTATCTTTAATGACATTCTTTTAAAAACACCTTTCAAATAAACTTATTCAAATAAGGTATCAATATCTGGACTAAGTCTAAGGGAATATATCCGGACTAGGTCAACGGAATATACCGAACGAAATATAAGATACTAGAAGGGGTAGCTGAAATGTTTGCAAGTCATTATAGCTATTTTGGGACTACAATCAAAACCGTAAATCTCGTATTGGGATTGGATTTCCAACATGTATGGAACTAGTGGCCTTTTCTCCGATCCACGCATAACAAACATAGTTCCAGCGGTGCCTTAATCACCTTTCTCAAGCTAGTCACTTGGAACTCTACTTGCTATACTACCACTGATAACCTGTAGTTCCCTGTTTTTCTCAAGCTAACCACCTTATCAAAATGGGGGCAATAAATGCCTTGAGGGACGTATCCCCCAAAGGGACCAACGTATTGGACACCACCGTACATACTCACTTATTCCGAATTTGTATCTGTCAGACCATATAGTATCCCATATCATCTTTCGGGATGTGAGGCTACGCTCAATTTCTTCAAAGCCACGCTTTTCATACAAAACCATGTTTTGATCATAACAGGTTCCACTTTGAATGCCACACTGCCATTCCTTTGATCACTATTTGACTCCCACAAGCATACAACCTCTGAGCTCGTATGCCTCAGAGAAGGGCGTTAAGCTAAGAGAAGTTGTCTTCTCCGCCACTAAGCAGATGCACATTTGTAAAAGTCAAATGTTGTGTCTTAGAAATGCAATGTCAGACATTCGTCCATACAAGTTCGGCCATTGTAAAAGTATGGGCCATTTTGAATTATTGTACTGCAATCTTGAGATTCATTTAACTTAACAAGAAAGAATCTGTTTTCTCTGGAAAAGATTTCGAATTCTCCAACTGGTTTCCATACGCGTTTTATATATTCTTTAAAATACAAGAAGTAAGGTTTGGTACCTACAACATATACGATAATTGAGGTATTCCAGCTTTCAATGGCTCTTCTGAAAACCGCCTCCTTTACCAAACCGTACTTCTTGTTGTTAATCTTGATAGGTGAAATAGTGTCAAGACTGCAATTGTCCCCTTTTGGTTTCTCTGATTGCCCTGAAACTATATCAGCCCAAGATCTATGGCCTTGTTCTTTATTCAGTGAAAATGTAGCCGATTTTCGAAGTTGTAGTAGTTGTTTTCCATTTTTCTGATAGGAGTTAGTTAGAATCTGGCTCGCTTTTTTCTTCAAACCGCCGTTATTGATCGGTGGCAATTCCTGATCCTTTCTGGACTGTTACTTTCTTTACGGTCTTGACTGGACTAATTGAAAACCCTCATCATCGATGATGACACCATTAATTGGCTTTCTGATATGAGATTCAGGTAGTCTGTCCTGATGTCTTGAATAAAGAAGATTGGATTGATTTTTGCGAGGAGAATTGGTTTCCCCATGGTAGAAGAAAACCTTGGATGGGTGCCTAATTCTTATTAACTTGAACAGTGTTTCTATTCATGCTTGATCTGACCTTTTTTTCTACTGTGAACAAATATATAACACTCACTCTCCATGGGTAATAATCGGTGATATTATTATTTCAATATTCAAACCCCAAGTGTGTCTGTCTGATGTATCAGTGCATAATTTGTGTTAAGCTAAAATTGACAGACCCAGAAAAAGAAAAAAAATGGTAAATAATATTGGGAAAGAGTCAACAAGGAGATGGTCATAACTCGTACAGAAACAGAACATATCGTGCATATAATATATTTCTTTAAATAGAGTTGAGTGTGTGTGTAATATGAAAAAATATGCCATCAAGAACATAATTTTGTTTCAAAGTCACACTTGGCTTATTTTCAAAGTCCAATTTGTATCATTAATACATTCTAGAATCGGATCACAGAACTTTATAGGGAAACCCATACATTTCATAATATGATAAATGAAATATTTGTTTACTTTATCGTATGATTTTTGCAAATCAATTTTATTACAAACATTGTCACCTTGTTTTGTATTAAATTTCTTGACCATCTCATGAGCTAACAAAGAATTTTCATATATCAGTCTGCTTGGAACAAAAGCACCCTGATTTTCAGAGATTAGAAAAGGCAAAAAAAGCTTTGATTCTATTACTAAGAACATTAGCAATAATTTTGTAAATAAAGTTGCAGCAAGAAACATGTCTATAATCATCAACACAAGTGAGATTTTTATTCTTAGGAATTAAAGTAATATGTAATGGGCCGTTTTTCCATACCCTTTAAATCGACAATAAACCATACATGTCTAACTCAAATTGCACGAAAAGACGGATCATTAAGGGTAGAAAGAAAATAAAGACAGAACAGAATCTCACACGAATGGAATAACATATATTATTTCAATAATAACCTTTACAGCGGAAAAATTTAAAATACAACATCAGAGTCTAACCTAGATTCAGCCTAGGCAGTTATAATCTTCTGTCCTTACAAATGCTGATAACAACAAAACAAATGCAATAGATGTAGCAAATAATAGAATACGTCCATACGATGATGAATATCTCCAGCTCTCCTTTGGAAACTCCAACCTTCTTCAACTAAACGAGAAACTACTCGGATCTGACCTGAGTATTAAATATACCCGGATCAAGCTTGATAAACCAGCGTGAGATGCTCAAAATTTAAAATGACTATGTTCTCAAAACCTTTGAAAAGAAGGGTATCTCATAAGACCACGCTCACACATAAACACAGACGAGTTTTTACCTTATGATAACCAAAACACTTTTATTATCAAAATAATTTGATATTATCTTTAATGACATTCTTTTAAAAACACCTTTCAAATAAACTTATTCAAATAAGGTATCAATATCTGGACTAAGTCTAAGGGAATATATCCGGACTAGGTCAACGGAATATATTGAACGGAATATAAGATACTAGAAGGGGTAGCTGAAATGTTTGCAAGTCATTACAGCTATTTTTGGACTACAATCAAAACCGTAAATCTCGTATCGGGATTCGATTTCCAACATGTATGGAACTAGTGGCCTTTTCTCCGATCAACGCATAACAAACATAGTTCCAGCGGTGCCTTAATCACCTTTCTCAAGCTAGTCACTTGGAACTGTACTTGCTATACTACAACTTATTACCGGTAGTTCCCTATTTTTCTCAAGCTAACCACTTTATCAATATGGGGCAATAAATGCCTTGAGGGACGTATCCCCCAAAGGGCCCAACGTATTGGACACCACCGTACATACTCACTTATTCTGAATTTGTATCTGTCAGACCATATAGTATCCCATATCATCTTTCGGGATGTGAGGCTAGTGAGGCTACGCTCAATTTCTTCAAAGCCACGCTTTTCATACAAAACCATGTTTTGATCATAACAGGTTCCACTTTGAATGCCACACTGCCATTCCTTTGATCACTATTTGACTCCCACAAGCATACAACCTCTGAGCGCGTATGCCTCAGAGAAGGGCGTTATGCTAAGAGAAGTTGCCTTCTCCGCCACCAAGTAGATGTACATTTGTAAAAGTCAAGCGTTGTGTCTTAGAAATGCAATGTCAGACATTCGTCCATACAAGTTCGGCCATTGTAAAAGTATGGGCCATTTTGAATTATTGTACTGCAATCTTGAGATTCATTGAACTTAACAAGAAAGAATCTGTTTTCTCTGGAAAAGATTTCGAATTCTCCAACTGGTTTCCATACGCGTTTTATATATTCTTTAAAATACAAGAAGTAAGGTTTGGTACCTACAACATATACGATAATTGAGTTATTCCAGCTTTCAATGGCTCTTCTGCAAACCGCCTCCTTTACCAAACTGTACTTCTTGTTGTTAATCTTGATAGGTGAAATAGTGTCAAGACTGCAATCGTCTTCTTTTGGTTCCTCTGATTGCCCTGAAACTATATCAGCCCAAGATCTATGGCCTTGTTCTTTATTCAGTGAAAATGTAGCCGGTTTTCGAGGTTGTAGTAGTTGATTTCCATTTTTCTAATAGGAGTTGGTTAGAATCTGGCTCGCTTTTTTCTTCAAACTGCCATTATTGACCGGTGGCAATTCATGATCCTTTCTGGACTAATACTTTCTTTACGGTCTTGACTGGACTAATTGAAATTGATGGTGTCATCATCGATGATGACACCATTAATTGGCTTTCTGATATGAGATTCAGGTGGTCTGTCGTGATGTCTTGAATAAAGAAGATTGGATTGATTTTTGCAAGGAGAATTGGTTTCCCCGTGGTAGAAGAAAACCTTGGATGGGTGCCTTATTCTTATTAACTTGAACAGTGTTTTTATTCATGCCCGATCTGACCTTTTTTTTTCTACTGTGAACGTATATATAACACTCACTCTCCATGGGTAATAATCGATGATATAATTATTTCAATATTCAAACCCCCAATGTGTCTGAATTTGTGTTAAGCTAAAATGGACAGAACCAGAAAAAAAATGGTAAATAATATTGGGAAAGAGTCAACAAGGAGATGGTCGAGAAACAGAACATGTAAATCGTGCATATAATATATATTTCTTTAAATAGAGTTGAGTGTGTGTAATATGAAAAAATATGCCAT
The DNA here is from genome assembly GCA_030737815.1 of Allium fistulosum. Taxonomy (NCBI): domain Eukaryota; kingdom Viridiplantae; phylum Streptophyta; class Magnoliopsida; order Asparagales; family Amaryllidaceae; genus Allium; species Allium fistulosum. The sequence continues at coordinate 859,108,666 of CM060903.1, forward strand.
CAAGAACATAATTTTGTTTCAAAGTCACACTTGGCTTATTTTCAAAGTCCAATTTGTATCATTGCTTCAATGGGTCGGCTAATAGCTACAGAACCAACAACCCTGTTTTGTTTTTTGACTTAATTGCTGCATTGATTAATGATTACTCTAACCTCTTCATTTACTTCTTTCTTCTTCTCCTTCTTCCAGATTCTTATGTAACTTTCAACATTCATTCGGGATTTATTTTCCTTGCTTAATAAAGGTACTTTTTTAATAGGGTAGGGGACTGATGAAATTGAAGTGTTTCAATTTTTCAAATGGAGAGAAGAAAGATGAACGCCAAACAACAAAGTCATCCTCCCTTAGGTCCAACAGCACGTTATCAACTGATCATGGAATTAGAAGATCAAGCTCTGGATTCGATTCTCAAAATATTTCCAATACTAGCTCTGATTCTTTAGAGAGGCCTCAATATCCTAGCTTCTCCAAATTAAAGCCAAGCAACCTCCGTGTTTTTACTTTCTCAGAACTAAAGAATGCAACTAAGAATTTCAGTCCATCTTTGTTGCTTGGTGAAGGTGGTTTTGGTTGTGTGTATAGAGGCGTAATCACTAACTATGCAAATTCAGATCTAAAGGTTGAGATTGCTGTAAAGCAATTGAGTCGCAAAGGATCACAGGTTCGTATTGTAAAATGTAAAAACATATCCTGTTCGGGTAATTCAGCATACATTCTTCCAATGTATTTGAATCGTATAACAGATATAAAATTCGATAAAATCACTTTGATCTATTATTATGCTGTACAATTGCTGTAGCCTATCAGCTAATCAAAATGAGTGTATCACCTCACACTCCTTAAAAGAAGCGTGAGGCTGACATTCCTCTTTTTCTAGAAGATAGCATGCTTTAGTAATTTGTTCATATTGCTTGCAAAATCGTATTTATTTTGTCTTTGAAATAATTCAGGGGCATAAAGAATGGCTAACAGAAGTGAATGTTCTTGGCATAGTGGATCATCCAAATCTTGTAAAACTAATTGGTTACTGTGCGGATGACGACGAACGAGGAATCCAGAGGCTTCTTGTATATGAGTATATGCATTATAGAAGTGTGATGGATCATCTGTCACCAAAATCTGTTGTACCTCTTCCATGGAATATGCGATTAAGAATTGCTCTTGATGCTGCTCGTGGATTGACTTACCTGCATGAAGAGATGGAATTTCAGGTAAAACTCTTTTCATTTATGTCTTGTTCCAACTAATTCAAATTATTCTGTATAATATTCACGAACTATGTATCGACTGTATAACAGATTATATTCAGAGACTTCAAAACATCCAACATGTTACTGGATGAGAACTGGAATGCAAAACTTTCGGATTTTGGTTTTGCCAGGCAAGGACCAGAGGGCGAATTAACTCATGTCTCAACTGCTGTAAGTACACAGCTCGAAGTTGAACTGAATGATTGCACTTTACACTTTGTTCGCATATCTTACTCTTCATCCTCCACAGACTTAAATTCTTTCAGAAAGTTGATTTGGATTACAAAGTGGATATTGAAATTTCTCCCAAGTTGTCACATAAAATGAACTTTCTGATATTTGTACAAAAACTACAACTTTTATGACATTAACTAGGAGATAACCACACCTTGTTAAATAACTTATTCTATATTATCATATGAAGGCGAAGCTTATTGTCAATGTGGTCCTCATTTCCAGACATGGGGAATATACTAATGCACATTCATCTATTGTGCATGTTCATTTTTTGAATTTGTACATGCACATTCCAAAAGTGCATTTACATGTGCATCTTTTGAAACAAGGTCTATATACACAACTAATTTTAAAAATAGCTTACAGTGGAAATTAGTTACATTAGAAGCATGGACAAAACTAGGAATATTGCTTGGGGTGGACGATATTGCTTTGCTAATGACAGTATTAACACATTCATGTGCACAATTTTAACAAAGTTTAACTGAAGTACATTAATATTGATAATTTTTGCGAGCATTCATATATATACAAATAAATACACAACCAAATACTATATTTATGTTGTGCTCTATGAACTTCATTTAAATATCAAATTCATCTACAATTGCTTCAAGATCAAGATTTAGCAATGTCTCTTCGATTATATATATATACACATACATATACATATATATATATATATACATATATATAAAATAATATGATTTCCAGGCCAACTAAGATGACAGATCCCAAGAGTAGAAATTTACAAATAGCACTAGATTAATTAACACTTAAGAACATGTTTATAAGTAACCAACCAAACAGCTAATCAGTTAATAAGGTGACAAACAGAATTATAATTGATCAACTAAACAAGTTCATAGTTAGACATCTAAACAATTAGTCAAAGGTTTATAACACAATTAGCACTATATTATGGTTTTTTGTTTTTTCTTGGGCTGGGCAACTGCCCACCCAAGTCTTCATGTAGATTCGTCACTGATTAGAAGGTATATGCTGTATTTCGGCACTCCAACGCATCCCCATAAATGCACGCTTCATTGTTTTGTAATGACACCACATAATGAAGCTTCCGATGCGCCAGCGTTCTGAATGAACATCTCTTTCATCGTCTTTCAAAGCGGGCACGTACATGGTATTGGCAACACTTGCTTGTAATAAAAGAAATTCTCAACGTTACGTGTCACCAATCCCACATATATAGCACGTTATGCGTCATTTTTTTTGCGATGTGCGACTATTGTTTAACCCACGCACTCAAAATGCGAGCCACGCTTAGCAATTCTCCATCTTGATGAACATTTCCTCTAGCCTTCATTTGGAGCATACTGAAGAAGTTCAGCAGTTGGTTTAGGCTGCTATTTCTCACTTCTTACGCAATTGGGCAAGGCTGCATTACCAAATCTCCACCTTAAGGCAAGTACTTTCCACTCAAGCCATCTTGGAACATCGGTTCTCAACGCAGTGAGACAGGCTGCTGCTTACATATCTCCAAGCCTTAAGGAGTTCTTGCTTCGGTCACTCTCGCGTCATTTAATGGTCCCTCTAACCATCGGTTCTGATACCATGTTAAAATTTTCGATACCCCCTCGAATCTTTGTGTCAGCATCATCGTCATGACTGGATGTCCCTGCATCCCCTAAAACACATATTTTCATGGCAACATTATTGTAACAAAAGGAATCAAATCAACTAAATTTGGAAAGATTTCATCGTTATCTCCAATGCAATATTCATCCTTCCACTTATATATATGAAGATATTTGTTCATCTTTTCAACACAAGACGACAAGAGAGTTTTTCACAAAATATCTTCAATAAGATTTCTATTTCTGTATATATTGTAGAGTAAGAAATTTATATTGAGTGATTTATATTTTTCTCATCGTGTACTCTCTCTTGAAGTGAAGAAGAATAAAGGTTGTTGGGTTCGAGGACTTAGACATAGCCGAATCTCGTGATATCAGTGTGTTCTTTCCTTTCTGTCTTTTTATCTATAATTTACACTCTTTCATTTTTTTTATTTTCTTTGTTGGATTGAAGTTGTTGAGATTGTCCACAGACTAGATTATTGGATGTTCTGCTTCCGCTGTTCAAAATTCCGATTTTTCACTACAGTATATATCAGTGAACGGTCGTGAATCATACATATAACAGACATTTTTTATATATTCAAGTATGAACGGCACATTTTTTTTCCAATATTAAGAAGGATAGACCAGTTCATTTTCTTTTTATTTTTTTTTACAAATTTGGCTCTTATAAATTACTATTGGAATTGAATCCAGTGTATCTGACTATACAATCAAATATCTTAGCAATTATTGACATACAGATTAATGTTAGAATTTTTGTCCTTTGATTAAACGTCTTCGATAACATGCAGGTAGTAGGAACGATTGGGTATGCTGCCCCAGAATACATGCAAACGGGACACCTCACAGCAAAGAGCGACATATGGAGCTATGGAGTTGTCCTATACGAGCTCATAACGGGTCGTCCTCCAATAGATAGAAACCGCCCAAGAGGCGAGCAAAAACTGTTGGAATGGCTCAGACCTTACGTTACCGACCCCAAGAAATTCCACATGATATTAGACCCTAGAATCGACACACAACAAGCTATGAAGTCGGCACAAAAGCTATCTGCCATTGCAAACAAATGCCTTGTGGGTAACCCAAGGTCTAGGCCTAAAATGAGTAAGATATTGGAAATGGTGCAAACACTAGTGGATTGTGAGAATATTGGAAGTAGTCCAATGCCTGAGTTAGCCATGAATATTGCTTCTAAGGAAGAAGTAGTAGTAGTAGTAGAAAAAGAAGCACGTGATTTGCAACGAAGAAGGAAACTGGGATGGCCAGAATGGACTGCTAAAATTGTTATGACTTGTGGTTGATTGTGATTATTGTAATTGTGCAGTGTCTGTTTTGGATAAAGTGATAGTTGAGTCATGCGTGAGTGTATAGATCTATTCGTTTTTTTTTTGAATCTATTTTTGCACATTGGAGTGGTTTGATAGTATTTTACAGAAAATCTGGAAGATTGGTAGTATGTAAATTGATGATATTGATTTACTTGTACGAAATAAAGTAGTTGGTATCTAAAAGTTTTAATAGTAACATGGTACATCATCCTACTTGGTTATACTGCTTACTATTTGGTATGTTTCTGTTGTCATATACATGCAAATATCTAATTAGATGTTATTCGGTTTAAATAACATGAATTTTTTTTCTTTCTTTTACCTAAAATATCAACTGTTGAATTGCCGTATAGTATATTGTATTGTTTATTTTCAACAGGAAATTATTGTCAAGGACAAAAATTTTCAGCGTTTTTGCCTCAAGGACATGTCTTCAATATTTTATCCTGAAGGACAACTTTCTTTAGGTATTAGTTTTTAGTCATTGATAGTATCAGTTTGTAGTTATCGGTAGCAGTTTTTAGGTATCAGTTTTTAGCTTGGTAGCAGTTTTGTTGTCCTTATGAATAATTTTTAGAAGAATGTTTGTCCTTATGGTAAAAATATTGAGGTTGTGTCCTTGAGGCAAAAAATATACAAATTTTTGTCCTTTAAATTAATTCCCCCTATTTTCAAATGGGGAATTGAGCATATGATCGATTTCAGTTTTTAGTGGTGGCAACAAAAGTCGTTGTGCTAAATATATTAATCATGTCCATGTTGTTTTAAAATACAATAACATATATAAATCATGTTCATATTGTTTTAAAACCAAAAGAGCAAACTAAGCTTTTCCAAAAAATAAAAATAATTAAAAACCAAAAACCAAAATTTTTATTTAAGAATGAATAGCAATTTTGGCCAACGAACTGGTTTGCAATGATGGTGAGCACATCAATAACTAGGAGGTTTTGGCTACCATGGACTAAGACCGAAAATATATTTTCTCGCCCTTCTCGTTGGAATATTGCTCGGAACTCATTGGATGGTTTCACAGATGCATTGGGCTATAGTTGCCTCTCCCCTTTGGAAACTCTTGTATGTAACATGTCCTCGTATTCTTTTGTCGTAATATGTGATGTTCAAGGTCGGTCCTACTAGTTCTGATATCTAAAGCTAGTTGTGAGTCAAGCCTTATGACAAGTACTAATTAGATTAATAAAATTATAGCATCAAAGTAGTTTATATACGATACAGATAAAAAAAGAAGTAACAAAAAGAAACAACCGTCTTACTTCTAGTCATACATCAGTTCAAAGCAAAAATTATTTTTTAGCAAATAATTTGTGTTAGAAATACGAGTCATTAAATTTCAACACAAAGAAGCTTATTTACCATGATTTGTAGAGGATGGAAGACCATCCAAGGAATGACCCGGAAAGGGTAAAGGAAAGTGGAAGGTTGAATATATTTTCAGAGCTTCAAAATGTCCAAAAAAGGAAACGAAGTTTATCTCTTACACTAACTTAACCGAAGCCGCATAGAGGATTTATTTGGATACTAGGAACTTCCTAAGACAGAGTCCATGGAATGGAAGAGAATGTCTGAGAAATACCGTATACTCCATGATCTGGATGGATACGAGACGAATGAGTGCAGACACTTAAGGAATCTGTTAAATGTGTAGGTTCAAAGCAATCGATTGCCACTATGTGTGAGGAATCCAATTACCATAACACAAACCGCATATGTGCCAGAGGTGCAACTACCAACTATAGCGAACGACCACGGTTTAAGCCGATGATATGGACAAAGCATGATTATCCCGTGATTGGGATAGATTAGAATTAAGTTTATTTTTCCATCTTAGTTTTCTTTTGCTTTGAGTAAACTATAAAGGTTTACTATCAGGCTACTTACACATGCACGCGACCTCGATCAGTCCTATAAACAAAGTCTTTGGTTCAATAATAATATTTATTATTAACCGTACTACTATAACCATATATTTTGACTTTGAGTTGACTACAGTTGGTCGTGACACTAACTACCGAGGAGATGAATTCTTTATTGAATAGTATTTCATTTCCAATGATTCAACTCAGATCCAACTATAGTCGTTCAATGGATGTCATGCCACGATTTAACTATAATCAAAGTGGAGTGTCCACATTGAAGTCCAACAGTATTCTCAAGTCGAGAGAACTATTTAAAATCATCACTCATGATTTCATGCTTGACCTAGTTGTTATAAACTAACAGTAGTTATAAACCAACATGAAACTCTTAGACGAGCCATTTCATAGCTATCCAATAACTATTGGTATGTAACCACTTGGTGCCCCCCCAACAGCCATGAGTAATACACGACTCATCATTTAGAGAGCATTACGTTTTCAACCCATAGATTTTCTCCTATTCTAAAGTCCGTTCGGGTTGAAATGATATATATATATATACCCGTATATATTTAAATTGCGGATTGAAATGATAAACATCTGTATCACTTGACCATAGGATAGAAAATTATATACAAACACCTATGGGTTATGGGCCCACCACGCTTCCGCTGCGCAGGGGCCGTGCTAATCTTCTCTGTATCGTTCCAATTTTATCGGATGTCCCTTAAGGCCTCAACGGATGTATCGGTATCCTTCCTCGAAACATCTTGGCCAAAAACATTTGAAAAAATACATTATTTAATATTGTGATAATTTTCTCATGATTATAAATTCCTTGTAATTATTATCACATAACATATCTAAATTGATGTTCGTCTTCCTTGCACCTAATGTCTACTATTTATTTTTATTTCTATACAATGGTTTTTATTGGTATCCACGGTAAATCTTCACATCTAGATTTTAATTTTTTCTATTTTGGTGCATTAGTGTGAAATGGGCCCAAAGCCATAACTTTAATGGCTTTATCCAAGGGTCACCAATGATGTTGTTTATATTATTTTCATTCTAGTGGTATTCCTCTCATGCTATAGTAAACTGCGTGTTGGCCCTATATTTGGGGTGTTTTAGCTACTTAGCCAGGCTTATTGGCTAATATAGTTGGACGGGCCTGATGGTCATGTACTCTTATCCATTATTATATATATCTAGTACATGGCTATTTTATTCTTATATCATACATATTTTCCTCAAACTTAAAGTGTATGTATAGCATTTATTTAGATTTTTTAAATCCAATAACTTCATATTTACCATTATTAAATGTTATAGAAAATTTAAAATTTAGCAAAGAGACCAAGTTTGCTTCCAAAAATAGCAAGCAGTTTGCGATTTATGTTTCTCAAAAACAATATGTATATATGTATGTATGTATGTATGTATGTATGTATGTGTGTATGTGCACACACAAGTTGGTGACACAATACATCTTAATCATTAGTTATCCCCTGAATGCTACTATTAAGTAAATAAAATATCCAATGGTTAAAACTTTATTATGTCATATATTTTTGTTTCAATAGTCGCTCCCATATATTCACACACACAGTCATTGGCATAATGAATTATCATCAAATGTAGGGATCCTCCATTTTTATTATCAGGATGAATTTGAATGATTTTGTAGAGTTTGAATTTATAGGTAGTTGGAACTGTCAAATAACTCTATGTCACATTGTTCTTAACATCATATAGTTTCTATTAGACTAGTGCGAACCAATGCTATGCATATAGTTGGATTTTTTTAGTTATCATTTAATCTTTGTTCCATGTCATGTAAAAGTATCATTGGGATGATATTAACTTGATGGTTTTATTTGGATGATTGTTTGCAAGCATTTTCCAAAATACTGTCAATTTCTTAATGATATTCAAAAAATATATATTAAATTGCGTTGTAGTCCATAGAAAAGATTTATATATATTTCCGCTCATTAAATTTACCTGAAGGTAAATATATAATCACACAAATTAATAATACCAATGCACATATTTTAAAAAAATATTTAATTTACAAAATGAACATATGATAATTTATACACAATTCGTCCAAGCAATAATATGTAGATCAACTTCAGTAGTTAAATTGTATGAAGTAGACAAAGATATCTTTTTGATTCATTTGTAAAGTGCATACATTTTTTTCAGTCAAACATCCATTTATACAACCTTAACCCTTTTAGATGTAAAGTATTTCATCTGAAGTACTAAATAGATGCAACAATACAATGAGCAATTGAGTTATACATTTGAAATGGTACAATAATGTCATAGGATTTACCCATAAAAATAAGTAGAAATTAATGCGACACCCCAATTTCGAAACTTATTGTAAAACTGCCGCTCTTGGAAAAATGTTATAAATTACCCTCCGTAACTTTTTTCAAAAAGAGAAAAATTGTTTCTCTTTCACAACTTAAACCAATGCTAAATCCACTACAACAATAAAGGCCATTAACAATAATGAATAAACAATGTTAAAACACATTAACAACATTTTTCTACCATTGTTATATCCACAGTTGCATAAAATATCCATTTTTTGAGGCACTTATTTGATGTTGTATAGGCCATTGTAAATAGTATGTTTGCAACACTTTTGTATCGTGGCACATTTCCCATACATTTCCCATACATCAGTTAGAAGACTTAGCACAATGATCTTTAACTATGCAGAATGTACGTAGTTTTGCAAAATATTATAAGCATTAATGAAATTTTTCTAGGTTGATCGTAAAACGTTGCGTGTTCTTTCATTGTTTTCTACCAGGTGTAAATATAGTTCTAAAACAGTGGTAAAATGTCGTAAAAAGTAGCAATACAACATTTATGATGAATTTGTTTGGATTTTATAAAAGTTAAAAGTCTTAATATAACATTTTTTAAATGTTGTGTTAGTTATTCCAATCATTCTTAACGAACATTGTAGCTATACTTTTAACACCGTTTTCTAATTATTGTAAAAAATAATATTTACAACATTGCATAAAAGTAATCCATAAAAGTATGAAACACATTTTATATAACATTTCACAAACATTATCTTTAGCAATAATATATGTATCGGTATAATCTAATATCCACAATTGTATGCAGATATTGTTTCATAAACTTTTTTTTATACAAAACCTAGATATGTATATTTAAAAAACCAAAGTAATCACACAACCCAAACCAACAACAGCTAGAACAAATCATCCACAATAGATACTTAACTAGCGATTTCTTTTTTCAAAGCTCTCTCCAGTCTCACTTCAAATGAAGGAGAATGACAGTTCGTTCTCTTATCCTCTTTGTACTTGCTTTTCTTGTTAGGAACCTTTTTAGCTTTTGAACAATTTTCAGTCTTGCTATTCCCATAAGCTTCATACATTGCTCATAGTAGGAACATCATCTAAGTTTCTACATAAGGACTTCCTAGGCAATGAAGTAGTTGATGCATGCTTCAAATCATTAATGGCTAATGCACCCAACATAGGTTGACCAATATAGGCGATGGAGTTCCTGCTTTTTGCTCACTAGGAACGAGTTTGACCAATTTGATTACTCTTCACGGATGCTTCTGAAGTAACTAACCTACCTGGAAGACTAGTATCCACTAAAATCTCTTGCTTTTTAGGTGGGGTTTTGGCTTCTATTGATTCCAGGTTGCTTTTTATGTTCTTTTTGCTTTGAAATTATAGAGGTAGTAACGTCTTTTAGCTTCTTTCCATTGTTCAGGTTTTCGACTGGGTTAAGTGAATTATGCAATACTGACTTCTATCTCTTGAGCTTGTTTTGGTAGTAGGGATTAGATTATGAACCGCTTCCTGTTGTTTATCTTTGACGACTTGGATGGAGAAGTAGGATTCATGACTCTTCTTTATTAACAACTATTCAACTTATTCATCCTCAATTTCAAAGTTTTCGTACTTCTCATCGTCAATGTCTTCATCTGCATCATCATCGATAAACTTATCGTCGCTGCTTTCATGATTGTGATATCTGTAGCTCGGGTTGGAGCTATATTTCACTTTCCTTTCCTATGTAGTTTCTTCTTTCAGCTTTTCAAGACTCTCCAACTCACACTCAGTTGACTCAGTAATGTCTTGATGGACCGCAATAATTCAATAAGTCTTGCCATTTAGATCGAAAGTGAGTAGGTTTCTATGCACTTCAAGCGCACGATGGTAGTTACAAACTCTTGGTAGTTCTAAAAGGACACAAACAACCATATCAACGGGCATGATGCATAACATCATATAATTTAATACACTTCCCAGTAAGATCTTATGTATATTGAAAAGAACTACATTATTAATGTTGCATTTTTATTTGAACCAACAATATAAACTATTATGGACTCAAATTTCTGAAGTGCGTGATCTATGATACCATCCATGTAAAACGCTAGATCATACTAAAAATATTTTATTTTCGAGGACTCCTCACATCAAGTATCCAACAAATAATTTAATCTGAAGGTACATAACTTTTATAATCTATTTTATACCATCGATCATACTGATAATTGTAAAATCTTTACTACTATAAAGTTCTATTTATTTGCCAAGAATCTCTAAGTCCAAGAATTGAAAATCATAGTAACCCAATAATTCTATAATCAAACTTAAATTCATTTATAGAAAACTAAAATCTTGATATGTACTTCTTAAATTTTGTTAAATAATCCATTTAAAAATGATCATTTTTTCTAGTGTCATTATGTGTTACCTATGACCGAGTCTCCACTACATATGACCAAGGAGTTTAAAAATGACCAACCTTTTCTATCGTAATTGTGTGTTACCTTTGACCGAGCCTCTGCTACCTATGAACAAGGAATCTATCTTCAAAATTTCAAATAATGCTCAACTTTACATGCTCTCTTATATCTCCATAATAGTGCCGCAAGTAACCTGACTCATTCAGTAATCATAGTTAGCTTTAACTTCAATTGGAAATAGCGCATGTCAAAATATATACATATATTAAAAGTCACTATTAGTTCAAGATTTTAGAAAGCTAATATATGACCTTAGGGTTATCAAAATCTCCAAAAAAAAGTACATGGATGCTATATTTCATTATAACACATCCATAATGTTAGAAATTCTTTTTAAGAAAGGACTTTGTCAATAGTGCCTTAGATAGAATAACTATAAATCATTTGAATTCATATTGAGCATGTTTATATCAAACACATATAATATGACAACCAACATGCGCACACACACTGTATCATCACCTATTTACCTCAAGGATTTAAAAATGAAATCTAACTTGTAAGAGCATCTCCAATAGTTTGGAGTGCGGAAATTGGATTTTCCACACTACGAAATGTTGGATGCCTCATTTCTCTAACAGAAATGAGGCCAGGCGCCTGTTGAACAGGCGCCCGCATTCAACAAGTGCCAAATTGTTCAACAGACGCCCACATTAAAAAGGCGCCTAGTAGGAAGGCGCCTGTTCAACAGGCGCCTCAATATGAGGCACTTGTTGAACAGGCGCCTGGTTTCTAAGCGCCTGTTGAACAGGCGCCTCGTATAATCCAGAATCCCCAACCCCTGCACCCCGCTTTCCACACTATCGACATTTCCAACCTTTGTTGGAACGAGTTTTGGGTGCAGATTTCCAATTTTTGTATCCGTTGGAGAAGCTCTAAGGTTTAAACTTTTAAATGAAGCTACACATCCAACAAGTGAGATGTAGATCCAAATAATTTGTATTGATAAGTACGGAATTTCTGGGATTACTCCACATAATGTATCTGAATTTATACAAATGAAAAATAGTCTCATCAGAGTACTGCATATGATGATAATAACCAAAATTTTTACTGTTTGAATATTTCTTACAACAAATAGTAGATATTTATATCGTTCAGAAATTTTAGGTACAACATATTAAACCTAACCTTGGTAGATTGTAGGCTGGGGAGAATCCTTAGACCTACAACAACTTATGTGTGCATCTACGGAAGAGGTTGCTAAAAAATATTGAAATCCCTATCCAATTAAGGTATATTAACAACTAGCTACCTTGTTTCATTTGCCTATGTATCATCAGTTTGAGCTCATATTTGTTCACTCCAGTTCAATATCATCAGCTTAGCAATTATTATAACTTTTTTTACTACTTCATCTATGTACCATATTTAAGTTTATTTCTTCGGTTAAATTCACATTTATTCCCTTGAAATTTTACTAAACACATGGTGGATGTAAAATTTTGGGAATATCCAAGAATTTCAGCATATGCCCACACGCTTATTATGGTGAATAGACTAGTTAATAAGAATAATCCCATTACTTGTTTCATATGTCTATTTGGTTGATAATGTGTTTGTCTTGGTTATTTTGCTAGTTCCTTTTTAGTATAAATTTATTTATGTATGTACTTTACTGTTTACATTGTGTTTAATATATCAATTACCATTCTATTCCTTAGCTCTATTTTAATATTGATATCCAAAAATAACATGTTTTGACTATTCTAGGATTTTCTATTATAACACAACTTAGATGTAATGTATGTTGAGAAAAACTATGTGAAAGTATAATCGATGCAATTCTGAATATAAAAGCAAAGTCTAAATATGGCCTTAATGCTTGTAAAGATCTTTGATACATGGGAATTAGGACAAAGTTACTTCCATAAGAAATAAATCTAAAAAATTTACCTTCTACAATCAAAAATCAACTTACCAAAAAAAGAAATGGAAATTTTTTATAATCGTTTTAAAGTTTTGGAGATGCTCCATGGGTATAGCTCTAACATTCGAAGATATTTCCAAAAAAAACAACAAAATAACAGGTCTTAAGTCTCATGGTTATCTTGTTTTGATGCATCAACTATTACCTATAGCATTACGAGGACTCTTACCGAAAGCCCCACTGACTGCAATATTTCGATATTGTGCAATTTTTAATGAACTATACCAAAGAATAATTGATCAAAAAAGACATGAAGACCTTGAAAATGAAATTGCTAAGATATTATGCTTGTTAGAATGGTATTCCTTCATCGGTTTTTAACATTATGGTGCACTTAACCATACATTTAGTGCGAGAATTATGTTTGTGTAGGCTTGTATTATATCATTGGATGTATTCGCTTGAAAGGCACTACACTATCACTTTTTAACTTTAAAATTTTAGTTATAAACTCGTAGTACAAAAATTATTTTACAATATTATGTAATTATATCGTCATTTTTCTCTAAACAGATATATGAAAGTGCTAAAAGGATAGGCTAAAAATCCAACACGATCAGAAGAGTGTATTGTAGAAAGGTGTGTTACTAAGGAGTGTATGAGATATTGTACCGATTACTTGGAACAAGTTTTTGAAACAGAAATATGACATAGTAGAGATGGAGTTTTCCAAAATGATTCTCCGCATGCAGGACATCCAACTAGTAAAGAAACACATGTAACATTATCCAATGAAATGCTAAAATCCATGCACCTCTACGTTCTTTCCAACACGAAGGAAGTCAAGCATTATTAAAAGTAAGTTTCTATTTTCTAATATGAATAAAAAAAATACAATCATAAATTCAAACATTATATGACTTATATGATTTGCTTCGTTTGTACTAGAATGCATGTGGATGACTTGAAACAATTAGATAATCGCCTAATTACAAATGAATGAATACTTTAGAGTAAACATTCTGATGAATTTTTCAATTATTTCAACCAAAAGGTACTTATTATTTGTTTTTTTATTGTTCGTATTTAGAGTTCTGGAACATAATAAATTCATATAGACAAAATTTCAGGTTTAATCATAAATCAGTGTGGATATCTCAATTTCTGATACAATGAAATGGTTATCATAAGAACTTATCAAATATGAAGCTACATACACTGGATATAATATCAACGGGTGTCGATCTCACATCAAAGATGTTCAAAGATCCACAAAGAATAGCGGTGTTTTGATTGAAGCAAACAATGTAAACGATTTACAGTCAAATAACAATATACAATATTCTGAAGCTTATTATGGTGGCATTCTTCATAAACGTGATTGGGCAAATATTAACCGTGGTGTTAAAGTTGAAAATTATTTTACAATAGGTGAATCTTCACCAATCTAAAAACCAATTTGTAAATTATCCTTTTATTCTTTCTTCACGAGCTAAACAAGTATTTTACTCTACAAATTCTGCTACATCATATTGGTATATTGTTATAAAACCGCCACCTAAAGGTTTTCATGAATTAGAGTTATATGATGGGAAAACTTGAATAAACTATGAACCGTTTGATGTATCAAAGCTAGATGAAGTTATGGAAGATGATGCTGCATTTGTAAGAAGGCATTGTGAAGGCACATATATATGCAGTTTTAGAATGTGAAAATTTCACTTTAGCATATCCTACTTCAGAAGCTTTCTATTTTAGTTTGACAATGTTTGCATTTTTAATATCTTTTTGTTTTGATAATCGATGGAGTATTAGAATAACAATATAATATTTATGTATTTGATGTATCTTAAAATTTTACCCCTGTCTAACTCCACCAACGTCTTCACATAGTCGGTTCCAAGCTTGGATAAAAGAGGAAGGAAAAGCTGATTCTTTCATGTTAAATTATTTATGTACTAATGACCTTCTCATTTCTATTTTGTGTACTATTTGAAATTCCAATATCTTTATATTAATAATATTCACGATTACTATCTTTAATATTATTTCACTATTTTTGAACCTTAACTAGTTGACTTGAATTACTGAGATATATTTCTCTAAATAATTGGCTAATAACTTTTCGTAAAAAAAAATTATACTAATAGATATGTGTTCATTGGTGTTCGAATGTAATTGCAGATATGTTTAACTATTATATCCTACAAAGATACATTTTTCATATTGTAGTAACTTGGTCGAATCACAAATTTAATGACCATGGTTAAACTTTGCCTAGAAATATAGTAAGTTGAAAATCTATTCTTTATAGATTTTGCTATGTGTCGTAATGACAACCTCTTTGTCATTGTAAGACAATACGATGATATTATGGCAATAAAAGATTCACAATCTTTGGTTGCTCTTGGAGAAAAGAGGACAAATATAAAAACTTTATGTATTTAATTTAACCTAGCCATGCATACATCGTTTCTTATATGCTTAGTATTTGAATTCAGTAACCTTGGATATACTATAATTGTTCATTTTGCACCATGCGTTTATTTTTTAAATTAATAATACCACAAAAAACCTTGTTTAGAACCACATATTATCTAGTTTAAGTTGAATAGGAGTGGCATTTTTTGTATCAACATTATGCATTGGGAATAGTAATCCCATACACTACAAATCCAATCAGCAAAATAAGCACTTCTACGCATTTCCCTTTTCCTTTATTTCGTTTCAAAGAACAAGCATTTTCCTACTTCGAGAAGCAAGGCTCACATTAGCAACGGCTGACTGAAACACACTCAATTCAATAAAATTTGTGTATGGCACAAAATAACTTGCACCAATCATAGAAAATCACTATTGAAACTAGGTGTAGTTTGAGTAATTTCCTAAGATTGAGATAAATGAACATATGAGTGAAATCAAGGTTTAATATATGTTTCCCAATATTTTACTTCTTGCACAAGGCTTAAATAACAGAAGAAATTCTAGGAAATACTACCCCCTTCGCTCGTGCATGCGCGCATGCGCGCGCGCGTGTGTATATATATAATTTACCATAAAATAAATTACCGACTTAATAGCTTCACTAACAACATCATAATAATACTAGCAAATAAATACAATCAAAAGCTAATGGAAATTCTAAGTCATAAAGTTCAACTTTCTTTCAAGTGAATGTTATTTATTGTTAAATTTCGATGGTACAATATCTCCATATTAAAGAAAATTCTGGAGATATTTAATGTGAAATTGTGACTCAAATATATTTCCTCGTTTAACGCATTAAAGAAGGTAGAGAATTAGATACACGAGAAGGAATTATTTTGGAAGAATGAAGTAATCAACAAATTCCCTAATCAGCTGATTAGAGAAGGCATTTTATCAGACGCACGCATATTGGAGGAAATTGAAATATCAAATAGATAAACGTGTTGAGTTTCGGCATTCTCGCATTCCATATGTGTATGCTTCACCGTGTCTAGCCGAAGTCAACGATCGAGTCTCCTATGCCCGTGTCCCGGTTGAACATCCCTTCATCACCTCCCATCGGACATATAATCTGGTCTTGGCAACACATTGTAACAAAAGAAATCCCCAATGTTATGTGCCACCAATCCCATATATATACCACGATTATTCCAAATATCCTACGATGTGAGACTTTAATCCATTCAATCTACGCACCTAGTCCATTTACAATGCGAGCCACACCTAA
This sequence comes from Allium fistulosum, assembly GCA_030737815.1. NCBI lineage: Eukaryota > Viridiplantae > Streptophyta > Magnoliopsida > Asparagales > Amaryllidaceae > Allium > Allium fistulosum. The sequence goes on from CM060903.1 coordinate 859,125,372, forward strand.
AAATCTCCACCTTGGTGAGCATTGCTCAAGTCATCTTTGGAGTTATACCGAGTCCTCATTGCAGTGGAATCAGGCTGCTACTTTGAGTTCTCATCAGTAGGAAGAAGGCTGCTTAACAAAGTCACTCCACCTTAATGAGCATCCTATGCTCAAGTAGCTTTGAAACCATGCTTCAGTCACACTACATCATATGGTCCCTCTAACCATGGAGCTCTGATACCATGTTGAGTTTCGGCATTCCCGCGTTCTGTACATGTACGCTTCACCGTGTTTAGCCGAAGTCAGCAGTCGAAGTCTCATATGCAGGTGTCTCAATTGAACATTCCTTCATCGCCTCCTATCGGATATATAATATGGTCTTGGAAACACATTGTAACAAAAGGAATCCCCAATGTTATGTGCCACCAATCACATATATATATACCTGAATTATTCCAAATATCCTGCAATGTGGGAATTTAATCCATTCAATCCACGCACCCACTCCATTTACAATACGAGCCACACCTAACAAAATGTTTCTCATATGAATCGACGAATTGATGAGACATTGATTTATTACTGGAAATCAATTATTTCAACCCTAAGTATTAATCTCTACATAAAGGCAGCCATTCTTTAAGATTTGATAATCCTCTCAAGTTGTATTTCTTCTTATTCTTCTTCATAGCCTCCATTATAAATCTTGTAATGTTCTTTTCTTAAAAAGTAACAGAATATTCTCTCTCCAAAGTGGATATACAATATCTCTTGATAGTGCAACCATAATAAATCATATGTATGCTTTTCTTTTTCGTCTTTACATCTATAATTTGTGATTGCTTATTTTGGGATAGTAGTATTCTATTTGTTTTACCTTACCATCAGCGTGATCCAATTATTTCAGTTGTGATTGTGGTGTTAATTGAAATTTTCTCCACCAGTTTGGTTAAGATCTATTTGGTTGGTTGATAGAAGGTGTTAGGTAGTATGGCAAGAGATAAGGATACCCTACTTGAAGTTAGACCTTATGTTAGGGATCTTATGTGGCGTTAGGATTGCAGTTGGCAGTAGAGAAGTGGAATGAGGATAATGACGTTGAACAGAGGCAATGGAGGATGATAGTTGTTCTAAAGAGGAACAGGGTTCATTAAGTATTTTTTGACAATAAGAAATTACCCGTTGATATTTCAGCTGCGAAGAAGGAGGAGATGGAAGAATGCGATTTTACTGCTCTTCTTTTGGCCATAGGAGAGAATGTTATCATGGAGATTAGCAGCGAAACCACTGCTAGGTCAATTTATATGAAGCAAGTGAATCTCTACATGAAGAAATCGCTCACTAATCGTCTGATTTTGATGAAGATATTTTTCACCATGAGGATGAGAGTGGGTACTTCAGTGAAGACACATCTTAGTTTCTTCGATGATCTTTTGATGAAGACTGTGGATTTGATGGTGGATGAAGATCATAAGGCGATGGTTCTATTGTGTTCCTATTTAGAGCATTACACAGGTTTTGCTAATAGTCTAATACATGAGAGATACACTTTATTGTTAGAACATGTGAAGTCGGGTCTTCTATTTGAAAATTTAAGGGATCAGTTGAAGGAGATGGTGAAGGTAGAGAAGTAGTAGTCAAGGTTTGTTCATTAAGAGAGGAATAGAGGAAAAGGAGGGTTGGAATCCTAAAGGGTGTTCTAAATCTAGGAAGCCCAAAAATGGTTGGAGGGAAAAGTCGAGAGATGGGAAGTACCACCATTGTAAGAAACCAAGTCATTAGAAGAGGGATTGTTCGACTTTGAAGAGGAAGACCATGGATGGATCTTCATCAATTGTGATAGAGAAGACTGTATTTGATGATGTGTTGACTACAACAACATTAGATGTATCAAACCATTGGGTGCTTGATTCAGGGGAATCATTCCATATGATACTAAATAGGGAGTACTTCAACTCTTTTTTTGAAAGGTTGAAAGTGAAATTCTTATGGGACATAATGCTTGTAGTAAAGCAATGAGATATGATATAGATGGATTCACATGTTTGATGGAGCGATTAACACTTTGACAGGTGTCTTCTACATTCCAAGACTTCAGAAACTATTGATCTCTTTGGGGCAATTGGCATCTATAGGATATAAGGTGGCTATAGAGAAAGATAGTTTGAAGGTTTCTAGAGGTGCACTACTTTTAATGAAGGTTAATGTGTTTCGAAATCTGTATCTACTAAAAGGATTCACCATGCTTGGAGATTCTTATGTTGGACTAGTTATTTCTTGTGCTTTGGATGCCACTGGACTTTGGCATCTTAGATTGGGTCATATTTCAAAGTAGGACTTGGAGTTTCTTCACGGATGGAAGATGATCAAAGAAGAAAGCTTCGACAAGATAGATTTCTATCAAGAGTGTGTTTTGGGTAAACGGATAAAGGTATCTTTTAGAGTTGGATTTCATAGGTCGAAGAGGGTACTTGCTTATGTACATTCATATGTTTGAGGACCCGTTACCACCGCTTCCATTAGGGGATAAAAGTATTTTATTTCCTTCATTGATGAATTTTCTCAGAAAGTTTGAATGTATGGGATAAAGGCCAAGTTGGAAAGTTTTGAGTAATTTAAAGTTTGGAAGGCGCTAGTTGAGAATATGCCTAGTTGCAAGTTGAAGGTGCTTAAATCTGATAAGGGTGACGAATTTGTCTCTAGAAAGTTAATTTCTTTAAGTAGATTTGTATTTAGAGATATTTCACTACAACTGGAATTATGTAAGCCAATGAGGTTGGTGAAAGGATGAATCAAACTCTATTTGAATAGGCCCATTGCTTGGGGTTGAGAGTAGGCTTATCCAGAGGTTTTTGAGCTGAAGCTTTGTCAACTGCAGTGCATATTATAAATCGAATTCTGTGGTCATCCATTAATGGAAAGATTCTAGAAGAAAAGTAGAGAGGTAAAGCAGTGTATATTGGTTACTTTCGTATTTTGGTTGTCATGTGTATGTGCACCATGCTGGTAATGATAAGTTGGAAGCTAGAGCATATAAGGGCTTATTCATGAGATACACAGATGGAGTTAAAAGGTATCAAATTTGGAACTCTATTGATGGGAAGATTGCTCATTCTAGACATATTACATTTGATGAGTCTGCAATGCTCAAGTCTAAGGAAGATTTATCCACCACGTCAATTGATTCTGATGGGTCTAAGGAGATGGAAGGAGTTCACACATTTTAGTCTAGTAGTAGAGCTATAACTTTTATCGATAGAGATAAAGATGCAATTGATGAGAGATCACTTGTTAGTCTACAGGTGCCTCCTAGTAATGTGTGTGATTTTCATGAAGCTAGAGAAAGTTTAGTTCAAGGCAAAGCTGAAATGAGTTTAGGCAATTTATACCTACTTGAGCCAATTATAGGACTAGGCTGCCTGAGAAGTATGGAGATCTACAGTGTGCAAGCCTCATCCTTGATGATTAGTTTGAGTATACCCTACATATGGTTCATGATGAGCCATTTTACCTTAAGAAACCATGAACTCAAGTTATAGCCAAAAGTGGATTTGTGCTACGGAAGAGTTGCGGCCTTTGAAGAAGAACAAGAATTTAGATTTGTTATAGCTACCTCAAGGAAGCTGAGCCACAAGTTGCAAATGGGTGTTCAAGTGAAGGATTATGGAAGATATAGGGTCGGACTAGTTGCAAAGAGTTTCATAGTGGAAGATAATGGAGTATGATGAGGATTTTCCATTATAGTGAGAAATACCTCCATCCGAAGTTTACTTGCCATACTATGGCTTGGAGTTGGAGCAACATGATGTGAAGACCACTTTCTGGCATGGTGACTTGGTGGAGACCATTTACATGAAGGATTAGTTGTACGTGGTAAGGAAGATTGGGTTTGCAAGTTGAGTATCTTTACGACTTAAGCAGTCTCCTAGACAGTGGTATAAGAGTTCTGGTTCTTTTAGTCTTTCAATTGGTTTTGATCGGAGCATCAATGATGCATGTGTTTATTTTAAGCATTTAAAGAATGGTAGTCGAGTATATTTTCTCTTGTATATGGTTATATGTTAATTGCTCCCAAGGATAAAGCAAAAATCGATGGATTTAAGTTGAAGCTAAATGCGGAATTCAAAATGAAAGACCTTTAGGAAGCAAGGAAGATTTTGGAGGATGTAAATCCAAAGTGATAGAAAACTTGGAATTTTGAACCTTACACAAAAAGAATACATTCGGAAAGTGCTTTCTCGTTTTAGTATGGAGGGAGAAAAGATAATTAGTACACCCATTCCTTTGCACATACAACTTTCTAGTAAAGGCTCTTCGATCTTAGAGAATGACAAGCCCTAAATGGAGAAGCTTCCCTGTGTGAGTGCAATTTATATTTTGACGTATGCTATGGTTTGCAATAGGCCTGACATTGCATTGACTATTGGATGAGTTAGGAGACAAATGGAACATCCAGTAAAGATGCATTGGGAGGTGGTAAAATATTTTTTCAGGTATCTTAGAGGAACTCCATGCCATGTGATTGTTTTTGGAGGTAGAGATGGAGATTTATCTCAACCAGGTTTTGTGATTCTAACTTTAAAGGTGGTAGAGATCGAAGGAAGCCAACCTTAGGTTATGTGTTCACTTTTTGAGGGACAACTATTAGTTAGAGAGTGAGGTTGCAGACAATAGTTGTTTTGTCAACTCTAGAGGTAGAGCTGATAGCTGTTGTTGAAGAAGATAAGTGGGCACTCTACTTGAAGCAGTTCATGTATGATTTGGGCTTGGTATATGATGGAATTGTGGTAAGTTGTGATAGTCAAAGTGCAATTTACATAGTTGAAAATCTAGCTTTCAGCACAAGGACGAAGCATATAGAGGTAAGAGAGTCCTTTCTTGTCTCGATGAATGAAAAGAAGCTAGTTTGTCTTTAGAAGGTTCACATGGAGGAGAATGCAGCAATATGTTTACCAAGTCTTTGCCTGCTGCAAAGTTCGAGCATTGCTCGAACTTGATCTCCTTTACGGTGCTAGGTTTAACATGGTGGCACATGGGGAGAGTGAGCTGGGAAATGGAGACATTTGTTCTCATTATGGAGATTGAGAGGGTACTTTGCACACTTTATTGGCGGGCGGTGTCCTTGCCGGAGTTCGTTGAAAAAGTGCAATGGGTAATGACTATGCCAAAGCTCATTAGGAAAGTATTCATGGTGTCTTGTCCGAGAGTTTCTTAGAGTATGTGGATGTGGGTGGAGTTAGTAGGCTTGCATGGAAATATAGTATCAAGGTGGAGATTTTTAGATTTTGGTGATACAATAACTTCATATTAAAGAAGATTTCGAAGATATTTTGTGTCGATGTGAAATTGTAATTCAAATATATTTCCTATTTTAATGCACTAAAGTAGACAGAGAATTAGATACATGAGAAAGAGTTATTTTGAAAGAATGCAGTAATCCATCAATACTTTGATCAGATGATTTAAGAAGGCATTATATTAGGAACATGTATATTAGAGGAAACTGAAAAATTAAATAGATAAACGTTTCTCATATGAATTGGTGAATTGATGACACATTGATTTTTTTTCTATAAATCAATTACTTTAACTCTAAGTAATAATCTTTATATAAGGGCGGTCATTCTTTATATATTAGATAATCATTTCAAGTTGTATTTATTCATATTTTTCTTCTTAGACTTAATTATCATATTATTCTTTTTTTAGAAAGTAATAAAATCTACTCTCTCCAAAGTTGACGTACATTATCTCTTGATAGTGGAACCATAATAAATCATATGTGTGATTTTCTTTTCCATTTTGTGCATCTATTATTTGTGATTGCTTATTTTGGGATATTAGTACTTCTTTTGTTCTACCTCACCATCAGCACGATCCTATTATTTCAGTTGCGATTGGGTAGTTAATCCAAATCATCTCCAACAGTCTAGTATCAGATCTATTCGATTGGTCGACAGAAGGTGTTAGGTAGTATGGAAGGAGATGAAGGTACCTCAGTTGAAGCAAGATCATATGTCAGGGGATCTTATGTGGCATCGGGTTCTCATTCGGCAACAAAGAAGTGGAATGAGAATAATGATTTTGAGAAGTGACAATGGAGGACGAAGGCTAATTAAAAGGGGAATAGGGTTCCTCAGGTGGTGTTTGACACTAATAAATTGCTCGCTGATATTTCAAACGCGAAAAAGGAGGAGATTGAAGAATGAGATTTTACCACTCTTGTAACGTATCGAATTTTGCCCGCTCGAAAATCAACATCCGTACTTCACATTGTACTAGAATGCCGCAGATTCGACCGTTCAAATCCGATTCGCCGGAGCTATAACATAATTAAGTAAATAACACAGCGGAAGAAAAGAATAATACATTGATATATAATATCTGATACAACAGAGTGATACAATGAATATCAATATACATCAGAGATATGATACAAGAAATAGCAGCGGAAAAGAAAAGATAACATCAGCAGCGGAACAATATCAATAGAAGTGATAACTCCAAAATGATCTTCAGACAAGAATGAATCCACAACTCCAAGATAAGCAACTCCGATGAATGAACTAGCTCCAGATAGTCTACTAAACCTGAATATCTGAAAAGAAACCCAACTCTAGACTGCTCGTGTGGAAAATTATGAGCACCCAGAGTTTAGGAAAGGAACAATAAACTCCGGATCAGTCATGGGACTGGTGTGAGCAACAAAAACAGTTTATCTTTAAACAACAACAAAAGGATTTTAAACATTGAAATCCGCAATGCTTTTTAGAAAATGAAACTACCATAAGACCTCCCACCACACACACAATGCAAACGCAGAATTGGAGGAGATTTCTTCTTATGATAGTCAAACATGCTTACTACGCAAAATCATTGGATATTATCATTAGTGCATAGTGTAGAAAAACATTTCGAAAGTATAATATTAATCTTAGCCAACATACGACCAGTATCGTATGCCTACTATAGCTACCATCTAAACAGTGGTGACCACCGTACGTAAATGGCAGGTTCTACAACTAAAACCGTACAAGTTCGTATTGGGAAATGGATTTCCAACAAATGGTCAGGCTAAGGAACTTCCTTCCGCCGCATGGGATCGCCTCTGGCGGGACGTCCCGAGAGACAAACTGCTCTCTGCAAAACAAGGCCGGGTTACCCCTGTAACAGGTAACTCACGAATATGCCACTCCCCGGTCCTTTGGGACCTTTATCCGAGGCGCCTCTAAACCAACATCACACATAATAAAGTGTATCCACATGAGTAAGTATCTGGGCTCCATACCATGATACCACCCCTTTCCAGAAGGAAATGACATACCCTAAAGGGCGCGACCCTCATAACCTTGCCGCAACATTCCTGTTTCGACCATTTCCGGGTTGTGAGGCCCTGACGAAGTCTCGTCCACAAAGCTACGCTTTTTCAAAAAGCCACGCTTTGGGTCAACAGATGATCAACCTATGATCATAAAGATAAATGATCAAACAAATGATCATATCACAAATGATCAAACACTGATCATCACACAGCAACACTCAGCATGCCACATTACCAAATTGGGAGTATATTGCTGATAAATTTCAACTACATAACCTCTGAGCTCGTACGTATCAGAGAAGGGTGTTAAGCTAAGAGAATAAATTCTCCGCCACCAACAGAAATGTATTTGAAAGAAATCGGCTTTATATCTCAAAGTGTAATGTCAGACATGTATCCATACAAGTCTGTTCCGGGTTCGAACAGAACCGAAGGCACTTCTCACGAAGCCCTTGCAATTCCGGATAATTTCAAATCACGTCCGGACTTCCCATCACAAAGGGTGCTAAAATCTCTATACCGGGGACCAGTCGATGCAGAGACATTCGACGAGTTGTCCTTTCGTTTTCGAAAATATCCGGTCTTCACCACCGGTCTTCAAATGCAATCCATATACGACGTATCATTATTCGGAACGGGTTATGTGACACAAAGGTCCTCTTCCGGCTAAACCGAATAATGAGCGCAATCTTTAAAAACATATGGATATTGGGATTTCAATTAAGTCACAACTTATTACCCAAACTTTTCTTTTCAAATGGTTAAAACAAATTACCATTTAAATCTTTAAACAAAAAGATTCAATCTTTACGGTTTAAACAGTTTCCACACTTTAATCCTTTAAACAAAAGATTCATTCACAGATTTTCCAAATTAATTTCCATTTCAATTTGATTAACTCGTTAAACCTTTAAATCAAGATTTAACTTATAGCTTTCAAAACAATTCCATTTCAACTAGTTTAAACAAATCATCATTTTAAATCTGTTAAAAATAAACAGATTCAAATCATAGCTTTTCAAAACAATTCATTCATAACTTGGGAAACCATTTTCAATTCAATATTGAAATTCCTTTAATTAAACTGGAATTTCATTTCTTATCTGAAAGCTTTTATTCTTTTAAAAACAAACAGTTTCATTTCAGGAAATCTGATTCATTTATACGAGTCAAAATCCTTGGGTTAAATTCAAATTCTCAAATCAATATTTTAAAATGGTTCCAATTCATATAAACTCATAAATAAGTTGAACAGCCTTTTTAAACCCTAGTTTCCAAATCATAGAATTCAATTTCAAATATTGCATTCAAATTTAAATCAACTTATTTAAATTTTCAAAACTCAATTACGTTATTCAAAATAGCTTTTATCTTTGAAATTCCATTTCAAAAGCTTTTCACTTTAAACCCAAATTTCTAATTTCAAAATCAATTGAAATTAAAATTTCAATTTCAAAAACATTAAATTTAAATTATCTGTGACTTAACCGATTTCCACGTGAAATCCATATTTGTGTGTGTATGGTGTAGTCCAGGGGTTTAACACAATAGTGCAACACGATGAATCATCACAGATATATCGATAAGCGGTATAATCGATAACGCTTATCTTCATTCACAGATTCATAGATAAAATAAATTTAACAGTCACAAAGATTCAATTATAATTCGATGTGGGTTTCGGATAACCAACTGGAATCCGACTTCCTGTCGCATCGAATTTCAAGTGTTGTTTTACGGGTCAAGTTGTCTAATTGATTTAAACAGTTTTAATTCAACACTTTGAATCCAAATAACATTTATCACAGATAAATCATATACAGTCATCACAAATATATCCAGAATATATATCACTGAGCATCACAGAACATCACCAAATAAATATCAGAGTCAATCAAACATAATCTTTAATTCATATCAATATGGTTTGATTAACCTAATTTACTTTATCATTTATTCTGCTTAATTAATCACAAATAAATCAACTTATAAAAAATTTAACTTCTTAATTACTCAATTAAGTTTTATTTAAAATAAACCCTTTTCAAATATAAGTTTAAAACATTTAGATTTCTATTTTAACATTCAAAATTGTTAAAACTTTTAATCTTATGAACTTACATTTATTTCAAAACTAAGACTCAAATTTAGATTTAAATCACGATTTAACTTTGTTTAAATCGTTTCTTTACATTTCAAACCCCAATTTAAATTCAAATTCCTTTACAGTATCAAAACAATTTGAATTTGTAAAACTCATTTCCAAATTAAATTTCAAAACTGCACTTGAATTTATATTTAGACCTTTGGTTTGAAACTTTAATTTAAACTTTGCTTTAACTTGAATTTTAATTCCCGAGCCAGTACTATATTGGCCTCGGCCAACACTGGAAACCCCCGAGTAAAATACTCGAGTTACGCGAGTCAAATTCGCGTCTTCCCTTTGTTTCTTCTTTCTTCTACTCGTGTTCTTCTTCTTCTTCCACTGTTTAACTGCAGTTAAATAATCACACTCGCATATGCTAGAGAAACCCGAAGCAACTCCCATTTTTCTCGAGTATCACTCGAGACGACCCCTACCCGTAGTCACTGACACTCACACGCCACCGTGCACGTGTACACAACAGCGACGACTCTCTGGCGATCGAGAAGGCCTCCAACAAGTCGCAATCTACCTCAATGTCGATCACGTATCGACGAACAACTCAATTTCTTCGTCGATCAAAATCGAGGTATCACGTTCATATGAACCCATCAGCTCACCACCCGAAATCGAACCCGCGCCACCTCCTCTGGCCATCAGAGTTTCTACAACTCCGGCAATCTACTCGTCGTCCTCCCCTCTACTATCTTCCAACGGCACGTCGAACTCGATGCATCCTATAGGACGAACAAATCAAAAATCTTCGACCTTTCAAAACTAGGGTTAAAGACGTTAAAATGCTCGCCGCTGTCGCCACCGTGGCCGTGGCCACCTCCAGCTATTTTTCCATCACTCTTCACTACCCAAACCTCCTTCGGTCACAATTTCGAAAATCAATTCCATGCCGATCCTCAGTAATTGCGAAAAGTCCCAATACTGGCCATCCCACGATATCTCTCAAAATAAAATTTTAAAATTCGTGATTTTAGTTCCAAAAATCATATCTTTCTAAATGGATTCGAGTTAAAATCTTTAAGTATCAAATTATGATGTTAGGATTTTAACTTATTTTGAATCTTGACTGTAAATTCCCAAATTTCTACAGAAACTTTGCTTTGTTTATCTTTAAACTATTTTTAAAATTTTAATCTTGTTTAAACTTACATCCTTTGTTTAGAAATTATTTTCTAAAATAATCATAGAAATCAGAATTGGTTTATGAACATATGGGATGTCTGTATGCTTGGAAAGTATTTCATTTGTCTGATATATTCAGGCATGCTCAATCAATACTCAACATCTTCCTATATATAAATATGTTCTAAATTCCAAAAAATCATCATGCAAGCATATTTTCAAACTTACATCGCAGATTCACTTTAACCATATGGCAGTGCATCCAATTTTAAATAAGTTCATGGTTACAGGTTCAAACAGAGGTTGAAATATAGGAACAGAGGTGCTTCAAAATTAACAGACAAGCACTCAGAAAACTCACATATAAACATTCATGCAGAACAAACATCCACACAGGTAATTCATAAGCAACCCATATTAGTTACTAAATTTTGGTTTAAAGGTTTACTCACTTGGCAAAAGTTTTGAAACAGAGGAGACTCAGGCTTTGCATTTGCTGTTGAAAACCTCTTCTTCTTAAATCCTCTTGGTTGAGTTGAGTAATATTGTTGTTTAGATTGAACTTTTGTTTAAGTTTTAAGATGAAGTTTACTTTAGAGGTTACTCAGTTTCGAATGATAAAAACTGAAATGAAGATGTTGATAGATATAAAAAGAAATGAAGATTACATGCTGATATTTTTTTCTAGTTTGTACAATACAAGTACATATATATTTTTATTTTTCTTCTAAGTCAGAGATTTTCCATTGCTTGGTGGCTGAAATGATATTGTAGGGTACTAAGGCTTCACGCATTAATGATCTTGTACAAAATATATATTTATCTATATGCTAATACCTTCCTTTGCAAGCTATTCATACACATTTGTTTACTTTCTCGTTTCCAGGTTGATGAGTATAAGGTACTGTACCAGAGAAGATGTTAATAAATGTATGTCTTCTAATTTGTTTACAAGCTCTTGTTATTTTATTAGTTTGATTTTTGCAATTTGTTTGTATATATGTAGTTATATTTGTTTTACAAAGTTCATTAATATATTGTTATAATTATATTTCTACTTAAATTATTTATTTTACTTTAATACAAATTATATTGTATTTCTCTATATATTTATTTCCAACTTAAATACTTATCGTAATGTATTTACATTGTATTTGTATTTTACTTTATAATATATTTTTGTTTGTATTCACACATATTTATTAAAAGACAATGGTTTGAAATCAAATACATATTTAATGAATTACATAGATATATTTATTTCTAGCTTAAATATTTATTATTATTATACTTTAATATCTATGGTCTTAATTTAATTTATACATTCAAATCATCACTAACCATCAATTCTAAATCTTTAAAAATCATTTTATTTTTATACTTACCTTTAAACCATTTATATTAGATTTAAACTCAAATTCAATATATATATATATACACATATATAATTTCAAATTTACTCGTATATACTCGAATATATACACATTCACAATATTTAAAGTTGAAAATGATTTATACCAAATTTAATCTAAGTCGGGGAAACTCGCATCACTTAACCATTTAATAATTACAAATTTTTATTCAAAAATTAATTAATTATCAATTTAAACTTATTAAAATTCGGGATCGTTACAGACTTCCCCCCTTAAAAGAATTTCGTCCTCGAAATTGCACAGAAAGACACAAAGATAGATGAAAAATGTTTCATCAAATCGAACTGAACATCTATTCTGCATTTGGCTTACCAATCAGAATATCAATAATAGATACAAGAACGAATCTGTTGAATTCTTCACAAAAATACTCGGATTATCCAGATCTACGAAATATACAATGGCATTGGTTAGTTCAAAGTGATAACTAACCATTCGTAGAATATATCCGGACCCAAAGAATAGATAGTTATATGGATACAATTTTCAAAACCCTCAGTTTAAAAACTAAATTATACCTATCAACCATAGCAACCAAAGCAACCAATACATCCAATACATCCAAACAAACAAGTCTGGCCTATCTGGAGTTTACGTCCCATATTAATATATCGAATCTTCTTTCTGGATCTACCAGAAATTATCGATGAATTGAGAAGAAATGCTAAACAAAAGAGATTGATAGAGAAAAGATTACTTCCTCGTTGTTACAGGGTATTGACCATTTATAATCGTATTTCTCTGTCCCCTATCTCGTCCTCTTCTTGCACTCATACTCACTATCAGTGGATAGTAAGAGAATTTACTGAGGCATACGGACGGATATCTGAGGAATACTCATTCTAGGGTATACTTCACCCTATCTCTAATGAGCTACTTAATGTGTTATATTCCTGAGCTAAAGTTCAACCTTAGCTCTGATACCACATGTAACGTATCGAATTTTGCCCGCTCGAAAATCAACATCCGTACTTCACATTGTACTAGAATGCCGCAGATTCGACCGTTCAAATCCGATTCGCCGGAGCTATAACATAATTAAGTAAATAACACAGCGGAAGAAAAGAATAATACATTGATATATAATATCTGATACAACAGAGTGATACAATGAATATCAATATACATCAGAGATATGATACAAGAAATAGCAGCGGAAAAGAAAAGATAACATCAGCAGCGGAACAATATCAATAGAAGTGATAACTCCAAAATGATCTTCAGACAAGAATGAATCCACAACTCCAAGATAAGCAACTCCGATGAATGAACTAGCTCCAGATAGTCTACTAAACCTGAATATCTGAAAAGAAACCCAACTCTAGACTGCTCGTGTGGAAAATTATGAGCACCCAGAGTTTAGGAAAGGAACAATAAACTCCGGATCAGTCATGGGACTGGTGTGAGCAACAAAAACAGTTTATCTTTAAACAACAACAAAAGGATTTTAAACATTGAAATCCGCAATGCTTTTTAGAAAATGAAACTACCATAAGACCTCCCACCACACACACAATGCAAACGCAGAATTGGAGGAGATTTCTTCTTATGATAGTCAAACATGCTTACTACGCAAAATCATTGGATATTATCATTAGTGCATAGTGTAGAAAAACATTTCGAAAGTATAATATTAATCTTAGCCAACATACGACCAGTATCGTATGCCTACTATAGCTACCATCTAAACAGTGGTGACCACCGTACGTAAATGGCAGGTTCTACAACTAAAACCGTACAAGTTCGTATTGGGAAATGGATTTCCAACAAATGGTCAGGCTAAGGAACTTCCTTCCGCCGCATGGGATCGCCTCTGGCGGGACGTCCCGAGAGACAAACTGCTCTCTGCAAAACAAGGCCGGGTTACCCCTGTAACAGGTAACTCACGAATATGCCACTCCCCGGTCCTTTGGGACCTTTATCCGAGGCGCCTCTAAACCAACATCACACATAATAAAGTGTATCCACATGAGTAAGTATCTGGGCTCCATACCATGATACCACCCCTTTCCAGAAGGAAATGACATACCCTAAAGGGCGCGACCCTCATAACCTTGCCGCAACATTCCTGTTTCGACCATTTCCGGGTTGTGAGGCCCTGACGAAGTCTCGTCCACAAAGCTACGCTTTTTCAAAAAGCCACGCTTTGGGTCAACAGATGATCAACCTATGATCATAAAGATAAATGATCAAACAAATGATCATATCACAAATGATCAAACACTGATCATCACACAGCAACACTCAGCATGCCACATTACCAAATTGGGAGTATATTGCTGATAAATTTCAACTACATAACCTCTGAGCTCGTACGTATCAGAGAAGGGTGTTAAGCTAAGAGAATAAATTCTCCGCCACCAACAGAAATGTATTTGAAAGAAATCGGCTTTATATCTCAAAGTGTAATGTCAGACATGTATCCATACAAGTCTGTTCCGGGTTCGAACAGAACCGAAGGCACTTCTCACGAAGCCCTTGCAATTCCGGATAATTTCAAATCACGTCCGGACTTCCCATCACAAAGGGTGCTAAAATCTCTATACCGGGGACCAGTCGATGCAGAGACATTCGACGAGTTGTCCTTTCGTTTTCGAAAATATCCGGTCTTCACCACCGGTCTTCAAATGCAATCCATATACGACGTATCATTATTCGGAACGGGTTATGTGACACAAAGGTCCTCTTCCGGCTAAACCGAATAATGAGCGCAATCTTTAAAAACATATGGATATTGGGATTTCAATTAAGTCACAACTTATTACCCAAACTTTTCTTTTCAAATGGTTAAAACAAATTACCATTTAAATCTTTAAACAAAAAGATTCAATCTTTACGGTTTAAACAGTTTCCACACTTTAATCCTTTAAACAAAAGATTCATTCACAGATTTTCCAAATTAATTTCCATTTCAATTTGATTAACTCGTTAAACCTTTAAATCAAGATTTAACTTATAGCTTTCAAAACAATTCCATTTCAACTAGTTTAAACAAATCATCATTTTAAATCTGTTAAAAATAAACAGATTCAAATCATAGCTTTTCAAAACAATTCATTCATAACTTGGGAAACCATTTTCAATTCAATATTGAAATTCCTTTAATTAAACTGGAATTTCATTTCTTATCTGAAAGCTTTTATTCTTTTAAAAACAAACAGTTTCATTTCAGGAAATCTGATTCATTTATACGAGTCAAAATCCTTGGGTTAAATTCAAATTCTCAAATCAATATTTTAAAATGGTTCCAATTCATATAAACTCATAAATAAGTTGAACAGCCTTTTTAAACCCTAGTTTCCAAATCATAGAATTCAATTTCAAATATTGCATTCAAATTTAAATCAACTTATTTAAATTTTCAAAACTCAATTACGTTATTCAAAATAGCTTTTATCTTTGAAATTCCATTTCAAAAGCTTTTCACTTTAAACCCAAATTTCTAATTTCAAAATCAATTGAAATTAAAATTTCAATTTCAAAAACATTAAATTTAAATTATCTGTGACTTAACCGATTTCCACGTGAAATCCATATTTGTGTGTGTATGGTGTAGTCCAGGGGTTTAACACAATAGTGCAACACGATGAATCATCACAGATATATCGATAAGCGGTATAATCGATAACGCTTATCTTCATTCACAGATTCATAGATAAAATAAATTTAACAGTCACAAAGATTCAATTATAATTCGATGTGGGTTTCGGATAACCAACTGGAATCCGACTTCCTGTCGCATCGAATTTCAAGTGTTGTTTTACGGGTCAAGTTGTCTAATTGATTTAAACAGTTTTAATTCAACACTTTGAATCCAAATAACATTTATCACAGATAAATCATATACAGTCATCACAAATATATCCAGAATATATATCACTGAGCATCACAGAACATCACCAAATAAATATCAGAGTCAATCAAACATAATCTTTAATTCATATCAATATGGTTTGATTAACCTAATTTACTTTATCATTTATTCTGCTTAATTAATCACAAATAAATCAACTTATAAAAAATTTAACTTCTTAATTACTCAATTAAGTTTTATTTAAAATAAACCCTTTTCAAATATAAGTTTAAAACATTTAGATTTCTATTTTAACATTCAAAATTGTTAAAACTTTTAATCTTATGAACTTACATTTATTTCAAAACTAAGACTCAAATTTAGATTTAAATCACGATTTAACTTTGTTTAAATCGTTTCTTTACATTTCAAACCCCAATTTAAATTCAAATTCCTTTACAGTATCAAAACAATTTGAATTTGTAAAACTCATTTCCAAATTAAATTTCAAAACTGCACTTGAATTTATATTTAGACCTTTGGTTTGAAACTTTAATTTAAACTTTGCTTTAACTTGAATTTTAATTCCCGAGCCAGTACTATATTGGCCTCGGCCAACACTGGAAACCCCCGAGTAAAATACTCGAGTTACGCGAGTCAAATTCGCGTCTTCCCTTTGTTTCTTCTTTCTTCTACTCGTGTTCTTCTTCTTCTTCCACTGTTTAACTGCAGTTAAATAATCACACTCGCATATGCTAGAGAAACCCGAAGCAACTCCCATTTTTCTCGAGTATCACTCGAGACGACCCCTACCCGTAGTCACTGACACTCACACGCCACCGTGCACGTGTACACAACAGCGACGACTCTCTGGCGATCGAGAAGGCCTCCAACAAGTCGCAATCTACCTCAATGTCGATCACGTATCGACGAACAACTCAATTTCTTCGTCGATCAAAATCGAGGTATCACGTTCATATGAACCCATCAGCTCACCACCCGAAATCGAACCCGCGCCACCTCCTCTGGCCATCAGAGTTTCTACAACTCCGGCAATCTACTCGTCGTCCTCCCCTCTACTATCTTCCAACGGCACGTCGAACTCGATGCATCCTATAGGACGAACAAATCAAAAATCTTCGACCTTTCAAAACTAGGGTTAAAGACGTTAAAATGCTCGCCGCTGTCGCCACCGTGGCCGTGGCCACCTCCAGCTATTTTTCCATCACTCTTCACTACCCAAACCTCCTTCGGTCACAATTTCGAAAATCAATTCCATGCCGATCCTCAGTAATTGCGAAAAGTCCCAATACTGGCCATCCCACGATATCTCTCAAAATAAAATTTTAAAATTCGTGATTTTAGTTCCAAAAATCATATCTTTCTAAATGGATTCGAGTTAAAATCTTTAAGTATCAAATTATGATGTTAGGATTTTAACTTATTTTGAATCTTGACTGTAAATTCCCAAATTTCTACAGAAACTTTGCTTTGTTTATCTTTAAACTATTTTTAAAATTTTAATCTTGTTTAAACTTACATCCTTTGTTTAGAAATTATTTTCTAAAATAATCATAGAAATCAGAATTGGTTTATGAACATATAGAATGCCGCAGATTCGACCGTTCAAATCCGATTCGCCGGAGCTATAACATAATTAAGTAAATAACACAGCGGAAGAAAAGAATAATACATTGATATATAATATCTGATACAACAGAGTGATACAATGAATATCAATATACATCAGAGATATGATACAAGAAATAGCAGCGGAAAAGAAAAGATAACATCAGCAGCGGAACAATATCAATAGAAGTGATAACTCCAAAATGATCTTCAGACAAGAATGAATCCACAACTCCAAGATAAGCAACTCCGATGAATGAACTAGCTCCAGATAGTCTACTAAACCTGAATATCTGAAAAGAAACCCAACTCTAGACTGCTCGTGTGGAAAATTATGAGCACCCAGAGTTTAGGAAAGGAACAATAAACTCCGGATCAGTCATGGGACTGGTGTGAGCAACAAAAACAGTTTATCTTTAAACAACAACAAAAGGATTTTAAACATTGAAATCCGCAATGCTTTTTAGAAAATGAAACTACCATAAGACCTCCCACCACACACACAATGCAAACGCAGAATTGGAGGAGATTTCTTCTTATGATAGTCAAACATGCTTACTACGCAAAATCATTGGATATTATCATTAGTGCATAGTGTAGAAAAACATTTCGAAAGTATAATATTAATCTTAGCCAACATACGACCAGTATCGTATGCCTACTATAGCTACCATCTAAACAGTGGTGACCACCGTACGTAAATGGCAGGTTCTACAACTAAAACCGTACAAGTTCGTATTGGGAAATGGATTTCCAACAAATGGTCAGGCTAAGGAACTTCCTTCCGCCGCATGGGATCGCCTCTGGCGGGACGTCCCGAGAGACAAACTGCTCTCTGCAAAACAAGGCCGGGTTACCCCTGTAACAGGTAACTCACGAATATGCCACTCCCCGGTCCTTTGGGACCTTTATCCGAGGCGCCTCTAAACCAACATCACACATAATAAAGTGTATCCACATGAGTAAGTATCTGGGCTCCATACCATGATACCACCCCTTTCCAGAAGGAAATGACATACCCTAAAGGGCGCGACCCTCATAACCTTGCCGCAACATTCCTGTTTCGACCATTTCCGGGTTGTGAGGCCCTGACGAAGTCTCGTCCACAAAGCTACGCTTTTTCAAAAAGCCACGCTTTGGGTCAACAGATGATCAACCTATGATCATAAAGATAAATGATCAAACAAATGATCATATCACAAATGATCAAACACTGATCATCACACAGCAACACTCAGCATGCCACATTACCAAATTGGGAGTATATTGCTGATAAATTTCAACTACATAACCTCTGAGCTCGTACGTATCAGAGAAGGGTGTTAAGCTAAGAGAATAAATTCTCCGCCACCAACAGAAATGTATTTGAAAGAAATCGGCTTTATATCTCAAAGTGTAATGTCAGACATGTATCCATACAAGTCTGTTCCGGGTTCGAACAGAACCGAAGGCACTTCTCACGAAGCCCTTGCAATTCCGGATAATTTCAAATCACGTCCGGACTTCCCATCACAAAGGGTGCTAAAATCTCTATACCGGGGACCAGTCGATGCAGAGACATTCGACGAGTTGTCCTTTCGTTTTCGAAAATATCCGGTCTTCACCACCGGTCTTCAAATGCAATCCATATACGACGTATCATTATTCGGAACGGGTTATGTGACACAAAGGTCCTCTTCCGGCTAAACCGAATAATGAGCGCAATCTTTAAAAACATATGGATATTGGGATTTCAATTAAGTCACAACTTATTACCCAAACTTTTCTTTTCAAATGGTTAAAACAAATTACCATTTAAATCTTTAAACAAAAAGATTCAATCTTTACGGTTTAAACAGTTTCCACACTTTAATCCTTTAAACAAAAGATTCATTCACAGATTTTCCAAATTAATTTCCATTTCAATTTGATTAACTCGTTAAACCTTTAAATCAAGATTTAACTTATAGCTTTCAAAACAATTCCATTTCAACTAGTTTAAACAAATCATCATTTTAAATCTGTTAAAAATAAACAGATTCAAATCATAGCTTTTCAAAACAATTCATTCATAACTTGGGAAACCATTTTCAATTCAATATTGAAATTCCTTTAATTAAACTGGAATTTCATTTCTTATCTGAAAGCTTTTATTCTTTTAAAAACAAACAGTTTCATTTCAGGAAATCTGATTCATTTATACGAGTCAAAATCCTTGGGTTAAATTCAAATTCTCAAATCAATATTTTAAAATGGTTCCAATTCATATAAACTCATAAATAAGTTGAACAGCCTTTTTAAACCCTAGTTTCCAAATCATAGAATTCAATTTCAAATATTGCATTCAAATTTAAATCAACTTATTTAAATTTTCAAAACTCAATTACGTTATTCAAAATAGCTTTTATCTTTGAAATTCCATTTCAAAAGCTTTTCACTTTAAACCCAAATTTCTAATTTCAAAATCAATTGAAATTAAAATTTCAATTTCAAAAACATTAAATTTAAATTATCTGTGACTTAACCGATTTCCACGTGAAATCCATATTTGTGTGTGTATGGTGTAGTCCAGGGGTTTAACACAATAGTGCAACACGATGAATCATCACAGATATATCGATAAGCGGTATAATCGATAACGCTTATCTTCATTCACAGATTCATAGATAAAATAAATTTAACAGTCACAAAGATTCAATTATAATTCGATGTGGGTTTCGGATAACCAACTGGAATCCGACTTCCTGTCGCATCGAATTTCAAGTGTTGTTTTACGGGTCAAGTTGTCTAATTGATTTAAACAGTTTTAATTCAACACTTTGAATCCAAATAACATTTATCACAGATAAATCATATACAGTCATCACAAATATATCCAGAATATATATCACTGAGCATCACAGAACATCACCAAATAAATATCAGAGTCAATCAAACATAATCTTTAATTCATATCAATATGGTTTGATTAACCTAATTTACTTTATCATTTATTCTGCTTAATTAATCACAAATAAATCAACTTATAAAAAATTTAACTTCTTAATTACTCAATTAAGTTTTATTTAAAATAAACCCTTTTCAAATATAAGTTTAAAACATTTAGATTTCTATTTTAACATTCAAAATTGTTAAAACTTTTAATCTTATGAACTTACATTTATTTCAAAACTAAGACTCAAATTTAGATTTAAATCACGATTTAACTTTGTTTAAATCGTTTCTTTACATTTCAAACCCCAATTTAAATTCAAATTCCTTTACAGTATCAAAACAATTTGAATTTGTAAAACTCATTTCCAAATTAAATTTCAAAACTGCACTTGAATTTATATTTAGACCTTTGGTTTGAAACTTTAATTTAAACTTTGCTTTAACTTGAATTTTAATTCCCGAGCCAGTACTATATTGGCCTCGGCCAACACTGGAAACCCCCGAGTAAAATACTCGAGTTACGCGAGTCAAATTCGCGTCTTCCCTTTGTTTCTTCTTTCTTCTACTCGTGTTCTTCTTCTTCTTCCACTGTTTAACTGCAGTTAAATAATCACACTCGCATATGCTAGAGAAACCCGAAGCAACTCCCATTTTTCTCGAGTATCACTCGAGACGACCCCTACCCGTAGTCACTGACACTCACACGCCACCGTGCACGTGTACACAACAGCGACGACTCTCTGGCGATCGAGAAGGCCTCCAACAAGTCGCAATCTACCTCAATGTCGATCACGTATCGACGAACAACTCAATTTCTTCGTCGATCAAAATCGAGGTATCACGTTCATATGAACCCATCAGCTCACCACCCGAAATCGAACCCGCGCCACCTCCTCTGGCCATCAGAGTTTCTACAACTCCGGCAATCTACTCGTCGTCCTCCCCTCTACTATCTTCCAACGGCACGTCGAACTCGATGCATCCTATAGGACGAACAAATCAAAAATCTTCGACCTTTCAAAACTAGGGTTAAAGACGTTAAAATGCTCGCCGCTGTCGCCACCGTGGCCGTGGCCACCTCCAGCTATTTTTCCATCACTCTTCACTACCCAAACCTCCTTCGGTCACAATTTCGAAAATCAATTCCATGCCGATCCTCAGTAATTGCGAAAAGTCCCAATACTGGCCATCCCACGATATCTCTCAAAATAAAATTTTAAAATTCGTGATTTTAGTTCCAAAAATCATATCTTTCTAAATGGATTCGAGTTAAAATCTTTAAGTATCAAATTATGATGTTAGGATTTTAACTTATTTTGAATCTTGACTGTAAATTCCCAAATTTCTACAGAAACTTTGCTTTGTTTATCTTTAAACTATTTTTAAAATTTTAATCTTGTTTAAACTTACATCCTTTGTTTAGAAATTATTTTCTAAAATAATCATAGAAATCAGAATTGGTTTATGAACATATGGGATGTCTGTATGCTTGGAAAGTATTTCATTTGTCTGATATATTCAGGCATGCTCAATCAATACTCAACATCTTCCTATATATAAATATGTTCTAAATTCCAAAAAATCATCATGCAAGCATATTTTCAAACTTACATCGCAGATTCACTTTAACCATATGGCAGTGCATCCAATTTTAAATAAGTTCATGGTTACAGGTTCAAACAGAGGTTGAAATATAGGAACAGAGGTGCTTCAAAATTAACAGACAAGCACTCAGAAAACTCACATATAAACATTCATGCAGAACAAACATCCACACAGGTAATTCATAAGCAACCCATATTAGTTACTAAATTTTGGTTTAAAGGTTTACTCACTTGGCAAAAGTTTTGAAACAGAGGAGACTCAGGCTTTGCATTTGCTGTTGAAAACCTCTTCTTCTTAAATCCTCTTGGTTGAGTTGAGTAATATTGTTGTTTAGATTGAACTTTTGTTTAAGTTTTAAGATGAAGTTTACTTTAGAGGTTACTCAGTTTCGAATGATAAAAACTGAAATGAAGATGTTGATAGATATAAAAAGAAATGAAGATTACATGCTGATATTTTTTTCTAGTTTGTACAATACAAGTACATATATATTTTTATTTTTCTTCTAAGTCAGAGATTTTCCATTGCTTGGTGGCTGAAATGATATTGTAGGGTACTAAGGCTTCACGCATTAATGATCTTGTACAAAATATATATTTATCTATATGCTAATACCTTCCTTTGCAAGCTATTCATACACATTTGTTTACTTTCTCGTTTCCAGGTTGATGAGTATAAGGTACTGTACCAGAGAAGATGTTAATAAATGTATGTCTTCTAATTTGTTTACAAGCTCTTGTTATTTTATTAGTTTGATTTTTGCAATTTGTTTGTATATATGTAGTTATATTTGTTTTACAAAGTTCATTAATATATTGTTATAATTATATTTCTACTTAAATTATTTATTTTACTTTAATACAAATTATATTGTATTTCTCTATATATTTATTTCCAACTTAAATACTTATCGTAATGTATTTACATTGTATTTGTATTTTACTTTATAATATATTTTTGTTTGTATTCACACATATTTATTAAAAGACAATGGTTTGAAATCAAATACATATTTAATGAATTACATAGATATATTTATTTCTAGCTTAAATATTTATTATTATTATACTTTAATATCTATGGTCTTAATTTAATTTATACATTCAAATCATCACTAACCATCAATTCTAAATCTTTAAAAATCATTTTATTTTTATACTTACCTTTAAACCATTTATATTAGATTTAAACTCAAATTCAATATATATATATATACACATATATAATTTCAAATTTACTCGTATATACTCGAATATATACACATTCACAATATTTAAAGTTGAAAATGATTTATACCAAATTTAATCTAAGTCGGGGAAACTCGCATCACTTAACCATTTAATAATTACAAATTTTTATTCAAAAATTAATTAATTATCAATTTAAACTTATTAAAATTCGGGATCGTTACAACTCTACTTTGAGTCATAGGAGAGAATGTTATCTCGAAGATTAGCAGTGAAACCACTACTAGGTGGATTTGGACCGAGTTGGAGAATCTCTACATGAAGAAATCACTCACTAACCATCTGATTTGCTGAAGACATTTTCACCATGAAGATGAGAGAGGGTACTTTAGTGAAGGCACATCTTAGTTTCTTTGATGATTTTTTGATGAAGATGAAGACTGTGGATTTGAAGGTGGATGAAGATCAGACAGCGATGGTTCTTTTGTGTTTTCTTCTAGAGTGTTACACGGGTTTCACTAACAGTCTGATATATGGAAGAGACACTTTGTAGGTAGAAGATGTAAAGTCGAGTCTTCTATGTGTAGACTTGAGGGATCGGATGAAGGTGATGAGTGAAGGTAGAGGAGAGAGCAGTAGTCAGGGCATGTTCGTTGAGAGAGGAAGAGAGGAGGCAAAAGTTTGGAATCTTAAGGGGCGTTCCAAATCTTGGAAGCTCAAAAATGGTTGTAGAGCAAAGTCGAGAGATGAGAACCGCCACCATTGTATGAAACTAGGTCATTAGAAAAGAGAGTGTCCAACTTGAAGAGGAAGACCGAGGATGTATCTTTATCGATTGTAATGGAGAAGACTATATCTGATGATGTGTTGACTGTAGCAGCATTGGATGTATCGAACCATTGGGTGCTTGATTTAGTAGAGTCATTTCACATGATGCCAAATAAGATTACTTCAGCTCTTTGTTTGGAAATGTTGGATGTGAAATTCTTAAGGGACATAATGCTTGTTGTAGAGTCATAGGAAAGGTACAATACGTAGCTATTATGATTCACACTATGACATATGTCTGCTACATTCAAGGCCTTCAGAAGTCGTTGATCACTTTGAGGCGGTTGGCATCCATGGAATGTAAGGTCACTATGGAGAAGAATATTTGAAGGTTTTAAGGGATGGACTAGTTTAAACAAAGGGTGATGTGTCTTGTATCTGTATCTGTATCTGCTAAGAAGACCCACATGCTTGGAGAGTCTTGTGTTGGAGTAGATAATTCACATGCTTTGAATGCCACCAGACTTTGGCATCTTAGATTAGGTCATATTTCAGAGAAGGACTTGTAGTTGCTTCGCAGACAGAAGACGATCAAAGGAGAAATCTTTGAGAAGTTAGATTTCTGCCATGAATGTGTGTAGGGAAAACAGACGAAGGTACCTTTTAGAGTTAATCGAAGAGAGTATGTGATTATTTACATACAGATGTTTGGAGACAAGTATCTACTGCTTCCATTAGGGAAGCAAAGTATTTTATTCTTTCATTAATGTCTTTTCTCGAAAGGTTTGGGTGTATTTGATGAAGGCCAAATCAAAAAGTTTTGAGAAATTTAAAGTTTGAAAGGTGCTAGTTAAGAACCAACTTGGTTTCAAGTTGAAGGTGCTTAATTATGATAATAAAGGCGAATTTGTATCTAAGGAGTTCCTCGAATTGGAAAATTACACACTTTTCCTGTAACACATCTATGTCGATTGATTCTTATTTAAGTGTTATGTCTATTATTTACGGCTAATCTGTTCAATCCTATGTGCACGTACGATACGTCTAACCTCCTTCGAGGTATAACTATTGTTTACGCCAAAATTGGTCACAAACCCCGAATGTCGTGAAAGCACCAGTGTATGAACACAAACCAGCAGTATATAATCATAGATCACAGATCTAGGTAATGTAGAGGATAAAAAGTGAAGAATAATGAACTTAAAACGGAAAGAAATAGACAGAGACACATGATTTATAGTGGTTCGGCTATCTCCGGCCTACGTCCACTCCAAAAGTTAATCTTTTATTGACTTTCCTCGCTGGTTACAATTGATTACACCAGATAACTATGATAAAATCCGAGTACAACAACAGTAATGGAGAGCAAAGTTGAATCGGGCAGAGTCTGGACGTTGGATAGCCAAAATATCCTTTTTCTATAGGCTCTGGGGTGTTATTTACAGGCGTTCCATGCAAATATCTCGCTCAAACTTCGGGAGACTCCTTCTGGCATGTGAGTGGGCCCACGCGATCGATCCCATGGAGTTTCGACTCGATCTGTGATCGATACGAACGTAATTTGTATCGATCAAGATTTTGTCCAACGGAGTCGAAACTTGGTGTGAACATTCTTTAGCATGTACGTAAGTACCTGTGAAAATTTCATAGCATTTGGACTTGTAGATCTCGAGTTATGATCGACACGAAATGGGGATTCTCGGTAGTTTGTTTGGTTTGCATCGATCAATTCGCATCGATACCTGTTCGTATCGATGACCTTCACGTGCGTGCTCGTGACGTGGCCTTATCCTCAGGGTATGATCCATTTTCCATGCCGTGTTGAACGTTTCTTCCCTTAAATCGTGCACATTCTTCGCTCGCATCCATGCTTCGTGCTCATTCGTATCCATCTGTCTGCATTGGTTTGCTCGTGTCCATCAACCTGTGCCTACTACTTCGTATCGATCACGTGACCTGATCGATACAAATTTGCATCGAGTCGAACAAAGTCGAGTCGAACAACCCCGCATCGAACAACATCGAGTCGAACAACATCGAGTCGAAAAGCATCGAGTAGAACAGCGTCGAGTCGAACAGCATCGAGTCGAACAAACCATTGCACGCTCACCTATCCAATCCGGGTCCACTGCCATCGTGTCGAAATCCATTTGGCCCTCCTATCTAATCGATACGAACGCGTTGTTCGTATCCATGCTCATCGATACGAACGCCTTGTTCGCATCCATCAATTATCTTGAGCAAATGAACTCCGTTTGACCTGAAATTTGAAACGTGGTCTCTCCTAGCCTTAATCATCATTCCCAATCGATCCCGCCTTGATCGGAGCTCGGCCAAATTTTGACGACATCGATCAAAGCCTTGTTTCCAATCGATTTCCAATCCTGATATCTGTCCTTTCTTGCCAATTTGATGATATTACAGCCTTGACCAAAGGGTGGGATAACATTTGCCCCCCAAAACATGCCTTGTGATAAGAAGGGGTGTTTTGAATAGTCCCGAATCCGATATCTAAAGTCCATAGCCATATCATCCTAGTGCATCGTCCTTGACTGCTCCGAGTCGATGTCTGATTCCAAATCCAGTAACTAAAGCTTTAGCTAATTCCATATCCATCCATAATCGACAGCCGAGTTCTAATCCATCCTTATCCAATAACCAATAACCAAATCCAAGACCTCTCCGGGTCGATATCCAAATCCGTAACCTCTCCGGGTTCTTGCCAAGCGCAATCCACACTTGACGACCGTGGTCCAGTATCCCTCGACACTGAGTAATACCATGGCTTAAGTCCTAAGCTGAATCATGGTCGCTCCGGACCCTTGTCGAGGATAGTCCATACTCGACGACCTGAAATAGTAATCGATAATATAGGGCCTAAGTCCTAAGCCGAATCCTGGTCGCTCCAAACCCTTGCCGAGCATAGTCTATACTCGACGACCTGAATAAGCCAATTCGCCACGTTCGGACGAAGAGACTTACCCCTTGCCAGGCATAATCCATAGCCGACGACCATTTATAAAAAACCATATGAGAACAATCATCCAAATGAAAGTCCAAACCAGAAAACGAACAAAACCAGGAGTTCAAACCAAACTCTGGAACCGAACCAAAAAAAGCAAATATCCAAACCAAAAGAAAAAGCAAATTTCGTAGACCATAGCGTCGCGGTTTATCATCATTCAGAGCATGCCTAGGGGCCATCTCCGTCCCCGTACATGAGTGAATGATTTGGCCGTTTGTTAATAGTTTGCTACTTATTTCGTATCATCCCTGTCAATTGATAACCAATTGACCATCATTCCTGGGCGCCGCGCCCTCGTTATTTGAGGTAGATGGTAGTCGCCCCGGCTCCACTGCCGCATTCCGAGCCCCGACATATTGTCGCAACTATCCATTCCTTACGTGTTCCTCAATTATGTCCTTTAGATGCCTGCAACTGTTGGTATCATGCCCGTCTAAATCGTGAAAAAGACAATGCATTCCTGATGCCCTTTCACGTTCTGAGGGCTCTCTCCTAGCCGGCCTTCGATAGGGAAGGCGATTTCGAGTTTCCATGAATATCCATTCCAATGTTTCGTTTAATCCTGTGTAAGTGGAAAACTTTGGTCCCCTCCATCGCTTTCTAGCTTTTCCTAATTTGTCATCCAGCTTCCTTTTTGCTTTATCTTTATCCGAGCCTCCGCTGGATGGCCCTCCATCCTCAGCTGCGTTCACCTCCTTTAACTTCATATCCGAGCATGCATCTTCCTGCCGAAGGAATCTCTCAGCTTCATGAAAGAATTCCCCGAGATCCATTGGTGGGTCCCGTATTAGAGATACTTTGAAATCTGAATCCTCTCTGACTCCTGATACCGCTTCCATTAAAACCATCGACAGATCCGGCCGATCCACCCAAGCAACCGCTGCATTGAGCCGAGTTAAGAAAGCTCTGAGTGATTCATCCATCCTTTGCTTTACTGATGTTAACGTCATCACGTTTTTCGGCCTTTTGATATGAACCCGAAATTGCTTCAGAAAACTGTCCACCAATTCTGTCCGTGTCCTGATAGATCCTTCCTCCAACTGTCTGAACCACATCGCAGCTATATCCGTTAAGTATAAAGGGAAACATCTGGCCATCACTTCCTCCGATTCCCCCAGCACTTCCATATGTCTTGTATATCTCATCAAGTGATCAGTCGGATCAGCTTTTCCATTGTATACTTCTACCGTAGGTAGCTTGAATTCTGGTAGATTCCGAGCCATTCTGATGTCACGAGTAAACGGAATCATGTTTACTCCTTCCAGATCTCTGTTCGTCAAACCTCCGCGCATGGTTCGCCTGATAATCTCAGCCAATCCTGCTTTGTCTGCCAATGGTTGCCCCCCCAAGTCCCCGAGGGAATTCTGGTACGTACTCCTCATCCCGTGCTCCTACATTCCTGCCAGCGTCTTATTGTGTAGTGTCAACTGGAATTCCTCCGTGAATCGGTCCATCGTTGCCAGGTGGCGTGCCCCCAAGCCTGGATCCGTCTAGGTTAGCAGTTGTGTGCTGATCAGGGGTTGTGCCCTGCGGAGCTGCTCCGTTAGATTGCCTGTATGGCCCTTCTACTCCAGCTCCGTGGATCTGAACTCCTGAAGCTCCAGCTGTTCCTCCTTGTCCAAACTGTCTGAGGAGGTTCTGCATCATCTCCTCCTGCCTTTTTAGGAACTCTTCATGCATAGCTCCCATCATCGTCTCCATCTCGTCTCTGGTGATGAAAGCTGAAGTTTGATTAGCCCCCAAGATGATGCCTCCTAGCTTCCTTCATGCTGACTTCTCTCGGCTCTTTGTCTTCTACATGATTGCCTTGTCATCGCTCTTAATCTGAATCCTTAAGCCTTCAGATCTGAACTCCAAATTTGGTACAGCGGGCGCTAGTCGTTCTCAGTGAAAGCGCCAAAGTGTTTGTGCCAAAATTGGTCACAAACCCCGAATGTCGTGAAAGCACCAGTGTACGAACACAAATCAGCAGTATATAATCACAGATCATAGATCTAAGTAATGTAGAGGATAAAAAGTGAAGAATAATGATCTTAAAACGGAAATAAATAGACAGAGACAGAAGATTTATAGTGGTTCGGCTATCTCCGGCCTACGTCCACTCCAAAAGTTAATCTTTTATTGACTTTCATCGCTGGTTACAATTGATTACAACAGATAACTATGATAAAATCCGAGTACAACAACAGTAATGGAGAGCAAAGTTGAATCGGGCAGAGTCTGGACGTCGGATAGCCAAAAGATCCTTTTTCTGTAGGCTCTGGGGTGCTATTTATAGGCGTTCCATGCAAATATCTCGCTCAAACTTTGGGTGACTCCTTCTGGCTCGTGAGTGGGCCCACGCGATCGATCCCATGGAGTTTTGACTCGATCTGTGATCGATACGAATGTAATTCGTATCGATCAAGATTTTTTCCAACGGAGTCGAAACTTGGTGTGAACATTCTTTAGCATGTACGTAAGTTCCTGTGAAAATTTCATAGCATTTGGACTTGTAGATCTCGAGTTATGATCGATACGAAATGGGGATTCTCGGTAGTTTATTTGGTTTGCATCGATTAATTCGCATCGATACCTGTTCGTATCGATGCCCTTCACGTGCGTGCTAGTGACGTGGCCTTATCCTCAGGGTATGATCCATTTTCCATGCCGTGTTGAACGTTTCTTCCCTCAAATCGTGCACATTCTTCGCTCGCATCCATGCTTCGTGTTCATTCGTATCCATCTGTCTGCATTGGTTTGCTCGTGTCCATCAACCTGTGCCCACTACTTTGTATCGATCACGTGACCTGATCGATACGAATTTGCATCAAGTCGAACAACGTCTAGTCGAACATCCCCGCATCGAATAGCATCGAGTCGAACAGCATCGAGTCGAAAAGCATCGAGTCGAACAGCATCGAGTCGAACAACATCGAGTCGAACAAACCATCGCACGCTCACCTATCCAATTCGGGTCCACTGCCATCGTGTCGAAATCCATTTGGCCCTCCTACCTGATCAATACGAACACGTTGTTCATATCCATGCCGATCGATACGAACGCCTTGTTCGCATCCATCAATTATCTTGAGCAAATGAACTCCGTTTGACCTGAAATTTGAAACGTAGTCTCTCCTAGCCTTAATCATCATTCCCAATCGATCCCGCCTTGATCGGAGCTCGGCCAAATTTTGACGACATCGATCAAAGCCTTGTTTCCAATCGATTTCCAATCCTGATATCCGTCCTTTCTTTCCAATTTGATGATATTCCAGCCTTGACCAAAGGGTGGTGTATATATATATATTCCTATATACATATATATCTAAATGGTGCACTGCCCAAAACCCCTGGCTATTGAATACTTCTTAAATAGGGAGGTGGCAGACCCAACGACCATTTAATACCTGAACCATGAAGCAGGCCCTCCTTAACATAATCGCTAGTCGGTCGGTTCTAGCTACAGAGACCGATGAACCCTGGATACAACTTTATAATATAATTACCGTATTACTAACTCATCTTGAAAACTCATCTAAGGATTAACTAGCCCACCTCTGACAACAAACAACTAACCAACTAAACTGAAGTCTTTGTGTATCCTATACGGATTCTACACTAGTAGAAAGAAAAATCTGCCAGGGCATAACCTGAGCCTTTTCCAATGACTACTCGGGAACGCTGGTGGTCATAGCCTATATGTTAGCCTTTCTACTAGATACCGGTCCAACAAAAATATCGACATAGCCCATCGACCTTCCACAGTAGACATCCCGTTTAGACTAACCTAATGTAAATTAAGGAAAATGCCTCTTTCAGTTACTTAATACCTCTTATTAGAAATGGAGCAGACCCGATTTCCTTAAAAGTACTGGGTCATTAATACTTCAAATCCGAGGAGAACCCTTGGTTTATTTACTCCTACCTACTCGCAATGCATATCTCTTTCCCATGGGTTCTACGGTTGAAGATGTCCCACTTTAGTATTAAGTATACATAACTACTTGTAGCCTCTAGGTAAATGGCAGACTTCTGTTGTGTAACTCTATTGACCTCATATCCTAACCTATTAAACCAAACTAATTATCCTTGACCTAAATATTGGACTAGGTCCACTAATTCACGTTTATCCTAAACATATAATTACGGCTTTAAATTTCCCACTATGAAAATTATATTGCCTCATAGTATTTACTTCCTATCTCATTCGCTTCTTTCTTATATTCCATAAATGTCAATTGTGCGTAATAAATGGCCATTGTTATCCTATTTGGACAATTTCTAATAACATTATTTATTCGTTCTAGTTCAACCTATTATGCATATTTCTTTTCCCCATAAATGTCATATTAAAACCTTTAACCAGTCTTATTAGACATATTTATTTCCCTATTTAATTCTGTAACTCCCTTTTAAATGTACATTTTTGCCTTATTAATTTTGGAGTTACTGTCTCTTTCCATCCACACCTCCTAATTTATTATGCTATTTATAACGTAACGTCCCAATTATAACTAATGCGAGTATTGACGTATATTACACTATATAAGTATATTTTTATTTTTAATGGTAAGCACGGTTAGATTTATATATATATATATATATATACCTATTTCTAATTATCAATCCCTAAACCAGAATATTCATTTCCACGTTTTAATTAATCAGAGATATCCTTCCAAAAGGGATTACCGTTATAACTTTTCATAAATTAACTAAAAGTGAGAACTTTACTTCATTTGAAATTACAAAGAATTACCTCTTTCCTTTTATCGAAATAGACAGTGCAAACTACGGGGATGAACATCCATACTTTACAAATGTCATTCATATTAGGTATATTATTCATTATTTCCTACGATGCACTTTTTATACATTTGTGGGATTAGAAAATTTATGGAAATTATACGAAAATAGATACAATTGAATTATACCATGCTCCCAATAAATTAAAACATTGAAACTCACATTCCAAGTCAAATTAGAGCAATCTAAACTAATACTAAGATTTCACAACCCAAATACAAATCTAGAATAAACTTTACAAGTTATCAACATTCAACTTTAACAAATTTAAGGACTGATTTTTAAATTTCCAGATTAGGATGTAAATAACATGTCTATTCCATTTACCTAATTTACAAAATATGTAGGCAATATTAATATACATTTACTTTAACCCTACAACTCATCGGATCTTATATAAACATAATAACTAAATAAAATTCAACAAAATAAATTTCAATGTTATAAATAAATTGTATAATTTTTCACTCAACTTTCTAGCTTTTCAAGTCTCCCAATTCTGAATTCATTCCTTTACTTGACTCCTTTTTCATTCTAATCCAAAAGAATATGTATAACAAGTTATATACATACTGTTTGAATTAATCTAAGAAGAGATTTAGGGTTAAAGGGAATATAGATTTTTAATAATGAAATTTATCTTATTTTGTAGTATTGATTCGCTGCTTCTATTCTTCTCTTTTATTTTATGCCCTTTTCTGATTACATACACAATAATACAATATTTTATTATCAATAGAAATAGTGGAGAAGAGAAAATGATAGAGCTCTGATGCTTTGATCAGAAAATAAGAAAAGAGAAGTGAGGGGTTAGGCTTGTATTTATTGATGCTTAAATCAATCGATACCGTTAGATTAAAATAATTAAATCTAAACCGTTTGGGCAAGGTTCAAACCTAGCCTCCACTTCAGGACCGGTCGACCATTCCTATATAGGCTGTCGACCGCTAGCGGTCGATCGACCGAAAGAGGGGGTCGACCGATGGGGTCTCGCATTTAATTTTATTTTTTCCTTTTTCGTTTTTTAAATTATTTTCTTTTTGAAAACTTCAAACGTAAACAACTCTGTCATTTGAGCTCTGGTCATCAAACTTCAAATATGAAAGTTGCTCGAAAAATCACCGTGAACAAAATGATGTAGGTTTCGTGGCCAAATTTTGACATTTCCTCAATTTCCATTTTGAAGCCTGGTTAATTATTTATTAATTAATGTTAATTTTACAAGATGTTACATTCTCCCCTCCTTAATAGAATTTCTTCGCTGAAATTCCCTAAGGGTTGAATCATGTAACATAGCACGCAATTAATCTAAGCTATCCAACCAATTAGTGTACAGCCAATTTTGCAACCAAATGTGTACAAATGCACGATCTATCACAACATATACGATATGCATACTGAAAAATTATACATTGACACCTCTATATGAATGCATTCTTTAATTTTTTTTGAGAATATGATGCAA
Source organism: Allium fistulosum (assembly GCA_030737815.1). NCBI lineage: Eukaryota > Viridiplantae > Streptophyta > Magnoliopsida > Asparagales > Amaryllidaceae > Allium > Allium fistulosum. The sequence goes on from CM060903.1 coordinate 859,158,558, forward strand.
ACAAACTATACATATTGGCAGTTCTATATGTATGCAAGTTTTCAAAATAAAAATATTTTTTACACAATAATTTCCACACTCCTACATGTAGGAATATGGTTCAACCAATTTTGCATCCAACCCCTACCATCCAAAACCTAGCACATAATTTATAACATCCAAAAATTTGGATAATCCAGTTTTCCAAGATCTATACTCCTATACCGAAAAAGGAATTTAAATGGATATTTTCACATTTCCATCCTTCTTTCGGATACCTATCCTGCTGTACTTTGGAAACTTATCTTTTGCCCCCAATTTTTCCAAGTAAAATTCACATAAGGAGGTTTATTTTTGGATGTTAAAATGGAACTATCCTAAACGCATGTTTCGTTTCAATATGAATAAGGTATGGAAATAGAAATTCCAAAGCTAAAACAATATTTTACTTGTTATTATCAATGTTTAGTATACTATCACCATTGTCAGACAGTAAAATTTATATTTACTAACATGTCGACCTTCCCTACGCTAAGCATGTGGCACTAGAGAATTGGAATTTTTCATTTTTCGTCAAAAATCATTTTCTCCCTTTCAATCAAACTTGCAAAATAGTTTGAAAAATCGAATTCCAAAAAGCATTTAAGCACCAATTTTTTTAACACCACTTGAAAAAAATCTTCTAAGAGCATTTGAACCCAACTTCTCAAAATCATTTCAACAAAAAATTTCAAACGCATTCGAACATAATTTAAAACATTTTCCGCTCCATTCTTAGAAACAAATCAAGCCGCATCTTAACGTAATCGGGATTCAGTCAATGAGTTAACGCATATGATTGACATTAGCATTATGCAGTTAATCCTAGATTTGGGAAACCTTTCCTTTTACTCTAAAACAACCAATAAGCATGATTATAAATTTTAGCATTTAAGGCATAGGGATAATGTTCCGTGATTATGCAACAACCCTTCCCTGTCCTCCACTTGCTAAAATTTATTTTTTCTAAAATTCTAAAGTTTTGAGATCTAAGCATTCTAGCTGCTAATTTAATTTTCTAACCTATTTCTTAAAATTTTAGTTTTTACTTCGTTTTATCCCTAGTTAAATGTCCTTATGAGATTTCATTGTTTACATTGTCTCCCAATATATATATATATATATATATATATATATATATATAGACACACACACATGTACATATACATACACACACATACTTATACATACATACATACATACATACATATATATATATGTGTGTGTGTGTGTGTCGGTCTAAGGTCATCAAGAAAATCAACACAATGGTAAAATAAGAACATATCTCATATTATATCATACACTTCAATAACCGAAGGAAGACAACTAGCGATTACAACCTAAATAACCTGAAAGAAAATGATTGTTGGAAGATACCCTTCAACATCAACTAGTGTTAATGATGTTATGGTCCTCACTTCTTTCTCAATTAAGATGGACATTTCTAGAATTCCATTCTGCTATAATTTACATGTCTTAACTTACCTCCTTGGCTCCCAATAAATAAGGTCCATCCATTAGTTTAATTATTACACCCGATTGTAGGATAAATTTTTCATTCCCACATTGTAGTGGGTATGAAATATAAACTATGCACATTTAGAATAACTCATCAAAAAATTGGCTTAGTGGAATAACTTTCCTACCATTTATCTTGTCTTCTATAACCTTGAGTCAACCAACATCATTTATGCATGTTTTCCATCTTATTACCCTCTTCTCCCAACATATTATTATCTTCTTCCAATCAAAATCCCTTGATAGTATTCTCAAACTTTAGTATTTACTTTCCTTAACCTTGATCTTTCATGCGAGTATACACTAGGACTTGAAATAATGTACTTCGATATCATTCTCCACTCCTTTGCGGGTTATTCTTATGCTTCCACCATCTTTAATAAAATATTCCTAGGTTCGTACCACTATTCCTTATATTTAATGGGGATTCCTTGTTGCTACCCTGCGAGCATCCATAGCTATTTTATTCATAGCCTAAACCTTTACCCTGTCTTACCTAAGCAGCCATCCCTATCTACTCCATATGATGTTGGTTTAGGTTTCATCACTCTTTATAAAACTAAAACTTTGCAATCGTTTAGTACATAATCCAAAAACCTTTATCTTTGAAAATATAAACTTATAGAAATATTTTTATCAAATTCAAAAATTGCTTTGTTTCCAAAAAGGAGCCATTAAAAACTTGCCTTTTAAAAGACTTTCTACGACAAAGGTTTACTTCTTTAAAAGTTGTATTTTTAAATTCAAAACATTTATTTACGTTCAAAAACTCAATTTCCATACTAAGCTATTTCTTTATCAAAAACATCTTTAAACAATGAAAACTGGAGTAGAAACAAATAACTTCAATTCTAATATCTTTCTACTACTCATGCTATTTCCATTTTCACCCATCGTAGACATTTTAATAGAATATCAAGGGGACTTTCAGAAGATATGTGCAATTTCTGCATCTATCTAAGCACCTATCTAAAATATATATGCAAGTGCTACACATTTCTATGGAATTTATTCACTTTTCCTATCTTATTCCTATTGCGTTTCTTCTATATTATTCCTAATTAGATTACTAACCCTATTAAAATCCTTAATGCTATTTCTATCTTAATTTGGTAATGACTTATTGCCGTGCATTCGCTTCCTGGTTTAGTCAATGGGATTTTTTTTATTAACATGAAAAGAGATATATATAAATTCGCTTCAGTCATTATTCTCCAGATTTCCTTATATGGAAATGTTCATCCTACCATCTTTATCAGGCATTCTTACCCTCCTACTCTTATTAACCCATTTCAATCAAGTACCAATTCTACTTATCAACCCCTCAAAAAAAATTCAAAAAAAAAAGAAACTTCCAAATTTACAAAAATAGGAACAATCATGGAGCCAAACCTATGCTCTATTTTCCGTTAAAATAAAAAATTACTTTATCAGAAACTATTAAATCTAACCAATTTTAAATAAAGAATTTCATAATTTCTATGCTTTTCAAAACAATTTCTCAATAAATCCTTTGAATAACCCATTCAAAACATTTCAACGAATATTCAAAAATTTTGTTTCAAATTCTTTTACATGGCTCATACTCGAAATAGACTTTTCTTCTTTCTACACACCTTCATAAAAATCTGGTTTATTATCTTGTGTTGGTTAATGTACACCTTCTTATAGGAACTACCTCACTCCTATCAAATCTTACCTCTGAATGCTTCCAACGTATAGTTTCTTACTTTCCATGTGTCTAGATGAGATGCACATCTTCAATCGGCAATCCGTTGAAATCGACGATCATAAGACTATGAAACTTTCCAACAAAGGAGTCAAGTACCATCCAGCCTCGAGGATCTGTAATATCTTGTAAATTTACATTAATAATTTAATAATTAATTAGGCTCCAAAAATGAAATTTGAGAAAACAATGAAATTTGACCATGAAACTTACACCATTGCATTCGTGGGAGTTTTCTGTGCAAGTTACATATTTGGAGTTTCGCGATCAGAGTTCAACCGAAGAAATTACGGACGTTTAAAGATATCAGAACAGAAATAATTAAATAATAAAATATGGTAATAAATATATCTTTAAACCAGGACCCTACCGATAGACCCCTGCTTTAGGGCAGTCAACCTCTAGCGGTCAACTGTTCATATGGAAGTGGTCAACTGGTCGAGGCATTTCGAATGTGGTTTAAACCTCAACCAACGGCCCAGATTTAATAATTTAATCTAATGGATACGACTGATTCGAGAGCCTATAAATACAGGCGTAACTCCTCTCTTCTCTTCTCATATTCTTTGATCAAGGATAGCGAAGCTTGACCATTTCCTCTTCTTCAATATTTCTCCTAACTTTAAAATGATTTGTATTTATACAAATTAGAGAAGAGCAAGAAATAAATAGAAGAAGAGAAAGTGTGGATTAGCGTTGTGCAATGAAAAGATAAATTTCAATATTATAAATCTGTATCTCCTTTTTTTTTTCAAATCTCTTCTCAGATCTGTAATTCTAAAGGTATATATATATCCTTTTATACATATTTCTCGGGATTAAAAAGAAAATGGAGTTGATTCAAGGAATCCAATTCAGATCTGGGGATTTGAAAAGCTTTTAAAGGTAAGTTGAAAATTATGTAATTTACTTATAACATTGGAATTTATTTCGTTGAAATTTTATTTGATGTTTATGCCTAAATAAGATCTAAAGAGTTATAGCTTGAATTAAGCACATAAAACACCACCTACATGTTCTGTAAATTAATAAGAATGTTGTTTACACCTAGATCTGAAACTCAGCCCCCAAGTTATTGAAAGTGGAATATGGAGAAAATGTAGAGGCTGTTCTAGATCTACGGTTGGGTTGTAGAAATATTAGTATAATTTAGATTTGTTTCGATTCTATTAGAATATGAATTTTGTATTTTAATTTGTTGAATGTATTGTTCATTTAACCTCCATGAATTTTTTTAATATCTTAATTCATAGAAAAAGTGCAACGTTTGATTTGATAAGGAATATACATCAAAAGAAGAAAGAGATGTGTAAAGTATGAATTTCCTTTCCGTAGTTAATCATGTCTATTTCAATAAAGAGGAAATAAATGATTCCTTGTAATTTGAAACTAAGCAAATCTCTTAAGTTAGGTTAATTTATAGAAGGTTATAGCGGAAAACCTTTTTTGGAAGGATAATTTTAACAGATTAAAATATAAAATGAAACACCCTAGTTAAGTTTTAATAACTAGAAATGTGATAATAATTTTATAAACATATATACCCATGCAAAAACATTAAAAAATAAAAATATGATTAATACAACATATGATGTGTTAATGTTTGCATTAAATGTAAATTGAACGTTAAAATAGATCGTGTAATAAATGGTAAAACTAGGAAGTAAAGATGGAAGGATTGTAACTCCAAAAATGAATAGGCAATAAATGTGCAATAAATTGAGGGTAAAAGAATTTAAATATGTTCTAAAAGAGTAAATTATGTAACCTTAAATATGCAAATAGGAATTGGTGGGCTTTGTCCAATAATAAAGCTTATTTAACGACCCGCCCTTTTGGACGGTTTAAATTGACAATAAACCACACATGTCGAACTCAAACGATTCAATAGGGAGAATTGTTATGAGGTAAATAAGAAAACGAAGAGAAAAGAATGAAAAACAAAGAATCTAACAGCGGAATGACAAAATATAATAATCAAATAAACGGTTCATTAAGCTGTTTACAAATAACATTTGATTATACTTTTACAATACAAATCAGAGTTACACATACAGCAGGAATAATAAATAATGTAGTGGGACAACATGATGCAGTGGATTACAATAAATAGTAATAGTATACTAAATCTTCATCTCCGTCCTCCAGAGATAGTCTTCAATGCTGAAAAACTCAAGCTGACCCGAGCATAATGAAAAGACAAAACACTTGAGTCAGAACTAAAAGATCTTATGTAAGTTAAATCAACAGTGAATAAATATGAGTGTAACGACTTCATAGATGTTTACGGGATTTTACATCTCCTATCCAGTGTATAACGTGTGTAACGACCCTGAATTTTTGACATTTGAAATGTGAATATTTAATTGATTTTAAATATTTGAATGTTAGTTTAATTTGAATTTCAAATATCAGAGTTTGTTTTGGTAATTAAATTAGTAAATTTAATTGTTAAAATTTGAGTAAAATTTTGAATTTGGAGTTTTAAGCTGATTAAAAATATTTTCAAGGCTTAGAAAATTCATATTTATGATACTGAAGGTAATAAAAGCTTCAAAATTGAATTTGAAACTGTTTTTCTCAGTTTTTGAAATTTTATCGTTTAAATTGAATTTAAAAATAGCGTTCCGGGGCGTAGTCTCGGAATTCGACGAAACCAGTTCCATTTGATCCGTAATATTGTATTATTATCGTATTTTAATTTTCGTAATGATTGGAGTTGTTGTGTGAGCGTACGATATATAAACGCGCTGAAATTAAATTGAAAATTCAATATAATAACTGGTCCAAAAAGCTATCTTTTCCATACGATCGAATTTGGACTCGGAACCTTTTCCATTGCGTTAGGAATAGGCGTATAACATTATAAACGCCGAGCGGCACGCCTCGATTGGATACCAAAATTTTGAGTTGCATTTATGGAGACAATTTGAATTTAAATTAAAATATATTTAAATATCTAAAGTCAATAGCTGAGATTCCTTTCAACTCAGCCATCCTACTCCTGAGCAAGTCGACCTACTCTCTGCTTAATCACGTTCTCTTGTCTCCCTCATTACTTTCAAAAAGAAAGAAAAAATGCTCAGCGATCATTTTAAAAACATGGCTGAACGAAGAAAATAAATCAATAGCCTCTGATAGAAATCACGAAAATCATTTCCCAAATCAAAATAGAAATTAACCGCTCTCGTTCATTTTAAAATCGAGAAATCTCGTTCAAATCAAATCAAATCCAGTTTTCCCCTTTTTCCCTCCTAATCAAATTCATCTCCACGACTTGCCTAAGGAGATCGAACTTCTGAAGCTCGTGTGCGCGTAGGAGGCTGGGGATTCGCGAAGAACGGCGAGGCGCGTGGGCAAGCGTTGGCGTTGACGAGGCCGAAGTCGAGTAGTAGGTTCGTGGGGTCTCGCGTGATACTGGTGAGGGAAGTAAGCGAAGGTTGCGACTGCGACTTAGGGTGGCTCGAGTGGATCTCGACCGTGGAGGCGAGTGTTCTCGCGCCCAAAGATGAGGTGAAGGCAGTCGAGACTAGGAGAGGGGAACGACGCGATGGACTGGAAGCTTGGGCTCGTCACGTCGACGACAAGGAAGGGAAAGCGAGGAGGCCGCAATGGGTTCGTTGGTCAGGCATCCTGCGATCGCAGTTGGTCAATTTTGTTTTCGATTCAAATTGAGGTAATTTGATTTTAATTCCTTTTTATTTAAATCATAGAATTTTATGGTTTCAATTGACAAAGATTTAGCAGTATTGGGAATTTCTGTCTTGTATTTATAAAAAATGTTGTCAACAGTATGATAATAATATATATATATATATATATATATGTTTACTGTAAGGCAAAATGAATATGTAATTTCAATGAAGTTATATACTGTTTTTATATATTCATGTTTAAATGGAAACTTTGTTTATATATAAAGAAAAAAAATATAACTCTGTATTAAATTTTACAGTAAGATATTTCCTTGATTTAAATTTATATATATATATGGGAATAGGTATACAATAAAAATATATAAATGAATATAAACTGTAAAATAGAAAATAATATATATATATATATAAGATTTAGAAAATAGAAATTTTTAAATGATAATTTAGATTATTATAGGCATATATATTTATATAGTTTGGAATCTATACAGACCATTTTCATATGTATATGTGTTTTCAGAAATAAAGATAAGGATAACTATACATATATATATATTTAACTTATTAGTTAATTTTTAAAATAATAGGTTGTGGAGATTAATTTGTTTTATCAACTTATTTGATTATTTTAACTACTAAAAGATTTTTTAAGAAAATTTATCACTTTTTAAAATAAATTCCTTTATCTCTTCAAACCATTTAAAATTCCATTTTTTATAAATTCTTCAACTTTCGAATAATACTATTCAAAATCCATGTATAAAAATCTTTTCCCATATTTTAGAAGTAATTCAATAAGATTTTGAAAATCAACTCTTTGCTTTTAAAATTCCTTCTTTTAAATTCACCTAATTCTTTCAAAAGAATTTACTTAAAATTTCCAACTTTAATTTCAAAAATCCAATTTATTTATTTCTGGTATCCAACGATACCAAAAATACATTCGGCTAAATTTTAGCCTTCCACAAATTCAATCACAAATATAATCATACACATATTATCAATAAATCATCACACAGCATATGAAAACAAATTCATATAATTTGAGGAATCCAGTTGGATCCCTCCAACCTGTTGCCCTGCATCCACAGATGTTAGCACAATACCAATTCCCCTTCGAGGTGGAATATCGCGGTATATGGGATTTATAAAAAATATCATCCGCTATTATGCGGCGCATAGGGTCTCATCCGCTATATAATGCGGGAAAATCAATCACCAATATATATATATATATATTCCAATATATATATATATATATATATTGCTATATACTACTATATATACTATCACAATCAAACAGGCAATCAATCAATAACTGAAATTTCCAATTTTCAATTTGATTGAGAAGATCTCATCTTTGCTTTTATTTTGCAATCCATTTTCAACTCTTTTCCATTTTCAGCTTATTTCTTGACTTTTAGACCTTGAATAAGCAATTTACAATTTATTAATATTTGTGATAATCGGATAAATAAATTTCCAGTTGATGAATTTAATTAACAGCGATTAAATTTTCGTAAAAAATCTTTTAGTAGTTAAAATAATCAAATAAGTTGATAAAACAAATTAATCTCCACAACCTATTATTTTAAAAATTAACTAATAAGTTAAATATATATATGTATAGTTATCCTTATCTTTATTTCTGAAAACACATATACATATGAAAATGGTCTATATAGATTCCAAACTATATAAATATATATGCCTATAATAATCTAAATTATCATTTAAAAATTTCTATTTTCTAAATCTTATCTATATATATATTATTTTCTGTTTTACAGTTTATATTCATTTATATATTTTTACTGTATACATATTCCCATATATATATATAAATTTAAATCAAGGAAATATCTTACTGTAAAATTTAATACAGAGTTATATTTTTTTATATTTTTCTTTCTTTATATATAAACAAAGTTTCCATTTAAACATGAATATATAAAAACAGTATATAACTTCATTGAAATTACAGAATCATTTTGCCTTACAGTAAACATATATATATTATTATCATACTGTTGACTACATTTTTTATAAATACAAGACAGAAATTCCCAATACTGCTAAATCTTTGTCAATTGAAACCATAAAATTCTATGATTTAAATAAAAAGGAATTAAAATCAAATTACCTCAATTGAATCGAAAACAAAATCGACCAGCTACAATCGCAAGATGCCTGACCAACGAACCCATTGCGGTCTCCTCGCTTTCCCTTCCTTGTCGTCGACGTGACGAGCCCAAGCTTCCAGTCCATCGCGTCGTTCCCCTCTCCTAGTCTCGATTGCCTTCACCTCATCTTTGGGCACGAGAACACTCGCCTCCACGGTCGAGATCCACTCGAACCACCCTAAGTCGCAGTCGCGACCTTCGCTTACTTCCCTCACCAGTATCACGCGAGACCCCATGAACCTACTACTCGACTTCGGCCTCGTCAACGCCAACGCTTGCCCATGCGCCTCGCCGTTCTTCGCGAATCCCCAGCCTCCTACGCGCACACGAGCTTCAGAAGTTCGATCTCCTCAGGAAAGTCGTGGAGATGAATTTGATTAGGAGGGAAAAAGAGGGGAAAACTGGATTTGATTTGATTTGAACGAGATTTCTCGATTTTAAAATGAACGAGAGCGGTTAATTTATATTTTGATTTGGGAAATGATTTTCGTGATTTCTATTAGAGGCCATTGATTTATTTTCTTCGTTCAGCCTTGTTTTTAAAATGATCGCTGAGCATTTTTTCTTTCTTTTTGAAAGTAACGAGGGAGACAAGAGAACGTGATTAAGCATAGAGTAGGTCGACTTGCTCAGGAGTAGGATGGCTGAGTTGAAAGGAATCTCAGCTATTGACTTTAGATATTTAAATATATTTTAATTTAAATTCAAATTGTCTCCATAAATGCAACTCAAAATTTTGACATCCAATCGAGGCGTGCCGCTAGGCGTTTATAATGTTATACGCCTATTCCGAACACAATGGAAAAGGTTCCGAGTCCAAATTCGATCGTATGGAAAAGATAGCTTTTTGGACCAGTTATTATATTGAATTTTCAATTTAATTTCAGCGCGTTTATATATCGTACGCTCACACAACAACTCCAATCATTACGAAAATTAAAATCCGATAATAATACAATATTACGGATCAAATGGAACTGGTTTCGTCGAATTCCGAGACTGCGCCCCGGAACGCTATTTTTAAATTCAATTTAAACGATAAAATTTCAAAAACTGAGAAAAACAGTTTCAAATTCAATTCTGAAGCTTTAATTACCTTCAGTATCATAAATATGAATTTTCTAAGCCTTGAAAATATTTTTAATCAGCTTAAAACTCCAAATTCAAAATTTTACTCAAATTTTAACAATTAAATTTACTAATTTAATTACCAAAACAAACTCTGATATTTGAAATTAAAATTAAACTAACATTCAAATATTTAAAATCAATTAAATATTCACATTTCAAATGTCAAAAATTTAGGGTCTTTACAATCTTCCCCTCTTAAAAGAATTTCGTCCCGAAATTACAAATCAAGAAGAATGCTTCAATACCCATTTATCATTTTCCCAAAACCAAACAATTTTATCAAATTTTCAAAACAAATCTTTTTATTAAAGATTCGTTATCACTTCAGCTAACTTTCCACACTTTTATAGTTTTCAAACAACTTTATTTAGCTTCACAATTCAAATTTAAATTTAAATTCAAATTGATAATTATCCCAAATTTCCCAAAAAATTTCTAACTCTCTAAATTTCCGAGAAATTTCGCCAGCGTCTCCTTTGTGCAGCTAGCTCGGTACTACTACAAAATGTCCATAAGGACTCCCAAATTCCAATAGAAAACAAAATGCCAAGTGGAAAAATCAGAAACTCAACAAATTTCATACCGAAATTCAAATACATACCTTTTGTTGAGAAATTCAAATTATCTTCAAAATCAAAAATCCAACTTCCATTTTCCTATAGCCTTTATAATCCCTATTTACTTAACAACAATGTACAAATTTACCTATTGGATTGCAAATACCCATTTACTTAAGAATTTCCTCAATTCATTTCTTAAGTTCAATATAATTATTTCTTATATTCATTTTTACTACTTCACTACTAAAGTTTATATTCAAATTGAATTCCTCTTCCACATAAAATCAATTTGCTTCAACAACAAAGTTATATATTCATTTCCATTCAACTTTGCATTTTTTTTAATTCCATTTGAATTCAATTTACAATTTCAATTCTATTTGAATTCATTTTATCTTCAAAAACTAAAATTTCACTTTTCTAGTTTAATTTCTACGTTTCCATTACAATTTGCAAATCAATTTTCCATTAACAAAAATTTTCCAAATTTTTCCAACTCCCAAAATTTTCGGAAAATTTTGGCGGAGTCTCCTTTGTACGGAGGAGCTTTTGCAATATGACAAAAGATATAAATATATATACACCGATCCACTCGGTCGGAAAAGCAAAAACAGTTCATATTTCCTATTTTGTATTGCGTAGGCGTACCTTTTTTAGCATTTTTAAGCAAAGCAGTTTATTTTTAAGCATTTCGCGAAATCAAAATGCAGCCAAACAGCTTCCAAAAACCTACACTTACTTAATTTAAACACGTAAGTGACACATATAGGAAATCTATTAACATTTCACTTATTTCAATAGCAAATACATAGTTCATAAGTAATACATTCAAAATAAATTCCATTAGCAATTTATAAGGTTTCAATACAAATTTAAATTGCTTACAACTATATCACACATCGTTTTTATTCAGTTCAATAGTTTACAATTCATTTTCTTCCATTCAATTCATTTTTTAAACGGAACAAACTCATAACTATTTTAAATTTCAAATTTCCATATTCAATTCGTCCTGAATTTACTTAATTAATAACAAGGAAATTTTCAATTTATTTTTCTAATACTTACTTGAATTTATATACAAATTCAAACCATTTTATTCAGCTCACAACTCAACTTTAATTTAACTAATTCAACTTCCAATTCATTTTTTTATGAATTAATAAATTATCAAGTTAATTTACTTGAATTCAATCCATTTTATTTTATTTATCCAAGTTTGGATTTTTCCTTTAACTTGATTCAATTCAAATCTCATTTCATTTTTAATTCCAATTCATTTATTTACAAATGTAAACTCATTTTCACATTCACATATTCATTCCTTTTCAATTTGAATCTTATTCCAATCAAATTTTCAAATATTTTATAAGTCATCAAACTTATTTACATTCCATAACATTTTAAAGAATTTCCAGAGTCTTTAAAACAATTACTCACATTTCAAAACTAACTTTGAAATTTCAATCCAAATTCTTTAATTCGCATTGCAAATATTACTCTGGCACTTTATTTCATTTTATAAACTCATTTATAAATTCACATTACCGATTTCATTCCATTTATGAATTTTTTCAAATATCTTCCTGGAATTCTATTTCCAATCATAAATCTCATTACAATTTATATTTACAAATCTCATTCATATATGAATTCATTTCCTTATCTTTCAATTCAGATTTATAAATTTCATTTGTTAAATGAATTTATCTCCAAATCTTTGGTTAAACCATTATTTCTTATTCAATTTCCATATAATAATGATAATAATTCAATATTATCACTTCCTAACAACCAAGCATCCATATACAATAATAATTCATAGAAAATGATTTCTTCTCTACACAAAATATTTTTGGGTAAAATTATTTCATTTACCCTATTTAAAACAATACTGTGTCAGTTTATCTTGTTTAAGAGTTTAGAAACCCCTATCGATTACAGTTGGCCAGACTGCACCGACTAGAATCTATAAACAATCAACCGATAAGTCAACACAATACAAAACAAATTTTGTATTCACTAACAAATACGCGCTCATATCTATTATTACACTCACACTCATTCTAGAGTACTACTGACTCTATCTCTAATGAGTAACACAAAACAGAGCCAGGGTTATCGCTTAACCGGCTGCTCTGATACCACATGTAACGATTGCGATCTTTCGACGCTCGAAAGTCGACATTAATACGTCCACTGTATCAAATGCCGTGAAATCCAATGCCGGAAAACCGAATCATTAGGGTTAAAAAGAAGAGGTAGAAAAAGACAGAAGAAAAAGAGAACAGAAAAACAGAAACAGAAACAATATCAGATTCTCACATTCGCAGCGGAACAATATACAATAGATAATCACTAGCCTTTTAAAACAAAGAACTATATCAGTTTATACAATACAACAATGAAAGTCAATATACAACTCAATACAACAATGGACAGTTATATACACTTGTCCCCATACAGAATACACAGCGGAATAAATAAACAAGTACGGGTGTACGTCTCGCCATCCAGCTTGCTTCCAAAGCTCCAGAATATCCTGATAACATAACTCTAGGCTGCCCGTGTGGAAAATTATGGGCACCCAGAGTTTGGAAAGGAAACAATAAACTCCGAGTCAGTCATGGTGACTGGTGTGAGATCGTAAAATAGCTATTTTCACAAAGAAAATAAAATTAATTCGCAATGCTTTTGAAAAATGAAACTACCATAAGACCTCCGCCACACACACAATGCAAACGCAGAATTGGAAGAGATTTCTTCTTATGATAGTCAAAGATGCTTACTACGCAAAACCATTGGATTATTATTATTAATGTCTAGTGTGGAAAACATTTCGAAAGTATAATATAAATCTTAGCCAGCATAGACATTTCGAACTATGCCTACTATAACTACCATTTAAACAGTGGGGCGCCACCATAAGTAAATGGCAGGTTCTACAACTAAAACCGTACAAGGTTCGTATTGGGAATTGGATTTCCAACAAATGGTCAGGCTAAGGAACTTCCTACTGCCACATGGGTACGCCTCTGGATGGACGTCCCGAGAAACTAACCTGGCTCTCTACCAACACATGGTCGGGTTACCTCTGGGAATAGGTAACTACTACACGAATATGCCCCCCCCGGTCCTTTGGGACCTTTATCCGAGGCGCCTCGATCACAAAGCAACAACCACAAAGAATGAGATTGGAGCAACCACATAGGTTAAATACCAGGGCTCTATACCTGATACCACCCTTTTCCAGAAGGAAATGACATACCCTAAAGGGCGGGACCCTCATAACCTTGCCGCATCATTCCTGTTTCGACTTTTAGTTGGAAATCCAATTCCCAATACGAACCTTGTACGATTTTAGTTGTAGAACCTGCCATTTACTTATGGTGGCACCCCACTGTTTAGATGGTAGATATAGTAGGCATAGTTCGAAATGTCTATGCTGGCTAAGATTTACATTATACTTTCGAAATGTTTTCCACACTAGACATTAATAATAATAATCCAATGGTTTTTCATTGTAAGCATCTTTGACTATCATAAGAAGAAATCTCCTCCAATTCTGCATTTGCATTGTGTGTGTGGCGGGAGGTCTTATGGTAGTTTCATTTTTCAAAAGCATTGCGAATTAATTTTATTTTCTTTATGAAAATAGCTGTTTTACGATCTCACACCAGTCACCATGACTGACTCCGAGTTTATTGTTTCCTTTCTCAACTCTGGGTGCCCATAATTTTCCACACGGGCAGCCTAGAGTTATGTTATCAGGATATTCTGGAGCTTTGGAAGCAAGCTGGATGGCGAGACGTACACCCGTACTTGTTTATTTATTCCGCTGTGTATTCTGTATGGGGACAAGTGTATATAACTGTCCATTGTTGTATTGAGTTGTATATTGACTTTCATTGTTGTATTGTATAAACTGATATAGTTCTTTGTTTTAAAAGGCTAGTGATTATCTATTGTATATTGTTCCGCTGCGAATGTGAGATTCTGATATTGTTTCTGTTTCTGTTTTTCTGTTCTCCTTTTCTTCTGTCTTCTTCTACCTCTTCTTTTTAAGCCTAATTATTCGGTTTTCCGGCATTGGATTTCATGGCATTTGATACAGTGGACGTATTAATGTCGACTTTCGAGCGTCGAAAGATCGAAATCGTTACAACGTGCGTGCAATAACTTGAGAGATGTTCGGGATTTCCATCTCCTAAGGGTCCGTTAAACTATTTACTATATAGTAATATACGCTATTATAATATGTCTATAGTAAAGTAAAGTATTAAAATAGTGTTAAGGCATTACCCATATCCCCCTTAACACATTTTATATAAATGTCATAGTCTATACAGTACCGTAATTCCTCCGTAAACTGGAGGGCTATCTGAGGGCACTCCATAGTGTATGACACAAACCAAACTCGTAGTGGGCGCGATAAGGCATATGACAAGGCATGCGAGGCAATGCCCAGGGTTGGATACTACCATTTTGCGGATCCAGACTGGTGGAAACGCATAGCAGCTACTATTGCCCACCTCGAAACACACTCCCATAATCAAATCGAAGGTGGCCACCAAATCGGTCACAAAGTAACATATATGGTATCGAAGAAGCATGTCCGATCGGAGGAGTGACCTCACTTGGCTCGGCGTGGCTCCTGTTTTAGTCATATCAAGTTGACCCGAGGGGGTCAAGGCTGCGTTCATACCTCATACACTACCGTTCACCAAACCATCCTACATCGTTCTGGATTCTCCACCACGTGCACATTGTTAAAATGATTTTCGGTATTGGCAAAGAGTATGACAATATCTGATCCCAGTCTCTTTAACAACCAAACGCTTATTTCACACCAGTTAGTTCTTTTACATTTCCAAAACCGATTTATAATTGATATCAAAATATCATATTCACTTCAAAATCATTTCACTTTCGAAATGATATTCACTTTCAAAATCATTACTCACTTTCAAAATCATATTCACTTTAAATCATATTCATTTTCAAAAACATAACCACAAAATAGATTAAACCATCATATCAAATATCCGCATTTAAATCAATTAAATCTAAATCATAACAGTTCCGACTTTAAACAGTTTGAATATTGAAAGTAGTTTATATATTGGAATAGTTATACATTAAAAATAATTTATATTTTAAAATAGGTTATATATTAAAATGGTTTATATATTAGAAATAGTTTATATATTAAAAATATATATACTAAAAGTTGTTTATAAATTTAAAATAATATATATATTAAAACAGTTTATATATTAAAAGAGTTTGTATATTAAAAGAGTTTATATCGACAATAGTTTCAATTTAGAATTGTTTCTTCCAATTCCATAACTCAATTCAAATCAACTTTAGTTCCAAAATTCAATTTAAATTAATCTCAGTTCAACGATTTCAATTCAAAAGGCTAAAGGTTTCAATTAAAGTTCTCATTAAAACCATTTCAATTTATCGATTTCAAATCCATGTTTAAACTACAAATTTAAACCACTTCAAATTCAGCAGGTTTCACAGTTTAAATATTCAAACATTTACAATAACTCGGTTTTGATAAATTTCATTTATATTTCAAAATTCAACTTTAAGATTTCAATTTAAATTCTTTGAACAATTCATTTATCCAATTTCAACTTCAACATTTAAAGCTTGGATTTTGAAAATAATTTAGTTCATATAAATCTAATTTTATTTCATAATATTATTTAACTGGATTCAAAAATTAAAGTTTTAAAATCATTTAATTTAACCAATCCGGTGTCCGTATATAATTTTCTACTCTATGGTCAAGTGATACAGATATATATCATTTCAACCCACAATAATTTAAATTTACGGGTATATATCATTTCAACCCGCAATCCCAAGAAAAATTCAAAATCCATAAAACCACTCGAGTTTATCATTTCAACCCATAATGATTTTTCCCTAATCTATAAGCATTCGAGTATGTATCATTTCAACCTATAGTGATTTTCCTAACGATAATTAAGGGAACTTGCAGTGTGATAACGACATATAAATAAATATAATATCCAATCATTCAAATATCAACAATTAAACATCCATCACAATCATCATTCAAATCAACCAATAAATCACAACAAATAAACTGGTCATCATTATCAGGTAGCTAGCAATTAATTTCAATATTAATTAAATGACAATTAAATTCAAATAAATTCAAATTAAATTTGAATGACAATTTAAATATACCAAACAACCATCAATAAATTTCTAATCACATCATAAATTTAATTTAACTAACATAAGATAATTTAGTATTCGTGAGTAGGTTAAAACACTCACCTTTGATTTATCGACGATTAAAAACCTAAATTAGGCCCAAAAATCTAATAGTCTCAGAATTTAGCCAAACCAGTTTCATAATGTCCAGAATTTCGATACGATCACAAAGGAGAAAACCGTGTCCAAATCCGAGTTCGTATGCAAAAGATATTGATGTTAGAACACATAAAAATTTAAATTAAAATTAAAATACAAAACAAGGGTACATATGTAAATTGATAACCTTCCTCTCAAGAACCCTAGCATGCGCTTTCCAGACCCAAAGCTTCGACCTACAGCCGCTGTCTATACTTGAAAAACGCCACCGCCACGATGACTTTCACGACCATTAGAGCACGGCGCCGACTCTCCCTCCTTAGGACGCTCCTTCAGACGAAGTCACGCCACCTCCGGCCTCCCCTGTAGCTCACGCTGCCGCTGAAGGTCAAGGCCAAATTCTGGCGATAATCGACCACTTCAATAACAACAAACACCACCGATCTCGACTGCTCTCCATCCCCTTCCAAACGCCGCTTCCCGATCGTCAAACGGTCGACGATCCACCGTTGGATCGTAAACCCTAGAAATGGACGGCTGAGAAAGATCGTCGATTTCTGGCCAAATGATGATTCAAATTGAAAAACAAATTGCTACAGTAGATTGTGCTCAACGAGAGCTTTCCAACGATATATAATTTGACATAGTTCGGAGAGTTTGAATTTTGAAATTGATTTTGATTTGAAAATTAGGGTTTTTGAATTGGAATTAGGTTTCTGCCATTGAGAAGGAGGAACAGATAAGAAGTTGATGTACATACATAATAAAATGAAAGGTTGCTAGGGTTAGAGAAACATAATCTATTTATATAGATAGATGGATAAGAATGAATGGTACAGATTGAATTGGTCGAAATGATTACGCGAACCCGAAAAGCCTATTTCGTTCCCGAAACGAAAATGGGTCATCCAATATATTGAAATATAGGTTTTCAAACTCAGTGGAACTAGTTTCAAACCCTAATTCAAAAGTATATATAAGTTAGCATTCAAAATCTATTTATTTTAATTGAATTCGTTAAATTGATTTCTATGCATTTCGAGCTCGCACGATCAAACGATAAGTCCGATCGCTACGAAACTTGAAATCCTACAATAATTCACTGTTACAGATCCGATGAGTTTGGTTTCGTCGAAATCCGAGACAGTGGCCAAAATGGGTATCGATGAGGGGTCTGCCTTTAGATTAGGTATTAAATCATGGAGACCTGCCTTAAATAAGGGATTAAATTGTTAGAATCTGCCTAATTCCCATTAAGAAGTATTAAGTGGCTTCGGTACTATCTCTCACATGACTAGGACATTATTAAAGATAGATGTGGAAATTATATAGTGTAAAGCCGTATATAGAAGTCAGTGGTCTCTATAGCTAGGACCGATAGACCAATGCTGATAATGCGAAAGGCCCGCTTCATATTTAAGTATTAAGTGGTGAGGTATTGGGTAGCGTATGTGCAATAGGCATATGTCAGTATTATATACCTTGGAGAAGGTTAGGTAGACATATCGTATGAGCTTAAAATTAAACGGATTGACCGAAAATAATACGACGTTACATTTAAATGGAAACCATTCGGTATAAGTTTGTGTTATGGATAAAGTATGCAATTTTCCAATCACCAGAATGTGGTTCTGACCCACTCCTCATTACAACCCATAAGATAGATTTAGAAGAACATATCATTGGAGCAAGATGGAATGGTTGATGGAAAAGTCTTCTTATTCATGCTCCGTACTAATAAAGAAATTGGATGTCCAAGGAATATCATTGGTTCCGAGGTAGTAGCCTTAGTTAGTATTTATATCCTTTTATATTTTCTATTCCGCTATGAGTTTAGTTTGATTGATCTTTGATATACTTATGTTTATAATAGGTTGCTAAAACCAATGATCCGTACCCTAATGGACTTGGATTAGATTTTATCGAAATTCGAACCCACTAAGGTGCAGGTTATTATAGGATCCTTCTATATATCATGATTGTGCTCTTCTTTGTTAATGTGTCTTGTGGTACAGCTTGCACTCTGTGGGGTAATCGGGGTAGGTGTATAAATTTAACTCTATTTATTGGCCTAACTCGTAGTTGCCTCGTCCATCCATTCGGAGTATGGTCGCAACTACTTTTGTAGTCGGATTTATAGAGTTTGACGTATAACACACACATGCACATCCACACACACACATATAAATATACGTAAAATTACAAATACGTTCTCTTATCATATCCTAATTCCTATGATCGGCCAACCTAAGTTTTGATACCAAATATAACAACCCGAACCTTAATTGACTCGGATTTCAACTAAATCAAAACCCAAGTCCATTAGGGCATAGATAATTGGTTTCGTAACCTGTGATAAACAAGTACATCAGAATACAATCAATATAAACTCACAGTGGAATAGAAAAATATAATAAAACATAAATACTAGCTTAGATACTACCTGGGAATCAATAGTATTTGTTTGCACAAAAAATGGACAAACACCTCAAAGTCGTATGATTTAGTAGATCTTATGTTGTACTTAGTGATTTGGGTGATTTATGCAAATATATGAAAAGCAGGGGCTAAACTGTAAAAAGACACGCAGATTTATAGTGGTTCAGCCAGAATGTGCCTACGTCCACTTTATATGTTATTTCTCTTCTCTTGTTTAGGTTACAAGTACAAAGCTTTGATACAAGTAAAAGAAAGTTGTTTGAAAGTTCTCTCCGTGCTTGAGCTCTCAAACTTGTCCCCCATTGTTGTACCCCTGCCCCTCTATTTATAGAGTGAGGCTGGGGGTAGGGGTCTTGGAGGTATATAGCAGCTGGCGGGCCTGGGCTGACGTAATCTGGCCTGGTGGATCTGGTCCGGTTTTCTTTGGTAGGAGATGAGTGGTCCGGTGAAGCTTGGTTTGGTGGTAGGAGATGAGTGGTTCGGTGAAGCTTGGAGGGTGGTTGATTCGGCAGAGGTTGGAGATGAGTTGGTTCGGCAGAGGTTGGAGATGAGTTGGTTCGGTAGAGGTTGGAGATGAGTTGGTTCGGTGAAGCTTGGAGGGTGGTCGGTTCGGCAGAGGTTGGAGATGAGTTGGTTCGGCAGAGGTTGGGGATGAGTTGGTTCGGTGAAGCTTGGAGGCTGGTTGGTTCGGCAGAGGTGATTTGGTTTGTCTAGCTTTGGACCGGTGGTGAGAATTCACCCAACATTTGCCCCCCAAAGCGGGGTATATGCTGGCATATGGCCTACTTTGTTTCCTTCCATTCGATCGTTGAGTGCCGATCCAACTGGTCCGGCATCCTATATTTGCCTATAAGTAGGGGCTGTATACTTTCGTTATTCCCTTCCATTCCAAGGCAACCGAACCAGACATTCATACCGAATCGAATCAGGTGATATAGCTTTCTCTCACCGAATAGCCTTTTTAGACAACCGAACAAATCCGGGTATTTCGAGTGCCGAATGAACTGTCGTTCTTGGATTACCGGATGAGTTCGTGGATCCTGAGTACCGAACGAGCATTTTCATTTGGATCACCAAATGAACCCTATACGGGGAATGCCGAATGAAATTCGAGACTCCGAATACCGAATGAAAGTTTACATTCACTTTACCGAATGACAAGGGGAGTTTGAGCATTTTGATTTTATGAGTGAAATTTCATGTTATACACTTATTTGTTTACATCCTCTGTTCTAACAATATGTTTTTCCGGTGTTGTAGATAAATGTCTCAAAGAGTAGAAACCCGATCAGAGAAAAAGAGATCTCATGACAGAGAAGAGCCTTCCGCCGTGCCCCCAGCTCAGCCAGGACCTGTCCGTCACGGGCCCACCCCGAGATCATTAGTGGATGGATATGGTCCTCAGGAACTTCTTAACTCGCCTCCCGATTGCTTTCCTAGCTTACTCAAGGGCGAGCAACTCGACGTTATATCTCGCTCCTTCGGGATCGACCGAGCACGCATGTTATTGCCGGATTCGGGAGTGATATGCCGTATGATCCTCCTGAAGGATATTTTGCCTACAGCAGATACCAGTGCATGTGTGGTGCCATCCCGCCTCTCAACGCCTGGGTAATCAGCTTTCTCACATATCTAAAGGTAGCTCCATTCCAGCTTCAGCCCAACTCTTATGCCATTCTGGTGAGTCTCTTCGTCATCTTCCAGAGGAGATATGGGCGTCCTCCTTCCAACCAGGAGATCCGGTATTTGTACAACCTGAGAGGCTACAAGAAAGGGTCTCCCTACATCAGCTTGGAATCGGCCGTAACCTTTAAGCCGGTCCTGGATTTATACTCCAAGTATAACACGTTCAAGACGGAATGGTTCTTTGTCAGGGATGATTCTATTTCTATTCGGCGCTTCACCTCCGGATGTAAGTCAAAGCTTTATTTTTAATTCCCGTTCTGGTTGCAATACTCTTTCTCATGTGTTTTTATTTTTGCTAGCGACAGGTGGTTTTGCGGTCGTGGAGAATGACCGCCTGGTTCAGACAGCAGCAGAAATAGAAGCTATTACTGGGAGAGATAGGTCGGCTGCCTACCTGATCAGGAACGCTACACTCTTGGAGTACAACTTGATCCTTCCACAGCAGTCCATGGTCAAGCAGAGGGACACAGCTGAAGAGAAGGCTGCCCAAGCTAAAGAAGGGGCCGAGTTGAAGAGCAGTAAAAGGAGGCCCTTTTCGAAACACCCGGTTGCCGGGGGGAAGAAGCTCAAAAAGTCTGACGGTCCCTCTCCCAGCTCATGTCCAGATATCCCGGAGGAGGGAAACGTGGAGGAGGGGCAAGGCGAAGATGGAGGAGAAGGTGCTGGAGGTGGCGACGGTGTCGGGGCTTTGTCTTCCGGGCAAGTGGCGAGATGCAAGAGTGGACGAATGACGCTTTCCGCCAAGCCTTCGAGGGTTTGGAGGGGACGGAGAAGCCCCAGAAAGCCGATAATGTTGGGACCGGCGTCGATCTGTCTTCCGGGAGTGCCTCTACCGAAACAACTTCGACGGTTCAAGGTGAACTTCACTTTACTTTTTTATTCTTGAGTGATGGCCCAATACATGTTGGTAACACTTGGTTTTTATATCAGGAGTAGGTAAAATGGTCAAGACCTCAGATCTTCGGCACAGGCTTGAACAATACAAGCTCTCCAAAGCTTCCGCCAAGCCGAAGCCTCCGACCCACCGTTCCGGGGATGTAGTCGGCTACCGTCCTCTTCTCGGGGTTATTGGAGAGGATATTCAAAAGAGAAAGAGGAGTCGCTCCCTATCTGAGCCTTCACCTGGTCCTCAGCCCCCAATTCAGCCTCTTTATGATATTACGGAGGAGGATACTGAATACACACCCTCTCCGCACCCGTCTGAAAACCCTACCGTTACTCAGATTGATCGTCCTGGCTTGGCTCGTAATCCATTTGCGGGTCATCCTGATCTGGATCCAAGTTCTCATGATATTTCCTTCGACGAGGTTACCGGTGAGCACCTTCTTCCTCGCAACCCTATGGTAAAGGTGCTTGACGAGGCCAAATCTCTGGACCATGATTTGCTCACTACTCGGGTTGTCGCTATGGGGAACGAAGCTAAAGCAAATATCGACCAGGTTGCTGAGGAGACCAAGAAGTTGATGGGGCATCATGCCCGACTGGTCAAGACCGGGGAGGAGATTGGGAGTGCCAACATAAGACTGCGGTTAGTGGTTTCCGACCAGGCCAAGCAACTCGCTGATCAGGCCATCCAGATCTCTCAGCACGAGGCTGCCTCCGGACGTCTAAAGAAAACTATGGAAGAGGCCAGCCGGGCTGAACTGCGTAAAATGGAGGCTACTTGCAAGGAACGGATCGATATGGCCATTGCCACGGTGGACGAGGTTCGTAAAGCGGATCTTGAGCAGATAGAGGAGTTGTCTGGGAAGCTTGAGGCTGCAGAGCTTGCTCAAGCCAAGTTGAGGGAGGAGATGGAGGCAATGCGGAAATCCCTTCAGG
Source organism: Allium fistulosum (assembly GCA_030737815.1). Lineage (NCBI taxonomy): Eukaryota > Viridiplantae > Streptophyta > Magnoliopsida > Asparagales > Amaryllidaceae > Allium > Allium fistulosum. Next base: position 859,181,659 of record CM060903.1, read on the forward strand.
CTGACTGCTCGAGATACCGATTGGAGAGAGATGCCGCCGTCGTAAGGTTGTTGGATTCCGAGGCCCGGGCGAGGGAGTTTGAAGAGAATGAGGAGCTGATGGAGGGGATGCTCCAGGATATGTACTTTCGTACTTTGAGGCAGGGTAACTTGTCCTGGATGGATGATTACCCTCGGGTTATGGCTAGGATCTATCTCAGGGCTCTAGAGGAGTCCCAGGCTGAGGCAGATAAGGAGGGTGGCGTGGCCTTTAGGATGGATGCTATTACCGCCCAGTTTACCAAGGAGGAGAAGGTGGCGGTGAAGGAGGGCATGATGTTGCTTGCAGCTGATGAGACATGTGTGCAAGCGGAGGATGATGATCAAGCTGATCAAGGAGCAGATGCTGGTAAGTCTTCCTCTCTAGTCTTTCCATTAACTTGGTTGCTTATCACTAACGAATCCTTTTTCTGACAGGACAGGTGGGCAACAGGACAAGGATAAGACTCCGACGCAGCCGGCTTCCTGATTAGACCTGGAAAATTCTTTTTTATGGACTTGATATGGTTGTATATGTTAGTCTTAAAACAGTAGAGTAACTCTTAGGTTGTAATTTTTGCTACTTGTAATAAATAGCTCTATTCTTGACGTGCAATTCTTTAACTTAAGCTGATTTGTCGTCTTTTGAATGGTTTTTGCTATTCCAACATGTTGTATGAGAAATACAGCTATGCAAATTCTTGCAATTAAATTGTGTTTGATGTCAGGTTCTTGTTTAAAACATAATTTTATGACTTTCAATGTTAGCGTGAGGTGTGAATAAATTATACTCATGTGTTTACATATGAAAGAAGGAAATACCGCCCTTTATATCTTGCTTGTAGATGGCAGCTTTGAATATCCTGTGTGACCGAGTAAGGGATGCGGTCCAGTATCTTGCCGTGAGCATCTGCTTCCATTAGTGAATGTCTCCTGCTCTGTGTCCTGTACTTCAGGGATTGTTACAGAGGATAGGAGAAAAGTTGCTTAAGTAAAATTGAAATATGTGAAATAGTAAAACTTCCAATCACGGAAGGCCTTCGATGTGCTTAAGTTCGTGGCAAACGGGCTTTGTAGTCACTTTCCCTAGCTGTGGGTCTTGGAGACATTTGTCACCCATCTTACGCCTCCGCGGGGAGTTAATTCTTTTTTACCACAGCCGCACTTAAGACACATCGGAGCCGAGATCACGCACAGTAACTACCCGGATCATTATGGCCCGTAATCGTGGGTATTATTCGATTTACTGTGGCCGGCTAGCGTGGGTGCCGATCGTCAACCGTGAACTGCCCCTGGCTGGCCACACCTTATGTTGGGGCTTATAGTCGATTCACAGTTGCCGGCGAGCCAAACGCCGTAATGAGCTGCCTCGGCTATAGTTGGCCTTCTCGGTGGCTTATAATCGGCTCATTACAGTTGGCTTTAAGGGCCGTCGCGAGCAATGAGTTAACCCGCAGCAGAGGGATGCCGGAGCAAAAGTGTATCATTGGCGAGGGCATAGATTCGCATAGTACCTGTTAGGTCTTGTCCAGGTGAAGTTGCGCCATGGAGTGCTTTGAGTGGAAATGTTATACGCATAGGATTTTGTTCAACAGAAAAGGATAAAGTTAACAAGCAGCCAAGATATAAAGGAACAAGTTAAAAAAGAGACAAGGTTTTTTAAAGTGGTTCGGCACGAAAAGGCCTACGTCCACTGATTCTCTTGGTTAATTCACTTCATATGGGCAATACAAGTTAAGAAAAGTATCGACGGAGGTGTTGGATGTTCTATGCCCTCTGGAACACCTCTCCGTCCACTGTTGACAAAATATAAGGTCCATTGTGGAGATCTTTATGAATTACATATGGTCCATCCCAGATTGGGTCTAGTGCTCCGGGGCGAGGGAAGATTCGCTTGAGGACAAGATCCCCTTTTTGTAAGGTACGATGCTTGACTTTGGAGTTGTATTGTGCTGCCACTTTTTGCTTGTGGGCCGCCGCTTTAAGGACTGCATCATTTCTTCTCTCTTCAACTAGATCCAAAGACATGTGAAGGAGTTCTTCGTTCTCTTCTAGGTTATAGTGGATCCTACAGTGGGAAGGCATGATGGTTTCAACTGGGAGCATAGCCTCTGATCCGTATGCCAAAGAGAAAGGAGTATGCCCTGTTGATGTTCTGAAGGATGTGCGATAGGCCCACAGTGCCGTAGGGAGTTCATCCACCCAAGCGCCCTTTGACTTTTCAAGTTTCTTTTTGATTAGAGTTTTCAGAATTTTGTTGACGGCTTCGACTTGTCCGTTTGCCTGTGGATACGCTATGGATGAGAAGCTTTTGTGAATTCCGTGCTCTCGGCACCAGTTGGTGAATTCCTCGCTGTCAAACTGAAGTCCATTGTCTGATATGATTTTGAGTGGGACTCCGTACCTGCACAGGACATTTTTGATCAAGAAATTAATAACTTTTGCTGAAGATACTTTATTCAGAGGTTCCACTTCCACCCATTTGGTGAAATAGTCGACTGCCACTATAGCATATTTGGCCCCGCCTCGGCCCATTGGTAGCTCGCCGATTAAGTCAATTTCCCATATTGCGAAGGGCCAAGGGCTGGTCATTTGAGTAATCTCGGTTGTTGGTAGCCGCGGAATCTTAGCAAACTTCTGGTATCTGTCACACTTTTTGATGAAATCTAAGGCGTCCTTGCTTAAGGTGGGCCAGAAATATCCATAGCGGAGTATTTTTTTGCTAATGTTTGCCCTCCGGTGTGATCTCCGCAGCTTCCCTGATGAATGTTGGATAAGATTTCCTTGGCTTCCCTCCCAGCGACACACCTTAATAACGGGTTAGAGAATCCGCGCCGATAGAGGGTGTCTTCTTGAATTGTGTAGCGGGAAGTTTTCCTCAAGATTTTCTTGACTTCGTTACGCCCGTTGGGTAGTGTGCCGCTTTGTAGGTAGTCTCGGATGGGAGTCATCTAAGTTGTTTCTTCGGTTGCAGCTATCAGATTCACTTGCTCAAAACTTGGGGTCAGTTGCTTTGAGATGGATACTGCTCCGAAGATGGCGATGTCTCTTATACTTGCTTGCTTTGCCAATTCGTCGGCCTCTTGGTTCTCTTCCCTAGGGAAGTGTTTGACTAAGTAGTGGTCCAATCGGCTGAGAAGTAACTTGGTCTTCTTTAAATATGCTATGAGTCGTTCTTCTCGAGCTTGGAATTCTCCTAGTATTTGATTAACAATAAGTTGAGAATCGCTATGAAGACACAAAGAATTGGCTCCGATTTCTATGGCAAGTTCTAATCCAGCTATCACTGCTTCATATTCTGCATCGTTGTTGGTGGCAGCGAACTCTAACCTTATAGCATAGTGCAGCTTATTTCCCCTGGGAGTGATTATTACCACACCTGCCCCCGAGCCTTGTTCGTTTGATGCACCATCCACAAAGAGATTCCACTTGATGTCTCCTGCTATTTCCAATTGCTCCTTATCTTCGTTGGTAGTGAATTCCGCAATGAAATCAGCCATGGCTTGTCCCTTGATAGCGGTGCGAGGGTGATAGGTGATATCATACTGACTTAGTTCAATGCACCATTTAAGTAGTCGCCCAGAAGTGTCGGGGCGATGGAGTACCTGCCTTAGTGGCTGATCGGTCAGAACTTTGATGGAATGGGACTGGAAGTAGTGACGCAGTTTCCATGATGTGATTAGTAACCAGTATGCTAGCTTCTCAAGTTTAGGATATCAGACTTCTGCCCCCGTAAACCTCTTACTGACGAAGTAAACTGGCCGCTGCGTGCGGTTGTCTTCCCTTACCAAGGCAGCGCTTAAGGCGTGAGATGACACATCAAGGTATAGGTATAATTCTTCGCCTTCGCTTGAAGTCGAGAGTACCGGTGGTTTCTGGAGGTGTTCGATTAAGTTAAAGAAAGCGGTCAAGCATTCGTTAGTCCATTCGAACTTTTCTTTGTCTTTCTTTAGAGCTTCGAAAAAGGGGACGCACTTGTCCGTTGCTTTGGAGATGAATCGGCTTAGGGCGGCCACTTTTCCATTCGGGCTTTGCATTTCCTTTCGAGTGGAAGGTATCTTGATATCCCTTAGCGCTCGGACTTGTTCATGGTTTGCTTCAATCCCTCTGGCATGGACGATGAATCCTAAGAACTTTCTTGATGACACTCCGAAGGAGAATTTTAGAGGATTCAACTTCATTCCATACTGGCGAAGTACTTGAAACATCTTGCCTAGGTGGCTTACGTGATCGTCGGCTTTCCTTGACTTTACCAGCATGTCATCCACGTATACTTCCATAGTTTGCCCTATTAGCCCTGCAAACATCTTGTTGACGAGGCACTGGTAGGTGGCTCCTGCGTTTTTAAGTCCGAAAAGCATCACCTTATAGCAGTATAAACCCCGGTTAGTAATGAAACTAGTGTGGTCTTGGTCGGGAGCATGCATAGGAATTTGGTTATATCCTGAGTATGCGTCCATAAAAGATAGGAGCTCGTGCCCGGCTGTGCTGGCTACAAGTTGGTCGATTCGGGGAAGTGGGAAGCAATCCTTTGGGCAGGCGTCATTTAGGTGGGAGAAGTCAATGCACGTCCGCCACTTCCCATTAGCCTTCTTTACCAGTACCGGGTTAGCGATCCATTCCGGGTAGATGGCTTCTCGTATGAAGTCATTGGCAAGTAGATTCTTTACTTCTTCATCGAGGGTTGCTGATCGCTCTGCCCCCATACTTCTCTTTCTTTGTTTTATGGGCGCCTTGGTAGGATCAATGTTTAGTACATGACATGCTACGTCGGGGGAGATTCCGGTCATGTCAGCGTGTGACCATGCGAATACATCCAAGTTGTGGTGGAGAAAGTCGATGAGTTGCTCCTTCAACTCTGCTTTTAGTTGGGACCCAATCTTCAATAGTCTACTCGAGTCGTGCTTGTCTACAGATACAAACTCCATAGCCTCTGCAGGCTCGGCGGTGGCCTCCTCCTCTTTGTCCCTAGGGTCTAATTCATTGAAAGGGTCGCTGGTATATCGAAGAGGAGGGGCCTTCTTTAATTTCTATGCTTCTAGACTTTTTGTGCAGAGGGCAACCTCTACACCCTTCCCTTTATCCTTCCTGTGGTTGTTGCGAAGTTCAGTCACATAGCAGTCTCGAGCAACGTCCTGGTCTCCTTCCACTTCCCTTACTCCGTTGTCCGTTGGAAATTTCATCTTCAGGCACCATGGGGCTAGGACAATTTGGAAGTCAGACAAGGCTGGCCTTCCTAAGAAGGCGTTGTAGGCCGAATGGTTTTCTATTAGCATAAACGTCTGTTTCCGTACAACGGAGCGGGGATGGCTTCCAATTTCAACAAAGAGGTCCAGTTGCCCGAGGGGCATCTTTGCGTCCCCAGTGAAACCGTGTAGTGGTTTATCGCAGGGAGATACATCCTTCATTGATAGTCTCATTTTGTCGAATGCATGTTTGAACAGGATATTTACTGAGCTTCCAGTGTCTACTAGAATTCGGTAAACTTCGGCGGGTCCGAGCCGGGCAGAGATAACCATGGGATCCATGTGAGGGTATTGCCTTCCTTCTAGGTCACGCCTACCGAATGTGATGTCATCACTTCCTTTCCGTTTCGGGTGGCGTTCTTCTATAACCGAATTGACGCAGTCTTTATTGTCTCTAAGCGACTTTCCATATCTTTCCATCTCTTTCCAGCTTTTGCCTGCAATGTGCGGTCCTCCTGAGATGGTATGGACCACTATCTTCTCTTGACTAGAGCCACTAGTGTTGCGGTTTCCTCTGCCGGTCTCCGGTGAGGGTAGCCTTGGGTTCTCATTGGCAGGAGCTGGAATCCTATCCTGACCTTTTACATAGCGTTCCAGTTTCTTCCTTCTAATGTGTTCTTCAATCAAGTCCCGGAGATGATGGCATTCATTGGTATCATGCCCATGAGATTCGTGGAAGCGGCAGAACTTTCCAAACTTCTGCGCGTTATCTGATTCCTTCTTGTATGGTGGGCGTTTGTATCTAACTTCGCCTTGGGTGGCAAGGAAGATATTTTCGACGGTCTCGTTCAAAGGAGTGTAAGTGTCGAATCTCGGTCCATGCCAATGTAGGCGCTTTTCTCCCTTCTTGCCCTCAGCATTGTCTCTGGAGTCATTTCTTCGAATGTCCCTTGCCACAGCAGGGGCGTTGCTGTGAGTTGCCTTATTTTGCTGTCCTGACTCCCCCTCAACGGCAGCATCCTCAAGCCTCATATATTTCCTGGCTTCATGGAAGAAATCGGGTAAAGTAGCTGGTTTCTCTTTTGTCAATCTTCTAGCAAACTTAGTGTCCGGATGCACGCCACTACAGAGGGCCATTAGGATAAGCTTTTCATCGGCATCTTGGACTGCGGCCGCTGCGGCATTGAATCAGGTTAGGTATTGCTGCAGTTTCTCTCCAGGTTTCTGTTTGATGCTGGATAAGGAATAAGCGTCCTTGGGTTGTTCCACATGAATGCGGAACTGACTGATAAACTTTTCTTTCAACATTTCCCACGAGCTGATGGATCCCTGAGGTAGATGACAGAACCAGGAGGTAGCGAGATCTGCTAAGAAGAGTGGAAAGCATTTGCACAGTACTCCCTCTGTCGCTCCACTCATGAGCATATGTTGTGTGTATCTCTGCAAGTGTACAACGGGGTCGGAGATTCCTTTGTAAGGTTCCATTGTTGGCATCTTCCATTCTCGGGGGGTGATAGCAATTTCGATGTTGCGGGCGAAAGGGCTGGTTACCCTAGCGCCTATCCCTCGATCTCTTTGCTCCCATTGGACGCACTCTCTGAATAAGCGTGCCATCCTTTCATCAGAATTCGGAGCAGATAGAAACGAATTTGGCTCTGTCCTGTGGGATTGATCCCGTCCAGATGATCTGTAGGGATGGTATCGTCTATCATTCCTCATATTTTCCGGTGACTGCCTTTGGTCTTCTGGGAGCATGCTAGGGTCAGTCATAGTTGGCCCTTGCCTTGATCTTCCCTTGCTGGGTTCTGATCTAAGCACTTCCTCGGGTCCAACTTCGGGCTGGACTCTAGCTCGGCCCCGTTCATTGGCGTTTCCGTGGTTAGGCAGTATGACAGGCTTAGCTACAGTTGACCTTCGCCCTATACCTCCCCCGTAGGGTTCGGTTCCAAGCGTTTCTTCAGGCCTAACTTCGGGCTGTGCTCGATCTCGACTCCTACCATGGCTGCTTCTGCCGTTAGCTTCTTCGAAGAAGGAAGATCTTTGTTGTCTCCGAGACCCTCCAGACTGGGACTCGCCCCATGATTCAGTGTTGCGGTTGGAATCTTCAGCATCCCTTAAGTGTGACATGAGATGGTCCACCAAGGCTTCCTGCTGGGACGTGAAGCGATTAGTTACTTCAACCACAACCCTATCTAGATCTGCCCTAGTAATTGCTGCGGGCTGTTCTACGGTAGGAGTGGTCGGATTAGCCTGTCCTCCATTCAGTACTACCGCTAGAGGAGGACGATTTACTTGATCCGTGACTGCTAGATCTGGAAGACTGCTGGAAGCGATGTTTTTTCCTTTGTTAACATCTTTCTTCTGCTTGGGAGGCATGTTTTCCGAACGGTGGATGATGCTGTTAGGAAAAAGGTTAAGTGGAAGAAGCTGAAGCTTCGAGCTTCTAGCTCTCAATGAAAGCACCAAAAATGTTTGCACAAAAAATGGACAAACACCTCAAAGTCGTATGATTTAGTAGATCTTATGTTGTTCTTAGTGATTTGGGTGATTTATGCAAATATATGAAAAGCAGGGGCTAAACTGTAAAAAGACACGCCGATTTATAGTGGTTCAGCCAGAATGTGCCTATGTCCACTTTATATGTTATTTCTCTTCTCTTGTTTAGATTACAAGTACAAAGCTTTGATACAAGTAAAAGAAAGTTGTTTGAAAGTTCTCTCCGTGCTTGAGCTCTCAAACTTGTCCCCCATTGTTGTACCCCTACCCCTCTATTTATAGAGTGAGGCTGGGGGTAGGGGTCTTGAAGGTATATAGCAGCTGGAGGGCCTGGGCTGACGTAATCTGCCTGGTGGATCTGGTCCGGTTTTCTTTGGTAGGAGATGAGTGGTCCGGTGAAGCTTGGAGGGTGGTTGATTCGACAGAGGTTGGAGATGAGTTGGTTCGGCAGAGGTTGGAGATGAGTTGGTTCGGCAGAGGTTGGAGATGAGTTGGTTCGGTGAAGCTTGGAGGGTGGTTGGTTCGGTGAAGCTTGGAGGGTTGTCGGTTCGGCAGAGGTTGGAGATGAGTTGGTTCGGCAGAGGTTGGAGATGAGTTGGTTCGGCAGAGGTTGGAGATGAGTTGGTTCGGTGAAGCTTGGAGGCTGGTTGGTTCGGTAGAGGTGATTTGGTTTGTCTAGCTTTGGACCAGTGGTGAGAATTCACCCAACATGATAAAGAAGATTTCTCCATCCACCATTCCTGTCTCGCTCTAGTAACCTATCCCTCTAAAATCTATCATGTGGGTTATAACGAGGAAGGGTCAGAACAACGTTATGGTGATTCGAAGATTACACACTTTACCTATAACACTAATTTATGCCGGTTGATTGTTAATAAGTGTTATGTCTATTATTTAAGGCTAATCTGTTTAATCCTATGTGTCGTACGATTTGCCTAACCTGCTTCGAGGTATAACTATATATATATAAATATATGCCTATACACACACACACACACACACACACACACACACATATATATATATATATATATATCTAAACAATGTACTACCCAAAACCCCCGGTCACTTAATACTTCTTAAATAGGGGGGAGGCAGACTCAACGACCATTTAACACCTCAACCTCGAAGCTTGGCTCCATAACGTAATCAATGGTTAATCGTTTTAGCTACAAAGACTGATGACCAATAGATATAGCTTTATAATATAATTACCATATTACTAATGCATCTCAAAGACTCATCTAAGGTTTAACTATCCCACCTTCGACTAACACACAACTAACTAACTTACTTTGAGCTCCTTGTGTATCTTATATGGATTCTAGATGCAACGAACCAAAATTTTAGTCATTTGAATTTGGAATACTTAATTGATTTTAAATATTGAAAGGTTAATTTTAAAAGTTAAATAACTTGAATTTCAAATATAAGGGTTATTGGAATACTTGGAATTGTTTAAATTGTCAAATTTTGAATCTAATGTGAATAAAAACTGATTTTGAAAGCTGATTTAAAATTCTATTTAAATAAGAATTAAGATAGAAAACTTTTAAATTTGAATAAAAGTGATTAAATAGATTTTTATTACAATCATTTTAATTAACATGTGAAATTAGCCTTCCGAGATATTGTCTTGGATTTTGACGAAAGCAGTTTCATTGGATCCGTAATAGTGAATTATTATATGCCGTCGAATGTTGTGGCAATCGAACATATCGTTTGGTTATGCGAGCTCGAACCACATAGAAATTAATTAAAGAAAACTAAATTGATATAATTCGATTTTGAATAGCTAACTTCTGAATATGATCGAATTGGCTTCTCTTGCTAGTTCCATTGCGTTCGAAATAGGGATATTTGTTATGGAACGCTAGTTGGCATGGGTCGTTTGGAGTTCGAGATTTTGGGTACCTAAACTTGGTATTTTTAAATTAAATAATGTGGCACATCACTTCATACCCATACCTCATCAACTCAGCCCATCACCCTACTCCATACTGCACTGTTCACGGCCATACTTTCCCTACGTTTAGCCCATACTCCCTCTTATATAAATCACAACCAGCATCAATGAAAATAAAGCTTTTAAGTTCAAAAATCGAAATCATGAAATCCACTTAACAAAAAATTATGGAACTTAACTCTATGAGTCTAGAATGACTAGATCTTTAAGGCTAGGGGTTTTAGAGGCTCCCAGTAGTGTTTGGAGGGCTCAAAGTGCTCCACGGTAAAGGTAAACAAACTAGGGCTAGTATTTTAGGGGATTGTGGTCTTTGATTTGGGATTTGGAGTGGATATTTGGATTCGTGAGGTTGTTTAGCACCTAGGGGAGGAACAACGGAGGTCGCAGCTGCTCCTAGTGAAACCCGATGATTGTATGGACAAGGGGAGGATGGGGATGATGCATTTTAGGTAGAGGGTGCAGGTGTGATGAGATGGTGACAAGGTGATGGAGATTTGGTTGCGGAGTTCAACGCAATGATCGAATTTGGAAATCGTTGAGGATTGGAGGAGCTAGGGGAGGAAGAAGGCACTGCCATGGTGGAGATTGGTTACAGGGAGAAGTGGGAAAGTTTGTAGGAGAAGTGGGATTAGTTTTATTAATAGGTTAATTAGTTTTAATAAGTGTAATTAGTAAACTAATATATTATTAAATTGGTCAATCTTATAATTGTTTTAACTAATTCATTTTAGGTCGGAATTGAATGCGGTTAGACACATTAGGATCGTAACAATGTTGGCTACGCTTTGGAATTGGTTGGGTGATAATTGTAGCTAGTTGAATTTTTGCGCTAAATCAAATGTCGTTCGATTTAGATGAACACCAAAAAGCCTCGGCGATAACTGGAAATTTTGGTGAGTTAACTCACCTCTCTGGCCCACTTATATTTCAATATAAGCGTGGATAATTTTATTGTCGATTATTTGCTAACTATTTGGATGACTTAATATTTTATTGGTTGGTTTGGATATATTCCTGCCCCGGGAGCGGATGAGACCCTATTACGCTTCTATGTATGAGGGGATGACCCTTTGTATACAATCTCGCCTCGAAGCGGTTGTTTTATGATTATATATTGTATTTTATGCGGGGGATAGGTTGGAGGGATCCAATAGGATTCCTCGCACTGTTGATTTTACTTTTATATACTGTGATATATGATGTGTTAAATGCGATATTTGATGACATTGACATGATTTCCATTATTTAGTGCTTTAGTAGCGCCTGGCCTTATTTTTTGTATTTGAAAATACTATAAAATAATGATTTTTATTTGAAAGGAATTTCAAAGTGATTTGGAAAGTATACATGATGCAGCCCAGCCTGATACTTTAGGTCGTGAACAACCTAGCGACGTACAATCTACTCTGGATGCTGTAGCGGGATACACTAAGTCGCGAATCTTAGGTCGCGAGCGACCTAACGATGAACGAGCTAATGAGATGGATCAAGCATTGGAGGGAAATACGGCGTGATATGCGAAGAATGGCCAGCGACCTAGCGAAGCTATGTTTCCCAAGATGAACGACCTAACTGAGTTCGACCTATCGAGCTACGACTTACCAAGCTACCAGATTTCCAGTGTTTTCTGTTTCCTTAGGTCGCCAATGACCTAACTTAAGTCGCTGCCGAGCTTTCTTCAGTAGGTCGCAGGATTTTAGGTCGCTTGTGGATAGGTCGCGTGTGTTGTAAATACTGTAAGTCGTTGCTATGTTGTTTGGTTAAGTCGCAAGGTTGTTGTGATGTTGTTTGTATTAGGTCGCAGATATGTTTGTATGTGTAAGACTTAGGTCGCGCATGATGTTAGGTCGCTAACGACCTATGTTAGGTCGTAGGTCGCGGCCCTGTTTAGGTCGGTGAAACTGTGGGTGTGTGAGTTGTAATCTCTATAAATAGCGGGGTTGTGTCATTTGTAATTCTTAGTTGATTTTGAATAAACTTTTGTTTGAGTGCTTTGTGCCTCTTCTCAAATTGGTAGTTGAGTGTGATCTCCTATCTCCACTTTCGGTATTCGAGTGCGCTCGAATCAACGACTGCTGAAGCCGATTCACGGAATCTAGTGCGCTAGATCAACGTACGAAAAATCGTAGATCTTCTTTCACGGCATCGTGTGCGATCAACGTGACGAAGATAGCTAGAATCCAGCATCTTTGAGATAAACGGATTTGGGCGTTTGGTATTTTTAATCCGCCGATTGCTACTTTCACCGTTTCATACATTTCTGTTATCCGCTGCTGCATCATTTGGTATCGGAGCTAGACTTAGCCAATCATAGCTAAGCCGAGTCTTGGAGCCAATTTTTATTGAAGAAGTCAAGGCCAAGAGTTGAAGTGTAAATCCGAGCTTAGTGAAGAAGCCGTGCATCATTGTGTAATTCAAGGCCGAAAGTTTAAAGTTGAAATTGTGAAGATTCAATCATGACTCCGAGAAGAGCTAATCGCCATCAGAATGTTGAAGCGTTGTATAGAAGAGAAGAATCCAAGCAAATGGAACAACGCATCAATGAAAAGTTTGATGAAGGCATTGGGAAGTTAGAGAAACTGATGAATGACAAGAATCAAGGTCAAAGGAGAAGGTCGCCAGTCTCGAACCATGGTGGAAACAGAGTTTCGCCATCGGTTACGGAAGCGAGGAGGGTGTCGCCGCAATCTTTCCGAGATAGAAGAGAATCTTCAGTTTCATTGAGAAGAGAACATCATGAGTATAGAAATGAAGAGAGAAGAACTCCACATGAGTTTGGACATGAGCCATACCATGATGATGAAAGACAAAGTAGAAGGGATATGCATGATCATAGAAATGTGGATGGTCGAGATCGTTATCAAAGTACATCTGTTTTTGATGAAGATGGTGGAAGGTGTAGTGTTCATTCTCGAGATCGAGTCCAAGTACGAAATGCATATCGGGATGTTGAAGATGACCGTCGATGGGAATCGGGGATGAAAACTGAAATTCCATAATTCAAGGGTGGAATGGTAGTGGAAGAATTTTTGGATTGGTTGTCTAATATGGAAGAAATTTTTGACTTTAAGGAGGTTCCTGAGCATCGAAGAGTTAAGTTGGTTGCTACACGATTGAAAGGAAGAGCTATGGCATGGTGGCAGCAAACTAAATTAACACGGGAGAGAATGGGAAAGTCAAAGATTGAGTCATGTGATAAGATAAAGAAATTGATGAAAGCTACTTTCTTACCTTACAATTATCAATCTCTTATGTATCAACGTGTGCAGAACTTGAGACAAGGAACAAAATCAGTGAATGATTATGCGGATGAATTTTATCAATTGATTGCGAGGAATGATATCATGGAGATGGAGGAACAGTTAACAGCTAGATTTGTTGGAGGGTTGATAATGCAGATTCAAGACATGGTGAATATGTTTGATCCGAAATCTGTTGCTGAAGCACATCAAAAAGCTCTAGCTTGGGAGAAGCAAGGTAGGAGAGGTGGTGGTGTGTTTACAAATTCCAACAATCAAATGAAAGGGGCTAGTAGCAATGCGAATGTTTCCAAGGCTGTTGCAAAACCGGTTGTTAATGAAGTTTCTAAGTCCAAGGTCAACAGTGGTATCAAATGTTTCAATTGTCAGGAGTTTGGTCACAAAAGCAATGAATGTACGGAGCCAAAGAAGCGAGTGATGGTAGCTGAGGTTGAGGATGAGGATGTAGAAGCTGAATGTTCCAATTCACCACATGTTGAGGGGGAAGAAGAAGTGTCGGGAGATGAAGGGTATTCATTAATGATGAAGAGGTCTTGTTTAACACCAAAGCAAGAGGAGGAGACTAGCTGGTTGAGGAGTAACATCTTTCAATCAACATGCACTATCTTGGGAAGGGTTTGCAAGTTTGTCATTGATGCGGGAAGCTGTGATAATATTTCCACAGAAGCTGTGAAGAAGTTGGCATTGAAGACTGAGAAGCATCCGAAACCTTACAAGTTAGCTTGGTTGAGGAAAGGTGGTGAGGTGAAGGTTGGACGAAGAGCTTGTGTTAATCTTTCGATTGGGAAGAAATACAAAGATGAAATTTGGTGTGATGTTGTGGATATGGATGTATGCCATCTATTGCTGGGGAGACCATGGCAGTATGATAGAGCGGTGCAACATGATGGTCGTACTAACAGTTACAATTTCATGTTTGAAGGTACAAAAATCACTCTAGTTCCTAAGAAGCGACAACAAGAAGAAAGCAAGTTGGAGGAGATTGAAGAACTTAAAACTTTGCTATCTTTGAAGGAGTTTGTTAAGGAAGTAGAAGAGGAGCCTGAAATATTTTTGTTGATTGGACGTGAGAGTAAAGAAGTGGTTGAAATTCCTGAAGAAGTTAAGCCAGTGCTGGAAGAATTTGACGATGTGTTTCCTGAAGAGCTGCCAACAGAGTTACCGCCATTGAGGGACATACAACACCAAATAGATCTTGTTCCAGGAGCTGTGTTACCACATAGACCACATTACAGAATGAGTCCAAAGGAACACGAGGAGTTGAGAAGGCAAGTGGAAGAGTTGCTTGAACAGGGGCATGTACAGGAAAGTTTAAGTCCTTGTGCAGTTCCAGCCTTGTTAGTACCGAAGAAGGATGGAACCTGGAGGATGTGTACTGATAGTCGAGCACTAAACAAGATAACAGTGAGATACAGATTTCCTATGCCTAGATTGGATGACTTGTTGGATCAACTTAGTGGGGCTGCTATCTTTTCGAAGATTGATTTGAAGAGTGGTTATCATCAAATTCATATAAGACCAGAGGATGAATGGAAAACAACATTCAAGACGAGAGAAAGATTATATGAATGGCTGGTCATGCCGTTTGGTCTTTCGAATGCACCAAGTACATTTATGCGGGTGATGAATCAGATCTTTAGACCATTTATTGGGAAGTTCGTGGTGGTGTATTTTGATGATATACTGATATATAGTAGAAGCACAGAAGAGCACTTGCATCATCTGAGAGAAGTGTTGATGATACTACGACAGGAACAATTTTATGTTGCAATGAAGAAATGTGTGTTCATGACGCATAGTGTTATATTTTTGGGATATATTATAACTGAAGGAGGTATACAGGTGGATCAGAATAAAGTTGAAGCAATAAGAAATTGGCCACAACCCAGGATGATAACAGAAGTTAGAAGTTTTCATGGTTTAGCATCATTCTACCGAAGATTTATTCCACACTTCAGTAGCGTGATGGCACCAGTTACTGATTGTATGAAGGGGAAGCAATTTTCATGGTTAGAGGAAGCAGGATTTGCTTTTGAGCGAATCAAGAAACTTTTGACGACAGCACCAATTCTAGTATTACCAGATTTTCAGTTGTTGTTTGAGTTACATACTGATGCATCTAAGGTTGGGATTGGAGGAGTGTTGAGTCAGAAAGGACGTCCCATTGCATATTTCAGTGAGAAGTTATCGGGAGCAAAGATGAGATATAATACTTATGATGTGGAATTCTATGCTATTGTTCAAGCTATAAAACATTGGAGACACTATTTGTTCCATAAAGAATTTGTTCTGTATACTGATCATGAATACCTGAAACATTTGCAGGGATAGGACAAAATTGCAGCCAGACATGCTTCGTGGATTGTATACTTGCAACAGTTTACATTTGTGGTGAAGCATAAGTTGGGAATTACGAACCGTGTGGCAGATGCATTGAGTCGAAGGAATCATTTGTTGACTACAATGAAGGTTGAAGTGACGGGGTTTGACGTGTTGCCAAAATTATTTGTTAATGATCCTTACTTTGCAAAGTTGGTAGATGAAGTCAAGGAGGGAAAGATGGATGAGTTTGTATTGGTGGATGGTTTTCTTTTTAAAGGGAATCGATTATGTATACCCGAGTGCAGCTTACGAATGAAGATTGTGAAGGAGTTGCATGAAGAAGGTCATGTGGGGAGAGACCGTACATTGCAGTTGATTTCACAATCATATTTTCGGCCTTTTATGAAGAAAGAGTTTGGAAGATTTGTAGAAAGATGTCATATATGTCAAGTTTCCAAAGGGACAGCGACGAATGCGGGATTGTATATGCCATTACCCGTGCCTACCAGACCATGGGTGGATATCAGCATGGATTTTGTTTTGGGTTTGCCTAGAACTCAAAGGGGAAATGATTCTATATTTGTTGTGGTGGATAGATTTTCGAAAATGGCACATTTCATAGCTTGTAAGAAGACAGCTGATGCCGTCCGTGTTGCTCAATTGTTCTTTAAAGAGGTGTATCGATTACATGAGCTACCTGAATCTATTGTTTCTGATCGGGATACTAGATTTCTAAGCCATTTTTGGTTGAGTTTGTGGAAGATGGTCGGAACGAAGTTGAATTTTAGTAGCGCCTATCATCCGCGAACAGATGGGCAAACGGAAGTGGTGAATAGATCATTGGGAAATTTGTTGAGATGTCTAGTGAAAGATAATTTGAAGAGCTCGGATATGAAATTATGTCAGGCAGAATTTGCACATAATCATACTGTTAATCGAAGTACTGGTTTCAGTCCATTTCAAGTTGTATACTCAGCAATTCCAAACGGACCATTGGATTTGACGACAGTGCCATATCAGAAGGGAGTTGTTAAGCGAGCTTGTGATTTTGTAACTGAGTTGCAGGAGTGCCACAGAACTGTTCATGAATGATTTCTTGCATCAAACGTGAACTATAAACAACTGGCAGACAAGAAATGAAGGAGTGTGAACTTCAGAGAAGGTGACTTGGTTTACGCCGTGTTGACAAAAGTTCGGTTTCCAGTGGGAACGTACAATAAATTGAAAGCGCGAAAGATTGGTCCAGTAGAAATTTTGAAGAAGATCAATGATAATGCGTATCAGTTGAAATTGCCGGATCATATTCACACTGCAGACGTTTTCAACGTCAAATACTTAATTCCATATCATGGGGATGAGCTTGTTGTGGAAGAGGAAGGTGCAAATTTGAGGACGAATTTTTCCCAACCAGGGGAGGATGATGCAGCCCAGCCTGATATTTTAGGTCGCGAACGACCTAGCGACGTACAATCTACTCTGGATGCTGTAGCGGGATACACTAAGTCGCGAATCTTAGGTCGCGAGCGACCTAACGATGAACGAGCTAACGAGATGGATCAAGCATTGGAGGGAAATACGGCGAGATATGCGAAGAATGACCAGCGACCTTGTAACGACCCAGAATTTTTGATAATTAAAATTCGAATATTTAATTAATTTTAAATAATGATAAGTAGAATTAAGAAGTCGAATAATTTATTATTCGAATATTGGATTTAATTTGGTCAATTAAATCGATAATTTAATGATTGAAATTCCAGAAATAATTGAAATATGGGTTCAATTGTCGCGTGCATATGCCTGGGAGGGAGGAAGCAGTTCACGGCCATGATCTACTCTTTTGAAACGAACGACAGATGTGTTTAAGGTTTAAATTGATAAAAGAAATTGTAAATTTAATTTTATTAAAATCGTATTAACTTCAAACTGCTATAACTTGTTTATACGTGATCAGAAATTGACGAAACAAAATGCGTTGGAATCGTATTCGCGAATACTACGCAATGCAACTGATTTGGAGTCGTTTGGAGCTAGTTTGAATTTCGGGTAAAATTAAACGTCCGTTTAATTTTATTCGAAATAAACGCTGGAACTGAATTTAAAATCAAGGTGAGATTTTTCTCACTCAAATTGAATGTGGAATTTTTGTAGTTATTGATGATTGCTATTGGATGTGATATTAGATATAGTAGGATATATCTATATATATAGCAATATATACATATTGGCATATGTATATATTGGATTGATTGATTTCCCGCCTCGTATAGCTGATGAGACCCTATTGCGTCGTTAGTAAGCGGATTATTTTTATAAAACCCATATACCGCGATAATTCCGTACTGGAGCAGAATTGGTATTGTGCTAACGTCTTTGGATGCAGGGAAACAGGTTGGAGGGATCCAACTGGATTCCTCAACTGTATTTACTTATTTACAGATATTGATATATATTCTGTTATCATATTGATATATGATATTGACTGTTGTGATGGACTAATTGGTGTTTTCGCATCATCGGATTCAGTTTTGAAATGTAAAAATAACGACTTTTACTTTAAAAGGGTTTTTAAAGTGATTTTTGAAAATACGTTTTATGGAATTTTTGAATCGATTTATAAACGTAAAATTTTAAAGTTATAAAAGTTATAATTTTTAGTGAAATATAACCGAAGTGTCGTTTTTGAAATAAAAGTCGATTTATTTATAAAATGGTTTAAGTTGGGATTTTTGAATAACTATAAACGATTTGTATAGAAAGATTTATAAAATTGATATTTTATAAATCAAAATATTGGACTTATAAAACGAATTTTATAAGTGTTAAAAAGAAGTATAAATGGATTTCATAAGTGAATGAAATTAATAGATTTATATTGTGAAGTTAAAAATGAATGAAGTTGTAGAATAAAGGATTTATAAGTAATTTACTTATAACTTGGATTTTTGCCTTTAAATGGAATGTTGATTGAATTTGTTCATAAATGATTCTTTTTAAAGTTGAAATCGTTATAAAGTACAAATGCGATTTATAAACATTGTTTATAAATCCGAAATCACTTATTCTTATAAGTGAATTTTAGAAGTTAATAAAATGAAATTTATAAACCGGAGTTGTTATAGAAAATAGAAAATGGAATTTATAAACGTTGTTTTATAAATTCGGAAATCAATCAATCAAATTTGATGAATTTAATATAGAAGGTTATTAAGGAAATTTCATCCACGATTTTGGATAGTGGATAATTCTTGGAATAAATGTGTAAAAAAAAAAGATTGAAATTTGGTTATTGAAGTATATTCACGATTTTGGACAGTGAATATATTGTTAAATAAAATGGATATGTTTTGGGAAAGCGATATTATAAAATGAAGTAATTTTTTTAAAAGATGTTTTAAAACGTGTGAATTATCGAAATCATAGATTTCAACATTTATTGTTGAAATAGACATTTTTGAAAAATAAGGAAATGATGGACTATAACACTGTTGTTATAGTAAATGATTTCCGAAAGGAAATGTTTTTATATAGTATTGGGATTTATATATCTATCTAAATTTCGAATCCCTATACTAGTGATTTTGAGTCGTCGTAACGATGTTTTACGTAACATTCGTTTTGACTCAAATAAATGTTGTTATAGTAATGTTTTCCTTAAAGAATGAATTTATACTTAAATTTTGATTTAAGTATATTGAATATTTTCAAAAGTTGAAAATAAATGATTTGTGAAATACTTATTTTTAAATAAGTATGGAAATGCTTTTCCAATATGAAATGAACTGTTTTGAGATTTTATCTTCAAAGATAAAATGAAATGTGAATATTTGAAATTTGTTTTCAAATGGTTAAAGTGTGGAAATTTTATATCTAGTAAAAGATATTTTTGAAGAATAAATAATTTGGAAAATTATTTGGAATCTGATGATGTTGCGCATCTTTATTGATAGTTAAATAACCGACTATCAATAATTACCTTTAGATAGGTATTTGTTGTGAATTGGATGAATTTGAATGCCACACTTATTTTTGAATAAACGCTCACTATTCGGGTTAGCCGGGAAAGGACCATGGGGTCGTATAACCCATTCCGAATATGTGATACGTCGTTATGAATTGCATTTGAAGACCGGTGTTGAAGACCGGATATTTTTGAAAACGGAAGGATTACCGTCGAGTTACTCTACATCGGCTGATCTCCGATTTAGAGGTTTTATCACCCTTAGTGACGGGAAGTCCGGACGTGATTAGAAAATTATCCGGATATGCAAGGGCTTCGTGAGAAGTGCCTTCGGTTCTGTTCGATCCCGGAACAGACTTGTATGGATTGTGTGTCTGACGTTACAATTTGAGATATAAAGCTGATTTCTTTCAAATAAATTTCTGTTGGTGGTGGAGAATTTATTCTCTTAGCTTAACACCCTTCTCTGAGACGTACGATCTCAGAGGTTATGTAATTGAAATTTATCAGCGATATATCCCAATTTGGTAACGTGGCATACTGAGTGTTGCTGTGAAATGATCAGTGTTTGATCATTTGCGATATGATCATTTGTTTGATCTTATATCTTTGTGATCATAGGTTGATCATTTTTGTTTGACCCGAAGCAGGGCTTTGTAGAAAGCGTAGCTTTGTGGACGAGACTTCGTCGAGCCTCACACCCTGGAAATGGTCGAAACAGGAAGGATGCGGCAAGGTTCTAGGGAGTAGCGCCCCTTAGTGTATGTCATTCCTTCTGGATAAAGGTGGTATCATGGTATGGAGCCCAGATACTTAACCTCTGTGGTTGCTGCAAATTTATTACTTTGTGGTTTGTTGGAAATCGGGGATCCTCGGGAAGATCGGTGACGATCGGGGGATGGCATACGCGTGTCAGTAGTTACCTATTTTTGCAGAGGTAACCCGGCCTTGTGTTGGCAGAGATCCGGTTAGGTTCTCGGGTCGTCTATTCCAGGGACGTACCCATCGTGGAAAAGGAAGTTCCTTAGCCTAACCATTTGTTGGAAATCCAAAGAAACAATACGAGCCTTTACGATTTCAATTGTATAACCTGTCTCCTCAGGAGGCAGCTATAGCAGGCATAATATAATGGTACATATGCTGGCTAAGATTTATATTCTACTTTCGAAATGTTTTCCACTATGCACTAATAATAATATCAAAAAGAATTTGATTTTGCATAGTAAGCATCTTTGACTAACATAAGAAGAAATCTCCTCCAAGTCTGCGTTTGCATTGTGTGTGTGGTGGGAGGTCTTATGGTAGTTTCATTTTCCAAAAGCATTGCGAATTGACTTTAAAAATCTTCTTGTTGTTTTAAAGATAAAACTGTTTTACGATCTCACACCAGTCACCATGACTGACTCGGAGTTTATTGTTCCCTTCTAAACTCTGGGTGCCCACAAATTTCCACACGGGCAGCCTAGAGTTATGTTATCAGGATAGTCTGGATATTCTGGAGCTTTGGAGATAAGCTGGATGGCGAGACGTAGTATTTGTATCTGATAGTATCTATTTCGCTGTGTATTCTGTATGAGGACAAGTTTATAAAACTGTCCATTGTTGTATATTGACTCTGATTGATGTATGTATAAACTGATATAGTTCTTTGTTTTAAAAGACTATTGATTATCTATTATATGTTATTCCGCTGCGATGTGTAAGATTCTGATATTGTTTTCTGTTCTGTTGTTCTTCCGTGATGTTATTCTTTTTCTTTCTGTTCCTTCTTTTCTTCTTCTTCTACCTTTTTCTTCTTTCTAAAACCCTCACTACTGGAGTTTCCGGCACTCGATTGCTTGGCAGTCGATAAAGTGAGTATCGATGTCGAATTTTCGAAAGTCGAAAATTCCCGTACGTGACAGACCTAGCGAAGCTATGTTTCCCAAGATGAACGACCTAACTGAGTTCGACCTATCGAGCTACGACTTACCAAGCTACCAGATTTCTAGTGTTTGCGGTTTCCTTAGGTCGCCAACGACCTAACTTAAGTCGCTGCCGAGCTTTCTTCAGTAGGTCGCAGGATTTTAGGTCGCTTGTGGATAAGTCGCGTGTGTTGTAAATACTGTAAGTCGTTGCTATGTTGTTTGGTTAAGTCGCAAGGTTGTTGTGATGTTGTTTGTATTAGGTCGCAGATATGTTTGTATGTGTAAGACTTAGGTCGCGCATGATGTTAGGTCGCTAACGATCTATGTTAGGTCGTAGGTCGCGGCCCTGTTTAGGTCGGTGAAACTGTGGGTGTGTGAGTTGTAATCTCTATAAATAACGGGGTTGTGTCATTTGTAATTCTTAGTTGATTTTGAATAAACTTTTGTTTGAGTGCTTTGTGCCTCTTCTCAAATTGGTAGTTGAGTGTGATCTCCTATCTCCACTTTCGGTTTTCGAGTGCGCTCGAATCAACGACTGCTGAAGCCAATTCACGAAATCTAGTGCGCTAGATCAATGTACGAAGAATCGTAGATCTTCTTTCACGGCATCGTGCGCGATCAACGTGACGAAGATAGCTAGAATCCGGCATCTTTGAGATCAACAAATTTGGGCGTTTGGTATTTTTAATCCGTCGATTGCTACTTTCACCATTTCATACATTTCTGTTATCCGCAGCTGCATCAATAAATGTTTTAATAATTTTTAAATTATTAAAAGGAATGAATTTATTTTAAATGAATGAAAATGTATGATTTTTGATGTTATAAAATTGATATTTTAATGAAATCTTTTAAATAAAGATTTTTGAATGGTTTATAAAAAGAATTTATAAAAGGATATTCTATAAATAAAGTAATGGACTCATAAACAGAGTTTTATAAATAATTGAAAATGATTTTAATTGATATTGGTAAGTAGATTTATAAATGGGATTTTATAAGTAAATGAGATTTATAAAGGAATGAATTTATAAATGGAATTAGCCTTCCGGGACACTGTCTTGGATTTTGACGAAATCAGTTTCATTGGATCCATAATAGTGAATTATTATACACCGCTGAATTTCATGGCTATTGGACGTATCATTTGGTTGTGCGAGCTCGAAACACACATAAATTAATTAAAGAAAATTAAATTAATATAATTCGATATTGAAAAGCTAAATTTTGAATACGATCGAATTGGCTCCCGATACTAGTTCCATTGTGTTTAGAATATAGGTATTTAGTATAGAACGCCAGTCATCACGCGTCATTTGGAGTTCGGGATTTTGGGTTCCTAAACTTGGTATTTTTGAATTAAATAATGTGGCATATCACTTCATGCCCATACCCCACCAACTCAGCCCATTACCCTACTCCATACCACACTTTTCACATCCATACTTTCCCCACGTCTAGATGATACTCCATCTCATATAAATCACAACCAACATCAAAGAAAATAAAGCTTTTAAATTCAAAAATCGAAATCATGAAATCCACTCAACAAGAAAATTATGAAACTTAAATCTATCAATCTGGAATAACCAGATCTTTAAGGCTAGCGATTTTAGAGGCTTGTAGTGGTGTTTGGAGGGTTCGGAGTGCTGCACGGTAAAGGTAAACAAACTAGGGCTAGTATTTTATGGGATTGTGGTCTTTGATTCGAGAATTGGAGTGGATATTTGGATTCGTGAGGTTGTTTAGCACCTAAGGGAGGAACACCAATGGTCGTGGATGCTTTTAGTTAAACCCGATGATTGTACGGAAAAGGGGAGGATGGGGATGATGCGTTTTAGGCAGAGGGTGTAGGCATAATGAGATGGTGACAAGGTAATGGAGATTTGGTCGTGGAGTTCAACACTACGATCGAATTTGGAAATCGTCGAGAAATGGAGAAGCTAAGGGAGGTAGAAGGCACTGTCATGGTGAAGATTGGTTACAAGGAGAAGCGTAAAGTTTGTAAAAGAAGAGGGATTTGGTTTATTAATAGGTTAATTAGTTTTTAATAAGCGTAATTAGTAAATTAATATATTATTAAATTGGTCAACCTTACAATTGTGATAACTAATTCATTTTAGGTCGGAATTGAACGTGGTCATACGATTAGGATCGTAACAACGTTGGCTACGCTTTGGAATTGGTTGGGTGCCAATTGGAGCTAGTTGAATTTTTGCGCTAAATCGAAGAGAAATCCAGAATGCCTCGGTGATAATTGGAAATTTCGGTGAGTTAACTCACCTCTCTGGCCCACTTATATTTCTATATAAGTGTGCATAATTTTATTGTTAATTGTTTGTTGAGTTTTTGGATGGTTTACTATTTTATTAGTTGGTTTGGATATATTCTTGCCACTGGAGCGCATGAGACTCTATTACGTTCCCATGTACGAGCGAATGACCCTTTTTATACGATTTCATCTCAAAGCGGTTGATTTATGTTTTATGATTACGTACTGCATGTGATGTAGGGGGACAGGTTGGAGGGATCCAACATGATTCCTTGCACTATTGATTTTACTTTTCATATACTATGATATATGATGTATCAAATGCCATATTTGATGACATTGATGTGATTTCCCTTATTTAGTGCTTAGTAGCACTGGGCCTTATTTTTGGTATTTTAAATACTAACAAATAATGATTTTGAATTAAAAGGGATTTCATAGTGATTTTGAAAGTATATATGTTTTAATAGCTTTTAAATTATTAAAAGGAATGAATTTATTTTAAATAAATAAAAATGCATGATTTTTGATGTTATAAAATTGATAGTTTTATGAAATACTTTAAATAAAGATTTTTGAATGGTTTATAAAAAAGAATTTATAAAAGGATATTTTATTAATAAAGTAATAGATTTATAAACGAGTTTTATAAATATTTAAAATGGATTTGTAATTGATATTGGTAAATAGATTTATAAATGGGATTTTATAAGTAAATGAGATTTACATAGGAATGAATTTATAAATAGAATTTTATAAATAAAGAGATTTCATAAAAATATAAGTTTTATAAAATAGAAATGAAATTTATAAACATAGTTTATAAATTTAGAAATGATTTATGATGAGATATAAATATGAAGTTAATCGTTTTAAAAGTGGTTGATCTTTAAAATGAATGTTTGAAAGTGATATTTCCAAATAGAGTCAAAATGGTTTTTAAAAGCGATTTAAAATGTGTTAAGTGGCGAAAACATGGATTTCATCATTTATTGTTATAATAAACTTTTTCGAGGAAAGTGAGAAAGGCATGGACTATAACACTGTTTTATAGTAAATGATTTCCAAAAGGAAATTTTTTATATAATATACGGGATTTATTTATATACACTATTAATTGAATCCCTTATTAGTGTTTTGGGTTGTCATAACGATATTTTACGTAACATTCATTTTGACCCAATAAATTGTGTTTTGACTTTTCATTATGAAATACACGAACAGGTACTTATGATCGTACTAAACGCTTGGTGGTATAGGAAGCATTGCTTCTTATACTTAACACCCGTTCCGAGGTGTATGAACTCGAGAGTTGTACAGTTATAGAAATCTATTTAGCGTGTCTCCAAAATGGTAGTTTTATTAAATATACTTATACCATTGATATAAGTATATAGAAATGTTATCCAAATATCAAATAGTTGAAATGGTTTTGAGAAAATATATTTTTAAAGATATTTTGAGATAAATATTTGAAAATTGATTTAATTAATAAAAGATTAATTAAATGGGCCTATTGACTGCTTATGTGCTAAATTTTATTTGTTACTTTGATAGTTTAATAACCGACTATCAAACTTGGCCATTTTTGGTTCCGTGACTTGATATGGGAATTGACTAATCATTTACTACTGTTTAGTGTTAAGAATGTTGATTCGAGTAGTGTAGAGTGCTATGGTACTCCAATCTGCCGAACTTCCTTCTTGGCCGAAGGATAGAAAGTTGAGAATTGGAAACGTGATAACTCTATGAGACTTGGTTTCCATATGAGGTTGAGGGCCTCTTATCGTTGTTAGTCCAGAGAGATTGGGATCAGATTTATCTAAAAACCACTTCGGACCAATGTATGCATTCGAAAGTGTAGGTTTATGGTGATGATTTTTGAAGATGGAGATCATCATTATGTAGGGCTAATTACCATTAGACCCGCGATGCATGGCGGTAGAGCTTCATTATGAAAACCTTTGATATGGAAGGACTTCTCGCTACTAATCATAGGGATGACTCTTGACAGGATGTAATAGGAGAGTACCTTAGGATTGTCCTATTCCTGGACAACTTGTATGGACATATGTCTGATGTTGCATGTTTAGATCACATTTATTGATCTCTATAAACATATCATCTGTTTGGTGGCGAAGAAGGCAACTTCTCTTAGCTTAACACCCTTTCCTGAGACATACGAGCTTAGGAGTTATACGTTTGTAGAAATCAGTTGTGTGATTGTGGAAATGGCAATGTGTCATTCAAAGTGAAATGTGCTATGTGAAAGGTAAACGTTATCTTAAGCGTCACACCCCAAAGATAATACGGTTAATGATGTGGTCTAACATATATTTTGGGCAATCAGTTTATGTGCGGATCGGAATGAAAAGGCTTTTGTTGCTTTAGGCATTATTGCCTTATGGGCTAGAAGATGTCTGGACCCTTATATTATATGGTATAGCGGTGTGTGATTCATTGCACGAGAAGCCACTGGATATGTAATAGTGCACCAATATAAATGGTACAGTGGTGTGTAAGTCCTTGCACGAGAAGACACCGAGTACTGTGGTTTCTATACGTGGAAATCTGCAAAGGAAGGAAAGGGCCACTAGTTCCTTATCATGTTGGAAACCCAAATTCCAATACGAGCTTTACAATTTTGATTGTATTCCCAAAATAGCTGCAATGCTTTACACACATTTGAGCTGCCCCTTGGGTATCATATACACTGTTTGACATTGTCCGGGTATTGATACCTACTTAGTATATGTTTATTCGAAAATTATTTTAAAAACAAATGTGATTAATAATAATATCAAATTGTTTAAGTATAAAGCACTTTTGTTATCGTAAGGTAAAAGTCCGTCCGTGTTTATATGTGGTGTGGTCTTAAGAGGTAACTTTGTTTTGAAAAAGAAAAGTTTTTGGTAACTTCTATAAAATTTAGTTGAGATGTGTTTTCTTACGCTGGTTTACCAGACTAATCCGGGCGTTCTTCCTTCCAATTCTCAGGTCAGACCGAGCATATTTATAGATTTAGATTGGATGCTTTGGAGCCTTAGCAGACGAGCTGGAAGACTTTAGGATCTATTCCCATATTTATTTATTTTTTCGCTGCATTAGTTGTTTAAATCGTTAGCATTTGTGAGAATAGATGGTCCAGGCTGATGATTGGTTATCTGTGTACTCTGATTTGATATATGTATATTACAGTCTCTCTTTTGTAAAGATTATTGATATATATTATATATTGTTCCACTACATTTTGAGATTCTGTGTGGTTTTAGTTTCGTTTTCTCTTCTTCTTATCTTCTCTTCTTCTTTCTTCTTTCTTCTTTCTTTCCCATAACTATATGCCTTTTCTTTCAATTTGGGTTGGACATGTGTTGTTTATTGTCAGCTTGGATTGTGAGGATTTGCGGATCGTTACACTATACATGCTATCCATCGCTCAAGACCGTCAATGGTCATTACATATATGCCAGCCCTACTACTAAATATCTGTCCAACAAAAATACTAACATAGCTGCCGACCTTCCATTGCTGACATCTCATTTGGACTAACCTAATGTAAGTCAAGGAAAATGACACTTTCAGTTACTTAATACCTCTTATTAGAATTGAAGCAGTCCTCATTTCGTTAAAAGTACCGGGTCATTTAATACTTCAAATCCATGGTGAACTCTTGGTATATTTTCCACTACCTATCTACAACGCATATCTCTTTCCTACGGGTCCTACGGCTGTAGATGGCTTATGCCAAAAGTAAGTATACATAACTACTGTTATCCTCCAGGTGAAGAGCAGACTTCTTTTTTGTAACTCTACTGACCTTGCATCCAAACTCACTAAACCAAACCAATTATCCTAGACCTAAATATTAAACTAGGCCCACTAATTCATGCATGTCCTAAACGTATAGTTAAGGCTTTATAATTTCCCACTATGTAATTATATTGCCTCATAGTATTTAATTCTATCTGATTTTCTTATTTCCTATATTCCATAAATGTCAGTTTTCCATAATAAATGGTCATTGTTATCCTATTTGGACAATCTCTAATAATATTTATTCATTCTAAATCAAACTATTATGCCTATTTCATTTCCCTATAAATGAAATATCAAATCCTTTAACCAGTCCCATTAAACCCATTTATTTCCCCATTTGATTCTCGAACTCCCTTTTAACTGCACTTTTATTGTTCCATTGATTTTGGAGTTACTATCTCTTTTCTACATACACCTCCTAATTTATTAAGCTGATTATAACTATATGTCCTAATTATAACTGATTCGGATATTGACGTATATTACAGTATATAATTATATTTATATTTCTAATAGTAAGCTCGGTTATACGTGTATGTGTGTGTGTGTGTGTGTGTGTTTTCCTATTTCTAACTATCAATCCCTAAATCAAAATATTCCTTTCCACATTTTAATTTATCAGAGCTATCCTTTCAAAAGGCGTCGCCGTTATATCTTTCCAGAAATTAACCAAAAGTGAGAACTTTGCTTCGTTTGAAGTTACAAAGAATTAACTTTTTCCCTTTATTGAAATACACACTTCATACTGCAGGAAAGAACCACTACAAGAAAAGTTATTTTTGATAACGCCAATTGATAACGCTTTATTCTATAGTGTTATTGTTTATGTTGATTTTTTTATATTCAAAGCAGGGAATTAACATGTGACGCTTTCAAAAAACCAGACCCTTCAATTATTTTGATGGCCGCCAATTCTTTTAATTATTTCCCTCTTTTTTTCGTTCCCTTTATTCCCCCTCTCTCTCCCTCAAACCAGAAGAAACTGTTCTCTCTACATTACAATCCCTAAATCACTCATTCGTAAACCCTTATTATCAAATATTAGATCCATCCGTTTACCGTCGATCTCCTTTGTTGGTTTCTGAATCCCTCATCTAATTCCCTCCTTTGGTTGCTCATTTTTGCGGTTCATCTGGTTCGGGGAATTTGAGCCAATTATGTCATGTTGTTGAGTCCCTCATGACTATCAATTCCTCATACGCTCCTCTCTCAAGTATGAATGATCTGATCGGTGCCTCTATGTCACCTCTATCTTTGATGCTTGCTGCTGCTTTGCTAAACAATGATGGTGTTTAGAATAAAATATATATTACATAGTTGTGTCCGATGTTGCTGCTGACATTGCTTGCGCATCTGTTCTTGTTGGGCCTGTTGCAGGTGGCGTTTCAGGCCCTAGTGATGTTGTTGACCTTGTCAGACTGGATAAGGTGGTTGAAATTTCTAATTCTGTGCGAAGCACTCCATCTAATTGTGTTAATGCCCCAAAATCTGTTGCAAGTTTGATTCCAGATTATGTACATGTTTAGCCACATCAGCTCTTCTAACGACATATATTAGGAGATAATCGTAAACTCCTAATGTTGATATTTACTGTAGATGAATACCAAAGTTTTATGTGTATTCAAGAGTCTGGTTGCATCTTTAATTAACAAGGTAAAAACTGACATTTGATATGCATGAATATAAGTTTTGACATTATTAGATTCAGTACCATTTCAAATTTTTGACTAGGTATGTATAGAATTTTAGTTATTAAGAGATGGAAGTGATTTCAATGTTTATTTGGTAGTTATATCAACACATCGTCTCATTCTCATGGAGTAAATTCGAAAACTTAGAACATTATATAACAATGACATTTGATGAGAACTCGGTGATTTAATTGGTTGTATTTGTGACTTATTGTGTATGCGTTTTCGTTTTCTCCCTTATATGTCATCCTACTAATTTTTAAATCAAATCATAATTTATAAATTAGCCTCAAGGTGAACAATGAATCGCAGTAATTCATAATATGTATTTGTATACTGAACACAACATTTAACTGATTTTCTTCTAACGACGTATATTAGGAGATATTCATAAACTCCTAATGTTGATATTTACTATAGATGAATACCAAGTTTTATGTGTATTCAATAGTCTGGTTGCATCTTTAATTAATAAGGTAAAAACTTTGTAGTATTAATCATCCCCTTCTACTCTTCCAGTTTGCAGGCTGCTTTCATCGCCCACTTGCATTTTCTGATGCTATCTATGTATTTGTTCCAATCTCTCCCCTTTCCTTAATGTTTTGATCAAAACATTTGGGAGAAAGGGAGAGAAAGAATTGGGAAAATAATTTGACCTTCTTATTTTGTTTTTTTGTTTATTCTGTTGATTTATTTTCATTTGCAGGCGTATGTATTTACTATTTACAGGACAATGAAGGATAAAAATAGTATTGAATGCAATGTATATTTTCTTTGTTATTGTTATTTTTATTTTTAAATAAAAGGAATAACAAAAGTCATCATAAATGTGTCAATAGCCTTCATTTCCATGTGTTGCAAGGATCTCAAAAGGGTGTCTATTTGGATACAAAATACAAGATAAAATGTGAGATAATAGATCGTTACACTTTGCCTATAAAGCTCTTTGTTTACAGACTCATAAATGACTGGGAAAGAATTGGAGGATACTGCCCTCAAAGACCCATACGTTGTTCAAATCATGACCTTGCCAAGATAAAATGCCGCCGTCTTGCACCTTGTTAAGTTTTTCGTTGTAGTCTCAAAATAATATGTGCTTCCTGGGATTAAAGAAGATGGTGAGTGTTTAAGTAAACTTATTTACTTGGTAACTGAAAACAACATTGTTTGGCATAAGCAATGTTGTCTATATCCAATTTCTATATTCCAAACCCCAGCTCACCCTGAATTCTACATGGTTTTAGTCCTTTGTATGCTCCTTCACCTCCTCTTCTCCTACTTAAAATTAAAGTTATTAAAGGTGCAATTTTCATTTTCTCCTTTAAACGCCCCAATTTCTCATAAATAAAGAAAGCTTCCAAGTTAAATTAGGATTCAAAGGACATAATTTCTTGTAGTGTATATGTTCGCCTTTATAGGCAACTCCAGGTGTAATGTGTCTAACATATGTGTTAGTTGATACAAAACACAGTCTATCATATTCGACTTCTCAACCTTTTTTTTCCTTCCTACTGTTGTGGTAACATGTGCTGGTTACGAGTTTATGTGCAGATTTAACAGGTCTGGTTTCGCTTTGTTAGAATAAAATGTTGATATTTACTGCAGATGAATACCAAAGTTTTATGTGTATTCAACAGTCTGGTTGCATCTTTAACTAATAAGGTAAAAACTTTGAAATATTGATCATGCTCTTATACTCTTCCAGTACATCACTCATACTTATATGGTAAATTTGACATTTTATATGGAACCACTATGTTATTCTTAATTTTTTTCCAAATATAAGTGTTTCTGCAAATTCACAACAATTATTTTATGTGAGCAATAAAACTTACTGCTCTCTTTTTACAATTTTTGTTAATGATGAACTATGAGTATCATGCATATACCATGTTTGATTAAAATTGTCTAACTAGAACTGTAGCCTGTCTTATCCTTTACAAAACCATTTACAAACTACCTTGATTGCTTGAACTATCATATTTACTTCCTGTAAATTTTTAGATAGCTAACTTCCATTGTCGACTAATGTTCAAACCAAAATGTTATTACGAAATTTGTTTTAGAATTTACAAAATTTATGATAGTTCTGAAATTTGTTGAAAGCTAGAGTTGAGCTTCTATGAAAGGTATTTACCTTTTCAGTTACAATGGTACAATTTTTACTAATGTAAATGGATATAAGGCACAACTTTGTATACAGAGCCATTATGTATTTAACAACAAACATTTACCTTGAATTAGTTGTATAAAGAGAGTAATGTAGTTTCTACAAGAAGACGAACAAGCCATCCTATCAAATTTTATGCAACTTAAAACAGATAATGGTGCTATCCTATCAAAGTTAACCGATGTACTAAGATCAAGCATAAAATTTTTACATTAAGGCATTTCCTTTATAACTATTACTAAGATCAATCATAAAGTATGGGATGTTTGATTTACTATGTCAAAAAAGAAAAAACAAAAAAAAACATACACTTGTAAAACTTTGATTGTCCCATGTATATATTTGCACAACCTTATTTCAACAGGATTCTCGGTTATTATTGCAAATTATAAGCTTGCAGCTCTAAGTTTCCTACAACTTACAAGCTTGCAATGGGAAGTTGCTTGCAAGTTGCATGCGTGCAGTTGGAAGTTGCCTATTGCAAGCAACCTTGCAAATTTAAGTTTCTTGTTTGTAGTGGCAAGCAAGCTTGCAACTGCAGGTCATCGATTATCACTTCTAAACTATGTTTAAGTAGTATGTAGAAACCTGAATTTGCAACATGCAAGGCCTAAAAAGTATTTCAAAACTTGATGTAGGCTACTGCTCTTTGGCTAGCAAGGTTTGTAATAGAATTAACTATATAATACTGTAAAACCAGAAAGGTTTTAAGGTGTCAAAACTAGTTCGTTAAATTGAAATTAGATCATCGGTGCATGCAAGTTCAAACCCACATCAGCATATCGCAGGTGGAAGATGTGCTTACTATTTCTCGCGTATTTTGTGATAAACTCTTGAAGCAATATGTTGTTTTTGAGCCTGAAAGTAAGGTATTTTCTTCATCATGTTATATTCTAGATGTGCACATTTTAGCAATTGAAGTGCATATACTGCTTATTACCGAATAATTTCTATGAGTGAAGGACTTTTATCCTGCCAATGCGAGAGGATGTGGTTGATGGATCACTTGAATTTTTCATTCTTGCAAGTGATGATTTATAAGATGTGGTACCAAATGTGGTATTGTTATTTAAGTTTTTACTTTCTACTATTACGAGCCACCTAGTATAATAAATTGCTACTATTAAAATGAATTTCGTTCAGGAAGCTGTTACTATCCTTGTTTGTTAAGTAAGATTTATAAAAATTAAATAAGTCTATAATAATAATAAAATATTAACAAAGTTTATGAAAATTAACTGAGTTTATAATAATAATAATACATTATATATTACTAACCAAGTTAACTAATTTTATAAAATTTAACTAAGTTAATATAAAAACAACAATAATAAAATAATTATAAGTTTATAAAAACTGACTAAGCGTAATATAATAATAATAATAATAATAATAAATTATAAAATATTAACCAAGTTAACTAAGTTTTATAAAAACTAACTAAATATATATAATAATAGTAAAAATCAAAATAAATTAACTAAAATTATAAAAATTAACTTCGTTAATTAAGTTTTATAAAAACTAAACAAGTTTATAAAAATTAACTAAGTTTATAATATAATAATAATAATTTAACTAATGTTTATGAAACATAATTAAGTTTATAATAAATAATATTAACAACAATAATAATCATAATAATAAATAAACTAAGTTTATAAAAATTAGCTAAGTTTCATAACAATTAACTAAGTTTAGGATATAATAATACTAATAACAACAACAACAATAATCGTAATAGTTACAATAAAATTTTATAATCTTAGTTAAATAATCACAATAATAAAATTAACTAAGATTAGTTGAATTAACAAACCATAACAATAAAATTTAAATAAATACAATAATCACAATAAAATTAACTAAGAATATAAAAATTAACTTTGTTAATTAAGTTTAATAAAAACTAAATGAGCTTATAAAAATTAACTAAGTTGATAATAAAAATAATAATATAACTAATTTTTAAAATTAACTAAGTTTGATAACAATTAACTAATTTTTTAATAATAATAGTAATAAATTATAAAATATTAACCAAGTTAACTAAATTATATAAAAATTAACTAAATTATCTACATGTGTCCTAGGTTTAGACTTTATTATCTACCCTGATATTCATGATTTAAAACCTGGAGATGATGCCTTTTTTAATTCTGACATTCTGTTATCATAAAGTAACTATTTATCTGGTAACATATATTTCATTTATTGACGGTAGAAAATATACTAAAAGCTAAACAGGTCCAAAATAACCAGATTTGATGTACCTTTTTACACTTAGCGGTTAGCTCATCCCAATCTTTATTGTTTAGGACATGGGTATGTTTATTTTCAATGGCTTTTACACTATTAGAGCCCACTTACTACTTACTGAATATTGATTATAATGTTAAGATCTTTACTCGTTGTTAACATTGCAATGAACTGCCGCTGCTAAGCTTAGTATTTTATGTATTCATGTTAATGTGGAGTTTGAGATGAATAATGTCGATCATAGGAAATATTGTTGATGGTACATCACATCATAATATGTGCAAGGATATATATCAATTGACTTTTCTATTACACATCACTATTTCATAAACTTTTGCTTAAAAACTTATTGTTCCTAATTTATTAGGAAAATTTAGTTAATAGCACTGCTGAAAATGAGGATAACTTAAATACCGATGGTAAAGTGGAGGAGACAAAGAATAATGAAGGTGACTCAAAATCTAAGCATACTGATATAAATATGAGAGAAGATCTATAATAAAACTAAATATAGAAAGAAGTAGGGAGAAAGAAAGAGAGAGATGCTAGACGAAGGGATACGGATAGCGAGCGTATAACGACCCACCATTTTGGGCTGTTTAAATCGACCATAAATCACACATGTCTAATTCAAACCATTCAAAATGGAGGATTGTTAATGGGGTAAATAAGAAAATAAGAGAAAAAGAAGGAAAAACAAAACATAGAATCTCGCAATGGAACGACAAAATATAATAATCAAATAAATAGTTCATGAAGCTATTTTACAAATAACATTTGGTTATGCTTTTACAATTCAAATCAGAGTTATACATACATTAGAAAAAACAATTAATGCAACGGAACACGGAATGCAGTTGAATAATAAATAGCAATAATATACTGAATCTTCGTCTTCGTCCTTTAGAAAATAGTCTTCAAAACACTGAAAAGCTCAGACTAACCCGAGCGTAATGAAAAGATAAAAACCCGAGTCAGAACTAAAAGATCTTATGTAAGTCAGATCAAAATAAGTAAAATAGAAATATTAGTGCAATGGTTTCATAGATGTTACAGGATTTTCATCCCTTATCAAGTATACAACGTGAATATAATTATTTAAAAGGTTTCAAATAATTCGAAATATCAATCTTAATCATCTAATTAAAACAATTCCGAAGTTTGAATTAACTTAAACCCTTCAAATAATTCAATTCCAAATAAAAATCAAAATTCAAGAAATTATATGGGTATATGTCATTTCAACCAGTATCAAAAATCAACATTTCCAAATCAATGAAAACCGCTCGGGTTTATCATTTTAACCCATAACGATTTTCCCCTAATCTATAAGATCGTTCGGGTATGTATCATTTCAACCCATAGGGATAACATAAATATAGACATAAATAACATCCAATCATCCAAAATGTCGACCAATAACATCCATCCAATCACCCAAATATCAACAATTGAATATACAGCACAATCATCATTGAAATCAACCAATAACAACCAATAATTTACTAGTGATCATTAACAAGTATTTAACCGACAATTTAAATTTCAATATTAAATTAAATGGCAATTAAATTCAATAAAAGCCAGATTTAACTTGAATGACAATTTAAAATATACTAAACAGCAACCAATCAATTTTTAATCACATCATAATTCAATTTAACTAACATAATAAAATCTAGTAGTTGTGAGTGTTTGCTCACCTTTCGTGGCTACGAAGGTGATGATAAAAATGGAGCAATATGGAGATTCCTAACAAAGATCCAAATGCAAAGCAAATCCAATAAAGCTTAGATACGAACACGAATCAATAAACAAGTTTAAACTATTTCCAACTTCCAAACAACCCAAGATCCAAACTACAGACAAACCTGAAACTAGGTCATCTTTAAGAAATTATTCGGACCATAATATTACCGAATTTGTAAATGTGACTAACTAAAAAGTTGTTTCAAATACTTTTCTCTCCAATTTAAAGAAAAGAATCACTCAAAAATCTTCTGTTTTGAGGAAGTTATGGTCAAAACAAACATAGGTGTTTTCTGAGTTGAAAATCTGAGTTCAAAAATACTTCAAAAAAATTTGAGTTTTTGGCATAGCAAATTAAAGAATTTGAAGAACTGATATAAAAGAAAGTTTAATTCACTAGAAAAAAATGGTTTGAAAAAAAGAATCATATAATTTGGTTCTTTCCTGAAGGTGATATGATTGATACAGTATGGGGTATTTCGACCAACACTGGACCCGAGAAAGGACTTGAAAAATGGAGTTTTTGATATAGAAATATTTAGAATGGGAAGAAGGGTTCAACAACAAAGTTGTTGCCATTGAAATTATACATGGTTTCAAAAAAAGAATTATTTGATTTGAAGTAGTTTAGTGGACTATAGAAGTCATGGAAATAAGGTGAAGAAAGAGGGAAAAAGGGAAGGGAAAAAGAAGGGAAAAGGGAGAAAGAACAGGAGAGGGATGATGGGGCATTGGCCATGGGTTACTGCCATGGGTTGTGTGTGGTGATGGAGGTGGGTGGCGGTAAGAGGAGAGAGGTAAGCTAGGGTTTTGAAGGAGGAAGGATGGAATTTGATTTGGAGATTTAGGAGTTTTGGGGTTTGGAGTTTTCTGTAGATTTGAGCAAGAAGAAGAAGAAGAAGAAGAGTACGCAGAAAGTTTCTCAAGTGCAGAATTTTTGTACGTACTTGGTTTTAGTCAGATAGGAAATAGAAGGTCAATGGGTGGGAAAATGAAGGGTCCAAGTTCTCTTAGGGTTCCTAGGGTCTCTTGGTTAACTAAGGAGCCCATTATCTAAAACAAACCCAATAAGACTTAGCCAAAAAAAAGAACACAAACATACACTGCAAATGAAAGAAATAAGCTGCAGGTTATTTAATAATTAGGAAATGAAGGTGGAGAGACAAAAATAAACGTCACGTTTTATTTTGAAAGCTTCAGGTATTAATAATGCATAATGAAATGTACGTAGGAATGGAAAAGTTTGCAAACCAAAGGAAAGTGAAATTTTGTATACGCGAAAATGAGGTGGCAAGAATTAAATACAACCTAAAAGTCTTGGCTCGGGTATTAAACAGAAGGAGAAATGAACGGATCAAGTATTAATAATGAGATAACTATTTCAAAATGTACATGCAACAATTAATAAAAAAAGAAATGAAGGGACCATGTACATCGCATAACCTTTTTGAAATTCAATTTGTGAAACGTAACCAAATGAACTTCATTAACTCAAATAATATTCAAATTTGTACGCATTTAGTTTTTTTATCTATGCATAATAAATAAAATTATTTACCTTAAAAATGAAAACGTTCAATTTAGTTTTCCCAAAATGATCTTTTATTTCCATTAAAACATCCTTTCTGTTTAACACAAAAGGTGCGTTTCTTTTATTAAATCTATTAATTGCAATCAACGTTTTCTTCCCCTCTGATTGAAATATTTCGGTAACATTAGTTGCAATTACTTCCAAAGTTAAATTTCAAAACAGACAACTAAAATGGATGAAAAATAAAATAATTGTTTCCTTTAATCATTTAAACACCTTTATAAATTTGTTGTTTATACAACAGAGTAATAAATAACTTACTTTAATAAATTATTTTCCTACTCTTGTAATCCATCTATATGCTAAAACACAGTTCAAATGTGACGACCCGGAATTTCTGGATATTTGAAATTGGAATATTTAATTGATTTTAAATATTTGAAAGATAGTTTAACTTGAATTTCAAATATCACTATTTATTTGGCAATTAAATTATTGAAATTAATTTTTGAAAGTTGGGTAAAATATTGAATCTTCAGTTTTATGCTTGTTAAAAATATTTTAAAGGCTTAGAAAATTCATATTGATAATATTGAAGGTAATAGAACTTTTAAAATTAAATTTGAAAGTGATTTGTTCAGTTTTGAAAATATATTGTTTAAATCGATATTTAAAAATAGCCTTCCAAGGCACAGTCTTGGAATTCGACGAAACCAGTTCCATTGGATCCGTAATAGTGTATTATTATCAGATTTCAATTTTCGTAGTGTTTAGAGTGATCGTTTGGCCGTACGATAGATAAACGCGCTGAAATCTATATTAAAAATTCAGTATAATTATAAGGTCCAAAAAGCTATCTTCTCCATACGATCGAATTTGGACTCGAAACCTTTTCCGTTGTGTTCGAAATAGGGGTATAACCTTATGAACGCCTAGCGGCACGCCTCGATAGGGGTTCGAGATTGTGAGTTGCGGAAATCGAGACGATGTGAATTTGAATTTAAATTTAAAATATAAATAATATCGTTGCATTAAAATCTTGTGTTAAGACCCTGCATAACACGTATTAAATTTTTTTAGCACGTGTTCCCTTTTCAATCTATATATTCAACACGTGTTCGTTTAAAAAAAATATAGAGAACTCGAGCGAGATAAAATAAACAAAAAGAAAACACAATTCTAAATCAAAATAAAAATCATTCGTTAATTTGGATAATGGCATCCTCGTTCTAATTCTCGTTCGAACAAATCAATACGAATTTTATTTGACATTCTTGGATTCGAGCCGATCTTATTTAGGGCATCTCGTTCTTATTGCGAGCTCGAGCGATGGGGTGTATCGCAATTTGTGAGGGGAGCAGTATTGCTCGCGAACGAAGGCGGCAGCAAGGGGGGACATTGACTGTTAGGGCAAGGTGACTTGAGTATCGAAGGGGATCGATGGCATCGCAAATTAAGGGCGTGGCGTCGCTGAGCTCGAGCAAGTGGATACGTTGAGCTAGGGTTTCGCGAGCTTGAGAGGGCGACTGCATCGCCGAATTGTGGCAGGTCGAGTCGAAGGCTCGTGTGTTCTAGGTAGTTCGTTTGTATTGTGGAAGTGGGTAGCGTGCTCGTGTGGCAGGCGACGTGAGGCAGCAATAGCCGTGTCAAGATCAAGATTAGCTTATTGTAGTAAGATATTTCTGAGTTAATTTAAGTTTATATTGTAAAAATTTAGAGTAGTAAATTTTATTTTAAAGAAATATATTGATAGTGAAGCAAGAAATTTTTTACAGTAGAACAAATCTGGTTGGGTTATTTTCTGAAAATAATATATATATATATATATCTACTTGTTATAATAGTTTGTTTAAAATTTAAAGCAGTAAGATATAAAATAATCTTGTTTTTGTTTAGTAAATGTATATATCCACATGCATGCTCTAGTTTAAAACAGAAAAAAGTGGGAGTTTGAAATGTTTGAAAGATTATATAAAATTAGATTTTTGAATCTATATAAATTAATTTTTATAAGTGAGGATTTCAAAGAAAAAGAAAAGAAAATATTTTGTTAAAAGAAGGAATTAGTTTAAATTAAATTTATCAAATGGAAATTTAATTGTTCTATTAGTTCAATATTACTAAAATCATATAATTGTCATACAAGGTCAAAAATCATGAAAACAAAGCTGGAATGGAAATGGATTGCAAATAAAAGCAAAGGTGAGAACTTCTCACTCAATCAGATTACCGATTTAATTTTAAATAGTTAAATTTAAAATTATTGATTGTTTGCTTGGATTGATAATTGTTATCAGTTGGATTGGTATGTTATATATAGTAGTGTATATATATATATATATTGGAGTGATTGATTTCCCGCATTATATAGCGGACGAGACCCTATGCGCCGCATAATAGCGGATGATATGATATGATCCCATATACCGCGATATTCCACCTCGAAGTGGAATTGGTATTTTATATTGTGCTAACATCTGTGGATGCAGGGAAACCGGTTGGAGGGATCCAACTGGATTCCTCAAATTGTTTGAATTTATTTCATATGTTGTGATATGATTTGTTGATGAATTGTGATTGATTTTATTGATAATTGAAATTATTAAAGGCTATGGTTTGGCCGAATATATTCTGGCATTTTAAGATACCAGAAATATAAGAATTGGATTGCTGGAAGTAAAATAAATTTTATAGAATTGGATAAATTAAAAGAAGGAATTTGGAAAAGGATAAAAGTTGATTTTGGAAATCCTATCGAATAAATTCCAAGTATAGGGAAAAGATTTTTATAAATGGAAATAAAGGGATTTTAAGAACTTAAGTAGTATCGTTTAAAAGTTGAAGAATTTATTTAAAATTCGGACTTAAATGGTTTGGGAGAAATGAAGGAATTTATTTTAAAAATGGAGTTAGTTTTGGGAAATCGATTTGAAAACTAATTAATTGTTTGAAACTGTGTTTTGAAAAGAAGATGAGACTATAGAATTTATAAACTGGGTTTTATAAAGAAAAATAATATATATTAGTGGATATTTGGAAATATAAATTCACGGTGGGAATTTATAATGGAACGAGTAATTTGTTTTAAAAATAAATAGTGGTTTATTTTTAAAGCTGTGAGAGAAAAGCGTATTTCTCTGAAAAGCCAAGTACGTTTCCAAAGTAGATTTTTAAGTATAAGTTGGAAGTTTTAAAGTTGTTTTATAAGAATGTTTTTGAGAAATTATTTATTTAAGTTGTTTATAATTTTAAAGTTGAATACTTATTAAATTAGTTATAGTAATGATTATTTTAAAAGGCTAGTTGGTATTATGATTTAAAAGGATAATTATTCATATTTATATTTTGTAATGAAATTTTATTTTAAAAATAGCTTTGCTAAAGGTTGGTTACTAATGATTTAGATTTTAAAATAATAAGTTGATTGTTACTAGTGATATATTCCCAATTTGGTAATGTGGCATGCTAAGTGTTGATCATTGGTTGATCGAAGCATGGCTTTTGTGAAAAGCGTAGCTTTGTGGGACGAGACTTCATCGAACTTCACACCCCGAAAATGGTCGAAACAGGAAGGATGCAGCAAGGTTATGGGGGTCGCGCCCCTCAGGGTATGTACATTTCCTTCTTGATAAAAAGTGGTATTCTGGTATGGAGCCCAGATATTTACTTATGTGGATAAATTAAAAAGTGGTATTCTGGTATGGAACCCAGATATTTACTTATGTGGTTGTTGGAATTCGAGGCGCCTCGGTAAAGGTTGGTTACGACCGGGGGATGGCATACTCGTGACAGTTAGTTACCTGGTTACAGAGGTAACCCGACCTTGTGTTGGCAGAGATCCGGTTAGGTTCTCGGGGCGTCCCTCCAAAGGCGTACCCATTCAGAAAGAGAGTTCCTTAGCCTTGACCATTTATTAGAAATCCAATCAATCAAATACGAACCCTTTACGATTTCAGTTGTATAACTTGCCATTCTTAAATGGTAGCTATAGTAGGCATAATATAATGGTACCTATGCTGGCAAAGATTAATATTATACTTTCGAAATGTTTTCCACAATATGCACTAATAATAATATCAAAAGGATTTTCGCGCATCAAGCATGTTTGACTACTATAAGGAGAAATCTCCCACAAGTGTGTGATTGCATTGTGTGTGTGCCGGGAGGCCTTATGGTAGTTTCATTTTCCAAAAGCATAAACGGATTTCTTTTTGTACAAATAACTGTTTTTAGTTCTCACACCAGTCCCATGACTGACCTTGAGTTTATTGTTCCCTTTTCTAAACTCTGGGTCTCCATAATTTTCCACACGGGCAGCCTAGAGTCAGGTTATCAGTAGATTCTGGATGGATTGTTGTGGAGCTCAGGAGACGAGCTGGATTGCGAGACGTATTTTCGTATTTGATTATTATTCCGCTGTGTATTCAGTTATGGGGACAAGTTATTATAACTGTCCGATTTATTGTGAAACTATTGTACTCTGATGATGTAATGTATAAACAGATATAGTTCTTTTGTTTTAAAGATTAGTCATTTATCTATTATATATTGTTCCGCTGCGATTGTGAGATTCTGATATTGTTTCTATTTCTTCTACTACCTCTTTCTCCTTTAACCCTAACGGTTCAGTTTTTCGGCATTCGATTGTTCGGCATTTAATACAGTGGACGTATTGATGTCGATTTTCGGGCGTCGAAAAATTGGGTCGTTACATCAAATATACATATATTTCTTCCTTTAAATCAATCATTCTATTCTTTATTCTAATGAAATTAAACTTACATTCACAAATGAAACATTCATTTTATTTGATATAAATGTTCTTTTCATTAAATCAACTTTCCTTATATTTTCATAAAACATAAGCTACGTTTAATTACACCTATTAATTTACAATTTGGTGTCCTTTCTACCATTGATTGATATTATTCAATTACATTAATTTCAATTGTTTACAAAGGTGAATTTCAAAATGGAAAAAATAAATGTAATGAGAAATAGAACAATTATTTCCTATCTAATAGTAACTTAAACATATTTATACACTATTGGATACAAACAGGAATTATACATTTCTTTCCAAATAATAGTTTCTCGTCTCTGCAATCAATCTTTCAGCTACCAAACATTTCAAATAAACAAACATATGATTTCTTCTTTAAT
The DNA here is from genome assembly GCA_030737815.1 of Allium fistulosum. Classification (NCBI taxonomy): domain Eukaryota; kingdom Viridiplantae; phylum Streptophyta; class Magnoliopsida; order Asparagales; family Amaryllidaceae; genus Allium; species Allium fistulosum. The sequence goes on from CM060903.1 coordinate 859,223,425, forward strand.
AAAGTAACATTTATTATTCTTTATTAACATTTATTATTCCAATCAATTGAAAACTTACATTCAGACAATTGTTAATTTCACTCAAACCAATGTTATTAAAATACACACTAGCATTTGTTATCATCCTTACATTATTGCAAACATGTTTCATTAATAGAAATTTTACTTAAGCTCACAACTTGTAGTATAATTTAATTTGTATCAGTAAAATCTTAAATTTTTTTATTCCTAAGAATTTTATTCAAAAATCTTATTTAATTTAATATTTTTAAATGTTTAAAAATACGGGTCATTACAGAGCGTGATCGAAGAGGAAGAGATTCTGATAAGAAGAGAGAGAAAGAGTTTGATAGGGATAGGGAAGAACACAAAGAGAGAAGTCACCGCTTTAAGGAAAAAGGCTCAGGTATAAATGCATTTGCCGTAATCTCCATTGTGTTTGGTATTTTAAAGTTCTTGATATTGGCCTTGCACAACGAAGAGAGCAGTTCAAGTTCTTGGTGATGCATTTGGTACTTGTAGACGTTAACTTTGAACTATGTTATCTTTTGTTATCATGAATATGTATTGAATTTGGTAACTCATGTATTGAACTTATTTTTTGTTCGTTGATACTTTATTTGTTATCATGAATATGCGTTACATTTGCTGATTTTTTTTCGTTCATACATTGTTCAAATTGTTATTATTAAAATGTAATAGTGAGGTGTATCAAATATATAGTAAAATAAAGCATAGCTCCTAAAAAGTATTATAACTATATGACATAAGTGCTATAAAAAGATAATGCAATGTTACTGTCAAAGGATAGCAGCAAATAGGCGTTATTGTATCTACACATTTTATAGCGGTTTTTTTGTGTTATAAATGTGCAATTCTTTTTTATAACATGTCAATATACAACGTTTATCAAACCGCTATAGTTGTGTTTAATAGCGGCTATATGCCGCTATAAAAGACTGTTTTTATTGTAGTGAACAACTGTACTTTACACATCTCTTTCATATTTGGTATATTCCTCAACATTTCAAACTTTATACGTGAATGGAATTAGATAATTTATGGAAATTATACAAAAGTAGATACAATTGAATTATACCCCGCTCCTAATAAATTAAAACATAGAAATTCACGTTCTAACTCAAATTGGGGCAATCTACACTAATACTAACATTTTACAACCCAACTACAAATCTAGAATAAACCTTACAACTTTATTAATATTCAACTTTAAGAAATTTAGGGACTGATTTTCAAATTTCCAAATTAGGGTTTAAATAACATTCCTATTCCAATTACCTATTTTACAGAATATGTAAGCAATATTCTATACATTTATTTTAAGCCTATAACTCATCATATCTTATATACATAATAATAAAATAAAATCCAATGAGATAAGTTTCAATGTTATAAATAAATTATATAATTTCCTACTCACCTCTCTAGCTTTCCAAATCTCCTAAATCTGTATTCATCCCTTTACTTGACTCCTTTTTCATTCTAATCCAAAAGAATATGTATAAAATGGCATATACATACTGTTAGAATTATTCATATGAGAAGAAATTTAGGGTTAAAGAGAATATAGATTTATAATAATGAAATTTACCTTTTTCTACAGTATTGATTCTCACTTTCTCTTCTTCTCTTTTATTTTCTACCCTTCTCCTATTATATAGATATAATATAATATATTATTTTTAATAGAGATAGTGAAGAAAGGAAAATAGCAGAGCTTTGCTGCTTTGATCGGAAAATATGAGAAGAGAAGTGAGGGTTACGCCTATATTTATAGATACTCAAATCAGTCGTAACCATTAGATTAAAATAATTAAATCCAGACCATTTAGCCAATGTTCAAACTCTAGTCGCCACTTTAGGACTGGTCGACCGCTCTTCTGTATGCGGTCAATCAGCCCAAGGAGGGGGTTAACTGGTGGGATTATGTATTTAATTTTATTTGTTTCCTTTTTCGTTTTTTTAATTATTTTCATTCCAAAAACTCCAAACGCTATTAACTTCTTAGTTTGAGCTCCGATCGCGAAACTCCAAATATGAAAGTTTCTCAAAAAATCACCATGAATACAATGGTGCAAGTTTCATGGCCAAATTTTGATGTTTTCTCAAACTCCATTTTGGAGCCTTATTAATTATTTATATTTTACTATAAATTTTACAGAGTTCAACATCTTCATGGAGCTCAGAATTTTTCAATGGCCTCTTGGGAACCACATGTACTTATAGGCCATTAATTATTCTACCTATATATTAGCCACCAATATTAACATCCAAGCAAACTTTGATTACTCGAAATGTTTATGTTTTACTTATGTTTGTGTGTATTTCATTGTAATAAAATGATTGTTATCTCAATATTCTGATTACTTAACATGTTCTGATTACATATATTTATTATATGGCATCGTAATATCAGAATTGTCTTTGACTCCAAATGTTTATATGACGATTTTCTTTAGGCATATTTGGAAAGCATATTTGCTTACTTCAAACATATTTGGAGCATGTTATGTTTGTGTTCTTCTTTATAATTTACATAAGAGACTAGTTAAAATATATTTGGAGAGAACTAGTTTAGGTTAAAGGCGAAGAAGAAAGTACCCCAATATAAGCATTTCTTTTCTATAATTGAACAAAACTAGGCAGTAGTTAAATCAATAAAAGTTAGTGTATCTTATTAAGAGACAAAATTATTGTATATTTGTATTTGTTTATAATATATAGTAACCACTGATGAACTTGCTGTCAGATTTTGATGATATAATATTTTCATATTTAATAAGATTTGGAAGATATTGTTAATTTCGATGATACAATATTTTCAATTACAAAAGATTTTGAAAGATATTTGAGATAATGACTCAAATATTTTGCCACTTTTATAGCATTAAAGATGTCAATGAATTATCTACATAAGAAGGAAAATTATTTTGGAAGAATGAAGTAATCAATTGATTTCCTAATCAACTGCTTAAAGAAGACATCTTATAAAGCGTATGCAAATTAGAGGAAATTAGAAAATCAAATGAGTAAATGTTTTCCATGTGAATAGAAGAATTGATGAGGCATTGATTTGTAACCATAAATAATTTACTTTAATCCTAGGTAATAATTTCTATATAAAGATAGTCATTCTTTAGAGATTAGTATCATCCTTTCAAGTTGTATTTCTTATTCTTCTTCTTAGTCTCCATTATCAATCTTTTAAAAAATTGCTTTTTAAAGTAATAAAATCTCTTTTCTCCAAATTGGATGTATACAATCTCGCTATAGTGGAACCACTTTAAATCCGTGTGTGAACTCTCTATTTTTTTTTGCAACTTACTATTTGTATTCTCTTACTACTGTTTGTTTTATCACATTATAATATGATCTTATTACTTCCGTGTGCATTTGGGTTGATTTGCGGTTATTTGTGTGAATTTACCCCAACAGTTTGGTATCAGAGCTTTGAAGGTTGTTGTTTAAGCCTACGGTAAAAGGTGTCGCTAAAATGGAAGGATCTAGAGATCGAAGTAAGGAAGTTAGGCCTACCTAAGTGTATGCAACCTATACTAGGGGTTCATACATAACATTTGGTTCACAGTTGGCTATAGAGAAGTGGAACTGGGATAATGATTTGAGAAGTAGCATTGGAAGATAAAGGCGGTGTTAAGAAGAAATTGTGTTCTTCAGGTTATGTTTGACGTACAATCGTTACTAGCGGATACCTCAGAATTGGAAAGGAAAGAGATGAAAGAATAAGCCTTTACTACCTTCTAATTGGCCATGGGTGAGAACATCATCATAGAGATTAGTAGTGAAACTACTACTAGAAGCTTGTAGAAGGAATTGAAGGATATGTACATGAAGAAGTCGCTCATGAATAGGCTAATTTTGTCGAAGACTTCCTTTACTTAAGGAATGTCGTTGAAAGCACATCTTAACTTCCTCGATGACTTGATGATGAAGATGAAAGATGTTGATTTGAATGTGGACGAAGAGCAAAAGGCTATGGTGGTAATGCTCTCCTCCAGAGCAATACATGGTATTCGCCAATAGCTTGATATATGGCAGAAGCACATTGACATTAGAAGATATAAAGATGGGACTACTGAGTGAAGAGATGATGGATCATATGAAAATTATGAGAAAAAGTGGAAAAGCTAGTAGTAGTCATGGTCTGTTCATAAAGAAAGGAAGAAAGGAAGAAAGGAGAAGAAGGAGAATAATTTCAAATGGCGATCCAAGTCGAGGAAACCTGGAAGTGGTTGGAAAGGTAGTCTAGAGACAACATGTGTCATCATTGTGAGAAACATGGCCACTGTAAGAAAGATCGTCCATATTTGAGGAATAGAAATGAAGCGGACGGTCCTTCATCTACTGCCGTGGAGAAGGTTGTTTATGATGATATTTTGATCGCATATGTTTCTATGTATCAGATCATTGGGTACTGGATTCAAGGGCGTCTTTCTACATGACGCCTAGAAAGGAGTATTTCAGTTCTAATGTAGGTAAGGAGGAAAGTTCTATATTGATGGGGAATGATGCTACTTGCAAGTCATTAGAAGAAGGATTAGCGCGTGTTCACATGCACGATACTGTGGTGTGCACTATCACTGGAGTTCGCTATGTTCAAGATTTAAGGAAATCTCTTTTTTTAGGTCATCAAGCATCTTTGGATTGCAGGATTGCAATAGAGTCATTATAGCTTATAAACGTGGTGCTCTTGTATTGATGAAAGGAGTGATGGTCCAAAAAATTTATCTACTGAAAGGATCTACAGTTTTTGGAGATTCATCTGTTTGAATTTATAGTTCACGAGCTTTGGATGCTACTAGACTTTGCCCTATCAGATTGGGTCATGTTTTGGAGAAAAGCTTGGAGCTGCTTCGTATAAGGAAGAAGATCAAGGGTGAAAGCTTCAACCATTTGAAATTCTACCAGGACTGTGTATTGCAGAAGCATATGAAGGTTTCTTTTGGTGTTGGTAGACATAAGTCCAAAGGAGTACTAAAGTATGTCTATACGAATGTTGAGGGACCAATAGCTACAAATTCTATTGGAGGAGCTAAGTATTTTATCTGCTTTTATCGATGACTGCTCTTGGAAGGTTTGGGTGTTCGTGATGAAATCCATGTCGGAGTTATCTAAGAAGTTCAAAACTTGGAAGGCAGTAGTAGAGAATTAAGTAGGAAGGAAATTGAAGGAGCCGAGATTCGATAATGGTGGTGAGTTGGTTTCTAAGGAGTTCACAGATTTCTGTAAGTAGCATGGAATTCAGAGACACTTCACAACACCCGAAGATCCACAATCAAATAGAGTCGCTAAAAAGATGAACAAGATCATTGTTTGAGGTTGATGATGGGTTTATCTAGAGGCCTTTGGGCCGGGCATTGTCTACTGCAGCATATATTATCAATCGAATTCCATGCTCAGCCATTGATGGGAAGATTCTAGAGAAAAGGTGGAAATGTACATCTATAAATATTACTTATTTTCATATATTTGGTAGCCTTGTGTATGTTTACCATACAGGAAATGACAAGTTGGAGGCAAGAGCCTATCAATGCATATTTTTAGGTTATATAGAAGGCGTAAAAGGGTATCGTATTTGGAACCCTATTGATAGGGAAGTAGTGCACTCGAGACATGTCACATTTAATGAGTTTTCTATGTTCAAATCGAAAGAGAATCCACCTAGTTCAATAGATTCAAAAGTTGAATGGCCTAAGGATATGGTAACTATTCCCATTATTAGCCTAGTAGTAGGGTCCAAGCTCCAGAAGAAGATAGAGTAATTGCAATCGTTGACACATCACATGAAGGTCCATAGAATTTCTCTAGCAATTATGGTGATGGTCGTGAACATGGATATGATTCACTTCAAGGTGGAGCTGGTAGAAGCTTAGGCAAAATTTACACCTATTCGGGACGACTCTAGAGTTAGAAGGCCACAAAATAGGTATGGAGACTGGAGCTATGCAAATCTCAGCCTTGATGATCGGTTTGACTATGCACCGAGCAAGATGAGACTTTCAACCTTGAAGAAGCCAAGAGTTCGAGTGCCAGCTCGAAATGTGTTATCCCAACTTTTGGCAAAGCCGAGATACCCAAAGATTAACTGAAAATCAATGATTATTAGTCATGAACATCGATTGTGCATCGCAGGTTCACCCTGGATATCAATGAATTTTGTCCGAGTCCGGATCGGGCTGCAATTGATAAGACGCGTCAAGCGAAGCCGTAGAAACCAACGTTCCAAATTTTGAGTCGATCCGAGTACGTATGCTCAAAATACGAACGTTGCAAGATTAAGGAAATATGTTGTTCATTGTATTCGAATCGACCAAGATTCGAATCCATCACCATGAAGACCTTCGAATCAACAGAGCACGACCTCCGTATCGATCAGAAGGAGCAAAGCTTCGCCTCCGTCAAGTTCGAATCCATCAGGCCTATGTTGCTTCAAATCGATAGAGGGCACCTTTACTTCGACTCCAGCATCTTCGAACCCCCACATTGAGATAACTTCGAATCGATCCGCAGTGGCATATCTGGATCGATTCGACCAAGCACCAATTCCATCGATTCGAAGAAACGTGCCTTCGAATCGATTGCCTTGAATCTGCCAAGTCCGCCTAGCTGAAACCCCGGGTTCGACTCGGTAAAACTCGGAGAAAAAGGGGGGTTGACCCGAAGCACGCGCACCACGTCATTGCCTTCACGTGCTAGGAGATGGAGTCGACCCTATGGATTCGAAGGTATCGATTCGAACGACTCCAGGAAGCGAAAATCTTCAACTTGAATCGATCATAACTTGAGATCTACACATCCAAATGCTACGAAATTTTCACAGAAGCTTGAGCACATGTTGAAGAATGTCCACACCAAATTTCAGCTTGATTGGACAATTTCTTGATCGATTCGAACCAAGGGTCGAATCGATCCCAAAGTGGGCCCGGATCTCCATATCTCGGCCATGTGGGCTCCCTCACGTGCCAGAACTGGTCTCCCCTCAATTTAGGTGAAATATCAGCCTCCTACACCTATAAATAGAGCCCCTGGTCATTCAGAAAAAGGGTCAGACAATTTGGAGAGCTAAAGAGCGCCCAGATTCTGCCAGATTTGCTCCAGACCACCGTTGCTGCCTTAGATTGAGACTTAGTTCAGCAAATCAGTTGTAATACAACACACGAAATTGTAATCTTCAAGCGTCGAGCAATAAAATCATGAAAACGTTGAAGTGGACGTAGGCCGGAGATAGCCGAACCACTATAAATCGTGTGTCACTATTCATTATTTATGGATTGCTATTTGTTATTTGTTTAGATCCGTGATTTGTGTGTGAATATTGTTGATTTATATTCATACGCTGGTGCTTTCACTACACTTGGGGTTTGTGACCAATTTTGGCGCAAACACTTTGGTGCTTTCACTGAGAAGAACTAGCACCCGCTACACCAGATTCAAAGTTTAGATTTGGAATTTTAAGGATTCAGATCTGACTCTACAATGACTCGACAAACTAGACAAAGAACTGAGAGGAGCCAACAGGCAGGAAGTCAAGAGGCATCCTCTGGCGCTGGAGAAGGACAAGCTTCGATCTACATTACTAGAGATGAGATGGAGGCTATGAATAACCTAATGCAGGAAAGAATGATGAAAAGCCAACAAGAGATGCTGCAGAATTTCTTCGAGCAGATGAGAGCTGCAGGGACACAAAACCCTGGACCATCTACAGCGGCTGTGAATGTGGAACAAGGAGCTAGGGCTATGGAACCCAACGGAGGACAGAATACAGAACCAGAAGGCAATCAACAAGGGCTTGGGGGCAGGCCCGCAAGATCCGATGCAGAAGGACCTTTGGAAGGAGCTCAACCGGCTAGGGCCAATACAAATGCTAACGAGCCACCCGGAGAGTACGTACCAGAATTCCCTACAAGACTCGGAGGGCAAGACAGAGACATGACAAGGGGGCAACCCCTAGATGGAGATGAAAGAATGATTGGCCTAATGAGACGACTCATGAGAGGGGGATTGTCAGGCGGAGGATTGGAAGAGGTTAGTCGAAGTCCGTTTGCTCCAAATATCCGAAATGCAAGGAACCTTCCAAAGTTCAAACTACCGTTGCTGGATCCTTATGACGGAAAGTCAGACCCGACCATGCATATCACCAGATATATCAGACACATGGAAGTGCTGGGAGCATCCGAGGAAGTAATGGCACGATGTTTCCCCTTATTCTTATCAGATTTGGCTGCGCTTTGGTTTAGACAGCTAGAGACAGGATCAATCAGGACATGGGGCGAGCTTGTGGATTGTTTCATGAAGCAGTTTAGGGTTCATATAACGCGACCCAAGAGCGTGATGACTTTGGCATCAATAAAGCAAAGGACCAGAGAGTCCATAAAAGATTTTCTGTTACGATTTAATGCAACGGTGGCTTCTGTAGATCGCCCGGACCCATCGATGATTTTGATGGCGGCAGTGGCAGGAGTTGGAGAAGGCACCGAATTCAAAGACTCTTTGACTAAAGATCCACCGCAAGATCTTGGAGAGTTTTTCCATGAAGCTGAAAAATTCATTCGATTAGAGGAATCACGAGCCAAGAGGCAGGAAATAAATGTTGCACAAGGCGAAGGAAACGCCCGGGAACAGTCCAGGGCGGACAAAGGAAAGAGAAAGCAGGATGACGCACATGATGGTCCTGATAAACGGAAGAAATTCCGAGAGCCCAGATTCAGGAAATACACAGACTTGGTGGCAGGACTGGAACGGATTTACACCGAAACTCGGGGGCAACTCCCCTATCGAAAACCACCAAGGAGAGATCCCACGGAGCGGGAACGCAAGACCGGAAAATACTGCCTATTCCATGAGCTGGATGGGCACACAACCGATGAGTGCCGCCACCTGAAGGATGAGGTGGAAGAACATGCCAGGAGTGGTAGATTGCCACAGTATGTCAGAGAACGTACAACGGCGGTTAGGCCCGAACAACTACCGCCCCAACCTAACTGGAATGATCCCGGATCGGGATCACGACTCGTCATCAACTGATTGTGATGGCAAGGGCCAAGTTCAAGATTTGGACTCTGGTCAATTAGTTTTCTTAGATTTGATTTCCAAAATAAAACGGCTATCCCACTTACTCATGTACGGGAACCGGAGAGATCCCTAGGCATGCTCTAAGATGGAAATAGACCGCTCCGCCCGGAGGGGCATTGTCTTATTTTTCCTGGTGTTTGAGATTGAACATCTAGGATTTGAATTTAATAAAGAAACACTTATTAAAATAAACCTTTTAACCGGAGAGTTAAAGGATGAACATTAAATATCAATATAAACATGATCGCTTTATGACCTTACCCGGAGAGACGGGGTCCGGAGTGCAAGAAGTGAGTTGCTTCGCCGGAGAGCGACAGGATCGACTCACTTAAGCATCGTTTCCCATTCACCGGAGAGTGATTGGATCGGGATTCGATAAGAGCCCGGAGAGGCTATGATCGGCCCACGATTTGGACCATGACATCGCTTAATGTTCAGATACATTGAACCGGAGTGCAAGAAGTGAGTCGCTTCGCCAAAGAGCGACAGAATTGACTCACTTAACGTTGTTTCCTCTTCACCGAAGAGTGACAGGATGGGATCCAGCAAGAGCACGGAGAGGCTATGATCGGCCTAAAGATTTAGTTCATGACATCGCTTAATGTTCAAAAACATTGAACCGGAGTGCAGGGGGTGTAGCCGCTTCGCCGGAAAGCGACAGGATCGGCTCACTCATCGTTGTTTCCCCTTCACCGGAGAGTGACAGGATGGGATCCAGTAAGAGCCCAAAGAGGCTACGATCGGTCCAGAATGACCAAGACATCGCTATACGCCCTAGCTGGGGCCAGAGTGCAAGGGATAGAAAGCAACGCCGGAGTGCAATAGGACCTTTCTATTCAATCGCTAAATCTAGAATGGGTTTGACAAGGGTCCGGAGTGACCATCGACAGTCCGGAGAGGCTTCAGAATTTCATTCTTAACTTCTACTGGAAGGAATTGATAACAATTCGGCTTCGAACAGCCATGGACTTGATTGAAAATGCTATAAGCTATGAGATACACATGAACTCACTGCATTTAATTTGAGACTGATCAAAACATGCCTTTTACCAAAAGGCATGTTTTGGGGGGCAAAATGTTATCCTAACTTTTGGCAAAGCCGAGATACCCAAAGATTAACTGAAAATCAATGATTATTAGTCATGAACATCGATTGTGCATCGCAGGTTCACCATGGATATCAATGAATTTTGTCCGAGTCCGGATCGGGCTGCAATTGATAAGACGCGTCAAGCGAAGCCGTAGAAACCAACGTTCCAAATTTTGAGTCGATCCGAGTACGTATGCTCAAAATACGAACGTTGCAAGATTAAGGAAATATGTTGTTCATTGTATTCGAATCAACCAAGATTCGAATCCATCACCATGAAGACCTTCGAATCAACAGAGCACGACCTCCGTATCGATCAGAAGGAGCAAAGCTTCGCCTCCGTCAAGTTCGAATCCATCAGGCCTACGTTGCTTCGAATCGATAGAGGGCACCTTTACTTCGACTCCAGCATCTTCGAACCCCCACATTGAGATAACTTCGAATCGATCCGCAGTGGCATATCTGGATCGATTCGACCAAGCACCAATTCCATCGATTCGAAGAAACGTGCCTTCGAATCAATTGCCTTGAATCTGCCAAGTCCGCCTAGCTGAAACCCAGGGTTCGACTCGGTAAAACTCGGAGAAAAAGTGGGGTTGACCCGAAGCATGCGCACCACGTCATTGCCTTCACGTGTTAGGATATGGAGTCGACCCTATGGATTCGAAGGTATCGATTCGAACGACTCCAGGAAGCGAAAATCTTCAACTTGAATCGATCATAACTTGAGATCTACACATCCAAATGCTACGAAATTTTCACAGAAGCTTGAGCACATGTTGAAGAATGTCCACACCAAATTTCAGCTTGATTGGACAATTTCTTGATCGATTCGAACCAAGGGTCGAATCGATCCCAAAGTGGGCCCGGATCTCCATATCTCGGCCATGTGGGCTCCCTCACGTGCCAGAACTGGTCTCCCCTCAATTTAGGCGAAATATCAGCCTCCTACACCTATAAATAGAGCCCCTGGTCATTCAGAAAAAGGGTCAGACAATTTGGAGAGCTAAAGAGCGCCCAGATTCTGCCAGATTTTCTCCAGATCACCATTGCTGCCTTAGATTGAGACTTAGTTCAGTAAATCAGTTGTAATACAACACACGAAATTGTAATCTTCAAGCGTCGAGCAATAAAATCATAAAAACCTTGAAGTGGACGTAGGCCGGAGATAGCCGAACCACTATAAATCGTGTGTCACTATTCATTATTTATGGATTGCTATTTGTTATTTGTTTAGATCCGTGATTTGTGTGTGAATATTGTTGATTTATATTCATACGCTGGTGCTTTCACTACACTTGGGGTTTGTGACCAATTTTGGCGCAAACAAAATGGATACATGCTATAGAGGAGGAGATGGATTCATTGAAGAAGAATCAGACTTGGGAATCAGTACGACCCTTCAAGGAAGCCGAGCTATTGGATGCAAGTGGGTATATAAGGTGAAGGATGATGGAAGATACAAGCCTAGACTTGTTGCAAAGGGGTTTTCATAGAGGAAAGGGATGAAGTATGATAAAGTGCTTGCTTCGGTTGTTAGCCATACTTCTATCTGGATGTTGTTAGCTATTATTGCAACTCACAACATGGAGTTGAAACAATTAGATCTAAAGACAGCCATTTTGCACGGAGACTTAGAGGAGATCAGCTATATGAAGCAGCTTGAAGAGTTTGTAGAGGATGGAAAGAAGGAATGGGTTTGCAAGCTGAAGAAGTCTATATATGGTTTGATGTAGTCGCCTAGGTAATGGTACAAGAGGTTTGACTCTTATATGCTTACTCTTGGTTTCGATAGAAGCGTTAAAGATGCCTATGTTTATTTTAAGCATATGAATGATGGTAATAGAATATATTTACTCTTATATGTGGATGATGTGCTAATTGCTTCCAAGGACAAAGATGAAATTGACAGGTTAAAATTGAAGCTAAAGGCGGAATTCGAGATGAAATACCTTGGAAAAGCAAAGAAGATTTTAGGGATGGAAATCCAAAGAGAGAGAGAAAGATGAAGGTGCTGAGAGTGACACGGAGGGAATATATCCAGAAAGTGCTTGCTCGGTTCAGCATGGAGAAGGTAAAGGCAATCGATACTTTTATGTCTTTGCACGTTCAGCTTTCAGAGAAGGGCTCTACGATCTTAAATAAAGAAAAAGCTTATATGGAAAACGTAACTTATGCTAGTGCATGTGGAAGCTTGATGTATGATATAGTTTGCACGAGACCGAATATTGCGCATGCGGTTGGTTCGGTGAGTCACTATATGGCTAATATGGGGAAACCGCATTGAGAAGTAGTGAAATACATTTTGAGGTACCTTATAGGAACATCTTATTATGAGCTTGTTTTTGACGACAGGGAGAAAGATTTCATCTTGGTTGGATTTTGTAATTCTAATTATGTTGGATACAGAGATCGAAGGAAGTTAACATCAGGTTACGTCTTTACACTTGGAAAGACAACTATTAGTTGGAGAGCGAGGTTGTAGACTATACCTTGTTTACTATAGAGGAATTGATAGCTTCCATTGAAGTAGTTAAGGAAGCACTTTACTTGAAGCGGTTGTTGTATAATTTAGGCTTTGTTCATGGGAGCATAATAGTATATCGGAACAGTCAAAGTAGAAAAGCATCTAGCTGAGAATCTAGCCTCTAGTTTAAGGACAAAGCACATAGAGGTAAGAGAGTCTTTCCTTGTCTCTAAGAATGAAGAAAAGCAGGTACATCTTCAAAAGATTCACACCGAGGAGAATGCAACAAACATATTCACTAAGTTTTTTCATATTGCAAAGTTTTTTTTAGAAAGCGGTATTTTATAACTTGAGTTAAAATAGAGTTTGGATACAAAGAGGTAGCGCCACCCAAAATAAGAACAAAATAATAACTATTACAAATCAAAATAGGGCTTCTCAAATGGGTAGGCAACTACTATATCCGCTCCCACAATAGCTAATCAATAACATAACAAAACAAAACACTTCATTAAAAATATCTCGGCTACATTAATTACGAGCCCTAGATGTATAGTTATCATCTTAATGGGGATAAGACACTTCTCCCTAAATCGATTTCTTCCAAAACCCATTCTAGGCTTCTGACTCGATTAGCTCATGTCGAGGTGAGTTCCAAATGCTTCTCTCCTTAGTGCCGATTCAGTCGCTGTAGTTAAGAAATTCCGGAGCAGCGATTGCTTTTTTGTAAACTTTGATTTCAAATTAGCAAGCAGACATCCACGAATACAAGTTTGTATTAGGTTTCGCTTGGAAAAAATGGACTGTAACACTCTAAGGTTTCGTTCTTGCCAGGTGTGCCAGACCGCCGAAGTGGGGGCGATGTCCCTTAAGTTGTTTCTTAAACTTCTAGATTTAGATCATGCATATTTTTCTAATGTAGTAAAGAGATCAGTATGATTTGAGCAACCAACTTGTAGATCCAGACTGGAAATTAATCTATCCCATATCTGTAGCGAACCGGATTTTCAACCCTAAAAAATTGACACTAATATGTCCACTGTATTACATACCAAACATTTAAGTGTTGGAAATACCAATTTGTTAGGGTGAAAGAAGAAGGTAGAAGATCGAAGGAACTAAACAACACAGAATCTCACAATGCACCAAATAATATATAATACAACAATGATCTTTACAAAAAGAAAACATTTTTATTCATATATACAACATCAGAGTACACTAGACTTAGCCAAAATTTGGACAATTATAGAAACCTGTCCTTTCATTGACAAACATAGACTCTATAATACAGTGGAAGAAAAAATACACGTGAATACGTCTAGACCATCCAGCTCCTCCCCAACTCCAAAGTATCTAGCTAAACCTGGGAAAACATGCTCAGTCTGACCCGAGCATTGCATGAAATAACGCCCAGGTCAGTCTGGTAAACCAACGTGAGTAAAACTCAATAACAAATAACAACCAAACTAATTTCTACATTTGAAAACCTTTCAAATAAAGGGTATCTCGTAAGACCACACTACATATAAAAACGGATGGGCTTTTACCTTACGATAACCAAAACATTTTATATCAAAATCCAGTGATAATATCATCGTGTCTAGGTTTAAATTGAATAGATAAAATAGCTGAAATGTTTGCATCTCACATTCCAACATACTAGGCTCTACAATCGAAAACGTAAGGCACGTATTGGAGAATGGATTCCAACAAATGACTGTGCAACTAAGGTACTGCCCGCCACAGTACACCGCTAGAAAAATGTACCAAGGTCGTACCTAACGGACCCTGCCAACATAGGATCGACCTACCCCTTGCTGGATAGTACCGAATATATCATCAGTTTGGTTGCTTTTCAACCATTAACCGAGCTCTCCCACGTACATGAATTCATTGATGATTGTGTATATATCTAGAAGGGTGATGATATACCTTAATGGGTGCGACCCACATTACCCTGCTGCATATCCCCTGTTTTAGTCATTCCAGGTTGATGGGGCTTGAAGCTACATTTTACCTTTCTGAATAGCAATCCATCTTGGAATGCTAACACTGCCCTCCATGTGCCAATGCAATGCCAGCATTAATCCATACAAGTTTGCTATGGGTTTGAATGAAACCGAAGGCACTAACTCAACTACATCAATTTTGTAACCCCCCTCAGTATTAGTAGCAGTAGCCCTTGACTTCAAAGAGCACCATCTTTAGTCATCATATAGATGCCTTCCACTCGAACGTACATGTTGGTTCGAAGTGGTTTTCAGATATAGATCCGATCCCGGTCTCTCCGTATCAACAATCGATAATTTCCGGTCGACTAATTCCCGGTTCTTTTAGAAGTAAGTTTTCGAGTCCACATCAGGGAACTCGAATTTACATTCATACTTCTTACGTAAAATTGGGTCAAACTTGATAGTCCGTAATTTAACTATCAAATAAACAAACAACAACCAATTCCATTTGAAATTTATTTATCCATAGCAACCAATAAGCCTCAAAACATATCTTTGTTTAATATATCTCTTTCAAAAACATTCATATACTTATCTTTTTGACATAAGTATATTCAGAAAACATTGTAAGATTCCCCATTACCAAATCTCTAAAAAAGCATTTAACAACATTATTTAAATTGGAGAAAAGGATAACTCTAAGCACTATTCCTTCGGTGTAAAGTGTGGAACAGATGTTCCATACCACCATTTTTTAAAAGGTCAGTCTTGAGAAACCTAAACCTCAATTTCCTATTGTAATTATCTTCAATAAATCCTTTTATAAATTTCCCTTACCCATGAAATCCTTTTTTCTTTAACCCAAACCGTTTACAAAACATTTATCAATCTCCATGCTCATTTATGAGACTCTTTATAAATATTCAAATGCGATTATATAAACTTACAAACCTTGTATAAAACTTCCCTTTATAGACATCCCAACCCATTTATAAAATCTTTTTATAAACATTCAAAACTATTTCTAAAACTCCTTTTATAAATACCCGAAAATTATTTATAAACTTCTTTATATAATATTCAAAACAATTGCCAAATCATTCTTCAAATATCTTATTCAAAGTAGAATAACCTTGAAGACCATTTTAAAAGAAAATGAAATATTAACTTTCCAAAACCAAACGAAGGCTCAATGACTACAATGGATCATTAAATTTAGATTTACTTATCTAGGTTATATCATGGGTATTGCCTAACATCGGATATGTAAGGGAGTCACACATAACATATAATCAATCATAGGTAAATGTCCATGTTCCAAATATAGATAAATCCATTATTGGGTGTAATTTTTTTACATATAGAAGTATATTCCATATGCTTAAGTTATCATGACCCGCTTATTGAAATTAACTTCCGTGTGTTTATCACGTTACCGATATTCAACATTTGTACTAAATACAAGACAACTTACTTCCCATAAAACGTGTCAACGTTTTATAATCATGACTTTAATTCATTTGGCTACTTAATGGTCCAAACGAGAGATCCTTTGATTTAAAATCAATTAATCTTAAAAAGAAAATCGATTTAAAATATAACCGATTGGGTTTAAAGCAACCTTTGAAAAGATTAAAGTATATTTAGTTGGCTTAACCCTAATCATATCTTAATTAAATAATAATTAACCATTTAATTACTTCTTAACTTCATAAATCACTAATTAAAAACTTTATTAATCACTAATTAATCATTAACCTTCCTTAAGTGTTATTTAACCTCTAATCACTTACTTAATTACTAATTAATTTTAATTAATTTATTAAATAATAAAATATTTATTTAACTAAACTTAATCTATTTTTATATTACTAATTAAGTTTGAAAAACTTTTGCAAAACAATTCCAAAATAA
Source organism: Allium fistulosum (assembly GCA_030737815.1). Taxonomy (NCBI): domain Eukaryota; kingdom Viridiplantae; phylum Streptophyta; class Magnoliopsida; order Asparagales; family Amaryllidaceae; genus Allium; species Allium fistulosum. Next base: position 859,239,962 of record CM060903.1, read on the forward strand.
ATCACTTAAAGATGGAAATCGTGAATTTTTGTCGAACTGCATCTATTGCGACCATCGCTATGAGCACAGTTCGCTCTATTTATTTTAAGTGAAATTCTTCACTTAATTTCCTTGCTCCTACATGTTTTGAAATAATATTTAGAAAGATTTGAAACCTTAAACCAAGATAAAACTTAAAACCATTTCCAAACTTTGAATCTAGAAATCATAGTTCTGAATTCAATTCGGATCTCACGTCCATCGCAACACACAAAGTTGTTAACTTTGTTTCAACTCAACATGCTAGATTCTTAAATCACAACATACATCCATAGTATCATACTCTTAACATCACAATGAAACATACATATAAAAATACGGTTATATGCTTACTAACTCGACAACATCGCATTCAACTCTCAAATTCAATACCAAACATAACATCCATCAAATCACCATCAAGCAACATAATAACCATCCAATTTTCTCATTATATTATCTCCATAATAACACGTTATAATAATGTAAAAAATGTTTCCAAAACAAAGTAGTTTACTTATCGAAAATCTTTGAAACCTGAAATGCCTTAAATGCACCAAAAATCACCCCAAAAATATGTCATATTCCATTTTGTTTTTGGACATATTACTCTCGGATTTTGAAAAAGTGATCAAAAGTAAAGTTTTAGAAAATTCTTTTCTCTGCAATTTAAAATAAAGTTTCACTCAAATCAGATTTATTTTTAAGTATATATGTTCAAAAGAAGGAGAGCTATTTTCGAACCTGAATTTCTGAGTTTAAAAGTACACTGCAAAGAAATGAGATTCTGACATAACTAAGCTTGAAATTAGAAAAGTTGGTAAAAAAAGTTGTAGCTACTGAAATTTTATAGGATTTGAAAAAAAGAAAATCTTGATTTGATCTAAAATAGGGGAAGTTATGGCCGAATGAAGTTGAGGAAAAATGAAGAACAAAGAGTTTAAAAACAAGTTTGCATCTTTAGAACAATTTAAATCTTTTGATTTAAAAAAAACTTAAACTAACATAAAAAGCTATGAAATACAAAGAAAGCTTTAGAGAAATATAAATAGAGAAATGAAAATATGGTGAAATTGTTGTGTATTTATAGACACAAGAAAGTAGGAAAATTACCAAACTAACCTTAGATTAAAATATCCGAACATGTCATTGTTTTGAACAGTCACATCACCACCTTCCTCCCCCACATATGTCACATTCCCCCCTCTCTAGTCAAATCCTCTAGGTCATGATGGATAATGATGATATGTCACATATGACAAGAGATAATGATATATACATGTATGTATGTGTATGTATATATATATAAATATATAAGTTATTATTTTTAAAACCATGACTTGTCAAATCACTTGCTAAACATAATTAACATAAGATAATATAATATCAGTGTATTATTATTATTATTATTTGGTTAATTAACTCTTATATATGTGTATATATAGTGCACAAAGACGAACAACTTTCTGGTGAAGAAAAGTCGAAATTCCAGAAAGCGTTCTTCGGTCACATTTTCTATTTTTCTATGAACTATCTGTTTTGGTAAACAAATTTTAAAAACTATTTTACCATCATTATTAAATAATTAAAAGGTTTATTTGTTAATAAAAACCCATTTATTTATTATTTAAACTAAACTTGAATTCCCGAGGAATTATATAAAACCGATGATATCAACTGTCAATGTCATAAATAGATTTAATTTTCAGAAAATAAAAAAATTATTTATTTCATAATATATGTACGTATCTAGAGCCATACATGATCCTTATTGTTTAAAAGCAGTTTTCTTGATAAAATGATCTCTGGCTGTTTTATTTTACCTAGGATGATATTTACAAATTATCAATATTTTACCTCAATAATTTGTCCGCAAATATTTTTTTCAAACAAAATAAATATTATTATTTACCACTTAAAACATTATTATTTCTTACTTTTAAACCCATATCTAAATATTTTAAAAATAATAATTTATCCAAGTGATAAATTTGCGAGTCGTTACAATATCGATTTTGAATAATTGCAATTGAAAAATAAATGCTTGGTAGATTATATCTCTAAATTGCATAGACTACGGAAAATATTATCTATGTTATCTCAATTTTGTATTCTGTCTTTGGTAGGGAGTCTATTATGTATTGCAAAGTATGTAGTAAGCGACATTTTAGGCGGCACAGCAGTGGTTCTAGACCTTATTACACCAGTCAAGTTGTTCACCATGTACTTTAGACAATTCCCACGTTGATTTTAAAGAAAATTTACCCTTATTATCCAACCACTCCCACTCATTTTCATAATTGTTGCCGTGGATTTTAATTTCATGAATTGTTTTACATACACTAGCTGACAAGTTAGAAATAGAGAAATCCCACTCCCCTTGATTAATAAGTTGCTAACTTTTTTCCTTGAGTATTGAATAGAACCATATACAACCAGCCAACTAAATTTGATAGTGATTTCCTCTTAATCCGGAGGTCAAACCACAGACATGTGTTTCTACAATTTGCAACTTTTCTATTGTAAAGTTCAAGCATTGCTCAAACCTGATTGCTATAGTGCTAGATGCCACTTTACCGCACATAGGGAGAGTGAGTTGGTAGATGGAGATATTTTTTATTGTAGAGATTGATAAGTCCTATATGAAGAGGGTACTTTAAACACTTTGTTGACGGAATGTGGCCTTGACGGAGTTCGTTGACAGAGTGCAATGGGTGATAGCCATGTCGAAGCTCATTCCATAGTGTCTTGTCCGAGAGTTGCTTAGAGTAAGAGGATGTAGGTGGAGATGGTAGGCTTGGATGGAAATATAGTTTCAAGATGATGATTGTTAGATTTCGATGATACAATATTTTCAAAATAAAGAAGGTATGAAAGATATTGTTGATTTTGGTGATATAGTATTTCTAATTATATAAGATTTGGAGGATATTCGAGATAATGACTCAAATATATTTCCTTTTTTATAGTAATAAAGAGGGCAATAAATTATCTACATGAGAAATAGGATTATTTTGAGAGAATGAAGTAATCAATTAATTCAATAATCAACCGATTAAAGAAGACATCTTATCAGGCTTATGCAAATTAGAGAAAACCAGAAAATTAAATGAGTAAACATTTCCCATATGAATAGGAGAAGTGATAAGGCATTGATTTATAACCATAAATAAATTACTTCAATCCTAAGTAGTAATCTTTATATAAAGATAGTTCATTCTTTAGAGATTAGTATCATCATCTCAAGTTGTATTTCTTATTCTTCTTCTTAACATCCATTACCAATCTTGTAAATGTAACGACCTGAGTTTTACGTATTGAAGGATCTTAAGATATTTTTATTTTATTAATATGAGTTCGAATGACTCTAAGATTTTGAAAAGTGACTCTTAGGGACATTTTCCATATCCATGATTTTTCCTGAATTTTTATGTGACCATTTTGACCCTAAAATTTTTATTTAGACTATAAATTTTGATAGGAGTCGAATTAGGGACTCAAACCACTTCCATTGCTTCAGGTTGATGGTTTCTCATTTCGTAGAGTGGCCATTATAGAAAAAAGGAGGTGTCGTTTGAAAGTTATAGTAGTTAAATTCTGGCAGATGCTGGCCTGTTTTAATAGGTAATTAACTAAGTCCATACTTAGGTCCATTAACCCACTTCGAAATTAGAGCTAACTGGAGGCTGTAGTAACTAACCTAAGTCATTTCCTTCTTCCCCAAAACAGATCCAAGCCTCCATTAACCCTAATTTCATCAAAAACCACACATTTTCCTTACTAATCTTAGCCAAATCATTGATTAGAGAGAAGACTAACATATAGAAGCTAGAGATTTTTATTTCTATTGATTTTGGTCTTTCTTCCTTACCGTCCACTTTAGATCTAAAGAGGAAATTGGGTCTAGGTATTTGGTGAGTGGTTCTTGACCTCTCACTCATCTATACTTATTTATATAGTTAAATGATTGTTTTTAACATGTTTTTGGATCTAAAATAGTTTTCTAACTTTAATCACTTATTCATATATGTTTATGACCCAAAATATGAGATTTTTTACTGATTTTAGAAATGTGTTTTGAAATATATTTACTTATCCACATGATAGAGTAATCCCCATTTTTCATTTGCATATGTTCATGTAAAACATAGATTTAGAACAAAACAAGTTTGAATATCACATTCTCATGTATTAGTTGTATGAATGGATGTTTATGCATGTTATCCCATGATTGTGTGTTATGATTTGATGTTGTTTGCAAGTTTTTTGGATGTTAGGTATATGGGTTGAGAAATCGAACAAATCGAAGGCAAAGTGGATCGGAATTGGACGAAACTTGGTGGGTGTGCACTGGAACATGGTGGGAAGCTATGGGTTAAGTTACAATTCATCTAGAGTTGAAGGCTGAACTCAATCTCGAGATAAGAAGCTTGAGTCGACACCGAGTTTAGGTGGTAGCTCCTATAAGTCAGTGGTTGGCATGGATGGATAGAGCTTGGCTAGATGAGATGTTCCATAGAAAGATGTAGGAAATTGGCTAAGTATAGGATGTGATGATGAGTTAAGGCTTGTGTTAGCGATGAGTTAAGAGTTGGCGACAATTTCAGGACTTAAATTAATGATCAGTTAAGGCTTCTGTTTGCGACAATTTAAGAGCTTAAGTTGGCAATGAGTTAAGGACTTAAGTTGATGACGAGTTAAGGGCTTAAGCTGGAGATGAGTTAAGGGCTTGAGTTGGTGTCGAGTTAAGGGCTTCACTCGGCACCGAGTTTAGGAGGAAGGTCCAACAATAGTGGAACTTCTAGGGACTGTTGTTGAGGTCTTATAGGTCATGTTGGAGATGTTGGCTTGTTCACATGATGATTGATGGCAATGTAACAGCATGATAAAATTTAGACTCTTCGGATGGTAACTCGATATTGAATGGAGTTAGGTTTCGGAGAAGATGACTCGATATAGAAATGAGTCATAGAATTGGAATGTACAATGGTTCCTCAAGGAAATGTCTCGATGAAGAAAGGAATTGTTAAGTGGGGGAATGTAGAATGGTTCCTCCAAGATAATGGAAGCAAGATGGAGCAAAGGAAGGACTCGGATACGCATACTAAGGAATCGTTGATACTCAGAGTGTTTTCTTTTATACTCAAAGCAACGGTATCATAAGGACACTCATGGGTAGAGAATAATGGCTACCCTTGATCAGAAGAATGGATCTGTGTACCTTGGATCGGACAAATGAGTTTAGTACCAGCTTTAGGATAAAGAGAGTAAAATTGAAAACCGAGATTTCCATTAGACCTTGGCAGAAGAATGGTCATACGAGTTATCATATATCCATAGTACATTGAATGGCAATGAGAATTGTTTGATGGATGATATGATTGCTTTGGTTCCTTTCCCTACAGTCTATCACTCTAGGGTAGTCATTGGAGATAGGGATACCTAGACACTCATTATTACACTTTTTTGTATTACACCTTTATTATGCTTAGAGTAGCATATATATTGTTATGTGCAAAATCTTTGATTGTGGGGACATGTCGGGTATGATTCGTCTACCTTTGTTCCTTACTATATCGACTGGCATAGTATTTTGAAATTCATTTACCACTCATAGCATACTGTTGCCTGACTTAAGGTTTTATGCTTTACTTCTTATTATCTCGGGTGCTCTTAAATGAGTAGACTAAATAATAAGTCTAGGTGCGACGCAGTAGCTGTCTTGTATTATATATTGATCTATATGATTATTCCACTATACAACACTATAGAGCCTTGGCAGTGCTAGCTCATTATTTTTATTATGTGACAGTTATACGAGCTTGCTTTTGTTCTATAAACTCAATCTTATGATATATAACTCTATGTATTTGTACTTTGATATTTGGATCACTTAGTTATTACTGTCTCTCCTATTTTATATCTATGATATTATATTTTATTCCATATGTTGTGAGATATACCATAAGTTCTGTGATATTTTCGTTTCATTTTAAACCTTGATGGCAACTCTACATTGATCGGCACAGCCGCAGTGTACTATATTAGCCTGTATACTATAATTATGTGGTCAATATAGTTATTACCGTCTTGCCTATTTTATAACTATGATGACTATTATATTTTTAACCGATGCGCTATGAGATGTACTATAGGTTATGTCATTATGTGATGTTTTATTTCTTTCTCTTTTCTTCTATTCTCTTCCCTATTTTTCTATTCCTCATTTTTATTTCTTTTTCTTTCCCTTGACAATCACCCTACATCGGTCGAGTGCTCTAACAACATAATTTTCTGTTATATGAGTATCGATGGTGTAGGACGGTCGTCACAACAAATAAGTTCCTACTTCCATTTAGTAATAGCTTGTTCGATCAGCTTTATAGCATGAGGATGTTCTCTTAGTTGGGACCTTGCAATGAGGTTTCACCAACTGAGAGTATTTTGGGAGGGCGTGCTGATTATAGTGTTTTGTATGCTACCTTGATTTTTTATTCGTTGGTTACACCGTTCGGGCTAACCAACATGTCGACATACTTTATTGATTTCTTGGATCAAGTTTCAAAAGATCACTTGAATAGGTTCATGCTTGTGCTTGTTGATTATACTTGCATCTACCCATGGACGAAAAAGAAGCACAACGCACAAATTGTGATTGTAAAATAGGTGTCGAGAAGACACCGATTGATGATGATATTTTGGTAATATCACTTCTAGAGGAGGAAAGTGAGATGCTTGTGTCACATTGTTTCAGAGTAGCACGTCGCTGTAGATCCTTTATTTAGATCGTCCAAAATTTGAACAGGCCTAAGGTAGTAGCATCATCGACCTATTTGATGGGAGAGGATCAGCCTTTTATTTGAGACACGAGGTACAGACACGCGTTAGTGAGTCTAATCGAGAAGTTGACGAGGGCACATATGTTTCTCATTCCAAGTTGGAACGAGGAGATGATAGTACACACATGCATGTGATACTTAACTAGGTGCGATATTTATACCGAAAGGTAAGGTTGTCATGTGTTAGTTGACAACTCAAATCGCACGAGTGGAAGTATCCGACTCTTGATTCGGAGTTAGAGACGAAAGGGTTTGCTTTTGGATTTTGAAGGCATTGTCTATTAGGAGAGGAGTTCGAGTTGTCCAGTGATTCAACGTCATTATGGTATCTCTTCTCCAAGAAGGATTTTGACCTTCCCTACTAGTGATGTTTAGAGTTCTTAGCCTTCTTTGATTTTGACATTTTCTATATGTCCATACTGGAAATGAAGTTATTGATGTTTCAAGTGGAAGACATACCTATTTGGGATTGATATTCCTAGAGTGGACATTGCTCGAGCTTATTACTGGTTATGACTTCAGAACTCGATGAGCTATGGCTAAAGATGATGGATAGTTTGACTATCAGACCTACTTTGATTTAGCGAATCAATACTAGTCAGAGGTGTGAAGCTAAATTAGTGGAGATCATAGCAAAGTTAGAGGAATGAGCTGTATCTATAAAGGTGGTGTAGTGCGGACCCGACCGAGGATGATGGTTCTATAAGGATGAGAGGTTGTTTGTTCTCGAGTAGTGGGAACAGATATCCATAGGCTACATCGGTGGAATTTCAAGGACTAGAAGAGAATATGATAGCAACTTAGTCAAAGTCAATAGAGCGACGAAAATGCTAGATTTATATTTGCTAAGTCCAGTAGAATGACATTTAAATTAGTTGAGTTATATATAGAATGGATAGTGTAATTCCATTGTGTGCTAAGAGCATTGTAAGTGGCTAAAACCCATCGTTCACTACTGGGTTATGGGAGAACTTACAAGAGGCATTGAGAAATTTAGCACCAAATTCACTATATGACATTGTGACTGAACTAGTAACTTTGAGACCTCGTAGGCCTATTCATATCAATAAAAGTGATACAAATACATATTAGGAGGAAGGCGGTGGAGTAGTAAAGTTTCAGTAGAGTGAAAGTAAAGGAGATTGCATATGAGAGACCGATGAGAACATGCGCTTGTCTGGAGCTCTTCATTAGGGGGATTTCTGTTTTTTGCTAACTTTCATATCAGATATCATATTCGATGTTTTATACTGTATGTTTTCGTAACCTACATGCTAGGATGGCATGGATGTTATTTTTGATGTTTGATCTTATATACCTGTTTGATGTTTGATTATTAGCACTAGATGCGATTGCTTATGCTTATATAGTTATTTGACATGCGAGATAGTTATGGTTTGATATAGAATAATTATTCGATTGCCATATATATGATCTAGTATGCTTACTTACATTATGGTTTACTATTGTGCTAAATCCTCTTTGTTGGGTGCTTGGTTAGGTACATGGAAGCAAATGTTGGCTATTTAGATGCTTATCTGCTTATATTCGCATCTAAATAAACTCTTTCTATAAAAGAGGTATGTAATACATATAGTGTAGATTTGGTAATATATGTTTGGTTATCCTCGAAAACGAGATGCCTTGGAAATGAGATAACTCAGATATGAGATGTGTGTGTGTATTTATGTTGTATCGGAATTTTCCACAGACCTAGCCATGCTAAGAAGGTGCTGCCAAAATTTCCATGACATTGGCCAAAATTGAGAGAAAAGTCAATGCACATGATATTAGACGTTGCCGATAGTTGAGAGAGTTGGTAATGGATGATATTTAGTTGACTTGCCTTTCGGTTAGTGAGTTGGCATGTTTCCATTGTCCATTTCTTTGGATATAAGTGCATAACTTAGAAGTTTAGCTTAGCCACATTGATTTTGAACTTGATAGTGATTGTACATAGGGATGAGGATGATGGCTCCAACCGATTCTGAGTCTATTCCCTTTGTTGTGATCGTTTCAGTGATAGTTGTCGAGAGTTGATAAGTGACAATTTCCCTTATATCATTGCTTATGTGAGGGTGTTGGGTTGAGTTGGTTCATCCTTGGAATTTCAAGGACAAAGTCATTTTAAGGAGGGGAGAGTGTAACAACTTATGTTTTACGTACCAAAGGACCATAAGTTATTTTTATTTTATTCGTATGAGGTCGTATGACTCTATGATTTTGTAAAGTGACTCTTAGAAACATTTTCCACATCTATAATTTTTCTCAAATTTCTATGTGACCATTTTGACCTTGAAAATCTTATTTGGACTATAACTTTTGGCAGGAGCTAAATTAGGGTTTCAAACAACTTCTATTGCTTCATGATGATGGTTTCCCATTCCGTAGAGTGGTCATAGTAGAGATACAGACGTGTCGATTGAAAGTCATAGTAGTTTTAAGTTTTGACAGTTGCTGGTATGTTTTAGTGGGTAATTAACTAAGTCCATACTTAAGCCTATTAACCCACTTCGAAGTTAGAGCTAATAGGAGGCTGTAGGGTCTGATCTAAGTCATTTCCTTCTTCCTCAAAATAGATCTAAACCTCCATTAACCCCAATTTCATCAAAAATCATAGCTTTTCTTTACTAATCTTAGCCAAATCATTGATTAGAGAGGAGATTAGTACATAGAAGCTAGAGATTTTCATTTCTATTGATTTGGGTCTTTTGTCCTTGCTATCCCTTCAGATCTATGGAGGAAATTGGGTATTTTGTGTATTTGGTGAGTGGTTCTTGACCTCTCACTCATCTATACTTATTTATATAGTTAAAATGGTCGTTTTTAACATGTTTTTGGATCTGAAACGGTTTTTTAACTTTAACTACCTATTCATATATGTTTATGACCATAAATATGAGCTTATTAAATAATTTTAAAAATAGGTTTTGAATTATATTTACTCATATCCATATGATATAGTAATCCCCATCATTCGTATCCATATGTGCATTAAAAACTTAGATTTAGGACCAAACTAGTTTGATTATCATATTCTCATGTATTGGTTGTGTGAATGGATGTTTATGCATGTTATTACATGATTATATGTTATGATTTGATGTTATTTACTAGTGTTTTGGATGTTAGGTAGGTAGGTTGAGAAATTGGACAAATAAGAGGCAACGTTGGTCGGAATTAGATGAAACTTTGTGGATGTGCTCTGGAACATGGTGGGAAGCTATGGGTTATGTCGCACTTCATTTGGAGTTGAAGGCTAAACTTAACCCCGAGTTAAGAGGTTGAGTCGGTACCTAGTTTTGGTGGTAGCTCCTATGAGTAGGTGGTTGGCATGGATGGATAGAGCTTGGCTAGATGAGATGTTCCATAGCAAGGTGTAGAAACATTAGCTAAGTATATGATGTGATGACGAGTTAAGGCTTGTGTCGGCGACAAGTTAAAAGCTTAAGTTGGTGACGAGTTTAGGACTTAAATTGATGACCAGTTAAGGACTGTGATGGCAACAAGTTAAGAGCTTAAGTTGGTGATGAATTAAGGACTTATGTTGATGACGAGTTAAGAGCTTAAGCTAGCGACGAGTTAAGGACTTAAGTTAATGACGAGTTAAGGGCTTAATCCAACGACGAGTTAAGGGCTTGAGTTGGTGATGAGTTAAGGGATTAAGCTGGTAATGAGCTAAGGGCTTGAGTTGGTGACAAGTTAAGGGTTTAACTCGGCACTAAGTTTAGGAGGAAGGTCCAGTAGCAATGGAACTTCTGGGGACTATTGTTAAGGTCCTATAGCCCATGCTGAAGGTGTTGGCTCATCCACATGATAACTGATGGCGATGTATCAACATGATGAATGTTAGAGTCTTCGGATTGTAACTCGACGTTGAATGGAGTTAGGTTTCAGAGATGATGGCTCGATGTAGAAAGGAGTTGTAGAATGGGGAATGTAGAATGGTTCCTCAAGGACAATGGCTCGATGAAAAAGGAGTCGTTAAGTGGGGGAATGTAGAATGGTTCCTTTAGGATAATGGAGGCAAGATGGCACAAACGAAAGACTCGGATACACGTACTAAAGGATCGTTGATACTTGAAGTGTTTTCTTTTGTACTCAAAGCAGGGGTATTGTAAGGACACTCGTGGATAGAGAAGAATGGATACCCCTGATCAGAATGATCTGTGTACCCTAGACTGGGAGAATAAGTCTAGTACGAGCTTTAGGCTAAAGAGAGTACAATTGAAAACCAGGATTTGCATTAGTCCTTTGCAGAAGAATGGTCATCGAGTTATCATATATCCAGTGTACATTGAGTGATATTGAGGATTTTTTGATGGATGGTATGATTGCTTTGGTTCCTTTCCCTATAGTCTATCACTCTAGGGCAGTCGTTAGAGATAGGTATTGGATACAGGGATACCTGGACACCCGTTATCACACTTTGTTGTATTACACCTTTCTGACACTTAGAGTACATTACATTGTTATTTTATAACTCTTCGATTGCAGGGACAGGTTAGGTATGATTTGTATACCTTTATTCCTTACTATATCGACTTGTGTTGTAACATCCTGTATCTAAAGGCCAAAAGCTAAGCGCTACAAATGATGCAGTCATCTATAGTATTAACTTCTGGTGATAAAATACGGCTATGTTAATGATATCCATAATATCAAAAGCACTTGAATATGAACAAAATCACAGATTTTCAAAACAAACATTTTTACTGATTACATTTCAAAACAATATCATATCCAAGTTACAAAATCCCAAAATGTTTCCCAGGCATTGATCAAATATAATTTACAATAATACGCCAAGAGCGACATATGATGATGCCACCTTAGATGATCAAAGCAATATAGTCATATCTAACTTAATATACACAGTGGAATAAAAAACAAATGAAATTACAAATCCTAATTAGCTATCCGTTAGCTACCTGCTCTCTTCGAAAGCTTATTCACCAAAAGACTAAAATATGAAAATGTTAACCCTCGGCCTACTCAAATCAATTTTGAGCACCCGAGAGTTTAAGGGGAAACAAAAACTTCGAACGAGACATAAAGCCTAGTGTGAATAATTCTGTTACATCTCGGTTTACTAATAATAAGTGAGACCATGCTGCATAGTGGAACGGGTTTCCCCTCACTAATATCCTTTTCAAAACATATATATATTTTGCAGTTCCTTTCCTGCAACTAAACTAGTTAATCAAACTGATTATATCAAATTAGCAATATCCTTTATGCTAATAAATGGACTATCTGTTCGTAAAACAGGTAATATGTGAAATATCTGCCCACAATATAATGGCAAGGTCTGTCACGTTAACAAAAGAACTATCTGTCAAAAAAACAATAACAAGGTCCGTTATGCTAAAATGGACTAGCTGTCCATAGAACTGGGCTGACTGCCGCTAATTGGACTGACTGTCCGAATTAAAATGGACTAACTATCTGAAATTTAGGCTAACTGCCTGCAAAATGGACTAACTGTCCGAATTATTTTCTTAGGGTTAACTACCCTTTAAATTTTCCTTGAAAACCTTTTCAAAATGATTTAGCCCTTCAAATCATATACATACAAGGAAAATATATCTTTAGCATTATTCTAAGCCATTTTTCCATGATATATATACTTTACTCAAAATAATAATGATGAATCTTAATAAGGATTAACTATCCTTCCAAAATATGTTAAAACCCTTTTTAAGTTAAAACACATAGGCTATATTTCCTATCCAATCCATTCGAAACATTTGTTTAAAAATTTTAAACACCCTTTCGAAATCTTTGAAGGTAACCCCTTCGAAATCATTGAAAGTGACCCTTTCGAAAGCTCTAAAAACCTTAGACATCTTTCTTTTAAAAACCTTTAAACATTGCCACTCGAAATCATTGGAAAACCTTTCCTTTCGAAACCATTCGAAACCATTAGAAAACAACACCTTTCGACTCCTTCGAAACCTCTTTTAAAACCTTTCGAAAGCATTTGGATTCAATTTAAAACATGTGGAAAACTTTTGAAACCATTCAAAGTTAACTCCTTCGAAACCCTTTGAAAACATCTCGGTCGAAACCATTGGATAATGCCTTCAAGTAGAGCAAAAGGACATAATCCCATTAAAGTCAAAAGCACTTCCTTTTGAAATCATTCAAATAATCTCTTTCGAAACCAAATTGGGTTATACTTCAATTTAACAAAACGGTCTTAAAAACCATTTAAGTCGAAAGCCACTCCTTCGAAAGCATTTCCTAAGTAAAAAGTGATGGTGTCGGAACCAGCCCTTCGAAAGCACTGGAGAAATGGGCAGATTTTCTAAAACAAAACAACCCCCTCAAAACCAACTGGGTCGAAAGGTAAAAAGGCGGCAGCTAGGTGTTTCGACTTAGTCGAAAGCAATCATTTAAAACAAAGATGATACCCAATCGAAACCATTTCCTTTTAAACCATTTGACCTAGTCGAAAGTATCTTAGTCGAAAGCTAGCAGGCACATTTTCCTTTAAAACCAAAGCAAAGCTTCAACCCTTTCGGAACCCCATGGTTTTCAAACCTATACCTTTCACGCACATCCAATTCATTACGTACCAGTTGCCTGATACCATATGCATTGGTTTCGACTATGTCGGAGGTGATAGTATGGAGGTGGAACCTAGTGCCGAAGGAGACAAAACAGTGAAAAACCTATTTATTTGTATTTTTAAACTATTTCTTTTATACCTAACCTGCCTTGTTTGTCTAAATCTGATTGGTTGCCACATTAATTTTTCAAAGTGCTGCCATTTTCCAGAATTAACAAATTTAAATTATTTACAAAAAGACCCTTCTCCATTTTAAAATATATAAAACATTTAAGTCCCATACCTTACATAATTTTATATACCTACCAAAACTCTTAGGAAAAATTAGGAAAAAATCTAGAAAATCTCTTTTAATATGCTTTCTAACATATAAAAATTTCAGACCCAAACCATATATTATTTACCCATAAATAATTTATAACTTAAATTATCATTTTCTCTACTAGAAAATTCATATAAAATCCACATTAATTCCAAAAATTCTTATAGTTGAAACCCATCACCAAAATATTATTTCTAATCTTTATAAAAATTCACAAGGCACAAAGATGCATTTAATAGGGTTTTTATCTTAAAACATATCATAAAATTAACATGTATAAATCATCAACAAGTATATATATAAACATTCCATCATTCAAAAACATGGCAAATCATTGCAAAATATTCGGCAATCATCTTAAAACCTAAAGCACAATCAAAAATGAGATGTAAACATTATTCACGTTAGCCTTTGTGATTAAAGAGATTGAGATATGAATAGATTTGATTTGCTTAAGCTTCTTCCTAGCTTATCTTCTTTCATTTTCCCCTTTTCCTTCTTAATGGTGGCCGGCCTTAAGTCTTCAAAATTTTGAAATGTAATGAACATGTAAATTATACGCAGCTAAGGTTTGGAGGATATAGGAATGGCCTCTTTCCTATTTTACCTCTCCTCTATTTCAATTTAACTCTTATTTTAATTCATTGTTAAATGGCACGGTTACACCTTAAATAAAAATCAAATCTCAATCCCCTAATCAACACATTATTTTATTTAATTTAACTAATTAATTATTCTAAATAATGTTACCAAAAATCTAGGGTGTTACAGACTCCCCTACTTAAAGAATTTCGTCCTCGAAATTATGATAAGGTACACAATAAATCAAACAAGAAGGTAAAACATACCATCAAACAAGTCAGGATAAGTATCTCTAATCCTGCTCTCAACCTCCCAAGTGCAGTGTCTGTCATTGTCACTCCACTGGACTTTGACTAATCAGACCATCTTGGTTCTAAGCCTTTTCTCATCTCTCACAACAATTCGAACTGGCTTCCTCACTATGGTCAAGTCCGGTTCTACCACTAAATCATCTAGCACAGTCGGTGCAATAGTAGTCTTCGGGTCTCTAACACACTTTCTGAGATGGGAAACATGGAAAACATTGCGGAATCTTGCCAAACTACTCGGTAACTCAACTCTATATGCGAGTTTCTCGATCCTCTCAACAATTGGAAAAGGTCCAACGAATCTCGATGATAAATTCCTCGATTTTCCAAACCTAATCACACCATTCATCGGTGTCACTTTGACGAAAACTTGGTCTCCAACTGAGAACTCTAGATCTTTCCGTCCCTTATCTGCATAACTTTTCTGCCTAGACTGAGCCTCCTTCGTTCTAACCACGAATGACCTCAATTTTTTCCACAGCTTCTCTGACCAAATATGGACCAAGAACCAACCTATTCCCCATCTCTAGCCAACATACGGGAGATTTGCATGGCCTTTCATACAAATCTTCAAATAGTGCCATCACAATACTAGTCTGATAACTGTTGTTATACAAAAACTCGACTAAATGCATATGGTCTTCCCACGTTCCCTCGAAATCTAGAACATAAGCTCTTAACAAATCATCCAAGATTTTGTTAACACTTTTCGTTTGCTCATCTGTCAGCGGATGGTAAGCGGTACTTATCTTGAGCTTGGTTCCTAAAACATCCTACAAACTCTTCCAGAACTCGTTAGTGAATAAAGGATCTTTATCACTTACTATGCTACTAGGAATTCCATGTAGTCTAACCACATTCTTCAGGAATAACCTTGCCAATACAGGTGTCGTTCTGGTTGACTTAACTGGAATGAAATGGGCACTCTTGGTCAATCTGTCCACTATAACCCATATCTATTATTTCCCATGTTCAACCTAGGCAACCCATCAATAAAATCCATAGATATAGAATCCCACTTCCATACCTGAATATCTAACGGCTAAAGCAACCCACTTGGCTTTTGGTATTCGACCTTTGCCTGTTGGCAATTCAAGCACTGCCTTACACAAAAACCAATATTCCGCTTCATACCTTCCCAGAAGAAACTCCTCTTCATATCTTGATACATCTTAGTACCTCCTGGATGAATGACGAACTACGAACGATTGCATTCCTCTAAGACTTCTTTCCTTATGTTTCCTACACTCGGAACACATAATCTTCCTTTCTTTCTCAACCACCCATTCTGGTCAAGACTGAAATCTTTTAAGTCATCGCTCTCAGTTCCTTCTTTTAACTTCCTGATCCGTTCGGCTAACACTGGATCCTCTATCTGTTTTAAAGCAATCCTTTCGGTCATCACTGGTCGAACTTCCAAACAAGATAATACAACTGTATCTTCACTAGACTCGGCCTCAGATCTCCACTGCACTCTGCAATTTGCTAATGCTGCCAAATCCTTCCACTCAGCAATCATCGCCAAAACTGCATTCTGATGTTTCGTTCTAAGTGCATCTGCAACCTTGTTGCCTTTCCCCGATGTGTACTCAATCCCAAAATCGTAAGCGGCAATAAACTCTAACTACCTTTGTTGTCTCATGTTCAACTCCTTCCGAGTGAACAAATATTGCAGCGACTTATGATCTCTATATAGCTCAAACATTTCTCCCAAAAGGTAATGTTTCCACACCTTCAAAGCAAAAATAACTACAGCCAACTCTAAATCAAGTGTCGAATATCTGACCTTATGCGGTCTAAGTTGTCTAGAAGCGTAGGCAATCACTTTACCTCTTTGCATCAGCACAACTCTTAGTCCTGTTCCACATGCACCAGTGTAAACCACTAAATCCTGATTCCATTCTGGAACAACCAACACAGGTGCATGGGTCAATAAGTGTTTCAAACTCTGGAATGCTTCCTTACCCTTATTGATCCATACAAACTTCACATCCTTTCTTATTAGCTTGGTCATCGGTACCGCTATCCACAAAAAATCCTTAATGAACCTCCGATAATAACCAGCCAACCCAAGGAAACTCTTTATCTCGGTTACTGTCTCGGGTCTCTTCCAACTATTTACTGCCTCAGTCTTAGTCGGATCTACTGACAACCCTTCCTCTGAGACTAAATGACCAAGAAACTTCACTTCTTTCTTCCAGAAGTGACACTTCGAAAACTTCGCCTTCAGTTGATGCTGCCTCAGCGTCTCAAGTTTAGGAAATGCAGATTACGGATCTTAAGGCAGAATTAACACTAGAAGGGGGTGAATAGTGTTAAATTAATTTTATGAATCTTTTTGAATTCAAATTAAACCCAAACAGATGCAATTCACAAACACAGAGACAATCACAGAATCAGACATAGATGCAAATAGTAAATAAAAGCAGTAAAGGAAAGAACACACCGGAATTTTATACTGGTTCGGAGTTACCCTACATCCAGTCCCATATAATTTCTTATGCGGATTTCTTTCCAAATATAATGTCGATATTACAACCTCGATTTCAAGGCCACGAGATACACCCTCCTGTCTCCGAGTCCAGAGCAAACTCTCTTGATTTAACCAGGCTACAAGATCACCTAATTGATTTACGGGCTACAATCATACCCAATTGATTTACAGGCCACAATCACACCGTTTTCAATCACACTTTGATAGAGAGAGACTCGATACACTTCGATCTTTTGATCTTTGATTACAAATGATCCTATAACTCTGAATTGCACTGAGATCTTTGAGAGAGAGTTGAAGAGAATCAAATTAGAGTGATCGAGTTTGATTCACTTAGAATTTCGATAGAGTTTTATTAAAGCATTTGAAATATAAGAGAATATTTAAGTGGATAAGAAGGAGTGATGAAATGAAGAAAAACTAACTTAAAATTCGTTGAAAACAACTGGTATTTATAGGAGAACAACTGCCATGTCTATTCGCGAAAGGTTATGATGAATAGACACTTCTTTTGAAAATATGAAATTTGAATTCTACGGCTACCATGTCGACATGGGGGGATGAGGGATGTCGACATGCCTATGTTATTTTTAAAAATAGATTTTGCTTTAAAATGATTTCTATTCTAGAACTTGTCAAAACAATTTCTAAACTTTGTAAACCATTTTGAATATAGTTTAAACTTATAAAAGAGTCTTAGAAAGTAATCTTAAAATATATAAGCTATAATATAAAAGTAATATTAAAAACTAAATATATAAATATTTTGAGATTAAAGCTAAAACATTAAAACCAAGAGATAGTTTTAAAACAAGAAATGATCTTGAAATTAATATGATTAAAAATAGTTTTTGAATTAAGGCTAAAATATTTAAATAGAGAGAGAGATGTCTTTTAAAAGATAGTTTTGAAAAAAATCTAAAAATAAGTCATTTTGAAAATTTCATGGATTGCATTCCACTAGAGAAGGTCGTGGGTTCCATCCCACTAAAGAGGTCGTGGGTTCCATCCCACTATTAAAGCGAGAAGGTGGATTCCATTCCACATTTAAAATCCAAATAAAGGTTTAAGTGGATGAAGTTTTAACATAAATCTAGACTCTATTACTTATCTTGATATCTTGAACTCTTGAACTCCTGATACTCATGAGTCTTCAGTCTTGATTTCTTCAATCTTGAATTCGTCGGTCTTGAATCTCTATACTCAGACTTGAATCTTTAA
The DNA here is from genome assembly GCA_030737815.1 of Allium fistulosum. Taxonomy (NCBI): domain Eukaryota; kingdom Viridiplantae; phylum Streptophyta; class Magnoliopsida; order Asparagales; family Amaryllidaceae; genus Allium; species Allium fistulosum. The sequence continues at coordinate 859,258,320 of CM060903.1, forward strand.
ACTCAGTCTTGAATCTTTATACCGTACAATTTTCATTCTCAGTGCTTGCATATATATATCCTGTATATACATATATATCTAGACAATAATATTAGTATTTATATTTTATAACAAGTCCTAAGGTTGTTGTCATCAAAACCATCATCTCAGGAACTAACATCAAGCACCACTCTAAGATGAACTTCATGCTCTCTTTCATCCTTAGATTATATCAGGATATCATCTATGAAAACCAATACGAACCTATCCTAGTGCTCTCGGAAAACCCAGTTCATCAAGTCCATAAAGAAAGCTGGCGCATTAGTCAGTCCGAATGACATGACTAACCATTCGTATGCCCCATATCTGGTTCTAAATGTCGTCAAAGGTATGTTATCCTCTGGTACTCTGAGCTGATGGAAACCTGTCGCTAAATCCAACTACGAAAATAACTTGGCTCCACTCAACCGGTCGAACAAATCGTCAATCCTGGGCAATGGATATCGATTCTTTATCATCCTCTCATTCAACTTATGATAATCGATACAAAGCCTCAACGATCCATCCGACTTCTTAGCAAATACTACAGCTACTCCCCAAGGCTAACTACTCGGCATGATAAGACTCTTGCATTCTAAATCCACGAACTACACCTTCAACTCCCTCATCTCTGAAGGGTGCATCCTGCTTGGCGGTCTACTCACTGGTTCTACCCTCGGAACCAAATCTACCCGAAACCCAATGGCTCGTTTAGGCGGCAATCCAACTACAGGCTCAAACACATCTGCGAATTCTCTAACCACGAAAACTCAACTCAGCTCATCATTCGATTCCATAGCACCCAACAAGGCATACATCTCACCGCAAGGTTCTTCTATGGTATAAACAATCATGTTTACAATCTGGGTGTCTAAGCGATATTTTCATATCCTGGAAAAATATCCTAGCATCGTACTCACTTAACCAATCCATCCCAAGAATGATCTCGAACCCTACAAAATCAAACACATGCAAGCTGCAAACAAAAGCATGACCTAACAGATCAAACTCTAACTGGTCACACCTCAACCCTATAGTTGCATACCCTCCTATTGGATTCGCAACTCGTAAGGAAGTAACTAAATATGTGGGTTCTAGGATAAGCTTATCTATCAAACATCTAGATGTAAAAGAATGTGATGCACCAGTATCAAATAGAACGCTAACAGTCATACCATGAATCTGAAGCGTACCTCCAGAACTGCCTCTCCCTTCTCCTGAGCTATTGGCTTCGAAGTAGCAAGCTCCAATGCATACACTTTTCCCTTTCCATCCTTAGCGATCTCCTTGCGCTGGCTCTTATAGTGGCCCATCTGGTCACAGCTGTAGCACCTGACATTCTTCCTCCCAACCACTTCCTTAGCCTCATAGCACGACACTCATTAGCAAAGTGCCCCTTCGTGTCGCACTTGAAGCAGACAATCTCAGACTTCCCTTTCTTAGCTGCTCCACTCTTTTGAGCATCTTTCTTAGGAAAGAACTTCCTCTTCTGACCTTGCCCAACCTGGACTTCTTTAGCCTTACTCTTTTTTAGAGAATTAAGCAACTCCTCATGCATTAAGGCCATCTCCACTACAAAATCAGAAAGATCTCTAATATGAGGTAATGTTGCCCTAGCTAACTCAGGCTTCAATCCTCTGATAAACTTCTCGTTCCTCTTCATGATTGTATCCACTGAAGCATACTTATATCTGGCCAACTCCTCGAACATCCTAGCATACTCCAGAACAGACATCTCTCCCTCCTCTAATTCAGCATATTTTCTGATCAGAGCTGACTATGCCATTGCAGACATGAACCTCTCCTGGAACCTTCCCTTGAAATATTCCCAGGTTTTTGTCTCCTCATCCACTGCCATAGTCACACTATTCCATCAAAACAAAGCAGCTCCCTGAAGCTGTCTTGATGCCAACCTCCTCTTTTGCTCATCATTGAGCTCCAAATCTGCAAAAATCTTTTCGCAGTGCAACAACCAATTCTCTACCTCAATGGCATCCTCCGTTCCAACAAACGGCTTCCCTTCAAGCTTAATGTAGTCCCCACTCAACTTAGCATAGTAGTTGACAACTGGAGCTCTCGAAACTCCTCCTCCACCTACTCCAGCAGCAACACATGCCTGCACCATATTCACGAAGAACTGATACATAGCTTCCATTCCAACTTGCGGGACTCCAGCACCCACTTTCTCCGCTTGTGCCTGAAATTGACCTCTTCTCATATTAGGCCTGGCATTCCTATCGGTGCCTTCCCCTCCTAGGTTAACTCTTCCTCTTCTTCCTTCCATATCTGTATTCAAACCGCATGAGATATAGAAATAACCTAAGAAAAGATAAGAGACTAGAGATAAAGCGTTTACTTATATATAGCAAATACAAGTATGTTACTATAGCGTTATCACATACCCCAACCTTACTCTACTTATTTAGGATTATGTTTTAAAAAGCATTTTTAGTTAAAGTTTTTCATAAACCTATGCTCTGATACCAGGCTGTAACATCCCGTATCTAGAGGCCAAAAGCTAAGTGCTACAGATGCTGTAGTCATCTATAGTATTAAATTTTGGAGACAAAATACGGCTATGTTAATGGTATCCATAATATCAGAAGCACTTGAATATGAAAAAATCATAGATTTTCAAAACAAACACTTTTACTGATTACATTTCAAAACAATATCAAATCCAAGTTACAAAATCCCAAAATGTTTCCCAAGCATTAATCAAATATAATTTACAATAATACGCTAAGAGCGACATATGACGATGCCCCCTTAAATGATCAAAGCAATATAGTCATATCTGACTTAATATACACAACGGAATCAAAACAAAATGAAACTACAAATCCTAATTAGCTATCCGCCAACCACCTGCTCGTCTCCGAAAGCTTTATTCGCCAAAAGACTCAAACCTTAAAACCTTAGCCCTTAGCCTACTCAAATCAATTTTGAGCACCCGAGAGTTTAAGGGGAAACAGAAACTTCGAGTCAGACATAAAGCCTGGTGTGGATAATTCTTTTACATCTTGGTTTACTGATATTAAGTGAGACCGTGGCGCTTAGCGAAACGGGTTTTCCCTCACTAATATCCTTTTCAAAACATATATATTTTGCAATTCCTTTCCTGTAACCAAACTTGTTAATCAAACTGATTATATCAAAATAGCAATATCCTTTATGCTAATAAATGGACTATCTGTATGTAAAACAGGTAATATGTAAACTATCTGCCAACAATATAATAGTAAGGTCCGTTATGCTAACTAAAGGACTATCTGCCCGAAAAATAATAGTAAGGTCCGTTATGCTAAAATGGACTAACTGTCCATAAAACTGGGCTGACTACCGCTAACTGGACTAACTGTCCGGATTAAAATGGACTAACTGTCCAAAATCTTGGCTGACTGGCAGCAAAATGGACTAACTGTCCAAATTATTTTCTTAGGGTTAACTACCATTTAAATTTTCCTTAAAAACCTTTCAAAATGATTTAGTACTTCAAATCATATACATAGAAGGAAAATATATCTTTAGCTTTATTCTAAGCCATTTTCTATGATATATATACTTTACTCAAAATAATGTTGATGAATCTTAATAAAGATTAACTATCCTTCAAAAATAAGTTAAAACCCTTTTTAACTTAAAACACTTAAGCTATATTGCATATCAAATACATTCGAAACCTATGTTTAAAACCTTTAAACACCCTTTCGAAACTCTTGAAGGTAACCCCTTCGAAACCATTGAAAGTGACCCTTTCGAAAGCTCTAAAAACCTTAGACATCTTTCTTTTAAAAACCTTTAAACATTGCCTCTTGAAATCATTGGAAAACCTTTCCTTTCGAAACCATCAGAAAACAACACCTTTCGACTCCTTCGAAACCTCTTTTAAAACCTTTCGAAAGCATTAAACCTAAACCTTTTGAAAGAATTTGGGTTCAATTCAAAACATGTGAAAACATTTCGAAACCATTCAAAGTTAACTCCGTCGAAACCCTTTGAAAACGTCTCGATCAAAACCATTGGACTATGCCTTCAAGTAGAGCAAAAGGACGTAATCCCATTAAAGTCGAAAGCACTTCCTTTTGAAATCATTCAAATCATCTCTTTCGAAACCAATTTGGGTTATATTTCATTTCAATAAAAGGGTCTTAAAAACCTTTTAAGTTGAAAGCTACTCCTTTGAAAGCATTTCCTAAGTAAAAAGTGATGGTGTCGGAACCATCCTTTCGAAAACACTGGAGAAATGGGCAGATTTTCTAAAACAAAACAACCCCTTCAAAACCAACTGGGTCGAGAGGTAAATAGGCGGCAACTAGGTGTTTCGAGTCGAAAGCATTCATTTAAAAAAAAGATGCAACCCAATCAAAACGATTTCCTTTTAAACCATTTGACCTAGTCGAAACCCAACCAAGTCGAAAGAATCTTAGTCAAAAGCTAGATGGCGCATTTTTTTTAAAACCAAAGCAAAGCGAACCCCATGGTTTTCAACCCTATAACTTTCGCTCACATCCAATTCATTACGTACCAGTTGCCAAATACCACACGCATTGGTTTCGACTGTGTCGAAGGCGATAGTATGGAGGCGGAACCTGGTGCCGAAGGAGACGAAATAGTGAAAAACCTATTTATTTATACTTTTAAACTATTTCTTTTGTATCTAACTTGACTTGTTTATCTAAATCTGATTGGTTGCCATATTACTTTTTCAAAAGTGCTGCCATTTTCCAAAATTAACAAATTCAAATTATTTACAAAAAGCCCTTTCTCCATTTTAAAATATATAAAACATTTATGTCCCATACCTTAAATAGCTTTATATAACTATCAAAACTCTTAGGAAAAATCTGGAAAAATTCCACAAAACCTCTTTTAATATGTTTTCTAACGTATAAAAATTTCAGACCCAAACCATACATTATTTACCCATAAATAATTTATAACCCAAATTATCATTTTCTCTACTAGAAAATTCATATAAAATCCATATTAATTCCAAAAATTATGAAAATTGAAACCCATCTCCAAAATATTATTTCTGATCTTAATAAAAATTCGCAAGGCATAAAGATGTCATTTAATAGGGTTTTTATCTTAAAATGTATCATAAAATCAATATGAACATGTATAAATCATCAACAGGTATATATATAAACATTCCATCATTCAAAAACATAGAAAATCATTTCAAAATATTCGACAGTCATCTTAAAACCGAAAGCACAATCAAAAATGAGATGTAAACATTATTCACCTTAACCTTTGTGATTAAAGAGATTAAGATATGAATAGATTTGATTTGCTTAAGCTTCTTCCTAGCTTATCTTCCTTCTTTTCCCTTTTTCCTTATTAATGGTAATTTTGAAATGTAATGAACGTGTAAATTATGAACGGCTAAGGTTCGGAGGATATAGGAATGGCATCTTTCCTATTTCACCCCTCCTCTATTTCAATTTAACTCTTATTTTAATTCATTGTTAAATGGCTCAGCTACACCTTAAATAAAAATCAAATCTCAATCCTCTAATCAACACATTATTTTATTTAATTTAAGTAATTAAATATTCTAAATAATGTTACCAAAAATCTAGGGTGTTACATGTGTTGTATTTTGAGATTCATTTACCACTCACATCAGACTGTTGTCTGACTTGAGGTTTTATGCTTTACTTCTATTATCTCAAGTGCTCTTAAATAAGTAGACTAGATATCAGGTTCAGGTGTGAAGCAATAGTTGTGCAGAGGACGAGTTGGAGGCAGCTATCTCATATTATATATGGATTTCTAAGCTGTGCAACACCGTGGAGCCTTGGCAGTGCTTGTTTATTATTAGTATTATGAGACATTATATGAGTTTGCATTTGTTGTATAAACTCAATCTCGTGATGTATAACTCTATGTATCTATACTCTGATATTTGGATCACTTAGTTATTACTGTCTCTCCTATTTAATATCTGTGATATTTTATTTTATTCCATGCATTATGAGATATAATATAGGTTTTGTGATGTTTTCATTTCATTTAAACCTTGATGGCCGCTCTACATCGATCGGCATGGCTGCAGCGCACTATCTTATGTATATTGGATACCGGTGGTGTAGGGTGGTTGTCACATTTGGTATTAGAGCTTAGGTTATGTGATTAACTTGAGTTGATACCGTGATCCAATAGAGATAGGTAGGCATTGTCACCTTAGACTGGATCGAGAGTATATGTATATACGAGAGGTTACGTATTTGTCATATATTTTAGTTTTCAAAACTATATAGTAGTATGTTAGTATATAAGCTGCATTGCACACACAAGTACCACCAATGCAGTTTTCTATATGAGAGAACTTCTTATTATGGACCAAGAGTGGTCTGGCATAAGAGAAATGTTGTTGTTGACTCTATCTTCCGGAGTTAAGGAGTGGGCAGGATTGGGGACCACTATCCTTGATTTACAAAATATGTTCAAAGAGACAGTGCGAACCATTATTCTAGAATTCCCAAGTTGCTCCAAATTATTATGGTGCTCGCATGCAAATGCCTAGAGTCGACTTTGCCGAACTGGATAGAGACTACATGAGTATAGGAGGTAGACCGTTCCTTAAAACAGATTTGACTACTGAGGTGCAAGACGGGATGAATATTTGCGAAAGGATCTTTGATGACTTGGAGTTAGATGATGTAACGAGGTAGAAGTTAACCTCTAGATAACTCCAGGGGTGAAAGATGAACTGGCAGAGTGACCTTATAGCTTCGATTCCTAAGGATCATTTTACTTGGGAACAGTTCATAGTTCGCGCCGAAGGAAGTTTATCTTGACTTTTCAAAAGTCGATGTTGTTTAGCGAGTTCATCGACTTGAAATAAGGTGATATGTCTGTGCTGGAGTATGTGGTCGAACTCGATGAGCTATCAAAGTACAGTCTATCTTCTATTAATACTCCACTCCGAAAAAATTTAGTGTTTATTATTGGGTTGAGTGATCATCTGGGGAAGCGATTGATTAGTTATATTGACTACAGCTTTGAGAAGTTGATCAAGAAGGCTTTATGACTAGAGAGCCTATATTCAGTATTGAAGGGCTATCCCAAACCAGTTAAGTAGGGGTAGATTGTAACAACCCTAGTTTTTATGCCATAAAATAAATTAATTTAGATAAAACAAAATTATTTGAATTCGATACTTGATAACTATTATACATGAAAATTACTATTTAATTAATTGAAGGCTATTAATGAAATATTTTTTTGTAGATAAATTAAATTAAACCAATAAATTCCTTTTGGGTAATATTTTGAAATTAGATAAAATTGTTCAATTATCGAAATATAATTTAGAAATGGAAGTATAAATCAATTTAAACTAAACTGAAATATATTTATAAATAAATGTTAATGATCAAAATTTAAATTTGAATGGAAGGAGAAAAATAGATTGAACTGAAATTCAAGGCCCAAGCCCATTTAGTAAATAAAATGTCTTACCCTTTTTCCTTGTTCAACTTTAACATTAGCCATTCCCTTTACGATACTCCATCTATGCCTAAACCCACTTCTAGAATTCACTTAATTCAAAAATTGATTCTCGCATGTATAAAAACATCATGCACGAATTCACGGCAACGACAATCGACGTTGGGGGTAAGAGCGACTGGATGATGTGCTGGCGTCGATCGGCCTTGGCAGTGAACGAGGGAGAAAAAGGGAGGTCGTGATGTGATTGGTGATAGGTATGATGTCGCGAGTGATGTTTTGGGGAGAGTGCACGATCGATGATGGCTAGCGTGCTAGTTGGAGCGTCATGACATTGTAGGGTGGCTGATGATGGAGATCGATGTAATGGCTGTGGTCGATGATTATCGAATGGATGCTGGAAATTTCAGCAAGGCAGTTACGAATGTGGAGCACCATGACAAGGTTGCAAGCATCGAATTTTTGGGCAGGTGGCAGCTGGAGATTTGGATCGACGATAATTGGTGTTGTGTTAGGGCATCGACTACAGTCGTCGAAGGTGGTTGACATGTAACTCAGCGACGACAGTATGGACTTCGCTAGGAGTTTCAGTGAGTTTTCTCACTCACCACTATATCTATTCCATTGCCTGCTATATATATATCAGATATATTGGTTGAATTGATTGAATTGCTTTGTAACAACCCGCACCTTAATGGGCCTAAATTGCAACAAAAATCAAAACCCAAGTCCATCAAAGCATAGATTGTTGGATTTGGTACCTGCAAATAAGCATGAGCATTATCAGAGATTGATAGAAATTTAAACTCACAGCAGAAACAATAATAGGATAAAAAATATTTATTATGACTACTACCTTGGAATTAATGGTACTCCTTGGATAGCAGATTGTCATATCAGCATCGAGCATGAGAGAAAGAAGGCTCTCCAATAACAAAGCACATCTAGCTCCAGTGACATGTTCCTTTAAATCTATCCTATGGGTTATAATGAAGAGGGGGTCAGAACAACGTTCCGGTGACTGGAAAAATATAATCTATCCATAACATAAACTTATACCGATAAGTTTCCATTTAATTTTTATGTCCACTAAGGTTAGCAATTCTAATCTAACCTTGCATTACACACACGATCAACGTACTTACCCCTTCCCAAGTTACAAAATACTAATGAAGCCATATCAACCACCCAATATTTTTGAATCCAATAGCCACTTAATACTTCTAAATATGAAGCGAGCTTCTATAATATTTTTAAAAGAGAAATAGGCAGAATCTGTCATTTACGACCTTAATTGAGGTAGACCCTATCATTTAAGACCTATTCCGAAGGTGGTTTCCTAATAATGTTGTCAATGGTCAATGGGTCCTGGCTACAAGACCTCTAATCACTATTTAAGGCTTATGACATTTATTGTCCAACTATTGCCGCATCTATCGCCGATAAAATCATAGTCATGTGATAAACAGTTTCCAAGCCACTTAATACCTTTTATTAGAAAATAGGAAGACTTTTGTTATTTAAGACCTTAACTAAGGCAGACCCTATCATTTATGACCTATCCCCAAGGCTTGATCCTACATAGTACTATTATTATTACGGCTTTGGTAATGTAAGAGACTGTACCCAAGCCACTTAATACTTTTCAGTGGAAAATAGGCAGACTCCGTCATTTAAGGCCTACTTCTAGAAGCATGCTCCTTAATGGTACTATCTAGCTATCGTTGCTTAGAAATCTCATTAGGCTACTTAATACTTCATTTATAGAAATGAGAAGGACTTTATAGCCACTTAAGACCCCAAACCTGAAGCAAACCCTTCCCGAGATATCCATTCTCACTCTTTAATTATAAATATGGCATCTCATTGGTTTACTTCTTTGGTAGAGAGGCAAACCTTTCAGCCACTTAAGACCTCAACACTGAAGTAAATCCTTTTTAGAGACATCCTTATTTATTCATTTGGAATCTCACTAGGTTACTTAGTACTTCAGTTTAGGAGCAAAATGGATCTTTCAACCACTTAGGACCTCAAACCAAAGGCGAACCCCTATGGAGATATCCCTCACCGCTCCTAATTTCAAATTTGGACCATTTAATACTTTCCAATTAAGAAAGCAAGACCAATCTCTCATGTCGTCACGGGTTGGATTAGTGAATTTCAAATCAATAGTAAGTACACCCGGCCACTGGTAGCCTCAATGTGAAAGGCAGTCTTCCGTTGAGTGACTCTACTGACCTCGCATCACTAACCCGCTAAGTCCAATTAACCATCCTAAGTTTTTATTTAGGTAGACATTGGACTTAGCTTGCTAATTCTCTTTTTATTTATGGCAATAAGATTTACCTTAAATATTTATCTACCCATAAATACCCGTTTAATGCTCATAAATGTCAATTTGTCCATAAAATCCTAACAAACATTTCCGAAGACATTTATGTATGATTACTAATTCAATTTAGTAACTTTTTATATCTATTCCTTTTTTACCATTCCCATTAATCCATTTACCCTAACAAATTATTGATACTCCCATATTTATTATCATTTATTAGAGTTACAACCTTTTAAATTCTTTTCCCATAAGTTAATTACCCTAAACGCGAATATTACATGCAAGCGTCGTTATTAGCTTTTTATTTAATTATTATAAGTGCAGTAATTACGTACAAATATTTACTTTTATCAAATATGTTCTAGTATATCTTTACTAGAATACAAATTTTCATGTTAATTATTGAAATCATATCTAAAAAGATTATCCGTTATAATTTCCATAAATTAGTCCAAAACAGAAGATTTAACTTTAAAATATAAAACAACGCATCGTTCGAAATTAGAAGGAACAATCATTTCTTTTTATTACTGAAATAGACAGTGTAAAATACAATGAATTCATACTTTACACGTCTCTTTCTCTTTCGATTTACATCTATTCCTTGTTAGATCAAAACTGTATCTTTCTAAAAGGTAAAGAAATCAAACTAATTTACAAATATTAAACAGATCTAAATTTCAACAATTTCGAATATAGAAAAGTTTATATACTAACAAGATTAGGGTAATAATCCAAATTTATAACAGTATTATACAACCTATTTCAGATCTGGAATAAATTTCATTCAAATTAATATTCTAGTTCATGCTTTTGGGACTGATTTCAAGATTAGGTTGTATATAATGCTAAACAAATTTATAAACAAGAATATGTAGGTTATATTTATTATATTCCATCGTATTCAATTCGTTGCCTACAACTCATATATAATTATCCAATTAGGCATAAAAATCAAATAAACACCAATATGATAGTTTTCATATTATAATAATCTATAAAAATTCCTACTTACCTTTTAAAAGCGATCCAAATCTCCAGATCCGAAGTAGAACCTTTGATTCATTTCCAAATCATTTTAATCCAAGAGATATGTATAAAAGGGTATATACATACATTAGAATTATAGATCTGAGAAGAGGTTTGGGATATGGAGAGAAAATAGATATAAATATATGTAAATTTATAAATTACCTCAAATATGCATATGGTTGATTCTCTTCTCCTCTCCTTTTTATTAGGTTTCTACTCTTCTTCGATTTGTGTGAATATAGATAAAAATACCTTATCTTTTATAATTTGAAGAGAAAGTGGAGAAGAAGACATGGCAGTGCTTCGCTACTGTCTCCATAAAAATATGAGAAGAGAAGGGAGGCTTAGGCCTGAATTTATAGACGCTAGAATAAACCAGAATCGTTCGATCGAAATATATTAAATCCGAGCCATTGCGGCCTAGGTTTACTAGAGCCATCACCACCAATCGATCGCCCTTGGGTGACAAATTGACCGTTAGGGATCGACCGTCCCCACTGATGGGTCAGCCCATAGGCCCAGGTAATTAATATAAAAACATTAATTATTTCTTATTTAATTATTTTTATTTTGAATTCGTTTTTCATTCGTAGTTTCTTCATTTGGACCCCGGTTGCCAAACTCCAAATATGAAAATTGCTCGGAATTTCCCCAGGGACATAATGGTGCAAGTTTCATGGTCAAATTCCGTCGTTTGCATAAATTCCATTTTCAAATCCTAATTAATTTACTTACTAACTAATTAAATAACTAAGGCCAAATTATGGGGTGTTACATGCTTTATAGATAATTATCTATATATTGGCTAAATTGCTTGGTTGAGATGTTTATTTGTGAATATTTGATTGATTATTGTGATATTGGATTTGATTTTGGATTTGCTGAGAGATTTGTTTATGTTGGATGGTCCAAAATGCAAAGGAGATGTTGTCCGATTACATTTTGATTTGTGTATTTTATATCTCTTAGAGCCATGCAATCAAGAGCTTGCTTGATCGAGATAAATATATCCGACTTATTGGATGTTTCATTGATTTATAAAATGATTGTGGGGTTTTTTGGAAAATTATTTATGGGGTTATAAATTTGGATTGAAGTATATTGTTAAATAAATTAAATGGGTTGGAAAGTAAAAAATTTAATGGGAATTTGTTTTGACATAAACGCTGTTTGAAAATGAAAATTGAGATTTTTCAACATATTTGATTGTATGGAAACTTTTATAAGTATAAATGAGGAATTTTTAATAAAATTTCCAATAGGAAAATTCTTTTGTAAATTGCATACTTAATAAAAAGGATTAAAAAGAAAAGTAGAAAAAGGGAATCCTTGATTATAAAAATCTATTTTAAGAAGTTTTAAAATATATTCCCCTTCATATATGTGTGTGCGTGTGTGTGTGTGTGTATATTTAATGGTTCAAAATTGGTTTATTTGATTTGATTTGATAAAAAAGGATATAAAGATTATTATTGAAATGGCATTTTTAAAATATACAATCTATTTTGAAGATATATTAAATTGTGAATTATTTAATGGATTTGAGAATTTTGAGTTATAATTCCCTTCCATATATGGTCTGATTTAAAATGATTTATATTTGATGATTTTGTGATTTAACTCAATATAAGGAGGATATTGAATAAACGAATTAGTAGTACCAGGTGGTATGAGACGCTCGGTAATAGTTTTCTGATTATAGAATAATTGTTGTTGATGACTGTAGTTTACTAACTTCTAGTAAACGATCAAGTAATATTGTGTGACATGGGACGCCATAGTAATACTTATTCGATTACTACTCGAGAATAGATGTCACTTACATATTATGGAGATGGGTTAGGATCCTATGATATAGTCTACATGTGACTCCCTAGAGCTTAATAGTCGAGAGTTCCATTGCTCTCCAAGGGCTATAAGCTTGAGATATGTTGTGATTTATAGATTTATCTTCTTAGGACTAACTAGTCGAGCATACTATTATTTACTCTTAGGACTAGTAATTAAGGAATTAATTGAAAGTCTATAGTATGGTAGATCGATTATACAAATGACAAGTATATGACTAATTTAAACTATATTGTATCAATATTAAAATATGCAAATAAGAATAATCACACCAAGGATTTTATACTGGTTCGGACCTCCCATCCTACGTCCAGTCACGAAGCTCCTCTTCGGAATTTCCTTTTACCGAATAACCCTCACTTCACCCGGAGGAACATGATTACAATAGCAGAGTTTCTTTGTCAACTGTGTGTTCTCTATTACACGGATTTTGACTATATAGTGCAAATGCTTCCAATATATATATCTAGAGATTGTTGTCTATGAGGAACTGTATATTTGGAAGTGTAGAGTACAAGTATAGATTGCTAGAGATCAAGAATATATCAGAGTATAAGAGTAGAAAGCGCAAGTAAGTCAGGTGAGGTCTTCTCTTGAATTCCTGATGTTATTTATAGCAGTAGAGAGATCCTTTGTGTAGTAGCATCTGTTAATAAGTGCTCTTAGGTTGCTTCTAATGGTGATGAAGAGTTGCAGTGAAGAGGAGCGATCGTGTCTTTTCAATTGTGACAGTTGTATTTTGAATATACCCAGCCGAGTTCAAAATCAGACGTTTGGAAAATGTTTCAGACGCCTGGCTCTCATATATTTTTTGTATATGGTTGCTTTTCAGACGTCTGAGTATATTATCTAGACGTCTGATTCTGTCTGATTTGCAAACCAGAGAATTCAGTCAGACGTCTGGTTAGTGCACTCAGACGTCTGGATTTGTGCATGTTGTTTTTCTTGTGCCTGTATCATTCCTATTCCGATTCTCTCGACTTGTAGCCTCTTGATACTTCTTTTGAGTCTTGTTCTCATCTCTTTGGTGATGTTACTATATCAATTACCTGTAAATATAGATATATATGGATATTCGATTTCCATTGTATAGTTGTTATCATCGAAGCCATAGAATTGATTTCCTAACAATCTCCCCCTTTTTTACGATGACAACTATTCCATGTACTTATATATAGATTATAAATATCCCTCTGAATATGTGCTTATTTTGAATGTTTTATGATTATACTTATATTTCTCCCCCTTTGGCATTATCAAAAAGAATTATAAAATTGAAGCCAATCGTCAAAAAGGAAAATTTCATTAATTTTGAAGAGTGATTACACATATAGATTCATACAAAATTTGATATTCCAAAAAAAACTTATAGTCTATGATTCCCAAAATCTTTGATTCCTTTGGAGAAGCTTTATTTTGATCATCTTCCTTTGGTTCTTCTTTTTGAGAAGTGTTAGCCTTTGTGGGAGATGTCAAAGCTTCCTTGAGAGGTTCATCCTCAGAGAGTGTGGAATGTTTTGCGGGAGGAGAAGGTACTGGGGTTGGCCAATCATCAGAAGGTGGTGTTGGACTACGAACCCGTTGTAGTACTTCTTTAAGAACTGACAAGACAGTGGAAAGGGATTCTTCAACAGTGGCTAGGCGTGTAGCAAATGACATTTCGAAGTTGTCAATTCGCTTAGCCAAAAGCTTTTGATTTTGAGAGAGAATTTGTTGGTTTCGAATAGTGAGATCTCGAATACTTTCGTTTGGATTTGTATCCATTCGAGTCTCTATAATTTCATCTTGTCCCAGATAATCAAAGGGTGCGGGAGGAGGAGGAGTGGCTTCTCGATGTTGTTCCTCTTCTTGGGATGGATCAATGTGTGGTTGAAGAGGAGGCTCAACTCTTCTAGATTGACGATTGTGCGTCCAATCTTCGAAGGACATGAATTCTGGAGGGATTTCGGGTAGATGCATCAGAGAGAAGAATTTGGTGGAAGCATACTTAAGCGAGATTTCTTCGAATGTTGATAGGTAGGATGGGATATTATGTGAACGAAGAAGTCTCAGAATATAAGTTGGGTAAATAATTGACGGCCTTGATCGAGTCCAAAAATGTTTTAGCTCGTCGAAGATGAATTTGGCCCAATTTACTCTTGTTCCACTAAATAGAGCATATAGGGATTTGTGCTCTAATTCGGTGATTTTCTCATGACTACCCATTCGTTTAATAATTGTGTTAATTATCATTCGGGTTAGAAGTCGAGCTTTTGGACGTAGAAATTTGGAGGCAAATTTTGGCATTTCGTTCTCCCAAATTTGATGAGTTATATTATTTCGTGGCTTGAAGCGCATATCCAGAATGTTGTATAGATCTTCCCCTATGTCAGAGCATCCTAGTGTTCGCCCTATTATGCCTGGAGTTAATCTAATCGTGTTCCCATACACGCTAGACCAGAGCCAGTTATCCTCATTTTCAGTGTTCCACACTGAAGTATTGTCTAAATTCGCATAGAATAAAAATATGGCTAATTGATCTATTTGGACATCATTAGGGGTAAAAGAAATTAAGGTTTCCAACCTGGCATTTTCACATAGTTCATCGAGATCATACATAGGGAATTTAAGGAGATTGTAGAATGGACCTATGTGGAGTTTTTTCTTTTGGATGTCTTCATACCTTTTGATGGAATGCGGCGCTTTATTCATCCACCTTTCGATCTGTTCATCAGAGCACACCTGAGGATTTGAAGATGAGGCCGATTGGTCTTGTTTTCTCTTTAACATCTTGGCATTCTTAGTGCGAGGAGGCATTTTGATTAGTTTTGCTTAAAAATGATTCTTTGGAAGGAAAATCATCTCCGAGAAAATCGTAGGTTATAATAATTTTTGAGATAAACGCAAAAAATGATGTTATCTGGGCGAATTTAAATGGTCGATTGGGAATCAGACGTCTAGATTGGAAATCATACGTCTGGTTTGCCTTATATTGAGTGCAGCAGATAAAATTAGACGTCCAGTTTTTGATGTAGACGTCTGGTTTTATCGAATTTGAAAAATTGGAGTGGAAGAGAACTATGACAGACGTCTGGATCTTATTCTAGACGTCTGAAATGCTCTGATTTTTATTTTGAGAAGACAGAGCAAAATTTCAGACGTCTGGGGGGTATATCAAACGTCTGACATATGCACAGTTCTTATATTTTAGACGTATATCATTGTGTCAGACGTCTGAAGGCCATAGTCAGACGTCTGAAATAAGCAGTGTGGCTAAAAATAGCCTAAAATTTGATGGTTTTGCTTATTTCTCGAATTCTTATAACAAGTAATTTTATTGTTATGAAATAAAATAACAAATAAGCATATATACATACAACTATAATTTATTTAGAAGGCGATGGAGTTTTGAGATCTCCTGAGTTGTCATCCGTCCATGGTTTAAGTGGAGACCATATATTTCTACGTTCATGAGTTCTTGGAGAACCAGAATATCATCTTGGTGAAGGATCCGAAGGAGTACGATATGAAGACGAGGGATCCAAAGCACTACACGGTTTTGGGAGTGGATCATGAACATCTTTCTTTCGCGACGAACAAAAATTCATTGCTACTTGTTCCAAAAAGCTTAGGCGACGTGCTGTGACTTTTTGCTCAAAATATAGTTCTCGTTGAAGATTTATCTGTTGTTTCTGATAATGATGAATTTCATCAATTTTCTCTTTTAATTCTAAATTTTCAATTTTCAATATTTCAATATTGCTTTTCAAGTTGACTTTTTCTTTTAGTTAATCATCCTTTACTATTTTAGTGTTTTTAAAATCAAGAGTAATATCCTTACTTTCTATCAAATTAATTTTAATTTTTTCTTGAGATAATTCTAGTTCTTCTTCTAAGATAATTTTTTCATCTTTTAACATTCCTACTTCAAGTTCTAATATATTTATTTAAGCTATATATTCTTTGTTCAATTTTTTAATTTGTCTAAATTTATCATCTAATTCCATGCTAAGTTCTAATAGTTCGTCATAGCTAAGTTCCGGACATACCTCATCAGTTTGTGCCATAAAACACACATTGGCTTGTTCTCCATCACTGTCACTATCACTTTCAGATGATGAAGAATCCGAGTCTTCCCATGTTACTTTGAAAGCCTTCTTCTTCTTGAATTTTTCAAATTTTTTCTTCTTTTTATCATTATTGAGTTTAGGGCAATCCTTCTTCATATGTCCGTATTGATCACATTCATAACACTTAATTTGAGATAAGTTTATTGTGTTAGACTTCCCTTCTTTTTGGAATTTTGTCATCTTTCTAAATTTCTTGAATCTGTTATAATTCTTGGCAATGAAGACTATCTCTTCTTCATCTAAATCAGAGTCATCATTTTTTGTTGTTGGAAATGCTATGTTCTTCTTTTCTGAATTTAGTTCTTTTCGTGCCTGCAAATTAGCTTCATATGACATTAAATTTCCTATCAACTCTTCAGTTTTGAGAGTAGAGAGATCATTAGCTTCTTCAATAGCTAACACTTTCCTTTCCCAATCTGGTGTCAAAGAGTTGAGTATTCGAGAAACTAAATCAAAATAGGTAAATTTAACTCCTAATGCCATAAGATTATGTTGGATAGTTTGAAATCTAGAATACATATCAACAATAGTTTCATTTTGCTTCATTTTAAATGACGAAAACTGTTTTTGCAAAATTGAA
This sequence comes from Allium fistulosum, assembly GCA_030737815.1. Lineage (NCBI taxonomy): Eukaryota > Viridiplantae > Streptophyta > Magnoliopsida > Asparagales > Amaryllidaceae > Allium > Allium fistulosum. The sequence continues at coordinate 859,275,706 of CM060903.1, forward strand.
ATCTTAGTTTTTTTGACCTTTGTTGTACCTTCGTGTGTGATTTGTAAAGTGCACCAAATGTCAAATGTAGTTGTACATAACAAGACATGTGAAAACTCATTTTTATCTAGAGAAAAAAATAAAACGTTCATAGCTTTAGCATTATTTGATGCTAAGGTCTTTTGTGCATCAGTCCATGTGTTCATAGCAGTAGTAGGTGCTTCATATTGATCTTGAGTTGATGACCAAATTTCTAGACCATTAGCTTCCATAAAAAATTTCATACGTGTTGACCAGTATGCATAGTTAGAACCATTAAAAAGTGGGGGTCGTGCTGTGGATTGTCCTTCTTGAAAATTACTTGCCATATCAAAATGATTCAAAAACGTGTTACTGTAATTTGATCAAACCTTGCTCTGATACCAAATGAAAGTATATAGTATGGTAGATCGATTATACAAATGACAAGTATATGACTATTTTAAACTATATTGTATCAATATTAAAATATGCAAATAAGAATAATCACACCAGGGATTTTATACAGGTACGGACCTCCCATCCTACATTCAGTCCCGAATCTCCTCTTCGGAATTTCCTTTTACCGAGTAACCCTCACTTCACCTGGAGGAACAGGTTTACAATAGCAGAGTTTCTTTGTCAACTGTGTGTTCTCTATTACACGGATTTTGACTATATAATGCAAATGCTTCCAATATATATATCTAGAGATTGCTGTCTATGAGGAACTGTATATTTGGAAGTGTAGAGTACATGTATAGATTGCTAGAGATCAAGAATATATCAGAGTATAAGAGTAGAAAGCGCAAGTAAGTCAGGTGAGGTCTTCTCTTGAATTCCTGATGTTATTTATAGCAGCAGAGAGATCCTTTGTGTAGTAGCATCTATTAGTAAGTGCTCTAAGGTCGCTTCTAATGGTGATGAAGAGTTGTAGTGAAGAGGAGCGATCGTGTCTTTTCAATTGTGATAGTTGTATTTTGAATATACCCAGCCGAGTTCAAAATCAAACGTCTGGAAAATATTTTAGACGTCCGGCTCTCATATATTTTTTGTATATGGTTGCTTTTCAGACGTCTGAGTATATTAACCAGACGTCTGATTCTGTCTGATTTGCGAACCAGAGAATTTAGTCAGACGTCTGGTTAGTGCACTCAGATGTCTGGATTTGTGCATGTTGCTTTTCTTGTGCTTGTATCATTCCTATTCCGATTCTCTCGACTTGTAGCCTCTTGATACTTCTTTTGAGTCTTGTTCTCATCTCTTTGGTGATGTTACTATATCAATTACCTGTAAATATAGATATATATGCATATTTGATTTCCATTGTATAGTTGTTATCATCGAAACCATAGAATTGATTTCCTAACATTAATATGTAGTGATGCTCTAATTAGGACGTGTGGAGTCGAGAGTGCTTTTTATTACTCTCGTTAAGACTCATCTCGTTGAGAGTATATTTTGTTATATTCTTTAAGGACTAAATAGTCGAGTATCACTATCTACTCTTAGGGCTAGTAGTCGAGGATTTGTTATATTAAATGCTCTCATAAGGACTCATATAGTCGAGAGCAATACTTGTCACTCTCATTGGGACTCGAGAGTACTAGTTATCACTCTCATTAAAACTTATATAGTCGAGAGTAATTGTTAGGAATCTATGTCATAGGGTTCACGCCACTATGGAGAGTGCATGAATTAGACCCAACAGATAGGCTAGTTATCCATCATAGCGGTCCTGATTATGGGTTCGCGTCCCGGACCCGTGATGTCACCATGTGAGTTGTAGGCTGAGAATTATTTCTCTCGTTAGAGCCATTGCCACACTGTCACTAAGGACCAACAGTCCGTTACCAAGGGCAAGTAGGAATCTTGTCCAATGCTCGACGTAGTCTTAGAGTTTTTTTGACATGCAATGGATATGAGTGTCATTATTATGGGAATAACTAAGGGACTATAGGAAAATGCCTGTGGTCATTAGCGCTTCCTGGTGCTGTGCTATGATACATCAGTCTCCCATCTGGATGAGTTAGGTAGATCCATTATATTTGAGATATTTGATATTATCACCTGACCAAGGATGATGATCCTTGACATTAGAGAATGACTGTGTGTTAGTCTATCATTTGAGTTAGCCTAACCCGGGACAGCTGCGTGTTGTTTATTTATGACATTAGAGGCATGTTGTGAGCTTGTCTGTCATTCCCTCATAAGAGCATATGGCTGAGAGATCTGCTTTTTATTGATTTGTTATTTCTATCTCCTAGGCCATTTAGTTGAGAGTTTCACTTCTTTAAGGACCGGGTGTCGAGATATATGGTTTTGTGTATCGATTTATTAATTGGCTTTGATACTGATTTTAGTTTATATTTCTTGATATCTCCAAGGGCCTAACAGTCGGAAGTATCACTTCCATTAGGACTGTAGGTTGAGGCAATTATTTGGATATTGTTTTTGTTATTTTGTATTGATTGTGTTTTATTTAGGATTTGAGTTTCTTGCTATCTCATAGGATTAATGGTCGGATGTTTTTACTTCCATCAGGACTATAAGTAGAGGTAGTATTCTTGGATATTGATTTTTGTATTTAGTTTGGATTTCGTTCTATTTAGGTTACATATTTCCTAATTTATCTTTTATGGCTTAGCAATCGGAAGTTAGTACTTCCATTAGAGTTTTAAGTTGAGATTTCCTATTTTGATTGATTATTTGGGAATATGCCATTTTGATTTATATTTTTAAAGCTTGAGAGTCGGAAGTTTTACTTTCATCGTTGACCTTATAATTTGGTTTGATTCGGGATTTATTCTTTTATCATGGATTTATGGATACATTATTTTCTTATCCATAGTATTTTGAGATTTCGATGGATTTGATTGTTATCACCCAATTTATAGATGTCGGGATTCTTATTTGTTTATATGCATTCATTGGATGATATTTGAGACTACGTAGTATAGTATATTCTTATGATGTTTGTGATGGACGTATGGTGTGTCATATTCATACTTTGCTTGTTATTATGCTTTTTATGTATCTACATTGGACTTAGATATAGTCTGACCTATTTATTATTTATATAATACTCAGGTTAGTCCGAGACTTTCCAGATACAGAGTCATTGGCCAGTTTTGGATGACTGGGCTTTAAAGGAGACATGATATATATATAGCGTATCGTGTTTGAGTTGTCTATGTATATTCTATTTAGATGTCCCCTTGTATTTATTTTAAAGAGATGACCAAGTATTGTATTGTGAACTTGACTTGTATATATTGTCATAGTGTATAACGACCCGATATTTTGGACCATTCGCATCCATTATAAGTGTATAGGTAGACACTCATGCCGGAGTTGAATTGCTCAAAATACCGCGTTGTTATTTTAAATTGGCAAAACTGAACATATATAGTAAATAAAATAATCACAGATCACAAATACAGAGTAATAAGTGCAGCGGAAATAAAAGAGATAGTAGTTCATGAAGCTACTATATGAATATATAAAATACATCAGAGTTAACAACAGAAGAATAATACGATACATCAGATACAAATCAGAATACATCACTGAAATCATCGAATACTGAAAGCAGAATAGATGGCTGGATCTTCAAGCAAAGCTCCAACTTCAAAGGTGAGTCTCGAATACTGGATCACTCAGTCTGACCCGAGCGTAAAGCAAAAACACAAGACACTCGAGTCAGGATTAACATTCTTATATTAATAAATCCAACTCAAGTGAAATAGCAATTGAAATACAAGTAACTCAAAGGATGTTTGGAATAACCATCCTTTAAGGATCCGTTAAACTATCTACTAGGTAGTAATGTACGCTAAGTAGATAATGTCTATCAGTAATATATAAAGATATCAAAATAGCGTTAAGTCATGGCCCATTCCACCCTTAACACATTTTTATTCCCAAAAGCATATACAAGACCGTAGTTTCCCCAAAACCGGAAGTCACCAGAGGGCAATCCATATACTAAAGGTACAAATCAAAATCTTAGTGGTCGCGTATAAATGGAATACAAGTATGACAAGGCACATGAGGCAATACCCAAGGTAGTGATACTACCGTTCGCCTGATCCGGACTGGTGAGAACGCAACGCCGCAGCGCCCGCAACACCGTGAAACAACACTCCCAAAATCAAGGGTGCACCAATCGACAACAAGTATAAGTAGTTCGAAGAAGTGTGTCCACTTGAGGTAGCTAATCCTCCATTGGCCCGGCACAGCTCCTGTTTTAGTCATTTCCAATTTGACACAAGTGTCAAGGCTATCCATTATCGTTCTCTTTCTTCAGTCATCACGTACATCATTCCAACCACTTCATTCTGGATCATCACTCCGCGTATATTTATTAAAGTGGTTTTCGGTTTAGATAGAGAGTATATCCATAACCGAATTCCGGTCTCTTTAATAACTTCCGTAATTATTACACCGATTGGTCGTTTATTTATTTCAAAACCAAATCAATTTCAATTTCAATTTCAATTCGTAAATCAACATTTCATTTGTCTTTCGAAATCAATTTCCAAAATTTCCGTTTCAAAACTTCCAATTTACCATTTCAAAATCTTATAAATCAAATTCAAATTTTATTTTAAACCATTCAAATATTGATTCAAGTTCATATATACGTTTCATTCCGAAATCATTTAAATTAATTTGATTTAACATTTAAATCAATTTAAATTCATTTATCGATTTCATTCAATATTCATTTTGCCATTCAAAACAATTTCTATTAAATTTCCAATTCATTAAGTCCATTATTCAAATTCAGCTTCATTATATCAAATCTTACAAATTGAATTAAATTAAATTCAACAAATCAAATTCCTTAAATTTCAAGTCTTACATTAATTTCAATAAATCACATTTTATTTCTTGTTAAAGAAATTCAATTTTACTTATTTACTTTCTTAAATAATTTTCCAAAAACTTAATTAATAAAGAAAACTCAATTTCAATTATTTACGAAGTAAAATTCACTTATTCAAAAGTTCAATTTTTCTTATTAAAGAATTTCAATTCAATTTAATTATTAAATAATTCAATCTTATTTAATTATTAAATAATTCAAAACTTAATTATTAAATAATTTCAAAGTTTAATAATTTCAAACTTAATTCAATCATTCAAAGTTTAATAATTTCAAACTTAATTATAATTTCAAACTTAATTATTAAATCATTTCAAAGTTTAATAATTTCAAACTTAATTATAATTTCAAACTTAATTCAATCATTCAAAGTTTAATAATTTCAAACTTAATTATAATTTCAAACTTAATTATTAAATCATTTCAAAGTTTATTAATTTCAAACTTAATTATAATTTCAAACTTAATTCAATCATTCAAAGTTTAATAATTTCAAACTTAATTATAATTTCAAACTTAATTATTAAATCATTTCAAAGTTTAATAATTTCAAACTTAATTATAATTTCAAACTTAATTCAATCATTCAAAGTTTAATAATTTCAAACTTAATTATAATTTCAAACTTGATTATTAAATCATTTCAAACTTAATTCAATCATTTCTCAAATTAAACGACATTCTTCCATCAATTACATTGTTAATATTTTGTTTCATATTATTAAATATTAACATTTTCCTTTCATTAAAAATTCAAATTTCAACTTCATTTCAAAACTATATTGTTTATTCAAATAAAATCTTCAATTTATTTTCAAATCAAATTATTGACCAATCAGGTTTTATTTAATTCTCTATATCCAAGGTCAAAGTTCAATTTGGGTATTTATCATTTCAACCCGATTCCAATTCAATTCGAAAATCAAAGCATAACAAAGGGAACTTATAATGTGATAACTGGGATGGTGTCAAAGTAAATAAACAAGCAATAACAACAATCAATAACAATCCAATAATCAATTCAAATAATCCCGAAATAACCGTATTAATTCGCATTGTTATTTGTACGAATTAATATAATTATTTCTAGAATCTACACTATCATTTCATGTAGATTAAAGATTATCACATTACAGTTTTTCACTTGTCATCTATTATAATTTCATACATCATCAATTTAACAGCATACATTCAGTGGTTCAAAGTGTAATTAAACAAATCCTACGTGTCGATAAATTTAACAGTTAAAGGGGTCATATTATACAAATGTCATTTAATCAAATTTAACATTTAACTATCCTATATCAATTTCAATTGCATACTATTTATCATTTTAACATTAACAATTTAACGTCCAATATAAACATCAACAATCAATCAATTATCAGCCAAACTGTATTATCATCGCATAAATAATTAACAGATAATGGTGTCAGATGTCACAGGTGAACTGATACAGGTAATAGCATATATAACAGTGTAATTAACTAACAGCAGCATATTTCAATTGTCGTTTCAATTGAAATCAAATTTAATAAATAAAAGAACGTTAATCGTGAGTGAGTGCTCACCTTTCGAGGTTAGAGAGGTAGACAATAAAGCTGAGTTGAGTTACGGATCCAAGCACCAATTCAAAGGAACACGGTTGGCACAAATTTGAACGGACAAAGCTGATAAAAGGGAACACGACGAGAACTATCTGAATCAGATTAGCTTGATAACAATTAAACGAGATGTATATTATATTATTATCTTTCTTAAACTCAATATTCAAATTAAAATACATATATATTTTAAATAAGTCTTAATTTAAATATACATCCATTTACATCAAACATATTAACATATTCATAAATCACTATAGACCTATATACATAAAATTTTATAAAACCAATACAACACAACCGATCATATAGAAACAACCAACCGAGTTGTACGCACTTTGTAAAATATATTATAACCTACACAAACTAAAGTACGGATATAAAACTCAAAGCTGAAAGAAACTACTATGTAATATTCATATATACGAAACGTATACATTTTTTCAAAAGTCAGAACTTATATAAAATAAAATCAAAATCAAAAGTAACTCAATATATCATACATTTATATCGTACTAATAAAAAATCTGGAACTGTTACATAACCAGCAACAAAATAGATCGAAGCCATGTATATAAAAATATAAGTTTTTTTTTAAATGAAGGCTGTAAAACATCACTTATATAAAAACTACCAATAATGCATGTAAACAAGCTGGGAACAGGAAACAAAGTATAAATATAGACATTATACGTCCCTACAGTAAAGCTTCTACTTGAACCTATTTTGTAATATACTATGCTAGCCTACTAACAGTATACAAACAATATACAAATACTTACATAACCATTTATATACATGGACACACTTTTTAATATAAAACATATATAACTTAATATACGTACAAGGTGGACAGGCTGGAAGCTTCGGCTTTGGATGGATGAAGTCAGTGGCGTGGAAAGTGATGGAGGAGGCGGAGGCCCGGAAGCTTTGGTGGTGGTGCCTTTGAGCGGGCTGCCATCGGACGAGCAAGAGTGGGAAGGGATGGCTGTCGAAAGGAGGGGAGGTACGTGGACGATGGGAGAGGTTAAGGATATGTGTGCTGCTAGGCACGGCTGAAGTACGGGCAAGGTTGCGGCCGTGGCTCTGTGTTGGAGGTTGGAACGAGGGGAGAGGATGGTAGGGTCAGGTGTGGTGTTAAGAGAGAGGGAAGGAGAAGAAAGTGAGATAGGCTGGTGGGTAAGCTTGATGGTTACGACCATGAAAGGAATGTGAATAGAAAATTAGAAGGTGGAGTTTCTTTTTCAAGTGAGAGAAGTGGACAAGCTTCAGAAGAGAAAATGAATATAAATCAAAACGTGATTTGCTTTTTTTTTATGAACTAAGAATTTCAAGTGAAGAATGAATGGACATCAATAATTATTAACGGGTAGGAATAGTGAAAGGGCACATGACTTCTAGAAATATTAAATGCCAATGGTTGTTTGCTTGGACGGGTACGTAGATGAAAGGACAAATGGAACCCAACAGGTTATAAAACGGTATCGATACGGTTACCGGTTGCACGGATTTCACCGGGTACCGAACTTCAAAATACAGAAACGAATATACTGCGGAGATCAGCATGACAAGACAGTCAAAACGGTATACAGATATCAGTGGTACGATCGAATTACAAAAATTCGAATTTTATACCAGCGGAAAATGCGAGAAAAACGTAAGAAAATAAGATCGACGGAGCTAAAGATGTCCGAATTTGGAAAAACGACAAACTGACATTTTGCTCAGAAGATGGTTTAGAATTTTTCTATGTAAAAATATTTAAGTTTCGGAAACATTTTATTTTCATCGCTTTTTAACTGATTGAATTGAAGTAAATTTACGCGCAAAATAAACTTTCATATTTTCGGACGAAAATTTACCAGTCGCTATGTTTAACTAGACGTATTCCAAATATCAAATTTATATTTCAAAATTTTATCGTTCAAAATTTCACAAAATTTCAACTAATTACGTTTTTAAAACAGTTGAAATTTACGGGTCGTTACATAGTGAGACACATATTATAATTTATTGTGTATTATACTTTTTTTCTATGATCTGTGACTCTATGTTCATTTGTATATGTTGTGTATTATTTTGTCCTGGTAAGCCCACGTTTTTATTGCATTGTGATGGTACCGTATACGTATATTATTGATATATTTTAAGGTGAGACACATACCAGTGTTAGTCCAAGGAAATTTTTACATGTGTCCACTCCTAACAAGCCTCACTCTCTGTATTATCAGATAAGATTACTTAGTAATTGTTACCCCGCCTTTTGGCAAGGCCGTGGACAGGCGGATTTAAATAAATCGACTGCTCGTTTGACGAGACTGGAGTACAATGGGTTTGAGCCAGTTGGATGGATAGACGATCAGTCATGGATGGTTCTGTGTGGGTCGCTCGGTCAAGGTGGCTCATTCGTATATGGCACGGTCGAGGAGAGGAGACCATGCATGGTTTGGTCTGGCTGAAATGGATCGGCTATAACTTGGGTCTAGGAAACTAAGGGATCGGCATAATGTAGTGGTTTGGCGTAATGTGGTGGTTCGGCATGTTTATGCGGGTCGGTATTAGTGGATCGGCCATGTGTTGATCGGCTAAAATAGTTAGGATGAGGTGGTTTGGTCATGTTGGAGTGGTTCGGCGTAAGGTAGTGGTTCGGCATGCACTGGGTCGGTCGGGCATAGACACTGGATCGGTGTTGTGAGGGCTTTGGGTCGGTAGGAAGGTGGTTCGGTCATGATAGAGTGGGTCAGCTTGGTTAATTGGATCGGTGACTTTGGTTTACTCTGGGTCGGGATAGTACAAACTTGGGATCGGCTAAAAGGAGGCAGGTCGGCATAAAGCAAGGGGTCGGCAATCATCTTGCTTCGAGTGTTACTTCGAGTCGGATGAAAGGCTACTTCGAGTCATTCCCAGGGCAACTTTGGGTCAGCATATCCAGAACTCATGGTCGGTCGTAATGATGGATTTGGGGTCGACAGTGGTCTTGATTGGCTTGGACCACTCAGGAAACCCTGTAACTCGGGTTTTTCCTATAAATACATCAGGAGGGGCTTCAGAAAGGGGGATCTTCATTCTGTTTCCCTTCATCTTCTATATTAAGACTGCTCTTCCATTGTTGTTCTAAAAACTCTGGATTGTAACTGTAATTGATTCTAACATCAATAAAAGGAAATTTCTGGAGTGGACATAGGCCGGAGTCAACCGAACCACTATAAATCCTCTGTTATTACTGCTTTCTTTTTAATTTTTACTGTTCTTCATATTTATACTCTCTACATACATTCTATCTGTTATCTATAACTGTTGGTTGGTGCTTTCAACGGTGTTTGGGTGTTAGTGACCAATTTTTGCGCTAACAATTTGGTGCTTTCACTGAGAAAGCTAGCACTCAGGGATTCAGAAGCTAGGATTTTGGATTTGAAGGCTTAGGAACTTGGATTTTGGAGACTATGGCAAAGCAATCAACCAGGAGAGAGAGGATAGAAAGGAGTCAGCAGGAGGGAAGTTAGGAGGCTTCCTCTGGAGCTAATCAAGCCTCCCTCTACATCACTAGGGACGAGATGCAGATCGTGATGGATTCCATGCAGGAGCAGTTGATGAAAAGGCAGGAGGAAATGATGCAGACAATTTGGACAGGCAGGAATAGCAGGAGCTGCAGGAGCTCAGATCCATGGACCTGGATCAGAACGACTCAACCGGCAAGTAGATGGAGCGGTTCGGCAGGGGGAAGCCCCCAATCAGCAAACAACTATCAATCTGGATGGACCTAGACTCGGGGGCACACCACCAGGTAATGTTGGACCAATCCATGGAGGGATACCAGATGACACTGCGCAGCCCGGCGCCAACGGGAATACAGGAGTGCGTGATGAGGAGTATGTACCGGAATTCCCTCAAGGACTTGGAGGGCAATTAGGAAATGGAGATGAGGGGCAACCCTTGGTGGATAACACTGGATCAGCTGAGATTATTAGGTGAAATATTCGCGGAGGTCTGACAAACAAGGATTTGGAGGGAGTAAACAAAAGTCTGTTTACCCGTAACATCAGGATGGCTAGGAATCCACCTGATTACAAGTTGCCCATGCTGGAAGTATACATTGGTAAGACGGATCCCACTGACCACTTGATGAGGTACACAAGGCATATGGAAGTGCTGGGGGCATCAGAGGAGGTTATGGCCCGGTGTTTCCCCCTGTACTTAACCGATATAGCTGCTATGTGGTTCAGACAGCTGGAAGATGGATCAATTGGAACATGGACAGAACTGGTGGATAGGTTCTTGAAACAGTTTTGAGTTCACATAAAAAGACCGAAGAATGTGATGACACTGACATCAGTTAAACAGAGGGCGGATGAATCGCTCAGGACTTTCTTAACTCGGTTTAATGCAATAGTTGCTTCGGTGGATCGGCCGGATCCATCAATGGTTCTGATGGCTGCAGTATCAGGAGTCAGGGATAATTCGGATTTCAAAGTATCGTTGATACGGGACCCACCAATGGACCTTGGGGAATTCTTTCATGAAGCTGAAATATTTCTTTGACAAGTGGATGCATGTTTGGATATGAAGTCAAAGGAAGTAAACATGGTTAAGGATGGAGAACCGTCCGGTGAAAACTCGGGTAAAGATAAGGGTAAAGGGAAGAGGAAGCGTTGGGGAGAACCAAAATTCTCCACCTACATAGGATTGAATGAGACATTGGAACGGATATACTTGGATACTCGGGATTGCCTTCCTTATCGAAGGCCGGCAAGGAGGGAACCCTCAGTACGCAAAAGGGCATCAGGAAGGCAGTGTCTCTTTCATGACCTGGACGGGCAAGATACTAACAGCTGCCGACATTTAAAGGATATAATCGAGGAGCATGTAAGGAATGGTCAGTTGCGACAATATGTCAAAACTCGGAATGTGGCAGTGGAACAGGAGCAGCCACCGCCTACCTTGAACGACGATGGTGCAAGGCCCAGGAATGGTGGTCGGTTGGTCATTAACTAATGATGATGGTTTCGAATAAGTAGCAAACCCTGGGCAGACGGCTAAGTCACTTACTCATGTACGGGGACAGAGATAACCCCTAGGCATGCTTTGAGATGATGATAGACCGCGACGCTCTGGTTTGTGAAATTTGTTTTTTCTTTTTGGCTTAGACACTTGCTTTTTCTGCTTTGGTTTTGGAGTTTGGTTTGAACTCCCGGTTTTGTTGGTTTTGTGGTTTGGATGCTTGATTTTTGATTTGTTTTTTGGTTTGGACTTTTGATATGGATTTTTGGTTTTCTGGTTTGATTTGGATTTCGGATTGGATTTTCCTCTGGTTTTTGGCTAAAAGGTCATCGAGTATGGACTATGCTCGACAAGGGTCCGATGAGACCAGGATTCAGCCTAGGACTTAGGTCCCTTATTATCTATCGGTTACTATTTCAGGTCGTCGGACTATGCTCGGCAAGGGTTCGAAGCGATCAGGATTCGGCTTAGGACTTAAGTCACGACATTGCTTAGCATTCAAGGACAGTGAACCAGGAACACAATGGCATTACTTAACATAGATCGCCGAGTGTGGATTACGCTTGGCAAGAACCCGGAGAGGTTACGGATTTGGATATTGGCTACGACGGCTAAGGATTTGGGCATGGACCCGGAGCGGTCCGGGACTTGGATATCGACCCGGAGAAGTCATGTATTCGGTTATTGGTTATTGGATATGAATGGATTAGAACTCGGTTGTCGGGTTCGAATGGATGTGGAATTGGATGAGGATTTGGTTACTGGATAGGAATTGGGTATCGACTCGGAGCAGTCGTAGATTTGGATAAGAATACGGCAATGGAACTTGGATAAAATGGATTGGATTATGAATCGAAAGGTATGGCTAAGGATAACATATGGACTTCGGATATTGGATTTGAGGCTATTCAAAACACACCTTCCAATAGCAAGGCATGTTTTGGGGGGCAAATGTTACCCCGCCTTTAGGCAAGGCCGTGGACAGGCGGATTTAAATAAATTGACTGCTCGTTTGTCGAGACTGGAGTACGATGGGTTTGAGCCAGTTAGATGGATAGACGATCAGTCATGGATGGTTCGGTGTGGGTCGCTCGGTCAAGGTGGCTCGGTCGTATATGGCTCGGTCGAGGAGACCATGCATGGTTCGGTCTGGTTGAAATGGATCGGAGGAACATGGATCGGCTATAACTTGGGTCTAGGAAATTAAGGGATCGGCATAATGTAGTGTTTCAGCATAATGTAGTGGTTCAGCATGTTTGTGCGGTTTGGTATTAGTGGATTGGCCATGTGTTGATCGACCAAAATAGTTAGGATGAGGTGGTTCGATCATGATGGAGTGGTTCAGCATAAGGTAATGGTTCGGCATGCATCGGGTCGGTTGGGCATAGACACTGGATCGGTGTTGTGAGGGCTTTGGGTCGGTAGGAAGGTGGTTCGGTCATGATGGAGTGGGTCGGCATGGTGAATTGGATCGCTGACTTTGGTTTACTCTGGGTTGGCATAGTAAAAACTTGGGATCGGCTAAAAGGAGGCAGGTCGGCACAAAGCAAGGGGTCGGCAATCATCTTGCTTTTAGTGTTACTTCGAGTCAGATGAAAGGCTACTTCGAGTCATTCCCAGGGCAACTTTGGGTCGGCATATCCAGAACTCATGGTCGGTCGTAATGATGGATTTGGGGTCGGTAGTCATCTTGATGGGCCTGGAGCACTCAGGAAGCCCAGTAACTCAAGTTTTGCCTATAAATACAGCATGAGGTGCTTCAGAAAGGGGGATCTTCATTATGTTTCCCTTCTTCTTCTATATTAAGGCTGCTCTGCCATTGTTGTTCTAAAAACTCTGGATTGTAACTGTAATTGATTCTGACATCAATAAAAAGGAAATTTCTAGAGTGGACGTAGGCGAGTCTACCGAACCACTATAAATCCTCTGTTATTACTCCTTTCTTTTTAATTTTTACTATTCTTCATATTTATAATCTCTACATACATTCTATCTATTATCTATAACTGTCGGTTGGTGCTTTCAACAACATTTGGGTGTTAGTGACCAATTTTGGTGTTAACAGTAATTTTATTTGGTAATATGGGTATAGAGGTGAAGCATTATAGTTTGGTATCAGAGCAGGTTTAGAACAATATAGAATATTTATAATATGAGTCTTGGCCTTAGAGTGACTTTAGAGTCCCTGTCCCCCTTGAGTGTGTGGTATTTACCTTATAATAAAGGGATAGTAGGAGTATACGATAGTTACTGAGGAAATCATCTAGGATGTATTTGTTATTTTTCCTACTATATATATTCCCTATCTTTACCTCTTATATATATTTATTTCTAAGTGAAATGAAAATTGTTGAATGAGGTAGTGAATGAGTTGTTAGTCCAACGAGTAGTCTCTGCATTGATGATGGTGAATAAACCCTGTGTGGCTTAAATATGAATGTAGTAGCTCAGTTAGGGAAGTTGTAAAAGACCTTAATCATAATTCTCGCATTTTAAATACTTCATTATCCCAAATTATGGTGTAGCTTAGTTGAGTAAGAGAATGCGGCAGTGATCAGAGTTGCGCAGCGGAATCAAATATATAGCTTTCCGCTGAAAGCGTTTGTTTGCTTGTTTGGAATGTGCGTACGATTGTGTTATTACTTATTTGATTTTATAGATAGATGCTATGTGATAAATTTTCATTGTTGTTAACGAATGACGAATTAGATATATAAAAATGTATTCTGAAAATAAATATTTTTTTAAACAAGCAAATGATTTGAAAAAATGATAATATGATTTTGAATTTGATTTTATAAAGTGATTGGAATTATTTTAGTAGTTAATCTTTGGTGTTAATTTGTTCGTCGAGTGTTTTAAGAATTCTAGTCGATGCACCTGGACAACGTTATCGCTAGGGATTCCTAAATACTGGGACGAGGCATTTCGATACAGTAGTTTGAAAGGAATAATATGTTTTGAAAAGAAAATAATGTTTGAAAAAAACTTACAATTTGAATCTAGCTTTAAATTATTCTTTCTTATTATGATTTCACTCTCAAATCTTGATTCAAAGCAAAACTAAAATTAAGCTATACTAGTTGTTTATCTTTGGTTATAATTAATAGTAATTAAAGGAAAATATAAAGTGCATCTATATTCAGCTATTAGCCATGAAGTTATTATTTGTTACCTTATCCATTACCATTTTGGTAAAGTAATTGCATGAAGTGTTAGCTAAATGTTAAAAAAAGTTGAAAATGATAACCTAATATTTTGAAGCATATAAGATAGAGCCCTTATGATGCATTGTTAAGTCAATTTAAAAGAAATTGTACTGTGGGTGGGTATGCAAATTTGAGGGCTTCTGCATTTTCAGTTTTTTAATTGCCATGTATAATAAAATTCTTAGGCTAATGATTTGCACTTAATTCTATTGTCCATAACTTTTAAATGGTTTATCCAATCTTAATGAATCTTTTTCTATTTGAAATATATTTTAGTATGGAACATTTGTCATGTTCGTTACTTTTCAAAATTTTGGCATTTTGTAGTGTTTAAATATAGTTGAAAGTGGATTAAAAATCTGGCCTGAATGTGTGTTCTTATTAGTATGTGTTGTGTTTATTTGGGCATTACTTTTGAAAAATTAATATGATTTTGATGATTTTTCCCACTTCAAAAAGCTTAAAGTTTAAGCTATAATTTTTATTTACAACATTTTACAAAATTTTGATGTTTTCATAGTTAAAACCATGAATCTACTCGATGGACCTACGCACTTATTTTGAACCATATTTGTATACATTTAGTAAATTTCTACTAATTCAAGTTGTATTTCGTATTTTGTGTGATTTGAAAGATGTTTCAAAGAGTTAATTCAATATACAACAACTTGTTCTTAGAGACCATTACCTAACTTAATCATTTTGACCTTTATAATATTGTTAGAAAGTTAGCTTACATATGTACAATTAGTTGAAGGTACTTCATGTTATTATGATTTTTATATATGTGAAACTTACGTTATGATTTGAGTTAAACATAGGTACACGAAGACTTTGGGTTAAATTTGGTGCATGAATTAAGTGAACTTGCTTAAAACGCAAAATAAGGTAAGTTTTACTTAAAAGAGAGATATTTATTATGGAATTTATGCCCTGTGGCAATATTTTGATATATAAATTATTTTCAACCATGTTTAGGTCAATGTATATCTATTTTTTCATATTGTAATTGAAAATGCTCTCCATACAAAGGAGACTCTATCAAACTTTCCAAAAATGTCGAGAGTTGGAAATTTTCTTATGATTATAATATATGCAAAAAATTGAAAGCGTTAAATAAATCTATTTAAACTCTTAACATAGGATAAAAATAGATTTAAGTGTAAAGAATCATATAGAGGATTGTGTATGTTTGTTGAAGTTTGTTGAATACAATGAAAGTTAGGGTATGAGCTGTGTATGACGTTTCCCAATAAGAAATTACGAGGACACAATTTTCTTAAGGGGGAAGTCTGTAACAATCCTACATTTCACGCCATAAGATAAATTAATTTAGTTAAAATAGTAATATTTGAATTCAATATTTGATAACCATTATTTTTTAAAATGAATATTGATTTAAATGAAGGCTATTAATGAAAGATTTTTTTGCAAATGAATTTAATTAAACCAATAAATTTCTTTCGGATAATATTTTGAAAATAGTAAAAAAAATTCAATTATTGAAATATAATTTAGAATTGGAAGTATAAATCCATTTAAACTGAACTGAAATATATTTATAAACAAATGTCAATGATCAAAATTTAAATTTGAATGGAAGGAAAAAAAATAGATTGAATTGAAATTCAAGGCCTAAGCCCATTTAGTAAATAAAATGTCTTACCCTTTTTCCTTGTTCAACTTCTAACACCATCCATGCCCTTTATGATATTCCATCAATGCCCAAACCCTCTTCTAGAATTCACCTAATTCAAAAATTGATTCTCGTATATATTAAAACATCGCGCACGAATTCACGGCAATGACAATCGATGTTAGGGGAAGGAGCGACCGCGATGAGATGCAGGCGTCGATCGGCCTTGGCGGTGAACGAGGGAGAAAATGGGAGGTAGCGATGTGATTGGTGATAGGTATGACATCGTGAGCGATGTTCTAGGCAATATGCACGATCAATGATGGCAAGCGTGCTAATTGGAGAATTGTGATGTTGTGGGGTGGCTGATGATGGTGCTCGGTGTAATGGTTGTGGTCGATGGTTGTCGAATGGATGCTGGCAATTTCAGCAAGGTAATTACGAATGGGAGCACCACGACAAGGTTGCAGGCACCGACTTTTTGGCTTGGCGGTTGCTGGAGATTTGGATCGACGATGATTGGTGCTGTGTTGGGACATCAGCTACAGTCGTCGAAGGTGGTTGATGCGAATCTCAGCGATGGAGGTATGGACTTCGCTAAGAGGTTCGGTGAGTTTTCTCACTCATTACTATATTGATTCCATTGCATGCTATATATATATCCCATATATTGGTTGAATCGATTGAATTGTTTGATAGATAATTATCCTATATATTGGCTGAATTGTTTGGTTGAGATGTTTGTTTGGGAATATTTGTTTAATTGTTGTGATATTGTATTTGATTTTTGATTTGCTGAGCCATTTATGTACGTTGGATGGTCCAAAATACAAAGGAGATGTTGTCCAATTGCATTTTGATTTGTGTATTTTATATCTCTTAGGGCCATGCAATTAAGAGATTGCTAGATCGAGATAAATATATATGACTTATTGGATGTTTCATTGATTTTTATATTTTAAACGATTCTGGGGAATTTTGGACAATTATTTACGGGGTTATAAATTTGGATTAAAGTATATTTTAAAATAAATTAAATGCAGTTGGACAGTAGATTTATTAATTGGAAATTATTTTGACA
This sequence comes from Allium fistulosum, assembly GCA_030737815.1. Lineage (NCBI taxonomy): Eukaryota > Viridiplantae > Streptophyta > Magnoliopsida > Asparagales > Amaryllidaceae > Allium > Allium fistulosum. Next base: position 859,293,122 of record CM060903.1, read on the forward strand.
TAAATGTTCTTTGAAAATGAATAGAGATTTTTCAATATATTTGAATGTATGGAAATTTTTGTAAGTATAAACGAGGAATTTTTAATAAAGTTTCCAACAGAGAAATCCTTTTGTAAATTGCATATTTAATAAAAAGGATTAAAAAGAACAGGAAATTATTGTTAAGGACAAAATTTCTCAGCGTTTTAGCCTCAAGGACAGACCTTCGGTATTTTAGCCTGAAGGACAGCTTTGTTTAGTATCAGTTTTTAGTTATTGATAGCAGTTTTTAGGTATCAGTTTGTAGTTATCGGTAGCAGTTTTTAGGTATCAGTTTTTATTTCGGTAGCAGTTTTGGAAGAATGTTTGTCCTTATGAATAATTTTGGAAGAATGTTTGTCCTTATGAATAAATATTGAGGTCATGTCCTTGAGGCTAAAAATATACAAATTTTTGTCCTTTAAATTAATTTCCCCTAAAAAGAAATGTAGAAGAAGGGGATTCTTCATTAAAAGAAATATATTTTAAGAAGTTTTAAAATATATTCCCCTTTATATATTTATATATATATATATATTATTTATTTATTTAATGGTTCAAAATTGATTTATTTGATTTGATTTGATAAAAAGGATATAAAACATATTATCGAAAGGGTTTATTTAAAATATACAATCTATTTTGAAGATATATTAAATTGTGAATTATTTAACGGATTTCAGAATTTTGAGTTATAATTCCCTTTCATATATGGTTTGATTTAAAATGATTTATATTTGATGATTTTGTGATTTAATTCTATTTAATGAGGATATTGAAAAAATGGATTAGTGGTACCCAGTGGTATGGGATGCTTGGTAATATTTTTTCATTATTCAATTGACTCATATTATAGAATAATTGTTGATTTGATGAGTGTATTACTAACTTCTAGTAAACGATCAAGTAATACTGAGTGGTATGGGATGCCCAAGTAATAGTTATTCAATTACTACTAGAGAGTAGATGTCACTTATATATTATAGAGATGGGCTAGGGCCCTGTGATATCATCTATAAGTGACTCCTTAGAGTACTTATTATTACTCTCATTAGGACTCATCTCATCGAGAGTATATTTTTTTGTATTCTCTAAGGACTAACTAGTCGAGTATCAATATCTACTCTTAGGGCTAGTAATCGAGGATTTGTTATGTTAAATGCTCTCATCGGGACTCATATAGTCGAGAGTGGTACTTGTCACTCTCATCGAGACTCATAAAGTCGAGAGTACTAGTTATCACTCTCATTAGGACTTATATAGTCGAGAGTAATTATTCAAAATCTACGTCATAAGGTTCACGCCAATATGGAGAGCGTGTGAATTAGACCACCGGATAGGCTAGTTATCCATCCTACGGATCTTGATTATGGACTCATGCAATGGATCTTTGATGTCACCATGTTGAGTTGTAGGTTGAGAGTTATTTCTCTGATTAGAGCCATTTCCCCGACGTCAATTGAGGACCAACAGTCCATTACCAAGGGCAAGTAGGAATCATGGTCAATGCTCAGCATAGTCCGAAAGCATATTTATGGCATGTGATGGACACTGGTGTCATAATTATAGGAGTAACTAAGGGACTGTAGGAAACAAGCTGCGATCATTAGCGTTTCCTGGAGCTATGCTGAGGTACATCAGTCTCCCATCTAGATGACTTAGGTAGATCCATTATATTTGAGATATTTGATATTATCACCTTACTAGGGACGATGATCCTTGACATTAGAGACTGGTTGCATATTAGTCTACCATTTGAGTTAGTCTAACCCGAGACAGTTGTGTATTATTTATTAATGACATTAAAGGCACGCTATGAGCTTGTCTGTCATTCTCTCATAAGAGCATATAGCTGAGAGATCTCCTTTTTGTTTACCTGCATTCATAGGGTGATATTTGAGAATGTGTGGTATAGTATATTATTGTGATGTTTGTGATGGATGTACGATGTGTCATATTCACATTTTGCCTGTTATTACCATTCTTATTGTTATGTACCCATATTGGATTCAGATACAGTCTGACCCGTTAATTATTTATACAATACTCAGGTCAGTCCAATACTTTTTAGGGATAGGGTATTGGCCATTTCGGGATGACTCGGCTTTAGAGGAGACATGATATATATGTATATGTATATGCATATGTATATGTAGTGTATCGTGTTTGAGTTGTCTTTGTATATTCTATTCAGATGCCTCCTTGTATTTCTTTTGAGATGACCATGTGTTGTATTGTGAATTTGACTTGTATGACTTGTATATGTTGTCATAGTGAGAAACACATTATAGTTTTTTATGTATTATATTTTTCTGCTACGATCTATGACTCTATGTTCATTTGTATATGTTGTATATTGTTTTTCATGGTAAGCCAACATGTTATTGCTTTGTGCCGATACCCTGTACGTATATTATTGATATATTTTTAGGTGAGATACATATCGGTGTTAGCCTAAGGGAATTTTTATGTGTGGCTGCTCCTAATAAGCCTCATTATTCATATTATCAGACATGATTACTTAGTAATTTTCTTTAGTAATATGGGTATAGAGGTGGGACATTACATAGATAATGGAAGCATATGCGTTGAATGCCGTTTTGATTTCATCGATTGCTCCATCGATGAAAGAGAAGGGAAAGGGCACCACCACCCAGTGTATGCTTTCCATTTATGGTGTTTCCATATATGTTTTATTCGACATCGAGATTTCATATTCCTTCATATCTAGTGATTTGTAGATAGATTAGGATTGAGGCCCGAAATTGTTGACCAACCTTTAGATTATGATGAACCTTGTTAGGGGCTCTGTAAGATTATACATGTGTAACTTCCCATATTTTGTCACCAGAAATAAATACTATGGATGACTACAACATCCGTAACACTTAGTTACGGGTCTCAAAATGGGGAATGTTATAGCATTATTTGTTTATGTTTAACCGGCACATTGTTTTTCTATACTTAGCATACACATGATTTGTCTAGAACCAGCCTTATCGAGTCATGGATGTGTTTGTTATTGATTTTTTTGGGTTTAATTAGGTTCGACATTATGGTCTAGAAATCGACTGGTGAAGATGTACATAATAGTGGTGGATTGTGAGAGGCAGTTGGTGACGATTGGGGCTGTGGGGTATGGCGGATGATAGTGATTGGCTGGCTGCCAAAGAATAGGGTTATGGTTAGCTTTCTACATTCGCTTAGGACTCCCAGGGTGGATTATCACCTGAGCCTATTGCTAAAGAATGTCCAGACACATTCGACAAGGTGACTGGATTACCACCATTTGGGGATTGAGTTTCGTATCGGTCTGGTTAGACGTACTTGACCAGTAGTTATGCCTTTAAAGTATATGAAGCAGCTTAGGAGACTAAAGGTGTGAGTGGATGACCATTTGAGGTAAGGGTTCATCCGTAGGAGTATATTTAAGCGGGATGCACCTATAGTGTTCGCCATGGGGGCGGATGGCTCTTTGGAGATGCTTGTTGGCTATCATGAGCTGAGTGAGATGATGAACAAGTTCCTACTTTCATTTGTTGATGGCTTGTTCGATCTGCACTATAGCATGAGGATGTTCTCTCAGTTGGGCCTTGCGAGGAGGTTTCACCAACTGAGAGTATTTTGGGAAGGTGTGCCATTATAATGTTTCATACGCTACCTTGGTTTTTTATTGGTTGGTTATGCCTTTCAGGCTAACCAATGCATCGACATACTTTGTTGATTTCTTGGACCGTGTACCAAGAGATCACTTGAGTAGGTTCGTGCTTTTGCTTGTTGATGATACTTTCATCTATCCATGGAAGAAAGAGAAGCATAACGCATGATTGGTGATTGTATAGTAGGTGTTGAGAAGGCACCAGTTGATGATGATATTTTGGTAGTATCACTTCTAGAGGAGGGAAGTGAGATACTTAGGTCACATTGTTTTAGAGTAGGACATCGCTGTAGATACTGTAGTTACGACCATCAAGAATTTGAACCGACCCAAGGTAGCAGCATCTTTGACCTATTTGATGGGAGAAGATCAGACTTTTATTTGAGACATGAGGTGTGGACACACATTATTGATTCTAACAAAAAGGTTGATGATGGCACCGTAACTCATTCCGAGTGGGAATCAGGAGACAATAGTACACACATGCCTATGGTACTTAAATGGGTGCCTATTGATACTTACAAGTAAGGTTGTCATGTGTTACTCGATGACTGAAACCACATGAGAGGAAGTATCCGACTCTTGATTCAGAGGTGGAGGCGATCGAGTTCGCTTTGGGATTTTGAGGCACTGTCTATTATGAGAGGTGTTCGAGTTGTCCAATGATTCCACATCATTGTAGTATCTCTTCTCCGAGAAGGAACTTGACCTTCACCACTACTGATGGTTAGAGTTCTAAGCCTCCTATGGCTTTGACATTTCCTATACATCTGTACAGGAAATGTAGTGTTGATGTTTCGGGTGGAAGACATACCAGTTTGGGAGCGATATTCCTAGAGTGGACATTGCTCGAGCTTATCACTGGTTATGACTGTAGAACTCAATGAGCCATGGCTAATGATGATGACTAGTTTGACCATCAGACCTACTTTGATTTAGCATCGGTACTAGTCAAAGGCATGAAGCTAAACTAGTGCAGATCATAGCTAAGTTAAAGGAATGACTAGTGTTTGTAGATGTGAAGACCCACCTTTTTGGATGGTTTAAATCGACAATAAACCACACATGTCTAACTCAAACCATTCAAAATGGAGGATTGTCAATGGGGTAAATAAGAAAATAAGAGAAAAGAAGGGAAACAAAATACAGAATCTCGCAGCGGAATGACAAAATATAATAATCAAATAAATAGTTCATGAAGCTGTTTTACAATATACATTTGATTGCACAAATTTACAATATAATCATAGTACACTCAACAACATACCAAAATGATGCAGCGGAATAATACTAATAATATAATATACCAACTCCATCTTCATCCTCCAGAAATAATGTCTTCAAACACTGAAATTCTCAAGCTGACCCGAGCGAAATGAAAAGACAAAACACTCGAGTCGGAACTAAAAGTTCTTATGCAAGTTAAATCAATAACAAGAAAATATCAGTGTAATAGCTTCAGAGATGTCTACGGGATTTTACATCTCTTATCTAATGTATAACATGCGTGCAATAACTTAAAAGACGCTACAAGATTTTCCATCTCCTAAGGATTCGTTAAACTATTTATATGTAGTAAGATACGCTATATATATAGTGTCTAATCAATAAAATAAATATTTTTCTTAGCATTAAGGCTTTACATTAATCCACCTTAACACATTTTTAAGCAGGTAGTCTATGTAGGTCCTGTAACACAACCAGTAACGTCGGTAGCCAGTGAGTCCCCTATAGGTACCACACTAAAACAAACTCGTAGTGGGTGCGAATAAGGATAAAGAGTATGACAAGGCACGTGAGGCAATGCCAAGATAGGATACTACCAGTTCGGGTCGTAGGGCTGGTGGTAACGCATCGTAGCTACGACCACCCACCGCGTCCAATGCCCCCAAAATAAAATCAAATCAAGGTGCATCAATCAAGCCAACATCAATAGTAATACGAAGAGGTGTGTCCGCTAGAGGTAGCTAGCCCACTTGGCCCTAACAAGCCGTCCTGTTTTAGTCGTTTCAAATTAGCACAAGTGCCGAGGTCATCCATCATCGTTCTCTTTCTTCAAATCCAACAAACGTTCTCCAAATCCAACCACTTCATTCTGGATCATCCACCACATACATAGTTGTTAAAGTGGTTCCAATATTGACAGAGAGTATGCCAATAAGAGGCTGCAGTCTCTTTAACAACCAAACGACATTTTTCACACCGGTTGGTTCTTTTACATTTCGAAATCGATTCATATTTGATATCAAAATATCATATTCAATTAAAAATATCCGTCATTTCAAAAATCATCATATTTACTCAAAATATGTCATTTTCACTAGAAAAATCATTTCAAATTCCAACTTAAGTTATAACCTCATTAACCACATTCGCATTCAAGTCAACGATTTAAATATAAACATCTCAACCTTGCACGGTTTTGAAATTTTAGAAAATAGTTTGAATAATTTAAATAGTTTTAAATAGTTTGATATAAAAATGTTTTGAATATTGAAATGGTTTATATAGTAAGATAGTTTGGAAAATCTGAATAATTTGAATATTAAAAAGATAGATTTTTAAACAGTTTATATTAAAATAATTTATTTTGAAAATAATATCAATCAAAATGCTTCTTTCCATTTCAACAATCTAGGCCCATGTCCAAATTTCAATCAATAAAACTCAATTTCCAATCTTCCAATTCAATTGACTCAATTTCGATTTAGTTTCAAATCGATTAAGTTTCAACTTCAATTCGAACTAACTTCAATTTTCAAACATTCATTTTAACTTCAAATTCGATTCAACCATTCAATTCAGTGATTTAAACTTTAATCCAATTCTTATTTTAAATCATTTCAATTCATATTGATTTCAAGTCCAATTTCAATTTACCGATTTAAAACATTTAAATCAAATTAACTCCATTATTCAATTTTAGGATCCAAATCTTTAAAATATTTCAATTTTCCGAATTAGTCATAAATCGGTTCTAACTTTACATTTCCAATTCAATTCTTTAAAACAATTGCTTTTAACTAATTTCAATTTCAATATTTTGAAGCTTGAATTAGAAAATAATTCAATTCATATAAATCCACAATTTATTCCTTTTAAACAATATCATTTAATCAAAATCCAAAAATCAAGATTTTAAAACCATTTGGTTTAACCAATCCGGTGTCCGTATATAATTTTCTACCCTATGGCCAAGTGAATAGTTATTTCAAATTTAAATTTCGAGATGGATATATATCATTTCAATCCAAATCAAAATGTCTTGGGTATATATCATTTCAACCTATTTCTTAATTTATTCAAAATAATTCAAATAACAATTGATAAGCGTTCAATTATTATACAGGGTAAATAACAGGGATATATATATATATATGAACATCCAATCATCCAAAATGTCAACCAATAAATATCCATCATAATCAACATCCAAACCAGCAAATAAATCACAACAATTAACTGATCAATATCAGGTATTTAACTAACAATTCAAATTAAATATTAACTTAAATGGCAATTTAATTCAATGAAACTCAATTTCAAATTAAAATGTCAAATTAAACTGCCAAAGAGCAACCAATAACTTTTTGATCACATCATAAATTTAATTTAACTAACATAGGAAGGTTTAGAATTGCGCGAGTGGGTTAAATCACTCACCTTTGATTTATAGTTGATTTAAAATCCAATAAAAGCCCTAAATTTGAACGATCTCCAAAATACAACCTAACAAGTTTCATATTGTTTGGAATTTTGATACGATTCCAACGGTAGAAACCGCGTCCAAAACTGAGTTCGTATGCCAAAGTTATGAGGATGAGAAGTTATAGATTTAAATTTAAATTAAATTTAAATTTAAAATAAGGGGCAAAACTGTAAATATGCATCACCTCCAAACCCTAACCCTCGTATGCACGCAACCCGCGTATCACAGCCGCCAACCTTCCCTTCCAGTTCGCCATCGCCTGGACACCGCCATTCTTGATCCAACATCACAAACAGCCGCGCCACACCACGCCGCCCCCATGCCTGGCCACGCGGTTCCTCCCTCTCGCCAGAATTGCAAATGACCGCTGCTCATTTATGGCCCAGATCCGGTGAAATATAAACGCCTCCGACCAGAATGAACCACATGGATGCACACCTCTCGACCTCCTCTATACGTTGCAACTTCCCGATCGACGAATCGTCGCAAATCAACCGTTGATCGCGAACCCTAGGATGGACGGCCGAAACTATTTCACTGATTTCTGGACAAACCAAAACTCGATTGCAAAAACAAACTACAGACGCAGATTATGTTCGTTGAGAGCTTTGCGATGATATATTATATGACATGATTTGAGCAGTTTGAATTTTCGATTTGATTTGAAACTGTAATTAGGGTTTGAAATGTCTGCCATTAAGAAGGAACTGATGAAATAGAAATTGTACGTACAGAGAATGAAATAAAAGACTGCTAGGGTTTCAAGAAAAATATATTTATATAAACGATAAGTCTGATCGCGACGAAACTTGAAATCCTACAATAATTCACTATTACGGATCCGATGAAACTGGTTTTGTCAAAATCCAAGACAGTGCCCAAATGGAAAAAAATTCCACATTAATTAAATAAATTATTATTAAATTAATTCAATCACTTTTAAATTACCAATGAAATGTGTTCTACCATCATTCTTAGTCAAACATAAATTAATAATCTTTTAAAATAAATTTTTCCATGTTAAAGTCAAGATTTGATTATTATATTCATTTCAGCGTTCAATTAGAAATGTAATAAATTCATTCATTATAATTTAAATTCCAAATAAATTCTTTTAATTTGATTTAAATTCTTATTATTTAATCATCAAATACCTTATGAATTAATTAGACATAAGTTTCCATTTTATCACATTCATTATTCTACATTTAACATCTTTTACCATATTAATTGCAATATTTCAATTATATTAATTTTATTTATTTCCAAATTAATTTCAAACTGATTTAATTAATGAGATGATTATAAATCAATTGTTACAACTTAGTAATTCATCTCTATTAATTTATTGTTCACAACAAGGATTATAGATCTACTTACAAATAGCTCAGTTCATATTCTATATTAAAACCACTTTCAATTAAATTACATACAATTTCACTATTAAATACAACATTTAATTTATTTCCTTATTTACAATTATGACCAAATTAACTTTACAATTATTTCAATTGATTGAGATTACATTAAAATAGTAGTCAATAACATTCAAACAATAATATGAAATTATATTCTAATTATTTTTTCCATTTATAAGTCATAAATCTTAATTTCTCACAATATTAAATTCCAAAATCTTATTAAATTTAATATTTTTAATTATCAAAAATACGGGTCTTTACAGTAGAGGTGGTGTAGTGCGAACCCGATAGAGACTGTTGGTTCAGTATGGATGAGAGGTTATTTGTTCTCGAGTAGTAGGAACAGATATCCATAGGTTACATCGGTGGAATGCCAAGGACTAGAAGAGAATATGATAGCAATTGAGTCATAATCGATAGATTTATGGAAATGTTAGATTTATATTCGCTAAGTCAAGTATAATGGCATTCAAATTAGCTGAGTTATATATGGAATCAATAGTGTAATTCCATTGTGTTCCAAGAGCATTGTAAGCTGAAACTCGTCGTTCACTAGTGGGTTTTGGGAGAACTTACAAGAGGCGTTGGGAAATTTAGCACCAAATTGACAAGATGACATTGATACTGAACTAGGAACTTTAAGACCTTGTAGGCCTATTCTTACCGATAGACACGATACGAATACAAATTAGGAGGAAGGCGGTGGATTAGTAGAGGTTTAGTTGAGTGAAAGTGAAGGCGATTACATATGAGAGACCAATGAGAGCATGAGGATCGCTTAACCGGAGCTCTTCATTAGGGGAGATTTCTGTTTTTTGCCAACTTTCGTATTAGATAACATATTAGATGTTTTATACTAGATATTTTTGGTATCATGCATACTAGGATATGCATTGATGTTATTTTTGATGTTTGATCTTATATACCTGTTTGATGTTTGATTATTAGCACTTGATGTGATTACTTATGCATATATGGTTGTTAGGCATGCAGAATAGTTATGGTTCAATATAGCACATTTATTTGAGATAACTGCCATATTTATGATCAAGTATGCTTACTTACATTAAGATGTTGTTATTGTGCTTAATTCTCTTTGTTGAGTACTTGATTAGGTGCATGGAAGAAAATTTTGGCTATTTGAATGCTAATCTACTTATATTCGCATCTAATAAAATGCTCTTGCTACAAAAGAGGTATGTAACGCATGTAGTGTAGATTTGGTAATATATATTTTTTGTTGTCCTCGGAAACGAGATGCCTCAGATATAAGATGCCTCCGGTAAGAGATGTATATATATCTATATTGTATTGGGATTTTTTTCTAGACTTAGCCATGCAAAGAAGGTGCTATCAAAATTTTCCATGACATAGGCCAAATTGAGAGAAAAGTCAATGTATATAATATTAGACATTGCCAATAATTGAGTGAGTTGGTAATGAATGATATTTAGTTGACTTGCCTTTCGATTAGTGAGTTGGTGCTTTTGTTTCTATTATCCAATTTTTTTGGAAATAAGCGCGTAACTTAGACATTTGGCTTATCCACATTGATTTCAAATTTTATAGTGGTTGTACTTAGGATGACGATGATGGCTCCAACTGATTTCGACTCTATTCCTTTTTTGTGATCGCTCAGTGATTGTTGTCGAGAGTTAACAAGTGATGATTTCCCTTATATCATTGCTTATATGAGGGTTTTGGGTTGAGTTGCTTCGTCCTTTGGATTTTGGGAACGAAATTCTTTTAATAAGGGGAGAGTGCAACGACTCATGTTTACGTATCGAAGGATCGCAAGATATTTTTATTTTATTCGTATAAAGTCGTATGACTCTATGATTTTGAGAAGTGACTCTTAGGAACATTTTCCACATCTACGATTTTTCCCGAATTTTTATATGACCATTTTAACCTTGAAAATCGTGTTTGGACTATAACTTTTGATAAGAGCCGAATTAGGGTCTCCAACTATTTCCATTGCTTCAAGATGATGGATTTCCATTCCATAGAGTGGTCATATAGAAAAATGGTTGTGTCGTTTGAAACTTATATCGGTTTTAAAATTTGACAGCAGTTGGACTATTTTGGTGGGTAATTAACTAAGTCTATACATAGGCTCATTAACCCACTTCGAAATTAAAGCTAATAGAAGACTGTAGGAACTGAACTAAGTCATTTCCTTCTTCCCCCAAATAGATCTAAGCCTCCATTAACCCCAATTTCATCAAAAATCACACATTTCCCTTACTAATCATAGCCAAATCATTGATTAGAGAGGGGATTAACATATAGAAGCTAGAATTTTCATTTCTATTGATTTGAGTCTTTCTTCTTTGTTATCCACTTCAGATCTAAGTAGGAAATTGGGTATTTGAGGTATTTAATGAGTGGTTCTTGACCTCTCACTCATCTATACTTGTTTGTATAGTTAAAATGGTTGTTTTAACATGTTTTTGGATCTAAAATGGTTTCTAACTTTAACCACTTGTTTATATATGTTTATGACCAGAAATATGAAATTTTTAAATCATTTTAGAAATAGGTTTTGAAATATATTTACTCGTGTCCACATGATAGAGTAATCTCCATCATTATTATGTATATGTTCATGTAAAACTTAGATTTAGGACAAAACTAGTTTGATTATCACATTCTCATGTATTGGTTGTATGAATGGATGTTTATCCATGTTAGTCCATGATTACATGTTATGATTTGATGTTGTTTGCTAGTGTTTTGGATGTTAGGTAGGTAGGTTGAGAAATCAGACAATTTGAAGGCAAAGTAGGCCGAAATTGGACGAAACTTGGTGGGTGTGCTCTGGAACATGGTGGCAAGTTATGGGTTAAGTCGCACTTCATGTAGAGTTGAAGGCTAAACTCAACCCCGAGTTAAGAAGCTTGAGTCGGCACCGGTTTTAGGTGGTAGCTCTTATGAGTCGTTGGTTGGCATGGATGGATAGAGCTTAGCTAGATGAGAAGTTCCATGACAAGGTGTAGGAAACTGGCTAAGTATAGGATGTGATGACGAGTTAAGGCTTGTGTTGGCAATGAGTTAAGAGCATACGTTGGTGGCGAGTTTAGGACTTAAATTCATGATGATTTAAGGCTTATGTTGGCGACAAGTTAAGTGCTTAAGTTATTGACAAGGTAAGGACTTACGTTGATGATGATTTAAGGGCTTAAGCTAGCGATGAGTTAAGGACTTGAGTTGGTGTCGAGTTAAGGGCTTAGCTCAGCCCTAAGTTTAGGAGGAAGGTCCAGTGGAAATGGGACTTCAATGGACTGTTGTTGAGGTCCTATAGGTCATGCTAGAGGTATTGGCTTATTCGCGTGATGACAAATGGCGATGTAACAGCATGATGGAATTTAGAGTCTTTGGAGGATAACTCGACGTGGAATGGGGTTTGGTTTTGGAGATGAAAGCTCGATGTAGAAAGGAGTCGTGGAATGGGAATGTAGAATGGTTCCTCAAGGACAATGGCTCGATAAAGAAAGGAGTCGTTGAGTGGGGGAATGTAAAATGGTTCCTCCAAGATAATGGAATAAGATGGAGCAAAGGAATGACTCGGATATGCATACTAAGTGGGAGTGTTTTCTTTTGTACTCAAAGCAAGTGTATCGCGAGGATGCTCATGTGTAAAGAAGAATGGATACCCAGGATCGGAAGAATGGATCCATGTACCCTGGACCGGAAGAATGGGTTCAGTACCAGCAGGCTAAAGAGATTACAATTGAAAATCAAAATTTCCATTAGTCCCTTGCAGAAGAATGGTCATACGAGTTATCATATATCCAAAGTACATTAAGTGATAGTGAGGATTGTTTGATGGATGCTATGATTGCTTTGGTTCCTTTCCCCATTGTCTATCACTCTAGGGTATTCATTGGAGATAGGTATTAGAGATAGGGATACCTGGACACCTATTGTCACACTTTGTTGTATTACACCTTTATGACCTTAGAGTAGCATATTATGTTGTTATGTGCTAACTCTTTGGTTAAGAGGACCGGTCAAGTATGATTCATATACTTTTGTTCCTTACTATATCAACTTGTATAATATTCTAGGATTAATTTAACATTCACACTACACTGTTGTCTAACTCGAGGTTTTATGCTTTGCTTCTTATTATCTCGAGTGCTCTTAAATAAGTAGACTAGATAGCGGGTCTAGTGCGACACTGTTGTTGTGCAGAGGACAAGCTGGAGGGAGCTTTCTTGTGTTATATTTGGATTTCTTTGCTTATTCCGCTGTGCAACATAGTGGACCCTTGGTAGTTCTTGCTTATTATTAGTATTATGAGATAGTTATACGAGTTTGCTTTTGTGGTATAAACTCTATCTCATGATGTATATAACTCTGTATATCCATACTCTTATATTTGGATCACTTAGTTATTATTGTCTCTCATGTTTTATATCTATGATATCATATTTTATTCCATGTGCTCTGAGATATACTATAGGTTATTTGATGTTTTCATTTCATTTTAAATCTTGATGGCTGCTTTACATCAACCAGCATGGAAATAGGGCACTATATTATGTATATTGGGTGCTGGTGGTGTAGGGTGGTCGTCACAGTAAATTTTCTATTTTTCTGAAAGTAATAAATATCCTCTCCTCAAAGTAGATGTACACTATCTCATGATAGTGGAATCAGTATAAATCCATGTTTGAACTGCCTATATGTTTTTTGTTATTTTCTATTTGGATTCCCTTTTTGCTGTTTATTTTATCACACTACAACACGATCTTATTGCTTTCGCGTCCATTGGATTGATTTGTAGTCATTCGTGTGAATTTACCCCAACCCTTGCTACCCTTGGGTTGAAGTCAATGTTCAACGTATCTGATCCTCTTTAAAAACTTATTAACGTAACTTTTCTATATAGACTATGTTATCTTAATTTTCATTTGAAAATCGTTCACATTTTAATTTATTAGCTACTCTATTCCAAGTTGAGCTTCAATCCTAGTTGTGGTGGAAGCTGAAAAAACTGCTTGTACATATCCTAATACAATTCTCTAATTTATTTTGACAATTTTATTCTTCTTCTCTATTTTAATAACCCTTATTTGCTAATTTATTGTGTATTTGAATGTAAGTTTCATCTTTTATTTATGTGATGCATCTTTAAATTTCAATCCTATAACTCTACAAATGTGCATTGTCGATCCCAAGCCTGGATAAAGGAGGAAGGGAAAGGTGAATCTTTATTGTTATATGTTTTTTGCACAAATGTTTTCTCTAGTTTTATTTCTTGCTCTTGCAAATAATTTGGTATCTTTACATTAAAAAGCTTGATTATTCTTATATTTCAAGCTTCTGATAATTTCTAGGCTATTAACCTTTATGGATAACTATCTTTATCAAGTAATATACTAGATCAGGTATATTGCGATGTCGAAAGTGAAAAAACAATGGGATTAGGACAAAGAGATATATTAGTTGCTTGGACCTATTTCATTTAATGGGATACTATGTCTGGATCCAACAGTCAAGGTGAATTCTGGCTTTCCTGATTTTTACACTGTTAAGGGTCCATTTGGTTGATTTAGCAAGTGTTCTTTCTTTAAACTTTTTGTGGTTTGTTGTCTTTACTACTATAGTGGGTTATCTAGATAGATGGGATCAATAAAAATTCAAATTATGATACTTGTTTTATTCAAATTATGACACTTGCAATTATGCTTATATATACACACTTTATGAACACCAAAAGTTTTATGTAAGCTTCAACCGTCATCATTAGCACACACCTTCAATAGTCATTGAAAGTTCTATAAATATTGTTGCTATTAGAGTAATAAAGATCATCGGAATGAATAAAGGCATTCACTATAGAAAGGTTTGTTTTATTTGATCAAATTTTTTTTAATGTGGACATAGAAAATTTATGTAATGCCATGCAACATATGAGGTTCACACCTAAATGAATTTCTCATCTAATAGGTCGATGATATGATAGAAGTATTTATATGTATAAATCATGTATGGAAAAGACTGGAAATTTCAACTTGAAAAGAAAGACGTTGTTCAAAGTTGTGGGGAAGACCGGTTCAAATCTTGTCGATGTGCACCAGAATTAACATTTCCCACTGGTTATAACTATTGGAAAATACCAAAATTCCAAACGGCTATAGCCATTGGAAAATATCAAAATTCTCACCAGTTATAACCATCAGAAAATTTCTTATTCTCAATAGTTATAATCGTTGAAGATTTTGTTATTTCCAAACGATTATAACTATAGGGAATAAGGAATTTGCCAACAGTTATAATTATTGAAAAATATGTTACAAAAATATGAAATTTCCAACTTTATAACTATTGGAAAATTCTTTATTTCCGCCAGTTATATCGTTGGTAAATATATCCTTTACCAACGGATATTACCGTCAGTAACCATTTTGATCGATTACACTTATAAGTGTTGCCGATTTAATTTGGCGAAAACATATCTCTTTCAGCATCTTATAGTACAGTCACATGTTTTTTCATTCAACAATACAAATTCAAATTTATAGTAACAACAAACATGTAGCCAAATTTCAAAACCAACGTATTACCAAATTTGAAAACAAAAATCAAATATACTATTAACCCGCTTTTGGGCCAACGAAAATTTCAACTGGACTTGGAAGATCCAAACAATGACGAAATGACTTGAATTCTTGGAGGCACGTTTATACAGAGCAAAGGAATAGCTCGAAGATGTTTCATCCTAAATTACTACAACAAAAGTCAGGCTGACTTGTTCATGTCTGTGACGACAGATTTTTGCCCTATATTCCTTCACTCCAACTCCACTCAAGTTATTATCTACTTTTCTCAGATGTGTCCAAATGATTTCCAAGGGTTTTGGACAACCTATTTCAAGAGTTGAAGAGGTAACAGCTAAAACTGCAGAATAAACCAAGCAATAAAGGAACAATCATCAAAACCAACTAAAAATCGATGAAAACAACATGGGACATCTCAAAATGAAGTTAGAAAAAGGATGCAAGAAAGTTTGAAGTGATTCGAACTAAGGAAACATGTTGGCATCGCCATGTTTAAGTCGGTACCACATGTTTGGTTAACTCAGGAAGCTCTACAACTTGGCGTGTGACATTAGGCCAATCTCTGGACTCTGCTTCAAGTGGACTTCTAACCTAAAATTACTGTTTCTCTATAGATACCACCTACCTATTGTTAGTACATTAGGTATTGGTTTTGATGATAACAACTATAGGACATTATATAAAATTTAGATGCTAATGTTTTATCAAGTTATATATAGTATATGGTGCAGGATATTAGACAACTATTGATTAAGAAGACTGTACAGTATCATAAGTACATTCAAGATGCTGACATATAGTTTTAAGAGTTGGAGAATAAAGACGCATGAGTATTGAAAAGTTCAAGATTTCACGATTCAAATAAGTTATAGAGTCCTAGAATTCATGTTAAAATCTTGATAGCACTTTCATGATCCCTCTTTCCTTCTTTAATTTTGGTTTGAATTGTTTTTCAAATATCCTAGTTTTAAAATAATCTTTTCAAAATATTTCTTAAAATAATTTTCAATCTCTTATACTTATAAAATATTATTTTAGTGTTTATAAGTCTATATATATATATCGAATTTTGTTTATATTTTAATAAGCTATAATTATATTGATTATATATATACTATTTACGTTTTATTAAAATTTTCAAAATTATTATGTAAAGTTTTATTAGATTAAAATATGTATAAACTATGCTTAAATTATTTTACAAAGTATAAAAATATTTTACAAAACAACGAGTTTTCAAAATAATGTGTTAAAGTATTTTCAATTTTACAAAAGAGTTTGTCGACATACTTTATGTAGGTATGTCGACATAGTAGCCGATTTTTTCAAAATTTAAATTTCAAAAGAATTGTTTTTTCATCGTATCTCTTCACCAATAGATATGACCATTGTTCCTCTATAAATACCAGACTTCCAAACGAATTTTTAATCATCATTTTCTTATTCATCTCTCCTCCTTCCACTCTTTCATTTTCTAAATCAAAGTGTACCCAAACTCTGCCGAAATTCAACTAGAATCAAATTCAATCATCACTAGTTTGATTCTCCATCAAGATCAAAGTGTACCCATTACTCTCATCCCTCTCACTCAAACCAAGATCAAAGTGTTATTCAAGAGTTATAGGATCAATTCTAATCAAGATCGAAGATCTGAGTCTATAAACTCTATCAAATCATACTACTATACTTGTGGGTGTGATTGTAGCCCGTAAAATCAATTGGATGTGCTTAGTAGCCTGTAAATCTAGTAGGTGTGTTTGTAGCCCGAAAATCAAGTGACTCTACCCAGAGGTCGGGATTCTGGAGGGTGTGTCTCATAGCCTTAAAATTGAGATTGGATTTTCATTTACTAGTTGAAAAAAATTCGTACGAGGAATTGTGTGGGATTGGATATAGGGTAACTCTAAATCAGTATAAAATTCTGATGTGTTCTTTCATTTTTACTTTTATCGCATTTAATTTTATCTGCACTTTGATTTTGTGATTGTTAATTACATCATTCCAAGTAGAATCTTAAAGAATTTGAAAAATATACATATAATTCATTAAACACTATTCACCCCTCCCTCCTCTAGTCTTAATTTAGCCTTAAGATCCATATCCCGCTAATTCACATTTGGTATCAGAACATTGGTTTTCAAAGTATTCATCATTTGATTTTTGAAAAAGTTCAAATGGCTACCAACGCTGGTAATAATAGTGTTAGTAACACTGTTAATACACTTGTTAGTAACTCATTTGTCGAAGGACAATCTACTGGTAGACCTCCATTTTTTAATGGTAGTAATTACACATTGGTTTTGTAGAATGAAAATTTATTTACAATCGGTTGGTTTAGACACTTGGAATATCACACAAACTGAGTACATTGAACCTAACACTAATTTTGCACAGTACACCGTGGACCAAAAAGCAGTTGCACAAAGTAACTCTGAGGCTAAAAATATATTATTTTGTTCACTAGATAGAAATGAATTTAATATCTATATGTAAGTCTGCATTTGAAATTTGGAGAACTTTGCAAGTTACACATGAAGGCACGAGTAAGGTTAAGTAGACCAAAATTTCCATGTTAACAAACCAGATTCAATTATTCAAAATGAGTCCAAATGAGTCCATACATGATATGTATAGTAGATTCCAAGATGTACTACACTCACTTCTTGCACTGAGTAAAAGTTTTTTTAAGGAGGATCAAGTTAGAAAAATCCTTAATTCATTTACTCTTAAATGGGATCAAAAGACTCTTGCAATCGAAGAGGCTAATGATATTAGCACTCTAAATATTAAAGAGTTAATTGGCAATTTAATGTCTTTTGAAGCACAAATGTAGGGTAGGAGAGAAAGAAAAGCAATAGAGAAGAAATCTATAGCTTCTAATGCAAAGACAGATAATCTGGATTCAGACAGCGATGATGGTGAAGAAATTGCTTTCATGGCAAGGAATTTCAAAAAAATTCTAAAATATAGGAAGATGAATTTTTTAGAGGAAATGACAACAAAAATCCAGGAAGCAGAAGCAGAAGTGAAAGCGAAAATGGCATTAGATGTTATAACTGCGTTAAACCTAATCATTTAAAACGAGACTGTCCACATCCTGATAAACTGAAAACTACACCAAACGCCGATTCATCAAGAGAATGGAGAAGAGCCTACACTACAACATTAGATGATTCAAATACATCCTCAAGTGATAATGAATCGGATATAGAAAGTGCTAACGTGTGCTTCACAACAATATATAATTCAAAAAATGGTACGCATTTAATATATCAAAAGTTTTAATTTCTTGAATGAATTTTTTTGGTTGCATTATTGGTTGTTATGAATATCCTATAGATTAATAATAATATTGGTTGAATATTGTGTGGTTATATTTTAAATTTAAATATTTTATATATTGAACTATATAAAATATATTTAAAATAATTTTTAAAATAATTTTTCTATAAATAGAATAACTATAAATAAATATATATAGTCAAATCCTTTTTCTTTTTCTTTTCTTCAGCCATGTCCTCTGACACTCCCCTTCCCCCAACTGTCCTTCCTTTTTCTTCCTTCGTACCTTCTCCTCTTTTACCTTCTTCCATTCCCACCATACCATCTACTCCTGTCCTTCCTCTAGATCCCCCTCCTCCTCATGTTCCTCCTCCTCCGGCCATTTCTTCTTTGACTAAACCTTTATCTTTCTCTGCTTTTATTATCAATCTCCCATCTCTATCTGCGCTCCTTCTCCCTTGTCTTCCTCTTTTCAATGGTCATCATTATTCAAGTCAAAGCCACGTAATGCAGGCTGCTATATCCCAAAAGACTTTGAACTGGATTATTCAGGTTCTGCCCTTGTCCCGCCTGAAGAAGTGTTAAATGAAGGCTTTAATTATTGGAATGTATTTAGTTGGATTTTTTCTTGGTGAAAAAATCAATTACATGGCTGTGATATCCCATCTCAAGAAAATTTGGAGGCTTAAAGGTAATTTTGAAGTTAAGTCCGATGGCGCAAATTTCTTTTTCAAATTCAACTGTGATGAAGATAAACAAAAAATTTTAAAATCAGACCCCATCTTCATAAAGGGACAAATGTTTGTTATCACTACTTGGAAACCAGCTTTTGGTTCAGTGCAAGCTCAAGTCAAAAATGTTCCAATTTGGGTTCATTTTTATAATATTCCGCATACTACTTGGATACTCTTGGGCATAAATTGGCTTGCTTGCCATATTGGGAAGTTAGTATGCTTTAATGAAGCTACGGAGAAGAAGGAGAGACTTGAATATGCTAAATGTCTTATTGAAATTGCTCTGGATAAAGAATTACTAGATTTTATAAATGTTGGTGAAGGAGGATGCCATAAAGTATATGTTGAGTATGCATGTAGACCGTTAATATGTACTGTGTGCAAAACTTTTAGCCATGCAACAATTACATGTTATATGAACTGTGTGCATGATGATGTTAATTTGTATGAGCAGTGGTAGCATCCTGCTAAAGCAAAGTCTATGACAAAGAATGCAGTGCAACAAAAAGTTCAACCCAGAGCACTCTTGAACACTAAAACAAAAGAACAGTTTTGGCAAAAGAAAAAGGATAAAGTAAATGTTGGTTCTGATGACAGCCTTCATGTAAATACTTCTACCGAGGAAGGTAATGATATATCAAATATTGAGTCCACTACATCAAAATGTTCAAGCTCAGCCTTTAATGGTTCATCAAAGTCCAACTTTCATTCAAATTGAAAATGACCTGATCAAGAATAATCCTTTTGCTATATTGCAAGAACTGGAAGAAGAGGAATTAAATGATCAAACTTCTCATATTGAAGAACAACTCATTTCTGACATCTTCAATGCTAATATACCTTCAAATCCACCTTCTTTACCCCCTGAAATTCCCACTCCCTCATATGTTCAACCTTCTATTGAAATTGACCTTTCAGTTTCAAAGAAAATCTCTAAGAATATCAATGATATCACCATTAATTTTCCCTCTCCCTCCAA
Organism: Allium fistulosum; assembly: GCA_030737815.1. Taxonomy (NCBI): domain Eukaryota; kingdom Viridiplantae; phylum Streptophyta; class Magnoliopsida; order Asparagales; family Amaryllidaceae; genus Allium; species Allium fistulosum. Next base: position 859,313,492 of record CM060903.1, read on the forward strand.
AGTTCACTTACCCAGTCTTAACAATGATTCATCAAGTCTGCATGTGCATGTATCTGACATGCACACTATGCAAGTTACTCATTATGATACTAATTCTTCTTTAAGTCCTTACTCTAATCTTAAACCTCCTGATAATATTGCAATATTCTCACCAGATCCATCCTCCTTAAATACCTCTAATTCTACCTCCCGATCTGGTCCAATTAACATCCAAATAAAAATAAACAACAATCTGCTTTAACCAATGACTTAGTCAATCCCTCTTCCACATATGACCTTAATGAAGGTTTGAACTTTACCTCTGATAAAATTCTTCCTAAAATCTCATCTTCTAACAATAATAAATCTTCAACAAGGATCACTAAGCTCTTTACCTCTAAAGAAAATAAATAAAATGATGCAAAACATTGATTTTTGGAACATCAGAGGTGGCAATGATGATTCTAAAATACATGAAATCAAGCAACTTATCTCATATAATCAATTGCAAATGATAGCTCTATGTGAAACTAAATACTCTGAAACTGCCACTGCTAATGCTGCAATTCATATAGCTCCAACCTGGTCACACATTCATAATCATGATCATACTTCTTATGGTCGTATTCTCATCCTTTGAAATCCACAATTCTTTCATATAACTAGCTACTCTACTCACATGCAATATATTCACTGCAGCATCACTTATATTCCTTCCAGTCTTCATTTTATTTCCACCTTCATTTATGCAGACAATACTAAAATTTCAAGGCAGCTTCTATTTGACATTCTCCCCTCCTTCCAACAATCTCTTCTTTCTCTGAAAAATGTGGAGGTAATCCTCTTATACTTTCTGATATTTCTCCTTTAAATCATGCTATCAATCAATCTCAACTTTTTCAAATCCCTAAATCTGGTGCCATTTTCACTTGGAATAATTGCAGTAGATTTGGGAATAGAACTTTATACAAATTGGATAGATCATATTTTAATCTTTCTGCTTTTTCCGCTTGGCCCCAGCTTATCTCACATTTTCTTCCTCCTTTATCTGATCACAGCCCTATCATTTTGTCTTGGGGATTGGTTGAAGAAAAAGGTCCCTCTTTTTTTAATTTTTTTTAGTATTTGGACTAATGAAGCAGATTTTTTTACCTTTAATCCAGCAGGTATGGAGCACAACAGTTTATGGGAACCCTATGCTTATTCTTCAATCCAAACTCAAACTCACGAAATCAAGTTGAAATAGTGGGCTCTTCAAAGATTTGGCAAAGGTAGTCTTTTATCTTCTACTCCCAAAGATGAACTACAGACTGTGCAACTTCTTATGCAGGATAATCCCTCTGATTCTGACATTTCAAATAAGGAACATACATTAGCTGCTCAGCTAAAGTCTGCTATCAAGATGGAAACTGAAATGTTTAAGTTAAAGAACAAGACATATGGCTTGAAGGAGGTGATAGAAACTCAAAAATATTTCATAAATCAATTAAGCTGAAGAAGGCTTGCACTATTATTCATTCTATAAAAGATCAACATGGCTACCAATACTCTTCTAAGAATGACATAAAAAGGCTTTCCTTTCCTTCTACTCAGACCTATTTTCTAATTCTGGTCCTCCTCCTGACCTTTCTTCTCTCTCTAATACTAAACTGAAAGCTATCTCCCATGATCAGGCTAGTTCTATGATCCAACAAGTTACTTATGAGGAAATGTATAAAATTATCACTGATATGAAGCCTTCAAGCGCTGCTGGGCCTGATGGCTTTTCTGCTCACTTCTTTCAATTTACTTGGACTGTCATCAACTATGACTTTTGCAAAGCTATACTTCATTTCTTCAAAACCAATGTCATGCTAAATGGGATTAACCATACGAGGCTAGCCCTTATTCCTAAATTTGAGCTCCCAAGAGAAGTTACCCAATTTAGGCCCATAGCATGTTGTAATGTTATTTACAAATGCATAGCCAAAATCCTATCTTCTCGTATGAAAAATTGCCCAAGTGATATAATTTCTAACAATCAAAATGGTTCCTTCCTAGCAGATCCATCACTGAGAACATTATTCTTTCTTAAGACCTTATGAGAGGATATAATAGGACTAACCTATCTCTAAGTTGTGTCCTTAAATTAGATATCCAAAAGGCTTATGATACTGTTAAGTGGGAGGTTGTCATTCCCATCATGTCTAAAATGAACTTTCCACTTCCTTTCTTGGCTTGGTTGCACACTTGCATCTCTACTGTTCATGTCTCTCTATCATTGAATGGTGAAATCTTTAGCTACTTTAGAACTCAAAAAAGCATTAGGCAGGGAGATCCTATCTCCTCCAGTCATTTTATTGCTGTAATGGAACTCCTTACTGTGCTTATCAACCAACAGATTATAGACAAGAAAATAGACAGATATCCTAGGTGCAAGGAACATAGTATATCCACTTTGATGTTTGCTGATGACTTGTTGCTATTCACGAAATCTACTCATGGCTCCATAACTAACATTTTTAAAACATTGAATTGCTTTGAATCAATGACAGGTTTAAGCATTAATAGAAGGAAATCTCATATTAGAATTGCTGGTCTTGCTTACAGTGAAGCTAACCTCATTATTCAACTCTCTGGTCTTCAACAACTTAACTCTGATGCTATATTTCTCGGAGCTCCCATATGTACCGCTTGAATTTCAACACCTCAGTGCCTACCATTATTCAAAAAGATTACTGATAAGCTCAGTAATATGGATTTCAACAGCTCAATGCCTACCATTATTCGAAAAGATTACTGATAAGCTCAGTAATATGCCAACCAATATATTATCTCAAGATTCCAGATTGGTAATCATAAACAGTATAGTTACAGCAATGTGCACGTATTATTTCAGAATTTTCATTATTCCCAGTAGACTTATATCAATGCTTAATAGAGCCTTTAATCACTTTCTATGGAATTAGGATATTTACTCGAGAAAGCTTGTTCCTATTGCATACAAAAAACTTCAACTTCCACGTAAATATGGTGGCCTTGGTATTATTAATTTAAGGCTATGGAATCAGGCTGCTTCTTCTCATTATGTTAACATTCTTCTAAGTGGTAACAATTGCTTATGGGCTTCTTGGAATCGACATTTTAATCTAAGGAAGAATTCCTTCTGGACTATTAACATCCCTAATGATGCTAGTTATTTATGGAGAAGTATGCTAAAATATAGACCACTTTATCTCCCTATGGTTAAATGCAGTGCTAATAACTCCTTCTGGCATTCTCCTTGGAGTTCCCCTAGGGTTATCCTGTCATCCTTGATTAACTACAGCTTAAGAACTAACTCTGGCATACCTGAATCAGCTCTTGCTGGTGATTATATATATAACGATGTCATAACTCTGCCTCATGTTAGTTCTGTCAGTCTTAGATCGATGTGGAGTACAATACATTCTAATTTTAAGCATGATGTTTATGAAGGTATTCAATGGAATAAGCACAACTATCACTCTATATCGTCGGCTTATGTATCCCTTATTCAATTGCAGAGTCCCTCTGTATTCCCTTGGTCCTCTAGGATCTGGACTTCTGGTTCTAAACCTAAATAAAATCTTCTCCTATGGAAAATGATCGACAATGCAGTTCACACTCAAGACAATCTGGTTCGTAGGCATATTACTAATGTTTCCCAATGTATACTATGCTCTCGTGCCCCTGAAAACGTTGGTCATCTTTTCTTCTCCTGTATGTTCTCCTTTCATCTATGGAAACGTGCATTGAACCATTTTAAGGCCAAACCTCCTCTTCGTAATTTTTCAGCTGAGTGGATTAGGATATACAAAGCAACAAGATGGAGATCCCTTGATTCGACACGTCTTCTAAAACTGCTAAAGCGAGTTATTTCGGTGATTTGGGAAGAAAGGAATGTCAGATTATTTGTAGGAAATCGTCTTTCGATCTCGTCTTTGTTTCAGAAAGTTATTACATGAGAAATGCGGTTAGGGTTTAAATATGCTAATTTCTGCTTATTTATATCTAACCATGGTCTTCTGTTTTGTCGTTTTTGGTTGTATTTTGAGTTTTTTTTAGTTTGTGTGTTGTTTAGGTTTCTTTTTTTTTAATAACATAGTGGACAGCCACTATAAAACCGGCTACCTTATTATATATATATATATATATATATATATATATATATATATATATATATAGTAAAATAGGTTTTAAGTGATTTTTGTAAAATTTGACATGTATGTCGACATACACCTCTGACATATGTCGACATACTTAGACAGATTATGAATTTCGAATTCAAATTCAAAATTTGAATTTTCCCTCAACCTTTTCACCTACCCCTATGTTTGAAAAGGTGTCATTTGACAGAGAACAAGTCATTTGATTCTCTATTTATTATCTTTATCTGCCATTTATTTTCTTTTGTTGTTTTTATCGTATGTTCTTAGTTTGAGAAAGGCTTATATATATATGTTGTTTTATGGTGATTTCGATATTGGGATTATAAACTCTTATTGAGTTTCATGAGTTTTGATTTGGAGATTTTGATGATTTCACATATGGCTTATATATTGATTATGTTCACTTTCATTGTATAGCCCTTTAATTGTAAAGCATCTATGCCTTGTTAAACCTTATCATGTGATTAACTTTAAGCCTTATGGAATACATATTCTTAGTTAAATAAATAGACTTTCTTATATATCATTCCTTTATATTTAAAGGAATGTTTCCATTATGCACTTATATTCCTTTATCTTTGGCTAATATCAAGTTCTAGTTAGCCTGACCCGTGTATTTATTACTCGGGTCAGACCGAGTTGCAGGTTAGCTTTTGGACCTATGTTAGCTTTACCTTTTGGGCTTCTTCATCGACTTTGGTTATGGCATAGTTTTTGTGCAGTAGTCTTTTGTTGGGAACCTTATGTTGTATCTATTCTTTTGTGGGGTTGTATGTATATATTGTGGTTGAATACCACCTGTGGCATGTTGAATTACGTTTGATGTAAGTGTATATATATTATCCGTGTTGCTGTTCTGTGACTTGAGATTGAATTGTTATCATATTTTGTTTCTAAATCGATCCTGTAGCCACCATAGTAGTGTATTAGAAAGGAATTAAGTATGTCGAATACTCGAGATAAAATGAAAAAAAAATAAGTGCCAAAAACCGACATATTTAGATCTTATCTAATGCAAGACTATGATGGTCGCTCTTAACCAGCCTTATTCTCCGCATTAGCAGAGAGAATTACTATGTAATTCTCTTTGTTAATGTGGGTCTCGGGGTGGGATGTCACATTATCTCTATCCATTCATTTTACTTTTAAATTTCAAAATTTCATTAACTATCTTATCTCTTCAAAACTCTTCATCAATGGCTTCCTCAAGCACTCCTTCATCTATGAGACTTTCTAAAAATATCAAGAATTTTCTCTTCAACGATCAAGAGGCTATAAAAGCCTATATATATATTAGTTATATGAATTTTGGAAAGGTTTCTACGAGAAGATTTGCAATTTTCAATGATTTTTCTTCTCATGAACTTGATTCTTTTTGTTTACAAAATGGAATTCTCAGTTTAATTGATGCTTCTAAAAATGATTATGTTTGTTATCCATACTTAGTTAAAATGTTTTATGCAAACTTGAAAGGGAAATTTCATGAGAGTAATGAAGGAGAAGTGCGGAGTAGTGTAAAAGGGACTTTAATAGTTCTAAGTTATGAACTTTTGGATACCATTCTTGGATGTAAATCTACAAGATCGGACCTTACATCCTTCAAAATTAATGATTAGAATCGTGAAGTATTTCACAACACTTTTGAAGGTGATAATGATTTTGAATTCAAAAACCGAAACTTTCGTCCAAAAGCAAGCATTTTAAACCTTCTCTTACAACAAAGTGTCAATCCATGATCGAGAAATTTCAACAATCCAACTCTAAAAGTGTGCAAAGCTCTTTTCACCATTTATGGTCAATATGATATAAATTTGGCTTAAGTTATTTTGGATGAGTTTTATCCCAAAAATCTTTCTAATCATGAAAACACGCTATTACATGGTGTGTGTCTTTATCGAATCTTCAATTACTTTGGTATTGGCTTTTAAGAAGAGGAATTTGTCTCTTGTAAAGTCTTTAATCAAGCCAACATTGCTCTTATTGAAAATTCCACCCTTTTTCGAGCCATATGAAACTCTTGTGGAGAAAGAGGAAAGGTTAACTTATGAAGAGAAGGAAGGAATTAGAAAAGAGGAGGAAGAGGAAGAAGGAAAAGATATGGATATTGAAGAAGAAGAGGAGGAGGAGGGGGAGGAAACCTCCTTAGAAAGCACTGATTTTCCTCTTCAACCAACAAACAAAGACCTTCTCAACAATCAAAAGAAGATTGTTGAAAATCAAAAGATTCTCATAGCGTTCCGTTAGTAAGAAACTAACCACTATTTCCAACAAAATGGACAAATTCTTTGGAAAAGTGTAGTGCAAGCTTGGGTCAGTTTCATCATCTCCTTCATCTAAATCTTTCTAGTTTACTATCTATCTAGTTGCTTATGAATGTGTTGTATTTGGTTATTTTAGTTTGAATTTGGTTTGATCTTATGTATCTTTTCGTTATTTAGTGTATGAGCTATGTAATCATCATCTAATATTAATGAAAAATATGTTTCCTTGCTATTATACATTGTACATCATTTTTGGGAAACATACAAGTATAAAGTATAAGCTAAATACATTAGAATATCAAAACGAAATTGTTTTGAAAATTTCTTTATATACGTCAACTTATCTTGGGTATGTATGTCAACATACAATGATAATGTTTCAAGTTTTTTAATTTTGAAAATTAAATAGACAGCAAGTATCTGTTCATTTCCAACGAATTTTCACCCATTTAAATACCTAATAAGACCAGAGAATCATTTGTTTCAAGTCTCTTTCTTTTCCTTTTCATTCTTAAACTCTAATAAAAATTAATGGCTTCTTCTATCCAAAAACTAACCGAACATCTCGAACAAACTCTTGAATCATTCAAGAATTCTTTCTTTCATCCTAAGAAACCAAAGGCACTTAGAATTGAGTCAAATGCAGATGATCAAGGAACAAGAAAGGAATTTCGATGCGATTCGGTGGATGATTTCAGCCCTGAAAAAAGAAGAACACACCACCAATTCAGAGCGTACCATCAACGAAGATGATGAAGATTGGGATGCTATCAAAGCGGATTCATTCTTTGGCGCTGATGGATGGGTTGAAGTTCGTCGAAATGTCTAGTTTAAATATTTTTAATTGTATATAATAATACTTGATTTGGTTTGGATTTGATTGGTTTGATTTGTGTGAATTTGTTTGAATGGTGTGTGACGTTGACTTTGTTGGATTGGATGAATATTTAGATTGATTATGATTATTCATGATATCTAATTTTACACATCGCTTATTGTTTTTACAATCATTATCATCACCGCTATATATAATTCTTATATATATATATATATCAATTAGTATTTTACTTTGGGGGGGAGTTAGAGTTAGAACTAGAGTAAGAGTTAGAGGTATAGTTTTAGGTGGTTATTTTTGTTGATGACAAAGGGAGAGAAATATATATGATCTAGGCATACATTAAAAAGGAGTTTTATAACCCGGGGGTTATAGTATATTTTATATATAGAGTAGTCATCATCAAAAAAAGGAAGATTGCTAGTACCATATGTATTTAGTTTTGATGATAACAACTATAGGACGTTATATAAAATATAGATACTAATGTTTTATCAAGTTATATATAGTATATAGTGCATGGTATTAGACAGGTGTTGATTAAGAAAACTGTACAGTATCAAGAGTAGATTCAAGATGCTGATATAGAGTTTCAAGAGTTGGAGAATGAAGACTCATGAGTATTGAAGAGCTCAAGATTTTAAGGTATTCCAGATAAGTTATAGAGTCGTAGAATTTATGTTAAAACCTTGATAGCACTGTCCTGATCTCTCTTTCCTTCTCTAATTTTGTTTTAAAACGTTTTTCAAATATCCTGGTTTTAAAATAATCTTTTCAAAATATCTCTCAAAATAATTTTCAATCTCTTATACTTATAAAGATATTATTTTAGTGTTTTTAAGTTTATATATATACATATATTGAATTTTTGTTTATACTTTAATAAGTTATAATTATATTGATTTTTTATATATGTTATTTACATTATATTAAATTTTCAAAGTTATTATATAAAGTTTTATTAAGTTTTATTATGATTAAAATATGTATAAACTATGCTTAAATGATTATACAAAGTATCAAACTATTTTACAAAACAACGAGTTTTCAAAATAATGTTTTAAAGTATTTTTTAAAAGAGTATGTCGACATACTCTACGTATGTATGTCTACATAGTGGCCGATTTTTTCAAAATTTAAATTTCAAGAGAAGTGTTCATCTCTTCATGAATGGATATGGCCGTTGTTCCTCTATAAATACCAGAATTCCAAACGAATTTTTAATCATCATTATGTTATTCATCTCTCCTCATTCCACTCTCTCATTTTCTAAATCATAATGTACCCAAACTCTGCCGAAATTCAACCATAATCAAATTTAATCATCATTAGTTTGATTCTCCTTCGTATACTCTCTGATTTCTCTCATCTCTCTCACTCAAACCAAGATCAAAGTTCGATTTAATAGTTATAAGATCAATTGTAATCATGGTCAAAGATCTGAATCTGTAAAACTCTATCAAATCATACTACTATACTTGTGGTCGTGATTGTAGCCCATAAAATCAATTGGTTGTGCTTAGTAGCCAGTAAATCTAGTGGGTGTGCTTATAGCCCGGCAATCAAGCGACTCTACCCATAGGTCGGGATTTTGGAGGGTGGTCTTGTATCCTTGAAATTGAGATTGTATTTGCATTTACTAGTTGAAAAGAAATCCATACAAGGAATTGTGTGAGATTGGATGTAGGGTAACTCCGAACCAGTATAAAATCCTGGTGTGTTATTTCCTTTTTACTTTTACTACATTTACTTTTATCTGCACATTGATTCTGTGATTGTTAATTACTTCATTCCAAGTAGAATCTTAAAGAATTTGAAAAATATTCATATAATCCATTAAACACTATTCACCCTCCCCTTTAGTGTTAATTTAGCCTTAAGATTATTACTCCACTGATTCACACCTGCCACTCAGGGGGGATCTTTCTGATCGATCTCTCCTCTCTGATCTTCAGCTCTTCACTCTTGATCTGATCTCTCTCCCGTTAGTGGCTTCTTCCTCTTCTTCACTCCTATCCTCTCTCTCTCTAACTCTCTAGAAACATCATTGTAAATCTAAGATCCACTAAATTATGGTCAGATCTGAGATGAATAGTTGTAACTAAAGAGAGAACAACTAATAAAAGAGATTAAAGGGATGTAAGTCGGAGATTACATCAAACCACTATAAATAAAAATATGTGTTCTTTAATTTTATGCTCTTTTTACTTGCTTGATCTGGGATTTCTACTTCTTTTACATTTATTTTAAAAGAACTGATGCCTTCAACTGATTTCTGGAGTTGATCTATTTTCTGGGTTAACATTTTGGTGCTTTCACTAAGAACAAGAGCTAGATCTGAAGACTTGAAGCTTGAATCTGAGATTTGGAGAAGATGAAAAGGCATAACACTAGATCTAAGGCTGGAGCAAGCCAACAAGAGCAAGAAGGTAGCCATGAGATGTCCTTAAGTTCTCATCAATCCATTTACTTGCCTAGAGAAGAGATTGAGAAAATGATGAAAGAGGTGCAAGATAGATTAATGACTCAACAACAGGAAATGCTTGAAGGATTTTTTCAAAGAATGGGACAATAAGGAATAACTAGAGCTGTAGGAATTCAGAACCAAGTGCTAAGAGCTAATGTAGATACACTTAGAGTAGGAGCGGAGCAAACTAGAACGATGCCCTCACCAACAATACAACTCGGTACCGAGATAATTATACCTGAGGGCAATGCTGGTATGAACTTAAAATGTGCTAAAATGCTAGGACTAAACGATGCTGGAGTTAGAAACACAAATCAAAATGTGAACGGACAACGAGCGAAATAGTATGTGCCAGAATCTCTCCATAGGAACGAAGGACATAATGAAACCTAAGGAGCATGTCAAAATGCTAATGTGTAGCAAAAGGAGTACATGCCAGAGTATGTGCCGGAGTACCCCTACAAGAGCAAGGGGCAGAATATCACTTTTGGACGAAGATCTTTATTGAACGGTGAAAACTGAATTGCTAAATTGGTAAGGAGAATAGTTAGAGATGGACCTCTAGACCAAAGTTTGGAGAATGTGAAAAGGAATCCATTCACTTCTAATATCTGGAACGTGAGAAATCCTCCCGATTTTAAGCTTTCAACATTGGAAATGTACGATAGAAAGTCGGATCCAACTGTTCATCTGATGAGATACATCTGATATATGGACGTGTTGGGTTCTTCTGAGGAGGTAATAGGGTCGTGCTTTCCATTATACTTAATGGACTTGGGGGCGATGTAGTTTAGACAACTGGACAATGGGTCCATAAGCACGTGGACCGATTTGGTGAATAAAATTTTGAGACGGTTTAGAGTTCACATCTTATGACCGAAGGATGTGGTGCTGTTATCAAATGTGAAACGAAGGCCCAAATTGACATTGAGAAGTTATTTGACAAGATTTAATGCACCAGCAGCCGTTATCGAAAAGCCGGATCCATCAATTGTCTTAATGGCGGTATTTGGAGATAGGACCAAGACCGACTTCAAAGTTGCACTGGAAAGGGATCCATCGATGGATCTTGCGGAGTTCTATCATGAATCCGAGAGACACTTATGTCAAGAAGATGCCAAAGCAAAGGATGTTGAAATTAATGTTGCGGATGATAGAGGACCGTCGGTAGCAGGGAACGAAAAGGAAAAAGGAAAGAGAAGAGCCGATGATGACTTTGGGGAACTGAACGAAAAAGGGAGGAGTTGAAATTCTCCTCCTACATTGATTTAATATAGTCCCTAGAGAGGATAAATCTAGATGCTAGGGGAAGATCCCCTATCGAAAGACAGCTAGGAGAGAGCTTACTAATTGGGAGAAAATATTTTTAAAATTTTGCATCTTCCAAGTGCTCGATGGACATGAAACGAATGAGTGTCGACTTCATGGTCTGATAGAAGAACTAGTTCGGAGCAACCAACTGTAGCAATACGTGAGGAAGGAACTACAATGATGCAACTGAAGCAACCACCATCTACAACAAACGCTTCAAGTAATAACCAGGGATTTGGTCCGAAACTCGAAATATCATGATCAGGATGGTCGGGAGTCAGGTTCGACTCCGTTGCTTTGCTTTTTCTTACTTTGAATAATTAGGATAATAACAACCTCAAACTACCTACACGCGTACCAGTCCTAGATTGGTCTCAAGGAATGCTCTGAGTCGGATGTTTGGGACAACTATTTAGGACAATAATAACCTATTACCACTTACACGTGTATGAGACCTAGATTGGTCCCTAGGCACGCTCTGGGTCAGTTGTCTGGGATGGTTGGGTAGGACTTCTTGTTTGGTTTGATTTAAATATTTGACTCTTGAAAAAAAAATATTGAATGTGATGACCGATATTGATTGCTTTAAGTTCCGTCTAGAGAGAAGGGACTAGATTGTAGAGTGCAAGTTCTCTCGCCGGAGGACAAGTGGATGGATTTGTATGATATTGATTGCTTTAAGTCCTATCCGGAGAGACGGGACCAGAGCAGGGTGCAAGCTCCCTTGCCGGAGAGCAAGTGGATGGGCTTATATGAAAATTAAGTCTTGTCAGTGGAGAGTGAGCGGATGGCCTTCCTTAGTCATTGAGTTCCTTTGTCGGAGAGCAAGTGGATTCAGTAAGGATTCAGAGAAATCAAAACTCCATATTGGATGATAAACAATCCCGAGAGATCAAACCCTAGATAGGACGTTAAATGGTCCGGAGAGATTGAATCCTAGATTAAATCATGAACGATTCGGAGAGATCGCACATTAAATTGAATGAAAAATGATCCGGCGAGATCGAACCTTAGAATGGAAGAAGATTTGATAAAAGGATTTGAACGCTTGTAATTAGAGTAAAACGTATACATCTTGGGTGAATATGGTGCGATTTTGATATGTGATGTAATAACTCCAAATGAAATCAGAATGATTATGATATATAAAAAACACTTAGGGAGAGACTAGAGGCTTTAGCTATAGCAGATTTGGAACGACCTTTGATTGGTAAGAGAATCTGAAGGAATTGGACGATTCACCAAGATCGAGATCGATGGAAGGTTAGAGAGCTCAACTACCAAAGAATGATTGTTGATGGAACTTGTTCTTGAGCAAATCACACTTTACATTCGAAAGGAGAACTTATGGGGGCAAGTGTTAACCCGCTTTTATGCTAAAGCAGATTTCAACTGGAGTTAGAAGATCAAAACGAGGACAAAATGACTTGAAATCTTAGAGGCACGTTTAGATGGAGCAAAGGAATTGCTTGGAGTAGTTTCATCCCAAAAGACACTAACTATACAAGTCGGTGCTTACTTGTTTATGTCGGTGATGACATGTTTTTGCCCCATATTCCTCCACTCTAACTCCACTCGAGTTATTATATACCTTTCTTATATGTGTCTAAGAGATTTCCATGGGTTTTGGATGACCTATTTCAAAAGTTGAAGAGTTAACAGCTAAAACTGCAAAATAAATCAAGCAATGAAGGAACGATCATCAAAATAAACCAACAATCAATGGGAACAACATGGGACGCCGCAAAACGAAGTAACAAAAAGGATACAAGAAAGTTCAAAGTGATTTGAACTAAAGAAACTTGCTAGCACTAACATGTTTAAGTCAGTACCGACATGATTGGTTAATCGGGAAGCTCTACAACTTGCTGAGTGATATCAGACCGATCTCTGGACTCTACTCCAAGTGGATTTCTGACCCAACATGACTGTTTCTTTATAAATACTAGCCTAGCTGCCACCAAGGAGGGATCTTTCCGATCGATCTCTCTTCCCTAATCTTTAGCTCTCCCTTTGGATCTAATCTCTCTACCATTAGTGACTTCTTCCTCCTCTTCATTCCTATCCTCTACCTCTCAAATTCTCTAAAAACATCATTATAAATCTAAGATCCACTAGATTGCGGCTAGATCTGAGGTAAACAGTTGTAAATCGGAGAGAGATCAACAAATAAAAGAGAATAAAGTGGACGTAGGTCAGAGATTACGTCGAACCACTATAAAAATTCTTGTGTGTTCTTTACCTCTCTGTTATTCTTACTTGCTTGATCTAGGATTTCTACTTCTTTTACATTTATTTAAAAGAACTAGTGCTTTCAACTAATTTCTGGCTGTTGATCTATTTTTTGGGTTAACACATACTAAATACTTCATACCAAATTCTGCAAAGTTTATTGTAAGACAACTTCAAACTTTACTACTACAAAATGTCTAGAAGCTTACAAACAACACATGCAACATTAAAGCCAAATCACAAAACCTCCACCAATTAGCTCGGATAGTGTATAATGACCATTTTGAGGTGCATCAAAAAGTGGCTTATCTAGATCAAGAATATCCTCCACCCAAACAACTTTTTACCCATCTTCAACCTTTCTACCATGACAAATCTTTTACATTCCAATATGTCCTTTAGCTACCACTCCCAATTCTCATGATAATAGTTACACTACTTGTATTTCAATCGTAAATGATCTAATAAGAGCATCAGATGGAGTAGGACAAGGTTACGATGGTGCGTGATATGCGAAGTAATTTCTGTTCTTGGAGTCATCAAATTTGTTCCAATCTGACTAACAAGTTGTTAGATTTTGGTGATAAATATTTCAAATAAAGTATTTTTTGTAAAATTTGGAGAGTGATTAAAGAATATTAGTTGCATCTTTTATTACATTAAAAAAGGTAACAAATTATCAACATGGAAAAGATTTATTATGAAAGATGTAAGTCATCAACAGCTTATTAAAGAAGGTACTTTATCAAGGCTATTATATATAGTCATAAATAAGGTTCACTCGACCCGTATGGGAAAAAATTATTTTTCTAGGGTTTTAGGAATTGACATATCTTCTCAATCTTTAGGCTTTCTCTTATAATCTTTTAGTGAATTAATAAAGGTTTTGTTTAGAGGAATTTGAGTGTCATTTCTTTTCCTTTACTTCTTAACTCTTCTAAAATCTAGTTATGTAGGGATCTAAAGAAAAACCCTAATAATTGATATCAGAGCCCACTACACAAATTTTTTGAAGAGGGTTTGGTTATGGAGAAGACAAGTGTGGAAAAATTTAATGAGAGAAAATGAGGATTATGAAAGGCGAAGATGGACGATATTTCATATCTCAACGATCATCACCAATAATTGGGGAACAAAGAGGAGAAACCTAGTAATGTATTTGAAACAAAGTGGGAAACATTGGATAGAAAGGCCTTGACAACTATTCGGTGTTTTCTGAAGAATATGATGTTTCCTATTGTTCCTAATAAATCATATGCTTTTGGAATTTACAAGAAATTGGAAGGAATCTATGCAAAGAACTCCGCAATAAACAAGCCTCTTTTAACGAGAAGGTTGGTAAAGTTGAAATGTAAGAAAGGTGGGTCAATTAAAGTGCATCTCAATGATTTTCAAGCAATTGTAAATCGGTCGGCAGCTGTGTATTAGAAGGTAGATGATGGGACACAAGCTTTGATATTGACGAGATCTTTTCTGAAAAGTTGGCAAACGCTTATGGTTGCATTAAATAACTCAAATTCGAATGGAGTTGTTTCAATGGTATTAGTGGCTAGTAGTCTTCTCAATGAGGAGATGGGGAAGATGAATCTAATGGAAGAAAATGTTAATGAATAAAAAGAAAAAGGAAAACTGATTGAAGAGGTGCATCATGCAAGGAGGGGTAACTATGCGAACATGGAAAGACGATCAAATATATTAAACATGGAGAAGGATTTTGGTTGCTATTATTATGGAAAACTTAGTCAACAGTTGAAATTTTGCAATAAACTTAAAAAGGACAAAGAGAGAAAGAAGGCATTGAAAGAAGACCAAAAGGAACAAAATGATAATAGCGATGGTGAGGTGCATTTTGGTCAGAAATTTAATTATGACTTCCAATTGGATAAAGGCAAAAGAAAAGATTGAGTGCTTGACTCAGGTGCTTGTTTTCACATATGCAATCAAAAAGAAGTATTTATTTATTAACAAAAGGAAGATGCTAAAGTGGAATCTGCTAATGATGGAGATCTACATGTTAAGGGCATAGGCTCAGTCTAGTTGAAAATGTATGATGGAAGGGTGGTGAAGCTAACAGAAGTTAGGCACATCTCAAAATTAAGAAAAAACTTATTTCAGTAGGACATTTGGAGGAAAAGTGTAACGACCCGAATTTTTAACGCTGATTTTGAATATTTAAATGGTTTTAAATACTGAATTTGAATTTATAGATTGACTTTGAATATGAAGATTTGGGTTTTTAATTATAAAATAAATTCAGAATTTGAATATAGCGATTTATTGGATAATTCAATTATTGAATTTAATAATTGAATACTGGTTAAATTATTGTATCTTGAGTTTTTAAGCTCAATAAAAACAACTTTAAGGCTTACAAAATTTATATTTATAATAATGAAGATAATAAAAGTTTTAAAATTGAATTTAAAAGTGATATGTTCAATTTTAAAAATAGTTTGTTCAAATTGACATTTAAAAATAGCCTTCTGAGGCACAGTCTCGAAATTCGACGAAACCAGTTCCATTGGATCCGTATTATTGTATTATTATCGTATTTCAAATTTCATGGTGTTTGGAGTTATCGTTTGATCATACGGGATAGAAACGCGCTGAAATTTATATCGAAAATTTAATATAATAATTGGGTCCAAAAGGCTATCTTCTCCATACGATCGAATTAGGACTCGAAACCTTTTCCATTGCGTTCGGAATAGGGGTATAACATTATAAACACTTAGCGGCACACATTGATTGGGGTTCATAATAAAATACCTAGATATTTTGAAATTTAAAATAATATATTCAAATCACAGTCCTATTTCTTTCAATCAGCCACCTGTACGTATAGCAGCCTTCTCTTCAACTTTAAGTCATGTCCTCCCTCACATCCCTTTTTCATTCATTCTAAAATCGAAATCCAAAAGAGAAAAAATATATCGAACGAACGAAATTGTTCGTATATATAAAAAAAATAGTCAATCGAATTCGCGAGGGTTGGAGGAGGGAAAACGGTGAGGCGGCGACCTGGGCTCGAAGCGAGCACCACGATGATGGGAGATTGGGCGCGATAGTGGATCGGCAGCTGTCGTTGAAGTCGAGTATAGGGGCGCGATGGTTGGTGAAGTTCGCGGGGTCAGATGGAGCTAGGGGAGCGCGTTCGCGCTCGTGGCTGGAGCAGTAGGTTCGGTCGGGGGCTTCGTTCATTCAGATGACAGGGAAGGTGAAGTTGAAAGGGGGAAGACTCGCGACTTAAGGATGAAGGCATAGGGAAGGTTGAGGCGATCCTCTCTGGTGATGCGGTGGGTTGAGGTGGCTCGTGGTGACGCTGGGAGGTTTCGAAACTGTGGGCATGAATGATTTGGGGTCTGCTCGAAGGAGAAGTCGATGTCGGGAAGTTCTGAATGGCAGCAGGGGCTGTAATATTAAGGGTAATTTAATTTTAAAACATTTTTAATAAGTGTTGCTCAAGTTAAACTTTTAATTTAATTAGTTGATAATTATTTTATTCATCAGAAATGATAAATAATTAATAGTTTATTTATACGAGGTCAAAGTTGCATGAAGCGGGCAGGTTCGCAAAGCGATAGGCTACCGGTTGGAATTTTAGATTTAAATCGGACGTTGTTCGATTTAATGAAAATAAAAACAAAAATAAAAGGTGAGAATTTCTCACTCATTTGGATTACCATATTTAAATTTAAATGTTTCAATTTAAATTATTGGATGTTTGATTTGATAATATTTTGTTGGATGACTATATATATATAGTAGTATATATTAGTATTGGAGTGATATTCCCGCACATTATAGAGGATGAGACCCTATGCGCCCCGCATAATAGCGCGATATCCCCCTCGAAGTGGGATTGGTATTTTTATGTTGTATTAACATCTGTGGAAGCAGGGAAACAGGTTGGAGGGATCCAACTAGATTCCTTAAATTTATTGTTTATTTTTCATATATAGTGATATATGATTTGCGTAGAATTATCTATTATAGATTATTATAGTGATTGGAATTATTGGATGCTATTATAGCACTGGCCTGAATTTTGATAATTAAAAATTAAAAATTTAAGGAATTAAAAGGAATTTGATATAAAAATATATATATTTGATTTGGAGTTATTTTAAAGAATTCAATTAGAAAAATATATTGGTTTTTGATTATACCTAACTATTGTGAATTATTAAATGGGATTTTAAAAATTAATTATATAAGAGAATTTTATAAGTGATATAAAAAGGAGTTAAAAACAATATTGAAAATAGATTGAAGTGTAAATGGAACTTATAAGAAAATAATGTATATAATAGAGTTAAATAAATAAGATTTGTTTATAAACAAATAAAAAGCCAAAAAGGGTTTAAAAATTTATAAACAATGTTTATAAATAAAGGAATATGATAGCAGATGATAATTAAAATATAAATTCGTAGGGTGAGTTTATATTAGAATATGGAAAACAAGGTTGAGAAAAATAGTAGATTCTGTTTTTGAAATGGGAATGGTTAGGGAATCGGAATTAAAATCGATATGATGTGAAATCGAGAGGAAGTTATAAATTAAATTAGTTATCGATGTTTTAAAATATATTTTTTAAAAGTTAAGTTCGTTTCAAAAAGGGAAACTTTATTATTTAAAACTATGAAAATTTTAAACTAGTTAATATTGGAATACTTCGGAAAATGGATTTTTTTCAAATATTTAATATTGATTGAAATAAAATTTTAACTTTTATAATCAGCTTTGTAAATTGATTTGTTTCATTTTAAAGAGTTATTAATGGTTTATTAAAATGCTTGATATTTTAAATAATAACTTATAACATATTTTAAAATAAAAATAAAATACTATTCTTTTAAAATGCCATTATATATAAATATATATAGTTTTTGAAATGATTGAAAATTTATTTATAAAATCCTCTTAAGATGTGTAAATAGTTTTGATTTAAGAATGAGATTTTGTAAGAGAAATCTCATAAATGGAATTATAAGGACTTAAGAAAATTTCCAATGTCAGATGCGATAACTTCAGACAGGAATTTGTATCCAATTAAAGAAGTTATAAATGTTGGTTGGGGTTATAAATAAGTATAATCGGTTTGAAATCGTAAGAAGAATTTATTAAAAATTCTAGAGACTTATGAGATAAGTAAGAAATATTTCCAAGTTAAATATTGAGAAGATTTTGAAAACTATACATATAAATATTCTCCTAAGCATTGAAAGGAAGGTTTTGGAAATATTTTAGTGGAAAGGATTTGGAATAGAAATTTTTTCCTTAGTGTTATAAAAATGGAAGTTGAAAATATTTCTAAGTATTGAAATATAGAAAAATCCTGTTATGGATACAAGTGTTGAATTTGTTTTCAAAAATAGAAATATTGGAAGATATTGAATATATATATATATATATATTGGTGAAGATGTTTTGGAATAAATATTTTCGAGATTTATAAAATTGGGGCTAGTGTTTGCTTATGGATGTTTTATTGATAGTTAAATAACCGACTATCAATATTGGCCAACTTTGTTAATCGTTTCGAAGAGACCGAGATCAGATTTAATTATCCGAAAACCATTTCGATCCGGTTTGAACGTTACGAATGAATACCGTGAAGATGATGAAGACGGTGATTCAGTTTGTCCAGACCCATGACAACTTGTATAGACGAATGCTATCAGAACATCATCATTGGAGGACGATGAGCATTCTAAGTAAAATTTTTCTTGAAAGGTAACGCTTAGCCTCAAACCTCATCAACCGGGAATGACTAAAACAGAGGAGATGCAGCAAGGCTAAGTGGGTCGCACCCAAGTAGGGTATGTTATTACCTTTCTAGATGTCATCGGAAACCCTATTTATCTTATATATGGGTACACATGAAAGAAGCACTCGATAGTAAGGGTGGGAACACCCGGGGTGATAACGTATTCGGTCTATCCAGGTCAGGGGTGGGCCAGTCTTGTGTAGCAGGGGATCCCGGCGTGGTCCTCGATACATGGTTCTATAGGTGTATTGTGACGGGCGGTACCCCAGTGGCCCAGTCATTTGTTGGAATCCATTCTCCAATATGAGCTTACGGTTTTGTTGGTAGAACCTAGTATGCTGGAATTTAATTAATGTAACAATTTCAGCTATTTAAATAAGTATTTGTGTTTAGACACTATTATAATATCACTGGATTTTCTATAAAATGTTTTGGTTATCGTAAGGGAAAAACAATTCGTGTTTATGTGTGACGCGGTCTTACGAGATACCTTTGTTTTTCAAAGGATTTTGATAACTCTAATAATTCAAATTGAGTTTGTTTTCTCACACTGGTTTTCCAGACTGACTCGGGTGTTATTTTATTATATGCTCGGGTCAAACCGAGTATTACAGTTTCAGGTTTTTGAATACTATGGAACTCAGGAGACGAGCTGGAGGAGTTCAGACGTATCTTTCGTACTTGACTTATATTTCCACTGTATGGGGACAAGTTAATATAACTGTCCAGATTGATATATTGATTATTGTACTCTGATGATTGTAAGTATTAAACAGTTACAGATTCTTTTGTATAAAATATGTTGTTATATATTATATTTTTTCCGCTGCGATTGTGAGATTATGTGTTGTTTACTTTTCTTCTATCTCTTTCATCTTCTTTACCCTAGTTATTCACTCTTTCGTACAGTTTGGGTTGAACAGGAGTGGGTTATTATCAACTCAAAGGGTACGGAACTGTAGGTCGCTACAAAAAGGAATGCAACTTTTCAACTCGAGATGAAGTTACCAGGGTTTGGAAGGTAATAGGGTGGTGTTGCATGCAAAAGGAAAAACAACAACGTGTATAAACTACTTGGAAAAACTGTGGAGAATGAATGGACTTCTCAAAGTGGTATTAGAGAGGCAAATTTGTCTGAATTAAGGTGAAGCCAGCAACGAAAAGCCGCAAAGACCATATGAAGCCCTTTATGGTATTACAATAATTTTTGTTTTATTGTTGATATGCATGTTCAATTGGGTGCATGCATAATTAGACTGTTTGGAGGTTAGCTAGTTTATGGAATGTAAACTTTTGTTTTCATGGTAATATTGGATATTGCTTGGAGCTTGAGGTTGCAGGTGTAGCTTGGATGACATTTACGGAAATATAGTATCAAGATCGAGATTGTTAGATTTTGATGACATAATATTTTCAAATATAGAAGATTTTGTAGATTTTAGAGAGAGATTAAAGAATGTTAATTGCATATTTTATTACATTTAAGAAAGCAACGAATTATCTTTATCTTTTTAAATAAGGTCTTGCATATTTTTGTAAATTGCTTGATTACACTGTAACCTTTTTTCAACTCAACCCAGGCTGCATAGTTAATATTGTGTTCTTTACTTCTTTAACATTGTATAAGTTTCTCACTAAGATGCCTCCAATCTCTAATTCCATCTTTTGCTAATTGGCTTTTAGAAATCATTACATTAAACAACTTACAACAAAAACAAAATACTTTATCTATTAATTGAGAACAACTAAGTCATCTCCTATCATGATACTCTCCATTACTCATTTGTGTCCTATAATAACTTATAGAGAAATATCTAAAATTTTCATACTGAGGATAAGTTAAATTAAATTTTCTAAAGGACCCTTCTCTACAAGTAAATCTATCTTGTTCACATCAATATTATCCCAAAATCCTGGATCATATCGATTCAAAACTTGTTTCAGAGACACGACTTTTGTTTCATTCAAATTATCTAAACATTGGACATCACTTTCATTAACTATTTTTTGCGGTGAAATGTTATATCATTAATTTTTTCATTCACTATAGTCTTATTTTCTACTATATTATCAAAACCAATTCCTTGTTCAAAATCACAAAATTGATCTGAATTATCAACTAAATTTATCTTTTTGAAAAAATATTTGTTAAGAGACCCTCTTAATGATTTGACTAGCTCTTCATTTTTTTCCTATTAGAACTTCAAGATTGTTGTTTTTGTGAAAATATTATAACTAGTTTTTATTTTCTTCAATTTGAAAAAACGATTACTCCAAAAAAAAATTAATATTTATAGTAAGATAAAATCATACGATTTGTCAAAACACTTTGTTCATCAAAATTATAGCGGAATTATAAATAAAAATTGACATTTTTTTAATACATTTAGCATTTAGAAATCCTAATGTTTGTATCTAACTTCATATTCTTCTTCAAATTCCTAATATGAAGAAAATCAATTATTTTCTCTATTCGTTTATTTGAAATCAAGTAGAAGATTATAAATCAGGGTTCCATACTTACACCAATTTTTTCTTTCTTTCCATAATTACTAATAGAAAAAAAATTATGTAAAACTAAAATAGAACAATTTAGAAATTAGGGTTACTTACTTTGAAAGCCCTCAAATTCCAACTTCTTCTTCACAGCACTAGACCACAATTTCTTTTGCATGGTTCCCTTCTTCCCCCTCAAGCAGTTCGATCATAGTGCCCCCTTCCTTCCTGGAACGCACGCGATTTTCTTCTTGTTTTTTCTACACACAACCTGGTCTGTACGCGATTCCCCTAGTAATTTGATCGAAAGCTTTTATTTACGCCTTACAAATTTGGTTGCCCCTGCGATGGCCCAGTTAGCACTAGGCCAGGGCCAACTCTGCCTATAACATTATTTCTTGATTAATGTTGGTTCTCTTTTTGGAACAATAACATTTTAAGAGGTTTAAAAGTAAAGTTAATTCTTAAGTTAAGGAAAATTATGTACTCAAAATGACATAAAATATGGAAACAAATAAACATTTTAAGGAGATTGAGATTTATATATAATATAATAGATATAATTGAAATGAATGTGCGTGTGTGTATGTGTGTGTGCATATAACATAATTTAATAAATTATAAATTATAGATAAAAAATTATCAATATAGTAAATAAATAATCTTGGTGAAAAGTCATCACTCTCTTTCATATTATATAATAGATAATAACGGTACATTTATTAAAAGTTTTGGGAGAATTAAATTATTCGAACACGTGACATCATAGAAGATTTTTGAGAAAACTGGTATGAAAGGGTGCACAAATTTTAACCGAATTTTCATATAATATAATAGAACAAATAATAGATAAGACTTATAATTTATTGTTATTATTATTATTTACAAAATGAAAACATGGAGAGTTTTGTGTTCTTCCTAATCTAGTAATCTCCACAAATCCATTATCTAAAAAATAGTCTATTAGGTTCCATTGAACTATGTGACTCACTATATATCAAATCGAGGAGGAAATTATACGGTTTGCAATAGGGAACACTATTTGTGAAACTAAGATATTATAAAGAAAGAGAGGAGCTAAATACTCCCTATGTCAACTCCATTTTACCCAAATGATTCGGTCGATAGTATGCCGCTGACTATCTCGAATAATAGGCGGCGGTGTATTACCAATCATGTGTAATTTTTTTTTACATTTTTGATCGTGAAATTTAGATAAAATAAAAAATGTGCTACTGTATATATAGCACCACTCTGAAAAAAGAAACGAGAGAAAAATATTTATAAAATATTGTGTTAGTACAAGCATCAAGACCGATTGACCAACGGTACGAGAGCGGTCGGCTATCGCTATTCTGCTCCAGCACACTTCGATCAGTTGACTAGTTGCGAGCGCTTCCTAGTCGATACTATATCTGCAGCAAGCCGTATGAAGAAACTAGTCTATCGATTTTTAATTCCTCAGGTCGATTAATGGTTGATTATAGATCTGGAATACCTTTTTAATTCAATTGAAATGTATCGCAAGATAAGGAAGCAATGAACAAATTATCACATGAAGTTGAATCATGCACGGTTGTCGCAAGTGATCTTCTAAACTAGTTTAATCTTACTATTGCTAGGAATTAGACATTAAAATTCAAATTTTCAAATGAAGAAACCAAGGAAATTGAGAATAGAAATTAGGGTTATCATACATGATGGGTAAATCTACTCATTACATTGTTAAAATAAAAAATAAATAGTGTTAATCCCTGAAACAAAGTAAGTCAAAAATTACATTCTGCACCTCTGAAAGTCTTCAAACGACATTTTTTGTCTTTAATGTGAATTGGGATGGCTTATACTGGTCATTATTATGATATCCAATATAGCCTTCTTTTGATATCTTATGGAGCTTGTAAAGCTACATGAACCACAAGTCATGGCCTTTCAAGGAGGCATGTGCGCTATGCCTATCTAAATTCTCCAGAAAGCTCAAAGAATGTTGGTCCACAATATAGCCCTCAACATTTGCATACATCCTAGAGAAAAATTTCCACCAAATTGTAAATTGATCATTTTCCGAAGAATCGCCGTGGAAGGGAAATCAAAAGCTTCATACTAAACACATCGCCAGTACTAATATCACTAGGTAGTTTGAGTCGATAAACATTGGGGTTGATCTTCTCAACAATCTCCACATGGCCAATTTTATTTTATTAGTATAATCTCCAACTAAGAAATGATCCTAGGGGAGGACTGCCTACAAAAAATCACCGGCCCAGTTCAAACTCCAAGTACAGACATTTTGAAATGCATGTCCCATTTATTGTGCATTGGCCGAATACAAATGCGCACGCACTGCCTTACGAATACGATATATACTATCCATAAAATTGATGCTTTTCCATGAAACTTAATGTTGCGGGGTAAAGCTAGCTATCAAATCGAGTAGTCCTCTAGGTTCCACTGAATAAACCACCTAAAATTGAAGATCGTGCTGTGATTAAATACATGAATATGAGCAAAATTCTCCTGATATGGTTTCTGGTCCATACTCTTGACATCATCCCAACCGAACAATGTAATAGATGTTAGAAAATGAATGGAGTAGTGGTTGGGGAAGAAAGTATTTGGTGTTGTTGAAGTGAAACAAAGTCCCACTTCATGGGATATTTGTACCAAAATCACTATATATATAACAACTTAATATACTATGTCAAAACAAAGAGAATGAGGACAAAAGAGAAGAGGATGTGGCAATGTAGGCTTTGGGCCTTCATATCAATATCAATATTCTCATTCTCTCTGTCTCTTCTTCCCGGCAATTATGTTCTGGTTTATATACTCTCTTTAGTTCGTCGGCGCTCCGTCTGCAAATAACACGCTGCGGGGTAGGTCCGTTTCATCCTGGGAAACAAATTGCTAACATACGGCGGCAATATTGTTTCAAGGAAACAAATTGGAAACAATATTTTATTGTTGCAGACGATGTCTCAAAATAGCAACAATAACGCTGCACCAACACAGACGGTGACAACCGCTCAGCCTACGGCTCTGGTTCCAACAATGGCAATGTCTCATGGAGAAAGGCTAGAAAAATTCAATGGGACAGATTTCAAGCGTTGGCAACAGAAGATGTTGTTCTATCTGACGACATTAGGGCTCGCCAAATATCTGACCGAAGATGCTCCTGAAGTTGGCGAACTCGAACCCGATGCAATCAAAGTTGAGGCTGCAACTGTCTGGAAAAATTTAGATTTTATATGTAAAAACTATATTCTGAATGGTCTGGATAATAGCCTCTACAATGTTTATTGTACTGTTGCAACATCCAAGGAACTCTGGACAGTCTTGGACAGAAAGTACAAAACTGAAGATGCAGGGATGAAGAAATTCAATATTCTTGTCCTCTCTGTCTCTTCTTCCCGGCAATTATGTTCTGGTTTATATACTCTCTTCAGTTCGTCGGCGCTCCGTCTGCAAATAACACGCTGCGGGGCAGGTCCGTTTCATCCTGGGAAACAAATTGCTAACATACGGCGGCAATATTGTTTCAAGGAACCATTCTTCTACTGGACTCGGACGCCTCAACCGGTAATTATCTACCGTACCAATTTTGCTACAGATTTAGCCACGCCTTCTGCTGTTACAATTTCTCAATTTCATTGAAAAATTTGTGACATATATTTCCATGACTATTTCTGTATAATTTAGTAACATTGTTAAGTTACTGTTGGTTTCGTGACACTTTCTGTGATTACGAATAACAATCTTGAAACAATATTTTATTGTTGCAGACGATGTCTCAAAATAGCAACAATAACGCTGCACTAACACAAATGGTGACAACCGCTCAGCCTACGGCTCTAGTTCCAACTATGGCAATGAAGAAATTCATCGCTGGCAAATTTCTCGACTTCAAAATGGTAGATTCAAAGACTGTGATCAACCGGACTCAAGAATTACAAGTAATCATCCGTCAACTACATGATGAAGGGATGACACTGAGCGAATCTTTTCAAGTCGCCGCAACCATTGAGAAACTTCCTCCATCTTGGAAGGACTTCAAAAACTATCTTAAGCATAAGCGTAAGGAAATGATAATGGAAGAACTCATAGTTCGTTTGCGGATTAAGGAAGATAATAGGAATTCCGAGAAAAAGATTTCTCCGAATATGGCTGCCAAAGCAAATGTTGTTGAGTCAGATAACTCTAACAAGAGAAAACGTGAAAATGCGCCTAAGAAGTCGAAGAAGAAATTTCAAGGTTCTTGTCATAACTGTGGAAAGAAGGGGCACAAAGCAGCCGAATGTCGCGCTCCCAAGAAGAAGAAATCAGAAGCAAATATGGCTGAAGTTGCAGATGGCATTTCTGATATGGATTTATGTGCAGTAATATCAGAATGCAACCTTGTTGGTAACTCAAAGGAATGGTTCGTAGACACAGGAGCCACTCGACACATATGTGCTAATAAGTGGATGTTTACGACCTATAAAACTACAACTGATGATGAACAACTTTTCATGGGCAATTCATCTGCATCAAAGGTAGAAGGCAAAGGAAAAGTTGTGTTGAAACTAACTTCTGGAAAGGAACTTACCTTAAGTGACGTTCTCCATGTTCCAGACATTCGAAAGAACCTAATTTTAGGGTCATTGCTTAGCAAGCATGGTTTTAATTAACCTTTGTGGCTGATAAGTTTGTGTTATCAAAGAATGGAGTGTATGTAGGAAGAGGATATGTGTGTGATGGTTTATTCAAAGCAAATGTAACCACTATTGTACCAAACAATGATATGAATAAAAGTGAATCTTCTGCTTATATTGTTGACTCCTCTAATATATGGCATTCTAGATTAGGGCATGTGAATTTTGATACACTGCGGAAAATGAAATCTAGAATTTATACCAAAATGTGATATAGACTCCAATTATAAATGTCAAATTTGTGCAGAAGCAAAATTGACAAGAACCTCGTTTCATCATGTTGAACGAGAAACTGAACCTCTAGACCTTATACACACTGATGTATGTGACTTGAAAATGTGTCAAACTAGAGGTGGAAAAAGGTATTTCATTACATTCATTGATGATTGTACTAGATACTGTTATGTGTATCTCCTTAGAAGCAAGGATGAAGCATTCGACATGTTTAAACAGTATAAAGCCGAAGTTGAGAATCAACTCAATAGGAAAATTAAAGCTTTAAGAAGTGATAGAGGAGGAGAATATGAATTTCCTTTTGAGGAATTCTGCGCTGAGCATGGTATTATACACCAAACTACATCACCATATTCACCTCAATCCAACGGTATAGCCGAACGAAAAAATAGAACTCTTAAAGAAATGATGAATGCTTTACTAATCAGTTCTGGTTTACCAGATAATTTTTGGGGAGAAGCTATTCTTTCGGCAAATCATATTTTAAATAAAATACCATGAAAGAAAACATCTAAGTCTCCTCATGAACTTTGGAAAAATAGACCGCCATCCTACAAGTACTTAAAAGTGTGGGGGTGTCTGGCCAAAGTAGAGATACCTAAACCAAAGAAAGTCAAAATCGGACCAAAAACAATCGATTGTGTATTCATTGGATATGCACAAAACAGTGCTGCTTATCGATTTCTAGTACACAAATCCGAAATTGATGATATTCATGAAAATACCATCATCGAGTCGAGAAATGCAAGATTTTTCGAACATATATTCCCTTTAAAACAGGGTACTGACAATTATGTTCAGAAGAGAGCAAAGGAAGATGAAATCATTGATTCTCTTGAGAATACTGAACAAAATAACCTTCGGCAAGATAATGCTGATCAACAAGTGGAGGAACCAAGAAGGAACAAGAGGTCAAGGACCCCAAGAACTTTTGGACCAGATTTCTACACATTCATGTTAGAAGATGATCCATTAACCTACAAACAAGCTATGTCCTCCAGCGATGCCCCTTACTGGAAAGAGGCCATTAACACTGAGATAGAATCCATCATGGCTAACCACACATGGGAGTTAGTTGATTTACCTCAAGGATGCAAAACCTTAGGTAATAAATGGATATTCAAAAAGAAATTGAAACCTGATGGTTCAATAGACAAGTACAAAGCTCGTCTTGTAGTCCAAGGATTTAGACAAAAGGAAGATCTGGACTATTTTGATACATATTCACCAGTAACAAGGATAACATCGATAAGGATGCTTATTGCAATTGCATCCATACTTGATTTAGAAATACATCAAATGGATGTTAAAACTGCATTTTTGAATGGTGAACCAGAGGAAGAAATATATATGAAGCAACCCGAAGGGTTTATGAGCTTTGGAAATGAGAATAAAGTGTGCAAATTAGTAAAATCGCTTTATGGCCTTAAATAAGCTCCAAAACAATGGCATAAGAAGTTTGATGAAACTATGTTATCAAACGGATTCACAATAAATGAATCAGATAAATGTGTCTATATAAAACAAGCACATATTGGGTATGTCATTGTTTGTCTTTATGTTGATGAATTGTTGATCCTAGGTAATAACAAGGCCATAATAACATCTACAAAGAATATGTTATCCTCTAGATTCGATATGAAAGACCTAGGACTGGCTGATGTGATATTGGGTGTCAAAATTTTGAGAACACCACAAGGATATGCATTATCTCAATCACATTACACCGCCAAGATACTTGAAAAATTCAAGCAATATAATATTACTATTGAAAAAACACCAGTAGATATGACCCAGAATTAGGTAAAGAACACTGGTGACAGTATCTGCCAGCTTGAATACTCTCGTATACTAGGAAGTATCATGTATGTTATGAACTGCAATAGGCCAGATATCGCATACGCTATAAGTAAGCTGAGTAGATTTACCAGCAATCCTGTAAACATCATTGGAAAGCGATAATCAGAGTTCTAGGATACCTAAAGTATACGCAGAACTATGGTCTACACTATACAAACTATCCTTCAACAGTGGAAGGATACAGTGATGCCAATTGGATAACTGGATCACATGATACAAAGTCTACAAGCGGATATGTGTTCACATTAGGAAATGGAGCAATATCATGGAAATCATCCAAACAGACTTGTATAGCTAGATCTACGATGGAATCAGAGTTTATTGCACCAGATAAGACAGCAGAAGAAGCAGACTGGCTTCGAAGTTTCTTGGAAGATATTCCAAATTGGAGCAAACCTGTGCCTCCAATATGTATACATTGTGATAGTCAATCAGCTATTGGAAGAGCTAATAGTACATTATACAATGGTAAATCTAGGCATATTCGTCGTAGACATAAGACAATAAGACAACTTCTCTCTAATGGAGTTATCACTATAGACTACATAAGGTCTAAAGATAACATAGCGGATCCACTAACAAAAGGCTTGCCAAGAGAGAAAGTTCAAATCTTATCGATGGGAATGGGGTTAAGGCCCATAGAATACAAGTTTTTCTAAAATGGAAACCCCACCTAGTTGACTAGAGATCCCAAGATCTAGGTTCAAAGGGACAACTAAGTTTAAGAGAAACTTGAAAGCACTGTTACACTCAAACCATTCCTATGATAAGTCAGTGCATTATTTGTTGGAAAATAGGATAAGTATTGATACTTTTAATGGTGTCTGTACTTGAGGAATTGTGAATACCCTTTACAGAATCACCTACGTAAGTGCGAAGGCGCCGCTTCAAAGAGAATTATAAGGCCAAATTCTCTAAGCACTTATGAGACCAGGCAGTTGTTCAAGGCAAAAATGAACACAAACAGAGAACGAAGGATTATAAGAAACATTTATCGTGTGATATCTATTTTAGAATTACACAAAATGCTTACAGTTCAAGGACATTCTAAGTCTACTGATTTGCTGTAATTCATATAGATAATCACTAGGAAAGTTCAAGGCCCATGTGCTACTTTAAACCTGTGCGATAAATGTCTCGTAAAACTATGAACAACTACTCATTCATGTGGGGGATTGTTAGAAAATGAATGGAGTAGTGGTTGGGGAAGAAAGTATTTGGTGTTGTTGAAGTGAAACAAAGTCCCACTTCATGGGATATTTGTACCAAAATCACTATATATATATAACAACTTAATATACTATGTCAAAACAAAGAGAATGAGGACAAAAGAGAAGAGGATGTGGCAATGTAGGCTTTGGGCCTTCATATCAATATTAAAACGTCAAAGATTGGGCCTTGGGCCTTGGGGCTCTTGGGGTCTCGTGATTAAATGGGCTACCGGCTACCGGCCTACGCTGAACGGCTATTTTTGAAAGGTCGTGGCTGTTCGATTGAACAATGACCAGATGCGTGCGCACAAGGGTCACTACTGTTGGTTAAACGGGTCGCAACCTTTCCAGCAGTCATGACCGCTCCGAATAGGCACCTCCTCCAGCCTATATATATGCAGCCCCAAAAACGAGATCACTTACTGAATAATTCTCGTCCTCTCTATCTCTTCTTCCCGGCAATTATGTTCTGGTTTATATACTCTCTTCAGTTCGTCGGCGCTCCGTCTGCAAATAACACGCTGCGGGGCAGGTCCGTTTCATACTGGGAAACAAATTGCTAACATACGGCGGCAATATTATTTCAAGGAAACATTCTTCTACTGGACTCGGACGCCTCAACCGGTAATTATCTACCGTACCAATTTTGCTACAGATTTAGCCATGCCTTCTGCTGTTACAATTTCTCAATTTCATTGAAAAATTTGTGACATATATTTCCGTGACTATTTCTGTATAATTTAGTAACATTGTTAAGTTACTGTTGGTTTCGTGACACTTTCTGTGATTACGAATAACAATAGACTGCCAAGAGATCCAATAATAACATGTAATAGATTTGTTAGGTTTGTCCAGGGCTATGTAGTTAAATCCCGCTAAAGTGGGGGTTAAGCGCTTATGCCCTTTAACCACCGTGCTTTTGTCATTTAGACCCCTTAAATAATGCATCGACTAAATGCCTTAATATTTATCAGTAAACTTTCTGAATCAATCTGTTTTAGCATTCATTTTAGAAGTTTTGATATTATAAAAAACGATAATTTGACCAAACCCAGCTAACAAAACCGGGCATAGACGTTGGATCAAGGCTCAATCACTTAACATAGGTTGGACGTGGGAGCACAATTTATAGTCCCTAATTTGAATTACATGGATCAAGGCAAGTTGGGTTTGGTTCTATAGGAGTAAACAAAAGTTTCTTTTCTCTACACTAATAATGTGGGATGATAATAAATTCATTTTAGCAATTGGATTTTATCTTCATTATAACTTTTGCATCTCTATTATTTTTATCTGTATCTCCACTTTATCATCAATATAACTTTTCGTAGCTCCACCGTCATGAAACCATTGTGTTTTAACCACACCAGTACGAAGATGGTAGGTATTCT
Source organism: Allium fistulosum (assembly GCA_030737815.1). Taxonomy (NCBI): domain Eukaryota; kingdom Viridiplantae; phylum Streptophyta; class Magnoliopsida; order Asparagales; family Amaryllidaceae; genus Allium; species Allium fistulosum. The sequence goes on from CM060903.1 coordinate 859,344,402, forward strand.
ACAATTCAACTGTGTTGACCCAACTTCCACAAACTAGATTAAAAATGATAGATGAACCTGGTGTCCTATCACAAATAATAAATGCATGCAATCCATGTAAACAGTTCACATCACGAAAGAATAATAGCATCGTATAAACAACATGACTTTTTTCTCGGGATAAAATGTAACATCTTAGAGAGATGATCATCAACGAAACAAAGATGGAATTATTACTTACTATATACGTGTGGTGTTATATCGAGTGTATTGGGCATTGGATCTTCTCCACCCATGAAGATCTTCTCCTGCTATGAAGTACATTTGCAAGTTTTTCTTCTTAGTTAGCAAACCCTAATGGAGATCTTAGTTTTGAAGGGGAGAAATAGAAATGAATGTGGTGGCTAGAGTTTGATGAAGACTATAACAACCCATAATTTCATCTTTTTAAATTTGTGGATATTTAATTTAATTTAAATATTCGGCTAATGGTTTTTATTAATTTAATAACCCTTTTGATTTATAACTAATGATGAAAAAATTATTTTGAAATTTTATTTATATAAATAAATAGTTCGACAGAAAACCGAAAATGTGACGGAAACACAATTTTCGGATTTTCAACTTTTTGTCGAATAATAAGTTGTAATATTTTGATTTTTTTTAAACAACATTTAAGATATTAAAAACACTTTTATTAATAAGGTTAAAATAATAATAAGTATTAAAATGATATTTGGATTCATGTACTTAGTGGATTTCTGACCTTTGCCTTTTGGATCGCGTTTATTGTCTCGTGTTGATGTTCCCCATGTAATTTCGTAACATGTCGTCTTGTTTTGATGTCGATCCACACACTAGTTGCATTAGACTGTTAGTTGAAATAGACGAATGCTTGCTCCTCGATTTCCTTGAGTGCTATTGGTTTGTTGTTTGGATACCTTGTTCAAGTTTCAAGTCATTCTAGCATAGTCTAGATGTTCTAACACCTCTTGAATTCTGCTGAGTTGAAAACCCAGTTAACACAGTACATCACCAAACACATACAATAAGCATTAATAAGTCACAAATATGAGCACTAAAATAGTTTAAAAACTTTGGTTTATGAGGGTAAAGTTTTACTCACAAAGTTGCTAGCAAAAGAAACCGAATCACTACAAGCTCTTGCACTAGCTTAAGATCTCATGCTCCTAGCTCGATCAAGTCAATTTTTTGGACCTTGGAACCAAGAATAGGCTCGGCCTAGGGCTGTAGGGCACATCCATGGCCTTAATTGGGTTGGTCATAAGCTATTAGGGGTGGTGGAGCTTTATTTTTGAATTTAGAGTGGAGTTATAAAGTGATGTAGAGTTGTTTTAATTTGGATTTTAGGAATATATAAACTAGTTTTTGTCTTATGAATTGTTTTAATTGGCTATGGAAGTATGTATGAGTATATGAAGAGTGTTAGGAATTTTAGAAGTGGAAATGAAGAAGTTAGAATGTAAAGTAGGAAACATGAAGAGGTTGGAGAATATATAGGCATCGAAAGTGCAAAATTACCAAAATGCCCCAAAGTACATAACCTCCACTCAAAATTCGCCACATGTCTCCCCCTCCCTCACCTTGCACACGTTGGTCACCCCACTACAAAACAAGGCGGCTTTAGCGACGGTTAGAAGGCATCGTAGGCCGTCGCCGGCCGTCGCTATTTAGGTCGCCACCACACAGTAAAGCGACGGCTTTAGCGATGGCTTCGTCACCAAAATAGCGACGGTTGGCGATGCCTAGGTGGACACATGAAAAATTAGTTAAAATAGGCATGGCACCACACACCGTCACTAGCCGTCGCTAAGATGAAACAATTTAGCCGTCGCTAGCCGTCATTAGCCGTCGCTAACCTCTGCAAATAAGCCGTCGCTAACCTGGAATAAATTTCCAGCTCCAATTCTGCCTTTCAATCAATCCAACCACACAACCAAATTCAAATCACTTTCCAACACATGTACATTCAATTTCGCAACCAATACCACTCCATCCATCATATAATCTCACACATATCACAAATAATCATATATATACTATCCAAATCCAAATACTATCCATCAAACAACCAATACCAATCAAACGGAATCACCCAAATCCATCAAATAATGTAACCATACAACCAAATACTATCCATCAATCACATATATACACAAACGTCCACTAACCCATCAAACACAACAACCAACCAACATGTATCAAATATATACACAAATGTCACTTGACTGGAAAACAAGACGATGAAAATCGGGCAGAAACACAAGCATACCTACTCATCGTCGTCGCCCGACCCGTTGTCTCCAAGCATCGTCCCATGTTGTGCCAAGTAGGCTGCAATATGTTGGTCCAGCTATTGCACCAGTGCGCTCTTCCTCCAATCGTTTATCTCCTCCAGTTGTTTTTTCATTTGAGCAATCTCCTCCTCGGCTTGGGATCTCCTGTAAGCCCTCTGGGATATTAACGCCTGTGAAATAGTTGATATTTAGTTATATTATGAATATTATAAACAGTATGAACAAAACTAGTTGATTAATTATGCGACTAATATTTATAATTTAACTGTTGTACATTGGTTGCAATTTATTTATTTTAATTATTCAGCTTCCTTATTCAATTTATTATTTGTTCACTTAAGTTTAAATTCATTTGCATGTGTGAATTTATATATTAGTAAATGAAGAAATATACCTCATGATTTCCATAACTGAACCGCCTATTTCGCAAAGGCGGATCAATAATGGCATCCCAAATACGGTTTGACTCCTCAAACGTTACCTCTGCCCGGCCGGTGGACTGTGCTACTTGAGCCCGCTTCGCTTCGTACCTCTCCTGCATTTACGAACAATTGTTATACACGATAAATATTCAATTCAAAGTTTATGAAATGTGAAATAAAGGAATATGAAACATTGTCATTAAGGATAAGCATGTTTACCATTACGGATCTTGATTTATCGTCCGTCCACTCGTGCGAAACGTTACCTTCCTCATCTATCTATTCAACGACATGCGTGGATATGAACACCTCAGCCATAGTAGGCTCGCGTATCTCGCCGATTGAAAATATATACATATGAATAAACAATGTTACAAATATGATTAAACAATATTTTAGAGTTTTATAAACACAATTTATAAATTTACTAACTCTCTTCTGTGTTCTTGGAAGAATTTGAAGCCGCCACGGTGTAACTCAGGATTTTTATTCCTATTAGCACGATTCCGGGCAGATAATTCCTATAAATTTAAATACACGATTAACGAAATTACTACAACTAACATACGAAATTTAAAAAACATTAACAACAATGCAAAAGTATATAACTTACTTTCACTTCTGGAGTGACCCAAAGCCGGAGATACTTAGCTCACACATCTGCGCCCATCCAATTTGGTTTTTTACCTGCACTTTTAGCCTTAGACAGAGTGTCCCTGTAATTTTTCTCATCCTTTTATTCCAGTGATTGGTAAAAATGTCCATATCCTCTGGATCTACATGCACGGATGCCTGCTTACAGAAATTAGTTTGAATAATGTAAATTATATTAATTTTCAACTGAAATTCAAACTTATACTTACGAGTACATCAGCCAAAATAGCATTCTTGATATGTGGTGGGATGTCGTCCCAATGAGGCCAACAACCGGACATCCTACTCATAAATGCCTTCCTAGAAACTTGTAGGATGAAATCCGAAGGCTCCACCTCAAAGCCCCTGTACAAACTTTGATGTAGATATTTAATAAATTTAAAAAAAAATACTTCAAATATATTTGATACTTACTCGGCGCTTTTAGGAACTGGCTCCGCCAGTGGGCGTAAATCTGGTGCAGTGCCACTGGCACCCGCACCGGGAGATGGAGAAGGCTCGGATCTCTGACTACGTCTCCTTCCAGACATATCTACCACAGAGAAATAATATCACAGAATGAAAAGACATAAATTTATTAGTACAAAGCATGTTTCAGTAATCATCACATCAAACTTCCACTAAATCATAATAAAAATGGGACAAGATCTCATGAATACATTTATAGAAATTTCAAAACAGAATAGTACATAGCTCAAAACATGGTCATCATTATTAATACATAGCTCAGAATAATATGCAGCTAAGAATAATACATTATACAACAAGCGATGCAAATATTCAGAGTTTTCAGTCTTCGTCGTTTTCTGATTCAGACTCAGTCTCGTACTCTATCTCGTTTTCTTCGGTACTTTCAAATGCATCTAATAAAACATTCGATTCATCATTCAACGGCCCTAAATCAATGTCATCGGTTATTATTATTTCTGTATTTGGTTCAAGATCCGCTTGTGCTTCGTTTGGAATATTATTTCCATCAAACGTAAACCTTGGCTTTGTTTTAAAAATAGCCGACCAATCCGCTTTATCTCTTTTTAAGGATGGATACGGAGCAAAATAAACTTGTAATGCTTGCTTGGCTAATACGAAAGGGTCATACTTATAGTAATGTGAGATATGCTTTATTTCAATAAGCTTAAAATCTTTGTGCACGTTGATTCTAGAACCAGGAACATTACTGAACCAATTGCATTTGAATAAAAAAAAAACCTTTTCTGCATGTTCTACATAATATGTCAACTCTAGAACCTATGTTAAGACGCCATAAAAATCTTTTATATGCTCATCTGGATCATCACTACCTTTGACAAATACACCGCTGTTATATGTTAATTTTTCAGTCCCGTAATCTTTCACGTTGAGCTTAAATCCATTAACGAAGAATATTGGATAAGTCTTCACATTTCTTTTTGGTCCGATCGTAAGACGTCGTAAACCTTCATCAAAGACACAGTTTCTTGGATCATAAACGTAGTTCGAAAACCATTTAGCAAATTCTTTACTGAGATCGCCAGATGGATGATGTGATTCGTAGATACTGCAAATATGTAATATGGGTTATAATTAATATGTACGTATAAGTGAATTATATATGAATTTATTATTACCTAACAAATGGTGCAACTTCAGCACAATTTAGAAGAACATATGTGTGTGATATATGGTAATCCCTATCGTCTAACCATATTTCCACACATTTTCCAACAGGTCGACCATGTTGTCAAAAAATAGATAACGTTGTTTGAGAAGAATCTTGTTCAACGACTTCATCATTACAAGGAACGCTAACAAACGATAAGTTCACATTGTCACTGAAGTAATGAGAGAAAAAGAATGAAGCTTCTTCTTCAAGATATGATTTGCAAATCGAACCCTCAATTCATGGTTTTTGTCTAACTTTTTTCTTCAGATGATTCATGTACCTATTACAAAATAAATTTAATATATATTTAGATATAGAAATCTGAATTTTAAACTGACATAAATATTGCAGGTATTCAATATTACCTCTCAAATGGATACATCCATCCATATTGATCAGGACCTCGAAGAAGTGCTTCAGATGGAAGATGAATTGGTAAATGCTCCATTAAATTAAAGAAACCTGGCGGAAATATTTTCTCCAATTTGCAGAGCAGTATAGGGATTTATACTTCAAGTTTACGTATACGATCGACTTTTAATGTCGTCGAACAAAGTTGTTTATAAAACATACTTAATTCTGTTATAACACTCCATACTTTACGGGCAACAGTTCTTTGAAAGCTACGGGTAGTAAATATTCCATCATGATATGACAATCGTGACTTTTCATCCCACTCAATTTACTGTTTTTAAAGTCAACACATCTACGAAGATTAAAAGAAATCCCATCGGGAAATCTTAGTTCTTCCACCCACTTTAGCACGAGTTTTACTTGCTTGTTGTCTAGCTCATAGCATGCTTTCGGTTTTTTGTTGTCGTTGGGCTTCATATGAAGTTCGGGGCGTTTACAATAGTTTGCCATATCAAGTCTTGAATTCAAATCATCCTTAGTTTTTCCCATTACATTCAAAATTGTATTAAACACATTATCAAACACGTTTTTTTCGTTGTGCATCATGTCAATATTATGTCAGAGTAAGAGATTTTTCCAATATGGTAACTCCTAAAATATACTTTGTTTGCACCAATTATGAATGTCTGATTTTCCTGAAATTTCAATCTGCACTCCAGTTTCATGTATTTTTGGATAGTCCTTTACAATTTCATATAATTCTTCGCTTGACCAAATCTTTGGTGGTTGCATATTATCTTCTCTGTTAGCTATAAAGTTTTTTCTATCTCTTCTAAAAGTATGATTGGGATGGAGAAAACACCGATGACAATCAAACCAATAAACTTTCTTCCCATGCCGTAAAGAAAATGCTCGTGTTTCTTCCATGCAATAAGGGCAGGCTAGACGACCGGCCGTACTCCAACCAGAAAGCATCCCATATGCAGGAAAATCACTAATAGTCCATAATAAAGAAGCGAACATACAAATTTTTCTCTCTCGAAATGTCGTATGTTTCAACTCCTTCATTCCATAGTTTTTTCAACTCTTCGATCAATGGTTGTAAATAAACATCGATTCCTTGTGTTGGATCATGAGGGCCAGTGAAAACAATAGTAAGAAACATATATGGTGTTTTCATACACATCCATGGAGGTAAATTATACGGAGTAACGATAATTGGCCAGGATGAATATTTACTACCAAACTGAGAGAATAGTGAACATCCATCCGTACATAAACCGAGTCTGACATTACGGCTTTTCTGTAGTAAATGCGGGGTAAGTCTTATTGAAATATTTCCATGCTTCTCCGTCAGATGGATGTATCAAAGTTCCTTCTTCCGGTGTTCTCACACTGTGTCATCGCATATGACATGCCATAGCAGAAGATGCATATATATAACCTTTAAAGTCTGGGAGTGATGGGTAAATAATGCATTCTCTTGTACGGAACTTCTTTTCCTTTCTTCTTTCTTGGTTTGTATCTTTCCTCGTTACATATTCTGCATTTTCTAAGGTCAACGTCATCTTTCCAATACAACATACAACCTTTTACACATGTATCTATCTTTTCATATGGCAGACCGAAAGCAGACATCAGTTTTTTCACTTTATAATGACTATCCTACATCAGATTATTGGGTGGCATGTGTCGTTTTGCAGCTTATACAACTACTGTAAATGCAGCTTCTGTAAGGTTGATTTTTGATTTCATAGTAATGTATTCGGAGGTTACTGATAGTTCGGTTCCGCTTTTACAACCGTCCCACAATGGCCTCTTAGCAGAATCCAATAAATCATATATACTTTTAGCTCCCGCAGTCGATTCTTCTTCGACATTTACGTCTTCATCGTCGGCTTGAATGGTAGGAAACATTGATCGTGATGTATCTTCCACCATATTTTCTATCAGATTCGTCATAATATTATCGTCCTCTAACGCTACAGGATTAGATGTAGGTTCAACAAGTTCTCCATGACGATCCCAGAATAATAATTCGGCATGAAACCATATTTATACAAATGTACTTCAACTATATCTGGTTTCCAATGCTTCAAATGTTGGTAGTTACTACACGGGCAATGAATTTCTTCGTTATTTCGATTATTAGATTTAGCGAATCTAATAAATTCGTGTACATGGTTATAGAAATGTTCCTTTATTGAACCTTTTCTACCAGTTCCGACTTCATACATTCAAGTACAGGCGAGGAAATAATCGAACATTTTTCCTGATTTGAAAATATGTGTTAGTAATTTCGGCAGCACTTCAGTTCAATTCTCTGCTACGCATAACTTGCACTCAAATGGTATATTGTTGTTGTATTTTCTAAAATAAAGTAAATCCATTTAGGACTAAAGGCTTCACACACCACACTTCTGTCTAATTTCGACAACACTTCACTTCACTTCTCTTCTACGCATAACTTTGCATCCAAGGGGTGTATTTTTATCGTTGTATTTCTAAACTAAATTAAAACCTATTGGACTAAAGGCTTTAATTTTTTAGCGTCAATATTTGTTGAAATAATATTTAATGCTTATTTTCAAATCAAAATTATATTCATTTCAAATTTTAAAAAAAATCGATTTGGGTAAAATATTTATTCTTGTTATATTTATTTCTCAATTTTTTGGAAAATCGGTTTTAGTACAATATTTGTTCTTATATTCATTTCTTAATTTCTTTACAAAATCGATTTTAGCAGAACATTTGTTGTTGTTATATTCATTTCCTAATATTTTTTACAAATTCGATTTTAGCGGAATATTTGTTGTTGTTATTTTCATTTCTAAATTTCTTTACAATACAATATTTGTTCTTGTTATATTAATTTCTTAACATTTAATAAAATCAATTTTAGAAGAATATTTGTTGTTGTTATATTCATTTCTTAATTTTTTTACAAAATCGATTTCATTAGAATTATTTGTTGTTGTTATATTCATTGCTTAATTTTTTTTACAAAATCCACTTCACTAGAATATTTGTTGTTGTTATGATCTTTTCAAAATTTAATAATTCATTCAACTATTTAAATATTTTATTTAATAAATTTGAAATTTAAAACTGATTTCAACATTCAGTTAACTATTTTTAATGTTAACTTAACTATTTTGTAAACTAAAATTTTAACTTACTATTTTATACTAACCACTAAAACTTATAATTAACACACACTTATCAAACATTGTACACTTATCAATAAGCATATATTAATCAACGATTACAAATTAATTTTTGAGTTTTAAATCAACCCTAATTGTTATTTGCAAACTAAATAATCAAACCACCTATTAACTTCCCTAAATCAACTAACATACCATTATCATCAACTAATACATAATAATCATCAATTTCAAATCCATAATCAACTAATTTTCTAAATAAGGGTTTTAATTTTATCCCAAAATCGACTAATACACTATTACCATCATCTAATATCGATTATTGTAACAAATTCAAACACATAATCAAATTATTTTTAGAAATTTAGGTTTAGAGATTATAGCTAGAAATTGAGAAATCGAAGAAGACGGAGGAAACGCAGCAGCACCGGAGGGCGGCGATGGCTTCAGGAGGCGGTTGGCGTCGGCAGGAGGTGGTTGGAGGTGGGGGATAGAGCTGGCGGCCGAAAATTGGGGGAAGCTGCTTGTAGAAATGAAGAAAACAGGTCTCAGCTTCGTGGTATAACCCGTGTTTGGTGACAGCCGATGATGACCGCCTTTCTTTAGCCGTCACTAACCGTCGCTCGGCAACGTCACCAAACCAAGCCTGTTTTGTAGTGCCCCCTCCCATACCCCTAAAACATGCTAGCTCTATGATGTCTGTACTTGGGTATGGTTTTGAGATATGGCATGAGATATGATAAGATTTATATACATACATACACACACATTCTTATAAACTAATGCATAAATGGTCACATCAAGTATTAATTTAAACTAAGCATGATTATTTAGTAATAACACATTAATTATCTTATCATGGCATCTGCATATATGTGTGTGTATATGTATACAAATGTGCACAACGTTTTCCGATGACTTTTTGAGACCGAAAAGTCGTAATTTCGAAAAACGATTTTCGCACACATTTTCTGTTTTTATTTAAACTAACTATATTAGTAAACATATTTTGAAAATGATTTTAACATCATTAATTATTATTTAAAATATTTTTATTTGGTTATTAAAATCCATTATTTAGATATTTAAAATGATTCAAATATTCAAATACAAAGTGATTAATTTACAGGTCGTTACATGTGCTGTTTAAATACTATGAACTGTTTACAGAAAATCACATTCATGGTTCCCACCAAATTCTTAGTGATATTACAAAATGATGAGGAAATTGTTTGTGATTTTTTATGAAGTTGTTTTTATCTTATAATGTTTCTAATTTTTATGAAAATGGAAATATTTATTCATAACTATACATTATAGATGTAATTATTTATAGTGTTCATAATCAAACTATTTTAAAATAGGTCGGATAATATCAAATATTATTACCCATCAATTATTAAAATAGATTAATTTCTTTTGATTTTGTCCAGATTGAATTCAAAGTAATTAAAAAATCATTTATAATAAATTCTATTTTATTTGTAATTTAATTTAATGAGAAAATTAGTTACATGCTAGTTCTCTTTAGTACTAATATATTATAGAATAAACTATAATCATCTAATTTCTTATAATTATCCCCATAAGCAATTCCTTAAAATTGGCATCTTCATGTGTACTTACGAGTAAATTTTTATGGTGATACATTATTTTGTTTTGAATCATGTTAATTTTTGTATCGTTTAAGTTATTACATCTACATGTATGTTTGAAGTAAAGGAAAAATTATTCGGTTGTTCCAAATGTTAACGACTTCGGTCTTTGATCCAAATTTTCTAACCAAATTCTGTTTTTATCTTATTTTTGTTTTGATTAGTATGCTTTTTAATATGGTTTTCTTCATTTATTTTGCAGGAGTCTAATGGATTTATTAATGCATAAACATCTGAGAATATTCAGTTGTTTTGAAAAATTATTATAGGTAAAGTAGAACTATTTCCTATTCCTTACATTTTGTATTAAAATCCATTTTCATTTTATTTTTGTTTTTGTTGATGATTATTTCTTTAGTCTTTCGTTTATTTTGTGAAGAATTATTGTATTTATTAACATATTAATACCAATAGACCTATGTTGTTCTATATACTTAAATAGAGGTAAAGTTGGTCTCTTTTTCATTCTCAAACATAAGTATATGAGAAAAATCAAGCTGCAAGAAAAAAATTATAACTAAAATAAAAGAAAACATAAAAAAATTTGTCCTAAAATAGTCTACGGAAAAAATATAAATGCACAAGCAGCGTTTTTAAATATCTTCAATATGCAACTTTAAAATTTTGTACAAGTTTAGTTTCAACTACATATATTCCAAACTTACTTTTTTTAATTCTTTTTGTAGTCTTAGTCACTTGAACTTACTATTTTGTAAATTTTGTTATTATCCTTCTTAACCAATCTGCATTTCATGTATTTTTTTACTGTGTTGTTTAATATACAACAAAATATTTACAAAAACTAACAGTGATGGTTTCCACCAAATTCTTAGTGATATTACAAAATGATGAGGAAATTATCTATGCTTTTTTATGAAGTGTTTTTATCTTATAACATTTTTAATTTTTATGAAAATGAAAATATTCATTCATAACTATACATTGAAGATGTAATTATTTATAATATAATCGAACTATTTTAAAATAGGTTAGATAATACCAAATATTCTTACCATTCAATTGTTAAAACAAATCAATTTCTTTTGATTTTAACCAGACTAAATTCAAAATAATTAAAAAATTAATTACAATAAATTCTATTTTATTTGTAATTCAATTTAGTGAGAAAATTAGTTACATATTAATTCTCTTTAATACAAATATAGTATATAATGAAACTATAATCATCTAATTCGTTATAATTATTTTCATAAGTAATTCCTTAAAATTGGTATTTTCAAGTGTATTTACAATTAAATATTTATGGTGATACAATATTTCGCTTTGAATTATTTTAGTTTCATATTATTTTAGTTATTACGTCAACATGTATGTTTAAAGTAAAGGAAAAATTATTCGATTGTTCCAAAAATAAGACAACATAAGGTTGTTGTTCAATATGCATTTATTATGTTATGTTATACTATATGTACTAGAAAATACATTTTAAGCTGTAATAATATTTTCTAATTCGGTTTGCACTGAATAGTGATAAAATTATGATTAGATCTTTATTTCACATGTTTCTCCTTGCAACATTCTTACTTCTATATACAACACCATGTACAATCATAATTTTCTATCATATTAGCTTTTTATTTCTACTTAATTACACATTCTCAAAATATATCTTTATTAAATCATGTTGTGTTGTCCCTATTCATATTATTTACACATTTTTAACAAACCATAATTATTTTTAAGCGGTTGGACTCATCATAGTTGGAAGATACATAGTTCACAAATCAATTTTCCCTCGAAAGCTAATGTACTGAAATGATTTATTAATGAATGATATGTTAGCCATAAAAGTTAGTAGGTCAAGTTGTGAAACTATTAATCCTCATTTATGCTTTCAATTTCAATAAATAATGTTAGGTTTAGTTTTGTTATGCTTTTATTTTTTGAACCTAAATGCTTAGCTTAGAAAAATAGACTATTTTTATAAATTCACTAAAGTGTATATGTAATTTAATTGATCTGATAACATGTTTATTATTTAGTTGTTAATATTTTAAATGAATATGCATATATCCTTTTGTTCTTTAGTGTTAAATAATTTAATTGTAATTGAATGAATATGCCCATTAGTGATAATTAATTCATTTAATTAGCATCAGAGAGAACTAATTTGACAATTAATGTGCAATAAATCCTCTAATTAAAAATTAAAACCAAAAGAAAGGGAAATATTTTAGAATACAAATAATAATTCTTTTTTGATTCAAATATAACATAGTAAATGTATTTATCATAATTACTTCAACTTTCTATTGCATATATCAATAAATATATATTTATATATTTCTATGTACAATTTATATTTATTTGTAACAATAAATATATTAAATTTATTACTTTATGTATGTGAAATCATTGTAAATGATTTTATAATCTACAAATTAGGATGAGTTTTATATAATTTATTTCCATTTATTATCTTAGTGCAGAATGAATTTAATACAACATTTATAAACTTAAATTGTTGAAAGCATTAATTACTATGCTTTCGAAATTAAGAATATGTTAGTTTTGATTTTTCAATGCTTTAAGTCTTTGAAACTCGTACTTCCATCTTTAATTAATTTTAAAATCGTGGAAAAGTACACTTGGGTTTTTTTATACAAATAATGTATAAATATTAGATAATTTATGTAGTTTGGTTTATTTAAATTTATACATGTTTATTTTTTGGGATGAATGTGATTAACGATATATTATTAGTTATTTCAAGCTAAGTTTCAACGTGGTGTATATTTTCAAATTTTATTCTTCCATTTTTAGTATTCAGTTTGTTATATGTAATTGAATTCCTAAATTAAAGGCAATAGATTCATTTAACTAGCATTAAGGATAATTTATTCTATAATCAACGTGTGATTAATTCTTCAACTTAATTTAGAATCAAATATATCATAAATTCTTATTATAAATTATCCTACGTTAGTTTGAATTAGAAAATATCTTTAACATATAATTCACTTTTGCTCTCAATTCCATATGAAACCAACTTCAAATTGATTCTCACATGGTATTTGTTTACATATTAGTTTATTGGGATTAAGTTGGTGGTGTGATATTCTTTAACACTTTAGTCATCATTGTTTTTATGATTTGTTCACCAACAATTTTTTTTCATGTCATGGATGCTACTTTTTCAAAATGCACCAATTTCAAATTAATGATACCATTTTAAACTACTTTTAAATTGTTAGGAAATATGCTTAGTTCAAAATTTTAATTTTTATATATTTATTAGAGAATATACACAATTTACCTAACATGTTTATTTTTTTAGTTTAGTTAAAAGTTGTTATTATAAAAGGGTGACCACTTCAAATTATACGTTACAAAATTGAGCATAAATATGAATCTCTACAGAACTATTTTCTTAATGGTTGAATGATAAACATGGTTGGTTGTATATAATATATGTATGAAACATTCTTTCATTTTTTTAATATTCTGGTTCATGTAATGTATGTGCACATACATGTCTTATGATATACAATAAAATAAATGTTTACCCATGTTCATTCACACATGTAAACGAATGTGCTTACATAGTATTGATAATGTTTATAAGTTAACTAACTTCAAATAGGAAAGATCATACCAAATAATACTACCATGTAACTGATAAAAAACAACTGATTATTACATGCTCCATTTGGTTTGAACTTAAACAAATAAGAAAATTAGTTGAAATTGATTATCATTAATTAAAAGTAAACTTAATGAAAGAGGTGGATACATAATAATCCTCTTTAATGCTATAGATTAGAGAATTAATTTTTAATCAATCATTTCCTTTTATGTAACTCTTTTTGTAGAAATCTTTCAGAAGCATTTTAAGTTTTAGCTCCATGAAGGAAAATGTAATGTTTATCAGTACATAACTTTAACAAATGTTTTTTTATACTATTTTTCATTCTTTTAGCAGCAAATTAATATAAGTATCGTAAGAATGATATATTTTATGGTTTTATAAGCAATATTATACTCTGCATATTTGTTTATGCTTGAAAGGTAACATTATATATTCTATACGTTATGGGACATGATTATATATTTCTCCTTACATGAATATCAATTTGATTTGGTTATAAATACAAAATTATGTCGATATTTTGATGTACATGTAATAATGTTGAAAGCATTAGTATCAATATTAGATTGATACTCCAAAATAATAATATTAATTTCTGGTTGGATTTCCAATGAAAACTATGGTCAATGTTTGCAAACACGAAAAAAGGTGAAAACGAGAAATTATTGAATTAAAAAATCAAAATTAAATGAAAAATATGTTTGAGTGTTGAGTTAGATATTAAGTGATATTACTTTGATGAAGGATAAGAGATATTATAGGTTTTATTAAGTAAATTAGTACAAAGATTTTTATGGAAAATAATAAAGGTATTTAATGCAAATAATTCAAATGCAAGTTTTGTCTATGATTTTTTTTGAAAAAATATATAATGTATCTTTAAGTAAACCATAGTTTCTACAGATTTTAGTTCACAATAAAACAAGTTCACTTTGTCTCTTCTTGCATTTTAGAAAATCATCATTTTACTAGACAACACTCCTACTTTCATTTCAATATTTGCTGCTTTTGTGCTTGTATAGATGCTTATTTCATAGAATACTTTGTTCTGTATTATAACATAGGCAACTACAATAACATATTCCAATAATAATAATCTTTTTTAATAGTTCATTTCATTGACTGTGTTTGCTTACACTGCTTTATCTAGTTGTTATCTTTAAAGAAATTTATGTATTATTGTAAGTGTTTTCCAAGCTACTATGGTATTTCTCTAACTTCGTTATTATTCAGTATGTCAAAATGTTTAATAATGCAAACGTTGTAATTTTGTTTCTTTGAAACATATTCGAAACATTATTTCACTTAGAGCATACTTTCTCCATTCTGGATTTAAAATGCTATCATCGTAGTGAACTATGTACATATTGAAATTTCTATGTTAAACATAAGATAAACCCATATTAAACTTACGCAGCATAAACTTGAAAATTAATAAACATGCATAGTATGCAACGCCTGCAAAGTTAAGAATAATAGAAAGCTAATGTTAACATATATTGTATAAAGTCATTGTGACGCCCCACCTCTATACCCACGCTAGCCAAGAACACTACGGAGTAATGTTGTCAACTAGCACAGAGAATAAGGTTGTTGAGGAGCGACCATTCGTGTAATTTCTTTGTGCGAGCACCGATATGTCAGATAGTATAGCATGCATTTCATTTAAAGAGGAAATCCAACATACCGATACAAACTCAAAGCTATCACACGGTGGCTATATATAATCTTCGGAAATAAACGTAGAAGTAAACATAACACAAATCAGCCACATACATCCATATCACAAAGGCGGAAAAAGATATGAATATATATAACACATGAAAGTGTACATCAGAGTAGTGGTCTGAAAGATCCACGATAATACAAAAGGATAGCTACAAGCTACACAAAAGAATAAGTATACATTACGGAGTCTATATCTCAAATGTATACAACAAAAACTACTAATCTAAGTAGTTAGCCAAAAGTCAGAATAATCCCAGAAGAGAAGTCAAGCAGAAGCACCTGCAACATCTCGGTCTGACCCGAGTATTATTTCATAAGAAAATAATAAACGGATCAGTCTAGCTATAAATATCAGATAACATGATATAGAATAAGAGATATGGCATAAACGTAAAATAACCATAATGGCATACTACTATAAGTATGTAAATGATAATCAACAAGAGATTAATCAATATCATAAGAATCTTCTCAAAGATCCAAATCCACAAAAAGGTAATGACACCCGAATTCACCAATGCACAAAAATTGATAAAACATATCAATGAAAATCACGAAAATTGGTGAAGCACAAATTCCAGAAATCAACACACGAAATCCAGAAATCACAAGAAAAAGGGAAAGAGGCCTATCACAAGACGGGAGCATGAAAACTCACCAACACGTGTATCACAAGACGGAAAGCTATTCCATGGTTGCTAACCATTTTCACTAGAACGGCCCGAAGACCATGAGTCAAAACTCCACTAAAATGGCCTGAAGACCATGGGGCGCTACCCCACATATGTGAGTAGAAACATCACACAAACGGGGTCTAGTCTCCCTCGCAGACAAAGAGACATCGCTCAATCGCTAGTCTAAATCACAAAAATGATCGTCATGATCATCAAGAAGTGTCAATTACACTAAGCTAGTAAATATATGAGTTTAGCTTCATGTCCCATAACCACTAGCTTAACTTAAATATTTACGAACAAACTGCAGATCTTCACTAGGAAATTGTCACAAAAGGTTCAATCGAACAAGTCCAAGAATTAACCGACGACGTAAACGCAAGCGTTTCACACCACCTGTTTTGCTAAGCCATTTAACTAGATTTCTCATCTGAGTGAAGTAAAGCCTTGTATATACTAATAGATTGGAAAACGGTTTAGGAAATAGAGCTTTGTAGTAAAATAGAGTTGAAATCGTTTTGATGAAAGAGTTTTGATATTTACTACTAGTATTGAAACCTTTATATCTTTAGAGTGACAAGTCACAAAACGATTGTTGAAACAAATCGAATCACGTAAATTCACATTCGAAGACGTGAGTAAAGTCCAAAGAAATCAACTCCAAAGCCATCAAAGTATAAATACCCATGCGACCTAACAAGGCCGAGCTAATGTGCAATGGAACGACCTAAAGTAAATTAGGTCGAACGAATAAAGGATAACATACCGAGCGACCTAGGTGAGCGACCTAAGCATGAGGCGCGACCTATAAGGACTGAACGACCTATAGCAGGTGTGAGTTATATAGGTAGAACAACTTAAAGTCTAACGACCTAAAGGCGAACGAGTTAAGGCATTAACGACCTAACAAGGTAGATGTAAGCAGTGGTACGACCTAATAAGGGGAAGCGACCTAACAAGGTTGCATATGCCGAGCGACCTAACCATCTAAGGCCAAACGACCTAACTAATCTCGTGACCTAAGAAAGTGACGAGGCCAAGCGACCTAACCATTTAGGGCCGAGAGACTTTAAGGTGGAATGGGGTCAAGCGACCTAACTATGTGAATGGTCGAGCGACCTAAAGGTGTAAGGCCGAGCTAAAGTAAGGCGCGACCTAACGAGGTGCGACCTAATAAATAGGTAAGGTCGAGCGACCTAAAGGATAACAGGCCGAGCGACTTAAGGGCAAGCGACCTAACATAATTAAGTGGTGCGCGACCTAACTTGGTCGAGCTAGAGAATGCAAGCAGGTCGAGCGACCTAAGTGAATGCAAACGACCTAAGCCTTGCGCGACCTAGGGGTTTCAAGTACAAAACAGGCGTGAGTTAAATAGGTCGAACGACCTAAGGAGGAACGAGCTAGCCGAGGCCCAACATGGTGCGACCTAAGGGTGCGCGACCTAAGGGTGTTGCGACCTAACGGGGTTAATGACCTAACTCCTCGCGACCTAGCAAACAACATAGGGCGAACGACCTAACAACTCGAGTAAGGCCGAGCGACCTAGTGGCGATGGAGTCAAGCGACCTAAATGGTCGAACGACCTATTGTACGAACGACCTAAGGAGCGAACGACCTATGTGTTGAATCGAGCTACTCCGCGCGACCTAGGGGAAAACGACCTATAGCCAGCGTGACTTTTCCATGCCGTGCGACCTAGCGAGGCAGAACGAGCTAACTGCAGTTTTTTGCCAGAAACACTAAAATTTGGGGTTTTTCACCAATTCGATCCAAACCAAATACAATGCAAATGCACAAGTGATAGGGAATCATTCCCAACAATCCAAGATAGTTATAGACAAGAATGTGAGATAAAAATCTCACCTTTTCACGGAAATTGATGGAGATGAAGCTTGAAAGCAAAGTGAGAAGCAACCACAAGCTTGAATCAATGCTTCACTTTGAATTTGGAGTTAGATGTTGAATTTGCAAATGAACTTGAGCTTGGAATTTTAATTTCCCATTCCCTCCACCATTTTTGATGAAGCTTTGTTGTTAGGATTATGAAGAAGGAAGTGATGAAGAGGAGATGGGTTGGAACTGAGTTAGTAATGGTTCAGCCCAAACCAAAGCCCTAAGCAAAAAAATGACAAAATTCCACTAACTCCAAACATATCGAAGTTTATACTCAAAAAGATCGCAAACGTCATTTTGAACTCAATGGGGGTGGTCTCGAGTCCTAATTTGACCGTATGCAAAAAGTAGCTTTTCGGACTAAGATCCGACTAACGATTAAAATATTCAAATAAGATATTCAAATACATAATCGTCGAATATGCGGGTTGTTACAAACTCCCCTCCTTAAAGAAATTGCGTCCTCACAATATATAAGGTGGAAATAAAAAGTAACAACCATAAAAGCATATTAACACCAAAAGAAATTTGAAATAAGAAGTCCACCTCAAAAGAGCATGAGAAGGTAAGTCTGGATGTGTTCGCTCGATGAATTCTCTAGTTTCCCAGGAAAAATCCTTAGGATTTGAGGACCATTGAACTTTAACAAGCGGAACATATTTATTTCGAAGTCGTTTGACCTCCAAAGCAATAATTCGAATAGGATGCTGCTCAAAAGTTAAATTAGGCGATACTTCAATTTCTACCACAATGCCGGACTCGAAAATAAAATCGGAATCTCGAAAGCATTTCCGTAATTGAGAGACGTGAAACACGTCACGGATAGCAGAAAATTCGAGCCGGTAATAAAAGGCGATACGCCATGGAATAACTACGTTCAGTGATAGGAAATGGCCCAACATATTGAGGCGCTAATTTTTCCCCGATCGACTGAAACGTAAAACACCCTTAATAGGTGAAACACGAACAAAATCTGGACCTAAAACTAGCTTCTCGCCGGCCTCAAGCCAACAAGAAGGAGATCGGCATGGCCTTCCATAGACTGCCTCGAAAGGTGCCATACCAATACAAGATTGGAAGCTATTATTATAGGAAAACTCAACGAGAGAATTATGATCTTCCCAACTTCCATCAAAATCAAGAATACAAGAACGAAGAAAATCTTCAAGAGTTTGATTCCCACGCTCGGTTTGTCCATCAGACTGGGGTGATAAGCGGTGCTAAAAACTCGAAGACTTTTCCAAAATCCACTATTAAACAATGGATCCCAATCGCTAACAATAGAAGTAGGGACACCATGCAATTTAACAATTTCCTTGATAAAGAGTTTGGCCAAAAGAGGAATGGTTCGGTTAGACCGAACGGGAATAAGATGGGCGGATATAGTAAGTCTATCAACTATCACCCATAAGCTCTCATGACCCGAACAAGAACGGGGAAAGGCCATCACTAAAATCCATGGAAACTTGGTCCCACTTCCAAATTGGAATTTCTAAAGGTTGTAATAACCCATCAGGCCTTAGTTGTTCGGCCTTAACAAGCTGGCAAGTCATGCAACACTTAACGAAGTTAGCAATATCAGATTTCATTCACTCCCAATAATAAAGTCGCTTCGCATCTGCGCACATTTTACTACTACCGGGATGAGTGGTAAATTTAGAATGATGAGAACCTTCTAAAGTATCTTTACAAAGATCACTAATATTTGGTACGATAAGTCTACCAAATTTTTGAATGACGCCACTAGAATCAATATCGAAGTCTTTCAAACTTTCAATATTAATTTTATCCCTACAACTTTGGCTAAGAAGAGCCAATTCGGGATCTAGTCTTTGAGCTTCAAAAATGCGGTCTAAAAGAGAAGGATGAGCCTCAAGGCTACATAAGATGAACATGAATGGGAAACACGGTCTCGAATTTCATAAGTGGATAAAACCTCGAGATCATTCCATTCGGATATCATCATGGAAACAACCACTTGTTGCTTGCGACTAAGTGCATCGGCAATACGATTTCCCTTTCCGGGAATATAAAGAATATCAAGATCATAAGATGCAAGAAATTCGAGCCAACGTGGTTGACACAAATTAAGTTTCTTATGAGAAAATAGATATCCTAATGATTTACAATCGAGGTAGAGAACAAATTTCTCCCCCAAAGATGATGATGCCAAATACTGAAAGCAAAAACAATAGCCGCAAACACCAGATCATAAGTGGCATACCTAGTCTCGATCGGCTTTTAAAACTTAGAAGCACAAATGATTGCATGCTCTCGTTTGCTAGAGAACGGTATCCAAACCAATACGATTAGCATTGGTACAAAAGATAAAGTCTTGGTTCCCTTCGGGAATCACAAGAATAAGAGTATCGAAAAGAAAGAATTTAATCTTCTTTCCCGAAAAGCAAAAACTTTCAAAATCCCAATTACCTTTATAGAAAAATTTACATTTTACAAGTCAAATTATTGTGTCTGACTGTCTCATCAAAGCGTTTAGGAAATCCCTATCGATAACGTTGATCAAGCGCATCGACCAGAATTCTTAAAACACTAAATGGGTAATACAACACAAAATCATCTTCTATATGATGATAATATCTCTTAAAATTTTTGAGAATATTCTTTGCTCATTTAAGATAGAAATCAAATTGTACTTATAAATAAATCTTATGAAAAAGATTTGCAAAATTTTAAATTTCTATTTTCATCCATAATTAATAAATACAAGAATGGAATTATTGAGATATTCATAGAATACTCGAATTATAAAATGGATGAAACAAGATGAGCAAACTGAATGACATAATTAGTCATTCATAAGAATCATAACGAGTGCGGAATGTGGTAAGGGGAATACTAACTCCCGCAACTCGAAGCTAATAAAAACCAGTGGCAAGGTCAAACGGGAAAGACCTTAACACTACTCAAAAGTTTGCTTAGGGGATGATCATAAGACAAGCTCAAAGATTCCGGAAAATTCACAACTACCCAATTGAGGGAAATAATTCTTTTCTCAACATGTGGGCTTAAAGAACCAAATGATGCCATTAATTTGGAACTGAAATCACAAAGGAAAAATATGAATCTGCTTAACATATTAAAATGTCGAAGATGGATAGTCCACACGGGACAAAGGATATGGCTTCATAATGATTAAGCCAATCTTTTCACAAAAATTAATTCCGAAGCCTAAGTAGAAATCGACTCGGAAAGAAAAATCACATAAAATAATTTCGACATCAATAAAAAGCAAATTGAGTGTTGCGGATCCACCAATCCGGATTCGCAACCTTCAAAGAAGTCATCAAGCCCAAAATATAAAAAGAAAGAGAATCAACAAGTTCTTTTGATATAAAAATAATGAGATGAACCCATATAAAAAAGAACTCGAATAGGATAATCACAGACAAATAAAATCAAGGATTGAATAAGAAATACCTTGACCAAGAGAAGAGTTACTAGGGGCTTGCAGCTTCCCTTTTTCTCTTGCTTTGAAGTTTGGGACATGTAGATAAGTAATGACCCGAACCTTTGCAATAGAGGCAATAAAGGGGTTTCGGGCACTTAATTACATAATGGTCTGTGGACCCACAATTGAAGCATTGTTTACAACTTGGGGTAGGTGCCTTGGCTACCGAAGTTTCTGGTTTCATCTTCTTCTTGCTCAGAAGTATGGGGCAGATAGAAATATGATGACTTGAATCTTTGCAATAACGACAAAGGAGTGGTTCCGGACACTCCTTTGCATAGTGGTCCTTAGAATTACAAATGTAGCATCCTCTACAAATAGAGTTTGAAGTCTTTGCTACCAAAGTAGGTTGCTTCACCTTCTTATCGGGATAGGGGCTTTTGAACTTAATATGCCTCTTCTTAGAAATCCCGATACCACTATCAATTCCTTTATCAGTCTCTTCATGTCGAAGAGTGATATCCACAAGTTGATTGAAAGGAACTTCAAGTTTCAGAGGTAAAACCATTCCGGGGTTCTTACACAAAGCACATATAAACCTTTGATTCTTAGCAAGATCCAAAAGTTGTTGGGCAGACATGAATACGCCATCCAGAGGAGGACTACTGGATTGACTAGCGCTAGGACTGCCAGAACTTACCTTCTCTTCTTCTTTAAAAAAGAAAGAAAAAGAAGAAAAAGGTTATTCTCAAAATAAATATCAAACAATCTTGATAGATAAAACAAAGAATCATAAAGAAAACAGGATGAATTGGTTCGAAGACTCGAACTAAATCCTGAAGCACGACTCCTAAGGTGGACTTAGGACGATGATCCTTGTTAAGTTATTCTACATTGTTCCGAAGTTTGGCTCTGATACCAAGCTGCGACGCCCCACCTCTATACCCACGCTAACCAAGAACACTATGGAGTAATGTTGTCAACTAGCACGGAGAATAAGGTTGTTGAGGAGCGACCATTCGTGTAATTTCTTTGTGCGAGCACCGATATGTCAGATAGTATAGCGTGCATTTCATTTAAAGAGGAAATCCGACATACCGATACAAACTCAAAGCTATCACACAGTGGCTATATATAATCTTCGGAAATAAACGTAGAAGTAAACATAACACAAATCAATCACAGACATCCATATCACAAAGGCGGAAAAAGATATGAATATATATAACACATGAAAGTGTACATCAGAGTAGTGGTCTGAAAGATCCACGATAATACAAAAGGATAGCTACAAGCTACACAAAAGAATAAGTATACATTACGAAGTCTATATCTCAAATGTATACAACAAAAACTACTAATCTAAGTAGTTAGCCAAAAGTCAGAATAATCCCAGAAGAGAAGTCAAGCAGAAGCAGCTGCAACATCTCGGTCTGACCCGAGTATTATTTCATAAGAAAATAATAAACGGATCAGTCTAGCTATAAATATCAGATAACATGATATAGAATAAGAGATATGGCATAAACGTAAAATAACCATAATGGTATACTACTATAAGTATGTAAATGATAATCAACAAGAGATTAATCAATATCACAAGAATCTTCTCAAAGATCCAAATCCACAAAAAGGTAATGACACCCGAATTCACCAATGCACAAAAATTGATAAAACATATCAATGAAAATCACGAAAATTGGTGAAGCACAAATTCCAGAAATCAACACACAAAATCCAGAAATCACAAGAAAAAGGGAAAGAGGCCTATCACAAGACGGGAGCATGAAAACTCACCAACACGTGTATCACAAGACGGAAAGCTATTCCATGGTTGCTAACCATTTTCACTAGAACGGCCCAAAGACCATGAGTCAAAACTCCACTAAAATGGCCCGAAGACCATGGGGCGCTACCCCACATATGTGAGTAGAAACATCACACAAACAGGGTCTAGTCTCCCTCGCAGACATAGAGACATCGCTCAATCGCTAGTCTAAATCACAAAAATGATCGTCATGATCATCAAGAAGTGTCAATTACACTAAGCTAGTAAATATATGAGTTTAGCTTCATGTTCCATAACCACTAGCTTAACTTAAATATTTACGAACAAACTGCAGATCTTCACTAGGAAATTTTCACAAAAGGTTCAATCGAACAAGTCCAAGAATTAACCGACGAAGTAAACGCAAGCGTTTCATACCACCTGTTTTGCTAAGCCGTTTAATTAGATTTCTCATCCGAGTGAAGTAAAGGCTTGTATATACTAATAGATTGGAAAACGGTTTAGGAAAAAGAGCTTTGTAGTAAAATAGAGTTGAAATCGTTTTGATGAAAGAGTTTTGATATTTACTACTAGTATTGAAACCTTTATATCTTTAGAGTGACAAGTCACAAAACGATTGTTGAAACAAATCGAATCACATAAATTCACATTCGAAGACGTGAGTAAAGTCCAAAGAAATCAACTCCAAAGCCATCAAAGTATAAATACCCATGCGACCTAACAGGGCCGAGCTAAAGTGCAATGGAACGACCTAAAGTAAATTAGGTCGAACGAATAAAGGATAACATACCGAGCGACCTAGGTGAGCGACCTAAGCATGAGGCGCGACCTATAAGGACTGAACGACCTATAGCAGGTGTGAGTTATATAGGTAGAACAACTTAAAGTCTAACGACCTAGAGGCGAACGAGTTAAGGCATTAACGATCTAACAAGGTAGATTTAAGCAGTGGTACGACCTAATAAGGGGAAGCGACCTAACAAGGTTGCATATGCCGAGCGACCTAACCATCTAAGGCCGAACGACCTAACTAATCTCGCGACCTAAGAAAGTGACGAGGCCAAGCGACCTAACCATTTAGGGCCGACAGACTTTAAGGTGGAATGGGGTCAAGCGACCTAACTAGGTGAATGGTCGAGCGACCTAAAGGTGTAAGGCCGAGCTAAAGTAAGGCGCTACCTAATGAGGTGTGACCTAATAAATAGGTAAGGTCGAGCGACCTAAAGGATAACAGGCCGAGCGACATAAGGGCAAGCGACCTAACATAATTAAGTGGTGCGCGACCTAACTTGGTCGAGATAAAGAATGCAAGCAGGTCGAGCGACCTAAGTGAATGCAAACGACCTAAGTCTTGCGGGACCTAGGGGTTTCAAGTACAAAACAGGCGCGAGTTAAATAGGTCGAACGACCTAAGGAGGAACGAGCTAGCCGAGGCCCAACATGGTGCGACCTAAGGGTGCGCGACCTAAAGGTGTTGCGACCTAACGGGGTTAACGACCTAACTCCTCGCGACCTAAAAAACAGCATAGGGTGAACGACCTAACAGCTCGAGTAAGGCCGAGCGACCTAGTGGTGATGGGGTCTAGCGACCTAAATGGTCGAACGACCTAAGGAGCGAACGACCTATGTGTTGAATCGAGCTGCTCCGCACGACCTAGGGGAAAACGACCTATAGCCAGCGTGACTTTTCCATGTCGTGCGACCTAGCGAGGGAGAATGAGCTAACTGCAGCTTTTCGCCAGAAACACTAAAATTTGGGGTTTTTCACCAATTCGATCCAAACCAAATACAATGCACATGCACAAGTGATAGGGAATCATTCCCAACAATCCAAGATAGTTATAGACAAGAATGTGAGTTAAAAATCTCACCTTTTCACGGAAATTGATGGAGATGAAGCTTGAAAGCAAAGTGAGAAGCAACCACAAGCTTGAATCAATGCTTCACTTTGAATTTGGAGTTAGATGTTGAATTTGCAAATGAACTTGAGCTTGGAATTTTAATTTCCCATTCCCTCCACCATTTTTGATGAAGCTTTGTTGTTAGGATTATGAAGAAGGAAGTGATGAAGAGGAGATGGGTTGGAACTGAGTTAGTAATGGTTCAGCCCAAACCAAAGCCCTAAGCAAAAAAATGACAAAATTCCACTAACTCCAAACATATCGAAGTTTATACTCAAAAAGATCGCAAACGTCATTTTGAACTCAATGGGGGTGGTCTCGAGTCCTAATTTGACCGTATGCAAAAAGTAGCTTTTCGGACTAAGATCCGACTAACGATTAAAATATTTAAATAAGATATTCAAATACATAATCGTCGAATATGCGGGTTGTTACAGTCATTGTGATCCAAAAATTTAGTTATACTTTTTATGTTCGAGATTACTTAAGTATATTTGTCATCAAATGTTTGTCAGTAGCATTTAAGAAAAAACTAGTCTGAAAAGAAGAAAAAACTATAATTTATGAACATACGCTTTCACCTTTATGTAACAACAATTCAAAAAATACACCATTAAATAAATCATGCCGTGAACTTCGCATGCATAGCACGGGTTCACACTAGTCACAATAATCATCAAAGAAGACCTCCAAAAATTTCCAACAAGAAGATCTTTTAAGTACATCTAGTAACTTGCCTTCTTTTGTTCTTTTTTTGGTAATAATTGAAGACATCTAAAAGTGGTTTCAAATTACATCCATATGACTCTTTTTATATAAATACTTCTTTCTTGATTTCTTCAATACTTTCATACGAATCTTCTGCCTTATCAACATGAGAAGATTCTTCTTTTTTCTAACATGAATGTGACGACCCGACTTTTCGACCCTCGAAAATCGACATCAATACGTTCACTGTATAGCATACCAAACAATCGAGTGCCGAAAAGATAGATTGTTAGGGGAAAGAAAGAAGGTAGAAGAAAGAAGAAACTAAACAAATACATAATCTCACAACGGACTGAATAATATATAATATCAATAGTTCATTACACAAATGAAACTGTAATATACATATCTCAGAGTACACAAATCAATAATTACCAGCCTGTACAGTTATAACAGCCCGTCTTCACAATTGCTGATAATTTCAACAAACACTGCAGCGGAATAAAACGAGTACGAGAATATGTCTCAGTCTCTAGCTCGTCTCCTGAACTCCAAAGCAATCCATCTAAATATGTAATATGCTCGGTCTGACCCGAGCATTATTATAAAATAATAACACACGAATTAATCTAGTAAACCAGCGTGAGAAAACACACTCAATTTGATTTATTAAGTTTAAAACCTTTTCAAAATAAAAATATCGTAAGACCATGCCGCACATAAACACGGTTTGGTTTTTACCTTATGATAACCAAAAACATTTTTATAGAAAATCTAGTGATATTATAATAATGTCTAAGGATCAAAATAACAATAATCAAGTAGTTGTGATGCTCGTGCTGTGTACATCACAACAATACTAGTATAAAAATCAAAACTCGATAAGGTCGCTACTTGTGTACGATTTCCATGGAGGTGCCCTTAGTACTTCGAGAACGGTTCTCCAGCACAAGGATCAGAGTTATCATTCTGAAGCATCATACCCATCTAGCCGAGGTATTATAGGAAAAACATACCCGGTCTTGCTAAGACCGAGTGCATCACTCCGGCATGCCAAAAATAACCGAAGGTATCCATATTGCTAGAAAAGGAGCCGAGTACACCCTATGGGTTTGCCAACTCTACTGGCTATGCCTCCGATCTCTTGTTCTAGTCATTTTTGCTGGTTAGGCTACGTCCAGCGTTCCAGCTTACGCACCGCTCCAAAAATAGATCACGTAATACCATATGGATTCTCACACCACAATGGCCTTGGAATCGCATACAGATTGCTACATCTCAAATAGATCTTTTAATCTCACATAGATTCCCACACTCTAACGAGTCACGGAACCACATATGGATTTCAACATTCCAAAATATAACGCATCTCCTCCATTTAATCGTATATGGTTTTCGGAGTAAGTCATGGGTTCTGAGTCATCTCTTATGAGTACACTCTCCATTTCCTGGGTGCTCCAAAAAACATTCACCGATCTCCGGAATGCTCAATACATGTTCTTTAGGAAATAATAAGACAATACATAAGAGCGGGGATCACCCCCTAACCGTTTAAGTGGACGGATCTCCTTATCATTTATCCTAGAAGAACAACGAGTTTATACATACAATATAGCACCTCGAAAGGTAAATGTACCATATAATTCTCGTGTTTCTTCTAGATATTTCCAGAGTTAAAATCCCTCGGTGTTAAGTAGGAAATCGTTTTCTACACCCAAAATTAAGAAGGATACATATTTGGGCCATAATTTGATAGTCGGTTATTTAATTATCAATAGAAACAAACATTCAAACATAGATCACATTTTCCACTGAAATCACTAAGCCTCATTTAATTTGAATTTGATAAATTTGAATTCCTCATTTAAAACAGGCATATACTTATTTCACCTAAATAAGTATATTCACAAATCCTTTCTTTCAAAAATACTTGAAAACTATATTATAAAAATAGATAAGGAAGTGCCATTCGGTATCGATCATGGATCGCAGCTCGACGGTTGCGTCTCTATCCTAGAAAAACCAAACTTAACTTAGGCAATCTCTGCCTCCCGATTTCCACCATGCAATCAATCATAGATCGCAGTTTGCACAATGGTTACGTCGCTATCCGAGCGAAAAAATCCCAAATTGTAGGCAATCTCTGTCCCTCGAATTACGCTATGAAAATATACCATTACTTCCCAAAATTTTCATTTGAAAATAAATTTCCAAAATTCATTTGTAACCACAAATCTTTGCATGATACTAACTTCTGAACTATCTAATTTTAAATAACATCATTAAATTACAAATGGCTTTAACAATAACTAACTTTAAAACAAGAATTTACTTTCAAAAATAGATTTTAATAAAGGACTTTGAAAATGATTAAGGAAGAATTTAAAGCAATTGAGATATCGATAATAATATCATTTGGAATCTTTTACAGAATCATTTAATAATATATTATAATAACTTACAAAAACAACTTTTAACATACACTTCAGTAATTAATTTTAAACAATATTTTTCAAATAAAGTAATTGGTATTTAAATAATCATTTATTAATCAATTATATTACCATAAATAAATAATCCAACTTTCAAATCTCGAAATAATTTTGAAGGAAAAACATTTAAGTGAAATAACTAACATTATTATAGAAATCATTTATAAAACATTTGTAAATGATAAATTTTAAACAAAATCTTTGTATATATTTACTAAGAAAACATTTCACTTCAAATTATACAAATCTAAAGTTAAATAAAAAACCTGTAACTTTCCAATGTTATACTGAGGCTCAAAAATCCCAATGGTACTTATCAACTACCATTCAATTCAATTTAACTATCAAAGTTAAATGACAAGCATTTGCATAACAGTCATATATGTAAATCAAATCCACACTTAATAACGATTCGTTAACATATCAATTTTTCAATATAAATCAATTAGCACTTGAACACTGTCCAATTTAATCAAATAGCAGAACAAAAATTGATTATGCTAACCAATTATCATTCTAAAATCAAACTCTTTCATTTATTATCCAACGGTGTTTATTTGGCCAAATATATCACACCAATATATTTCAATTCAGTTTACGTTATAATTTAAACAACATGATATTAAAAAAAATCCATTTATCAATTTCACACATACGTGATTCAATATTGGAAATAAGCTTAAAAATAAACATAAACAGTTTAATAGCAGTTCGAGATGCTATATCGCGATCCTAAATCCGGTTCAACCAATCTAATAGCATTTAAGATGCTATATCGTCATCCTAAATTAATTTCAACAACCACCAATTTCAACAATCCAAACAAGCAGAAATAAATTTTATTTACCATAAAAATATACTGATTAACCAAATGAGTGAGTTTAACTCACCTTGAGATTTCAATTTTGGCCAAACGTTCCAATTTTAAATCAAATCGAATGATATTCAATTTAACCTAAAATTTTAGCTAGCCCCAATCAACTCTAAACCAATTCCATAATGTAGTACTCGTCACCACGATTCCATCGCCGCTTGTTTCATCCAATTTTGACCTCGTATGTGAAAGATATACGTTTTTAAAGATTTGAATAAAATCAATACAAATAAATTTCTTTTTTTTTAAACTTTCAGATCTGGCCATTGGTTTCTTCTGGAAATCAAGGCCGCACATCTCTTCTTCTCTTCATTGCATTCCTCCAGGCCGAGTTAACCCACCGGCCGTCTTAAAACATCGATCGTCGCTCCTCCTCTGGTCATCTCCACATCGATCAGAGACCACCCACTCGAAGCCCTCCACGTCTAGCACCACTGCCTGAAGCTATGTGAAGCTCGGTGCTTCCCCCTTCTCAAAAATCATGATTGAACGGCAGCCCTATGTGGCTTGATTTTGGCCTTCACGCTCCACTAACTTCGATCATCGCCGTATGGATGGAAAGCTCTCGTTGTGCTCTTCGATTTCTTAGTTAGGAGTTTATCACGAAAGCTTATGGATTTGGAGAAAAATCGAGGGAAAGGCTGGCCATTTTCATCCATTGAAGATGATGGAGGCGCGGCAGTATATATTAGGGTTTGGGTGAATATGCGTATATATAGGTGTATAAACATATTATATTAATATTTTACTGTTCACATTTTTTTTCCGGACGAACTCCAAACGAAGCGTGCCGCCTGGCGTTTATAATATTTTACTCCTATTTCGAACACAATGAAATATGTTTCGAGGCCTAATTCGATCGAATGTGGAAGATAGCTTCTCAAGTCGAATTATAATATAAAATTTCCAATATTAATTTCAACGTGTTTCTACTCCGTACGACCAAACGGTAACTCCAAACGCTACGGAATTTGAAATCTGATAATAATACACTATTATGGATCCAATGAAACCAGTTTCGTCGAATTCCGAGACTGTGTCCCGGAAGGCTATTTTATCGTGTCGATTAAATTGAGCGATTTTCAAAATCGACGAAATTTCTTGAAATTCAAATTTTAAAAACTTACCAACTCAATTATAATTCAACTAGAATTTATATCCATATTAGAAACCATTTCGATTCATATTAAATCACAAATTCAATTATTTACACTACCCTAAATATTAAACTTCACTATTAAATATATATATATATATATATATATAATTTCAAATTTTAATTTATCGAACTTTAATCCCATTCAAAAGTCCATCATCATCACTCTAATTCAAATAGATTTTAAATCTACTTTAGAAATCATTTCCATTCACATTTAACTACAGATTCACATATTTACCCAATTTCAAATATTAAATTTACTATTCACCAAATCCATTAAATCGCTATATTTGAAATTCTAAACATTTCACTAATTCAACAAAAATCTCCATATTCAAAATCAATTAATATTTCAAATTCAACATTTAAAAATAAATTAAACGTTCAAAGTCAAATGACCAAAATTCCGGGTCGTTACAATGAATTTCAAATTATGAACCGGAATCTATAGAATCGATCTCTTCGAAATCACAAAATTTTTCAACAGCTGCAGCTTCTTGAAATGTTTTCTTAATTGATTTTTATAAAAAAAATTCAATAAATCTATCGATCTAAACAAATCATATATTTCTTTAATTTTCAACATAAATACAGTATTTATCAAATCAAACTTAAAAAAATTCCGCATTTTGGAAATGCAGTTATTCTAAATTTAAACAAAAATAATAACAAATTAAATTTTAAATGCATTTCAAAAATGCAGTAATAAAAGTATATATATTTTTTGAATTAGATTAAACCGATAACTAAGATATAACTGCGTATTATAAATGCAGTTACTAAATGCATTTTAAACCGATAAAATACAGTTAAAATGAGAGTAATAGTTACTGACTGAAGTTAGTAAACTGCACTTTAAGACTACACTACCTAACCAAAATGTAGTAAAATTTTGTGTGTAACTATTATTAATAACTAAATAAGCCAAATGCAATAACCTTTTCATTAGCAACTATTATTAACAACAATTAATAAGTTTATCACAATAAAAAACTACATAAACCCAAAGTAGTAAAACCATATTGATTAGCATTACGCTATAAAACAGCATAACCCCAATGCAATTACATTGTAATTTAAAATTTAACTAAATTTTGTGAATTTAACTATCAAATTCTAGTTTTCAAAGTATTATAAATACATTTTGTAACTACATATAATAAATGCACTAATAACAATTATCAAAAAGACAATAAAATATTATCAATTAGCTAAAAATAACTATTTTTGACTGCATTTAATAAACCAGTAATTATAAGCATATAATATTTTTAGGATATTGTAAGTAAATGCAGTTACATTAATGTATAAATTTAAAAAAAACAACTGCACAACCTAAATCAGTAACATTTCGAAGACAAAAAACTTTTCAATAGCAAATATTATTAACAACAATTATTTAGTATCGAACTCCAACAAGGTCACCGCCCGATAGTAAAGTGTTAAAAGTACCCAAAATAAGCCATAGTGCATCCAAATGTATAAATGAGATCAACAAGCAGCTCCGCTAGTGAATGAACGCCTCACAACTAGCTCTGACGATCCAGATCCAATATATAAAATATCTCATACCAAGAATCCTGCAGACAGCAACCCTGCAATCCTATAAACAGCAAACCCGCAATCCTACAAATAGTAATCCTACACCATCTTCAGCCTAAACCTATACCTGTAGAGAAACTAAACAAAAATGTAAGAATAATTCAATACACATATATATATATATATAAATAAAATTTATATACATATATATGTATTGATTACAAATTATAAATACAATAACTTATATTATATAGCAGCAACGAACATATAATACATGCAAAACAAATAAAAAGTCAATCTCAATAAGCAAAATACCAATTTTCTTCTAAGTAAAGAGACAGTGGTCATGAAATCAAAAGTCGTATATTTACATAAAAAATGTATTTTTATACTAATATATTTAAACTAACAACATAAAATAATACTAACTCTATGTTCCTATGATCAAAAGTACATAGAATAATCCGTAAAAACATCTTTTGAATTCGAATAAATGCTAATGCTAAATGTGAAGACCCGTCTCCTCGACTCTCGAAAATCAACACTAATACATCCATGGTATTCACGTGCCGTAAATCCAAGTGCCGGAGAGGTAGATTTTCAGGAGTAAAGTAAAGTAAAAGATAGAAACACAAATTATTACATTATGTTAAAATTGATAGATAGTACACACAACCACCCTCACTAGGGTACATCAGAGTTTTTGTATGAACTAACCCAGCCAGGAACAGTTATAATTGCCTGCTCCCAAACTTGCTGGTATTAACTAACTTAGACACAGCAGAAAAATAAATAGATAGATAGACATCCACATCGGGTGCTCTAGCTCCATGCTCCAAAAACATCTTCCAGCATGCTCTTCCCCAAAATACTCCAAACAGAATCCTGACTACTTGGCTGCCCGAAAAAATAGGGCATCTAGAGTTTAAAGGGAAAACAAAATAAACTCAGAGTCAGTCTTGGGACTGGTGTGAGAACTCAAAATACGTTGTTTGAAAACAAAAAGGTATCTCATAAAACCACGCCGCATATAAACACGGAACGGGTTTTTTCCTTATGATAACCAAAACATTCTTACGTAATAATGCTTGATATTATTTTTAATGACATATCTTTGAAAACATTTGCAAGTAAATTTATCAATCTAAGCCGAAATTGTTACCATTATTAAATTCCAGCATACTAGGCTCTACAAACAAAATGGCAGGCGCTTATTAGAGAATGGAATTCCATATAAATGACCAGGTGAAGGGACTACCATCCGGCAGTACATCTCTAGAGGAATGTACCGAGGTCAACAGAACATCCGCATCTCTACCAACACATGAACGGCCTACCTTTCTCACTAGATAGCACCGAATATGTCATCACCCCGATCGTTACCGACCTATCCGAGACATCTCTTAGCACACACCACAATAATTTAAACCCGAACGTCATAGCGGTAGAAATATATCTAGAAGGGGATGATCATACCCTAATGGTTGCGAACCACATAGCCTTACCGCATCTACCCTGTTTCGGCCATTTCCGAGTGTGAGGCTTGAGGTAACGATTACCTTTCACATAACACATCATCTTTCTTTGAATGCCACACCGCCATTCCATGGTCACACAACTGATCTCTACAAACGTGTAACTTTTGAGCTCATACGTCCCAAGAAAGGGTGTTAAGCTAAGAGAAGTTGCCTTCTCCACCACCAAGCAGATAATACGTTTATAGAGATCACTTATGTAACTAGAAATGCAACGTCGGACATTCGTCCATACGAGTTCGTTCTGGGACTAAAGGAAACCAAAGGCACTCTCCTACCACATCCTGTCGAGAATTTACCCTAGAATTAGTAGCGAGAAGTCCTTGCATAGAAGATCTTAAATGAAGAACTACTGCCACATAATATGATATGGGAAATTTCCCCCGAGGTTCGATGACAAGTAGCCCTACATTCCATCTTCCACAATTATCTTCATGTCTTCACTTCGAATACGTAAATTGGTTCGAAGTGGTTTTTGAACATGAATTATCCAAATCTGACTTCGGTTCCTTCGAACCAATCATCGATAAAAGGGGTCAAGTGAATAGGAAATCACTCTTTAATTAATTAAGTTCTTTTATCAAAATCTCTTTTGGAGATATACGTTTCTAAAACATTCTTTCTGGTATATACGAAAATATTAAACCTCCCTATAAAATCCTTTGATAACTTTTAAACCCCTTTTTACTAAGAATAAATTCGAAATCGTTTCATTTTTCATTTAGGAAGATATTTATCCAAGTAAGCCAAATTCAATATCTCCTTTGTCGGGCTAGTCCGGATAGCCAGGGAGAGCAGGAAACTGGTTTTCCAAACTCAAGCCTAGACGCTATCTCTTTGACACCCATAAGGTGGTCAAGTTATTTGATTGACTCTAAATCTTTAATCATTCCAAAAATCCTTCAAACCATCTTTAAAACACTTTATTAATCATTTAGAACCATTTATAAAATAACTGGAAAAGAATTGTTAAGTTTAATACTATATTTCAAAAGTTATAGAAAAGTGTTGCGAAAAAGTGTTGCAGAAAGTGTTTTTAAGCTATATTGATCAAAACCACTTTTTATTATTTAAAAATTTATTTTTATAACTCAAATAACTTTTAAAACATTTATAAGATTTATTCCATATTTTTAAACAAATTTAAAACATCATTTCCAAAGAAATCCATTTTTGGATTCCGAACTGCAAAACCGTGATTTTTCCAAAACTTGTTTTACTCATATTTCAAAATCTACTTATCGAAATCTTGATTTTATTTCTTCATTGGAAAACTATGGATATAATATTCGGAAAATTCTTATCTCGAAGAATTCCGAGCTATATTCCAACTTTTACACCTGTTTGACTTTTATGGCGCGAAATCGCGAACTCCCTTTACATGACGCGCTTATTTTTAATTAAGTTTTCCATTTTTTTTAAACTTCACCAAAACGCTTTCTAATGCTTATAAAACATTTCATACTCATTTTAAACCATTTTTAAAGAGGTTTAACATTCCATACACACCATTTTATTAATTCAAGGAAAGTGATTTCCTTTATGCTTATCGACGTGTACTTCCGTGACTTACATATATATTCAATATTCATATGAAAACATCCAAACTTGATGATCAAAGCATATTAAAGATCCATTTGCAAACATCATATCATCATCCAACATATAATATAATAGTTTAGGAGTTCTCACCTTGAGTTTTAAACGATTAATTAAAAATTCGCTATAGCTCCGCTACTCGGTTTCCGAAGCTCACTATTCTTCGGATTTTAGCTCCTAGATGCCTCGACCAAAACTTAAGATGGCTTGGGGCGCATGGCCTAGGGTGGAGCAAGGGGTGCTTAGCCTAATTATAAGGTGGGGTGGAGGTTGTGAAGAACAAGGAGAAAATGTGGAGTTTTGGGATTGTTTTGAGGTGTTTTAGTATATATAACTATATATTATAATTTAAATTATTTTTGAAATAAATTTTGCCACTATTTCTCTTAGGGTAGAAGCCATTAAAGAGGAAGACAAAGCTTAGAAATATGAAGAAGAAGATGAATGAAAATGAAGAGAAGAGGTATAGGGTATTTATAGGAAAAGAAGAGAGTAAAAATATCTATGCACACATCATCTTTTGCATCACCATCACATGCACCTTCATGATCACCACCTCCCCACTTATGCATGGCAAAGGCCTCCCCCTCCCATGTGCCCATCACTTTCATCATCTCATGTATGAATATGTTGACTTATGTATGCTTAAGGAGTAAGAAAGCTCAAAATATCTTATATATTTTATATTATATTTTTATACTTAATTATATCTATATATGTATGTTTATATGCATGTTCTCATGTATGCACATGTACATGTGTATGTGTATGTGTATGTTACATATTCCTACAACGTTGCACAACTTCCACACGTTATATCGTTACAAATCCCGATTTCGATTTTCGATCATATTTTCTCTTTTAAATTAATATGCATATATTTGTAAATAAATTTTCTCATCATTCTTAACTAATAAAAACGATCATATTCTATTTATAAAACCATACAAATTAATAAAAATAATTATTTACAAAATTATTGTTATATTGATAAAGCTAAACGAACATTTATTTAAAGTGATATATCTACTGGTCGTTACACTAAAGTTATTATTATTGAAAATATTTATTTTTCGTTTAAATAAATCAATGTTTATTCTAACCTTATTAAGATAATTTTTGAAATGATTATTATTTGTCAATTTGTATTTTTAATTTGAGATCCAATTAAAACAAAATAGAGCGTTTATCATTATCAAATTATTAATATGATTTTATTATCTTTAAATAATCTCTGATTTCTTTCAAACTAAATAAACCAACAAATTATAGTAAATAGAGTGTCAAGTAAAAATATATATTCACTTTTTACTTTAAATCTTAAATTATTCCAATAAAAATGACAATCAGTTACCTTAGTTGTAAAATTAAAGTTAAAATTTTTAAGAGTATTATTAAGAATGTCATAAGTATCCTTACATTTGTAATATATATGTTTAATAATTTCTAAATGCAAGTTACAAAATGTAAATTATTATCAATTGACAGATTCTTTCTTTTTAAAAGTTCAATGGTATTTAGCTTCCATGAATGATCAACCATATATGAATCTTAGCTTTAGGTGGTGCATTTGCTTTCTAAATAAGATTAAAAGTGTTATTAATAACGCCCGAATAATTGAGAAATTTATATAATGAGCTCGAAGTGAATTACTTGCTTTT
The DNA here is from genome assembly GCA_030737815.1 of Allium fistulosum. NCBI lineage: Eukaryota > Viridiplantae > Streptophyta > Magnoliopsida > Asparagales > Amaryllidaceae > Allium > Allium fistulosum. The sequence continues at coordinate 859,381,170 of CM060903.1, forward strand.
ATCCCAATCCCAATCAATAATATCATTATCATTATCAATATTATATAAATTCAATTTTGCATATAATAAAGCATATTGTCTAAGAGTTGTACCTTCTAAGATTCTATTAAAACTAATGTTCCACGGAGGATCATAATCCGGTGAAAAAATATCTTTAATTAAAGCATTTTTAAAGTTACAAATTTCAAACAGCTCTTTAAATTCCACTCTAAGTGGAATGGCAAATAACCAACGATCATGCTAGAAGGTTGTATTATTTCCAGAATGTACAATTGTTTTAATACCAAGATTAAAAATATCATGACATTTTAAAATTGATTTCCAAAAATTAGAAAAATTATTATTAACATTAGGAGTAATTTGATATAAATTATAACTACCATTATAATAAGGTTTAGAGACAATTTCTTTCCAAGCAGAATTATTATTTATATCCTTAAATTTCCACAACCATTTCCCCAGTAAAGACATATTCATGTTACGTAAATTAATAACACTCAATCCACCCTCTTTTGATTTACAAATAGTGTCCCAATTAACTAAACATTTTAAACTACTGTTTGGATTATCACCACTCCATAAAAAATCCTTTCTTATTTTATCAATTACCCACTCTGGAAATAGGTGCATAGACATCCAATAAATTTAAAGTGCAGATAAAACTGAATTGATTAGAACTATTATACCCGCCCTCGATAAAAACCTACCATTCCATTTTGAAATTCTATTTTTAATCTTATCTATTATAATTAGCCAGTCATCATGTTTAAGTTTAGTTGGCCTAATAAAAAAACCAAGATATTCAACAGGGAAGTTCATGGTTTTACAATTTAACGTATTAACTACTAACCCCTTAACCAGTGACGAAACCAGCTGTTGGGTGGGGTAGGCAGCTGCCCCGGCCAAGAAAATGTAAAGAACTAGAAAAAAAAGAGGTCAGAGAGAAAATAAAAGAGAAACTAGCCATCGTCACTGCTTTGGAAAACTAAAACACATGAATCCTTACCATCTGCTTGCAAAATCCTAATCTAGTGCTTGGGAGACACTATCAAATACTTGCAAAACCTGTTCAACTACTAGGGAATCACTATTCTTGTGGAACTTGTATGTATTACTTGTTCCTAATTTGTAAACCTATATTTTGAAAACGCTGTAAAGCAAGTCATCTTCTTTCTTACTCTCTTTTTATTTCTTTTTTTGAAAAACACCCTTTTGCTTTTGTCTGAATATTGGATTTAAAAGCAGAGATACGTGATTTGGATAATTTTGATATTAATTTGAAAAGGAAGTATTTTGATGGATCCTTTGATGACCTATATAATTCCCCCTACCACGAGCTAAAATCATGGTTTCATTGCTGCCCTTAACATTATCAATGTCATTTAACACTAAAACCAAACTTTTATCAAAGTTAATTTTGAGTCCCGAAAGTAGTTCAAAACCGTATAAAATAAATTTAAGTGCAATAATACGTTTAGATAAATGTGAAGTAGATAACATGGTGGCATCTGTAAATTGTAGAACGGAAATACCATTACGTGTAATATCACTACCTACACTGTAACAACCCGCATATTTATCGATTTTATATTTAAATATTTATTTAAATATTTCATCGTTAGTCGGATTTTAGTCCGAAAAGCTACTTTTTGCAAACAGTCGAATTGGGACTCGAGACCACTTCCATTGAGTTCAAAATGTCGTTGCGACCTTTTTGAGTATAAGCTTCGATATGTTTGGAGTTAGTAGAATTTTGCTACTTTTTCACTTTGGACTTTGGGTTTGGTTCAGCCCATTTGCCCAATTCTGGTTTCATTAACTCAAGCTCCACTCCCTCTCCTCTTCATTACTTCACTTTCATTTCCTAACACTTAAGCTTCATCAAAAATGGAGAGTGGAATGGGAAATTAAAACTCCAAGCCCTAGTTCATTTGCAAATCCTTCTTCTTGCTCCAAATTCAAAGAGAAGCTCTTGGTAAGCATCCTCTTCATCTTCTCCAAATCATTCTCCTTTCAATTTCAGAAATTTCCTAAACCTAATTTAGGAAATGTTTCTCTTCTAAGCTTAGATTCAAGCTTGTTGAGTTGGAATTGAAGAGTAATTGTCCTTGCCTTGCTTTATAGCTTCTTCTTCATTGATTTTGTGAAAAGGTGAAATGAACCTCCTATTTCTACTCTAATTTCATAAGGAATTTTTTTTTTTTTTTAGGTAAAGAGGATATATAAATATATAGATATATCATCCATTGCAAATATAATTCTCAGGGTCAATATCATTCTCCAATAAACCAAAATATATCCAGGATCACAATAATCAACCAATATAAATATATCAGTACATTCACAAAGGAAAGCACATACATGTGAGGATGTATATGCCTCTCTTGTTTGAATCAGAGTTCTGGAAAACAAGAGGATGTTGGATTGCTAATTTCTTTTTTTTTTTTTGACTAAACAATCCACTGGAAACATACACATTAGTCTGTTTATACTAACTAAGAAGTGATCTAGTAATAATCAATAGTAAACAAGCTTTTAATATAGATGTTTGTGTTAAGTTCTGAATAGTGACAAATTCAGTATAAAAGAAAGTGGATCCTAAGGGAACACAAGCAACATCTAGGCGTAATGGAAACGCGCCTAACTTATACATGAAAGGTCACGAGTTCGAGTGCTATGCTGGTCGGTTCAAACACAATTTTTGGTTTTTCTTTTTTTTTCTCCTGTACAGTTTGCAATCTATTATCTACCTATATCTGCACATATATATATATATTTTATTTTTGCCTATATTCCATCATACAAAACAATAATTCTTGCTTAATTATTTTTGAAACCCATTTCTACAACCTGGAAGGCTTCAGGATTGATATGAGTTAAGGGTCTGGTTCTTGGGTTTTGAGGATGATAGAAGTGTTTATCATTATTCAGGTTTGTATTTCTTCTTATAAGATCTGTCTGGCATTTTAAAATGCATTTGGTTAAAATCTGAGTGAAACTCAGATTCCTATTACAAGTGCAAAGAAAAAGATGTGGTAATGTTTGCACTAAACATATTTATGTGCATATATATCTGCAACTATTTGAATCTGGCTTCCATCTACCTTGTTACAGATCCTTTCTTTAATTAAAAATAGGACAGGAAACATTTGTATGGAACAAGTTTAATTATGGAAACCTTGCAGCCATATAAAACATTTAACCTATGCCTATTTTTTTTGCATACATATGCTATATTAGAAAATAAAACCATTTAAATTTTCTGAGAATCAACTCTCCAGATTTTCCAAAACTTAAATCCTTTCCAAAGATTCATGATTGACTAATGCATTTTAAAAAAAAGTAATCATTCAATTTTAACATGGTGTTCTTGCTAAATCCACTTACAAGATTTCGATTAACTTTTAAACATATCAGAAATTTAACTAGGTTCATAGATTCCAGATACAAGTCAAATTCTTAACAAAATACTTAACAAAATATCCCTCCAATATTCAACACTTAGTACAAGTAGCAATTTAAGTTATCAATACATGCAGATTTCAACATTTAGGCTCTTATCTAACTAAGTTTAGCATGCTATATCTTCTTCTCAAGGCCTTGCTCCTACTCCTATTTAGTTGCTGCAATCCCTGAAAAAGCATTTGAAACTGCCTCATTTTAAATGAGACACCCCAGATGCCATTAGCACACTAGGGTCAGACACATGTCTGGTATGAGAAAATTCACAAAAGCAATTTGTTAATTGGGTTAAAATCAAGTTAAGTACAAATACATAAGGTTCTGTCCTTTGGAATCAGGTAAATACTTGTGTGCATGCTCTGTGTCATTGTGCATGTGCACACTTTAACTTTCTTTCCAGAGACTACACATATGAATATGGCACATACATTCAAGCATACAACTCAATCATAGACAAACAATCATTCATACCAAACAGGAAAATAACTAATATGAGTTAAATCACTTATTCAATTCTCATATTTCAAATCTGGGAAAAACTCTAGTTTTCTCATCTGCTCAAGTATTATTTCCTTGGTATATTTATCTATCCTTGGTCTCATCTGCAATATTTATGAATCAATGGACACACTGTAATGAACTAATTCACTCCATTACACAAAGATCTCAGGACTTAAACAAGCCATGTGTCAACTTATGTTACTCAAGCACACAAGTCATTCCTGCAGTGTTCTTGACCCCAATTTCCTAATCAGGTTTTAGTTAATAATAACCCCTTTTGATCGTTCATGACAAAACCATTCAGTGATCCATTAACTGAAAACATCTATATCATGGTATCTCATATTATTCATGACCATACAGAAACAACAAGCAAACAACCATTGGTGACTACAAAATAAGGTTCTGTATATATATATAGATATTCATCCTGGTATATTTTTCTTTAAAGGAGTTTAGGAAGCTAACATTGGTTTATGGCTTCTGGGGGAGTTTTTCTTTTTGCAACCATTTGTGCTTGAGTTAAACTCAGAATAATCTGGTTTCACTGAATCACAAAATTTTGTTTGCTATGCATTTTATTGAATCAGGAGCATCAGCACATAGGCAACCCTATTGCACCCCTAATTCCTTTCTATTTCAAGCCTCAGCACTTATACATGAGTATATTGCAGCTCAACATTATTTACATCTTTCTGGGTTGAGCCAAAACCAATACTACTTACCTATTCTCAACATTTTATTTTCTGGGTATTTGTTTATATCCCTAAACATTAACATATCAGAGATCTGAGTGTATAAACCAGATATGTATACCAACAACACATGAAACTTTGTTATAATAAAGCAAGTAATCAATCAAAGAAAATCAAAACATTTTCAGATTTAAATTCACAGATAAACATTCATATATGAAAATACTCTTTTAAGAAAATACTTTTAACTGGCTGCCTACATTAGGACTTATTGCCTTAGATTTTTGAGTGAGTTTTCTCACCTAGCTCTCTCCTTTGTTTCCTTAATTAATTGATGAACTCCTGCTCTTATCCTCAAGCTCTCTTTCTTCCCTTGTCTTATGATTTCTGTGGTATTGTTTTTCTTCTTTTTTTTTTCAAAATTCTTTTCTGAGGAGAAGAGGAGGCTGCTGCATATACATGTATATATACAGAGTCTTTCTTAGGGTTTTGGGTATTGGCTAAAGCCATTTTTGCCCACCAGAAAATCATGTTATCTGAATTTTAAACCCAAAGTTTTACCCCTTCCCGGCTTAATTTGGGTGAAGAGAAAAGTGGTTACACATTTTTTTCAGAAATTTGCTTTTCAAAAAATACTTTTCCCCCTTGTCTACAATCATGCTAAAAATGTGACTTGGTTTTGTTATTTATTAAATACTCTTTTCTATTTTTAGCTTTCATGCAAATGGTATGTACTTCCTTCATTTATTTATAAGAGAATTATTCCTTTTTATATCTCCATTCTTTTCATTTCTGCTTATATTAAAATGTGTCTGTATATTTTATTTCACCAGTTTAAACTCTAGTATTTTATTAACACATATATATTTGTATATAAGTCTTTCTGAAATAATTAGTATACCCTCCTATATATCCCTACATCATTCTATACTGACACACACACATATGCACATGTACACTCAAATTATTCAGTAGCACTCATATATACATTTACTTATGCATACTACTTTTAAGAATTTAATCTACATATATATATATATATATATATATTTCCATACACATCAATATGTATGTATTCTTGGAGTTCAGGGTTTTAGCTTATATTCATGTGCATTTCCTGTGCACTCATGTACACACACTGACACACTATCAAGCTATATCAATTCCTCCTTTAAAATTTATTTAAAAATTATTTTAAATTCATTTATATTTTTCAGGATAAATTCCTAAAATCTTGGGTCATTACATACACCCCTCCTTTTAGAAATTGTGTCCCACAATTTTCCTAAGCTTAAAATAAATTTTAAACTTAATTCAGAGAACAAGTATATTCTCTACTGAATAGATTCTTAGTTCTATACTAACTAAAAATATATTCATCCAAAATAAAGAAAACAATTAAAGATCAGAATTACCTTAATCTGAAAATAGCTTAGGATAATTCATCCTAACTTTGTCTTCTAATTCCCATGTGCAATCACTAGGATCTAGACTCCACTGTACCTTCACAAGTTTCAGGGATTTATTCCTCAACTTCTTCACATCTTTTGCCAAAATTCCCACTGGATCCTTTTCATAAATCAAATTAGGATTTATCTGCACTTGGGTTGGAGTTTCAAGAATTTCTGCCTTGTCATGGACCCACCTTCTCAATTGTGATACATGAAAAACATCATGTATGCCTTGCATGTTTTCTGGTAATTCCAACTTATATGCCAAGGGACCAATTCTCTCCAGAATTTTGTATGGTCCAATATATCTTGGGGTTAATTTGCCTTGTCTTCCAAACCTCAACACATTTTTCATGGGTGAGATTTTGATGAAAACAAAATTTCCCACTTCATATTCTACCTGCCTCCTTCTCATGTCTGCAAATTTCTTTTGCCTATCTTGAGCTGCTGTCATTCTTCTTCTTATCAACTCAATTTTCTCCTTGGTTTCTTGTATGTACTCAAGTCCTAAGATAGACCTTTCTCCTGCTTCTACCCAGCAAACAGGTGACAAGCAGGGTTTACCATATAAGGCTTCAAATGGAGCCATTCCTATGGTGCTTTGGTAGCTGTTGTTGTATGTAAATTCAACTAGATGAAGATAATCTTCCCAGTTGCCCCCAAAATCCAGTATACATGCCCTTAACATGTCCTCCAAAACTTTGTTTACCACCTCAGTCTGCCCATCTGATTGAGGATGGTAGGCAGTACTTAAACATAGTTCACTTCCCATTGCTTCTTGAAAGCTTCTCCAGAATTTTGAAGTGAAGATGGTATCCCTATCACTCACAATGGTTTTGGGAATGCCATGTAACCTTACCACTTCTTTTATAAAAATTTGAGCTAGTTTTGGTGCAGTTCTTTCTGACTTGACTGGGATGAAGTGTGCTACTTTGGTTAGCCTATCCACTATCACCCATATGCTTGTATTACCTCTCTTAGATCTAGGCAGTCCATCTATGAAGTCCATAGATATGTCTTCCCACTTCCACTGTGGTACACTAAGAGGTTGCATCAACCCTGATGGTCTTTGAGTTTCAGCCTTGACTTGTTGGCAAGTCATACATTTGGCGATGTACTTGGCTATATCAGATTTCATCCCCTTCCACCAGAAGTCTCTTTTCAAATTTTGATACATTTTTGTGTTACCTGGGTGTATGGAGTATTTACTTCTGTGATATTCATTCAATATCTCCCTCTTCAATTCTATGTCCTCTGGTACACACATCCTATTCTGGTATCTCACATAACCATCTTTATCAATGTGGTGATTCAATACTTCCTCCCCTCTTGAGAGGAGCATTCTCTTCTCTAATAAGTGAGCATCTTGTTCTTGCATTTTTCCTACCTTCAGAATTAAATCTGGTTGAAGTGTCATTAAGCTTAACTTCCCTTTATCTTCTTGTGCACCATGCATCTTCTCATTAATGTGCACACAACCATTCTCCCCAATCTCTAACTCAGTTAGCAAAAATAAATTTTTAAATTCTTCTATCATCATCATAGCCAATTTAGCATGCTGTCTACTTAGAGCATCTGCAACTTTGTTTGCTTTCCCTGGTGTATAAAGTATGTCAAAGTCATAGGCAGCTAAGAACTCCACCCATCTATGTTGCCTCATGTTCAAATCTTTTTGTGAAAACAAATATTTTAGAGACTTGTGGTCAGTGTAAAGTTCAAACTTAGTGCCTAACAAATAATGTCTCCAAAGTTTTAAAGCATATATCACAGCTGCTAATTCGAGATCATGTGTGGCATACCTTACTTCATGGGGTTTAAGTTGTCTGGATGCATATGCAATGACTTGGCCTTGTTGCATCAACACTGCACCCAAGCCAAATCCACTAGCATCAGTGTATACCACTAATTCTTCATTTCCATGTGGTACCTTTAGAATTGGAGCATTCACCAATGCCTCCTTCAATTGTTCAAAAGACTTTTCACATTTTTCTGACCAAACAAAAGCTTGGTTCTTCCTGGTTAGGTTAGTGAGTGGTGTAGAAATTTTTGAAAAATCTTTTATAAACCTTCTATAATACCCTGCCATCCCCATAAATGACCTTACTTCACTCACAGTGCTTGGCCTCTTCCATGCTTGAATAGCCACTACTTTATTGGGGTTCACAGAAATTCCTTTGGCAGATATAACATGGCCAAGAAAATGTACTTCTTCCTTCCAAAACACACATTTTGAAAATTTTGCCTTTAAATCTTTTTCCCTTAGCCTAGACAAAACCAGGTGCAAATGATGCTTATGTTCCTCCACTGTCTTGGAATAAATCAAAATGTCATCTATGAAAATAAGCACAAACTTGTCTAAACAATCTCTAAAGGTCCTGTTCATTAAATCTACAAAGTAAGATGGTGCATTGGTCAAGCCAAATGGCATGACCAAAAATTCATACAACCCATACCTAGTGTTAAAGGCAGTGTACTTGATGCTTGATTCTTCCACCTTCATTTGATGAAAACCAGATGCTAAGTCTAGTCTAGAAAATACTTTTGCCCCTGCTAATTGATCAAAAAGATCATCTATTCTTGGCAATGGGTATTTATTTTTAATAGTTACTTTGTTTAATTCTCTATAATCTATGCAGAGTCTTAAGGAGCCATCTTGCTTCTTAACAAATACCACTGGTGCTCCCCAGCAAGAATTACTTGGTCTTATAAAACCCTTTTCTTCCAATTCTTCTAACTGTTTCTTTAATTCTTTTAGTTCATTTGGCCCCATTCTAGTTGGCTTTTTAATCACTGGGCTTGCTCCTGGAACTAGATTGATCTGGAATTCTACTGGTCTATGGTGTGGAATACCCTTGACCTCACCAAACACATCCAAATATTCATTGACTATGGGAATTTCTTCAATGGTTAGTTCACTGAAATCTTTCTCTGAGTCAACTAAATGATATAGTTTTCCTTCCTTAGCTACCTCACATAAAACTGTGATTCTCTGGCCTCTAGAATTCTGCAATGATATGGTGGATGAGTCTAAATTAATTATGGCTTTAAATTGCCTTAACCAGTCTACCCCCAATATAACACCTATATTTGGGTAATTCAAAACATATAAATTGGAAATAAAAATATTTCCCCCTATGTTTAACTCCACATCCACACAAATCATATTTAAAACACTAGAACTCCCCAATGGACTGTGTATATGCAATGGGGTTTCAACCAATATGCAATTCAGTTTTAGCATTTTAACCAATTCACAAGAAATTAAAGAGTGAGTTGCCCCAGTATCATATACTACTGTTATGGGTATGGTACAAATAAGTAATGTACCTTCCACTTGGCTATGGTTTACAGTGTTACTTTCCACTGTGGCTTTGCCTTTCCCTTCCAAATTTGCCAATTTGCCTTGCTGTTTATACTCAGGACAATTCCTCTTCATATGCCCCTTTTTCCCACATAGATAGCATTTGAAAGCTCCTCCTTTCAATTCTGGACATTTTGGTTTGATATGCCCTTCCTTTCCACACTGATGGCACACAATTTTCTTCTTGTCTTCCTTAGCTTTGACATCTCCAGTGCTTTTGTTACTAGCCTCTTCTTTCTTCTTATCATAAGGGTGATACCTCCCCTTACCTTTCTTGTTATTATTGCTCTTAAAATTTCTGAACTTCTCCCTTTCCTTGTCATGCTGCTCCAACCTCAAAGCTAAGTCTATCACATGATCAAAAGTCTTGTCTGCATAGGGTAACATGGCTCTGCTAAGTCCTGGGTTCAGACCTTTTATGTACCTATCATTTTTAGATGCCTCATCTGCCACAAGCATTGCTCCATATGTGGAAAGCCCCTCAAACTTTTGAGTATATTCTGTGACAGTCATGGTTCCTTGTCTAAGTCTAATGAATTCTTCTAGCAAGGTAGTCTTTGCTGATGCTGGTACAAACCTTGCCTCCAACATCTCTTTGAATTGATTCCAAGTGATTTCATTCTCATTCCTTCCTGCAATGATTACTTCCCACCAGCCTAAAGCTACTCCTTTCAGCTGTCTTGAAGCCACTTGCCTCTTTCTTTGATCATCAAGTTGCATGTCATTGAAAATTCTTTCCAATGTTCTCAACCATGTTTGAATTTCCATGATACTCTCTGTCCCTTCAAAGCTTTTGCCTCCTAAATGAGTATATGTTTTAAGTAACTTTGAGAGTTCTTCATAGGGATTTTCTTGCCTTTGTCCTGCCCCATCCCTAAATGCTCTCACCAAGTCTTGCAGATTGACCATTGGTGGTGCATGGGAAGATCCTGCTCCCTGATTGGGTGGTCTCCCTACCATAGTTTGCTAATAATAATTTACATAGCTGGTTAGTTTGATATTTAGTTCCTTTTAATTTTATTTCTATCTAAGAACTTGATCCTTACTTCTACTATGTTGAATAACATAGCTCTGATACCAACTGAAATGACCCTCCTATTTCTACTCTAATTTCATAAGGAATTTTTTTTTTTTAGGTAAAGAGGATATATAAATATATAGATATATCATCCATTGCAAATATAATTCTCAGGGTCAATATCATTCTCCAATAAACCAAAATATATCCAGGATCACAATAATCAACCAATATAAATATATCAGTACATTCACAAAGGAAAGCACATACATGTGAGGATGTATATGCCTCTCTTGTTTGAATCAGAGTTCTGGAAAACAAGAGGATGTTGGATTGCTAATTTCTTTTTTTTTTTTGACTAAACAATCCACTGGAAACATACACATTAGTCTGTTTATACTAACTAAGAAGTGATCTAGTAATAATCAATAGTAAACAAGCTTTTAATATAGATGTTTGTGTTAAGTTCTGAATAGTGACAAATTCAGTATAAAAGAAAGTGGATCCTAAGGGAACACAAGCAACATCTAGGCGTAATGGAAACGCGCCTAACTTATACATGAAAGGTCACGAGTTCGAGTGCTATGCTGGTCGGTTCAAAAACAATTTTTGGTTTTTCTTTTTTTTTCTCCTGTACAGTTTGCAATCTATTATCTACCTATATCTGCACATATATATATATATTTTATTTTTGCCTATATTCCATCATACAAAACAATAATTCTTGCTTAATTATTTTTGAAACCCATTTCTACAACCTGGAAGGCTTCAGGATTGATATGAGTTAAGGGTCTGGTTCTTGGGTTTTGAGGATGATAGAAGTGTTTATCATTATTCAGGTTTGTATTTCTTCTTATAAGATCTGTCTGGCATTTTAAAATGCATTTGGTTAAAATCTGAGTGAAACTCAGATTCCTATTACAAGTGCAAAGAAAAAGATGTGGTAATGTTTGCACTAAACATATTTATGTGCATATATATCTGCAACTATTTGAATCTGGCTTCCATCTACCTTGTTACAGATCCTTTCTTTAATTAAAAATAGGACAGGAAACATTTGTATGGAACAAGTTTAATTATGGAAACCTTGCAGCCATATAAAACATTTAACCTATGCCTATTTTTTTTGCATACATATGCTATATTAGAAAATAAAACCATTTAAATTTTCTGAGAATCAACTCTCCAGATTTTCCAAAACTTAAATCCTTTCCAAAGATTCATGATTGACTAATGCATTTTAAAAAAAAGTAATCATTCAATTTTAACATGGTGTTCTTGCTAAATCCACTTACAAGATTTCGATTAACTTTTAAACATATCAGAAATTTAACTAGGTTCATAGATTCCAGATACAAGTCAAATTCTTAACAAAATACTTAACAAAATATCCCTCCAATATTCAACACTTAGTACAAGTAGCAATTTAAGTTATCAATACATGCAGATTTCAACATTTAGGCTCTTATCTAACTAAGTTTAGCATGCTATATCTTCTTCTCAAGGCCTTGCTCCTACTCCTATTTAGTTGCTGCAATCCCTGAAAAAGCATTTGAAACTGCCTCATTTTAAATGAGACACCCCAGATGCCATTAGCACACTAGGGTCAGACACATGTCTGGTATGAGAAAATTCACAAAAGCAATTTGTTAATTGGGTTAAAATCAAGTTAAGTACAAATACATAAGGTTCTGTCCTTTGGAATCAGGTAAATACTTGTGTGCATGCTCTGTGTCATTGTGCATGTGCACACTTTAACTTTCTTTCCAGAGACTACACATATGAATATGGCACATACATTCAAGCATACAACTCAATCATAGACAAACAATCATTCATACCAAACAGGAAAATAACTAATATGAGTTAAATCACTTATTCAATTCTCATATTTCAAATCTGGGAAAAACTCTAGTTTTCTCATCTGCTCAAGTATTATTTCCTTGGTATATTTATCTATCCTTGGTCTCATCTGCAATATTTATGAATCAATGGACACACTGTAATGAACTAATTCACTCCATTACACAAAGATCTCAGGACTTAAACAAGCCATGTGTCAACTTATGTTACTCAAGCACACAAGTCATTCCTGCAGTGTTCTTGACCCCAATTTCCTAATCAGGTTTTAGTTAATAATAACCCCTTTTGATCGTTCATGACAAAACCATTCAGTGATCCATTAACTGAAAACATCTATATCATGGTATCTCATATTATTCATGACCATACAGAAACAACAAGCAAACAACCATTGGTGACTACAAAATAAGGTTCTGTATATATATATATAGATATTCATCCTGGTATATTTTTCTTTAAAGGAGTTTAGGCAGCTAACATTGGTTTATGGCTTCTGGGGGAGTTTTTCTTTTTGCAACCATTTGTGCTTGAGTTAAACTCAGAATAATCTGGTTTCACTGAATCACAAAATTTTGTTTGCTATGCATTTTATTGAATCAGGAGCATCAGCACATAGGCAACCCTATTGCACCCCTAATTCCTTTCTATTTCAAGCCTCAGCACTTATACATGAGTATATTGCAGCTCAACATTATTTACATCTTTCTGGGTTGAGCCAAAACCAATACTACTTGCCTATTCTCAACATTTTATTTTCTGGGTATTTGTTTATATCCCTAAACATTAACATATCAGAGATCTGAGTGTATAAACCAGATATGTATACCAACAACACATGAAACTTTGTTATAATAAAGCAAGTAATCAATCAAAGAAAATCAAAACATTTTCAGATTTAAATTCACAGATAAACATTCATATATGAAAATACTCTTTTAAGAAAATACTTTTAACTGGCTGCCTACATTAGGACTTATTGCCTTAGATTTTTGAGTGAGTTTTCTCACCTAGCTCTCTCCTTTGTTTCCTTAATTAATTGATGAACTCCTGCTCTTATCCTCAAGCTCTCTTTCTTCCCTTGTCTTATGATTTCTGTGGTATTGTTTTTCTTCTTTTTTTTTCAAAATTCTTTTCTGAGGAGAAGAGGAGGCTGCTGCATATACATGTATATATACAGAGTCTTTCTTAGGGTTTTGGGTATTGGCTAAAGCCATTTTTGCCCACCAGAAAATCATGTTATCTGAATTTTAAACCCAAAGTTTTACCCCTTCCCGGCTTAATTTGGGTGAAGAGAAAAGTGGTTACACATTTTTTTCAGAAATTTGCTTTTCAGAAAATACTTTTCCCCCTTGTCTACAATCATGCTAAAAATGTGACTTGGTTTTGTTATTTATTAAATACTCTTTTCTATTTTTAGCTTTCATGCAAATGGTATGTACTTCCTTCATTTATTTATAAGAGAATTATTCCTTTTTATATCTCCATTCTTTTCATTTCTGCTTATATTAAAATGTGTCTGTATATTTTATTTCACCAGTTTAAACTCTAGTATTTTATTAACACATATATATTTGTATATAAGTCTTTCTGAAATAATTAGTATACCCTCCTATATATCCCTACATCATTCTATACTGACACACACACATATGCACATGTACACTCAAATTATTCAGTAGCACTCATATATACATTTACTTATGCATACTACTTTTAAGAATTTAATCTACATATATATATATATATATATATATATATATATATATATATATTTCCATACACATCAATATGTATGTATTCTTGGAGTTCAGGGTTTTAGCTTATATTCATGTGCATTTCCTGTGCACTCATGTACACACACTGACACACTATCAAGCTATATCAATTCCTCCTTTAAAATTTATTTAAAAATTATTTTAAATTCATTTATATTTTTCAGGATAAATTCCTAAAATCTTGGGTCATTACAAAAGGTGAGATTTTTATCTCACGTCTATGTCTATATCTATCTTTGTTGTTAGGTATGAATTCCTAACATCTATTTTGTGTTCATTTGATGTGATTTGAATTGGTTTTGTGAATTCTCAATTTTTGGTGTTTTGGTTCAATTTTATGAAAATCCTTTTATGGATGTTTGAACATGCTTTTGGTGGTGTATCATCGAGCTTGTAAGGCTGGGTTGTCGCTTGGCATAAATCCCTAGTCTCCGTCGCTCGTCCGATCGCTTCCGGTTTGGATTTTCGCCCTTTTTGGGCTATGCTGATTTTTGCCTAGCAGGCAATTTCAGACGTCTGGTTAAGAAATCCAGACGACTGGAATTAGTCCCTGGAATAACTAAAAAAGGGCAGAAAAAAATCCAGACGTCTGAAACCAAATTCAGACGTCTGGTTGAAAATTTCAAATGTCTGAAATGGCCCAGGATTTAAAAATAGAAGGGAGAAAACACTTAAACTTCCAGAACCTTGGGCCAGACGTCGGGAACACTTACCAGACGTCTGGAACTTCTGATTTTGCCTAATTCGCCTATTTTCGAGTAAATTTCCAAGGTTTATCGATATTTGTTGATCCGACTTATTGTTATCAATTATTATCGACTTTGATGACTTCTTTTTCGGGGATTTATGTGAATATCCATTTTGATGGATTTAGTATCGATTTCTTTGGATTTAATTCATGTCTTCGAATGTGAATTTTGATGATTGATTGTTTCTATAATCGTTTTTGTGATTTGTCACTTTAAAAATATAAAGGTTTTCTATACTAGTAGTAAGTATCAAAAATCTTTCATCAAAACGATTTTGACACTATTTTAATTACAAAGCTTGTTTCTTAAACCGTTTTCCAATCTATTAGTATATACAAACCTTTACCTCATTCGTATGAGAAATCTAATTAAACGGCTTACTAAAACAAGTGGTATGAAACGCTTGCGTTTACTTCGTCGGTTAATTTTTGGACTTGTTCGATTGAATCTCTTGTGACAATTTTCTAGTGGAGATCTACAATTTGTTCGTAAATATTTAAGTTAAGCAAGTGGTTATGGGACATGAAGCTAAAATCATATATTTACTAGCTTAGTGTAATTGACACTTCTTGATGATCGATGATGATCATTTTATGATTTAGACTAGCAATGTGTGATGTCTCTTTGTCTACGTGGAGGACTGTTCCTCGTTTTATTGAGCTTCGTCTCACTTCTCGCATGGGTCGTACCTATTTAGGTGCGTCGATGTTTATTTCTCGCATGGGTCGTACCTATTTAGGTGCGTCGATGTTTATTTACTTCGTGGAGCAATCGGCTCAATAAGTCGGAGCATGGGTCGTATCTATTTAGGTCCGTCGATGTTCGTCTATGCATGGGTCGTATCTTTCTAGGTGCGTCGATGTTCGACTTTGCATGGGGTGTATCTTTCTAGGTGCATCGATGTTAGACATTACATGGGGCGTATCTTTCTAGGTGCGTCGATGTTTATTTATGCATGGGGCGTATCTTTCTAGGTGCGTCGATGCTAGAGCATGGGGCGTATCTTTCTAGGTGCGTCGATGTTCGACTTTGCATGGGGTACATCTTTCTAGGTGTATCGATGCTAGAGCATGGGGCGTATCTTTCTAGGTGCGTCGATGTTCGACTTTGCATGGGGTGCATCTTTCTAGGTGTATCGATGCTAGACTTTACATGGGGTGTATCTTTCTAGGTGCGTCGATGTTTAGTTTATGGGATTGGCCATCCTCCTTTCTTGTGATTTATGGATTTCTAATTATTGATTTTTGGGATTTATGTTTCACCACCTTTTTCAGTTGGCATTGATATGTATGTCATTTATTGTGGCTTGGTGAATTAAATTAAGAATATGACATTCTTTTTAATCTTTGAGAAGATTCTTGTGATATTGATTAGTCTCTGGATTGATTTTCGATTAGATACCACAGTATGGATTTATGGTTATCATACGTTTTTGTCATATCTCTTATTCTATATCACTTTATCTGATATTTATAGCTAGACTGATCCATTTATTATTTTCTTTTTAAATAATACTCGGGTCAGACTGAGATGTTACAGGTGCTTCCTCATGTCTTCTTATCTGGGACTATCATCTGACTTTTGGCTAACTACTCTAGTTTAGTAGTTTTTGGTTGTATACATTCGATATATTGACTCATTGATGTATACATATTCTATTGTCTAGCACTTGTATCTTTTGTTTTGAGATATTGTGGATCTTATTTGACCACTACTCTGATGTACACTTTCATGTGTTATATTCATATCTATTTCCGCCTTAGTGATATGAATTGTCTGTGAATGATTTGTGTTATGTTTATTTCTATATTTGTTTCCGAAGTCCATATAGCCACTGTGTAGTAGCTTTGAGTTTGTATCGGTATGTCGGATTTCCTCTTGAGATGAAGAGTTATATTTTTATCTGGCATATCGGTACTCGCACAAAGCAATTATACAGATGGTCGCTCCTCAACAGCCTTATTCTCCGTGCTAGTTGACGGCATTACCCCGTAGTGTCCTTGGCTAGCGTGGGTATAGAGGTGGGGCATCATAGCTTGTTATCAGAGCCAAACTTCGGAACAATGTAGAATAATTTAGCATGGATCATGTCCTAAGTCTTTCTTAGGAGTCGTGCTTTAGGAATTTATTCGAGTCAATTGGACCCGTTCTATCCTATTTTCTTTTATGATTCCTTGTTTTATCAATCATGATTGTTTGATATTCATTCTAAGAATAACCTTTTCTTCTTCGTTTCTTTCTTAAAGAAAAGAAATGGTTGGTTCTGGCAGTCCTAGCGCTGGTCAATCCAGTAGTCCTTCTCTGGATGGCGTATTCATGTCGGCCCAACAACTTTTGGATCTTGTAAAGAATCAAAGGTTTATCTGTGCTTTGGGTAAGAACCCCGAAAAGATTTTACCTTTGAAACTTGAAGTTCCTTTCAATCAGCTTGTGGATATCACTCTTCGACATGAAGAGGTTGGTAAAGGAAGTGTTTGTGATATTGGGACTTCCAAGAAGAGGCATATTAAGTTCAAGAGCCTTAATCCCAATAAGAGAGTGAAGCAAACTTCTTTTGTAGCAAAGACTCCAATATCTAATCGTGGAGAATGCTACAATTGTAATTCTAAGGGACACTATGCAAATATGTGTCTGAAACCCCATTCTTGTCGCTATTGCAAAAAACCAGGTCATCTTTTATCTGCATGTCCCAAACTTTTGAACAAGGACATGAGAAAGCTAAATATTGTGCAAGCCCCCAGCAACTCTTCTCTTAGTCAAGGTATCCATTCTATCCTTGATGACATTTATTTTGTGATTATCTTATTCGAGTTCTTTTTGATATAGGTTTCATCTCATTATTTTAATATCAAAAGAACTTGTGATTCTTTTTCTTTAAACATTTCTGGGCTTGATGACTTCTTTGAGGATTGCGAATCTGGATTGGTGGATCTGCAACACTCAATTTGCTTTTTATTGATGTCAAAATTATTTTATGTGATTTTTCTTTCCGAGCCGATTTTTACTTATGCTTCAGAATTAATTTTTGTGAAAGGATTGGCTTAATCATTGTGAAGCCCATATCCTATTTTTCCAAGCGGACTATTCATCTTCGACATTTCCTATCTATTAAGCAGATTTCTGTTTTTCCTTTGTCATTTTGATTCCAATTTGATGGCATCATTTTATTCTTTAAGCTCACATGATGAGGAAAGTGTTATTTCTCTCATTCATGTAGTTTGAGAATTTTGCGGTATTTTTGAGTTTGCTGTAGGATTATCACCTAAGCAATTTTTTGAGTGGTGTTAAGGTCTTTTTAGCTCGACCTTGCCACCGATTTTCATTTGCTACGAGTTGCGGGAGTTAGCATTCCATTTACCGCATTCCGCACTCGTTATGATTCTTATAAATGACTAAATCATGTTATTCAGTTTGTCCAGCTTATTTCATCCATTTTATGAATCGAGTATTCTACGAATATCTCAATGAGACCATTCATGTATTTATTGATTTTGGATGAAAACGGCAATTTAAATTTTTTCAAATCTTTTTCATAAGATTTATTTATAAGTACAATTTGATTTTTGCTCTTAAACGAGCAAAGAATATTCTTAAAGGGTTTTAAGAAACATGTTTATCATATAGAAGATGATTTTGTGATTGTATTGCCCATTGAGTGCTTTAAAAATTCTGGTCGATGCGCTTGATCAACGTTATCGATAGGAATTTCCTAAACACTTTGATGAGACAACCAGACACAGTAAATTGACTTGTAAAATAAAAGTTTTTTTTTTCTGAAAAGATTATTACATAAAGATAAATGTAATTTTGAAAGTTTTAGCTTTACGGGAAAGAAGATTATTTAAAAGAACTCTTTTCCGATACTCTTATTCTTGTGATTCCCGAAGGGAACCAAGACTTTATCTCTTATACCGATGCTAGTTGTATTGGTTTGGATGCCGTTCTCTTGCAAAAGAGAACGTGCTATCACTTGTGCTTCTAAAGTATTAAAGCCGATCGAGACTAGGTATGCCACTCATGATGTAGTGCTCGCGGCTATTATTTTCACTTTTAGAGTTTGGCATCATCATTTTGGGGGAGAAATTTGTTCTCCTCCTCGATCATAAATCTTTGGAATATTTATTTTCTCATAAGGAACTTCATGTTGACTCGAGTTCCTGACATCTTATAATCTTGATATTCTTTTTATTCCCAAAAGGGAAATTGTGTTGCCAATGCGCTTAGTCGTAAGCAGCAAATGGTTGATTCTTTGATGATGTCTGAATGGAATTATCTTTTTATCAAGTTCATCGGACGTTTTGATATACTTCGTTTTATTGAGCTTTATCTCATTTCTTATATGGACTAGCGCCTGATGTTCTTTTATGGTGTTCAGTTCATTGGACGTACCGTTCTTGTACTACGTTGGTGTTCCGAATTATTTGAGTTTCCATTCATTGGACGTACCGTTATTGTACTACGTCAATGTTCGGAGTTATTCGTGTTTCCAGTTTCTCGGGCGTACCGTTTTTGTACTACGCCGTTGCACCGGCTCAATTTTCTGCTATTCTTGACGTTTTCCACGTCTTTTAACTATGGAAATGATTTTAGGTTTCCGATTTTTATTTTTGAGCCTGGTGTTATAGTAAGGATTGAAGTTTCACCAGATTTGACTTTTGAGCAACATTCTATTCGCATCATTTCTTCGGGGGTTGAGTGCCTTCGAAATAAAGATGTTCTTTTTGTGAAAGTCCGATGGTTCTTAAATCCTAAGGTTTTCTCTTGGGAATCCAGAGAATTCATCGAGAGAACATGTTCGGACTTACTCTTCCGTGCTCTTTATGGTGAACTTCTTATTTCAAATTTTCTTTTGTGTTGATATGCTTTTATGGTTGTTACTTTTTATTTTCCTCTTAATTATTGCGAGGACGCAATTTCTTTAAGGAGGGGAGTCTGTAACAACCCGCATATTTATCGATTTTATATTTTAATATTTTATTTAAATATTTCATCATTAGTCGGATTTTAGTTCGAAAATCTACTTTTTGCAAACTGTGATATCCCGGGAATTTGGACAATATCAATTTAATAATCTGCATTGGAAATTAAATTGATTTGATGATCTTTGTTAATAAAATTGAATAAATTTAATAATCTAATTAAAATAAATATTTAATTAGTGATTTATCTTTTAAAAGTTTAATAAAATATTTTCTATTTATAATATATATGTATAATTGTATATATTGTAAATAGATGAGTTGGTTTGAATTTAACAAATGAAATTATGTTTTCAAATATTTGGTAATTTGGAAATTATGATTTAAATTAATATTAAGCTTTCCAAAGACATTTAATAAATAACTATATAGTTTAAAATACATATTATAAATGTTTAATTGTTAAAATAGATTTTTAGCTTAAGTTCAAATTTGAATAAAAGATTTGTTTTATTTCTTTACTTGATATATATGATTTTAAAATAGAAGTAATTTATAATTTCTTTATAAATTATTTAAAATAGTCAAATTTGATATTTTCAATACTTTGTTTTTATAAATATAAATAGACTTTAAATAAAATAGAATTGTTATAATTTAAATGGTAGTTATATATGCATATATATAACTTGATTTTTATTTGGATTTAAAATATGAAATAGGATTTATAATAGAAATTAAAAGATTAAACATTTTAAAAATATTTGGATAAGCTTTTAAATTGTTTATTTACATTTTCTTTAAAAGAGAAATTCATATATGTATTTACATAAGGAATTATTAATTAAGTTAATAATCTTTATTAACATTTAAAATATAACTAATTAACTTAAAAGGACATGTGTTATTTTCCTAAGCTACCTATAACATGTGTAATTTAGATAATTAGTGTGTGTGACAAATGTCAAGATAAATAACAAGTGTCTTTTTAATTATTTTGATTTTCTTTTGTTTTTAATAAATCACATTTTAACTTATAAATACATATGTTTCCCCTCTTTATTTTCTTTTCTATTTTTTTTCAATTCAAAACCAAGAAGAACTCAAACCCAAAAATCTCAGAACAAAAATCTGAAACTCAATCATCTCATAAACAAAAGATTTATCAAAATCAAAAGCTTCTGCACCATTTTCCTGGAATCTGTAAACAAATCATGTTCAAAACAAATCAATTAGCAAACTCTTCAAATACAAAAATCAAACCCTCGTTATCAAAAAGGCCTGCATCATATTTATCAAATCTGGGAAGAATGATTCTGCATGTACCTGGAAATGAAGCAAATCTGCATCATTTTTCTCTGCAACCTGGAATCAACTTTGAAAATCAAAGAGTCTGCAAGTTCTCTTCAAATCAGAGCCTGCATTTCTTTTCCAGAGTGCATGCAGTATTTTAAAACAAAGAAGAATCAAAAGCATGTAAGCTTTTAAATCAAAACAAGGATGCAATTCAAGTTTTAAAGCAAAAGACTGATTCAAGCAACTCAAGTTTTTAAAATTCAAAAGCTTTTCAAATCTGGAAGCTCTGTTGTCTGGGTGAGTAACTTTAAATTTTAAAATATAATTAGTTGCATGCAAGTATGGTTAGATATAAAAGTGTATTACATAAATGAATGTCTGATTTGGATTTTTATTTGTGTGCATGCTGTTATAAGTGTTCTGTTTATTATTGTCTAGGTGAGTAATATTTTTTATAATTACTTAAGTTAAATTATGGTTGCCTAATTTAGCATGATTCTAGCTGTCTGATTTTCTCTGGAAATAAGATTGCCTGTGTATATATTTATGAGTATATTTGTGAATATATATGGATGAATGATGTGTGTATGGATGCTAATATCTGAAATGCCTCTGTTCCCAGATTCAAGACCAGTATTTTGTTCTAAATCCCCTATCTCATGATCTAAGCATTGTTATGAATTGTGATACAAACAAAAATTGTTTGGGTGATCATAAGTTTAAGCTTAAAAATTTAATTAAATTAAAATAAATTCAAACTTGCTCTGTAAACAAAAATAGTCAGGAAAACATGAGTTTTGTTTAAAATTCAAATTCTCTGATTCATAAATTTAAGTTGGTAATCTGAAACCTGATATGAAATCATGATTTTTAGAACAAAAATCAAAATTTTTAATTTAGTTTTGGACATGAAATTCTGGGTTGTACAGTTTTTGGAATTTTGGGAAATTCTTGTGATATGGTTGATAGGGAAGGTCAGGGTCTCCTATGGTGGTAGAAGTATGGTCAGAGCTTCGGGAAAAATTATGGGATGGATGTAAAGATGATCGAGGAGGCAGCGGTGGCGAGATTTGTTCTGGAACCCTAGTTTTGACTAGGTAAGATGAATCGATCATAACGACAGTTTTCGTTGATCGAGTGCAGAGATATTTTGGGAGAAGGAAGGTTGGGTGTAGGCGAGGTCGTGGCCGGAGTAGCAACCTTTCTGGTGATCGGCGTTTCGAGATATAGGCATTGCCAGGTTTTGATCGTGTATAGTGATTTCTGTTTCTAGGATTGGTTGAATCATCTGGAATTCGACTTCGAGTTCTTGGTAACGATCTGATGATCGAGTTGGGTTGTTTGGATGATTTTGGAGGTGGGAAGATCATCTCTGATGATCGGAGGCAACCAGTGCCACCGTGCATGTGCACGGTGCACTTTATTTTCTGGTGAGTCGATTTTGTTTGGGATCTGTATGCTCGAGTTTTTCTCGAGAAAAAAAAAGGGGAGGTTGACTCGAAGTAAAGTCAGGTAGGACTCGAAGTAAAATTAGTATGGCTCGAGTCATTTAGATGTACAGGTTTTCATTTTTAAAACTGCCAGTGTTTTTGAGATATTAAATTTAAAATGAAAACAGGTTTAAAAATCAAAGTTTGAAGCAGATTTAAGTGTGAATTAAAAGTGAATTTGAATCCTAGTTTTAAAATAAATTAGTAAGGTAATTAAAAGATAATTAATCAATTTAATTAATTTATGATTTGGATTTATAAATTAGTAATTAAAGGTTAAATTGATTAATTAGGACTTAATTAAATTAATTAAAGGGTAATTAATTTGAAATTAAGAATCATTAATTGATAAGTTAAGTTAGGAATAAATTATTTAAGTAATTAAGGTTTAATTAAGTTATAGTTAAGTACTTAATTAATTAAGTAATTAGAGATTAATTTATTGATAATTAGGATTAATTAAGTTGTAATTAATAATGGTTAATTAATGTTTAATAATTTTAGAAAGGTAATTAAAATAATTAATAGTTAATGTAGATCATTAACTAAGGATAATTAATTAATGTGATTAATTTTGATAATTAATTAAGTTTAATTAATTTAAAGGATAATCATTTGTGAAATTAATAAAATTACTTAATGGAAGTAATTAAGAAATTAATTACTCATTGTAATTAATTGAGTTTAAATTGATAAGTTAAGTTAATTAATTTAGTTTAATTAATTTAAGATAATCATTTAATGATTTGTATAATTAATTAATGTAATTTAAGGAGGTATAATTACTTAGGAAAGTAATTAATGGATAATTACTGATGTAATTAATAAAGTAATTAAGGGTAGTTAATTACTTAATGGAAGTTAATCAAGGGATTAATTAAGAAATTAATTAAGGAATAATTAATTTATTTTAAGAAGTAATTAAGGTTAGTTAATTACTGAATGTGATTAATCAATAGTGATTAATAATTATGGTTTAATTAAAGATTAATTACTAAATGTAATTAATTTAAATAAAGTAATTAATGATAAAATGTAATTAAGGATTATTAATTTATATAATTAATGATGTAATTAAGAATTGATTAATTAAGTAATAATTATAAATGAAGTGATTAATTAATGTAATTAATTAAGGAGTAATGTAATTAATTATAGTTAATTAATAAAAGAAGTAATTAAAGGTTAATTACTATAAGTGGTTAAGAATAATTAATTTGTATAATTAATTTAATACTAATTACTTGAATGTAATTAAATAATTAATCAAGGATGATTAATTAAATTGAATAATTGGATGATGATTGATTAATTGATTGATAATTAATTAATAATGATTTAAGCAGGATTTATAGATGTAGTAATTAATTTAATTTACTTTAAATTAATTAAAGATGAAATAATTAATTTAATTCATTTTAAATTAATTATAGATGGTGATAAATAAATCATTGCTTATGAATGGATGATATTGTGTACCTTGAATGGTTTGAAATCTCAGATATGAGATAATTGATACTGTATGATTTGGATGCATTGGTTGCATAGTAAAGATGATAAGAATTATCTGCTTATAATGATAATGTTGATTATCTATTATGAATCTGTGAATTATCTATCTATGTGTTAATAGATAGTAGAATTAAATTGTTTTAACCTTTAAAACAACTTGGCCTTAAAAGATACGCTTTGGATTTCGATGAGACCGGGATCGGGTTTCCGTATACCGGATTTCCAGGTCTGGAGACCCGAATACCACATCGATCCAAATTAACGATAGGTCGTGAATCTCAAGTGAAGATGAAGATTCAGAGTGCAAGGGTTATGGTCGTTAACTCTGAGGGTGATTCCAATACGAGTGTAACGAGATAATGCCTTCGGTTTCGTTCGAACCCGGAACGAACTTGTATGGATTGAATGCTTTCAACACATCGTCAGGTGGACGATGAGCATTCTAAGTGATTGTGTTCTGATTAAAGGTAATCGTAACCTCAAGCCTCATCAAACCGGGAATGGCTAAAACAGGGGAGGTGCAGCAAGGTTAGTGGGTAGCACCCAAGTAGGACAAGATTATCCCTGTCTAGAGGTCCCTTCTTTTTTTTCGGTTGTGTGGGCAGTTGAATTGCAACAACTGCTGGGATATCTTGTGCGGGAATTATCCAGTAAGGGATGTTCCGGCCTTGTGTTGCAGGGGATTGGGAGTGATCCTCGGTACGGTGATCTAGGCCACGTACTGTGACGGGCGGTACCCCGGTAGCCCTGCCATTGTATGGAATCCAAAATCCAATAAGTGCCGTACGTATTAGTTGTGCCCAACTATGTTGGAACGTGAGATGTAAGCATTCCAGCTATTTCTGTATTTTACTTGAAAACCCTAGACCCTATTATAATACAATCGAATTTCCTATCAAATGTTTTGGTTAGCGTAAGGTAAAAACTTACCCATGTTTATTTGTGGGAAGTCTTACGTGATACCTTTTCTTTCGAAATGGTTTTTGAAGTTAAACAAGTTTAACCTGTTACTCACACCAGACCCATGTCTGACCCAAGTGTTTATTTCTGTTTTATAAACTCTTGGGTACTCAAATTTTTACGAGTAGCCAAGGGATTCAGGTTAGCTTTGACGAGTTATCTGGAGGAGCAATGGAGCAGGAGGCTTCGGCGTTGTAGATGTAGATAGTAGTTCCGCTGTGTTAATCTCTGAATAGAGTTTTGTGTTGAGTTGTAATAACTAGACAGATGTTTATAACTGTCTAGTCTGTGTTGTATAATCTGTGTAACTCTGATAGTCATTGTATATGATGTAATACTTTTGTTATTAATATAAATTATTCGTTCCGCTGTTGAGATTCTGTTATTGTTCTTTCTTTCTTCTCTTCTTTTCTACTTTCTCACCTCTTTCTTTTCTTCAAAACGATGCGTCATTCTGTGGAATGAGTGGCGGGTTGTTACAGTGGTATCAGAGCATTAGGTTGAGTGAATACCTAGGCTCTGGAGTGGCGTCTATCTTGAGAGAGCGTATTTGTAATTTTTATATAACTATATATATATTTATTCTACCTATTGTTGGATTACCTGTTCGGGTTTTCCAAATTAAGTTATAAGGGTAGATGAGGTAGGCTGTGTGTAACACGACTACCATTGATTGGAGTTTGAATGTTTGGAGTTAGAAGTGTATCTGATGAGACTGTAGACCCAAATACCGTCTCGAGTGAGCTTTGCTGTGGTGAAGGATTTCATTGATCTCCGAAAGAAACGATTAAGGTTCGGAGTCAATCTTTGAAGTGCAGTTGGATGAGTAGAGTTTGGATCTACCAGTTAAGCAGAAGCAAGTGATGTATCTTGGTAACTTCTGGAGGAAGTAGCTGTGTGATGAGATACAGTGATTATGGATGTTCCTGAAGATATTTTCTTTGGAACGAGTTTAAGGAGTAAGTCTGCTTCGGTGTTGTGGCTGAGTTCAGCATGACGTCTCTGTTTGAGGTTCGAGTTTCTCGAAGAGCTTTGGATTAGGAAGTCCTTGGCATCTGTGGCAGCAGTGCAGCTCGGAGTACTCTGTGTGTTAGCAGGAAGTTTTCTGGCTGAGCAGTTTTTCTGAAGATGGAGTTCAGAAGTAGCAGAGTATATCCATTTCTTCAATGAATTGGATAGATAAGCGTAAGCTGTTCTGATTGGTAAAGAGAGAATAGTATCTTTGGGATACTGGACTGGGGTTGATCGCAAAAGTGACTTGCGATAGTTTGAGTGATCTTTGAGTTATTGAAGATTTTATGGATGTCTTCAGGGAAGTCAGAAGTTGTCCGCATCTGGAGATGAGTTTTCTTATCGACAGGATTCCAGGAGTGGTACCGGTGGTTCAGCCAAGTTGAAGGATAGTTCCTAGAGATAGAGTTGGGTGAAGCAGCTCAAATTTTGATGGAGTATCTGAGTTTTCTTATTGGATCTGTTGAACCATTTTTCTGGGATATGTTGTCCAGTCTGTGCTCATGTTCTTCATCAGCATTCTTATATACTTCAGATCAGAGTTGTGCAGCAGAAGCAGTTTGGAAGTGCATCTCTGGATAGGAGAAGTAAGTTTGGAATCTACTAATGTTTGTGGAGTAGAGTTGTGTTTTGGATTATGGGTAGATCTTGAGAGGATCATTTTGTTGAGTTATTTTTGGTCCTGTTTGTTTCAAGAAGCATCAACGAAGGTGGAGTTGATCAAGAAGGATGTAGGCAGCCAGGACCGTCTGAAGGATTTTGTGGATAAGAGATGGAGGAATATTGGATCTTTTCTGTGTTCTAATTTGGATAAGAATTTGATCTACTAGATTGAATGGTCAGTTTGAATATTTGGGATTCAATGTGTTTTACGTATCTCTGAGGGAGTACGTGTTTGTTCTATCATTGGTTTTGGAACCAGCAGTTCGGGCGGTTTGGTAGTTGAGTCAGACTCGTATGTAGTCTGATATCCTGTCTAGTTCTATAGATCTAGATGAGTAAGAGTTCTGTAGCTTCGTAATTTAGATTGTTTGTAGAGTGAGTGTCCCGGTATATATATATACTTGGGGAAACTCGAGGAAATTTTATCCAGAATTTTGTCTGGATAAATAGAATTGTTTGTTTGGATGATTGGTTGCTATGGTTGTTAGCATATGGTTGATAATATAATGTTGTTAAATATTGAATAGATTATTAAATTACCTTTGTTTAAATTTCGGGGACGAAATTATTTTAAGGGGGAAGGAATGTGATATCCCGGGAATTTGGACAATATCAATTTAATAATCTGCATTGGAAATTAAATTGATTTGATGATCTTTGTTAATAAAATTGAATAAATTTAATAATCTAATTAAAATAAATATTTAATTAGTGATTTATCTTTTAAAAGTTTAATAAAATATTTTCTATTTATAATATATATGTATAATTGTATATATTGTAAATAGATGAGTTGGTTTGAATTTAACAAATGAAATTATGTTTTCAAATATTTGGTAATTTGGAAATTATGATTTAAATTAATATTAAGCTTTCCAAAGACATTTAATAAATAACTATATAGTTTAAAATACATATTATAAATGTTTAATTGTTAAAATAGATTTTTAGCTTAAGTTCAAATTTGAATAAAAGATTTGTTTTATTTCTTTACTTGATATATATGATTTTAAAATAGAAGTAATTTATAATTTCTTTATAAATTATTTAAAATAGTCAAATTTGATATTTTCAATACTTTGTTTTTATAAATATAAATAGACTTTAAATAAAATAGAATTGTTATAATTTAAATGGTAGTTATATATGCATATATATAACTTGATTTTTATTTGGATTTAAAATATGAAATAGGATTTATAATAGAAATTAAAAGATTAAACATTTTAAAAATATTTGGATAAGCTTTTAAATTGTTTATTTACATTTTCTTTAAAAGAGAAATTCATATATGTATTTACATAAGGAATTATTAATTAAGTTAATAATCTTTATTAACATTTAAAATATAACTAATTAACTTAAAAGGACATGTGTTATTTTCCTAAGCTACCTATAACATGTGTAATTTAGATAATTAGTGTGTGTGACAAATGTCAAGATAAATAACAAGTGTCTTTTTAATTATTTTGATTTTCTTTTGTTTTTAATAAATCACATTTTAACTTATAAATACATATGTTTCCCCTCTTTATTTTCTTTTCTATTTTTTTTCAATTCAAAACCAAGAAGAACTCAAACCCAAAAATCTCAGAACAAAAATCTGAAACTCAATCATCTCATAAACAAAAGATTTATCAAAATCAAAAGCTTCTGCACCATTTTCCTGGAATCTGTAAACAAATCATGTTCAAAACAAATCAATTAGCAAACTCTTCAAATACAAAAATCAAACCCTCGTTATCAAAAAGGCCTGCATCATATTTATCAAATCTGGGAAGAATGATTCTGCATGTACCTGGAAATGAAGCAAATCTGCATCATTTTTCTCTGCAACCTGGAATCAACTTTGAAAATCAAAGAGTCTGCAAGTTCTCTTCAAATCAGAGCCTGCATTTCTTTTCCAGAGTGCATGCAGTATTTTAAAACAAAGAAGAATCAAAAGCATGTAAGCTTTTAAATCAAAACAAGGATGCAATTCAAGTTTTAAAGCAAAAGACTGATTCAAGCAACTCAAGTTTTTAAAATTCAAAAGCTTTTCAAATCTGGAAGCTCTGTTGTCTGGGTGAGTAACTTTAAATTTTAAAATATAATTAGTTGCATGCAAGTATGGTTAGATATAAAAGTGTATTACATAAATGAATGTCTGATTTGGATTTTTATTTGTGTGCATGCTGTTATAAGTGTTCTGTTTATTATTGTCTAGGTGAGTAATATTTTTTATAATTACTTAAGTTAAATTATGGTTGCCTAATTTAGCATGATTCTAGCTGTCTGATTTTCTCTGGAAATAAGATTGCCTGTGTATATATTTATGAGTATATTTGTGAATATATATGGATGAATGATGTGTGTATGGATGCTAATATCTGAAATGCCTCTGTTCCCAGATTCAAGACCAGTATTTTGTTCTAAATCCCCTATCTCATGATCTAAGCATTGTTATGAATTGTGATACAAACAAAAATTGTTTGGGTGATCATAAGTTTAAGCTTAAAAATTTAATTAAATTAAAATAAATTCAAACTTGCTCTGTAAACAAAAATAGTCAGGAAAACATGAGTTTTGTTTAAAATTCAAATTCTCTGATTCATAAATTTAAGTTGGTAATCTGAAACCTGATATGAAATCATGATTTTTAGAACAAAAATCAAAATTTTTAATTTAGTTTTGGACATGAAATTCTGGGTTGTACAGTTTTTGGAATTTTGGGAAATTCTTGTGATATGGTTGATAGGGAAGGTCAGGGTCTCCTATGGTGGTAGAAGTATGGTCAGAGCTTCGGGAAAAATTATGGGATGGATGTAAAGATGATCGAGGAGGCAGCGGTGGCGAGATTTGTTCTGGAACCCTAGTTTTGACTAGGTAAGATGAATCGATCATAACGACAGTTTTCGTTGATCGAGTGCAGAGATATTTTGGGAGAAGGAAGGTTGGGTGTAGGCGAGGTCGTGGCCGGAGTAGCAACCTTTCTGGTGATCGGCGTTTCGAGATATAGGCATTGCCAGGTTTTGATCGTGTATAGTGATTTCTGTTTCTAGGATTGGTTGAATCGTCTGGAATTCGACTTCGAGTTCTTGGTAACGATCTGATGATCGAGTTGGGTTGTTTGGATGATTTTGGAGGTGGGAAGATCATCTCTGATGATCGGAGGCAACCAGTGCCACCGTGCATGTGCACGGTGCACTTTATTTTCTGGTGAGTCGATTTTGTTTGGGATCTGTATGCTCGAGTTTTTCTCGAGAAAAAAAAAGGGGAGGTTGACTCGAAGTAAAGTCAGGTAGGACTCGAAGTAAAATTAGTATGGCTCGAGTCATTTAGATGTACAGGTTTTCATTTTTAAAACTGCCAGTGTTTTTGAGATATTAAATTTAAAATGAAAACAGGTTTAAAAATCAAAGTTTGAAGCAGATTTAAGTGTGAATTAAAAGTGAATTTGAATCCTAGTTTTAAAATAAATTAGTAAGGTAATTAAAAGATAATTAATCAATTTAATTAATTTATGATTTGGATTTATAAATTAGTAATTAAAGGTTAAATTGATTAATTAGGACTTAATTAAATTAATTAAAGGGTAATTAATTTGAAATTAAGAATCATTAATTGATAAGTTAAGTTAGGAATAAATTATTTAAGTAATTAAGGTTTAATTAAGTTATAGTTAAGTACTTAATTAATTAAGTAATTAGAGATTAATTTATTGATAATTAGGATTAATTAAGTTGTAATTAATAATGGTTAATTAATGTTTAATAATTTTAGAAAGGTAATTAAAATAATTAATAGTTAATGTAGATCATTAACTAAGGATAATTAATTAATGTGATTAATTTTGATAATTAATTAAGTTTAATTAATTTAAAGGATAATCATTTGTGAAATTAATAAAATTACTTAATGGAAGTAATTAAGAAATTAATTACTCATTGTAATTAATTGAGTTTAAATTGATAAGTTAAGTTAATTAATTTAGTTTAATTAATTTAAGATAATCATTTAATGATTTGTATAATTAATTAATGTAATTTAAGGAGGTATAATTACTTAGGAAAGTAATTAATGGATAATTACTGATGTAATTAATAAAGTAATTAAGGGTAGTTAATTACTTAATGGAAGTTAATCAAGGGATTAATTAAGAAATTAATTAAGGAATAATTAATTTATTTTAAGAAGTAATTAAGGTTAGTTAATTACTGAATGTGATTAATCAATAGTGATTAATAATTATGGTTTAATTAAAGATTAATTACTAAATGTAATTAATTTAAATAAAGTAATTAATGATGAAATGTAATTAAGGATTATTAATTTATATAATTAATGATGTAATTAAGAATTGATTAATTAAGTAATAATTATAAATGAAGTGATTAATTAATGTAATTAATTAAGGAGTAATGTAATTAATTATAGTTAATTAATAAAAGAAGTAATTAAAGGTTAATTACTATAAGTGGTTAAGAATAATTAATTTGTATAATTAATTTAATACTAATTACTTGAATGTAATTAAATAATTAATCAAGGATGATTAATTAAATTGAATAATTGGATGATGATTGATTAATTGATTGATAATTAATTAATAATGATTTAAGCAGGATTTATAGATGTAGTAATTAATTTAATTTACTTTAAATTAATTAAAGATGAAATAATTAATTTAATTCATTTTAAATTAATTATAGATGGTGATAAATAAATCATTGCTTATGAATGGATGATATTGTGTACCTTGAATGGTTTGAAATCTCAGATATGAGATAATTGATACTGTATGATTTGGATGCATTGGTTGCATAGTAAAGATGATAAGAATTATCTGCTTATAATGATAATGTTGATTATCTATTATGAATCTGTGAATTATCTATCTATGTGTTAATAGATAGTAGAATTAAATTGTTTTAACCTTTAAAACAACTTGGCCTTAAAAGATACGCTTTGGATTTCGATGAGACCGGGATCGGGTTTCCGTATACCGGATTTCCAGGTCTGGAGACCCGAATACCACATCGATCCAAATTAACGATAGGTCGTGAATCTCAAGTGAAGATGAAGATTCAGAGTGCAAGGGTTATGGTCGTTAACTCTGAGGGTGATTCCAATACGAGTGTAACGAGATAATGCCTTCGGTTTCGTTCGAACCCGGAACGAACTTGTATGGATTGAATGCTTTCAACACATCGTCAGGTGGACGATGAGCATTCTAAGTGATTGTGTTCTGATTAAAGGTAATCGTAACCTCAAGCCTCATCAAACCGGGAATGGCTAAAACAGGGGAGGTGCAGCAAGGTTAGTGGGTAGCACCCAAGTAGGACAAGATTATCCCTGTCTAGAGGTCCCTTCTTTTTTTTCGGTTGTGTGGGCAGTTGAATTGCAACAACTGCTGGGATATCTTGTGCGGGAATTATCCAGTAAGGGATGTTCCGGCCTTGTGTTGCAGGGGATTGGGAGTGATCCTCGGTACGGTGATCTAGGCCACGTACTGTGACGGGCGGTACCCCGGTAGCCCTGCCATTGTATGGAATCCAAAATCCAATAAGTGCCGTACGTATTAGTTGTGCCCAACTATGTTGGAACGTGAGATGTAAGCATTCCAGCTATTTCTGTATTTTACTTGAAAACCCTAGACCCTATTATAATACAATCGAATTTCCTATCAAATGTTTTGGTTAGCGTAAGGTAAAAACTTACCCATGTTTATTTGTGGGAAGTCTTACGTGATACCTTTTCTTTCGAAATGGTTTTTGAAGTTAAACAAGTTTAACCTGTTACTCACACCAGACCCATGTCTGACCCAAGTGTTTATTTCTGTTTTATAAACTCTTGGGTACTCAAATTTTTACGAGTAGCCAAGGGATTCAGGTTAGCTTTGACGAGTTATCTGGAGGAGCAATGGAGCAGGAGGCTTCGGCGTTGTAGATGTAGATAGTAGTTCCGCTGTGTTAATCTCTGAATAGAGTTTTGTGTTGAGTTGTAATAACTAGACAGATGTTTATAACTGTCTAGTCTGTGTTGTATAATCTGTGTAACTCTGATAGTCATTGTATATGATGTAATACTTTTGTTATTAATATAAATTATTCGTTCCGCTGTTGAGATTCTGTTATTGTTCTTTCTTTCTTCTCTTCTTTTCTACTTTCTCACCTCTTTCTT
Organism: Allium fistulosum; assembly: GCA_030737815.1. Classification (NCBI taxonomy): domain Eukaryota; kingdom Viridiplantae; phylum Streptophyta; class Magnoliopsida; order Asparagales; family Amaryllidaceae; genus Allium; species Allium fistulosum. Next base: position 859,414,058 of record CM060903.1, read on the forward strand.
TTCTTCAAAACGATGCGTCATTCTGTGGAATGAGTGGCGGGTTGTTACACAAACAGTCGAATTGGGACTCGAGACCACTTCCATTGAGTTCAAAATGCCGTTTGTGATTTTTTTTAGTATAAGCTTCGATATGTTTGGAGTTAGTAGAATTTTGCTACTTTTTCACTTTGGACTTTGGGTTTGGTTCAGCCCATTTGCCCAATTCTGGTTTCATTAACTCAAGCTCCACTCCCTCTCCTCTTCATTACTTCACTTTCATTTCCTAACACTTAAGCTTCATCAAAAATGGAGAGTGGAATGGGAAATTAAAACTCCAAGCCCTAGTTCATTTGCAAATCCTTCTTCTTGCTCCAAATTCAAAGAGAAGCTCTTGGTAAGCATCCTCTTCATCTTCTCCAACTCATTCTCCTTTCAATTTCAGAAATTTCCTAAACCTAATTTAGGAAATTTTTCTCTTTTAAGCTTAGATTCAAGCTTATTGAGTTGGAATTGAAGAGTAATTGTCCTGGCCTTGCTCTATAGCTTCTTCTTCATTGATTTTGTGAAAAGGTGAGATTTTTATCTCACATCTATGTCTATATCTATCTTTTTTGTTAGGTATGAATTCCTAACATCTATTTTGTGTTCGTTTGCTGTGATTTGAATTGGTTTTGTGAATTCTCCAATTTTTGGTGTTTTGGTTCAATTTTATGAAAATCCTTTTATGGATGTTTGAACATGCTTTTGGTGGTGTATCGTCGAGCTTGTAAGGCTGGGTTGTTGCTTGGCATAAATCCCTAATCTCCGTCGCTCGTTCGATTGCTTCTAGTTTGGATTTTCGCCCTTTTTGGGCTATGCTGATTTTTGCCTAGCAGGCAATTTCAGACGTTTGGATGAAAATCCAGACGTCTGGTTTCAAATTCAAACGTCTGGTTAAGAAATCCAGACGTCTGGAATTAGTCCCTGGAATAAATAAAAAAGGGCAGAAACAAAATCCAAACGTCTGGAACAAAATCCAGACGTCTGGTTGAAAATTTCAGACGTCTGAAATGGCCCAGGAATTAAAAATAGAAGGGAGAAAACACTTAAACTTCCAGAACCTTGGCCAGACGTCTGAGAACACCAACCAGACGTCTGGAACTGCTGATTTTGCCTAATTTGCCTATTTTCGAGTAAATTTCCAAGGTTTATCGATATTTGTTGATCCGACTTATTATTATCAATTATTATCGACTTTGATGACTTCTTTTTCGGGGATTTATGTGAATATCCATTTTGATGGATTTAGTATCAATTTCTTTGGATTTAATTCATGTCTTCGAATGTGAATTTTGATGATTGATTGTTTCTACAATCGTTTTTGTGATTTGTCACTTTAAAAATATAAAGGTTTTCTATACTAGTAGTAAATATCAAAACTCTTTCATCAAAACGATTTTGACACTATTTTAATTACAAAGCTTGTTTCTTAAACCATTTTCCAATCTATTAGTATATACAAACTTTTACCTCATTCGTATGAGAAATCTAATTAAACGGCTTAGTAAAACAAGTGGTATGAAACGCTTGCGTTTACTTCGTCGGTTAATTTTTGGACTTGTTCGATTGAATCTCTTGTGACAATTTTCTAGTGGAGATCTACAATTTGTTCGTAAATATTTAAGTTAAGCAAGTGGTTATGGGGCATGAAGCTAAACTCATATATTTACTAGCTTAGTGTAATTGACACTTCTTGATGATCGATGATGATCATTTTATTGTTTAGACTAGCAATGTGCGATGTCTCTTTGTCCACGTGGAGGACTGTTCCTCGTTTTATTGAGCTTCGTCTCACTTCTCGCATGGGTCGTACCTATTTAGGTGCGTCGATGTTTATTTCTCGCATGGGTCGTACCTATTTAGGTGCGTCGATGTTTATTTACTTCGTGGAGCAATCGGCTCAATAAGTCGGGGCATGGGTCGTATCTATTTAGGTCCGTCGATGTTCGTCTACGCATGGGTCGTATCTTTCTAGGTGCATCGATGTTCGACTTTGTATGGGGTGTATCTTTCTCGGTGCATCGATGTTAGACATTACATGGGGCGTATCTTTCTAGGTGCGTCGATGCTAGAGCATGGGGCGTATCTTTCTAGGTGCGTCGATGTTCGACTTTGCATGGGGTACATCTTTCTAGGTGTATCGATGCTAGAGCATGGGGCGTATCTTTCTAGGTGCGTCGATGTTCGACTTTGCATGGGGTGCATCTTTCTAGGTGTATCGATGCTAGACTTTACATAGGGTGTATCTTTCTAGGTGCGTCGATGTTTAGTTTATGGGATTGGCCATCCTCCTTTCTTGTGATTTCTGGATTTCTAATTATTGATTTTTGGGATTTATGTTTCACCACCTTTTTCAGTTGGCATTGATATGTATGTCATTTATTGTGGCTTGGTGAATTAAATTAAGAATATGACATTCTTTTTAATCTTTGAGAAGATTCTTCTGATATTGATTAATCTCTGGATTGATTTTCGATTAGATACTTATCACGGTATGGCTTTATGGTTATCATACGTTTTTGTCATATCTCTTATTCTATATCACTTTATCTGATATTTATAGCTAGACTGATCCGTTTATTATTTTCTTCTTAAATAATACTCGGGTCAGACTGAGATGTTACAGGTGCTTCCTCATGTCTTCTTATCTAGGACTACCATCTGACTTTTGGCTAACTACTCTAGTTTAGTAGTTTTTGGTTGTATACATTCGATATATTGACTCAATGATGTATACATATTCTGTTGTCTAGCACTTGTATCCTTTGTTTTGAGATATTGTGGATCTTATTTGACCACTACTCTGATGTACACTTTCATGTGTTATATTCATATCTATTTCCGCCTTTGTGATATGAATTGTCTGTGACTGATTTGTGTTATGTTTATTTCTATATTTGTTTCCGAAGTCCATATAGCCATTGTGTAGTAGCTTTGAGTTTGTATCGGTATGTCAGATTTCCTCTTGAGATGAAGAGTTATATTTTTATCTGGCATATCGGTACTCGCACAAAGCAATTATACAGATGATCGCTCCTCAACAGCCTTATTCTCCGTGCTAGTTGACGGCATTATCCCGTAGGGTCCTTGGCTAGCGTGGATATAGAGGTGGGGCATCACATACACTCCCTAAAGTTCCATTTCCTACAACTTTTTTAATTATTTTAGCGAAAACATCAGCGGCTAGATTAAACAGAAGAGGCGATAAGGATCGCCCTGCCGTAAACCCCATTTAGATTGTATTTTATTTCCTAGTACCCCGTGAACCATTATACTATAATTACCGATTTTAAGTAATGTCATAATCCAACCTATCCATCTACGACTAAACGCTCTAGCCATTAACATATCTTTTAGGAAATCCCGATCAACCGAATCAAAAGCTTTCGTAAAATCAAGTTTTAAAAGTGCACATGTAATGTTATTCTTACAACAGTGATTAATGAATTCTTAAACAATTGCAACACCATCCGTGATGTGTCTACCCTTAATGAAAGTGGTTTGTGAACAATCAATCAAATCATTCATTATTAAATTAAGCATATTCGCTAAAACTTTAGAAATAATTTTAACTCGGCAATTATTTAAAGAAATTGGTTTAAAATCTTTCAAATTATTAGCACCTATTTTTTTATGTTACAGAATGACGTTTGCAAAGATAAATCTTCCTAATTGTAGTTGACCGTTATAAAATTCGTTAAATATATTAATTAAATCATATTTTAAAACATTCCAAAAATGTTTGTAAATTAAAATAGGAAAACCATCGGGTCCTGGAGCTTTATCACTAGATATCATTAATAGTCTTCAAAATCTCCTCTTCCGTTAAAGGATTATTCGTATCGTTATGATTAATTCTAGATTCAAAAGGATATAGCTCATTCCATCTAGCGTTTATGCTATGCTTGTTTTTATTACCAAAAATATCTCTATAGTGATAAGTAAAGGCCTTATTTAAATCAGTTTGATCAACTAATTCAACATTATTCACAAAAATAGAATTTATTGTATTACTACGCTTTCTTTCATTAGTCATGTTATGAAATTTTTTGTATTATTGCCACCTTCATTAATCCATCGAATTCTAGACCTTTGTTTCCACATAACCTCTTCTTTTATTATAATTGAATTAAGTTCTTCTTTTAAATTAGCAAGAACATTACGCTCCGCCAAATTAAGTTGTCTAGTTTCTTCAATCCTATTAATTTTAAGCAATTCATTAAGTAAAATTTCTTTTTTAATTTCAATATTTCCAAATACGTTCTTACTCCAATTTTTAAGGAAATTTCTAAGACATCTACGTTTTAAAACGATGTTTTTTCTGAGTTACCCATATTTCTAATATTATAAAAATTCATTGATATCCATTTATTATTAATTAAATTAGAGAAATTGGATTCTAAAAGCCACATTTTTTCAAATAGTATTATAACTAATTTCTGTACCTACATATAATACATGCACTAATAACAATTATCAGGAAGGCAATAAAAAATTATAAATTAACTAAAAATAACTATTTTTCACTACACTTAATAAAGCAGTATTTATAAGCATATAATTGTTTTATAATATTGTAAGTAAATGCAATTACATTAATGTATAACTTAAAAAAATACATACAATTGCATAACCCATATGCGGTAACATTTTAAAAACAAAAATATATTTTCAATAACAACTATTATGAACAACAATTAGTTAGTTATCATAGTAAAAATACTGCATAGCCCATACCATATTGATTAGCATAACACTGATGAACTAAAAGATAACTACATAACCCTAATGTAGTTAAATATGAACAAAATCAGCTATACTAAATATCATAACCCTAATGAACTAAAAAACAACCGCATAACATTAATGCACTAAAATTAATCATACTTACTATGATAATACCTTTTTCAAACAAAAATAACTACATAAAATTAATCAAAAACAACACTAATGAACAATTATACCTTTTTTGATTCGTAAACTTTTCAATATTTACTACAGTAAAAATAACATTCCTCGGCATTTTGACCACATAACCTAACTCTACATTTCAAAAACTATGCTGAGAACTCTCAATCTCAGCAGTAGCTTCAGCATCTTTACTCCTAGTCATCTTCATTTCAAACTTAATTTTCATTTGTATAGGTTAGATTCGAAATCGCAAGCACAAAATTGATCAAAAAACGGAGGGTGTTGAAAAGTTTTTTTTCTTGAAAAAACTAAATAGAAAACACTACAGCATAAAAACAATACTTACTCTAGAAGAGAGTAAACTTACACGTGGCAAAAACAGGGGCATAGCAGTTAAAAGGATACGGAGGGACCTAATTTACAAGAAAGAGAGCAGAAATGACCCGCTTTGTATTTAAAGTAAGAAATAGGGACCCGTGACCAGGCACCACAGTTGGAAAACTTTTCAAAAACACACACACCCCCCCCCCCCCCACAAACCCTCCAAAAACACACACCCGAAACCCCCACACACACCACAGTTGGAAAACTTTTCATGCTTAAACTCAAGTACTAAAAAATCCATACAAATTCAGATCGCTTACATAATCGAGTTCAAGATAATATCAAAAGAAACGTCGACGAATTTTCATTTCAAGTAACTACAAACATATACAACTCATTATTCATCATATGTACAAAAACTGCAGTAACTATATTATTTTAGATCAATTTCGAACAGCTTCCAATGCTTCCAACGCCTGAAATATATCAGTCCTAGTTACCATTCCTGCATTAGAATTAGAAAGAACCATCACTTTAAATAAGTTCCATAACATATTTTCTTGATTTTGGCAAGTTCAGTAAAGATCTATTCTCACCTATGACTTTGCTTTTCTGATCCAGAATTGGAATTCTATGTATCTTCATCTTGAGCATCAAAGCTGCTGCATCTGCCAATTTAATTATCACAAAAGTTATCTGTTAATATCAAGTTTATACTGAAGCTTCAGTAATTTCAATAAAAATAAATAAATAGTCTTATTTTATGTCCCTACGACAATCAGACTCGGTATTTCAGCTACACAACTAAATGCCTGATCTAGATTACTAGTATTCATTAGCTGATTTCAATCGCTTACTGAAACTAAGGACTCGTTTAGTAATCTTAAATTTCTAGGGATTTTTTTTTAATCAACTGTAAATGTAATTATTTATATTACCTTGTACAGTTTTAGTCGGGGGCAAAGTAATAGCAGGAGAAGACATGATTTCTTCAACCTTTGATTTCTGCTCCATCAAACAACATATTATTCAGAACAATAGTTAAAAAAAATCCCTACTTTAGGAAAATAAGTTTGAAGTATATAAAGTGAATGAAGTAAGCTAACCCCATCGGAAGCTTTGGCTTTGTCCCTCTTTGAGATCACTCCTATACATCTAAGATCACTATCTACAACCGGCAAACCCGATACTACTTCAAACTTGTCATTGATTTCATCCAAGGTCTGGTCAGGCCTCGCTGATATTATCGACGTCGACATCACTTCTCCTAACAGCATGGATGGTCCTACCTGTTAATAATAGTTCCACATCAAAAAATCAGTATAATGAATCTTAAATAAGTACTAAAACCAAAAGATAAAGTGTTTTACCAACAACAAAGAGATTTCAAAGGGCAAATATGATAACAAACCTTAGAATTGAGATGATCGTCATTTTCTTGAGCTTCGAGATAGTAGCGAAGGTCATCAAAGCTTAGAAAGGAGAAGTTATCAGGCCACTCTCCTGATATGATAGCTTGTGGATTCTCATCGAGTTCAAAACGAACGCTGCCGATTGAAGAAGAGAAAGCTGAAATACTAGTACTATTCTTTGAGGCTTTGAAATTACTAGAGGTAAAAGGTTTTGATAGGCTTCTGCTTAAAGTGTAAGGGAATTGTAGAGGCAAATGTGTGCATGCCATTCTGTTTGATTTGTTTATTTTTTTGGTATAGTTAAGCATGGGTTTATGCATGTTTAAATAAGTGGTGGGCAGAGTGTGAATGGGCCCAGCTCATGTGACTGTTGGCCCAGTTGGGCCCTGTATTATCTGAATTGGAGAAACTGGATTCATTCAATAATAGAGGATTGACAGTGACTTTGGACAGCACATTTGTGAATATGTTGGAATTTTCTTGTGATTCATTCATTTATCGTATTATTGAAGCTTGTATATAATCAATTCACTTGTATATTTTTATCCAATAAAAAAAAACCCTGTTTTCAAGTTCAATATTTATATGATTACAGTTTGTAGATGAAGTGAATGCTGCTATGAATGCATGATCGGATGAAATTGGAGATGCATTAAAAGTCTTTGATCAAACAAGACATCCAAATCAATTAAATGGACAGGACCGATTGTGAAGTAGTACATGGCCCACTTGAGATATTTTTTCTGCAAATTATAAATTAACTAATTTTTAAATATTGAAGAGTTGGAGGAAGAAATTGTATTGGTTGTGGTGATTCTTGTGGACCTGTACATGAAGCGCGATAATGTTTTGAAATATATTAACTACTTAAATTATTAAATCCATGTGATTCCTTAACTAAGATTCCCATGCGGTCAGACAACCGGTGTAACTATCGAATTAAATAAAGTGTGTCTTCACTTTTCGTCTTTCTAATAACATAGAAAAAACGCAACAAAATTTATAAGCTTCGTAGTACCAAAATCATTTAATACGCCAATCAACTACCGTGTAAAGTCGTTTTACACAACAAACAACCATCGATCAACACTATTTTCCTCGGCGATCAACCAACGAACTACTGTTGTTTGATGGTTGATCGTCGTGAAAAATGGTGTTGTTACACGGTTGTTTGTCGTGCAAAAAAAATCAAAAATAATTTCCTTGGTAGCCACTTAAAAAGTCTGCTATTAAAAATAGTATAGTGTAAGATTTTATGGTATTTTTTAGCAATGGTATTAAAAAGAGAAAAATTAAATTCCCTTAGCAACACACAAAATAAAAGAATGACCTTGCAAAGCTAACTGTGGATATTGTGTACAAGGGAGGACCATGAATTTCTTTGGTAGCCACTAATTAAGGAAACAATAAAATAGGCATAATGACAAACTTAGAAAAAAATTTAGACCGAAGGATAACAAGTTTGTTTTTTAGGCTGAAGGACAATGCTAGTTATAACTAGCATTTTGTATAGTATAAAACTGAATATAATGCTAGATATAACTAACATTTTGTATGGTGTAAAAGTTGAATATAATGCTAATTATAACTAGCATTTGTCCTTCAGTCTAAAAATGAAACTTGGTGTCGTTCAACCTAAATTTTTTTCAAAGTTTGCCATTTTTCCTAATTCTCTGTTAAGGAAAACCTTGAGAACTTTTTTAGTTCAGGACCATGAATTTCAAAATTAATTTTTTTTGCCTAAATTCAATTCATATCTCTCGTCCTAAAACCTTATTTGATACCTTATACCCGTAATAAGTTATCATCACACCACCATCCACCACCATCGTGTTAGAATATTTTAATAATTTGGACGTAAAATAAAATATGTTGTGCTATTTTGGCGTAAAACCTAATTAAAATGATCGAATTTTGAATGAAAACTAAAAGACTTAAAGATATAACTGTCATGATGTGTGGATACCGGAGCAATTCTACTTATTGAAGAGCCAAATTAGAAAATGCCGACATTATAAATAAGAGATTACGGTCCCCAAATTACATAAGCGCTAATTATTCTTCTAATCTCTTCTATAAAAAGAATTCACATCTAGTGTTTGTGTCAATTTGGAAGATCAGACTAATCATTTTTCTCACTTTCAATCAGCAGCATGGATTAAGCTACGTCTTCCGCTAATTTATTTACATTCCTCTGATTTCTTCTCAATCAAATCAACATGGGTCACATTTTCAAAACTATGGTTTCATGATTAATCAATACTAAAGTATATTAAAATCCCAACCAGCTGTATTAGAGCAATCCATAATTGATCTCATTGGAAAAAAATTTATGCATTTTTTTATGAGTAAGTTTTGAATTGAACTACATTTAGATGTCATTAAATTCATGTAGTTTCTTACTCATGTTTCAAATGTGCTTTGATATACGTGTCAAGGATTTTTTTTCGTAATGATTTTGAATTTGGTTTAGATCAATTTTTTCTCTCTATATATTGTAAATTAAAAGGTTGATTTATGAAACTATTTTGGTGTTAAAAAATAGATCTAAATGATTTGTATGTTATTTATGAAATAAGCTTGAATTTTGAAATCATTAAATTTTTAGGGAATAGTATAAATTCCTCTGAATTTCATAATCAACTTATGTTGGTTAAACCATCTACATGTTTATTATTGTATATTTTGGAATTAAGTTGTTAATTTTAACATGAGTAATATTTTGGATCTGATATGTATAGCCATTTTCTTTAATGTTTAGAGTAATCATAGAACCGAATTTATATTTCTTAAATAAGTGGTTCTAAATTTTTTTTATATATATATATATATATATATATATATATATATATATAAGGTATTTGGGTTATTTTAGAAACTTTAATTAATTAGAAATAAAGTACGCTCCTTTAAGACGTTTATGTTGATTTTATTATTGAGTAATATCATACCTAGAAATAAATTCTAATATTACACTAGTTTATATTTTAAACCACATGACGGTCAGCTGCATTTATTTTTATCATAAATGCATTAAATGTGATTGTTATTGTAATAAATAAATTAACTTGTTATCATAAATGTGATTATATATATCAAAAAGAAGAGATCTAATAGAGTTCATTAAAGGCATGTCAATCCAAGAGAGGGCAAAGCTAAGGATCTCTGTGAGTGGAAATCTTAGTTTTTCTATTTTATAATCGAATAGTGTAGTTTGGATTTGATATATGCCTTGGGGAGTTTTGGAGTACGAAAACATCACAATAAAAATCTCCAAAATTCTCATAAACAGAAATGTCAATTGTTAGGTTGGAATTTTAATTGTTTTGTATCAAAATAATGGAGTTTTTTTGGATTTTGCAATATATAAGTTTTTCCTTCTATTCCACTTCTTGTTCCTTTTCTTTGAATTTGATTAAGGGGTTTGAATAAGAAATGGTGTGTAAGGCACGAATTCGTATTCTTAGTTTGCACTGTCTATTTCTATATAAATTATACTGTCTAATTTCATGTAAAATGGAGTTGAATAGAGTGTAAAATTAATTAAATTGTAAGTTTCCATTATTATTGTTTTACTCCATTGCTTTAATATAAAATAAGTTGGAGTTGAGTTTTAAGTACAAATCAATTGATTTAATGAATTTATGGTAAAAATGCAATTGTGAAAATGAGACTTGTATATCATAAGAAGATCTAACATTTGAACGTTAGTTTATGACGTAATCTCCACACGCCTCTTTCCCTTATTTGATTATGGAAAAACTCGATTTGGGAATTGAAGGTATTAAGTGGTTGTTTGAGGGTCTGCCTTTTTTCCTTATATGAAGTATTAAATGGTTTTGAATATAGTTTAAAATGCGAAAGACATATCCTTATTTAAATTATACTGCCCAAGTACTGAAATAGAAAGGCTCGAGATTTTCTATTCAACAGATATTGTTGTTCTGACTCCCTCCTCTTTACAACATAGGTTAGGGAAAGTGAAGATGATCAAGATGGAGATGATGATGAGAGGAGCTTGTTGTAGTAGCCTATTTATCTATTTATGCTATTTTTTGATGTACTCATTTGAAGTTAAAAATGTATTTTGAACAAGATGATGTAATGGTTATTGTTGATATTATTTTATGATTTTGTTTTACGGCATTTGGAATTTAAAATAAAACGGATACTATTTATGCTATTATATTTTATCCTTCTGCTGTGAGTTCTGAATGAATGGATAAGTAGCTCTGTATTGTTCTTTTTACCAATCAATTGCAAGCTCTGAAATGGGTCTAAGTTTCAATGGGCTTTTCTGGGTCGAGATTTAGCTTATTTTGGGGCGGGTTGTTAGAAGCTTCAACGCCGCTCAGAAAATATGAGAAAAAAATAAGGGGTTAGGTTCATATTTATAGGGTTTCGAACCAATACCAGCCATTAGATTAAATTATTTTAAATCCAGACCGTTGAGCCAGGTCAAAAATCTCAAAATGGTAGTTCAACAGATCGACCGCCGCCCCCTACCCGTCAACCGACCCAAGCTAGAGGTTGACCGGTCAATATGAATTATGTTAATTGCCTACGCCGTTTAATTTCATTGATTTATCCTTTTAAAACCGATCAATATAATTTCCTTCCACTATTAACATACTTAATGCTTAAGTAATGTTAACTATCAGTTACTCTAACTGGCGGTAATTAATGTTAGTTAATTATTTTTTTACCTTAATTACATATATAATTATTTTCGATTTGAAAACTTCAAACGTTAATAACTTTTCCGTTTGACCTCCGATTGAAAACCTTTATATATAAAAGTTGATTAGAAAATCAAAACAAATACAGTGTTGCAAGTTTCGTAGCAAAATTATGAAGTTGGTAAAAATTCTGTTTTTTGACGTTATTATTTATCAATTAATTTCTTTTATATTAATTATTTTAAAAATTAAGGGGTCTTACGCTGAACCTATGGCATCCACCTCCCACTCAGTCTTATCGGCATTGTACGATTTGGGCCAAAAGATGTTTTCACTTGTGGTGGATTATTGCAAGGAGTTTGTCATTGAGCCTAAAATTTAAATCTATGTCCTTAAGGCTACAAAAATAATATAGTTTGACTTTCAGCTTATTTTCCACATTGTTTTATCAATCGAATTTCATTTTAGGAATACTAAAAATCCTTCAATTTTATCAATTTATATAATTATCCCTTTGATTTTCTGAAAATAATAAACTATTTTTGTTTTTAATCATTTTTTTTGAAACATGATGTACCTAAAAATTTTGAATATTAAATTCCCATTAAAACTTGATGGACTATGTAGTCAAATAGAAAATTAAATTAAGATAAATATTTTTAGCTATAAGGTGTTCATATTAATATATATTTGTGTAATTTGAGTTTCTTATATTGTATGTTGCGCTCTTTATAGTGTAATATATTCGTCATTTCTTTAATTCATTGCAATATTGTAACGCAAAGTGCATTCTAATTTTTATTCTATATGTTTTTTCTTGGATTATATTTACATAAATAATTATTTCATAAAACTAAATATATAAACATACTACAGGTTCAAAGTTATAACAATTTTGCAATTTTATTTTTTGCAATATACAGAAAGTCTAAAAACAAGAGTCACTTTAAATTTGCATAAATTTAGGGTTTAAACTACAATATGAGTAAAGGTGAATTTTACCTGCAATGATACAAAAAACAATGGAGTTTTTTAAGAAGCCTCTTGTTAATTTGGCGTATGTTCTTACCGACCACTTATTTAAATTAATGTTAAATTTACTCCAAATTAGTGTTTGATGTACGTGATTTAAACATGCTAGTACTATCGCATAATAGTTGAAAATCGATCGCCTTTCTTTTAGTGATTTCTAATATGTTTTTTTAATGTCTTCCCTAACAAACCATTACTAACTTTCTAGTTATAATTCTTTATATCAGCTCAACAAATTTTTAGTAAAATATACCTTTATAAATAAATAAAATATTTATATGGTTATCATTGTCATCAAATCCCAACATTCTACACATCCACCTAAAAAAACATGAATTTATTTCAAAAAATAGGTATATAATGTTGGATCTAGAGGGTCATGTGAGGGAGTAAAAGGATAACTTCCAAAATTTTCTTTTTATTAAATTTAACCAAAATCAATTGTGTTATTATGAACAAATGTGCAAATTATATTAAATCGTATTTAACTTAAATTCAGTTTAATTTAATTAAAAAATTATTTTGTTAAAATAAATCTAATTATACTATAAACGAGTATCGATATACTCAGTATATGTATTAGCTTAATTTCATACAAATAAAACAGTATGATAACAAAATTAAATGTATAAATATGTATACATATATATATAGTTATTAGGACTTATAACTTAATATATATATATATGTGTGTGTGTGTGTATGTATACACACATATATAAACTAGTGTGTGTATACATACTCATATACATATACTAATTATATTCTTTCATAACATTTTAAAAAAAACTCAACCTAGAGCCCTGATGAAATCGAAGGGATGGGAGGAGCCCCCCCTACCTGGTCTGACCACAGATAGGGAGGAGATAAGCCAGCCCAACACAGAGATTTGATGCCCCCAACCTGTAACGACCCGTAAATTTCAACTGTTTTAATAACGTAATTAGTTGAAATTTTGTGAAATTTTAAACGATAAAATTTGAATTTTTTTTTAATATTTGGAATACGTTTAGTTAAGCATAGCAACTAGTAAATTTTCGTCCGAAAATATGGAAGTTTATTTCGTGCGTAAATTCACTTCAATTTAATCAGTTAAAAAGCGATGAAAATAAAATATTTTCGAAACCTAAATATTTTTACATAGAAAAATTCTAAACCATCTTCTGAGCAAGATGTCTGTTGTCGTTTTTCCAAATTCGGACATCTTTGGCTCCGTCGATCTTATTTTTCAGTGTTTTTCTTGCATTTTCTGCTATTCGAAAATTCAAATTTTTATAATTAAATCGTACCACTGATATCTGCATACCGTTTTGATCGTCTCATCATGCTGATCTTAACGGTATATTCCTTTCTGTTTTTCTAACTTCGATACGCCGTGAAATCAGTAAAACGGTTTCCGTATCGTTACCATTTAAACATTTTGATTTACCCGTAACCATTCACCTTCCCACCATGCAAAGATGTTATGCCACTAGTCATTATTAATCACAGAATTCAATTTGGTCACTTACTATTCCCAATATTTGATCTATATGTTGTTTGGTTCGCTCATGCTTCCTGTACAATTTCTTTTCTTGTTGAAAACTAAATTAATATAAAGATTTTTCATCTTCTCTTCTCTCTTCTGTTAGTTCTGTTCTCCTTCTTGTAGAAATATATATCTTATAAAGCATTCTTACATTTGCTTTCACTGCTCTCGTTTTCATGGCCCTTCTCTCCCTCTCTCACATCCTACTTTGGCCACCGATCTCCTCCACAAATCCTCCTCAACCAAACCCTCCTCCCCGCGTTACCACCGTACCTTGCTCCGCCCTGTCCACCGTGCCCTCTGCCACCAGTTCGCCACATCTTCCTAGCCCGCTCCGCCACCTAAACCACCTCCGCGTGCCAGGCTATGCGAGCCGGCACACCCTCTTATCCACCGCCTCCGGAAACCTTTCGCATCTGCCCAAGCCAACCCGAGGCCACTTTCAACCCCCTCGACTAACAACCTCGCCTGGATTCGTCTTCTTTGGTTCAAAGCTGCCTACCTCCGAGAATACGGCCTCTAACTTTTCCACACCCGCCAATTCTTTCTCCTCTTCCACTGTAGGGCGAGCCACCACTTCCCGAAGCTTTCGTGGGTCGAAGCGCCCAGCCTGCAACTCCGCCTCCTCCAACACTAGCTCCGCCTTTGCCTCATCCTCACGCGCTCCACTCCGACCAAGTCCACGCCTCAACGCACCGACCCACCTACGCATCAGCTCGCGTGTACCAGCCTTCTCCCCTGTCTCTCCCTCCGTATTTTACAAAAGGTAAACACACCTTTTAATTCTGTATATAGATATATATAAAGGTTTATACTATATATATAAAAATAGTTGTCATGTTAAATACATGAGTTATATATACTATATTGATGATGCGTTTACATATAGAGGTTCTGTTGTATATATGGGTTTCACGTTATATGTATTATTTGGTAAGGGATATGAGTTTATAGTTTTATATACTTACAGGGATATAGGTTGTTTTATGATTTTACCTATCAATATACAAATTCTAGTTCTGTTATATAGAAAAGTTGTCTAAGTGATATGCAACCTGTTCATGTTTATGTATGAAGACTTATATCAGTGTGTTTGGTTAAATTATATACATCACAGTTGCATGTACAAGTTTATAATGCGTGTACAGTCTGCACACTCAGCAAAGTTTAATTGCATATATGCGGCTATTATATATATAGTAAGTGTATTGTTGCAGTTTTAAAATTGTAAAGGTTTTACAGTTATAAATAGTTTAAGTTTTAAAAAATAATTTCGGTTGAAAAACATGTACTTTGGTTTCAAAACTTAGGTAGTAGCTAGTTGCTTATAAAAGTATATAAGTCAATTTTATATATAAGTTTATGTAAGTTTTAATTCTGTCTAATATTTTAAATACTTATATAAATATAGTTTTGTCCTATAAATATATTTCTAATACTGTATACACCTATTTTGTTTATATACGTAAGTTTGTATATGTGTTGTACAGTTTAAAAGTTCATTTCCAAAATTTGAGATGTGCTGGCATTTCCTATAACTCATGTACATTGTTATTTATAATAAATATTGACTTGTTTACATATTTGTCTGTACATCTATTCGATTGTATTCTATGTTTAAAAGTATACAGGTAACATATTTTAAGGTATATACACTTGTAAGCTGTTTTGGCATGTTAGTTTATAAATATAGTTTACATATTATAGTCTGCAATTATAGCCGTTATGCATAAATTTAGTTTATTTGCTGAATATTAATAATATATAAAACTGTTCAAAAGAGTATAAGTTATTATAATAAAGTGTTTGTATTGTTTTATAATAAAAAAAATTATTATAATTGGATTTTTCTTTAGATATATATATATATTGTTTTAACTATGTGTCTAAATTTTATGTTAATTTTTGAAATGGACATAAGGATATAATATTTATTTTGTTTCAATAATATTAAGACAATTCTGATTCGTTTCCATCCATCCCTATCTTTCAGCTTTGCCGTCTAATCCACTTTTAGCTTACTTCGCTTGAGATTGTTGTTTGGATTTGTTCGATGGTCTAGACCATGATCCAATTCGTAGCTTGTTGTGTATCAAACTCCTTTAGCCTCGAAAGGTGAGCACTCATTCACGATTAACGTTCTTTTATTTATTAAATTTGATTTCAATTGAAACGACAATTGAAATATGCTGCTGTTAGATATTTACACTGTTATTACCTGTATCAGTTCACCTGTGACAATTGACACCATTATCTGTTATTTATGAAATGATAATCCTGTTTGATTGATAATTGATTGATTGTTGATGTTTATATTGGACGTTAAATTGTTAATGTTAAAATGATAAATAGTATGAAATTGAACTTGATATAGGATAGTTAAATGTTAAATTTGATTAAATGACATTTGTATAATATGACCCCTTTAACTGTTGAATTTATTGACACGTAGGATTTGTTTAATTACATTTGAACCATTGAATGTATGTTGTTAAATTGATGATGTATGAAATTTTAAATAGATGACAAGTGAAAACCATAATGTAATAATCTTTAATCTACATGAAATGATAGTGTAGATTCTAGAAATAATTATATTAATTCGTACAAATAACAATGCGAATTAATACGGTTATTTCGAGATTATTTGAATCGATTGTTGGATTGTTATTGTTTGTTGTTATTGCTTGTTTATTTACTTTGACACCATCCCAATTATCACACTGCAAGTTCCCTTTGTTATGCTTTGAGTTTTGAATTGAATTGGAATCGGGTTGAAATGATAAATACCCAAATTGAACTTTGACTTAGGATAAAAAATTAAATAAAACCCGATTGGTCAATAATTTGATTTATAAATAAAACGAAGATTTTATTTGAATAAATAATATGGTTTTGAAATGAAGTTGAAAATTTGAATTTTAATGAAAGAAAAATGTTAATATTTAAAAATCTGAAACAAAATATTAAAAATGAAATTGATGAAAGAACGATGTTCAATTTGAGAAATGATCGAATTAAGTTTTAAATGATTTAATAATTAAGTTTGAAATTATTAAACTTTGAAATTATTTAATAATTAAGTTTTGAATTATTTAATAATTAAATAAGGTTGAATTATTTAATGATTAAATTGAATTGAAATTCTTTAATAAGAAAAATTGAACTTTTGAATAAGTGGATTTTACTTAG
Organism: Allium fistulosum; assembly: GCA_030737815.1. Taxonomy (NCBI): domain Eukaryota; kingdom Viridiplantae; phylum Streptophyta; class Magnoliopsida; order Asparagales; family Amaryllidaceae; genus Allium; species Allium fistulosum. The sequence continues at coordinate 859,431,154 of CM060903.1, forward strand.
TAAATAATTGAAATTGAGTTTTCTTTATTAATTAAGTTTTGGAAAATTATTTAAGTAAGTAAATAAGTGAAATTGAATTCCTTTAACAAGAAAGGAAAATGTGATATTTTTGGAATTAATGTAAGACTTGTAATTGAAAGAATTGATTTGATGAATTCAATTTAATTCAAAATGGTAAGCTTTGATTTAATGAAGTTGAACTTAAGAAATTGATTTAATAAATTGGAAATTGAATAGAAATTGTTTTGAATGATAAAATAATTTAACGGTATTGAATGAAATCGATAAATGAATGTAAATTGATTTGAATGTTAAACTAAATTGATTTAAATGATTTCGAAATGAAACTTTTGTACGAACTTGAATCAATATTTGAATTGTTTTCAATATAAAGATTGAAATTGAACTATAAGATTTGGAAACGGTAAATTGGAAGTTTTGAAACGTAAATATTGGAAATTGGTTTAGAAAGACAAATGAAATGTTGATTTACGAATTCTAATTGAATTGAAATTGATTGGTTTTGAAATATATTAAATGACCAATCGGTGTAATAATTACGGTAGTTATTAAAGAGACCGGGAATCGGTTATGGATATACTCTCTATCTAAACCGAAACCCACTTTAATAACTATACGCGGAGTGATGATCCAGAATGAAGTGGTTGGAATGATGTACGTGTTGACTGAAGAAAGTGAACGATGATGGATAGCCTTGACACTTGTGTCAAATTGGAAATGACTAAAACAGGAGCTGTGCTAGGCCAATGGAGGATTAGCTACCTCAAGTGGACACACTTCTTCGAACTACTTATTACTTGTTGTCGATTGGTGCACCCTTGATTTTGGGAGTGTTGTTTCACGGTGTTGCGGGCGCTGCGGCATTGCGTTCTCACCAGTCCGGATCAGGCGAACGGTAGTATCACTACCTTGGGTATTTCCTCATGTGCCTTGTCATACTTGTATTCCATTTATGCGCGACCACTACGATTTTGATTTGTACCTTTAGTATATGGATTGCCCTCTGGTGACTTCCGGTTTTGGGGAAACTACGGTCTTGTATATGCTTTTGGGAATAAAAATGTGTTAAGGGTGGAATGGGCCATGACTTAACGCTATTTTGATGTCTTTATATTATTGATAGACATTATCTACTTATCGTACACTACTACATAGTAGATAGTTTGACGGATCCTTAAAGGATGGTTATTCCAAACATCCTTTGAGTTATTTGTATTTCAATTGCTATTTCACTTGAGTTGGATTTATTAATATAAGAATGTTAATCCTGATTCGAGTGTCTTGTGTTTTGCTTTACGCTCGGGTCAGACTGAGTGGATCAGCTTTCGAGACTCACCTTTGGAGTTGGAGCTTCGCTTGGAGATCCAGCTATCTATCCAGCTTTCAGATATTCGACGATTCCAGTGATGTATTCTGCTTTGTATCTGATGTATCATATTACTCTTCCGTTGTATCTGGTTTAACTCTGATGTAACTTATACATTTATATAGTAGCTTCATGAACTACTATCTCTTTTATTTCCGCTGCACTTATTACTCTGTGTCTGTGATCTGTGATTATTTATTTACTGTATATGTTCAATTTTGCCAAATTTAAATTAACAACGCGGTATTTTGAGCAATTCAACTCCGGCATGAGTGTCTACCTATACACTTATAATGGATGCGAATGGTCCAAAATGGCGGGTCGTTACAGTTGGTATCAGAGCTTTGGTAGCTCTAAGCAAAACTTAACATATAGAGTAAATGTATTTACAGAATCACTCTCATTCGAGTTTCAATCTCTTCCTTTTGATTCGATTCCTTTGAATTTTGGAACGTTCCCTACGGTTCCAAATTTCATTCGTGTCCCTCACTATTCGTCTCCTTTCAATTCTGGAGCATCACATAACTCCACTTCGAATGACCCTTATAGTGAATCGGCGGTCTCGCCAACTTCGAATGATTTGTAAAGGGGTGAAACTCCTTTATAATAGGCATCGATTTACCGGAGATTTCTGTATCCTCGGTTTACGATGCTATCTATTCCCTGCTATACCTGAATTCTATCTCTTGAGATCGAGTGTTGATTTACCTCGGAATTCAGCATCGATCTTATTCTTGAAGTTACGGACGATCCGGTTAAGATTGCCCGTGAATTAAATAAGCTTATCCAACCCGATTCTGTTAATTGAATCATCTTATCTTTTCTTTCGAACTTGTATTCAAATCAGAATTCTCTTTAACTTGAGTCCATCAAATTTGAACCCCTATCCTTATTTTGAAAATCCATTCCTGTATAAATTTAGACAATGTTTACAAGATATCTTTCCTATTAAATAGGGCTTACATATATGTTTAAGTTAACATGATAAATAACTAATATATTTAGGGCTTACATATAGAGATATATTTAGACAATGTTTACGAGATATCTTTCCTTTTAAATAGGGCTTACATATATGTTTAAGTTAACATGATAAATAACTAATATTTATGCTAAGATCTAGTTCCCAATACTTAGGATCTACATATTTTAAAACTAAATTTAATATCATAAAATATCTAATATATACATATAAATTATTGTTTATATATAATGTTCGACTATAATTTTTTTGGAAGTTGAAAATGAAAACATGTACATATATGTATAAATGTGTTTATATATATATATATAAACATAAAATACTTAATTATATTTTTTTCAGTTGTACAAATAAAATACATAACAAAATATTATTTGCAAATTAGATATATGTATGTGTACATAATATACATATGTATATACTTATATATATATATTGGAAATTAGGATTTTCCCTTATTTTGAAGTTTCGTATGTGAAAAAAACTCTTTTGAAAAACATGTTCTAAATTACACCAATATTTTTATTTTCAGAAAAAATCTATTTTTTCATTTTTTTTTCGAAGATTAAATCTGAACTTTAATCACATGTTTCAATGATCAGACTATTTTTTCAGAAAGTGCAATTACTTACGGTTTTTTATGCAAATATTAGCACTTTAGAAACTACATACATTTATAATTTTCTTTGCAAATATTTGTACATTTTCTACAAGTATGCTAAAACTTAAATACAATGATGTTTTTACCAACTTGTTTTTTTAGGAGGGGAAGCTTTATAATTTAAAACTTAAAGGTGGTATTTTATAAAATCTCTTATATATTTATTAATATATCTTCTATTTGAATAACATAAAATACATATGTACATACATGTATATGTGTGTGTATATACATTAAAGTGATAAATCCATATATATATATATATATATATATATATATATATATATAATTTTACATATTTTTAATGGTTAATGGTCGGTTAAAGTCATGTGAATTATGGTAACAAGTTTAAATGAAAAAAACAGAATTTACCAAGATGAAAGAACCTAGTGTTGTGCATGCTGGAATCTGTAGGTCGACCTTCGAAATCCCTATTTTGATTCTAGCTACTGTATTTTTTTGCATAATGTTTGCTTAAAAATTAGGCAAGCTCCTCCTAGTCCTTTTGTAGAGCTATGAATATAGGGTGTAAAACGCATTTTTTAGATATGTAAATTGTTTGATTTGAGAGGGAAAATCACTGATATGTATAACACAAACGTTAGAAAACAATATAGTAAAGAACATATAAGTTTATAGTAGTTCGACTAAATAATGCCTACATTCACTATCTACTGTTATACCTTTCTTATAAATATCTAATCCAATGTAGGAATATAAGATACAAAGATCTATTACTCAAAGAAAAGTAAAAATATAATATGAATGGTTCAATTTAGTAATTTTCTTGTTTGGTTTGGTATTTGTTGTTCGGTAGCCAAGTGCTCTCCTTCTTGTCCTCCATTACTATTCATATCTTGAGGGATTTATGAATATGAGGATACATAGTGGCTAGCTCGGTAATCCTGCAAAAATATGCAATTTCCATATATAAGTGGTTCAGTTCGACATATTGGGTATGATAGTAAGCTAAGGTCTAGTAGCAAATTGGTTTAGTGGTAGGATACCAAACCATAATTCATGTTCGGTAGTAAACGATCGAAACATAATTTATGTTTGATAGTACACTCCCGAACCATAATTTATGTTTGGAGTTGACTTGCCCAACGAACCATACTTGCCGAACTAAGCACTTAGCTTCTTCAAATCTTGTCTTTTCCTCATGATTTCTGCCATGCTTTCTTTAGACCTTTTTACCTTACCTTTGTAGCCAAACGATGATGTTCCAATTATGGACTATCAAACTATTTTTATACTCCTCAACATCTTTTATATTTGTCGTGCTGTGGGTGAAAATTCCCACAACACTTGCCCCTAAAGCATACTTTTGTGAATTCAATTTGTGCTATGTTTTTCCTAGATTTGCTTTGTCCTTTCCTAAGTAGTAATCATGTCCATCCGAGATAATTTGAGTAGATTATTTATTGTAGTTTTTTGCTTATCCTTAGCATAAGACTTCTCAATTATTCCTTGACATCACTTATCGTTGTGTTGCTTATTGGTATACTTCTCTCCATGATATGACTTCTTAGCACGTCGTTTATGGATCCATTACCCATTCTGGATGCTGATCTAGTTGGGGTTTAATTTGGTTCGACATTCTTCGGCTTGAAAACAACATGGTCTGATTGTTTATGTGTTTAGTATTGAAACTTTGGCCTAGATTATAATTAACGTTGAAACTCCTTAGCCCATAACATTTTCTCCTTTGCACCTGAACTAAAAGACTCTTGGTCTCCCTATTTCTTAGCTTTAGATCCACACAACTCCTTTGCTGATTTCAAGCATCTTTCTTCAACTACATCAGGTAAATCTTAGTTTCTTGAATTCATGCATTTTTGTTAATTTAATCCAGTATTGTACATTCTTTTCAAAAAAAATTCTTCAACAAAAAATTAGGTCTTTTAGTTAAGCTTTTTTGTTAGTTGATGAATTGGACTATCCGTACATTGGATTTGGATTTGGCTATAGAATTAGTGAGACATCACTTAAATTTAGCTTGGTTGAGGTAAAAGACGGCTCTTGATCAAACCAGACAAGGGATTAGCATGAGCTTCCTTAGCAATTAGAATTCTACTATGGGGTATATTATATGGTTGTAGGAGTTGCCACAATTGGATAGTAAATTGTAATCCCTTGTAAACTAGAGAACATGTTATATGCTCATGGTTGGTTCGACTATACTCACTACTAGACCAAACACTTGTTAATTTTGGCATGTTAGATCGGGTCTTAAATAGTTTCTTACTAATTTAGGTGTCTAGCTTGGGTTGTGTGTGCACAGATATGTAAGCTTACCTAGTTTGTAAATGTCCAAGGAGTAAAGACTTAGGCCATGAAACTTAATTACGCGTGTTTGGTTTGGATAAGTCACCAACGATCTAAACACTTAAATTTTCTATTTAATAGTAACTCATGCCATGACTTCCCTATTAACCTAAGGATATAGCTATTATGAGTGTGTAGGCCAGTTGAACACTTTTTATAGTAAAAATGAAACAACATAAAAGCTTTGTCATTACTAGTATATATTTGTAAGCTTCATTGGTTTTCTTATAATCATGAGTTAGTATATTACTACCTCTACACCTTATATTTTACTCCTTACTATACACACATGTGCTAGTTTGTGATAAATAAGGCAGATTGATACGTTAGAAAGGTATGTCTAGTCGGTGTCATACTAGATCCATTACTCTTGTCAGAGCATAGGTTACGTTATCTTACGCCACCTTAGGCCCTTCTTCAGCACATATTGCTTGCTAAACTAGAATGGCACTTTCTTTAGTTATAGGGCATCACCCATCTCAATTGTTAGTGGACTTAGCTGATTCTATCCTTACCACCATGTCGCTTAGGAATATGGTATATCTACCACTCATGGGCTGCCTAAGAAAAACATGCTTCTTGCCATGCTAAATTAGTAATCCCATGCTTCTCTAGAAAGGTACACAAAATATAGTTGTTGCCACTAAAGCTGGTGCCCCACCTTTTCTTCATGCTTCGATTGTGGGAGCTCAGGTGTATCTTAGCATTGCATTGTCCTAATTTAAACCAAGTGGATACGCCATTCTCACTATATTTTTTACCTACATGCGATAAAGAGCAAGGCAGAGAGCTTGTCGTTCTTCTACTTTGAGTATGGAAATCGATTCAATCCCATTGAGGATCTTTATTCCATGCATAACATGTTTTAGCATGGGTACTTCTTCATTAGGGACCAATTTATATGCTTTCACCAGAGGAACTTGGGATGTAAGTTAAGTTTCCCTTTACGCTTTAATTATCTTTATTTTTGGGATAAGTCATAAATACTTTCTAACCAACTTTTAGGTGTCATGGAGGCTACCATAGGTGCTGACTTGGCACAAATGATAGAGAGGTTAAAGGGGCCTTCCACGAAAGCTAAGGAGGTTCCTCACTTATCGACAAATGAAGGGTTGGGACAATATAGGCTGTTAGTTGAGGGTCACTCCATTGGTAGAGTTAGAGCTCCTTTGGCCTAAAGGTAGTCCACAATGGAAACAGTAGGCTGTAAATGTTGAAGAAGCATGTGAGTAACGCACCACCACGCCCCTCCTCCCAACGCTAGTATAGAGGTTCCTCCATTTAAGGCAAATATTATGGTTCCCCTTCTCATCCTGGTTGGATAGAGTCAATAAGAAACCCAGGAGATGACAGTTTGGGAGGTGAAACGGATGTCGCTAAGGCGGTCTATCCTCAGGATAGTGAAATCATAGTCTCTAATAGGGAAGAGTGCTCTAAGTTAGAGGAATTTGGGCTTAATTTGATAACAAATCATGTCATAGACGAGGAGCCACGTGTAGTCTTTGATTATGATGATGATGTTCCCGTTGAAACACATAACTCTCTCAAACTATTTACAAGACCATAAGATCAATATTGAGCTTAGTAACCCAGTCTCCTTAGATGAGACTTAGAGACAACTTGACATGGTGGACGAGCCTAGTGGTTCAACCGATAGCTTAAATGCACACTACACGCACATATAATCATGCATGTTGAACTGCAAATCATTTGTCCTGAATGGTTGGAATAGTTGTATTTTCCCTTTCACAGAATCCATGGCCTCCCGAAAGCACATGAGCATGATCAGGGGGTAAATAGATGATGAAGAGGACCCAAAGAAGATATTTACGATGGACCCCTCTTTCAGGCCTAGCAATAACGTAGGTTTGTGCGACACAAAACAGAACATTGGGAAGTTAGTCATTTACTGCGCAACCAAGGCCTCTAAGAAGCACATAGGACCTCGTAAGCACTCCATCTCCCTAAGGAAGTCAAAGTCTAGGTCATGGCGCTACCATTCCAAGTCTCCTAGCTTGTCTCTGTTTATTCATTCTGGATCTAGTGCATCTAGTCCTTTGGAGAATACGCATAAGAGAGGCTCTTCCATAGCAATTTAAATTGCTCCGATGTCTGGGGAAATTTCTAAAGCACTGACTACTCCAAAAGCCATATCCCCGGTTATCACTGATTCGAAAGACCGCGTATATAATGAGTTCGAACATGACTACCAACCATGGAATCCAATGGAAAAGCTTCTACAAAGTGCTCTAGCAAGCTGATTCCTTGACCTTATTACCATGTTTAGGGAGTTGATGGATGTGCATGTCAAGACGGCTGATTCACATGCATCCATCCATAAGAGGATGATAAAGGAGGCCAAAGAAGCTAGCTAGAAGGAGGGTGGAAAAAAGTTTGATCTAGATGCCATCAATGCTCGATTCTCAATAGAAGAGTTAGAAGCTATTCGAGAAGGGTGCCTATGCAGTTAAAGCGCTTAGCAGTTCCACTACAGTAGAGGTGCAAAAAGTTTTAGCGAGGATAAAGTATGGATATAGCGGAAAAAGCGTAGGTGTAAAAAGCTTCATTAGATATAAAATCAAATATTTGAAGTTAATTTATTCTCATTCTCTCATCATTTATGTAGAGAAAAGAAATATCATTTAATCTTACATAATAAAACTGAAGATTATCATGATTTATGTAGTTCAATTTGGTGACTATAATAGATTTCTAACTTATATTGAGACTTATGCCTTAAAATTAGTCTTTACCCTAACTTTGCTAATTTAATTTAAACGATAATTAGTCAAATCAATATTTTTATATTAATGTTGCTAAAGCATGTGCTGAAATGCCTTGATTTAGCGGGTGTAGTGGAAAATAGCAAGGATTAAAGTGGATAAACTAATTAATAATGCTATATTGAAGATGCATATCCGTAGAAGAGTGTTATGTGCTATAGTGAGGATTTTGCAGGGCTTTAGCGGGGCTTTAGATGCATAAAGTCGAAATGGTACAGTTAATAATAAATGTTATTATTAAACCAAGGACTTTTTTATAGACTAATTGAGTTGAATGTGGATGATATTATAATTTGTCAAAACCAAATCTCATGAATCCTAAAGTAATATAGTGTCAATGAAGAGAATTGATGTAAATAATCATTATAAAAGAAACCTCTTAAATTGTAAAATTGAATTTTACCTTTAAAGATTTGTAAGCGATAAATTAGGTCAAACTGTCACACCACTAGCTAAGGTGACATATGAACATTAATATTTGAATTGTTAATGCTCTGAATGTACACATATGAGATGCACAACTACATTGTTGATTTCTCCTAAATACTACACGACTTAATTAATTTATAATTAGTATTAATTAATATTTGTAAAATATATTTATTTATTAGATGTATTGAGTGCTGTTAGTATTTTCTAGGTGCCATTAATAATTAATTAAGTGCGTATACAAAAGTAATATATGTACGTATCAATATACGATATCATTCTGCATTTAAATACAATTTAAATCATATTAATTACTAAATGGGTTTTGATTTTTTTATGGCCCATATAGTCTATTATATGGTAGGCCACGAGTTGATAGGGGACGGGTGTTGGTTTGAATATAGATCCATATCAGGAAACCTAGTAAAAGGAGAAAGAGTAAAAGGAGAATTTGTTTCCTCCTCCTCTATTCATATCAAGCCAATGCCACATTTGTTTCTCTACTGCTTCCTCCCACATCATGGATGCACTCCCCTAGTTCCATACACCATAATCATGCTTCCTTTATGTACAAATACATCAATATAAAATAAATACTAGTGGTATCAAGATTGTAGCAAGGTCTATCGATCGATCTTTTATAATCTGGGAGATCTCCTTAAACAAGGTGCACTCAAGGGCAATCTCTTTTGGTATAATCTCACTTTTATAGCTATATAGTAGCTAATATCTTAGAACAAATTTGTATATGCATTGTTTGCCTTACCTGTATTATCAATTGTTTATTGACTATGTTAAGTAATTAATGAAGGAACTGGGCCAGTCTACTATTTGGATCATAATAAGCCAATGAAGTCTGATGGGTTTTTCTAGACCCAATCCGATTTTAAATAAAATCATATTTAATTTAATTTATTTAGTGTATATTAATTAATCATGTTAACATTCCAACTAAATGTCTAGTTTGAGAATGCATCATGTATACATTCAAACATGCATCGTGTATACATTCAAAAATGCATATAACTGTTATACATACATCGAGATATTGTGATTTATATATATTGTATATACATATATATTATACATATATACATGTAATAATCCCACATGCATATTGGGAATATAAATGCATAAGTGTATACATATGTTTGAATATACCGCAATATATTTATATGACTTGTATACACATATTGATAGTACCACATAATACACATATATGTTATCTTTGTTACCACTTATATTATATGTATACAAACATTTATAAACATATGAAAACAATTCATATAAAATTGACATATCAAAATAAGAGAAAATTCAAAAAATGAAGATGGAAAGGAATTCATGTTACATTTAAATCTAATCAAATCTGAACTAAAAAGAAAATAACATAAAGTGAGATTTTCCTTTACTTTCTTTTACAGATATCAATTTAACGATTAATGTAATGACCCAGAATTTTATTGTTTTGATTGTAAATATTTAATCAATTTTAAATATTTAAGTAATTAATTTTACAAGTTTAATAACTCCTTTTAATTAATAAATAATAATGGTGAACTTGGTATAGAAAAATATTTTCAAAATAAATAGGTCGAATTAGTATTGATAGTGTGAAAAAGATCATTTTCTGCGATAAACGATCTCGTAACGCGTGGAATTATCATCCTGGGGCACCGCCTCGGATTTTGAAAAAACTAATGCCATCAAGACAGAAATAATAAGGTGATGTACGCCGACGAGTTTCGTTCCGATCGGACGTCCTATGTAATCGTATGAGCTTGGAACGCCGGACGATTAATTTGAGAAATTAGAGGTATTAAATAATAATATTATATCATTATAAATAAAACCCCTTATCTTTTTCCCCTCACTTCTTTCTTTATTTCTTTTCCTCCTCTTGCAAAAACAAAACCATAGCCGCCTTAAACATTGAATTGTTTCGGGAGCTAGGATGCACGAAATCCATAGCTGTCATATACGTTGAATTTGTGTTAGTAGGGGCTTCGAATTTATTTGGTCGAAGTTGGGTGCGGCGTTCATTGGATGAGTGTGACATGGTAAGGCTGAGCTAGGGTTAGGTCATGCATGTGCTAGGGGTGATGATTGGCCAAGGCGATGGTGGGATAGTGCTTCTCTTGTAAGAACGAGTGGATGGAAGCAATCTGGTGCAGTGTAGCATGGTTTTGGGAATCACGACATTTTATTTGTCGATTAGTAGGGAGAAAGTCATGATTTTATGATGGGTGTCGAGCTTGACTTCAGGGGGGTTGGCCGCAAAGCATTCACAAAGAGAAGGGTGTAGGAGTCGATGTTTCTTGATTTCGTGGAGAGATGAGTGAGAGTGGGAGGAGGAGGTGCATGGTGATGGTCATGCAAGTATATGTGCATGTACAGGAGGGAATTGAATTGATTTGAGGAAGATGTATTATATAGGTAATTAAAGTCAATTAATTATTTCAATTAATCCAAAATCTTATAAAAATCAATATCTTTTGCGTATGAGGTCTAATTGAGACGTAGTCTTTTACATTGCGCTCGTAAGAGCGTTATTTACGCACTGGAGTAGATTTCATCAAGTTTGAAGCAAGTAGAATTTCGAGCTAAAATCAAATGTCTTTCGATTTTAAATTGAGCAGGAACGCCTAAGCGTCGGTTGGGATTTTGGTGAGTTAACTCACCTCTGGATGAATAATATATTATATATAGTAGATATAAATTATTGTTTTCGTGCTTGAATATTTTTTTTGTTTGGTTAGGTTGATTTCCCATATTGGAAAGCGAATGACATATAACATGAAATACACGAAACTCGAGAAATTTTCTAAAGGAATCTGGATTGCTCAGCACTGTTGATTTTAATTTCATTTATATACTTGTTGTATAAATTTTTGAATGCTAATGCTTGGTAGCTTGACATATTGACTTTAATATGTTGAAAAGTTGAACTCTTTTAGTTATAGATCTATGCAAGCACTTGTTAAGTGTTGTGGTAACTCTAGGCCTCATTATAGTATTTTTGAAATATTATTATTTGTTGTTTTGATTTGGAAATGGTTTTGGATCAGATAATGATTTTTAAATGCGATTTTTGGAATTTTCTATGGCATTTTATTTAGAAATGGTTTTGAACTTCTCTATTTTATTCTAACCCTTTTTGGAAATTTTAGAATTATTTTAGGAAATATTTATTATACAGAAAATTTAATATAATAACAGATGTTTAAGAAAAAGGGGATTTATCTTTTATATTATAGCAATTCTATTTTAAAAGAAGATAGAAGTATTTTGGAATAAATATTTGAGAAACATTTTATAATGTTGTATGGAAAGTGAGATTTATATATGATATTTTATAAATAAAGGACTAGATTTATAAATGATATTTTATAAAAAGGGAAATAATACCATCTAGATAAATTGAAATAATAAATAACATTTGTGAATTTATACTGATATATGGTATGATTTTTTTATTAAAAGTATTTATTCCTATTTTGAAACCAAAGGTTTTGTAATAAGTATATGAGCTTTAAAATAAGGAGTTTTATAAAAATTGAACGGAGATCTATAAAAGGAATTTTGTGAATATTTTAAAAGAGATTTATAAAAAGAAGCTTTTTGAAAGAAAGGAGATTTGATTTCCATAAATAATCAATTTAAATTACGGTGCTATGGAAAGTATTCTTTCCATACTTAACACCAAATTCCGAGGTAGAGAAACTTGTCCCTATCATGAGAATTAAGAATGTTTGTCGAGGCAAGAATAGTTTTCTAACCTAGCCGACTACATTGTTAATCGAGGGATAGAACAAGTTTGAAATCGAAAAGTGGCGGTAAGTATACTTGGTCTAATTTCCCTACGATCCATTTACTTACATTAGGAATTGAGTTTGGGTTTACAGCAAATAAAGTTTTCAAATGATATTTGTTTTGGCCCATTTAAGTATGCTTTTGAAATATGAAATATTTCATAGATGTTTTGTGAATATGCTTTTACTGTTGAGATAAGTATGTAGTTACAATTTCAAAGTATTAAATGTAACTGTTTTGTAAATATACTTATGCCGTTGAGATAAGTATATTGTTACATTTTCTAAGTATTGAAAGTGTAGATTTTGTGAATATACTTAAACCGTTGAGATAAGTATATGGTTACATTTTCTAAGTATTGAAAGTGTAGTGGTTTGTGAATATACTTATACCGATAAGGTAAGTATATGGATATTTTTCCAAGCACCGAAAGTGTATAAACGAATAGTGAATGAGTAATATACATATGTATATCTTTGTAAAGGTATTTAGTACAAGTATTTACAAAGTGATTTTAATTAATGAAGGGATTAATTAAAGAGGCGTAGTGGTTGCTTATGTGCTTGATCATGCTTGGTTAAATCTCTGATTGGATTGTTTGCTAATTTGATAGTTAAATAACCGATTATCATATCTTGTTCATTTTTGAAGACTATCGTTGTCACTTCGGAGAGATTGAGATTGAATAAGCATGAGTTATCTGAAAACTACTATGAACCAACATAACCGTTCGAACATCTTGAACATGATGGAATCGTTGATGGAGTTCTTTGAAGCACAAGGGCACTTACTACTAATCCTGAGGGTGATTCCAAAAAGGATGTTGTAGAAGTTGTACCTTTGGTCTGTTCATATCCTGAACAACTTGGATAGATGGATGATGGCATTGCATTATTTCTTGGAGGGCAGTGTTAGCATTCCAAGTGAAATTTGCTAAAAATGTAAACCATAGCCTCAAGCCTCACACCTGGTAATGACTAAAACAGAGGATATGCAGCAGGGCTATGTGGTTCGCTACCATTAGGGTATGGTCATCATCCGATCTAGATCGATATTTATATACTTATGTATGCTTGGGTCTATTACGATTGTTGGCCATAACCGGGGTGGCGATATATTCGATATTATCCAGGAAGGGGTAGGCCCGTCCTATGTTGCCAAGGGGTCCATGTGAGGCTCTTAGTATATTTTTCTAGAGGTGTACTTTGATAGGCGGTACCTTAGTAGCCTTGTCGTCATATGGAATCGATTCTCTAAAACGTGCCTTACGGACTTAGTTGTATATCAAATATGTTGAAATGTGAGATGCAAGCATTTCAGCTATGTTATATATTTATTTGACTATTATTGGTGAATAAATTACTTCTTTACATAACAAAATAGAAAAAAAAAGTTGCTATTAATAATATAAAACCAACTGTTTCAGTTACAACTTAAGAAATAAGTGAAGTAATTGCAACTTCAAACCTTCAACCACCTCCTGAAATTACAGGATTTAAGTTAAAAACGGAATCGGAATTTGAAAATGTTTTCAAATTAAAAACAGAATTTGATTTAGATTTTTTTTAAAAGAATGGATAATTTAAGATTAAATACCCATGAAGAAGAATTTTCTCAGGAAAATAATAATAACCAAACAATTCAAGATGAAATTAATAAACTTGAAAATTAAGCATATAAGCCATCTCAGAAATTATTCAATTATAGAAGACCTTCTCCTATGGATACCTAACCTGAAGAGCCATAATATATTAGTAACAATAGTTACAATGGGAAAAGTATTTATGAATGGAATATTGACGCATTTACTAAGAAACAGATTTATAATTTGGCTCATCATATGCTAATGTATACTATTTGCAAAAATGATAGTTGCTAGTTTTACTGGTCAACTTAAAGGTTGGTGGGATAATTATCTTTCTCCAGCAAATAAAAGCGAAATTTATAACACATTAAAATAAGAAGATGGAAAAATGGTCCAAAATGCTATGTATACTTTAATAGTTACATTTTGGAGCATTTCACTGGTAGAACGTCGAATAATATTGGAAATATTCGAACATTATTGCAAAATTTGAGATAACATTAATAGATTTCAGATGGTATAAAGATAGATTTTTAAATAGAGTAATGGAATAACTAAAGAGTAATAGCTCTAATTGGAAATCAAAATTTATTGATGGACTCCTTTCCTTATTTGCGGAAAGGGTGAGAAAATCTTTAAGAAAGGATAAAATAAATATTCCTTATGAAAATTATACTTACCGTAAACTCATTGGAACATGTATTCAGGAAGGTTTATCATTATGCAATGAGATAAAATTAAATCAATAAATTAAAAATCAAAATTTGACAGAAAGAAATCAATTGGGACAATTTTATAGCCAATTTGGAATGGATGTTCCAGCCATTAAAAAATCTCATAGAAAGGAAAATAAATTTAGCGAATCTTTTCAGAAAATGAAAAAGAAAGAGCTAAAAGAAGAGAAGAAAGGTTAAATAAAAAGAAAAATAAAATTATCCATTGTTATAAATGTGGAAAATTCAGCCATTATGCTAATAGATGTAAACTACAAAAGAGAATTAATAATTTACAAATAGATAATGAATTAAAAGAGACATTATCATAACTTTTATTAAATTCCAACTTTGAAAATAATTTAGATTTGGAATATGAAAATGATTCAGAATATTCAAACAATTCTGAAAAGCTTAAAGTTCTAGATGAAGAATCATCAGAATTTGATATATATTCTTAATCTTGTAGTAGGGGGAAACCTTGTATAAATCCAATAATAAGCAGTGAAGATGAGAATGATGATTTTTATAAAATACTTTCACAATTTCAAAATTAAACATTAATGTTTTAACCAATAATAATATTACATAATTTTTAAAATTAGTCAACGACCCAGAACTAAGACCTAAAATGATAGATCAAATGGAAGATATTCCAGAAACAAACAAAATAATGATACATTTAGTGGAATATTTCAAAATATTGGTAGTTCACAAAATCCATATTCCATGAATGAAGTTCATAAACTACTAAAAGAAAGACAAAAAATTGAATACCATACTACTATCCAAGATTTTAATAATGAAATTCAAAACCTTAAAAGGAAAATTCAAAGCATAAAAAATGAAAATAGCAATCTTGATTATAGACTTTCTTTTCTAGAACAGTCAAAACAAATTATTCCTAATGAAAACAATCAAATAAATTATTCTCAAATAAAATCTCCAGAACAAGAAGAATTTCTTTCAAAATTAGATATTGTCATATCTCAAAAATGGTTTATCAAAATAACCCTTTTAATTGATAATCATTTTAAAAAGGAATTAACTGCACTTATAGATAGTGGTGCAGATATGAACGGAATTCAAGAAGGAATAATTCCAACCACATATTTTCGTAAAACAACTAATTCATTAAGTCATGCAGATGGAGAAAAACTAGATATTAAGTTTAAATTGCCACATGCTTATATATGTAAAAATAAAATTTGTATTTCTACAAGTTTTTTATTAGTAAAAAATATCAGCAACCAGGTTATACTTGGAACACCATTTATAGATAAGATTTATCCTATAACTAGTATTGATAAAAATGGAATTACCGGTATTTATGAAAAAAAACCTATTACTTTTCAATTTATAACTAAACCTTTTACAAAGATTTTACATGAAATAAAATATCTTTTAATAAAAAAGACTTTTCATTTAAATTTCCTAAAATAAGAAATAAATTATCTTAATATAGAGGAAAAACTCCAAAATCTTAAATTACAAGAGAAAATTAAAATGATTTATAAAAAAAAATTGTTAGAACCTCCAGTTTATGTTTCAATGATAACAACTACACAATCATATATATATATATATATACACACTTTATCAAGATTACAGGTATATGCTACAAGAATACACCATGCTCGAAGATATTGTGATTCAAAGAGAAACATAGATTCATCGACCATTCCACTGTAAAAGAGTCTTAGATAAATTATTGTTAAGGTCTCCTTGAGTATATATGCATACACAATCATAATCTATTTCATATGCATCAAAATTAAGTTAGAAAACTGTTTTTATTACCCACAGACGTCTGAAATAAAACCACAGACGTTTGTGACAATTCTCGGGTTAAATTTTTTAAAAGTCATAGACGTTTGAGGTTTTACAACAAATGTCTGTCATATGTAAAAACTGTCAATTTTGAAATGACACTTCTGTTTGAAACAAAAGGATATCACCCTTCATCGAAAGGCTACAGCCATTAAGATGAATAGATCTTCTCAGATAGTAATAACTCTTCATCTGCACCCTTTTAAATATATAAATACTATATTGATTGAGATGTAGAAATCAACTAACTTGAATTAATTTATTCTTTCCTCTCTTAATTTCTAAACACTTTCTTCTGTATACATTGTTCACATACTCTCAATCTGTTATAACCAAAATATAATTTTGGTTAAACCACTTCCAACAACTCAAAGCATTCATATTCACATACTCAAAGGAAATCATAGGAAGATTTGTACTTAATCAAAAACTGTGTTATTTGGAACACAAGATTGTTAAAGATATACTTTTGTATCAGTCTATTCCTCCGGGCGAAGCGAGGGTAACTTGGTTAAAGAAAATACCGAAGGGGAGCTTCGAGACTGGACGTAGGACGTAGGACGGGAGGTCCGAACCAGTATAAAAGCTCTGGTTTGCACGCTTTTTATACTTTACTATTAAGTGTCTACTATAGCATTAGCCCATACAGTTGCACAATATACACAAGTTAGATAATATACGATCCACAAGATTTTCATTTGGTATCGGAGCAAGTTCATTTCAATATACAGTAACACGTAATTGAATTCATTAAAATGGCAAGTACATTTCAAGAAGGTTAATTAACTATTCATCCTACACTATTTACTGGTTCTAATTATGCTTATTGGTCAACATGCATGCGAACTTTTATGGAAGCAAATGGGTTAGATATATGGCTAGCAACTCAAAACAAATATGAAGCACCTAACACTGATATTGGCACATGGACTGATACACAAAAAGCAGAGGCATCTAACAATGCCAAAGCTATGAATGTATTATTTTGCTCATTCGATAAAAATGAATTTTCACGAGTCATGCATTGCACTATTGCTTATGATATATGGCTTACATTACAAATTACCCATGAAGGCACAAACAAAGTTAAGCAAACAAAAATTTATATTCTACAAAATCAATTTTCATCTTTTAAAATGAAATCAAATTAATCAATTATTGACATGTATGCTAGATTTCAAACTATACAACACGATCTTATAACACTAAGAGTCAAATTCACTGATTTTGATTTAGTCACACGAATTTTGAACTCCCTGACAAACGAATGGGAAAGAAAAGATTTAGCCATCGAAGAAGCTAACGATCTTTCTCAACTCAAAGTCGAAGAGTTATAGGAAAGATGATGTCGTATGAAGCTAATTCACAAGCAAGAAAAGAACAAAATCAAGAAAGGAAAAACATCGCATTTCAGGTAAATAATGACAACTCTGACTTGGAAGAAGATGAGATTGTTTTCATCGCCAAAAATTACAACAAGTTCAAGAAGTTCAAAAAGATGATGAAATTTCAAAACAACAACAACACAAATTCCTCAAGTCAAACATCAATGAAATGCTTCTGGTGTGATAAATTTGGCCATATGAAGATAGACTGTCCACTACTCAATAATGATAAAAGGAAAAACAAATTCGAAAATTTCAAGAAAAAGAGAAGAGAATTTCAAGTAACTTGGGATGACTCCGACTCTTCCTCTTCATCCGATAGCGACAGTGACTCAAAACAAGAAAATGCTGCTTCATTGCTTGCACAGATGAGGTACGTCCTGAATTAACGTATGATGGAATTCTTGAAATTAGTATAGAATTAGATGACAAGTATAGAGAATTAAAAAAAATTAAATAAAGAAAATGTGGGAAAATTAAATAAAACTGAATTGGAAATTGGATTGTTAAAAGATGAGAAAACAATTTTAGAAGAAGAATTAGAATTAGCACAAAAAGAACGTAAAAAATTATCATCCCAAAATGCTACTCTAACACATGATATAGAGAATAACAGAATAGAGAATTATAAACTTGAAAAAGAAAAGTATAAATTAAAACAAATTTTAGAATTAGCTAATATATAAATTTCTGATCTAAGAAATAAATTAGATAAAATTAATAACAATGTTTCAAAATTTAATAAAGGAAAGCAAAATCTGGAAATTTGATAAAAATTTCAGAACCATCAGGAAATAGGAAGGGATTAGGGTTTAACAGAAAAAATCATAAACGTTCAAGAAATAATTTGGTTTCTAATAATAATCAAGGATTTAAGAAGTATAGTACATTATATACAAATTTTATAAAAACAAAATCTAAATATGAAAATAAGGGAACAAAAATGATTAAAATATGGATTCCTAAAACACATAACAAATTGATCAGACAAAAACACATAGATGTATATTTAAAAGATATAGTTCATAATGAAATTACATCTCTAAAGGTTCCAAACCCTCATGGGTATGGCTACCTTCTCCTACTAACACATAGGACCATAAAGGAGGAAGTGGGTCCTAATTAAGACTTTTTATTATTTTGCAGGTACCCAAAAACAAAATTAATAATAAGAAGAAATGGATACTCGATAGCGGATGCTCCAAACATATGACGGGAAATGCACACATGCTATCAAACATCACTTACACGGACGGTGGCACAATCACTTTTGGGGATAATTCCAAAGGATATGTTATTGGAGTTGGAAACGTCATCAATGTCGGTATATATACTTCTCCTATTATTTCAAATGTATTATTTGTTAAAAACTTAAAACACAATTTACTTAGTATAAGTCAATTATGCGATAAGGCATTTAGAATCTATTTTGAAAAAGATAAATACAATATTTTTGATCAAAATAAAACTTTAATTTTTGAAGGAACAAGAAATCAAAATATTCATATTCTAAACATGAATATTAAACGTAATAATGATTTATGTTTAACCGCAAATCATGGTGATCCATGGATATGGCATAAAAGATTTTGTCACATAAATTTCAAATATATAAACAAATTAGCTAAAAACAATTTGGTAAGAGGATTACCCAAAATAAATTTCAAAGTTAAAAATCTATGCGATGCATGTCGACTTGGAAAATTAAAGAAAAGCTCATCTAAGTCTAAAAAGGAAATCTCTACTAAACAACCTCTTGAATTACTTCATTTGGACTTATTTGGTCCAACTCAAGTACGTTCGATAAATCACAATAAATATGTTTTTGTAATTGTAGACGATTTTTCAAGATATACTTGGACACTATTTATAAAACATAAAACTGATACATTCTAAATGTTTAAAATTTTTGTTAAACGAATTAAGACTCTAATGGATATAAAAATCAAAAGTATAAGAAGTGATCACGGTGGAGAATTTGAAAATGAACTATTTACAAATTTTTGTAATAAAAAGGGAATTAGTCATAATTTTCATTTCCACAAACACCACAACAAAACAGAGTAGTTGAAAGAAAAAATCACATCTTGCAAGAATGTGCTCGGAACTCTCCTAAATGGCAGTGGCTTACCAAAGAATTTTTGGACCGAACAGTTGCTACTGCATGTTATGTATTAAATCGTGTAACTCTTAGACCTATGACTAAAAATACATGTTATGTAATCCTCTACAAAAAGAAACCAAAATTACATATTTTCGAATATTTGGATCAAAATGCTTTATTCTAAATACAAAAGATAATCTTGGTAAATTCGATCCAAAAGCCAATGAAGGAATTTTTGTTGGATATTCCGATCGAAGTAAAGCATACAGAATTTTTAACAAACGAACAAATGTTATAGAGGAAAGTCTTCATGTCTCGTTTGATAAAGATTTTAAAAATATAAATAAAGACAATGAAGAAATTTTTGACACTAATCAAAATAAAGCCATTGAAATTATAATTAAAAATAATAACGTTAATCAAAATAACAGTAATTTGAAATCACCATCTCGTATTTTAAAAGATCATCCTATCGATAACATAATTGGAAATCTAGATAACAAAGTTTCAACTAGAAGACAAATAAATCAAATGAGTAATGTAGCATTTATATCTAATTTTGAACCAAAAAATTACAAGGAAGCATCAAATGATGATTTCTGGATTTTAGCAATGCAAGAAGAACTTAGTCAATTTGAACGGAATAATGTTTGGGAAATAGTACCAAGGCCAAATGATCAATCAGTAATTGGAACAAAATGGGTATTTAAAAACATAGCAGACGAAAATGGAAATATTATAAGTAATAAAGCAAGATTAGTGGCAAAGGGATACAATCAAGAAGAAGGAATTGATTATGAAGAGACTTTTACACCTGTGGCACGTCTTAAAGCCATAAGAATATTACTTGCTTTTACGTGTCATCGTAATTTTAAGCTATTTCAAATGGATATTAAAAGTGCTTTCTTGAATGGTTTTATAAAAGAAAACGTTTATTTTGAACAACCACCACTATTTGTTCATGAAAAATATTCAGATCATGTTTTTAACTTAAAAAGGCGTTATATGGAAACAAGCACCTTGTGCTTAGTATGATCAATTAGAATCACATTTAATAAATTCCGGTTTTCAAATTGGTAAAATAGATACAACATTATTTATTAAAAGAGAACAGGAGGATAAATTAATTGTTGAAATTTATGTTGATGATATTATATTTGGATCTACTAACGAAAATTTATGTAATGAATTTTCTACAATAATGACAAACGAATTTGAAATGTCTCATATGGGTGAATTGAATTTCTTTTTAGGATTGCAAATAAAACAATTAAATAATGGAATCTTTAGAAATCAAGAAAAATACTATAAAGAATTACTAAAACATTTTGGAATGGATAATACATCAAGTAAACCCACTTCAATGAGTACTACTAATCATCTAGACAGAGATGAACATGGAAAAGAGTGTGATCCAAAACTATATCGAAGCATGATAGGATCTTTACTATACTTAACGGCTAGTAGACCAGATATTATAATGAGTGTTTGTTTATGTGCAAGATTTCAAGCACAACCTAAGGAATCACATCATCGGGCAGTCAAACAGATTTTATGGTATTTAACCAACACTAAAGATTGGTCTATTTTATCCAAAAGGCAATTCGTTTGAACTTGTATCTTACACTGATTCGGATTTTGCTGGATGCAAATCGGATAGGAAAAGTACAAGTGTCACATGTCACTTTATTGGTCAATAGTTAGTTTTGTGGTTTGGTAAAAAGAAAATTGTGTTTCTCTTTCGATATGTGAAGCCAAATATATTTCTGGTGCCTTAGCTTACGCTCAAGTAATATATATGCAACAAACACTTAAAGACTATGGAAAATAATAAACAAATCTCCAATATATTGCAATAATACTTGTGCTATAAATTTATCTAAAAATCCAATTAATCATTCACGAACAAAACATATCAATATTCGTCACCATTTTCTGCGAGATAATGTTGAAAAAGAAATAATAACTCTTGAATTTGTTAATACTGAAAATTAAATAGGTGATATTTTTACAAAGCCGTTAAGTGGACTAACTTTTATTAAGTTAAGATCTAGGAATTTGTTTGTACAATGAAATGGTCAACTAAATTTGTAGAAATAATATTTTGTTCACTTAAATTTGTAGAAATAGCTCATATAGACTTTCAACTGCACAATTGATTTTATACACTTAGAATTAATAATAACCACTTAAAAATTAAACTAATAACAATCATTTAAAAAAACTAACTACTCTCTGTTAAATTTTTATGGCTTAACTCCTTTTCATCAACCTATTTTCTAAGTATAGCAAAACCTTATCTTAGAAATTCAGCTTATATTCTACCTAAAAACAAATAAACACAAATAGATTATTAAAACAAATAATACACAAAAATGTCTTCCGATCACGACTCCACCTATTTAACTATTGACTATAAATCCCCCTCATAAGATAACACTTACGTATCACCAACTAAATCCACACCTACATCAACTCGTTTAGCCTCTCTAAACATTGTTGCATCATCTACATACCACACTGGATTTGCTCCTAAAGAAAAGAAAGCTAAATGTTCAATTGATCTGAAATCAACATCTCTCACCGACAAAGTCGATGAAACATATCGCTATCAACAAGAAATGATCGGCGTTCAACGTGAAATGTATTACGAGCAATGATGTCAAGGATCTCATCTAAATATTCTCGAAAAATGTATTCTAGCAATTTGTGGTCATTCTCCAACAAAAAATTGCATACATCAAAAATCTCTTTGATTACAAGAAACTCCTACTAAAGCGCATAACATTACTCTGAGAAATTTGTGCAAACCAAGACCATCAAACCAAGCTTGGATTGACACTCCAACCTGTCCAAGTTGGTCTCCACTGAAGCCATTAATTGACGATACAAAAGTTGAACCAAATTCATGGGATATACAACAAATCAACAATTCTAAATTCTTTGACAAAAGCTAAACTTATGCTACACACCATATAAATTAAGTTTATTTTGGTATGTATATTGTTTTATTGTATTAAAATATTAATAAATTTTCATTCCTTTTTAAAATTCTTTACAATATTTCAGAAAATTCATATCACAGACGTCTGTGAAAATACCACAGACGTCTGTCAAAAGTTACGGGAAACAATTTCTAGTAACCACAGACGTCTGTAGGACTTCACAAACGTTTATCAAAACTCTCTATTTATTTTTTCTTCAGACATAGACGTCTGTGGAACCATTACAAATGTCTGTCTAATCTTTCTGTTTCATTTTTACTGAAGTCACAAACGTCTGTGACTCCCTCATAGACATCTGTCGCTACTCCGGGTCACACACTTTCAACAGCCATATATAAAGAAATTTACCCCATTCTTCACTTTTACCTCCATTACAATTCCCAATTTCTGATACCTTAGCCTCCATAACCTTCAAATTCATCAATCAATGGCTCCCAAGAAGATGAACGTCTCTAAAAAGCAAAAACAAGGACAATCTTCCTCCTCTCAAAACCCTATTACACAATCTCACAGAAACTAATGGCTCCACAACAATCCCACCGTCATCAATTGATTTGAGATGCTTTCCCAAAATAAAATCCATTACGGTCCCTTCTATCGCCTTGGAAATGTGATTGAATATCAAATTCTTGGATTAACTACGGAAGTTGGTTTATGGAAAAGAAATCAAAATTCATGTATATCCGAAAAATGAGGATGGATGGTTGTGGTCAAGTGTTTATGGAAAAGAAATCAAAATTGATGTATATACGGTTGACTGTATACTAGGATGTTCTTATGAGGGAATCGACTTAATGGATATACCGGATCATAGTCTTTTACCCAGAGATGAAGTTACTCATCAAATATGGGAAGATAGGATGCCCCAATGGAAATCCATTTACCAACGCCCACATGCTAGACTACTAAATAGAATGATAATCAACACAATCATTCCACGTTTAGGTAGCTACGAGCAAATTTATCCCAATAACCATCGAGCTTTGTATGCAATATTTGGTCTCCTACTGGTAAATTGGGCAAAATTTATTAATGTCCAAATTAATGGTTTTTGGATTCAGCATCGTCGCTCAATTGTATATGCTCCATATATAATGTGTATCTTGCAAGATCTTGGAGTTCCTTCATACTTATCACAATACGAAGAAATTCCTCCAAAAGATAGTGGTCCGCGATATCTATCCTTGATGCAACTTCCCAAAAACCCAACTCCTATCATCCCCTACAACCAATGGACTCTACAACCGTATCAACAAGAACATCACGGTCCTCGTCCAACTAGTGCTCCTCAACAGACTTACTCACCTCATTCTTCACAACAACCACCTTCCTCTAGTCATGCTACCGAATATTATTCGGACTCTGAAATACAAGAAGCTCGCATTGAACCAACGCAAAACGAATCTCTTCGTGATTAATCACCGCTAACCGACGAGCTTTAAACAAAAAGTTGATTGGATTGGAACATTCTTTCTCCATAAAGATGACAAAAATGAGAAGACTTTGGACAAAGCAGTCTCCACTTTAGGCAAAGTTATGCACAAAGTACGTGGTCGATCATCTTCTCGCTCATCATCCTCGCCTTCACCAACACCCCCACCTCGGGCTTAAACACCAATTTATCGCTCTCAAGCCTCGCCCGAAGGTATGTCTCACGATAAAGGTGGCCGAGGGAAGACTCATATTCAAGCATAACCTGAGGAAGAAGAAGAAGATAGTGATGACATGCACGTGTCTGATACTCTGCATTTCCAACAACAATCGTACATGGCATTTCAAGGCCTCTCAATTCAAGAAGACGAGGAATACAATGACCAAACATAATGGTCGGGCATATACGAGCAGGATCTGTCTTCTTATTAGGAATACTACGAGATCTATGAAGGCTTATCTTACTCATATAATCAGTACAATAAGAGTTTTATTTTATTTTTTTCAATTATCTATTCCTATGCTTGTTTGTTTCACTATTTAAAATTTCTACTACAATTGTCTCTAATTTTTTTTGAACTTCCCTATTTGGTTTTCCATGATCTTAATGTATAACACTATATGTCTATTTAATATCTCTGTATCTTATATCATTTTCCTCCATTTTGATAATGACAAGGGGGGGGGGGGAATTTATGCATATACATAAGGGGAGATATAATAATACTTCCATTTTTTATTGTATAGTTGTCATCATCAAAAAGAGGGAGATTGTTAGAACCTCCAGTTTATGTTTCAATTATAACAACTACACAATCATATATACATATATATATATATACACTTTATCAAGGTTACAAGTATATGCTACAAAAAGACACCATGCTCGAAGATATTGAGACTCAAAGAGAAACGAAGATTCATCGACCATTCTACTGTAAAAGAGTCTTAGATAAATTATTGTTAAGCTCTCCTTGAGTATATATGCATACACAATCATACTCTATTTCATATGCATCAAAATTCAGTTAGAAAACTTTTTTTATTACCCACAGACGTCAGAAATAAAACCACAGACGTTTGTGAAAATTCTCGGGTTAAAATTTTCTGAAGTCACAGACGTTTGAGGTTTACCACAGACGTTTGTCATATGTAAAAACTCTCAATTTGAAATGACACTTTTGTTTGAAACAAAAAGATATCACCCTTCATCGAAAGGTTGTAGCCATTAAGATGAATAGATCTTATCAGATAGTAACAACTCTTCATCTGCACCCTTTTGAAAATATAAATACTACTTTGATTGAGATGTAGAAATCAACTAACTTGAATTAATTTATTCTTTCCTCTCTTAATTTCTAAACACTTTCTTGCGTATACATTGTTCACATACTCTCAATCTATTATAATCAAAATATAATTTTGGTTAAACCACTTCCTACAACTCAAAGCATTCATATTCACATACTCAAAGGAGATCATAGGAAGATTTGTACTTAAGTCAAAAACTATGTTATTTGGAACACAAGATTGTCGGAGATATACTTTTGTATTAGTCTGTTCCTCCAGGCGAAGCGAGGGTGATTTGGTTAAAGGAAATACCGAAGGGGAGCTTGGGGACTGGACATAGGACGGGTGGTCCGAACCAGTATAAAAACTCTGGTTTGCACGCTTTTAATACTTTGCTATTTATTGTCTACTATAGCATTAGCTCATACACTTTCATATTATACACAAGTTAGATAATATCCGATCCACAAGATTTTCATTTTTCTATGGAAATTTTTAATAATCATCCAAATTTTTTTTGGGATAGAAAGAAACACAATGTTAGTCTTCCATATGAAGAAGATTTTGAAGAAAAGAAAATTCCTACTAAAGCATGACTATGTCAAATGAACTCTGAATATTTAGAATTATGTAAAAAAGAAATCGAAACATTATTACAAAAAGGTTTAATAAAACTCTCACAGTCACCTTGGTTATGCACCACATTCTATGTAAATAAATATAATGAATAGTAAAGAGGTGTAACTGGATTAGTAATAAATTACAAACCCCTAGATAAAGTTCTAAAATGGATTAGACATCCAATTCCTAATAGAAAAGACCTACTTGACAGACTATATGATTATATCATATTTTCTAAATTTGATTTAAAATTTGGTTACTAGAAGATCCAGATTTCAAAATCTGACCAATACAAACCTCTTTTAATGTTCCAATTGAACATTATGAATGGACAGTATTGCATTTGGCTTAAAAAATGCTCCTTCGGAATTTTAGAAAATAATGAATGACATTTTTATTCCATATAGTGAATTTATTATTGTTTATATTGATGATATTCTAGTATTTTCTAAAGATATTGAAATGCATTTTAAACACTTAGATATTTTTAGAAAACTTATTATTCAAAATGGTTTAGTAATATAAAGAACAAAAATATCTTTATTTCAAACAAATGTAAGATTTTCAGGTCATAATATTAAAAAAGGAAAAATAATTCCTATAAATAAAAGTATAGTATTTGCTTCAAAATTTCGAGACAAGATAATAGATAAAACACAATTGCAAAGATTTTTAGACAGTTTAAATTATATATCTTCTTATTATGTCAATCGAGCTACATATGTTGTTATCTTATATGATAGATTAAAAAAGAATACAAGTCCATGGATAGAACAACATACTCAAGCTGTTAAAATAATAAAAGGAAAGGTCAAAATCTTCCTTGCTTAATGCTTTCTAATCCAAATTGGGAAAAAATAATTGAAACAGATGCCTCAGATATAGGATTTGGCGGAATTTTAAAACAAATTTTCCTAAAGACTAAACAAGAATATCTTGCTAGATTTCACACAGGAAAATGGACTAATAGTCAGAAAAATTATGCAATTATAGCCAAAGAAATTCTTGCTATAGTCAAATGTGTTTTAAAATTTCAAGATGATTTATATAATCAAAAGTTTATTATAAAAACTGACTATAAATTTGCGAAATATATGTATAATAAAGATTTCAAACATGATGTATCCAAACAAATGTTTGCCAGGTGGCAAGCTCATTTGGCCCCTTTTGATTTTGAAACTATTTATAAAAAAGGAGAAGAAAATAGTCTTCCTGATTTTATAACTTGTGAATTTTTGCAAGATTATGATCCCTGGAGGAAAGGGTAATTCCTCCTATAGAGGAAAGTGTAGAGGAAATATCCTCCTGGCCCAACATAGCAATAAAAAACTATTTGCTAATAATTTAACAGCCACTTCAGGGAATAATAATCCTAATGATCCTTTATACAAGGAATTTTAGAATTTAAGAAAATATAAGGGGCTAATAGCCAATCTAGTTCATCATCATATGCTAGCATAACTGGCATTAAAGAAGCTGAAGAAAATATAACCACTTATGTAGAAAATCCACATGGAGAAATCATACTTCTCTTAGAATTTGATGATATGAAAAGGGAGAATGATCCATGGAACCTATTACAAAGGTATCTTGATACTTCATCATTTACTGTTATGGCATATAAACAAATGGTATATTATGAGGCAATAATGTAGGCCTCTGATACCTGTGAAATAACCCATTTTAATGCAGACGACCCAAATGTTTATAGTTTCAGTAAAATAATTATTAAAAGATTAATGTTGCCTGAAGAATGGGGATTGTCTACCCTTAAAGAAAAAGAAATGATTTTACTAGATAAGAAGATTTCTATTAGGTACAACTATTGGAACTATATAGAAGCACTACATAAATTACTTCTCTATGAAAATAATAAACGGAAACATTCATGGTTTATCAAAGTTTGTGGGGAAGTTTATAAACGACCGACAGAAAATTGGTTTATGGAATGGTGGACAAAATGGACCACCGCTTGATATTCTTCTAGAAAAATTAAAAGAATTATATTCAGAATGGGTTGATGTTTCACCAATATTAATTAATCTTGAACAATATTTAATGATATCTGGAACAGGCTCACATATTTCTTTATTGAATTTTCCATTCCTTGGATTTGGAAATGGAAACCGGAAATAGGATATACCAGGAAGGAAATTCCTTGTTTACATAGATGTATCTTTACAAAATTTTGGGACAAATTAACCAAAATTGATAACAGTACAGGTCAGATATTTGGCCAAGAAATGATATCAGAGATAAGCAAAAAGATAAAATTCTATCAGGAACAGGAATCTGTAATTCAGCATAAAGAAGCTCCAAGCTCGTTCGAACATATTATCATAAAATTAAAGATGCAAAAAGGAACAGTCACTAAAGAAAATATTTTTTATACATATATTGCAAAAATAAAGAAAGATTTGATAAAAAAATCTTGGTAAGGAAGATGCAAATTCAGACACATCAATGGCTTCATCAAAAGCTAACGACATAGCTGAGGAAGGTTAATTTTCAGACCTAAATGTTAAAGATTTTGTGGAGATATTCAGAAAGTTAGAAAAAAGGCCCATAATATGGGAAAGGACAAAGGTAAAATGATTCTTGATTAATAATTGATTAGTGATCTGGCAGATTTGATAAGATTGTCAGATGTTGAAGACAAATTTCTTTTGAAAAAGGAAAGATGGTTTATATACCTAACGCACTACCTGATAAAAAAGATAGGATGTTGTCTCTCATTTAATAAAGTGGACAATTAAGCCATGGATTTCAAAATTTTGAAATCCGAAATAAATTGATTTGAATTCCATTCTCGTGTAGCCTATAAATAAAGATGAAATTCAGTTGAAGAGGGCAGACTGATTTCCGCCATTTCTATTATCCACTCCAAAACTTTCTGCCATTAAAATACAAGTGTGTACTATTATTAAGATTGTAAATACAAGTGTGTATTGAAGAATAAGACTCATTTTTATGGTTTGTATATGTAAGTCTTTAATTTGTAAGTTTTATTTTATACTGTATCAAAAGCCTGGATGGCAGGCTAAATTAATTATGTGTTGAATTATGTCTATTTTATATGTATGCATGCTTGTGTTCTTATTTTAAGGAATATGTGTTAAAATTAAAATACTGAATAAAGATTGATCAACATTTATATCGTGTACTCATGTCTGTGTTGTTGAATATGCTAGTATATGATTTTTGCTTGATGATAATAAACATATATACATTCATTTAAATGTATTTGTTATTGTACTATTTTATTTTTCACATAATTGAATAAATATTTGATGAATAAAATAAATAACACAGAATTCATATTCAAACAAATATTTTATTCAAACAAATATTTTATTACAAATTCAAATAGTTCAAATTTGAGCTCTCACTACATTTACACATTTTCAATACAATTTCAATTACAAAACAATATTCACTTTACAATTTAAACCTCACTACATATTCACTCAACACTCGTATTTTTTCTTCAACTCTTTTCCAGCCTGCATCCAGCATCTGAGCTATCTGCAAAATAAACACTAACGCAGTAGAATTGAAAAAGAAATATTTTGTAGTTCAAAATGAAGTGTGTGTTTTTGAAAATGTTATTTGCCTCAATTATTTGGGTTATTCGTCGTTTATTTCTTTTGAATTCATCTTACACGAACAGCTTGTAACATGCATAGTGTATCACTGTACATGTCACAAGGTCGTGCATACCGATATACACTTGATAAAATTGCAAGGGTATGTGAGCACAAGGTCAAACCCGATCAAATGGTGGATTCAACTCAGGTGACTCGATGAAACTGCAACAACCCATACATAACAAAGTCCAAACCAGATCAAACTTAAGTAAGTTACTCAATAAAAATGCAAGACCAGACCAGATCAATCTCAACACATCAACAATGCAACCTGACATGTAACAAAACTAGTGCACAAGTGAAGAACTCAAAGCAACATGAATGCATATGCTCATATGGTCCAAGCAACTCCAACATATGGAACTGACTCAACAATGAAATGGTCAAGTGCACTAAAATAAACAGAGCAAGTATGTAAGACTTCAAGACCACAAATGTACTACATATGCAGATAGCAGTTCATTTGTTTAAAGTAATTAACAGTAGCCGTTTGAATGAACTCATCCAATCAAAGTCAGAAATGAAACACGAATTAACAAAGTCAATGTATTTCAAAATGAACATGTCATGTTTGTCACAAATTTAAATACTAGAGTCAAAGCCAGCAAAGTCTGGAACAGAGACACGAATTGAACAAGTCTTCAGAGGTTAAAAAGTCAGTGAACGATGCCAAAGTCATAGCGAAAAACTATGGAGCTAAATTCAAATTCATGAATTATACGTATGATATGAACAGTCAAGAATTCATCACATCGTTCAAGCAAAGAACGAATGGACAAGTGCAAATCATGGAAGAATTCAAAAATTATACGAACGAAAATTAAGGGCTTCGAATAAATCACGAACGAATTCATAACTCGAATCAAAGTCGAGAACTAAAAAGGGAAAAATCACGTACCAATCAATCAACATCCAAATCGATTTATTGAAGTAGCAGAAAGCCAATCAAAGCTAGGAGACGATTGACGGAGCAAAGCAATTTAATCACTTCAATCGCTCGAAAAATCAAGCGGCAGCTTCAATCACGAAGCCCAAAATTTCGAAGAGGAACGAAGAAAAAGGAACGGCCGGAGCAACGAATTGAAGATAAAAGGAAGACTCTTCTTTTATTTACAAATTGGGCCGGCTTTTATTTATTTTGTATTTGCGCTTAAATATATAAATAGGGTTTTGTCTAGTTTTTATTTTATTTATAACCTTTTCTTTTTAAACCATGTAACTTTCTAGTCGTGTTACTAGGGTACAAACTACGGGGCGTAGTTTGAGAATTCGCAACTCAGTGGTTGAGTTGTGGCAGGGTTTTGAGCATAGAGTTAGGTTAGTCATTAGCAGGTGTCATAAGTTTACGTGTGTAAGCGTTTGACTACTTAATTTCTAGTAGAAACCTTGGGGGCAGCACGTAGGCAGGGTTTTGCCGAAGCTGGGTAAATCTGTGTTGTTCTATTTCTGCTTTTATTATTCTGCTATTATCTATGCTGCAATTATTATAATTATTTCTACATTAATTTTTATTATTAGTAGTATCACCCTATTCACCCTCCCTCTAGGGTGAAATTGATCCTACAAGTGGTATCAGAGCTAGGAACAAAAACCATTTTTTAAAATTTTGATTTTTCAAAACCAGTTTTTGTTTTTAAAAATTTGATTTTTTAAATGGCTTCCTTTAATAATGCTTTTGCTGAGGGTCAGTCCATAGTTAGACCACCCATGTTCAATGGTGAATATGCACATTGGAAAAATAGAATGAATTTTTTTCTAAAAAGCATTGATGCTTGGAATATTGTTGAGACGAGATATAGGATACCAACTATAGTGGTAGATAATCAGGAAATTAAGAAACCGACGGATCAATGGACAGAACTTGAAAATAAACTGCATAATGCTAATTGTAAAGCTATGAATTCTATTATTTGTTCATTGAATCAAATTGAAATTAATCGTGTCTCACATTGTCTAACTGCTCAAGGAACTTCCCAAGTCAAAGAATCTGGCCTTGCCATGATTAGTAGTGAATATGAAAACTTCACAATGGGAAAGAATGAAAGTGTCAAAGAAATGTATGGACGACTTTCTAATCTCGTATACAAATCAAAAGCTCTCGGAAAACCATACATAGAATTGGAAATGGTCCGAAAAATCCTCAGAGTCCTTCCACGAAATTTTGAAGCAAAAGTTACTGCCATTTAAGAATCAAAGGATTTGAAACAAGTTAAAGTTGAAGAACTGATTGGAAATCTCACCACTTATGAGCTAGAAATGAAATTCAAGGAAGAACGTGAATGAGGTGATACTCGAAAGAAATCAATAGCTCTCAAAGGAACAACTGAAAGTGAAGATGATGATGATGGTGCAGTAGAATTGGCCCTGATAATAAAGAAATTCAAAAGGTGGAATCACAAGTATGGAAATCCAACTCTAAATCAACAACTGAAAAGCAGAATAGTCAAAGTTCTAGACAACCCAGAAGAGTAGGAGATCATCTGTCACAACTGCAATAAACCCAGTCATATCAAGCCAAATTGTCCTCAGAATCGACTCAACCGAGGAAAGAAACCGAAAAGGAGAAGTTTTGCAGCTACTTGGGATGAAATTGATGAAGCTGATAAAAGCACTGGCAGTGAGAGTGAAAAAGAAAATTTTTGTCTTCAAGGAGAAGCAACTGATAGTGATGATGATGAGCCTAGCGAGGTATCAAAACTTACTCATACTTATATATTTTCATGAAGTAAATGGCTGTTTTGAAAGACTTAGGGAGAAATACGCTAAAATTGAATCACAAAGAGATAGTTTGATAGAATTAAATAAACAGCTTGATCAATTGGTTAAAACTATCGAAATAAGAGCCCTAAGTATGATAATTGTCCATCATTCGAAGAAGAAATTAAAAAATCAGAAATCAATATTAAATCACTTGAAAATGAAATTCTGATTTTGAAAGAAAGTGAAAATACCAGGAGATAAAATTCTATTAAAAAATGCACTCTATTATTGAATGAAAATGAATCTCTCAAAACACAAGTCCAACAATTGTCTACAACTTTAGAAAAAATTTCGAAAGGAGAAAGATTGCTAAATATGTTATTAGGGAAACAAACTATTAATACTGTTAGACAAGGACTTGGGTACACTTAATCTGAAAGAGTTAGACGTAAAATTAATCGTGTCAAATCCGAGTGCACAATTTGTAGAAAAATTGGACACAATCACAACAATTGCTGGTATAGACCCAAACACGTGAAAACCATTCCAATTTGGGTTCCCAAAGACACGAATGTAAAATCCCTTAAAGTCAAACAAATCTGGGTGCCGAAAGGAACAAATATAGATTGTCTTGGGTCTACACAAACATATTTTTCAAAATCTTTTGCCACTAACAATCATGGACCTATAAAAACAAATAGGTCACAAAAATATTTCCTCGTGTTGGTGTGGTGGCGGGCTAAAAAACAACAACAGTGTTACCTGGATTCTGGCTGTTCCAAGCACACGACGGGCGACAAATCAAAGTTCCTTAGCATAGTACAAAGGAAGCAGAATCACAATGGGAAACAACGAAAAATTATCGGCAAAGGTAAAATAAGTAACGGTACATTTATTGTAACAACCCGCATTTATACGATAATATATTTATATATTTTATTTAAATATGACATCGTCTATTCGTATTGAAAATCCTAAATATGAATTTTTATCGTGTTCGAATCCGTTGTTCTAACGGATTCAAATCGTGTTTTAAATATCACCAAGGTGTTTAATAAACATGGTTAAAAAGAATTCGGGCTTTATAAATTTTAATATCTTGGCCCATGCTTGATTTGAAGCCGTGATTGTATTCAGCACCCAACCCCCTCCCTTTCCTCCTTACGTGAACCCTAGGCCCAAATTCGAGATCAACAAAATAATGGCGACAAAACTTAGGGCTTCTGAGAAATCGTTCGAAGTCGCGCCTCTATCGATCCATGTTTCTTCGAGCTTGCTTGGTGGCTTCAGGCTGTTCGAATCACAGCTTCGACATTGAGCGGTTCGTTCGCCTGCATCGAATCTGTTCTGGAGGGCTCGAATTCAACTCGATATCCACGTAGAGGAGCTCGCCTCTGCGATAGTCTCGATCGATCAATAAGGTGAGTGATCTTCATTTTCGCTCACATCTAATTCATGTTCATGTGTATTAGGGTTTTAAATTTCGTTGGTTTTCGTTGTATTCAAGTTGTTGAGTGAGTCGATTCCTTTTGCTTTGCGAATCCGAATTGGGTTTTTACTGATGGGTGAATTTCGATTTCATCCACCTCTACTTCAAAGTGCAGTTTATTCATGTGTTTCGAGACCTTGACTTTCAGTTTGATTTCGGGGTAATGTTGTAACCATCTGGTAATTGATTTTTGGTGATAACCTTTTCACCACTTCGCTGACTTGTTGTCCCATGAGTTCGGCTATACTGTGAATTCTGTTATTTGCCAAACTACTTGAGAAATTGACTTCGGTCTCTTGTTATGTGGTTTCATTTCCATGCTCTCAGAAGTGTTTCTGCACTTCTGGTCTCTTTGATGCACTTTGTTGTACCTGATCTGTATGCATTTGTTCACTGATGCACCTGATCATATTGACACTCTTGACTTCGATCATTATGTAGTTTGCATTGTTTCATCTCTACTTGTTTGTAGCTGCTGCATATATGTGCTTTTGATTACACTGTCCCTATGAGTTCATTAGTTCATGTTGGCCACCTCTGGCTTGTGTCTGGACTGCATACATATGCTTGACTCATATTGTAGTCTGCACCTCTGTCTTGATTTTGTGATGCCTTACTTGTAGCACTATTGTTGAATTGTCTGCATTGCACTACTTCATTTTGTAATTGTTTTGATCCACTTTGTCACTGCATACCTATATATCTTGACCTGTTTCCATTTGTTTTGCACCCATGTTGATATTGGTACATTCATTCCAGTAGAGTTAGATGCACTGTTGCATTTGATTCATCTGGACATGTATTTGCTGCTTTCGCCTATGTGCTTCGACTTTGGCATTTGCCTTGTTCTAGGCTATGAAACTAATACTGTCCAGTTACAGTATTAAATACAAATGTACAATTCGTACATTCATGATATGGAAACTGTTTGTACCCTGTTGCATTCTAGTCTTCATACATATGTATTCTGTGACGTATGTATATACATTAATTGATATGTATATATGTATGTTCGAATTACATTTTTCTTTTCTCTTGGAATGATTGACTGTATTTTGGGATTGAATTATGACTTGATGGAGTTGCTGTCATTACTATTGGCACTGACTCCACTTCGTCTTCACTTCGATGGTCTGGTTGCATTCTCACCGGTACCCTTATATGCATTGTTTCCCTGGAATTATCCTTGTGTTCATTTCGAACTGGCCTGGTGCATCTTGAATGTGCTGCTGTTCATGTTGCAGTTTGCCCTTTTGTCTTCAGTCGTGACTGCAGTTAGTTTTTTTTCTTAGTTGCAGTCGTGCCTTGTTGGATTGCATGGCACTAATACATTTGGTTTCGTTTTTCGAATTCATTCGAGTTGACTCCACATTTCCTTTATATACACTACGTACATATGTGTCGTACTTGATGTTGTAGTTTGAATTCTCTGGCTTTCAAGACAGTTCCAGTAGTGTCTGCTCTTGGTTACGTGATCACTCGTAATGGTCGTAGTGTCGCAGTCTTTAACTTGAGACTATATATATTGTGTAGTTGTGTTGTAGCTGCATGTTTGATCTTGGATCCCTGACTTCTTGCATCCCTGACCTGTGACTTCTCGTGTGTTCACCCTTGGCCTATTCTGCTTTGCTACATAGCATATTCTCTTTTGTATATAGTATGTACAGTCATGCTGCTTCATGTGTACATATTTCGTATTCTCTTAGTTGAAGCTTTATGCTGCTGCACTGCCTTGTTCTCGAATCTGATACATTGCATTGATGCCATGTACCATTTGCATTTTGTCATTTTGCTTCACTGATGCAGCCTTGCCCTTAAATATAAGTGGTGGCTGCCTTTTCGTAGCAGTTTTACCCTTGTCCCTCTTGGTGACTTTATATTCTGTTGTGGCGAGGCAGTGCGCGCGTGCGTGCACTGCAGCCACCCAGAATTGACAGATTTTAATCGATATTTTCTTTTATTCTTAATTCATCGACCTGTTGCGTAATTCGTAGGTTGTATTGGCGAGGCAGTACACGTTAGCGTGTACTGCAGCCAATTAGCATTGATATTTTTAAATTGACATTTCAATTGCTTAAACTGCTTTGGATTTCTGTTTTGTGGATTAACACTGTTTAGTGTTATATCTGCCGTTATCCAATTCTCGTATCGAGAGTTGGATATACGAGATTTCTGTGACTGTCATCTATATTGAGATTGATTATTATTGCTTCTATGCTCTAATAACTGATTTTGAATTAGACTGACCCGAGTATTATTTTCTTTTGAATGTAATACTCGGGTCAGACCGAGTATTTACAGGTTGTAGATTTTTAGCTTTGGGTTGCTGCTAGAGCTATGAAGACTTTTTATATCATTTGAAGTGGTCTTCGTACTGTTGTAGTAGTCAGTGTGTCTGTTTTAAGATGATAATGTATTCATGTATATTAGTCGATAATGTACTTGTATATATATAACTTCTTGAGTCGACAGTTGTAGTTGTATCATTTGTATTGTGTCAAATGTATTGTAACTGATATCAGTTATTGTATATATGAGACTTTTCGTTCCATCTTTATTCCGCATTTATGTTATCTGTGTTATTTTTATATCTATTGTCCTAAACTATTATAGCCACTGTGTAGTAGCTTTGAGTTTGTATCGGAATGTCGGGTTTCCTCTAAAAGATGAAATGCATGTTATTCTATCTGACATATCGGTGCTCGCACAAAGCAATTACATGGATGGTCGCTCCTCAACAGCCTTATTCTCCGTGCTAGTTGACAGCACTACACCGTAGTGTTCTTGACTAGCGTGGGTATAGAGGTGGGGCGTCACAGCTTGGTATCAGAGCCTGGGGTTTAGGACAATTATAAAACATAACTTAGATGGAACATGTGTTACAACTATTTGTCGATGTTTTATCTCTCATCTTTACATACGACTATTTTTAGACTGTTAGGTATGAATTCCTAACGCTTATTCTTGTGTTTTCGGCTTTGGATTGATTTAGCCGATGTTGATTTTGTTTTAATTTGGCAAATTAAAGCCATTTTGACTTTTGGACTTTGTTCCACTTTTGTCTATGCTATGAGTGTCATTGTGTACCTGTTACACTGTGATGAAAAATAGCTGGACCAGTTACAAATTTAGTGATTTTGATTTCTCATTAACATCTAGTTTGAATCTCAGTGATTTTGAACTTGATATTTTGTTTTTCCAGTTGATAATCGATTCTTCTTCTCTTATTAGTTGTTATCACCTTTATTGATTTTGATAACTTCTATTTCTGGAATTTTTGGTATTCCTACTTTGATGAATTTGGAATCGAATTCTTTGGATTCTATTCACATCTTCGTATGTGAATTCTTGTGATTGATTGTTTCTACAATCATTTTTGTGATTTGTCACTTTAAAAATATAAAGGTTTTCTATACTAGTAGTAAAAATTAAAATCCCTCTTTCCAAACGATTTCAAAACTATTTTACTACAAAGTTCTTTTCTTGAACCGTTTACCAATCTATTAGTATATACCAGCCTTTATTTCACTCGTATGAGAAATTGAATTAAACGGCCTAGTAAAACAAGTGGTATGAAACGCTTGCGTTTACTTCGTCGGTTAACTCCTGGACTTGTTCGATTGAACCCTTTTCGTGACAATTTCTTAGTGAAGATTTACAGCTTGTTCGTAAATATTTAAGTTAAGCAAGTGGTTATGGGACATGAAGCTAAACTCATATATTTACTAGCTTGGTGTGGTTGACACTTCTTTATGATCATGACGATCATTTTTATGATTTAGACTGGACCTCATCGGTGTGATTTCGTCTCACACATATCTCTTGGGCTTTGAGGATTGTCTAGACACCAGTGTGTGATTTCGTCTCACACATATTGCACGGTTAGACTAGGCCTCATCGGTGTGATTTCGTCTCACACATATCTCTTGGGCTTTGAGGGTTGTCTGAATACTCTATGTGTGATTTTTGTGATTTAGACTAGCAACTGTGCGATGTCTCTTTGTCTGCGAGGGAGACTAAACCCCGCTTTGTAGTAGGGTAGCGCCCTACGGTCTTCGGGCCATTCCTGTGTGAAAATTTAATGGATGGCTTCCATGAGATAGCGTCTCGTCATGTGATACCGGTCGGTGAGTTTTCATACTCCCATTTTTGTGATAGGCCTTTCCCCTTTTCTTTTTATGATTTAGACTAGCGATTATGCGATGTCTCTTTGTCTGCGAGGGAGACTAAACCCCGCTTTGTTGTAGGGTAGCGCCCTACGGTCTTCGGACCATTCCTGTGTGAAACTTTATTGGTTAGCCACCAAGAGATAGCGTCTCGTTCATGTGATACCGGTGTTTTGGAGTTTTCATACTCCCATTTTTTATGCTAGGCCTTTCCCCCCCTTCATGTGTTTTCTGGATTTCTTGTGATGATTTCTAGAATTTGTGCTTCACCAATTTTCGTGATTTCTATTGACAAGTTTCGTCAATTTATGTGTATTGGTAATTCATGTGTTATTGACTTGTTATGAATACAAGTTTAGGGTATGATATCCCTTTCTATCTTTGAGAAGATTCTTGTGACAATTTTTGATGAATGAAAATTCATTTGGCATTATATTTTGATGCCAGTTATTTTGATGAGACTTCGACGTGTTAACTTCGGTAACCGTCAATTTTAAAATGAATTTACAAGCGGTTCTCCCGCAACACTGATATTGCTAATTTAATCACGTATTTTCAAAATTCGTTATTTTTAAAAGTTGTTTCAAAATATAAATTAAAATTGTTTTCAAAATTCTTACAGTTTGCATTTTCAAAAGAACGAGGAAGCGATTTAAACGTTTCAGAAAAATCGAGGACTATGACCCCTTTCTTTTACCGATTCGCTTAATTCCGGACTTGTCCGTTTGAGAATGTGAAATGTTATTTTTAAAACACACAACTCTGCACTTTCAAGGAAACGATAAAGAGATTTAAACGATTTAGCAAAAGTAAGGAGTATGAAACCATACTTTTACTACTTCGGTTAATTCCGGACTCGTTAATTGAATATTTATGACTTCTGATTATCGTTTTTGATAATTAGATGTTTGTGTTTCTGATTATCGTTTTTGATAATCAGATATTTGTGAAATTTGATTATCATTTAAGATAATTAAATATTTTTCGATTTGATTAATCGAATATTTGTGTTTCTGATTATCGTTTTTGATAATCAGATATTTGTGAAATTTGATTATCATTTGAGATAATTAAATATTTTTCGATTTGATTAATCGAATATTTGTGTTTCTGATTATCGTTTTTGATAATCAGATATTTGTGAAATTTGATTATCATTTGAGATAATTAAATATTTTTCGATTTGATTAATCGAATATTTGTGTTTCTGATTATCGTTTTTGATAATCAGATATTTGTGAAATTTGATTATCATTTAAGATAATTAAATATTTTTCGATTTGATTAATCGAATATTTGTGTTTCTGATTATCGTTTTTGATAATCAGATATTTGTGAAATTTGATTATCATTTAAGATAATTAAATATTTTTCGATTTGATTAATCGAATATTTGTGTTTCTGATTATCGTTTTTGATAATCAGATATTTGTGAAATTTGATTATCATTTAAGATAATTAAATATTTTTCGATTTGATTAATCGAATATTTGTGTTTCTGATTATCGTTTTTGATAATCAGATATTTGTGAAATTTGATTATCATTTAAGATAATTAAATATTTTTCGATTTGATTAATCGAATATTTGTGTTTCTGATTATCGTTTTTGATAATCAGATATTTGTGAAATTTGATTATCATTTAAGATAATTAAATATTTTTCGATTTGATTAATCGAATATTTGTGTTTCTGATTATCGTTTTTGATAATCAGATATTTGTGAAATTTGATTATCATTTGAGATAATTAAATATTTTTCGATTTGATTAATCGAATATTTGTGTTTCTGATTATCGTTTTTGATAATCAGATATTTGTGAAATTTGATTATCATTTGAGATAATTAAATATTTTTCGATTTGATTAATCGAATGTTTGTGTTTCTGATTATCGTTTTTGATAATCAGATATTTGTGAAAATTCGATTATCATTTTAGATGATTGAATATTTGCGATTTTGAGATTCGAGCTTCGTCTTTTTCTCTGACGATTCAGGTGAGTAATTTGATTTACTCGCATTCAATTCGTGCAGTACGTGATTTCTGCTCTGATTCCTTTTCTTTCAATTGCTAGAACTCGATTGATTCTTGCTTCTAATAGTCGTCTGATTTTGATTCCTTGATCCCCTCGATGTTGATTCTTTCAGTCGAACCTTTTGATTCTATATCTGATACTTCCATAATTCTAATGCTTTCCCCTGTTGACCTTTGCTTTGCGTATGCATTCGACATTGCCATGCTCTTATGGTTGTTACCTTTTATCCATTTATTCCTTATGATTGCGTGGACGCAATTTCTTTAAGGAGGGAAGTCTATAACAACCCGCATTTATACGATAATATATTTATATATTTTATTTAAATATGACATCGTCTATTCGTATTGAAAATCCTAAATATGAATTTTTATCGTGTTCGAATCCGTTGTTCTAACGGATTCAAATCGTGTTTTAAATATCACCAAGGTGTTTAATAAACATGGTTAAAAAGAATTCGGGCTTTATAAATTTTAATATCTTGGCCCATGCTTGATTTGAAGCCGTGATTGTATTCAGCACCCAACCCCCTCCCTTTCCTCCTTACGTGAACCCTAGGCCCAAATTCGAGATCAACAAAATAATGGCGACAAAACTTAGGGCTTCTGAGAAATCGTTCGAAGTCGCGCCTCTATCGATCCATGTTTCTTCGAGCTTGCTTGGTGGCTTCAGGCTGTTCGAATCACAGCTTCGACATTGAGCGGTTCGTTCGCCTGCATCGAATCTGTTCTGGAGGGCTCGAATTCAACTCGATATCCACGTAGAGGAGCTCGCCTCTGCGATAGTCTCGATCGATCAATAAGGTGAGTGATCTTCATTTTCGCTCACATCTAATTCATGTTCATGTGTATTAGGGTTTTAAATTTCGTTGGTTTTCGTTGTATTCAAGTTGTTGAGTGAGTCGATTCCTTTTGCTTTGCGAATCCGAATTGGGTTTTTACTGATGGGTGAATTTCGATTTCATCCACCTCTACTTCAAAGTGCAGTTTATTCATGTGTTTCGAGACCTTGACTTTCAGTTTGATTTCGGGGTAATGTTGTAACCATCTGGTAATTGATTTTTGGTGATAACCTTTTCACCACTTCGCTGACTTGTTGTCCCATGAGTTCGGCTATACTGTGAATTCTGTT
Organism: Allium fistulosum; assembly: GCA_030737815.1. Classification (NCBI taxonomy): domain Eukaryota; kingdom Viridiplantae; phylum Streptophyta; class Magnoliopsida; order Asparagales; family Amaryllidaceae; genus Allium; species Allium fistulosum. Next base: position 859,472,671 of record CM060903.1, read on the forward strand.
ATTTGCCAAACTACTTGAGAAATTGACTTCGGTCTCTTGTTATGTGGTTTCATTTCCATGCTCTCAGAAGTGTTTCTGCACTTCTGGTCTCTTTGATGCACTTTGTTGTACCTGATCTGTATGCATTTGTTCACTGATGCACCTGATCATATTGACACTCTTGACTTCGATCATTATGTAGTTTGCATTGTTTCATCTCTACTTGTTTGTAGCTGCTGCATATATGTGCTTTTGATTACACTGTCCCTATGAGTTCATTAGTTCATGTTGGCCACCTCTGGCTTGTGTCTGGACTGCATACATATGCTTGACTCATATTGTAGTCTGCACCTCTGTCTTGATTTTGTGATGCCTTACTTGTAGCACTATTGTTGAATTGTCTGCATTGCACTACTTCATTTTGTAATTGTTTTGATCCACTTTGTCACTGCATACCTATATATCTTGACCTGTTTCCATTTGTTTTGCACCCATGTTGATATTGGTACATTCATTCCAGTAGAGTTAGATGCACTGTTGCATTTGATTCATCTGGACATGTATTTGCTGCTTTCGCCTATGTGCTTCGACTTTGGCATTTGCCTTGTTCTAGGCTATGAAACTAATACTGTCCAGTTACAGTATTAAATACAAATGTACAATTCGTACATTCATGATATGGAAACTGTTTGTACCCTGTTGCATTCTAGTCTTCATACATATGTATTCTGTGATGTATGTATATACATTAATTGATATGTATATATGTATGTTCGAATTACATTTTTCTTTTCTCTTGGAATGATTGACTGTATTTTGGGATTGAATTATGACTTGATGGAGTTGCTGTCATTACTATTGGCACTGACTCCACTTCGTCTTCACTTCGATGGTCTGGTTGCATTCTCACCGGTACCCTTATATGCATTGTTTCCCTGGAATTATCCTTGTGTTCATTTCGAACTGGCCTGGTGCATCTTGAATGTGCTGCTGTTCATGTTGCAGTTTGCCCTTTTGTCTTCAGTCGTGACTGCAGTTAGTTTTTTTTTCTTAGTTGCAGTCGTGCCTTGTTGGATTGCATGGCACTAATACATTTGGTTTCGTTTTTCGAATTCATTCGAGTTGACTCCACATTTCCTTTATATACACTACGTACATATGTGTCGTACTTGATGTTGTAGTTTGAATTCTCTGGCTTTCAAGACAGTTCCAGTAGTGTCTGCTCTTGGTTACGTGATCACTCGTAATGGTCGTAGTGTCGCAGTCTTTAACTTGAGACTATATATATTGTGTAGTTGTGTTGTAGCTGCATGTTTGATCTTGGATCCCTGACTTCTTGCATCCCTGACCTGTGACTTCTCGTGTGTTCACCCTTGGCCTATTCTGCTTTGCTACATAGCATATTCTCTTTTGTATATAGTATGTACAGTCATGCTGCTTCATGTGTACATATTTCGTATTCTCTTAGTTGAAGCTTTATGCTGCTGCACTGCCTTGTTCTCGAATCTGATACATTGCATTGATGCCATGTACCATTTGCATTTTGTCATTTTGCTTCACTGATGCAGCCTTGCCCTTAAATATAAGTGGTGGCTGCCTTTTCGTAGCAGTTTTACCCTTGTCCCTCTTGGTGACTTTATATTCTGTTGTGGCGAGGCAGTGCGCGCGTGCGTGCACTGCAGCCACCCAGAATTGACAGATTTTAATCGATATTTTCTTTTATTCTTAATTCATCGACCTGTTGCGTAATTCGTAGGTTGTATTGGCGAGGCAGTACACGTTAGCGTGTACTGCAGCCAATTAGCATTGATATTTTTAAATTGACATTTCAATTGCTTAAACTGCTTTGGATTTCTGTTTTGTGGATTAACACTGTTTAGTGTTATATCTGCCGTTATCCAATTCTCGTATCGAGAGTTGGATATACGAGATTTCTGTGACTGTCATCTATATTGAGATTGATTATTATTGCTTCTATGCTCTAATAACTGATTTTGAATTAGACTGACCCGAGTATTATTTTCTTTTGAATGTAATACTCGGGTCAGACCGAGTATTTACAGGTTGTAGATTTTTAGCTTTGGGTTGCTGCTAGAGCTATGAAGACTTTTTATATCATTTGAAGTGGTCTTCGTACTGTTGTAGTAGTCAGTGTGTCTGTTTTAAGATGATAATGTATTCATGTATATTAGTCGATAATGTACTTGTATATATATAACTTCTTGAGTCGACAGTTGTAGTTGTATCATTTGTATTGTGTCAAATGTATTGTAACTGATATCAGTTATTGTATATATGAGACTTTTCGTTCCATCTTTATTCTGCATTTATGTTATCTGTGTTATTTTTATATCTATTGTCCTAAACTATTATAGCCACTGTGTAGTAGCTTTGAGTTTGTATCGGAATGTCGGGTTTCCTCTAAAAGATGAAATGCATGTTATTCTATCTGACATATCGGTGCTCGCACAAAGCAATTACATGGATGGTCGCTCCTCAACAGCCTTATTCTCCGTGCTAGTTGACAGCACTACACCGTAGTGTTCTTGACTAGCGTGGGTATAGAGGTGGGGCGTCACATTTATCTTGAACGATATATTAAATTTGAAAATCCGCACCATAATCTGATTTAATTCAGCCAGTTATGTGATATGGAAATAAATGTTGATTTTGATTTGTGCAAAAATGTTGACTAATCATCTTTTCATCTTTAAACTAGTTCATATAAATTTGTTTGGACTAACGATATTACAAGTTTAGGTAGTAAGAAATGCTGTTTTGTAGACGATTACTCAAGATACTTGTAACGACCCGACTTCCTATGCCCAGAAAGTCGCATCATTATGAAGAAAGAAAGGGGTAGAAAATAGAAAAGAAGAGAAGAAAGAAAGAAACAACAACAACGATCTCACAGCGGAACGAATAAATTATATTAATAACATAAACTATTACATAGTTTACAACAATTTACAGAGTTACACAGCATATACATCACTTACTAGACAGTTATAAACATCTGTCTAGACATTACAACTCAAATACAAGACAAGACACTATCACAGATATCAACACAGCGGAATACTATATCTACGAACGCCGAAGCCTCCTGCTCCATTGCTCCTCCAGAATATTCGTCAAAGCTAAACCTGAATCCCTTGGCTACTCGTAAAAATTTGAGTACCTAAGAGTTTATAAAACAGAAATAAACACTTGGGTCAGACATGGGTCTGGTGTGAGTAACAGGTTAAACTTGTTTAACTTCAAAACCTTTTGAAAACAAAGGTATCACGTAAGACTTCCCACACATAAACATGGAAAAGTTTTTACCTTACGCTAACCAAAACATTTGATAGGAAATCCAGTTATATTATAATAGGGTCTAGGGTTTTCAAGTAAAATACAGAAATAGCTGAAATGCTTACATCTCACATTCCAACATAGTTGGGCACAACTAATACGTACGGCACTTATTGGAGTTTGGATTCCATACAATGGCAGGGCTACTGGGGTACCGCCCGTCACAGTACGTGGCCTAGATCACCGTACCGAGGAGTACGCCCGCTCCCCTGCAACACAAAGCCGGAACCATCCCTTACTGGATAATTCCGAACAAGACAATCCTGTAGTTGGCGCGACCAACCACACACTAAGCCGAATAAAAGAAAAGGGACCTCTAGACAGGGATCTATCTTGCTCTCAGTGGGTGCTACCCACGAAACCTTGCTGCATCTCCCCTGTTTTAGCCATTCCCGGTTGATGAGGCTTGAGGTTACGATTACCTTTAATCAGAACATATCACTTAGAATGCTCATCGTCCGCCTGACGATGTGCTGAAAGCATTCAATCCATACAAGTTCGTTCCGGGTTCGAACGAAACCGAAGGCATTATCTCGTTACACTCATTTTGGAATCACCCTCAGAGTTAACGACAATAACCCTTGCACTCTGAATCTTTATCTTCACTTGAGATTCACGACCTATCGTTAATTTGGATCGATGTGGTATTCGGGTCTCCAGACCTGGAATACCGGTATACGGAAACCCGATCCCGGTCTCATCGAAATCCAAAACGTATCTTTTAAGGCCAAGTTGTTTAAAGGTTTAAACAATTTAACTTATCTATATTCATACAGATAGATAATCCACAAATCATAATTGATAATTACATTATCAATTTAAACAGATGATTCATAACCAAATAGGTAATCCATATCAACATCACAATAGTTAATCAATATTACCATCATAATACAACCAAGCATTCATACCATACATCATTACTTATCTCATTTCTGAGATTACATCCATTCAAGACAATCAATGTCATCCATTCATACATAAGCAATGATTTACTTAATCACAACATAATTAATTTAAAATGAATTAAATTAACTATCTCTATCTTTAATTAATTTAAAGTGAATTAAATTAATTTCTTCATCTCTTAATTAATTTAAAATAAATTAAATTAATTACTTCATCTCTTAATTAATTTAAAATAAATTAAATTAATTACTTCATCATAAATCTTACTTATATAATCATTAATTAATTACAAATAAATTAATTAATCTTTCTCTAATTATCCACTTTAATTACAATTAAGTAATTATCTTTAATTAATTTCACAAATTAATTATCCTTAATCAAATACAGTAATTAACCTTAATTACTTCATTAATTAATTAATTAATTATAATTAATTGCTTTAATCCTTAATTAATTTAAAATTAATTAGTTATCATTTGATTAATTAATCTTAATTAATCAAGTCTTAATCATATCATTAATTAATTATAAACTAATGATCTCTAATTACATCTTTAATTATTTATTCTATTTAAATTAATTACATCAAGTAATTAATCTTAATTAAACCACAATTATTAATCAGCTTTGATTAATCTAATCCAGTAATTAACCTCCCTTAATTACTTCCATTAATTAATTACTTTTTAATTAATTACCTTATCAAATAATTAATTATCTTATTAATTAACCTTAATCCTTTAATTAACTAAATTATTTAATTAATAACATTAAGTAATTAACTCTTAATTATTTTCAATTTAATTATTTTCATAAAATAATTATTCTCTAATTACTTTATTAAATAACTTCCCTTAATTTAATTACAACTAGTAATTAATCCTTAATTACTCATTAAGTAATTATATTTAATTAATTTATAAATGATTATCTTAATTAATCACTAATTAATTACTTAGTTAATTATTTAACTAATTATTTAAATTTAATTAAATAATTTCTTAACTATTTATATTTAAAGATCTTAATTAAGAAAACATTATCTTAATTAAATTATTATCTATTCTTAAATCATTTTCAATAAATGAATTATCCTTATTAATTTCACATATAGATTTCCTTTAATAAATCAAAATCTCTTAATGACTTTAAAGATAACTCCTTATTACAATTGATTTACTAAATCTTTATCATTAACTTTATTTAAATTAAAACACTTTAAAAAAATCAATTATAACTTACAATCTAATTTAACTTCTAAAATCTTTTGAAACTTAAAAGTTTATTTTAAAAAAAAAATTAAATACAAAGATCATTTTGAAAATCTATGTTTCTAACTTTTTAAAAACTTATCTATTAAATATATAAAACTTGTTAAAATATTTATTCTTTGAAAATAATTTATTTTCATTATAGTAAACTGGTTTAACTTTGTTAAACTTGAATTATTTACCAAAAACAATTTTCTTTGTTTAAAAACTTAACCATTTACTGTTTAATTCTGAAAACCTGAACAATTAAAACCCTGCCCTCACCAAAACTCGAGTAAAATCGAATCTTCCCAAAGCAAAACCCGAGCCAATGCTTCCCTCTTCCCCAAACCCAACTCCTGATACACGCCAACGTGCACGCAAACGTGCACATCACCGCCATTCAACGGTGAACTCCACGCTTGCCTCCGACAAGTCACTCTCAACCCCTACAACCATACGCGCGACCCAGGAAACTCGTTCGATCGAGAATTCAAAAAAAAGATCATCGAACCCAACTGTTCGAAAACCCATCACCAGAAAAACGACCACCGCCGGTGATCCCTACCTCGAGACTCCACGCGATCCTCACCATTGCTTCGCCTCGTCTACCAGCACCCATCAAACACCTCGCGATCGACTCCGACTTCATCACGACGTCGCGAATTCCTTCTGAACATCCACGTCCAGACCAGGTGATAAAACCCTAACCCATCGATTTCCGACCATCACTTTCATTAATAAATTCCAAAATGATTTTTCCTATGATCCTCACCTCCTACTCCACCTTCGTGCCCAGCTACGACTCCCAGATCGTCGCCGTTCATCTCCGATTGGTCGAAATGCCCAAATCAGATAAACTCAAAATCCCCTTCAATTACCAATCTAAAAATCTTGATATATATACTAAAATTCATGGTTTTCAACTACGAATTCAATTATATAATCACAACTTAAAATTGAATCAATAAATTTTTGTCCAAATTTACATTTTACTGTTGATGATAAAATTTCGAGACAAATACTTTATAAAAATCCCAGATCTTATTTTTAAGAGTTATACTACAAGTTTTTGAACATCTTTCATTCACAACCCAAAGGCTATCAGTGGATATATGATGAGCAATTTGATTTAAAAAGAATTTCAATGTTCTGACAAAAACAACAGAGACCATATCAATATACACACAGGCATTTAATAATCATATATATACATGCATCCATTTTAATCCAAGCATTTAGGTAACAGCATGGTTTTCATTCACACATCATAATGAAATTCAAGATTTTAAAACTGTTTTTAAAATTTGTTTACTCACCAGTTTAGTTGAGACAGAGGACAGAGAATAGAAGCTGTTTCCAGGCTTGCATGTTTGGTTTTGAACTTCTATTTGCCTTGATGAATTTAATCTTGCTGTTGATCTTTGAAATTTGTTGATAGATTTCCTTTTTTATGATCTACAGGTTGAAATTGAAGATCTTGAGACTGCCATTGAAATCTTCTTGTTTTATATTTGAATTTCCAGTTTCCAGATTTACTTCTTCTTTTGCTTTTAGATTTCCAGCTTATATTATTTTACTTTCTTTCATTGATTCGAATTGTTTTAGTGGAGAAAGAAATGAAGATAGTTTTAGAGCTGAAGAAAATGTCAGATTTCTTTCTATGTTTTGAAAACTTTTTTTAAACTTAATTACCAAAGAGAAAATAAAAATGAAGCCACTTGTCCTCTTTAATTAGCTTACACATATGTTTACAATTTACAAATGTCTTCCAACTATCCTTATATGTTTACAAGTGTAAATTCCCTTTTATTTTGATTTATTTAAATCCTACATGTGTATTTATAAAATATCTATATGTATATAAAAATGTATTTATCCTTTTATAATTTATGCTTTAATCAAATATTTATAACATATTTATAAATGCTTGAGAAATTGAGTTTAACTCTATATATATATATATTTTTTACAAACCTATTTTGACTTATATTTGAATTTTAAAAAATGAAAGAATCTTAAAACCAATTAACTTCTTATTTTAAATCTTATTTAAAAATTAAACTAAAATATATCTTTATAATAAATAAGAAATTATCCTTGTTATTTAAATCTCAATTATCATTTCCAAAAGTATTAAGTCAAATTACAAATTTCCAAATTACAAATTATATAAATATTAAAGTTTGAAAATACTTTATTAAATTCAAATTCAATATTCTTTTCATTCCAATATATGCAAATATATATATTCTAAATGAAAAGTACTTTTAACATTAGCTTGATAATTATCCTATTGAATTTAATACATAACTTCAAATAACAATATATATATATACATATATATTATAATTTGAAAACTTATTCTTTTATTAAATTAAAGACTCCCTATTTATAATATATATACCTATATATATACATTATAAATATAAACACTTATATTAGTTTTAGAAAGATAAAACTTCCCAATTTAAAATTGTTAGAAAAGATATAAATAAATATTTCCAATATTAAAATTTTATTAGCCTTTTAAAATAAATAAACTTGTCAATTTATAAAACAAAATCAACAAATCAATTTAATTATAAATAAAGATTATTAAATTGATATTGCCAAAATTCCGGGATATCACATTCCTCCCCCCTTAAAATAATTTCGTCCCCGAAATTTAAACAAAGGTAATTTAATAACCCAAAATTTTAATTTTAAACAGCAACCATACATATCAATCATACACTATCAATCATATGCTAACAACCATAGCAACCAATTCATCCAAACAACAAATCTAACCATCCCGAAAAAATTCCGGATAGAATTTTCTAGAGTTTCCCAGATATAAATACCGGGCTACTCGCTCTATAAAATCAAAACAATCAATACTACAAAGCTACAGAGCTCCTACTAATCTAGATCTACAAAACTAGACAGAATATCAGACTACAGACAAGTCTGAATCAACAACCAAATTTCCTAATCTACTGGTTCCACAGGCAGATATGGATCATACACGTATTCCCTCAGAGATACGTGAAATACAATGAATTCCAATTATCCGAACTGGCAACTCAATCCTGTAGATCAAAGAACTAATCCTCTTGAGAACACAGGAAAAATCTCAAAATACTTCTAGAGCTAGCTCTCCAGTCTTACCAAATCTTATATCTCCTTTAATCGGATAAAACTTAAATAATATCCAAATTTCAACTTCAAATTCCAAATTCCATCAATTCTTAACTGCATACCTCTCTTGACGATCCTGAGTCACTTCATCCTTCCTGATCAGCTTAGCCCTTGCTGATGTTTCCTGAAATAATCTAGACCAATATCAAACCAATTTCCGGATCCTTCTCAACAAAATGGTTCCAAAAATATGCCGAAATCCAGAACACAATTCTACTCCACAAACATTAGAGAACTATGAACTACTTCTCCTATCTGGAATAGCCAAAACAGTTGCACTTGACAACCATATCTCCAAATCCTGAAAATTTCTTCACACTTAGAGATACACTTGAATTTCCTATAGAAATCCTCTACTCGAAGAAAATTACAACTCTCGGTTGCTTCCACTCTAGAATAGCTGCTATCTTGCTTTCGCTGCACAATTCTGATCTGGAATAGATAAGAATACCGTCGGAGAAACTCGAGCACAAACTTGATCATCCACAGTTCATCAGACCATAAAATCTTAGTGAACCATTTCACTTGGTCAAAACATCCTGCAGAACTTCACCAGAAAACTAGGTATGATAAATCCCTCTCCAAAGAATCCTGAGCTGCTTCACCAAATTATTCTCTAGGAGACATCCTTCTACTAAGCTGAACTTCTGGTAACTCCACGAATCAAGTCGATACGGAATCTCAATCTCCAATAATCCCAAGAGAATACTTAAACAATCGCAAGTCACTTTTGCGATCAGCTCGGCCTAATTTCCAAAGATAACTGTTCTCTCTTCACTAATCAGAACAGCTTATATTTGACTAACCAATCCATCGAAGAAATGGATTCACTCTACTGCTTTTGAACTTCACCTTCAGAAAAACTGCTCAGCCAGAAACTTTCTGCCAACATAGAACACTCCGAGTCGCATTGCTGCCACAAACCAAAGACTTCTTATCCGAAACTCCTCGAGAAACTCGGACCTCAAAGCCAATAGAAACACCCCACTGGACTCAGCCACAACACCAAAACAGATCTACTTCCTTAAACTTGCTTCAGAAGAAACATCTTCAGAAACGTCCATAGTCACCGCGTCTCACCACACAGCTACTACTTCCTGAAGTTGCCAAGATACCATCACTTGCTTCAGCTCATCCAATAGATCTAACTCTATTCATCCAACTTCAAAGACAAACTCCGAACCTTAACAGGTTTCCTTCAGAGATCGGTGAAATCTTTACATCACAACAAAGTTCACTCGAGACAGTATTAGGTCTACAGTCTCGTCAGATATACTTCCAACCTCAACACTCAAATTCTAACTATTGGTAGTCGTGTTACTCACACTACCACCTTATCTACCTTTATAACTTATATTGGAAAACCCGAACAGGTAACCCAACAAATAGGTAGAAATATATATATTTAAAATGATACTTTTTATATAGAAATTATTTCTGGGTAAAATTATTTCATTTACCTCTTTAAAACAATATTGTGTCCGTTGGCCTGGTTCAAGTGTTTAGAGATCCCTATCAATAACGTTAGCTACTCGTATTGACCAGAATCCATATACCACTCAACCGATCAATTAACACAATATAAAAACATTTTTATATAACTAACAATTACGCGCTCTCAAGATAGACACCACTTCAGAGCCTAGGTATTCACTCAACCTACTGCTCTGATACCAAATGTAACGTCCTAGGCTTTTCAACCATCAGCAACGGCTCACGACCGGTAGGCTTTTCAACCATCCCAGCCCCGCTGTGGCTCACAGTGATACCTCGGGTTTGCTTTTACGGCCACCCTCTCGAGTCGCAACCAACCCCAAAAGGCCTTATACTACCCCCGGGGATATGTAGGGGTAAGAGTCTCCCGTTCGCCACCTAACGCAAAGCGAGAACCCTCTATCACGCTGTAATGTAGCAAACCCGATCCCGGTCTCATCGAAATCCAAAACGTATCTTTTAAGGCCAAGTTGTTTAAAGGTTTAAACAATTTAACTTATCTATATTCATACAGATAGATAATTCACAAATCATAATTGATAATTACATTATCAATTTAAACAGATGATTCATAACCAAATAGGTAATCCATATCAACATCACAATAGTTAATCAATATTACCATCATAATACAACCAAGCATTCATACCATACATCATTACTTATCTCATTTCTGAGATTACATCCATTCAAGACAATCAATGTCATCCATTCATACATAAGCAATGATTTACTTAATCACAACATAATTAATTTAAAATGAATTAAATTAACTATCTCTATCTTTAATTAATTTAAAGTGAATTAAATTAATTTCTTCATCTCTTAATTAATTTAAAATAAATTAAATTAATTACTTCATCTCTTAATTAATTTAAAATAAATTAAATTAATTACTTCATCATAAATCTTACTTATATAATCATTAATTAATTACAAATAAATTAATTAATCTTTCTCTAATTATCCACTTTAATTACAATTAAGTAATTATCTTTAATTAATTTCACAAATTAATTATCCTTAATCAAATACAGTAATTAACCTTAATTACTTCATTAATTAATTAATTAATTATAATTAATTGCTTTAATCCTTAATTAATTTAAAATTAATTAGTTATCATTTGATTAATTAATCTTAATTAATCAAGTCTTAATCATATCATTAATTAATTATAAACTAATGATCTCTAATTACATCTTTAATTATTTATTCTATTTAAATTAATTACATCAAGTAATTAATCTTAATTAAACCACAATTATTAATCAGCTTTGATTAATCTAATCCAGTAATTAACCTCCCTTAATTACTTCCATTAATTAATTACTTTTTAATTAATTACCTTATCAAATAATTAATTATCTTATTAATTAACCTTAATCCTTTAATTAACTAAATTATTTAATTAATAACATTAAGTAATTAACTCTTAATTATTTTCAATTTAATTATTTTCATAAAATAATTATTCTCTAATTACTTTATTAAATAACTTCCCTTAATTTAATTACAACTAGTAATTAATCCTTAATTACTCATTAAGTAATTATATTTAATTAATTTATAAATGATTATCTTAATTAATCACTAATTAATTACTTAGTTAATTATTTAACTAATTATTTAAATTTAATTAAATAATTTCTTAACTATTTATATTTAAAGATCTTAATTAAGAAAACATTATCTTAATTAAATTATTATCTATTCTTAAATCATTTTCAATAAATGAATTATCCTTATTAATTTCACATATAGATTTCCTTTAATAAATCAAAATCTCTTAATGACTTTAAAGATAACTCCTTATTACAATTGATTTACTAAATCTTTATCATTAACTTTATTTAAATTAAAACACTTTAAAAAAATCAATTATAACTTACAATCTAATTTAACTTCTAAAATCTTTTGAAACTTAAAAGTTTATTTTAAAAAAAAATTTAAATACAAAGATCATTTTGAAAATCTATGTTTCTATCTTTTTAAAAACTTATCTATTAAATATATAAAACTTGTTAAAATATTTATTCTTTGAAAATAATTTATTTTCATTATAGTAAACTGGTTTAACTTTGTTAAACTTGAATTATTTACCAAAAACAATTTTCTTTGTTTAAAAACTTAACCATTTACTGTTTAATTCTGAAAACCTGAACAATTAAAACCCTGCCCTCACCAAAACTCGAGTAAAACTCGAATCTTCCCAAAGCAAAACCCGAGCCAATGCTTCCCTCTTCCCCAAACCCAACTCCTGATACACGCCAACGTGCACGCAAACGTGCACATCACCGCCGTTCAACGGTGAACTCCACGCTTGCCTCCGACAAGTCACTCTCAACCCCTACAACCATACGCGCGACCCAGGAAACTCGTTCGATCGAGAATTCAAAAAAAAAGATCATCGAACCCAACTGTTCGAAAACCCATCACCAGAAAAACGACCACCGCCGGTGATCCCTACCTCGAGACTCCACGCGATCCTCACCATTGCTTCGCCTCGTCTATCAGCACCCATCAAACACCTCGCGATCGACTCCGACTTCATCACGACGTCGCGAATTCCTTCTGAACATCCACGTCCAGACCAGGTGATAAAACCCTAACCCATCGATTTCCGACCATCACTTTCATTAATAAATTCCAAAATGATTTTTCCTATGATCCTCACCTCCTACTCCACCTTCGTGCCCAGCTACGACTCCCAGATCGTCGCCGTTCATCTCCGATTGGTCGAAATGCCCAAATCAGATAAACTCAAAATCCCCTTCAATTACCAATCTAAAAATCTTGATATATATACTAAAATTCATGGTTTTCAACTACGAATTCAATTATATAATCACAACTTAAAATTGAATCAATAAATTTTTGTCCAAATTTACATTTTACTGTTGATGATAAAATTTCGAGACAAATACTTTATAAAAATCCCAGATCTTATTTTTAAGAGTTATACTACAAGTTTTTGAACATCTTTCATTCACAACCCAAAGGCTATCAGTGGATATATGATGAGCAATTTGATTTAAAAAGAATTTCAATGTTCTGACAAAAACAACAGAGACCATATCAATATACACACAGGCATTTAATAATCATATATATACATGCATCCATTTTAATCCAAGCATTTAGGTAACAGCATGGTTTTCATTCACACATCATAATGAAATTCAAGATTTTAAAACTGTTTTTAAAATTTGTTTACTCACCAATTTAGTTGAGACAGAGGACAGAGAATAGAAGCTGTTTCCAGGCTTGCATGTTTGGTTTTGAACTTCTATTTGCCTTGATGAATTTAATCTTGCTGTTGATCTTTGAAATTTGTTGATAGATTTCCTTTTTTATGATCTTCAGGTTGAAATTGAAGATCTTGAGACTGCCATTGAAATCTTCTTGTTTTATATTTGAATTTCCAGTTTCCAGATTTACTTCTTCTTTTGCTTTTAGATTTCCAGCTTATATTATTTTACTTTCTTTCATTGATTCGAATTGTTTTAGTGGAGAAAGAAATGAAGATAGTTTTAGAGCTGAAGAAAATGTCAGATTTCTTTCTATGTTTTGAAAACTTTTTTTAAACTTAATTACCAAAGAGAAAATAAAAATGAAGCCACTTGTCCTCTTTAATTAGCTTACACATATGTTTACAATTTACAAATGTCTTCCAACTATCCTTATATGTTTACAAGTGTAAATTCCCTTTTATTTTGATTTATTTAAATCCTACATGTGTATTTATAAAATATCTATATGTATATAAAAATGTATTTATCCTTTTATAATTTATGCTTTAATCAAATATTTATAACATATTTATAAATGCTTGAGAAATTGAGTTTAACTCTATATATATATATTTTTTACAAACCTATTTTGACTTATATTTGAATTTTAAAAAATGAAAGAATCTTAAAACCAATTAACTTCTTATTTTAAATCTTATTTAAAAATTAAACTAAAATATATCTTTATAATAAATAAGAAATTATCCTTGTTATTTAAATCTCAATTATCATTTCCAAAAGTATTAAGTCAAATTACAAATTTCCAAATTACAAATTATATAAATATTAAAGTTTGAAAATACTTTATTAAATTCAAATTCAATATTCTTTTCATTCCAATATATGCAAATATATATATTCTAAATGAAAAGTACTTTTAACATTAGCTTGATAATTATCCTATTGAATTTAATACATAACTTCAAATAACAATATATATATATACATATATATTATAATTTGAAAACTTATTCTTTTATTAAATTAAAGACTCCCTATTTATAATATATATACCTATATATATACATTATAAATATAAACACTTATATTAGTTTTAGAAAGATAAAACTTCCCAATTTAAAATTGTTAGAAAAGATATAAATAAATATTTCCAATATTAAAATTTTATTAGCCTTTTAAAATAAATAAACTTGTCAATTTATAAAACAAAATCAACAAATCAATTTAATTATAAATAAAGATTATTAAATTGATATTGCCAAAATTCCGGGATATCACAATACTCGTGGATATATTTGTTTATTTTACCGATTCTAGACCTGTCATTATGTTCACTGTTTGTTTATTTGCACGATTTCAATTCAAATCCAAAAGAATTTCATTTAAAAGCTGTTAAAAGGGTTTTAAGGTATTTGTTGTACAACTTCACGGTCTGGTCTATGATATCCAACTTATGATAACCTTGATTTAAAAGTTTTTCAGATGAAGATTCTGCTGGTAGTCTTGTTGATAGAAAAATTACTAGTGGAATGTGTTTTATGTAGGGACATTCATAAGTTGCATCACATTTCCAAATAAAATATCTACATAATTTTCATTTTAACTGATTTTCAATTGGCAGACATTTTTTTCATAAAACCCCTTTCAGAAAATAGTTTCTGTTGACTTCCTTTCAGATTAGACATTTTAGAAATTTGAGTTTATATTTATTTTTGGATTTGATCTTAAATGAATACATTAACTAATCTGACTCTCTACTGATTATCAAAAAGATAAATAGTAATTGAAATAGTGATGATTGTCGATATTAATCATATATTATGACTTGAGACAGTATATTTAGTAAATTTCTTTAAAAATTTAAACAAGATTTATAATAACTTTTGTTGGTAAAAATTCCATGACCATCTCTATTTCTATCATATTTCTAACGACCATCACTCATCAAAATCCAATATAGTATGTCAAAATGTGGTATTTTAAACGGGAAATTTTTCGTTTTTATTCTATTTTATTTTTTATCACTCTCATTTAAAAGTCCTCACGGTTATGCATGGGTGAATTACTTGAAATATTTGTTTATGTGCATTCATGCTCATTTAAAAGTCATCACAGTTATGCATGTATGGAACACATATCAAAATTGGTCATTAAATAGATAAGTTGATTCTAATCCCATTTAAAAGTCCTCAAGGTTATGCGTGGTTAGAAGATGCTTGAATTTTTTTAAATAAAAATTAGGAATACTACTAATCTCATCTAAAAGTCCTAATGGTTATGCATGGTTAGTAGGTATTCAAATTCCTTATATAAATATACCACAAATAGACACAGCTATATGGTTTTATATACCGACATCACCCCTATCACTCTAAAGTGGAATATGCACCTAATAGAGTATTTATGATTTTTGTTTGATTTTTTTTATTGAAATTTAATATTTATACTTGATTGGGTATTAATGTTGTATTAATGTTTATCACTTTATCTCTATTTTTCTAACACTGTTACTCTTTTGCTGATAACAAAAGGGGGAGAAAAAAGTTAAGATTTTGGCAAATAAGTCAAGTCATATTTTTTATTTGCATACTCCCATCTAGGTTCATTTGCATATTTTTTATTTATTTTCATGCATATGTGATGGGGGAGCGTTGGTGTTGGGGGAGCATTCAAATAGAGGGAGCAAATGAAATCATCAATGACCAAATACATTTAATAAATTCAAAATCTTAATATATGTTTGTTATCATCAAAAGGGAGAGATTGTTGAATATGCTAGTATATGATTTTTGTTTAATGATAATAAACATATATACATTCATTTAAATGCATTTGTTATTGTACTATTTTATTTTTCACATAATTGAATAAATATTTGATGAATAAAATAAATAACACAGAATTCATATTCAAACAAATATTTTATGCAAACAAATATTTTATTACAAATTCAAATAGTACAAATTTGAGCTCTCACTACATTTACACATTTTCAATACAATTTCAATTACAAAAAAATATTAACATTACAATTTACACCTCCCTAAATATTCACTCAACACTCGTATTTTTTCTTCAACTCTCTTCCAACCTGAATCCAGCATCTGAGCTATCTGCAAAATAAACACTAACGCGGTTAAATTAAAAAGAAATATTTTGCAGTTCAAAATGAAGTGTGTGTTTTTTAAAATGTTATTTGCCTCAATTATTTGGGTTGTTCGTCATTTATTTCTTTTGAATTCATCTTACACGAACAGCTTGTAACATGCATAGTATATCACTGTACATGTCACAAGGCCGTGAATACCGATATACACTTGATAAAATTGCAGGGGCATGTGAGCACAAGGTCAAACCCGACAAAATGGTGGATTCAACTCAGGTGACTCGAAGAAACTGCAACAACCCACACATACCAAAGACCAGAATTCAAGAGGACAAAACCAGATCGAGCTAGCAGTTTAGTGCAACAAGACTTCAAGATGATCCAGACCAGCATGCATGTGTGGACATGTACAAATATGCAGTGATGAATACAATACAAATGAACACAAGCCCAGATTCCATATCAAACTACCATACATATGTATACACACATGTATACATATATATGCAGTGACACACAACATATGCATATGGTCAGATACAAGGCAGCACATGTTGCAATGCAATAAAACAGTGAACACACACCAAAACTCCATGATGCAACAACAATGCAAACCAGCAACCACATACTACAAGACTCAAATGCGACATAGATCAAGCTTCAGATCAAATAGTGATGAACCAGACTATAATTACTTATGCAATAGAGCTCGAGTCTCACCAAAACAACATGTCCAGATCAATGCAACTGGAACAAGACACAATACAATATCAAATGGCACAAGTACATGGAAATACCAATAAGTCAGTGAATTGAACAAGCCAAGGTCAAGACAATATGAACTGAATGAAGCAAGTGAACAAACTCGAGTGAACATGCTCAATGAAATAGACAGAATTTCAGTGACACTCGAACTCAACCAATCAACTGACAATATTGGACTCAATGCAACAAGGCAACTCATCATAAAGAGTACCAAGACCATACTGCACATGAAACTATATTCAACAATTCAGATTTGGTCAGAGCAATACAATATGACAGTACATAAACACATGTATACATACATGCATATATATATATATATATATGTATGTATGTATGTATGTATGTATGTATATATGTAAACACATGCATATATATTGATGAAGTAGACCAAATCACCCAGTGGAACAAACTATGTGTACAAGCAAACAAAAGGCACATACCACATGACAATGGCAAGCTACAGATATAAAGTAAAAGGCTCAACCAAACTGGATATGAAACCTAAAGTGCAACCAGACTTCAAATCAAAGTGCATCAGATAAGACTTAAGTAAGTTACTCAATAAAAATGCAAGACCAGACTAGATCAATCTCAACACATCAACAACGCAACCTGACATGTAACAAAACCAGTGCACAAGTGAAGAACTCAAAGCAACATGAATGCATATGCTCATATGGTCCGAGCAACTCTGTAACGACCCAGAATTTTGAACGATTTAATTTGAAAATATTTAATTGATTTTAAATATTTGAATGATGGTTTGATTTGAATTTCAAATTATCAGAATGAATTTGGCGATTAAATTTTTAAAATTTAATCTGTTGATAGTTGAATTAAAATTTGAATCTTCAATTTTAAGTTGATTAAAAATATTTTAAAGGCTTAGAAAATTCGTATTGACAATACTAAAGATAATAGAAGCTTCAGAATTGAAATTGAAAGTGATTTGTTCAGTTTTGAAATTATATCGTTTGAATCGATATTTAAAATAGCCATCCGAGGCACAGTCTCGGAATTCGACGAAACCAGTTCCATTGGGTCCGTAATATTGAATTATTATCGGATTTCAAATTTCGTATTTATCGGAGTTGTTGTGTGAACATACGACGTGTAAACGCATTGAAATTTAATCGAATTCAATTTAAATTTAAATTTAAATTTGGTCAAAATCAAACCACCGTTCCCTCCTTAAATTACGCCCTAAAAATACGCCTAGTATCACGAAACAAATCGTGCCAACCATCCTCTTTCAATTTCAAATACCCCTCTCCCCTCTTCAGATTCAAAACAAATTCACGATCATTGAAAAGAAAATAAAAATAAAAATCGTGTCTTCTTCTTTTCAATTGGAAATGGCAGCAGTTCGAAATCTTCCTAGCTTCCCTCCCTTCTACAATCCTAGAATCGAATTCAATTCCGAATTGATTCGCGAGCGATCGAAGACAACCAAGAGCAACCGCGTACTCGAGTTAGACTTGAAAGCGGAAGGCACGAGGAGCTCGAGAGCTAGTACTCGAGCTCGAGGAGGCGATGTCGTGGAGAAGTAGAGGCTGCTGGGTCTTCTCAGTTCATTAGGGCTCAGGGACGTGCGAGGCAAGGAGGTGAAGTCGCGAAGTAGGGTTTCATGATGACTGGGGGAGGCTCGCGAACACATGTTCGAGCACGGCGAGGTCTGGAATCGCTACCTGGGCAAGGTGATGGTGACCTGGAGCTCATCGAGTTCGATCTCGATTTTGGGTGGGGGCAACGACATCTCAAGTCTGCGAGCAGATACGCATATGGTGATGGCAGTTAGGTGGTGGTGGTTCGACAATTTCCAGTGAAGATATAGATCTCAATTCATTTAAAGTTTAAAATAAAATGTATGTTTATGCAGAAATACGTATACAGATTGAATTTTGAATAAAAGGAGATGATAATAACATAAATATATACAGTGGAAATATATGCGTATATAGTTTGTAGTAAAACAGAAAAAAAGAAAAAAAGAAAAAAATGGTTTAACCGGTAAATCAATTAATTTGGTGAGATAATTTGTTGAAGTAAATCAGTTTTAAACCAAATCATTAGTTAATAAAAAATTAATAAATGACAATTGAATTGTTCGATTTATATTCGAATATTAATAAAATCATATAATTGATTATGCAAGGTCAAAACCCGTGAAATTAAGATGAAATGGAAAATGGATGGCAAAATTAAAAGCTAAGGTGAGATTTTCTCACTCGAATGAAAATTGGATTTTTCAGTTATTGATTTGATTGATTGACTGTTTGGATGTGATATTAGATATAATAGGATATATCTATATATATAGCAATATATACATATTGGCATATGTATATATTGGATTGATTGATTTCCCGCATTTTATAGCGGATGAGACCCTATTGCGCCGTTAGTAAGCGGATGATATATTTATAAAATCCTATATACCGCGATATTCCACCTCGAAGTGGAATTGGTATTGTGCTAACATCTGTGGATGCAGGGAAACAGGTTGCAGGGATCCAACTGGATTCCTCAACTGTATTGATTTATTTACAGATATTGTTATATATTCTGTTGTCATATTGATATATGATGTTTGGATGTCGTGTTTGATTATTTGGTGTTGTGGCATCATCGGATCCAATTTTAAAGTTATAAAAATTATGATTTTTGTGAAATATAACCGAAAGGTAATTTTTTTGAAATAAATGGTTAAGTAATTTATAAAATGGTTTGGATTGGGATTTTTGAATTATTAAAAACGATGTATATAAAAGATGTAAAAAAAATGGATACTTATAAATTTAAAATATTGGGATTATAAGACAAGTTTTTATAAGTGTTAAAATGAAGTATAAATGGGATTTCATGAGTCAATGAAATCTGAAAGTTTTAAATTTTGTGAAGTTTAAAAGAACGATTTCTTTTAAAATAAATGAATTATAAGTTATTAACTTATAATATGGACTTGTGTATATATATTGAGTTATAAATTGAATTTGTTAATAAAGGAGATTTATAGATCAAAGTTGTTATGAAATAAAAAGGTGAATTTATAAACATTGTTTGTAAATTCGAAATCAATTGAATTTGATGAATTAAACGTAGAAGTTATTAAAGGAGATATATTCGTGATTTTAGACAGCGAATTATCCTTTAAGTTAAATGTTGTGAATAATAAGAGTTGGTTGGGAATTTTATTCACGATTTTGGATAGTGGATAGTCCTTTAAATAAAATGTGTAGAAAATAGTGGAATTTGGTTAGTGAAGTATATTCACGATTTTTGACAGTGAATATATTATTAAGTAAAATGGACCTGTTTTGGGAAAGTGATATTACGAAATGAAGTTAATTGTTTTAAAGATGTTTTAAAACGTGTTAAGTATCGAATACATAGATTTCAACATTTATTGTTGAAATAGACGTTTTCGAGAAATAAGGAAATGGTGGACTATAACACTGTTGTTATAGTAAATGGTTTCCGAAAGGAAATTTTTGTGTGTGTAGTATTGGGATTTATATATCTATCTAAATTTCGAATCCCTATACTAGTGATTTTGAGTTGTCGTAACGATGTTTTACGTAACATTCGTTTTGACTCAAATAAAATTTGTGAAAGAGAATGATTTCCTTAAAGAATGAAAAATATACTTAATTTTGATTTAAGTATATCGAATATTTTCAAATGTTGAAAATAAATAAGATTTGTGAATTAATTATTATTAAATAAGTATGGAAATGTTTTCCAATATGAAATGAAACGTTTTTGAGAATTTATCTTTGTAAAGATAAATTGAAAGTGAATATTGAAATCGTTTGAAAATCGTATATCAGTAGATATCTGAAATATAAATTCACTATGGAATTTATAAAAGAAATGGGAATTCGTTTTAAAGATAAATATTGATTTATTTTAGAAGTGTGGAAATTATATATCTAGTAAAGATATTTTTGAAATTAAATAATTTGGAAAATTATTTGGAATCTGATGATGTTGCGCATCTTTATTGATTGTTAAATAACCGACTATCAATAATTACCTTGAATGGGTATTTGTTGTGATTTGGTTGAATTTGAATGTCACACTTATTTTTGAATAAGCGCTCACTATTCGGGTTAGCTAGGAAAGGACCTTGGGGTCGTATAACCCATTCCGAATATGTGATACGTCGTAATGAATTGCATTTGATGACCGGTGTTGAAGACCGGATATTTTTGAAAATGGAAGGATTACCGTCGAGTTACTCTACATCGGCTGATCTCCGATATAGAGGTTTTATCACCCTTAGTGACGGGAAGTCCGGACGTGATTAGAAAATTATTCGGATGTGCAAGGGCTTCGTGAGAAGTGCCTTCGGTTCTGTTCGAACCCGGAACAGACTTGTATGGTTACATGTCTGACATTACACTTTGAGATATAAAGCCGATTTCTTTCAAATACATTTCTGTTGGTGGCGGAGAATTTATTCTCTTAGCTTAACACCCTTCTCTGAGACGTACGAGCTCAGAGGTTATGTAGTTGAAATTTATCAGCGATATACTCCCAATTTGGTAACGTGACATGCTGAGTGTTGCTGTGAAATGATCATTGTTTGATCATTTGTGATAGGATCATTTGTTTGATCATTTATCTTTGTGATCATTACTTTGATCATTTGTTTGACCCGAAGCATGGCTTTGTGAAAAGCGTAGCTTTGTGGACGAGACTTCGTCGGACCTCACACCCCAGTATAGTCGAAACGGGAATCGTGGCAGCAAGGTTATTAAGGGATAGCGACCCCTTAGTGTATGTCATTTCTTTCTGGATTATGAGTGGTATCATGATATGGAGCCCAGATACTTACTTTGTGGTTGCTGCAAATTTATTACTTGTGGTTGTTAGAATCGGGGATCCTCGGATAAAGGTCGCAAACGGCCGGGGGATGACATATTCGTGTCAGTAGTTACCCAACTAAGGGTAACCCGACCTTGTGTAGCAGAGATCCGGTTAGGATCCGGGAACGTCGCTCCAGAGGCGTTCTATTTTATATGGGAAGTTCCTTTGCCCGACCATTGTTGGAAAATCCAAACTCCAATACGCACCTTGTACGGTTTTAGTTGTAGAACCTGCCATCTAATATGGTAGTTATAGTAGGCATACTATAATGGTACCTATGCTGGCTAAGATTTATATTCTACTTTCGAAATGTTTTCTACACTATGCACTAAAAATAATATAAAAAAGATTTGATTTTGCGTAGTAAGCATCTTTGACTATCATAAGAAGAAATCTCCTCCAATTCTGTGTTTGCATTGTGTGTGTGGCGGGAGGTCTTATGGTAGTTTCATTTTCCAAAAGCATTGCGAATCTGTTTTATTTTCTTTGTGAAAAATAACTGTTTTACGATCTCACACCAGTCACCATGACTGACTCGGAGTTTATTGTTTCCCTTCTAAACTCTGGGTGCCCATAATTTTCCACACGAGAAGCCTAGAGTTATGTTATCAGGATATTCTGGATATTCTGGAGCTTTGGAAGCAAGCTGGTTGGCGAAACGTAGTATTTGTATCTGATATTATTTATTCCGCTGTTAATTTTGTATGAGGACAAGTTTATATAACTGTCCATTGTTGTATTGAGTTGTATATTGACTCTGATTGATGTATGTATAAACTGATA
Source organism: Allium fistulosum (assembly GCA_030737815.1). Lineage (NCBI taxonomy): Eukaryota > Viridiplantae > Streptophyta > Magnoliopsida > Asparagales > Amaryllidaceae > Allium > Allium fistulosum. Next base: position 859,495,629 of record CM060903.1, read on the forward strand.
TAGTTCTTTGTTTTAAAAGACTAGTGATTATCTATTATATATTGTTCCGCTGCGAATGTGAGATTCTGTTATTGTTCTGTTTCTGATGTTGTTTTGTTGTTCTTCTTTCTTTTTCTTCTATATTTTCTTCTACCTCTTCTTTTAAACCCTAAGAATTCGGTTTTCCGGCATTCGTTTCCTCTGTAGTTGATACAGTGGACGTATCGATGTCGATCTTCGGAAGTCGAAGAATCGGGTCCTTACAAAGTGGTATCAGAGCATATGGTTAAGCGACAACCCTGCTCTGTTGGGTGTTACTCATTAGAGATAGAGTCAGTAGTGCTCTAGAATGAGTTGAGTGTAATAATAGATACGAGCGCGTATTTGTTAGTGAATATAAAATTGTTTTATATTGTGATGATTGATTTGTGGAGTGGTATATGGATTTTGGTCGGTATGGTCTGGACAACTCTATCGATAGGGATCTCTAAACACTTATATAGAACAATTCGGCACAATATTGATTTAAATAGGGTAAATGAAATAATTTTGCCCAAAACTATTTTTGTATAGAAAAGAAATGATTTTCTATGAATTATCATATTATATGGATGTTTGGTTGTTATGAAGTAATAACATTGAAATATTATCATTGTTATATGGAAATTGAATAAGAAATAAAGTGTATAACCAAAGATTTGAAGATAAATTCATTTAACAAATGAAATTTATAAATATGAATTGAAAGATAAGGAAATAAATTCATATACGAATGGGATTTGTAAATATAAATTGTAAATGTGATTTATAAATGAAAATAGAATTTCAAAATGGTAATTGAAATTAAAATTCATTAATGGAATGAAATTAGTAATGTGAATGTATAAATGATTTTATAAATCGAAATGTAAATAAGTCGAAGACTTATAAAATATTTGAAATCTGTTTGGAATAAAATTCAAATGAAAATGAATGAAATTGTGAATGAATAAATAAATTTGCAATTGCAAGTGCAAGAAAATGAAATTGAATGTTAAAATTCATTTTGAATTTGAAAGTAAATAGAACTAGAATTGAATTTGTTGTGGAAAACAAAGTGAAGTATTAAACTAAAATTAGTAGGTGAAGCTAATTGAATATTGACCAAATGAATAAGGTTTGAAACGAATTAAATTCAATAATTATAAAAGAAAGGTAAATTGAATTCGAATTTGAAATCCAGTTTAATATAAGTGGTTATAAAATAAAATAGTGAATTGTAAATAAATTTTGGGAATGAACAAAAGAATAAAACTGGAATTGAAACTGAATGTTAAAAACAAATTTGAATAAGATGAATTGGAATTTGTAATGAATTAGTAATTGGAACTAATTTAAAATAATCAGTTGTGAATGAAAGATAATTGATAAATTCAATATTCAGAAGTTAAACTGAATCCAAATTAAATTGAGATTGAAATTGAATTCAAATGGAATTTGAAATGCAAAATTGAATGTTAATGGATATAACTTCAATAGTAAGCTAAAAATGTATAAGCAGTTTATATTGGAAATTTTGTAATGAAATGTGCAAAATGGTTTGAATATGTAACTAGATATTATGGCTAGTAAGATATACAGGTGTTATAATGGAATTGGAATTTTGATTTTGAAGATAAATTTAAAAGGCTCGACAAAAAAGTAAGTATTTAAATTTCGATATGAGATTTGTTGATTTCTTGTCTAGCCGCTTGGCCTTTTCTTTTCTTTTTGAAAATTTGAGAGTCCGTAGAGATGTTTTGTAGTCGTGCCGTGTTAGCCACGCAAAGGAGACGCTGGCGAAATTTTTCGAAAATTTCGAGTGTTAGAAAATTTTTGAGAAAATTTTGAAAGTTAAAAATTTGAATTTAAATTTAAATTTGAATTGAGAAGTAAACAAGGTTGTTTTGAAACTTATAATTGAAGTTGGAAATTTAGTTGAAATGATAACGAATCTTTAGTAGAAAGATTTGTTTTGAAAAATTGATAAAAACTATTGGATTGTGAAAAATAGTAGACGAGTTAAGGACTTTTTCTTCTTGACTTGTAATTTCGGGACGAAATTCTTTTAAGGGGGGAAGATTGTAACGACCCAGAATTTTGAACGATTTAATTTGAAAATATTTAATTGATTTTAAATATTTGAATGATGGTTTGATTTGAATTTCAAATTATCAGAATGAATTTGGCGATTAAATTTTTAAAATTTAATCTGTTGATAGTTGAATTAAAATTTGAATCTTCAATTTTAAGTTGATTAAAAATATTTTAAAGGCTTAGAAAATTCGTATTAACAATACTAAAGATAATAGAAGCTTCAGAATTGAAATTGAAAGTGATTTGTTCAGTTTTGAAATTATATCGTTTGAATCGATATTTAAAATAGCCGTCCGAGGCACAGTCTCGGAATTCGACGAAACCAGTTCCATTAGGTCCGTAATATTGAATTATTATCGGATTTCAAATTTCGTATTTATCGGAGTTGTTGTGTGAACATACGACGTGTAAACGCATTGAAATTTAATCGAATTCAATTTAAATTTAAATTTGGTCAAAATCAAACCACTATTCCCTCCTTAAATTATGCCCTAAAAATACGCCTAGTATCACGAAACAAATCGTGCCAACCATCCTCTTTCAATTTCAAATACCCCTCTCCCCTCTTCAGATTCAAAACAAATTCACGATCATTGAAAAGAAAATAAAAATAAAAATCGTGTCTTCTTCTTTTCAATTGGAAATGGCAGCAGTTCGAAATCTTCCTAGCTTCCCTCCCTTATACAATCCTAGAATCGAATTCAATTCTGAATTGATTCGCGAGCGACCGAAGACAACCAAGAGCAACCGCGTGCACGAGTTAGACTTGAAAGCGGCAGGCACGAGGAGCTCGAGAGCTAGTACTCGAGCTCGAGGAGGCGATGTCGTGGAGAAGTAGAGGCTGTTGGGTCTTCTCAGTTCATTAGGGCTCAGCGACGTGCGAGGCAAGGAGGTGAAGTCGCGAAGTAGGGTTTCGTGATGACTGGGGGAGGCTCGCGAACACGTGTTCGAGCACGGCGAGGTCTGGAATCGCGACCTGGGCGAGGTGATGGTGACCTGGAGCTCATCGAGTTCGATATCGATTTTGGGTGGGGGCAACGACATCTCAAGTCCGCGAGCAGATACGCATATGGTGATGGCAGTTAGGTGGTGGTGGTTCGACAATTTCCAGTGAAGGTATCGATCCCAATTCATTTAAAGTTTAAAATAAAATGTATGTTTATGCAGAAATACGTATACAGATTGAATTTTGAATAAAAGGAGATGATAATAACATAAATATATACAGTGGAAATATATGCGTATACAGTTTGTAGTAAAACAAAAAAAAGAAAAAAAGAAATAAATGGTTTAACCGGTAAATCAATTAATTTGGTGAGATAATTTGTTGAAGTAAATCAGTTTTAAACCAAATCATTAGTTAATAAAAAATTAATAAATGACAATTGAATTGTTCGATTTATATTCGAATATTAATAAAATCATATAATTGATTATGCAAGGTCAAAACCCGTGAAATCAAGACGAAATGGAAAATGGATGGCAAAATTAAAAGCTAAGGTGAGATTTTCTCACTCGAATGAAAATTGGATTTTTTAGTTATTGATTTGATTGATTGACTGTTTGGATGTGATATTAGATATAGTAGGATATATCTATATATATAGCAATATATACATATTGGCATATGTATATATTGGATTGATTGATTTCTCGCATTTTATAGCGGATGAGACCCTATTGCGCCGTTAGTAAGCGGATGATATATTTATAAAATCCTATATACCGCGATATTCCACCTCGAAGTGGAATTGGTATTGTGCTAACATCTGTGGATGCAGGGAAACAGGTTGGAGGGATCCAACTGGATTCCTCAACTGTATTGATTTATTTACATATATTGTTATATATTTTGTTGTCATATTGATATATGATGTTTGGATGTCGTGTTTGATTATTTGGTGTTGTGGCATCATCGGATCCAATTTTAAAGTTATAAAAATTATGATTTTTGTGAAATATAACCGAAAGGTAATTTTTTTGAAATAAATGGTTAAGTAATTTATAAAATGGTTTGGATTGGGATTTTTGAATTATTAAAAACGATGTACATAAAAGATGTAAAAAAAATGGATACTTATAAATTTAAAATATTGGGATTATAAGACAAGTTTTTATAAGTGTTAAAATGAAGTATAAATGGGATTTCATAAGTTAATGAAATCTGAAAGTTTTAAATTTTGTGAAGTTTAAAAGAACGATTTCTTTTAAAATAAATGAATTATAAGTTATTAACTTATAATATGGACTTGTGTATATATATTGAGTTATAAATTGAATTTGTTAATAAAGGAGATTTATAGATCAAAGTTGTTATGAAATAAAAAGGTGAATTTATAAACATTGTTTGCAAATTCGAAATTAATTGAATTTGATGAATTAAACGTAGAAGTTATTAAAGGAGATATATTCGTGATTTTGGACAGTGAATTATCCTTTAAGTTAAATGGTGTGAATAATAAGAGTTGGTTGGGAATTTTATTCACGATTTTGGATAGTGGATAGTCCTTTAAATAAAATGTGTAGAAAATAGTGGAATTTGGTTAGTGAAGTATATTCACGATTTTGGACAGTGAATATATTATTAAGTAAAATGGATCTGTTTTGGGAAAGTGATATTACGAAATGAAGTTAATTGTTTTAAAGATGTTTTAAAACGTGTTAAGTATCGAATACATAGATTTCAACATTTATTGTTGAAATAGACGTTTTCGAGAAATAAGGAAATGGTGGACTATAACACTGTTGTTATAGTAAATGGTTTCCAAAAGGAAATTTTTTTTTTGTGTAGTATTGGGATTTATATATCTATCTAAATTTCGAATCCCTATACTAGTGATTTTGAGTTGTCGTAACGATGTTTTACGTAACATTCGTTTTGACTCAAATAAAATTTGTGAAAGAGAATGATTTCCTTAAAGAATGAAAAATATACTTAATTTTGATTTAAGTATATCGAATATTTTCAAATGTTGAAAATAAATAAGATTTGTGAATTACTTATTATTAAATAAGTATGGAAATGTTTTCCAATATGAAATGAAACGTTTTTGAGAATTTATCTTTGTAAAGATAAATTGAAAGTGAATATTGAAATCGTTTGAAAATCGTATATCAGTAGATATCTGAAATATAAATTCACTATGGAATTTATAAAAGAAATGGGAATTCATTTTAAAGATAAATATCGATTTATTTTAGAAGTGTGGAAATTATATATCTAGTAAAGATATTTTTGAAATTAAATAATTTGGAAAATTATTTGGAATCTGATGATGTTGCGCATCTTTATTGATAGTTAAATAACCGACTATCAATAATTACCTTGAATGGGTATTTGTTGTGATTTGGTTGAATTTGAATGTCACACTTATTTTTGAATAAGCGCTTACTATTCGGGTTAGCCGGGAAAGGACCTTGTGGTCGTATAACCCATTCCGAATATGTGATACGTCGTAATGAATTGCATTTGATGACCGGTGTTGAAGACCGGATATTTTTGAAAACGGAAGGATTACCATCGAGTTACTCTACATCGGCTGATCTCCGATATAGAGGTTTTATCACCCTTAGTGACGGGAAGTCCGGACGTGATTAGAAAATTATCCGGATGTGCAAGGGCTTCGTGAGAAGTGCCTTCGGTTCTGTTCGAACCCGGAACAGACTTGTATGGTTACATGTCTGACATTACACTTTGAGATATAAAGCCGATTTCTTTCAAATACATTTCTGTTGGTGGCGGAGAATTTATTCTCTTAGCTTAACACCCTTCTCTGAGACGTACGAGCTCAGAGGTTATGTAGTTGAAATTTATCAGCGATATACTCCCAATTTGGTAACGTGGCATGCTGAGTGTTGCTGTGAAATGATCATTGTTTGATCATTTGTGATAGGATCATTTGTTTGATCATTTATCTTTGTGATCATTACTTTGATCATTTGTTTGACCCGAAGCATGGCTTTGTGAAAAGCGTAGCTTTGTGGACGAGACTTCGTCGGACCTCATACCCCGGTATGGTCGAAACAGGAATCGTGGCAGCAAGGTTATTAGGGGATAGCGACCACTTAGTGTATGTCATTTCCTTCTGGATTATGAGTGGTATCATGGTATGGAGCCCAGATACTTACTTTGTGGTTGCTGCAAATTTATTACTTGCGGTTGTTGGAATCGGGGATCCTCGGATAAAGGTCGCAAACGACCGGGGGATGACATATTCGTGTCAGTAGTTACCCAGCTAAGGGTAACCCGGCCTTGTGTAGCAGAGATCCGGTTAGGATCCGGGAACGTCGCTCCATAGGCGTTCTATTTTATACGGGAAGTTCCTTTGCCCGACCATTGTTGGAAAATCCAAACTCCAATACGCACCTTGTACGGTTTTAGTTGTAGAACTTGCCATCTAATATGGTAGCTATAGTAGGCATACTATAATGGTACCTGTGCTGGCTAAGATTTATATTCTACTTTCGAAATGTTTTCTACACTATGCACTAAAAATAATATCAAAAAGATTTGATTTTGCGTAGTAAGCATCTTTGACTATCATAAGAAGAAATCTCCTCCAATTCTGCGTTTGCATTGTGTGTGTGGCGGGAGGTCTTATGGTAGTTTCATTTTCTAAAAGCATTGCGAATCTGTTTTATTTTCTTTGTGAAAAATAACTTTTTTACGATCTCACACCAGTCACCATGACTGACTCGGAGTTTATTATTTCCCTTCTAAACTCTGGGTGCCCATAATTTTCCACACGGGCAGCCTAGAGTTATGTTATCAGGATATTCTGGATATTCTGGAGCTTTGGAAGCAAGCTGGTTGGCGAAACTTAGTATTTGTATATGATATTATTTATTCCGCTGTGTATTCTTTATGAGGACAAGTTTATATAACTGTCCATTGTTGTATTGAGTTGTATATTGACTCTGATTGATGTATGTATAAACTGATATAGTTCTTTGTTTTAAAAGACTAGTGATTATCTATTATATATTGTTCCGCTGCGAATGTGAGATTCTGTTATTGTTCTATTTCTGATTTGTTCTGTTGTTCTTCTTTCTTTTTCTTCTATCTTTTCTTCTACCTCTTCTTTTAAACCCTAAGAATTCGGTTTTCCGGCATTCGTTTACTCGGTAGTTGATACAGTGGACGTATCGATGTCGATCTTCGGAAGTCGGAGAATCGGGTCCTTACAAACTCCAACATATGGAACTTGACTCGACAATGAAATGGTCAAGTGCACTAAAATAAACAGAGCAAGTATGTAAGACTTCAAGACCACAAATGTACTACATATGCAGACAGCAGTTCATATGTTTACATAAATTAACAATAGCCGTTTGAATGAACTCATCCAGTCAAAGCCAGAAATGAAACACGAATTAACAAAGTCAATGTATTTAAAAATGAACATGTCATGTTTGTCACAAATTTAAATACCAGAGTCAAAGCCATCAAAGTATGGAACAGAGAAACGAATTGAACAAGTCTTCAGAGGTTATAAAATCAGTGAATGATGCCAAAGTCATAGTAGAAAACTACGAAGCTAAATTCAAATTCATGAAGTATACGTATGATATGAATAAGTCAAGAATTCATCACATCGTTCAAGCAAAGATCGAATGGACAAGTGCAAATCACAGAATAATTCAAACAAATTATATGAACAAAAATTAAGGGCTTCGTTCCTTATTTAAACCCAAAAATCATCACCGGCAAAATCAAAAAAATTCGAGTTCGAGACTAAAATCAGTGAGCATACTTAGAATAAATCATGAACAAATTCATAACTCGAATCAATGTCGAGAACAAAAGGGAAAAATCACGTACCAATCAATCAACATCCAACTCGACTTATTGAAGCAGCCGAAAGCCAATCAAAGCTAGGAGACGATTGACGGAGCAAAGCAAAGCAATTTAATCACTTCAGTCGCTTGAAAATCAAGCGGCAGCATCAATCATGAAGCCCTAAATTTCGAAGAGGAACGAAGAAAAAGGAACGGCCAGAGCAAATGAATTGAAGATAAAAGGAAGACTCTTCTTTTATTTACAAATTGGGCCGGCTTTTTATTATTTTGTATTTAGGCTTAAATATATAAATAGGGTTTTGTCTAGTTTTTATTTTATTTGTAACTTTTTTTTTAATCCGTGTAACTTTCTAGTTGTGTGACTAGGGTAAAAACTACGGGGCGTAGTTTGAGAATTCGCAAATCAACGGCTGAGTTGTGGTAGGGTTTTGAGCGTAGAGTTAGGTTAGTCATTAGCGGGTGTCGCAAGTTTACATGTGTAAGCATTTGACTACTTAATTTCTAGTAGAAACCTTGGAGGCATCACGTAGGCAGAGTTTTGCCGAAGCTAAGTAAATCTGTGTTGTTCTATTTTCGCTTTTATTATTCTGCTATTATCTGTGCTGCAATTATTATATTTATTTCCGCGTTTATTTTTATTATTATTAGTATCACCCTATTCACCCCTCCTCTAGGGTGAAATCGATCCTACATGTGTTAGCTAGATGTAAGTGTTTTAGGACTTCTTTGGCACTGACTTGTTTGTCAGAAATTATTAGACAGATGCTTGACATGTAAAAATACCCGATTATTCATTCATTCTTTTATTTTAATATATAAGATCCTGAAAACACTGTAACAAAGTTCTATTGTAGCAGTACTGTTGCAGCAGTACTGTACCATTCTAGCAGTATTATAACAAGTGTATTAATACTACAAATTATTTGTATACTTGCTAGAAATTTATAAACGTTTGCGACAGAGTTAGCAGAATTGTATCGGAGCCAGTTTACATGCATATAGAATAGGGTAGTTTAACACATACTTGTTAAAATGAATATGGTCAGGAGAAGAGATACTGTTAAAAACAGTATTAAACAAGAATATGATATTGTATAAAATTTAGATTTGCTTAATAAATGGACAATTCCTAAAATTGAACCTAAGGTATTATACCAATTAGGTAGTTTTGAAAAACTTGTTAAGTAGTTAAAACTACAGAAGAATCTATTTGCCTTAATGATGAAAAAATGATTATTAAATTATTAAGTGAAAAATATTTACAGCCTTATAGGCACACACTTAAATTTATTCATGTGGGGTTAATACAAATTGCACTTAAGCCTTTAGCCCTTAAAGGACTATCAGAAAGCTTTGAAGCTGCTTTAATATATATAATATATATTTGAATAAGCTACCAAATAGCGTAGGATTATAGTAATCTAGCTATAGTGGGTAACATTATGGTTCGACTTTGCATGTAACATATATGTGTATATTTCTAGAAAGTGTAACCCTTATATATAAAACACATCTATTATCTGTAAAGAAAATGCTATAAAAAGGTTTCTTTTCTAGTTTTATAATTAATATGAATCCAGTACCTACTCCAATAGTGGATGACATAATATTAACATTGCTCGACTCTACAAATATGATGTCATCCATGTTCGGACTAGTGCCTGTGGTGTTTATAGTATGGCCAAATAATTTAACCTTCTTACATTTATATATTGCAAGGTGCTTTCTTGGACTATTTATGAGGTGTAGATTACTCAACTAAAGATCATTGCAAGCCATGGTTTCCAAAATCTATGTGGATCCAAGTGCAAGATTTAAAGAGAATAACTATACATTTTTAGTGGATGCATATAAAGAGCAAAAAAATTATACTACTCACATAAGGAGCTCCAATGCATTTCTGTAAACATAAAGAAAATATAAAAATCACTTAATGTTGTATAAGTTTAGAAACCAATAGTTAATTATGAATTATTGTAATATAGCTTACTCTTTGAGAGACGTCAGGTCACCAAATAGCACCTTTGCCATCCATAGTTCCACTACCATCGATCTTGAGTCCATTTATGTTTTAAAAGTTTTCCATATATCTAGTATTGTTGTCCAGAAACAATTTGGTGCCACCAACTACCCAATATTCTAAATGTTAGAAATTCTTTATTGTTCGATCTTTCATGATTAATGATGAACAATTCAAGTAATAGCCCAAGGATCACCAATACCGAATATTTCACAAACAAAATTTAATATGATTTATTGTTTAAGATGACGTACCTTGATTAACAGCGAAAGATGTAATGGCTGTCATCTTCTTCTTTTGACTTCTAATAATTACTCTTCTTCTCAGAATTCGGTTTCTCTCTCTAACCCTATTTCTTTATGTGTTTCTTGATGGAGAAGAATACATCTAATTTTTTTGGGAGAGAGAGGACCCAATCCTTTATATAACATTTAACTCTAAATCTGGTACGTCCATCATATACCAATTCAACGCTTAAGATTAATCACAGACCTAATGTTCTAATTATAGAACGGTCTATTTATGACTTAATTAATCGGGTCATATTAAGATTAGAAACTTCATAACGTTAAAGGTAAATGAAATGTTCTATTTATGACCTAATTAATAGGGTCACATTAAGATTAGAAACCACATAACGTTAAAAGTAAATGAGCCAATTGCAGTTTCTAATAGCATATTTCTAACATTCTCCCACTTGACCCGATTATTCATAATATCAAGTGTTGAACATCATACTATGATAAATTGCTGAGAGTTATGGCGGTTGTGCATTATTAATTCAATGCATTCCCTTCCATATACTACAATACCAGCAATCCATCATTTTATACTCATAATTTATATAAAACATCATAATGGTCCACATAATGTCTTATATCATAATGATTAAACATAATATCTTTATAAGACTCTGTCTTGTTTAAAATTACATAAAGTATGTACTACCACATTAAAACAAGAGACACATAATTGTATATCAGAAACACACAAAGGAGCTCCGAATGTCACACATCAATTATTCTTAATACAACCAAGACCCATTCTTTGAACATGTTCCTTAAATTGTCTTGGCTGTAACCCTTTCGTCAAAGGGTCTGCAATCATAAGTTCTGTCCTGATGTGCATGATTTACACTCTTTGTTTCTGAATGTCATCTTTCACAACAAGATGCTTCAGTTCCATATGTTTGGCACCTTTAGAGTACTTGTCGTTTTTTTTAAAAACACTGCTGCAGAGTTATCACAATAAATTTTCAGTGGCTTGCTAATGGTGTCGACAACCGCAAGTCCTGAAATAAAGTTCCGCAACCATAATGCATGAATTGTGGCTTCATAACATGCCACAAATTCTGCCTCCATAGTAGATGAAGCAACGATAGTTTGTTTCGCACTTTTCCATGATATGGCTCCTTGAGCAAACATAAACAGGTAACCAAAAGTCGACACTTTCTTTGCAGCAATCACCTCCAATTCATTGGATCTACTATACATGAGCATGTAATCTTTCGTGCCTTGTAAGTACCTCAACACTTTCTTTGCAGCTTGCCAATGTTCCCTTCCTGGATTACTTTGATACCTCCCTAACATACCGACCGCAAAACCGATATCCGGTCTAGTACAGGTTTGAGCATACATTAGGCTACCAACTACAGATGCATATGGAATTGATTCCATTTCCTTTCGTTCAACATCATTCTTAGGACATTGCATGAGATTGAATTTATCACCTTTCTGTACAGGAACTTTACCAGGTGAACACTTACTCATTCCAAATCTCTCTAGAATCCTTTCGATATATTCTTTCTGAGATAATCCCAATATTCCTTGTGATCGATCACGAAATATTTATATTCCAATCACATAGGATGCCTCTCCCATATCTTTCATTTCAAAGTTCGTTGAGAGAAATTCCTTAGCCTCATGCAATATGCTTAAATTATTTGCAGCAAGCAAGATGTCATCAACATAAAGGACTAGATAAATAAACTTGCTCCCACTGATCTTTTGGTATAAACAGTGATCAACCGTATTTTCCTTAAAACCAAAAGATGAAATAATGGTATTGAACTTAATATACCATTGCCGGGATGCTTGTTTAAGCCCATATATTGACTTCTTAAGTTTACACACCAATTGTTCTTTACCTTTTACAGAAAAACCCTCAGGTTGATCCATATAAACATCCTCATCAAGATCTCCATTCAGAAAGGTTGTTTTCACATCCATTTGATGCAATTCCAAATCATAATGTGCTACTAATGCCATTATTATTCTTAGTGAGTCCTTTTTCAAAACAGGAGAAAATGTCTCCTTGTAATCAACACCATCTTTCTAAGTGTAACCCTTAGCAACAAGTCTAGCTTTATACCGTTCGATATTACCACTAGAGTCGTGTTTGGTTTTAAAAACTCATTTGCATCCGACTCTTTTACAGCCATGTGGTAACTCAACGAGATCTTAAACTTCATTCTGTTGCATGGATTTTAGTTCTTCTTTCATGGCATTAATCCATTCCTTCGACTCTATACTTTCTACAGCATGTGAAAACGAAACTGGGTCCTTCTTGATTCCTATATCATAATCTGATTCTTTCATATAAACCATATAATCATTAGAAATAGCTGACCTACGATCTCTTTGAGATCTTCTTAATGCTACTTGTTGTGGTTCATGCATATCAGCATTATGTAAGTCATTTCCTTCAGGAAGTACTTCTTCATTTATATGTAGTTCATCATCATGCTGTTCTCCAACAGCTGGAACAACATTTGGAGTGATAGTAGATGAAGGAACTATTCTAGGCAATGTAACATTTACCCTTGTTTCCTTTATTTCCACTATTTCTCTTCTAGTACTCCCACTGAGTTCACCAATCTCAATGAATCTTGCATTACCAATTTCTACAATTCTTGGACTATGATTAGGACAGTAAAACACATATCCTTTATATTTTTCAGGGTAACCTAAAAAATACCCACAAATCGTTCGAGAATCTAATTTCTTTTCATGTGGATTATAAATTCTCGCTTCCGCTGGACAACCCCAAACATGCAGGTGTCTTAAGCTAGGTTTCCTGTTAGTCCATAATTCGAAAGGAGTCTTTTGAACAGCTTTACTAGGAACCCTATTCAACAAATATGAGAAATTCTTTACTGTTCGATCTTTCTTGATTAATGATGAACAATTCAAGTAATAGCCCAAGGATCACCAATACCGAATATTTCACAAACAAAACTTAATATGATTTATTGTTTAAGATGACGTACCTTGATTAACAGTGGAAGATGTAATGGCTGTCATCTTCTTCTTCTGACTTCTAATAATTACTCTTCTTCATAGAATTCGGTTTCTCTCTCCAACTCTATTTCTTTATGTGTTTCTTGATGGAGAAGAATACATCTATTTTTTTTGGGAGAGAGAGGACCCAATCCTTTATATAACATTTAACTCTAAATCTGGTACGTCCATCATATACCAATTCAACGCTTAAGATTAATCACAGACCTAATGTTCTAATTATAGAACGGTCTATTTATGACTTAATTAATCGGGTCATATTAAGATTAGAAACTGCATAACGTTAAAGGTAAATGAAACGTTCTATTTATGAGCTAATTAATAGGGTCACATTAAGATTAGAAACTGCATAACGTTAAAAGTAAATGAGCCAATTGCAGTTTCTAATAGCAGATTTCTAACACTAAATTGCCAATATGAAAAGAAAAAAAACCATATATGACACATACATCTATGAGTATCCATGTGCAATATACTGGTAAATATATTATTTGATAACCAAAATGCACCTTGACTCGTATCTTAGATTTGTATGGTCCTGGAAATGTAACCTTGCTAGTTAAGTAAGTTTTTCCTTTTGACGCTAATATAAAAGTTGGTTTATTTCATAGTTTTTAAAGGCTTGCTACCATGCATGCCATGGTGCATGACGTGGCGCGACGTGGAGTTTGCGCCTTTTTTTCTTTATAGTGCGTCGCACATGGAAAGGCACGACGAATGATGCAAATGGCGTGCAGCGCAAAAATAACGAACTTTTTCATTATTTTGTTGTTTTTTATCTTTTATTTATTTTTCATTTTCACAGTCCAAACCTGTAATGACCGACTATTTCGAACCATTCAAATCGACAATCGTCCACGCATGTCAGACTTGAATTGCTCAAAACAACATATTGTTAATTTATAATTGGCAAAACTTAGGATTTACAGTAAATAAATCAATCACAGAATCACAGACACAGAGTAATATAACAATAAACAACGGAAATAGATAAATAGTAGTTCATGAAGCTACTATAGAACATCAGAGTTTCAAACAAAATACAACAGAAATCCCGAATACATAGAAGTCTCAATACATAAGCAAATGTTAAGTCTGAACATAAACTGGAAATAACTAAAATAACTGCAAAGCTGAATGGATAGAGATGGATCTTCAAGCAAAACTCCAAGCCCCAAAGGTGAGTCTCAAATGCTGTGACATTCAGTCTGATCCGAGCATAAAGAAAAACACAAACATTCGAGTCAGGATTAACATTCTTATGCAAGTAAATCAACTCAAGTGAAATGTCCAAATGAAATGCAATATAACTCAAAGGATGTTTGGGATTTCACCCTTTAAGGATCTGTTAAACTATCTACATACATAGTACAATACGCTACATAGATAATGTCTACAGTAAAGTAAACTATTAAAATAGCGTTAAGGCATTACTCATATCCTCCTTAACACATTTTTATATATTCCCGTAGTCAACCATAATTCCTTCGTAAACTGGAGGGCTATCAGAGGGCACTCCATAGGTACGGTACAAACCAAACTTGTAATGGGCTCGATAAGGCATGTGACAAGGCACACGAGGCAATGCCTAGGGTAGATTCTACCGTTTTGCAGAACCGGGCTGGTGGTAACGCATAGCAGCTACTACCGCCCACCTCGAGACACACTCCCAAAATCAAAGGTGCACCCAATCAAATCACATAGTAATATAATGGTATCGAAGAAGCATGCTCGATCAGAGGTGCGACCTCACTTGGTCCAGGTATAGCTCCTGTTTTAGTCACATCAAGCTGACTCGCGGAAGTCAGGACTGCATTCATACCTCATATAGACGTCGCCAAACCATCCTACTTCGTTCTAGAATCTCCACTACGTACACAGTTGTTAAAGTGGTTTTCGGTATTGGCAGAGAGTATGACAATATCCAATCCCGGTCTCTTTAACAACCAAACGCTTATTTCACACTGTGGTCATTTACATTTCAAACAGTTCATTCTTCATATCAAAATATCATATTCATTTCAAAATCATATCACTTTTGAAATCATATTCAATTTCGAAATCATATCACTTTAAATCATATTCATTTCCAAAAATCATAACAGTTCCAACTTAAACAATTAACATTGAAATTATTCGCATTTAAATCCATTAAATCTAAATCATAACAGTTCTAACTTAAACAGTTAATATTGAAAGTAGTTTATATATTAGAATAGTTATTAAAAATAGTTTATATTTAAAATAGGTTATAGATTAAAATAGTTTAAATATTAAAATAGTTTATATAGGAAATTATATATATTTAAAATTATTTATAAATTTAAAATAATATATATATAATAGTTTATATATCTAAAAGAGTTTATATTGAAAATAGTTTCAAATTAAAATTGTTTCTTCCAATTTCACAAATTAATTCAAATCAACTTTAGTCCCAAAAATTCAATTTGAATCAATCTCAGTTCAACAATTTCAATTAAAAGGATTAAAGGTTCAATTCAAATTCTCATTAAAACTATTTAATTTATATCGATTTCAAATTCAGGTTTGAACTACAAAATATAAACCACTTCCAATTCAATAGGTTTCAAAGTTTAAATATTCAACAATTTACAATAACTAAATTTTATAGATTCCATTTATATTCAAAATTCAACTTAAATTTTATTTAAATTTGGAAATATTCACTTAATCATTTTTAATAACATTTAAATAAAATCAAAAATTGCAAATTTAAATCATATTAAATATTCAATTTCAATTTTATTTAAATCTAAAAATATTCATTTAATTACCTTTATCAAAATCAAGTTATTAAGTTACAAAATCATATCTTTAAAATCCCAAAATCAATAAGTTCCAAATCAGTCCTTATTTAAAATCAATCATTAACCAATTTAAATTTCAAGTCAACTTTAATTTATCTCTCCAACCGCTATTATTATGGTTATGACAAAAATCTGTTCTTAAAATATTAATATAATTTTAAATATATTTAAACATATTATATATATATTAATTAAATGAATTTTTATTAAATTTTATTATATTAAATCTTATTATTAAATTTATTTAAATCTTATTTTATATATTTTAAAATAATAAAAATATAAGTAAAATCTTAAAATTTACATTTTCACAACTTAACTTATAATTTTAAAATTTCCAAAACATATAATTAAAAATCTAAATTTTTACACATACTAAAATAAAATCTTTATATTATATTTTAAAAATCAATTTTTATTAAGCCCATATATTTTCTTTCAAAACGTTGGAAATCATTTTCAAAATAGACCAACGGTGTCCGTATATAATTTTCTATCCTATGGTAAAGTGATACGGATATTTATCATTTCAATCCGCAATTATTTAAATTTACAGATATATATCATTTCAACCCGTAATCCCAAATTCAAAACAGTAAAATCGCTTGGGTATATCATATCAACCCTAACGATTTTCCCATAATCTGTAATATCGTTCAAGTATGTATCATTTCAACTCATATGGAATTCCTATCTATCAGAAAACTTGCAGAGTGAGAACAATAAAATAATAATATAAAATAACATAACATATCAATGATGAGCATATATTACAATTAACAATTTAAATATAATATATATACAACATGTGATGGTGTCATATATCAATCATAGATGAACAATTCAAATAATAACATACCATATTCGACAATTAAATTATTATCAAATTCAAATTTAACAACATATTTAAATCGTCATTTCATATGAAATCAATTTACCAAACATATGAATGTTAATCGTGAGTGATCACTCATCTTTCGAGGCTAGAGAAGACAACGAGAAAGGGGAAGCAACTAACACAGATACGCACACGGATCACAACAACAGATCTGGACAGCGACAAGCAAAAGCAAATCTAAGCGACATATTCTGGACAGCGGCGAGATAGATGCCTAGAATTCAAGGAGAACAGACATATAAGTAAACTTATTTACATTAGCCTAGATTGAGAAAAACAAATATATAACCTTTCTGCCAACAAATATATATATATATATACACACACACATCACATATGCAACATATATGCAAGGGTGGCTTGCTGTTTACATATGCAACAATATATATACTAGTAATATAGATGGTCTGAGTGCAACATATAAATTTTCGAATATATATATATATATATATTTTTAAACAAGAAGAGGAAAAGCAAGTTCGAAATAGTACATAATCAATATATATACACACATAGATACACTCACACACACATATATATATATATATATATATATATATTTTACTTGGACATGCATATATATACTGACAATGAATTACTGGTGGCACGCGAGAAGGTGGAGAAGTGGTTGTCTGGGCTCGGGCTTGGGAAGGTTTGTTGGTGGAGACAGGAATGATGGCTGCAAATTGGAGGAAGGTGGCTGGAGATGCACTCGGCTGTAACGTTTCAGGTGGAGATGAAGATAAGGCCATTCGTTGAAGGGGTGGGTGCAGACTGGCATTGCGGCTCTGGGTCTGGCTTTGGGTGGGTCGTTGTTGCAGAGCTGCTGTCACGGCCAGTGGGGTGTTTGGCGAAGGAGTTGGCTGCAAGGCGGTGGCCGAAGTGGGTTGGAGGCGGATCTAGAGGGAATGGAGATGTGAGGCTGTTGTCACGGTGGAAGCTAGGGGATGTGAGTATGGGTGAGTCGCTGGAGATGTGAGGGAGAGAGGAAGGCTCAGTCTGATGGGAGGAGTTGCGACGGAGATGTGAAGGGTGGTGGTGGTTGGAGAAGGGAAGTGGGAAGACCGATCGAAGCTGAAGGGTGGCGAACAAGATCTTGTTTTGCAAAGAAGAAGGAGGCTTTCAAAACATGGTTTCACAGATATAAAACTATATATATTTTATTTTTATTTTTTTAGGCACAGAAACGAAAATGGGGATAGAAATGGAAACGAATCGAACCAGCAAATACGATATATTAAATATGGAAGGAATAGCAAAAGTCAAGAGCTGACTTTTAGGAAATATTAAAGGCAAATGTCTATTTGGTTTCTCACGGTGGATAAATGAATGGTCACAGGGAAACAAAAAGACTCAAACGGATACCGATACGACTAACTTTTTCACATATTTCACCGCGTACCGGACGTCGAAATGCACAAATGAAAATACAAAGGAGATTAACACGACGAGATGAACAGAAGGGTACACATATATGAGAGATACGACCATCCTATCAAAATTCGATATTCGCTGCCAAACTTTTGATAATTCACCGAAAATAAGATACATGGGGCTATAGGAGTCCAAATTTGGCAAAACGAAATACGACATCTCACTCAGAAAATGATTTACATTTTTATTATATAAAATATTCAGATTTCAACAATATTTAATTTCCATCAAATTTTCAACCGGTTTAAATTTTAAATTGAAATTTCACAACCAAACAAACTTTCATATTTTCCAATGAAAATCTGCCAACATCTATGTTTAAATAGACGTATTCCAAATATCAAATTTTCATTTCAAAATTTTATTGTTTAATTTCATGAAAATTTAGTTAATTACGCTATTTAAATCGTTAAAATTTACGGGTCGTTACAAAACCGATCTCCAACGACGGTTGAATGTATTATAATGTTTTCATACAATGATACGATCACACTTCGAACCAATCTCTAACAAATTTTGAAATATTTATTTATATTATTGTCGCACCGAACTACGATGGATAATTAGAACGAGATTTGCAATCGAAACCAAACGGATTCGATTTCAGCTTAAACCCGATAGATCTGGGTCGGATCTACTTGTTGGAAAACAACATGAAGAACATGTATGATCATAAAGATTAGACAAAAATGAGAAAAAATACACATTTTTAGTGTTATTACCCAATCGGATCCGAATTGACCCGATCCGAACCTCGAATCGGATCGAGGTTTTAAATTATATAAGTTAGACTCGACAAAATCCACCGAACTAGAATCGAGACCCGCTGGATCGGGTTCAGATCCGACCTGATCGGTCTAATTACCATGACCCGACGGGTCTAATTACCATCACTGCACCAAACAAACAATCTTGAATAGTCACATTCTCCAAATTAATCTCGAACAAACTTCAAACTATCTATTCTAATTATGTTGCACCGAACAAATGGATGCTTTTTTCAAAGTAATCTCCAACGAATCTCGAACAGTCTGTTCATATTACTGGGGCATCGGATAAACCGTCAATCGATATAAGACAGATGGGGAAGATGTTGACGCCTATGAATCTGATGATGCAGATATTGATTTAGAAAATATGATTGTTGAATCAGATTTAAATTCAGTAATATGTACTGTTATCTTGGATTTTGGATTTTGGCTTTTGATGACTATTATGTTTGAACTTTTATGTTTTTGATATTATATTTGATGATATATTTTGCAACATGTCTAAAAAAATATTTATTGCATATGTTTTTTTTTTAAAATATAAATTATATTGAAAATTTTAAATTAATAGTTATATATATTAAATTTATAAATAAAAAATCCTAAACATGCAACATAAACTAAAAAGGCGCACACCAATTGCCGCACCGTGCACCAAGGCTCTAGGGAAGCTTTGTGCCTTTTTGCGTCGTGCTACATTAATAAGTATGGTTTATCTGAATCTCATAAGAAAAAAATCTAAGGTTTCCTTTCAACCATGGTGGAAAACCAAATTCCTCTCTCAAACTTCTCTAAAATTTCCGATTCATCCAAACTTGTTAGGCCACCTAATTCTGTTCAATCATCTCACATCAGAAAGCCATCGAGGGTGTCATCATAGATAATGATGGATTCCAATTGATTCAAAATAGAACCAGAAAAAAGGAAGCTCAAGAAGAATCAGGATAATGACGGCTCAAGCAAAATGCAATGTGTTGGGAAAAGAAAGCTCCCAACCTTCTTTTCCACCTTTGAATAAGGGTAGATCGAAGATCGAACAAAGCAAGAAACCGACTGCCATCTCACTGAATAGGGCTCAAGGCCCTAAACCTTGGGCAGATATTGTCGCTGAGGAACCAAAAGAAGAAGACTGCAATCTTGAATGCATAGTTACTATTAAAATAAATAACAAAAGGTATGGTCCAATTAAAGAGGCAGTCAGTAAGAGGACTGACGAGTGGTGGAATAATTCTATTCTCGTGTATGTGGTGGGTACCAAACCGTACTTCTTGTAATTTACATCATATATACAGAGAGTTAGGAAGCCAATAGGCGAGTTTGAAATGTATTCAAGAGAGAATGGCTTCTTCTTGATTTAATTTAAAGAAGCAAAAGATTGTGAATCTGTGTTAAATAATGGTCCATACTTTTATGATGGCAAACTCATCATAATGAGAGAATGGTTTAACAAGTTAAAGTTGGACAAATGACTGCAAAGCTTAAAGTAAAAGGGACAGTGTGTAAAAAAGAGGTAGAAGTGCATCAGTGTCAGGTATGGAAACCAGAAACTCCTTTTAATATTTCTATTATATGTCGATCTTTGCATGGAATGTTAGGGAGATCAATTTCCTAGGTAAACAAACTGACATAATGAATATGCTAAGTGTTCATAAACCATCAATCATAGCTTTAATAGAAAATAAAATGAATGATGAAAATATTGAAAAATTCTGTAGGAGATTATCAAGTAACTGGAAAACAGTTAACAACAATGATTGTGGTGGTAAAGGAAGAATCTTAGTGCTTTGGAATTCAAATATTTGGGCTAATAACAATATAAATAAGACTTACAGGTTTTGTAATTTTAAGAATATTAGGGAGCAAGTATTCAAATAACTAGTATATATGGGAGTAATTTTGAAAATGAAAGGAATAGTTTATGGTGTGGGCTTAAAAGTTTGAATCATACTTATAAAATTCCATGGTTTATAATTGGAGATATTAATGCTGTGATGCAT
The DNA here is from genome assembly GCA_030737815.1 of Allium fistulosum. Taxonomy (NCBI): domain Eukaryota; kingdom Viridiplantae; phylum Streptophyta; class Magnoliopsida; order Asparagales; family Amaryllidaceae; genus Allium; species Allium fistulosum. The sequence continues at coordinate 859,516,771 of CM060903.1, forward strand.
TCAAATGAAAAGTTTAGGGGAGGATATACCATTTTCTAAGCTGGATAGAATTAATAGTTTTTTAATAGAATTGGGCTAATTAAGCCTTTAATAAATGTTAATAAATATACTTGGAGATCTGGTATTGAAAATAATATCCACTATAAGTTAGATAGAGTTTTAATAAATAAAGAATTTTCAACAGTATTTCTAAATTTTTTATGTAATACTTTAGAATAGAATATAAGTGACCACACCCCTTTAGTGGTTAGACTATTTCATGATGCAATAGTTTAACTAAAAGAAATTATCCTTTTAGATATAGAAATGTTCGGTCTCTTGATAGTCAATATAAGGAAATAATGAATGAATGCTTTAATTTTTCTTATAAAGGTACACATTAATATCGGTTTACTAAGATGCTTAAGAATATTAAACTTAATCTTAAAATTTGGAATAAAGACAAAAACCGAGATAAGATGTGTATAGAAAAAGTAAGGAAAGAAGGTAAAATTTTACAAGACATAATAGATAAAAATCCAGAAGATATAAATAGTGTTAAAGAGTTTTTTTTTCTAATCAGAGCTGTCTCTCTAAAGAATTATATACAAATACAGTGAATTTAAAACAAAAGGCCAAAGTGGATTGGCTTGGCAATGAAAACTTTTTCATGCTAAAATGAGCAGTAGGAAACATATTAATAATATAGGCAATATTTTTGATACTAATGGAATTTTAACTAGTGACTATAATAAAATTGCTCATGAAGCAGTGACTTATTTTGGAAGTTTATATAATACAAAGGAGCATGAAATTAATTTTCCAAAAATCATCTTCAAAACTAAAATTAATTCAGTAGCAGAAGAAATTTTGTTTACACCCATTGAGGAAGAGGAAATCAAATATATAGTTTCTAAAGCAGGTGATAATAAAAGTCTAGGGCCAGATGGTTTTAATGCAAAATTTTATAAAACTCACTGGAAAACGATTAAAGATCGGATTATTAATGTAGTAAGGGAATTTTTTAATGAAGGTAAGTTGTTAAAAAGCCTAAAACATACTTTTATTACATTAATTCCAAAAACCAAGAATCCATCTAACATTGGAGATTATAGACCTATATCATGTTGTAACTTTATTTATAAAATCATAGCAATAATGATAAGCAATAGAATTAAAGATGTTTTGCCATTTTTAATATCAGAGAATCAGAGTGCTATTGTTCCAGATAGGTTGATTTATGAAAATTCATTGCTGGCTCATGAGATGGTGTGTAACTTTAATAGGAAAGTTGGAGACAGTGTTTGCTTAAAGATAGATTTACAAAAAGCATATGACAGAGTTAATAGAAAAATTATACATCATATAATGTCTAATATGGGTTTCCCAAATAAATTTTGTGATTTAGTATATGAGTGTATGAACACCCCAACTTTTTCTATTTTGATTCAAGGTAAACCGGAGGGTTTCATTAAAAACAATATAAAAATTAGACAAGGGGACCCTTTATCTCCATATCTATTCACTATGGGAATGGAGTATTTCCCAATTTTGATGGAAATGGAAACCATTAAATGTACTATTAACCCAATTAATAAAGTGGAACATACTATTACTCATTTGATATATGCTGATGATTTGATGTTGTTTGTTAAAGCTAAAAGATCTAATGCACTTGCAATTAATGGTATTTTTGAGTGTTTACATAAGTATGTAGGGTTGCAGATTAATAAATACAAAAGTAAGGCATATTTCAATAAAAACTGCAGGTACAGAAAAGAGGTCTTTGAGATATTACATGTAAGTGAAGGTAACCTTCCAATTAAGTACCTAGGTCTTCCTTTATCTGTTAATCAGATTAAAAATAGTGATTGCAACCTTTTGATGGAAAAAATACAAGAAAGAATGGAAACTTGGTCAAGCAAATTATTATCAGTTGTAGGTAGAATTGGACTTATCAAAACAGTGGTTTATGTCATTATATTTTATTGGTTGCAAACCTATCATATTCCTGTAGCATCAGTTAAAAAATAGAAAAAAGATGTGATGATTTTCTTTGGAAAGGAGGATTTCATAAAATAAGTTGGGAAAAAGTGTGTATGCCAAAGAAAGGAGGAGGCAGGAGGAATAGAAATATGAAGGATCTCAAATTTACATGTCATTTAAAATTGTTTTGGAGGTTTTTAAAAGAAGAATCCCGGTGGGCAAAATGGATATAAAAATAAGTATCTCAAGAATAATAATAATTTTTGGAATATTTTTCCAAAATATAATCAATCGAATACTTGGAAACATATTTTCAATTGTAGAAACCAAGGTAAATTAATGTTAGAAAGAATTTTTAAGAATGGAAAAGATACTAGTTTTTAGTTTGATCCTTGGTTTCAACATGAATCTTTTATTAATAGAGTCAGGTGGAGTAACTTAGTTATTTTTGGAAAAGCCAATACAGTGTCTATGATAATTATTAATTAATGAAAATAGATGACAACCTCAAATGCATCCAGTCACTAAACCACACAAAGAAAGTATATATAATATCAAATTGACATAGATGCAAATGTAGACTACTGGGAATGGACAGCAAACAAAAGTGGAAAATTCTCTTTTAAACAGACATAGGAATGTATTAGGAGTAAACATCCAAATATGAATTGATATGAATGTATCTAGAATTGGGTTAACAACTCTAAAATGGCAACATGTACTTATTTTGCTATCAATGTCAGAGTGTGTAAATTGGGGTATTATGTTAACTTTGTATGTTCACTATGTGAAAGTGAATTTGAATCTACTAATCATTTGTTTTTTGAGTGTAGATTCACTTTTTATATTTGGAATATCATTCGGGAAACTTTGTGTATTAAGCATAAAAACTGTATGACTTAAAGCAAGCAAAAGAATATATCAAAGACAGTTTCAACACAATGTCTCTAGAAAGAGATTTTGCCCATGTAATACTAACTACTGCAATTTATCAAATCCGAAAAGAGCGTTACAGTAGAGTTCATAATAAAGCTAAACTAATTGAGGAGCAGAGATTGTTTCGAATCATTACTGAAAGTAAAATCATACTACAAAAGTCAAAAACGAAGTTAGATAATCGAACCGATCTCAGATACTTATCTGAGTTATGAGACAACGAAGCTAGAAGTAAGCATGTTGAAAATTATCTCCTTCAACCGAAGGCAAAGCAGACTAGAACGGAGCAACAAAGGCATAAATTTTCTACTTGCCAAGGCGAAGCTTACTCAGGATTAGTTTCTGAGCAACCACAAGAGGATAATCAACCTTGAAATTACTCAAATGGGAGCGGTTTTGCTGACATGAAGCAAATCTTTGATAGATCTGAAAATTCATCTAAGAATTTTTGCAATATCAGCTTGATTACAGAAATTGGTTGAATGAGAAATAAATTTAATGAATATCTCTCGTATTGGAAGAGGGGGAAAGTAACGGAGCTAATTTGGAGAGTTGAGTTGCAGTTCTGATGGTAGAAGATTATTCAGCCATTTTCATGTTTTCTTGATTTAATTTTGAGATGTATGAAAGTGGAGGCACGATGTAATCCTAGGTAGAAAAGGGTTGTGTATATAGTGTATTAATCGAGTTACATTCAAATTCTCTTGGGCTTGGGTCCTAATTTGTATTTAACTAATTTAAAAAAAGTATGGTTTATTTGCATTAGCACAAGCTTCTTTCCAAGCATTTTAAAGTGCCAGTGCAAAATATCATTATAATGAAGGTTTGAATGTTATTAAAACTAAAGATTGTACAAAATTTTGTATAACACAAAGCTACCATGATTTGAATCCTCTTACTATACTATCGTCAGATCAACCATTTCCAATAGCTCTGTAGTCATCCAAATCGTATATTTTCCCTACGATAACCAGATTAGTTAATGCTAGCCTTATCAAAACCAAAAGTTGTATATCTCTGCGGGAAGGATCAAAAGAAAATATTTAGCATAACTCAAAAATATCATTTACAAAATAGTTTAAGATGTTAGGGATTAAGAGGTGAATTTACAAGTAGCAACCAATATTGACGTTATGTGGAGATGGAACTAGACAACAACATGGAATGGGTCAACATAGTAGGAGGTTGAATTTGGTGTAACGTTTGTATAAGTTGAACTTAAAGAACCATAATCCAAGTCAAATAAATAATAAAAACACAATGTTATAAAATTTGAGCGGTAGACACTGTCTCACCTTGACTCATGGCCAAGCCCATAAGCTACAGACTAATACTCATCACCAAACTTTGTCAACCACTCAATAAATTCATTAAATCGATAACTTTTTCAACATCAGACTAATGATTTTGAACCATAAAATTAAGGGATTTAGTGTTAATAAAGACTTGGAAAAGGGAAGAAAAGCAGTCATTCATACATTATCTAGAACAAACATATACCTGATCATAATTAAGAACCTCCTTGCTAGCATGATCACAAGCGACAACAATCCCAAAGGCTACCCTCTAAGTAAACCAAACTCTACTTAAGGGACTAACATGCATCTGTAATCACTGAATGTGGATCAAACGAATCCCTACACGAAGATGCAGGCATTACACCGTAGTGTCCTTGGCTAGCGTGAGTATAGAGGTGGGGCGTCACAATCAGCATGCTCCAATGGTCGTAGTGACCATAAAAGCGTGGAATTACAGGCTGAACAAAATTCCCATTGCCTTCACTCGTCATTTCTCTCTCTCTTTTCTTCTAACTCAGACCAAGAATGCAGCTTCTTTGGCTCTGATACCAATTTGTTACAGTTCCGATCAATAGCTGACACAAGATCTAGAACAAAATAAATTGGTGAAATGACTTCTCCTTTATTAAGAAAACTGCAGCAGCTGTATAATAGCTTTACAAGATAAAACTGAATGATAAAACCAACGCATAAACGTGGTGACAAAGCAAGGAAATATTCAAAGACAGAAAAACTAGCATCATCCTAAAGAATAGGACTTTATTAACTAAAAAACAGAACTACAATATAACATTCCCTCCCTTAAACTAGATTCCATGAGCAACTAGTTTACTTTTGGTGCTTCACAGACTCCCAGTTTGCTTCGCAATTTCTAAAATAGTTCCAGCTTAAGTTGTTTGGTTAGCACGCCACATGTTCATGTGATCTACAGCTAGTCCGTCTCTTGCCAAATCTCTTAGGAAGTGAAAGCGCACATCAATGTGTTTACTCTTACCATGCATCACTGGATTTTTAGATAGTTTAACTGCAGAACTGTTGTCACAAAAAATGGTTGTACACTCACCTCCTTCATAACCAATCTTCTTCAGGACTCTTTTCATCCACACAGCTTGACAAGCACATGCTGTAGCAGCAACAAACTCGGCCTCAGTTGTGGAAAGCGTGACTACTGGTTGCTTTTTGGATGACCAAGCTACTGCTCCAGAGCTAAGTATGAATGCATAACCCGTTGTGCTCTTCCTATCATCCAATGACCCTGCATAATCATTGTCAGTAAATGCAACCAACTCTTTGTTCCCTCCCCTTTTATAAAAAATTCCATAGCCTGCTGTTGCTTTCAGATATCGAAGGATTCTCTTTGCTGCCATAAGATGCATCTCAGTTGGTCGTGACATGTATCGGCTAACCAAACTTACTGCAAACATCAGGTCCGGACACATCCATTGCATATTTTTTCCGATTTATAAAAATCCCATCATTTAGCTGTAGAACTTCTATCCCAAGAAAATATCTCATTTTCCCTAAATCGAACATGTCGAATTCTTTCATCATTGAATTTTTAAACTGTATAAACAAATCTGTATCACTACCGGTGTATATCAAGTCATCAACATACAAGCTAACAATCATTATTTTACCATTCTTGTCATCTTTTATGAAGAGAGTTTGATCACATTCAACCCTTTCAAAGCCTTGTTTCAGAAAGTACCCCTCAATTCGACTAAACCAAGCCCGAAGTGCTTGTTTTAGTTCATAAAGTGCTTTCTTTAATTTGTACACCTTATGAGCTTCATTCTTCAGTACATATCCTTCTGGTTGATCTACGAACACATCTTCATTCAACTCCCCATGAAGAAATGCTGATTTAACATCAAGTTGGAAAACAGTCCAACTTCTTTGTGCAGCAAGAGAAAGAACCATTCTGATTGTATCCATTCGAGCTACAGGTGCAAACACTTCATCATAATCAACTCCATACTCATGCGTATAGCCTTTTGCAACTAATCGAGCTTTGTGCTTCTCAACTTCCTCATGTTCATTTACTTTCGTCTTGTACACCCACTTGACTCCAATCCTTTTTGCTCCTTCTGGTAATTCAGTGAGAAACCATGTATCATTTTTTGTAGTAGACTTCATCTCAAAGTCCATAGCTTGTCTCCATTTATCACACTTCACTGCTTCCTCGTAACCTATTGGATCCGCACTAGCAAACAAAGCAACATTGACATTAATATCATCATCAGAAAAACCCTCACTTGTTACATAATCTCTCATCCACACCGGCGCTCTTTTGTTTCTCTCTTCTCTTGAGCATGAAGGAACAAAAGTTTCATCTCTGTTTACAAGACTTTGTGATGTACTACCATTTTCTTCGGCTTCAACTTCAATTTCAGAATCATTTGAACTTTCATGATCCTGTTCACCATCACATTCCAACTACAACATAACTTGGTCTAGGTAGTTTATGTCCCATTCCCATTTCTTATCCTCCTCAAACACAACATCACGACTAACTACCACTTTCTTCGAGATCGGATCATATAATCTATAGCTTTTTGACTCTTCGCTTACTCCCAAAAGAATGCAATTGTAACTCTTATCTTCAAGCTTGGACCTTCTAGCATCGGATATGTGAACATGTGCAACACTTCCAAAAACCTTAAAGTGCTCGACGGATGGTTTAAGTCCACTCCAAGCTTCCTCTGGAGTCACATCCTTCACTGATGATGTAGGACACTTATTCAACACATAGATTGCCCAATTCACTGCTTCAGGCCAAAAAGTTTTCAGAATACCTTTCTCAGACAGCATGCATCTTACCATATTCATCACTGTTCGATTCTTCCTTTCGGTGACACCATTTTGTTGCGGTGTGTATGCAGTAGTTAACTACCTCTTTACGCCACTTTCTTTACAGTACTTATCAAATTCACTTAAAGTGAACTCACCACCACGATCTGTTCTCAAACATTTTATCGCTAGACCTGTTTCTTTCTCTACACGATTCTTAAAAGATTTAAAAGAAGCAAATGCATTTGGTTTATTAACAAGAAAATCCACCCATGCTTTTCTACTGAAATCATCTATAAAGCAAATCAAGTACCTTTTGTGGATGTTGGAGATAGGAGTGATCGGACCACACAAGTCAGCATGAATAAGTTCTAGCTTTTGTGACGCTCTCCATGTGCTTCTTTTAGGGATAGGATCACGATGCTGCTTGCCTTTCAAACAGAAGGTGCAAATAGTACTTGAATCAGGAAGCTTTGGTAGACCACTCACCATCTCTTTGAGCTGCAAGGTTTTGAGACCACTTTGACTAAGGTGACCGAATCTGCAATGCCAAAGGTGTGTCAAGTCTTTTGTTGTTGCTTGAAGACAAATTTCTTTTGCTGCTTGTGCTTTAGCAGGTTGAGAACTAGCTAAAAGAGTGAACATCCTATTGGTAGTCATGTTTGTTTGAATGATTAGACCTTTTGTTGAATGATAAATCTTGCATTTTCCTAACTGAATAAAAAATGTTAACCCTCTTTCCTGAAGTTTCCCTATACTTAGAAGATTGTTTTTTAACTGTGGCACATAATACACATCTGTTACAACAAAGTTAAAACCATTTAAACACAATTTTACATTTCCTTTACCAGCAACACTCATCTTCATGTTATCCCCTAACTTCACCATATGCTTAAATGTTTCATTCAGCTCACAAAATAAGGATCAATCACCACACATGTGATTTGAGCATCCAGAATCAAGGAACCAAACATCATCTCATTTGCCGTTGCTCATCTCCACATATGACATCAATAATAACTCTTCATGGTCATCAAACTCAGCATAGTTTGCTTCCCTCCAGTCCGGACATTCATATTGAAAATGACCTAGTTTATGACATTTATAACACTCAATAATTGATTTGTTGAAAGCTCTACCTCTCCCCCGGCCTCTTCCTCTAAAACTGTTTCTGCCTCGACCTCTACTTCCATTGTTTTCTTCATGACTCACCTTCAATGCTTGCTCTTCCCCATTATGTCTTTGAAACTTTTGTTCATGCACAATGAGTGAACTCTGCAGCTCATCAATAGAAAGTGCATCGATGTCCTTCGACTCTTCAATTGAACAAACGACGTAATTGAACCTATCTGTCAATGAACGAAGAATTTTCTCCACAACAGTAACATCTTTCATATCTTCCCCATAAGTCCTCATTTTATTTGCTACTAACATGACCCTTGAAAAATAATCAGTGACACTTTCGCCGATTTTCATTTCAAGGATCTCAAAATCTCTCCTCAGTGCTTGAAGGACGGATCGCTTCACTCGAGCATTTCCTTCAAATTTCTTTTTCATCGTATCCCATATTTGTTTTGAGGTGTCCTTCTGCAAGATTGTTTCTAAGACAGTCTTGTCAATGGCCTGAAACAAATAGTTCTTCACCTTCATATCCTTTAGCTTCATCTAATCAAGTCTCTTTCGTTCTACTTCAGTCGTTGATGCAGTAGGCTCTGCAAAACCAACTTCTACAAGGTTCCAATACTCTTTGGACCTAAGGAAGTTCTCCATCAGTGTAACAACCTGCATATTTTACGATTCGTATATTTAAATGTTTAATTTAAATATAGCATCGATAGTCGGATTTTAGTCCGAAAAAGTCACTATTCGTAAAAGAACAGTCGAAATAGTGAAAGGTCTTTGTGGATCGAGATTCGGAGGTGTCTATTTGAGGAAAACTATCTTACAGGGATTCAGACATCTGAAATGAAGCATTCAGACGTCTGAAATTGTTCGAATCAAACCAGAGAGCACATAGGCCAAAATTGCCATTTTCAGACGTCTGAAATGGATGATTCAGACGTCTGAATATTGTTCTGGACAACATTTGTTTTTTCAGATTCAGACGTCTAAATCGTTCAATTTAGATGTCTGAATGAAGTTTGAGAACTCATATTTTTCCAGATTCAGACGTTTGGTTTGGAAATTTCAGACGTCTGAATCAAGAATGAAGTTGAGAATCAAAAATTTGGACTCGAGACCATTACCATTGAGTTCAAAATGTTGTTTCCGACTTTTTTGAGTATAAGCTTCGATATGTTTGGAGTAAGTTGAATTTTTCTATTTTCTAAGTGGGCTTTTGGGTTTGGGTTTCACCTAACTCATTCTATTATCCTAACTCAGCCCCCTCTCCTCTCCATTCACTCATTTCATTTCTTTTTCTCAAGCTCAACTGAAAATGGGGGAAGAGACTAAAAATTAGAAATTCCAAGCCCTAGCTTCCATTTGCAAACTCAAGTCTAGCTCCAAACTCTTGGAAAAACTTTGGTAAGCATCCTCTTCATCTTCTCCGTCTCATTTCCTCTTCAAATTCAAAAAATTCCTAAACCCTAATTTAGGAAATACTTGTTTTGATCTTAGATTGAAGCTTGTAGAGTAGAAGTGAAGAGTGGTTGATCTTTTCCTAGAGATTGAGCTTCTTATCTTTGTTTTTGGGTTAAAAGGTGAGTTTTTGAACTCACATCTACGTCTATATCTTTCATAGTGTTAGGTAGCAATTCCTAACATCTATTCCTTGTCTATTTGCTTTTGAATTAAATTGGTTTGATGAATATTCCAATTTTTGGTGTTTGAAGTCAAAATCTATGAAAAATCATTATATGGATGTTTGGACATGTTGGTCGGAGTGTATTGGTGAGTCTTTAAGGTTGGGTAGTCGTTTGGCGTAAACCCCTAGCCATTGTCACTCATCTGATCGCTTCCGATATGATTTGGCCATCATTGGCCTAGGCAAAGTATTGCCTGGGCCCTAGGTTCACACGTCTGAAATATACAAGTCAGACGTCTGAATCTGCTTGACTCGGCCCAATTTGCCTATTTTGTGTGGGTTTCCAATTTTTATCGATTCATCATTATCCGATTTGTTGTTATCATTTTATCGACTTTGATGACTTCTTCTTCGAGATTTTTGGGAATATCCATTTTGATGGATTCGGCATCGATTTATATGGATTTAATTCACGTCTTCGTATGTGAGTTTTTGAACAGTCGTTTGGCGTAAACCCCTAGCCATCGTCACTCATCTGATCGCTTTCGATATGATTTGACCATCATTGGCCTAGGCAAAGTATTGCCTAAGCCCTAGGTTCAGACGTCTGAAATATACAAGTCAAACGTCTGAATCTGCTTGTCTCGGCCCAATTTGCCTATTTTGTATGGGTTTCTAATTTTTATCGATTCGTGATTAGCCGATTTGTTGTTATCATTTATTATCGACTTTGATGACTTCTTCTTTGGGATTTTTGGGAATATCCATTTTGATGGATTCGACATCGATTTATATGGATTTAATTCACGTCTTCGTATGTGAATTTTTGATGATTGATTGTTTCTATAATCATTCCTGTGATTTGTCACTTTAAAATACAAAGGTTTTCATACTAGTAGTAAATATTCAACTCTTTTACAAAGATGATTTCAAACTTTATTTTTAATAAAAAACTCGTTTATAAAACCGTTTTCCAATCTATTAGTATATTCAAACCTTTACCTCATTCCTATGAGAAAATCTAATTAAACGGCTTGGCAAAACAAGTGGTATGAAACGCTTGCGTTTACTTCGTCGGTTAATTCTTTGACTTGTTCGATTGAAACTCTTGTGACAATTTTCGAGTGAAAATCTACAATCTGTTCGTAAATATTTGAGTTAAGCAAGTGGTTATGGGACATGAAGCTAAACTCTTATATTTACTAGCTTAGTGTAATCGACACTTTTTGACGATCGATGATGATCATTTTATGGTTTAGACTAGCAATGTGCGATGTCTCTTTGTCCACGTGGGGGACTGTACCTCGTTTTATTGAGTTTCGTCTCATTTCTTTTATGGGCTAGCGACCCATGTTCTTTTACGGCTTTTTGGTTCATTGGATGTACTGTTATTGTACTACATCGATGCTTCGGCTTTCGAGTTCATCGGGCGTACCGTTATTGCACTACGTCGTTATTCCGAATTATTTGAGTTTCGAGTTCATCGGGCGTACCGTTATTGCACTACGTCGTTGTCCCGAAATATTTGAGTTTTTAGTTCCTCGGGCGTACCGTTATTGCACTACGTCGTTGCACCAGCTCTATGGCTAGCGACCATGGAATAGCATTCCGTTTGTGATACACGTGTTGGTGAGTTTTCATGCTCCCGTTTGTGATAGGCCCTCCCCCTTTTGTGATTTCTGGATTTCTGGTTGATGATTTCTAGAATTTGTGTTTCACCAGTTTTTGTGGATTGAATTGATAAGCTCTATCAATATTTGTGTTTGGTGAATAATTTAAAGAATATGTGATTCTTTTTGGTGCTTCGAGTTGATTTGAGATATTGTATGATTTTTGATTGTTATTTGATGTATACTTGACACAGTATGACATTTCTTTGTTATCATACATTTTTGGTCATATCTCTTATCATATCTCATTTTATCTAATATGTATAGCTAGACTGATCCATTTATTATTTTCTTCTTAAATAATACTCGGCTTAGACCGTGGTATTTCAGGTGCTCCTACTTGACTTCTTATCAGGGTCCTTCACCTGACTTTTGGCTAACTACTTTAGCATAGTAGTTTTTTGTTATTATACATTTGAGCTATAGACTTCTTGATGTATAATTATTCTTTTGTCTAGCATATGTATCTATTCATTGTGATGTAGTGGATCTTATATGACCACTATTTTGATGTACACTTTTATGTGATATATTCATATTTGATTCCGCCTTTGTGATATGAATGTCTGTGACTGATTTGTGTTATGTTTATTTCTATATTTGTTTCCGAATGCCACTTAGCCACTGTGTGGCAGCTTTGAGTTTGTATTTGATATGTCGGAGTTCCTCTTGAAACGAAATGTAAGTTATATTATCTGACATATCGTTACTCGCACAAAGAAATTGCACAGATGGTCGCTCCTCAACAGCCTTATTCTTCGTGCTAGTCGACGGCATTACACCGTAGTGTCATTGGATAGCGTGAATATAGAGGTGGGGCGTCACAATCAACATGCTCCAATGGTCGTAGTGACCATCAAAGCGTGGAATTGCAGGCTGAACAAAATTCTCATTTCCTTCACTCGTCATTTCTCTCTCTCTTTTCTTCTAACTCATACCAAGTGCAGCTTCTTTGGCTCTGATACCAATTTGTTACAGTTCTGATCAACAGCTGACACTAGATCTAGAACAAAATAAATTGGTGAAATGACTTCTCCTTTATTAAGAAAACTGCAGCAGCTGTATAATAGCTTTACAAGATAAAACTGAATGATAAAACCAACGCATAAACGTGGTGACAAAGCAAGGAAATATTCAAAGACAGAAAAACTAGCATCATCCTAAAGAATAGGACTTTATTAACTAAAAGACAGAACTATAATATAACACATATACATGCAACAGTTCTACATTTCAGGTAATAACCACATGTGAACGACAGCTGAATGAATACATATTTGTTGTACCATTTTGGGCAAGGCGGTAGAGCTTTTGAACGACGTAGGAGGAGAAGAGGGGAAGTATTGTTTTTGATATGTTGCTTGGGTGCTTGCTGTTTTAGAAAAAAAAGAATGGTGGTAGGTAGAGAAGAGCTCATTATTTTGGGGTGGTCTTTAGTGTAGATTGTCAAAAAAGAAAAACGGGGTACCAATAATGACAACCATTTTCAGTTGGTAAACACTTTGGTGTTGAGTTTCGGCTAACAATCTCCACCTTGGCGAGCATTGCTCATGTCATCTTTGGAGTTATACCGAGTCCTCTTCGCAGTGGGATCAGACTGCTACTCCGAGTTCTCATAAGCAAGGGAAGTCAGACTGCTTAACCATATCTCTACCTTGACGAGCATCCCATGCTCAAGCCGCTTTGAAGCCATGCTTTGGTCACGCTGCATCATACTGATCCCTCGAACCATGGAGCTCTGATACCATTTAGAATTCGACATTCCCACATTCTGTATACGTACGCTTCACCGTGTCTAGTCAGAGTCAACGGTCGAAGTCTCATATGTCAGCATCCAGATTAAACATCCATTTATTGCCTCCGATCGGGCATATAATCTGGTCTTGGCAACACAATGTAACAAAAAAAATCCCCAATGTTATGTGACACCAATCTTATGTATATACCACGACTTCTTCAAATATCCTGCGAAGTGTGACTTTAAACCATTCAATCTACGCATCCACTCTATTTACAATGCGAGCCGCACTTAACACCGTGTTACATTGCAGAACAAATATTAACTTTAGATGATGAATTGCGCAAATTGGTTCATGCAAGAACATAGAACCATGAAGTGGAATATTATACAAACAAAAATGACTTAAAATAAATATAAAACCATTTGTATACAGCTAGAAGTTTCCACTTTTATGTACACAGAAATTCCAGTTATGCAAATAGGCCATTACGTTAATAGAATTGACATCTAAAGGTTCCAAAATATCCACATACACAGTTAGATCAGAAACAAGAGTCAAATCATAAAGTTTCTTGCTTTCACAGTGTAGGAAAATATACACAAACAAAACAAATTACAGAATAATATAATGAACATAGGTAGATATTTTTGAGATGTTGAAGCACTGTTAATAAGTTGTATGTAACAATAGCAAAGTAAGTAGAAGTAATAAATAAAAGTAGCAGTAATAGTGCAAAGATGTCAAGTACTAATAGAAAGCAGGAATAAAGTTAAATACAAACGGTAAAGCAAAATGCAGTAGGCAAGCACCATTGTCACAATGATTAAGTGATTTGGTTTTGGTGCGAGAGATTACAATTTCGAAACTTGCGTAGCGTGATTCCAACGTTTATTGACATGTAATATGTTGTCACAGTGATATGTTGTATATAAGGTACCATTTCAAAAAAGAAAAGTTAAATACAGTAAACAACAGTTAGAAAGCAAACTGAAAAGGTACAAAATTACTACTATATACATAAGCTGGTAACAAAATGAAATATGTAGACACAGGAGTGGTGGTTCTAAATGCAGCAGTGTACTTTGGGAAGAGGACAGTCAATGAAAGGAACAGATCTTTAATCCTTCTTATTATCTTCCTTCTTCTGTCCCTTTTCATGCTTTAAACCATTGGAGCCAACGTTTTCCATTGTTTCTTCGTAATCCTACAACCAAGTATGATGCAGCCAAGGAAGCGAATTCGACGATGTAAATCGAATCCGTCCAGGATCTCACACGATTAGCGGAAATAATCGGTGAATCGATGATAAATCGATGAATTTAAGAATACCCAAATGGCCCAAATCCGTTGATCACGAAGATACCGGATTCTAGTAATCTTCGACACGTTGATCGCGCACGATGCCGTGAGAGAAGAGCTTCAATTCTTCGAACGTTGATCAAGCGCATTTGATTCCGTGAATTGGCTTCAACAATCGTTGATTCGAGCGCACTCGAATGCCGAAGGTGAAGAAAGGAGATAACACTCAACTTCCAATTTCAATGGTGGCACAAAGCACAAACCAAATTTTATTCAAAAATCAACTCCCTACAAATGAACCAACACCCGCCTATTTATAGGCAAATACAACTCACGCCTCCCATAAGTCGTATGCGACCTAACGACTTAACATAAGTCGACTTACGACTTAACGACTCAAACAAAGAAAATACAAACACTAGGTCGTTACATGACCTTCAACATACCTCACGACTTAACTACACAACGACATACGACCTAAGAAATATACAATTACAACACAACGACTTAACAAATACAGTACAAACGACTTAAGCAAACCTAACGACTTAACCTTCGGCAGCGATCTACTGGCGAGAGCGACTTATCAAAGCAATGCGACTTAAAAGCTTGCGGTATAGCATTCGGTGACCTACTGGAAGCACGGCATAAGGAAACTGCGACTTAACAATCAGCGACTTAAAAGAAACAAGGCAGCGACATAACTTCAGCGACCTATCATGGTGAGCGACTTAAGGATAGCGCGACCTAAAGTTTCGCGACCTAAGGAATGGCGCGACCTAAAGCTTCGCGACTTACTGGAGACGACATAAGGTTCGCCGCGACTTAAGGCATGCGTAGTTTTTAGGTCGTTTTCTTCTTTATTTAGCTCGTTTCCCCGCCTTTTCACCCCTTTAACTCGTTCATACGACTTAGTTGAGTCGTTAACTTGTTCCAGCTTCCAATATTGAATTGGAATATCAGGTTGGGCTGCATCAAAGTATAAAGGTGTCATTTTAAAATTTATTTACTGCGTGATTTAAACTGTATTTATAATGCAGTAGTCTTAGATGTTAGTTTAAGTTGGAATGTAATTGGCCGGTTATGTAGTTTGTGAACCATTATGGAAGAAGGTAGATGAACATATATGAGTTAAGAATTGACCGTAGTAAAAAAGAAGATTCAGTTGTTGTAGATAGTGGTAGCATAACCTTTTATGAGTGATGTTGATTTAGCTAAAATTTGACTTGTTAATTATGCATGTGTACGTATTACAACTGATGAATAAGTGAGTAACTTGTTTTAGTAGAAAGAACTTTTGCAATGGTGGTGCAAAACAGTACAAGGGGTTGATAATACTTACACTGATAGTTATGCCTTTTCATGAACTCTTTTTTCTTGCATTTCGTGGTACTCTTGACGGTGGTTGGTTTCCTATTTCGTACATCTTATATTCATCATGTGTTAGCAATACAGTTAATGGGACAAAATAATTTGTAAGCATGTACGGTATGGCATTGTATTATGCTTTAGAGTACCTAGTCATTTAATTTACTTCTTTTCCTTTATGTACCACATTAATGTCAATGGGTGGAGTTGTTACAAGGGAAGCTTTGCTGACTGTAATAATTTCCTCAGGTTGTGCTGCGAACTGTGACAATTTTATTGTTTTAGAGGAAGCAGGCATAGCAATAATTTCTATTGATAGTTTATAAGTTATTAGCACAGAATATTGAGCTGAAGTACAGAAATTCACCTTAGTTTTTATATTGTAGCCGTCTTGTTCTGCACTCTTTTTGATAATTTTTCTGGCAGCCAGATCTGTTATTGATTTCGTAGTTAGTCAGTTTGAATTCAAAAAGGGCGTCAAACTCCATGTTTTTTTCAAAAATATTTTGAACCCTTTTTGTTCCATTTTCCTGGTCAATTCAGTTGAGATGATAAAACAAATGATTTATTTATGATAATAATGTGTGAAGCTGTGGATGGGAGTAAGTGTAGGACAACATAGAAGAGTGTAGAGTAGGTAACTAACCATATTTGAAATCCTTGTCGGCTCATCAACTGGAAGCTCAATAAGTGCTTCAGCTTCTTGGTCAAAGATAGTAATGGTCGATGACATAGATGTTGAAGAATGATTCAAATATGCTGATCCTGATTTGGAGTAAATAAGACCTAGTTTTTCGTTATTTATTTTGTTATTCAGTGGATAGGCTTTGTTGACATTTTCTTATTTTTTGTGTAGCTATTTTTGTGCATGGCTTTCAGTAGCTGTTAGTATATAAAGATGTAGCAGGTTGAAATAATAAAGTAGGCAGTTTTATAATAGCAAAACCTCTTCTTTACATACCTCTGTTCCCAACAAAGTGGTATCAGAGCAATATAAGATTCCTGGTGATTGGCATATCAATGGCAGTAAATGGCAGTAGCAGTTCTATGAGCATCTCTCAGCCTCTCATTCCCATTTTCAAAGGAGAGTGCTATGAATTTTGGAGCATCAAAATAAAGACTTTGTTTAGATCTCAAGAACTTTGGGATTTAGTTGAGAATGGCTATGACAATGAAGACACAGATGGAGGTCGACTGCGAGAAAATAAGAAGAAAGATTCAAAGGCATTGTTCTTTCTTCAACAAGCAGTCCATGACACATTTTTTTCCAGAATAGCAATGGCGTCCACCTCAAAGGAGGCATGGGACACATTGCAGAAAGAATTTATGGGTACATCATAGGTAATAGCAGTAAAACTTCAAACTCTTAGACAAGAATTTGAGAGCTTGCTTATGAAAAGTAATGAGACTTTACATGATTACTTGTCTAGAGTAATTTCAATTATTAGTCAAATGAGATCTTATGGAGAAAAAATTTCTGATGCAACCATTGTTTCCAAAGTTTTACGAACGCTGACACCTAAATATGATCATATAGTAACTACAATTGAGGAAAGTAAAGATATTTCTGTTTACTCTTTTGATGAATTAATGGGCTCTTTGCAAGCACATGAGGCAAGGCGTAATAGATCATCTGAGAAAAATGAAGAAAAGGCATTTCAAGCTTCTCAGGTGAAAGGGGAGACAGACAAAAAACAAGATTTTTTTGGAAAAGGACGTGGAAGAGGAGGCTTTCGTGGAAGAGGACGTGGTAGAGGTAGAGCAAGAGGTAGTTTTGATGGACAACAAAGGCAGTCCATAGGAGAGCAAAAATGGAACAAAAGCACTGTTCAATGTCACAACTGCTACAAATTTGGACATGTAAAGGCAAACTGTTGGAAAGGCTCTCAAGCACATTATGTGGAAAAAGAAGACGAGGAAAGCAAGTTATTTTTGGTCCATTTTTTTTCAAGCGATGTTCAAAATGATGTTTGGTTTCTGGATAGTGGATGTTCAAATCACATGACAGGCAATAGATCATTGTTTAAAGAACTTGATGAGTCACAGAAGGTACAAGTGAGACTTGGAGATAACAAGCAGATTCAAGTTGAGGGAAAAGGCATCGTTGCTGTGAAAACTAGCCATGATAATGAGAAACTAATTTATAATGTTTTCTTTGTTCCTAATCTAGCTCACAGCCTATTGAGTGTTGGACAGTTGATGGCTAGTGGATATGAAATTTTGTTTAATAATGGAGCTTGTGTTGTTAGTGATAAAAAATCTGGGCAGCCGATTGTTAGCGTGAAGATGACAGAAAATAAGATGTTTCCACTTAGAATTTCCACGGTAGAAAATCAAGTTCTTATTGCTAGTCAGAAAAATGAATCCACGACATGGCATTTGAGATATGGACATCTCAATATCAAAGGCTTGAAACTATTAAGCTAGAAGAATATGGTTCATGGGCTATCTAAAATTAATTCTCTTGACTTATGTGAAGCATGCATTTATGGGAAACAAGCAAGAAAAGCTTTTCCAAGTGGACATGCATGGAGAGCTTCAAAATGCCTTGAGTTGATTCATGCAGATCTATGTGGGCCTATGAGAACTTCATCGCTTGGTGGGAGTAAGTATTTTTTACTCTTTATTGATGATTATAGTCGCATGTGTTGGGTGTATTTTTTAAAAGAAAAGTCAGAAGCATTTGAGAACTTCAAAACTTTCAAAACTCTTGTGGAAAAGCAGAAAGATGCATTTATAAAGACTCTTCGCACTGATCGAGGTGGTGAGTTTGTATCAAAAGAATTTAACAACTTTTGTGATGAACATGGCATTCGAAGAGAGTTGACAGCACCGTATACACCACAACAAAATGGTGTTGCGGAGCGAAAGAATCGAACAGTGGTAGAAATGGCTAGAAGCTTACTCAAAGCTAGAGGACTTCCTAATCAGTTTTGGGCTGAAGCGATGGCAACAATAGTCTATTTGCTAAATATATCTCCTACAAAAGCTGTCTTGAATCAAACACCATATGAGGCTTGGTATGATAGAAAACCAACAGTAAGTCATCTAAGAATTTTTGGGTGCATTGCTTATGGTTTGGTAAGTTCTCAGTTCCGTCACAAATTAGAAAATAAATCTGAAAAATGCATTTTTGTTGGATATTGCAATCAGTCCAAAGCATATAAATTGTATAATCCCCTTAGTGGAAAAGTTATTACAAGGAGAGATGTAGTATTTGATGAAGATGCAAGCTGGAAGTGGAGTGAAGAAATTGAAGAGACTCATGTTCAAATCCCAAAAGGAAGTGTTACTCAAATATTTGAAGGTGCTGAACCAAATAACGAGAACTCTCATACTCCTTTCAGTTCACCAACATGTGGATCATCAAGTTCAAGAGACAGCAGTTCATCTTTGCAAGAACCTTCTGATGAAACACCTTCAATGAAGGTTAGATCCTTAAGAGAGATTTATGAATCATGTCAGTTTGCGCTTTTTGTTTCAGATCCTACAACTTTTGAAGAAGCAACAGCAAAAGAAGAATGGAGGAATGCAATGAAAGAAGAACTGATGGCAATTCAGAAAAATGAGACATGGGAGATGGTGGATCTACCAAAAGAAAAGAAAGCAATTGGCCTTAAGTGGATTTTCAAAACAAAATATGGTGCAGACGGAAAAATTCAAAAGCATAAGGCTAGACTCGTGACCAAAGGATATTCGCAGCAAAAGGGTATTGATTTTGAGGAAACGTTTTCTCCGGTTGCACGATTTGAGACCGTAAGAATTGTTTTAGCATTGGCTGCACAACTGCAACTTCCTATTTACCAATTCGATGTCAAGTCTGCATTTTTAAATGGGGACTTGTAAGAAGAAGTTTATGTCACTCAACCGGAAGGATTTGTTGTCGAAGGCAAGGAAACAATGGTGTACAAATTAAAGAAGGCACTTTATGGATTGAAACAAGCTCCACGGGCATGGTATAGCAAGATTGATAGCTACTTTCGTCAAAATGGTTTTACAAGAAGTGAAAACGAACCCACTCTCTACATAAAAAAGAAAAGTGCAGATTTATCATTGTATGTCTCTATGTTGATGATATTATATATATGAGCTCATCTGATTATCTTGTGGCTGATTTTAAAACTAACATGATGAAGAAGTTTGAGATGTCAGATATGGGGTTGTTGCATTACTTTCTGGGTCTTGAGATAACGCAAGGAGTTGATGGAATTTTTATGTCACAAAGAAAATATGCAATGGATCTTCTAAAAAGATTCAACTTACTAAACTGTAAACCAGTTCCTACACCTATGAAGGTCAATGAGAAACTGCAACTTAAAGATGGCACAGAGGAAGCTAATGCAAAACAATTTAGAAGCTTGGTTGGAGGTTTGATTTATTTAACTAATAGCAGGCCAGAAATTGCTTTCGCTGTTAGTATTATTTCTAGATTTATGCAAAGTCCCACAAAACATCACTTTGGAGCAGCAAAAAGAATTCTAAAATACATTGCTGGAACGTTGCATTATGGAATT
This sequence comes from Allium fistulosum, assembly GCA_030737815.1. Lineage (NCBI taxonomy): Eukaryota > Viridiplantae > Streptophyta > Magnoliopsida > Asparagales > Amaryllidaceae > Allium > Allium fistulosum. The sequence goes on from CM060903.1 coordinate 859,537,099, forward strand.
TGGTACACTCAAGTCTCTGATTTTAGACTTTATGGGTTTACAGATAGCGATTGGGCAAGCTCCTTAGATGATCGAAGAAGTACATCAGCCAGCGTTTTCAGTCTTGGATCAGGAGCTATCACATGGAGCTCAAAGAAGCAAGGGACAGTAGCGTTGTCCTCTTCAGAAGCGGAGTATGTCGCAGCTACTTCAGCTGCTTGTCAAGCAATTTGGCTTAGAAGGATTCTTGCAGATCTACACCAAGAATAGAAGGATGTAACCGATATATTTTGTGATAATAAGGCTGCTGTTGCAATGGCAAAGAATCCTTCTTTTCATGGAAGGACGAAACATATTGATATTCAGTTTCATTTCATTCGAGATTTAGTTGCAAAAGGTGAAGTTTTGTTGAAACAGTGCAGTACACAGGAGCAGGTAGCTGATATTCTTACAAAATCACTTGCCAGATATAAGTTTGCCTACTTTAGATCACGATTGGGAGTGTGTAGCTTTGAACCACGGGGGTGTTGAAGAATGATTCAAATATGCTGATCCTGATTTGGAGTAAATAAGACCTAGTTTTTCGTTATTTATTTTGGTATTTAGTGGATAGGCTTTGTTGACATTTTCTTATTTTTTGCGTAGCTATTTTTGTGCATGGCTTTCAGTAGCTGTTAGTATATAAAGATGTAGCAGGTTGAACTAATAAAGTAGGCAGTTTTATAATAGCAGAACCTCTTCTATACATACCTCTGTTCCCAACAATTGATGCATCTAAGATATCAACGTTGAGACGATATCTAGTATGAAAGCTTGGTAAGAAGTATGATTTGTTTTACGATGGAAATAAAAGATGAAGTGTTCATACCTAATGGTTGGGCTGCTCATCTTAAATTCACACTTGTTGCAAATATATCATTCATCCTCCTTTCGAGTAGTTGACTTGCAAAGAGCACAAGATAAATAGCTCCAAGAGGACGACGTTCTCAACTTCATAACGGTTGCAGGTTTGATATATATTTTGTCCTAAAAATATCAGAAAAAAAACTATGATTGGACAGTGGTTGATGTAGCCAGGCTTATAGTTTCTAAGTCGTGGAGTTAAATAATAGTAGTAGAATGAATTACTCGACAATCTGCAGTTCTTAGTTCGCTCATCATTTTCAAATGGTTGAGTGAACATCTTCTGTTGTTCCAATGGTACTACCTGAACTTTTACTGTTCATTAGGACAATTTTGGAAGGCGGACCTCCATGTGACCTGTAAGCAGTAAGTAATTAAAATTAAGGGTGTGGTATATGTCTTCAAGTTATAAACGTTAAACATCAAAGAATTTAGTCTTACCTCTTCAACATCATTTCTGTCTTAAGAATGCTGATGTTTATATACATCTTAGTTGCAAATGTAGAGTCGAAAGTGATTGAACCTGGAAGATATTAATTTTTATCAGTAATATAGTTTGTGTGTTAACTACCTGAGTGTTCATGTAAATTTAAGTGCATATGCATTTTTTTAATTGGCAGAAGTATGTGTTAGAGTTTGTTCATATATCTATCTAAGTGTGTCTACATGAATGTACATTTATGTGTGTGTATGATATGGTGTGTGTTTGGTTGTGGTGGTACGTGTGTAGTAGTTGAGAAAGTTAGGGAAATGTAAGTTCTTACGTCCAAAATTTGACACGGTTGTTGAGGTAATGACTATTGGAAGTGGTTTGTCAACTGTATCCACTACCGATTCCTCAAGTAAGTCCTTTTTGTCCGACTATAAGGATAGGGTATAAATTTTTCCGCTGGGAAAAAAAGTAATCTGTACTTAGTTATGTTAGAGAAAGCACACAATAGTATTGAGTAAGAAGCATGTATACCTTTGGTATTCAATCTGAATCTCTATTTTTGCAGTTTGGGTACCATCTCTTTTAGTGATCGGAATGGTGGATGATATTCCTCGTAGCAAACCACATACATCTAGATAATTTTTCAATCATAGTTAGTAATGTACAAATTTTTAGAGAACAAATTTGATAAAAAATGTTTTACGATCAGCAAACTTACAAGTGACTTTTTCTCTTTTTTGCAGTCTGCACTACTAGAAATACAGTATATAGCCACGAAGGCTTTCTAACGGCCGCCAACAGCAGTTTCCAACGGCTCGTTATTTTTTAACTTGCCGTTGGTAGCCGTTGATAACCGTTGGAAATAACGCCGTTTGCGGCCGTTGGTAACCGTTGGAAATTTGCGTATACCTGCTCCAGATAGAGACCGAAACATTATTACCTTCTTCCCCAATTCCCCCAAAACCCTACTCCTCCCCTCCTCCTTTCTTGCTCCAAGCTTCCCCACGCAACCAGCAGCTGCTCCAACGCCATCACTCAACGCCAACATCCTCTCTCCATCCCTAGAAGTCTCCAAAATCAGGTTTGCCTAAAACCCTACAATTTTTATTTTTTCTAATTTTGTGTTAATTTGCTGTTATATTTGTATCCAATGGCATATTGCTTGTTTATTACACCAAACTAAATGCTAATTACAATTATTGTCATCCAAATGTCCAAATTGTTTGTGTATGTATATATTATGCACATATGTAAATATGTTTATAATTTAGTATAAATGCGCATGTGAATTAGCATTAGATTAGTTAGGATTGATTTAAATTATTTTGTGTATGTTTTGTAAAATGTTAGACAAACATGAATTAGTGGACTATTTTACGAACATTATATCTTTTTCAAAATATATTAGCATTAAATAAATAATTACACATGAATTATATATATATTTTGTGAAATAGTAAAAATCATATAATTTACAATATATATATTTAGTAAAATAGTAGAATATAATTCATATAATAATGCATAATATGCTTTATTTTATATATTTAATAAAACGGTAACATAAAAACCAAATTTAAATCCCTTAGTGAATTTTTGGCCCCGTCTGACAGGTGTTGTATATGATCGTTGTATGAATATTCGTTTTTATTGCAAAACGGATATTCATATTCATCTGATACAATATCTGTTGGATTTGTCCCTGTATTGGACAAGTTACAAACACTATAAAGTAATTACGTTTCGTAAATCATATCGTTATAAACGGTTCACAAAATTTCGACGGCATTTCCTTTTTGTTCCTTGTGTACATGCATTGTGTACGATACAAGGAACACGGGGGAAGTGCTGCTGAAATTTTGGGAAATCGTTTATAATGATATGATTTAAGAAATGTAATTACTATTGTGTTTGTAATGGGAAGTAGGATAACCGACCATCACAAAAGGTACAAAAATGTAAACAAAATAGCTAGAAATATAACTTTGTATATAAACGAAAATGGATTATAAAAAACAGTAAAATCTAAAATGTGTTTATCGAATTTGATTAATAGTTTTTTTACTATTGATCATAGGTTTTACAGTAGGAAAAATGGTCAATTATTTTATTGATCGGAGCTGGATGTATCAAAGAAGAGAAATGGGAGGCTCAATAAGTACACATTTTCTCAACGGGGTAAATGTGTTTGTCGAATTTGCTTTAAGTAATATTGGAAACGACGTAGAAATTCGTTGTCCATGTAGTAGGTGCAAATTGTTGAAGCATTTAGTACCGAATATGGTTAGGATTCATTTGCGCCAATATGGTTTCGTAACCAATTATTTGGTGTGGGATCGTCATGGAGAAAATATAACACGTAACGAAGAACAGTCAATAGAGGTCATTAGTGATGAAGTTAGTACGACGAATCTCATAGAACATATGGTTGAAGATGCAGCACGATCAATGTTCCCTACTGTTGAATTTAATAACGAAGATGTTAACGTCGAAGAGGAACCAAATGTTGGAGCGAAAAAAATATATGATTTATTGGATGCTGCTAAGAAACCTCTTTGGAATGGATGTACTAGCGGCACTCAATTATCGGCAACTGCAGAGTACATTGCGATGAAATCAAAGTACAACTTCACAGAAGCCGGATTTACGGCTGTTGTACAAGCTGCTAAACGCCATATGCCATCAGATAATTTAATGTGCGAAAATTATTATGAAGTGAAAAAACTAATGTCATCTTTCGGCCGGCGAGAGTAGTGGTGAGCCTCCGGCTCGACCACTTGTATATTTGCAGCCGAAAGCTGATGGAGCGTAAGTATCAAAATTAAAATGATAACAATATAAATTTGTTCATACATATATATACTTGTCTAAAGCTTTGTTTTATTTAACACAGGGGATTTGATTTGGAGCCCTCAGGAGTTGTGCTTGGCATTTCCAAGCAATCATATATGAGCAGGATGACAGATTACTGGCCTAAGTGGAGTAAGATCCCTGACCATGTCAGGGAGGCCATATGGCAGGATTTTCTGATGAGTTTATATATACTACTTTACTATATGAATAAGTATAAATGAACACTTAGTAATGTTTTCTCTTTGTACAGGGGCAAGTGGACTTGGAGGAGGCCGATGTCGCCATGGTTCAGCGCCACTGGAATTCGAAGGTCGCCAAAAATTACAGGGAGGTAATGTCAGCTCTTAAAAAATCGGGGAAGAAACCGAACTGGATGGGCGGTTCCGTATGGGATTCTTGGATGAGGTGGTGGGAGACCGACGAGTTCAAGGTAAATGTTCTACCTAATATATAGTTAATTATTTCGCAATTAGTATAAATATAATATTCAATTTATAAAATTGCAGATGGAGTCGGAGAGGAACTCTGCCAATAGAAGTAGGAATCCTGTAACGCATCGTGGTGGATCCAAGTCTTTTCAGCATCACCGTGAGGACTTGGTAAATTTATCTAAACCGTTATTACATTTTGTATATTAATTAGTTCGGTAATTAGCTATGAAAAATTAAAATATATAAATTATTTATTGCAGGAAAGATCGGTTGGACGTCGCGTGTCTATGATGGAGGTATTTACCCGCACCCACGCATCAAGACAAACAGACAATGCTGGCAATATTACATATCAGTGGGATGGTGATGATAAGGCGACGGCTGCATATGTATGCATATTTTAAAACTTATTTTATTAATATCGATATGTTTAAATCCTATTCTACTAATTTTAACCTGTAATTGTTTTTTATTTTAGGCAAAGTTTCAGGAGGCACGGACAGAGCTGCTTTCAGAATCGGATCGCGATAAGTTGACGGTAGAGGAGGAAGATAATATTTTCGACGTTATTATGGATCCGACGCAGCGGAATAGGCGTTATGGCTATGGAAACCAAGCGGTAATCTTATAAACATTGCAATATTATATTTAATAAATTAACATATAGATACACTATAGATATGATGATTTCTAGTTGAGTTAACCTATATATTTAATAAGTTAACCTATATATTGTAATAAAAATATGTATTTTTTTGTGGTATATGCATTGCTTAAGATCACGTCATTTACGTTTCTATATTTTAAAATATACATAGCTTAAGAAAATGATTATAATACAAATGTGAACATCTCATATTCTATTTGCAGGTTCGGGCAGCTCAAAAGGCGTGTGACAAAGCTGAAATAAAAGAGCTTAGAACCATGGTTGAGCAGTTGCAAGAGCAGGACCGTCTTCGCGCTATACAAATGGAGCAGCTGAATCAACGTTTAGCGGAGTACACGCAGAGGCATGGTTCCTTCCCTTCGTCGTCTGGTGCTTCCGGAGGTGATGATGATGCTTGAGAGGTATGATGATTATTGTTTTGTGGTTGGTTATTGTATATATTGACTTTGAGGTGGTGAGGATTGTGTTTGATGGTTATTGTGTATGTATTGACTTTGAGGTGGTGAGGTTTAAGTGTTTGCATTGTATATATTGACTTGAATATGGAGTTGGAGTTGGTGTTGGTGAGGGTTTGGTTGTAATGTTTGAATATGGAGTTGGACTTGAATATGTAATGTTTTATGTTGATTTTTGGTTGTTTATATTGTTTGTGGTATAATGTGTTGAATATGTGATATATATGTGAAATGGAGTGGAAATGGAATGGAAATTGATATATATTGATTGTGTGTGGCTGGAAGGTGAATCGCGTGCTGTTATAAAAAAAAATTCACCCAGATTAGCAACGGCTACCAACGGCTAACATCGGCTTATTGGTCAGTTTATTGCAACGGTTTCTAACGGCTACCAACGGTTTTATGCCGTTGGTAGCCGTTGGAAATTCTCCGTTGCTTCCGTTGAAAGCTGTTGGAAGGCGTGGTATGCTATTCCAACGAAATTTCCAACGGCTCCCAACGACCGCCAACGGCTGGGAGCCGTTGGAATAGCCTATTTCCCTTGTAGTGCTGATTGAAAGTAGTTTTTCTTCAACAAAGCCAAATTTGTAGAAGGGGATGATGTCAACGGCTTTAGTAATTTTCACAACAGTAGTGTCTGCACATATGACGATTGTCCAATCTTGCTCAATTGCGTTATAGGTCTTTACAGAATCCTGAATGTTGAACCTATTGATGTCGTACAGTCCATGTTCTTCAAATGTATTTTCATATGCCTGTATGATATGTCATCTCACTATAGCTTGCTTCTGATTTCCCTATGACGTTGAGACCAAAATTAATGGGGACGACCGTATTAAAATAGAAGTGGAATAAAACAGAGAAAACAAATAGTGCAAAATGATGGTTCCAAATAGTAGATGTTGATGACAAAGTTTGGAGTAAAAATATGGACATGTTACTGTAAAGTTGTCCTACCAATGAAAAGCTGCAGTGTTGTAGTGGAAAATATAGTACTGCGTACAATATACTGAATATAGTCAAGGTCATGCTGAATAAAACTTTAAAGGCACAAAATATGCAGTAGATTGTAAACAAAATTAGTTTGCAAAATAGAGAGGCCTAGTCTAAAGTCAAGTGGGGTAGATGTTGTATTTGAATTAAATGGTTGTAATAGAAGTAGTAAATATATTGTTTAATTTTTATTGATACAAAATTATTAGTTGACAGTGTCAGAACATGTATGTTCGTTAATCGGTTTTCCCATTTGGTAAACCAACGCGTCCTAGTTCTTCTACCTTTTCAATGAACATTGGAAACATATAGATCAAAAGAATAAATGTATTGAAAGAAGATAAGTCGGATGATAGTATAAGGTTCATAGTGTTGTTAAAAAATGTCAAATAGTACATGTACGTGTTTGATTAAACAGTTTGGACGAAGATTTAGAAAAAGTTGAGTGTATGAGATATAACAGCAGAAACAAAGTCAACGTATGTAATGTTTTTTTTTCGTTCAACAACTGCTGCATGACTACGATACAAAGAAGTGGATATAATAAGCAGGAAAACAGTTGTGTAGTAAAAAACTGTTGTGATATCAAATACAAATGTGTTTATAATTAAATTTGGTTTACATTGGTGATGCGTTTGTAATCTTTTCAAGTTATAGAATTTAGTCTCAGCACATGCAAAATACATGCTATGAAGTACAGATTAATGAATTCCAAGTATTATTTTATTAGTTACTATAGGCTTGTACTTGTTATATTGTTTTGTGAACTTTTTAGATGAAAATTACAACAAACAGGCATTATAACAAGAAAAAAATATGTTAGTTTTCACTGGAAAAAATTTGAAGCTCATAACTGACAGTAATGGAATTTATTATTCAGCAGAAAAAATAAATATGCACATAAAAACTGAGGAGTACAACTGCCACTTTCAAAAAAAGTATAGAATTATATAACAAGATAAAAGAACATAGAGAAGAAACAATCATACTGTTATATATACAGAACGCATAGTGGTTGAATAATAAATTGACATATTGCCTGTATGCCTTCAAAAAAGCGACAATTGATAATGATTATTTTAGTCTGCAACAACGTCAGTGATAGTATATTTGGTTATTACTCATCATCTTATTTGATTGCAAAAGAAAATTCAAAAGGGGAGTGCAGTATCATGTCTTGAAACTGGATCTATGAACAGGTAGCTCAAATTGAAAACTGATCGATAAAAGCCAGCCAGAATGAGCACAATGACAAATGAAATACAGGTTTTAAACAAATGAAAAACATGAGTAGTAAAGGAAATATGGAAATACGCAGTCGAAGCAAAATGTGATGTTTAAAAAATTAACTGTTGGAATATGTCAATAATTTGGACCACATATGTAAAATAAAATGTATTATGTTATTTTGTTGTAAAGTCTATTTAAAGTGATCAAATTTTGAGTTGAGGTTAAAAGGCTTAAGAATATAATTATAATGGTATTAATGTGTAGATAACGGAGCAATTCTAATTTGTTGAAGAGTCAAATTAGAAAATACCTACATTGTAAGTAAGATGTTAGTCTTGAATTACACAAGCTCTAGTCATTCTTCTAGTCTAGTCCATGGAAATAATTCAGACCTAGGTTTTATGTCAATTTGGAAGATCGGATCCAACTCTTATCTTTAGATTTATCTTTTTTTTTAATCAGTTTATGAAAGCACCAATTATAGATTCAGATCTAATATAAGATCAAGGGTTTGTGTCAATATGGAAAGCCTAACCAAATTTACTTTTTCAATCAGCAATTATGGATTCAGTAATGGCTTCCGCGAATTCATTTACTTTCTTCTGATTTCTTCTCAATCAAATCAATATAAATCACCTATTCAGTCTTAGGGTTTCATGATTAATCAATCCTAAAGTATATTGAAATCCTAACAAGTGGTATCAGGGCCACCCATTGTTGATTTCATTGAAGAAGAAAAATTATGCATTTTTTTATGAGTAAGTTTTGAATTGAACTTTTTTAGAAGTCCTATAATTTCTTATTCAAGTTTTAGATATATTTGATCTATATATAAAGGATTTTCTATTGATGATTTTGAATTTGATTTAGTAATTTTTTTTAATATTATAAATTGAAAGGCTGATTTGTGAAACTATTCCGACATAGAAAGATAGATTTATATGATTTATATGTCATTTTGAAATAATTTAGAATTTTAAAATCATTAAATTTGTGGGAAATAATCAAAATTCCTTTGAATTTCAGTAACAATTCATGTTGGTTAAAGCATTCACATGTTTATTATTATATATTTTGTTTAATATTTATATAAGGTATAAATATATATATATATATATATATATATATATATATATATATAAAATTTAGAACCATTTATGCAAATAATATAAATTCGATTCTATGATTATTTTAACTTAATCAACTTTTTATTAAGTAATTTGGATATATATATATATAAGGTATTTTGGTTATTTCAAAAAATTTGATTAACTAGAATTAAAGTATGCTCCTTTAAAGTGTTTATGTTTATTTTATTGTTGAAATAAATTTTAACACGACATTAATTTACATTTTGGACCACATAATAGTCAGTTGCATTTATTTTTATCATAAATGCTTTAAATGTGGTTGTTATGGTAATAAATGAATTAATTTATTATCATAAATGCACTAAATGTGTTGGTTACAATAAACTTAATGATGCAACATGTTTGTATTTGGAATAAGAAAAGACATATGGTGTCCGCAGGTGTGGCGCAATGGAAAGGGGTGCTTAGGTCTGGTAACAGACCCAGGTTCGAGCCTTGCTTGCACACACTTCTCGTCAAAATAGTACCCGGGGATTATATGTGTCATGAGTTGAAGCGGACAGACACAATTTAATTCCCCTCAGGAGTTTAGCGATCCACCGGGTTCTCCTAGAGTATATTCAAAAAAAAGATATATGGTTTATTATTTGATGCATTTATATTTGTTTCACTTTCATGCTTTAAAGGAGCAACTTTTCATATGTTGCCAAAATGCATGGTTACTAACCTTAATTAAGTATTCAAATAATAAACTAAATATAAGATGACACAATAGCATTCTGTATAGCTATATTATGGTTCAGATATACATCGTAGCTGCTACATTCTTTCATGTTATTTAGTACGACATTTACTTTGTCATTTATGTATAATTTTATATGACATTTAATTATGACATTCATCCATGACATTTGTCATATGATTTATTTATGATGCCTTGTATCATATTTATTTAGGGAATGTCATGAATATAACCACATACTTAAAGCAAAAGTTTATAACAGATATGATTAAAACATGTTGTGTCACGGTTATAGTTTTGAAATATTCAAGTGTCATATAGACCTAAAGCATTTTTGAGAGCGTTTATGTAACGACCCAGAATTTTAGTCGTTTAATTTTGGAATATTAAATTGATTTAAATATTAAAATGTTTGTTTAAAAATTTAAATAACTCAAAATCCAATTTATAGTGATTAAATTCAAGTAATAATTTAAATTCAAATACAGTGATTAATTTAAATATTTGAATTGGTAAATTTATTTCTGGATAACATTTCAAATAACTGAACTTTAAACGGGATATTAATTCAATTGATTTAATTGGTTTGATGGATTTATTTAACTCATTTGAATTTAAGAAATAATAACGGTGGATTCTTTTGTTAATTTAATTAAAGTAATAGAAGTTCAAATAAATATTTAGAAAATAAATTATTATTATTTCGACTCGATTTCTATTGACATATTTTTAATTTATTTTATTTGATTTTTCCATAATTCTTAATTTGGAAAATATTTAAATTTCTATTTGACGTTTTATCGTCAAATAACAGTGTTTTTGTGATTTTATAGAATCCAACAACTGGTGTATAATATTATTGTTTTTGAATCAAGTGGTTGTGTGGACGATACTAGCTAGTTGCAAGTGAAATGGTGTGATCGAGCGAGCGATCAGATTGATATTGTGAATGGATGATATATGTACATCTTATAGGCTTTATCATTATTAAATGTTGACATTGGAAAATGTAGATTGATATGGTTATGAATTAATTAGATGGATATTATTTGTTTGATGATTTCTCTAGGTACATTTGTTACATTTGCCTATGATTATTGTATAGTATATGTTATATATTGGTATTACTTTTCTTATACTTGTTCTCATTGGTTGTTGAGTGATTAGTAGGTGCGGATGGTGTATGCTTCGCATTTGGAGCTTGCTTTTGCATTATATTGATTGAATATGCTTGTTAATACTAATAAAATGTCCACATCTCAGATTACATATCATATTTTTATATTTTTCCCTATGGGATGCCTCATCCTTGAAAATGAGATGTATATTTGTGATTATATATATTGTCAATTTTTTCGATCGAACTGCGCAAAGGTGACGCTGGCGAAATTTTCCGTGAATCTAAGACGTTAGAAATTTTTGAGAATTTTGGAAAATAATTTGATAACTAAAATTTGATGTTTATGTGGTAACTTGGAATCGAATTAATTTGTAACCGTGAATGAAGTTAAAAACTTAAAAGAATTTGTGAATCTATTTCCACAAATTGGTTGTGAAAGGTTAATGAGTTTGGGGCATTTTCCTTACTTGCTAATTTCGAGGAAGAAATGTTTTTAAGGTGGCAAGAATGTAACGATCCAGAATTTTAGTCGTTTGATTTTAGAATATTTAATTGATTTAAATATTAAATTTTTTGTTTAAAAGGTTAAATAACTCAAAACACAATTTATGGTGATTAAATTTAAGTTAATAATTTAAAATCAAATACCGTGATTAATTTAAATATTTGAATTGGTAAATTTATTTCTGGATAACGTTTCAAATAACTGAACTTTAAATAGGATATTAATTCAATTGATTTAATGGATTAGATGGATTTATTTAACTCGTTTGAATTTAAGAAATAATAACGGTGGATTCTTTTGTTAATTTAATTAAAATAATTGTAGTTCAAATTAATAATCAGAAAATAAATTGTTATTATTCAACTCGATTTCTGATAACGTATTTTTAATTTATTTTATTTGATTTTTCCATAATTCTTAATTTGGAAAATATTTAAATTTCCGTTTGACGTTTTATTGTCAAATAGCAGTGTTTTTGTGATTTTATAGAATCCAACTACCAATGTATATTATTGTTTTTGAATCATGTCGCTATTTTGAGTGCGACCGTATTTTTGTTTGTTCGATCGAAGTCCATACGCAGAACAGAAAACTATGCCACGACACGCCGGAAAACTAACATTATATATACATAAATATCTCTCAACCACTTAACAAAAAACAACTCACTTTCCTCCCTAAACCAAACCGTACCGTTCCATTTCAATGATTATTACCTATTAAGGGCTTAAAGAAACATTATTTACAAGGTAAAGGAATCTTTTAAATGATTAGATATTATAAACAAATTTTTGAAATGGGATTATAGTTTAATAAGAAAGGTTTTACAATTAGTTTATGGATTTATAAAGAGTTTATAAATGATTTAGAGACATTTATAAATGATTTTTAGAGATTTATAAAGGAATTTATAAAGGGTTTTAGAAATGTGTAAAAATAAAATAACTTCCTTCGTTGTGAATATACTTATACCGTTGAGATAAGTATACGAGTATTTTCCAAGTATTGAAAATATAAGGATTTGTGAATATATCTTTGTAGAAGTATTTCGGTACAAGTAATTTATGAAGTCATTTTAATTAATGAAAAGGTTAATTAAAAGGAGGCTAGTGGTTGCATATGTGCTTAACCAATGTTGGTTTTCCCTTTTGAAATAAATCCCTGATTTGGATATGTGTTTGTTGATAGTTAAATAACCGACTATAAAATATAGACCCAAAACATAACTTTGGAAATATCTAGGAGAAACAAGTGAGTTATATGGCACAATCATCTCCGATGATGCAGTACTACGCGTATAAATCTCGTTTCGTTCTCCTAGGACAGATGATAAGAAAATCCATCCACTAATGGTTAGGAGGTGATCTCCGCTCTTATCTTTGACTATTTATTTCCTAAAGAACTGGGGTTGAGTTTACCGAAAACCAATCGAATATTGTTTTGAAGAGACCAGGATCGGATATGTTATCCGAAAACCACTTCGATCCAACTCAACGTTTCAAAGTGAAGATATCTTGAAGATGATGGAATTGACGACGGAGCTCTCCAACGTTTCATTCAGTCCTAGAACGAACTTGTATAGATGAATGTCAGCATTGCATTGTTGCCTGGAGGGCGGTGTTAGCATTCCAAGTGGGAAGTGTTATATAAAGGTAAAACGTAGCCTCAAGCCTCATTAACCAGGAATGACTAAAACTGGGGAGATGAAGCAGAGCTAAGTTGGTCACACCGAAGTAGGGTATGATCATTCCTATCTAGAGTCGATATTATCTCTCATTTGTATGCTTTGGGGCCCATTAAACCAAGGATGATCATATTCGGTACTACTAGTCAAGTAGTAGGCTGGTTCTATGTTGGCAGGGGATCCCGACGAGGTCCTCGGTGTTATTTTATCTAAAGATGTATCGTGATGGGTGGTAACCCAGTAGCCCGGTCATTGTTTGGAATCCATTCTCCAATAAGCGACGAACGGACTTAGTTGTGCCTAACTATGATGAAACGTGAGATGCAAGCATTTCAGCTATATTTATATTTTACTTTGACTCCTAAACATTATTATAATATCAATTGATTTTCTATAGAAAATGTTTTGGTCATCGTAAGGTAAAAACCCGTACGTGTTTATGTGTGGCATGATCTTACGAGATACTTTTAATTTCAAGGGCTTCTTATAACTTTAAAATTTAGTTGGATGTGTTTTTCTCACGCTGGCTTTCCAGACTGACACAGGTGTTATTTTATTACAATGTTCGGGTCAGACCGAGCATATTAAAGATTTAGTTTGGATGTTTTGGAGCTTCAAGAGATGAGCCGGAGGCCAAAGATGTATCTATGTTTCTCATTGTGTTCCGCTGTGATGTGTATTGGTTGTTTTTATCAACAATGGCGAGGATATGCTATTTTAACTATCCGGGCTGAAATAGGTTAGTGTACTCTGATTGATGTATGTATATTACATGTGAAGGCCCAAAAATCTATACCCTTTGAGTCGACAATAAACCACACATGTCTAACCCAAAGTGAACAGAAAGTCGGATCATCAAGGGTAAAATAAAGAAAATAGAAGAACAGAACAGAATCTCGCTCGAAGGGAATAACATATAATAATGAACAAATATCTTTACAGCGGAAAACTTTTAAAATACATATATCAGAGTCTAACCTAAATTCAGATTGTATAGTTATAATCATTTGTCCTTACAAATGCTGACAATCATCAATCAATGCAGAATAAGAAAAACAACTAATAGAATATGTCCATACATAGGTGAATATCTCCAGCTCTCCTCTGAAATCTTCAACCATCTTCAACTAAACCTGAAACTACCCGGATCTGACCCGAGTATTGAAAATACTCGTATCAGGCTTGATAAACCAGCGTGAGAAAAACTCAATAATAAATGACAGTGTCATATATTAGCCTTTGAAAGACAAGATGCCTGAGCATTTCGTAACAATGGGTGCAATATTTTTTAACTCGTCGATCATTTTTCTTGAATTTATTTCACCTTTTAGTAATTGTATAAGTTGTATAAGAGTATCCTCGATAGTGGGTATGTTTATAGACAGTGATGAGGCCACAGGGGTGTTTTTCTTGCTAGCCCAATGGAGGGGTAGCACTAACTCACTCCCCTGATATTTAGAAATTGGGTAAGCGACACATTTAACGACGTGAGATTTGCATTATTGTGATGTACATGTCAATGTATGTTTTAAATAGTATATATAAGTTTGAGTAACAGTATATAATGTACATGTCGACTATTATAAAGAACTGTAGCTTCTGTCGACTATTATTATGACTATTAACAAATCAAATAATAGTCCCTGTCAACTATTATTATGACTTATCAACAAGTCATAATAGCCTGTAGTCAGTCTAAAAGTAGAAGTCGGAACTGCTTGCGTTCTTCTTTCTTTTGCGGCTCTGCCTAATATTGACCGTGATTGATGTACAACATTCAACCATCGATTCTTCATATCAACTTCATCGATTCTTTGTCGACTATTCCTTTATTTAGTTGGCAGAATAATATTCAACCATCCTGCCATTTGTTAAGTCCGATTCGATTTTTCCTTCATGTGATCTTGTAGTTGATTTCATTTGATGGATGTTTGCCTGAATAAAATTCAAAATGGGGTAGAAAATTAAGTTTATTTAACTTAAAACTTTTGAAAGCCATTTGCCTTCATACAAAATACTAATGTTAATAACAAGCACGTTTAGTTCACAGTCTATAGATGTGGATTTGCCTTTTCACAGTTCAATCTTGATAAACTAAAAAGCAGAACATGTAATTAAGATGCAATTGAATTCAGTTCAATTTTGATAAACTAAAAATCAGAGAAAATATTGACTATAATGATAACAATGGTGACTTTAACCTCAATACTAGGTTCGATATTAATGAATGTGATATCATTTACCAGAACAAAACACATCAAGATTAAAAATAAAACATAGTAAGCAAAATATACAAGAAAAAAACATTTGCTTTAAGAGCCGGTATTTACTGCGACTTTATCACTAATTATAATTAGGAGTTTTTCTCCTAAATGGAATTGTCAGTTATGAAGTTACAAAAATGTTTGGAAGGAAAAAACACTAAATAATTATGTATTATTAATTAATTAGACATTCTTAAGGTTTTCTTTGTTTTTCTTGTAATATGTTTCATGCACAAGTGTTTGAGATCAATCATTCTACTGATACTATTTGTATATATGCAGTCATCATTTATAAAGTGTTTCCACTAGTTTTCAATGGTAGGGTAAGCACAGCACAACTCTTTTCCATTTTCTTGAGTGTGTTTGAGAAACTTGAGATGATTTGCTGCAGTGTAAATTCATTCTATAAATATTTGTTATTCTTTTTAGTACAAATTTCAATTTAATATGATACTGAATGCATGTATGGACTTATAGAAGAAGCAGAAGAAAAGAGGAAATTGGATGGTAGTTCTAGCGGTAATGTTGAAGTAGAAGATCTTGAAATTGATCCAATTGCAGAAGTTTTTGGGTCCGATAGAAAGATTAAGACTTCGCTATATGGCTAGAGTTTCGTATTCGGTATTTGTAGACTTTTAACTATGAACTATTTCTTATCTTCTGTTATTGCAATTGGTATTAGTATGGAATTGGTAAACTATGTATTGATAACTCAATTATGTATTGAACTTCTCTTTTGTTAATTGATACTCTTTTTATTATTGATCATGAATATTGTTTATTAATATTGATTGGGTTATAATTTGCTAAATTAAGATAATATTTCATATTAGATAGTCTACGTTATATCTTTTAACATTCAAATCATTATATCTTTCAATATTCACATTACAGATAAATGTTTATTTGCTTGTATTTATTTGTAACGCTTATCAGCGTTGAAAGATATTTTTCCCCAATGCTTATAAGCGTTGGAAGATCTTTTTTCCCAACGCCTATAAGTGTTGGCAAAAAAAATCTTCTAACGCTTATAAGCGTCACAAATAAATGTCCACGCCCCTATAGCAACACTTATAAGTGTTATTGAAATTCTTGGCAACGCTTATACTCATTGGGAATCCTTTGTTTTGGTGTAGTGGATGGACGTCGGAAGAACCTGAATGTTGCTCATGTGTAGTAGTCGAAGTAGGAGCATGAGGCAGCGACTTGCTACTACTATGTATAGTGGGGTGTTGATTGGCACCCTTGTCGTGAGAAGACCGAGATTTTGACTATTGCCTGGACGACTCATCCTTGGATTGGTGGCTTCGGTTTTGGTCTTCTCTTCCTTCATAACCTTCTCTATCTCAGTCAAGGTCCAAACCTCGTCTGGGCCCAAAATAAGATGGCTGAGAGTATGTTGATCTCTTTAAGCGATCACTGTTGCGAGGGTGTCCCATCGAACTTGTAAACAAACTGAAAGTGTATAAGAATCACTGGGGTTAAAGATTAGACAAGTGTCATGTGGTGCAGTGCACGTGATCGTGAGTGTCCTAGTGTCCTTCCAATGGACCAGTTACTGGAGCTTTGCTCGTTGAAGTAATCTCTCCCATGCTAGTGGAAGGAACATCAACGCCGAATCGAATACGAGATTCGGAGCCCCCGAGGCTTAAATTGGCGAAATCATAATTTCCAACATCATTTGGAATTGGAATGTCCAACAGCCCCCCAAATAAATCTTGTGGAGGCGGAGAGCCAGATTGATCCGTTGCTGTAGCGATTGACTTGGATTTCTTGGAGATCCGCTCTACGCGAAGCTTATAAACGAGCTTTTTTCTTCTTCTCTTTTCTGAGGTAGGGAGCTGTGCATCTTGGGAGGATTCGACTGCAGGCTCATGACTTAAGCTCACATCGTCACGACCAAGCTCATTAGCATTGCCCCTCACCTCGCCTTCCACGACGACATCCTAAGCCTCTTCGATTGGGGGCACGACAGGATCAACTTCATGACCTCCTTGCCTAACGATCCCTCTTCTTTGTATAACTTCATCCACGGTGTTTCTTGGTAGTCCTGTATTGTGGCCTTCTTCTAATAAGCAAAAGACATCTGTAAGAAGAGATCTGATGTCCCTATCCATCACCGGTATATTTTTGAGCCCTGAAACCGCCTCCGTGTACACGTCGCCGGTGGAACATGGATGGCTACCTGCAATTTCAATAAAAAACTGCTTAGTTTAGAATACAACTTGAATAAAAGTACTTAAAGTTGAGTTTAAAGCTACACTTACATACTTCCATCCACCGTCCTGCAAAATCAAGTGGTCAGTGCACATAGAACCATTTATTATTAAAAGCGCTCAGTTTGTTCTAAGCGCCCGCGCCAGTTACGACTTGGCAGTTAGTGGCTAACTCGAGAAAAGTGTATAAGTGGCTTCCCTTTCATCACTTCAAATTGTAAATGAATCTGATGTCTTCTAGAGTTAGCTCACAATATAAGAATTCAAGGAATATCATATACGTGCAGTGCAGAAACACGTAGCTATTCGAATGCAGCTAAGCCAGCACAAATCTTAAATAGTGTAACATTTTCTGAATAAATGGATTAAAAGGCAGAATACAACCAGCCCAGCATATAAACTCATTGCAATATACTCCTCTGGGGGCAAATGAGCATTATCGTTACGATACGGGACTCGCACATCCTCGTACGGAATTCTATGTAATGCACAGTCTGTGGAGAGACGTCTCATCGACCTTTGAAGCCACTGAATCCTCCAGATCGTTTAAAAATATGACATCTTCCAAAGTGTCGGGTGTTGTCTCGATTTCTGCATCTAGGTTCGAAGGAATTTTTGGCACCTGTTGTGAACTTTCGGGCTATTCAGGTTGATGGCCTGGAGAGTTTCAAGCGGATATTGTTGCAGAGCTAGACTCAAAGTCAGGATTTTTGTTTGAAGTAGTTTGTTCAGCATCCATAGCAGCTAAATGCTCTGAGCATCTGAAACTCATAGCTATCAAACTTAGTAGATAATCATTGGTAGAAAAATTAAATCGTTCCCCTTGTGCTAAGTATAAACTAGTGGAGTGTGGTGTGTTGTGTGATGCACTGATAAATAGTTCAGAATTAAAACGAATGTTGTGATGAGACTCTGGGATTCATCCGGAATGACCGTCATCTCTGACCATCCCAATCAACTTTCACGCTGATGGTTGTAGATTCATATAAGCATCGAGATCGGTTATCGGCATACGGAAGTATGGTCTTAATATATAAGTTAATGTGAACGGACAAGTCATATTCAAAAGTGTGTGACTTTGGGTTCCAATAATTCAAGTCATATAAGTCCAAACATTCAAGTTCTAAGTCATATGCATTAGTTTCGAAGTTCAAGTATATGAGTTCATGGTCATATGCAAGTCTCTAGTTCAAGTTCAGGCTTAAGGGAAATTTCCATGTGTATATAATCAAGTTCAAATCTTCACTCAAGCGGAAAAAAAACCAAGCCCCCATAGGCAGAAGGATCGTACCTGATCCCTCACCTAAGCAGTATTGCCTTATACCATGTAGAACTCCCTAAGAACCTAACTGATCCCTCCTCTCAAGTCATAACCGATCCCTAAATTTCATCATTCCACTTCCTCCTCTCCACAACGCAACCGATCCCTCCATCACCGATCGCGTTCCATCACTTCGTTCCACTTCATATCACAACCAATCGCATCACATCGCCTGTCCCTCGTATCACTTCATCTCCTCCATATCAACACCTATCATTATCGGCTGATCCCAAAGTTTGCTTCTCCCTCATTCCACTAATGCACAGAAGAAACTTAAATTCTACCGTAATTCCAACCATTCAACTCCATACTTCCTTCCGAACCCTAGTTCTACATTCACCAACGTGAATAATCCCATTGTCTCATCACAATAGAAACCTTACAATCCAATACTGAATTACATATCAAATTACAAACCCACATATGTATGTAGATTCGAACACAAACGATTGGGTTGAGATAAAGGCGAGGCTAAGGGTCGAATTAAAGAGTTGAAGCAACACGAGTTTGGGCTCAGATCTGGAATTGAATTGGCGAGATTAAAGGCGGATGTGATTTAGAGTAATGGTGGAAATTTTTGGTTAAGAGAAGACTGGATCTACTAGGAGATTGTGTGGATTGGTGGGGTTTTTCGATTTGAAGATCTGGTGATGGCGTAGACAAGGAAGAATTAGGGATCGATTTGGTTGAGAAGGAAGTAAGTGAGCAAGTGAACTGAAGAGAATAAGCTAAATATTAGCTTATATATGCTTGGGTACGGTCCATTTTCTCAAAGTCCGAATTTGGTTAAGTCCATCAAGATGAAGGGATCATACCGATCCCCCACCTAGGGAATTCATACCGATCCCTTACTGATGTTTTAAAAAAAAGGAAAAAAAGAAATCTGAATGGATGATGAAGAATATAGCAATGCAAATATATTTCAACTACATGATATTGGCAACGACCCATGAACATGCACATGTACATATCCAACATTCGTTTTATTGAATCGACAGAAGTTGAATTCTCACCTAGATTTCTTAGAAAAGAAGTCACTACAGGTAACCGAAGCCTTTTAAATCAATCGACAAGCTCGATGGAACCGAGCATAGACAAAGACTGAGGATTACACTCTGGATTTATATTGAAAAATATCGACCAAGCATTATGACGAATGGAGAGAGATACGACTCTTTGGAAATACAGTTCAATGAAAGGATACCGACTGTTCAGGAAATTGGATGGAATTCTTCCTGGCGATTCTAGCTTGCTTCAATTCAAAGCATGTCATGTTCGAAATAAGACGTACTTTGAGGGACAAGTGTTATCCGACCTTTGAATATGCTATATTCAGATTGATTGGACAAGTTAGACTCGATGATAGATAAGGCAAGCAGTCTGGAGAGGTGATTACAGAGACCAGAAATCAAGCATTGACAATAGTGCGAAGCAATGATCAAGCGAAGTCAAGAGATAGACTCTCTGGAATACTTTAAGTATGGATTCGTGCCTTCCCTAGGCAGGGGGTCAGATCGGATCACTATAGCTATGAACAGCTTGAATCAGCAATTCAACTCAATGAGAATCGATCGATATCTCTAAAAACATGAAAGCAACTATACAAACAACTTTGGAAACATGAAGCTAGCATAGAGGGGGACCCACCATGGCAGTCACATGGTGCCACGTGGTAGGGAAGACCGATCGTCCCTGATCGCTCCCCTTTGGAAATTGGGCCTCGAAACTTTCTGGGTGACCTCATCTACATCTGGAGATTCTGCCGGCGAATTTTTAGGAAGATATTTGATCGTCTGCCCTTATAAATACAGAGTTCATAATTCATTTGAACGATCCTTACGCTATTATTTTGCTTGTACTCCATTATAAATTATGGATTCTGATCCAAACCCTCTTGTACTCAGAAATTTAAGTGATTAATAAAGCTATTTCATCAAAGTGGACATAGGCATTCAACACCGAACCACTATAAATCTGTTTATAATTGTTTTTTTACTTGTTTTCTACTCGTTTCCTCTGTTTTAGTTTTGATTTATTCCTTTATTTCTCTACATATAATCTATTGGGTGTTGTGCCAACTTTAGGTGTAAACATGTGGTATCACCTAACGATTATCTTGACAAAAGCCATTTTCAATTGCAGTAGAATGACCGTCATTCCTTCTATAAACTAGAAAACCATTCTTGTCAAACGTCGTTTTGTCGCACTAATCCTTTGGAAAGTGTTTTGAGCATGCTCGAACAACCATATATGGACATGATGGGTTTTCTTGACCACATGGTCCATGTATCATAAATTGACAAACTGATTGGTATGCCAATGGATTTGCATGAACATTGGGCATTTCAGCACTAACCATTCTGTCAACATCACCAACAGTTTTAGGCTTATTACTTCTGACTACAAATAGAAGCATGTAAGCATGTGGAAGCCCTCGCTTTTGAAATTCAATGGTATATATCACTACATATTAAAATCAGAAATAAAATTAGTAAGCAACAAAAGGCTATAATGATATATTTAGCATAAATGAGCATAAATAGTAGAAAATAATTACATGCTTTCACTTTCCCAAAATGTTCCTCGTCCTTTATGTCCTTAATTAGTTCCATAAGTTTGATACTGTAAAACACGTGAAACTATATCTGTTCTATCTTCCGTTCTTTGTCCCGGAAAGAATTCTAAACCATTTCCAATCTCTGGCCACTTTAGGTTACACGTAAATATAATGAAATAATCTGGAGAGTCTGCCCATCTACAAATTGTCATTGCATCTTAATAGTTTTGCACCATATACCTAGGACCGCCAGTAAATGATGATGGTAAAACAATTTTACGTCTAGTCGATGAAGCAGATGTATCCCCAGCTGCTATTGCATCGTAAAACCCACTATAAATTTCATAGCTTAATGTTTTTTGATTACTTTTCACTCAGCACAATCTTTCTTCATCTATAAATGTGTAAGCATCTACCACAAACTGTTGAAATTTTTCCCTCCTAAAAGTAGAATAGATCCATCTCTCGACCTGTACCGAAGAAGATTGGCAGGGTACTCTCTCATGGTAACCATTTCCCTTTTTGTTGACCTATTCTACTGCACGGATCTATATTCAATGTTTCGCATATAACCATCTTCTCCGTAAGGAAACAAAATAGTGTAGTGCATAGTCATAAAAGAAGGATGTTTCTCATTGATTCTTTTAAGAACTCCATTTCTCTCCTCAATGAAAATATTTCTAACACCACATGAGTTTATGTTGTCATCATCTCTCAATGAAGCAACCTCTGATGTACTTGGTAGATTGTACTGCCTACCATTTTTATACCGCCTTTCCAATAGCCTTATAAAAACTAGCTGATACTCTGTAGCGTGAAATCTATCTCTTGACATTTGATAGACTTGAGCCAATACATTGCAGTCATCAAACATTGCAATTAGATTTTTAACTATTTTTTCATCTAACTTTGTAGTAATATTTGTACCATGAGCAGAAATTCCGTTTGACACCTCATTTGCGGTGTCGTAAAAGTATAACTGTGCAAATTTTGGTGTACCATCCGTTGGTAGTAGTGACCCAATCCTGTGATGATTTTGGCCATTAATTCTAGAAATGTATGGTCCACGACCATTATTAATAGAGTTTTCAATATGGCCACCCATTGAGGTAAAAACAAAAATGGAGTTATATTCATGAATGTTTACTTTAAACTGCCTGCTTTTGACTCCGCCATTATAGTCCAAAAGAGGTAGCAAATATTCAGGCGCTTTTTTGAATAACGGAAGTTGTACCTTTCCTTTTTGACAGCATATGAAAACACTGGATTTGTGGACATACTTTAAGATTTACTACGATGACCCGCCCTTTGGACCCTTAGAAATCGATACTAATACATCCTCGATATTCATGTGCTGCAAAACCAAGTGCCGAAAGGACGGATTATAATGGGTAAAAAGAAAATAAAGATAGAACAGAATCTTACACGAATGGAATAACATATATTATTTCAGTATATATATATACAAGGATAATTTTAAATACATTTATCAGAGTCTATCTTATAAATCAGCCTGGATAGTTATAAATATCTGTTCTTATAAATGTTGAATACAATCAGTAAATTAATGCAATGTAAATGGAAATGGAGAACTATCTACAGGAACATCTTCAGCTCCATCACAATGCTCCAAGTTAAACCTGACTACTTGACTTCCCGGAAAAATAGAGCACCTAGAGTGTAAGGGAAAAGAAATTAAACTCCGAGTCAGTCACGTGATTGGTGTGAGAAACTCAAAATACGAATATTTGAATACAAAGGGTATCTCAAAAGACCACGCCACACATAAACATGGAACGTGTTTTTACCTTACGATAACCAAAATCTTTACTATGCAAAATCTATTAATATTATTTTTAATGACATTCTTTGAAAACAACTTTCAAGTAAATATACATAATCTTAGCCGAAATTGTTACATTATTAAATTCTAACATACTAGGCTCTACAATCAAGTCCGAAGACACTTATTGGAGAACGGATTCCATACAATGGCAAGGTAAGAAACTACCTTCCGTACAGTACATCTCTAGAGGGATGTACCAAGGATCAACACCTTTGAAACCTTTGCACCTGGCAAGACCAGCCTGCCTGCAGACCTATCTGGTGGCGGATAGAACCAAATATGACATCACCTCAGTCATTCCCAACCTATCTGGGAGCTCTCATAGCATACACAACAGACCCGATATATAGAGGGTAATCTAGAAGGGTGATGACTATACCCTAATAGTTGCGAACCACATAGCCTTATGGCATGCCATATTTAAGCCATTTCAAAGTGATGAGGCACGAGGTAACGATTACCTTTCACATAACACATTCCACTTTGAATGTCACATTGCCAATTCCATCACACACTATTGATTTCCATAAATGTACAACCTCTAAGCTCGTATATCTCAGCGAAGGCTGTTATGTGTAAGAGAGTTACTTCCTACACCACCAAACAGATGTATCTTTGTAAAAAATCAATGTACGTGTATTTTAGAAATGCAATGTCAAACATTCATCCATACAAGCTATCTAGAAACAGGACAAACCGAAGGAACTCTCCTACTACATCCTATTGGGAATCACCCCTAGGATTAGTAGCGAGCGGCACTTGCTTCGAAGATCAAATAAAGATACTACTACCACAAACATATGATATGGGAAATTTCCCCCCGAGGGTCAGTGACAAGCAACCCTAGATTCCACCTTCTAATTTATTATCATTCCATGTCTTCAATTTTGAATGCATAAATTATTTCGAAGTGGTTTGTGAATAGGAATCATCGAATCCGATACTAGTTCCTTCGAACCAATCATCGATAAAAAGATGTTAAGTTTGATAGGTGATTATCATTTGATTAATTACTTTCTCTTTATAAAAAATATCTTCTAGAGATATATATCTTTAAAACATTTCTTTTCACTATATATAGAATCATTAAACCTCTCTTTAATTTGGAAATATCAAATCAAAATCATCTCTCATAAGTAACACTGTAAAACTTTATTGACTTAAAATTGTCGATAGAAATTATATTAATTTTACCCAATATCAATTTATGTATTCAACTTTCACTATCCATCGAATAATGGTGAAATCACCTTTTAAATTCACACGAATAGTAAAGATTCCCTCATTGAAATTTAATACCAAGTGTATGAAGATTATTTCTACACAATCCAAGTTGTATTAAATTTGTAAAAATTAAATCTTTTATACTTGACTCATTTCCGACATTTTGACATTATCTATCCCTTTCCCAGTAAAGAGGCTAGGTGAGCCAGGGAACTGGTTTCTCTTGAATATCTCTTTAGTTTAAGCACCTTAAATCTGGATCTCACGAATAGAAAAATCCAGTCTACTTATCGGCTTTTAGAGCCAATATTAAATCACTTAATTATAACAGTTTTTCTTTAAATCATTTATTTAAACTCTTTAAAATAAGTTATAAAACCTCCAAATTATCTTTGAAATACTTGGTTATTTATTTGAAAACATTTATAAAAGGTTCGAGAAAGAATACGTTTAAAGCCATATTTCAAAAGTTATTAACAAGTGTTGCTTATAGTGCTGTGCATAGTGTTTTTAAGGCTTATTTGATCAAAACAACTTTTCTATCATTTAGAAATTCATTTTTAGAACTCAAATATCTTTTAAAACATTTTAACATATTTATAGAATTTATTCCATATTGTTAAAAAATTAAAGATATCCAATTTAAAGAATTTATCGCTTTGGTTTCCGAACTGCTAAAGCGCGACTATTTTGAAAACTTGATTTACTCATATTTCAAAATCTACTAAACAGAATCTCGATCATTTTCTTTTGTTTGAAAATTATGATTATAAGAGTTCAGAATAATCCAAAGAATTCTAACTTCGATTCCATCGTATAAATGGATTTAAACTTTTACGGCGCGAAATCGCGAACTACTGTTACGCAACGCGCCTATTTTAACTCAATTTTCATATCCTTTCCAAACTTTGTCGAAACACTTTTAGATGTTTATAAAACATTTCTAAATCATTTTAAACCATTTTAAAGAAGTTAAAAATCTCATATATACCATTTCATTTATTAAAGGAAATTGATTTCCTATGTGATACTCGACGTGTATTAAACATGAATTGTTCACACGTCCAAAAAAACATATTATCGTATCCAAACATGGTTTACAATCATCACAACCAAGCATAGTCAAATATATATATATATATATATATATATATATATATCATCAAAAATCAAAAATATCATAATATAAATAGAGTTTCCCGCCTTCATCGGTTTCTAACTTTACGAAAATTCATTATAGCTTTGTACGATCGAATCAAAGCCTATGGAATCGAACCTTAGACAGTCATGGCCTAAGCTTGCAAGTGGAGGTGGGCTCGCCAATGGTGATAGGAGGTGTGGTCGTGGGTTTAGAGTGGAGGAAGGAGTGGTTTGAGCTTGTTTTGAAGTCGATTTAACAATACACACGCAAACACACGCGTGCGCACTATTTTAATTTAATTTCATTTTCCACTATTTTTCTTCGTAAATTTCCTAGGTAGAGAAGTCGTTAAAATAGCTAGAGAAAGAGGAAGAAGAATATGAAGAATGATGTTAAAATTATGAAAGAATGGATGAGTATTTATAGGAAAATTTTAGAAATAAATATTCAAATGTGCATGGACCCAAATGCCCTTGCCCACACCTTCCCCATCACTTTAAGGCGCACAGTTAGCTTCCCCTCTTGTGCCTCCATGTGTGTGAGTTGATGTGTGTAAGCGTGAAGTGAAGCTTGCTTTTTATTTTGACTTTTGTATGCTAAAAAGTGAAGTATAAGAGAAATATCATGATGTTTGTTTCATTCGTAAACATGTATGTATGTTTATTTGTATGTGTATGTGCATGTATGACATGCATATGTATGTTATATGTGTGCTTATTTATCTTATAAGGTTGCAAGGACTTAAAACAACTTCTGCTCGTTAAATCGTTACCAATTCCGATTCCTATCTCCGGTCATATTTTTACTTCTTAGATAACATACATATATTTGTAAACAAAATTTGAAAACTAGTTTCTCATCATTATTAATTAATTAAAATATTCTCATTTGAATTATAAAATCATATAAATTAATATTAAACAATTATTTACAGAAAGTGCTATTATATCGATAAAGCGATATCAATTTTTCTTATAATTTCAAGTCAATTATATATCTTTACAAAGCCAATATAAATGATTTATGATCACTTCATAATTAATTAAAATGAATTATTATCATTTAAAAACAATTATTTGAATAATTATAATAATTATTAAATCATTAAATTTCAAGTTAAATTCATAAATCAATTATTAAATATGATGTCATTATTGATGATGTCATAAATACATTTTATTTCCCAAAAATAAAATAAATAATTTTACCAAGAAAATAGGCACATGGAAGAAGTTGCAAAAAAATTTATTCTCAAGGACAACAAGTTTACTTTTTAGTCTGAAGGACACTTTTTAGTGACTATCATTTTATGTTTACACTAAAAAGTGTCCTACAGCCTAAAAAACAAACTTCTTGTCCCTGTAACTAAATTTTTCTCCAACTTTTTCCTTAAGCCTAAAAAACCCTAATTTTATTTCATATTCTTGTTTAAATGGATAAATAAGTGTATTTATCCAGCTCCATGTGCGACTTCTGATAATTATAGAGCTGTTTATTTATAAAATAATTTTCGACCATTTGACCAATATTCCTTCAAAGTTTATATTTTCATAAATACCTATTTCAAAATAAGATTACCAACATTATTGTTCAAAACATCATAATCTATGTTTTAAAAAGCTTATATTTGAATATTTAAAAATAAATATAATTTACCAAATTGATAAATTTGCGGGTCGTTACGTACTTCCCCCTTAAAAGAATTTCGTCCTCGAATTACAATGCAAAACCCAAAGGTGTTTGCCTAAAATATCTATTTTTAAACTTACACACAAACGATGTATATAGATAATCCCGTACGCAATATCTGATTTGATCTACTATTCGAATCCACAACTTTACTTCCGAACTAGTATTGATCCCCCGATCCTTTAGTGCGGACTCCGATCAGGCTTTCCGATCAGAATTTTAATTTCCCTTGCATAGCTCTCAACTATGATAGAAAACTCAAGTATCCAACCACAAACCCTCATCAATGTTCATCGTCGAGAATCGAGTGATAAATCCTTTTTCGAACTGGTGTAAACACCTCAAAGTTCCACACTCGAATCTTAGATCAGAATCGTGCGATGAAATGATCTACTTACATACTTATTAATATTCAAAAATCTTTATGAAAACATTCTATAAAACTTTGATCTTTTATTTTTACACTTTGATAATCATTTCAAAATATTTTCCCTAAAATATTTCTATCTCCTTTTCAAACACTTGGAATAATACTATTATAATTTTATTTCAAACTTCATTTCAAATTTCTTTGTTAATAAATCCCATTTAAATTTCCAAAATTTATTTCATAACCTTTTATCTTACAAACAAAATTCTCCTTTTAAGCTTTGTTTCCTTTGTCAAGAATTCTTATAAATTTTCTTAAGTGACTTGTATAATTGCAAATGAATGAAATCAAAATGAAAGATCAAAGTTATATTATACAACTTTGTTTCTTACATCCATAATTTCTACCACACTTGGGTACATAATAGAAGTTCATAATACAAATACTTGACTAACAACAACACCACCTTATCACAAGTCGTGCTTATAAGCTACTACTTCATACTTAATACTGGATAGATATAACTAGTCTTCAATCACACTCTCAATCATCATTCCGACTCGGTTGCCGATGGTGCACTCTAATATCCAAACTCCAATGAAACTTCCCCAACGTCCTCATCCTCACTTTCTTGTTCGTCGTCAGCTTCATTTTCGTCTTCATTTTGCTGTATCTCATCCACCACATATGGTAGCCAAGGCTGATTCCATGGAACATGTCCAAGTCCACTGGTACTTCCAGCAACATTTCCCCTTCCTATAATTCCTCCAATCCTTGCATTCCCATCTCCCTAGGATTCTTGAATTCCTCCGCAGCTTCTTCCTCGGCCTCTTCATCATCTTTCATATTATCCTAATGAATGTATGAACTTGATGACTCCTCATGCCAAATAACATGATCCCCATTCATCTCCCATATGATATTGCTACTCCCACTACTATGGTTAGATTCGTTTGATATTATATCATTCGGGTTCTCCTCTGGTTCAGGCTCTTCCTCCATTGGTTCTTCTTTAGGTTTGAATTCTGAACTGAGGGGTCGGTGGTCCCCTTTCCTTCTGAGGCTGGAGTGGCCTCTGTGTCAATAGATATTATGACCAGATCTGAAGTTAGGGGAGGTAAAAGCATTTCCACTAACGGGTAACCACCTCTATCTCTATGAGTATACGAATCATATTCCTTTTCTTATGTGTTCTTCCTCATCACTTAAAAGAATGATTAGATTATCTTTCTTACTCTAATTTGCTCTTGAGGTTTCCCCTTTTGAATACTTTCCTCCGTATGGATCCTACAAATATAAACACGAATATTTAGAAGTAGACACTAAGTATTTATCCTAACTTAACAAGTATACTGCTTTTCAACCCAAGGTTCGATCAATACTTAGGAAGCAAATCGAGATCTTTATGAAAAAGTTTTATCCCTTTCCAAAAATCCTTTTAAAATGTTTTCCAAGCATTATTATCATCGACTTTCAAAATCCTCATACCTTTTAGGTAAAAGTTCTCATTATCCAAATCTTAGGTTTTCCTCTCTATTATTAATCCTCTCAATACCATTATTAAACATCTTATAGTCAAACTTGCAATTCTAATCACAAGATGTTTATTCTTGAATTAACTAACTTGTTATCCAATTTATGACTTTAATATCATAACCAACTATATTTTCCAAAATCTGTTCTTTATATTTAAAATATGTCATTGGATAAAATTATTTCATTTATCATATTTTCAAAACAAATCATTTTTATATACCATTAACAAATATGCGCTCTTATATGATAGGCTCAAACTCATTCTAGGGTATTACAAACCCTATCTCTAAGGAGTTACTCATCCTAGGGTATTACTAACTCTATCTCTGATGAGACTTTACCCATACCAGACTCGGGTGTTCGCTCAACCTAAGCTCTGAAACCTAATTTGACGATCCGTCCTTTCGACTCAGAAATCGGCACTAATACATCCTCGGTATTCATGTGCGTAAAACCAAGTGCTGGAAGGACGGATAGTAAAGGATTAAAAAAATAAAGACAGAACAGAATCTTACATGAACAAAATAACATATATTATTTATATATTTATTTATTTATTTATTTACAAGGATAATTTTAAATACATTTATTAGAGTCTATCTTATAAATCAGCCTGGACAGTTATAAATCTCTATCTTTATAAATGCTGAATACAATCAGTAAACTAATGCAACGGAAATTGAAATGAAGAACTATCTAAAGGAACAACTTCAGCTTCAGACTTCAAGCTCCATCACAATGCTCCAAGTTAAATCTAACTACTTGACTGCTCGATAAAATAGGGCACCCAGAATTCAAGGGAAAAGAAATTAACCTCCAAGTTAGTCACGTGACTCGTGTGTGAAACTCAAAATATGGATATTTGAAAACAAAGGGTATATCATATGACCACGCCGCACATAAATATAAAATGAGTTTTTACCTTATGATAACCAAAATCTTTACTGCGCAAAATCTGGTAATTATTTTTAATGACATTCTTTTTAAACAACTTTCAAGTAAATATACATAATCTTAACCGAAATTGTTACATTATTAAATTCCAACATACTAGGCTCTACAATCAAGTCTGAATGCACTTATTGGAGAAAAGATTCCATACAATAGCAAGGTAAGGAACTACCTTCCGTACAGTTCATCTCTAAAGGGATGTACCAAGGATCGACATCTTTGAAACCTTTGCACCTGGCAAGA
The DNA here is from genome assembly GCA_030737815.1 of Allium fistulosum. NCBI lineage: Eukaryota > Viridiplantae > Streptophyta > Magnoliopsida > Asparagales > Amaryllidaceae > Allium > Allium fistulosum. The sequence goes on from CM060903.1 coordinate 859,567,543, forward strand.
CCAGCCTACCTACAAACCTATCTTGTGGTGGATAGAACCGAATATGACACCACCTCAGTCATTCCCAACCTATCTGAGAGCTCTCATAGCATATACAACATACCTGATATATAGAGGGTAATCTAGAAATGTGATGACAATACCCTAAAGGTTGCGAACCACATGGACTTACGGCATGCCCTGTTTAAGCCATTTCCGAGTGATGAGACCCGAGGTAACGATTACCTTTCACATAACACATTCCACTTTGAATGCCACATTGCCAATTCCATCACACTATTGATTTCCATAAATGTACACCCTCAGAGCTCGTACGTCTCAAAGAAGGCTGTTATTGTAAGAGAGTTACTTTCTACACCACCAAACATATCAACGTTTTTAAAAATCGATGTAAGAGTATTTTAGAAATGCAATGTCAAACGTTCATCCATACAAGTTATCCAGAAACAAGACAAACCGAAGGAACTATCTTACTACATCAAAAAATTCTAAATATCTTCTAGAGATATATATCATTAAAGCATCTCTTTCCGGTATATACGGAATCATTAAACCTCTCTTTAACTTTAGAAATACCAAATCAAAATCATCTCTCATAAATCACATTACAAAGCCTTAATGAGTAAAAAGGGTCGATAGAAATTATACTAATTCTATTCAATATCAATTTTCGTATTCAATCTTTATTATCTGTCGAATAATGGTGAAATCAACTTTTAAATTCACATGGATCGAATAGATTCCCTCCTTGGAATTTAGTACCAAGTGTAAGAAGATTATTTCTGCAAAATCCAAGTTGTATTAAATTTGTAAAAATTAAATCATTTATACTTGCTTAGTTTCCGACAGTTCAACCTTATATATCCCTCGTCCAAGAAAGAGGCAAGGTGATCCAGGGCATTGGTTTCTCTTGAACATCTCCTTGGTTTAAGCACCTCACTGTGAGAAATTCAGATTATGGATCTTAAGGCTGGAATAACACTAGAGGGGGGTGAATAGTGTTTTATGGATTTTTTAAATCTTTTTGAATTTTATTCAATTTAAACACCAATAATGCAATTCACAAATACAGATATAATCACAGAATCAGACACAGATGCAAATACTAAATAAAAGCAGTAAAGAAAAGAACACACCAGGATTTTATACTGGTTCGGAGTTACCCTACATCCAGTCCCGTACAATCGTACGGATTTCTTATCAAAATAATCTCCCAGATTACACCCTTGGTTTCAAGGCTACGAGGTACACCCTCCTGTATTCGAGTCCAGGGCAAACTCTCTTGATTTAACAAGGCTACAAGATCACCTAATTGATTTTCGGGGCTACAATCACACCCAATTGATTTCAAGGCTCAACCGCACCTTTAGCACTGAGATCTTATGGAGAGAGTGGCAGAGAATCAAACAAGAGATAATCAAGTTTGATTCACTTGGTATTTTGGCAGAGTATAGTTTAGGATTCTTTAGAATAAATGTGGAAGATGAAGAGGGGAGAAAATAAATGAAATCTGATAAAAATTCGTTTAGAACTCACTGGTATTTATAGTAGAGCAACAACCATATCTATTCGTAAAAGGATACGATGAATAGACACTTCTTTTGAAAATTGAAATTTGAAAATAACGGACACCATGTCGACATGGGGGTTGAGGGATGTCAACATGCTCAAGGCATAATTAATGTTTTGATTTTCTTATTAAAATTGGTTTCTATAATTTGTCAAAACAATTTCTAAACTTTGTAAATATATTTAAACATATAAAAGAGTTTAGAAAATAATTTTTAATATATATAATCTTAATCTATAAAGTGATTTAAAATCCGAGTATATAAATATTTTAAAACTAAATATTTAAAACAAGAGATGGTTTAAAAACAAGGACAATTTTGAAATCAAAATATTAAAAATGATAAATATAGTTTTGAGGCTAAAATATTTCAAACAAGAGAGATGTCTTCAAAAAGAAAGTTTTGAAAACATTTTTAAAAAACAAGAGATATATTTTTGAAAAACATTTTTATAAAATTAGTGGATATCAAAATAGGACCACTATATGTTCCACTAGATTTTGCCGTGGGTTCCATCCATTTAACAGGCTCGAAGTGGATTCCATTCTACGAATAAATTTCGAATAAAGATGTAAGTGCTTTCAAGAAGTTTTAACATAATTCTAGACTAACTACATTATCTTGTACTGTTTGAAATCTTGAACTCTTGATAACTTGATTTCTTGATATTAATGAGTCTTCAATCTTGATATCTTCGATCTTTAAATTCATCGGTCTTGTATCTCTATACTGTACAGTTTTCATTCTTAGTACCTGCATGTTTATATTCTACATATACATATATATACACCATAACGTTAGTATTTATATTTCTGTATTGAACGCAATTGACTTCTTTTCGAATGCCTTGCTATCTTTTCTTCCTCGCATTTGTACTTCGAACGATGTTAGATTTCCAATCAATTCTTCAATCTTTAAAGTAATGATATCATTTGCTTCTTCGATTGCAAGAGTTTTCTGATCCCATTCCGGAGTAAGAAAATTTAGAAATTTTCTGACTTGATCTTCTTCGAAAAAGAATTTTCCCAATGATATTAGAGAATGCACAATCTCCTGAAATATACTATACATATCCGAAATGGACTCATTAGAATTCATTTTGAATAATTGAAACTGATTTGTGAGTATGGATATTTTGGTCTGTTTGACTTTGCTTGTTCCTTTATGAGTAACTTGCAAAGTTTTCCAGATATCATATGCAGACTTACAAACAGATACTCTATTGAATTCATTCCTATCAAGTGAATAAAATAAAATTTTCATGGCTTTGGAATTATTTTGTGCAATAGTCTTTTGCTCAGCATTCCACTGTGCAAAACTAGTTGTGGGTTCAGAATATTCAATTTTTGTGATATTCCAAGTGTCTAATCCTATTGACTGTAAATATATTTTCATTCTACATGCCCAATATGCATAGTTACTACCATTAAAAAGTGGTGGTCTGGCAGTAGACTGACCCTCTACAAATGAACTAGTGATAGTGTTAACAGAACTAGTGTTGGTAGCTATTTTTAAAACTTTTCAAAATTCAGATTATGAAAACTTTGAAAACCAACGCTCTGATACCAAATGTGAGAAATGCGAATTACGGATCTTAAGGTTGGAATAACACTAGAGGGGGTGAATAGTGTTTTATGGATTTTTTAAATCTTTTTGAACTTTATTCAATTTAAACACCAACAAATGCAATTCACAAACATAGATATAATCACAGAATTAGACACAGATGCATATACTAAATAAAAGCAGTAAAGGAAAGAACACATCGGGATTTTATACTGTTTCGGAGTTACCCTACATCCAGTCCCGTACGAATCGTACGAATTTCTTATCAAAATAATCTCTCAGATTACACTCTCGGTTTCAAGTCTACGAGGTACACCCTCCTGCATTCGAGTACAGGGCAAACTCTCTTGATTTAACCAGGCTACAAGATCACATAATTGATTTCTGGGGCTACAATCACACCCAATTAATTTCAAGGCTCAACCGCACCTTTTACTCAACAGTTTGATTTACAAAAGATTCTATAACTCTGAATAGCACTGAGATCTTATGGAGAGAGTGGCAGAAAATCAAACAAGAGATAATCAAGTTTGATTCACTTGGTATTTTGGCAGAGTATAGTTTAGGATTCTTTAGAATAAATGTGGAAGATGAAGAGGGGAGAAAATAAATGAAATCTGATAAAAATTCGTTTAGAACTCACTGGTATTTATAGTAGAGCAACAACCATATCTATTCGTAAAAGGATACGATGAATAGACACTTCTTTTGAAAATTGAAATTCTAAAATAACGGACACCATGTCGACATGGGGGTTGAGGGATGTCGACATGCTCAAGGCATAATTAATGTTTTGATTTTCTTATTAAAATTGGTTTCTATAATTTGTCAAAACAATTTCTAAACTTTGTAAATATATTTAAACATATAAAAGAGTTTAGAAAATAATTTTTAATATATATAATCTTAATCTATAAAGTGATTTAAAATCCGAGTATATAAATATTTTAAAGCTAAATATTTAAAACTTTAGATGGTTTAAAAACAAGGACAATTTTGAAATCAAAATATTAAAAATGATAAAAAATAGTTTTGAGGCTAAAATATTTCAAACAAGAGAGATTTCTTTTCAAAAAGAAAGTTTTGAAAACATTTTTAAAAAACAAAAGATATATTTTTGAAAAACATTTTTATAAAATTAGTGGATATGAAAATAGTACCAGTATATGTTCCACTAGATATTGTCGTGGGTTTCATCCCACTAGGGTTCCATCCTTTTAACAGGCTCGAAGTGGATTCCATTCCACGAATAAATTTCGAATAAAGATGTAAGTGCTTTCAAGAAGTTTTAACATAATTCTAGACTAACTACATTATCTTGTACTGTTTGAAATCTTGAACTCTTGATAACTTTATTTCTTGATACTCATGAGTCTTCAATCTTGATATCTTCGATCTTTAAATTCATCAGTTTTGTATCTCTGTACTGTACAGTCTTTATTCTTAGTACCTGCATGTTTATATTCTGTATATACATATATATCTAGACCATAACGTTAGTATTTATATTTTATAACAAGTCCTAAGGTTGTTGTCATCAAAACCATCACCTCAATGACTAACACACATGCGGATCTCGTAAATAGAAAAATCTTGTCTACTCATCGGCTTTTAGAGCCAAGATTAAATCATTTAATTATAACAGCCTTTCTTTAAATCATTTATTTAAACTATTTAAAATAAATTATAAAACCCCACATTATCTTTAAAATAATTAATTACTTATTTGAAAGCATCCATAAAAGATCTGGAAAAGAATACTTAAGTTTAAAGCCATATTTCAAAAGTTATTAAAAAGTGCTACGAATAGTGCTTTTAAGGCTTATTTGATCAAAACAACTTTTCTATCATTTAGAAATCCATTTTTATAACTCAAATCTCTTTTAAAATATTTTAACTTATTTATAAAATTTGTTCCATATTTTTAAAGAATTAAAGATATCAATTTTAAAGAATTATCGCTTTTATTTCTGAACTGCCAAAGTGCGACTATTTTGAAAACTTAATTTGCTCATATTTCAAAATCTACTAAACGAAATCTCGATCGTTTTCTTTTGTTTGAAAACTATAATTATAAGAGTTAGGAAATTTTTTATTTCAATGAATTCCGACTCTGATTCCATCGTATAAATGGATTTAAACTTTTACGGCACGAAATCGCGAACTACCGTTACGCGACGCGTCTATTTTAACTCAATTTACATATCCTTTCCAAACTTTGCCGAAACACTTTTAGATGTTTATAAAACATTTCTACATCATTTTAAACCATTTTAAATAGGTTTAAAAATCTCGTATACGTCATTTCATTTATAAAGGAAAGTAATTTCCTTTGTGATATTCGACGTGTATTAAATGTGAATTGTTTACATATCCAAACAAACATATTATCATATCCAAACATGGTTCACAATCATCACAACCAAGCATAGCCAAACATATATATCATCAAAAATATCATAATATAAATAGAGTTTGTCATTTTCATTGGTTTCTAACTTTACAAAAATTCGATATACCTTCGCTACGATCGAATCAAATTCTACGGAATCGAGCCTTGGACCTTTGGATAGCCACGGCCTAAGCTTACAAGTGGAGGTGGGCTCGGCCAATGGTGGTAGGAGGTGTGGCCGTGGGTTTAGAATGGAGGAAGAAGTGGTTTGAGCTTGTTTTGAAGTGGATTTGACAATATATATACACACACTATTTTAATTTAATTTCTTTTTCTACTATTTTTCTTCATAAATTTCCTAAGTAGAGAAGCCATTAAAATAGCTTGAGAAAGAGGAAGAAGAAGATGAAGAATGGTTTTAAATTATGAAAGAATGAGTGGATATTTAGGAAAATTTTGGAAATGAATATCTGAATGTGCATGGACCAAAATGCCCTTGCCCACACCCTCCCCATCACCTCAAAGCGCACGACTAGCCTACCACCTTGTGCCTCCATGTGTGTGATTTGATGTGTGTAAGAGTGAAGTGAAGTTTGCTTTTTTATTTTGACTTTTGTATGCTTAAAGGTGAAGTATAAGGGAAATATCATGATATTTGTTTCATTTGTATACACATGTATGTATGTTTATTCGTATGTGTATGTGCATGTATGACATGCTTATATATGTTATATGTGTGCTTATTTATCTTATAAGGTTGCAACGACTTAAAACAACTTCTCTTTAAATCGTTGCCAATTCCGATTCCGATCTCCGATCATATTTTTACTTCTTAGATAACATACATATATTTGTAAACAAAATTTGTAAACTAGTTTCCCGTCATTATTAATTAATTAAAACGTTCTCATTTGAATTATAAAACCATATAAATTAATATTAAACAATTGTTTACAGAAAGTGCTATTATATCGATAAAGCGGTATTAATTTTCCTTATAATTTCAAGTCAAATGTATATATCTTTACAAAGTCAATATAAATGATTTATTATCACTTCATAATTAACTAAAATGAATTGTTATCATTCAAAAACAATTATTTGAATAATTATAATAATTATTAAATCACTAAATCTCAAGTTAAATTCATAAATCAATTATTAAATATGCTGCCATTATTGATGATGTCATAAATACATTTTATTTCCCAAAAATAAAATAAATAATTTCATTTCATATTCTTGTTTAAATGGATAAATAAGTGTATGTATCCAGCTGGACACATGACTTCTAATATAATTATAGAGATGTTTATTGATAAAACGATTTTCGACTATTTTATCGATATATCTTCAAAGTTTATATTTTTGTCAGTACTTATTTCAAAATAAGATTACCATTATTATTGTTCAAAACATCATAATTTTTGTTTTAAAAAGCTTATATTTGAATATTTAAAAATAAATATAATTTATCAAATTGATTAATTTACGGGTCGTTACATTTACATATTCCTCAAACCAATCTTAGGCCCCACAATTTGGACATTTACATCGTGGATGACCAAGTTCCTTGGAATCAACATCTTCCCAGGTAAAAACTAATGTTAAAACATGTATGAATTGTCTACCCAAAAAAAAGGAGCGATAAAATTCACTTTGATGTAAATTCCTGTTGGGACGTAAACTGTGCTATTAGACTGAAAATTTGCTAACGTCTGTCGAAACGAATTAAAGCATAGTCAAATGGCGGGAACACTACAAGAGAAGGGTTGTTTCCAACGGCGGATGGCCGTTGGAGGCCGTTGGAAAGCCGTTGCTCGCCGTTGGAAATGCCGTTGGTATACATTTCAACGGCGAGCAACTGCCGCCAACGGCACCAACGGGGTTATACCAACGGCCTCCAACGGCAAGTTTGCCAACGTGACAAATCCTGTTGACCAAATTGCCGTTGGAATGCGTTGGAATTTGCCGTTGGTAGCCGTTGGAAGCCGTTGGAAGTTGGTGACCATTTGGCCGTTGGTAGCCGTTGCTTGCCGTTGGAAATCCGAGTATATTCTTTTGCCTCCAACCAGCAGTACTTGTTTACAGCCACACACAACCACAATTATATCAAAACAGCTCCATTTCGAGCATATATATATACCAACTATACCAAAACATTTCCAAACATATAGATATAACCAAATCATGCATATTTTTCAACATCAACCAATATCCAAACATAACCAACATCAAAAAATCCACACCAACATTCACAACCAAACCATCAGAATGTATCAACTCCAAATATACACAGAAACCATCAGAATGTATCAAATTCTCACCAACTCCAAAATATACATGACAATAACAGAACATACCTAAATCACTCCGCACCAGAACCACCAGATGAAGGAGGCTGTCCATACTATGCGATGAACTCCGCCATACGCCGGTTCATCTCCTCCGTCCTTGCTTCATGCTGCAAATTGCGTTCCCGCATCTCGGCAAGCTCGGCTCGTAGCTGCGCAATCTCTTCCTTATCTTTGAGCCTTTTGATATTCTCTTTGTGCTGTCTGAGCCTGTAAATAAATTTAAATTATCAACTACACTAAAAAAATTAGTATTAAAATAATTGCAAATTAACTAATCTATATATATTCGCTAACAAATTGATAAAACAAACTACGGATATGGAAGCGTCTGCCGCGGGTATAAGGTTAGTTCAACATATGAATGGAATACACTAGTATAAGGATATTTACTAACTTAAAATTTAACTTAAAATTACCGATTGGCTTCCATATCCGTAGCGTCTGCCGCGGGTCACTGGATCCATGATAGACTCAAAAATGGCGTCCTCCTCATCGGGGGTCAAGTGAGCTCGTCCCGTATCCTCAAGTAAAGCTGTCCGCGTTTCCTGGAACTTTTGCTGTCATGCAAAATATAATTGAATTTAGTTAACGTTATTTCAATTAACTTGTAGGTTTTAGTTACTTATGTTATACTTACATAGGCATCACGCGCTTTGTCATCGTGGTCCCAAGAGTAAGAAACTGCGCCGAAATCATCAACCTGAGTCAAGGCATGTGTATGGGTAAACACATCCCAATAACTAACAGCCCCCCCCGTTGTCTCTCCTGAAATATACACATATAAATATACATTATTTATATTTTAACAAATTAAAACTTAAAATAATTAACTAATTATCTTATTTAATAATTATACCAAATCTTCCCGGTGATGCTGGAAAGACTTGGAACCACCGCGATGTGTAACGGGGTTCCTGCTCCTGTTTGCAGAATTCCTCTCGGACTGCCTTTGCAAATTTAAATTGAAAACAAAAATTGTTTTGACAGTTTTAATTATTTATATATTATTTGCCTCAAACAATTTAAATTAAATATATGATAGATTTACCACAAAATCCTCGTTGCTCCACCATGTGGAGAACTCATCAAAGACAGCTTCACTCATCCAATGAGGCCTCTTTCCTGATGTTTTGATGTTGTTTATTGTTTCGCGATAGTTTTTAGCAATTTTGCTGCTCCAATGGCGCCGGACAACAGAAACATCAGCATCGGCCAAGTCCACTTCCCCCTGCACGTTTGAAAAAATATGAGTTATACAGTTGCTACAAATAGTGCAAACATGAATTGACATAATGTACATGACCACATAATGCAATAATTTGATATACCACACATACCAAAAAGTCCTGCCAGATAGCCTCCCTCGCCCCCTCTGGTATCGCAGTCCACCTCGGCCAACACGAGGTCATACGAGCCATATACGCCCGTCGAGAGATCGTGAGCACTATGTTGGAAGGCTCCAACGAAAACCCACCGCTGTGTAAAACAGGAAAAAAACATTTAATATTCCGTTACTACTATATATATTTGATAAAAGATTGTATGGACTAAAATTTAATTTTGAAACTTTTATACTTACCTGCCATCGGCTTTGGGTTTCAGCCATACCGTAGGCCGAACACCCGGCTGTGAAGGACCAGCATCATCACCTCTCTGTGAGCTGGAAGATCTGGAGTGTGAACGTCTACGTCCCGACATACCTATATGAAATCATAGTATAAAGAAAAGCAAGAGTAACATTGATTAATTTAGTATGCAAATGGCGTAACATACATTATGGCGTAGCATAAAAGAGACTATGTGATACATATCATATAAAATTACTTTGGAAACAGAAAAATGAAAAAAAATACCTTCTCAAAATATTGATTAGTGATCAATCCTCATCGCTTTCGGATTCAGACTCTTCTTCGCACTCTATATTTTGTTCCTCTATACTCTCAAATGCTTCAATTAATGCATTTGATTCATCGTTTAGAGGTCCAAAATCTATTTGATCGTCGGTTACTATTATTCCTCTATTTTCCTCGATATCTGCTTGGTAAGCTTGTTGTTCGGGAATATTCCGTCCATCAAATGTAAACCTTGGTTTGGTTTTAAAAACAACCGACCAATCTATTTTATCTCTTCTTAAAGATGGGTAAGGAGCATAATAAACTTGAAGAGCTTGTTTGGCAAGTACAAAAGGATCGTACTTATAATACCTCGAAGTATGTTTTATTTCTATAAGATTATATTTTGGATCCACGTTTATTCCAGAACCTGGAACGTTGCTGAACCAGTTGCATTTAAACAAAAAAACTTCTTCTGCGGGTCGGGTGAAATATGTCAACTGCAAAATCTGGGTCAGCACGCCATAAAAGTCATTTATGTGATCATTTGGATCATCACTACCTTTAACAAATACACCAGTATTGTTAGTTGATTTTTCGGCTCCGTAATCTTTGGTATTAAATTTATATCCGTTGACAAAGAATATTGGATATGTCTTGACTATCCTTTTTGGTCCCATAGCTAAATGTTTCAATCCTTCATCTACAATACAATTTGTTGTATCAAAAACGTAGTTAGAAAGCCAAGCAGCAAATTCTTTACCGATATCGTCGTTTGGATGTTGTGATTCGTAAATACTGCAATTATAGAACAAATGTTGCATTATGATTAAAATACATGTGTGCATATTTGTGTATACATATGTGTAGACGTATGTGTATATATATTACCTAATAAATGGTGCAACTTCGGCACAGTTGAGAAGAATGTACGTGTGTGCTACTTGATAATCTCTATCATCCAACCATACTTCCACACATTTACCAGCAGGCCGACCGGTTTTTTTAAAAATAGATAAAGTCGCTTGATAATCATCTTCATCAATGCCTTCATCATTACGCGTAGCACTTTCAAATGATATGTTCACATGGTCAATGAAATAGTGAGAGAAAAAAAACGAAGCTTCTTCTTCGATGTACGATTTGCAAATCGAACCTTCAACTCGAGCTTTCTGTCTCACTTTTTTCTTTAGATGATTTAAATACCTAGCAAAAATTATTTACAATTAATTTTTTATACATTTAATTAAACCAATATGTAATAAACTAAATATTAATATACCTTTCAAATGGATACATCCATCCATATTGCACAGACCCTCGAAAACGTGCTTCAAATGGAAGATGAATAGGTAAATGCTCCATAACGTTGAAAAAACCTGGAGGAAATATTTTTTCCAGTTTGAAAAGCAATATCGGGATTTCTTCCTCAAGTTTACGTAGACGATCAACTTTTAATGTAGTTGAACAAATCTCTTTATAAAACAGACTAAGTTCTGTTACAATAGTCCAAACTTTTACGGGCAACAGTTCTTTAAAAGTTACGGGTAACAAATTTTCCATCATAACATGACAATCATGACTTTTCATCCCGCTAAGTTTATCGTTCTTATAGTCAACACATCTATGAAGATTAGAAGATATGTCATCTGGGAATCTTAATCGATCCTTCCATCCATTTTAAAAGTAATTTAACTTGATTATTGTCTAGCTCATAGCAAGCTTTTGGCTTTTTTGTGTCATTTGGTTTTATATGAAGCTCAGGACGATTACATATTACTTCGATATCACGTCTTGATTTCAAATCATCTTTTGTCTTCCCTTTAACATTCAAAATTGTATTAAACAGATTATCAAACACGTTTTTCTCATTATGCATCACGTCAATATTATGACGAATCAAGAGATTTTTCCAATAAGGCAATTTCCAAAATATGCTCTGTTTGCACTAGTTATGAATCGATGATTTACCTTGAATTTCAATTTGTTCTCCGGTTTCATGTATCTTTGGATAATCCTTTACAAGTTCATAAATTTCTTCGCTTGACCAAACCGTAGGTGGTCTCAAAGTTTCATGTCTATTAGCTGTAAAGTTTTTTTTATCTCTTCGAAAAGGATGATTAATATGAAGAAAACATCGATGACAGTCAAACCACGAAACTTTCTTTCCATGAGGTAAATAAATTGCTCGTGTTTCACTACAATAAAAAGGGAAACTTAAGACCCTTTGTAGAGACCTAAATTATTTTTGTCTTTAATTAAGGTCAAATTAGAAACAAAATAATTGTGTGTCAACTAATTTTTAGATAGACCAAATCATAGTCTTTAGTGGGTCACAATCAACAAAGCCCATGTAAAAGTATCCACCATCAGATATTAAGATCCATTAGTCCCTCCACATCATCAGTTACGATGCCCCAAAAAACACAAACCCTAGATCCTCTTCCATCTATCAAAATAAAAACTGAAAACAAAGGCGAAAGAAAAAAGTGCAATTGATGCTTTAAGCAGTTGAGTTATACAGAAGGAGTTTAGTTGAAGAAAATATCTGTAAGTTTTCCTCAATCTACTTGTAAGTCTATAAGAATTTTTAGACATAATTAGTTCTTCTAGCTATATTGCACTGATTATTCTGATTTGAGCATGTATATTCGATTATAAATTGGTGGTTATGTTAATAATTTTTTTCTCTTATGTTGATGATGATTTGATTTTTCAGTGTTTCATAATAATTGACATTTTGTTTTAGTTATACTGGAAAACAATTACAACAGTGTGTTGCAAAGTATAATATGAATCTGTGATAAAAAATATTTATGCTTACCTTTTATTTTATTTTAAAAATCATTTGGACCACATATGTATTATCAACTAAAGTCTGTACACATCTCTCGCTTGTATCAACAATTCGAATCATAATTTTGTTTATAGGTATATGGCTACTGTCAGCTAAAACATTTTCTCATAGAAGCTAGTTATTCAATTTCCATTAGAAAATTATAAAATAAACTAATATAAGTGTTATTTTGATTTCTGAAAATAACTGTTCCAAACAGTATACCACCAGTTGAAATAAATTTTAAAATCATTTAAGTAGCATTCTTTGTATTAGGATTTGAGCTCAAGATGTAGGTAATCTAAATTAAATTTAGAATAGAAATTTGTAAAAGAAAAGTTTAAGAATGAAGGGCAGATAGAAAGTGGCGATTAGAAAAAGAAAAAAAATTGATTTAATTCAGTGATATACCCATAATAAAGAGTAAATCTACATCACATTCATGAAAGTCAGGGATATTAACCTACCTCTTATACTTTTATTTGAATTTATTCTTTAACAATGATTTGTAGTATAAGAAAAATTCAATATCTTTACGAAACAATATTAGTATATGTTTCATAGTGTTAGTGCAGTGCTATGTCTCTGTTTATCCAGTGATGTAAAATGTTTATTATTACTTTTGATAATGGCCCTGTTTGAAGAGTATACAGTTCATGTTCGTGAAATTTCTTACAGTGGATTTCAAGAGGTCACTAATTTCCATATCCTTCGAATAATTACCACTACTCGTCTTGATATAAAGTCTTAAACTTGAAGGTTAGTACTTGGACATGTCAATTTTACATTTGTAGATTTATGTTTTCAAAGTGGTAAAACTTTTTCAACCATCTGGGCATGTGATGGTATTTGAACATAACACATGTTTTGGATTGCTGGATGATCTATATCTATATGCACTTAAGCTAAACTTTTGTTGTATAAGATTGCAGGCTCTGAAATAAAGACAAGTTACATGGGAAGTTCTACTACAGTTGCAGGTGCAATGTTAGCTCTGCTAAACTTGGGTAATTTATCTTCTTGGTTTCAATTTAGTATTGCATGTCTTGATATATGATTCTATACTTGTATGGTAATCAAATTAGTTTCATCATCTTCTCCTTTTCAATACTGATTTTAAAAAAGTTACAGTTTATTTCAGCCTGTTTGTGCATATCACTTTTTTTTGTAGATGAAATATCATAACTCACTGCATTTTTTGGTACTAAAACATTTGACGATACAGTTTTATTATCTCTTTGTATAATAGCACTGGACCTTATTTATATTTCTCGCAACTCAAACATATGAAATGATTGTGCAAGTCATGGTTTTCTGAAACATTATTGACCATATGCATTTGACTAGGCTAAATATGACAAAATAGGTCATGATGAGTTAGTAACTTTTTTTAGCTTGAATTATTAATGTTGAAATAAATTATGACCTTAGCCAGTTATTTTTATGTATAGTTTGTATTGTATTGAAATCAAGCTTAGTAAATTGAAGCAAAGTAGCTATCGTGTGTGCTTCCTTCTAAATATGATATCGATATATCTTACGTTTGTAATGGAATATCCATTGTTTATCTGATCACTTCAGTAAATTTTGATTTTCTAAACATTTCAAATTTTTAGCTGTAAATTATTTAGCTATATCTTCTATAATTTCTCCTTTAAAACAGCGGGAAGAAGCATGATATAAGTTTATTGTCCCTTTTTCATATATCGTGGCGGGCCTTTCTTGAAGTTATTTTCCTAATTCTTAAAAGCTTGAAGATACCTATTCTCACATGCACAAAGAGGTTTGTATTCTTGGATATTATCACTAAAAATTATTAGCCATATGTATCATTTGGTCTACAATACTTTTAGAGTAGGCCAATACTTTAATTTTACCCCCAATAACATGTATCCTCTATGTTTCATTTCATTGTATTTAGGATTATCTTATTTAATCAAACCAACCCCCGTGGTATGTTTTATTCTTATAGAATAAAAAAAGCTCATAAGTAATATATATATATATATATATATATTGAACAAGTCTATTTTTAAATGTGTATTTTCGATATTTATCTCATCAACTACCTCCTCTATTCTCGTTTCAAATACTCAAACAAATTTTTCTCTGTTATTTTGACTTTAAATATTTATGGTTCAATTTGATTTTGAAAAAAAATTAGGAAATTCAAATATATAAAAAAATAAACATTTTTCCAAAAAAACTCCTTTTAAAACAGTCACTTAAGAAAAGTATAAATGGTGTTAGATGGTGGAACCCAATGCACGAAGCTCCTGTACGATAGCGGGCACTAAGAGGCCGATAATGTACAAAGTCTTTCCCTCGCATTGCGAAGAGATTGTTTTCGGATAAGAAAAGTATAAATAACTCTTAAAAATGTAAGATTTTCAAATACCTGTTTTTACATAAGCTAAAATTTTGTTATGGAAGTCGATCGGTTGCCGCTATTGCATGCTGGCACTAGTTATTTATGACTTAAAAATATACCATGGGACACAATGACGCATATTTGGGGAGTTAAGAGAGATTATGAAGAGTATAGAAAATAAGAGAGAAGGGTAACATTGAAGAATGATATATTTTACGTCATTGGATTTATGTTCTTATTTATACACATTTTTGGTAATGGTTTGAAATTCAAAATGACATAATTACAATTAATCTTCAAATTAATCGATGTTAATGAGAATTATTACGTGGTTGATTTATAATTAATTCTCTAATTAATTGGTACCGAAGAGAACTTAAACTTATTCGATTTACGATTAATTATATACTGATTATCATTGAAGATAATTACCATGTAATTGATTTTCTTATTAAATTGAATTTTAGTTAAAGAAAATTAACTCTAATTAGTTTTAATTCAAATCAAATGGAATCAATAACGATTAACTCATTTTATCATAACTCCTTATGATGAAGAAACTTGAGGTTATTTCGGTCTATTTGTCCACTGTTGGAAACGTGAGGGGGAGGGGGTGATATTGATCAGTGCATCTAGCTGATTAATATATGAGACATAATCGACTTTAAGATAACCCGTTGAACTTGTTTAGATTAAGTGATAATTAAGTGGAACATGTTTTACGTGGGAAGGGGACTTCGGATTTGAGCATATATTTGTGTGTCAACATTGTCATACTATAGAGCCGCATGTTAGGTAGACTAACTTGTGACTTAGCGAGTTAAGAACATATTTAACACATTACAAGCTCTATGGTAGCAACAATTCCATATTTATTTTCAGTAGAAGAGCGAGCCACACAAGTGCATTTGTCGTGTTATAATATTGTTTGTTATTGCTTGATCCCAGTGCTTTCTTTACTGAATTTCCAAAAAAGCTAATGAACTTTAAATTTTAAACTTTATGGTTTTATAAAAAATTTCACTAAAGTGCTATGGTTTTACATTGGTTTTCATGGTAGCTGAACTTTGCCAGCTACTTCTTGAGTAAAAATGTAAAGTTATCATTGTTGTTTTTGTTAGTTTGATTAGTTTTATGCTTGAAGTGTTGTAATTTATAAATCCCTTTGATAATGCTCTTTTTTGAACTAAAACCAATTTCGCTACATCTGCATAAAAAATAATGATATGGGACTCTTTACTTTTTTATTTTGACAAAAGAGGAGTTGGAGGATGAAAATATTTGTTATATAACATAATTTACAATGCTAGAGTGAACAATAGTATTGTTTGCAATGTAATATGAAGAATATTATAATACTTTAACAAATTATTTTTTTCATATAAACAATATTGTAGTTTCCAAAGTTACTTTCATAATTTTCCAAGCTAAGTTAAAAAGAAAGCACATGTGTTTAAAAATGGATAACAAAATGCAATTTTCCATTATAGTAAGAATTGATTCAATTAATCCATCAAACTCACCCTAGTTTTAGTTAAAAGTCATGGATCCATCTTGATTCATTTCATTTACAAAGAGGATTTTTCTTATTGTGATGCCATTAATGAAATATTAACCAATATGATTTAACTGTGTTGTATGTCTGTTATAATATTCGACATTTTTCTCTAGGAAACATACTTGTAAAAAAGGCTGAACTACAAGAAGACGAAAGTGTGAGTTTCACTTATGCAACTACTCAGACCTACAACTCAAGATAGACTTGATCTAAATCAACTTGGAAACCATCAAGCATCAACACATTGTAGAAACCATCTCTCTTAAAATGAAGATGACACATGAGCTATATGTGAGTTTCATCTATGTTAGCTTCTCAAATTTCAAGTATCTCAAGTATGTTATCTTGGAAAATACTTGCAGCACGACTTTCCTTTCCAAACTTCTAATCAAGATTTTGTTTTAGTAGGATTTGTATTCATAGCTTTAAGTTTAGGTTTAGTTTGATTTGCATTTGTATAACCAAAGATGCTCTTGGCTTTGACATATTTGTATTCACTGGATAATGTTTTCTTTTCAACAAATCCTAGTATGGTCTGTTTGTCCTGTTTCTTTTCAACAAATGATAGTATATGTTCTGTTTGTACTGAGTATTGAAAAGGTCATGTTCATTTTTTGAAATGATAGTATGTTCAGTTTGAGTTGTGTATTGAAAAGGTCATTTTCATTTTGTATGCGGTTTTCCTTTTCAATGTTTGTATGGAAAATAAATTCATATGGACTATGTACTGCAGTTTAGATATGAATTGTATAGTGAATTGATAGTATGGATTGCATGATCGATTTATTTCCACTTCAAATATTTTGTATAATGAAATGATATTGTAGCATTTAAAATAACCGCTATTCTAAACTGATTTGAGACTCCTAATACGCCTTTATTATTAGCGCAGGGACCCAAAATTGTCTCAAATGAGATCCCAACTTAGAAACTTATTTGAAACCATCATTTAGGACTTTAATATTTTTGAGACCTATGCTTTTGGTCAGTAACTTTTTTTAAGACCTGAATTTAAATACAACAATATTTATCTCAAGTAGGTCTCAACTATAAATTAGAGACAAAATCTCTTTATCAGTTACCAAATAAAAGAGTCTCTATTAATCTTTATTTTTGTAGTGTTTCTTCCATGCAATAAGGACAAGCTAGACGACCGGCCGTACTCCAACCTGAAAGCATTGCATATGCAGGAAAATCGCTGATTGTCCACAATAAAGAAGCATACATCCGAAAGTTCTTTTTTTGGAAAATATCATATGTCTCTACTCTCTCGTACCACAATTTTTTTAATTCATCAATCAATGGTTGTAAATAAATACTGTACACGATGAATATAGATGTCCGTTCTGTTAAAAAAACGAATATCCACACAACAATCGTATACAATACTTATCAGACGGGGCCAAAAACAATCTAAGGGTTTAAATTTTAAAATTAGCGATACAAAAGTTTAAATTTTATTTTCATAAAATTTAAACTTTTATATGTCAATAAACAATATGTTGAATCAATGCATATATAATGATTTTTTCCTAAAACAAAAAAAAATCCAGTGTACGCACGCAACGTATAAAATAAACAAACAATGTTATACATATAATCGCATCACAAATCACATCCAGTCATGCACAAAATGTATCACGTATATATCGTATCATAACATGTCAAAAGTGAACAATTTATAGGTAAATATCATCACTTTCTATGTACGATTTTACACAATTCAATCACTAATATAATAACAAGTGAGGTTCATGCTTAGGTTAGTAACAATTATTAAGTTTGACACTAATTTAACAATAATCCAAATTTAACAAATCATAGTTAAACATGCAATAATTAGTTTAATAACAATAATTAAGGTTAAATACACTACACTACATAAACAATAGCACAATACATACACAAAAATTATCAATTTAACCTAAAATTAAAAATTTATCAAAATTAGAGTTTAGCAAATAATACCCGATTTTGGAGGTTGTGGAGCTTGCAAACGAAGATGAGGATGCTAGAACGTGTAGAAGGGGATAAAATGAGGTTGAAAATTTTGTAGGGGGGAAAATTTGGGAAATTTGATATGGTTTTCGTGTAAAAAAACTGAATGGGAAAGAAGAGGGTTTGGCTGCAGGTTAGTCGTGGATTTTCAACGGCGAGCAACGGCCGCCAACGGTAATATTCCAACGGCTTCCAACGGCATATGTTTTTTGTTATAAAAAATTCCGGAAAAAAGCTTGCCGTTGCTCGCCGTTGGTCAATGGCCGTTGGAGGCCGTTGCTCCCGTTACTATATACAGTAATTCTAGTAGTGGAATGTTAGATTTGGACAGTCCTTTGAATTTGAGAGTTTGTTTGCTGACTGATTTGCACCTTTATTGTTACCTTAGTTTAATCATAGTAAAAAAAAGTATATCGCACAAACCGTTACCTGCAATCAGCTATACATATATAAGACATACTTAAGTCGAATCCAGGTGTTAAGTTTTTTATGTTTGATACACTGATGTCTATACTGCCGGTTCAACCGACACACTAAATGCATATATTACTTTAAAATGTTAATTCAAACATTATTTTGATAAATATAAACAATTGTGGAATTAAAATTTGATAGAAATTACCTCTTCTTCCATATTCACGAAGCAGGCAGAATATTCTAGTAGCCTCTTCTGAATGCTGTTGGCAGTGATAGTTTTTAGAGCTCTGTGCAGTAATATATTGATCGACGTTGCAGCAAATCGGACAGTTAGTCCAAGGAGAAACTAAAAAAAAAATTAATCGTTGAGCAGATAGCATAAGTCATCGCGTAGCACGTGCATGCCTCCAAATCTGATGGTTACTTAGTAAAAAAATTATATTTAAAATCAAACTGCCAATATGCAAGATAATTTGTTTTACAATGTACATACATACATATGTTTATATACACAGAACTACGGTTATGTACATGTATACATGATTTGTTTAGTTGAATATCATCAACATATTTAGCAGTTAAATTACATGGCTGTTCCAATAGTCCGTGCACACCATTTATCAGACCTAAAAAATATTCGCAGACAGAATAGTGTAGTAGTCAAAGTAATTGGAGTACTTGAGATATGACGGTAGGGGGCATACAGGAAATGGTTCGATGAATAACATGTGTTTTAATATCCACAATTAATTTATAAAATAGGTAAAAGTCTCATTGTTTAAGGAAAAATTGAATTGGTTAATAACATCCATCGAGTTGGTGCAATACATGAACTTCTGCTTTCAACTATGCGAATAGTCCTATGTTTAACATTGAAAAAAACCAACCAACGCACATTAATATGGGTGTTGGATGCATAATGTAGAGCAGTGGAACTGGCAGGTCATAAATTGTTACTTTTGTCCATATTGACCAATATTTTAACAGAAAAATTTATTACCGCAATTCAGTTGAATAAGTAAAGGTTTAGTACACATAGCAAATGATAAAAAAAAATTAATTTATGCAACTGAGTTGAAGGTTCAATCATGTGTCTAAAAAATAGCTATGTAGACAGTTAACTGCTACATTTTCATAACAAAAAAATTCCAAAAATAGGTCCAAACTGAAGTTAACTTATTGGAGTATAAATTTTGGAGAAAGTAGTAAAATAATGCAAATTTTCACATAGGTTTGAGTTGTCCGTATTTTAAAATAGATATGGAATTAGAAGACAACATACTGAACATCTGTTACTTTAAATTGCATGATTCAAATACCACTTACTACAGTGTACAATCTAATATATGTTATTTGCAAATGCAACTAACAGCCAACACTACAAGAAAAGGCTCCATTTTGTGTCGGAAGGTTGCAACGGCTGGCAACGGCTAAAAAAAGCGGCCGTTGCTAGCCGTTGCATATCGCGACTACAGATCTGTAACCCGCGAACAGATTCTCATTTCCCACCAAAACAAACTTCCTCCCCAAATCCTCCTTCCCGTCGCAATCCGCCGCCTCTCCGACTCCAGCCGTTGCTCGTTGCCTCCACGTCGCTCAAACATCTCCAAAACTCGCTGGTATATCTTCTAAACTTGATTTGGCTTTGATTTGGCTTTGATTTAGGTTTAATTTAGAATTAATTGAAAAACCCTAATTTCGAAAATAATTGTATTAGTTGATCATAGTGATATTGGGTGATGATTATAGTGATTTATAGTGATATTGGATGATTATAGTGTTTTAAGTTAGGTGGAAGTTAAATTAGTTTATCATTATGTTGAAAATGATGATTAATGCGACGTATTAGTTATGGTAATATTTGTATTAGTTGACTTTGATTGGTGTTTGATTTTAAAATTAGTGTATATTATTGATGAACATGCTTGTTGATATTTAAGTTTATGACAATATTTGTTTTTATTTAAAATAATGTGTATAGTTTACGCCAAAGTTAATTGTATAGAAATTAATAGATATCATGATAGATTGGTACAGTTAACGATAATTTAATTCAGAAGTGCTAATTATAATTGTTATCATAGTTTAAAATAAGTATAATTCGTTGAATGAATTATAAAATTTTGAAATGAGCGTAATAACAATGAGCTAATTATTCAGTGAAAGTTAAAATATAATGAATTAATTAATTATAAAATATTTTGTAGTTGTTAGAAGAATAATTAGAAAATATGTTTTATTTCTATAAATCCCTTAGAGATATTTTGGCCCCGTCTGACAAGTGTTGTATATGATCGTTATATGGATATTCGTTTTTTCCAAGAACGGACATTTATATTCATCTGATACAATATTTGTTGGATTTATCATAGTATTTGGACAAGTTACAAACACAATAAAGTAATCACATTTTGTAAATCATTTCAGTTTAAACGGTTTACAAAATTTTGGTGGCACTTCCTTTTTGTTCCCTGAGTACACGCATTTTGTGTACGATACAGGGAATAAAGGGAAGTGCTGCCGAAATTTTGTTGAATCGTTTAACCTGAAATGATTTATAAAATGTAATTACGATATTGTGTTTGTAACGGGAAGTAGGATGACCGACCGTCAATGAATTATAAAATGTTTTTCAATTGTTAAATAGTTGATTTAATGACAAATTATAAATCAATCGTAAAATACTGTATAATATGAAGTGAAGTGTTTAGTTGAATCTTCTAACATATTTTATCAAATCAGGAAAAATGTTCGATTATTTTCTCGATCGTAGTTGGATGTATGAAGTCCGAACTGGTATGAAATGATCAATAAAAGAACATTTCTGTAACGGTGTACATGAATTTATTAGATTCGCTAAATCTAATAATCAGAATAACGATGAAATTCGTTGTCCGTGTAGTAAGTGCAAACATTTAAAGCATTGAAAATCAGATGTAATAGAAGTACATCTGTATAAATTTGGTTTTGTGCCGAATTATTACTTATGGGATCGTCATGGTGAACTTGTTGAACGTACACATAATCCTGTAGTGTTAGAGGACGATAATATTATGACGAATCCAATAGAAAATATGGTGCAAGATGCAGCACGGTCGATGTTTCCTACCATTGATCAGGACGATGATGACAATGATAACGTTGAAGAAGAACCGACCGCGCAAGCTAAAAAAATTTATGATTTATTGGATTCTGCTAAGAGGCCCTTGTGGGATGGTTGTAAAAGCGGAACCGAATTATCCGTAACCGCCGAATACATCACTATGAAATCAAAATTCAACCTTACAGAAGCTGGATTTACAGCAGTTGTACAAGCTGCAAAACGACACATGCCACCCAATAATTTGATGTGCGATAGTCATTATAAAGTGAAAAAACTTATGTCTGCTTTTGGATTGCCATACCAAAAGATAGATACATGTATGAAAGGTTGTATGTTGTATTGGAAAGATGACGTTGACCTTAGAAAATGTAGAATATGTAACGAGGAAAGATTCAAACCGAGAAAAAAAAAGAAAAAGAAGTTCCATACAAGAGAATGCATTATTTACCTATCACTCCTAGACTTCAAATGTTATATGCATCTTCTGTTACGGCATGTCATATGCGATGGCACGGTGTTAGAACACCAGAAGAAGGAACTTTGATACATCCATCTGATGGAGAAGCGTGGAAACATTTCGATAAGACTTATCCCGCGTTTGCTGCAGAGAGCCGTAATGTAAGACTCGGTTTATGTACAGATGGATTTTCACCATTCTCTCAGTTTGGTAGTAAATACTCATCATGGCCTATTATTGTTACTCCTTATAATTTACCTCCATGGATGTGTATGAAAACTCCGTATATGTTTCTAACGATCGTCGTCCCCGGTCCCGATGATCCGACACAAGGAATTGATGTTTATCTAAAACCATTGATCGAAGAATTGAAAACATTGTGGCATGAAGGAGTTGAAACATACGACATTTCAAAAAAAAAGAATTTTCGTATGTTCGCTTCTTTATTATGGACTATTAGTGATTTTCCTGCGTATGGGATGCTTTCAGGTTGGAGCACAGCCGGACGTCTTGCTTGTCCTCATTGCATGGATGAAACACGAGCATTTTCATTAAAGTATGGAAAGAAAATTTCTTGGTTTGACTGTCATCGATGTTTTCTACATGTTAATCATAAATTTAGAACGGATAAAAAGAACTTTAAAGCAAATAGAGAAGAGAGTATGCTACCACTGAAGGTTTGGTCAGGTGAAGAGATATATGAAATCGTAAAAGACTATCCAAAGATACATGAAACTGGGGTACAAGTAAATTGTATAGCTATATATTGAGTCAAATTTGTATTCGTAATTGTAGAGTAGATATGAAGCGGAGCGGGCAGCGATGGCGCAAAGAACTGGACGGGAGGATATTACGCTTCAAGAGTCCAATCAAATATGGAATAGAATTATTGATCCACCTTCTCGCAATAGGCGTTATGGATACGGCAATCAGGAGGTAAACTGTTTTAATAACTTATATTTGAATTTAATATAGCCGTTGCGAGCGTGAATTAGAACTAGATTGTTTGATCGTTTTACAGGCTCTTAACTTCCAGAGGGCTTACAAGAAATCTATGGCCGAAGAGGAGATAGCCCAGATGCAACGACAGCTGGACGAGATAAATGATTGGCGACAGAGCTTCTTGTCTCAGCAGATAGATGAGCGCATTGCCGCATTCGTTTCAGAGCATGGGATCATGCTAGGGTCAGGTGGTGGTGGTGATGATGACGATGATGATGAGTAGGTATTTTTTGTTGATGGTTAATTTTTTTGGACAAGATTTGTGGTTTTAATGGATATTTGTTGGACTTGTGTACTTATGTTTGTTGATGGGCTTGGTAGTTTGTTTGGTGTTTTGTGTACCTATGGTGTTGGTGATGGATATTATGTGTGATGGATTTGAGATGTATTTTGTTTGGTTGATGATGAAATATTTGTGTTAGTTGATTATATAGTTGCGTGATTATTGATGTATATGTGTTTTATTTGATTATTTGCGATGTATTTGGTTATATTATGGTTGGAATGGAATGTATACGATGGTTTGGAAGTGATTGTTGTGTTGTGGAATGGTTTGGAGGTTGGAAGAGTGAAAGCTAGCTGCTGGAAAACAGAAAAGTTCCAGGCTAATTGCCGTTGCTATTGCTTCCGTTCCTTGTAGTGCAAATAAAATTTGAGCAGGCAATAATTTGTATTTAATGCTAGTCTGAGTTAATAAAAATGTAGCATAGAACATTTAGTTATTTCAAAAGCATATATAAAAATTAGCGCAGAAAACAAAAAAAAATGGGCCGCGGATGGAATACATAAAGTAAATAGCACAAGAGATTTTACCGAAAACTTACATAACCGTGCATGCAACGCATGCTATCCAGATTCCTTTGTCATATATCTGCCTACATAAAATATAGGTTAGCATGCATATGTACAAGCAATAGATGTTGCACATAGAGTCATTGGATTGTCATAGACACAAAGTTGTTATAAATATTTGGAACAGACAGGCTACACAATACCTACTAACTTATTAATTTTTCCCACCAAACACTTGCAAGTTTACATAGATATTCAATAAATACTATGATTCTTTATTTATGAGCAAAAAGCTATATATCCATTTTCAAAATGTGAGTGTACAAATTCAAATTTTGTGCATGTGCCCTTTGAAATACATATGTACAAATTCGAAAAGGAAACCTATTAATTTTGTAATAAGCTTCCGCTGAGATCCATTTGTGATATAAGTTTCTCCAAAAGCTTATTTTTAAGATGACTCCAATTTAATTTGATGATGTGGAAGGTACGTGCCATAGGATCTGGAATATAAACTGATATATATAACATTAAACTGTCAAAAACACAAAAGGAAGCAACAATTCTATATACTTACTAAACTAATTCAAGGTAATTATGGAAATTATTATTTTGCACAAATTGTATAACACCAAACTCGATATGCAAATTTCTTATAAAATGTTTGACTTACCTTGATGATATACATATTAATTTCAAGCCCATTTCTATATTGTAAGCATGTTATTTAGTATGCATCCCATGTGATTAGAGTTAAAGTTCTGATACCTCAAAGTATAACATGATCATGGCAAACATGAAAATGGAAAATTTCAAAATATATGTACTCTTTCAAAAGAAATCGTTGTTGTTGAACCTCAAATAATAATAAGATGGAAAAAAAATATCACATGATGTCAAAGATTATATTATACACTTTCGTTAGTAAGGGTGAATGACATGCATAAACCAAAAAAAAAGTTTATCATTTAGAAATGCTAAATAAAACCCTATTTTCTGGGTTGTTTAAACACGGGGCAATAGTTTTGTGTATTCATAATAAGCCAAGGTTACTAAGTTGAAGATGACAGAAAATGATAAAATTGGAAAGCTAAAATAGTTGCACCAGTATCAACATATGACCAACGGTTTGGGAAAGATACAGCAAAAGGCATTTAAAATGACATAACACTCCAAATACTCTTTTCGTACAGCCTAAAAATGTCATGAAACATGTACCTTTTACCAAACAGTTGTCAAGAAACATATATGTAGTACAACAGAACAATTTTTGCTTCTATTATATTATGAAAAAAAAATACTATCAGTCTTTTCATAGAAATATGGACAGTAGCTTAAATTCAGTTTATAACATAACACTACTAGAAAGGCTTCGTATAGCGGCGGAGCCTAGCGACGGCTAAAAAAAGCGGCCGTCGCAAACCGTCGCTAGCCGTCGCTATACGCAATATACAGATCTGCCGAGAGCAACAGCTCCTTCATTCTCTCTTCCCCAATTTCTTCCCCCAAATCACTTCCTCCTTCCCCCCCGACGCCCCCGTCACCATAGCCGCCGCTCCAGCTTTCAACGCCTCCAAATCACCCAAATTTACGTCGGTATGCTTCTAATCTCTTGTTTGAATGTAAATTTGATATTTTAGGTTTAGTTTAAACCCTAAGTCAATTATGATTTGTTGTTAAATTGAGTATTAGTAGTGTTGTTAAATTAGGTATTAGTAGTGTTGTATGTTGATTTGATAAATTAATTAGTTTATTATCATGAACTTGAATTATTTCGTATTACATTAACTAGTTTATCATGATCAAGTTGAATAAATGGTTGATGTAGATGATTAGTGTTGGCGATTAACATGGTTAGTTGTTTTAGGTGAAAAAATAGTGTATATTAATGATTAACTTGATTATTGATAAATTTACATGAAAGTATTTCATAGTTTATGAAATTGATAAATTACAAATTTAAGTTGTTAAAATCTAAATTCTGCAAATATGAGTATTACAAATTACATTATTGTACAAAAATAAAGTTTATATAGTATTGTACAAATTTAAGTTTGATAAATTACAAATTACAGTATTGTACAAAAATAAAGTTTATATAGAAAATTAAAAAATGAATATGAGAGCCTTAAAAATTCTACAAATATCTAATTTTTTTAAAAAAATTAGGAAATGACTTTAAAAACAACTTATATTGTACTGAAATCTATTTTGTAATGAAATTAAGAAATGAATATAACAACAACAAAGATTACGCTAAAATCTATGTCGTAAAATAAAGAAATGAATATTGAACTAAAATTGTTAATTGAATGTTGAACTAAAATTTAAATATACAAATTTATTAAATAAAATTTAAATAGTTGAAACATTGTCAAAATTTGAAAAGAACAACAATATTTGATAAAATTTAAAGAAATTTTTCTATCTCTTAGATTGGCTTTGGCCCCGTTTGGCAAGTGTCGTATATGATCGTTATATGGATGTTCGTTTTGGTAACGGAACGGACATTTATATTCATCTGATACAATATTTGTCGGATTTGTCCCTGTATTGGACAAGTTACAAACACAATAAAGTAATTACATATTATAAATCATTTCATTTTAAACGGTTACAAAATTTCGATAGCGCTTCTTTTACGTTCCCTGTGTACACGCATTTGTGTACGATACAGGAAACAGAAGGGAAGTGCTGCCGAAATTTTGTTGAACCGTTTAATTTGAAATAATTTATAAAATGTAATTACATTATTGTGTTTGTAATGGGAAGTAGGATGACTGACCACCGAAGTGAAAACCAAAATACTAAAAAATTAAAAAATCCCATGAAGTTTTTATTTTGAATTTTCTGCAACGGTGAACTGTTTACAATGGAGAATGGTTGAAAATTAATGATTTAAACTGTCTAACATACATTTTCAAATCAAGAAAAATGTTCAATTATTTTCTCGACCGTACTTGGATGTATGAAGTCAGAACTGGAAAGAAGGGGTCAATAAAGCAACATTTCTACAACGGTGTACACGAATTTATTAGATTTGCTAAATCTAATAACCGAAACAACACAGAAATTCGTTGCCCGTGTAGTAAGTGCCAACATTTGAAGCATTGGAAACCGGATATAGTTGAAGTACATTTGTATCAATATGGTTTCGTGCCTGATTATTATTTCTGGGATCGTCATGGAGAACTTGTTGAACCTACACCTAATACTGAACTATTAGAGGACGGTAATATGATGACGAATCCGATAGAAAATATGGTGGATGATGCAGCACGATCAATGTTTCCTACAACTGAAGCTGTCGATGAAGACGAAAATGTCGAAGAAGAACCGATTGCGAGAGCTAAAAAAAATACGATTTGTTGGATTCTGCTAAGAGGCCGTTGTGGGACGGATGTAATAGCGGAACCGAACTTTCAGTAACCGCCGAATACATAACTATGAAATCAAAATTCAACCTTACGGAAGCTGCATTTACAGCAGTTGTACAAGCTGCAAAACGACACATGCCACCCAATAATCTGATGTGCGATAGTCATTATAAAGTTAAAAAATTAATGTCCGCTTTCGGTCTACCGTACGAGAAGATAGATGCATGTGTGAAAGGTTGCATGTTGTATTGGAAAGACGACGTTGACCTCAGAAAATGCAAAATATGTAACGAAGAAAGATACAAACCAAGAAAGAAGAAAGGGAAAGAAGTCCCGTACAAGAGAATGCATTATTTACCCATCACTCCTAGACTTCAAAGATTATATTCATCTTCTGCTACGGCCTGTCATATGCGATGGCATAGTGTGAGAACGGCGGAAGAAGGAACTTTGATACATCCATCCGACGGAGAAGCATGGAAACATTTTGATAAGACTTATCCCGCATTTGCTGCGGAAAGCCGTAATGTCAAACTTGGTTTATGTACGGATGGTTTTTCACCATTTTCACAGTTTGGTAGTAAATATTCATCCTGGCCAATTATCGTTACTCCGTATAATTTACCTCCATGGATGTGTATGAAGACACCATATATGTTTCTCACCACTGTTGTTCCCGGCCCTCATGATCCAACCCAAGGAATTGATGTTTATTTACAACCATTGATCGACGAGTTGAAGAAACTGTGGTATGAAGGAGTCGAAACTTACGATGTATCAAAGAAAAAAAAATTTCGTATGTTCGCTTCTTTGTTATGGACTATTAATGATTTTCCTGCATACGGGATGCTTTCTGGTTGGAGTACGGTCGGTCGTCTAGCATGCCCTTATTGTATGGAAGAAACACGAACATTTTCGTTACGATATGGGAAGAAAGTTTCATGGTTTGATTGTCATCGGTGTTTTCTTCATCCCAATCATACTTTTAGAAGAGATAAGAAAAATTTCATAGCTAACAGAGAAGAGAATCTGAAACCATCCAAGGTTTGGTCAGGCGAGGAAATATACGAAATTGTAAGGGACTATCCAAAGATACATGAAACTGAAGTCCAGACTGAAATCCCAGGAAAGTCAGACATTCATAATTGGTGCAAACAAAGTATATTTTGGGAGTTACCATATTGGAAAGATCTCTTACTCCGACATAATATTGACGTGATGCACAACGAAAAGAACGTGTTTGATAATCTGTTTAATACAATTTTGAATGTAAAGGGCAAAACCAAGGACGATTTGAATTCCAGGCTTGATATAGCAAACTATTGTAAGCGGCCGGAACTTCGTATGAATCCTAATGAGAATAAAAAACCGAAAGCGTGCTATGAGCTAGACAATAAGCAAGTAAAACTCGTGCTAAAATGGGTGGAACATTTAAGATTTCCTGATGGGATTTCTTCCAATCTTCGTAGATGTGTTGACTTCAAAAATAGTAATCTGAGTGGGATGAAAAGCCACGATTGTCATATCATGATGGAATATTTACTACCCGTGGCTTTCAAAGAACTGTTGCCCGTAAAAGTATGGAACGTCATAACAGAGTTATGTTTGTTTTATAAACAGCTTTTTCGACAACATTAAAGGTGGATCGTATACGTAAACTTGAAGTAGAAATACCTATACTGCTATGCAAACTGGAGAAAATACTTCCGCCTGGTTTCTTTAACGTAATGGAGCATTTACCTATTCATCTTCCATCCGAAGCACTTCTTCGAGGTCCTGTGCAATATGGATGGATGTATCCGTTTGAGAGGTAAAACATGTGCAATGTTCATGTCAATTTCAAATTCAAATTTGTATATCTAAATATGTAATAAATATCTTAATAGGTACTTGAATCATCTGAATAAGAAGATTCGACAAAAAGCCCGAGTAGAGGGTTCGATATGCAAATCGTATCTTGAAGAAGAAGCCTCATTTTTTTTCTCTCACTACTTCAAAAACGATGTGAACTTATCGTTTGTAACTGTTACTCGAAATGAGGAAGTCGTTGAACAAAATTCTTCTCAAACAATGTTATCTGTTTTTAGACAACATGGTAGACCTGGTGGAAAATGTGTGGAAATATGGTTGGACGATAGAGACCACCATGTAGCGCACACGTATGTTCTTTTAAATTGTGTCGAAGTCGCACCATTTGTCAGGTAATAATTAATTCACTTGTAATTTACTTGTACGTACATAATAATAATAACACATATTACATATATGCAGTATCTACGAATCACAGTATCCAGCTGGCGATCTCAGTAAAGAATTTGCCAAATGGTTTTTGAACTATGTTTATGAGCCAAGAAACTGTGTCGTTGATGAAGGCTTAAAACATCTTGCGATTGGACCGAAAAGAAATGTGAAGACTTATCCAATATTCTTCGTCAACGGGTTTAAGTTCAACACGAAAGATTACGGTGCTGAAAAATTAACATATAACAGCGGGGTATTTGTCAAAGGCAGTGATGATCCAGACGAGCATTTAAAAGATTTTTACGGCGTCTTAACACAGATGGTAGAGTTGACATATTATGTTGAACCTTTAGAAAAGGTTGTTTTATTTAAGTGCAATTGGTTCAGTAACGTTCCTGGTTCCGGAATCAACGTGCATAAAGAGTACAAACTTATTGAAATAAGACATACATCACACTACTATAAGTACGATCCTTTTGTATTAGCCAAGCAAGCGTTACAAGTTTATTTTGCTCCGTATCCATCTTTGAAAAGAGATAAAGCGGATTGGTCCGCTGTTTTCAAAACGAAACCAAGGTTTACGTTTGATGGAAATAATATTCCAGATGAAGCAGCATATCAAGCCGATCTTGAAACAAATACAGAAATAATAATAACTGATGATATTGATGTAGGGCCTTTGAATGATGAATCGAACGTCCTATTTGATGCATTCGAAAGTACCGAAGAAAATGAGATAGAATACGAGACTGAGTCTGAATCAGAAAACGATGAAGACTGATCGTTATTGATATAATTGTTATGTGATAGTGATTGAAACATGCGATGTAATAGTAAATTTCTGTAATTGTTCTGTAATGATCATTTAGTTAATTTTTATCCATGTTTTGTACCAGTAAATGTTTATAACTGTTCTGTGAAATTGATCGAAACATGCTATGTAGTAGTGAATTTCTATAATTGTTCTGTGATGATATTGTTTTTCTATAGTAGATATGTCTGGCAGGAGACGAAGTATGACAGGCACGCCATCCCCATCTCCCGGTGTAGGTGGCAGTGGCACTGCACCGGACTTACGTCCGATTGCAGAAGTTGTTCCTAGAAGTGCTGGGTAAGTATCAATTTTATTTAAAGTATAATTTTTAAAATGCACTAAACATGTATATCATAACTTTTGCAGTGGCTTTGAGGTGGAACCATCGGATTATATTTTACAGGTTTCGAGAAAGGCATTTCAGAGCCGCATGGATGGTTGTTGGCCTCGCTGGGACGACATCCCCCCGCACGTCAAAAACGCAATACAGGCGGATTTACTTGTAAGTAGTAGTTTCAATTTCAGTTGTAAATTAATATACTGTATATAACTTAAAATAATTTTAATTTACAGGCTGCAGTCCGCGTTGACCCTGACGACTTAGACATTTTTTTAAATCACTGGAACAAGCGAATGAGAAAAAATTACAGGGATACATTGTCTAAGGCTAAGAATGCAGGGAAAAAACCGAACTGGATGGGTGAGAATGTATGGAATGAATTTCTTCGGCTTTGGGACAGTCCGGCAGTAAAAGTAAGTAAAATATGTTTTCTTTATTATTTAAATCTAATATAAATCTCGCAAGATATATACGTGATAATTTATCTTAATTTGTAGGAGTTATCTGCGCGGAACCGGGCAAACAGGAATAAAAATCCTGCATTGCACCGTGGTGGCTCCAAATCCTTTCAGGAGCACAAGAGAGAGCTGGTAATTAAATTTATAAACTGTGTTTACATTTTATTACAATTTTTTATAATCAGATTAGCAATAATATTTATATATTTTCAGGCCGCGAGATATAACCGCGAGCCCACTATGGCGGAGCTGTTCAAGGCCACGCATGCCGTGGAGAGGACTGACGAAGAGGGCAATGTTTCGTACGAGTGGACGGATGACAAATCACAATCCGTAATGGTAAATTAATTTGTTGTTAATAATAATATTTTGTCTTATTTTATTTTCAAAAATTTGAAGTTTGGGGTTTATCGTGTAAAACAATTGTTTGTAATCGCAGGAGAGGTACGAAGCAGAGCGGGCTCGTGTAGCACAGTCCATTGGTCGGGAAGAGCTTACGTTAGAGGAGGAGAACCATATTTGGGATGCTATTATTGAACCGCCTTCTCGGACCAGTCGACGGTATAGCTATGGAAATGTGGAGGTAAATTTTGACATGTACTAATATATAAATTTACTTATGCATATGAATAGTTAAATAATTTTAATAATATTACTAATGCATATGAACTATTTTACAGGCGATGAGAATGCAGAGTGCATACAGGAGGTCGCAGCAAGATGCGGAAATTGCTCAGTTGAGGGCGACGGTGGAAGAAATAAATGACTGGAGGAAGAGTTTCTTTGAGCAACAGCTGGATGAGCGGATTGCGGCTTATTTGCAACAGCATTGGACGATGCCTGAAGAGGACGGCAGCGATGGCGAGGAGTAGGTATGTTTGTTTGCTCGTGTTATAGTTTGGTATATACACATTTTGGTTGGTTTGGTGTATATATATTTCAGGATATTATGTACATATTTTGATAACTTCTAGTTGATGGATTTGGTTGGTTATTATGTATATATATATCGGGATAACTATGTACATATTCTTGGATTTGGTTGGATGTTATATTGTTTGATTTGGTTGGATTTGAAAATGATATTTGGTTGGATTTTATATTGTTTGAATGTATAGTGATGTTATATGATGGATATATGATGGCTATAGTTGATGAATATGGTGTATATTGGTTGTGATGATGTTATATGATGGTTGTTGTTTGAAGTGGGGAAGTGCTATGGGAATACAAAAAATTTGCTTCAGATTAGCGACGGTTTGCGACGGCTAGTGACGGCCTGTAGGTTGCCATCTTGCGACGGCTAGTGACGCCTATTTTGCCAAAAAATTGTGTCGCTTAGCGATGCCAGTTAAACGTTGGAAAATTTCCACGTGTCACATTTGCAGTCGCGAGCCGTCGCTATTTTGGTGACGGAGCCGTCGCTAAAACCGTCGCCATACTATTGGGCGACGAGGCAAATAGCGACGACAGATAGCGACGGCTTGCGACGGCTGACGACAGCTAAAAGCCGTCGCTATCTGCTGCCGTCCTTGTAGTGTAATTAACAAATTCTAAGATATCTGAATACCATTTATTTGATTGCAACTTATCAGTTGTTCATTTACGTATTTTTAAATCAAATTACATGTAATTGTAGTAGATAATATTATTACTTCTTGGGGCTAATTTAATCAGTGGACAACACATGACGGTCACTATTACTTACCCTTCAAATACTTAATATTCAGATCTTGTATTTAAAATAAATATAATAGACATGTTGTTAAAACATCCTAAGTGAATATCCAAGGCAGTTCATATTAATTGCATGAATTAGAATATTATGTATCTTTGATTTCCAAGAAATAGCAGAACATATAATCTTTGTTTCTATTTTTGTGTCATGTTAAAGAATATTCAGTAACCCTACTAATTTTGTAGGACAAATCATCGAATATGTACATTTTCGTACACACGGATCTTTGAGTAGGAAGTTCTAGAATGAGGGAAATATCTAACTAATTAAATGAAAGGTTTCAAGAATTAGTTTTAGTACAAATATAATTTACAGACAAACTGATAACAAATTGCTATAATGAGCATGTGGATAGTTGGATGGTTATTGAACGGGTCACTAGTAGACATCCATATTGGTAACAAATTGAAAAATCTAAGAGTGTTGTGAAAATGTGATGAGAATCCTATACCTTTTTCACTACAAGAATTACTGTTTATAGCAACGGAGGGCAACGGCCTTTGACCAACGGCTTCCAACGGCAAGCTTTTTTCGGAATTTTTTAATAACAAAAAACACATGCCGTTGGCGGCCGTTGCTCGCCGTTGGAAATCCGCGACTTACCTACAGATCAATCTTCTTCCTCCTCATTCATCTTACACACGAAAATCAACCCAAAAACCCTAATTTTCCCACCCTAAAAAATTAACAACCTCATTTTATCTCCTTCTACACGTTCTAGCATCCTCATCTTGGTTTGCAAGCTTCACAACCTCCAAAATCAGGTATTATTTGCTAAAACTCTAATTTTGTTAAATTTTTAATTTTAGGTTAAATTGGTAATTTTTGTGTATGTATTGTGCTATTGTCTGTGTAGTGTAGTGTATTGGACCTTAATTATTGTTATTAAACTAATTATTGCATGTTTAACTATGATTTGTTAAATTAGGTTTATTATTAAATTAGTGTTAAACTTAATAATTGTTACTAACCTAAGCATGAACCTCACTTGTTATTATATTGGTGATTGAATTGCGTAAAATCGTACGTAGAAAGTGATGATATTGACCTATAAATTGTTCACTTTTGACATGTTATGATACGATATATACGTGATACATTTTGTGCATGACTGGATGTGATTTGTGATGCGATTATATGTATAACATTGTTTGTTTATTTTATACGTTGCGCACACACACTGGATTTTTTTTTGTTTTAGGAAAAAATCATTATATATGCGTTGATTCAACATATTGTTTATTGATATAAAAGTTTAAATTTTATGAAAATAAAATTTAAACTTTTGTATCGCTAATTTTAAAATTTGAACTCTTAGAGTGCTTTTGGCCCCGTCTGATAAGTATTGTATATGATCGTTGTGTGGATATTCGTTTTTTTAACAGAACGGACATCTATATTCATCGTATACAGTATTTGTTGGATTTGTCCCTGTATTGGACAAGTTATAAAAACAATAACGTAATTAAATCTCGTAAATCATTTCAGTTTAAAACGGTTCGCAAAATTTCGGCAGCGCTTCCCTTTATGTTCCCTGTGTACACGCAATTGTGTACTGTTCAGGGAACTAAAGCGAAGTGCTGTCGAAATTTTGTTAAATCGTTTAAATTGAAATGATTTATGCGATTTAATTACGTTATTGTATTTGTAATGGAAAGTAGGATAACCCATCAGCAAAGTGTCAATGATCAATTAATATCAAATTCGCTAATAAAATTGTTTAAATAGAATATAATGTTAATTTCAAAATAAGCTTTAAGTATTATTTTAACAGATATAACAAAAACAAGAAGAATGTTTATAAAATTGTTTTAATAAAAAATGTCAATGCAAATTTATATCGTACTTTTTAATTATATACGTATGTAAATGGACAATTATTTTACTGATTGGAGCTGGATGTACAAAAAACGAAGGGTCGATACTGAAGGCTCAACAAGTGAACATTTTAATAATGGTGTTAGCGTATTTATGGATTTTGCTTTACGTAATAACGGAAACTACAAAGAAATCTGTTGTCCATGTAGTAAATGCAAACTGTTAAAGCATTTGATACCACAAATGGTTAGAGTTCATTTGCGTCAGTACGGTTTCGTGTCGAACTATTTGATTTGGGATCATCATGGGGAACAGTTAGCATCTAATCCTGTACAAGATGAGGAGGTGGTGAGTAATGAAATTGGTACGACAAATCTTGTAGAACATATGGTTGAAGATGCTGCACGTTCAATGTTTCATGTTCCTAATTAACTGATGACGATGGTAATGTTGAAGAAGAACCAAATATTGGGGCAAAAAAAATATGATTTGTTAGATGCCGTGAAAAAACCCCTTTGGGAAGACTGCACAAGCGGAACCCAATTATCAGTAACTGTTGAATACATTGCGATGAAATCCAAATACAACCTCACAGAATCTGGATTTACGGCTGTTGTACAAGCTGCGAAATGACATATGCCTCCTAATAATCTAATGTGCGAAAATCATTACGAAGTAAAAAAACTGATGTCGGCTTTCGGTTTACCGTATCAAAAAATAGATACATGTCTAAAGGGTTGCATGTTGTTTTGAAAAGAAGATATCAACCTTAGAAATTATAAAATATGTAATTAGGAAAGATACAAACCAAGAAAGAAAAAGGGAAAGGAAGTCCCGTATAAGCGTATGCATTATTTATCAATTACTCCTAGACTTCAAAGGTTATATGCATCTTCTGTAACTGCGCAACATATGAGATGGCACGGTGTGAGAACACAGGAAGAATGTACGTTAACACATCCAGCTGATGGAGAAGCATGGAAGCATTTTGACCATAAATATCCTGATTTTGCATCCGAAATTCGTAATGTTAGACTTGGTTTATGTACGGATGGATTTTCCCCATTCTCTCAATTTGGTTCGAAATATTCGTCATGACCTATAATTGTCACACCTTATAATTTACCTCCTTGGATGTGTATGAAAACTCCATATATGTTTCTTACAGTTGTCGTCCTTGGTCCCGATGATCTGAGTCCGACACAAGAAATCGATGTTTATTTACAACCATTGATTGATGAATTAAAAAAATTGTGGTACGAGGGAGTAGAGACATATGATATTTTCCAAAAAAAGAACTTTCGCATGTATGCTTCTTTATTGTGGACAATCAGCGATTTTCCTGCATATGCAATGCTTTCAGGTTGGAGTACGGCCGGTCGTCTAGCTTGTCCTTATTGCATGGAAGAAACACGAGCAATTATTTTACCTCATGGAAAGAAAGTTTCGTGGTTTGACTGTCATCGATGTTTTCTTCATATTAATCATCATTTTCGAAGAGATAAAAAAAACTTTACAACTAATAGACATGAAACTTTGAGACCACCTACGGTTTGGTCAAGCGAAGAAATTTATGAACTTGTAAAGGATTATCCAAAGATACATGAAACCGGAGAACAAATTAAAATTCAAGGTAAATCATCGATTCATAACTGGTGCAAACAGAGCATATTTTGGAAATTGCCTTATTGGAAAAATCTCTTGATTCGTCATAATATTGACGTGATGCATAATGAGAAAAACGTGTTTGATAATCTGTTTAATACAATTTTGAATGTTAAAGAGAAGACGAAAGATGATTTGAAATCAAGACGTGATATCGAAGTAATATGTAATCGTCTTGAGCTTCATATAAAACCAAATGACACAAAAAAGCCAAAAGCTTGCTATGAGCTAGACAATAATCAAGTTAAATTACTTTTAAAATGGGTGGAAGGATTAAGATTCCCAGATGGCATATCTTCTAATCTTCGTAGATGTGTTGACTATAAGAACAATAAACTTAGCGGGATGAAAAGTCATGATTGTCATGTTATGATGGAAAATTTGTTACCCGTCGCTTTTAAAGAACTGTTGCCCGTAAAAGTTTGGACTGTTGTAACAGAACTTAGTCTGTTTTATAAAGAGATTTGTTCAACTACATTAAAAGTTGATCGTCTACGTAAACTTGAGGAAGAAATCCCGATATTGCTTTGCAAACTGGAAAAAATATTTCCTTCAGGTTTTTTCAATGCTATGGAGCATTTAACTATTCATCTTCCATTTGAAGCACGTCTTCGAGGGCCTGTGCAATATGGATGGATGTATCCATTTGAAAGGTATATTAATATTTAGTTTATTACATATTGGTTTAATTAAATGTATAAAAAATTAATTTAAAATAATTTTTGCTAGGTATTTAAATCATCTAAAGAAAAAAGTGAGACAGAAAGCTCGAGTTGAAGGTTCGATTTGCAAATCGTACATCGAAGAAGAAGCTTCGTTTTTTCTCTCTCACTATTTCAGCGACCATGTGAACATATCATTTGAAAGTGCTACGCGTAATGATGAAGGCATTGATGAAGATGATTGTCAAGCAACTTTATCTATTTTAAAAAAAACTGGTCGGCCTGCTGGTAAATATGTGGAAGTATGGTTGGATGATAGAGATTATCAAGTAGCACACACGTACATTCTTCTCAACTGTGCCGAAGTTGCATCATTTATTAGGTAATATATATACACATACGTTGGAGCCTTCCAACATAGTGCTCACAATCTCGCGACGGGCGTATATGGCTCGTATGACCTCGTGTTGGCCGAGGTGGACTGCTATACCAGAGGGGGTGCGGGAGGCTATCTGGCAGGACTTTTTGGTATGTGTGGTATATCAATTATTGCATTATGTAGTCATGTACATTATGTCAATTCATGTTTGCACTATTTGTAGCAACTGTATAACTCATATTTTTTCAAACGTGCAGGGGGAAGTGGATTTGGCCGATTCTGATGTTTCTGTTGTCCGGCGCCATTGGAGCATCAAAATTGCAAAAAACTATCGCGAAACAATAAACAACATCAAAATATCAGGAAAGAGGCCTCATTGGATGAGTGAAGCTGTCTTTGATGAGTTCGCCACCTGGTGGAGCAACGAGGATTTTGTGGTAAATCTATCATATATTTAATTTAAATTGTTTGAGGCAAATAATATATAAATAATTAAAACTGTCAAAACAATTTTTGTTTTCAATTTAAATTTGCAGAGGCAGTCCGAGAGGAATTCTGCAAACAGAAGCAGGAACCCCGTTACACATCGCGGTGGTTCCAAGTCTTTCCAGCATTACCGGGAAGATTTGGTATAATTATTAAATAAGATAAATAGTTAATTATTTTAAGTTTTAATTTGTTAAAATATAAATAATGTATATTTATATGTGCATATTTCAGGAGAGACAACGCGGGGGGCTGTTAGTTATTGGGATGTGTTTACCCATACACATGCCTTGACTCAGGTCGATGATTCCGACGCAGTTTCTTACTCTTTAGACCACGATGACAAAGCGCGTGCTGCCTATGTAAGTATAACATAAGTAACTAAAACTTACAAGTTAATTGAAATAACGTTAACTAAATTCAATTATATTTTGCATTTTTGAGTCTATCATGGATCCAGTGACCCGCGACAGACGCTACGAATATGGAAGCCAATCGGTAATTTTAAGTTAAATTTTAAGTTAGTAAATATCCTTATACTAGTGTATTCCATTCATATTTTGAACTATCCTTATACCCGCGGCAGACGCTTTCATATCCGTAGTTTGTTTTATGAATTTGTTAGTGAATATATATAGGTTAGTTAATTTGCAATTATTTTAATACTAATTTTTTTAGTGTAGTTGATAATTTAAATTTGTTTACAGGCTCAGACAACCCAAAGAGAATATCAAAAGGCTCAAGATAAGGAAGAGATTGCGCAGCTACGAGCCGAGCTTGCCGAGAAGCGGGAACGCAATTTGCTTCATGAAGCAAGGACGGAGGAGATAAACCGGCGTATGGCGGAGTTCATCGCACAGTATGGACAGCCTCCTTCATCTGGTGGTTCTGGTGCGGAGTGATTTAGGTATGTTTTGTTATTGGCATGTATATTTTGGAGTTGGTGAGAATTTGATACATTCTGATGGTTTCTGTGTATATTTGGATTTGATACATTTTGATGGTTTGGTTGTGGATGTTGGTTTGGATTTTTTGATGCTGGTTATGTTTGGATATTGGTTTATGTTGAAATATATGCATGATTTGGTTATATCTATATGTTTAGATATGTTTTGATATAGTTGTTATATATATATATATATATATATATATATATATATATATATATATATATGCTCGAAATGGAGCTGTTTTGATATAATTGTGGTTGTGTGTGGCTAGAAGCAAGCACTACTGGTTTTATTTAAAAAAATATACCCAGATTTCCAACGGCTTCCAACGGCGACCAACGGCACACTGGTCATTTACGTCCAACGGCAAATTCCAACGCATTCCAACGGATTTTCAACGGTAGTTTGGTCAATAGGATTTGCCACGTTGGCAAACTTGCCGTTGGTATAACCCCGTTGGTACCGTTGGAAGTCGTTGGAAGCCGTCGAAACATATACCAACGGGATTTTCAACGGCCTCCAACGGCTTACCGCCGTTGGAAAGAGCCGTTTCTCTTGTAGTGTTTGAACTGGTAAACAATAATTTGGTAAAAAGGTGTTAGTTAAACGATTTATTCATCCATATTGGAGTGTCAAAATAGCAAACAAACGGTTTAGCACAGAGTTTTAGTCATCATCTGATAGTCATACACGAGATCAAATTAATTAGAAGATTATACCGTATAAATTTGATGAGGCCCTCGCTTCGTACACGGGTACATGGAGATTTAGTGATTGTGTACTCGGTAGTTTTTTTGTTGTGTTGAAATTTTTATTGTCATGTGATGCTAAATTATGAAATATATGGTTTTGTTTAATCCTAGTGCACCAATTAGTTTGAAATATTGAAACCATGTTAACATATTTGTTATATGTTGGTAGATGAAGATAGAAAGAAATGTGAATTGTTTTAATGATCGAGTATTACATATTTCATTTGGTTTTTGTAATCATGACAGTTTGATGTAAAAATCTAGTTTAGAAAATAATTTGGTAAAGTAGCTAATTTTTCATATTTCTTACCCTTTGATTAATCAAGTATGCAACATAGTTATAGTACTTCAAAGTAACAGTTCATGTTTTACAATATATACTAAGCAGGACAGATAATAAGTTTTGAGTTGTAAGGCGGCAAATACTTATTTGTTCTGAAAAATAACCGCAGCAAAGAGTTAGCGATGTTGATTCATAGACGACCCATATGTACTCTAGTGGTGTTCCAAAACGTTCCATAAACCAAGTTATGAGGAGTTGGCGAATTTGATTTATTACTCCTAGATGAAGTTAAATAGAACAAATCTGTCTGCCTTGATAAGGGATAAGATCCTTTAGATGTTAACAAAAGTGAAAAAAAAATAACTTTCGTATAAAGCAAGTGAAAATAAAAGAGTTCTATAAACAAAGTATTCTTTTTCTGTATGTGGATACTTATGTAGTTGTTTGAACAGAGCATGGATGAGTGCTTCTTCAGTTGGTTATTGTATTTAAACTATGATAGTTATTAAAAACTGACAAGCCAGTACAATTAAAAATTATTATGAAAATTCTTGTTCCCCATTATTAACAGTAAACAAAAGTTATGGTATAATAACCACTACTATGTAGTGCTCCTCTCCTTTTCATAGGTATAACCATGGGGTTGTACATTGCAGTAAACTGCTGTATGCTTTTAAAAGAATATAGTTGAAAGCAATGTTTTGAAAACCGAACCGTAAGTCGGACCGTTGTATTTCAAGGTTCAAGGTTTTGATGGTCGGACCGGTCGAACCGTTGAAACCTTGCATTTTTATTTTTTAACGATTTGTACATTCCAAATTGAAAAATATAAACTCATGTTGTTTAATACATGATATTGACTCATATCATAAAAAATACCAAACACATATTATTACTCAAACACAAGCACAACATATCTCATATAACATGATCTTAAACATACAGACCGATAATAATTCACATATAATAGTTGAAAACATCGTATAAATACCACAATAACATAAACTTGAACATTTCATCATGGTTTTAACCTCAATCACACATTAAAGTTAACATGTATATAATAGTTGACACCTACATATTAATAATAAAATAACATGAACCTGCAACATGGTTTTATGCATAGTGTTATTAGAGGAGTTTGCAGCAGCAAAGAGCCAAATGATGGAATTTGTAGTTTAGATTTTAGTACCATTATGATTTTTGAAATATAGATTTACTTGTTTTTTTCAAAGCAATACAAAAGATGAAAATGAGAGAGAATTATAGGATGAGAAAATAGGAAAAATTAAAAGAACCGCGGTTCAACCGGATAAAATTAATGGTTGGACCGCCGGTTTGAAGGTTCGACCGGGGTTCACGCATGACTAAGGTCTGATTGAGTTTCGAACCGTGTTCAGGGTTATTCGAGGTCGAACCGAGGCTGGATCGGGTTTTCAAAACACTGGTTGAAAGTCAAAAACTGTTATATTCTCCTTGAGTCTTGGAGCTTTGAGTTCTCCATTTTTTATTTCATTTCCGAGCTTTCGATAGATTCG
Source organism: Allium fistulosum (assembly GCA_030737815.1). Lineage (NCBI taxonomy): Eukaryota > Viridiplantae > Streptophyta > Magnoliopsida > Asparagales > Amaryllidaceae > Allium > Allium fistulosum. The sequence goes on from CM060903.1 coordinate 859,609,296, forward strand.
CCATTTCTAATTTGAGGGAGGAGATGGAGGCGTACTGGCTTCGTATAATTAGGGTTGTTGTGTTTGTAATGGCTTTGGGTTTGTTTCTTTATACCCGATTTAATTTGTAAACGTTGGGCCGGGCTTTTTTATCAATTTTCAAAAAAAAAAATACAAAAAAGTGTAACTGTTCAGGATACAGCTGGTTTTTCATGTTGCTATTTTAGTAACTTATAAACAGCATTTCGTTTTCATAAAACAACTAAAGTAAAGAAAACTAATAATTAAACTAGTTTAAAATGCATTATTAACAAAATTGTTTTAAAATAACAGTTGTGTGATATTTGTGTCCTGTGCAAGCAAGGTGTCATATTACAGAAATGACAAATGGTAGGGCATGTTTATGTATGTATATAAATTTATGTATACATAGTCACATGCATTTATGTGCGCATTTGTAGATGTTTCAAAGTTGGTAGGAAACTTTTGTGGACGACTATTATTCATATCTCTATGATCATCCAAACATAACAGAGCTCATGCTGAACATGATCTGTTCAGTAATGTCATACCCATCTGTGAGTAAAACTATTCCAATTTCATCTTACATAATATACTGTTTTCAAAAAAAAATACAACATTTTACATGAATCAAATTAGAAAAACATACCTAATATGAAGACGAAGCAGTTCTAATACAAATCCTGTTGGAAACCACTTCTGCTCGATCCTTTAGTTCCAGGAAATAAAATATATATTAAATGAAAATTCACAAATATTATTATCATTTCTTCTTTTGAGAACACAATTATTTCTAAGACTGAAAATTAATGAAAGATAACGGGTTTATAACAAAATGTATAACAAATTTTATAATAAGTTTCAGCTATGATCCATTTGTGATATAAGTTTCTCCAAAAGCGTATAGGGGACCAATTTAATCAGTGGAAAATACAGACCGGTCACTACCACTTACCCTTCAAATACTTAATATTCAAACATTGTATTTAAAATAAATTAATATAACAGACATGTTGTCAAATAAACATCCTAAATGAATGCCAGAGGCAGTTCATATTAATTATATGAATTAGAATATTATGTATCTTTGATTTCCAAGAAATAGCAGAATATGTAATCTTTGTTTCTATTTTTATGTCATGTTAAAGAATATCCATTAACCCCTATTATAAATAATTTTGTAGGACAAATCATCGAATAAGTGCATTATCATACACGTGGATCTATGAGCAGGAAGTTTTAGAATGGGGGAAACATCTAACTAATTAAATGAAAGGCTGAAAGAATTAGTTTAAGTACAAATATAATTAACAAACAAACTGTAAACAAATTGTCAAAATAAGTATGTGGATAGTAGGATGGTTATTGAACAAATCACCAGTAGACATCCATATTGGTAACAAAATTACAAAATTAAAGAGTGCTGTGAAAATATGATGAGAACCCTGTACCTTTCCGAATTGTTAAACAATAGTTTCGTAAAAGGTGTCACGTAACGATTTATTAATCCATACCAGAGTGTCAAAATAGAAAACAAAGGATTTAGCACGGAGTTTTAGTCATCATCTGACAGTCATATAGGAGATCAAATTAGAAGGTCGTACCGCAAAAATTTGGACAGTCGGTTGATGGAAAGAGGTAGTGAAATAATGCTATATTTCATGAACTTGTCCGACGGCTGGTTGATTCTGGCAGCACGTAGAATTTATGACTTATTGAATGAAACCTTAAATAAACAATCATGTCAAAAGCGCGCTGGAGCGAATGGGTGTCAATCTTCAATACCTTCAGTCAATGTAAAAATGTACTGAGAACAATCAAAGGAAATTTAGGCTTTAGGCTGTAGATACGGTAGTGAAGGAAGAAAGCAAAGGAATATTAACCTAACGTGCACTGATGGGAAAGGTGTATAATAGTTTAAAATTAGTTTGATTTCACAAATTGGACGCCATTACTGGGTTGTCCGGTTGGATTGGAGAAGGATTGTTCGCAAGTCGGGGAAACGTCTGAGAGTTGAAAAGGGGAAGGTATTTTAATCGTATGTAAATTAGGTCCTTAAAATTATGTTACTAAATAATTGCATATAGTTATGCAATTATTCACTGAATAATTGCAGACATTTATGCAATTATATCCAAAAGTTGCATAAATTTATGCAATTTTTTCGGTGAATAATTGCGGAAATTTCTGTAATTTTTTGGTGAATAATTGCGAAATTTTCCGCAAATTTTTGAAAAAATTGCGGAAATTGGTGAATAATTGCGGAAATTTCCGTAATTTTTGGAAAAAATTGTGCAAATTTCCGCAATTTTTCAGTGAATAATTGTGGAAATGTCTGCAATTTTTTGATATAATTGCATAAATGTCTGCAATTATTCACCGAATAATTGCATAAGTGTATGACATTATTCAATAACTTAATTCTAGGGACCTAATTTACAAAAATTTTTTTTACTGGGGTTTTTGTGTATTTTGAAACTTATTAGAGACCTGTGCCAAACTGTCCCTTTAATTATTTTATTTACTTACAGGGACGGAAAAAAGAAACGATACAGGTGCGGAGAATTTTGAAAATACAGTATTATGTAATGACACAAGTAGTTTTAGTATTGTGCTTTTAAGTTTAAGTAATAGAAGTAATAGATTTCAAGCTGTGTTTCAATGTTGTCTCATTGCTACTAATAAATCATTCTCTTATAGTGAAATATGATTTTTATTGCAAATATTTATTTTATATGGAAAATTTTCTCTCTATAAGACCCATCCCTTGAATTCGAGATATTTGGCCTAAAACTCTAAATTATAAGTTAGTTGCGGTAAAAGAAATAAATAACATATAGCAATAACGGAAAATAGCGGAAGCGCACATATGACGTTTTCTAGTGTACACATCAAGTTTTAAAAAAGTTCTTTCATGTGTATGCTCTTGTATTTTCCAAATACTTATTAGTACATTACAACCATAGCATCCACGCAACTATCACAAATACTACAATTAATGCAACCAATGCAAATAGTAAAAGCAGAAAATAACACTCATCAATCTCAATAAATCATCTTATGGGGTAAAAATGATAATAATAATAATAATAATAATAATAATAATAGCACATAGTCATCAACTATCAACAACATTCAATGCCAATCCTAATCTCAATCATCAAACAAGAAGAGAACAACACAAATGTTAGCACCGAAATTGGTCACTAACACCCTTAAATAGAATCGTGTAGAGAGATTAAGAAGGAAATAAATTAAAACTGAGGAATATCACAGTAGAATGCAATAAGAATTGTTAGAAACGAGAACACCAGAATTATAGTGGTTCGACGTAACTGCCTACGTCCACTTTGATTGTAATCTTTATTAATTCTTCCTTTAATTGATTACAAATACAATCCGTACATCAACAACTTGAGTACAAGTTTTAACAGAAAAGAAATGAGTCTTGAAAATGGCAGAGTCTCCCCCGAGTTCTCGAAAAAAGGTCCATTTTCACTGCGTCCATGCCCCTCTATTTATAGACGAAGATAAGCTGGACTTCCTTTCCGGGCCTAGGAGCAAAGTATCTGGGCCAATATATGGGAACCTCGAGTCGACCGACCCATGCATACCGAACGGGATACACCGAACGGGAAATGCCGATCTTGGATGGTCGAACGGTGAAGTGAACTCTTTAAGGACTCGGAGTAAGTGGTATAATGACTCGAAGCAAGGAAATGCCAGTCGCGTCACCTGTTGCAGGTTGAAGAGTTAACTAACCTCTACAAGATTTGCCGAACCAGGGTCTGCCGAACCATGCACACTGAAACACAACTGATGGTACTGTTTTGGCTATGTTCATTTGACCAAGCGGCATGTGACTTAGTTCTTCTGAAACCGGTCCACGACCAGCTGAACCATTAAGATCAAACCTCACCCATACCGAGCGATTAAGGACGAACCCTTCTTGGCCGAGCCGCCTTGTCCTTCTTATCTCGGCCGAGCGATGAGTGTGCCTTCCAGTCTGAACAACGAATTAACCTTCCAGGCCGAACGACGAGTTTACCTTCCAAGCCGAACGACTTGTTCTCTGGCCGAACGACATTTTAACAGAACTTCTCGAGACCGAACGAGACATGCCGAACAATAATGACCGAACGAGGCATTACGAACAATCCAAACCAAATGACGTAATGTATCTCCTAGCCGAGCGATATTCATTGAGTTCCTAGCAACACCTTTCTTTGGCCGGGCGGCACATTCTATCCTTCCTCGGCCGAACCATACATATTGGACAAATCTCCATATAGGCCGAACTATGTATATAGGCCGGACCATGTATATAGGTCGAACGATGGATCTATGATGAACTTCTCAATTCGAGTCAATCTTTTTACATTTTCCGACCACCCACTGGCTCGAGCTTCATTTTGGTTCGATTGAACCCTCTATAACTAACATCTTGTAGCCGGGCCAAGCAACCGGGTAACATTTGCCCCCCAAACTGTGTCGCGTGAAGCAACACAACACGCTTTGAATCAGTAATCAGTTCTCGCTTTCAAAATCCGAACGTATACGATTTCGTGAAGGTTGAAACATGGCGGACCTTCCTAGTGCCTTGCACAGTTTGGATTTCTTATTTTGCTTTCTTCCTCCTCCTTTTCCTCTTCTCTTTTTCTTTCTCTCTCTCTTTTTTTATATGACATTGGGCAGGTCGGCATATAGAGGCCGAGCCACACAATCGATTTACTTAAACAGGAGTACGTTTGGCACCCAGCTTTCGAAAGTACGATGACCGGTTCTTCGGGAAATAGCCTGTTCACCTCCCCTTTCTCATTTATAAAGGTGTTTCCTTTCTTCTTCTCTCAACTTTTTCTTTATTCCTTCAAGACCTACTAACCTACTTTCCCCCTAACCTCAGCAACTACTCCAACCTTCCTTTCTCCTCTCGACTCCAGGACGTTTGCTTTGCAACTCCTTCTGTTAATAAACCTAAGCAAGTTTCAACCCCAAATCCGCGACTCCTACAATCCTCAATTCATTCCTATAGGTATGAATCTCTCACTCGACCCATTTTCCCAAATTAGGGGTTTTGCACGAAGCTCGAGTTCACGAGTTTTCTTCGGATTATGATCAGTAGGAGTTGTTGTGGACGAGGGAGGACGAATTGGAGATAGGAACACGTGTTCGACTAGGAGCTTGGTATGGCTTTAACAGATGTGAGGTGAGGGGAGAAAAAAGAAAAAGATATCGGTAGTCACTTGGATGTAGGTTCTTGTTAGGCCACCGAGCGAGGGAGAGAGATTGTTAGGTTAGTGAAATAGAGCTAAATTGGTGATCGAAATCGTTCGGTGATTAGGGAACGAGAGAGAAGAGAGTGTGAACGGTTCGGTATTTTAGGTGGAAGTCTGTTGTTTGGTAGATCTCTTGTGGGAGTAGTGCTAGGGAGGTAGAGGGAGAGGGCGTCGTTCGGTCTAGAGAGAGGGAGTGAGTGTCGTCCGGTCTAGAAAGAGGGAGTGAGTGTCGTTCGGTCTATAGAGAGGGAGTTAGTGTCGTTCGGTCATTAAGGAGAAGTAACGAGCGTGTGGGTCAGCATTGGTAATCCAAAGTATCTTAACCCGATCACAAGGCACATTTGAGTGACTTATCTCCATAACCAACCTTAAGCAAATTGGATAAAGCATGACAAACAAGAAAGCATACAAGCCCAAGCACTTGACTTAAACTAACTCCCTTGCAATATGAACGATCTCAAATGCAAACTTAACTTAACAAATGCAAACGACAGTCTTCACATCCTGTGATGCCAATGTCCGACTCCAAAACCATTACTGTCAACCACAGAACAAACTGTAGGAGACAGCCAACGATGATAGTTTCTAAAGATAATAACTTAAATTATATCAAAACACATTTGTGCCTCAAACTTTAATTTTTTCTATACTCGCACTTCAGTTGTAGCACTAGTGCACACACAACACAGGGGGATATATTATTATTTATTATATCTGATATCGATTGTCTTTCAAGTATAGTTTAAATAGGATTTTATCCACATCCATTGCTCTTTAAAGATGTCCATAAAGTCGAGCTCTGCTATAGTTTTCGATAAGCCTGATCCAAGCTCTCAACAGGAGGTAGTAGGTACTTCGGACCCACCGACGACCTCCACGCAGGGTACTCCGGATCCATCCGCTGCAATTATTGGCCCGGCACCCGATGCTATAGATGGAGCAATTATCCTGGACAATCCGACTGATTCTCAAGCTTCAAGAATAAATGAAACCGCCCTTCGTCGGCTATGTTCAATCCACGGAATCCCTTTTGATGACGTATTGATTCCATCAGGACAAGATCGTCCTCACCTGCCCCCATCTGGATATACAACTTGTAACAAATTCATATGCTAGGTCGGGACTGTGCCACCGTTCAATTCATTTCTTCGTGAGGTGCTGCAGTACATCGGGATCGCTCCGGCACAACTTCACCCCAATAGTCACACATTTCTCCATGGCACTTGCATTCTCTTTATGAGCATCTTATTTAGGCTCCCCACTCTTGAGGATATTCGCTACATTTATCGTTTTAAAAGACGATCTGACAGCCCCTCTTTTATATTCTTTGAGCCACACTCTAAGTGTTAGATCCTGACGGGGGCATGGAGTAAATTCTCCTAATATAAGCAGGAATGGTTCTACGTGCGCTGCCCCCTGGATTTGCGAGAAGATGGTTGGAAGGGAGTAAGTTCCATTTCCGGACTCGTTACTTATCTAAGGCATGAAGTGCATTTTTTCTAAACTTCCTTCGGTCTTTTGCAGGCATCAGCCCATGTTCCAAAGGTGCGAGGTATTCTAAGGCCGTCGATGCCATTCGTGTTGCTCCCGTGGAGGACCGGGAGATCAAATTCGTTATTTCCAATGAGTCACTTCTAAAGTTTGGGCTATTGACGGAAGGTTGTCGAACTAGTCTCCCATCCAGCGCCACTACAACCAGACCAGCGATGGAGAAGGGTGAAGAACAGGCCGAGTCTTCGGTGCCCTTACAGGCGGGGACTCCGACATACCCGAGGAAGGTGAGATTAGAGAGGCCGGGGTTCCGGGAGCGTCCGACGAGCATATAAGTCCTCTGTCAGAACCGGTGATCGACGCACCCGGCATCGATGAACCGCCTCCTCCATCAAAGGGGAAAAAGAAACTAGCCTACAAACTAAGGAAGAAAACAGTGGGCGGAACCTCAAAGGTTACAATTACTCCGATGGAGAAAGAGCCATCTCCACAACACATAGAGGGTTCATTAAAAGGCTTATCAGATCTCTCCATCCCTGATGACTTGCTCAATTATGACCTCGACGACCCAGAAGCCCTAAAACTTCACTCGCCCGTGAGAGGCGACGAAGGCGTTCAAGCCCATCACTAAGGAGAAAAAACTCCGATAAGTAAAACTAAAGAAACTGGTCCGTCGGGGGGAAACACTAGGACACACACTAACACTCACACTCCACCCCTCACTTAAGTTTTAACCATCATGCGATTTCTCACTAACTCTTCTTCGCTTGACTTCTGTGCAGGTGATATGGGACGCAAACATGGTTTCGACCGCCTTCGCGGGTCCTCTATCTTTCATCACTCCAGCCGAGACTCGAGGCCCGGAAAACGCCGAGATAGAGACGACAATAGCGATAGAGACTATCGTCCCCGAGATTCATCGTCTCGAAGGAAAACTTACAACCACTCTTCCTACCCCAACGATCCTCCTCCTCAACCAGAGCATAGCAGGGAGAAATCTGCTCAAAGGGGGTCTCAATCTGAAGCTTCTCGTGATCAACATTCTGGTTCATCAAGCACTAGGCAATCCCGCGAGCTCTACAAGAAGTCTGTAGTTTCGACTAGACAAACTTCCACTGGCCCTACACATGATCCATCGATAGCAGAAAAGCTAGCTGAGCTTAAAGCCACATTTCCAAAAATATGCTTTGATGGACTAAAGTTTCTTCCGGTGATCCATCCTATTCCAGGGCATGTTAAACAAAGTGTCATTGCTTGCAATAATGATGTCTATGTCCAGCACGACGCATTCGTTCATTTGGTGGAAAAAGTTTCAGAAGTTTCTATAGAACGTCAGCATGAAATCGATCGCTTGAAACTCGAAGCCATCCATGATAAAGACATAATCAAAGCCCAGGATGAAGAGCTTTCCTCGTATAAATCTCAGCTTGAAGCCGCTCAGAAAAACGCTAAAGCCACAGCTGAAGCAGTTAATCATTTGGAAGCCGCACACAAAAAGGAAATTGATGAGGCGGTTCAACGCTGTGGTGCTTTAGCCTTAGAAAAGGATTCCATCCAGAAAGAAAAGGATGTTCTTGCCCAACGAGTTAAAGAATTGGAGGAGCTACTCCTTAAAGAAAAAGAAGAAGAAACTACTGCTCAAGAGGAGTCACAACGATATTGTGATGAGATTGTCGCTACACGACTTTTAAAAGCAAAGCTTGATGAGGAGCTCTCCAAAGCTGAAGCGCTGAAGGACGCGGCCCGTGGGGAGGGCAAAAGAATGGCACTCTCGGAAATCGATTCTCGCCTCGAGGTGGCTGCTGAGGCTGGTAGGGAGGAAATTAAGTGCATGTTTGATCCACTCGTAGCCGAGTATAATGCTCGAGTTCTCATGCATCGCGACCTAACTTTTCTTGGCGAGGGTTACCTCGAATCTTTGGCTGAAGCATGGGACACTCTAATAAAAATTAAAAAGGTCGAATTGGGAACTGAAGAGGTGGATGAGGAGTCTCTTGTAAAGGAAATGCTTCGCGAGAATGAGCGCACTGACCTATCTGCAGCAAAGGCCCTTTACGGAAGGGACTCTTCCTCATCAAAAGGAAAAAATAACACTATTGGTCCATCCGGAACCGAGTCCTCGGTTCCTCCTCCTATTCAACCGACTGGTCGCCCATCACTCGATCCATTCGAGCAGCATATTGGCTATAACCTAAAGAAGCCTGGACTTGACATTCACTCTCCATCTCCTATTCTGGAAGGTGAAACTCCCCGAACAGTTGAGAGTCAGCCAGAAACTGGTACATAACTTTTCTTCCTAGAGTTCAAAGGGACATCGTTTTTGGCGAATAATAAATGTATTCTAACATTTGTCTCTTATGATTTCGTGTAGGCCATTCTGATCCCGAGCCAACTCCAAGGAGCGATGCCGCCGCAGAAAATGAGGGGAAAACGGGAGAGGCAATTCAGACTGGGGAGACTCCCGGACTCGAAGCTCAAGTGATCGAGGCGCTCGATGAAGACAAACCTGAAAATCTATCGCCCGTGGAGGAACATGATGAAGTTGAGATTACGGGCACCTCTGAACACACTTCAAAACCGAGCATGGAGGAGCAAATTATAAAAGAGAAGAAGAAAGCTGAGATTAAGGTTGAGCCTCAGGTGGTGGAACTTGATGATCCATTGAACAGGCCCCTGAAGGTTATTCTCCCCAGTGGAACCTCGCCACTGGAAGTTCCTCTTCCTTCCCCAGGCACCACTTCCCTAGTAAGCAAGGCGTCCAAGAAAAAATGCTTGAAGAGGAGTTTTCAGAGAAACCGAGGAAGGAGAAGAAGTCAAAAAGTAGCTATCATGCCTCGCTCAACGCGAATAAGCCTGGATTATTTAAATATCTTTATTTATTTTCGTAGTCGTTGTAAATAGATTTTTTGCTCCGAGTTCAGGAGAAGTTGTAGTGAAACTGAATCCTCGATTAGTAAATAAAATTTTGATTTTTCTGATGATCTTTGCTACTTAGCTTTACTATCCATCTTGTACCTAAAATCCAAGGTTGTGTGGGTCACTTAAGCACTCGTTTATTTCCGCATGACTCAGAGATGTTTAAATTGCTTATATTTTAGCCTGTGCTCTGGAGGCTTAGAGATTTCTGAATCGTTTATACTCTAGTCCGCACTCTAGGGACTTAGAGATTTCTGAATCGTTTATACTCTAGTCCGCACTCTGTGGACTCAGAGTACTCTAGTCCGCACTCTAGGGACAGAGAGATCTTTAAATTGTTTATACTCTAGTCCGTACTCTGGGGACTCAGAGTACTCTAGTCCGCACTCTAGGGAATTAGAGATTTTTAAATTGTTTATACTCTAGTCCACACTTTGGGGACTCAGAGTACTCTAGTCCGCACTCTGGGGACTTAGAGATTTTTAAATCATTTATACTCTAGTCCACACTCTGGGGACTCAGAGTACTCTAGTCCGCACTCTGGGGACTTAGAGATTTTTAAATCGTTTATACTCTAGTCTGCACTATGGGGACTTAGAGTACTCTAGTCCGCACTCTGGGGACTTAGAGATTTTTAAATCGTTTATACTCTAGTCCGCACTCTGGGGAATTAGAGTACTCTAGTCCGCACTCTGGGGACTTAGAGATTTTTAAGTCGTTTATACCCTAGTCCGCACTCTGGGGATTTAGAGTACTCTAGTCCGCACTCTGGGGACTTAGAGATTTTTAAGTCGTTTATACTCTAGTCCGCACTCTGGGGACTCAGAGTACTCTAGTTCGCACTCTGGGGACGTAGAGATTTTTAATTCGTTTATACTCTAGTCCGCACTCTGGGGACTCAGAGTACTCTACTCCGCACTCTAGGGACTTAGAGATTTTTAATTCGTTTATACTCTAGTCCGCACTCTGGGGACTCAGAGTACTCTAGTTCGCACTCTGGGGACTTAGAGATTTTTAATTCGTTTATACTCTAGTCCGCACTCTGGGGACTCAGAGTACTCTAGTCTGCACTCTGGGGACTTAGAGATTTTTAAGTCGTTTATACTCTAGTCTACACTCTGGGGACTCAGAGTACTCTGGTCCGCACTTTGGGGACTTAGAAATTTTTAAGTTTGGGTACGTGTTCATACGCCAGACAGAATAATGTAATTTAGTTTTTGTCGCAGAATTGTTACATACGGAAACATTAATAGTTCATGGAAAAGACGGCTTCAAGCCTTTATTGATCATAACAAATGGAAACAAACTGAATTGTCTTATTACATGCCAAAAACTAAGGACAACAAAATCAACATACACTGGAAATAATTGCAACTAAAATGTAAAAGAAATAGACTAAGTGTAATAACGATGCAAATGCTCGATATTCCATGCGTGGGGAAGTGTCATGCCATCTACAGTCGCTAGCTTGAAAGTTCCTTCTCCAAGCCTCCGTTCGATGACATATGGACTTTCCCATGTAGGATTCAGATGTGATGGGGTCGGAAAGACTCGCTTCAAAATGAGATCACCCACATCGGAAATTCTTGGCCGAACTTTTTCATTATAATATAGAGCAACCCGGTGCTTATATGCAGTCGCTCTTAAATCAGCTTCTTCGCGTTTTTCGTCGACAAAGTCCAGCAATTCCACTAAGAGATTCTAATTCGTTTTAGGATCATAATAAGTTACCCGATGAGAAGGAACTTCAAGTTCCACGGGTATCACAGCTTCAGCACCATATGCCAAGGTGAACGGAGTGTGGCCAGTCGTGGACTTGTGGGTGGTTCTGTAAGCCTAGAGCGCTGTCGGAAGCTCATCCACCCACTTGCCTCTATCCTTCTCCAAACGTTTCTTTAATATTGATTTGATTATTTTATTTATGGCTTCAACTTGTCCATTCACTTTAGGGTGAGAGACTGCCGCAAACCTTTTCTCAATGCGATACTTTTGGAAGAATTCTTTGAACTCCTTACTCTCAAATTGAGTTCCGTTGTCCATGATGATAGTTCATGGGAGGCCAAAACGGCATATGATGTTTCGTACAACAAAATTAATTACCTTTTTGGTGGTGATTGTAGCTAAAGGCTCTGCTTCTGCACACTTGGTAAAGTAATCGACCGCAACAATTGCATATTTTGCACCACCTCTGGAAATTGGTAAGGAACCGATTATATCGATCCTCCAAATTGCAAATGGATAGGGACTAACCATTTGTGTGAGTTCCGTTGGCGAAGCTCTCGGGATTTTCGCATACTTTTGACATTTGTCACATCTTCTTACGTAGTCCGCAGCATCCGAATTTACAGTTGGCCAATAGTATCCATAGCGGAGGATCTTTTTTGCTAGGGTCTGCCCCCCAGTATGGTTACTACATTCTCCTTCATGAACTTCCTTAAGACTCGTTTTATCTCGATGCACCAAAGTAAGGGAACCGAGAATCCCCTCCGATACATTATTCCATCCTGCATTATATATCGTGAAGTTTTGCGAATGACTTGTCATCTTTCGTTCTTTCTATTGGGCAAAGTCCCATATAGTAAGTATTGTTTGAATGGGGTTATCCATGACTCCCTTTCAATTTCTGTTTCTAGCACAAAATCTACTTCCATCTCGTTTATACTTGGAAATTATAAAACTTCTACGGGAACCAAGCCCATCTGCTGTGCATCGCCAGTACTAGCGAATTTCGCCAATGAATCGGCTTTCCTGTTTTGTTCACGCGGGACATGCGGAATATCGTAATATTCAAGGCCTGCCAACAGTTCTTGAACCCGAGCAAGGTATGGAGCAAGCCTTCGCCCCTTTGCTTGATAATCTCCCCGCACTTGGTATACCACCAATTGTGAGTCATAAAAGATTTCAACCGATCTTACTTCGAGTTCCCTGATAAGTTTTAAGCCAGCAAGCAATGCTTCATACTCAGCTTCGTTATTCGTAGCCAGGAAATTAAGCTTCAAAGCATAACAAATTGATCGGTTTTCAGGGGTTACAAGAATGACACTAGCCCCATAACAACGGTCGTTGGATGCCCCATCGGTGTATAGTTTCCATCGAATGGAGGGAATAACATCACCACCGTTTGGTTCGTGTGATATGGTGAATTCTACGATGAAGTCTGCTAGCGCTTGCCCTTGTATGGCTCTTCGTGGCAGGTAGGTGATGTTGAACTGACTCAACTCAATATTCCATTTTAACAACCTTCCAGAGGTTTCTGGTCGTTGGAGTACCTGTCGCAGGGGTTGATCGGTATAAACACTGATCGAGTGTGCCTGAAAGTACGGACGAAGCTTGCGTGATGCAATCACCAAGCAGTAGGCTAGCTTCTCAATTTTAGGATAATTTCTTTCTGCCCCCGTTAAACGTTTACTGACATAGTACACCGGCTTTTGAACTCGGTCCTCCTCGTGAACCAAAGCCGTACTGATGGCATGTTGAGATACGACCAAGTATACATACAACACTTCATGGTCTATAGGCTTCGACAGCACCGGGGAAATTTCCAAATGTTTTACCAGAGCTCGGAATGCATCCTCGCAGTTGGGCGTCCATTCAAAATTTCTCTTCCCTTTCTTTATTACATCGAAGAAGGGAATACACTTGTCTGTCGCTCTGGATATGAATCGACTCAGCGCGGCCACTTTTCCATTCAGGCTTTGTACTTGCTTTATAGTTATGGGCACTTGTATGTCTCGAATAGCCTGAATTTTTTTGGGTTAGCTTCAATTCCTCGTGCATTAATAATGAAACCCAAAAACTTTCCTGACGCAACGCCAAAGGAACACTTCAGAGGATTGATTTTCATTCCGTAATACCTGAGTAGACCAAACATTTCTGCCAAGCCTCGAATGTGGTCGTTTGACTGCCGTGACTTCATGAGCATGTCATCCACATAAACTTCCATCGTCCTACCAATTTGGTCTTTGAACATCTGATTCACCAGTTGTTGATAAGTCGCTCCTGCATTTTTCAATCCGAAAGGCATCACTACATAACAGTACAGTCCAACGTCTGTGACAAAACTAGTGTGTTCCTGATCTGGAATGTGCATCGGGATTTGATTATATCCTAAGTACGCATCCATAAATGACAATAACTCGTGTCCTGCTATTGGGTCGACCAACTGATCAATTTTGGGTAAAGGGAAACTATCCTTAGGGCATGCTTTGTTCAGATCCGAGTAATCCACGTAGGTCCTCCATTTCACATTCGCTTTTCTCACTAGTACGGGGTTAGAGACCCATTCTGGGTAGAGGGCGTCATGGACGAACCCATTGGCTTTGAGTTTGTCCACCTCCTCTCTGAGAGCGGCGGACCTCTCCGGGTCCATGCCTCTCCTTTTTTGCTTCACCGGCACGTATTTCGGGTGTATGTTCAACATATGACTAGCAATGGCGGGAGAAATCCCACACATATCGGAATGCGTCCAAGCGAAGACATCTAGATTCGCTTGGAGGAAATCAGTAAGATCCTCGATCATTGAGGGGTTGAGTTATGATCCAATCTTAAGTACCCACGATGGATCATCACGGCTAACTGGAATGTCAATCGTCCCTCGGATCTATATCTCTATAGATCTGATCATGTTGCCCGAGCCAAGGCTTGGGCATTACTTGTCAATCTTCAGCGACTTGGATGCGGACGGAGTTGTCCACAACCTTTCCTTTCTCTCTTCGTTGGGCCTCTCTCAGCTCAGCCACATAACACGCACGACCAGTCGCTTGATCTCCATGCATAACACCAACTCCTTTATCCATCGGAAATTTCAAGGTTAAACACAACGGGGAAAAACCTGCCCTAAACTCTGCCAGGGCCGGTCGACCTAGAACACATTATACGGAGAATCGACATCCAAAACGATGAACGGTAGGATCTGCACCCTCTTACGTTCACCTTCTCCAAGTTCAACTGGCAATTCAACGAAACCCACTGCATCAGTAGCCGCACCATTAAAGCCATGAATACGGGCTTTAGATGGCTTTAGATCCTTTGTCTCCATCTTCATCTAGTCATATGCATTTTTGAAGATGATGTTAACAGAACTTCCATAGTCAATCAGTATTCTTCTCACAAACGATGGCCTAATAGTGGCCGAGATGACCATCGGGTCAATGGTAGGTGCCTCCACCTGATCGGCATCTCTGCTTCTGAACACTATATCATCTGTCATCATTCACTGCTGCTTAGCCGGAGTCCCATCTTCCATGTTTGAACAACATTCAAAACCTTCATGCTTTAGGGAACTAGCATAACGCTCCATTTCTTGCCAATTCTTGTCTGCAGGGTGAGGCCCACCGACTATCGTGTTTATGACTAATCTACCTCCAGCCCGAACGGGTTCATCAGATCGTCGTGGAGCCTGTCCGCGATTGGGGTCGGATGTCCCCTGTCCGCCTTTCTGAGGATTCTTTACAAACTCCTGCAACTTTTTCTATCGAATCATCTTTTCAATAGCATCATGGAGGTGCCTACAATCCTCGATATTGTGCCTGTAAGTCTCATGGAAGCGGCAATACTTCCCAGTCTGCCTTTTCTCCTCGGTGGACTCTTTTGGGCGTGGATTTCGATATTGGAAAGTATTACAAGTCGATAGGTAAATATTTTCCAGAGATGCGTTCAAAGGAGTGTATTCGTTGTAAGTTGGGATCCTTGGTTTCCACTTTCCGGCTTCCCTTTTCTTTCCAGAATTTCCTCCTTTGGATCCTTTAGACTGCTCAGGCTTCTTTTGAACATTGACTTGGACATTTCTAGAGTTGTCACCAGATTGTTTTATAGCAATGTTGCTCTGCACAGTCTCCTTGCCGGGTCCTGGTGCATTGTCTCGCCTTATCCACCTGGCTTCCTCCCTTCTTATAAATTGGTGCGCCTTTGAATAAAAATGTTCCAGTGTAGCCGGAGGCTTTCCCGCCAGCCAATCACCAAACTCCGAATTCGGATCTACTCCTCGCATCACGACCATTAAAATAGCATGTTCATTCGGGTTGCTAACTTCAGTAGCAGCAACGTGAAATCTTTGTAAGTACTCCTTTAATGCCTCCCCTGGAGCCTGAATTACACTGGACAATGACATAACGTCCTTGGGATGAGTAGCATGAATCCTGAACTGCTCCACAAATTTCGTCGCTAACTCATCAAAATTGGAGATAGACCGCGGAGGAAGTTGGGTGAACCACATGGTAGCGATTCCATATAAAGTTATTGGGAAACACCTACATTTAGTTGCATCATTTTCCCTAGCTGAATCCATCATCCACCCATACCTCATTACATGCTATCGGGGATCAGTCTTCCCTTCGTAGGCCAGAATAGTCGGCATATTAAACTTCCTGGGGTACTCAGCCTGTAGGATAGCATCTGTGAACGGAGTGTGACTGCTAGATACACCCCAATCATCATTCGATAAACCTTGATTTTCCCTCATCAACTGTCTGACCATGGCTGATAGGTCTGGGGTTTGTATGGAAGACGGCAAGTTGGAACCCATCCTGCGGGACCGTTCCGGCTGGTGCCTCCTCTGTTGGCGATCTACCAAATGTGTATCCTGGGGACCTACTTCATCATGACCTTGGTGAGCTAGTCGTCCAGCTTCCACTCGTGCTCCAGATCCTAAGTTTCCTATTTCAGCTTGAGCGCGATTTCCTTGGTGTAAGTGAGGGGCCATGGCTCCAGGTAGGGAACTTGGACCATCTTTGGTTGATCGTTCAGCTGCACCTATTTGCGTTGTTTCAGTTCTACGGCGTCTACGCTTGGGAGGTTCATCAGACAAAGCAGAGCTGTCAGACGAGGAGTAGGAAGCGGGACTTTCTCCAGCATTCTGATGCTGTTGTTGAGTAAGCCGAGTCATGAGGTTGGTGTTAGCTTGAATCTGCTCGTTAAGTTGTCTCCTGCTTTCCACGAGTTCTCTCATCAGCTCGTTGAACTCTGTTCTGGTGACAACTTCCGTTTGGTTTTGGCCGGTGACGGTCCCTGCGCCCGGATTAGCTTGTTGATTGTTAGGTCCTACTTGTTGGATGCTAGCAGTCTCGTTGACATCTACATTGTGGGAGGCTGATCTAGTACGTGGTCTCCCCATTGTAGAGTTATCGGTTGGAACACTGAGTAGAATCAATGGACTTCTTGTGAATGAACTTGGATCTTCTTTGGTGGATTTGTTCAATCCAGTTTCGACAAAGTAGATCCTATCGACCTGAGAATGCAGTTCTCAGTGAAAGCACCAAAATGTTAGCACCGAAATTAGTTACTAACACCCTTAAATAGGATTGTGTAGAGAGATTAATGAAGAAAATAAATTAAAACTGAGGAATATCATAGTAGAATGCAATAAGAACTATAAGAAACGAGAAGAAACTAATATAGTTAAAATTTGGGTTCCAAAGACTAACAATATTTTGATAAGGAATAAATATATCAAAGCATTTATGGATAGTGTTCAGAATAATAAAAATTATATTTATAAAAAGGATACTGAATCAAATTGGGTTTGGTTTTCTAAGTTCTAACTTTTAGGACCCTATTGAAAGGTGGGTACCAATAATTTTGTATTTATTTTCAGGTCCCACTCAAAAAGAAGAAATGGATACTAGACAGTGGTTGCTCAAAACACATGACCGGCGACAAAGATATGCTTACAAACATCACATACTTTGATGGTGGCTCAGTTACCTTCGAAGACAATTCAAAAGGCTATATCATTGGCAAAGGAGATGTGAGAAATTACGGTACATCAAATTTACCTTTTATTACAAATGTTTCATTAGTTAAAAATCTAAAACATAATCTACTAAGCATAAGTCAACTTTGTGACAAAGGTTTTAAAATAACTTTTTCGGAAAATAAATGTAGTATTTTTGACCAAAACCAAAATCTTGTTTTTAAGGGAAATAGAGATAGGAATATTTATGTTTTAAATATGAAAATTAATCATAATACAAATATGTGTTTACTAGCCAAAGATAATGATCCTTGGTTGTGGCACAAAAGATTTTGTCATATTAATTTCAAAACTATTAGAAAACTTTCTAAAAATGAATTAGTAAGAGGTTTACCTAAGATAAACTTTAAGATAAAAAATCTTTGTGATGATTGTCAAATAGGAAAATTAACAAAATCATCTTTCAAATCTAAGAAAAATATTTCAACTTTACAACCACTAGAATTACTTCATATGGATCTTTTTGGACCAACACAAAGTTCAATCCATTAATCATAATCGATATGTATTTGTAATAGTTGATGATTTTTCAAGATATACATGGACCATTTTTATGAAAAATAAAAGTGATACATTTGAGCACTTTAAAACATTTGTCAAAAGAATTCAAAACACTAAAGATTTGAAAATTAAGAATATACGAAGTGATCATGGTGGCGAATTCGAAAAATATTATGCTAATCTAATTAAACGTTTTGGACTGGAAAACACTTCTGGAAAGCCTACTCCTATGAGTACCACAACTCATCTCGATCGAGATGAAAATGGCAAAAGTATAGATCAAAAATTGTTTAGAAGTATGATAGGTTCCTTACTTTACTTAACCGCTAGTAGACCAAACATAATGATGAGTGTATGTTTATGTGCACGATTTCAATCTAATCCTAAAGAATCACATTTAAGAGCGGTAAAACGAATTATACGATATCTTAACAATACTAAAGATTTTGGTCTTTTCTATCCAAAAGAGTGTCCATTTGAGTTAGTATCATTCAGTGATGCTGATTTTGGTGGATCTCGAACAGATAGAAAAAGTACAAGTGGTACGTGCCATTTCATTGGAAAATCACATGTATCTTGGTTTAGTAAGAAACAAAATTGTGTCTCACTTTCAACCTGTGAAGCAGAGTATATATCAGCCGCTTTAGCTTGCACTTAAGTTATCTACATGCAACAAACACTTAAGGATTTTAATATAAATTTAACAAACTCTACAATATATTGTGATAATACAAGTACAATAAATTTATCTAAAAATCCGGTTAATCACTCTCGTACAAAACATATAGATATTCGTCATCACTTTCTACGTGACAATATCGAAAAAGGAATCATAAATTTAGAACATATTTCTACTGAAAATCAGTTTGCCGATATATTTACTAAACCTTTATTAGAAAACTCATTTATAAAATTGTGACGAGAATTAGGAATAATTTCTTTTAAAGATATTTTATAGCAAATATTATAAAAATATATAAACTCAGTCGACTAAACAACTCTGCCCAGTCGACTGAATAACAAAAACAAACTTATTCAAGATATATATATTTCTATTCAGCTACCTAATACATAATAGATTAAAGGATGTCTCTAATCCATCCATTTCTAAACAATGCTTTTAATCCAATAAAACAATGATTGGTTCTAAAACCTTATTAATTTTCCACCACATTTTTTTAGCATTTTTATACTATAAATATACTTTTATACATAATTATTTTCAAAAGAATTACAAAGTTTGAAAATTCTATATAAAAATGTCTTACGACAGCTCAAACTCCCATATCAACATCACCTCCTCAGTCGAAAACACTCCTACATCACCAAAACTTCCAACGCCAACACCAAAGAATGAACCAGTGTATAAATGGGAAAACTATCGCACTGGCTACACACCGGAATCAAAGAAGGCAAAACGTGGACTTTTTACCTCCCCTGATACAAAAAGAAAGATTGAGGAGATTCATCACTTTCAACAACAACAAATTAATCTCCAACGAGAATTATATTTTGAACAGAAAGTAACGGCATTGGTCTACATTTTTGTAGTTCAAAGAAAAATGAGGTGAGCGAGCCCCTACCTCGACCAAGTAATGTGTTCGATCCATCTTCATCTTACCGTACACCGGCTGATCCCTTGAATCCTTGGACGTCCCCAAAGACTCCTCAGTATACTCCAAATTCATGGGATATAAATTATGTGAAGAACGAAGAAAAAAAGACTCCAAGTCCATCCCCGAAGAAATAGTCAATTTTAATATATTTTCATGATGTTACATCTATATAATTGTAACTATTTCTTTTAAATAAATTGTTTACTTTCAAAAATTAGAAGAAACAACAAAAATGCAAGTGTCAGTCGACTAAAACCCACTGCTCAGTCGACTGAACTTAAAGAGAAAAACAATATTTACATAGCTCAGTCGACTGGAACCATCTGCACAGTCGACTAAAAATTCAACAGAAAATTTTAGCTAAAAATTCAGTCGACTAAATATACTGTTCAGTCGACTGAATCTAACACAGAAAAATTTCATCCTTTGATTCAGTCGACTGAACAGACTATTTAGTCGACTGAACGCCAATTCCCAGACTATTTTTTCTTTTTAACCATCAGATTTTTACCTACCCTTTCACTTTTTATCTACAACAACATCTTCTTCCCCAATTAGTTTCAAAACCCTAACTCTTGAATTGCTCCAATCTCACTCAAATTATATACAAATGGCCCCAAAGAGATCTAGAGCTTCTTCCTCTTCATCCTCCGAGCCAATTGATGCTCAAATAGCACAATGGCTTTACGATGGAGTAGCTGTCACTAGATGGAATAAGATGAAGAATTCTCGTATCTTCGAACTTTCTTTTGTTGATTTTCAAAGCCTTCAGACGTACCACATCCAAGCATTAACGGATCAAGCAGGTCTAACTTCTCTCTTGGATTTAAAAAGAAACGACCATGCAATAAATCATATCATGGTAAAATTATTTTATGCTAACCTTAATCTTGGACACCAAACTCCAAGAAATCCAAATGATAATGTTTGGAGTATGGTATGTGGAAAGAAAGTTTGGTTCTCCCTCGACCGCATTTCACACATTTTAGGTTCTCCAAACCTTGGTAGCAAGCTTGAAGAAATAGACTTTAACCCTCGCATTCGCGACAACATCAATCATCAATTTTTGGATGATAACATCAACATCAGAGATCTTAAATCCACTTCCTTACGTCCTAGAGCTAGAATTCTCCACGAAGCTCTTATGAGAACAATCACCCCAAGAATGGGTTCATATGAACTTGTATACCCTAACAACTATCGCGCACTCTATGCACTTTGGGGTAATTATCAAGTTAATTGGGTTCAATTGATTCTTGATGAATTCCTTACATTTAATAATGGCAAAACGAGGACAAATCTATTTTGGTGAGTATATCATGCGATTACTTCTCAATGTTGATACGTCATTACCTGAGTCCGAGAATACAATGGTGCACCAAATAAACCATCGGACCATAAGCCTAATGCAACTTCCGGTAAGACCTCCTCGCATTATATCTCTTGCCGAATGAGAAGCTAGACATCAAGAACAACATCAACCTCCTCCACCTCAACAAGAACCTTTAGACCAAGATGATGAAATTCGTATCATTGAGCCTGGTTATACTTCCACCAATCAATCATTGGGGATCTTATCAAGGAATCAACAAATTCTTGATAATCGTCTCAAGAAGGTAGATCACAAGCTTGATAAAATTAAAGGATTCTTCAACAAGTTATGGAATGCCATCTCATGCTCAAGCTCCACTACCGCTTCAACATCACTTGGCAAACGTCCGGCACCAACTTTCACTTGGACATCATCCGAAGAGCATACAAGCAGCAGTATAAGTAGAACAAGTGGTGGCCAAGGAGGAAGAGCTTATAGACCACCCATAGGTGGACCTGTTATTCGAGAACCTGAAGGAGATCGTGAAGGCTCTTACGATTGGGATAAAGATCAGTAATTTTTTATGGTTTGTTGTTATATGTTTTAACTTGTTTAAATCGTGCATCTATGCTACTTATGCAACTTTTTTATTGACTATGCTATTCTCTGATAATCTTACAATTCTATTGTTCAGTGATTGTTTTTATATTATACATCTATGATTATTACTTCCTTTTTGTCGATGACAAAGGTGGAGAAATCTATGTAGCTAACTTTGTTTTGCTGGAAAGATAATTGCATACATTCAGGGGGAGAAAATTAGTAAATACATCTCTATAACACATTAGTGTTGTCATCAATCAAAAAGGGGGAGAATGTTGATACACGAAGATTTTGATCAATGACAATGTGCTTCAATAAAAAGGAAGAGATATAAGCAAAATCAGAGGAAGATCGATAAAGACCAAAGGATAAACATGAGTATGATTTTTATAGGTCTAACGTCTAGATTATTAGTTAAAATCTATCCTCAAGAGATTTGCACGAACAATAAAACACATTCATAAAACTTCATTTTTATTCACACATTCACTGTGCATACTTTTATAGTTCAGTCGACTGAACAGGCATGGACAGTCGACTGAAACTGGCACACATTTACAAATATGCACAGTTTCAGTCGACTGAAATTCCTGCGCAGTCGACTGAAAGTTTTCCTGGGAATTTTTCTTTATATTTTCAGTCGACTGAATATCCTGCTCGGTCGACTGAATTTAAACCAGCGAATTTTTTCTGAATAGACACCTTCCTCTTCCCAACAGTTGCAACCATTCTCCAATGGAAATAGAAGCATCTCTTGTCTACAACCTTTGGCAACACATGCATCTCTTCTACAATAATAAATACATGATTCTAACTTCATTTGATTTACCAATTCTAATTGCTTTAATCTTTCTATTTACTTGAACATACTTTCAGATTTCTTAAGTTTTCAAAAGCAATCACAAACCAATTGCTTGAATCTCTGTTTTAACTATAACACCATTTGATTCATAGCAATTCACATTTCCTAAATCTTCACAAACACTTTGTATATTCTCGAGGATAAGATTATAGGAAAGTTGTACTCAATTTGACTCATTAGTGTTATCAAGAACACAACAAGTCAGAAATACCTTTTGTATCCAGTTTGAAGTCCTCTTCGGTAGTTGAGGCAAGAAATCCCGTTCGGTTGTTCGGGTAAGCTGTAAACCTATTCCTCTGGGTTAAGTGAGGGTTGTTGGTTAGTTGAATTCCTAAGAGGAGCTTAGGGACTGGACGTAGGACAAGAGGTCCGAACCAGTATAAAGTCTTGGTGTCTACTTTACTTACTGCTTATTACTATCTACCTAGACCATTTTACTATTCCATATTATACGATCCTACTGCATAGACTCTTTCAATGCTCACTCATTCGATCAAACAAATCACTTCTATTGCATGTTATTTTATTTACTTCTGTTTTATATTCTATAAGTTTACCATAGACATCTACATGTGTATCAAATACACATGTCCATGTCGACGATAACTTATCGGTGAATATGACGAAGTACATGGAACCATTTTGGTATTTATATAATTACGATTGCATACATCTATATGTATCAATCCGAAGAGTTCAACAACTCTTATGATACTCCCACTAAATGGGTACATAGCCCTTTATTGTTTGAGATATAATTAACAAGTATCACATGATTCAAAATCATGCAATAAAATTATTTCTCAAAACTACGGCTTAGTCTGTAATTCCAAAACAACTATAAATAATATTAGATACTTTTGTATTTTCCAATGCATCACTTTTGTGATAATTTTTTTTACCACATTTTAGTTTTATTTCACAAAGAATATTCATAATACTGATATTGAAATATAGTTATGTCTATTTTTTTTCAGTCGATACTGAAAAATAATCATTATTTCATAAATAATGTTTGGTAAGTTTTATGAAAACAATTTTCGTACTATGATGAAATTAATAAGTGCTTTATGGAAGCTCCCACTATTTTCTCCATTACTATAACAAGGTACTAAATTTGGAGGTCCATTATTCACTTAATACAATTTGTTTATTTTATACACTACAACTATTTACAGTAGAGAGTTTGTTGATCAAATATCTTGAGCTCAAAGAAATAAATGTCCTAGAAAACAATTTTCTATATGAAAATACATTTTGGAATAAAAATCATATTTCTTATTCCAATATTAAGTATCAATTATTATTATGATTCTCGTTTCCAATGTTTTTCTATGAAGCATAAGCGACTATTCATTCTCTTCATCCCAACTGTACCTTAAATTACATCTATTCTTATACATTCGTTTTCCTTTCAAATGGTCAAACTATTCAAAGAAAACCTTACTACAATATCATAACAAACTCTTTACAAAAGCGCATTCGATTATCCTTAACATTTAAGGACATCAAATATGTTGCACTTTACATAAACCGATCAAAATGACATTTCAGTGATCGGGTTCTTATATCTATCTTTTAGTTTTTGGTCTTATGTTACATTAACACAATATGATCCCTTCTGTAATCAATCAGATTGAATACTCGATCCTGCACTAAGGTTTATTTGGTTTTTCGGATGAACTAATTTCATCGAAATATTGTACATTACAAACTTTGACCATTCACCATATAACATTTATATGCAATTGTATATGGATGAAATATCCATAGTCTTATATTGCTTTTAGAGTTTAAACTCATAGAATGCAATATATGGTCTTGACCAAATAAATGCATAAGTGATCAAACCACGAATGTATTTAGTAGTTGTAAAATCAGGCACTTGCATGGGTGTTGAAACGTTAACATGCAATAGGAATTTGATAGTGGGTATTATATTTCCATTTGTCAACTTTCAATTCAGTTCATTTGTATATGTTAATCGATAAACATTTTATCAATCGTATTAAATGCACAAATTTATTATTATAGAAAATTATAACATTATTTAGCATATGTTCTTATTAGAAAGGTTAAATATTACCGTTTCATTTTTCTAATAAGGCTCCCACTAGTCTTTTATGTTTCTCCAAATCTTAAGATGAAACACAGAAGTCTTTCGACTTCACTAGTGGGTGTTAGGACTCGTCTGTCTTGATATTCTAACCTTGAGTTTGCTCAACAAATCATAGCCCCACAAACGATGGATAACTCCTTATCGTTTGTATCACATACAACTTCTAACCCATTTTTCCTTGTCCTAATCTCATTTCGACCTTGAGTTTGCTCAACAAATCGAAAGAGATTATTCACTTGTACCTACCATATCGTGATGGCCTAAGTATAGTATATGTACCTTGAGTTTGCTCAAAAAATACATATTGTTATCTTACCTCATCTGTTCAATATATTAATAATACTACACATATCATCCCCAGCTTGAGTTTTCTCAACAACTAAGGAGTATGCAAGTAATTTATTAATATATATATGGTAGAGGACAACATTATATTGAAGATTCATAATCTTCAATATATTATATTGAGTGATATCGACTTGTGGAATAATATATTTCTTATGAAATACCCTGGTGATTCAAGTGTCAGACACATCAGAAATCACAGTATATGTACATTTATGTATGTATTTATCCTTTAAGTCTATTTGGGTTTCTTTAATGTTCCACTTTTAGTTTATACATTCATATCATATAAGTTTTGTTGTTAATTAACTTTTATATTTCATATTACTTATATGATAGTCTTATGTATAATATTTTATTAATTAAATCTTATTTAATTAATTTTAATTAATTAACTCTTTAATTAATTTTATATTAGTATTCCAATACAACTTTTATATTGTACATATCTACTATAATCTTTATAGTGTAACACATATACCTTATATATGTGTGTTTTTATTTAATTAATTAACCTTTAATTAATTTATTAATTAAACAATTTTAATTAAATTATATTAATTTCAAAATTTTATCTTATATACATACATGTATGCTTATGTTATCTTAAACACTTTAAAATAACATAATATATATCAACATATATAATACATGCGTATAAGTATTAATTAATTAACTCATTTAATTAATTTATATTATTAATCTTATTAATAATTTTAAACTTCGAAATTAATATTTACATAGTTTCAAACATTTTGAACTTTTTCATTACATTTTCAAACATTTTGAAAATTTATGTTATATTATAACCTTTTATAATAAACATATTTTTATTTTAAATTTAACTTTTAAATTTAAAATCATGTCTTAATTTTCAAAACTATTTTAAAATTAGCCCAAGGACCAATTCAAATTGGGCCTTTTCTATTAGGGGCGACCATTGGGCTCACATCACCCTTCAGGCCAGGCTGGTAACTAGGTAGGACATGGTACTTGATTACCCAATTCCAATCCTAGACATCACCTTTCTAGACACCGTACTAAGTGCACAAGCTTAATTAGTTAGCCCCAACATGACTAATTTAGACCGCATATGCTATTGGGCTCTGATACCATTGAAGGAACTGGGCAAGCCCGCAGCGGAAGAAATGAGTGAATTTCAAATAAAAATTACCATTTTGAATCTTTATAGGCCTACGAAGTCTAAATTTATTTAGAACTTTTCTAAATTTGATTTAAATAAAATTATGTATTTTATTTAAATTTACAAATAGTAGTTTGAGATTTGTTTAATTTTTGTTTTGCTTATACATTTGTTTATATATATATATATATGTGTGTGTGTGTGTATCATATACATATATATACGTCTGTGCACGTGTAACATAGCAATCCGTGCAGGGTATAACATGCCCGTATATAGATGTTTCATTTTCGAGTTTCGAAGTGAAGAGACCATTCAGTAGCTTTGCTACACTTTGTTGGAAATTTAATTTGATTTGAATTTCTGTGGTATGACCTGGTTTATTATATATATAGAGATTTAAGTTTGATCTGATATATACTATATATATTTATCTCAAAATTGTTTGAAGTAAATCAGAGATTTAAATTCTTAAGTTTATGATTTCAATTATAAACTGAAGTAAAAATTTTTGGATAAATATTTAAACTTGAAATAATTGAATTTGAAAATTTTATTTGTATAGTACTAAATTGCATTTTAATATAACTTACCTAAACTATTCAGAAGTTAAAATGTAATTGGATAATATACAATATAAAATGATTTTATAAATAAAATTTGAGTGTTTATAATAAATGTTATACACTTAGATTTTAAGTATAAAAAAATGCTAATAAAGATGATAGAATAATAAGTTAATTGAATGAGATGAATAAATAAATTTTGTTCTGAAAGAATTAACAAATTGAAATTAGATCAACTTATGGAAATACCTTTAATTTAAACCAATTATTGAATATAAATTAATTTAAATTGAAATTTATATGGTTTAAATTAATTTATATGGTTTAAATATATGTAATAAGATATATTAAGTGGAATAAACTTAATAATAATTTGGAATAAAAGAATTAAATTTGTTGAATAAAATATGCATACAATAAATGATTATACAAATTGATGATTTAGAAATTATTAATTGAGGATGACTAGATAATAAGATAATGAATTTAGAAATAGATAGATTGATTTAACTTAAGTGAACTCAAAGGGATTTAACCAAATTGTTAAATATTAATTAATTTAAATTAAAATTTATATGGTTTAAATTAATTGTTTTACTTGTATTCCAATCTATTTTCTTTTCGGTTGTTTCTATTCTCCTACCTCCTTCCTTTTCGGGGACGAAAAGTTTTGAGTGGAGGAGAGTGTAATGACCCGTAAATTTTAACTGTTTTAATAACGTAATTAGTTGAAATTTTGTGAAATTTTAAACGATAAAATTTTGAA
Organism: Allium fistulosum; assembly: GCA_030737815.1. NCBI lineage: Eukaryota > Viridiplantae > Streptophyta > Magnoliopsida > Asparagales > Amaryllidaceae > Allium > Allium fistulosum. The sequence goes on from CM060903.1 coordinate 859,636,563, forward strand.
ATAAAAATTTGATATTTGGAATGCGTCTAATTAATCATAGCAACTGGTAAATTTTCATCAGATAATTTGAAAGTTTATTTTCTAGTGTAATTTTATTCCAATTTATATCAGTTAAAATTGATGGTAATGAAATGTTTTCCAAACCTGAATATTTTTACATAGAAAAATTCTAATTCATCTTCTGACTAAGACGTCATTTTTCGTTTTTCCAAATTCGGACATCTTTAGCTCCGTCGATCTTATTTTTCTGCGTTTTTGCTGCATTTTCCACTAGTAGAAAATTCAAATTTTTATAATTCAATCATACTACTGATATCTGTATACCGTTTTGATCGTCTTATTGTGCTGATCTCTGCGGTATGTTCACTCCTGTGTTTCGAAGCCCGGTTCGCTACAGGATCAATAAAACAATTTGTGGTATCAATACAGTTTCGAACCTCTTTAAATTCGGATGTCCATTCAAATTTCCAACTGTTGAAAAAAAACACACAAACAACCGTTTGCATTAATTATTCACAGAATTCAGTTTTTGACTTTAACTATTCCCTATGTGTAATTTATTAACCCAGTTCCCTGCCCTCATTTGTGTCTTTACCTCTGTCATTTGATTTTTGAGTCTTCACCTCTATCACTTGATTTTGAAACCAGCATATATTATGAGTAGCTAAGGATACCTATTTTGTCTGAGGCAATACAATATAAAATCAAAATAAAATGAATGAGAACATCTTCTGCCAGCTGGCCTCCTTCTTCCACCACAAACCCAAGCATCGACCACCACACTCTTCACCACGACCTTCCTTCATCGAAACCGACTCAGGCCTCCACCCTTTTCCTTTGCCGCCAACCACCCCCTCTCGACAACAAGCCACCACCCGAGCACAGATGCGCCAGCGCCCTCACCTCAGCCACCAGAACCACCATCAGCCGGCCCCACTTCCTATTGCCGCGTTTTCCGGCCAACCGTGCTACCCTTCTCCCCCTCTTTCACCTTACCTATCAACCATCCCATGCCGAAAACCCTTCCCATCGAACACCACTCTCCACCGCGTCTTATCCCGAAGAACCCACCATCTCGACCATAAACTCTCCTAACCTGCCACGACCACAGCGACCTAGCCGAGCTACAACCCAAAACGCCTCTCTCCGCCTTACTGCCATGTTCCTCCATTGACTGCCATTTGTAGCCAAGCCGTTCCACCGCAAATCTTGCCACCGATCCACCTCGGCCCGAGCTCAGGCAATCACTGGCCGAGCACCACTTCTCTCCTCCCCTCAGCAGTTTTCCTTCATCTCTTTTTTATGCAGGTGAATATAGTTTATATATAAAAGTATAAAGTTATATAGTATAGTTTATATATGTTATATATTGTATATTTGTTGGTTATATTTAAAGTTGTATGATAATTTATATATACATTTGTTTATAAATCAAAGTTTATAATATAAGTTATAACAGTACATATATATGTCAGTTTAAAAATACGGTAGTATATATATTGAGGTATATATGTATATATTTTGTGTTATGGTATTATATATATCTCGTGGGTTGTATATGTTGCCTGGAAAAAAAAGAGAAAAGGGTTTTGAATAAATATATACACGACTTGTTGTATATATATAGTTCTAAAATTTGTGTATATTCTGTAGTTTATATATATGTTAAGTTTATATAGGTGATTCATTGAGTCTGTATATATAAACATATATAAAGCTATATTTTCCTATTCACTGTTTTTCCCGTGGATATGCATACTAAATTTTCATATATATGTTACTTACATATATAGTCTATGTTAGTTATCTGTTTTAAAATATGTTAGGTTGTATTAAAACCGATCATGGTAATAATTAGATAGGTCAGTTGTCCAATATAAAATGTTTGTTATATATATGGTTCGACAGTGCATATATGATAGTATATATAGGACATTTTGTATATATAAGGTTTACATAAGTTTATGATCTGTTGATACTATATAATGTATGAGTATTTTATCTCTGCATTTTATACAGATTTTATATATAAAATATAAGTTTGGATTGTATAAGTTTAGCTATAGGTTTGGTTTATATATTTTTATATATACTGTTATTACAGTATTTTATATTGTTTGAAACAGTTTTGATATATATTAGTATATAATGTTTTGTATGTATTAGTATGAATATAATAATGTTTTGTATACAATGTTTTGTATATAATAATGTATACAATGTTTGTACCTATTAGTATGTATATAAGATTGGGTTTTAAAATATATATATACCATTCGGTTTCAAAACCGTTTTATACATATGTGTTTTAGATTTTGTTTTGGTAATGGTTGTAAGTATAATATATATATCCTTGATCCTTAATGATTGAGTTTTAAGAATAATGATTTTTGAAATTTTATATTATTTTAATATTTGTCTTAAATTTAAATATTGAAATATATATATATATATATAATATAATAATAATGTATATATTTTCTATTTATATAAAAAAACTAATTTGATTTGTTTTCGTCCTGTTATCAGCCCTATCCATCGAATTCGTGCCAATCTAGCTTTGATTTGGAATTCGTGCTTGGATTCGTAACCCATCTCGTTCTCGTTCATCTCTAGCCTCGAAAGGTGAGCAATCACTCACGATTAATGTTCTTATATTTATTAAATTTGATTTCAATTGAAATATGCTGCTGCTAGTTATTTACATTGATATATATATATGTCATTATCAATATCTGTTCACCTGTGACATCTGACACCATTATTTGTTATTTATCACTGATGATATATGCATGTTACTGTTGTTATATTATTATCGTATCTGTTATCACTCTACAAGTTTTCTGTTAATATAGAATTCATTATGGGTTGAAATGATACATACCCGAACGATCTGTAGAATATGAGAAAATCATTATGGGTTGAAATGATAAACCCAAGCGATTTTCATTGACATTGAATTTGGGATTGCGGGTTGAAAAGATATATACCCGTATATACATAAATTGCGGATTGAAATGATAAATATCCGTATCACTTGACCATAGGATAGAGAATTTTATACAGACACCGTTGGTCTATATATAAATATTTTGAAATGATTTCTATGGTTTTGAAAAGGAATATACGGTTTTTAATAAATATTGATTTTAAAGATTTATTAAAGTTGATTTAATAAAGTTGATATATAATATGTTTAAATATTTATTTAAAATATATATTTTCAAATATAGAATTTATATTGATTTAGGTTGGAAAGATAAATTTAAAATTGATTTGAAATGTTATTTATTTAAGAATTTTACTTAAATAAGTTTGATTTGAAATTTATTAAATTTGAGATTTTAAAGATATATTTTATAACTTGAGTTTGATTAAAAGTGACTTAAATGAATATTTCAAATTTATATAAATTTAAATGGGATATTTTGTTTATTTAAATTTGTAAATTGAAGTTGTATTTAGATGTTATTGAAATGATTAAGTAAATATTTCAAAACTAAATAATAGTAAAGTGAATTTAATATATATATATATATATATGAAATTATCGAATTTAGTTTTGAAATGTTGAATATTTAAAGCTTTGAAATATATTGAAATGGCTTTTTTTGTGGTTCAAATATGTATTTGAAATTGATAATTTGAAATGGTCTATTTAGAAACTGAATCGAATTGTAATTGATGGTTTGAGATTTGATTAAATTTGAATTTTGGAATCCGAGTTGAGTCGAATCGATTTGTGAAATTTGAGTAAACTATTTTATTATATAAAGTATTTTAAATTATATTTAAACTATTTATATTATTTTATAAACTATTTTAACTTATAACTATTTTATATAAATTATTTTATTTTGTACACTATTTTATTTTATATACTATTATTAATATCTAAACTGTTTGAAGGAAAGCGTTATGATTTCAAAATTTTGATCTCCAAAGTATTATGATTTCCAAAGTGTTTGGTTTAGAAAGTGTTATAACTTTGAAGTACTAAGATTTTGTAAATGGATATATTTGAGATGGATATATTTGAAATGAAAATGATATCGTATTTGGTTTTGAAATGTAAGTGATATGGTTTTGAAATGCCAATGATATTTTGGTTTTGAAATATAAACTATTTTGGAAGTTTATTAAATGACCAATCGGTGTAATAATTACGCAGTTATTGAAGAGTCCGGGATCGGTTAGGGACATACTCTCTGTCCAAACCGAAAACCACTTTAATAACTATTATACACGGAGTGTGATCCAGAATGAAGTGGTTGGAATGATGACGTTGCTGGATTTGAAGAAAGAGAACGATAATGGATGACCTTGACACTTGTGTCAAATTGGAAATGACTTAAACAGGAGCCGTGCCGGGCCAGTGAGGTTAGCTACCTCTAGCGGACACACTTCTTCGTAAACTACTCATTACTTGTTTTTGATTGGTGCGCACCCTTGAATTGGGAGTGTTGTTTCGCGGTGTTGCGATCGTTGCGGCGATGCGTTCTCACCAGTCCGGATCAGGCAAACGGTAGTTTCACTACCTTGGGTATTGCCTCATGCGCCTTGTCATACTCGTATCCCTATGCGCGACCACTACGATTTGTTTCGTGTTATACCTATGGAGTACTCCCTGATAGCCCACTAGTTTACGGTGGAGTTTACAGTGCTGTATAGACTATGATGCTTATATAAATGTGTTAAGGGGGATAATGGTAATGCCTTAACGCTCGGGTCAGACTGAGTGTACCAGTATTCGAGGCTCATCTTTGGAGTTGGAGCTTCGCTTGGAGATCCAGCTATCTATCCAGCTTTCAGATATTCAGTTGATTCCAGTGATGTATTCTGATCTTGTATTTGACTATTGTATTCGAGACTTCTGTTGTATCTTGTTAACTCTGTTATATATATATAGTAGCTTCATGAACTACTATTCTTTTATTTCCGCTGCATTAATTTATATTACTCCGTGTCTGTGATTCTTTGATTATTTATTTACTGTATATGCTGAGTTTTGCCAAATTTAAATTAACAATCTGATATTTTGAGCAATTCAAATCTGACATGTATGGATGCGAATGGTTGAAAATATCGGGTCGTTACATAATTAATTTATAACAATTATAAATCAATTAAATCTTTTGGTCTAAAGAGAATTAATTATTTCGGTTATGTGACTCTTGGTGTAAATTCGACGATCAACATTGAACTATTTGAATGTCAACGTTCACACATCACTTAGCAGGTGGTATGACATTATGGCCAAATTTATTGCTTACTAAACTTTGGTAAAATCCAATTTCACTTTATTAAGCATTACCCTTTTATGATAATTATTTACGCCAATTTTCTTCGTCAAAACTATATCACTTTGGACTTATTGAATTTGGTTATGGTCAAAATTCCAATATCATCGATATTCAATTCTATATCCAAACACAGACCTTGGTTCAATAATAACAATTATTATCAACCGAAATACCCTGGCCAAAGATTTTAACTTTGTGTTGACTTAAGTTGACCGTGATACTAACCCCATATAACCAAGGAGACGAATCCTCTCTTGAATAGTGTTTCACTTCCAATACTTCCACTCGACCCAACTATAGTCACTTGATGGACGTTGTGCCATAATTTGACTATAATTAAAGCGGAGCTTCCACATTGAAGATCTACAGTATTCTCAAGTCAAAAGAACTGTGTAATTAATCACATCGATATTTTCTATTTGACCTTAATTATATTAACCAACAGAAAACTATCGAGTGAGTCATTCCATAGTTATCCAATAACTATCAGTACGTAACCTCTAGGTGCCCCCAACATTCATGAGTAATACACTGCCCAACATTTGTAGAGCGTTACATACTCTAGTCTCAACGGATAAGTCGATATCTAGTCTCGATTCATCTAGAATAGGAACATATAAAATGGTATATTTGTTTCATTGTGATAAATTACTCACGGTCACAACACTTTGTAACAACTATCACAAAACATACCCAACTATGTCATTTGTGCAGTATCTAAGTGCTTACAATGATTATATCTTAAATAAAGTTACAGGATATTATGTTATGTAAGTTTGTACCCAGAGCATATATGATGAGCTTAAATTTATGTAAGTATATATATTAGCTTATATCTATATCCTATCCACCTTTATGTATAGAAGTTAAAAGTTGTCTATTAATATATAATATAAGCTGTTGTTATATTAAGTATGTGGTATAGGTGATCTGTGGTTATACAGTAATATACATGTATGTGTTCTGTTGTTATACAGTAATATATAGGTATATGTTTTGGGTTATATATACATTTTATATAAGTACATATAGATATATAGGTTAATTTGTTAGATTCTAGTGTGCAGATACGAAATTTGTTTTATATATGTATGTTTGACTTTAATAATGGAGTTTAAAGTAAACAATGATTTTTGAAATACATGTATATATGTATAATTAATTTGAAGTTGTTTTTTGTATATATATACAAAATTTTATATGTTATATCTATACAAGTTCACTTATATCATTGATCTTCGTCAATCCAGCTTTAATTTGATTTCGTCAACTCCGATCTATCAGCTTTAACCATCGAATCGTGTCCATCTTGCTTTGGTTTGGATTTCGTAACTTGTTCTGTTGTCAAACTCCTCTAACCTCGAAAGGTGAGTAATCACTCACGATTAACGTTCTTTTATTTATTAAATTTGATTTCAATTGAAACGACAATTGAAATATGCTGTTGTAGTTATTTAAATTGTTAAATATGCTATTATCTGTAACTGTTCACCTGTGGGATATGACACAATATCCTGTTGTTATATTATATTGTTATTTATGATATATGCCTGTTGTTGTATTTTATATTATCTGTCATCACTCTGCAAGTTCCCTGTTAGTATAGAATTCACTATGGGTTGAAATGATACATACCCGAACGGACTTTAGAATAGGAGAAAATCGTTATGGGTTGAAATGATAAACCCAAGCGATTTTCAATTGATTTGAATTTGGGATTACGGGTCGAAATAATATCTACCCGTATGTATTTAAATTTACGGATTGAAATGATAAATATCCATATCACTTGACCATAAATCGGAAATTATATACAGACACCGTTGGTCCATATATAAATATTTTGAAATAAATTCTATGGAAAGAAATATATGGTTTTAATAAAAGTTGATTCTTAAATTATTATATATAAATGGTAGTGATATATATAGATTTAATAATGATATTCAATTTAATTAAGATGGATTTAATACATATAATACGTTTAAGTATAAAATTTATAATTCAAAATTTAGATTTTTGTAATAATTTGAATAAGTTAAGGTTGGGAAGATAATTTGAATTTAGTTGAAATTGTATTCATTAAAGAATTTTATTTAATTAAACCGATTTGAAATTTATTGAAATTGAGATTTATGATATGATTTATAACTTGGGTTTGATTTAAATAATTTGATGAATATTTCTTGTTTAAATAAATTTAAGGAAGTATTTAGAAAAATTGAAATTTAGGGCTAGTTAAATGATATTGAATCTATTAAGTGAATATTCCCTGATTAAATAATAATGAAGTTAAATCAAGAGCTATATGAAACTGTTAAATTTAACTTTGAAAATATTGAATATTTAAGCTTTGAAATATATATTAAAAATTTAAAGGGTATATTTAGAACTGAATTGAATTAATGAATTGGGCTTTGAATAAATTTGAATTTGGAATTTGAGTTGATTTAAATCGATTTATGAGACTTGAGGAAATTATAAATACTTTACTTTATAAATTATTTAACCTATCTATACTATTTTGGGAAATAGATATATTTGAAATAAAATGATTTTGGTTGGAAGTATAAATTAATATGGAACGACCACTGTGTTATAATATATATTTCCACATTGTAGATAGTTCCATAGATCCTTAGAGGATGGTTATCCCAAACATCCTCTATGTTAGTTGTATTTCAGTTGATATTTCACTTGAGTTGGATTTATTGATATAAGAATGTTAATCCTGACTCGAGTGTTTTGTGTTTTGCTTTACGCTCGGGTCAGACCGAGTAATACAGCATTTGAGACTCACATTTGGAGTTTGGAGCTTCCTTTGGAGATCCAACAATTGCTTCAGCTTTCAGCTTTCCAGTTGATTTGTTTAGAGAGGTCATCTATTTGTACTGAAGACTTCACTGTATTCGAGATATTCTGTTGTATTTTATTTTAACTCTGATGTTTATATAGTAGCTTCATGAACTACTATTTTATCTATTCCGCTGCGTATTATTGTATTACTCTGTGTCTGTGATTCTGTGATTGATTTATTTACTGTATATTTTGAGTTTTGCCAAATTTTATTACAATCTATTATTTTGAATTATTCAAGTCAGACATGTGTGGATTATTGTCGATTTGAATGGTCCAAAATAGCGGGTCGTTACAGTTGGTATCAGAGCTTTGGCTCTAGGCGAAACTTAGCATATATTGTAAATTTATTTACAGAATCACTTTTGTTTGAGTTTAATCTCTTCCTTTTGACTCGATTTCCTTTGAACTTTGGAACGTTCCCTACGGTTCCAAAATTCATTCTTGTCTCTCTCTATTGGTATTCTTTTGATTCGGGAGTATCCCATAACTCCACTTCGAATAATCTCTATAAGAATAGGCGATCCCGTCGATCTTTGAATGTTTTGTAAAGGGGTGAAACTCCTTTACAATTGGCATTGATTCACCGAAGATTTATATATCACTCGGTTTAGATGCTTCTATCTCTTGTTATGCCTGTTAGCACCAAAATTGGTCACTAACCTCGTTGAGAAAGATTGTGTAGAGATGTAAGTGATGAAGTTAAATTAAACAAGGAAGAATATGCTAATTTAAATGCAGAAAGTAAGAACACCGGATTTATAGTGGTTCAGCGTAATTGCCTGCGTCCACTTTGAGTTTTGATCTTTATTTCTTTCACAAGTAGTTGAATACAGATACAATCCATATATTGATGACTTGAATACAAGTTTGAATTAAAAAGAGGAGAGTATAAAAAATGGCAGAGTCTCCCCAGTGTTCTCCAAAAAGGATCCCTTTTCACTGTGACCCTGCCCCTCTATTTATAGACAAATATGGGCTGGACTTCCCAGGTGGGCTTGGTGGCCAAACACTCTAGCCCAAGTGTAGGGGTCGTTGTATGCCGAACCAAGTAGACCGAACACGTTGACGCCGAACCACCTTCTCAATGCCGAACGGTACGTTTGATGGGTGGGAAGTGCAGAACAGTTGTCAGTCGAAGCCGAACGATCCTTTGGCCGAACGATGCTTCTTAGCCGAACGATGCTTTGGCCGAACGATGCTTCTTAGCCGAACGATCCTTTGGCCGAACGATGCTGCCATGTAGAGTAGTTATATACGCCGAACGTCTTCTAACGCCGAGTACCACTGGATGCCGAGTACTACGCCGAGTACCCCTTGATGACGGGTACCACTGGATGCCGAGTACTACACCGAGTACTATGAGATGCTGAACACTACACCGAGTACTATGAGATGCCGATCACTAGTTGACACCGAGTCGTCCTGTACGCCGAGTACTCAGTTGCCTGGTCAAATCTCCAGGAAACACTTGCCCCCCAAAGTGTGTCGTGTGAAGCAACACAACACGCTTTGAATCAGCGAGTATTCCTTGTCTTCAGAAAGAAATCCACCATGTTTCTTGAATAATCATTATCCTCCCAAGGTGTTGTATCCTTCTAAGGTCATCGTGATGCTTGGTCGATTCCCAATATTATAAATCCAGGGTTGTGGTTCATTAGTGGCCATACATGACTGATTCTGCAGAGCTAATAAGCTTCGGCTATCTGATCTAGTCTTTTCTTAATAACCCTTAGTGAGAATTCAATTTCTGTTGATTTCAAGAAGTCGAACTTTTAAGGATGTACACATGCACGTTCGGGTACATGTTCTTGCCATTGGCTCTCGGATGCGTTTTATATGCTCATAAGTCGTCACCAACTCCATCTAGTTTAATTGCAATTCAATCGCGATTCCTTGTTTGTATTTTCTGTGAAATAAGGGTTGCAATCAGCCACTTGAGGAGTTTTCCAAACCTCTCTTTAGTACTGACTCTATGATTTGGTTCACAGCTTCAACCTGTCCATTTGCAGTTATAATGGATCATGGAAGGTCATAAGGACAGATGACGTTACGGATAAAGAAGTTGATTATTTTCTTCATCTTGGTCATGGTTAGAGTTCTTCATCTGCCCATTTGGTGACGTAATCAACTGCTATGGTGGTGTATTTCGCACCATCTTGAGGATCGACAAGAAGATGATTTCAGTGCCCCCAAGTGGCAAACGGCTATGAACTAACCATTTGACTAATTTCCGTCGGCGGGGTTCCCGGATTTTTTGCAAACATCTTGCACTCGTCACATTGTCTAGCATGATCAACCGCTTCTGGGTTGATAGTTGGCCAGTAATACCTGTAGCAGAGTATCTTCTTTATCATGGTTTTCCCCCTGATGTTATTACCGCGTTCTTCTTCATAGACTTTGCTCAAGATATCATCATGGGCGATATGCCGAAGCGTGGGGATGGATAAACTCCTTTTGACACACGACTTATTCTTAAATGATTTGGCGTGAAGCTTTGAGGAGGATCTGTCGTTTTCCATTCCTCCATTCAATAAGAATTCTTTATTGTAGATAGTCTTTGATAGGAGTCAACCATGACACCTTTTCATTTTGTTCACTGAGTTCGTGTGTAATGATGTAATACGTGAAGTCGGTTAGTAGCTCTTGGACTTGGCCGAGATAAGGAGCAAGACAATGCCCCCTAGCAAGATCAACTTCCTTAAATTTGTATACTACCAATCAAGAACCACAAAAGATATGTAAAGTTTTCACTTCAAATCCTCTAGCAGATTTGAGGCTGGCAGTCAAGGCTTCATACTAAGCATCGTTGCTTGTTACAGGTAAATCGAGTTTTAGGACGTAGTAGATTGATCGTTCCTCAGGAGTCATTATCATGATTCCTATTCCATAACACTGATCATTGGGTGCTCCATCCGCGTACATTTTCCATCTTATGGTTGGTTCTCTGCTACTCTTTGAATAGTCATCTGAGGTAGTGAATTTGGGTGTGAGGTCTGCTAATTTCCGTCCTTGGATAGCCCTTCGTGGAAAATAAGTGATATCGAATTAGCTTAGTTCGATATTCTATTTAAATAGTCTTTCAGACGTCTCAGGCCATCGTATGCCCTGTCGCAATGGCTGGTGGGCATAGGCGTTGATGGGGTGAGCCTAAAAGTAAGAGTGGAGCTTTCATGAAGAAATCAATAGAGATTGTGCTAGCTTTTGTAGCTTCGGGTTGATATCCAATGCATGGCTCGCGATAGTTAATGAAATCACATATGCATGTCAGAATGGGTCCAAGGGAAGATATCATCATTTATTCAGAAAAATTCAACTAATTCTTTTATCATCACTGCACTGAGCTGTGATCCGATATTCAGCGCCCGGAAAGGGTCGCCATGGCTGATTGTAATGTCGACCGTCAGATTAGCAGGTGCCATCCCAGATTCTTTGAGTAAAGATGTAACTATCATAACATTCAATGTGAAATATGGTTGGGACGGCCAAAGTTGATGGTTACTCTAGTCGAATCCTAGAGTCTTGTCATGAGTTATTGAGCCTAATAGCGAAGGGTTCTGAATGCTTTAATAGATTATCAGCAAATGGCCAAAGATCAGGCTTAAAAGCGCGTTGAAGGAAACGTCGAGTAGGGGCCAGCCTCGAGTTGCGTGCAACTGCATAGCTGGATCTTGCCATGAGTTTGAATTTGCCTGTATATTCGAGTAACGCATTTTCTATTCGATGCATTCATGATCCTTCACTCGTCCTTCGGGTTGGAGTGACAGTCAGTTACCCACAAGCTTTGGCATTGATTTAATGATTCTATCTCTGGGCATCCTTTCGGTCGTTGCCTTGAGTAGCTGTAAGCACTATACACAAGTTTTAATACTGAGCTATCGTAGCCAATCTTTGGATGACCATGCGTCTTCTCCCAGTCTCGGGTTGATAAGTGTACTACATGGACGGTTGAGTCTCGTCCTAGCTATGTATATGTTTTCACCTAAACTCCAAAGACATAAAGGTGATTGGTGAAAAGTCGGTTCACATTCATCTTGCTTCTTGCTCGTGCCCCCAGGTCTGGGGCATATACTGATAAGTAGGAAGGCTAACCACGCCCACTTTAGCTTTACTCTCTTTCCCGTTGAATTGTGGGATCATGTCAGTCGATGGGAGACTAGGTCTCGCCTATCTTGGATTTTATCGTGGTTTTTCATTCCAAGAGGAATACTTCGATGCCACGTAAGTTTCAGGGCGTAATTTGGACAGTGGATGGTCATCCACGTCCACTTTGGTTCATGCTCTGTAATCAGATCTCGGGGTAAAGTTGGCTACAAATGCAGTCGGGTTATGCTCATCCAGTTTCATACTCCTCCTGACGAATCGAACGAGGGTGCTGGAGAATTTTTGACCAAGTATTCGTGGTTTACCCTCCTTTCCATACTCTGGGGGTCATAGTTTTTCAAAAAACAAACATCCGAGTTACATTCGTATGTGCTTGGCGCGGATCGGCATTGACCCTTGGTCTGAGGTATGATATAGTAGGTTGCTCGTAGCTTTGGATTCCGTTTCGATTGGTTCTGTATTGAGGCCTCCCTGCAGTCGCTGCCTCAAGTTATAAAGAACGCCATGCTAGAGCTATAGTAAGCTGTCGTATTCGGCTTTTTAGTGTTTTGTACCCCTGCGCCCAGCATTGATTTGGCCAGGTCACTAGTTGGATGGTCGAACTCCATCCTTAGCGTGTTAATAATCCTCTTGTCGATTCCAGGCCGAAGTTTACGGAATAGAAAATGGTCGGAATCCACTCGTCTATTTATCGATGATCATACACCACTCTACACTCTGGTGACTTAGTGTTATTCTCCCCCCGGTTGACTCGCGCCCAATTTGTGTTCATGCTTCGGTCCACGCTCCGGGGACTTAGAGATTTGTCGAACGGTTTATGCTTTAGTCCACAGTTCGAGACGTAGAGATTTTCATCAACTCGTTTATACTCTAGTTCGCACTTTGGGAACTTAGAGTAATCTGGTCCGCTTCTGGGATTTAGGGATTTTTCTAAAGTTGTCTATAATCTAGTCCATGCTCTGGGGACTGAGAGTACTGTAGTCCGCACTCTGGGGACGTAGAGGTTTTTGAGTCATTTATACTCTAGTCCGCGCTTAGGGACTTAGAGTACTTTAGTCCGCATTCTGTCTCCCATTCCAAAGGGTGAGACCCCCTGGATGGCTGAGAGTCTGCCTAGACCCGGTAGATAATCCTTCTCTTTAAGATTCTCTTTAAGATTTCGAAAGTCGTTATTCTGTATGTAGGACTATTGCATTCTAATGCTTGTTTTCCATGATTTTGTGCAGGCCGTTCTGACCCCGAGCCCACTTCGAGGAGCGATGTCGCCAAGGAAGTGGGGGAGAGAACAAGTGAAGCCACTCACGCAGGGGAGGCTCCTGGTCCAGACGCTCAGGTGATCGGAGCGCTTGATGAAGACAAGTCTGAGACCTTCTCTCCTACCGACGGGGGATATAAAGTAGAAATTACAGGCGCCTCTGGGCACACATCTGAATTGAGCATGGAGGAGCGGCTCGAGATAGAGAAGGGGGAGACGGTCAAGGTCATAGTAGAGCCCCGAGTTGTGGACTTGGACGGTCCTTTGAACAAGCCGTTGAAGGTTATCCTTCCTGGCGGATCCAAGCCCATGGAAGGCCCCCGTACTCCTTCAGTTGCTACCCCTCTATCAAAGAAGAGTACCAAGGGTAAATGCTCTGGAGAGGAGCCATCTGGAAAGAAGTTGAAGAAGCACAAGAAGTGATTACTATCCTCGTTCAACGAGAGTTAGTTTAAGTCATGTAATTATTTTCATCTATTTCCTAGTCCTTGTAAATAGAATGTCGACTCCGAACTTTGGAGGGGTTGTAATAGAAACTCATTTCTGAATAAGGTTTAGTTCTTTTTCTGTCTTACAAAAGACTCTTATTGTTCAGTTTTCTTTGTGATTGTGACTTTAATCCAAGCAGTTGTGAGTAACATAGACTTCTCAGTCCATCTTCATATAACTCGGAAACTCTTCGGGAGTCGTTGAACTTCCATTCTGTGCTTCGAGCACTTAGAAAACTTTCTAGCCCGTATGTTAGGGATTTGACAAATTCAAGTTATCTGTGTCATAGTTCATATTCAGGGAACTTGGAGATCCAATTCGCTTATATTCGAGTCCGCACTCTGGGGAGTTAGAGTACTCCAGTCCGCACTCTGGGGACTTGGAGGTTTAAGTCATTTATACTCTAGTCCGCGCTCTGGGGACTTAGAGTACTCCAGTCCGCACTCTGGGGACTTGGAGGTTTAAGTTGTTTATACTCTAGTCCACGCTCTGGGGACTTAGAGTACTCCGGTCCGCACTCTGGGGACTTGGAGGTTTATGTCATTTATACTCTTGTCCGCGCTCTGGGGACTTAGAGGTTTAAGTCATTTATACTCTATTCCACGCTCTTGGGGACTTAGAGGTTTAAGTCATTTATACTCTATTCCACGCTCTGGGGACTTAGAGTACTCCAGTCCGCACTCTGGGGACTTGGAGGTTTAAGTCGTTTATACTCTAGTCCGCGCTCTGGGGACTCAGAGTACTCCAGTCCGCACTCTGGGGACTTGGAGGTTTAAGTCGTTTATACTCTAGTCCATGCTCTGGGGACTTAGAGTACTCCAGTCCGCACTCTGGGGACTTGGAGGTTTATGTCATTTATACTCTAGTCCGCGCACTGGGGACTTAGAGTACTCCAGTCCGCACTCTGGGGACTTGGAGGTTTAAATCATTTATACTCTAGTCCGCGCTCTGGGGACTTAGAGTACTCCAGTCCGCACTCTGGGGACTTGGAGGTTTAAATCATTTATACTCTAGTCCGTGCTCTGGGGACTTAGAGTACTCCAGTCCGCACTCTGGGGACTTGGAGGTTTAAATCGTTTATACTCTAGTCCGCGCTCTGGGGACTTAGAGTACTCCAGTCCGCACTCTGGGGACTTGGAGGTTTTAGTCGTTTATACTCTAGTCCGCGCTCTGGGGACTTAGAGTACTCCAGTCCGCACTCTGGGGACTTGGAGGTTTTAGTTGAGAGCAGTCGTATTTCCATTTTTTAATTTGTATTCATCTACTGTATCGAGGCTAATGTCGTCGAATGAACAATCGAAACACGTTTGCTCACGGAATGGGATTCTGCCCCCCTAGGATGAGGGACGAAATTAGAAAAATGGACGATCGATTCTCGTCCGCTTGATGATTATAGCTCTTCCAATCAAGTCAAGGAAGGAGGTATATGACAGATGGTTGAATCACATCCATGTTGGGTTAGATAGCCAAATCTCTTACAATTTGCTCTGTATCTCCTTCTAGAAAATAAGGATAATAGATTGTTGAGTAGACAAAGTAAGTTGCATATGTTCCAAGGTGCAGTCGTGTCCATATTTTGACAGTGATGGTTAGTGAGTACGCAGTCTACCATAGCTACTTCAAGTTGGGCTTTCGAACAACCTTTCGTGTTCAGGGTAGGATTTGATGTGTAGATGATCAAATCACGTCCACTTTAGACGGATCCCGGCGTCACTGAGCTTCATGAGGTGTATCTGTATTTTGTCGAACTTTGTTCTATGACTCGATTGGAGTGGATGATCGGGCCATGTTCATTCCAAGCAGTTTAGGTCTCCAAGTCAAATGTGGAGGTTGATGGATGGATGGTCGGTTGTTCGAATCGATCATAAGTTGAGCATACGAACTCGGATCGTCTTGAGACTTGGAACATTGGCTTCCCTGGCTTTGATTGTTATGTCTTGTTAATCGTGGCTCGATCCAGACTCGGACAAAATCCATCGATATCCATAGTGAGCCTTTGTGTAACCGATCTCCAAGACGAACTGTCACTGGTTTCTAATCAAGTTCTTGGTGTCACGGCCTTGCCAAAAGGCGGGATAACATTTGCCCCCCAAAGGACGTCTTGTGTAAACATGACGTGCTTTGAAAAAACCGCAGTCTTTCATGCTGAATATTTCCGTTCAGTTGATTGCTTGACAGTCGTCTCTTAATCGTTTCGTTGCAATCTTCTTTTAGACAAATGTTCAACTAGCATGCTTTGCTTTGGTTCTCCCCCCAGTTTTGGGGATGAGTATGGAGTTGATGTATGTTTATACTCCATCTCGCACTCTGGAAATATGGAGTTGATTAATGTTTATACTCCGTCTCGCACTCTGGGAGTACGGAGTTAAGCGAATGTTTAAACTCCGTCTCACACTCTGGGAGTACTGAGTTGACTAATGTTTATACTCCGTCTCGCACTCTGGGAGTACGGAGTTGATTAATGTTTATACTCCGTCTCACACTCTGGGAGTACGGAGTTAAGTAGATGTTTATACTCCGTCTCGCACTCTGGGAGTACGGAGTTGTGCGAAGGATCGTCGTGTATCAACCCATTTTTAGCCTTGATGTGATGGCTTGCCCCCGAGCTCGAGTTTCACTTAGTGAGTGGTTGGTCGTATCGCAGCCGCTCTCTACTTGAATAAATTCCACTTGCAGGATGGAATTCAGCTCTCCGTTCATCGTGATGTTGTACATTGTATTTAATCCATAGCCCCAAATCAAAGGCATATGGTTGATGATGAGCAATAGAATTATTCTCGTCCAGATGTAACTCCACACGTCCGATCATGGTCTGCGTAGATTGGTTGGCAACCAAATCTGAGTACCTGGACACCTGCATCGTTTTGAAAGTAGTTTAGTTCAAGCTAGTCGTAGTTCATAGAACAATTGAAATAGAGATGGAAATGGAAATAATTCAAAGAAGATTATGGTAAATCTCATTGATATGTGAAGCAGCGTCGTGTGCTCGCTAATCGACTCCGCCCCTGGCTTCTTTCAAAGGGATGTTGGCCGTCAACCGTCCAATTGATAATCATAGCCCTTTATTAATAGGCATCAGATATTCGCTGCCCGTCATTCTGCTGGACTTGTACATACTATTGAAGCTTTCCTTTCCAGGTCATCTTTTCGATCACACCTCGGAGGTGTTTGTAATCGCTCGTGTTAGGATTAGTGAGCATCTGGGAATATACAACATTCCCCTGATTTTCTTTAGACTTTAGTGTACTCTCTCGAGGTTGGTTTCCAGTACCACTTTGAGTCGTGAGTCTTCAAGTAGAGGTTGTCAATTGAATCTTTCAAAGAGCATATGAGCTGAATTCTGAAGTCTTGTTTCGGCTACTGGGATCTACATCCTTAGCCAACGGGCCTTCATTGTTATTTTTCTTAGTCTGCTCCACTCCTCCTCACTTTAGTTCTGATTCATTTTGTAGAAGAAACGATCCATAGTCGTAGGAGGCTCTTTAGCTAACTAGCTGCCAAAATATATCTGGAGGTCGACTTTCCTCAAACGCGATCAGTATGATACCCTTGTTAGTATTTGGAATAAATTGTTTAGAGCATTGGTTTGCTTGGGGTCATTAAATTCGAGGTGCTGGGTCAGCGAAGAATGGTGCTTGGAGTCATCTTGGCGTTTGCTAGAGTCATATCATCTATGTTCTCCAACCTTTGGGAGTACCGTTTGGATAGCGGTTGCTTGTCTGTTCCCTTGATGCCGTTCATAAGCTGCCGCTAGATCCTCTATGCCCTGGTCGATCATGGGATGTCAGGGAAGTGGATAGAATGTTCCTTTACTAAGTTGAGTTTTGAACTCATTATCCGGAGGCACTGCGCTGCGGCTAGGGTTCGGATATTGTATTACTCTGTGTCTGTGATTCTGTGATTGATTTATTTACTGTATATTTTGAGTTTTGCCAAATTTTATTACAATCTATTATTTTGAATTATTCAAGTCAGACATGTGTGGATTATTGTCGATTTGAATGGTCCAAAATAGCGGGTCGTTACAGTTGGTATCAGAGCTTTGGCTCTAGGCGAAACTTAGCATATATTGTAAATTTATTTACAGAATCACTTTTGTTTGAGTTTAATCTCTTCCTTTTGACTCGATTTCCTTTGAACTTTGGAACGTTCCCTACGGTTCCAAAATTCATTCTTGTCTCTCTCTATTGGTATTCTTTTGATTCGGGAGTATCCCATAACTCCACTTCGAATAATCTCTATAAGAATAGGCGATCCCGTCGATCTTTGAATGTTTTGTAAAGGGGTGAAACTCCTTTACAATTGGCATTGATTCACCGAAGATTTATATATCACTCGGTTTAGATGCTTCTATCTCTTGTTATGCCTGTTAGCACCAAAATTGGTCACTAACCTCGTTGAGAAAGATTGTGTAGAGATGTAAGTGATGAAGTTAAATTAAACAAGGAAGAATATGCTAATTTAAATGCAGAAAGTAAGAACACCGGATTTATAGTGGTTCAGCGTAATTGCCTACGTCCACTTTGAGTTTTGATCTTTATTTCTTTCACAAGTAGTTGAATACAGATACAATCCATATATTGATGACTTGAATACAAGTTTGAATTAAAAAGAGGAGAGTATAAAAAATGGCAGAGTCTCCCCAGTGTTCTCCAAAAAGGATCCCTTTTCACTGTGACCCTGCCCCTCTATTTATAGACAAATATGGGCTGGACTTCCCAGGTGGGCTTGGTGGCCAAACACTCTAGCCCAAGTGTAGGGGTCGTTGTATGCCGAACCAAGTAGACCGAACACGTTGACGCCGAACCACCTTCTCAATGCCGAACGGTACGTTTGATGGGTGGGAAGTGCAGAACAGTTGTCAGTCGAAGCCGAACGATCCTTTGGCCGAACGATGCTTCTTAGCCGAACGATGCTTTGGCCGAACGATGCTTCTTAGCCGAACGATCCTTTGGCCGAACGATGCTGCCATGTAGAGTAGTTATATACGCCGAACGTCTTCTAACGCCGAGTACCACTGGATGCCGAGTACTACGCCGAGTACCCCTTGATGACGGGTACCACTGGATGTCGAGTACTACACCGAGTACTATGAGATGCTGAACACTACGCCGAGTACTATGAGATGCCGATCACTAGTTGACACCGAGTCGTCCTGTACGCCGAGTACTCAGTTGCCTGGTCAAATCTCCAGGAAACAATGCCGAATTCTATCTCTGGCGATCGAATGACGATTTGTCTTGGAATTCTGCATCGATCATATTCCTAAAGTCATGGTTGACCCGGTTAAGGTCGTCCGCGACTTGTATAAGTATATCTATCTTCTATTTTGAAATTTAATTATCTCATCTTCGTTCGAGCTTATCTTCGAATCATAATTCTATTTGATTAAGAGTCCTCTAAGTTGAATCTCTATCTTTGTTTGAAATCCATCCTTGAATCATCCATTGAAAATCGGGTTTGTTTGTACTCTAGAAATTGTTTTCTAAACCGATATTATTATTTTGATAACTATGATTTTATTCTATATATAAAAGTGAAAATGTTTTCGATAAGGATTATATATACCTTTTAAAAATGAGAATTTGAAGTTTTGAAAGGATTTGAAATTTTGAAAATTTTATATAAGAAATTGATTTATATAAAAATGATTTATAACTGAAGAGTTGAATTTGAAATTTGAGAGAATTCAACCCCGATGTTTTGAAATTGGTTTTAAGATTTTGAAATATATAATAATAATAATATGATTTAAGAGTATTTATTTTTTTAGAATAATAAATGTTTCAAATTATTTTTAATAAGTTTCGAATGATTTCGAAGAAATTTCAAAAAAAGTTTGAGAAAATAGAAGTCCAGAACTCACTTATGTCGCTGGAAAATAATTTCGGTGATGAGTGCATGCATCATCGACATTGATTTTCGAGTTTAAGAGTGGGGGAGAGGCCACTTTAGTAGCATTGCTATGCGAGTGATTTTGTGAAACCATTTCGATTTCAAATTTTGAAGTATGAATTGATATTTGAATGACATATGTATATGTATATTTGAAATGAATTGAAGTAAGCCGGTGTTTAGTCCTCGAGTTTCAGATTTGACTTGATATAACCCTATCTATTAAAATTGATTTACTGATTTGTTGCTGATTTCCAACTTTTGAATTTGAAAATTATTTCTTCAACTATTTCGAAGGTTCGAGCACTTCCAAATCAAGGTTAACTTTTCAAAGCTGAGAAATTTTGAAAAATATAAAGTCTATAAGTTTGGTATGTATGTTAAAGTATGTAGTAATATGATTTAAATAAGTTGAAACTGTTCTGTTAAGTAAATGAATAAGGCAATTTTAAAATTTTCTAATATGAAATTTAGATTTGAAATGTTTTGAAAAGAATTTGGTCTTCAAAATATTTTGAATAAAATTTAGTTTAAATGTTTTAACTTAATAACATCTTTATGAAACTATATATTTAACAAGTTGGAATAAATATATAAGTTGTACGTATGCTGTTTTATTCGCATAATTAATTTTATCCAAGTTTGAGTACACAAGTTCGAGGTGAATTACATCATTTCGTGTTAGGATTTTTCATTCGATTCTTGATGGCGAATATTTGATATGGATTTTGGGCTTGATTCTAGAATTCTCTATCATAGTATATGGCTATGCAAGGAGACTGATGGCTTCTAGTCGAGAAACCATATCAAAATTCGTATTAGGGAAGTCGAATGGACAATACTAGTTCGAAAGCGAACTTGTGTGATCGAGCGAGCAATCAAATGTGATTTTGCGAAATGATGACGTATGTACATCTTATATTCTAATATCATTGATATATTTTGACGCTGAAATTGAAAGCTGTCGGGTTAGAATATCTTTTCTTACTAAAACAAAATTTCCAATTTAAATTACAAAGATATATAACCCATAAAAGCAAAGATATTCAATTCTATATGGCTCTTCATACAGCGAAATTTATTTTGTAAAATTTGATCCTGATATAAGATGGACCTTACGTAAATATAAGATTGATTTTGAAAACCATTGATTTCGGAAATGAATTGGTTGACTTAAATGATATTGATTTAGAAATTTGGATTTATTTTCTAAATTTATTATTTTGGAAACTTTGGAACTGAAGATATTTAATTTGAGAAGAAATAATTTCGGTGGAATTGTATATGATTTTGAAACTGAACTGATATTGAAACAAAATTGAAATTTGAGAACCTTATGTTACTAAATACTTGATTTGGGAGTTATCGAACTTATATAAAAATTTGGTTTGTATAAGTATGATGTTAATTCAAAAACTATGGATTTGAAAAGGTACTCAATTTGAAAAGTGAAATCTTATATAATTAAAGTCTATATAAGTGTGATTTGATATACTTTTGATTTTGGAAAAGTATTTGATTTGAAAATTAAAGCTTATATATAATGGATTTTATATAAGTACGATATTTGAAAGTGATTTGAAAAGGTACTATATGATACATATTTTCGAAGTAAAGATATGGAAAGTGCCTTCTGCTTGATATCTGATTTGTGGCCACATCTTGGATTCATTCTATCGATATTATTCTCTCTGATTTTTGGTTTTTCGGATATGATACTCGAGTGTCCTTCGAATTCCATGGCGGTACCCATGGTCTTACGAGCGCGGATGCATAGCGCAACTGCCTGGCTGAGTCTTGCCTAGGGGTACAGATTGTTTCCTGGGGGATCCAGGCGTAATCATTGTGTATCCTGCATCTATGTAGGTCGCGAATAGTAGCGCAAATGCTTGGCTTAGTCTTGCCTGGGGGTACGGATTGTTTCCTGGGGGATCCAGGCGTAACCATTGTGTATCCTGCATTCTACTAGTCATCATGGCGTAACTCGCAGGGCTGAGAAAGCTTATGGATATGGATTGTTTCCTGGGGGATCCAGGCGTAACCATTGTGTATCTGCGAACCATGGTTTGACAAAGGTTTTGTTTGTTTTTGTTTGGATTGTACTTTCCATATCTGTTTTTAAAAGTTTTTCCAGTATTTTCACTGGGTGTTGAAACAAGTCTACTAAGTACTTGGAGAATTCTAGCTTTGCGCCTGATCAACGCACTGCCAGAGTCTACAGGAACGAGGATAAACTTGTTAAGACATCGAGTTATAAAAGTATTTTCGAAAGGAAATTTGTTTCGACTATAAAGGTATTTTATTATAACAGTATTTCCAACAAAGAAATTTTGTATTAATATTTGAAATTGAAATTCTTATGGTTCTAATTAACTATTCGTGCCCGATACTATTCCTTGAATCTACCTTATCTGCTCAGCTTTATTTATTCACCTATATTCTGTTTTTCCAAGTCCTCCTTCTTTTCCTTGTTGACTATGTCCTTTTAGATATTGTTTATTTATATACTATATGGTTTAATATAAAAAAAATATAGTGTTATAAATAGAAAATTTTAGTGTTAAAATGTTAGAAGTTATTAACTAAATAAAACATATTTAAAGTAAATGATTATTGATTTATTAATAATATTTGAAAAGTATCTTGAGAAAAGAAATTAATAAATTTATGAATTATGGATTGAATGTTTTCAAATAGATTCTTTTTAAATATAAGTAATGATAAATAATTGTTTTCAAATAGTTTACATATATTTATAAAGGTGTTATTTAAACATATAAATGGTAAGAAATTTTACAAATGGATTTTTGAAAGGTTTTAAAGTATATAAGATAATTGAATTGCAAATGAAGTTTTCAAATTTTAAGTAAAATTTATATAGTTCAAATTAATTGTTTAATCTTGACTTTCAATCTATCTTTTCTGTCTGGTTGTTTCTATTCTTCTACCTCCTTCCTTTTCGGGGATGAAAAGTTTTGAGTGGGGGAGAGTGTAACGACCCACAAAATTCAATGGTTTTAAAAGTATATTTAACTGGAAATTGGTGAAATTTTAAACAATAAAATTTGAAATTAAAATTTTATTATTTGGAATACGTTTATTTAATCATAGCAACTGGTAAATTTTCATCTAATAATATTGAAGTTTATTTTATTGTGTAATTTTACTTCAAATTTAACCGGTTAATAACAGTAAATTTAAAAGTTTTCCGAAACTAAAATATGTCAACAGGAGAAAATTTATTCAGAGCATTCTGAATCAGACTGTGAAATTCGTTTCGCAAAATTCGGACGTTTCTAGCTCCGTTTGGATTTTTCCGTACGGAATAGCAACGTATATCAAGGTCCGTATGGACTTTTGATAGGAAGGTCCTGGCACTGGTATTTCTGTTTTCTTTTGTCCGTCTCGTCGCGCTGATAACTGTGATGTATTCGTCGGTGTATTTCGGAGTCCGGCGCGCGACGGAATCAACAGAATGCAAAATGTGACGATTCGCCAAATTGGATCCATTTGCAATTCTGTGTCCTCCATCTGGTTCAGCTTGTTGTGTTAATCACATATATAACCTGTGTCCTTTTATATTCGTCAGTTTTGACACTCGAAAGTCAAAAATCTGAAAAGACAAACGTTTTCTGGGTGCTCGTATATTTCATTTCTCTTTCGGTTGTTTTCAATTCTTTTGCATTCGTTCTTCACTATTTTTCTCCATCTCCTTTTTGCCTGCTCCTTCCTTTTGTCATGCCTCTCCCTTGAAACCCAATAAACCTCACCACCGCAAGCCAAGCCTCCACGTCCCTACTTCTGGCCAGCCGAACGCCATTGCCTCATTGCCTCTCTCTCTTTTACTACTCGCGCGCGTGAGTACCACTGAACCCTTCCTTTCTCTCTTCCACGTGCATCACCTACGACCAATCGAGATCCAACGTTCTTCCACCTCGTTCACGCACAGCAGCCACCGTCAAACCACCTTCCTTCACGCGATCCACCCAGATCCGCTCCTCCTCCTTCCTCCAACCGCCGAGATCCCTCAGCCACTCGCCTAGTTCAGTCACCACCTCGGGCCACCCTACAACTGCCGAGCCTTCGCCCCTTCCTCTGGCCCACGTCTTTGCCCTCGGCTCCACCTTTTGCTTATCTCGGTCCACCTCTCGCCTGATGGTATGTAAATTATGTTTGAATATATATATAAATATATACATATCTTATGTTATGGCGTGAGTATACTTTTATATCTATTATCTTACCTACGTTAGTATGTATATATATATTAAGTTATGTGTTTAGTTTATATATTATCACATATACAGTTGCATATCCATTGTTATAAATTGATTTGATAGTTACAATACAAAGTTATATACAGTGTTTACAGTTTTACAAGTTATTGTTTATAGTTTGTTTATTCACTGTTGCTATTTACAGTTTTAATTATTTCAAAGATTAGTTTTGCTTATAATTTTATGTTTATAGTTGTTGTTTATAGAGAAATTTTTATTTAAAGCTTTATAAGATTTATGTAGATATATATAATAGTTTATATGTAAGTTTATATTTTTATAAATCTGTTATATTGTTTCAAGATGGGAAGGTATACATCACTATGTTTGGCAAGTATATACATATATTTGTTTGTTATAGGTTGTGCACATATATGTTTGTTTAACTGAGTTGTAGTATGTTGTTTTGTCTCAGCCGAAAGGAATGTTCACATATGTTCATATATGCATATAAACCTGGTTGTTTGTTGAGTATTCTACTGTATGAATAAAAATATAAGTTTCGTATATATATATATATATATAAAGTTTACATGGGTTTTTCTGTTGTTTTAAGTATAGTTTGTAAAGTTTTAAAAGGTTATTGGTTCTAAAGTTTATATTACAGAGCCACTTATAGTATATAAAGTATGAAGGTTTATACTAGTTTTACTGTTAGATAGATATTTTTTTTGTAAACGGTATATAGATATATGTCATTTGTGCAGTATCTAAGTGCTTACAATGATTATATCTTAAATAAAGTTACAGGATATTATGTTATGTAAGTTTGTACCCAGAGCATATATGTTGAGCTTAAATTTATATAAGTATATATATTAGCTTATATCTATATCCTATCCACCTTTATGTATAGAAGTTAAAAGTTGTCTGTTAATATATAATATAAGCTGTTGTTATATTAAGTATGTGGTATAGGTGATCTGTGGTTATACAGTAATATACATGTATGTGTTCTGTTGTTATACAGTAATATATAGGTATATGTTTTGGGTTATATATACATTTTATATAAGTACATATAGATATATAGGTTAATTTGTTAGATTCTAGTGTGCAGATACAAAATTTATTTTATATATGTATGTTTGACTTTAATAATGGAGTTTAAAGTAAACAATGATTTTTGAAATACATGTATATATGTATAATTAATTTGAAGTTGTTTTTTTGTATATATATACAAAATTTTATATGTTATATCTATACAAGTTCACTTATATCATTGATCTTCGTCAATCCAGCTTTAATTTGATTTCGTCAACTCCGATCTATCAGCTTTGACCATCGAATCGTGTCCATCTTGCTTTGGTTTGGATTTCGTAACTTGTTCTGTTGTCAAACTCCTCTAACCTCGAAAGGTGAGCAATCACTCACGATTAACGTTCTTTTATTTATTAAATTTGATTTCAATTGAAACGACAATTGAAATATGCTGCTGTAGTTATTTAAATTGTTAAATATGCTATTATCTGTAACTGTTCACCTGTGGGATATGACACCATATCCTGTTGTTATATTATATTGTTATTTATGATATATGCCTGTTGTTGTATTTTATATTATCTGTTATCACTCTGCAAGTTCCCTGTTAGTATAGAATTCACTATGGGTTGAAATGATACATACCCGAACGGACTTTAGAATAGGAGAAAATCGTTATGGGTTGAAATGATAAACCCAAGCGATTTTCAATTGATTTGAATTTGGGATTACGGGTCGAAATAATATCTACCCGTATGTATTTAAATTTACGGATTGAAATGATAAATATCCGTATCACTTGACCATAAATAGGAAATTATATACAGACACCGTTGGTCCATATATAAATATTTTGAAATAAATTCTATGGAAAGAAATATATGGTTTTAATAAAAGTTGATTCTTAAATTATTATATATAAATGGTAGTGATATATATAGATTTAATAATGATATTCAATTTAATTAAGATGGATTTAATACATATAATACGTTTAAGTATAAAATTTATAATTCAAAATTTTGATTTTTGTAATAATTTGAATAAGTTAAGGTTGGGAAGATAATTTGAATTTAGTTGAAATTGTATTCATTAAAGAATTTTATTTAATTAAACCGATTTGAAATTTATTGAAATTGAGATTTATGATATGATTTATAACTTGGGTTTGATTTAAATAATTTGATGAATATTTCTTGTTTAAATAAATTTAAGGAAGTATTTAGAAAAATTGAAATTTAGGGCTAGTTAAATGATATTGAATCTATTAAGTGAATATTCCCTGATTAAATAATAATGAAGTTAAATCAAGAGCTATATGAAACTGTTAAATTTAACTTTGAAAATATTGAATATTTAAGCTTTGAAATATATATTAAAAATTTAAAGGGTATATTTAGAACTGAATTGAATTAATGAATTGGGCTTTGAATAAATTTGAATTTGGAATTTGAGTTGATTTAAATCGATTTATGAGACTTGAGGAAATTATAAATACTTTACTTTATAAATTATTTAACCTATCTATACTATTTTGGGAAATAGATATATTTGAAATAAAATGATTTTGGTTGGAAGTATAAATTAATATGGAACGACCATGGTGTTATAATGTATATTTCCACCTTGTAGATAGTTCCATAGATCCTTAGAGGATGGTTATCCCAAACATCCTCTAAGTTAGTTGTATTTCAGTTGATATTTCACTTGAGTTGGATTTATTGATATAAGAATGTTAATCCTGACTCGAGTGTTTTGTGTTTTGCTTTACGCTCGTGTCAGACCGAGTAATACAGCATTTGAGACTCACATTTGGAGTTTGGAGCTTCCTTTGGAGATCCAACAATTGCTTCAGCTTTTAGCTTTCCAGTTGATTTGTTTAGAGAGGTCATCTATTTGTACTGAAGGCTTCACCGTATTCAAGATATTCTATTGTATTTTATTTTAACTCTGATGTTTATATAGTAGCTTCATGAACTACTATTTTATCTATTCCTGTAACGACCCGCCATTTTGGACCATTCGCATCCATTATAAGTGTATAGGTAGACACTCATGCCGGAATTGAATTGCTCAAAATACCGCGTTGTTAATTTAAATTTGGCAAAACTGAACATATACAGTAAATAAATAATCACAGATCACAGACACAGAGTAATAAGTGCAGCGGAAATAAAAGAGATAGTAGTTCATGAAGCTACTATATGAATATATAAAATACATCAGAGTTTACAACAGAAGAATAATACAATACATCAGAGTTAAACCAGATACAACGGAAGAGTAACACGATACATCAGATTCAAATCAGAATGCATCACTGGAATCATCGAATACTGAAAGCCGGATAGATAGCTGGATCTCCAAGCGAAGCTCCAACTCCAAAGGTGAGTCTCGAAAGCTGAACCACTCAGTCTGACCCGAGCGTAAAGCAAAAACACAAGACACTCGAGTCAGGATTAACATTCTTATATTAATAAATCCAACTCAAGTGAAATAGCAATTGAAATACAAGTAACTCAAAGGATGTTTGGAATAACCATCCTTTAAGGATCCGTCAAACTATCTACTATGTAGTATGTACGATAAGTAGATAATGTCTATCAGTAATATAAAAGATATCAAAATAGCGTTAAGTCATGGCCCATTCCACCCTTAACACAATTTTATTCCCACAAGCATATACAAGACCGTAGTTTCCCCAAAACCGGAAGTCACCAGAGGGCAATACATATACTCAAGGTACAAAACAAATTCGTAGTGGTCGCGCATAAATGGAATACAAGTATGACAAGGCACATGAGGCTATACCCAAGGTAGTGATACTACCGTTCGCCTGATCCGGGCTGGTGAGAACGCAACGCCGCAGCGCCCGCAACACCGTGAGACAACACTCCCAAAATCAAGGGTGCACCAATCGACAATAAGTATAAGTAGTTCGAAGAAGTGTGTCCACTTGAGGTATCAATCCTCCATTGGCCCGGCACAGCTCCTGTTTTAGTCAATTCCAATTTGACACAAGTGTCAAGGCTATCCATTATCGTTCTCTTTC
Source organism: Allium fistulosum (assembly GCA_030737815.1). NCBI lineage: Eukaryota > Viridiplantae > Streptophyta > Magnoliopsida > Asparagales > Amaryllidaceae > Allium > Allium fistulosum. The sequence goes on from CM060903.1 coordinate 859,664,778, forward strand.
TTCAGTCATCACGTACATCATTCCAACCACTTCATTCTGGATCATCACTCCGCGTGTAGTTATTAAAGTGGTTTCCGGTTTAGATAGAGAGTATACCCATAACCGAATTCCGGTCTCTTTAATAACTTTCGTAATTATTACACCGATTGGTCGTTTATTTATTTCAAAACCAAATCAATTTCAATTTCAATTTCAATTCGTAAACCAACATTTCATTTGTCTTTCGAAATCAATTTCCAAAATTTACGTTTCAAAACTTCCAAATTATCGTTTCAAAAACTTATAATTCAATTTCAATCTTTATTTAAAACCATTCAAATATTGATTCAAGTCCGCAAATAAGTTTCCTTCCAAATCATTTAAATAACTTTATTTAACATTCAAATCACTTAAACTCATTTATCGATTTCATTCAATATTCGTTAAGTTACTTTATTATTCAAACCAATTCCCATTAAATTTCCAATTCTTTAAATCAATTCTTAAGTTCAACTTCATTAAATCAAAATTTACAATTTTGAATTAAACTAAATTCGTCAAATCAATTCTTTCAATTACAAGTCTTACATTAATTCCAAAATATCACATTTTCATTTCTGGTTAAAGAAATTCAATTTCACTTATTTAATTACTTAAATAATTTTCCAAAACTTAATTAATAAAGAAAACTCAATTTCAATTATTTACGAAGTAAATTCTCTTATTCAAAAGCTCAATTTTCTTATTAAAGAATTCAATTCAATTTAATCATTAAATAATTCAATCTCATTCAATTATTAAATAATTCAAAACTTAATTATTAAATAATTTCAAAGTTTAATAATTTCAAACTTAATTATAATTTCAACTTAATTATTAAATCATTTCAAAGTTTAATTCAATCATTTCTCCAATTAAACATCGTTCTTTCATCAATTTCATTTTTAATATTCTGTTTCAGATTTTAAATATTAACATTTTTCTTTCATTAAAAATTCAATTTCCAACTTCATTTCGAAACCATATTATTTATTCGAATAAAATCTTCATTTTATTTTTAAATCAAATTATTGACCAATCGGGTTTTATTTAATTTTCTTTCCTAGGTCAAAGTTCAATTTGGGTATTTATCATTTCAACCCGATTCCAATTCAATTCAAAATCAAAACATAGCAAAGGGAACTTGCAGTGTGATAACTGGGATGGTGTCAAAGTAAATAAACAAACAATAACAACAATCAATATCAATCCAATAATCAATTCAAATAATCCCGAAATAACCGTATTAATTCGCATTGTTATTTGTACGAATTAATATAATTATTTCTAGAATCTACACTATCATTTCATGTAGATTAAAGATTATTACATTACGGTTTTCACTTGTCATTTATTTACAATTTCATACATCATCAATTTAACAACATACATTCAGTGGTTCAAAATGTAATTAAACAAATCCTACGTGTCAATAACTTAAACAGTTAAAAGGGGTCATATTATACAAATGTCGGTTAATCAAATTTAACATTTAATTATCCTATATCAAGTTCAATTTCATACTATTTATCATTTTAACATTAACAACCTAACGTCCAATATAAACATCAACAATCAATCAATTATCAGCCAAACTGTACTATCATCGCATAAATAATTAACAGATAATGGTGTCAGATGTCACAGGTGAACTGATACAGGTAATAGCATATATAACAGTGTCATTAACTAATAGCAGCATATTTCAATTGTCGTTTCAATTGAAATCAAATCTAATAAATAAAAGAACGTTAATCGTGAGTGAGTGCTCACCTTTCGAGGTTAGAGATGAACGAGAATGAGATGAGTTACGGATCCAAGCACGAATTCCAAAGCAAAGCTAAATTGGCACGAATTCGACGAACAGGGCTGATAACAGGAATCGTAGAGAACAGATCAAATCAACTTGATATAAATAGAATATATATATATTCTATTTTAAAACAATACTCATATACTTATGAATATAAACAAATGTATAAACATAGGTATAAACATACATACATACTATATTTAAAAATAAACAATTTTAAAAGAAATCAATATAACTTAATATATATGAACCCAGCAAATCATATAAGCTATATATATATTATTAAAAATCATTGTTAAATTAAACACATGAAAAATTAAAAGTCAATATAAGTTTACCAAATCATACTGTATTTCTAGACTCAACCAGATCCTACATACATATAAACTATGCAACCTAGATATACTAACAGACTGCACATAACTTATATACCCATTATATTTAACAATATTTATTATAACACAATACAAACTTACTATGTTATTATATCTACACTTTAAACAAATCAAAACAAATATGTATAAAAATATATTATACACCCAACAGATTATAAATGAATGCACAGCTAATAAAGTAATATGCATACTCAAAGGTGAGTATATATTGGGTATAAAATATATATAATTTCTTCTTCATTAAATAAGATAACTGACATAAAACTATACTCTGTATAAACTGAAAACAGATTTGAACATAACACATTTGCTAAACACCTATACCTCCATATTATATAAAAAAGATAATAAATATATACTTTAATATATACATACGAATAGAACTGTATGCTATAAAATAATATATATAAACCTTTGATAAAAGATGCAAAATATACATATGCAATATAACAGGTAAATGAAACTTCATTTTTATTGTATATATATGTACATATTATTTTTTTCGAAATACTTATATGTAATATATATTATTCCTCAAAAATGTCAACATAACATACCATATATAACATGTCTTATAATATTATTGTTTTTACAGTTGAACAACATGACAAAGCTTGCAGCTTTGCACGTATACTTAAGACATATACTATATAGATTTGTATAACTCTAGATATATATATATATATATAACAGTTCAAATCTATCATTATAAATAAGTCATAACCTATGTATGCAGACCAGAATATTATACGTACTGTTATATGGACACCAATATAATATCAATGCTATATATAGGTATAAACTGGAAATGAGAAACATAAAACCAGATATCATAATATACTACTCACCGATATATATATATATATATATCAAACTAGAAGGGTACACAATGGAAGCAAGGAAGGAAATCAGGGGAAGGTTCGGCTCTGGGTTGCTCGGGTAGGATGAAGGGAGACTCGGCGGAGAGGGGTGGCCAGGGGCGATCCGGGGTTGGCTGCGGTTGCAGGGAGGAAGTGGCTGCCTTGGAGTGTTGGTCGGTAGTGATGGCATGGAGGCGAAGGCTCGGTGAGGTGGCTGAGGCGGAGGTGTGGGGTGGAAGCTGGGTGGCGAGGGGACTGCTGTCGTGTGGTGGTTGGCGGCCACTACAGCGGGAGGTGGTTTGCGGCCGATGGAGGCTAGCATTGGGCTACTGGGCTTGCGCTACAATGGAGGTAGGTCGGTGCTCACGGGGAAGGGAATGATGTGGTGATACAGTGGAGCACAGGGTGATGGTGAAGGAGAGGCGGTCTCTGCTGTGCACATGGGAAGGTTGATCGGCATGCACCAAATATAAAGCTTGATGATTTTTTTATTATTATATATTTTCCAAGGCAAAAGAAAACAACCTGTTATGATTCTCTTCATTTTATTGGGAAAGCAAGAGCAGGAAAGAAGAGAGAAAGTAAGCAGAGAGTAAGAGAATGAAATAGTGGGCAAGGCTTTAAAAGAAAATGTACCATTCTCTAGAAAAACAAAGAGGAAGAAAAGAAATTGGAAAGAGTGAACAGAGATAAAAACGTTGGAAATGAACAAAGATATAAATGCAAGCGGCTATTTAGTTTTACTAAGAAAAGTTGAAGGGACAATGAATTCAAATGGTCATAAAACCAAACGTTACAAAACCGGTATCGATACGGTAAGCGTTACGTAAAGTGCAACGTATAACGAACTTCGATTTTTTTGACAATCGAATATACCGTAGAGATCAGCACGACGAGACGATCAAAACGGCATATAAATATCAGTGGTTCGATTGAATTATAAAAATTCGATTTTTCTAATAGCGGACAATGCAAGAAAAACGCTGAAAAATAAGATCGACGGAGCCAAAGATGTCCGAATTTGGAAAAATGACAAACTGACATCTTGCTCAGAAGATGGTTTAGAATTTTTCTATGTAAAAATATTTTGGTTTTGAAAACGTTTTATTTTCAACGTTTGTTAACTGATTAAATTGAAGTAAATTTACGCGCGAAATAAACTTTCATATTTTCGGACGAAAATTTACCAGTTGCTATGTTTAACTAAACGCATTTCAAATATTAAATTTTTATTTCAAAATTTTATCGTTTAAAATTTCACAAAATTTTAACTAATTGCGTTATTAAAACGGTTAAAATTTACGGGTCGTTACATTCTCCCCCACTCAAAACTTTTCGTCCCCGAAAAGGAACGAGGTAGGAGAATAGAAACAACCAGAAAGAAAACAGATTTTAAATACAAAATAACAATTAATTTAAACCATATAAATTCAAATTTAAATTAATTGATATTCAATAATTGATTTAATCCATTTGATTTTACTAAAATCAATCTCAACTATTTCTAAGTTCATTATTTTATTATCCTTTACTAACAATTTCTAAAATCATAAACTTGAATAGTCTTTTATTTTAATCATATTTTATTCAACAATTTTAAATTCTTCTTTATTCCAAATTACTGTCAAATTTATTCTACTTAACATATCTAAACACATATCTAATAAACATATCTAATCACAAATATTTAATCCATATAAATTAATTTAAACCATAAAAGTTTCGATTTAAATCTTACATTTACTAATTGCCTTTAAATTCAAGGTATTTCATAAGTGATCAAATTTCAATTTGTTAATTTTTTTTTTCAAAACAAATTTATTTATTATTAACTGAGTTTTACTTATTATCCTATCTAACTCAATTAACAACTTTATAATCAAATTCAGTGTATATCATTTATTATAAACACTCAAATTTTATTTATAAATTCAATTTATCTTATATATTATCCAATTACATATTCAACTTCTGAATGATTTAGGTAAGTTGTATTAGAATGCAGTTGAACAATATACAATTAAATTTTCCCAATTCCATTATCCAAGTTTAAATATTTATTCCAAATTTTGGTTTTATTTATAATAAAAATCATCCTTTAACAAAATTTAAGAATTAGATTTCCGATTAACTTTAAACAATTTAGAGATATGTATAATATTTTTATATCAAACCAAATTAAATTTTAAAATAAGATACCTATATATATATATAAATCAAATTATACTGAAGAAATTCAAATCAAAAGATTTTTCCAAAACAAAACCATAGCAAAGCTACAGAATAGTATCTCCACTTCGAAACTCGAAAATGAATGTCGATGATGCGGCCGCCATCACCGAAATTATTTTCCAGTGACAAAGAGAAGAGCACTGATTTCAACATTTAAAAGTTCTTTGAAGACGATTCCTATTCGAAAATACTTTCAATAATATATACTTTAAAATTTTAAAAACCAAAGTTCGAAATCACCGGAAATTAAATTCTCAAATTTCTGAATTAAATTCATTTAAAATTCCAAATCACTTTATAAACCATATTTATAAATTCATTTAAAACAACAAATGATAATCAAATATTATCATTTAAACAACCAATTTAATTAACTTATTAAATTTCAGAAAATTTTACTTATATTTTCACAATATAATCAAACAAATTTATTCCATTGGCCAAATTTGAAAACGATATTGTGTCAGTTTGCTCTATTCAAGTGTTTTGGAAATCCTATCGATAGCGTTGATCAGACGAATCGATCGAAAACCCAAATCAACATCAACAACTCAAACAACACAATATATAAAACATTTTTATATAAATTTACAAATACACTTCTTTGCTCGATGATACAGGGATGAATTTTCAAAATAAGGATAGGGTTTCAAATTTGATGGACTTAAATCAAAGAGAAATTTGATTCGAAGATAAGTTCGAAACAAGATATGATGATTAATAGCAAAGTAGGAAAATTGATAAGTTTATGTAAATCGCGGGCAAACTTAACCGGATCGACCGCGACTTCAAGAATGAGATCGGTGTAGAATTCCGAGGTAAATCGACATTTGATCTCAAGAAATAAAATTCAGATATAGCAGGAGATAGATAGCATCGTAAACCGAGGATACAGAAATCTCCGGTAAATCGATGTCTATTATAAAGGAGTTTAACTCCTTTACGAATCATTTGAAGATTGGCGAGACCGCCGATCTATTATAGATATCATTTGAAATGTAGTTATGGGGTGCTCCAGAATTTGAAAGAAGATGAATAGTGAAGGACACGAATGAATTTCGGAACCGAGGAAAACGTTCCAAAATTCAAAGGAATCGAATCAAAAAGGAAGAGATTGAAACTCGAATGAGAGTGATTCTGTAAATACATTTACCCTATATGTTGAGTTTTGCCTAGAGCTACCAAAGCTCTGATACCAACTGTAACGACCCGCCATTTTGGACCATTCGCATCCATTATAAGTGTATAGGTAGACACTCATGCCGGAATTGAATTGCTCAAAATACCGCGTTGTTAATTTAAATTTGGCAAAACTGAACATATACAGTAAATAAATAATCACAGATCACAGACACAGAGTAATAAGTGCAGCGGAAATAAAAGAGATAGTAGTTCATGAAGCTACTATATGAATATATAAAATACATCAGAGTTTACAACAGAAGAATAATACAATACATCAGAGTTAAACCAGATACAACGGAAGAGTAACACGATACATCAGATTCAAATCAGAATGCATCACTGGAATCATCGAATACTGAAAGCCGGATAGATAGCTGGATCTCCAAGCGAAGCTCCAACTCCAAAGGTGAGTCTCGAAAGCTGAACCACTCAGTCTGACCCGAGCGTAAAGCAAAAACACAAGACACTCGAGTCAGGATTAACATTCTTATATTAATAAATCCAACTCAAGTGAAATAGCAATTGAAATACAAGTAACTCAAAGGATGTTTGGAATAACCATCCTTTAAGGATCCGTCAAACTATCTACTATGTAGTATGTACGATAAGTAGATAATGTCTATCAGTAATATAAAAGATATCAAAATAGCGTTAAGTCATGGCCCATTCCACCCTTAACACAATTTTATTCCCACAAGCATATACAAGACCGTAGTTTCCCCAAAACCGGAAGTCACCAGAGGGCAATACATATACTCAAGGTACAAAACAAATTCGTAGTGGTCGCGCATAAATGGAATACAAGTATGACAAGGCACATGAGGCTATACCCAAGGTAGTGATACTACCGTTCGCCTGATCCGGGCTGGTGAGAACGCAACGCCGCAGCGCCCGCAACACCGTGAGACAACACTCCCAAAATCAAGGGTGCACCAATCGACAATAAGTATAAGTAGTTCGAAGAAGTGTGTCCACTTGAGGTATCAATCCTCCATTGGCCCGGCACAGCTCCTGTTTTAGTCAATTCCAATTTGACACAAGTGTCAAGGCTATCCATTATCGTTCTCTTTCTTCAGTCATCACGTACATCATTCCAACCACTTCATTCTGGATCATCACTCCGCGTGTAGTTATTAAAGTGGTTTCCGGTTTAGATAGAGAGTATACCCATAACCGAATTCCGGTCTCTTTAATAACTTTCGTAATTATTACACCGATTGGTCGTTTATTTATTTCAAAACCAAATCAATTTCAATTTCAATTTCAATTCGTAAACCAACATTTCATTTGTCTTTCGAAATCAATTTCCAAAATTTACGTTTCAAAACTTCCAAATTATCGTTTCAAAAACTTATAATTCAATTTCAATCTTTATTTAAAACCATTCAAATATTGATTCAAGTCCGCAAATAAGTTTCCTTCCAAATCATTTAAATAACTTTATTTAACATTCAAATCACTTAAACTCATTTATCGATTTCATTCAATATTCGTTAAGTTACTTTATTATTCAAACCAATTCCCATTAAATTTCCAATTCTTTAAATCAATTCTTAAGTTCAACTTCATTAAATCAAAATTTACAATTTTGAATTAAACTAAATTCGTCAAATCAATTCTTTCAATTACAAGTCTTACATTAATTCCAAAATATCACATTTTCATTTCTGGTTAAAGAAATTCAATTTCACTTATTTAATTACTTAAATAATTTTCCAAAACTTAATTAATAAAGAAAACTCAATTTCAATTATTTACGAAGTAAATTCTCTTATTCAAAAGCTCAATTTTCTTATTAAAGAATTCAATTCAATTTAATCATTAAATAATTCAATCTCATTCAATTATTAAATAATTCAAAACTTAATTATTAAATAATTTCAAAGTTTAATAATTTCAAACTTAATTATAATTTCAACTTAATTATTAAATCATTTCAAAGTTTAATTCAATCATTTCTCCAATTAAACATCGTTCTTTCATCAATTTCATTTTTAATATTCTGTTTCAGATTTTAAATATTAACATTTTTCTTTCATTAAAAATTCAATTTCCAACTTCATTTCGAAACCATATTATTTATTCGAATAAAATCTTCATTTTATTTTTAAATCAAATTATTGACCAATCGGGTTTTATTTAATTTTCTTTCCTAGGTCAAAGTTCAATTTGGGTATTTATCATTTCAACCCGATTCCAATTCAATTCAAAATCAAAACATAGCAAAGGGAACTTGCAGTGTGATAACTGGGATGGTGTCAAAGTAAATAAACAAACAATAACAACAATCAATATCAATCCAATAATCAATTCAAATAATCCCGAAATAACCGTATTAATTCGCATTGTTATTTGTACGAATTAATATAATTATTTCTAGAATCTACACTATCATTTCATGTAGATTAAAGATTATTACATTACGGTTTTCACTTGTCATTTATTTACAATTTCATACATCATCAATTTAACAACATACATTCAGTGGTTCAAAATGTAATTAAACAAATCCTACGTGTCAATAACTTAAACAGTTAAAAGGGGTCATATTATACAAATGTCGGTTAATCAAATTTAACATTTAATTATCCTATATCAAGTTCAATTTCATACTATTTATCATTTTAACATTAACAACCTAACGTCCAATATAAACATCAACAATCAATCAATTATCAGCCAAACTGTACTATCATCGCATAAATAATTAACAGATAATGGTGTCAGATGTCACAGGTGAACTGATACAGGTAATAGCATATATAACAGTGTCATTAACTAATAGCAGCATATTTCAATTGTCGTTTCAATTGAAATCAAATCTAATAAATAAAAGAACGTTAATCGTGAGTGAGTGCTCACCTTTCGAGGTTAGAGATGAACGAGAATGAGATGAGTTACGGATCCAAGCACGAATTCCAAAGCAAAGCTAAATTGGCACGAATTCGACGAACAGGGCTGATAACAGGAATCGTAGAGAACAGATCAAATCAACTTGATATAAATAGAATATATATATATTCTATTTTAAAACAATACTCATATACTTATGAATATAAACAAATGTATAAACATAGGTATAAACATACATACATACTATATTTAAAAATAAACAATTTTAAAAGAAATCAATATAACTTAATATATATGAACCCAGCAAATCATATAAGCTATATATATATTATTAAAAATCATTGTTAAATTAAACACATGAAAAATTAAAAGTCAATATAAGTTTACCAAATCATACTGTATTTCTAGACTCAACCAGATCCTACATACATATAAACTATGCAACCTAGATATACTAACAGACTGCACATAACTTATATACCCATTATATTTAACAATATTTATTATAACACAATACAAACTTACTATGTTATTATATCTACACTTTAAACAAATCAAAACAAATATGTATAAAAATATATTATACACCCAACAGATTATAAATGAATGCACAGCTAATAAAGTAATATGCATACTCAAAGGTGAGTATATATTGGGTATAAAATATATATAATTTCTTCTTCATTAAATAAGATAACTGACATAAAACTATACTCTGTATAAACTGAAAACAGATTTGAACATAACACATTTGCTAAACACCTATACCTCCATATTATATAAAAAAGATAATAAATATATACTTTAATATATACATACGAATAGAACTGTATGCTATAAAATAATATATATAAACCTTTGATAAAAGATGCAAAATATACATATGCAATATAACAGGTAAATGAAACTTCATTTTTATTGTATATATATGTACATATTATTTTTTTCGAAATACTTATATGTAATATATATTATTCCTCAAAAATGTCAACATAACATACCATATATAACATGTCTTATAATATTATTGTTTTTACAGTTGAACAACATGACAAAGCTTGCAGCTTTGCACGTATACTTAAGACATATACTATATAGATTTGTATAACTCTAGATATATATATATATATAACAGTTCAAATCTATCATTATAAATAAGTCATAACCTATGTATGCAGACCAGAATATTATACGTACTGTTATATGGACACCAATATAATATCAATGCTATATATAGGTATAAACTGGAAATGAGAAACATAAAACCAGATATCATAATATACTACTCACCGATATATATATATATATATATCAAACTAGAAGGGTACACAATGGAAGCAAGGAAGGAAATCAGGGGAAGGTTCGGCTCTGGGTTGCTCGGGTAGGATGAAGGGAGACTCGGCGGAGAGGGGTGGCCAGGGGCGATCCGGGGTTGGCTGCGGTTGCAGGGAGGAAGTGGCTGCCTTGGAGTGTTGGTCGGTAGTGATGGCATGGAGGCGAAGGCTCGGTGAGGTGGCTGAGGCGGAGGTGTGGGGTGGAAGCTGGGTGGCGAGGGGACTGCTGTCGTGTGGTGGTTGGCGGCCACTACAGCGGGAGGTGGTTTGCGGCCGATGGAGGCTAGCATTGGGCTACTGGGCTTGCGCTACAATGGAGGTAGGTCGGTGCTCACGGGGAAGGGAATGATGTGGTGATACAGCGGAGCACAGGGTGATGGTGAAGGAGAGGCGGTCTCTGCTGTGCACATGGGAAGGTTGATCGGCATGCACCAAATATAAAGCTTGATGATTTTTTTATTATTATATATTTTCCAAGGCAAAAGAAAACAACCTGTTATGATTCTCTTCATTTTATTGGGAAAGCAAGAGCAGGAAAGAAGAGAGAAAGTAAGCAGAGAGTAAGAGAATGAAATAGTGGGCAAGGCTTTAAAAGAAAATGTACCATTCTCTAGAAAAACAAAGAGGAAGAAAAGAAATTGGAAAGAGTGAACAGAGATAAAAACGTTGGAAATGAACAAAGATATAAATGCAAGCGGCTATTTAGTTTTACTAAGAAAAGTTGAAGGGACAATGAATTCAAATGGTCATAAAACCAAACGTTACAAAACCGGTATCGATACGGTAAGCGTTACGTAAAGTGCAACGTATAACGAACTTCGATTTTTTTGACAATCGAATATACCGTAGAGATCAGCACGACGAGACGATCAAAACGGCATATAAATATCAGTGGTTCGATTGAATTATAAAAATTCGATTTTTCTAATAGCGGACAATGCAAGAAAAACGCTGAAAAATAAGATCGACGGAGCCAAAGATGTCCGAATTTGGAAAAACGACAAACTGACATCTTGCTCAGAAGATGGTTTAGAATTTTTCTATGTAAAAATATTTTGGTTTTGAAAACGTTTTATTTTCAACGTTTGTTAACTGATTAAATTGAAGTAAATTTACGCGCGAAATAAACTTTCATATTTTCGGACGAAAATTTACCAGTTGCTATGTTTAACTAAACGCATTTCAAATATTAAATTTTTATTTCAAAATTTTATCGTTTAAAATTTCACAAAATTTTAACTAATTGCGTTATTAAAACGGTTAAAATTTACGGGTCGTTACAATTCCGCTACGTATTATTGTATTACTCTGTGTCTGTGATTCTGTGATTGATTTATTTACTGTATATTCTGAGTTTTGCCAAATTTTATTACAATATGTTATTTTGAATTATTTAAGCCAGACATGTGTGGATTATTGTCGATTTGAATGGTCCAAAATAGTGGGTCGTTACATAATTTATAACCCAAATTATTATTTTCTTTACTAGAAAATTCGTATTATATCCACATAAATTCCAAAAATTTTGAAAATTGAAACCCATCTCCAAAATATTATTTCTAATCTTCAGAAAAATTTGCAAGGCATTTAGATGTCATTTAATAGGGTTTTTACCTTAAGACGTATCATAAAAACAATATGAACATGTTCAAATCATCAACAAGTATATATAAACATTCCATCATTGGAAAACATGGTAAAACATTGCAAATTATATCGGAATCATCTTAAACCGAGAACAAATCAAAACAAAAGATGTAAACATTATTCACCTTAGCATTTGTGATTAAATAGATTGAGATATTGATAGGTTTAATTTGCTTAAGCTTCTTCCTAGCTTTTCTCTATTTTTCCCCTTTTCCTTGTTAATGGTGGCCGGCCTCTTGTTATAATTTGAAAATGAGAAGTGAACGTGTATTGAGATACACGGCCTAAGTTTAAAGGATATAGGAATGGCTTCTTTCCAATTTTACCCCTCTTATATTTCATTTTAAACACTTCTTTAATTCATTGTTGCACGACTACCCCTTTAATAAAATCAAATCTCAATCCCCTAATCAATACATTATTTTATTTTATTTATCTAATTAAATATCCTAAATAATTTTATAAAAAATATGAGGTGTTACAAAACCAAGAAGAAAAGAGTGAAACAATCTTCTGTAAGAAGCTTGTATATTATTTACCACAAGAAGATAACCAGATTTTTAAATGATTGAGTAGGAAGGTTCAAAAGAAAGAACAATTAAAGTCAGTTTTTAAATCCTACCCCATGATATTTTTTTTGATAAAAAGGTATTTGAAAACTCCTTGAATGTTTGAAAAGGCTTTTAAAAAGATTATTAAATGAATATCTTGCTTATAATAAGTTGATTTTTTCTAAAGAAAGTGATTTTAGACGGTTTTGGAAATATACTACCGTTTGTGAAAAGTTTGGGAAAAGAATGTAATTTTAAAGTGATGATACATTTTAAAAACAAAATGTTGGATTATTTTTGAAAATCTATTGACTTGAAAAGTTGAAAAAAGAGGGTTTTCAACTGTTATCTTCTCAGTTTAAAATTTGTTGAATTAAAAAGTTTTCAGCTTTTGGATTCTTCTATTTTCTATATGCTTTCTTCTATTTTATAAATTTGGAAGTTGTTTTCTTTAAAATTCTTTATAAAGGGTGTATAAATGGAAATGACACATGATTGAAATATGAAAATAGAAAATAGAGGTATAAGAATACTTGATAAGGTTGGTAAGAGGAACATTCCCATATAAAGAAATATGAAGAATAATATTTGACGTTTAGGTAGTAATAGAATTGGGAATTTTAATCATGTGATAAATAATATTGGAGAGGAGTAACAGGGATAAGATAGAAGTTATCTTTGTCTACTCCATTTTTCCATCGTTTATAGTTATACAAGGTGTTTTTTTGACAACTGACTGGAATTAAATGATGGTAATTAATAAATGATGGATATTTTTGTATATAAGGAAAAGCACAAGAATTTCATATATACATTTTTCCTATTTGGATTTAGAATTTGTTTGAATAAGAATATTATTGGATCTAAAATGGAAATTAAATAAATTAGATTCGACAAAGAAAAGGATTGCAAAAACTTATGGATGTTTTAAACAAAATTATAGGAAGTATTTGGTAAAATAATAGTATATTTTGAATAATAAAGCAATAGATGTTGATGTTATATTTTAAAATAATATAATTGTCTTGTAATTAGAAAAATCTTTGAAAAAATAAATGTCTAATCTATTATTTTGGAATGGTAGTCGAGTTTTTAAATGTTTTGGGTTAAAAACCCCATTCTCAAAAGAAGTAAGTCTTTGTTATAGCAAGTCATTAAAAAAGGTAAGTTTTTCATAGTTCTTCTTTTTATATGAAAACTAAGCAACTTTGAATTCTTGATAAATTTCTAAGTTTAGATCTTAAAACGAGGAGATTTTGAATTTGGTACTCCATGTATCTAAAATTTTAAGTTGTACAAGAAATAGGGTAATAAATGTTGATTTTTAATTTAATATAATAAGTTTATTTCTACGAGAACAGTTTATTTAAAATTATTTTATATGTTGCTGAAATTCTGGTTTACAAAGAATAGTGAAAACCAAATTTTTATAGAGTAGATAGGGATCACTACATAGTAGGATAGATTAAAGTTTTTAGGATATGGATATAATGGGAATAGAGTGTACAACCTGATCTGGAAATTTGAAATCAGTCCTAAACTTCTATTTGAAGAAGTTGGTAAAGTGTAAAGATATTTTAGATCTATAATTGGGCTGTAAATTTGGTTGCCCTAGATAGATTAGAATTTAAGTCTCCATGTTTTAATTTATTTGGAGCGGTTTCCGTGTAATTTCAAAAAAATTACCATATTAAAAAATATGTATAAAAGCGCGTTGTTTGAATTAACAAAGGATGCACCAAAAAGCGAAGGAGATGTGCTGGATATAGATATCCATTCTATTATTTACACCATCTCTTACAATAAAAGAAAAAATTCTTTGTAAATTCAAACAAAGCAAGAATTTCATTTGTGGTTAATAGATGAGAGATTATAACGATAGTCCTTTTTCAGGTAGCTCCATATTAAATGTGTAAATAACGTTCTAGTTTAGAAATTAGTATACACGTATAACCATGCATAATGACTACAAATAAGAATATATATATATATATATATATATATATATATATATCAATAGCATGAATTACGACCATATATGTATTAATTAGTAATTAACACATTAGGATTTATGGACATTAATTATAAATTTAATGGACAATAAATTTGTAAGTAATAAAAGGGAAAATGAATTAAATGAGGACTAATCAGGGAAACTCAATATGACATTTATGAAAGATTTGAATTGGCATAATGGATGATTTTTGGAATTTGAAAAAGGTTAAAGAGATTAGATATGGATTAGAGATGGTCCAAATTTTGAAAAGGATGATCAACTACTATGGATATATTAATTGAAGCAATGGAAGAACCACATTTATTAGAAATCAAAAGGGAAATTAAGAAAAATGGGTAACAACGGAATGATATATTAGAAATACTCATCTTAATTTGGTAATGAGTGTTAGGACCTCAACACCATTTATACCACTTGATAATAAATGGCAGAATTTAGCAAAAAATTTCTTTTAGAGTTTTTTGGTTGTAACCGCTAGTTGTCTCTCTTCGTTATCGGAAAAGTAAATGATGTGGCGCATGACATATCCCTATTTGATTCCTGTGTTGATTTTATGAATGAGATTAAACCATTAGATAAATATATACATATTGAGAAGCAATGTAAGTAAGAAAATTTTATGGGGACACTTAACAAGCAATAAACCATAAGTAAGAGTGGAAGTGAATGAGGAATTAGGTTAGCAACCTGAAGTAACTGAAAGTTTCAATCCCAAAACTTTAGAATTTTGGAAAAGGATAAATTTTAGGTCATAGTATGTCACCTTTAAGAAAAAGATAAAATATATAGCCATGTGAAGAGTAATTTCTATTGAACAAGAATGAAGAAAATGGTAGCGAAATTTGAACAGGATGTTTGAGAAAAAAGCATTTACAGTAAATGGTAGATAGACTCACTAAGAAGGGAGATCCATTAGTGAATGAGTATTTTGATCGCAACGTCTCTAGACTGATGGTTTATGGAATTTCAGTTAGCAACATTAGTAATAAGGACCTCTTATTTGCTAGCAAATTTTTGAGGAGTTTGCTGGCAGCTTTAGGAACTTCTTTAAACCTTAACACCACTTATACTTAGTTGAATTTGCGTATAATAGTAGTCACCAATAGACGATTGGTATGGCACCCTTGAACCACTTTATGGGAGGCCATATAAGTAGCCAAATTATAGATAGGAAACCACCAACAAAATTCTACTTGCACCTGATTTGAATTAAGAGACTTCGGAAAGTTAGAGTTTGTCAGGCAGCGTGTGAAGGTCGTAAGGTTTGGAAATTTGGAAAAGTTGGCACCAAGATCTATTAGGCCTTTCCCAATATTGGGAAAAATAAAAAAGCTATAACTTGGCTGGAGTCTATGACATTTGTCACATTTTGAATTTGAGGAAATACCTTCATAGCATAACAATTGCTGCAAGCCTAATCAATTGGGGGATATTGAGACGGAGCCAATAGCGCCCCGTGCCACTGCATGCATTGTAGAGCATGGAACTAGGAATCTCCGCAATAAAGAAACTAGATGGGTCCGAGTACCATGGGGAGAAAGTCCGATAGAAGGCCTGGGGACTTCTCGTCCTAAGCTTTTCTCTGGTAAACTTTTCTTCAAAATTAGGATTTTGGTTGCATTATGGTTGGTAGATTACATGGCATGAGATGGTTGCCACACTTTTTCACAATCACTTAACACTCATGTAGAAGTTTTATGCATGTTTAGGGTATTTGCATACATACTTGCATGACACGATCACACACCCATGCTAGGGTTGTGCTCATTTATAGCATGTGTGCAGTACATAACCATATTGCATTTTGCTTGAGTAGAATATGGTTGTGTAGATAACTTGGTTGTATAACACGGATGTTATTACGTGTTACAATGTTCGCCTCTTGAAAATATTTAGGGACAAAATATTTTAGGTGGGGAGAATGTAACACTCCGTAAAATTCATCATAAGTAAATAAGTAAACAAGTAACTAAAGAGAATAAGTAGATTAAATAAGGCAGGGGTAAATTTTTTTTCTAAAATTGGAATTTGGCCATGAAAAGCTTAACGTTGCATTCATGTCGAAATTCTGATCAATTTTCATATATAATATGCTAAAAATGAAGCTCGAAAAAAGAAGTTATGAGCATTTGAAGTTTTTAGGTTTAAAATAATTTAATCTGAATTCAAATTCAAATAAATAAATAAATTTAAAATTCAAAAATTAACTGAGATTAGATGTAGGGGTTAAGTAAACATTAAAGTTAACATTAACGTTAAGTATAATCAAGAAATAAAATTATTTAAGCAACGAAAATAAATAAGTGTACTCAAATAATAGGGGAGTGATCGACCTATAGACCCAACCGTTCGACCTCTAACGGTCGACCGATGTATATTAGGTGGTCCATGCTACTTTAGGTGGCAGGTAGAGTTTTTGAGGGAATAAACATTCTTGATTTACCCCTTTTTAACATATTTTCATCCTACGATCCTGGTGCTTTCAACCTCTATAAATAAGACCCTAGACCCCTCACTTTTATTCATAAATATTTTCGAAACATCTGCGAAAACTTAGTCAATTCATGTCTTCTTAGATTCAGAAAACTCTATTAGGGTTTCAGGTAAGAAATTCTAACACCCCGCATTTTTAGATAATTAAATAATCAAATAACGATGAACAGTGAAAATAAGCATTTTTGAAATTGTCAGAATATGGCCTCGAAACTTATACCATTGTGTTCGTGGCGATTTCTAATCAATTTCCATATAAAACTTTTCGAAATCCGAATTAAAATGAAGAAATTACGAGAAGAAGAAATCAGAATTAAACGAATAAAAAGAGTAAGACCCTACAGGAGTAGATGGGTACGATTCACGCACAGACACGAGAGTATTATAAACCCAATAAACCTAATAAAACAGAAAATGGAAATAGAATGGTATATGTAGAATTATGCTTAGAAGTGTATAATTTGTCCATTCACTAGAACTTTAGTTCTGACCCCCTCCTCATATCATCCCACAAATTAGATAAATGACAGAGATTTTCCAGGTTTGAGACAGTTGTTTAGAAAGTGTTATTACCTTGGTGAGTATTTACTTACTATTATATTTTAGTCAGTTTCACTGTGAGATATTTATTTGAGCTCTGATATATTTATCTTTGCCTATTTGCAGGATACCAGATACCCAACTCGGGCTTCAGTGGGCTTGGATTTTAGCATTTTTGTGAAAAATCCGGACCCACTAGAACTTGGGTTGTTACATTTGGTATCAGAGCTTAGGTTAGTAGATCCTAAGTAAATTAGGAAATATGAGTGAACTTATTTGTATTTTTGAATAAAATATAAATATATTATGTACTAAAATCCAAATACTCTCCAATTATAGATTTTAACATATGGAAAGTTTTTAAAAGTATATTTGTGCATAGTTTGCTAGTTGGGTTTGGGATGACCCAAGGATGTTGAGCCCTATGTTATTGCCGATTTATAGCGTACAATAAGCTATGTTTTGAAAGAAGATTGGTATCCATATGTTATAGGAAGTATGAAAGTTCCCTAGGGATAGTAGGGAGAGTATTTTTATTTTGGAAGGAATAAGGGATTTTAGTAAGGAAATGAGATTTCCAAGGTTTAGGAAGGGTATTCCTAGGTTAGTAAGAATAAAATCCACTTTATGTCTAGCCCAATAAAATGAAACTTCTAGAATTGTAAAGTTGAAAAATATAATTGTTAATATGTTTGAGGAAGTAAATATTGGGTTTTTGAAAAAAAAGTGGTATGAAATTTAAATTTGTTTTTGTATGATGTAAATTTTGTTAAAAGTGAAATTCTTTTTGAAGAATAATAAAGCATGTATAGCTTGCTAGTTTCTTTGTAGGTAAACAAAGATTTTAAATATAAAAACCTAAAGTGTATTAAGTATGGAAAATGTAGGTTACAACATTTATTGATGTAATAGATGTTTTCATGAAAAATAAACGAAGCATATACTATGACACTATTGTTATAGTAGGTGACTCCTAAAGGAAATGTTTTTACATAGCATATGAGATTTATTAATATTTATTTTAATTGAATCCATATACTAGTATTTTTGGGTTGTAGTAACAGCGTTTTACGCAACATCTATTTTGACCTAAATAAAAATGTGTTTTGAAGATAATTTTTAAGTATAGAAATAAAGTGGTTTGTAAGTACACTTATTATTTAAATAAGTATATGAAAATGTTTTCTAGTTATGAAAATATTAAAACAATTTTGAAAATGAGTTCTTCTGAAGAAAAAAAAGAAGATGTAAGTTAAATATTATGAAATTAATAAATTTCGTAGGAAATGTCTATTGTAAGTGAATATAGATTAAACATACTTTAATCTATTGGAATGAAATGAATAATGATATAATTTTCTACGAAACCAAATCACAAATAAAGATGTTTTGTGCAAGTTATAAGGAATACGTGAAAGAGATATACAAGGTATGGAAAGCACCATATTTTGTATAGCCTTTTTCGATAAAATATCAAATAAGTTCCTTGTAATTTCACATAAACATGAAATCCTCTTTTAAAGGATTCATAAAAGGTTTTAACGTTAATGGTTTCTCATAAGAGAAAGTAGTTCTAATACATTAATGTATAAAACTATTAGGTGTACTAAGAAGTGTAATAATTAGAGACAGCGTTTGTTAGGAGGGATATTATAGAGAACCTTAGTAGGAAAGCTAAGCAATGGAAATTTCATATTTTTCCATTGATTATGTGCATTGGTAGCTTGCCTTTGTAGAAAGTCCCCATTTGTAGTAAGTTAGAAACTCCTCCAAGTTTAGGTAATTGGAAGAGTAAGAAAGTTAAGGGATTTTTGATAAAATAATTGTTCTTATCTACTCCAGTTTTTGTAAATTTGAAAATCTATGAGAAGAAGATGTTTTGAAAACATGTGAGGACATTTTTGGAAGTCAAGAAAAAAAATGTTTTAAGGACAAGCAAGGCATGTTTTAAAGAAAAATGGTTTGGTGAAAAAGTAAATAAGTTTTTGGAAGAGAAAACTTAGTAAACGGTTAAATTTAAAAATCCAATTTTTTATGGAAAGGTGTAAAGGTCTTTAAAAGGAAAAGAGGAATAAGTTTTGAACTTGGAATTTGTAAGTTTTCCCCTCTAGGTTTGGGGAATAATTTAAAGAGCTGTAAAGAGGTATGTCTAGAAAGATAAAATGTTAAGTAACCAAGTTCCTTTGAATTTAATAGAAACTTCAAAGTAACACTTTTAAAGGCAAGAATTTTGGGATTTGATGTTTCAAAAAAATTTAGAAGCTTTAATTTTTGAAATGAAATGATAAATACCAAACCTAACTTTTAAATATGGAGTAGATAGGAATCATTTCGTAGGTGTGACGGGAAAAGTGTAAGGCTATGTAGGAGATAGCAGTGATTACTTTTAGTCGTAATAATAAAAGTTCCTATAAAGTGTATAGGACACTGTGAGAACCTAGGAATGTTGCTTCATGTGTGTAGACTATAGAAGAATAGTGAAGTGATATTAGTAAGATAGTAAGACACACGTGGTTAGGATAGGTAGACCTTAGTTGGGGAAAAATGAAAGGTAAAGGTGAAGAGAAAATTTCCCCAAGCTTAGTTGTTTTTTAGATAAAGACTGCATAGATTGAAATCCTTATTCGTTGTAGTAAATGAGACTTGGTTATTCCATTTTGAGTATGGAATGGAAGAGATGAATAGATCTTATTCATCGTGAGTAATACAGCGTAAGTTAGTAACGAGTAATAGGCGGCAGGGGGAGCATATGAGTTACTTGGTTTCCTAGAGTAGGACCTTTCTGTGTTAGGGTGGACATGGTCCTAGGCCTCCTAGCCCTAGATGATACTTGTGTTTAGCTGCTATATTTATCTATCTAGTATCGCTTTGTAGTAGGACTTGTTTTCTCTTTTAGTTATGAGACTGTACTCCTATGTAAGCATTTAGTTCCTATTGTAGTAAATCAGTGATGATTAGTTTGATGCTTTTTCTCTGTGTTTTTGTGATGTTCACAAGAAGAGAATAAGAACATAGGACGTAAATAATAAAAGAAAAGTAAAAGCAGATAAAAGTAACTAAAAGAAAAACAGTAAAATTTAAAGATAGCGATAGAAACGTCAACAGAAAATTTTGAAAAGAAAAATTTTCTTATGTGAACTGTGCTTGGGAAAGCAAATAGAGATTTTATAGAATAGTGGCACAAGTTCCAAGTACGGAGAAAGTGGTGTGCAAAAGTAAAACGGGGAAATGTGAGGTTTTCCGTTTTCTACCTTCTTTCTTACATAAGAAATCAAGTTCGAAAAATTAGATTTTTCTGAAATTCGAATATTAAAGTTGTTTGGTAACTACGACCCTATTCAGTAGGAGTGTGGAAGAAATTAGATGAAAAAGGTTTGGAGTTTTCAAAAGATTGCATTCATATAAAAATTGCAAGTATATTTAGGATGTGTGCATTATATTTTAAAAAGGAGTTTTTAAAGAAGAAAAACATTCATATAGGAGGCACCGCTTAGAAATTCATGTACATGCATATATTTTATGTTGAATGACACTTTGCACAAGGACACGGATGGTCGCAAAATTGGACGTACACAAAATGGATGTGATTTATGTGGAGAATTACATAGTTTTACCCTTATCGAATTTCGGGGACAAAATTTTCTAAAGGGTGAGAGAATATAACACCCCGCATTTTTAGATAATTAAATAATCAAATAACGATGAATAGTGAAAACAAGAATTTTTGGAATTGTCAGAATATTGCCTTGAAACATATACCATTGTGTTCGTGGCGATTTTTTGATCAATTTCCATATATAACTTGTCGAAATCCGAGTTAATATGAAGAAGTTACGAGAAGAACAAGAAATCAGAATTAAACGAAAAAAATAGTAAGACCCTACGGGTCGACCCGCAATGCACATAGGTCGAATCGAAAAATGTAAGGGTCGACCCGCATGTAGCCCTGGGCGAGAAATCATCCAGGGACGTGCCGAAATCTTGTAATCTAATTTTCGTGCGATCTGAGGCGTTGTTTTTTTGGATCCAATGATTCGCAGCGAGCCAATGACGTGGTTGCACCAGATTCAATCCAAAAATCCGACGGTCTGAGATTCCCAAACTCCACTATAAATAGAACCCTATGCCTAGCTATTTTCTCACAATCAGATTTTCTCCCAATTGGGTTCATTGCGTGAGGCTGAACCCTAAATAGAAAATATTTCTAGGGAGAATATATTTTTAATAAAAATATTAGACGCCTTAGAAGGGGATCTAGGAAGGCCATGGAGTAAAGCTAAGGACGACAGGTGAGTGGATTTAAATTATATCTCTTTTATGTTAATGATATATAATATCGTTAGATTCCCGTTAAATATTTAATTCAGCATTTTGACTAATTTCAGTAATTAGTCCTACTAGTTAGTTATGTTGAAATTGTGAATTTTATAAGAGAAGTGTACTTATATTTAAATGTATTTATATGGAAAAAGAAAGGAATCCAATTAAATATAAGTAATATTAGGCTTAAAAGTTGTAGAGAAACGCATAAGCCTAAAAGTGAGAAATTTAAAGTAAATTATGTTAAAACGGGAGAAATGAATTAAAAAGGGAAAAGTCTAATAACTTGATTTGGAAGTTAGTGATAGATTAGTTGGTTGGTTTAGAAAAGGGAATACATTTCCATAGTTTAATATTGTAGGAATAACGATAAACGTAATTACAAGAATAAAAGCAAGAAAAATGAAATTAGTGCAAAATAGAAACATTACTGTATTTTTCATTACCTAATAATTAAAGAAACAATAAAAGAAATATCTTGTAGTTACGAGTTATTGTTTATAGCATTATTTAGTATTAAAATATGGAAATGGATTTTTAGCACAGTTTTTGTAACCAACCAAATAGAATAGAACTACTTCTTAGAATAAAAGAGAATAACATGAAGCATTAAATAAATAAAAGAAGAAGAAATAATCAAGTTGATTATTTGACAAGACTAGCTAGAAACAATAAACAGAAATGTGACTAGATCTGCATTTATTGCGCAGATAATAGAGTAAAAAGTAAAGCAGTTATTATGATAAGTAATTTTTGGCAGTTGGACGTAGTCCCAAGCTAAGACTGTCATATGATATAAGAGAACTAAAGAGAATTTAGTATCATAATAAATGAAGACGGACTAGAATAGAAAAGAGAATTGCAAGTATAATTGTAACACGTAGGTTATAATTAAAAAGAAAGAAATATAAGAGGCTTATTTTATCATACTTAGATCTTGGATTAAGTTAATAAGCAGAATAATAGAAGTGGTCCGTACCGGCAGCATTCCCTTTCAGGTCTAGAACTGATGGTATCACATATGGGTGAGGCTGGGCATGCTGATTAGGGTAAATAAGTAGCCAACAGAATAAGAAAAGTAAACTAAACGCAAAGTAAAAGATTATACGTAGGGTCTAATAAAATGGTAAGGTGTGTTTGGAGTAGCCCAAAGAGAATCTGGATAAAGAGCCTAACAAAGCAGTTCATCGTAGATTTTTAGTACAGAAAGAGCACGTCTAACTTAGTTAGTTTGGGCTAGAAGGAAGTACGATACTTCATCGGGACATGAGAATACTCTAGGATGACCCTCTAGGGTAGGCCTAACGAACCTGCACCCCCGGAGGCAGGTCTGTAGGTGTTCCATCAAGAGAGTATGCCTTGACTGCTTTTGCATTGCAGGCCTAATGAAGCAGACCTTTGTAGGCAGTCAAAAGGTTGATGATGGAGTAGGATATTCATATGACACCGTACTCTAGTTTGCGAGTAGGTTATAGTGGGTAGGACCCAAAAGGATAGTCGCATGCGGAGATCAGCCATCATCAGTCAGAGCGAGTTCGAGAAAGACTAGATTTAAACCAACATGCCAATGATTCTTTCACTATCGAGACATTGGATGAGGGGTACAACCAATTAGATGTTTAGACTATTTGCAGTAGGGCACAACCACTTAGCTCTTGAAAGGTCTTTCGATTAGTTGAGAGGGGCTGTGTGAGGCCATAGCCACGATGAGAAAAGAGACAGACCAGGTAGAATATCTATATTGTAGGCCTAACAAAGCGGACCTTTACAGATATAGAAAATCCCCGACCGAGTTCCGTACAAGGTATACTTTGTTGGCGGAATTCAGGGAGTAGACAAAACTATTACGTGCAGTCCTTAAGGTACGCACTGGGTGGTACATTATGGATGTCCGAGCACTAGTATAAGCTAGTGCGGATGCAGTTTCACGTTTTCATAGTAGATGATGGAACATCTGTATTGTAGGCCTCACAAAGCTGTCCTTTACAGATGTAGTTACAATATGCTCTAGTAGCGAGGCAATGGAGTCCTTTTCGAGGAGGATGCGGAAGGTACTATGGGTAGTACCTAGGACCGATGCGGTCTTTGGGCATGTAGCTACATATATATTGGTTATTAGGTCTTAATCCACTAGGGAGTATATGGTTACGATTCACGCACAGAGGCGAGAGTATTATAAACCCAATAAACCTAATATAACAGAAAATGGAAATAGAACGATATATGTAGAATTATGCTTAGAAGTGTATAATTTTTCCATTCACCAGAACTTTAGTTCTGACCCCCTCCTCATATCATCCCACAGGTTAGATAGATGGTAGATATTTTCCAGCTTTGAGATACTTGTTTAGAAAATGTTATTACCTTGGTGAGTATTTACTTACTATTATATTTTAGTCGGTTCCGCTGTGAGATATTTATTTGAGCTCTAATATATTTATCTTTTCCTATTTGCAGGATACCAGATACCCAAATCGGGCTTCGGTGGGCTTGGATTTTAGCATTTCTGCGAAAAATCCAGACCCATTGGAACTTGGGTTGTTACAGAAATCATATATACCTACCTTTGTTTATTATTTAATTTTTAAACATCTTCTCCTTAATTGTGACGACCCGTTATTTCGGACGATTCAAGTCGATAATAAACAACACATGTCTGACTCAAACAACCCAAAAGAAGATTATCAATGGGGTTTTATTCTAAAGAAATAAGATACAGAAGAATAAAATTACATAATCTCACAACGGAATGACAAAATATAATAATTTCGTAAACATTTCATGAAACTATTTAACAATATACAATAATTTCACTTTACAATGTTATCAGAGTTATACATTTAACAGATATAACAAAGTAATGCAGCAGAATAATATTAATAAATATGGTCTTCAAACTCCATCTTCATCTTCAACAAATAATATCTTCGAAACATTGAAATACTCAGGCTGACCAGAGCGTAAAGGAAAATAATACACTCGAGTCAGAACTGAAATTCTTATGCAAATTAAATCAAAATCAGATGAAATATGGAATGCAGATAACTACATTTCTAAAATTTCAAATTTTCGAGAAAAGTTATAATTTTCATATTCAAAATACAACAGATTTCACAATTGATCCATTCTAGTAACTTACAAATTTGCAGAAATATTCCAAATTAAATTTCTGTAACGACCCGGAATTTTTGTCATCTTGAGTGATGAATATTTGTTTTTAATATTCAATAATAAGGTCTTTTAATCGGAATAAAAATCCCCGTTAAATAATAATTGATATTAGACATTTTTAATCCAGATAATAATTTGAATTTTTCTAGATTTTATTTATAAAATAGAAAACTGGTTTAAAATGGAATTTCTTATATACTTATAACAACAAAAGAATTTATATGTAAATTTAAAACAAATTCAAATTAATATAAAATGAATAAGAATATATTATAAATTAAAATGGTTATAGCTTATGAAATATATTGTTGTATAGATAGAAAATAGTTTTAAAATTTGGGTTTCACTTATGTATATACATATTAGTTTAAGAAAGAAGAATATAAAATATATATGAACTAAATAAATATAGTATATTAAAAACAATGTATATGGTAAGTGTAAAAGAAGTAAATATATAAGAAAGATATATGGTGATGGAAATGAGAAAATTTAATAAAATCATTTAAAACATTTTAAAAGAGAAGTTAACATTTAAAATTTAAGTCAAATAAAAATTCACACCTGGTCAAAAAGAAAATTTTGCAAGTAAAAGTAAAAGTGGAAAAGGAAATTACCTAGTCAAATAAAAAAAAGACAAATGCCTGGTCAAAGAATTAATGTAGGCTAAATTCATCTCATTTCAAACATCATCTCAGGCCACCAAACTTCATATCAACTTCAGCCAACAAAACTTCACCTTGGTAGCCACCAATTCGTGTACATCAATCTATCAAAAACTTGTACAACAGATCAAATCTTCTTGAGCCCCAAAATTTGTACAAATGCATCATCACTCCTTGTATATATAGGCGTGTGTGTGTGTATGTGTGTGTGTGTGTGTGTGTGTTAGTTTTAGATGTTTCAAACCAGTAACAAATAACACCCTGTAAACAAAAGCCTGTAAACCAAAGAAGGAAGCAACCTGTTCTTTCAAAAATTCAAAAGCAAAAGCAAGTGGTCAAGTTTTCGGAGTATAAACTAAAGTTCAAATGGAAGATTTCAAAGGATTTCAACTTTTTTAAGGTGAGAACTTTAAATTTGATTGCCTGTAAATGCTTTAATATTCACTGTCATATAGCAGAGTAAATTTCTTATATACGCTCTAGCTTCAAAAATCTATATCTCTCAATTGGATTCGAATTGGATGATGATGTAAACTGATGAAATGATTGTTTTCGAGTATAGATTGCACTAAAAATATTTGGAAGCTTGTTTCTTTTATAAATTGTGTGGAATGGCCAAATAACAGTAAGTAGCCCATTTTTCGATGATTTTCAACATGCTCAAACCATCGATTCATGTATAAACTTGTAATCGTCATACGAAAATAGGAATTTTAGTGAAGGAATCGTAATTTTTAATGGCCTAGGTTGTGTGAAATCTTGAGATGATCAAAATCTAATCAAAAATTAATTTCGGTCGATATCGTCGACGAGGGAAGGTGCGGTTTGGTCATGGGGTAGCGTGGTGACGAGGCCGAGGATTGCACCGTGGCCAATTTTTTATTAAGGCTTTGATTTGGGGTAGTGTGATGACTTTAGGGTTTAAGCCGTGACTTGATTGGTTTCAGGGAATTGAGCTCACGAGTGTACAGGGAAGCGTCGAGTGTGATCGTGGTGGGGTTGGAGGTGCTAGGGGTGTTGGAGATTGAAGTGGCGTAGGCGGTATAGGTTATAGGTGAGCATGATGGCCGTGGGAGGAGATTCACTGGATGCGGTTTGATTGTATACGTCAGTGGCTTCATTCGAATTTGGTCAGAAGGTGACGAGGTGGAACTGTAGGATGGAGATGGTCGAGCATGGGGAGGCGAATGTGCTGGTGGGTTCGATTGGTGGAATGGTGGCCTCGGTCGACTGTGCACGTGCATGCGTGCAGTGTGCATGCACGGTTTCTTCGATTTCCTGGAACGAAGAGATGGAAGGGAACGAGGATGCGTGGCGTTTGTGGATGGGTCTCGAATCGCATGGAGGTATGGATTTTGGTGATGGTAGCTAGGTCGATCGTATAGTTTGGTTTGGGATTGGGATTTTGGGTTTCGGTTAGCATTTAGGTACTGGTGAATAGAGAGGAGAAGAGGGAAAAGGAAAAGAAGGGGAACAGGTTTTGGTTGTGGATTTGGGTTTCGGCCCATAAGCATGAAGTAAGGTAAAATAAAAAAATGTTTAATTTATATTTATATAACACTAGAAACTTTAGAATACCATAACTTATACATACGAAACCCGCTTATCGCGATTCTTTTTGCGATAGATTCGTATCGACGAGTTCTTCGATGTTGTGAAGCCCGTTGTCAGATTTGACTAAGTGATAATTTATGGTATTTTAAAACGGATAGTTTTTAAATGCGTGATTTAAACGAATTTAGTCGTTTAAAATTTATATGTTCTATCCATCAACGTTAATTGCCAGAGAAAAATATTAATGAATTAAATTGAAGTAATTAAGATGATAAGACATATGTTTAGTGGAATAAGACATCGTTCCGCTAACTGTATTTAATTGATTCCCTGTTGGCAGAATAAATCACTGTTCTGCCCTTAATACTAAGTAAGAATGTTATTGGACATCGACTAGCAGAAATAAACCTTGTTCTGCTACCATATATTTATGGATCCTTAATCCTATTGATTATATTGGGCAATGTAATGGAATGACTCTATGAATATCTGAATCTGTTATTCTAGATTGTTATAAAATTGATGGTAACCTGATTAAGTACCATTGGGATTAATAAGCCTTCTTTCAAATTTGGAAGTTGATTTTGGAATCAAGGATTGTTCTAAGGATAATTATTTTATGATTTTTAAAAGTAATTTAAAAGTATTTAATTTTTTTTCAAGGTTATTAATTTAAAATGTTTAAAAGTATATTTTTTAATTATTAATTAAAGTTACCTTAAAATGATTTGATTTAAAATTAATTATTATTCAAGAATTAATCAGTATTATTATTTCAAAAGATAATTTATTCAATATTAATATCGTTTTATATAATAATTTTTAGAGTAATTGCCTAAATTAAAATTGGAAATTATTATAGAAACTTTATAAGTCTTATTTTGAGATAATTTTTGAAATAAAAGATTTCGGGAAGAAATGGTATAATTTCATGGCGGAAATCAGGAGGCGGAGATTGCCTAAGTTAAGTTTCATTTTTCTGGGATAGAAACGCAACCATCGAGCTGCGATCCATGGTCGATACCAAATAATACTTTTCAAATACACTATCTATATATTTCTTAAAAAAAGCTTTCAAGTATTTTTAAAAGGAATGATTTGTGAATATAATTTTCCGGTTAGATAAGTATATACCTTTTTGATAAAGAGATTTAATTTATTGAAATTTAATTAAATTAGGCATAGTGATTTCAGTGGAAAATGAAATCTTTGGTTGAATGATTGTTTATTTGATAGCTAAATAACCGACTATCAAATCTGGACCAAAACGTAACTTTGGAAATATCTAGGAGAAACACGGGAATTATTTGATACAGTCACCGTCGGAAGGTGCTATACTATACGTATAAACTCGTTTCGTTCTTCTAGGACGATTATAAGGAAATCCGTCCACTAACGGTTAGGAGATGATCTTCGATCTGATTTTCGTATGTTTATTTCTTAGAGTACCGGGGTTGAGTTTACCGGAAACATCGAAAGTTGTTTCGAAGAGACCGGGATCAGATAATTTATCCGAAAACCACTTCGATCCAACGAATATGTTTTGAAGTGAAGACAAGAGCATGGAATCAAAGACAGAGTTTTGAAGTGCAAGGGCTAGTCCCTACTAATCCTGAGGATGATTCCAAAATGGATGTAGTAGGAATAGTGCCTTTAGTTTCGTTCAGACCCAGAACGGACTTGTATGGTTGAATGCTATCAGCACATTTTCATTGGAGGACAATGAGCATTCTAAGTGTAAATTCTTTAAAAGGTAATCGTAGCCTCAAGCCTCATCAACCAGAATGACTGAAAACCAGGGGAGATGCAGCAAGGTTTAGTGGGTCACACCCAATTAGGGTATGTTTATCATCTTTCTAGATAACCTAGGATATTATAAATACGGTGCATTGGAAGGAGCTCGATAAGGGTGGGAACACCCGAGGTGATAGCATATTTGGTACTGTCCAGGTTAGGGGTAGGCCGATCTTGTCTTGTAGGGGATCCCGGCGAGGTCCTCGGTACATTTTTTTTCGAGGTGTACTGTGATAGGTGGTACCCCAGTGCCCAGTCATTGTATGGAAATTCATTCTCCAATACGAGCCTTTACGGTTTTGGTTGTAGAGCCTATTATGTTGGAATTTAATTAATGTAACAATTTCGGCTATTTGAACAAGTATTTGTTCTTAGACACTATTATAATATCACTGGATTTTCTATAAAAGTGTTTTTGGTTACCGTAAGGGAAAAACCCGTCGTGTTTATCTGTGGCGTGGTCTTATGAGATACCTTTGATTTTAAAAGGATTTTTAAAAGCTAAGATAAATAAATTTGCTCTTGATTTAAATTCTCACGCTGGTTTTACTAGAATGACCCGGGTGTGGTTATTCCTATGTGCTCGGGTCAGACCGAGTATGTTTCCAGGTTTAGATGGATAATTGGAGCTTCAGGAAAGGAGTTGGAGGCCCAGAGACGTATACACGTTGATGATTATATTTTTGTTGCATTATAGTTGTGTTTATCAGCAATTGTGAGGACATGGTGTTATAACTATCCATGCTGAATAGACTAGTATACTCTGATTGATGTCTGTATATGTATAAGTTACATTTTGGTTTTTTGTAAAGATTTGTTCTATATTATAGATTATTCGATTCCGCTGTGAGATTCTGTGTTGTTTGGTTTTCTTTCTATCTTCTTTCTACCTTCTTTCTACTTTCTTTCTTAACTATCCACCTTTCTGTGCAATTTGGGCTGGACAAGTGTGGCTAAAATGTCAGTTTAAGCTGTATGGAAAAGTAGGTCGTGACATTGTGGTATCAGAGCCTAGGTTGAGCGAATAACCATGGATTTGGTGGGATTACTCATTAGAGATAGGGTCAGTATTACCCTAGAATGAGTTCGAGTGTACATATATATGCAAGAGTGCGTATTTGTTAGTGATATAAAAATGTTTTATATTGTGTTAATTGATCTGTTGAGTGGCATATGGATTCTGGTCAATACGAGTAGCTAACATTATTGATAGGGATCTTTAAACACTTGAACAAGGCCAATCGACACAATATTGTTTTAAGAGGGTAAATGAAATAATTTTACCCAGTATATATTTTATATATAAAAATGGTAATGATTTTCAAAATATATAGTATTTTGGGATGTTGTTTGATAAGTGATGATAATATTCCATCATTATCATCTAGGATAGGATTGGTTATAACCATCTAGTGCTGAGCATTCTCTATGGTCTGTCCATCTGACTTGAACGTTCCTTAGAGACCTGAATCTTATAGATAAAAGCTTTGGAAAATTGGATTTTTGAGTAAATTGTGTTTAATAAAAGAGAATTTAAATATTTTAAGAAAAATATTTAGGAAGATTTTACATATACAAAAGAAAATTTTATAATAACTTGATTTATAAAAAGATATATTTGAGAATTGGAACTCCTGTGATTTCAAAAAACTGTTTTAAACAAAATTTTGAGGGAAATGATTTTGGTATTACTTAATTAAAGTTTTTTAAATGATAGTAATTTAAAAGAAGAGTTATTTGAAGTATGTACCTATATGTACTCTTTAGCATAAGCGAATTCTTGAAAACCCTAGGATCTCATTCGTAGGTTGTGTTAATTGGTTATAAAGGACTCGTAGTGTCATCCGAGGGGAATGGATGATGATTAGGTAGTATTTTAGTAAAGAAATGACTAGAGAGATTATGGAACATATTGAGCAGCCATCGTTATATGAAGAGGAATATGAGTAGAAGAGGAGCCCGAATCAGAAAACGATGATGCTATTATCTGGGAAATGGGCGACATTGTTAGCGACCCACTTGCAGATGGGGAAAACCTTTTAGGGATGACTTAGGGCCTAGGGCAGAGATGCTAGTGCCTAGGGAACCAAGCCCGGAAATTGTATGGATTCCGGACAATGATGCTGAGACAAGGGAAATGGAAGGACCGAATGTGGAGGACTCTGATGGAGAGAGTCCACTGTGAGATGTTAGTTTGGTTTGGGTAGTTCTCTTAGGATGTACACCCCATTGGATAGATTAGTATCCCATAGACGTCATGGATGTGTGTTTGGATTGTAAATTAATGTAGTATCTAGTAAATGCTTCTGTGTGTTATGTATGTGTGTATAACTAGCTAATGGTAATAAATATCTCCTGGATATGTGTATATGTATATCGTGACTGTAGTGTTGAAGTATCTTAGTTGATACTCTATATGACTGCTATTTTGGATATAAATATATTTGATCGAATTTTTATGATATGGTTGTTTATTAATTCGTTAATAAATTTAAATTTCGGTTAGTTATGTTTACTACCCTGGTTACGGCAATTTCGATGACGAAATTCTTTTAAGGGGGAAGGAATGTAACGACCCAGAATTTTTGTCGACTTAAGTGATGAATATTTGTTTTTAATATTAAATTATAAGGTCTTTTAATCAGAATAAAAATCCCCGTTAAATAATAATTGATAATAGACAGTTCTAACCCAGATAATAATTTGAATTTTTTTAGATTTTTTTTATAAAATAGAAAATTGGTTTAAAATAGAATTTCTTATATACTTATAACAACAAAAGAATTCATATGTAAATTAAAAACAAATTCAAATTAATATAAAATGAATAAGAATATATTGTAGATTAACATGATTATAGCTTATGAAATATATTTTTGTACAGATAGAAATGAGTTTTAAAAATTGGGTTTCACTTATGTATATACATTTTAGTTTAAGAAAGAAGAATATAAAATATATACGAACTAAATAAATATAGTATAATAAAAACAATGTATATGTAAGTGTAAAAGAAGTAAATATATAAGAAAGATATATGGTGATGGAAATGAGAAAATTTAATAAAATCATTTAAAATATTTTAAAAGAGAAGTTAACATTTAAATTTTTTTAAGTCAAATAAAAATTCACACCTGGTCAAAAAGAAAATTTTGCAAGTAAAAGTAAAAGTGGAAAAGAAAATTACCTGGTCAACTTAAAAAAATAAAATAAGACAAATGCCTGGTCAAAGAATTAATGTATGCTGAATTCATCTCTTTTCAAACTTCATCTCAGGCCACCAAACTTCATATCAACTTCAGTCACCAAAACTTCACCTCACCAGCCACCAATTCTTGTACATCAATCTGTCAAAAACCTTGTACAACAGATAAAATCTTCTTGAGCCCCAAAATTTGTACAAATGCATCATTACTCCTTGTATATATATAGGCGTGTGTGTGTGTGTGTTAGTTTAGATGTTTCAAACCTGTAACAAATAACACCCTGTAAACAAAAGCCTGTAAACCAAAGAAGGAAGCAACCTGTTCTTTCAAAAATTCAAAAGCAAAAGCAAGTGATCAAGTTTTCAGAGCATAAACTAAAGTTCAACTGGAAGATTTCAAAGGCTTTCAACTTATTCAAGGTGAGAACTTTAAAATTGATTGCATGTAAATGCTTTAATAGTCACTGCCATATAGCAGAGTTAAGTTCTTATATACGCTCTAGCTTCAAAAAAAAATATCTCTCAATTGGATTCGAATTTGATGATGATGTAAACTGATGAAATGATTGTTTTCTAGTACAGATTGCATTAAAAATAGTTGGAAGCTTGTTTCTTTTATATATTGTGTGGAATGGCCAAATAACAGTAAGTAACCCAGTTTTCGATGATTTTCAATATGCTCAAACCATCGATTCATGTATATACTTGTAATCCTCATACAAAATAGGAATTTTAGCAAAGGAATCGTAATTTTTAATGGCCTAGGTTATGTGAAATCTTGAGATGATGAAAATCTAATCAAAATTTAATTTCGGTCGATATCGTCGACGAGGGAAAGTGCGGTTTGGTCGTGGGGTAACGTGGTGACGAGGCTGAGGGTTGCACCGTGGCCAATTTTCGATTATGGCTTTGATTTGGGGTAGTGTGATGATTTTAGGGTTTAAGTCGTGACTTGATTGGGTTTAGGGAATTGCGCTCACGAGGGTACAAGGAAGCGTTGAGTGTGGTTGTGGTGGGCTTGGAGGTGCTCGGGGTGTTGGAGATTGAAGTGGCGCAGGCGGTATAGGTTATAGGTGAGCATGATGGCTGTGGGAGGAGATTCACTGGACACGGTTTGATTGTATATGTCAGTGGCTTCATTCGAATTTGGTCAGAAGGTGACGGGGTGGAATTGTACGATGGAGGTGGTCGAGCATGGGGAGGCAAATGTGCTGGCGGGTTCGATTGGTGGAATGGTGGCCTCTGTCGACTGTGCACGTGCACATGTGCATTGTGCATGCATGGTTTCTTCGATTGCTTGAAACGAGGAGGTGGAAGGTGTTAGGAACTTGAGATAGTGGTTTTGATGACCACAACCTTTGTAACTTATTTTATTATAACTTATATACTAACACTATTGTCTAGATATATATGAATGTTATTGTGCAGGATATATAAGGCAGGTACTGATTATTGAAGACTATACAGTATAAAGATCTAGAATGAAGAAATCAAGTTTGAAGACTCATGAGTACTAAGATCAAGATTTCAAGATTAGTGTCTAGTTTTGTTAAAACTTCATAATAGCATGGAAATCTTCATTCCAAATTTCATTTGGGATGGAACCCATTTCTACCTTCTTAGTGGCTTACAAACCCACGACAAGTAGCTTACAAACCTACGACAAGTGGCTTACAAACCCACGAACATCCTGGTTTTGTACACTCGAGTCCTAATGTGATGAAATATTCTGCAGGAAGAAGCTTGCAAAACTACTTAAAAATGGTTTTTTAATAAGTGATTTTCAGAACTGTTTTTTTAAATGTTTTAGCTTTAAAAATTACCTTTTCAAATGATTTTCAAAAAGTTGTTTTAGCCTTAAAATATTCTTTGTTTTTGTTTTTAAACAAACTCTTGTTTTAAACTTCGTTTGTTTTTAAACTATCTTCTGATTTTTAAAAATTCTTTTATAATATTTATATACTTGAGATTTAAAATCAAATTTATATATACATTCTAAAAATATATTTTTCTACTCTTCTTTATTTTAAATCATAGGAAAATTGGTTTATTTTACTCCAGAATCATTTCATCTTGTTTTCCTTTCAATACCATTTTCAAAAAAAAAATTACATTGTTTTTAACTAAGGGATGTCGACATCATGGGATACCCCATGTCGACATGGTGGCCGTTAAATTCAAAAGTTTCAATTTTCAAAAGAAGTGTCTATTCGTTTAAATCTCTTCACGAATGGTTATGACTGTTACTGGTCTATAAATAGCCTTCACAAATGAATTTTTTAACCAACTATTTTCTTATTTTCTTCACTCCTTCTTCTCCACAAATTCATATTCTAAATTTTTTATATTTTTAAGATCGTGCCGAAATTCTGCCGAATTCTCAAGTGAATCAAATTAGAATCTCATTCTTGTTTGATTCTCTGCCCTCTCTCGAAGATCAAAGTGCTATTTAGAGTTATAGGATCATTTTGTAATCAAAAGTTTATCGAGTCTCTCTATAAGGTGTGGTAGTGCCTGGAAATCAATTGGGTGATCTTGTGTTCCGTAAATCAAGAGAGTTTGCCCCGGACTCAAAGATAGGAGGGTACCTCAAGGCCTTTAGAAATTGAGGATTGTAATCTCGACATTGGTATAATAAAAATCTGTACGAGGTGTTTGGCTTGGTGCAGGACTAGACGTAGGGTAACTTCGAACCAGTATAAAATCTAGTGTGTTCTTTCCTTTTACTGCTATTTATTTACTTTCTGCATCTGTGTTTGATTCTGTGATTGTTCTGTGATTAAGTTCTGCATTTTTTTATATCATAATTTTTAAATTAGTCCATATAAGTCTTAGAATCCATTAAACACTATTCACCCCCCCTCTAGTGTTAAATTATCCTCAAGATCCTTAATCCGCACTCCCTTTCAGAAGGGAACGAGGGTGCGTGGCGTTTGTGGATGGGTCTCGAATCGCATGGAGGTATGGATTTTGGTGATGGTTGTTAGGTCGATCGTATAGTTTGGTTCGGGATTGGGATTTTTGGTTTCGGTTGGCATTTAGGTACTGGTGAATAGATAGGAGAAGAGGGGAAAGGAAAAGAAGGTGAACGGGTTTTGGTTGTGGATTTGGGCTTCGGCCCATAAGCATGAAGTAATGTAAAACAAAAAATGTTTAATTTATATTTATATAAAACTAGAAACTTTGAATACCATAACTCATACATACGAAACCCGATTATCGCGATTCTTTTTGCGATAGATTCGTATCGACGAGTTCTTCGATGTCGTGAAGCCCATTGTCAGATTTGACCAAGTGGTAATTTAGGGTATTTTAAAACGGACAGGTTTTAAATGCGTGATTTAAACGAATTTAGTCGTTTAAAATTTATATGTTCTATCCATCAACGTTAATTGCCAGAGAAAAATATTAATGAATTAAATTGAAGTAAATAAGATGATAAGACATCTGTTTAGCAGAATAAGACATTGTTCCGCTAACTGTATTTAATTGATTCCCTGTTGGCAGAATAAATCACTGTTCTGCCCTTATTACTAAGTAAGAATGTTATTGGACATCGACTAGCAGAAATAAACCCTGTTCTGCTATCACATTTGTATGGACCCCTAATTATTATCCTGTTGATTATATTGGGCAATATAATGGAATGATTTATGAATATCTGAAAATGTTATTCTGGATTGTTATGAAATTGATGGTAACCTGATTAAGTACCATTGG
The DNA here is from genome assembly GCA_030737815.1 of Allium fistulosum. Lineage (NCBI taxonomy): Eukaryota > Viridiplantae > Streptophyta > Magnoliopsida > Asparagales > Amaryllidaceae > Allium > Allium fistulosum. The sequence continues at coordinate 859,701,145 of CM060903.1, forward strand.
GATTAATAAGCCTTCTTTCAAATTTGGAAGTTGATATTTGAATCAAGGATTGTTTTAAGGATAATTATTTTATGATTTTTAGAAGTTATTTAAAAGTATTTAATTATGTTTTTTTCAAGGTTATTAATTATTTAAAATATTTAAAAGTATTTTTTTAATTATTAATTAATGTTATCTTAAAATGATTTGATTTAAAATTAATTAATATTCAAGAATTAATCAGTATTATTATTTCAAAAGATAATTTATTCAATATTAATATCGTTTTATATAATAATTTTTAGAGTAATTTCCTAAATTAAACTTGGAAATTATTCAAGAAACTTTATAAGTCTTATTTTGAGATAATTTTTGAAATAAAAGATTTCGGGATGGTATAATTTCATGGCGGAAATCAGGAGGCAGAGGTTGCCTAAGTTAAGTTCGATTTTTCTGGGATAGAAACGTAACCATCGAGCTGCGATCCATGGTCGATACCAAATAATACTTTCCAAATACACTATCTATATATTTCTTAAAAAAAAGCTTTCAAGTATTTTTGAAAGGAATGATTTGTGAATAAAATTTTCCGGTTAGATAAGTATATACCTTTTTGATAAAGAGATTTAATTTATTGAAATTTAATTAAATAAGGCTTAGTGATTTCAGTGGAAAATGAAATCTTTGGTTGAATGATTGTTTATTTGATAGTTAAATAACCGACTATCAAATCTGGACCAAAACGTAAGTTTGGAAATATCTAGGAGAAACACGGGAATTATATGGTACAGTTACCGTCGGAAGGTGCTATACTTTACATATAAACTCGTTTCGTTCTTCTAGTAGAGATTATAAGGAAATCTGTCCACTAACGGTTAGAAGATGATCTCCAATCTTATTTTCGTCTGTTTATTTCTTAGAGAACCGGGGTTGATTTTACCGGAAATATCGAAAGTTGTTTCGAAGAGATCGGAATCGGATAAGTTATCCAAAAACCACTTCGATCCAGCGAATACGTTTCGAAGTTAAGATAAGAGCATGGAATCAAAGACGGAGTATTGAAGTGCAAGGACTAGTCGCTACTAATCCTGAGGCTGATTCCAAAACGGATGTAGTAGGAATAGTGCTTTCGGTTTCGTTCAAACCTAGAAAGGACTTGTATGGGTGAATGCTATTAGCACATTGTCATTGGAGGACAATGAGCATTATAAGTGTAAATTCTTTAAAAGGTAATTGTAGCCTCAAGCCTCATCAACCGAAATGATTGAAAATCAGGGGAGATGCAGCAAGGCTAAGTGGGTCGCACCCAATTAAGGTATGTTTATCACCTTTCTAGATGCCCTCAGATATTATAAACACGGTTTATTGGAAGGAGCTCAATAAGGGTGGGAACATCCAAGGTGATAGCATATTCGGTACTATCCAGGTTAGGGGTAGGCTGGTCTTGTGTTGTAGGGGATTCCGGCGAGGTCCTCTGTACATTTTTCTAGAGGTGTACTCATATAGGTGGTACCCCAGTGCCTTGTCATTGTATGGAAATCCATTCTCCAATACGAGCCTTTACAGTTTTGGTAGTAGAGCGTAGTATGCTGGAATTTAATTAATGTAACAATTTTGGCTATTTGAATAAGTATTTGTACTTATACACTATTATAATATCACTGGATTTTCTATAAAAGTGTTTTTGGTTACCGTAAGGGAAAAACCCGTTGTGTTTATGTGCGGCGTGGTCTTACGAGATACCTTTGATTTTAAAAGGATTTTTAAAAGCTAAGATAAATAAATTTTCTTGTGATTTAAATTCTCACGCTGGTTTTACCAGGCTGACCCGGGCATGGTTTTTCCTATGTGCTCTGGTCAGACCGAGCATGTTTCCAGGTTTAGATGGATAATTGGAGCTTCAGGAAAGGAGTTGGAGGCCCAGAGACATATTCACGCAGATGATTATATTTCCATTGCATTATAGTTGTGTTTATCAGCAATTGTGAAGACAGGGTCTTATAACACTCCGTGCTGAATAGACTAGTATACTCTAATTGATGTTTGTATATGTATAAGTTACAGTTTGGTTTTATGTAAATATTTGTTCTATATTATAGATTATTCAATTTCGCTGTGAGATTCTGTGTCTTTTGGTTTTCTTTCTATTTTCTTTCTACCTTCCTTCTACTTTCTTTCTTAACTATCCGCCTTTTCATGCAATTTGGACTGGACAAGTGTGGCTAAAATGTCAGTTTAAGCTGTACGGAAAAGTGGGTCGTGACAATTTCCAAGTTCAAGAGATTTGATTTATGAAAATATTCCAAAGTTTCAAAATTCAATTTATGAAAAATTCCCAGCGTTTCAAAATTTAAATTTGAAAACTTTCGAATAAGGTAACGACATTTTATTTCTCAAAAATAATTTTTATGGTCCAAAAGGTAAATCTAAACGTGCTAATTTTTTCCACATGTCAATATAAGAAATCCAAGGGTTTGTACTCTTATTTAGTGTTCAAATAATCAATATGTAAATTTATATGATTACAATAAATTATAAGGTGATAACATGGATATATGAAAATAAATGAACAAGCACACATTTAGCATCGATCACAACATACAATCAACATTCAAATCAACCAATTCAACAATATGTCACAAAAATTATTAGTTATCACATATTGGTGTTTAACCGTCAAGGGTATTCAAATTATGTAACGGCCCATTTTTCCGTACCCTTTGAATTGACAATAAACCACACATGTCCAACTCAAATTGCACGAATAAGCGGATCATTAAGGGTAGAAAGAAAATAAAGATAGAACAGAATCTAACACGAATGGAATAACATATATGATTTCAATAATAATCTTTACAGTGGAAAATTTAAAATACAATATCAGAGTCTAACCTAGATTCTGCCTGGACAGTTATAAACCCCTATCCTTACAAATGCTGAAAACAACAAAACAAATGCAATAAATGTAGCGGATAATAGAACACGTCCATACGATAATGAAGATCTCCAGCTCTCCTTTGGAAACTCCAACCGTCTTCAACTAAACCCGAAACTACTCGGATCTGACCCGAGTATTAAAAATACCCGGATCAAGCTTGATAAACCAGCGTGAGATACTCGAAATTTAAAATGACTATGTTATCAAAACCTTTGAAAAGAAGGGTATCTCATAAGACCACGTCCACACATAAATACAGACGGGTTTTTACCTTATGATAACCAAAACTCTTTTATAACCAATATAATTTGATATTATCTTTAATGACATTCTTTTGAAAACATCTTTCAAATAAACTTCTTTAAATAAGGTATCAATACCCGGACTAAGTCTAAGGTAATATATCCGGACTGGGTCAACGGAATATACCAAGCAGAATACATGATACCAAAAGGGGTAGCTGAAATATTTGCAAGTCATTACAGCTATTTTGGGAATACAATCAAACCCGTAAAGCTCGTATTGGAATTGGATTTCCAACATGATAGGGAACCTCGATAACCACGCATAGCAACCGAAATCCGGTGTTTTTTCGTGCAAGGACTCACACCCCACTATTCCTCATATTGCCACACTTCTTGATATTCGGTGGCTTCTCATGCAAGGAATCACACACCACTATACCATATAATAAGGGTCCCATTTGGACAACTTGGTGACCTAGATCATACGCCGCCAGTCACCTTGAGGGATCATACACCACTCTCATCATACTCAGCCTGAAATATGTAACATAGTTCTCGTATCATTTTCGAGATGTGAGGCTTAGGAGTGAGGTTACGCTCAACTAAGACAAAGCCATGCTTTTCATACAAAGCCATGCTTTTTCATAACACATTCCACTTTGAATGCCACATTGTCATTCCTTAATCACTATTTGACTTCCGCAAACATACAACCTCTGAGCTCATACGTTTCAGAGAAGGGTGTTAAGCTAAGAGAAGTTGCCTTCTCCGCCACCAAACAGATGTATGTTTGTAAAAGTCCACGTTTGTGACTTCGCAATACAATGTCAGACACTCATCTATACAAGTTTGTTCTGGGATTGAACGAAACCGAAGACACTCCTCCTACTACCATAAGTAGTGAGTAGTCCTTGCAATCCGAAAAATCTCCACAACGAGGAGATCACTGCTATAAATAACTGTATAATGGGAGCGACCCAGAGTATGTCAACAAAAAGTCCTCATGCTATGAAGATCCTCGGGCTTCAATAATCATCATCTTCAACATGTCTTCACTTTCGAACATATGCATTGGTTCGAAGTGATTTTTGAATAGGAATCACCCCAAATCTGACCCCGGTTCCTTTGAATTCAATCATCGCTTTAAAAGATGTGAAGTTCATAAGTGGATATCAATCATCAATCAATTACTTCATCTTTTATAAAATATCTTTCTTAGATATATTCTTTTCAATTTATTCCATTTCCTTTTCAAGTGAATATGGAATCATTAAGCTTCATTTATCAAATCATTTGGTTTATTTAACCCTTTCTTAAATCTTGGAATAATTCCAAATCATTTTCTCCTTTACTTAGGAAAACTTTTTCAATTCATTCTTTTAATCTTAATCAAAGATTTCTTATATTCAAGTTATAACTTTTAACTTAGGGAAAATATTTTCAAATCATTTATTAAATTTTAATCAAAGATTTCCTTCTTAACTTCAAATCATATTCTTGAAAATCGAAGATTTTCATAACAGAGTACTACTGCCACCTTAGATATGGTAAATTTCACCTCCAGGGACAAATGGCAAGTAATTCTACATCATGAAGATCTTTGTCTTCAATGATCTTTGTCTTCAATATGTTTTATTTCGAAAATTAGTTTGAAGGGGTTTTCGGATAGGATTCACCCAAATCCGATCCTGGTTTTTCGGATAGGAATCACCCAAATCCAATCCTGGTTCCTTCGTGCCAATCATCGATTTAAAATTACTATTGGAAGATTTGATGATTGATCTATGCATTTCATTTTATCAAATATCTTCGATAGATATAGATCTTTATAAAATATTCTTCTAGTAAATATGGAATCATTGTAGCCTTCCTTTGAATTTATCGAATCATTTGATTTACTTAAATCTTTTTGAACTTGGAATAATTCCATTTTATTTCGCCTTTTATTTAGGAAAACTTTAATATAAATTTTAGAGTATCCGGGCTTTCCCTTCGATCTGTTCCACCCCTCGTCTAAAAGAGAAAACAAAGGCCATGTAAGTTCAGGGCACTGGTTGCTCCATTCCTAACCTTAGTTACACACCTTGTTTTACCGTTTAGCTCTCACAAGCGGGACAAATGTACTAGTCGTTTCCGCATACTCAGTTATTAACCTTCATTTTAGAAATGATTCATTAAAATTCCATTTCATCATTTAAAACACTTAATTATTCTTTTAAAAACATTTCTAAAAGATTTGAAAAAGTATTGTTAAGTTTAAATCCATAATTCATAAGTTATTAAAAAGCGTTGCAAAAGCGTTGCAAAAAGTGTTGCAAAAAGCTATATTCTTCAAAACGACTTTTATATCATTTAGAAATCCATCATTTCAACTTAAATCTCTTTTAAAACATTTCAAAATTTCATTTTTAAAGAAATTCCTTTTTGGATTCCGAACTGCAAAACCGCGATGTTTTTTAGAAAATTGTTTTGGACATATTTCAAACTCCACTTAATGAAATCTTGATTTTCTTTCTTCGTTGGAGAACTATTATCATTGTGGACCAAAGAATTTTTATTTCAAAGAAATCCGACTTATAAATCATTCGCTACATTAATTTGAAGTTACGGGTCGAAATTTATGAACTACCGCTACGCGACGAGCTCGATTTTGATTAATTTTGTGAATTGCTTCGGAACTTGTCCAAAACACTTCAAATTTGTTTTAAACCATACTTAAACTATTTTAACTTATTTAAAACAATATTTTCATCATTTCAAACTCATTTTTCATTTCATTTCATTTCATATTATAATATTATATTATTATAATATCATTTTCGATTTTTCTAGATATTTTGAAACCATTAAGAGGCTAAATAATTTCCATACACAAATTTATATAGATTTAATTTCCATTGAATTAACTACACTTACTAACCGTTTCTTTTATCATTTATCAAACCAAGTTATCATCCATATCACAAACATATAATCAACCATAAAATCAACCAAGTTATCAAACATTTAACCATCCAACATATGCCAAACTTTTTATGTAATTAACTTGAAATAGTTTTAGGAATTTAGTAACTTAAAATATGAGTACTCACCTTTAGCCAAATCGTTTAACTTCCTACCAACATTCATTTAATCCAACACTTCACTAAATCATATTAACTTCACCAAACCATCACCTAAACCACTCCACCTTACTTCCTAGTGCTCGGCCATTATTTCACTTCCACTTGCTCTCGACCATAAGTCTATCCCTCTTCTTTGCTCTTGGTCAAACCTTCCAACAACATCAATAAGGCTTGGCCTCCCCTTGATCCTCCCCTTTCTTCATCATTTCTTCACTTCTTAGATGCTAAACCATGTTTTGGTGATATTCTAAGGTCTTTGGCAAAGTTTGGTGGAGTTTTGACTTTATTTGATTTGGTTTTGAAAAAGTTAGTAAGGAAATGGAAGAGAAGAAGCCATTAAAGCACTAAGAAAGAAGAAGAAGAGAGCTTAGAAAAGGAAGAAGAAGAAGAATGGAAAGTGTGAGAATGGAAGAGGTATGCATGGCTATTTATAGGAAAAAGTTTGGAATAAAATATTATTATGTAAAATGACCAAAATACCCTTTACTTACTTTTTAAGCAACCTTAATTTTTCAACACTTAACATCACATTTCAAATCATTACTTTATGTCATTTTCACTTAAGTATTAAGTAAAGAATATAATATATTATGTTTGTTTGATTTGATGTTTACTTTTTGACTTTTGTACTTTTTTTTATCTTTTTGTGCTTACTTTTTCTTAATAAAATTCTAGAATTTTCTAAGTATGTTTAGTAAAAGCAACTTGATTATTGAATTAATTAATACTTATAATATTTGAATATATGTTCCTATATAAGAAAATAAAGGTGCGACAACGTTGCGACAACTTTTAATCGACAAAACGTTGATTTTCGACAAAATGTTTTACGGTCATATTTTGACGTTTTAGTTAAACTATTTATTTATGTAAACTAAATTTAAAAATAAATTTGTATAATGTTATTTAAAAATATAAACACTTATAAATTAATTAAAATAATTTATTTAACCATTGAAACTTACTTTTCTGAAATCAGCATTTTGTCACTTTTGTCGATTTAGGCAAATGTTACTATTTTTGTGTGTACTTTTCTTTCCAAATCCTATCTAATATTGTTTGAATCATATAACCTTACTTAATTTATATTTGAAATCACTTTAAATAGTATATTTTAAAGTGGTCAAATTCTGGGTCGTTACATTCTCCCTTACTTAAAAGAATTTCATCATCGAAATTACCCAAAACGAAAGTTTGCCTAAAACATTTATCTTCAAACTTAATTCCATGTAATATACACAGATCATCATCATGAAATATCTTATTTGATCTCCTATTTGAATACACAACTTTATTTTCGAACTAGTATCGATCCCCCAATCCTCTAGTGCGGACTCTGATCAGGCTCTTTGCTCAGAAACCTTTGCTTTCCTTGCATAGCTCTCAACTATGATAGAAAACTCAAGTATCTAACCATAAACCCTCATCAATGTTCGTCGTTAAGAATCGAGTGATAAATCCTTTTTCGGACCGGTGTAAACACCTTAAAGTCCCGAACTCGAATTTTAGATCAAAATTTGTGCATTAAAATGATCTACATATAATATATGTATTTATTGACTTTCAAAAAAATTTCATAAACTTTTATATTAAGTTTAAACATTTTATAAAGATGCTTCTTTATATAATCCCTTTAATTATTTATTTCCAAATATTTTTATTAAAGGAAAATATTCTAAAGAAACCATTTTTCACTCAAAAGATAATTTATCCTTGTAAAAAAGTTTTCCCACGATCTTTTAACTCAGTATATTTCCTTTAACACTAATATTATTTATGAATCATTTCGTAAAACTATTACTTAAGTTTATTACATCTTATAACTTATGTAAATCAATCATATTTTAAGGACTTAAGTCCAAATCCTTAATTAATGCTGGAATTCATTAATAAAACATTTCCCAGGTTTTAATTACCTTTTTGAGGAGTCATTATTTTACTTAATAGTTCATGACTTAAATCTATATTTGTATGATATACCTTTACATCCTAAGAGTATATACAAATCCCAAATTTCAAATTGGTTTTACTTAAATCCGTCTATCTAAGAAATTTAGACTTTGTTGTAATTTACTATTATCTCAAATTTATAAGTTATAAAACTTATTTCTTATTTAATACTATTATTAATTTTCTAGCTTTGAAAAAAACAAATTTTAAAACCACCCGTATTTAAATCCTCAAACTCTTAAATCTCTCTTTTTTTCCTTTATATATCTGATTTATAAATTATCCTTATCTTATTTCATTTACTCAAAGTATTTCACAATATTTTACCAAAAGTTTTCATAAATTTCTTAGCTCCGAGTTAGGTATGATTTGGAAATTTTCGACTGTCCAAAACTATCGAGAATCCCGTTTTATCTTATCAATTTGCAATTCCAAATTTACATTTGGTTTAAACACTTTTATAAATATTACTAATCAATGATTCACATTATTTCTTTAACTTAAGAAAATTATATAGATCGAGTAACTCCAAAACAATCCAAGGAACTAGGTACTACCAATAGTATCATATATCCTTTTAACAAGAAGAATAATACTTAAGAGAAGTGCTTACCTTCCGAACACATCTCTTGCCCATTTTTAGTTCATTTTCGAGCCAATTGAATTAGTAATCATAAAATACCTCTTTTTATTTGAAATAATACAATTTTAAAAATCCTTTAGAGATTACTTTATAAAACCTATTTCATAAATTCATTTTATAAATTTATCTTATATTAATTAACTTCATTTAAATTTCCACAATTCTTTTACTCGAATTTAAATTCTCATTCCTTTTATATATTTTTTCCTTCTACATAATTATTTTCTATTATTTAAATACTTTTTTTAATCTTATGTGTTCATTCCTTAAACAAATCTTATTATCAAACACCTTATAGTCAAATCGTGAAACTTAATTCACAAGGTATTTGTACTTAAACTTTTAAATCAAACAATTGATCAATTTATGATAGTAACTTAACATTATCATTTCTTAAATTATTATTTTGGAATAAGTATTAAAGATCTTAATTACCTTATCATATTTCTTACTTATCGATTATCTTTATGAAACATCTTATAGTCAAACTGTGAAATTATAATCACAAGATGTTCATATTTAAATTTCACCAATCCTGATTTCTAACTATACAACTTTTCAAAATATATACTTTATATTCAAAATATAATCCTAGGTAAAATTATTTCATTTACCTATTTTTTTAAATCAGTGTGTCGGTTTGCCTTGTTTAAATGTTTAGGAACCCTCATCGATAACAGTGATCAGGCGCATTGATTAGAATCCATAAATCACTCAACAAATAAATCAACACCAAATAATTTATTAGTCACTAACAAATACGCACTCATATATAATACACTCAAACTCATTCTAGGGTGTTACTAACCCTACCTCTAATGAGTCACCCATCCTAGGGTATTACTAACCCTATCTCTGATGAGTCTTTACCCCACCAAAGCCAAGGTTCTCGCTTAACCTTCATCTCTGATACCAAATGTAATGAACGTGTTTTTCGGACCTGCCTCGGTAGGCTTTTCAACCATCCCGCTACCCTTCTGCTTTTCAACATGGGGGCACTCCTGCTTTTCAACATGGAGGTGACTACATGTGGTACCTCGGATCTGCTTTTACGACAAGCCTCTCGACTATCAACTAACCCTTTCACACTAGGGACATGTAGGGGTAAGAGTCTAAGCTTCGTCACTGCTCACAAAGCGAGAACCCCCTATCATGCTGAACATAATCAAGCAAATCCAATCCCCAGTTCTTTCGTGCCAATCATCAAATTAAAATGATTATTGGAAGATTTGATGTTTGATCTATGCATTTCCTTTTATCAAATATCTTCGATAGATATAAATATTTATAAAATATTCTTCTAGTAAATATGGAATCATTATAGCCTTCCTTTGAAATTTATCGAATCATTTGATTTACTCAAATCTTTTTGAACTTGGAATAATTCCATTTTATTTCGCCTTTTATTTAGGAAAACTTTAATATAAATTTTAGAGTTCGGGCTTTCCGTTCGATTTGTTCCACCCCTCGTCTAAAAGAGAAAACAAAGGCCAGGTAAGTTCCGGGCACTAGTTGCTCCATTCCTAACCTTAGTTACATACCTTGTTTTACCGTTTAGCTCTCACAGGCGGGACAAATGTACTAGTCGTTTCCGCATAATCAGTTATTGATCTTCCTTTTAGAAATGATTCATTAAACTTCCAAATCATCATTTAAAACACTTAATTGTTCTTTTAAAAACATTTCTAAAAGATTTGAAAAAGTATTGTTAAGTTTAAATCCATAATTCATAAGTTATTAAAAAGCGTTGCAAAAGGCTATATTCTTCAAAACGACTATTATATCATTTAGAAATCCATCCTTTCAACTTAAATCTCCTTTAAAATATTTTAAAGATTTTTAGAATTTATTTCATATTTTTAAAACATTTAAAAATATCATTTTTAAAGAAATCCCTTTTTGGATTTTGAATTGCAAAACCGCGATGTTTTTAGAAAATTGTTTTGGACATATTTCAAACTCTACTTAATAAAATCTTGATTTTCTTTCTTCGTTGGAGAACTATTATCATTTTGGACCAAAGAATTTTTATTTTGAAGAAATCCGACTTATAAATCATTCTATTCGTTAATTTGAAGTCACAGATCGAAATTTACGAACTGCCGCTGTGCGACGAGCTCGATTTTGACCAATTTTGTGAATTGCTTCGGAACTTGTCCAAAACACTTCAAATTTGTTTTAAACCATAATTAAACTATTTTAACTTATTTAAAACAATATTTTCATCATTTCAAACTCATTTTTCATTTCATGTCATATTATAATATAATATAATTTTCAATCTTTTTAGATATTTTGAAATCATTAAGAGGCTAAATAATTTCCATACACACATTTATATGGATTTAATTTCCATTGAATTAACTAAACTTACTAATCGTTTCCCTTATCATTTATCAAACCAAGTTATCATCCATATTACAAACATATAATCAACCATAATATCAACCAAGTTATCAAACATTTAACCATCCAACATATGCCAAACTTTTTATGTAATTAACTTGAAATAGTTTTAGGAATTTAGTAACTTAAAATATAAGTACTCACCTTTAAACAAATCGTTTAACTTCCTACCAACATTCATTTAATCCAACACTTCACTAAATCATCTTGTAACGACCGGGCGGTTTTCGACTCCCGAAAATCGACACTAATACGTTCACTGTATAGAGTGCCGAGCAATCGAGTGCCGGAAATACCAGGTTGTTTGGGTTTAAGAAGAAAAAGAGATAGAAGAAGAAACAGAAATAACAATAACACGGAATCTCACATTCGCAGTGGAACAAAATATAATATACAATAACAGCTTTCATACAAAAGGATCTGTATCAGTTATCATCCATACAAATTATCAGAGTACAATCATCAACATATAAATCTAGACAATTATAATAACTTGTCCCTAAATGCTGAATATACAGCCTACAATACACAACAGAAAATACATGCAATACGTCTCTGCCATCCATCTCGTCTCTTGAGCTCAAAAGCGTCCTTACTTGAAAACTGTAATACTCGGTTTGACCCGAGCATTACAATAAAGTAACCCCCGCGTCAGGCTGGAAACCAGCGTGAGTAAAACACACTTAATTTGAAATACTTAAGTTATAAACATTCTTTGAAAAACCAAGGTAAATCGTACAAACACGACGAGTTTTATCTTATCATAACCTAAACACTTTTACAGAAATCCATCGATATTATTATAGTGTCTAAGTACAATACTTATTTAAAAATAGTCGAATTTGTTAAATTAATCCAATTCCAGCATATTATACTCTATAGTCAAAACCGTAGAGGTTCGTAATGATTATTAAATCGAAGTGGTTCCGAACAACACTGATATCTGATCCCGGTCTCTTCGAACTGAAAACGATAAATTTTAAAAGGGCCAAATTGTTTAAAATAAACAATTTATATTCAGGGTGTCAGTATTCACACATGGGAATTTGTTACATATGTTTATTTCCAAATAAACATACAACGCCTTGTTTTAACTATTTAAATTCGTTTGGCTACTTAATGGCACGGACAAGAATAATTGAATAAATATCCAATAGAAATAAGCCAAAGACAGATCGTTAACCAATTTAACGATTAATAGTTAATATTTAACAATCCGAAAATCAAGATTTTATTAACTTTAATTGCTGAAACCATTTATATTATTAACCCAAAATAATTATAAATTAAAGAAATTATAAAACAATTTATTTTTAGTCAATTAAAATTAAGCAATCCAATTAATAGCTAATCTTATTTTATTAACATAAGATTTAATTAATTAAGAATTTAATCAATTACTTACTTTAATTATTATAAATAATTAAATTTTACTTTACACAAAATAAATTAAGCCTAAAATATTAGGAGGTAAAATTATAGTGCAAAGGATTTCATGTTGATTTGATTTATAATGACAATAGAATTAGAGTTTTTAAAGAAAATATAAGTTCCATTTTTTCCTTTTCCTTTTTTTTGTTTCTTTCCTTCTTCTTTTTCCTTTTTTTCATTCTTTCTTTTTTTCCTTTTCTTCCTTTCTCTTTCCTTTTTCCTTTTCCTTTTTCCTTTTCCTTTTCTTTTCCTTTTCCTTTTTCTTTTTCCTTTTCTTTTCTTTCTTTCTTTTTTTCTTTATCTTCCTTTCTTTTTTCTTTTTCCTTTTCCTTTTTCTTTTCCCTTTTCTTTTCCCTTTTCTTTTTCCTTTTTCCTTTTTCTTTTTCTTTCGTTCCCATTTTCATTCGAGAACCCAAACGTGCACATACGTGTGCACGTACACACAAGCACTGATCGCCGAACCTTGCTGCCGACCATCCCCACACATCACCTTTGGCCACCACACCACATTCCCCCGCCTGAAACTCCACGGCAACATCCATTTTAAAAATTTGAACTTCAAACCCAAGCCTGGAAACCACCGCAACTCACACAAACGCCTTGCCACGGCCACTAACCACCATCGGCCACCAGACTGTGCCAAAACGATCGCCACTTCCTCCTCTTGTCTTCCCCCTCATATCACACGTCCCACTCTCTCCATCGACGTCGCCAATGCCTTGAAACCGAGCCCACACAAAACTTCACCTAAAACCCTACAACCACCACGTCCGGCCATCACACCTTTTACAAAAATGCCGCCTTATTATTCCCGAGTCCCCCATCGACCGATGCTCCTCCACGCCAAAAGCCTTGTCACGAAATCGAGCCCTTCGCCTGAATTCCACCTTTTTCCCAAATCCAATCATCTCAACATTTCATCCTCCACACTCCATTAAAAATTCCCAAACGACTCTCAAAATCCACGATTCTTAACAGCGATCACGATCATATACTTCATTTATCAAATTATGAATGTTGAATTTTGATCAAAACCTCTCCATTCATTGTAATTTGAATATTTCTTCCTCTATACTTTATAATATCAAACGAAACTAATTTTAAAATAAACTACATTCAAAAACACACAACATTGTTTTTGTAATCATAACCTAAAACTAACTAGATAAGGAGATAGGGATTTTTAAAGTTGGAAGATCTATATTTAAAAAAAACAAAGGTGTTGTTCACACTATTTAAGTTTACAGAATATTCAGACATGCCGAACACACATATATGAAGCATAGAACATATAAATACATGAATTCATGCCAAAATACAAGAGTTCATTCAAATTTTCAAACGTATTGATGCATATATGATTCTTGTAAGCAAAAACATTAAAGTTGTACTCACAATTCTCTTGAAATGAAATACTACAGCTTAGTTTCTTGCTTCAAGCTTTTTACTGTATCTCTTATGGCAGCTTATTTTTTTTAATATGAGTTGAACTAGAATGGTATACGTGAACAAGGCAGTGCATATATATATATATATATATGTGTGTGTGTGTGTGTGTGTGTGTGTGGAGAGAGAGAGAGAGTGCAAGTTGGAAAGGCTGAAGCCTATTCATATATACAGTACTCTTAAGTTTAAAAACTTACAAAATCATATACATTAAACAATTTTAATGGCGTCTACCACCAACCATACCATTTCCTCCTCTCCTCCTCCTCCAATCTCCTTTGTTCCCCCTAGATATGCTCCATACTTCAGTCATCCTGCCTCAGCTTATCCTCCCGTCCTGCCTACACCACCATCGTTTGCTACACCCCCCGATCCCCAACCACTTGACCCGATGCTTGCCTCGCCTGAAGTGACCAATTGCTATGCCCGCAAACCTCCCACCTACTATAAGGACGGTCGTAGCTACGCTCAGGTCGTGTTATCTCAACCATCTCCACCTCTCCTCCCCAAACCCAAGCATCCCAAACTTTTTCCAAAATTCAAATCTACGCGGGAAACGGTCATTTTCCTGAGTTCCAGAGGGCGGTGCCTGAAATGTGCGGGTAATGGACACGTGGCAAAATCTTGCAGAAATGGAAAAATTTGCTATTATTGCGGATACTTTTGTCATTTTTCCTCCACCTGCCCCTCGAAGAGACATGCCTCGTTCCCTGTGCAGCCCGTCCTCTCGTCTTCCAAGACAAACACTGCCAAAAAGCACTCCCCTCCAATTAATAATCCTCATTCTTCATCCCAAACCCAAATTCCCAGACCAAATCTTTCTCATGGCCCCACTGGCAGAAAAGTGTGGGTCCCCCATACTGAAACAAAGTCGACTCATATCCCATCGTCATCATCAGCCCAACATCTAATTTCCAATGCCAACTTAAACCCTTCCTCTCCCAAAATCACCCCACACAATCCATTAGCTCCTCTCTTCGCAAAAAAATTTCCAAACCCAGAATTTCTCATGGAGAACTCTGCCCGTTACCTCATTGCCACAATAACCCAAGGCTTCTGGAGTGCGCTAGATATCCAAGCTGCCCTCAACCAACATGGGTATCGAGAATGACCGATCTGGATGTTGACTGATAATAGCTTTCTCATCTACTGTGATTCAGAGATCGAGAGAAATGTCTTCGTCATGACAGGCTCCTTAACAAAACCAGGAGGTACAGTATTCCTGAGACCATGAGCTGACCAAGACAACTTCACCGCTCCCTCCCTCGAACCTGAGTCATGGGCGAGAGTTGAAGGTTTCCCCAAACTCTTCAAAGAAAACCCAGATGCTATCAGAGAAGCCTTGAAACCCATGGGCAGATTCATTGCTTTGGACGAATGTGACTGGGCCTACATTGACCACCGGTTTCTTTACGCCAGAATCCAATTCTTCGCGGGCATCTCCACCCCCTGCTCCTACGTGGCCTCCCTTAATAACACTGACTTCTTCCTAACCATTAACTGTTGGGAACACTCACACCCGAACCGTGCCCCTGACATCACCTACCTTGGCCTCGATTACAACCTTGAACAAAACTTCAACTTTCTTGACCAGCAGTGGACTACCCCCGAAATCCTTCTTGACCAAGATGACCTCTTTGATGCCATGATTCATGAAGCCACCTTGCCACCCCTATCCTTCCAGCTCTGCCACCCCAAGACGACTCTTTTGAAGTATCGGGTCCTAGAAGGGGGTTCCCAGCCCAAATGATGGATAGATGGGACCCAATGCTAGACCTAGATCTTTCCGCCCCTCTCTACCTGCAATCCAACCAGCCTCTCGACCCTGCATTTGCCCCTTCCATCCCCGTCCTCCCCGACTCCCCCAACATCCCAGCTCCTGCCCAAGATGACACCCACTCCATCAATGTCACTTCCCCCCTCAATGTGGCCCCTCCTCATGAACTTAATCAAGATAACACTGCCCAGGAGGAAGATACTCATCTACAACAATTTGTGCATGACGAGGAAGTTCAGACAACCCAGATAGACACAGCACAATTCTTCTCCCCGACACTGGTTAGGCGCTGCTCCAGATTGGTTGGGGCAGCATCCGATCCTGGTCAAACTGGTAGTTTTTTAATGCCTGTTGATTTTTCCTCTACAAATAATAGGCTTAATAAAATCTTATCACGTTGCGTGGGTGTGAGTTTGCATGATGAACACTACACATGCATGCAAACTCTAGAACAGGAGCGTATTTCCCAATCCCAATGAACCTTATCACATGGAATGTTCGTGGGTTGGGGGACCCATCTAAGCGTTATGCTGTTAACACTATTCTGTCCCCCCACAAAATTGATATTCTAATGCTTCAAGAAACTAAGCTATCTGACCCCACACAATCACACTTGACACAAACTGTTGGTACACATTTATCTGGGTGGGCCCACATTGATGCTATTGGATCCAGAGGAGGGATCATCATAGCATGGAATGAAAATATATGGTCCCTACATCAAATTATCAAATGCCCTTCAATCCTTAATGTCGCACTTCGCAACTATGAATCAGGCATTATCTACTTCTTCTCGAACGGATATGCCCACTGACACACTGGGCAGGGCTGTCCTATGGGAACATTGTATGGAGTTCGCAACCCGAATAAATGGCCCATGGATTATTGCCGGAGACTTCAACACCACTAGACACCCAACTAAAAGAAACTCTGGAAACCTATCCCAAGATTCTACTGTCTTCAATAATTTCATTAACACTTGCGTGCTGATTGACCCCCCCATCAGTAACCACCTCTTCACCTGGACTAACCGTAGAGATCACCCATCCCTAGCCAAATTAGATAGGTTCCTCTTTAACACATCCTGGGAAGACCAACATCCCCTCTCAACTGTCTCGGGGTTGGCAACCACGATCTCCGACCACTTCCCCCTCCTGTTTGACTCTGGTTCACTGAACATCACTCACAAACTGTTTAGATTTGAACAGCTCTGGTTACTAGAGCCCTCCTTTGATGATTTCATTAAGTTGGCCTGGTCTCAACCCACCAATCTAGAATCACCTACTGCTCGTATTGTGGCCAAGCTCCGTTCGCTCAGAAAGTTGATAAGACCTTCGGCCAAATACATCTGGGGTACCCTAAGATTTTGCATCTCTCAAACCCAAGACGAAATCCTCAATCTTAATATCCTTGCCGAGTCTCAACCCCTAGTCAAACCAGAATTGCAATAGTTGATCCTCCTTGAAAAGGAATTGGAAAGGCTCCTTAAACATGAAGAAATTGGTTGGAAGCAACGCTCCAGAGCAAAGTGGCTTGAAGAAGGAGATAGAAACACGGCCTACTTCCACAGGATAGCAAATGGGCACCGCAGATCCTCGATTATCTCTAACATACAACACAACAACGTCACCTACTCTGACCAATCAGATCTCCTCTGCCTCTTCACCAACCACCACCGCAACATCCTAGGCAAACCTTCCACCCCTCTACCCGACATAGACTGGAATCTCCTTTACCCTGACCCACATAATTTGCAAGTTGATCATCCCTTCACGGAAGAAGAAATCTGGGCTACAGTCGAAGATATGTCCGACAATAAAGCCCCTGGACCAGACGGTTTTGGCCCCTATTTTTCAAACACTTCTGGAGTACAGTGAAGTCTGACATAATAGACATGTGCCCTGAATTTCAAAATGATCCCAGCTCGATTGTGCGAATTAATTATGCCAACATCACCCTCATCCCAAAAAATGATGACCCTACCTCCTTTGATTCCTTTTGACCTATCAGCCTCCTCAACACCACTTTCAAAATCATTACCAAGATCCTTGCAAACCGACTTCAATCTGTAATATCCCCCCTAGTGGGCATGGAGTAATCGGCCTTCATCCTCAGTCGCAATATCCTAGATTGTGTGGCCGCCACTCAAGAAGTTGTGTCTTTCTGCCACAGAACCAACACCCCAGGAATCCTACTTAAACTTGACTTCTCTAAGGCCTTTGACTCAGTCAACTGGAACTTCATCCTCGAATTATTGCGACACAGAGGCTTCCCACCGAGATGGTGCTCCTGGATATCCTCTATCCTAAACTCCAGCATGTCTTCCGTATCAGTCAATGGTGAACTTGGTGGTCTCATCAAGTCTACGAGAGGCCTACGACAAGGAGACCCTCTTTCCCCCTTAATCTTTGTTCTAATTGCAGATGTCTTCAACCGCATGATTAAACTGTCCATCTCCAATAACCACTTGGCCGGAATTAGTATCCCTACATCTAACCTTCAAATATCCAACCTCCAATTTGCTGACGACACCATCCTCTTTGCCTCACCTGAACCTAACCACCTCCACTACCTCAAAGTTCTCCTCTATGTCTTCGAACTTATCTCTGGCCTCTCCATCAACTTCCACAAAAGCTCCCTAATCATGCTAGGCAATACCAAACACCTTGGCCCTGCAACCGCTGCCGTCCTCAACTGCAAACTCTCCCAGTTTCCAATCTCCTACCTTGGCCTACCTATTCGTCCCACTAGACTCACACGCCCTAACTGGCTACCCCTCATTAACAAAATTGAATCCCGCCTCTCATCCTGGAAAGCTGCTTCCCTCTCGTCTGCTGGTAGATTAATCTTAGTTAAATCGGTCCTCTCTTCCTTCCCCTCCTACTGGATCTCCTTCCACAAACTCCCCTCTTGGGTATCCACTAAAATTGACAAATCTCGCAGGGCCTTCTTATGGAATGGCTCCAAAGCAAAGTGCCTAATCAACTGGCGCTCAGTCTGCCTCCCAAAACCCCATGGTGGCCTTGGTGTCCCTGATCTCTCCTCGCTCAACATTGCTCTATTAACAAAATGGCTCTGGCGTTTTCTCTCCCCCGACAATTTCCTCTGGAAAGACTGGATCCTACATACATATCACTACTCCAATCCACACCTAGCCCTGCATCACCACCCCAGTTGCAGACCATCTCCATTCTGGTCCGGTGTCCTCCATACCATCCCCCGAGTCAAATCCCTCTTTCATGTCATAATAGGCAATGGCAACAACTGCCTATTATGGCATGACACGTGGGTGGACCCTTCCCCTCTGGCCAAATCACTTCCAAACCTTTTCTCTTCCTCAAACCTCCAACTCGCCACCATCAATACCCTCTGTCACCTGGGCCCCGGTAGCCTTCATCCCCTCTCCCTTTTTTCCATCGAAAATTTTAATGAACTTCTCGAAGCTTCTAAAAACCTCCAATCTCTTCGCCTATCCCACTCACCAGACCGCTTCATCTGGGCACTCAATTCATCTAAAGGCTTCTTTGTATCCTCTTGCTACTCCTTCCTCACCCACCCTGGCCGCCTATTCCCCTTCAGCAGGATTTGGAAATTCCATTCACACCCAAGATTCCTCTTCTTCCAATGGTGCCTCATTCATAACCGCATTAACACCAAGGATAGACTTATTCGTTTAAACATCCCCACAAATCCACTATGCGTACTTTGCTCCTCCCACGTCGAAACCAACACTCACCTTTTCATAGACTATGATTTCTCATTCACAATTTGGGCCCCAGCCAGCGCGCATCTCCTTGGTTACATACCGGAGTTCACTTCATTTTTTGATTACTGGCAGCAAGATCTCGGAAATCACAAACTCGACATCTTTATCACCATTTTCTGTTGGTGCATCTAGAAAGAAAGAAATGCCCACGTCTTCAACAAACTAAGATCTTCTTTTGCGGCCATTTGTAGTCGAATCTCACATCTTTTCAATTACTGGACAGGTACCAACTCTGCCCCTTTCAGATTTCGATTGAGGACCGCCCCTGCTAACTCTGCGGAATCAATGGCCAGCACCAGCGCCAACCCTCGGTAGCAGCTCCAAAGCGAAACAGATTAGCCCCATTTTGTCAGTTGAAACATCGAATATGTTGCTTGTGTTCCATCCTGTAATCCATTGCTCTTATGTACATTATTATGCTATCTAGTTAAGCCTATTTTTTTGGGCCACCGGTTGGGCTTGTCAACCGGACCTTATTACCTATTATCCTACTATTATTAATCGGCTGTGTAGTATATCACTACACATCCGTCTTTCTCAAAAAAAAATATACAGTACTCTTTTCACCCTTTTTTTCTGATTTGAAATTATGAAGACTTGATTTGAATACAAAGTTGATTTGATTTTTCATGTGACTTGATTTAATGTTTTATATGCTTGAATTAAATGCTTATCATGATGATGTCCCCTTATGTATAAACATTTATATGCATATATATAGTTATGTATACATTTACACTATGTTTTCATATATATTCACATACATTTAAATACACACATGTTTTACATATATTTACATATGAAATTGTTTTCAAATTTATTCACACACATATATTTTGCTAAAAATACATATATATAGATATGCATATCTATACAATGTACATATTTATTTTACTTTCTATCTTACATCTTTATGTATATATTACTTATATAACATATATAACTATACATATATATATATATATATTATTTTTAACCTTTATAGCATAAGATTTTCATATACTATATTTTTTTATAACCATATATATCTAGACTTATATATATATATTTAAACATCATAAAGCTTGTATATATATTTATATATACACATATATGGATATTTTATTTTAAATTTAAATGGTGGAGTTTATATACATATATTTCTATAAAATCTATCATATGCAGAATTTTATAATTTAAAATTAAACATTGTTTTAATTAATTTATATATATTCAGATATTTTAAACATTAAAAAATTTATTTGCTCGACTAATAAAAAATTATATTCCAATAATTAAAATTGGTTAATTTCCCTAATAACAGGTGATTGAAAATCCGGGTCGTTACATTCCTCCCCCTTAGAACTTTTCGTCCTACAAAAGGAACGAAATGAGAATTAGAATTTTGATGTGTATTACTAGATTAATCATCTTTAAACATTTTAAACTCCTTACCCTTTTATTATACATTTTAAGATACAACACTTTATATTGCATAGTATTACCAAACTAATTTGATATTAAAACATTTTTCATAACTCGATGTCTTAACAAGTCCATCCATGTTCTTATAGAAATTTAGTCATATGTTGATCATGCGTAGGACTGAAAATCTATAAGTACTTAGTAGACCCGTTTCAACACCCAGTGAAAATAATTGAAAGACCATTTTCAAAAATGATATGGAAAGTATCACCCCCTTTCCCACCATGGATCGTAGTTAACCCGATGATTGTGTCGCCATCCCGGCGAAATCATAAGAAAACCGTAGGTATCAGCACCTCTCGACTTACGCTATAGGAACACCATAGTCCGCAGCTACACAAAGGTTGCGTTGCTATCACAGCACAACCGTAAGTAGTCTGTAGGCAATCACTGCCCCTTGAATTATGCTATCAAATGAAACTATACAACATAGATCGCGGGCTACACAAAGGTTGCATCACTATCCCAGTGAAACCCAATGTAGACTGTAGGCAATCGCTGCCACCTGAATTACGCTATGGAACCAAACCACATAGACTGCAATCTACCGATGTTACGTCGTTATCCCAACGAAATCAAACGTAGATTGTAGGCAATCACTGCCCCCGAATTACGCTATGGAACTGTGATAGATCGTAGTTACACAAAGGTTACATTGCCATCACAGCAAAACCCAATGTAATTGTAGGCATCAGCACCTCTCGACTTACGCTACCCAACAAATGATCACCATGAACTCATGAGTTTTGTCCGGACGTCCTCTAGGATCCCAATTCTCATTGAACCCACCCTGTGGATTCCTAGGCAGAACCACCCAGTGGATCTCCTTCTCTAAGTTTCGACTTTCGTGGAGGTGCCTTTCCATACCTTTAGTCTCGAAACATATCATACTATATACATATAGTACCTTTCAAATCATACTCATTATATGTATCACATATAAACTTTATCTATACAAAATCGATATCTTTAAAATCGATAGTTTTCAAATTTGGTTTACCCAATTTCCAAAATTGACTATTTACCAAAATCAAAAGTCTTTAAAAATCAATGGGTTCTAAAACTATTTCCATTTCATATGCATATAGGATCATTCTTTCAACTTGAATAATTTTCGGATCAATAATTTTTGAGTCCACCTCATACTTATATATGCTCCATTTGGTACTTTCTAAGATTCATTTCTTTCTGGTTATAAATTCAATAAGGGGAGTTTGAATATATAACTAACATGTATAATCTCATTTATGCCAAATCAAATATTTCCTAGTTCGATTTCTTTACAACGTTATTTGTAACATTTCTTACTTCTTATAAGTAAATTTCAGTTATAGTAACCATTCAATCTTCATTTTAAAATCATCATATTTACTCAGAATGTACTATTTCCCTTCAAAATCATTTTTCCCTTAATACCTTGATTTCGGTTCCAATTTAAAATTGCTTCGAATTTCCATTTGGGTTATAACTTCAATTTATCCTAATTTGTATTTAAATCCATGTTTTAAATATAAACAATTTCCACTCTGACCAATTTGAATTTAGAAAATAGCTTAAATAGTTTTAAAATAGTTAAAATAAGATAGTTTGAGTTTTAAAAAGAACGGTTTGTATAGTAAATGGCTTGGAAAATCAAAATAAATTGAATTTAAGAAGACAGATTTTAAAAAGTTTATGTTAACATAATTTATTTGAAAATAGTTCCAAAGTCAACTAATCCAATTCCCAATCTTCCAATTCAAATTGATTTCAACTTCCATATTAGTAATTAAGTAATTATAAATTTTCGTTCAAATCAATATAAAAAGTGATTTTATATTAGATCGTATTTCTATAAAACATTTCACAACATCGATAGACTACGACACTAGTGAGTTCAAACAATACATCCATTTATCCATATAAAAAGTCTTACAAAAGGTCATAAATCTAGACGCCTTACAACTACCTAGGGGTTTAGAAAAGAACAGAGCCCTAGCATCATTCATAAAAACTTCCTTAAGGACTTCCTATCAACTCGCCAAACCTGTCCGTGCAATCCGTAACAAGGTGTGTAACGACCCGGATTTAGCCATCTGATTTTGGGGTAATAAACTAATTTTAATTATTAGAATATTGATTTTTATAAGTCGAATAGATGAATTTTCTGATATTTCAAATATCTATAAACTGATAAAACCCATATTAAATATTGAATTATAAATTTCTGGATAAGATAAATTTTATAGAAATATGTATGTAAACTCCACCAAATTTAAGATAAAATATCCATAAATGTGTATATATATATATACAAGATTTATGATGTTTATATATATATATATAAGTCTAGATATATATGGTTATAAAAATATACTATATGAATATATATATATATATGTGAATGTATAAACTCCAAAATTGCAAATTGCAAATTTCAAACTTATGAATATATATATATATATATGGGTATATGTTTATAAAATATAGTGCATATGGGAATATATATACACCTATATATGTAAGTATGATAGGGTAAATATGTATATGTGAATGTATGCATATCCATATATATATGTGTGTATAAAATAGTATATTTCTAAATGTGAATTGGGTGTTTTGGCAATTTCCGACGATGGAGGCAATTTCAGGTCAAGGCATTTGGCGTGGAGGAGGATCGATCGATGGGGGACTCGGGAAAAATGGCATACGATTTTTCTATTGGGTGTGTTGGCGGGTCGAGGAGAAGTTAGGGTTTAGTGGGAGTTTTTGTGGAGGTTCGGTTTTAGGCGAATGGTGATGACGAGGCAACAAAGGGAAGGTGCTGTCTAGGGGGAAAAGAAGGAGTGGTCAAAGGCGAGTTTATCGGAGAAGTTTGGGGGTGAACTGGATACGGTGGTGGCAAGGCGAGGCGTTGGATGCCGTGGGGGTTGGTTTCTAGGGTTAGGTTCGAGTTCGAATTTTCGAACGAGGGGATGGTCGGAAATTCTAGGTGGATGGAGATGACGCGGTGGTCGTAGGTGGTATGTGAGGTCGGTCGGCGGTGAGCGGTGACGACCAGAGCAAGCGTGCATATGCACGTGTACAGGCATGTACGTTCGAGTTCAAATAAGAGCAGAGAAAAGGAAGAACTAAGAAAGAAAGAAAAGAAAAGAAAAGGAAAATAGAAAAAAGAAAAAGGAAAAAGAAAGAAAGAAAAGAAAAGAAAAAGGAAAAGGAAAAAAAGAAAAGAAAAGAAAGGGAAATAAAATTAATTCATTAATTTACCACATAACCTATAAACATTATCTTCTTTTTATTCAAATCCAACCAACATGATAAGTTTCGGTAAATGAAATCCTATCGCCCAATATTTTAGTCTAAAATTAATGTTATAAATTTCTTGTAATACAAAGTTTAATTGTTTTATAATAGTAAAGTGAGTTTTTAATTAAAGCTAATTTGAGTAAATCCTATGTTGATTAGTAATAATTAGATTCTTAATTGTTGAAAATCTTATGTTGATTAATAAAATCAGTTATCAATTGGATTAGTTTTAATTTTAATTAACTAATAATAAATTGTTTATAATTTCTTATAATTATAAGTAATTTTGGATTAAAAATATAAGTAGATCCAGCTTAATTTAAGTTAATTAAATTCTGATTTTGAATTGTTTTAATATGAGTTGTTAGTCATTAATTTAGTTAATGATCTATGCTTAGCTTTTATTGGCCTTGGATATTTGTTTAATTTCTCTTATCTTTGCCATTAAGTAACCACGCGAGATTAAACGGTTGAAATAAAATGTAGATATGTTTTATTTGAAATAAACATATGTAATAAATTCCATATGTGAATCTTGTCGCCCTGAATATGAATTGTTTATTTTAAAACAATTTCCCCTTTGAAAATTTATCGCTTGGATTCGAAGAGTCCGAAATCGGATACTTGCATTATCCGGAACAACTTCGATCAATCCACAATTCCGAAAATATCAAATCCATCAAATCGCTCGAGTCTATCATTTCAATCCATAACGATTTTCCCTTAATCTATTGATCATTCAGGTATGTATCATTTCAACCCATAGTGAACTTGCAGTTTATAACGATATAAAATAAAACATCCATTCATCCAATATCAACAATCAACATCCATTACAAACATCATCCAAATCAATCAATAAATATCAATATAGAACTGATAATTAGTAATAGGCATTTAACTAGCAATTTATATTCAATAATAAATTAAATAATGATTTAATTCAAATAAATTCAAACTAACTGAGATGATGATTGAAAATATACCAAACAGCCATAAATAAATTTCTAATCACATCATAAATTTAATTTAACAAACATAAGAAATTTTAGAAATTGTGAGTGGGTTAAAACACTCACATTTGAATTCAAATCGAATTTAAATCCAATTTAAGCCCAAAATTTGAACGGTCTCGGAATCCGTCCAAACTAGCGTCAAAAAGACCGGAATTCCAATACGATCCTAATGGAGAAAACCGCGCGTAAATTCGACCTCGTATGCAAAAATTACGCATGTTTGAAGATTTTAAAATCAAAATTAAAATTAAAACAGAATAAACAACATTCACTCAACTTCCTTGCCACTTCACCAGGCAAACAGAACCCTACAGCAACATCTCGAACTCACTGAAACAAGGACCGGCTGCCACCATTCACACGAAAATCGCCACTGCCACCCACACTTTCGAAACGATCAGACTCCAACGCCGAAACCCCCTCACCTAGCCGAACCCAACCCCTAGGCGCGGCCTTGTACGGCGCCTTCAGGTGGTGGTCGCTGCCGTCGCCTTTGAACGCCGCTCGAGGCCAACTCCGACCACCATACGACCAGCAAACACTGCTACGTGGCCTGCTCGACGTCCTCTACCCTCATACACAACCCGATTGAGCTATCGACGCAAATCCGCCGTTGGATCGAGATTTGGTCTATGAACGGCCGAGGTTCATCCTGAATTTCTAGGCAAACGATGTATCGAACTGGAAAAAGAATCACATATCTGAGATGCGCTCATCGAGAGCTTCAAATTGATATATAATTCGATATAGTTTGGGGAGTTTGAAAATTTTGATTTGAATTTGATTTTGAATTTGAAATTGGAAATTAGGGTTTGTCTGCCATTGGAAAGAGAGGAACAAATGAAATTGTATGTATAGCCAAACTGAGTTGAGGAACACTAGGGTTTATAACATATTATTTATAGACAAAGCTGAAAATAGAATAGATGGACAAGATTTGGTTTGAATTGGAATGATAAACAACCCGAAAAGCCCGTTCTGACTCCGGAACGAAAATGGGTCATCCCATATATCAAAATAGACGTTTTTGATGATTTCAAATTTAATGGAACATGTTTCAAGTCCAAATTCCATCGTATGAAGAAGTTATGTTAAAATCAGCTTATTTCAAATTGATTTCAATTAAATTGATTTCTAGGCGTTTCGACCCCGTACGATCAAACGACAAGTACGATCGTTACGAAACTTGAAATCCTACAATAATTCACCGTTATGGATCCGATGAAACTGGTTTCGTTGAAATCCGAATCAGTGGCCAAAATGGCTATTTTCACATCAATTAAATAAATATTAAATTAATTAATCACCTTTTTATTCAATACTTATTAACTAGCAGATTTTTGTCATTTTTGATTTCTTAAACATTTATAATAATCCAAACAAGTTTACACATCAATTCAGTATTTAAATTTTACTAATTACAGTGTCCAATTCCAACTGTAATTAAATCCGATTTTATTATAATTTAATTTCAATAAATTGTTTTAATTTGATTCCAACCTTTATATTCAACCAATTATAATCCGATAACATAGTTAACATTTGTTTTACATTTCATTACATTAATATACTCCAATTTCCATCTTTTATTTGTATTAAATACTATATTTCAATTATATTGGATTTTGTCAATTTTACCCATAAATTATAAATCAAAACTCACAATTAATTTATTTAACTTGATTTCGCTCCTTTATTACATCAGTTATTTCCTTATGAATAAAATTAACTTTTCTATCCATTCTATTACATTCACATTCAACAGTTATTGTCTTAGCCCACATTAAAGCATCATTTTATTTTATTTAATTATAATTGATTTCCAATTAAATTTTATAGACAAATTAAATAGGTAAGATATAATAATTGCTACCATAAACCTTTAATCACATTCATAGGTTATTTATTTACAAACAAAGGTTATAATTACTTATATAATGCTGATTTTATTAAATTTCAATTAACTGTCTATTTCATACAAAAATTAAATATTTACTTTTGTTTTCCTATATTCACTGTATAACCAATTATAACCTTTGCATTATTTCATTTATTGGGGTTTCATTCAAATTGTTAATAGTCAACTTATATTAACATTAATACCTTTAATTCTAATTATTATTTCATTCTTAAACCACCAATTTTATTTCTTTCAATATTATATTACAAAAATCTCATTATATTAAAAAATTTAAATCGTCGAAAATTACGGGTCGTTACACTCTCCCCCACTCAAAACTTTTCGTCCCTGAAAAGAAAAAAGAAGGAAAAAGAAGAAATTAAGAAATTTATATATATCTTATTTAAAAATATTAAATTTATAAACAATTAATTAACAAAATTAAATAATTTAAATAAAATATATCAGTTTATAATCACTTAATTCCTTTTATACTCTAATTAAAAAAGTTTGGAAACATTTTTCAAAATTTTCTAAGTCCAAAATTTACGGAAATTTTCGGCAGAGTCTCCTTTGTACGGAGAGGTCTGGGAATAATAATAATATCAATAATAATAATATATATCATAATTTTTCAAAATAATATATCCCAACAGCGGGAAAAACAATAAAATATCGCTAGAAAACCGTAATCCGAGAACTTACCTATTTGTCGGGCAAACAACGCTTGATTTATGAAACCAAAACTAGTAGCAATTGCTTCCATAACATGTATTTCACTTATATAATCTAAAAGAGTTAATAATTATATAAAATGAAATATTTAAAGTTGTTTCAACCACTAACAGACAAATCAATATAAACAACAATCACTGGCAACCACAACATACAATCATTATATGAAATCAATAAAATCAACTATCCATCCATAGCAAACAAACAAATGGTTTGTTCGGGTTCAGAAATTTTTAACAGCCTAGAATGAAAAATAAACTACTGAGTGCACTATTTACTCAGCAGTCTTAGATGAACTCAATAGATTATTCATACATCTTCAACAATTAGAAGTATCCTATCCCAAACAACCCATAAACCAAAACAAACAATAATTTACAATATGCTTGAGTTATACTTATTAAATTTCTTTCACAACATTTACAGTTTTTATTTTTATTTTCTTTATTTTTCTTCTCATTCATACAAGGATTATTTCTTTAACTTACATTTATCTCTTACAAAATTTTATTCCCATTCATTCATTCAGTGTTTATTTCATTTATTTTCCTTTATTACTTACAAAAATTCATTTTCATTTATTCATTTCATGTCAATTTCTTTTATTGCATTACATTCGTTTTATTATTTACTTTAATTATAAATAATTTCAATATTAACTTAAGTTCAAAATCCTTTACTTACAATACTCATTTTCTATTTCATTTAATTAGTAGTATTACAATTTTAACTCAAATTTATAACTATTTTCATATCAAATTTCTTATTTATAAAAGTAAATTTCATTTAACACTTCCATTACATAAGTTTTACTTGTAAACATTTTCATTACATATTCTTTTAACATTTCAACTTTTTATAATTGGTAAGTTATATATATGTCTTTAAGAATGCAATTGAAAGTTATACAAGTTTGACTTACTTATTCTAATTAACTTAAGGTTCAATAGTTATCATTTCTTATTTTCATATTCTTTTCGTTTAAAAGTTACAAATTTCAAATTCCTTGTATATTTCAGTTATAACTTAGCATATAATTTCTTATTTTCATTTAGAAGTTTCAATTATTAAATAGTTAAAATTTTATTCCAATGCAATAGTTGAAATCTCTAATTTATAAAAATTTAAGAGCTAAATGCCGGGTTCAATTTCAGATCTTTTAAAATAATATATACATATATATATATATATATATATATATACACTCATAACTTTTATATCCAATCATATTTAAACTTAAACTTTTTATTTGTTTATCAAAATATATCTATAGTAAAACTATTACAATGGCCTTCCCACTTTGAAACTCGAAAATGAATGTCGATGATGCGTGCACTCATCACCGAAATTATTTTCCAGCGACATAGAGGGGAGTACATAACTTATTTCTTTCCAAAATTTTATTAAAACAATTCTTTCAAATTATATTGAAATATTTATATCAGAAAATACTTCTAATAATATTATTATTAATCCCAAATTCATTCGAAAGAAATTTTCAAAAACTCTGGAACTTAAGTTCTAAATTTCCAAATTTCATTTATTTTATTTTCAATCTTATTTCCAACCAATATTTATAAATTTCACTACTTAACAACAAACATATTACACCCAAATATATACCATTTATAAAATTGTTATTTTATATAAAAAATATATAATAGGCAAAATTATTTCATTTACCTTTATTTCAAAACAAATATTGTGTCGGTTTGTCCTATTAAGTGTTTAGAAATCCCTATCGTTGTCATAGCGTCCTATGCATCAACTAGAAGTTATGAATACAAAACGGAACAAATTAACAAAATATAAAAACATTTTATAACACTAACAAATACGCTCTCTCATATATATACACTCAGCGACTCAACATAGGGTATTACTACCCTATTTAATATGAGTCAGACCCCACAAAGCTAAGGTTATCGCTAAACCTGGCTCTGATTCCAACTGTAACATCCCGCCTTTTTGGACGTTTTAATCAGACACACATGCCGACTCAAACCATACAAAAGGGTGGATTGTTATTGGGGTGAATAAGAAAAAGAAATTAAAACAAATACAGAATCCCACAGTGGAATGACAAATATAATAATCAAATAACAGTTCATGAAGCTGTTTACAAAACATTTGATTATACTTATAAAATACAAAATCAGAGTTACACATATAGAGATAAAAAATTAATGCAGCGGATCAGTATGAATGCAGTGGAATAAATATAGTAAATAATAGTAGTACAAATCTTCGTCTTCGTCCTCTAGAAATAAGGTCTTCAAATCCTGAAATGATCAGGCAAACCCGAGCGAATTGAAAAGACAAAACACTCGAGTCAGAACTAAAAGATCTTATGTAAGTCAAATCAACGGTAAATAAATATGAGTGTAAACGGCGTCAGAGATGTTCACGGGGTTTGACATCTCCTATCCAGTGTTTAACGTGAGTGCAGTAACTTAAGAGATGTTCGGGATTCACATCTCCTAATAATCCGTTAAACTATCTACTATGCAGTACAATACGCTATTATAATATGTCTACAGTAAGATAAACTATTAAAATAGCGTTAAGGCGTTACATTTTCCCCCTTAACACATTTTTATTTCTCATAGTCTATACAGTACCGTAATCCCGCCCGTACTGGACGTCGTCAGAGGGCACTCCAAAGGTATGGTACAAACCAAACTCGTAGAAGGCACGCTAGGGTAGGTGACACGGCACAACTAGGCAATTCTAGGGTAGATATACCAATTACACTTCCGGACTGGTGGTAACGCATAGCAGCTACTACCGCCCACCTCGAAACACACTCCCGAATCAAAAAAATCGAGGGTGGCCACCAAATAAATCACAAAGTCAGAATATAGTATCGATGGAATGTGCCCGATCGGAGGAATGGCCTCACTTAGCCCATCAATTGCTCCTGTTTTAGCCACCTTAAGCTAACTCATGGGAGTCAGGTCCACGTATATACCTTTAGGATCGTCGCCACCATCCTACTTCATTCTGGAATCTCCACCGCGTACATAGTTGTCAAAGTGGTTTTCGTTATTGGCAGAGAGTATGACAATATCCGATCCTGGTCTCTTTAACAACCAATCGCTTATTACACACCAGATGGTTCTTTTACATTTCAAAAGTCAATTCACAATTTATATCAAAATATCATATTCTCAAAACCATCACTTTTGAAATCATATTAACTTGAAATCATATTCTCTTTCAAATCATATCGTTTCCAAAATCAAATTTTCCTCCAAAAATCATCTTCCCAAATAGGTTTAATCCTTACTTCAAAATCATTGTATTCAATTAATTGTGTCATTTAAGTCTCAACTTAAATTATAACATCATTTAGCTGTATTCGCTTTTAACTAGTGAATTGAATATAACCACTTCCCCTTTTCCTTAGTTTGAAAATTTTGAAAAATAGTTTAAATAGTTATAAATAATTAAAATACTTTAAAATAGTTTAATACAGATTTAAAAATGTTTTCTTACTTTAAGATAGTTATATAGATTTTAAAAATAGATTAAATATAAATAAAATAGATTAAATAACTTTAAAATAGATTAATTAGATTTAAAATAAGCTGAGTGGGTTAATTAGTTTAAAGGTTTGAAAAATCTTAATAATTAAAGTCTTTAAATAATATACTTTTAAAATAGTTTATATAAAAATATGAATTTGAAATTTTATCAATTTAAACTATTTATTTCATTCCAATACACTTGGACCATTTCAATGTCCCAAAACCAAATTTCAAATCTTCCAATTCAAATTCTCAATAAAATATTTAATTCAATATCGCTTCAAATCAATGTTGAAACATCGGTTTAATTACTCCAGTTTCAATATATTTCAGAGTTATACTTCAACAATTTTAATAACTCAATTTCGATCAACTTCACTTATATTTCAAATTCACTATAAAATTTCAATTTTATTCCTTTAACAATTCTTTTAAAACAATTCAATTTTAGTATAAAACTGGAAATACTATAAGAATTCAATTTATATAAATTAAAATTTTTATTTCAAAAAAATCATTTGACTCAAAACAAAATTTAAGGATTCAAAATCATTTAAATTTAACCAATCCGGTGTTCGTATATAATTCTCCACCCTAGGGTCAAGTGATACAGATATTTATCATTTCAATCTGCGATTTTAAAAATTTTATATTTACGGATATATATCATTTCAATCCGCAATTTTAAAATTTTTATATTTATGGATATATATCATTTCAATCTGCAATCCCGAAAATATCAAATCCATCAAATCGCTCGAGTCTATCATTTCAACCCATAACAATTTTCCCTTAATCTATTGATCATTCGAGTATGTATCATTTCAACCCATAGTGAACTTGCAGTTTATAACGATATAAAATAAAACATCCATACATCCAATATCAACAATCAACATCCATTACAAACATCATCCAAATCAATCAATAAATATCAATATAGAACTGATAATTAGTAACATGCATTTAACTGGCAATTTATATTCAATAATAAATTAAATAACGATTTAATTCAAATAAATTCAAATTAACTGAGATGATGATTTAAAATATACCAAACAGCCATAAATAAATTTCTAATCACATCATAAATTTAATTTAACAAATATAAGAAATTTTAGAAATTGTGGGTGGGTTAAAACACTCACATTTTAATTCAAATGGAATTTAAATCCAATTTAAGCCCAAAATTTGAACGATCTTGGAATCCGTCCGAACTAGCGTCAAAATGACCGAAATTCCAATACGATCCTAATGGAGAAAACCACGCGTAAATTCGACCTCGTATGCAAAAATTACGCCTGTTTGAAGATTTTAAAATCAAAATTAAAATTAAAACAGAATAAACAACATTCACTCAACTTCCTTGCCACGTCACCAGGCAAAC
The DNA here is from genome assembly GCA_030737815.1 of Allium fistulosum. Taxonomy (NCBI): domain Eukaryota; kingdom Viridiplantae; phylum Streptophyta; class Magnoliopsida; order Asparagales; family Amaryllidaceae; genus Allium; species Allium fistulosum. Next base: position 859,734,168 of record CM060903.1, read on the forward strand.
AGAACCCTACAGCAACATCTCGAACTCGCCGAAACAAGGATCGGCCGCCACCATTCACGCAAAAATCACCGTTGCCACCCACACTTTCGACACGATCAGACTCCATCGCCGAAACCCCCTCACCTAGCCGACCCCAACCCCTAGGCGCGTCCTTGTACGGCGCCTCCAGGTTGTGGCCACTGCCGTCGCCTTTGAACGCCGCTCGAGGCCAACTCTGACCACCACACGACCAGCGAACACTGCTATGCGGCCTACTCGACGTCCTCTACCCTCCTACACAACCTGATTGAGCTATCGACGCAAATCCGCCGTTGGATCGAGATTTGGCCTATGAATGGCCGAGGTTCATCCTGAATTTCTAGGAAAACAATGTGTCGAATTGGAAAACGAATCATAGATCTGAGATGCGCTCGTCGAGAGCTTCAAATCGAAAAATCCGAGATGCGCTCGTCGAGAGCTTCACAGATCTGAGATGTACTCTAATAATCTGTATGTATATTAAAAGTTACAGTTCTTCTTTTGTATAAAATGTTGTTATTGTATATTATATTTTGTTCTGCTGCGATTGTGAGATTCCGTGTTGTTGTTATTTCTGTTTTCTTCCTCTATCTCTTTCTTCTTAAACCCTAACAACCTGGTATTTCCGGCACTTGATTGCGCGACACTCTATACAGTGAACGTATTAGTGTCGATTTTCGGGGGTCGAAACCGCCCGGTCGTTACACGTGGTATCAGAGCTGAAGGTTAAGCGAGAACCTTGGCTTTGGTGGGGATTACTCATTAGAGATAGGGTCAGTAGTACCCTAGAATGAGTTGAGGGTATTATATGAGGGCGTACTTGTTATTTTCTTATAGAATGATTTTAAAAACGATTTTAAAATAATTTTTATATATGACTGTATTTTGATGTAAAAAGAAATAATTTTTCTAAATTATTATGGTATATTAAGGTGATTGGTTGTTATTATTATAATCAAATAAGACTATAAAATTTAGGTGGTAATATATATATATATATAACAAATAGAAATTTGGGTAAGAATGAATTATGCAAATAAGTTAAGCTAAAAGTAGATTCAAACTAGAATTTAAATCCCGGAAATTTCGGGAGTGTTTTTTAAAGTGTTTTGAAATGAAATAGGTTTACCCCAATTATATTTTATATATAGAAATTTTTCAGGAAATTATTATGGAATATATGGTGTGTTTGGTTTCTAGATATGTTAATATTGATTATTATCATAAATTGGTTGTTTTGTCTTAATAAAGGATGTTTATTACAGAATAAACAATGATGAACCAGTGTGAAATATTTTAAGGAAGTGAAACTATATAAGCATAAATATGACTTATAAATTAAAATGAATTTAAATTGGGGAGTTATGAATCTAAGTCCCGAAAATTTTGAAATGTGTTTCAAAGTTTTGAGGAAATAATAAGCAATATTATTTAGAATATTTTGATATGGAAATTTTTGCTTAAAACAAGAGTTGTTTGAAAATGAATTTGTTTTGGATAGAAACCCAGGTTGGTTCAAATTTAAAGTGTGATTTGGTATGTAAATGGGATATATGTATATATATATATGATTTCAAAGTTGATTTGAAATAAATAGTGGGTGTTGAATTCTGGAATCCTCCTTGAAATGAGGAGTATAACCCAAAAGAATTGTAAGTTTTTGAACTTATAAGTGGGAAGTGATATTAATAAGAAATTTAAATTTTAGAATGTAAAATTTTAAATTGCGTAAGTTTAAATGGATTGAACGAATTGGGAATTTAACTCAGGCTAAGTTAAATAAGTTTTGAACTTATAACCTGAATTGGAAATTTCAAGTTGGAATTAAAATTTAATTTATGGAAGTTAAATGAATTAAATTGTGGAAGAAAAGGAATGAATTTGATAAGAGTTGCAAAAGAAGTTAAGTGTGATTTCAAAACAATTTTTGAAATAAAAACGGGTTTCGAATTCTAGAAATCGGTGATGGATGCTATTGATTGATATTATAGATGATTTGGATGTTTATTTATTTAAATATCCTGCTATCACCTTGTATGTTATTTACAGTATATAAAACTGTAAATCGAATTATTTCGAATTAATTAAGAAATGGATTGGAATGATATATATCCATTCCCGAAATTAAATAGAAATAAGACTTTGATTTGAAACTATTTAAATGATTATGATTTTAAGGAATACAAATTGAATTTATGGAAATGGAATCTGTAACATTTCAAGATTTTCAACGCTCGAAAGTCGACATTAATACGTCCACTGTATCAACTGCCGAGCAATCGAATGCCCGAAAATCGAATTGTTATGGTTAAAAAGAAGAGGTAGAAGAAGACAGAAAGAAAGAAAGAAGAAACAACAAAAACAATATCAGAATCTCACATATCGCAGCGGAACAACATATAATAGATAAATGAATAATCTTTAAATCAAAAGAACTGTACATTTTATACATTACATCATCATCAGAGTTTACAACAACAATATACCACACAACTGGACAATTATAAGAACTTGTCCTTACAAATGAATTTTTACAGCGGAAAAGATAATATCATATACAAATGCTACGTCTCGCCATCCAGCTCGCCACTTGAGCTCCAAAGCATCTCATGAATCCAGAATGACCTGATAAACTGACTCTAGGCTGCCCGTGCGGAAAATGATGGGCACCCAGAGTTTAGGAAGGGAACAATAAACTCCAATTCAGTCATGGGACTGGTGTGAGAACTTAAAACAGTTATTATCTTTAAAACAACAACAAAGGAAGTAAAAGACATCCGCGATGCTTTTTTTGGAAAATGAAACTACCATAAGGCCTCCCGCCACACACACAATGCAAACGCAGAATTGGAGGAGATTTCTCCTTATGATAGTCAAACATGTTTACTACGCAAATTCTTTTAAATATTATTATTAGTGCATAGTGCAGAAAACATTTTGAAAGTATAATATTAATCTTAGCCAACATAGGCATTTCGCACTTATGCCTACTATAGCCCGCCACATTCCATAGCAGGTTATACAACTAAAACCGTACACGGCTCGTATTGTTTCTTTGATTTCCAACAAATGGTCAGGCTAAGGAACTTCCTACTGCCAATGGGTACGCCTCTGGCGGGACGTCCCAAGAGTCAACCTGCTCTCTGCCAACACAAGGCCGAGTTACCTCTTACACTAGGTAACTACTACACGAATATGCCACCCCCGGTCCTTTGGGACCTTTATCTGAGGCGCCTCGATCACACAGCAACAATCACATAGTAAATGAGATTAGAGCAACCACATAGGTTAAATACCAGGGCTCCATACCTGATACCACCCTTTTCCAGAAGGAAATGACATACCCTAAAGGGAGCGACCCTCATAACCTTGTCGCATCATTCCTATTTCGACCATTTCTGGGTTGTGAGGTCCGAAGAGGTCTCATCCACAAAGCTACGCTTTTTCACAAAGCCACGCTTTGATCACAAATGATCAATAAATGATCAACACACAGCAGCACTCAGCATGTCACATTACCAAATTGGGAGTATATCACCGATAACCTTCAACTACATAACCTCTGAGCTCGTACGTCTCAGAGAAGGGTGTTAAGCTAAGAGAATAAATTCTCCGCCACCAATAGAAATGTATTTGAAATAAATCAGCTTGATATCTCAAAATGTAATGTCATACATGTAACCATACAAGTCTGTTCCGGGTTCGAACAGAACCGAAGGCACTTCCGAAGAAGCCCTTGCAATCCGGGTATTCACAATCCCTATCAAACTTCCCATCACAAAGGAAATCTCTATACCTTAGCTAACGGTGCAGTGACAATCGATAGGTCATCCTATCGTTTTCACAAATACCCGGTCTTCACCACCGGTCTTCAATGCGATCCATATCGTCATATCACTTATTCGGAATGGGTTATATGACACAAAGGTCCTTTCCCGGCTAAATCGAATAGTGAGAAAAATATTTAAAACATATGGATATAGGGATTTCAATTAAGTCACAACTTATTGCCCAAATCCTTTCCTTTAAATGGTTTAAACAAATTACCATTTTAAATCTTTAAACAAAAAGATTTACTTCACAAAGTTCACCCAATTTCACAAAGATTCATTCACAGATTCCCAAATCATTTCCCATTTCAATTGGATTAACCCATTAAATCTTTAAATCAAGATTTAACTTATAGCTTTCAAAACTATTCACAATTCAAGTCTTTTATAATATAAAAGATACACCTTTTAAAATCTTCTTTGATTTCAAAATAAAGTTTAATCATCTTCACAAAGGTTAATTCATAGATTTTCCAAACTAATCACAATTTCATTTCAACTTGAAATGTTTCGATACAAATTGAAAATCTTTTCACTTTATGAAAGTTATTATTATTTGAAAACAGATAGTTTTCGTTTTGGGAAAAACTGGTTACAATTGCACAGGTTAAAGCCATCCAAGTACAAATCTTGGATTTAAATTTAAATTTCCAAAACCATATTTTTAAATGGTTAAAAAACCCATATAAACACGTTTTACACTTGTAAAATCTTTTAGACCATAATTCCCAATTCATTGAATTCAATTCCAAAGATTGAATTCAAATTTAAATCAAATTATTCAAATTTCAATTTTATTACGTTATTTAAAATAACTTTTATTTCTGAAACTCATTATAAAATACTTTCAATTTCAATTCCAAAACTATTTTGGATTCAAGAATTCAATTTTTAGAATTGTTAAAAATCTGTGACTTAACTGATTTCCACGTGAAATCCACATTTGTGTGTGTATTGTGTAGTCCAAGGGTTTAACACAATAGTGCAACAACATTCAACCACCACAAATCAAATATAACAATATAATTGATAAGCGGTATAAACTATAACGCTTTTCTTTCATTCATAGATCACAGATATATATATATATATATATCATAGATAAACAAATTACAGATCACAACACAAATCGGGATATAGAACAAAGCATCACATATCAGAGACATCAAACAATTCAAAATCCAATATAATCCAAATATCCATAAGTAGGATTAATTTAATTATCTGATTAATTTAAATCAGATAAATTTCTATAAATAAATTTTACTAGTTATGGTAAATTAATAATCAATTAATTTCAAACTGATTTTCAAATTTATTTCAAAACACCAAATCAAATTTTCAACGAATTTCCAAAATTATTTCCTTTTTAAAATAAATTTCTTTATCCCTTCAAATCTATTTAAAAATCCAAAATTTTAAATAAATTCTTCAACTTATAAATAATATTATTAAAAATCCCTTTACTAAGCCCTTTTTCCCAAAATTTGAAATTTAATTCAATATAGTTCAAAAATAAGACTTTTATCTTTTTAAAACTCCTTTTAAATTTATCCAATTCTCAAAAATAATTTTTTTTTGATAAATTTTCAACTTGAGTTTCAAAAATCCAATTTTTTTTATTTCTCACATCCAACGATACCAAAAATATATCTGGCTAGATTATAGCCTTTAACAATTCCAATTCACAAATATAATCACACGGAGATTATAAATAATCAACACACAACATTGAAATAAGTTCAAATGTTTGAGGAATCCTGTTGGATCCCTCCAACCTGTTTCCCTGCATTCACAGATGTTAGCACAATACCAATTCCACTTCGAGGTGGAATATGGTGGTATATGGGATTTATAAAATATTATCCGCTATTGTGCGGCGCAATAGGGTCTCATACGCTATATAATGCGGGAAATCAACTCCAAATACATATATAATACCAATTCCACTTCAAAGTGGAATACCGCGGTATATGTTTTTAATATAATAACCTCCGCTTAATATGCAGCGTATAGGGTCTATTTCAACACATCCAATGACAATCATCATCCAATTCACACAATCAAGCAATTTTAAATTTAACTATTTAAATTTAAATCGAAACAAATTCGATTGAGTGAGGAGTTCTCACCTTGAGTTTAAAAATGCCGAATGTTCCATTTTACATTAAATCGAGCACGTTCGGTTTAATGAAAAATTTCACATGCTCAAAAAGATTCTAGATTTGTACCACAGCGGGCTGCTCATCGCTGCGATTCCGGCATCGCCGGTTTCGTCGAATTCTGATAACGTATTTAAGAGATATGTTATTTTAAACATTCAGTATAATTTATAAAAACAATTCTTTTTTTTCTTCTTTTTGTTATTACAACCTCAGATCTGCCGTATACTAAGGGGGAGAAATCAAGATCGTTCCCAAGCCCTTCTTCCTCACGCTCACGAATCCAGTGTTTAGGAACCCATCAGCCGCCGTTGATGCCTCCAAAACGCGACCTTCACAATATCAATTCACTCGATCAGGGAACACCACGACGAACGGCAAAGCGCACACCATCATCACCCAGAGTTTCGCCGAGCTTGGTCCCCTATAGGTCGAGAAAAATGCCACCCTACGGCCGGCGCACGCATCTCCTTCCAGGCCTCCGCACTCCATCGATCTAGATCTCCGCCGTTCAACTAGAAGAGCTTGAAGTGCTCGACAATTTCTTAGTTAGGAGTTTTAGAATTAAGTGAATGGATTGTGAGAAAAATGGAGATGAAATAGGTGGAACGTCGGCCATTGAAATATTTCGTGGCGGCTGGAAGAGATGGATTAGGGTTTAGTGAAAAATGAGAATAATGGGGGTCTTTTATAGAAAATTGCAAAACACTATTCATCTCGAAAATTTTCGAACTTCAAACGAAGCGTGCCGGCTTACGTTTCTAAGGTTTAACCCTCATTCCGGACACAATGGAACATGTTTCGGAAGCTAATTCAGTCATATGTGCGAGTTACAGAAATAAATGATCAAATTTTAAATTAAATCGGTTAAAACGATTTCTATGCGTTTCAGCTTGCCCCGGACAAACCGTACGTCCGATTGACACGAAATTTGAAACCATACAATAATTTAACATTATGGATCCGATGAGATTAGTTTCGTCAAAATCCGAGACTATTTGAAAAATGGCTATTTTTACTCGTCAATTAAATATTAAAATATTCAATTTCTACAAATTAACTTTTAATTCAATTTTAAAAGTTTACAAACATCATTCTAACTCCAATATGATTTAATATAACTTTATAAATCATTTTTATACACATTTAATCCAATTTCCAATTATTTACACAATTTCAAATATTAAATTATCGATTTAATTATCCAATTAAATCTCTATATTCGAAATATAATTTATTCAGCTTATAAAACTTACTTGTGCATATTTAAAATTAATTAAATATACGAATTTAAAATGACAGAAATTCTGGGTCATTACAGAATCATTTTGATCTTAAATTTGAAATGTTAAAAATGAACTTGTCAACTGGAATTGTTTAAAGAATCAGGTTTAAAATTTTGAAGTTATGATTGGGAAATCAATTGAATATTGAAGGTTAATTTGATTTAAGTGATATCGAACTCGAATTTATATAAATCGGAATGGTTAAAATTGAGAATTGAATTGAAATTAATTAAAATTGGAATTGAAGTCGAAATTGAATTAATTTGGAATCAGAATTGAATCAATTTAAATGGAAATGGAAATTGAAATTGGTTTGAATTGGAAGATTGAGAATTGATTTAGTTTGACTTTGAAACTATTTTCAAATAAACTATTTTTATATAAACAGTTAAAATCTATCTTTTTAAATATTCAGATTATTTTGGTTTTCTAAGCTATTTACGATACAAACCATTCTTTTAAAACTCAAACTATCTTATATTAACTATTTAACTATTTTACAACTATTCAAGCTATTTTCTAAATTCAAGCTGGTCAGAGTGGAAATGGTTTATATTTAAATCATGGATTTAAATACGAATTGGGATAGATTGAAGTTATAATCCAAATGGAAATTCGTAGTAATTCTAAATAAGAACCGAAGTCGAGATATTAAGGAACAAATGATTTTGAAGCGAAATAGTATACTTTGAGTAAATATGATGATTTTAGAATGAAGATTTAATAGTTACTATAACTGAAATTTACTTTATAAGAGATAAGAAATGTGACAAATAATTTTGTAAAGCAATCGAACATGGAGATTTTGATTTGGCCTAAATAAGATTATATATGTTAATTATATATTCAAACTCCCATTGTTCAATTTATAACTAGAAAGAAATGAATCTTTGAAAGATATTTGAAAGTACCAAATGGAGCTTATATAAGTATGAAGCAGACTCAGAAAATTATTGATCCGAAAGTTATTCGAGTTGAAAAGGATGATCTTATATGCATATGAAATGGAGATAGTTTTGGAACCCATTGATTTTTTAAGATTTTGGCAAATAGTCTATTTTGGAAATTGGGTAAACCAAATTTGAAAATATCAATTTTGAAGATATCGATTTTGTATAGATAAAGTTTATATGTGATACATATAAAGAGTATGATTTGAAAGGTACTATATATATAGTACGATATGTTTCGAGACAAAAGGTATGGAAAGGTACCCCCATGAAAGTCGAAACTTAGAGTAGGAGATCCACTAGGTGGTTCTGCCTAGGAATCCATATGGTGGGTTCGATGAGAATAGGGATCCTAGAGGATGTCCGTACAAAACTCATGAGTTCCTGATGATCATTTATTGGGTAGCGTAAGTCGAGTGGTGCTGATGCCTACAGTTACATTGGGTTTTGCTATGATAGCAACGTAACCTTCGTGTAACTGCGATCTATCGCAGTTCCATAGCGTAATTCGGGTGGCAGTGATTGCCTACAGTCTACGTTCGGTTTCACTGGGATAGTGACACAACCTTTGTGTAGCCTGCGATCTATGTTGTATAGTTTCGTTTGATAGCGTAATTCGAGGGGCAGTGATTGCTTACAGACTACTTACAATTTTGTTGTGATAGCAACGCAACCTTTGGGTAGCTGCGGACTATGGTGTTCCCATGGCGTAAGTCGAGAGGTGCTGATACCTATGGTTTTCTTATGATTTTGCCGGGACGGCGATGAAATCATCGAGCTAACTGCGATCTATGGTGGGAAAGGGGGGTGATACGTTCCATATCATTTTTGAAAAAGGTTTTTCAAGTATTTTTCACTGGGTGTTGAAACGGGTCTACTAAGTACTTATAGATTTTCAGTCCTACGCCTGATCAACGTATGACTAAATTTCTGTAAGGACAAGGATGGACTTGTTAAGACATCGAGTTATGAAAAATGTTTTATAAAAAAATCTAGCTTGGTAATACTATGTAATTTAAAGTGTATGTATTTTTAAAATGTATAATAAAAGAGTAAGGAGTTTAAAATGTTTAAGGTAAATTTATTTAATAATATACATCAAAAAATTTAAATTCTCGTTTCATTCCTTTTCGAGGACGAAAAGTTCTAAGGTGGAGGAATGTAACGACCCGAATTTAGCAATCTGATTTTGAGGTAATAAACTAATTTTAATTATTGGAATATTGATTTTTATAAGTCGAATAGATGAATTTTCTAATATTTAAAATATCTATAAACTAATAAAAACCATATTGAATATTGAATTATAAATTTCTGTATATGATAAATTTTATAGAAATTGTATATAAACTCCACCATTTAAATTTAAGATAAAATATCAATAAATGTATATATATATACACACACAAGCTTTATGATGTTTAAAATATATATATATAAGTCTAGATATATATGGTTATAAAATATAGTATATGAATATATATATATATACGTGAATGTATAAACTCCAAAATGGCAAATTTCAAAATTATGAATATATATATATATATGGGTATATGTTTATAAAATATAGTGCATATGGGAATATACATACACACACACACACCTATATATGTAAGTATGATAGGGTAAATATGTATATGTGAATGTATGCATATCCATATATATATGTGTTTATAAAATAATATATATCTAAATGTAAATAGTGTATATGTAATATGTAAATGTGTAAATATATATATATATATATATATATATACGTGTACATAGTTATCTTCATGTCAACATTAAATCAAGCACTCAAAAGATAAAATCAAAACATGTACATATAGTCAAGAAAATATATATATATTTATATGATGTATACATGTATATATATAAGGGAGCATCATCATGACAAGCATTTAATTCAAGCATACAAAACATTTAATCAAGCCATAAAATATGTAACAACCCGGGATTTGCATTACCAACTAATAAATAAAAGTTAGGATTTTTATTTATTTTAATGAAGCATAAAAGAATTTGGAATAACAAAATTTATGTGAAAAAGACTATTTTAATTAAATGGGAAATATGAGATTTTAAAATGAGGATAAAATGTTATTTTTGGAAAGTTAAATATTTTAGGAGAGATTTTAAAACGGGTTTGGATAAGAAAAATGAGTTTTATAAACATACATGAACACTTAGACTAATTTTTGGAAAACATGAAATAACTCTCTTCATATTGGGTTATTAAACCTTACCCAATAACCCACCCTAAACTTCCTCTATAAATTATCTCAAACTCTCCTAACCTCATTCATCAAAACCCTAATCAAAACCCTAACCATTTCCTAAAGCTTTCATAACAAAAATGGCCTCCATCTTCATCTCCTTCTAGTTTTAGCTTATGCAAGTCATTCTATGCAAAGGTAATGCAAATACCCACCTCAAATCCATTTTTATATCTTTCTTATTTCTGAAATTGATTTGGTAACACATGTTTTATGTGTTTTTTTGATCTTATAGCCTCCTAATCATCTTTTTCTAACTTGGGTTGATGCTATAATAGTCTTTGTTGCTTTCAAGAGAGGTATATTGCTAAAAACCTCTTCTAATATGTGTTTAATCATCTTTTGATTTTGGTAATCAGTTAGTAACACATGTTTTATTATGTAACATGTGAATCATAGCTCTTTGATCATCTTTGCTTTCATTTTGGGGTGTGCACATAAGGTACTTGTAGTATATGCTAGCTGAAATTATAATTAGTTTATTTCTGTTAGTAAATTAGGCATATCTCATTCATCTTAAATCAGAATTAAGATTTTCTTGAACTTATGGAAAGCTTATTCTGTACCCTATAACTTTTATGTTTTGTGCTTTGCCAAATTTTGAGGTTTGAATGGTCGAAATCATGCTTGTTTGTCGCTGACCTGACAACAAACTACAGGGTTGATAAAATAAAAACCTGAAATTGATTTGGCCATAAGTTACTCGTTTCTTATCCAAATCTAATAATTTTGGATGTTCTGGAAAGCTTAGATTTAGGGCTAAAACTTTCATGTTTTGAGTTTCATGAAATTTTGAAGTTAATTTGGTCAAAACTGTGCATTCTTACCACTGTCCCGAGAACACAACGACAGTGATATAAAATTTAGATCAGAGAATTGTTTTAGTCATAGAATTTTCATCTCTGGTCGGAATTTGACGATCTTGGTCATTCCGGAAAGCTTAGAAACTAAGCTACAACTTTCATTTTATTCATTTTGCCAGAATTTGAAGTTTACTATACCAAAATTGTGGTTTTTCATCTCTGGCCAGTTAGTGCATAGCTATAGGCCTTAATCTCTTTTCTCCCGTTGTTTTCAGCGTAAAACCCCGACTTTGCGACGCCATCCCGGGCTCGTCCTTTGTCGGATTTCATCGTTTTTGGTCTCGTTAAAAAGATGAGATCAAGATCTTTAACCATGCAAAGTTTGGTTTAGATCTGGGTGCATTAGATACTTCGTTTCTATTACCGAAGTAGCACCCAGAAACTGTTTTACAATAGTGATCATTTCAGTTATCGTCGGACCAACTTTGAAACATTGTCGTTTCTTCGTTTCAAGTCGAAACCAAACGATTCTTATTGCATATCAACGTAGGAGTACTTTACTACGCTCCTGCAAATTTTCATCAAGATCTGAGTTCATGTGACCCTTCGACCATGTCGTCGAAGTGGGACCTTTACACTGTTTTGACACAATAAAGTTTTATGATTTTTGTCCGACTTTGAGACGACGCCGTTTCTTCGTTTCAAGTCAGAATTTCCCGATTGTTTTTGCAGTTTGGAGCAGGGATGTTGGACTATATGCCTACCAATTTTCATGCCATTCGGATTCAGTTTGCTAGTCCGAATAATTTTCCGAATTTGGGTTCGCGTCATTTTTGGACTATTTTCCAACACTTAGAATATTTTCAGTGATTTTCTGGTTTTATTGATTTCTTTGAGATTTGTCTCTAGATTTCGTACACGGGTTTTATGAATTATTTTCAAAGGATTTTTCACTCCTAAATGGATTTCGAAATTATTATATAATATTATTTTTAATTATTAAATTAATTACTCCATAATAGGAGAGTTTTCAAAAGCCGTTTTAAAGTGATTTCAAAATCAATTATAAATCCGTTTCGCACCATTATTTTCTATAATAAAAATCTCACACTCACTTTATAGCACGTCGAGCGAAGTGGAAAGGTGCTTAAACGGTTAGGAAATCTCCGGCCTATGGAACCGTGTGTATTTCCTTTCCGGTTAATCCCCGACCTATTCGATTGATCGTTTTGACCTTTGGGTCTAGTTTACCGATGATACGAGGTGGACTTTTTATTGTTTGGAGTGTGAGCTTGCTATTGGTTAGTAAACCGTTTAGTGCGAACGTGGGGTATGGGACTCATTGTTAACACTTTACGGGTTCCTCTCCAAGAAGTTAGTGTCACATTAGCCTCTGGGCGGCCAGTACTGGACCTCTGGGTCACCACGCCTCTGGGCAACCGTCTCTGGACACCTGCTCTATGGAGCAGTTTATTTTTCGGCATGCGCCTCTTGGCCTTTATCCTTCTGGGAAGGATCTTGCCGTCTCGCGCGTTCCGCATCTGTGCGAGTGATCGATCACAACTCTACAGTACTTGGCAACAACGACTCTGGTCGGTGCACGTGCAATATTGGTATTATTTGATGATTTTATATCCATTCGAGTACCGCCATTCGGTGTTGGTTTTATGGAACCATACGATGTAAGTGCGATTACCTTGTGGATTCACAGTGTCTTTGGACACTGCTTTTCAGTGTTGGATTTCATTGACTTTTCAGTATATCCCCATTGCTCTTTGGAGCATCGATCTTTGCTTGGGCATTGATTACAGACTCTGGTCACTCTTTGGATTATTGCCTATGGGCATCTTTTTATAGCTTTGGCTACGCCGATGATATGAGGCGATTTTATTTATTCTACACTTTGGTGTTGATTTCTCTTTGGAGATTTTTATTGTTTATTGATGATTAGGGATCGTCATTATATTCATGTGGTTCATAATATACTTCTCTTTGGATAAGTACTGTTTTATTTATGTACCGCATTACTATATATCTCAGTTATTACTGATTGTTTAGCTAGCCTGACCCGAGTGTTTTCGCTCGGGTCAGACCGAGTTGTTTCAGGTTAGGTCTCTGGACTTAGCTTCTGTGCTTCCGCTTGGACATTATCTGCTATGCTGATAGATAGCGCTTTTATTTGTCCACTATTCCGCTACTCTGTTATTATTCAGACTTTGATATGTACATATTTTTAACCCACATGTGTGGGCAGTGGCTTTGTACCCACTTATGTATTGTTCTGGGATTTTATATCTGTTATGTGATTCTGTTCTGTGATGCTATTTCATTATGTTATTATGCTTTGTCCTGATAGATCTTTAGCCATTTGTAATTTCGTTATAAGTATTTACCGAATATGTCGAACCACCTGATTGAGAAAAATTTAAATAGATTCCACCCTTTCGACGTATTCAGTAGATAGTTATAGCTTGATTACAAATGGTCGCTTCCACTATACTCTATTCTCCGCTTTAACAGACAGTATTACTCCCGTAATACTCTTTGTTACAGTGTGTCTCAGAGTGGGGCGTTACAGCTTGGTATCAGAGCCTGGTTTCAGGAATAAGCATAATAAACACAGAATAGATACACTTAGTACAATACATTTTAATTAGATCCGAATTAAATCAAATCCCTTCCTTATGTTTATTGATAGATAAGTTAGGAATATGTTTAGGAATTCGTTATATTCCGTAGTATTCCTTAATTAATTATCTATCATTGAATCATGTCTAACTCTAATTCCCGTTTGACCAATTGAGCGGTGCGAAGGTCTTCTCTCAGCTCGACCTTGCCACCGGATTCCATCAGCTCCGAGTTGCGGAAGACAGCATTCCTCTTACTGCATTTCACACTCGTTATGGTTCTTTTGAGTGGTTGGTCATGTCGTTCGGCTTGACGAACGCTCCGGCTTTCTTCGTCGATCTCATGAATCGAGTATTCCGGGAATACATCAATAGATTCGTTCTTGTTTTCATCGACGATATTCTTATTTATTCTAGATCCGAGGCAGAGCATGCTCGTCATTTGCGGATCGTCTTGGATACTCTTCGTCAGCATCAGCTTAAGGCCAAGCTCTCCAAGTGCCATTTTGGGAGAGCAAGGTCAAGTTCTTGGGCCATATTGTATCATCTGAGGGTATTTCTGTCGATCCTTCCAAGATCGAAGCTATTCAGAATTGGAAGCAGCCCGAGAACGTTCATGATATTCGCAGTTTCCTTGGTCTGGCGGGTTATTACCGTCGGTTTATCAAGGATTTCTCTCGATTTGCACTTCCCCTTACGACGCTGAATCGTAAGGGTGTTCGCTTTATTTGGTCTGATAAGTGTGAAGCTTCCTTTCAGCGACTGAAGGAACTTCTCACTCATGCTCCTATCCTTATGGTTCCTGAGAGTAACCAGGATCTTGTTGTTTACACCGACGCTTGTGGTAGCGGCCTCGGTGTTGTGCTTATGCAGAAGGATCGGGTAGTTGCTTATGCTTCTGGGCAGCTACGTCCGAATGAGGTTCGCTATCCGACTCATGATCTTGAGTTGGCAGCTATCGTCTTTGCTTTGAAGACGTGGCGTCACTTTCTATTAGGCGAACGCTTCACTCTTTGCACCGATCACAAGTCTCTGAAGTATTTATTCAGTATACCCCTGGCAAGGGGAATCGTGTTGCAGATGCGCTCATTCGCAAACACTCGGCAGTTGTATCTACGGTGATTGCCGAGTGGGATATTCTTGAGACTCTTTCTATGTGTGATATTCGAAATCGAGCTCCGTCTTCTGATTCTCAAATCTTGTTATTCAGCTTGGAAGCTCGACCTATTCTATTGGATCGCATTGCCCATGCTCAGCGGCAGGATCCAGACTTGTTGCGATATATTCATCTCCTTGAGTCGGGATCCAGTGATGAGACATTGTTGGATTATTCTATTGATTCTCATCGGTGTCTTCGCAGGAAGAACCGTATTTTGGTACCATCTGATTTATCACTTAGGCATGACATTCTGGACGAGTGTCATCGCACTAAGTACACTATACATCCCGGGTCGAGCAAGATGTATGCCGATATGTGTCGGGTATATTATTGGGAAGGCATGAAGAGTGATGTTGCAAGTTATGTAAGCCGTTGCATGACTTGTCAACAGATCAAAGCTGAGCATCAGCGTCCATCTGGTCTTCTTCAGCCGCTAGAGATTCCATTGTGGAAATGAGATCAGATATCCATGGATTTTATTGACGGTCTGCCTCGATCGAGGTCAGGTCATACTTCCATTTGGGTCATCGTCGATCGCTTGACCAAACCAGCTCATTTCATTCCTATTAAGTCCACTCGGACTGCTCCTAGCTTGCCAAGTTATATGTGAAGGAAGTCGTTCGACTTCATGGCATTCCTAGCTCTATCGTCTGTGATCGAGACACTATCTTTACTAGTCACTTCTGTAAGTGCCTACAGTCAGCTTTGGGCTCAAAGCTGAATCTCTCGACTGCTTATCATCCTCAGACCGACGGTCGGACAGAGAGGGTGAATCATGTTTTGGAGGATCTTTTGCGCTGTTGTATTCTAGATTTCGGAGGTAGTTGGGAGGATCACTTACCGTTTGTAGAGTTCTCCTACAACAACAGCTTTCAGTCTAGTATCGGCATGGCACCTTTCGAGGCTCTTTACGGAAGGCCATGTCGCTCTCCTGCTTGTTGGTTAGAATCTGGTGAGAAGCACCTTCTTGGTCCAGATTCAGTTCGGGAATCTTCTGAGAAGATCATTCTTATTCGTCAGAGAATGAAAGAGGCGCAGAACCGTCAGAAATCCTACGCGGACAATCGCAGGAAGCCTCTTGAGTTCTCCATTGGTGATCATGTCTTTATTCGGATATCTCCTATGAAAGGGGTTGTGCGTTTCAGCTCTACAGGGAAGTTGGCTCCTCGCTATGTTGGACCATTTCCTATTACGGAATGCATTGGCCCCGTGGCTTATCGTGTGGCTCTACCTGCTCACTTCTCTGGAATGCACAACGTGTTCCATGTTTACCAGCTTCGCATGTGTGTCCGCGATCCTGATTTTATCTTTGAGCCGCATGCTGTGCCTGATTTAGAGATCTTACCTGATTTATCTTTGGAGCAGCAACCTCTTCGTGTGCTTGATTCGGAGGTTAGACGCCTTCGCAACAACGAGGTTCCACTCGTGAAGATTCAATGGTCACCGAATCCTAAGGACTGCACTTGGGAGACCAGAGAATCTATCGAACGCTCTTATCCTTGCTTTCTCCCATCTTCTTCTATGGGTGAGAATTTTCTATTTTATCTCTATCACTTCTTTTGTGGATTTGACGTTATAGACGACATCTATCTTAAGGAATTGCGGGGACGCAATTTTCTTAAGGGGGGAGTCTGTAACAACCCGGGATTTGCATTACCAACTAATAAATAAAAGTTAGGATTTTTATTTATTTTAATGAAGCATAAAAGAATTTGGAATAACAAAATTTATGTGAAAAAGACTATTTTAATTAAATGGGAAATATGAGATTTTAAAATGAGGATAAAATGTTATTTTTGGAAAGTTAAATATTTTAGGAGAGATTTTAAAACGGGTTTGGATAAGAAAAATGAGTTTTATAAACATACATGAACACTTAGACTAATTTTTGGAAAACATGAAATAACTCTCTTCATATTGGGTTATTAAACCTTACCCAATAACCCACCCTAAACTTCCTCTATAAATTATCTCAAACTCTCCTAACCTCATTCATCAAAACCCTAATCAAAACCCTAACCATTTCCTAAAGCTTTCATAACAAAAATGGCCTCCATCTTCATCTCCTTCTAGTTTTAGCTTATGCAAGTCATTCTATGCAAAGGTAATGCAAATACCCACCTCAAATCCATTTTTATATCTTTCTTATTTCTGAAATTGATTTGGTAACACATGTTTTATGTGTTTTTTTGATCTTATAGCCTCCTAATCATCTTTTGCTAACTTGGGTTGATGCTATAGTAGTCTTTGTTGCTTTCAAGAGAGGTATATTGCTAAAAACCTCTTCTAATATGTGTTTAATCATCTTTTGATTTTGGTAATCAGTTAGTAACACATGTTTTATTATGTAACATGTGAATCATAGCTCTTTGATCATCTTTGCTTTCATTTTGGGGTGTGCACATAAGGTACTTGTAGTATATGCTAGCTGAAATTATAATTAGTTTATTTCTGTTAGTAAATTAGGCATATCTCATTCATCTTAAATCGGAATTAAGATTTTCTTGAAGTTATGGAAAGCTTATTCTGTACCCTATAACTTTTATGTTTTGTGCTTTGCCTAATTTTGAGGTTTGAATGGTCGAAATCATGCTTGTTTGTCGCTGACCTGACAACAAACTACAGGGTTGATAAAATAAAAACCTGAAATTGATTTGGCCATAAGTTACTCGTTTCTTATCCAAATCTAATAATTTTGGATGTTCTGGAAAGCTTAGATTTAGGGCTAAAACTTTCATGTTTTGAGTTTTATGAAATTTCGAAGTTAATTTGGTCAAAACTGTGCATTCTTACCACTGTCCCGAGAACACAACGACAGTGATATAAAATTTAGATCAGAGAATTGTTTTAGTCATAGAATTTTCATCTCTGGTCGGAATTTGACGATCTTGGTCATTCCGGAAAGCTTAGAAACTAAGCTACAACTTTTATTTTATTCATTTTGCCAGAATTTGAAGTTTACTATGCCAAAATTGTGGTTTTTCATCTCTGGCCAGTTAGTGCATAGCTATAGGCCTTAATCTCTTTTCTCCCGTTGTTTTCAGCGTAGAACCCCGACTTTGCGAGGACATCCCGGGCTCGTCCTTTGTCGGATTTCATCGTTTTTGGTCTCGTTAAAAAGATGAGATCGAGATCTTTAACCATGCAAATTTTGGTTTAGATCTGGGTGCATTAGATACTTCGTTTCTATTACCGAAGTAGCACCCAGAAACTGTTTTACAATAGTGATCATTTCAGTTATCGTCGGACCAACTTTGAAACATTGTCGTTTCTTCGTTTCAAGTCGAAACCAAACGGTTCTTGTTGCATATCAAAGTAGGAGTACTTTACTACGCTCCTGCAAATTTTCATCAAGATCTGAGTTCATGTGACCCTTCGACCATGTCGTCGAAGTGGGACCTTTACACTGTTTTGACACAATAAAGTTTTATGATTTTTGTCCGACTTTGAGACGACGCCGTTTCTTCGTTTCAAGTCGGAATTTCCCGATTCTTTTTGCAGTTTGGAGCAGGGATGTTGGACTATATGCCTACCAATTTTCATGCCATTCGGATTCAGTTTGCTAGTCCGAATAATTTTCCGAACTTGGGTTCGCGTCATTTTTGGACTATTTTCCAACACTTAGAATATTTTCAGTGATTTTCTGGTTTTATTGATTTCTTTGAGATTTGTCTCTAGATTTCGTACACGGGTTTTATGAATTATTTTCAAAGGATTTTTCACTCCTAAATGGATTTCGAAATTATTATATAATATTATTTTTAATTATTAAATTAATTACTCCATAATAGGAGAGTTTTCAAAAGCCGTTTTAAAGTGATTTCAAAATCAATTATAAATCCGTTTCGCACCATTATTTTCTATAATAAAAATCTCACACTCACTTTATAGCACGTCGAGCGAAGTGGAAAGGTGCTTAAACGGTTAGGAAATCTCCGGCCTATGGAACCGTGTGTATTTCCTTTCCGGTTAATCCCCGACCTATTCGATTGATCGTTTTGACCTTTGGGTCTAGTTTACCGATGATACGAGGTGGACTTTTTATTGTTTGGAGTGTGAGCTTGCTATTGGTTAGTAAACTGTTTAGTGCGAACGTGGGGTATGGGACTCATTGTTAACACTTTACGGGTTCCTCTCCAAGAAGTTAGTGACACATTAGCCTCTGGGCGGCCAGTACTGGACATCTGGGTCACCACGCCTCTGGGCAACCGTCTCTGGACACCTGCTCTATGGAGCAGTTTATTTTTCGGCATGCGCCTCTGGGCCTTTATCCTTCTGGGAAGGATCTTGCCGTCTCGCGCGTTCCGCATCTGTGCGAGTGATCGATCACAACTCTACAGTACTTGGCAACAACGACTCTGGTCGGTGCACGTGCAATATTGGTATTATTTGATGATTTTATATCCATTCGAGTACCGCCATTCGGTGTTGGTTTTATGGAACCATACGATGTAAGTGCGATTACCTTGTGGATTCACAATGTCTCTGGACATTGCTTTTCAGTGTAGGATTTCATTGACTTTTCAGTATATCCCCATTGCTCTTTGGAGCATCGATCTTTGCTTGGGCATTGATTACAGACTCTGGTCACTCTTTGGATTATTGCCTATGGGCATCTTTTTATAGCTTTGGCTACGCCGATGATATGAGGCGATTTTATTTATTCTACACTTTGGTGTTGATTTCTCTTTGGAGATTTTTATTGTTTATTGATGATTAGGGATCGTCATTATATTCATGTGGTTCATAATATACTTCTCTTTGGATAAGTACTGTTTTATTTATGTACCGCATTACTATATATCTCAGTTATTACTGATTGTTTAGCTAGCCTGACCCGAGTGTTTTCGCTCGGGTCAGACCGAGTTGTTTCAGGTTAGGTCTCTGGACTTAGCTTCTGTGCTTCCGCTTGGACATTATCTGCTATGCTGATAGATAGCGCTTTTATTTGTCCACTATTCTGCTACTCTGTTATTATTCAGACTTTGATATGTACATATTTTTAACCCACATGTGTGGGCAGTGGCTTTGTACCCTTGTATTTGGATCTGTATTGATGATGTATTGTTCTGGGATTTTATATCTGTTATGTGATTCTGTTCTGTGATGCTATTTCATTATGTTATTATGCTTTGTCCTGATAGATCTTTAGCCATTTGTAATTTCGTTATAAGTATTTACCGAATATGTCGAACCACCTGATTGAGAAAAATTTAAATAGATTCCACCCTTTCGACGTATTCAGTAGATAGTTATAGCTTGATTACAAATGGTCGCTTCCACTATACTCTATTCTCCGCTTTAACAGACAGTATTACTCCCGTAATACTCTTTGTTACAGTGGGTCTCAGAGTGAGGCGTTACAAAAGATCAAATCACTCAAGTTTTAAAATCAAGTCATCTTTATTCAAATCAAGTAGAAAAAAATTTATAAGAAAAAGGTGAAAAGAGTCCTGTTCATGAGCTAACCTTCAGCCTTTGTTCAAAGCTGTTCCCTCTCATATATATATGTGTGTGCCACCACTTATATTGGCCAACGTATACCATTCAAAACCATTAAAACTTTGTACAAGGCTAGTGCCCAAGCTCCACCAAAAAGAAGCAGTGTGTAATTTTCAAAAGCAGTGAGTAAAAACGCTTTACTATGTTACTGTATATTACTTATACATATACATAACTATGTATTTAGGTGTATCTCTGATCTATGTCTAGTGTTTAGGTAGTGGTTATGATTATATGTATAAGTTTGAATGTGAACAACAGGGTCAGTTCCACTACACTATCTCTTCTCCTTCCCTCCTCTGTTTATTTTTTTGAGTAAAACAGTTAAGACCTTGAACTTTGAAAATCAAAATCTCCTCATTTACTCAGTTTTAAATCATGACTTCAAAACAAAAGTTGTTTATTTTTGAGTGTATAACAATTAAAAATTTATTGCATCAAAATCCATCAAGCATAGAGAGAGGAAACAATCCATAACAGTGAGTGGTTCAACAAGGACGAAAATCCAACCGTCATATTTTAATCAATGGGATACATAGTTTTGTGCTTTCAAAAAACGTGATTTTTGAGAGAAGTTTGAGGATTTTTAGAGTTGAGAGGTGGGGGAATTTTGAGGTAGATTGGAATTGGGTGTTTTGGCAATTTTCGGCGATGGAGGCGATTTCAGGTCAAGGCATTTGGCGTGGAGGAGCATCGATCGATGGGGCACTCGGGAAAAATGGCGTAGGATTTTTCTATTGGGTGTGTTGGCGGGTCGAGGCAAAAGTAGGTTTTAGTGGGAGTTTTTGTGGAGGTTCGGTTTCAGGCGATTGGCGATGACGAGGCGACGAAGGGAAGGTGCGGTCCAGAGGGAAAAGAAGGAGTGGTCGAAGGCGAGTTTATCGGAGAAGTTTGGGGGTGAACTGGATACAGTGGTGGCAAGGTGAGGCGTTGGATGCCGTGGGGGTTGGTTTCCAGGGTTGGGTTCGAGTTCGAATTTTAAAACGAGGGGATGGTCGGAAATTCTGGGTGGATGGAGATGACGCAGTGGTCGTAGGTGGTATGTGAGGTTGGCCGGCGGTGAGCGGTGACTACCGGAGCAAGCATGCATATGCACATGTACAGGCATGCACATTCGAGTTCGAATAAGAGCAGAGAAAAGGAAGAACTGAGAAAGAAAGAAAAGTAAAAGAGAAAAAAGAAAAAGGAAAAAGAAAGAAAGAAAAGAATGGGAAAAGAAAAAGAAAAAAAGAAAAGAAAAGAAAAGAAAGGAAAATAAAATTTATTAATTAATTTACCTCATAGCCTATAAACATTATCTTCTTTTTATTCAAATCCAACCAACATGATAAGTTTCGGTAATTGAAATCCTATCACCCAATATTTTAGTCTAAAATAAATGTTATAAATTTCGTGTAATACAAAGTTTAATTATTTTATAATAGTAAAGTGAGTTATTAATTAAAGCTTATTTGAGTAAATATGTTGTTTAGTAATAATTAGATCCTTAACTGTTGAAAATCTTATGTTGATTAATAAAATCAGTTATCAATTGGATTAGTTAATTTTAATTAACTAATAATAAATTGTTTATAATTTCTAAAAATTATAAGTAATTTTGGATTAAAAATATAAGTGGATCCAGCTTAATTTAAGTTGATTAAATTCTGAGTTTGAATTGTTTTAATTTGAGTTGTTAGTCATTAATTTAGTTAATGATCTATGCTTGGCTTTTATTGGCCTTGGATATTTGTTTAATTGCTCTTATCTTTGCCATTAAGTAACCACGCAAGATTAAATGGTTGAAATAAAATGTAGATATGTTTTATTTGAAATAAACATATGTAATAAATTCCATATGTGAATCTTGTCGCCCTGAATATGAATTGTTTATTTTAAAACAATTTCCCCTTTGAAAATTTATCGCTTGGATTCGAAGAGTCCGGAATCGGATACCTGTATTATCCGGAACCACTCCAATCAAATAGCCCCTACGAACCTTTACGGTTTTCATTATAGAGTCTAATATGCTGGAATTGGATTAATTTAACATATTCGACTATTTTAAATAAGTTTTGTACTTAGACATTGTTAAAAATATCGATGAATTTCTGGAAAAGTGTTTTGGTTATAACAAGATAGAAACCTGTCATGTTGTATGAGTTACCCTGGTTTCGAAGAATTTTTATAACTTAAGTATTTCAAATTAAGTGGGTTTACTCACGTTGGTTTCCAGCCTGGCTCGGGTGTTACTTTATTGTAATGCTCGGGTCAAACCAAGTATTTCACAATTTCAGGTTAGGACGCTTTTGGAGCTTAGGAGACGAGCTGGATGGCAGAGACGTATTGCACGTATTTGACTATATTCCACTGTGTATTGTAAGCTGAATATTCAGCATTTAGGGACAAGTTATTATAACTGTCTAGATATATATGTTGATGATTGTACTCTAATAATCTATATGTATATTAACAGTTACAGTTCTTCTTTTGTATAAAATGTCGTTATTGTATATTATATTTTGTTCCGCTGCGATTATGAGATCTGTTTTGTTGTTGTTTCTATTTTCTTCTTCTATCTCTTTCTTCTTAAACCCTAACAACCTGGTATTTCCGGCACTCGATTGCTCAGCACTATATACAATGAACGTATTAATGTCGATTTTCGGGGGTCGAAAACCGCCCGGTCGTTACAGGGTGTCCCCACTAATTGCATTTGCCACAAAAGGATTTTATACTCCCATCTTCCTGGATAATTTTCACGCCTCCCGCGGGGCATTCCACAACTTTCTCTTTCTTCCGTCTCTTAGGACAATCCCTAGCGATGTGTCCCGTCATTGTACAATGGTGGCAAATGGTTGATCCGTCGACTGGTACCATGGGTTTATGTTTCATCTTCCTTGCCTTAGGACAATGGTTTAGAGAATATCCTTTCTTTTGACACTTAAAGCATAAAATCTCAAAGCGAAACCGTTTGACTTCTTCATTCTTGTCCTTCCTTGGTTTACTGCAGTTAGCTGCGTAATGTCCTTTACTGTGACATCTATAACATATGACATTATCATAAGGACCAGGTCCAGCCCTTTCCCTAACCTGTTTCTCGTGTTCCATTATTGCTTCTTCCCGTGCCTTACGTGCAGCCGCTCTTCGCTCCCTACGCCTTGCCTACCATTCTTCTCCTTTTCCCATCTCTTACAACTTGTACTAAATTCTAGTAGGACTTCCTAACCCTTAGTTAAAACCTCGATTAGTCGAATTTTTAGCTTTTATTCTTATTTCCAATTTGTTCAACCCTTTTAAACTTACTCAATTTAAATTTTTACCTTCCAAATTTAAGTTTCTTATTACTGTCACTTCCCACTTATAAGTTCAAAAACTTACCTTTCTTTTGGGTTATACTTCTCATTTCAAAGGGAATCCTAGAATTCAAACACCCAATATTTATTTCAAATCGACTTTGAAATCATATATATATATATACATACATACATACATACATATATATCTCATTTATATACCAAGTCACACTTTAAATTTTTAACCAACCTTAGTTTCTATCCAAAACAAATTCCATCGGAATTTTTCAAAACAACTCTTGTTTAAAACAAAAATTTCCATATAAAAATATTCTAATAATATTACTTATTATTTCCTTAAACACTTTGAAAGGCATTTTAAAATTTCCGGGACTTAGATTCAAAACCTCACAATTTAGATTCATTTTAATTTACAAGTCGTATTTATAAATTATACTTATATAATTTCACTTCCTTAAAACATTTCACCCTGTTTTATCATTGTTTATTCTATAATAAACATCCTTTATTAAGACACAACAACCAATTTATGATAATAATCAATATCATCATATCAAGAAACCAAACACATCATATATTCTATAATAATTTTTTGGAAGGTTATTTCTATAAATATAAAATACAATCAAGGTAAACTTATTTTATTTCAAACACTTTGAAAAACACTTCCGAAATTTCCAGAATTTTAGATTCTGGTTTGAGTCTACTTTTAGCTTGACTTATTTGTATAATTCATTCTTACCCAAATTTCTATTTGGTTATATATGTGTTACCACTTAAATTTTTATAACCTTTATTTGGTTATAATAATAACAACATCCAATCACCTTAATATACTATAATAATTCAGAAAAATTATTTCTTTTTATATCCAAATATAACCTTATATAAAAATATTTTCTTAAAACTCGTCTTTAAAATCATTATATAAGAAAATAACAAATACGCCCTCATATATAACACACTCAACCCATTCTAGGATACTACTGACCTTATCTCTAATGAGTAATCCCCACCAGAGCCAAGGTTCTCGCTTAACCTTCAGCTCTGATACCACGTGTAACGACCGGGCGGTTTTCGTGTGACGACCCTTAATTTTGAACATTTGAAAATAGAATATTTAGTTAATTTTAAATATTTGGAAGTTAGTTTAACTTGAAATTCAAATATCATGATTTTATTTGGCAATTAAATTATTGAATTTAAAAATTGGAAATTGGCAAAATTGTTGAATCTGGATGTTCCAGGCTTGTTAAAAATATTTTAAAGGCTTAGGAAATTCATATTAATAATACTGAAGATAATAAAAGCTTCAGAATTGAATTTGAAACTGTTTTGTTCAGTTTGAAATTTTATCATTTAAATCGATATTTAAAAATAGCCTTCCGAGGCACAGTCTCGGAATTCGACGAAACCAATTCCGTTAGATCTATAATATTGTATTATTATCGGATTTCAATTTTCGTAGCATTCGGGGTTGTCGTGTGATCGTACAGTTTGTAAATGCGCTAAAATCTATATTGAAAATTCTGTTTAATAACTAGTCCAAAAAGCTATCTTCTCCACACGATCGAGTACTCGAAACCTTTTCTATTGTGTTCAGAATAGGGGTTTAACATTATGAATGCCTGGCGTCACGCCTCGATTAGAGATCGAGATTTCGAGTTGCATTAATCAATATGTTTTGAATTTGAATTTAAAATTTAAATATTAAAAAAAATATTTGTTGAAAAGCCCTGCATTACACGTTGAGAAATGTTTAACCACGTGTTTTCTTCGTTCTGAATATTATTACACGTGTCTTCGTTAGAAAATCAAATGGAAAAAAAATTATATAATATACGAACAAAGATAACTAAATTTCTCAGCTTCAATTCAAATCTAATAATGGCCGATGCATTTTCCCCTATTCTCGTTTAAAAATGGCCGCACTTCCTCTTTCATTTCAAAAAAATCAAATTCACAAAAATGGCCGAATTTTTGTTCTTCCTCAAATCCTTTTTCGTTCATTCGAAAGCAAATTAAGGTAATGAAAATTGCGAAGTTCGGAAGAATTGAAGATCGTCTCGTCTCGAACGGCGAGAGGTAGGGGCGAATCGTGTTGCGATGATTATTTTGGGGAAGCGGAGCTCGAGGAAGGCGATGCGTTCGCAGATGAATGGTGATGGGTCGCGTACGTTCGATTGCGGCAGGGAACTCGCGAGCGCGATCGAATTCAGGCGGGGTCGAGGTGATAGGGCACGTCTTGTTCAGTCAAGATACAAGTTCAAGGAGGCGATGCTTTTCGGCAAGGCTGGCAATAGTCGTCAAAGCTCCGGTCATGGGCTTGACTAGGCCGTATAGATGGTTGCGACAATTTTTCCAAGCTCGATAGATAGGCTTTTAATCTGCAGTGGGGTCAAAACCTTAAAGAAAACAAGTCGTGATGGAAATGGATTGCAAATAAAAGCAAAGGTGAGATCTTCTCACTCACTTGATTTGCCTAGTTAATTTAAATGAATTGATTTAAATTATGGAATGTGCTTGGATGAATTTGATAATTTATCTGTTGGATGATATTATATATGATAGTGTCACAGTGTGTGTGTGTGTGTCTATATATATATATATGTATATTGGAGTGATTGATTTCCCGCATTATATAGCGATGAGACCCTATGCGCCGCATAATAGCGGATGATATTATATAATCCCATATATCGCGATATTCCACCTCGAAGTGGAATTGGTATTTAATTGTTGTGCTAACATCTATGGATGCAGGGAAACAGGTTGGATGGATCCAACTGGATTCCTCACATTGTTGAATTTACTAGTATATGTTGTGATGTGATAATCTATGAATGATTATATTGGTGTGAATGATTATATTGATAAATGGAATTTATTTGAAGGCTATAGTTTAGCCGAATGTATTTTTGGTATCGTAGGATACCAGAAATAAATAAAATTGGATTTTTGGAAATTAAAGTAGAAAATTTGGAGTAAATTAATTTTTGAGAATTGGATAAATTTAAAAGATGGAATTTAAAAGTATAAGAGTTGATTTTTGTAATCTTATCAAATCAATTCCAAAATATGGGGAAAAGATTTTAATAAATGGATTTCGAGTGATATTGTCTAAAAGTTGGAGAATTTATTTAAAATTCAGATTTTAAATAGTTGGAAGAAATAAAGGAATTGGTTTTAAAAGATAATAAATTTAGAAATCAATTTGAAATTTTATTTGGTGTTTGAAATAAATTTGGAGATCAATTTTGAATTTGATTTGGTGTTTGAAAGTGAATATTTGGGAATTTATTCCGCGTGAGTAAAGTGATTTGAAATTGGTTTTCAAAGTGTTGAAGTGTTAAAATATATCTTGTTGAAAATAATTAATTGGGGAAAATTATTTAAAATCCGATGATTGTTTTGAATATTGTTTGATAGTTAAATAACCAACTATCAGTATAAACAATTTGGGAAATTATTAAGGCTTGGTGATTGTTGTGAATGTTGTTTGATAGTTAAATAACCGACTATCAATATTGGCCTTTGAAACGGCACTTGAATTTGTTTTCAAAACAAGCGCTCATTATTCGGTTAAGCCGGGAGAGGACATTAAGTCATAAAACCCATTCCGAATAATGATACGACGAAATGGGAGTGTATTTGAAGACGGTGTTGAAGACCGAGTATTTTCGAGAATGAAAGGATTACTTGTCGATTATCTTTGCACTGAGTTGCTCCGGTATAGAGATCTCCATATGTGATGGGGAGTCCGGTTAGGATTGTGGATATCCGGATTTGCAAGGATTTCTTTCGAAGTGCCTTCGTTTCCATTCAAACCCAGGATGGAGTTGTATGGTTGTATGTCTGACATTACACTTTGAGATATAAAGCTGATTTCTATCAAATACATTTATGTTTGGTGGCGGAGAATTTATTCTCTTAGCTTAACACCCTTCTTTGAGACGTACGAGCTCAGAGGTTATGTAGTTGATGGTTATTAGTGATATACTCCCAACTTGGTAGTGTGGCATGTTGAGTGCTGATCATTGGTTGGTCAAAGCATGGCTTTTGTGAAAAGCGTAGCTTTGTGGGACGAGACTTCATCGAACCTCACACCCCGGAAATGGTTGAAACAGGAAGGATGCGGCAAGGTTGTTTGAGGGTAGTGCCCTCAGGGTATGTCCATTTCCTTCTGGAAAAAGGTGGTATCATGGTATGGAGTCCAGATACTTAACTTATGTGGTTGCTGCAAATTTATTACTTTGTGGTTGTTGGTGTTGAGGATCCTCGGATAAAGGTCGGTAACGACCGGGGATGGCATACTCATGTGTGGAGTTATCTAGTTACAGCTTCATTGCACCAGAAGCATGAGGTAACTCGGCCTTGTGTTGGTAGAGATCTGGTTAGGTTCTCGGGACGTCCTTCAGAGGCGTACCCATGTGGTGTAGGAAGTTCCTTAGCCTGACCATTTGTTGGAAATCCAAAGAAACAATACGCGCCCTGTATGGTTTTAGTTGTATAACCGGCATGGAATGTGGTGGTAACCTGCTATTGAACGTGGTAGCTATAGTAGGCATACTACAAAATGTGTATGCTGGCTAAGATTAATATTAAACTTTCAAAATGTTTTCCACACTATGCATTAATGATAATTTTAAAAAGATTTTGTGTGTCAAGCATGTTTGACTATTATAAGGAAAAATCTCCTCCAATTCTGTGTTTGCATTGTGTGTGTGGCGGGAGGCCTTATGGTAGTTTCATTTTCCAAAAGAATAGCGGATTTCTTTTTATTTCCTTTGTACAAATAACTGTTTTAAGATCTCACACCAGTCTCATGACTGACCTGGAGTTTATTGTTCCCTTTCTAAACTCTGGGTGCCCATAATTTTCCACACAGGCAGCCTAGAGTCAGGTTATCAGTTATTCTGGAGCGAAGTCAGAAAAGTATGCTGTGGAGATCAGGAGGCGAACTGGATGGCGGGACGTACTTCCGTATACTATTATCATTCCGCTGTGTATTCAATCATATGGGAAGGTTATTATAACTGCTAGTGTTGTGTGTTGTTGTTGTAAACTCTGATGATGTATTGTATGAACTAATATAGTTCTTTTGTTTAAAGATTATTCATTTATCTATTATATATTGTTCCGTTGCGAATGTGAGATTCTGTTATTGTTTCTGTTTCTTCTTCTTTCTTCTGCTACCTCTTTCTTCTTTAACCCTAACGGTTCGGTTTTCCGGCATTCGATGGTTCGACATTTGATACAGTGGACATATTTATGTTGACTTTCGGGCGTCGAAAAATTGGGTCGTTACATTTTGACCTCCGAAAATCGACACTAATATGTTCACTATATAAGGTGCCGAGCAATCGAGTGCCGGAAATACTAGGTTGTTAGGGTTTAAGAAGAAAAAGAGATAGAAGAAGAAACAGAAATAACAATAACACAAAATCTCGCATTCGCAGCGGAACAAAATATAATATACAATAACAGCTTTTATACAAAAGATTCTGTATCAGTTATCATTCATACAAATTATCAAAGTACAATCATCAACATATAAATCTAGACAATTATAATAACTTGTCCCTAAATGATGAATATACAGCCTATAATACACAGCGGAAAATATGTGCAATACGTCTCTGCCATCTAGCTCGTCTCCTTAGCTCTAAAGCGTCCTAACCTGAAAACTGTAATACTCGGTATTACCAGAGCATTACCATAAAGTAACACCTAAGTCAGGCTGGAAACCAGCGTGAGTAAAACACACTTAATTTGAAATACTTAAGTTATAAAATTCTTCGAAAAACCAAGGTAACTCGTACAAACACGATGAGTTTTATCTTATTATAACCCAAACACTTTTACAGAAATCCATCGATATTATTATAGTGTCTAAGTACAATACTTATTTAAAAATAGTCAAATTTGTTAAATTAATCCAATTCCAGCATATTAAACTCTATAATCAAAACCGTAGAGGTTCGTAATGATTATTAAATCGAAGTGGTTCCGGACAACACTGATATCCAATCCCAGTCTCTTCGTACTGAAAACGATAAATTTTTAAAGGGCCAAATTGTTTAAAATAAACAATTTATATTCAGGGTGTCAGTATTCACATATGGGAATTTGTTACATATGTTTATTTCCAAATAAACGTATCAACGTCTTGTTTTAACTATTTAAATTCATTTGGCTACTTAATGGCACAGACAAGAATAATTGAATAAATATCCAATAGAAAAAAGCCAAAGCATAGGGCGTTAACCAATTTAACGATTAATAGTTAATATTTAATAATCCTCAAATAAGGATTTTATTAACTTTAATTACTGAAACCATTTATATTATTAACCCAAAATAATTATAAATTAAAGAAATTATAAAACAACTTATTTTTAGTTAATTAAAATTAAGCAATCCAATTAATAGCTAATCTTATTTTATTAACCTAAGATTTAATTTATTAAGAATTTAATCAATTACTTACTTTAATTATTATAAATAACTAAATTTTACTTTACACAAAATAAATTAAGCCTAAAATATTAGGAGGTAAAATTATAGTGCAAAGGTTTCATGTTGATTTGATTTACAATGACAATAGAATTAGAGTTTTTAAAGAAAATATAAGTTCCATTTTTTTTCCTTTTCCTTTTTTTTTTCTTTCTTTCCTTTTTCCTTTCCTTTTCTTTTCTTTCTTTCTTTTTTCCCTTTTCTTCCTTTCTTTTTCCTTTTTCCTTTTCATTTTTCCTTTTCTTTTCTTTCTTTCTTTTTTTCCCTTTTTTTCCTTTCTTTTTCCTTTTTCCTTTTCCCTTTTCTTTTTCCTTCTTTCTTTTTTTCCTTTTTCTTTCATTCCCACTTTCATTCGAGAACCCAAACGTGCACGTACATATGCACGTACACACAAGCACTGATCGCCGAACCTTGCCGCTGACCATCCCCACACATCACTTTCGACCACCACACCACGTTCCCCCGCCTGAAACTCCACGACAACATCTAGTTCAAAAATTTGAACTTCAAACCCAAGGCTGGAAACCACCGCAACTCACACAAACGCCTCGCCACGGCGCCACTAACCACCATCGACCACCAGACCGTGCCAAAACGATCGCCACTTCATCCTCTGGCCTTCCCCCTCATACCGCACGTCCCTCTCTTTCCATCGACGTCGCCAATGCCTTAAAACCAAGCCCATACAACACTTCACCTAAAACCCTACAACCACCACGTCAGGCCACCACGCCTTTTACAAAAATGCCGCCTTATTTTTCCCGAGTCCCCCATCGACCGATGCTCCTCCACGCCAAAAGCCTTGTCACGAAATTGAGCCCTTCACCTGAATTCCACCTTTGCCCAAATCCGATCATCTCAACGTTTCATCCTCCACACTCCATTAAAAATTCCCAAACAACTCTCAAAATTCATGATTCTTAACAGCAATCACGATCATATACTTCATTTACCAAATTATGAAGGTTGAATTTTGATCAAAACCTCTCCATTCACTGTAATTTGAATATTTCATCCTCTATACTTTATAATATCAAACGAAACTAATTTTAAAATAAATCACATTCAAAAACACACAACTTTGTTTTTGTAATCATAACCTAAAACTAAATAGATAGGGAGATAGGGATTTTTAAAGTTGGAAGATCTATATTTTAAAAAAAACAGAGGTGTTGTTCACACTCTTTAAATTTATAGAATGTTCAAACATGCCGAACGCACATATATGAAGCATAGAACATATCAATACATGAATTCATGCCAAAATACAAGAGTTCATTCAAATTTTCAAACGTATAGATGCATATGTGATTCCAGTAAGCAAAAACTTTAAAGTTGTACTCATAGTTCTCTTGAAATGAAATACTACAGCTTAGTTTCTTACTTCAAGCTTTTTACTGTCCTGATCTCTTATCGCAGCTTATTCTTTTTCTTAATATGTGTTGAACTAGAATGGTATACGTGAACAAGGCAGTGCATACATACATACATACATACATACATACATATATATATATATAAATATCTATGTGTGTGTGTGGAGAGAGAGAGTGCAAGTTGGAAAGGCTGAAGCCTATTCATATATACAGTACTCTTTTCACCCTTTTTTGTTCTGATTTGAAATTATGAAGACTTGATTTGAATACAAAGTTGATTTGATTTTTCATGTGACTTGATTATTTTGTTTTGACTTGATTAAATTTTTTGTATGCTTGAATTAAATGCTTGTCATGATGATGTCCCCTTATGTATAAACATTTATGTGCATATATATAGTTATGTATACATTTACACTATGTTACCATATATATTCACATACATTTAAATACACACATGTTTTACATATATTTACATATGCAATTGTTTTCAAATTTATTCACATACATATATTTTGATAAAAATACATACATATACATATATATATATATATGCATATCTATACATTGTACATATTTATTTTACTTCCTATCTTACATCTTTATGTATATATTACTTTTATAACATATATAACTATACATATATATATTCTATTTTTAAATTTTATAGCATAAGTTTTTCATATACTATATTTTTTTATAACCATATATATCTAAACTTATATATATATATATATATTTAAACAGCATAAAGCTTGTATATATTTATATATACACATATATGGATATTTTATTTTAAATTTAAATGGTGGAGTTTATATACAAATATTTCTATAAAATTTATCATATCTAGAATTTTATAGTTTAAAATTAAACATAGTTTTAATCAATTTATATATATTCAGATATTTTAAAAATCAGAAAATTTATTTGCTCGACTAATAAAAATTTATATTCCAATAATTAAAATCGGTTAATTACCCCAATAAAAAGTGACTGAAAATCCAGGTCGTTATACATCTTAACTTCACCAAACCATCAACTAAACAACTCCACCTCGCTTCCTAGTGCTCGACCATCACTTCACTTCCACTTGCTCTCGACCACAAGACTTTCCCTCTTCTTTGCTCTTGGTCAAACCTTCCAACAACATCAATAAGGCTCGGCCTCCCCTTGATCATCCCCTTCCTTCATCATTTCTTCACTTCTTAGATGTTAAACCTTGTTTTGGTGATATTCTAAGTTCTTTGGCAAAGTTTGATGGAGTTTTGACTTTGTTTGATATGGTTTTGAAAAAGTTAGTAAGGAAATGGAAGAGAAGAAGCCATTAAAGCTCTAAGGAAGAAGAAGAGAGCTTAGAAAAGGAAGAAGAAGAAAAATGGAAAGTGTGAGAATGGAAGATGTATGTATGGCTATTTATAGGAAAAAGTTTGGAATAAAATATTATTATGTAAAATGACCAAAATACCCTTTATTTAATTTTTAAGCAACCTTATTTTTTCAACACTTAACATCGCATTTCAAATCATTACTTTATGTCAGTTTCACTTAAGTATTAAGTATAGAATATAAAATAATTATGTTTGTTTGATTTGATGTTTACTTTTTGACTTTTGTACTTTTTTGTCTTTTTGAACTTACTTTTTCTTAATAAAATTCTAGAATTTTCTAAGTATGTTAAGTAAAAGTAAACTTGATTAGTGAATTAATTAATACTTATAATATTTGAATATATGTTCCTATATAAGAAAATAAAGGTGCGACAACGTTGCGACAACTTTTAATCGACAAAATGTTTTACGATCACATTTGACGTTTTAGTTAAACTATTTATTTATGTAAACCAAATTTAAAAATAAATTTGTATAATGTTATTTAAAAAATATAAACACTTATAAATTAGTTAAAATAATTTATTTAACCTTTGAAACTTACTTTTCTGAAATCAACATTTTGTCACTTTTGTCGATATAGGCAAATGTTACTATTTTTGTGTATACTTTTCTTTCCAAATCCTATCTAATATTGTTTGAATCATGTAACCTTACTTAATTTATATTTAAAATCACTTTAAATAATATATTTTAAAGTGATCAAATTCTAGGTCGTTACAAATTGAATGTCAAATTAAAATTCCAACCAACAATCAATAATTTTATCACTATACGACTTGGTTTAACTTGGAATAAAATTTCAGTATTTCGTGAGTGAGTAAAAAGATTAAGGTAGCAAGGAAACAAAAAAAAAGAAGAAAGTAGTAGTGGATCCAAATCTGACTAGAAAAGGGAAAGCCAAAAGGTAAGTGTTTGAAAAAAAATGAAGCTACAGAAGATGAGATTTGAAAAATGAAATGAGGCTACAGGAATGAAGATGAAAACAAGTGAAAAGCTAATAAAGTAAATATAAACAAACTGGGAATTGAAATAAATTAATAATATGAACAACCTTAAAAAAGGTAGGTATTAAAAGAGGTGAAGTAAAGGAATAAAAATATGAATGAAGATAAAAAATAAATCTTACGTTTTTAAATATGAAGCTTCAGGAGACTAAATTGCCAACAAAAGGAAGCTACAAGAACTAATAATGCATAAACAAAATGAATTTCAGAAATGGAGAATAGTAAATGCTAATGAGGTGGCATGAATATTAATTTGGATGTTCATATTAAAAATGGAAAAAAAAATTGGTAAAGTACTTGGAAAGGAGCAAACAAAACAAATGAAAAGAATGCGGCAATTATTAATTAGAAATAAATCAAATGAGGCTAGTATTAATTAATAAGAAATAAATGAGTAGTCTAACAATTAAATGGATGCTCAAGTGGAACCTACATGGAGAACTTGAAAATGAAAAGAAAGAGAATGCAGATGTGATAATAAATATAAAGAAAATGAAGGGACCACGCATATATTATAAACAAACATTTGGGGTCCAAATTTCAAAACTTACTCCAATTAATTAATTTCATTAAACCCAAATATACACATATTTATACCATCTAATTCTTTATTAAAACATTCTTTTTATGTTAATATGCGCACATTCCATTAACTCAATCAATCAATTAACAATCAATCAATTAATCAACCAATCAATATTTATATATTTATTTATGTTACTCAAACCAATTTTCTTAATTCATGAATATACATCTATCTATGCATTATAAAAATGATTTACTTTACTTTTTTATTTATTGTAAAGGTCATATTAATGCAACCAATTTACAAGTTTTAACCATATATAAAATGGAAAAATAATATATGTGAACATGTGTAATTAATGTACAATTGTTAATACAAGGTAATTTCTAATTGATTCTACAACATTTACACAACCATAAACCCTTTGATATATTTTAAAATTTGAATACTAATAAGTGTGTTTATATATATTATTCCAAAACTCAATTTTTATTTTATAAAATCATACTTATTCAAAATGAAAATTTTATTTTATACGTCTCAAAACATACATTTATTTTAATTAAAATGTTCATTCCATTTTAACACAAAAATGCAAGTTCCTATATTAACTCATTCATTACAATTTCATTCCTGTTTCCTTTTAATTGAAACATTTCAATTAATCTAATTCCAATTAATTTCATTACTAATTTCAAACGAATTCTAACTATAAAACAACGTTTTCTTTTCATTTATACTAATTCAAACATGTTTTATAAAATTTCGTACACAACAAAATTTATACACTATTTACAAAGTAAATATTTTGTCTTATTGAAAATCAACTTCTCCAAGATAAATTTCAAATAACAACTTATGTTATTCTTTCATTAAAACATTCACTCAATACTTTATTTAAATTTCAACATTTGTTATTCTGATTAGAGATAAACATTCAATTTATTCCTGTCAAGTTAAAGCTTAAACTTCATTAAAATGTTCATATTAATTTAATTTAAAATGTAAGTTCTTATGTTAAACTTATTAATTAGAATGCCCTCATCTTTTCTTTTCAATGAAAGGATTCCAATAACTCTTATTGTAGTTTATATTCAATATTAGATTTCAGATGAATTCTCACTATACCACAACTATTTTCTATTTGTTTCATATATTCCAACATTTGCTTCTTAAATTATTCCATTCTTATATTAACATCTATATTACAATCAATGGAACTTACATTTAAACAATTATAAAATAAATCATATTCAAATTAATATCATTAAATTATATTCTAATATGTATTACAATCTTTTACCTCATTGAAGTTAGTTGTTTTAGCATTTATTTAAGATTATGTTTTATATCCTAACAAATTTTACATCATAAATTATAAATTTTTAATTTCTGAAAAATTTGAATTTCAAGCCTTATTTAATTTAATATTTTTAATTGTCAAAAATACGGGTTGTTACATCCATCCTTTCTGAATCTAATATATATACAAATCCCTTGTTGTATATATCAATAAGAAGAGATCTAAAGGAGACCATAACAGGCATTTCAAATCCAAAGAGAAGCAAAGCTAAGGGCCAACTATGAGTGGAAATCTTAACATTTTATTTCAGCGACTGATTAGTATATTACAGATTTGAATATGCCTTAGGGATTTTGGGACCGCGAAAACAAAACACTATAAAACCCCATAAAACTCCTTTAATTCAGAATGTCATTCTAGACGGAGATTCTCAAATGCTTATGTTGAATTGATGGAATTATCTATTTTTTTTTGTAGTTTTTGATAATTTCAAAGTCTATTTCACTCTTCCTTATTCTTTGACTTGATTACGAAATTTTCATAATAAGATAAGGGTGTAAAGTATGAATCTTATTCGAAGTTTGCTCCACTTATTCCATAAAAATTAATAGAAATTCCCTTATTATTACTTTGTAAAATGGGAGTTGAATGGAAGATGAAATTTGAATTCCAATTTCTATTGTTAAGGTTATTCTATTGGTTTGATGTAATAGATTGAGTTTATATTTTTGTATACAAGTCTATTTATTACAATTTTGGATACATCTATTGAAACGTTGTTATGGATATTAGATTCCTTTGTTATGTATATTGGAAATTTTGCATCATTGATAATAGGGAAAAAGGACTTGTATTATTGTTGTTAAAAAGGAATTGACATTTATCGTTTTTAGAGCGTATTAATTGCATTATTAATTATGTAATAATTGTCATTAATTCCCCTTTGGGAAAGTAATTGATTGTCAAGCCAAAATTAGAAGGAATTCTAATATAACCTAAATAATGAACATAACGAGGTGTGATAATATATATTATGAGTTTTGTAAATATAACTAAGACATAAGGACAACACCTATGATAAGTAACTACAATGGCGTGAGGTTATTCCCAATTCTATAAGGTATATCTGCCCATCTAATCTGGCTACCAGTATCTATGAATAGTCGGACTAATGTGAGACAACACCATGGGGTACGGGGCATAAGGCGAATGACCTGCTTCAGGGTCCTGGAGGTATTAAGTGGTTGTTTGGGGGCCCGCCTCATTTCTTCAAGTAAAGTATTAAATGGTTAATGGTTAGTTATTAAGGCATGGAAGGTGGTATCTCGGAAAGGGTCTGCTTTGGGATAAGGTATTAAGTGGCTGTTTGAGGGCACACCTTCCCATAAAGAAGTATTAAGTGGCTCAAAGAGATTCCGTACAATGTCGACTAGATAGGCACCGGTGAAGAGTTCGCCTTAGGAATAGGTATTAAATGACGGGGTCTACCTCACTTGAGGTCTTAAATGGTCAAATTCTTCCTATTTCCTGTAAAGGGTATTAAGTGACTTTGATACCATCTCTTGCATTGTTAAACCTTTATGATGTTGGTTATGGGTTATGGGATTGGGAAACCTGCTTTAGGAATGGAAGGTGTTTAGTGGTTGTTTGAGTGCCTGCCTCCTTTTCTTATATGAAGTATTAAATTGTTTCAAAATATGTAAGAAATATTCTTATTTTGAAATATACTCCCAATTACTGAAATAGTAAGGCTCGAGGTTTTTATTCACCAAAAACTTGATGTTCTGACTCCCGCCTCTTTACAACACAGGTTAGAGAAGGAACTGATGATGCTTGAAGATGGCGATATTGAAGCTTGTGGCAGTCATTATTAATCTTTTCATGTTTTTTCTATCGTACCCGTAAATTGTACTTTTGAATAAATTAATGTAACGATTGTTGTTAACATTATGATATATACCTACCTTTGCTTATTATTTAATTTCTAAACCTCTTCTCCTCCAACCTTTCTGAATCTAATATATATACAAATCCCTTATTGTATAAATCAATAAGAAGAGATCCGAGGAGATCATAATGGGCGTTTCAAATCCAAAGAGAAGCAAAGCTAAAGACCAATTATGAGTGGAAATCTTAGCATTTTTATTTTGGTGATTGATTAGTAGATTATAGTTTTGAATATGCCTTAGTGTTTTTGGGACTACGAAAACAAAACACTATAAGAACCCCCAAAACTCCTTTAACTCGGAATGTTAATTCTAGATGGAGATTCTCAATTGTTTATGTTGAATTGATGGAATAATATTGTTTTTGCAGTTTTTGATAATTTCAAAATTTATTTCACTTCTCCTTATTCTTTGACTTGATTGCGAAATTTTGATAATAAAATAAAGGTGTAAAGTATGAACCTTATTCGTAGTTTGCACCACTTATTCCATAAAAATTAAATATAAATTCCCTTGTTATTTCTTTGTAAAAGAGGAGTTGAATAGAAGATGAAATTAAAATTGCAATTTCTATTGCTTAGGTTATTTTATTAGTTTGATATAATAGATTAAGTTTATATTTTTATATGCAAGTCTATTTATTGCAATTTTGTATATGAGTATTGAATCCTTGTTATGGATATTAGAATCCTTTATTATGGATATTGGAAATTTGACATCGTTGATAATAGGAGAAAAGGACTTGTATTATTATTGTCAAAAAGGAATTAACATTTAAGTTAGTTAGAGCGTAATCTCGACACATATAGAAAATAATAATTGCGTGTTTATATATTATTACCGTAAATAACGTACAATTATAACGTCTTAGTTACGTAGTTAATTTTGTAATAATTGTCATTAATTCCCCCTTAGGAAAGTGATTGATTGTCAAGGAAAAATAAGAATGAATTCTTATATAGCCTAAATGATGAACACAGTGAGGTGTGATAATATATATTATGAGTATTGTAAATATGACTAAGTAATAGGGACATGACCTATAATAAGTAACTACGATGACGCGAGGTTAGTCTCAATTTTGTAGAGTAAATCTGTCCAGCTAATCCGACTATCCATACCTATGGATAGTCGGACCAATGTGAGACATCGCTGTAGGGTACGGGTCATAAGGCGAAGGACCTGCTATGTGGTCTTGGAGGTATTAAGTGGTTGTTTGAGGGCCCGCCTCTTTTTCTCAAATGAAGTATTAAATGGTCAAGGGTTAGTTATCAAGGCACGGTAGGTGGTATCTCGAAAAGGGTCCACTTCGGGATAAGGTATTAAGTGGTTGTTTGAGGGCCTACCTTCCCATAAAGAAGTATTAAGTAGCTCGAAGAGATTCCATGCAATGTCGGCTAGATAGGCACTGGTGAGGAGTCTGCCCTAGAAATATGTATTAAATGATGGGGGTATACCTCAATTTAGGCCTTAAATGGTCAGAATCTGCCTATTTCCAATAAAGGGTACTAAGTCACTTGGATACCATCTCTCGCATTGTTAGACATTTATGACGTTGGTCATGGG
This sequence comes from Allium fistulosum, assembly GCA_030737815.1. Lineage (NCBI taxonomy): Eukaryota > Viridiplantae > Streptophyta > Magnoliopsida > Asparagales > Amaryllidaceae > Allium > Allium fistulosum. The sequence continues at coordinate 859,773,711 of CM060903.1, forward strand.
CTATGGGATTGGGAAACCTGCTTCGGGAATGAAAGGTACAAAGTGGTTGTATGACGGTCCGCCTCCTTTCCTTATATGAAGTATTAAATAGTTCAAAATACATAAGACATATTATTATTTTGAAATTTACTGCCCAAATACTATAATAGTAAGGCTCGAGGTTTTTGTTCACCAAACAGTTGTTGTTCTGACTCCCTCCTCATTACAACACAGCTTAGATATGGAGTTGATAATGCTTGAAGATGGCGATAGTGATGCTAGTGGCAGTCACTATCTATCTTTTCATGTTCTTTTTCTATTGTACCCATAAGCTGTACTTTTGAATAAATTAATGTAACGATTGTTGTTAACATTATGATATGTTTTATGGCATTTGAAATGGTTTGAAATAAACGTGTACTATTATTGCTATTATATTTTATTCCTTCCGTTGTGAGTTTTGAAAGAATAGATAGATAGCTCTGTATTGTTTTTCTTTTTACCAACCAACAGCCAGCTTAGGAATGGATCTAAGTTTCGATGAGACTTTTGCTGGATCATAATTTAGGTGTGCTTCTGGGCAGGCTATTACGTTTGGTATCAGATTCTAGGTGACCCGATCAATGGGGAAAAGTATATGTATGAGTGGCGTACTTGTTATTTGAAAGGGTTTTTAGAAGGTTTTACTATATATACATATACACACTTATTTTGAATATATGCCTAGCTCTATAAATTCCGACTATGGAAGCAGTTGCGACCATATTTTGAATGGGTGGACGAAGCAACTTTGAGTTGGAAAAATAAATAGGATTAAATTTATAATCCTACTCTGATTACCGATGGAGCAGAGATCGTATCGTAAGGACTTGACTAAGAGAGCATAACCATGATATATGGAAGCGCCGCAGAAGTTGAATGGTACTTGACTCCTTTGTTAGACCTAGTTTTCCTTATAATTGTGGACCCTATAAGCATATTAAGTAATAGGGGTAGAAACGTAGAAGGAAAGGTTGTAACTCTAAAAATTTAATAGACAATGAATGTGTAATAAGTGAGGAGTTACAAGAAATTAAATAGATTAATGAGACCATTAAGGTAATTATGGAAAGAAAAGGAAGTAGTTAAATGGGTAAAGTTTGAATTAGTAAATAAATGTCTTTTGGAAACGTCCATTAGAATAATAACCATTTAATACAGATAAAATGATATTTGTAGAAATAATGAATAAAATGTTTAGTATTAATTAAATATTATAAGGCAGAATATTGGTAAAAACCCAGAAGTGAGGAAAGAGTGAAACAAACTTCCGTAAGAAGGTGTACATAAATCACCTGTAACGACCTGTATTTTTCGACAATTAAAATATTAAATTAAATAAGATTTTGACATTTCATATTGTGAGAAATTAAAATTTTATTATTTATTAATGAGAAAATAACTAGAATTGATTTAATAATGTTGTTTGAATGTTATTGACAACTATTTTGATGCAATTAAAAACGATTGAAATAATTGTGAAGTTAATTTGGTTATAATTATAAATAAGGAATTAAATTGGTAATTAATGGAATTAATAAAATTGAAATAATATAATTAATATGGTAAAGGATGATAATTGTAAACATGAATGTAATAAAATGAAAACTAATGTTAATTATACTCATAAGGAAATAGTTGATTTAATAATAAGAGTTAGAATAAAAAATAAGTGAATTTATTGGAATTTAAATTATAATTAATGAATTTATTGCAATTTGCAATTGAAATAGAACGTTGTAATTAGTGCAATATTTAATATTGGATTTGACATGGAAATTTTATTTTAAAAGATTATAAATTTATATGTAATCAAGAATGATGGAAAATGGTTAACTTTTGAATTGGAATTTAAAAGGTGATTAAATTAATTTAATAATATTTTATTTAATTAACGTGAAAATAGCCATTTTGGCTACTCGGATTTTGACGAAACCAGTTTCATCGAATTTGTAACAGTGAATTATTATAGGATTTCAAGTTTCATAGCAATCAGACTTATCGTTTGATCGTGCGGGCTCGAAACGCGTATAAATCAATTTAATGAATTCAATTAAAATAATTTGATTTTTGAAAGCTAACTTCTATATATATGGAATTTGGGTTTGAAACTAGTTCCAATGAGTTTAAAATTATGGAAAATCTATATTTCGATATATTGGATGGCCCATTTTCGTTTCGGACACGAAATGGGCTTTTCGGGTCGTCGTAATCGTTTCGACCCAATTCGATTTGTCCATTCATTCTTTTCTAGCTTTGTCTATATAAATAGATTTCTTTTCTAATACCCTAGCAGCCTTTTCTTATTTCTGTACGTACATTTTCATCTACTCCTTCCTTCCCAATGGCAGAAACCCTAATTCCCAATTTCAAATCAAAATCAAATCAAAAAATTTAAACTCCTTAAATTATATCGAATTATATATAATTGGAAAGCTCTGGACGAGTGCAATCAACTGCTGCAATTTTTTTTTGATTTGATGCATCATTTGGCCAGAAATTGATGAAGAAGCCTCGGCCGTCCATATTAAGGCTTCACGTTTAACGGTGGATCTTCATCCTTACGACGATCAGGAGGTGCCACGGCGTAGAGGACGATCAGGGAGGCAGATCCATGTGGTTGATTCATGCTGGAGTTGAATGATTTTACTACAAATCGAGATAGAACATCATCGGCGAAGGAGGAATTGATGGCATCACGGCCATTGTGGTGGGGGTCGTTCGAAGCGGCCAGGGCCGGTGGTTCGTGCGGCGTTGGTCGAACGAGATGAAAGGGGGCGTAGCGGCATGTGTTGTCGATGTAGGTGGCGGTTGTGCTTATGAGAATGGGTCGAGATCATGTTACGGTTTCTGGAGAGAGAGAAAACGAGGTGATGACGTGTTTTGTTTTATTTGTTAATTAATTATTTTATATTAAAATTCAAATGTTCTAATCTAAATATCTTTTGCATACGAGCTCGGATTGATGCGTATTTTTTTCCGTTGCGATCGTATCGAAATTCCGGACATTATGGAGCTAGTTTGGCTGAATTATGAGACAGTTCGATTTTCGGGCTTTAGATTGGATTTCAATCGTCGACAAATCAATGGTGAGTGATTTAACCCACTCACAACTACTAAATCATCCAATGTTAATGTTAGCACCAAAATTGGTCACTAACCTCGTTGAGAAAGATTATGTAGAGAGATAAATGATGAAAGTAAATTTAAACAAAGAACAATATGCTAAATTGAATGCAAAGACGAGAACACCAGATTTATAGTGGTTCGGCGTAACTGCCTACGTCCACTTTGAGGTTAATATTTATTGCTTTACTTGATAATTGATTACGGATACAATCCGTAGACCAACTACTTGAATAAAATTGCTAAGTAAAGAGAATGAGTCTTGAAAGCGGCAGAGTCTCCCCAGTGTTCTCGAAAAAAGGTCCATTTCACTGTGCCCCTGCCTCTCTATTTATAGACAAAGATGGGTTGGACTTCCCTGGTGGGCCTGGCAGTCGAACACTTTGGCCCAAAACGAGTGAGTTCTGTGTGCCGAACGAAGTGATGCCGAACAGAATTGATGCCGAACAGAAGTGATGCCAAACAGAACTGATGCCGAACAGACTGTCGTCGAACGAAGTGATGCCGAACAGAAGTGATGCCGAACAGAAGTGATGCCAAACAGAACTGATGCCAAACAGAAGTGATGCCGAACAGAACTGATGCCGAACAGACTTTTGTCGAACGAAGTGATGCCGAACAGAAGTGATGCCGAACGAACAGAAGTGATGCCGAACAGAATTGATGCCGACCAGACTGTTGTCGAACGATCTAGGTATGCCGAACGTTTTGCTATGCCGACCACTCTAGAATGTCGAACGATATATAATGTCGATCACTCTAGAATGCCGAACGATATATAAGTGCCGAGTGCCTAGTTGCCTGGTCAAACCTTCAGGTAACACTTGCCCCCCAAAGTACATCATGTGGTTAAACGTGGTGTGCTTTGAATCAACCTGGATGCCGAACGATATGCCCATATCGAACGACACAGCTGAAGCCGAGCAGAATGTATGCCGAACGACATAGCTGATGCCGAGCACCCTGGATGCCGAACAATGTCAATTTGACCGGTTCTACCGGTCATAGTCTCTTCGACTTCCCTTCTCTCTATATAAGCCGATGCTCCTTCTTCTTCTCCCTTTTACTTCTACCTCCGTTTCTCATTATTTATGAACTTTGCCTCTCAACGGACTTCAGAGAATACTATACTTTTCCCTTCCCTTCTCAAACATCACTCGTTGCCTCACTTCCCTCCCCAACCAATTGAATCCAACTAGAACCACGTTTACTACTCCAGAATCTTCTCGTGCTTCAACTCATTTCTTAGGTAAAAGGCTTTTTCTTAAATACTTCACTCCGATTAGGAAAACTAGCTTGAGATTCGAACTCGCGAATCTCTGCAAAATCAAAGTCAGAAGCAATTTGCGTGGAGCAGGAGGAGTTAAGGGTGAAGTGTGGGTGTTTTGAAGGAGTTTAAGGCTAGGCGAACGGTAGAAGAGAATAGGATGGCAGAGGTGTGTAAAGGAGGGAGTTGGTGGAAGCCGTATTGATGTGGCTCGGCATGACTTCCTTATGTCGAGCGATGGAGGGGAAGAAGAGAAATGATGTTAAGGGCAGAAGGCCGAGTGAATCAGCTCGGCACGGCCTGCTGGGTGCACTCATCTTCAGGCCGAACAGAAGAGAGGCCGAACAGAATTATGTTCGGACAGAATTTCGGCCGAGCAGAATTTTGGCCGAACAGAACGAAAGTCAAGCCGAACAGAACCTAAGCCGAACATAACTTAAGCCGAACAGAATCTAAGCCGAACAAAACTTAAGCCGAACAGAACCTAAGACGAACAAAACTTAAGCCGAACAGAATCTAAGCCGAACAGAACTTAAGCCGAACAGAATCTAAGCCGAACAGAACTTAAGCCGAACATAACTTAAGCCGAACAAAACTCAAGCCGATCAGAACTTAAGCCGAACAAAATTTAAGCAGAACAGAACTCAAGCCGAACATAACTTAAGATGAACAAAACTTAAGTCGAACAGAACTTAAACCGAACAGAACTTAAGACGAACAAAACTTAAGCCGAACAGAATTTTAAGCCGAACAGACCTTTTGACCGAACTCCTATTCATCTTGCCTAGTCAAACATCAAACACAAGGTCAAGGACTTAAGCATACCGGCATATCGAACTAATCTGGACTGATAACTTCTTAGTCTCAATAATCACAAGCCTGAACTTAAACCAATAAAAACGGACTAAGTCTTTTAACGCGCAGTGCCAATGTCCGAGTTCAAAATTGAAAATATTGCAAGGCTGGCTTTCGGAGACGGTCAGCGATGATGGTCTTCGAAGACAACAGTTCAAGGCTCAACTTTTATGCAATCAATTCTGTGACTTATAATTTCTCAACGTTTATACCTGAATGATCGCAGTAGTTCACACACTACACGGGGGGAATATTCGCATTGTTAAGTCTAACGTCGATTATTTTTTAAGTATAGTTCGAACAGGTACTTTGATAGATTCATTCCTTATCAGTGATGTCTAGAAAATCTAGCTCCGCCACTATCTCAGACAGGCCCGGGCCGTCCTCCCGACGAGAAGTCGTAGATACCTCAAATCCGTCAACTTCCCCTGCACATGACTTAGCTCCCAATGCGCTGGAGGCAGCAATTTTCTTGGACAACCCTGTCGATTCACTTGCTTCAAAGATTAATGAAAGTACACTCCGCTGGATATGCTCTATCCACGGAATCCCTTTTGATGACGTGCTAGTCCCATCGGGGCATGAGCGTCCGCACTTGCCCCCAGTCGGATACACAGCTTGTAACAAATTCATGTGTTGGGTTGGCAGCGTGCCACCATTCAACTTGTTCCTTTGGGATGTGCTGCAGTACATCGACATCGCTCCATCGCAACTGCACCCGAACGGCCATGCATTTCTCTATGGCACTTGCATCCTCTTTATGAATGTCTTCTCTAGGCTTCCAACTCCGCGCGATATCAGATACATATATTGCATCAAGAAGCGGAAGGATAGCACATCATTCGTGTTTCTCGAGCCGCACAACAAATGTCAAATCTTAACTGGAGCGTGGACCAAGTTTGCCTTGTATAAACAGGAATGGTTTTATGTGCGTTGTCCTCCCGGCTTTGTGAGGAGATGGGTTGAAGGAAGTAAGCCTTTTTCTTGAACCGTTACTCGTGTTTAGCAGCAGCCGTACCTCTTCTAACTTTTACCCATCTTTTCAGGTATCATTCCACGTCCTGACGGCCGTAGACACTCTGATGCCGTCGAAGCTATTCGAGCCCTTCCTGCCGGAGAACGGGACATTAGAAATCTCATTTCGAATGAGTCGCTAAGAAGGCTTGGACTGTTGGCAGAAGGCCGTCGGATAAGCCTTCCTTAGGGCATCACCATTCCCAGGCCTGCCTCTGGCAAAGGGAAAAAACAGGTAGAGTCTTCAAACGCAACGCTCCCAATACACCAGAAGAGGGGGAAATTAAGGAGACTGAGAAACCCGAAGCACAAGATGAGAATGTCGGTCACATTCAAGACCCAACGGTCAAGTTCACGACATCGAAACGTCATCTTCCCCTTCTAAGGGGAAAAAGAAACCGACATACAAGATGAGGAAGGAAAAAATTGGTGGAACTTCCAAAATTACCCTTGTTCCAGTGGAGAAAGAAGCTTTCCCATCACATTTAGAAAGTCCTCTGAAGGGCCTGTCGAACCTTACCCTTCCTGATGATCTACTCAACTACGGTTTTGACGATCCAGAGGCCCTCAAGTTTCATTCGCCCGCTAGAGGCGACACGGGAGTTCAAGCCCCAGTCCAGGGAGATAATACTCCAGTTAGTAAAGATAAAGGAACTGGTCCGTCGGGGGGAACACTAGGACACACACGCACCCATGCACTTCACCATACACTTTAATTTTTGACATTACCCCGATTCTTCCTAACTCGCTGTTATTTTTATTCTATGCAGGTGACATGGGGCGCTCCCACGGATTCAGTCGCCTCCACGGCTCTTCTATATTTCACCATTCTGGCCCTGATTCAGGCTCTGGTAGACGCAGGGACAAGGACGATTATGAAGATCGAGACAACCGTCCCCGTGAGTCGTCTTATCGAAAGAAATCATATTCCCAGTCTTCATACTCTCGCGATCTCCCTCCTCAGACTGAGCCAGATAGAGAAAAACTTCCGCAAAAGGGGTCTCAACCCGATGTTTCCCGAGATCAACATTCTGGTTCATCAAGCACACGGCAATCTCGGGAACATCGGAAGAGAACAGAACTTTCAAAGCCTCCTCCGCCTGTTACTACGGCTGACCCAACGATAGCAGAGAAGATGGTCGATCTTAAGGCTAAATTTCCCAAAATCTGCTTCGACGGTCTGAAGTTCCTCCCAGCTATTCATCACATCCCAGGGCATGTCAAGCAGAGTGCCATCGCTTGCAACAACGACGTCTATGTTCAACATGACGCGTTTGTACATTTGGTCGAAAAAGTCTCGGAAGTATCCGTTGAACGCCAACAGGAAATTGACCGCTTGAAGCTATCTTCGACAAGGACATCATCAAGAATCAAGATGAAGAGCTTTCTTCGTATAAGTCCAAGCTTGAAGCTGCATAACAGAGTGCTAAGGAGACTGTGGAGGTTGTCGCTCGTCTAGAGACGACCCATAAGAAAGAACTTGACGTCGCAGTCCAACGCAGTGGGGCCCTAGCTCTAGAAAAAGATTCTATTCAAAAAGAAAGGGATACACTCGCCCTGCAGGTCAAAGAGTTGAAGGAGATACTCTCTAAGGAGAGGGAAGAGAAGATAGCGGCTCAAGAAGAGTCTCAACGGTACTGTAACGAGATCGTCGATACACGTCTCTTAAAAGCAAAGCTCGATGATGAGCTTTCTAAGGTTGAGACGATGAAGAGCGAAGCCCGTGAGGAGGGCAAGAGACTAGCTTCCGAGGAGATCGACTCCCGCCTTGAAGCAGCTGCTGAGGCCGACAGAGAAGAGGTCAAGTGTATGTTTGACCCGTTGATTGCCGAATACAGCGCCCGCGTCCTCATGCACCAAGACTTGACTTTCTTAGGTGAAGGCTATCTTGAATCTCTAGCTGAGGCCTGGGAGACCTTAATAAAGATCAGGAAGGTTGAGTCGGGCACTGAGGAGGTTGATGAGGAGGCTTTAGTGAAGGAATTTCTCAGGGGGAACGAGCCATCGGACTTGTCTGCAGCTATGGCTCTCTATGGTAAAGGCTCTCCCCTATCAAAAGAGAAAGACGACGAAGCTGGTCCATCTGGGGCTGAGGCTGCAGCTCCTCCTTCTACTCAATCGGATGGTCGGCCAGCACTTGACCTGTTTGCGCCAAAATTGGTCACAAACCCCAAGTGTTGTGAAAGCACCAGTATATGAATACAGATCAACAAATATTCAAACACAAATCTCAGATCTAAGCAAGCAACAAACAGCAATCCAGAAATAATGAACAGTGACACACGATTTATAGTGGTTCGGCTATCTCCGGCCTACGTCCACTTCAAGGTTTTTATGATTTTATTGCTCGATGTTTGAAGATTACAATTTCTTACAGCGTAGTACAACAGACTTTATGATTATAATCTGAATCTAAGGCAGCAATGGTGATCTGGAGTAAATCTGGCAGAGTCTGGGCGCTCTTTAGCTTTCAAAATTGTCCGACCCCCTTTTTAAATGACCAGGGGCTCTATTTATAGGTGTAGGAGGCTGATATTTCACCTAAATTGAAGGGAGACCAGTTCTGGCACGTGAGGGGACCCATACGCCCGCTTTCAGGAAATTCGGGCCCACTTTGGGATCGATTCGAAGTCCATTCGAATCGATCAAGAAATTGTTTAATCGAGCTGAAATTTGGTGTGGACATCCTTCAACATGTGTGCAAGCTACTGTGAAAATTTCATAGGATTTGGACTTGTAGATTTCGAGATATGATCGATACAAGTTGTAGTATTTCGACAGGCACTCTGGTTCGAATCGATTGGTTCGAATCGATCTCTTCGAATCGATCAGAGCGCATGCCTGTGTGATGACGTGTTGCGAATTCTCAGGATCGATCCACCTTTGTCGCCGTGTTGAGCGAGTCACTTTGCAGATTTCGTCACGTTGATCTCTTCTTCCCTTGAACTGCGCATATTTCACGTTCGGATCCATCTTTTGCATCTAGTTCGAGTCCATAACTTCATGTTAGTTTGATCGTTTCCTTCGTATTGATCGATACAAATACGATCGATACGAACTTTGCTCCTCAATTCTTCGTATCCACAACTTCGCATCCACAAAGCCGACTCCCCATGTATCCTTCTTGAACGCTTTCTTCGCATCGATCCACAAGCGATTGGTACGAACTACCTAGCTAGAATCCAAACACTTCCTTTTCGTATTGATCCAATACCGATGGATACGAAGAACATCCGCGCATCCATTCCATCATGTTACATCGATGCGAAGTACATTGATTCGAAGTAACTTCCATGCGCCTATCTATTTAATCCAAATCCAGTCATCGAGTCGAGACCCACTGATCTTTCCCACCTGATCGATACGAATGCACAGTTCATATCCATATTGATCGATACGAATAACATCACTCTGAAGCGACACCGATCGATACGAACACGCTGTTAACCTTTACCATCCAATCGATACAAAGTCATTGAGTCGAACCTGTGCCGATCGATACGAACGGTATCGATTCGAGGTCCTTACTTTCCGATTCATACAAACAGTATCGATTCGAACTACCATATGACGATCAATGCGAAATGCATCGATACGAACCGTGCCTTGTGCACTTCAACCCATCCATATCTTATGCATACGACCTCCAATTGACCTGAAAACCGAAACGCAGTTCCTCCTAGCCTTGATCATCATTCCCAATTGATTCCGTCTTGACCAGAGCTTGGCCAAATTTTGACAACATCCATTGCAGCCTTGTTTCCAATTGAACCCCAATCCTGATATCCATCCTTCCTTGCCAATTTTGTTGATATTCCAGCTTTGACCAAAAGGTAGGATAACATTTGCCCCCCAAAACATGCCTTATGATAATAAGGCGTGTTTTGAATAATTCCGTATTCGATATCCAAAGTTCATAGCCAATTCCATGTCCATCCGAACTCGAAGACCGAGCCTTTGATCCATTCTTATCCAATGGCCAATAGCCGAATCCAGGACCTTTCCAGGTCAGTATCCAAATCCATAACTTCCCCGGGTTCTTGCCAAGCGCAATCCGCACCTGACGACCGTGGTCCAGTGTCCCTGGACGTTGAGCTAACCTCTCCGGGTTCTTGCCAAGCGCAATCCTCACATGACGACCATGGTCCAGTGTCCCTGGACGTTATATAATGCCATGGCTTAAGTCCTAAGCCGAATCCTGGTCGCTCCGGACCCTTGTTGAGCATAGTCCATACTCAACGACCTGAAATGATAATCGATAATTAGGGGCCTAAGTCCTAGGCCGAATCCTGGTCTCTCCGGACCCTTATCGAGCACAGTCCATGCTCGATGACCTGAATGAGTCACTTTACTACGTTCGGGCAAAACGACTCACCCCTTGCCAGGCATAATCCATACCCGATGACCGTTTTATCAAAACCCAAACAAAAATCCAGTCAAAATCCAATCCAAAATCCAAGTCAAACCAAAAAATCAGAAATCCAAACCATCATCCAAAACAGAAACCAGTCATCCAAACGAAAATCCAAAACAGAAAGCAAATAAAACTAGGAGTTCAAACCAAACTCCAAAACCAAACCAGAAAACCAAGTGTCCAATCCAAAACAAAAAACAGATTTCGCAACCATAGCTTCGTGATTTATCATCATTCAGAGCATGCCTAGGGGCTATCTTCGTCCCAGTACATGTGTAAATGACTTGGTTGCTCGCTAATGGTTTGTTACTTATTTCATATTATCCTGGTCAATGGATAACCAACCGACCGTCATTCCTGGGCCTCACATCATCATGGTTTGAGGTAGGCAGTGGTTGCTCGTGCTCCACCAACTGTCTATTCCTCACATGCTCCTCAATTATGTCCTTCAGATGCCTGCAACTGTTGGTATCATGTCCGTCCAAATCATGGAAGAGACAATGCCTTCCTGATGCCCTTTCCCGTTTGGACGGTTCTCTCTTAGCCAGCCTTCGGTAAGGAAGGCAATTTCGGGTTTCCATGTATATCCGCTCCAATGTCTCGTTTAATCCTGTGCACGTGGAAAACTTTGGATCCTTCCATCGCTTCCTAGCTTTTTCAGAATCGTCACCCAGCTTCCTCTTTCCTTTGTCTTTATCCGGGTTTCCGTTGGATGGTCCTCCACCCTCAGTCGCATTCACCTCCTTTAACTTTAAATCAATACATGCGTCTTCTTACCGAAGGAACCTTTCAGCTTCATGGAAGAATTCCCCGAGACCCAGTGGCGGGTCTCGTACTAAAGATACCTTAAAATCTGAATCCTCTCTGACTCCCGACACCGCCGCCATCAAAACCATCGATGGATCCGGTCGATCCACCGAAGCAACCGCCGCATTAAATCGAGTTAAAAATGCTCTAAGCGATTCATCCGTCCTTTGCTTTACCGATGTTAACGTCATCACATTCTTAGGTCTTTTGATATGAACCCGAAACTATCCCAAAAACCTGTCCACCAACTCCCTCCAAATCCTGATAGATCCTTCTCCCAGCTGCCTAAACCACATTGCAGCTAGATCTGTCAAATACAATGGAAAACATCTGGCCATCACTTCCTTTGATGCCCCCAGCACTTCCATATGTCTAGTGTATCTCATCAAGTGATCAGTCGGGTCAGCCTTGCCATCATATACTTCCACGCTAGGTAACTTGAACTCAGGTGGATTCTGAGCTATCTTGATTTCCCGAGCGAACAGACTCCTGTTTACTCCTTCCAAATCTCTATTAGTCAAGCCTCCACGCATAGTCTTCCTAATGATTTCTGCTAATCCAGCGTTGTCTGTCAGGGGTTGCCCCCCATGCTCCCGAGGGAACTCCGGCACATATTCTTCATGTGGCTCATTAGCAGCAACGTTGGCTCCAGCTTGTTGAGCTCCATCTGTAGGCCATCCAACATCAGATCCTGAGGGTCTGCCCCCAAGTCCTTGTTGATTGCCTTTTGGATCTGCATTCTGACCTTGAACCTGACCTTCATTGGTTTCCGCAATCCTAGCTCCTTGTTCCACATTAACAGCCGTTGTGGCTGGTCCTAATTTCTACATCCCTGCAGCTCTCATTTGTTCAAAGAAGGTCTGCATCATATCCTGTTGACTCTTCAACAATCTCTCTTGCAATGAATTTGTCATAGCTTCCATTTCGTCTCTAGTAATGTAAATCGAAGCTTGTCATTCTCCAGCTCCGGAGGATGCCTCTTGACTTCCTCCTTGTTGGCTTCTCTCAGCTCTTTGTCTTCTACTTGTTTGTCGAATCATTGTCTTTCAAATCTAAACTCTTCACGCTTTCCAAATCTGAACTTCAATCCGATGTAGCGGGTGCTAGTCCTTCTCAGTGAAAGCACCAAAGTGTTTGCGCCAAAATTGGTCGAAAACCCCAAGTGTTGTGAAAGCACCAGTGTATGAATACAGATCAACAAATATTCAAACACAAATCTCAGATCTAAGCAAGCAACAAACAGCAATCCAGAAATAATGAACAGTGACACACGATTTATAGTGGTTCGGCTATCTCCGGCCTACGTCCACTTCAAGGTTTTTATAATTTTATTGCTCGATGTTTGAAGATTACAATTTATTACTGCATAGTACAACAGACTTTATGATTATAATCTGAATCTAAGGCAGCAATGGTGATCTGGAGTAAATCTGGCAGAGTCTGGGCGCTCTTTAGCTTTCAAAATTGTCCGACCCCCTTTTTGAATGACCAGGGGCTCTATTTATAGGTGTAGGAGGCTGATATTTCTCCTAAATTGAAGGGAGACCAGTTCTGGCACGTGAGGGGACCCATACGCCCGCTTTTAGGAAATTCAGGCCCACTTTGGGATCGATTCGAAGTCCATTCGAATCGATCAAGAAATTGTCCAATCGAGCTGAAATTTGGTGTGGACATCCTTCAACATGTGTGCAAGCTACTGTGAAAATTTCATAGGATTTGGACTTGTAGATTTCGAGATATGATCGATACAAGTTGTAGTATTTCGGTAGGCACTCTGGTTCGAATCAATTGGTTCGAATCGATCTCTTCGAATCGATCAGAGCGCATGCCTGTGTGATGACGTGTTGCGAATTCTCAGGATCGATCCACCTTTGTCGCCGTGTTGAGCGAGTCACTTTGCAGATTTCGTCACGTTGATCTCTTCTTCCCTTGAACTGCGCATATTTCATGTTCGGATCCATCTTTTGCATCTAGTTCGAGTCCATAACTTCATGTTAGTTTGATCGTTTCCTTCGTATTGATCGATACAAATACGATCGATACGAACTTTGCTCCTCAATTCTTCGTATCCACAACTTCGCATCCACGAAGCCGACTCCCCATGTATCCTTCTTGAACGCTTTCTTCGCATCGATCCACAAGCGATTGGTACGAACTACCCAGCTAGAATCCAAACACTTCCTTTTCGTATTGATCCAATACCGATGGATACGAAGAACATCCGCGCATCCATTCCATCATGTTACATCGATGCGAAGTACATTGATTTGAAGTAACTTCCATGCGCCTATCTATTTAATCCAAATCCAGTCATCGAGTCGAGACCCACTGGTCTTTCCCACCTGATCGATACGAACGCACAGTTCATATCCATATTGATCGATACGAATAAAATCACTCTGAAGCGACGCCGATCGATACGAACATGCTGTTAACCTTTACCATCCCATCGATACGAAGTCATTGAGTCGAACCTATGCCGATCGATACGAACGGTATCGATTCGAGGTCCTTACTTTCCGATTCATACAAACAGTATCGATTCGAACTACCATATGACGATCAATGCGAAATGCATCGATACGAACCGTGCCTTGTGCACTTCAACCCATCCATATCTTATGCATACGAACTCCAATTGACCTGAAAACCGAAACGCAGTTCCTCCTAGCCTTGATCATCATTCCCAATTGATTCCATCTTGACCAGAGCTTGGCCAAATTTTGACAACATCCATTGCAGCCTTGTTTCCAATTGAACCCCAATCCTGATATCCATCCTTCCTTGCCAATTTTGTTGTTATTCCAGCTTTGACCAAAAGGTGGGATAACATTTTGACCCATTCGAGCAGCATGCCGGCTATGATCCGGAAGATCCCGGTCTCGGCATTCACGTGTTATCCCCCATTCTAGAGGGTGAAACTCCACGCACAGCTGAAAGCCAGCAAGAAACTGGTATAAAACTCTTCTTCTAGAAGTTCAAAGATCTGTCGCTTTCTGTGAGCGGTTATTGGTCCTAATGTTCGTTCTTTATGTTTTTATGCAGGCCGCTCTGATCTTGAACCGACTCCGAGGAGCAATGACGCCAAGGAGGAGACAGGGACAACAAGCGATGCTACTCACGTGGGAGTAACTCCCAGTCCTGATGCTCAAGTGATCGGGGCGCTTGATGATGATAAGTCTGACACTTCATCTCCCGTTGAAGGGCGTTATGAAATTGAAATCACGAGCGCCTCTGAGCACACTTCGAAGGTGACTATGAAGGAGCAACTCGCGGAAGAGAAGAAGAAGAAGGTCGAGATCAAGGTCGAGCCTCAAGTACTAGAACTCACCGACCCGCTGAATAGGCCTCTGAAAGTCATCCTTCTCGGCAAATCCAAACTATTGGATGTTCCTCCTTCCACTCCTGACTCTGCTTCTTTGGCAAGCAAAAAGTCCAAGAGGAAGCGTGAGGGGGAGGAGTCATTTGATAAAACAAAGGAGGACAAGAAAAAGAAGCCGAAGAAATAGCCACTATACTTGTTCAACGAGATTTTTGCTTAGGTCATGTAACTACTTCTACTTTTTCATTTTCGTAGTTTACGTAGATAGATTTTTGACTCCAAGTTTTGGAGTAGTGGTTGTATAACTCCATTTTGGATAATTGAATAAAGTTTAGTTTCTTTGTCATTTGAGCGATTTCTTGCTTTTTAGCTTTTCGTATAATTGTGGTTGAAACTCAAGTTCCTATGAGTTGCATAAATTCCCAATCCAATCTTACATTGTTCGGACACTCCTTGGAATGGTACATTTCTCAGTTCACATTTTTGGTACTTAGAATATTTTCTAATCCGCGCTCCAAGGACTTAGAGTAATTCGGTCCGCACTCAGGGGACTCGAAGATTCAATTCGTTTATACTCTAGTCCGCGCTCCGGGTACTTAGAGTATTCCGGTTCGCACTCAGGGGTCTCGGAGATTGAAGTCGTTTATACTCTAGTCCACGCTCCCGGGACTTAGAGTACTCCGGTCCGCACTCAGGGGACTTGGAGATTCAAGTAGTTTATACTCTAGTCCGCGCTCTGGGGACTTAGAGTACTCCGGCCCGCACTCAGGGGACTCGAAGATTGAAGTCGTTTATACTCTAGTCCACGATCCGGGGACTTAGAGTACTCCGGTCCGCACTCAGGGGACTCGGAGATTCAAGTCGTTTATACTCTAGTCCGCGCTCCGGGGACTTAGAGTACTCCGGTCCGCACTCAGAGGACTCGGAGATTGAAGTCGTTTATACTCTAGTCCGCGCTCCGGGGACTTAGAGTACTCCGGTCCGCACTCAGGGGACTCGGAGATTCAAGTCGTTTATGCGAGTTCGTACATCATATGGAATGATGTAACTCCGGTAGTTCATCACCAGACTATAAGGTACATAAACATCAATAATTCATGGAAAAGACGTCTTCAAGCCTTTATTAATAAAACAAACTAAATTGTCCGATTACACGCTAAAAAGGAAACTAAGAATCAATGGAATAAGAACATACAGCAAACAATTGTACCTAAAACAGAAAAAGAAACATGCTAAACATAATAATGTCGTAAATGTTCACTGTTCCACGCTCGTGGGAGTGTCACGCCATCAACGGTCGCTAGCTTGAAAGTTCCCTCTCCAAGCTTCTGTTCAACGACATAAGGACCTTCCCAGTTGGGATTCATACGTGATGGTATCGGGAAAACTCATTTCAAAACGAGATCACCCACATCAAAGATTCTTGGGTGGACTTTGTTGTCGTAATATCGCTTGACTCGGTGCCTATATGCTGTCGCCCTTAATTCAGCCTCTTCACGTTTTTCATCGATGCAGTCCAGTGATTCCAACAAGAGATCCAGATTTGTCTTAGGATCATAATACGTCACTCGATGCGATGGAACTTCAAGCTCCAAGGGTATAACAGCTTCCGAGCCGTATGCCTATGCGAATGGAGTGTGGCCAGTCGTGGACTTGTGGGTAGTTCTATAAGCCCATAGCGATGTTGGGAGTTCGTCTACCCACTTGCCTCCGGCTTTTTCCAAACGCTTCTTTAATATGGACTTGATTATTTTGTTCACGGCCTCGACTTGTCCGTTAGCTTTCGGATGTGCAACGGCGGCAAACTTTTTCCCAACGCCATACTTTAAACAGAAATCTTTGAATTCCCTGCTTTCAAACTACGTTCCGTTGTCCGTAATGATGGTTTGCGGAAGGCCAAAGCGGCATATAATGTTTCGTACAACGAAAATAATGACCTTCTTGGAAGTGATTGTGGCTAAAGGCTCTGCCTCGGCCCATTTTGTGAAATAGTCGACCGCAACTATCGCGTATTTTGCACCACCTTTGGATATAGGCAAAGAACCGATTATGTCTATTCCCCATATTGCAAACGGCCAATGACTAACCATTTGTGTGAGTTCTGTTGGTGGAGCTCTCGGGATTTTCGCATATCTTTGACACTTGTCACATTTTCTTGCGTAATCTGCAACATCCCGATTCACAGTTGGCCAATAGTATCCGTAGCGGAGGATCTTTTTTGCTAGTGTCTGCCTTCCAGTATGGTCGCCACATTCTCTTTCATGAACCTCCTCGAAGACCCGCTTTGCCTCATCACGGGCAATGCACCGTAGTAAAGGGACCGAGAACCCTCTCCGATACATTACTCCTCCCTGCATCACATATCGAGCGGCTTTTTGAATAACCTGTCGTCTTTCGCTTCTTCTTTCGAGCAAAGTCCCGTTTAGCAGGTATCGTTTGAATGGGGTCATCCACGACTCCTCCTCGATTTCCGTTTCTAATGCAAAATCGACTTCCATCACATCTATGCTTGGAGTGTGTAAGGTTTCGACGAGAACTAATCCCATTTGTTGCGCATCGCCAGTGCTTGCGAATTTGGCCAACGAGTCGGCTTCCTAGTTTTGTTCAGGCGGGACATGCGAAATGCCATAATGTTCGAAGTTCGCCAATAGTTCCTGAACCAGAGCAAGGTATGGAGCAAGCTTTTGTCCCCTTGCTTGGTAGTCTCCTCGCACTTGGTACACCACCAGTTGCGAGTCACAAAAGATTTCAACTGATTTAACCCCGAGTTCTCCAACGAGCTTTAAGCCAGCAATCAGTGCTTTATATTCTGCTTCATTATTCGTAGCCGGGAAATTGAGCTTCAAAGCGTAACAAATCGATCGATTTTCTGGAGTTATGAGAACTACACCAGCTCCGGAGCAACGGTCATTCGATGCCTCATCGGTGTACAATTTCCATCGAATGGGGGGAATGACACTATGATTATCTGGTTCGTCAGATACAGTAAACTCGATGATGAAATATGCTAATGCTTGCCCTTATATGGCTCTTCGTGGAAGGTAGGTAATATCGAACTGACTCAACTCGATATTCCATTTTAACATCCTTCCAGAAGTTTCTGGTCGTTGGAGTACCTGCCGTAAGGGCTGATCGGTATAGACACTGACTGAGTGTGCTTGAAAGTATGGACGCAGCTTACGTGATGCAATCACCAAGCAATAGGCCAATTTCTCAATTTTAGGGTAATTTCTTTCTGCCCCCGTTAAACGTTTGCTAACGTAATACACCGGCTTTTGGACTCGGTCCTCCTCGCGGACCAAAGCCGTACTTATAACGTGTGGGGATACAGCCAAGTATACGTACAACATCTCATGGTCTACTGGTTTCGACAACACTGGAGGACTCTCCAAATGCCTCACCAAATCTCGGAACACTTCCTCACAGTTGGATGTCCATTCGAAATTCCTCTTCCCTTTCTTTATTATATCGAAGAAAGGAATGCACTTGTCCATGGATCTGGATATAAATCGACTCAGCGCAGCCACCTTTCCATTCAAGCTTTGCACCTATTTTATAGTTATGGACACTCGCACATCTCGAATAGCTTGAATCTTTTCCGGGTTAGCTTCAATTCCCCTAGCATTAACAATGAATCCCAAAAACTTTCCCGATGCAACACCGAAGGAACACTTCAGAGGGTTGATCTTCATCCCATAATATCTGAGTATATCGAACATCTCTGCTAAGTCTCGAATGTGGTTGTTTGACTATCGTGACTTCACGAGCATGTCATCCATATAGACTTCCATCGTTCTACCAAGCTGGTCTTTGAACATTCGATTCACCAAACGCTGATAGGTCGCTCCCGCGTTTTTCAATCCGAAAGGCATTACTACATAGCAATATAGCCCAACGTCTGTGACGAAACTGGTGTGTTCCTGGTCCGGAATATGCATCGGGATCTGATTGTATCCCCAGTACGCATCCATGAATGATAACAACTCATGTTCTGCAGTGGAGTCGACCAACTGATCAATCCTAGGCAATGGGAAACTTTCCTTGGGGCAGGCCTTGTTCAAATCGGAATAATCTATGCAAGTTCTCCATTTCCCATTCGCCTTTTTCACCAGCACGGGGTTTGATACCCATTCAGGGTAGAGGGCGTCGCGGACGAACCCATTGGCTTTGAGTTTGTGCACCTCCTCTCTGAGAGCAGCGGACCTCTCTGGGTCCATCCCTCTCCTCTTTTGTTTAACCGGGACGTACTTCGGGTCTATGTTCAACATATGACTCGTAATAGCAGGAGAAATCCCACACATGTCAGAATGTGTCCAAGCGAAAACATCAAGATTCGCTTGGAGGAAATCACTGAGGTCTTCAGTCATTGCGGGGCTGAGTTGTGATCATACTCGCGATGGATCGTCTTGGCTGACTGAAATGTCAATTGTCAATTCAGCCGGCGCCGCCTTTTCTTCCCTGGGTTCCTCATCGTCGTCTCTCGGATCTATATCTCTGTAGATCCGAGGATTATGCCCGAGCCAGGGCTCGGGCATTATTTGTCAATTGTCGGTATTCTGGAGGCGGACGGGATTGTCCGCAGCCTTTCCTTTCTTCCTTCGATGGGCCTCTCGGAGCTCAGCCATATAACATGCACGACCAGTCACCTGGTCGCCATGAACAACACCTACTCCTTTGTCAGTCGGAAACTTCAAAGTCAAGCACCATAGGGCTAATGCTGCCCTAAACTCAGCCAGGGTCGGTCGACCCAAAAACACATTGTACGGAGAATCCACATCCAAAACTACGAAAGGTAGGATTTGCACTCTCCTACGCTCACCTTATCCCAGTTCAACTGGTAGCTCAACATACCCCACTGCATCGATCGCTGCGCCATTAAATCCATGTATACGAGCTTTAGATGGTTTCAAATCCTTCGTCTCCAACTTCATCTAGTCATAAGCCTTCCTGAAGATGATATTGACAGAACTTCCACAATCAATCAAAATTCTCTTCACATAAGCCGGCCCGATTGTCTCAGATATGGCCATCGGGTCGATGGTAGGAGCCTCTACTTGGTCAGCATCTCTGCTCCTGAATACTATATTGTCTGTCATCACGCGCAGCTGATTAGCAGGGGTCCCATCCTCTACGTTGGAACAACACTCGAAGTCTGCATGCTTCAGGGAACTAGCATACCGCTCCATCTCTTGCCAGTTCTTATCCGCAGGATGAGGTCCGCCGATGATCGTGTTTATGACTAGTCTACCCACGGTCCGAGCAGGCTCGTCGGGATGACGTGGAGCTGGCGCACGACCGGGATTGGACGTTCCCTGTCCACCTTCTTGCGGGTTTTTCACAAACTCCTGTAACTTTTTATGTCTAATCAACTTTTCTATAGCATCACGTAGGTGCCTGCACTCTTCAGTGTTGTGCCCATAGGTTTCATGGAAGCGGTAGTACTTCCCAGTCCGCTTTTGCTCTTCGGCTGACTCCTTTGGGCGCAGCTTTCTGTATTGGAAGGTATTGCAAGTTGACAGGTAAACGTTCTCAAGGGATGCATTCAGTGGGGTGTACTCGTTGTAGGTTGGAATTCTCGGCTTCCACTTCCCCGCTTCTCTCTTCTTCCCTTGATTTCTTCCTCCGGATTCCTTAGACTGCCCGGGCTTGTTCTGGAAGTTGACTTGAACTTTTCCCGAGTTGTCTCCGGACTGCTTCACAGCAATGTTCCCAGTGTCTCCCCAGTGTTCACATCAATCCGTAGACCAACTACTTGAATACAATTTCTAAGTAAAGAGAATGAGTCTTGAAAGCGGTAGAGTCTCCCTAGTGTTCTCGAAAAAAGGTCCATTTCACTGTGCCCCTGCCTCTCTATTTATAGACAAAGATGGGTTGGACTTCCCTGTGGGCCTGGCAGCCGAACACTTTGGCCCAGAATGAGTGATTTCTGTGTGCCGAACGAAGTGATGCCGAACAGAATTGATGCCGAACAGAAGTGATGCCGAACAGAACTGATGCCGAATAGACTGTCGTCGAACGAAGTGATGCCGAACAGAACTGATGCCGAACAGAACTGATGCCGAACAAAACTGATGCCGAACTGAACTGATGCCGAACAGAAGTGATGCCGAACAGACTGTTGTTGAACGAAGTGATGCCGAACAGAAGTGATGCCGAACAGACTGATGCCGAACAGAAGTGATGCCAACCATACTGTTGTCGAACGATCTAGGTATGCGTCGAACATTTTGCTATGCCGACCACTCTAGAATGCCGAACGATATATAATGTCGATCACTCTAGAATGCTGAACGATATATAAGTGCCGAGTGCCTAGTTGCCTGGTCAAACCTTCAGGTAACACTTAGTTAAATTTAATTTATGATGTGATTTGAAATTGACTGATTGCTGTTTGGTACTTTATATTATCATTCGAGTTTAATTTGAATTTATTGAATTTAATTTCCATTTAAATGAATATTGAAATTTAATTGCCAGTTAAATCCCTGATAATTATAACTAGTTTATTTGTTGTGATTTATTGGTTGATTTGAATTATGTTTGAGATGGATGTTTAATTGTTGATATTTGGACGATTGGATATTATATTTATTTATATGTTGTTATCACACTGCAAGTTCCCTTAGCTTGCTGTTAGGAAAAAATCCTCTATGGGTTGAAATGATACATACTCGAATGGACATATAGATTAGAGAAAAATCGTTATGAGTTGAAATAATAAACTCGAGCGATTTATGGATTTTGAATTTTACTCGAGATTGCGGATTGAAATGAGATATATCTGTAAATTTAAATTATTATGGGTTGAAATGATATATATCCCTATCACTTGACCATAGGGTAGAAAATTATATATGAATACCGGATTGGTTAAATTGAATGATTTTAAATCCTTAAATTTTGATCCAGTTAAATGAATTTATGAAATAAAATTTGATTTGTATGAACTGAATTATTTTCAAAATCCAAGCTTTTAATATGTTGAAATTGAAATTAGTTTAAATGAATAGTTTAAAATTTTAAATTGAAATTTTAAAGTTGAAACTTGAAATATAAATGAAATTTATCAAAAAATTTAGTTATTGTAAACTTTGGATATTTCAACTTTGAAATCTATTGAATTTGAAGTGGTTTAAATTTGTAGTTCAACATGGATTTGAAATCAATATAGATTGAAATGGTTTTAATGAGAATTTGAATGGAAAGATTTTAAATAGAAATTTTTTTTTATTTAAAATTTGGAAAGAAAAATTTGGCAATATAAAAGTGTGGCAAAGTCTTTTGAAAGATAACAAAGCGTGTTATAAACTTTGTTGCTCTCGTACTAGTGGACGTTCTCTTTTATACTCAGAGAATTAAAGCAAGTTTTACATTTGCTATCAAAAATTTTTGAACCCATTATACAGCCACCATCTCATAAATGTAACATGTCCTTCCTCCTCTTTTTGCACGTCTACAATAAATGCTATGGTACAAAACTCTTTTCAGCCCTTCTCATATTTTTGGCTTGTTCAAAAAAAAAAGAAGGGCACTACAAGATTCATTTTTTTATTCCATTTTTCTTCATTGTTCAGTGCAAAATTAATGGCGGTTCAGAGTTGAGTTCCAATCGTCCTAGTAGCTATCTGATTTGGAAAACAATCTAGGTGAGTGCAACTCACATATCTAAACTTTTATCTTTGTGTCCAGTTGTTTCGGTTGCAAAGAAAATTGAAATTTCCAGTTATCTTTAGTTTGTACGCTAATATCTCTGAAATATTAAGGCTGGGTAGAAACCAAGCTTATACTTTTACTTGCCGTGCATGCACGTATCATCCTCAGTAGCCTGCTTGATGTATTCATCTATCTCATTCCTCGGTGTGGCACGGCTGTGAGAGCAAGTTTGCACGTAAATAAAATATTAGTTGCATGCGCGTTCAAAGTGAAATTTGCATACATGTGTATCTCGATATTGTTTGCCCAGGCAATTCATTTTGGGCAAAAATAAAAATTGCTTCGAAACATTTCGTTTTACGTTGTTATGTTGATTTTAACTTGACTGCAAGTATAGATGACTTCAGCTAGTCTTGTTTCTATTTTTCGTGCGAGTGAAACTATCAGGTCCTTTTTTTTTGAAAAACTGTCAATCTTTTTTTATGAAGACAATCCTTCATAAATTCTAAGCCACGCGAGTTCAAAATAAATTGCATGCGTGACTTCATTTTGTATTTTCAGGCGTGACTCATCAGTTGCATAAAAAAAATTATGTGTAGAGGTCACATTTGTGACACGTGTTTGCTTGGGAAAAGGCTCACATATGTTATTGTACGTGAGCATTAAGGCTTTGGACAAAAGCTTTTTATATTTTGCCAAAAGGTGTTACGTGCCTTTAGCTCACTTACATTGTTTACATTAGCCATGTTTTTCCAAAGTATAAATCAAACCCAGGCTACAGATTGATTTATGCATATCCATATTTAAATTTGCCTGACCATCATCAACTTGTTGGACATGTTATAGTGTGCGAGCATGAAGTCTATTCTCAGGCAGTACTATAATTTGACGCAAATATAGTAGTGCAGCCTACCGATTAATTTACGTTGAACCGATGTTTGGTTTTAAAACGTAATTTGTTGCCGTTATTTTTATAACGAAATTTATACGCCGGTATTATATTTTGAAGCGTGCTGTTTTGGCGACCTTTTTGACGAATAAAAATTACTGTTATTTTAACTTCAGTAATCGTCAAATTTAAGTGAATTTTTAAGCGGTTATCCCGCAACGCTGATTTGATATCCGTTTTTACGGTGTTTTATGAAGCGCAATTTCCTCGTTGAAATTGCTACAGATGTTGCTGTTTTAATCACGTATTTTAAAAATCGTTTTAAAATAAAAGTGTTTCCAAAAATTTTACAGTTTGCGCTTTCAAAAGAATGAGGAAGCGATTTAAACGCTTCAGCAAAATTGAGGACGATGAACCCTCACTTTTACTGATTCGCTTAATTCCAGACTTGTCCGTTTGAGAAAGTAAAATGTTATTTATTTAAAATACACAAATTTTGCACTTTCAAGGAAACGATGAAGAGATTTAAACGATTTAGCAAAAGTGCGGAGTATGAAACCACACTTTTACTATTTCGGTTAATTCCGGACTCGTTAATTGAAACATCTGCTGTTTGATGATTTTGATGATTTAGTTGGGCTTTCGGGTCATTTGTTGGACCTTCGGGTCAATTACCAGTACTAGACATTCGGGTCATTTGTTGGACCTTCGGGTCATTTGTTGGGCGCCAAAAATCATAGTACTTGGTAGGCTTTGGCCATTTGAGATGCACGTGCGGCGTAGCTAAAACTCGCCATTTGTTGGGATCGATCCACTTTTATGTTGATTTTCTAGTTATCTATTTTTGATTTCTAGATTTTGTGAATTGTTGTTTTGAATTCAATTGTAAATTTGAAAGATGATTTTGATGGAGTTTGAAGTGATTTCCTCATTTAAACTATGTTGATTGCTCATGTTGAATAGTCTCATTCGAGATTGTTATTATTTTGCTTGATGTTGTTTATGATGCATTCACATCTAAGAATAAATTAGACTGATCCGTTTATTATTTTCTTTTAAATAATACTCGGATCAGACCGAGTAATTTCAGGGTAATCTCTATCTCTGATTCAGTAGCAGCTTCAGCTTTTGGGAATTTACATCATCTTTTGTCTATCCTTCGAGGAGTTCTTTTGGTTTATTAGTCCCCATCTTATGTATGTATTGATGGATATGTATATGTATCGGTTCATGTGAACTATCGATTGTTGTAGCTTTATCAGACTAGTCTTCCGCTATATATCTGATATTTCTGTTTTGATGAGATTATACTATCAGTGTTGTTGTTATTATGAGTTGTTCTGGATTTTTCTTAAGCCACTGTAGTTTCGTTTTAGATTTGGATTGAATATATATCCTTGGGAGTAATTTATACAACTCTCATCGATGTAATCAATACTCGTCTAAGGCATAACTTACGGATGGTCGCTTCTAACAAGCCTTATTCTTTGCAATAGCAGACGTTATTCCTTATAATAATCTTTGTTATTGTGAGTATAGAGATGGGGCGTCACAATAATGATTTCAAAAGTGAATATGATTTTGAAAGTGATATGAATTTGAAGTGAATATGATTTCGAAAGTAATATGATTTTGAAAGTGAATATGATATTTTGATATCAATTAGGAATTAGTTTTGGAAATATAAAAGAACCAACCGGTGTGAAATAAGCATTTGGTTGTTAAAGAGACCGGGACCGGATATTGTCATACTCTCTGCCAATACCGAAAACCACTTTAACAACTGTGCACGTGGTGGAGAATCCAGAATGAAGTAGGATGGTTTGGCGAACGATACTGGAATGAAGTAAGAGAACGATGATGGATAGCCTTGACTTTCGGGTCATAATTAAAATGACTAAAACAGAAGCCATGCAGGGCCAAGTGGGGTCACTCCCCCTATCGGACACATTTCTTCGATACCATATTTATTACTTTGTGATTGATTTGGTAGCCACCCTCGATTTGATTATGGGAGTGTGTTTCAAGGTGGACGGTAGTAGCTGCTATACGTTACCACCAGTCTGGATCCGCAAAACGGTAGTATCCTACCCTGGGCATTGCCTCATGGGACTTGTCATATTTAACCTGATCGTGCTCACTACGACTTTGGTTTGTATCGTACCTATGGAGTGCTCCCTGAGTATCCCACCAGTTTGGTGGGGCTTACAGTATCTATATAGACTACGATATTTATACAAAAATGTGTTAAGGGGGATATGGGTAACGCCTTAATGCTATTTTAATACTTTATTTTATTGTAGACATATTATAATAGCGTATTGTACTATGTATGTAGATAGTTTAACGGATCCTTAGGAGATGGGATCTCAAACATCTCTTAAGTTATTGCACGCACATTAGACACTGGATAGGAGATGTTAAACCCCGTAAACATCTCTAAAGCCGTTACACTCATATTTATTTACTGTGATTAACTTACATAAGATCTTTTAGTTCTGACTCGAGTGTTTTGTCTTTTCATTACGCTCGGGTCAGTCTGAGCTTTTCAGTGTATTGAAGACTATTTTTTTGGAGGACGAAGACGAAGATTTAGTATATTATTCTATTTATTGTATTTATCCCACCGCATCATATTGTTCCGTTGCATTATTTATTTATTTCTGCTATATGTGTAACTTTGATATGTATTGTAAAGTGTAATCAAATGTTATTTGTAAAACAGTTTCATGAACTGTTTATTTGATTATTATATTTTGTCATTCCGGTGTTAGATTCTATGTTTTATTTTCTTTCTTTTCTCTTCTTTTTCTTATTACCCTATAACAATCCTCCCTTTTGTATGGTTTTAGTTCGACATGTGTGGTTTATTGTCAATTTAAACCGTCCAAAAAGGTGGGTCGTTACATTTTGTATCAGAGCTTTGGTTTAGCAATAACCATAGCTTTGTGGGGTTTGACTCATTAGAGATAGGGTAGTAATACCCTAGAATGAGTTGTCTGAGTGTGTGTGTGTATATATATATATATATAAGAGAGCGTATTTTTTAGTGTTATAAAATATTTTTTTATTGTGTTAATTTGTTCTGTTTAGTATTTATAAATGTCGGTCGGTACATAGGACGCTATGGCATCGATAGGGATTTCTAAACACGTTATAGGGCAGACCGACACAATATTGATTTTGAAATATAGGTAAATGAAATAATTTTACCTAGTATTATATTTTGTATATAAAAGAATAATTTTATAAATGATATGACATGTTGTTTGTTAGGTAGTGAATTTTTTTAAATATTGATTGTAAAATAGGATTTACAAGTAAAGTAAATATAAATTGGAATTTGAGAACTTAATTTCCGGGGTTTTGAAATTAGTTTTCAAAGATTTTGGAATATGATATTAGTATTAGTTGGAAGTATTTGGATATAAATATTTTCAAAGTGATTTGAAAAAAAAATTATAGGAATTTTAAAAGGAAATAAGTTATGTACTCCACTCTTCTGTTGCTGGAAAATAATTTCGGTGATGAATGCACGCATCATCGACGTTCATTTTCGAGCTTTAAAGTGGGAAGACTGCTATAGTAGTTTTTACTACACATTTGTTTTGATAAACAAATCTTAATTTTAAACTTCTAAATATGATTTTGTTATATAAAAGATATGAATATATATATATATATATATATATATATAATTTCGAAATGATTTGAAATGAACCTGACATGTAGTTCTTAAATTTCTACAAATTTGGGATTTCAATTATTGTAATGAAATGAAATCTTAACTATTTTAATAATCAAAAACCTCTAAAATGAAAAATTAGAAATTAGATGCTAAGTGATTAATGAAATATACAAGAAATTGGAAATTTGTAACTCGTAAATCAAAAGATATGAAAATTTAGAAGATGTAATTGTTGAACATTTTGTTAACTAAAATGAATAAGGTAAACTTTTGTAACATTCAGTTACATTCTTAAAACATATATATATATATATATATAACTTACTAGAAATGTTTAAAAAGCTGTAATGTTAAATAGGAATATGCAATAGAATATTATACCAGTAAAACTTAAGTAATGAAAGTGTTCAAATGGAATTATTTCTATAAATAAGAATTTTGATGTACAAGAAATGTTATAAGCATAAGTTAATGTTTTGAAATGCTAATAATTAGATCGAATAGCAAAAAGTGAATACTATATTAAGTAAATGATTATAACTACAGAAATGTTGAAATGATTTAGAAATAGATTTAATATTCAATGACACTATGTAAGAAAGGATGAATGCCAATTAAGAAGTTAAGGGACTTAAGTTGAATGATTCCTACTAATATTAAATTTAAATCAAGTTATATAATAATAAATGGGAATTAAACTGCAATGAAATAAATGTTAATTAATAAGAAATAACCTTGTATGAACAAATTGAAAATAAATGAAATGTATGTAATACTTCAATAATGAATTCATTGATTATTTTAAATATTGAATGTGAAATAATTTATGTAAGTAAATGAATGTAAACTAATAAAAGATGACATCGTATGAATAAATGAGAATTTAAAATAAATATGAGGTTAATAATGTGAAAAGGAAGTTAATAGGAATAAACATAAATAATATTTGAATCTCTTGGTTGTTTTGGCTTATGAGATGTTTAAGAAAGGACACTCCTAATTGTTTAAGGTTGTATGGATAATCTATTAAGTAATTATCCAAGGCTGTTAAGCGTAGGGTACACTTGATAGTTTATTTATCACCTTGCACGATTAAAAGTGACTAAACTAAACAAACCATTGGTTTTGGTTGCTATTGATGTATGATTGATTCCTTGTTGCATATGATGGTTGTATTGTTTTGGTTGCATACGTTTTGTGTTGATTTGCTTTTGCTACTAATTGAAACAACTAAATATTTCTCTTGTACATAATTCTCACTACTTTGGATTATATAAGTGAAATACAGGTTTATGGAAGCAACAACTACTGCTTTTGGTTTCATAAATAAAGTTGTTTGCCCGACAAATAGGTATGTTTTCGGATTACAGTTTTATAGAGATATTATATTGTTTTCCGGTGGTTTGGGATGTTTTATTTTTGAAATATGATATATATATATTGTTATTATTGATATTATTATTTTCCAGACCTATCCGTACAAAGGAGACCCTGCCGAAATTTTCCGTGAATTTTAGACTTAGAATTTTTTTGTGAAAGTTGAGTTATTTTCATATTCTTATTAAACTAAATTATGTAAATTAATTGCTAATAAATTGATATATTTTATTTAAATACTTAATTATGTAAGTTTAAAGTGTTATAAATTGATTATTTGAAAAAAAAGTATTAGTGTCTTAACTCCTTCTTGTTCCTTTTTGAGGACGAAAAGTTTTGAGTGGGGGAGAGTGTAACGACCCGTATTTTTCGACAATTAAATAAGATTTTGACATTTAATATTGTGAGAAATTAAAAATATATGATTTATTAATGAGAAAATAACTAGAATTGATTTAATAATGTTGTTTGAATGTTATTGACAACTATGTTGATGCAATTTAAAACGATTGAAAAAATTGTAAAGTTAATTTTGTTATAATTGTAAATATAAATTGGTACTTAATGGAATTAATGAAATTAAAATAATATAATTAATATGGTAAAGGATGATAACTGTAAACATGAATGTGATAAAATGAAAACTAACGTTAATTATATTCATAAGGTAACAATTGATTTAATAATAAGAGTTAGAATAAAAAATAAATGAATTTATTGGAATTTAAATTATAATTAATGAATTTGTTGCAATTGAAATAGAATGTTGTAAATAGTGCAATATTTAATATTAGATTTGACATGGAAATTTTATTTTAAAATATTATAAATTTATATGTAATTAAGAATGATGGAAAATGGTTAACTTTTGAATTTGAATTTAAACGGTGATTAAATTAATTTAATAATATTTTATTTAATTAACGTGAAAATAGCCATTTTGGCCACTGTCTCGGATTTCGATGAAACTAGTTTCATCGGATCCATAACAGTGAATTATCGTAGTATTTCAAGTTTCGTAGCAATCAGACTTATCGTTTGATCGTGTAGGCTCGAAACACGTAGAAATCAATTTAATGAATTCAATTAAAATAATTTGATTTTTGAAAGCTAACTTCTGTATACAACGGAATTTGGGTTTGAAACTAGTTCCATTAAGTTTAAAATTATCGAAAACCTATATTTCGATATATTGGATGACCCATTTTCGTTTCCGAAACGAAACGGGCTTTTTGGGTCGTCTTATCGTTTCGATCCAATTCGATTTGTCCATTCATTCTTTTCTATCTTTGTCCATATAAATAGATTTTTTTTCTGAAACCCTAGCAGCCTTTTCTTATTTATGTACGTACATTTCCATCTTCTCCTTCCTTCCTTTCCAATGGCAGAAACCCTAATTCCCAAATTCAATTTCAAATCAAAAATCAAATCGAAAAATTTAAACTCCTCAAATTATAACGAATTACATATCATTGGAAAGCTCTCGACGAGTGCAATCTACTGTTGCAATTGGTTTTTCGATTTGATGCATCATTTGGCTAGAAATTGATGAAGAAGCCTCGGCCGTCCATATTAGAGCTTCACGTTCAATGGTGGATGTTCGTCCTTACGACGATCAGGAGGCGCCCCGGCGTAGAGGACGATCAGGGAGGTAGATCTATGTGGTTGATTCGTGCTGGATTTGAACGATTTTGTCAGAAATCGAGATAGAACGTCAGCGACGGCGGGAGGAATAAATGGCGTCACGGCCATCATGGTGGGTGTCGTTGGAGGCGGCCATGGCTGGTAGTTCGTGCGACGTTGGTCGATCGAGGTTAAAGGGGGTGTAGCGGCGTGCGTTTGTCGATGTAGGTGGCGGCTGTGCTAACAAGAATGGGTCGCGATCATGTTAGGGTTTCTGGAGAGAGAGAGAGAGAACGAGGTGATGACATGTTTTGTTTTATTTGTTAATTAATTATTTTATATTAAAATTCAAATGTTCTAATCTTAATATCTTTTGCATACGAGCTCAGATTGACGCGTGGTTTTCTCCGTTGCGATCATATTGAAATTCTGGACATTATCGAACTAGTTTGGCTGAATTCTAAGAATGTTAAATTTTTTGGCTTTAAATTGGATATCAATCGTCAACAAATCAAAGGTGAGTGATTTAACTCATTCATAACTACTAAATCATCCTATGTTAGTTAAATTTAATTTATGATGTTATTTGAAACTGATTGATTGTTGTTTGATACTTTAAATTGTCATTCGAGTTTAATTTGAATTTATTGAATTTATTTGCCATTTAAATGAATATTGAAATTTAATTGCCAATTAAATCCCTGATAATTATAACCAGTTTATTTGTTGTGATTTATTGGTTGATTTGAATGATGTTTGAGATGGATGTTCAATATTTGATATTTGGATGATTGGATATTATATTTATTTATACGTTGTTATCACACTGCAATTCCCTTAGTTTGCTGTTAGGAAAAAATCACTATGGGTTGAAATGATACATACCCGAATGGACTTATATATTAGGGAAAAATTGTTATAAGTTGAAATGATAAACTCGAGCGATTTATGGATTTTTAATTTTACTCGGGATTACGGGTTGAAATGATATATATCCGTAAATTTAAATTATTGCTAGTTGAAATGATATATATCTGTATCACTTGACCATAGGGTAAAGAATTATATACGGACACCAGATTGGTTAAATGAAATGATTTTAAATCCTTAAATTTTGATCCAGTTAAATGATATTATGAAATAAAATTTGATTTGTATGAACTGAATTATTTTCAAAATCCAAGCTTTTAAAATGTTGAAATTGAAATTGGTTTAAATGAATTGTTTAAAATTTAAATTGAATTTTTAAAGTTGAAATTTGAAATATAAATGAAATTTATCAAAAAATTTAGTTATTGTAAACTTTGGATATTTGAACTTTGAAATCTTTTGAATTTGAAGTGGTTTAAATTTGTAGTTCAACATGGAGTTGAAATCGATATAGATTGAAATGGTTTTAATGAGAATTTGAATTGAAAGATTAAAATTGAGTTTTATTGATTTGAAATCTATATATGATCCAGATTTGTTGAAATGGAAGAAATAGTTTAACTTGATATTATTTTCAAATTAATTATTTTAATATAAACTTCTTAAATCTATTATTTTAAAATTTAGATTATTTAGATTTTCAAACTATTTACTATATAAACCATTCCAATAATCAAACCATTTTATACTAAACTATTTTAACTGTTTTAAAAATCCTTAAACTATTTAAACTATTTTAAACTAATAAAACTATTCTAAACCATTTTTTACTATTGTAACTATTGTAAACTATTTTTAATACATTAACTATTTTAATATATAACCTATTTCAATATATAAACTATTTCTAATATATAAACTATTTTAATATATAACCTATTTTAATATATAAACTATTTCAAAAATATAAACTATTTTAATCTATAACCCATTTTTAAAAATATAAATTATTTTTAATGTATAAGTATTCCAATATATAAACTACTTTCAATATTCAAACTATTTAAGTTGGAACTATTATGATTTAGATTTAATTGATTTAAATGCAAATATTTAGATATGATGGTTTAACCTATTTTGTGTTTATAATTTTAAAAATGAATATGATTTAAAGTGAATAATGATTTCGAAAGTGAATATGATTTCAAAAGTGATATGATTTTGAAGTGAATATGATTTCGAAAGTGATATGATTTTGGAAGTGAATATGATATTTTGATATCAATTAGGAATCAGTTTTGGAAATATAAAAGAACCAACCGGTGTGAAATAAGCATTTGGTTGTTAAAGAGACCGGGACCGGATATTGTCATACTCTCTGCCAATACCGAAAACCACTTTAACAACTGTGCACGTGGTGGAGAATCCAAAATGAAGTAGGATGGTTTGGCGAACGCTACTGGAATGAAGTAAGAAAACGATGATGGATAACCTTGACTTTCGGGTCATAATTAAAATGACTAAAACAGGAGCCATGCTGGGCCAAGTGGGGTCGCTCCCCCTATCAGACACATTTCTTCGATACCATATTTATTACTTTGTGATTGATTTGGTGGCCACCCTCGATTTGATTATGGGAGTGTGTTTCGAGGTGGTCGGTAGTAGCTGCTATGCGTTACTACCAGTCCGGATCCGCAAAACGGTAGTATCCTACCTTGGGCTCATGGGACTTGTCATATTTAACCTGATCGCGCTCACTACGACTTTGGTTTGTATCGTACCTTTGGAGTGCTCTCTGAGTATCCCAACGGTTTGGTGGGGCTTACACTATCTATATAGACTACTGTATTTATATAAAAATGTGTTAAGGGGGATATGGGTAACGCCTTAACGCTATTTTAATACTTTACTTTACTGTAGACATATTATAATAGTGTATTGTACTATGTATGTAGATAGTTTAACGGATCCTTAGGAGATGGAATCCCAAACATCTCTTAAGTTATTGCACGCATGTTAGACACTGGATATGAGATGTCAAACCCTATAAACATCTCCGAAGCCGTTACACTCATATTTATTTACCGTGATTTAACTTACATAAGATCTTTTAGTTCCGACTCGAGTGTTTTGTCTTTTCATTACGCTCGGGTCGGTTTGAGCTTTTTAGTGTATTGAAGACTATTTTCCTTGAGGACGAAGACGAAGATTTAGTATATTATTCTATTTATTATATTTATCCAACTGCATCATATTGTTCCACTGCATTATTTATTTATTTCAATTATATGTGTAACTCTGATATGTATTATAAAGTGTAATCTAATGTTATTTGTAAAACAACTTCATGAGTTGTTTGTTTGATTATTATATTTTATCATTCCACTGTGAGATTCTGTGTTTTGTTTTTTTTCTTTTCTTTTTTTTTTCTTATTTACCCCATAACAATCCTCCCTTTTGTATGGTTTGAGTTCGACATGTGTGGTTTATTTTCAGTTTAAACCATCCAAAAAGATGGGTCATTACATCACCACAGGAAGATAACAAGATTTTTAAATGATTGAGTAGGAAAGTTCAAAAGAAAGAACAATTAAAGCCAAGTTTTAAATCCTACCCTATAAGAAAGAATTTGATAAAAAGGTTTCTGAAAACTCCTTGAATGTTTTGAAAGGGCTTTTCAAAAGATTATTAAATGAAGATCTTATGTATTATAAGTTGAATTTTTTTAAAGAAAGTGATTTTAGACGGCTTTGGAAATATACTATCATTTGTGAAAAGTTTGGGAAAAGAATGTAATTTTAAAATGGTGAAACCTTTTTAAAAAAAATGGTGGATGATTTTTGGAAAGCTAACGACTTGAAAAGTTGAAAAAAAGGTTTTCAATTGTTATCTTCTCAGTTTAAAATATGTTGAATTAATTTTTTTTCAACTTTTGGATTCTTCTATTTTTTATATGCTTTCTTCTATTCTATAAATTTGGAAGTTCCTTACTTTAAAATTCTTTATAAAGGGTGTATAAATGAAAATGGCACATGATTGAAATATGAATATTGAAAATAGAGGAATAAGAATACTCGATAAGGTAGGTAAGAGGAACATTCCCGTATAAGAAAATACAAAGAATAATAACTGAAATTTTGGTAGTAATAGAATTGGGGATTTTAATCTTGTGATAAATAATATTGGAGAGGAGTAATATGAATAAGATAGAAGTTATCTTTATCTACTCTATTTTTCCATCGTTTAAAGTTATACAAGGTGCTTTTTTGACAATTGAATGGAATTAAATGATGGTAATTAATGAAAGATGGATATTTTTTGTATATAAGGAAAACATAACAATTTCATATATACATTTTTCATATTTGGATTTAGAATTTGTTTGAATAAAAATATTATTACATTTAAAATGGTAACCAAATAAATTAGATTTGATAAAGAATAGGATTGCAAAAAGTTATGGATGTTTTAAACAAAGTTATAAAAAGTATTTGATTAAATGACAACATATTTTGAGTAATAAAGCACTAGATGTTGATGTATATTTTAAAATAATATAACTGTCATGTACCTAGAAAAATCTATGAAATACTAAATATCTAATTTATTATTTTGGAATGATAATTGAGTTTTTGAATGTTTTGGGTTCAAAACCCTATTTTCAAAAGAAATAAGTCTTTGTTATAGTAAGTCATTAAAAAGGGAAGTTTTTCATAGTTCTTTTTTTGAAAACTAAGCAATTTTGAATTCTTGATAAAGCTTTCTCAGTTTATATCTTCAAAAAAGAGAGATTTTGAATTTGGTACTTCATGTTTGTGAAATTTTAAGTTTTATAAGAAATGGGGTAATAAATGCTGATTTTTAATCTAATATAATAATTTTATTCATACGAGACCGGTTTATTTAAAATTATTTTATATGTTGCTGAAATTCTGGTTTTACAGAGAATAGTGAAAACCAAATTTTTATGGAATAGAAAGGGATCACTACCTAGGTAGGACAGATTAATTTTTTTAGGATATGGATAAAATGGGAATAGAGTGTACAACCTGATATGAAAATTTGAAATCAGTCACAAACTTCTATTTGAAAAGTTGGTAAAGTGTAAAGATATTCCAGAACTATAAGGGTTGTAAATTAGGTTGCCCTAGATAGCTTAGAATATAACTCTCCATGTTTTAATTTATTTGGAGCTGTTTCCGTGTAATTTCCATAAATTACCATATTAAAAAATATGTATAAAGCGTGTTGTTTGAATTAACAAAGGATGCACCAAAAAGGGAAAGTGATGTGTATGATATAAACATCCTTTCCATTATTTACAATATCTCTTTTAATAAAAGAAAAAAATAATTCTTTGTAAATTCAAACAAAACAAGAATTTCATTTGTGGTTAATAGATGGGAGATTATAATGGTTGACCTTTTCAGGATAGCTTTAATCGGGGCATTTCACCAGAAGGACAAACTTTGCAGTCCAATTAGTTTCTAGGACACAGATTCAAAGAAATTACTTTCAAGGCCAAAATCGGCAGAATAATTACTTTCAAGGACAAAGTCAGCAGTCCAATTACTTTCAAGGACATAATTTCATAGGTTTTTAGGTCCTAGAAACTAATTATTTACGTTTTGTCCTTGAAAGTAATTATTTCAGTTGTGTGTCCTAAAAACTAATTCCACTTGCTAAAGAGGCCCTTGTGGCTAATTTCCACTTTAATAAATTAAATGTGAAAATAAGCGTTCTAGTTTAGAAATTAGTATAAATGTATAACCATGCCTAATGATTAAAAATAAGACTATATATAAATTGCTTAAATTATGACTAGATACGTATTAATTAGTAACTAACGGATTATGATTTATGGACATTAATTGCAAATTTAACGGGTAATAAATTTGTAATTAATAAGAGGGAAAACGAACTAAATGTAGACTGGTTATGTAACGACCCGTATTTTTACGGATCGAAAAGTTTGTCAAAATCTGGAATTTTAGCATTTTGAGCCATTTCAGATTTTAGGCAGAATTTTTCTAAGTCCTAGGTCGTGAACGACCTAAGTGATAGGTCGTGACCGACTTATAGAATTGGCGACCTAAGGGGTAGGTCGGCAGCGACTTAAGGTAGTGGTGGCCTAAGGGTTTGCGAGTTAACAACCCAGTATTTAGCGACTTAGTGGATGGCTTGTTAGCATAGTTAGGTCGTTAGGCGACCTAAGGTGTTAGGTCGCATAAGTTGTTATGTCGTATTAGTTGTTAGGTCGCTGGGTTTGGCTTAGTAGTTAGGTCGCTGAGTCGTTGAGTTGTTATGTGTTAGGTCGCGTGAAAACACTTATGTGTTAGGTCGGTTGGACGAGTTAGCGGGTTGACCGACTTATGGTTGTAGACGACTTAAGGTTAGAGTTAGGTCGTAGTGACCGAGTTAAGGGATAGGTCGCTATGTGTTAGGTCGTCTGGTAGCTTGGTTGGTTAAGTCGTAAGCGACCTAAGGGTTAAGTTGTTACCAAGTTAAGTCGACTGGGTGGGTTAGCGACCTAAGGAGTTAACGTGTTGGCGACCTTAAGAGTTAGCCTATGTGTTAAGTCGTAGACGACTTAGGGGTTGAGTCGTAACCCAGTTGTTTGTTAAGTCGTAGAAGCATAGATCTGTTAAGTCGTATCTTCTGCCAAGTTATAAGTCGTGACTAGTGGTAAGTCGCTAGGTGCGCATGAGCTTAAGTCGTAGACGACTTAAGGGAGTTAAGTCTTAAGTCGTAGGGGATTTGGGTTTTGTTGAGTCGCGCATGCTATAAGTCGTGACCGACTTAGGAGATAGCTGTTTTGTTGTGAGTCGTTATAGCGCTTGAGTTGTTAGGTCGCAGATGCTTCTGGTTAAGTCGTAGGATGGCATAGCTGTAAGTCGTAGGTCGTATGGGGTATAAGTCGGAGATGACTTAGGAGATAGCCGAGTTACGACTTAGTGAAATTTCAGCTATAAATAGGAAGAGTTTTTCTCACTTTTTGGGATCCGGATTTTGAAGCAACGAAGTGCTGCCATTTTGAGAGCTCGACTTCTACACTTCTTTACTTCTTTTCTCCACTCTAATCTAGTGCTTCCATCCATCCAAGTTGAAGATCAAATTGAAGATTCAAGAGCATAGATTGAAGATCTTCATCTTTTCAAGGGAGATTTCTTCGTTTGAAGCGGATTCGTGATAGATCAAGCTCGATCCTTCGCTGTCCAGATCCGAAGCGTGTAGATTTGGGTTTGTTTTGGTGATTTGGTGAGTGGTGATTATCTCTCACACGGATCCAAAGGAGTATATCGGATTGTTGGCTCGATTTGGTGTTGAAATAGTGATTTCCATGCATTTTCTTCATCCTAAGTGTAGATCCATATAGATCCATTGTTCATGATGATGTTACATCCATTTTATCATATGTTAACCTATGCAAGTTCATTCATCAAGTTTGTAGAGATATAATCCATGTTTTCATGCTTATTGGACTTTCAACTCTTTAATTACGAAAATGCCATTATTGTTATAATTGTCTACTTAGGTCATATTTGAATGCTTGATTGCTTGGATTGATGTTTGATTTGATTGATTGTTATGAACTAGATGATTGATGATTAGATTTAGATCGAAGATGATTCAAAAGCTAAGGGAAAGGCTCTTGAATTGGGAAAGCTGCTCGTGGCATATGTAGCGGGATGATGAAGCTCTTATGCATAGATTTGATGATGTGATGTTGAGATGAGGCTTTGCGAGGATGTAATGAAGCGAGGCATCATATGATGAAGACTTGGGCTAATCCAGACGGGATCATTCCAAGCATGTTGATAACTCGGTGATATGATTCGAGTTGAGGATAATGAATGGATATGAGAATAGTCGTCGAGGAGGATGACTAGGAGGCTTGGATAGCATCGTTGTTGAAGGTTCTAGCATGCTCTAAGCAAGAGTACGTTTGGGCAGATTCGATAGTCCCAACGGCCAACTGTTGATGGTCGAGTACTCTGGGCAGATTCGATAGTCCTAGGCACGGGCTGCGACGACGTGCGGGAGTTATGTCTAGAACCGGGGTTTCCATTAGCCCTTGACGGACGGCTGAAAGAATGTGCCGGTCATTCAATTAACGGTGATATCGAAGCAATGATAACAGTGATAGCCAGAGTCATGGATGTTTGGTTGTATCATCATTCGGACTCAAGAGTGGTATTTTCTGGGTGCTTATCTGATTTAGGCCTTGGTACTTGGAAAACATCGCCCTTGACTCGAATGATTATTACTTTACTTTAAATTGTATGCCCTGCTATGTTGCTTCTGCTTAGTGTGTGTCTGGGGGCTATCACTGTAGAATGAGGTTGGAGTGGGAGGGTTGTATTCCTATTCCTTTTCCTTTATGCTCTTTTGGTATGTTGTTAGTTAATTTACTGCTCACTAAGACTGTTGTCTGACTCAAGGCTTTATGTTTTAATTCTTATTGCCTTGGGCTGTTCGTCCATTTTTGGACGGGCAGACTAGGTAGCAGGTGACAGGTGCTGTTCTCTTCTCACGATGCTGATATCGAAGACGAGCTAGAGGGTTGCATATTATCTTCTTATATGTACTGGATGTTCCGATGTTTTGTATTCTCTGAGAGATATGTAGTGAGGCTTGATGTATTGACTATTTGGATGTTTGTATTCAACTATTATGGAGTTTTATATGATGGCATTTTGTTCTGTAAAGCTTCATTATACATATGTTCTATTGTATTTTGTCCATGCGCTGTGAGTAATACGATAGATTCTGTTGTTTTAATCTACCCTGACAATCGTCCATGGTCGTTTGGCACACTTTACAGCGCACTATCTCTAGATTACGTGCAGGGGTCATGGGCGGTCGTCACATTTGGTATCAGAGCATTGGTTAATCGATTTTACCCAACGCTCACTGACGTAACTACGTATGAGAGACGTAATTGTATTTTGATGGATGAATACTATATATAATATAGTAGCTTAGTAGAGTTGAGTCCTTTATGCAGTTGTTTCTCTAGATGTTCTAATCATTCCTTTTTATAGATATTGAGAATGAGTCGAAGAGGGAGACCAGCTGCTAGGGAAGGCCGTGCTACTGAGGGGACTGCTTATTATGCAGCCATGTTCGAAGCTATGATGACTTCGATCATGAGAAGGATACCAGTTCCGGGGGCAGCAGTAGATGTTGGAGTTCAAGTCCAAACTCCGAAACCAGTGGATTTTGCTAAGTTGTGCAAGGATTATACTGCTCTTGGAGGGAAGGTTTTCATGGGAACAGAATCTACCATTGAGGTCCAGAGGTGTATAGATGCTTGTAGAAGGATCTTTGGTGATTTGGGAATTGATGATGCAACTAAGAGGAAGTTGGCATCAAGGCAGCTTCAAGGAAGGGCCTCTGATTGGTGGAACTCCATTACCATCAACACTGCGGAGGAAGAGATTACTTGGGAGCAATTCCAAGCTAGATTTGAAGTTAAGTTCATTTCTACAGCTCAGAAGTCTGTTCTGTTCAAGAAGTTTGTGGAGCTCAAGCAAGGTGGAAGATCTGTTCTTGAGTATGTTTCTGAGTTTGAAGCTTTGTCCAAGTATGTTCGGTCATATATATTGAATCTGCTTATCAGAAGAATGAGAAGTTTGTGACCGGCTGGCTTGGATAGTTATCTTGGGAGGCAGTTGGTGGATCATTTGGATGATTCATTTGAGAAGCTTGTGGAGAAAGCTCTCAGGCATGAGAGTCTGTTTCCTAAGGATGGATCTGTTGTTGTTGTGACCAGGGAAGAGTCTAAACCCCAGCAGGGTGGAAACAAGAAGAGGAAGCAGCAGCAGCAGAAGGGTAAGGATGGCCAGAAGAAGCCGAAAGGCGAGGTGACTTGCTACAATTGTCAGCAGAAGGGCCATTTCTCGAAGGATTGTAAGAATCCGAAGGTGCCAATGAAGTGTCACAACTGTGACAAGCCAGGGCATTTCAGGAAGAATTGTCCAGAACCGAGGAGGGACAAGCAGATTGTTCAAGCTTATGCTTTGGGAGCTGTTCCGTCGTCTTCGAAAGCTCCTACTGCTAAAGAGAAAGGAAAGAGTGTGGTTGTTCAAGGTACTCTTTTCCTATGTGGTGTTCCAGTTAGAGTTTTGTTTGATACTGGAGCGTCGCATTCGTTTGTTTGTAATGAACTCGTAGGCCGGTTAGATTTGAAGCCGGATATTGTCGATAAGCCATTGGTTGTGACTAATCCAGTTGGGGGTTCGTCTTGTTTGTGTATGTTATGCCATGGTCTAGTTGTATCGAGTCATGGTTGCTCTTTTGTTTGTGATTGCTTTATTCTGAACTTTGCGGGGTTCGGAATTATTTTGGGTATGGACTGGCTTAGGAGGTATGCGGCGAAGGTTGATTGCGAGAGGTTGGAAGTGACAGTCGAGAATGTGGAGGGGCGAAAGGTTGTGATACGATGTAAGCATGAGGAAGGCGTCTTCATGAGCTTCATGTATTCGCTGGTTGTTCCACGGGATGGACTGTCATCGGTGCCAATCGCTAATGGATTCGAGGATGTCTTTGACGAAGTCAAAGGGTTGCCGCCGCATAGGGAGATCGAGTTTCGTATAGATCTAGTTGAAGGAGCCAGACCTGTTGTGATGTCTCTTAGGCGGATGGCGCCTAGGGAACAGCAGGAGTTGAGGGTGCAAGTTGATGATCTTTTGCAGAAAGGATTCATTCGGCGCAGTGTGTCTGAGTGGGGTGCACCAGTTGTGTTTGCAACCAAGGCAGATGGGTCGTTGAGATTGTGTGTGGATTATCGTGAGCTGAATAAGGTAACGAAGAAGAACAAGTATCCATTGCCGAGGATAGATGACTTGTTTGATCAGCTTCACAAAGCCAAGGTGTTTTCTCAGATGGATTTGGCAACGGGATTTCACCAGTTTAGAGTGGCTAAGGATAGTGTGCCGAAGACCGCTTTTCGGACACCATCGGGTTTCTTTGAGTGGCTGGTAATGCCGTTTGGATTGACTAACGCGCCAGCGTATTTTATGGATCTTATGAATAGAGTGTTCAGAGATCAGTTGAACAAGTTCGTACTTGTGTTCGTGGATGATATTCTGATTTATTCCAGAACTGAAGAGGAGCACAAGACGCACTTGCACATTGTTTTGGAAATCTTGCGGAAACATCAGCTGAAGGCTATGTTTTCGAAGTGTCACTTCTGGAAGAGTGAAGTGAGGTTCTTAGGCCATGTGATGTCTGGAAGTGGAATAGCGGTTGACCCCGCTAAGGTGGCAGCAATCCAGGATTGGGTTAGACCTAAGAATGCATCTGATGTGAGAAGTTTTCTTGGATTAGCAGGATATTATCGACGGTTTATCAAAGACTTCTCCAAGGTAGCTGCACCGTTAACAGGATTGACGAAGAAAAACCAAGTGTTCAGTTGGGATGCTAAGTGTGAGCAAGCTTTCGGAATCTTGAAAGAGAGATTGACAAGTGCTCCTGTTTTGACTATTCCTAGTGGGAATGATGAGATGGTGGTTTACACCGACGCATGTGGTACTGGACTTGGAGCAGTGCTGATGCAGAGGGATAAAGTTGTTGCGTATGCCAGTCGACAACTGAAGCCGCATGAAAGGAATTACCCGACTCATGATTTGGAGTTAGCGGCGATTGTATTTGCTCTGAAGATGTGGAGACATTATCTGTTGGGAGTTCGATTCGAGTTGTTTACGGATCATAAGTCGCTGA
This sequence comes from Allium fistulosum, assembly GCA_030737815.1. Lineage (NCBI taxonomy): Eukaryota > Viridiplantae > Streptophyta > Magnoliopsida > Asparagales > Amaryllidaceae > Allium > Allium fistulosum. The sequence goes on from CM060903.1 coordinate 859,815,359, forward strand.
AGTATCTTTTCTCCCAAAAGGATTTGAATCTTCGGCAGCAACATTGGCTAGAGTTTTTAGCATCATATGATTTTGGTATAGCTTATACTCCGGGAAAAGGTAACGCAGTGGCAGATGCGTTAAGTCGAAGACATGCAGGATTGGGAGCCATGTTTTCAGAATGGAAGAGTCTCGAGTATTTAGCTAGATTTGACTTCAGGCCTAGATGCGAATTGGAACCTGAGATGTTGGCAAACTTATCGATAAGACCTTCTCTTGTGGAAAGGATTGGCGAGAGCCAAAAGCGAGACGATAAGCTTGTCAAGATTATCCGTGAATTGGAATCTGGATTGGATCCAGAAAAGGATAAAGGATTCGAGGTCGATCGAGAGGGTTGGCTTCGGAAGCAAGGACGATTAGTTGTTCCCGATATAGATGAATTGAGGAGTGAAGTTCTGAAGGAAAGTCATCACTCGAAGTTGACAATTCACCCAGGTGGAAATAAGATGTATCGGGATATGAAGAGAACCTACTACTGGGAAGGCATGAAGAAGGATGTTGGAAATTTTATTTCCAAGTGTATGAACTGCCAGTTGGTAAAAGCCGAACAGAAGAAGCCAAGTGGATTGCTTCAGCCATTAGAAGTTCCTACATGGAAGTGGGAGCAGATATCGATGGATTTTATTGATGGACTACCTAGAACAAGAACGGGAAATGAAGGGATTTGGGTTATTATAGATCGTCTGACTAAGAGTGCAAGATTCATTCCTGTTCGATCGACTAGGACTGCATCAAAGTTGGCTGAGTTGTATGTTAAGTGGATAGTTCGATTCCATGGTATTCCGAAGAGTATAGTGAGCGATCGAGACCCATTGTTCACTAGTGGATTTTGGAAGAGCTTCCAGGAAGTTTTGGGAACCGAGTTGTGTTTGAGTACAGCTTATCACCCTCAAACAGATGGTCAGACCGAGAGAGTCAACCGAGTTTTGGAAGATCTTCTTAGAGCATGTGTTTTGGACTTCGGAGGATCATGGGAAGATCACCTTCATTTGGTGGAGTTTGCATACAACAACAGTTACCAGTCAAGTATTGGTATGGCACCGTATGAGGCATTGTATGGAAGACCGTGTAACTCTCCGACATGTTGGTTGGAAACTGGAGAAAAGCTGATACTTGGACCAGAGATGATTCGGCAGACTTCAGATTGTATAGAGATCATTCGGCAACGAATGAAGGCAGCCCAAGACCGTCAGAAGAGTTATGCTGATAAGTGTCGAAAGGATTTGGAATTCGACATAGGAGATATGGTTTTTGTGAAGATTTCTCCACTGAAGAATGTTATTCGGTTCGGGAAGAAAGGAAAATTGACTCCGAGATTTGTTGGACCATTCCCGATTGTCGAGCGAATTGGAAAGCTTGCCTATAGATTGGAGTTACCGGAGAAGATGTCGGGTGTGCACAATGTTTTTCATGTATCATATCTACGGAAGTATGTGCACGACTCGAGTACGGTAGTTTCTGCTGATAGTTGTGAAGACTTAGAAGTTGATCCAGTCGATAGAAGACCTCGTAAGCCGCTTCGTGTTGTTGAAACTGACACGAAACAGCTTAGGAGGAAGGTAGTTAAGTTGCTCAAGATACAATGGAGTGATGATGGTAACGACTGTACGTGGGAGGTGGAAGAGAGGATGAAGGCAGCTCATCCTGAACTCTTCAAGGTATGGCCCTAAGGTGTCGTCTCATCTCGCGATATTGTAACTTGTTCTAAGTCTTAGAATTCTGTATGCTAAGTTAGAATTGGATGCATGGTTTGTTGATTGCTATGGGTGGTAGGCGTACAGAATAGTCTTTGATTGCTTTGTTTGCTTGGAATTTCGGGGGCAAAATTCCTAAGGGGGAGAGAATGTAACGACCCGTATTTTTACGGATCGAAAAGTTTGTCAAAATCTGGAATTTTAGCATTTTGAGCCATTTCAGATTTTAGGCAGAATTTTTCTAAGTCCTAGGTCGTGAACGACCTAAGTGATAGGTCGTGACCGACTTATAGAATTGGCGACCTAAGGGGTAGGTCGGCAGCGACTTAAGGAAGTGGTGGCCTAAGGGTTTGCGAGTTAACAACCCAGTATTTAGTGACTTAGTGGATGGCTTGTTAGCATAGTTAGGTCGTTAGGCGACCTAAGGTGTTAGGTCGCATAAGTTGTTATGTCGTATTAGTTGTTAGGTCGCTGGGTTTGGCTTAGTAGTTAGGTCGCTGAGTCGTTGAGTTGTTATGTGTTAGGTCGCGTGAAAACACTTATGTGTTAGGTCGGTTGGACGAGTTAGCGGGTTGACCGACTTATGGTTGTAGACGACTTAAGGTTAGAGTTAGGTCGTAGTGACCGAGTTAAGGGATAGGTCGCTATGTGTTAGGTCGTCTGGTAGCTTGGTTGGTTAAGTCGTAAGCGACCTAAGGGTTAAGTTGTTACCAAGTTAAGTCGACTGGGTGGGTTAGCGACCTAAGGAGTTAACGTGTTGGCGACCTTAAGAGTTAGCCTATGTGTTAAGTCGTGGACGACTTAGGGGTTGAGTCGTAACCCAGTTGTTTGTTAAGTCGTAGAAGCATAGATCTGTTAAGTCGTATCTTCTGCCAAGTTATAAGTCGTGACTAGTGGTAAGTCGCTAGGTGCGCATGAGCTTAAGTCGTAGACGACTTAAGGGAGTTAAGTCTTAAGTCGTAGGGGATTTGGGTTTTGTTGAGTCGTAGGCGCGCATGCTATAAGTCGTGACCGACTTAGGAGATAGCTGTTTTGTTGTGAGTCGTTGTAGCGCCTGAGTTGTTAGGTTGCAGATGCTTCTGGTTAAGTCGTAGGATGGCATAGCTGTAAGTCGTAGGTCGTATGGGGTATAAGTCGGAGACGACTTAGGAGATAGCCGAGTTACGACTTAGTGAAATTTCAGCTATAAATAGGAAGGGTTTTTCTCACTTTTTGGGATCCGGATTTTGAAGCAACGAAGTGCCGCCATTTTGAGAGCTCGACTTCTACACTTCTTCACTTCTTTTCTCCACTCTAATCTAGTGCTTCCATCCATCCAAGTTGAAGATCAAATTGAAGATTCAAGAGCATAGATTGAAGATCTTCATCTTTTCAAGAGAGATTTCTTCGTTTGAAGCGGATTCGTGATAGATCAAGCTCGATCCTTCGCTGTCCAGATCCGAAGCGTGTAGATTTGGGTTTGTTTTGGTGATTTGGTGAGTGGTGATTATCTCTCACACGGATCCAAAGGAGTATATCGGATTGTTGGCTCGATTTGGTGTTGAAATAGTGATTTCCATGCATTTTCTTCATCCTAAGTGTAGATCCATATAGATCCATTGTTCATGATGATGTTACATCCATTTTATCATATGTTAACCTATGCAAGTTCATTCATCAAGTTTGTAGAGATATAATCCATGTTTTCATGCTTATTGGACTTTCAACTCTTTAATTACGAAAATGCCATTATTGTTATAATTGTCTACTTAGGTCATATTTGAATGCTTGATTGCTTGGATTGATGTTTGATTTGATTGATTGTTATGAACTAGATGATTGATGATTAGATTTAGATCGAAGATGATTCAAAAGCTAAGGGAAAGGCTCTTGAATTGGGAAAGCTGCTCGTGGCATATGTAGCGGGATGATGAAGCTCTTATGCATAGATTTGATGATGTGATGTTGAGATGAGGCTTTGCGAGGATGTAATGAAGCGAGGCATCATATGATGAAGACTTGGGCTAATCCAGACGGGATCATTCCAAGCATGTTGATAACTCGGTGATATGATTCGAGTTAAGGATAATGAATGGATATGAGAATAGTCGTCGAGGAGGATGACTAGGAGGCTTGGATAGCATCGTTGTTGAAGGTTCTAGCATGCTCTAAGCAAGAGTACGTTTGGGCAGATTCGATAGTCCCAACGGCCAACTGTTGATGGTCGAGTACTCTGGGCAGATTCGATAGTCCTAGGCACGGGCTACGACGACGTGCGGGAGTTATGTCTAGAACCGGGGTTTCCATTAGCCCTTGACGGATGGCTGAAAGAATGTGTCGGTCATTCAATTAACGGTGATATCGAAGCAATGATAACAGTGATAGCCAGAGTCATGGATGTTTGGTTGTATCATCATTCGGACTCAAGAGTGGTATTTTCTGGGTGCTTATCTGATTTAGGCCTTGGTACTTGGAAAACATCGCCCTTGACTCGAATGATTATTACTTTACTTTAAATTGTATGCCCTGCTATGTTGCTTCTGCTTAGTGTGTGTCTGGGGGCTATCACTGTAGAATGAGGTTGGAGTGGGAGGGTTGTATTCCTATTCATTTTCCTTTATGCTCTTTTGGTATGTTGTTAGTTAATTTACTGCTCACTAAGACTGTTGTCTGATTCAAGGCTTTATGTTTTAATTCTTATTGCCTTGGGCTGTTCGTCCATTTTTGGACGGGCAGACTAGGTAGCAGGTGACAGGTGCTGTTCTCTTCTCACGATGCTGATATCGAAGACGAGCTAGAGGGTTGCATATTATCTTCTTATATGTACTGGATGTTCCGCTGTTTTGTATTCTCTGAGAGATATGTAGTGAGGCTTGATGTATTGACTATTTGGATGTTTGTATTCAACTATTATGGAGTTTTATATGATGGCATTTTGTTCTGTAAAGCTTCACTATACATATGTTCTATTGTATTTTGTCCATGCGCTGTGAGTAATACGATAGATTCTGTTGTTTTAATCTACCCTGACAATCGTCCATGGTCGTCTGGCACACTTTACAGCGCACTATCTCTATATTACGTGCAGGGGTCATGGGCGGTCGTCACAGGTTAGGGAAAATCAATGTAACATTTATGGAATAATTGAATTTGGAGTAATGGATGAATTTTAAAATTTGAAAAAGGTTAAAGGGACTAAATAAGGATTAATTAGAGATGGTCCAAATTTTGATAAGGATGATCAACTACTATAGATATGTGAAGTAATGGAAAGATCGCATTTATTAGAAACCAAAAGGGAAATTAAGAAAAATGGATAATAATGGAATGACATATTAGAAATACCCATCTTAATTTAGTAAGGAGTGTTAGGACCTCAACATCATTTATACCACTTGATAATAAATGGCAGCTTTCAGCAAAATAATTCTTTTAGAGTTTTTAGGTTGTAATCACAAGTTGTCTCCCGTGGTTATTGGAAAAGTGAATGATGTGGTGTATGACATATCCCTATTTTATTCCTATGCTGATTTTATAAATGAGATTAAACCACCTGATAAATATATACAAATTGAGATGCAATGTAAGTACGGAAATTTTATGAGGACACTTAACTAGTAATAAACCATAAGTAAGAGTGGAAGTTAATGGGGAATTAGGTTAGCAACCTAAAGTAACTAAAATTTTCAATCCCAAAACTATAGAATATTGGAAAATAAGTTTTAGCTCGCAGAATGTTACCTTTAAGAAAAAGATAAAATATATAGACATGTGAAGAGAAATTTCTATTGAGCAAGAATGAAGAAAAAGGTAGCAAAATTCGACACTGGGTGTTTGAAAAAAAAAGCATTTATAGTAAATGGTAAATAGACTCATTAAGAAGGGAGACCCATAAGTGAATAAGTCTTAGGACCGCAGCGTCTCTAGCATAGATTCACATCAGGAAGGTGGTTCATGGAATTTTAGTTAGCATCATTAGTACTAAGGACCCCTTATTTGCTAGCAAATTTTGAAGGAGTTTGCTCGCAGCTTTAGGAACTTCGTTAGATCTTAGCACCACTTACCCTTAGTAGAATTGGCGTATAATAGTAGTCACCAATAGACGATTGGTATGTCATTCTTGAAGCACTTTATGGGAGGCCATACAAATCATCAAATTATGGGTTGGAAACCACCGAAAAAATTCTACTCGGATCATATTTTAATTAAGAGATTTCAAAAGGTTAGAGTTTGTTAGGCAACATACGAAGGTCGTAAGGTTTGGAAAGTTGGAAAAGTCGGTACCAAGATCTATTAGGCCTTTCCTAATATTAGGAAAAATAAGAAAACCTGGAAGTTGGATGGTGTTTATGATGTTTTTCACGTTTTGCATTTGAGGAAATACCTTCATAACATAGCAATTGTGGTAGAGCCTAATTAATTGGGAGATATTAAAACGGAGCCAATAGCGTCTCGTACCACTGCATGCATTATGGAGCATGGAACAAGGAAGCTCCGTAGTAAGAAAATTAGATTGGTCCAAGTACAATAGGGAGAAAGTCTGATAGAAGCCATAAGGACTTCTCGTCCTAAGCTTTTCTCTGGTAAACATTTCTCTCTAAAATTAGAATTTTGGTTGTATTGTGGTTGGTGGATTGGATGGTAGGAGATGGTTGTTACACTTTTTCACAATCATTTTACAGTCATGTAGAAGTTTGCATGTTTAGGGTATTAGCATACAAACTTGAATGACACGATTACACGTTCATGCTAGGGTTGAGCTCATTTATAGCATATGTGCAATACATAACCACACATTGCATTTTGGTTGAGTAGAATATTGGTTTTTAGATAACTTGGTCGTATAACATGGATGTTATTGCACGTTAGCTGTTCGTCTCTTGAAAAGATTTCGGGATGAAATCTTTTTAAGGGGGAGAATGTAACAACCGATAAAATTTATCATAAATAAATAAGTAAACAAGTAATAAAGTGAATAAATTATATTAAATAAGATAGGGGTAAAAATGGAAATTTTGTTAAAGTTGGAATTTAGTCATGAAAAGTTTACCGTTCCGTTCGTTGCAAAATTCTGATCAATTTCCATATATAATATGCTGAAAACGGAGCTAGAACAAAGAAGTTATGAGCGTTTGAAGTTTTCATGCTTAAAATAATTTAATTTGAATTCAAATTCAAATAAATAAATAAATTTGAAATTCAAAAATTAACTGAGATTAGACGTGGGGTTAAGTAAACGTTAAAGTTAACATTAACGTTAAGTATAATTAAGGAATAAAATTAATTAAGCAATGGAAATAAATAAACATTCTCGAATAAAAGGGAAGCGGTCGATCTATAAACCCAACCGATCAACCCCTAGCGGGCAACCGGTGTATATAGGGCAGTCGACCGCCACTTTTGGTGGCGGGTAGGGTTTTTGATGGAATAAACGTTCTAGATTTATCCGTTTTTAACTTATTTTCATACTACAGTTCTAATGCGTTTCAACCATTATAAATAAGACCTTAGACCCTTCACTTTTATCCTTAAATATTTTGGAAACATCAACAAAGCTCTGTCGGTTCATATCTTCTTAGATTCAAAAAACTCCATTAGGGTTTCAAGTAAGAAATCCTATATACCTACCTTTGTTCATTATTTAATTTCTAAACCTCTTCTCCTCTAACCTTTCTAAATCTAATATATATACAAATCCTTTGTTGTATATATCCATAAGAAGAGATCTGAAGGAAATCATAATGGGCGTTTCAAATCCAAAGAGAAGTAAAGCTAAGGACCAATTGTGAGTGGAAATCTTAGCATTTTTTTTTCGGTGATTGATTAGTAGATTATAAATTTGAATTTGCGTTAGTGTTTTTGTGACTACGAAAACAAAACACTATAAGAACTCCCAAAACTCCTTTAACTCGAAATGTTAATTCTAGATGGAGATTCTCAATTGTTTATGTTGAATTGATGGAATAATATAGTTTTTGTAGTTTTTGATAATTTCAAAATTTATTTCACTTCTCCTTATTCTTTGACTTGATTACAAAATTTTGATAATAAAATAAAGGTGTAAAGTATGAATCTTATTCGTCGTTTGCACCACTTATTCCATAAAAATTAAATAGAAGTTCCCTTGTTATTTCTTTGTAAAAGAGGAGTTGAATAGAAGATGAAATTAAAATTGCAATTTCTATTGCTTAGGTTATTCTATTAGTTTGATATAATAGATTGAGTTTATATTTTTATATGCAAGTCTATTTATTGCAATTTTGTATATGAGTATTGAATCCTTATTATGGATATTAGAATCCATTATTATGGATATTGGAAATTTGGCATTGTAGATAATAGGAGAAAAGGACTTGTATTATTATTGTCAAAAAGGAATTAACATTTAAGTTAGTTAGGGCGTAATCTCGACATGCATAGAAAATAATAATTGCATGTTTATATATTATTACCGTAAATAACTTACAATTATAACGTATTAGTTGCATAGTTAATTATGTAATAATTGTCATTAATTCCCCTTAAGGAAAGTGATTGATTGTCTAGGCAAAATAAGAATGAATTCTTATATAGACTAAATAATGAACACGGTAAGGTGATATAATATATATAATGAGTATTGTAATATGACTAAGTAATAGGGACATCACCTATAATAACTAACTACGATGATGCGAGGTAGTCTCAGTTTTGTAGGGTAAATCTGCCCAGCTAATCTGGCTATCCGTACCTATGGATAGTCGGACACACGTGAGACATCACTGTAGGGTACAGGTCATAAGGCGAAGGACCTACTTTGAGGTATTGGAGGTATTAAGTGGTTGTTTGAGGGCCTGCCTCTTTTTCTCAAATGAAGTATTAAATGGTCAAGGGTTAGTTATCAAGGCGCGGTAGGTGGTATCCCAAAAAGGGTCCGCTTCGGGATAAGGTATTAAGTGGTTGTTTAAGGGCCTACCTTCCCATAAAGAAGTATTAAGTAGCTTGAAGAGATTCCATGCAATGTCGGCTAGATAGGCACTGGTGAGGAGTCTGCCCTAGAAATATGTATTAAATGATGGGGGTATACCTCAATTGAGGTCTTAAATGGTCAGAATCTGCCTATTTCCAATAAAGGGTACTAAGTCACTTGGATACCATCTCTCGCATTGTTAGACATTTATGACGTTAGTTATGAGATTGGGAAACCTGCTTCGGGAATGAAAGGTACTAAGTGGTTTTATGACGGTCTGCCTCCTTTCCTTATATGAAGTATTAAATAGTTCAAAATACATAAGACGTATTCTTATTTTGAAATATACTATCCAAATACTAAAATAGTAAGGTTCAAGGTTTTTGTTCACCAAACACTTGTTGTTTTGACTCCCTCCTCATTACAACACAGCTTAGAGAAGGAGTTGATAATGCTTGAAGATGGCGATAGTGATGCTAGTGGCAGTCACTATCTATCTTTTCATGTTCTTTTTCTATTGTACCCATAAGCTGTAATTTTGAATAAATTAATGTAACGATTGTTGTTAACATTATGATATGTTTTGTGGCATTTGAAATGGTTTGAAATAAATGTGTACTATTATTGCTATTATATTTTATTCCTTCCGCTATGAGTTCTCAAAATAGTTAGATAGCTCTGTGTTGTTTTCCTTTTTTACCAACCAATAGCCAGCTTTGGAATAGTTTTAAGTTTCAATAAAAATTTTGCTAGGTCTGAATTTAGGTCTGCTTCAGGGCAGGTTGTTGCAACCTTTGTTTTAATTTTTTTTATGAAAGCTAGTAATTGTTTGTACGAAACAAACATTGAAATGCATGTTTTAAAATTCCTTTGTACAACGAACCTCTTGTCCATCATCTTGATTGCCCTATAGTACCCACCAAGTATTTAGTCACCCAAATCCTTTAATCACTATTACTTCGTCTTTAAGGAACATCTTCACATCTCTTAGTCAATCTGAATATCCATTCTTCCTCAGGTTTGAAAATTATAATATCCCATTATGACTAAACTAAATACATCCTTTAATATCCAATTAGTTTCTCCAATGTAAACCCTTCTAAAAGTCAATGTTGGATAACTATCTCATCATAAAGTTATAATGCATAGCAATCAAACAAACAACAAGCAACAAACTAACTACAGTAAACATATAATCAACAACAACCAATCAAGCAAAAGAGATTAATCCAGACAAACATGACATGAGCACACCATAATACAAACAAGTAGTTATCCAATGTAAAACAAACAGACAAGGTACATAATCATTATAAAGCAATCTGATAATTAAAATCAATCAAACAAGTTCATAATACATCATAATACATAAGCACATCATAAATCAATCAAACAAACAAGTAGACAAATAAATGATTAAAATCAATCATTGTAAAACAAACAAACAACAACATAATACAAGCATAAAAAATTAAGTTAAATTAGTGCATTATAAATTAATAAAAAGACATAGGTAAATAAGTAGCTAAATTTTCTTAATTGTGAATAATTTAACAAACAACAATGCAATACAAACAATCCAACCAAAGCATGCCAACACAAGCATAAGTTCACTATCCCATACATCAGAATAGACTGCCTTTACATCACATTCCCTCATTCTCCATAAACGAAGATAACTAGACATCTTTATAGCACTTTAAGGAAAGTCGCATGTAACGACCCTGAAAATTTGATATTTGAAATGTAAATATTTAATTGAGTTTAAATATTCGAATGATAATTTAATTTGAAATTCAAATATCAGAATGAATTTGGCGATTAAATTATTGAATTTAATTATTGAAACTGGGTAAAAATTTGAATCTTCAGTTTTAAGCTGATTAAAAATAATCTGAAGGCTTTGGAAATTTATATTGATAATTCTGAAGGTAATCGAACTTTCAGAATTGAATTTGGAACTGTTCTGTTCAGTTTTGAATTTATATCGTTTAAATTGAATTTAAAAATAGCGGTCCGGGGCACAGTCTCGGAAATTGACAAAACCAGTTCCATTGGATCTGTAATATTGTATTATTATCAAATTTCAATTTTCGTAATATTTGGAGTTGTCGTGTGAGCGTACGATAAGCAAACGCGCTGATATAAAATAATGAGATATTTTTGAATATAAAAATATAAATTTTTAATTAACTTTTTAATACCGATTTACTTTTTCTCTGCAACAATCACGTTCTCGTGTCCCCTTCTTTTCCTTTTATCACGCAAGCAGAAACAATGAAAATCTTATCTCTTGTTCCTCAGTTAAAACATTTCAAACAAAGGAAAAACAACATCTCGTTCAATTTAAAAACAGAAGCTTCAAAATAATTTTTATGGCCGAGTTTCCCCCTTCTCGTTCAAAAACGAAACGAATGGCTGAAGCAAGATAATCACTAATCTCTTACCTTCTTTAATTTCGTTCGAAAATAAATGGCCGCGTGAACCATTTCATCCTCCATATTCCAAATTTAAATCGGGCCTCTCCTTTGTTTCAAAATCAAGTCTAGTAGATCCAATTTTTTTTTTTCGATCAAAATAAAAGTAAATAGAAAATCGAAATTGTTTTCGATTTCAAAACACTTTCCCGAGTTCGCAAAAGACGGAGGTCGCGAGCTGGACATGGCTATAGCCTCGTCGATGGTGGCAGTAGTCATTACGAGTATGGGGGGCAGAGTTCGCAATTTAGGGGAAACGCAGAGATGGCGACGTCGATCTCGGCAGTCGCGAGTTGGGTTCGTCAGCAAACACTTGAGGGGTTGCGACTTAGGGTTTCTCTGGTGAAGTCGAGTTCACGTGGCACGCGTTTATCGAGAGGAGAGCAGCAATGTGAATTTGACTGTCTGGAATCGCGATGGAGTTTCGCGAACGCGTGGTGATGGGGGGTCTGGGGTGGCTTCGCGTGGCAGCAGAAGTCGGGCTCGGTGGTTTGGTTTTCGAACTCGACTGTAAGTATTTTTACAAATTTTTCAACGATATTTTTGAGATAAAGTAATTTAGAAGATAGGTAGTTTTCTCTGAATTTTAATTAAATTGAAATTATGTAGAACAAATTTTTTGTAAAGTAAAACAGTAAGGAAGAAGTATAAATGTAAATGTATATGCATACACTGGCCTATTTGATTTAAGTATGCATATAGTTAAGGTTTCTGGAAAATATATATATAGAATTAAAATGTTGAAGAGTTTATATTAGAAATAATGGCTTGGTAATGAATTTGTTTTATTAACTTATTTACTTATTTTAACCACTGAAAATAATTTTTTAAGGGAAATTTAGTTTTAAAATCTATTTAATAAAGGAGAAATTGGTTAAGTAAATAAATAGAACAATAATTTAAGTGTTCGATTTAATTCGAATATTGATAAATTTTATAAAATGTATATACAAGGTCTGAAATGAAGGAATGATCAAAACGGAAGAAGGATTGCAAATTAAATCAAAGGTGAGATTTTTCTCACTCAAATGAAAAGTTGATTTTACAGTTATTGTTTGTTGACTGTTTGGATGTGATATTAGATGTAGTAGGATAAATATATATATATAGCAATATATACATATTGGCATATGTATATATTGGATTGATTGATTTCCCACATTTGTATAGCGGATGAGACCCTATTGCGCTGTTAGTAAGTGGATGATTTTTATAAAACCCATATACCGCGATATTCCACCTCGAAGCGGAATTGGTATTGTGCTAACATCTGTGGATGCAGGGAAACAGGTTGGAGGGATCCAACTGGATTCCTCAAATTGTTTGAATATTGTTTCATATGTGAATGATGTGATTTATTGATAATCTGTGAATGATTTATTGATAATTGAAACTGTTGAAGGCTAAAATTTAGCCGAATGTATTTTTGGTATCGTTGGATACCAGAAATAAATATAAATTGGATTTTTAATTAAAGTGGAAAACTTTAAATGAATTTATTTTTAAGAATTGAATTTATTGAAAGAAGTAATTTTAAAGTATTAAAATGGATTGTCGAAATCTTATTGAATAAATTCCAAGATATGGGAAAAGATTTTAATAAATGGATTTTGAATAGTATTATTCGAAAGTTGGAAAATTTATTTGAAAATGGAATTTTAAATGGTTTGGAAAATATAAAGGAATTTATTGTAAAGGCAATAAATTTGTTGAAATCCAATTGATAATTGATTTTGTATTGAAGAAATAAATCTTTGGGAAATCGATATAAAATCTATTTGATGTTTGAATGAAAATCGATTTTTGGTGTTGGGAATAAATTTGTAAATCGATTTGCAAAATGATTTGGTATTTGGGATTAAAATTAGAATCAATTTGAAATTGATTTGGTATTGAAGTAAATTTAGAAATCAATTTGAAAGTCGATTTGATGTTGAATGTGAATATTTGAGAATGTAAATTCCGAATAGAAATTATAAAGGAAAGGGAAATTTGTTTTAAAAAAAAAATGTGACGACCGCCCATGACCCCCGCACTGAACCTAGAGATAGTGCGCTGTAAAGTGTGCCAGGCAGCCATGGACGATTGTCAGGGTAAATTAAAACAGCATAATCTATCGTATAACTCACAGCGTATGGAAAAAATACAATAGAATATATATATAGTGAAGCTTCACATAATAGAATGTCATCATATCAAACTTCATAATAGTTGAATACAAACATCTGAATAGTCAATACATCAAGCCTCACTACATATCACTCAGAGAATTATACAAGCAGCGGAACATCCAGTACATATAGTAAGAAGATAATATGCAAGCCTCCAGCTCGTCTTCGTCATCATCATCGTTGGAAGCTAGAACAGCACCTTTCACCTGCTACCTAGTCTGCCCGTCCCAAAATGGACGAACAGCCCAAGGCAATAAGAGTTAAAACATAAAGCCTTGAGTCAGACAACAGTCTTAGTGAGCGGTAAATTAACTAACAACATACCAAAAGAGCATAAAGGAAAAAGGAATAGGAATCCAACCCTCCCACTCCACCTCTTTCTACAGTGATAGCCCCCAGACACACACTAAGCAGAAACAAACATAGCAAAACAAACATTTAAAGTAAAGCAATTATCACTCGAGTCAAGGGCGATGTTTTCCAAGTACAAACCCCCAAGGCCTAAACCAAGATCAGATAAGCACCCAGAAAATACCGCTCTTGAGACCGAATGACGATACAACCAAACATCCATGACTTTGGCTATCACTGTTATCATTGCTTCGACACCACCGTTAATTGAATGACCGGCACATTCTTTCAACCGTCCGTCAAGGGCTAATGGAAATCCCGGTTCTAGACATAACTCCGCACGTCGTCGAAACCCGTGCCTAGGACTATCGAATCTGCCCAGAGTACTTGACTACCAATCAGTAGTCTTTAGGGACTATCGAATCTGGCCAGCGTACTCTTGTTGTGAGCATGCTAGAACCTTCAACAACGATGAAATCTCAGCCTTCTAGTCATCCTCCTCGACGACTATTTCCATACTAGCTCAAGCGCCTCTCGAGCAAACCATTATCCTCAAACTCGAACCATTTCACCGAGTTATCAACATGCTTGGAATGATCCCGTCTGGATTAGACCAAGGCTATCTCATATCATGCCTTGCTTCATCACATCCTAGCAAAGCCTCATCTCAACATCATCATCATCAAATCTATCCATATGAGCTTCATCATCCGCTCAATATGCCACGAGCAGCTTTCCCAATTCAAGAGCCTTTCCCTTAGCTTTTGAATCATCTTCGACCATCTTGTCTAAATCAAATCATCAATCATCTAATTCATAGAAATCAATCAAGTCAAACATTAATCCAAGTAATCAAGCATTCAAATATGATCTAATGAACAATTATAACAAAAATGGCAATTTCGTAAATAAAGAGTCTAAAGTCTAACAAGCATGAAAACATGAGCAATATCTCTATAATCTTGATGAATGAACTTGCATAGGTTAACAAGTAGTAAAATGGATGTCAAATCATCATGAACAATGGATCTATACTTAAGTTTACAAAAATGCATGAAAATCACTACTTTACACAAAATCAAGCCAACGATCCGATATACTCCTTTAGATCCGTGTGAGAGATAATCACCACTCACCAAATCACCTAAACAACCCAAAAGCAACACACTTCAGATCTGGACAGGAAGGATCTAACTCGATCTATCACAAATCCGCTTCAAACGATGAAATCTCTCTTCAATGGATGTAGATCTTCAATCTAAGCTCTTGGATCTTCGATTTGATCTTCGATTTGGATGGAAGGAATCACAAGATTAGAGTGGAGAAAAGAAGTGAAGAAGTGTAGAACTCGAGCTCTCAAAATGGCAGCACTTCGTCGCTTCAAAATCCGGATCCCAAAAAGTGAAGAAAAACCCGCCTATTTATAAGCAGAAATCCCCTTAGGTCGTCCGCTCGCTATTAGGTCATCCACGACCTAAGAGCCCACGACCTATAACCTACGACCTAACGAAACCCTATGACCCATGACCTAACGCATGCGCGCGACTTACAGATCCAATGACCTAACACATTTGCGCTTCTACGACCTAACGCATGCGCATCCACTCGACCTACGACCTAACAAAGATGCGGCTTAGCTCTTACGCGACCTAACACACACGCGACCTAACACACACAAAAGCTCACGACCTAACTCAACACAGAGGCTCACGACCTAACTAACTTAGCTAGGATACGACTTAACACCTTAGGTCGTCTAACGACCTAACTACTCCACTACTGAACTTAGGTCGCTCACGACCTAACTACGCTAACTCGCTAACTCTTATACTGTTAGCTCTTAAGTCGCTAACTAATAGGTTGCTAACTACTAGGTCGCTAACCACTAGGTCGCCAAATCCTATAGGTCGCTAACTGCCATAGGTCGCTGCCTTTCCTTAAGTCGCTCAAACCTTAGGTCGCTATCTTTAAGTCGCAGTTTCCTGTAGGTTGCTAACTCTTAGGTCGTCCACTACCTTAGGTCGCCAACTTCCTATAGGTCGCTCCAACCGACCTAACCTACCCCACAACCTAAGCCACCATACGACCCAACTCCTATACGACCTATCCCAAAATCCTTAGGTCGCTCCACTTTCTTAGGTCGTCTACTCCGACCTAACAACTCTACGACCTAGGACTTAGACTATGGACAACTTATCAACAATGCAACCTAATGATAACTGTTTTACGATGTTTCGATCCGTAAAAATACGGGTCGTTACATAAAAATAAAAATAAAAATAAACATTGATTTATTTTGAAAGCGTGAAAGTAAATTTACGAATTTTGAACGTAAATTTTAAATAAATCGATAAGGATTTATTTAATTGGTTTAAATGGACCGTTTTAAAGTGAAAGTGTATTTTCACTATAAAGCCGAGTATATTTTCCAAAGTGGCTTTTAAAATATAAATTGGATTTTAAAAGATATATTTGGAAATATATTCCGTATAAGGGAATTAATTTGAAATTTATTTTCAAAGGTTGAAAGGTGAAAAGTAATTTGAAATTAGTTTTCAAAGTGATGAAGTGTAGAAATAAATTTACAGTTTCGGAATGTAAATTTAAAATAAATCGATAAGGATTTATTTAAGGGGTTTAAATGAATATAATTTAGAAATTATTTTCAAATGGTTGAAGTATAAACCATATATCGTGAAGATATTTTGAAAATAAATAATTTGGGAAAATTATTTGAATCTGATGATTGTTGTGAATATTATTGATAGTTAAATCACCGACTATCAATATTTGCCTTTGAAATGGAACTTGATTTGTTTTTAAAACAAACGCTTATTATTCGGTTTAGCCGGGAAAGGACCTTTGTGTCAGATAACCCATTCCGAATAATAATACACGATATGGATCGTATTGAAGACCGGTGGTGAAGACCGGGTATTTGTGAAAACGATGGGATGACCTATCGATTGTCTCTGCACCGTTAGCTACGGTATTGAGATTTCCATTGTGATGGGAAGTTTTATCGGGATTGTGAATATCCGGATTGCAAGGAATTCTTTTGAAGTGCCTTCGGTTCTGTTCGAACCCGGAATAGACTTGTATGGTTACGTGTCTGACATTACGTTTTGAGATGTAAAGCTGATTTCTTTCAAATACATTTCTGTTGGTGGCGGAGAATTTATTCTCTTAGCTTAACACCCTTCTCTAAGACGTACGAGCTCAGAGGTTATGTAGTTGAAGGTTATCAGCGATATATTCCCAATTTAGTAATGTGGCATGCTGAGTGTTGCTGTGACGATGATCATTTATTTGATCATTTGTGATCAAAGCACGGCTTTGTGAAAAAGCGTAGCTTTGTGGACGAGACTTCGTCAGGGCCTCACAACCCGGAAATGGTCGAAACAGGAATGTTGCGGCAAGGTTATGAGGGTCGCCCCTTTAGGGTATGTCATTTCCTTCTGGAAAGGGGTGGTATCATGGTATGGAGCCCAGATACTTACTCATGTGGACACACCTTATTTATTATGTGTGATGATGGTTACGAGCGCTCGGATAAAGGTCCCAATCGGATAAAGGTCCCAAAGGACCGGGTGATGACATATTCGTGAGTTACCTAGTTACAGGGGTAACCCGGCCTTGTTTGGCAGAGAGCAGTTTGTCTCTCGGGACGTCCAGCCAGAGGCAATCCAAATCGGCAGTAGGAAAGGAAGTTCCTTAGCCTAACCATTTGTTGGAAATCCATTTCCCAAATACGAAACTTGTACGGTTTTAGTTGTAGAACCTGCTATTTAACATAGCAGCTATAGTAGGCATAGTATAATGGTACCTATGCTGGCTAAGATTAATATTATACTTTCAAAATGTTTTCTACACTAGACATTAATAATAATATCCAATGATTTGCGTAGTAAGCATCTTTGACTATCATAAGAAGAAATCTCCTCCAATTCTGCGTTTGCATTGTGTGTGTGGCGGGAGGTCTTATGGTAGTTTCATTTTCCAAAAGCATTGCGAATCTATTTTATTTTCTTTATGAAAATAACTATTTTACGATCTCACACCAGTCACCATGACTGACTCGGAGTTTATTGTTCCCTTCTAAACTCTGGGTGCCCATAATTTTCCACACGGGCAGCCTAGAGTTATTTTTATCAGGATATTCTGGATATTCTGGAGCTTTAGGGATAAGCTGGATGGCGAAGTGTACTATCGTACTTGTTTATTTTATTCCGCTGTGTATTCTGTATGAGGACAGGTTTCTATAACTGTCTGTTGTTGTATTGAGTTGTATATTGACTCTGATTGATGTATGTATAAACTGATATAGTTCTTTGTTTAAAAGACTAGTGATTATCTATTATATTTTGTTCCGCTGCGAATGTGAGATTCTGATATTGTCTCTGGTTTTGTGTTTCTGTTCTTTCTTTTCTTCTGTCTTCTTCTACCTCTTCTTTTAACCCTAATGGTTCGGTTTTCCGGCATTCGATTGTGCGGCATTTGATACAGTGGACGTATTAATGTCGACTTTCGAGCGTCGAAAAATCGTGATCGTTACATTTGGTATCAGAGCATTCGGTTAAACGATAACCTGCTCTGTTGGGTGTTACTCATTAGAGATAGAGTCAGTAGTACTCTAGAATGAGTTGAGTGTAATAATAGATATGAGCGCGTATTTGTTAGTGAATATAAAATTTTGTTTTGTATTGTGTTGACTTATCGGTTGCTTGTTTATAGATTCTGGTCGGTGCAGTCTAGCTAACTGTAATCGATAGGGGTTTCTAAACTCTTAAACAAGATAAACTGACACAGTATTGTTTTAAATTAGGGTAAATGAAATAATTTTACCTAAAACTATTTTTTATAGAAAATAAATTATTTTCTATGAATTATTATAGTATATGGATGTTTGGTTGTTCGGAGATAATAACATTGAAATATTATCCTTGTTATATTGAAATTGAATAAGAAATAAAATAATAACCAAAGATTTGAAGATAAATTCATTTAACAAATGAAATTTATAAATATGGATAAAAAAATAAGGAATTGAATTCATATACAAATGAGATTTGTAAAAGGTAAATTGTAATGTGAATTATAATTGAAATAGAATTCCAGAGAGAATATTTGAAAATAAATTCATTAATGGAATAATAAATGAGTTGATAACTTATACAATTTGAATTTTGATAGAATAAATTTAACTTAAAGGATGAAGTTAAATTAAAGAAAGTATAAATGAATCGATTAAATAAAGTGAGAGTCGATTGTAATGAAATATAAATTGAAAAGAAATGAATTTGTGAGTGAACCAATGAAGCTACATTTGTAAATTAGTGAATCGGAATTGAATAATGAAATGGATTGAATTCAAGTAAATAAACTTGATAATTTATTAATTCACACAATAATGAATTGGAAGTTGAATTGGTTAAATTAAAACTTTGTTGTAAGCTAAATTTGAAGATAAAATTTGAATTTGTATATAAATTCAAGTGGGTAGTAGAAATAAATTGAAAACTGCCTTGTTATTGATAAAATGGATTCATGATGGATTGAATATGGAAATTGAAATTTAAAATAAATAAGTGAATGTACTAATTGAATTAAATTAGTGAATGGAATAGATTTAATAAATGAAAATCAAATCAAGAATTGAAATTGGAAACTGTTTACAAGGAAATGAACTTGAGTTTTGAATTAAAATAGCTTAAGTAAATATTGGACAGTAACTCAAATTTAAGTGAAGCTTTGAAATGGTTTAAAGGAAAACTTAGTTGATTAATAAATTGAAAATGCGAAATTGAATAGTGAAAAATGTATAACTTCAGTAATGAAGTGAAAATAAATACAAGAAGTGTATATAAATATGTGCATTGTAGTTGTCGAGATTTGTACGATGGTTTTGAACAAATCGAATGGGTTTGTGAATATGGAATGCAAATTATATTGTATGGAATCAATTAAAAGGGATATGAGTTAGATTCATTTAAAAATGAATTGAATGTAAGAAAGTGAATTGTTAATCACTTGAATTGAATAGAAATTGAAGGTGAATTAGATGGAAGCAATTCAATTTATATTGAAACCTTATAAATTGCTAATGGAATTTATCTTGAATATATTGCTAATGAAATTTATGTATTTGTTATTGAAAATGAAAGAAATGTTAATAGATTTCCTATATTTGTCACTTACATGTTTAAACTGAGTAAGTGCAGGGTTTTGGAAGCCGTTTAGCTGCATTTTGATTGCGTAAATGCTAATAAAATAACTGCTTTGCTTAAAATTGCTAAAAAGGTACGCCTACGCAATAAAAATAGGAAATATGAACTGTTTTTCTGCTTTTTCGACCGAGTGGATCGATGTATATATATTTATCTCTTTTGTCAAATTGCAAAAGCTCCTCCGTACAAAGGAGACTCTGCCAAATTTTCCGAAAATTTTGGGAGTTAGAAATTTTTTGAAATTTTTGGAAATTTTTCACTAACGACAAAAGATTTAAAATTGGGAATTGAGATAAAAGTGAATAAAACTCAATATTCAGAATTAGAAGATGAATCGAATTCAAGTAAAATTCGAAATGAAAATCTGAATGAAAATTTGAAAGTAAGATGAATTCAAATAGAGTTGAAATTGTAAATTGAATTCAAATGAAATTGAAAATGCAAAGTATAAGGGAATGAATATACAACTTTGTTCGTGAAGTGAAAACGAAAATAAGAAATACTTATATTGCACTTAAGAAATGAGTGAAGAAAATTCTTAAGTAAATTTGGATATTGCTGTTAAGTAAAATATACAGGAATTATAAGGCTAACGAAAATTAGATTTGATTTCGAAGATGAATTTGAATTTGCTCGGCAAAGGTATGTATTTAAATTTCAGTATGAAATTTGATCTTTTCTTGTCTAGCCACTTGGCATTTTGTTTTCTTTTGAGATTTAAAGGTCCGTAGGGACGTTTTGTAGTAGTACCGTGTTAACCGCGCAAAGGAGGCGCTGGCGAAATTTTTCGAAAATTTCGAGTGTTAGAAAATTTTTGAGAAAATTTTGAAAATTTAAATTTTGAATTTAAATTTAAATTTAAATTTTGAAGTAAACAATGTTGTTTGAAACTTATAATTGAAGTTGGAAAGATAGTTGAAATGTAACGAATCTTTAGTAGAAATATTTGTTTTGAGAAATTGATAAAACTATTGGATTGTGAAAAAAAAATAGTAGACGAGTTAAGGACCATTTTTCCTAACTTGTAATTTCGGGACGAAATTCTTTTAAGGGGGGAAGATTGTAACGACCCTGAAAATTTGATATTTGAAATGTAAATATTTAATTGAGTTTAAATATTCGAATGATAATTTAATTTGAAATTCAAATATCAGAATGAATTTGGCGATTAAATTATTGAATTTAATTTTTGAAACTGGGTAAAAATTTGAATCTTCAGTTTTAAGCTGATTAAAAATAATCTGAAGGCTTTGGAAATTTATATTGATAATTCTGAAGGTAATCGAACTTTCAGAATTGAATTTGGAACTGTTCTGTTCAGTTTTGAATTTATATCGTTTAAATTGAATTTAAAAATAGCGGTCCGGGGCACAGTCTCGGAAATTGACGAAACCAGTTCCATTGGATCTGTAATATTGTATTATTATCGAATTTCAATTTTCGTAATATTTGGAGTTGTCGTGTGAGCGTACGATAAGCAAACGCGCTGATATAAAATAACGGGATATTTTTGAATATAAAAATATAAATTTTTAATTAACTTTTTAATACCGATTTACTTTTTCTCCGCAACAATCACGTTCTCGTGTCCCCTTCTTTTCCTTTTATCACGCAAGCAGAAACAATGAAAATCTTATCTCTTGTTCCTCAGTTAAAACATTTCAAACGAAAGAAAAACAACATCTCGTTCAATTTAAAAACAGAAGCTTCAAAATAATTTTTATGGCCGAGTTTCCCCCTTCTCGTTCAAAAACGAAACGAATGGCTGAAACAAGATAATCACTAATCTCTTACCTTCTTTAATTTCGTTCGAAAATAAATGGCCGCGTGAACCATTTCATCCTCCCTATTCCAAATTTAAATCGGGCCTCTCCTTTGTTTCAAAATCAAGTCGAGCAGATCCAATTTTTTTTTTCGATCAAAATAAAAGTAAATAGAAAATCGAAATTGTTTTCGATTACAAAACACTTTCCCGAGTTCGCAAAAGACGGATGTCGCGAGCTGGACATGGCTATAGCCTCGTCGATGGTGGCAGTAGTCATTACGAGTATGGGGGGCAGAGTTCGCAATTTGGGGGAAACGCAGAGATGGCGACGTCGATCTCGGCAGTCGCGAGTTGGGTTCGTCAGCAAACGCTTGAGGGGTTGCGACTTAGGGCTTCTCTGGTGAAGTCGAGTTCACGTGGCATGCGTTTATCGAGAGGAGGGCAGCAATGTGAATTTGACTGTCTGGAATCGCGATGGAGTTTCGCGAACGCGTGGTGATGCGGGGTCTGGGGTGGCTTCGCGTGGCAGCAGAAGTCGGGCTCGGTGGTTTGGTTTTTGAACTCGACTGTTAGTATTTTTACAAATTTTTCAACGATATTTTTGAGATAAAGTAATTTAGAAGATGGGTAGTTTTCTCTGAATTTTAATTAAATTGAAATTATGTAGAACAAAATTTTTGTAAAGTAAAACATTACGGAAGAAGTATAAATGTAAATGTATATGCATACACTGGCCTATTTGATTTAAGTATGCATATAGTTAAGGTTTCTGGAAAATATATATATAGAATTAAAATATTGAAGAGTTTATATTAGAAATAATGGCTTGGTAATGAATTTGTTTTATTAACTTATTTACTTATTTTAACCACTGAAAATAATTTATTAAGGGAAATTTAGTTTTAAAATCTATTTAATAAAGGAGAAATTGGTTAAGTAAATAAATAGAACAATAATTTAAGTGTTCGATTTAATTCGAATATTGATAAATTGTATAAAATGTTTATACAAGGTCTGAAATGAAGGAATGATCAAAACGGAAGTGGGATTGCAAATTAAATCAAAGGTGAGATTTTTCTCACTCAAATGAAAAGTTGATTTTACAGTTATTGTTTGTTGACTGTTTGGATGTGATATTAGATGTAGTAGGATATATCTATATATATATAGCAATATATACATATTGGCATTTGTATAGCGCATGAGACCCTATTGCGCCGTTAGTAAGCGGATGATTTTTATAAAGCCCATATACCGCGATATTCCACCTCGAAGTGGAATTGGTATTGTGCTAACATCTGTGGATGCAGGGAAACAGGTTGGAGGGATCCAACTGGATTCCTCAAATTGTTTGAATATTGTTTCATATGTGAATGATGTGATTTATTGATAATCTGTGAATGATTTATTGATAATTGAAACTGTTGAAGGCTAAAATTTAGCCGAATGTATTTTTGGTATCGTTGGATACCAGAAATGAATATAAATTGGATTTTTAATTAAAGTGGAAAACTTTAAATGAATTTATTTTTAAGAATTGAATTTATTGAAAGAAGTAATTTTAAAGTATTAAAATGGATTGTCGAAATCTTATTGAATAAATTCCAAGATATGGGAAAAGATTTTAATAAATGGATTTTGAATAGTATTATTCGAAAGTTGGAAAATTTATTTGAAAATGGAATTTTAAATGGTTTGGAAAATATAAAGGAATTTATTGTAAAGGCGATAAATTTGTTGAAATCCAATTGATAATTGATTTTGTATTGAAGAAATAAATCTTTGGGAAATCGATATAAAATCTATTTGATGTTTGAATGAAAATCGATTTTTGGTGTTGGGAATAAATTTGTAAATCGATTTGCAAAATGATTTGGTATTTGGGATTAAAATTAGAATCAATTTGAAATTGATTCGGTATTGAATTAAATTTAGAAATCAATTTGAAAGTCGATTTGATGTTGAAAGTGAATATTTGAGAATGTAAATTCCAAATAGAAATTATAAAGGAAAGGGAAATTTGTTTAAAAAAATAAAAAAAAATAAAAATAAACATTGATTTATTTTTAAAGTGTGAAAGTAAATTTACGAATTTTGAATGTAAATTTTAAATAAATCGATAAGGATTTATTTAATTGGTTTAAATGGACCGTTTTGAAGTGAAAGTGTATTTTCACTATAAAGCCGAGTATATTTTCCAAAGTGGCTTTTAAAATATAAATTAAAAGTTCTAAGTGGATTTTAAAAGATATATTTGGAAATATATTCCGTATAAGGGAATTAATTTGAAATTTATTTTCAAAGGTTGAAAGGTGAAAAGTAATTTGAAATTAGTTTTCAAAGTGATGAAGTGTAGAAATAAATTTACAGTTTCGGAATGTAAATTTGAAATAAATCGATAAGGATTTATTTAAGGGGTTTAAATGAATATAATTTAGAAATTATTTTCAAATGGTTGAAGTATAAACCATATATCGTGAAGATATTTTGAAAATAAATAATTTGGGAAAATTATTTGAATCTGATGATTGTTGTGAATATTATTGATAGTTAAATCACCGACTATCAATATTTGCCTTTGAAATGGCACTTGATTTGTTTTTAAAACAAACGCTTATTATTCGGTTTAGCCGGGAAAGGACCTTTGTGTCAGATAACCCATTCCGAATAATAATACACGATATGGATCGTATTGAAGACCGGGTATTTGTGAAAACGATGGGATGACCTATCGATTGTCTCTGCACCGTTAGCTACAGTATTGAGATTTCCTTTGTGATGGGAAGTTTTATCGGAATTGTGAATATCCGGATTGCAAGGACTTCTTTTGAAGTGCCTTCGGTTCTGTTCGAACCCGGAACAGACTTGTATGGTTACGTGTCTGACATTACGTTTTGAGATGTAAAGCTGATTTCTTTCAAATACATTTTTGTTGGTGGCGGAGAATTTATTCTCTTAGCTTAACACCCTTCTCTGAGACGTACGAGCTCAGAGGTTATGTAGTTGAAGGTTATCAGCGATATATTCCCAATTTGGTAATGTGGCATGCTGAGTGTTGCTGTGACGATGATCATTTATTTGATCATTTGTGATCAAAGCACAGTTTTGTGAAAAAGCGTAGCTTTTTGGACGAGACTTCGTCAGGGCCTCACAACCTGGAAATAGTCGAAACAGGAATGTTGCGGCAAGGTTATGAGGGTCGCGCCCTTTAGGGTATGTCATTTCCTTCTGGAAAGGGGTGGTATCATGGTATGGAGCCCAGATACTTACTCATGTGGACACACCTTATTTATTATGTGTGATGATGGTTACGAGCGCTCGGATAAAGGTCCCAAAGGACCGAGTGATGACATATTCGTGAGTTACCTAGTTACAGGGGTAACCCGGCCTTGTTTGGCAGAGAGCAGTTTGTCTCTCGGGACGTCCAGCCAGAGGCAATCCCAATCGGCAGTAGGAAAGAAAGTTCCTTAGCCCGACCATTTGTTGGAAATCCATTTCCCAAATATGAAACTTGTACGGTTTTAGTTGTAGAACCTGCTATTTAACATAGCAGCTATAGTAGGCATAGTATAATGGTACCTATGCTGGCTAAGATTAATATTATACTTTCAAAATGTTTTCCACACTAGACATTAATAATAATATCCAATGATTTGCGTAGTAAGCATCTTTGACTATCATAAGAAGAAATCTCCTCCAATTCTGCGTTTGCATTGTGTGTGTGGCGGGAGGTCTTATGGTAGTTTCATTTTCCAAAAGCATTGCGAATCTATTTTATTTTCTTTATGAAAATAACTATTTTACGATCTCACACCAGTCACCATGACTGACTCGGAGTTTATTGTTCCCTTCTAAACTCTGGGTGCCCATAATTTTCCACACGGGCAGCCTAGAGTTATTTTTATCAGGATATTCTGGAGCTTTAGGGATAAGCTGGATGGCGAAGCGTATTACCGTACTTGTTTATTTTATTCCGCTGTGTATTCTGTATGAGGACAGGTTTCTATAATTGTCTGTTGTTGTATTGAGTTGTATATTGACTCTGATTGATGTATGTATAAACTGATATAGTTCTTTGTTTAAAAGACTAGTGATTATCTATTATATTTTGTTCCGCTGCGAATGTGAGATTCTGATATTGTCTCTGGTTCTGTGTTTCTGTTCTTTCTTTTCTTCTGTCATCTTCTACCTCTTCTTTTAACCCTAATGGTTCGGTTTTCCGGCATTCGATTGCGCGGCATTTTATACAGTGGACGTATTAATGTCGACTTTCGAGCATCGAAAAATCGTGATCGTTACATCGCACATAATTGTCATAAAGGTAATATCCTCATAGTGGGTGTTGGACAACTCAGAACTCATCATACCTCATCATCTTACACCTTATGTTATAAAGTCTAGTTCTATCGTTCTAAATTAAAACGATCTTCAGTTCAAGTCTTTTCAACCAAAACTCTTTACTTAAGAATGTTTTTCTTTTCAAACAACATTTTTCTAAATGTACCCATTAAGTGAAAATGGTTACAACCAAAATCAATTTTCAAAACAAAGTTTTCTGAAATCAAATGTACTTCTTTGATAAAACTTTCCACTCAAATAAATATTTTATTACATTCTTTACTTAAAAAGATACTTCCCAAATAAAACACTTCCATCAATTATTTTCAAATATCTCAACCAAACCTTCTTAAATACAAATATTTCCACTATATTATTTTCAAGTTTCTTCTTTTGAGAAAATAATTCCTTTGAAATAAATATATTTTTATGGAAATAATTTCCTTGTAATAAAACTTCTCCAACTCATATAATATTTACAGTAAATAATGTTTCAACAAAATATCATTTTCTTTTAAAATAAGGGTTCTTGCTAAATATTCTCTAATAAGGTACCTTTAAAAAATAATTTAAATTCTACACTATTATGGAAATAGTCTTCTCCTCTTCAAAACATTGTATTAAATAAATAGTTCTCAACTTTACAGAATATACTTTAAAATATTTCTTCCTAATATGCCTCTCAACAAAATAATTTTGCAAAAAATCTTTAAGTCATAATGAGGTTAAAAATTACCTTTTCCAAAGGATATTCCTAAATTAAGGAAAATTTTAACTAAAATGTTCCCATTAAAGTATCCTTGCCAAAATAAATATTTTAAACCGAACAACCATTTATAAAAATATTTTCAAATAAAATATTTATTAACAAAATTTCTCCTTTATAAAAGAAAAATCTTTCATAACTAATTAAAACACTTTTTTGCTAAAAGTATTTTCAAATAAAATATTTTTACTATGCTCATATTTACTTTTTGAAATACCTTTATAAAATATTTTATTACCAAATTAAATACTTTATTCGCATCAAAAATTTCAACAAACCACTTTGATGTCCAAAAATAACCATTTTCCCTTTTCAAATAAAATATATTTAAATCAAATGTATGTATTTATAAATTTTCCAAATAATATTATTCACTTAAAAAATAAAAAAGTGATTCCTTAGGTCAGGTTTCAGTTATAATTTAACATCGGGTATGTGTCACTTGAGTTATTACCAATACTTAACCCCTCCTATAAGTGTTCATCCTACCTCATTCCTACTTTATTTATCTTCCATCATCATATTGTAGGGTAAGCAGCTAACAAACAACCTATATACACAAAGCATACAATTGCCAATCAAAACGCTCTCTCATTCTATATTTTGACCCAACTTAAGGTGCGACTCATTATAACCTAATGGCCAAACCTATTCAAGTTTCAAGAAATTGCTAAACCTAAGCTCTAATACTAAGTGCGACGACCAACTATTTTTAACATCTAAAATCAATCATAAATGACGTCAAAATACACTTACAACTAATTTCAGATATTAAAAGCATTGGACCACGGGTAGGTAAAAATTATATAAATTATAAACAATAAATAAAAGGGAAACCTCACAACGTGATTTAAACATCATTGTATACATATACATACCAGTTTAACAATCAAATATTACACAAATAAAACACACTACATAGTTTATACATTTTATTACATCAATTATTAAACAATATCTTTATAATTATAATTCAAGAGATATACCGATCTCATGTAGATACGACTCCTCTCATACCCTTCGCTCCTTTCTTCGCTTTCACATGCAAAACCAACAAAGACACATGCACATAGAGAAAAGAAAAAAATGGTTTCAACTATGTTTGGACTGCGCCAAACCTTATACACTATGGCTATAGGATCCATAGCTATTGCATAAGAAAAGAATACATACGTACCCATTTTGGGGATCATGCCCACGTATTTCTATTTCGTGCTATTCTCCTGCATTTAAATACTTGTTGGTACACTACAACCATAGAATCCAAGTAACTATTGCAACCATCACAAACAATGCAATCAATGCAACCAATGCAAATAGTAAAAGCATAAAATAGTATTCCTACTCATCCATTTAAATAAATCATCATAAAGGGTACAAAAAAATAGCATACAACTATCAATCATTAACAACGATCAATGCCAATCACAATCATCAAATAAGAAGACAACAATATGAACATACTTGCATATATACTAATCATCCATTTAGTAACGCATCATCTATGTATGTATAAACCATCAAATGCGTGCTAGTCATCCCATAAAGTGGCATGAATCAATAATCAAATATGTGATAATCCAATCAACATTAGTAACGCAACATCCATCATCAAGTAACCATAGTTAATTGCCCATCAACTAGTAGTAATAATGGTAAAATATCGCATACCCATCAATATGTGATACCAACATGAAACATCAAATGCATGTTATAATTAAAACTAAAAATCAATCACACATTCAACAACCCTCAAAATAATATTTGCATCCATTATTCTCTTAAATATAAAAATAGTTTTGTTATTGTTTATTACAAAATCCTTTTTATTTGTTCATCAAAAAAATAACAATAATACTTATTATAAATATTGTAAAATCAATCATTCACTACTTACACAGAAAAAGACTAATTTAACTGAAATTCACATTATTATTATTATGTAAAGTCTCATAAACTTCTTAAATATTTATTTAAGATATAATTTCAGTTATTATTTATGAACTTCTCCAAAAATTCATAAATAATAACCTTATTTAATTCCGTACTTTAGCTTTAGTAAAATTTATTAAATCACCATTATTTACAAAAACCATCTAAAATCTATAAATAACTTTATCTATCATTTGTTTATTTAATTTTCTCATTATTATTCAATTCATCTCAGTTAATTACTTTCCAATTCAAATCAATATTTAATTATAATTAAATGCCAAAAATACTACAATCAATAATAATGATCCAAATCAATGCATAATACATTGAAAATTTTATAATAACTAAATAGACATTCATAGAACACAGAAAATATCAATAAATAGGATTTTTCATCAATAACTATAGATTTTATAATTTAAATTTCAATTAATTAAATTAAATAGTTCATACCAATACGCTTTTCTTAACAAACTCCAAACTTAGGAAAACCAGCTCTATATTGTCTTAAACTCCGCTACAAGTCCGACGGAAGAAACCATGCATGAATCAGAGTTCATATGCACAAGATATGATGATTAGAAGATATAGATTTTTATTTGATTTAATAATTAATAAAAAAAATAATACGTATACTATACCGTATGCTATCTATCCTCTACATTAGCATAGCATGTGAAAACAGCTGATGAAGATGCAACTTTGACAAAGATAGCCACCACGCCTTGCCTCCATTCGACTAACAGCCACTACCATCGATCTTAGCGCCTCAAGCTCCACCTCCCTGACCCCATGCGATCAACCCTACCACAATTTAGAACCCATCGATCTCCCTACTATGAGCTTCCTTAGCCAATTCCAACCACCATCGACGTCTAAGCATACGATTGAGACCACCAATCAAAACCTTATGATGAGAGCTTCCATCCTATGCTTCAAATTCCACGTATCATCCTCAGAATCGAAAATCCTCAATTTGCCGAACCCTAGCTCGTTGCTAACAACTTTCGTCATGAATTCCAATCGCCTCGAGCCTCTTTTCCAAAAACTGACACTTGCTACTGGCTCCATTCATCGAGAGCTTAGCAATGATATATAATTTGATAGGGTTTGGATAGTTTGATTTTTAATCACTTTTATTTAATTTGCTATAATAATTAGAGAGCAGTTAGGGTTGATTTCGGGATTAGGGAAGAAAACTAAAGATAATGGTGATGCCAAGGGTTTCATAGCCTCACTTGCATAGTTGTTAGGTTGGGTTATCGGCTGTGCATCCAATTTGACCCTAAATAGTTATGTATGCTGTTTAAATAATGTAATGCCTCTATTTTGCAAATCATAACTCCAAATATACCAAAATTATATACAAATTGATTAGCTTGAAAAGGCCATCGTAACGGTTATAAATACGACACCTAATTCACTCTTCTTTTAAAAAAATTATTCTTAATTACTTTAATATTAGAAGCATAAACTATATGGTTCGTTACAGTTCCTATACCGAGCCTAGGCCGGCACAAGTTGACACAGCTAACTCATCTTACCAGATTCGGCTCAAGCATGACCCATCTTTGACCCGACTTTATCTTAGCCCACCTTCGACCGGTCCTATGCAGCTCATCTCTCCATCCCATGAACGGCTCGACACATCTCCCTTAACTTGGTCCTTGGTAAGCAATCTTTAGCAACAAGTGACCGATCGCTAAGCTTCCTATTTTCCTTACCACTTGGGCAAGCAAAAGTAAACGACAAATAGTATAACTAACTGTACTAGGTATTGTAGCGTGTCTGCCAAAAGCATGCCTACTCCATTAGCAAGCCACCTCACTTAGCTTAAAAATGCGCTATGTATGGCATTACAGTTGGCACGCTTCTCAGCCGCATAACCCTAATGCCTTAAAGTTTAATCCATCTGCCCATGTGACCAAATCCATAGCCAAGAGTGTTTCCTTTCTATTTTATTATGCAGTCTTAGCCATCCATGATCTATATTAACTGCTATAAATACCTCATGCCATACAACATCAAAGAGGTTGGAATTTAGTTAATCTATAGACTCGGAATTCATTTACAACAAGCAACACCTCTAAAGCTCTTAAGTTTAGGATAATTGTAAGCTAAGTGCTAAATTTTCTATTATTCTCTCAAAATTCCTTGTAATTGTAAGGGATAAACTTAATAAGAGATCTTCATAGTGGGCGTAGGCAAATCTATGTCGAACCACTCTACATCTTGTGCGTTTACGTTATTTTCTTGTTTTAGTCCGCATTTTACATTTTTGAGCCTAGTAATAGAAAGCACCATTTTGCTAATACAACGCACTAGTCTAATTCTGAGGTTGACTAATTCTTTAGTCCCCGGTATGGGGAATTAACTTGTTAGGGAACATTGACTACTTCACCAAATGTGTCGAGCCTAAGCTCCTCACTAGGGTCATCGCCCCCAAGCTACTAAACTTCATCATCAAAACATCATTTGCTGCTTCGGCTTACCAAATAAACACTCAAGAAGTGCCTCACAAAAGCTAATGGAATATGGGCTAAAGAACTACTCAGGCTCCTTACCCCGACCTCTCACTTACGAGCCAATGGCGAGCTACTGAAGCTCAATCTTGACATTATAGAAGAACGAAGAGCTGAAGCTGAACTCCATATTGAAGGCGACAAAAGGAAGATATCCAAACACTATAACTCAAGGGTAAAGCTCTAGCCACTCATTGTAGGTGATCTAGTTCTAGGCTGAGTGTTCGCAAATACAAAGAATCCAACTGAAGGTGTGCTTGGCCTGAACTACAAGAAGACTCATGTTATCAGGGTTGCCGTAACAAATGGCACATACCACCTCTCTCACTTGGACGGAACCCATGTTCCCCACACTTTTAATCCCATGCACCTCTGGTCCCATCATATGTGAGTTAGTCATAATTATAAGGCTATGTAATACATATTTTAGGAATAATACAATGAAGAGTACAGAGCCAACTTTGTTCAACATAACCATCAAGGCTATCCAGTATGGGTGAGTTATTTTGTGCTCACTTCCTTGCTTAGGGACCACCGACCTTTACAATCAAGGACCACATGTGCTTAGCTCCCTACCTTGGAGGGCGGCAATCCAATGAGGGTTAATTACCATGCATTCACTTCTTTGTTCAGGGGTTGACTCTTCAATAGGCTATCCAAGGAGGGCGAGTTAGAACATGCTTGTTACATTGTTTCGGGACTGTCGACCTTTATCGCCAAGGACCGTGCGAGCCTCGCTCCACTCCTTGTTGACTAGTTATCAAATGAGGGTAAATTACCGTGCATTCACTTCCTTATTTAGGACTGCCAAACTATCCAACAAAGGTGAATCATAATGCATTCACTTTCTCATTTAGGGATTGCTAAACCGCCCCATGAGTTTGGTTGAGACATCTCTCCTCTTCATGTCAGGGTACATCGACGATTGTATGGTTTGATTACAACGCTCCCATTTCCCTCACCCATTATGCCACTGATCCCTCTTAGAGAACTATTACCCTGAGTGATGCCGAAGTCTGGCATCCATGGTGCACCCGTATAAAAATAAGCCAGGCTCAATATCAACCGATATGTATCACTTAGGAGAACCTACGAGCCACTCAACGCTCAGGTTTGTGCTGGGACCGCTCACCACTCAATCTTGCCATGTGTCACCCAGTAAAATTCTTAAGTCACTCAGAGCTTACGTTCATGCTGGGACCACTTACCACTTGTTATATCATATTTTCTAAACTTTATACAAGATAAATTAATGCAAATGCCAAGTTAAAAGAACCGCCCTACGATATAAGCTGGACCAAGAAAAAAAAGCAAGAACAAAGCCTAGGTAGGACCATGCCAAAGCCTCAAGATAATAGCAATACATGAAAGCCACGTCGTTTGATTAAGTATAGTATTAAAGCTATAATACTACAACGATAACCTGAGATAGCCACCAAAGTGCAAAAAACTGATATGTATCCCTAATACTCAAAGGGCGGGACTACGACACAAGATTCAAATTGTGTAACTCCCAAATACCAGACATAATGATTATACTATGGTTCCAAAATTAAACTTACACGGGTTAAAACTGCAGCATAATCTTAAAATAATAGCAAAGTAAAAGGATTGTACTGCAACCCCAAAAAAAGCAACCCTAATGACATAGGACTGTGGTGTCATCCTTAAAGATATTACATGTAGTAGGGATGCACCGCAATCTTAAACTAACATTTAATGTGACAGGATTACATCGCAATCTTATATCAATATCAAAATAATAAGAATGCACATCCATCTTGATGTAACAGAATAACGTCGCAGTCCTAAAAATACTGCCCACAAACATAAGGACTCGAGGGATGAGGCGATGGAGTGAAACTGTTTCACAACAAGCCTTATTCCTCAAAGGCAAATCAAGAGATTCTAACTTCATCCCAAGATCATCAAACCCATCTCAAAGACAAAGGGCGGTGGCGCAGTCCTCTATTGATGGAGATGGCTTGGAATGGATTCATGCAAGGCGATCACTCGTCAAAATAGTAGCGCGGCCTCTTCTACGAAGCCATACAACTCAACTCCAACTATCTCCTACACTACGCTTTGTTGAATTTTCAAATTGAATAGTGCAGTAGAACTTCGAAAGTGATGATGCAGTACGAATACTATATGATATCACTACCTCAGACATGTTGAAGGTGCAACTCCCAATAAACCAAAGCGAAGTGTTCTGAAGTGCTATTAATGATGTAGTTCTTCCTAAAATGGAGGGTAGATTCTCATTGCAGCTTCATTTACAGTAATGTGCAGTCCATTATTTTATTGCTTTGTAGAATCGTGAAGTCATGAGTCTATTCAAATTTGGTTTTTTCCATTTCAATTTCAAATTTCCCACCTAAGTTCAAAATTCACTAACTCAAATCATAGTTTTCAACCGAAGACCATGTAGGCAATCCTTGTACAGTTAATCAATAAGATTGATTATCAACACGTGGCAAGATCCAAAGGTAGAAATTAAAAGTGCCGAACGCAACTTCCACAATCTCTGTGCAGTAAACAAGAAGGATAGATGATCGACATGTGGTGTGATCCAAGGATCAAAATCAGAAGCACATGTGATTAACAGAAGCAATTCTCGTAATTCTTTGTATTATAAAAGCAGAAGGTACTGTAGTAGAGAGGAGGAGATTTTAGAGACTTTATTCTTTTTTAGAAACACTGAAATAAAAAACTGTACTCTCTTCCATTGTTTGTTTGTACTAAGAACAAAAAGGAAGAAAAAGACATTTCCTCGTGGACATAGGATACATTAACATCCAAAGCACGTAAAATCTCTATATCACTTTTATTGCTTTTAGTACATTTTTTATTTTGATATTGTCTGGCATAACGAATTGGACAATGATTTGTCATTAGATTTTGGTTCTTTATCTCATAATTGTGTTAGTACTATTACACATAAGTATCTTATCCAAAAGCAATTTTAACATTACTTAATTTTACTAATTCCTAACCATGTAAGCATTTAACGACGTGATTATTCAAAAATATTTGAGTGTTTTTGAGATAAAAAATCTCATCAACATTTTTGGCGTTAGAAGGAGGGTCGATTTACCTCTCTAGCAAACTTTAATTACGTTTCCTTAGACATCAATATAATACCATGAATCTCACGGATTCTAATACCCTTTCTAACCAAGAACAACTTCACCTTGCCTCGAAAATACTAAAAAACCTACTCCTCACCTCCATAACCCAAACTCAAGTAGGCACCTCTGTAGAGCCTACCTCATATCCTATCTTAGCAGCTCTTCAACCCTTCACAAACTAATTAAACCAACATATGGATGGAATAGAGAGATCCTTGGCCCAATATCTTGCCCATAATCCAATCTACCCTCAACCATCCGCAACTCATGGCCACCATTCACCGACTGCACTGACTATGCAGCGTGTGAGTAAAAACAATAATCTCATAAATGAGAACGGTGTTGTTGGCCCAAAACCCGATGCCAAGCTCAAAGCCAAAATCGAAATCAGTCCTCAAATCAAATCAATACCTACCAATATTAACATTTTTATTGAAGAAGCAGGCATGAACTATGCCTAATAATGATGTTACTTCATTCTATAGAGACAGATCATCCTAAATAGATGCCAAAGAGGATGAGATCCACCAATTGAAGGCTCGTATAGAGCAGTTGGCAAGATTGTGCAGATAGAATAATAGATAAGAAGTAAGGGAAGAAAGTTCTTCCCTATTTAGTGAAAGCATCATAGAAGCAAACTTTCCCGACAATTTCAAAGTTATGCCGATTAATCATTTTAATGGGACCACAAACCCAAATGATCATATTTTTACTTTCGAGTATTATATGGATATTCTAAAAGTGGGGAGGATGGCAAGATACAAGCTCTTCCTAGTATATCTGGTTGGGGTAGGTTCTAGATGGTTTAGAAGGTATGGACCAGGATAGGTTCATTTGGCCATAGTTAACTACATATTTCTTAAGGCAGTTCAACTCGGGAAGGGAGGCTTCTCCAGATGTAGATATAATGTCCTGTGTGAAGCAGGGTGAGAACAAGAACCTACTTCATAAAGTACTTTAAATCCAAGGTGTTTCGAATTGGGGAAACATGTGAAAAAGCGTTGCTAATGGTAGTGCATGTAGAATTAGAAGAAACACAGCCATGTGGGATAAGAACTTTAGGAAACCGTGCCATAGTATGAAGGCATTCTATGAAAAAGGTAGCGACTACATCAGAATGAAGGAAGTCGGGGCTGTGGAATCACATCCATCTGAAAGAACTTCTACAACCCACAATGAAAAGAAAATGGGGCAGAAGGATACCATCCACGGGAAAAGCGGCAAAGAGAATTCAACTTCATAACAAAGACTCCCCACACCCACACACCTTGTCAAATTTATAAGATGACCAAAACTAAGCTACCTTACAATGTCCTAAACAAGGGGAAGAAACCAAAACAAAATATGGGGTAGCTTACTGCCGCTTCCACATGGGTAATTACTACCGCATAGATAATTGCCGACCCTTGAGAATTGAAATTGAGAGACTGATTCAGAAAGGATACTTAAGCAATACCAGGAGGAAAACAATGGTGAAATGTAACAACCCTAATTCTGTTCTAAAATTGAGAGAGAAAGAAGTTAAGGCCCCTTTCCATGAGGAGGTATACCTATATATATAGCGGTTGGAAGGAGGTTGGCTTGTGCAAATTGGCGATGTGGGACTTTTAGCGTCATGAAACATGTAGTGAAATATGAAGGCCTATGAAGCTTTGTGAAAGAAAATGCACTAGATCCTCTTAAATTAACTCTTATAAATGACCTCATTCTTCCTTCCTTTTTATGATCTTCGCTATCTTCCATCATGGACGTTGCGTAGAATCGATAATCATGAAATAGGGCCTTGATTGATAGATCTCGGTATATGGCCTCCTTGTTATCATGTTGATGAATGGCAACATCAACATTAATGAAGTGCTATGTCATTACACTACATCTTCAATGGAATGTGGCATTGATTATCATGCTATATTTATAAGATACGGAATTGATCAATGACTTTGGCAATGGCTTTCGACGCTGTAATGTGCTTGGCTTGCTTGTTGACATCAATAACTAAACTTTAGTGTCCTCTTGGTAGTGATGGTCTTCGGCATTGACAATCTCATACACTAAAGCTTTCTTAATTGATTATTGTTGATATCAGCTGAAAGTAGTATGAAGTGTTGATGAGGAGCGGTCTTCATTGATGAATGACAGTGTTAATTTTTCCTACCTTTGTGGATGTCGACGATGTTCATTGTCGACATTGCAGTAGAGCACCGATAGCTTTCTTGGT
This sequence comes from Allium fistulosum, assembly GCA_030737815.1. Lineage (NCBI taxonomy): Eukaryota > Viridiplantae > Streptophyta > Magnoliopsida > Asparagales > Amaryllidaceae > Allium > Allium fistulosum. The sequence goes on from CM060903.1 coordinate 859,851,921, forward strand.
TACTAATGACGACCCTCAGTGATTAGGCTATCTTCGAAGTCATTAATAGGCTGTCTTCGAAGTCATTAAGAAGCTATCTTCGAAGTTGATTGAGTATGACATCGGTGATTAGGATCGGCTCCTCCTCAACTTAGTAATGAAGTGCGATGAGATACACCTTCGAAGAGATATGTTGTTGACGAGATGTGGCACCACTCTTCAACATGAGACCCGGTGGCACCAATTCCTTTATGACGTCGTTACTTTATAGCATCATTTCTGACGTTGAAATTATATGGATAACATTTATCCCCTTTTGTAAGAGAGAAGCTTTTTACTCTTTAGGGTAAAGCCAAGAATTCCTTTCCATTGCCAATTCTTCATGAAGCTTTCCTTCTAATCCTATTTTCCTGCACCATACAAAACAAACAATAATTTTCATTATAACTTAATATTTAAATTTCAATGATCCTTTCTGGACCTTATCAAGTTATGAATTAACATGTAGTAGGGGAATTTCCCATATTCTTTTACATGAGTCAAGGTTATTTTCATTATGTATTATTGAATACTAGTAATTTCCCGAATAAAAGTTTAAGAGACTATAGGGTGATCTTAATTTTTTGAACAATTAAATTGGAAATTCGTTTGATAATGTTATAGAAAGGCGGATTGACAATTCATTTTGGCATAGGACAAAATATTCCAAATAGAAGTCCAAAAAATCATTTTGTAATAATGGTAGACTAGGAGTCTATTTGATAATAGTAGAATACCAGAAATTCATCTTTTAGCAATAATAATAGAATCCAGAAAATATTCATCTGGCATTAATAACAAGGGTCCAGAAATCCTTATTTGGAAACAATAATAGAAACCAGAAACCCATATCTGGAAATAGTGATAGAAGACTAGAAACCCATATCTGGTATTAATTATAGAAGACTAGAAACCCTAATCTGCTAATAATAATAGAAGACCAGAAATCAAATCTAGCAATATAATAGAAGATCATAAATTCATTTGATAATTACGGAAGATAAAAAATTCATCTGATAATCGAAGATTAGAAATTCCCATCTGGCTATAATAACAAAAGTCTAGAAATCCTTCTGATAATAATAGAAGATCATAAACCCTTGTTTGGAAATAATAATAATAAAAGAAGTCCAGAAACCCTTGTTTGAAAACAATAATAGAAGTCCAAAAACTCTTATGTGGAAGTAATAGAAGACCAGAAATCCTTATCTGCCAGTAATAATAGAAGTCCAGAATCTTTTATCTAGTGGCTGAAAATTTTATTTGTTAGGGGACATAGATAAGTCATACTTAATGGAGCTTCCTTTAGAAAACTTGATTTGACTCGAAATGCTACTTGGCTCGGATTTTACTCGGCTTGGGAGCTCCAGTTGGCTCTGATTTGGATTGACTTGGGACCACTACTTGGCTTTGGACTTTGATTTATCTTCCTTTTGAAGATTTCGGAGCTTTAGTGATGCCTTTGATGGCTGTCCTCCTTCTAGAAGGTTCTTCAGTGAGACCTTTGATGATGGCATTGAAAGCTTGGTCAGTGCTTTAGAGTGACCTTTGATGACGGCACTAAAAGATTACTCCATCCTTCTTCAAGGAGGCGCTCCAATTAGGCCGCGTAGGTAGAGTTTGAAGGCTTTCAGAAACTTTGGACTGACCAAAGGATTACTCTGACCTCCTTCTAGGAGGCGCTTCGGTGAGACCTTTGATGACGGCATTGAAGACTTATGGCCTTTGATGACCGGAGCCTTTGATGGCCGGGTCCTATTGCGGTTATGCCTTTGATGGCTGGGAGTATCCTACTCCTTTCCTTGAGTTAGATAATAAATTTCCCATTTATTCGTCCATTGTCGAGAAATATGGTCGTAAATGTTCGGTATTTCATGTTCTTGTTATGACATTTCCATTTGCTCGGCATAGTTTATAGGTCCTAGGTGGGATTATTTCGTGTATGATTGGGGGTTCTTCCCAATTTGGTCCGAGCATCCCATCTACAAGATTCTTAGCATCTGCAATAACTTTTTGGAGCACTAGATCTCCTTTTTGAAATTATTTTCTTCTTATTTTGGACTTGTGATACTTGGATATTCTTCTTTAATGTTCAGACATTTACTTGACCATTTTAGTCCATTGACCAATTCCGAAAATGTAATTTTATCTCTCAACCCTTTGATGGGTTTCAATCTTAACTTCGATTGGAAGCATTATTTATTATGCATAGGAAATCTGTCATATAATGGTTGATATTTCCAAAGTATAAGTGGTAATTATCTTAATTAATTGGCTTTGTAGTAAGAGCTAGGGGTTTTTTTTATGTACGTAACCCTTTTGGTGAATCCAAGCCTTTTAGGGATAATTTTCCTTTTTGTTGCACTTTGTGATTCCATCAGTAATTGATACCCTCATTTGTATAGATGAAGATCCCATAACTATGTTGGATACCATGCATTGATCATATGCTATATTCATACAAATGTAAGGATCATGAGTGCTTTTAGAATTTAATATAATTATATTGCAATCACACGATTCCGAAGTCCATCTATGTGGAACAATTTCATTTAAGTGTTTTAGAATTTGATGCAAGCCTTAATCCGAGATATCTTTTACCGCTTTGTAATCTTATTATCCTTTTCTGAATGATTTTTGTAGATCTAGACTGCAGCTTGAAAATTACAGCATTAGAAAATAGTTTTTCTTCTGAGTTCTTGAGTTTGTTCCTTATTTTGTACAAGATTCCTTGTCTTTTGTTTCGCTTTATTTGACCAAGATGATCATATAAAATTTTCCTTAAAGATTTTTCTTCCTTTTTAGTTCAACCATTTGCTTGATCAATTCATCCACTTTGGCTGCTTGTGGTCGCATTTCTTGATAGATACTTTTTTCATTTCTTACCCTTTAAGAAGTTACTAAGTGTGTCCCAATGGTCCAGATAAGAGATTTCATTGCCAATGTTCGAAGTTTGACGAAAATTTTGTAAAACTTAGAATCTCATAATAGAAATGTAAATCTCGAATAAGGAACTGAATACTCATTATACATGAATCAATAGTTCTTTAATTAAGAATAGGCTCTTCTAATTAGAGTTTGGAAAATAAATCACGATAGTTCTGAAAACTTTTCATAATTCACAATAGAATATACTTTTAAGTACTTTTCAAATTTCTTTTCGAAATAAAAACATATAGAATTATCAATAATAGCCCTTTTGATTTTCTAAATAAATAAATATTTTCTCAAAGATATGTATGGTAAAAAAATTTGAATAAAATTACTTGCCAGAATAAATGCTATTGTAGCTTTGTAAAATTATAGCACTTAGCGAAAAGAAATCTCTTGTTTGCAAGTCTGAAAAGTCATGATTCATAAACTGATAGACTCTATAGACATGAACATGTCTTTCTATAAGAATCCTTTCTTTTGAAATAATTTTTTTTTGGAAAATAATTCATAATGAAGAAATATTACATAATCTAGGTTTCGAGAAAGGAGATTGGAGTTCTATGTACCATCAGAAAATCCATTGCTATAAGAAAGCTTGATTTGTGGAAATTTACATACATAAAATTACATTATACGAATTTGTCTATGAGAAATTATACATACATACGTGACAATGTATACGAAGCCATTTAACGCCATGAATTCATTGATGTAGTCGATACTTCATGATGCTATATGATATGGTTAAAGTCATCTGGCACTTGTGACATTAATTCATGTGTAATGTTTTCGATGGTTATGGATGTCCTCTAATATCGCTTGATTTATATGGTACCACTTATTCACACTGTAGCCCAGAATATTGAAATCTTGTCTATATCCTATTTTGCGAAAATCAATATCCGCTTGAAACTTAGTCATATAGGTAACTTGCACTTTGTTTGAACTTTATATAGGTCTGAATTCATATATAGTTTTCGATAATCCACATATCCATTTGATATCCATGTGTACAAAAATTATATATTTGGAAAACTGATCTATATAGAAAGTAATTCGTTATGTCGCTTCATATATTCGAAAGTATAAAAAATTGATACTCACTTGAAGATTTGGCATTCAAGATCATAAAAATATTAAACACACATTTATATATAGGATTTCATTCTTTTTAAAGTCGCCTCATATGCATTTGAAAACCAAATAAATTTGAAATCTCAAAATCGCATTATGTATACTTAGAATCTTAGCATATACTAGTGCGAACCCGCGCTACGCATATGGATTTGGCCATATGGTAGTTCATACAGTTATAAATTATTCTGAATTATAAATAATGAAATGGGAAAAAGAAACGATGAAAATTTTAGTGTATAATAGACAGTTAAAAATTATTATTATTACCACAAAGAGTAGAATTGGTTTATCAAAATTTGTCACATAGTAGTAGGAGAAAATGTCATAGAATGAACGTTGAAAGACAGTCATGATCATATTAAGTTGTATAGTACATATAAATTGCCTACTTTTGCACAAATCGATGTAGGAAATAATCCAAGTTCACAAAGTTGCCATAAATCCGACATCTTTAAACTGTACGCAGGTTATATCTTCTTGCTGGATATATGGATATTTTTAAAGTAGTTACAACTAAGCAGGATAGTAGCTAACAATATAAAATACCACAAATATTTATAAACTATGCAAAGCATAACAATGTCAAGAGGAAAGTAACAACTACTCGTTATTTTAACCATAGTAGGTCAGTTGTACAGTAGGGAGTTAGCTGACAGCGAAAATAAATTTTGAATAGTAATTGGACAAACAGAATGCAGCGATAAAAGGCAACAATCAAACAGCAACAAAAATATCTTTGACAATACTTATATTTTATTATGTATAGTGCAAAACACAAATTTTGTACTTCAAAATAGTGATTCTGCTAGTAAGTGTGAAGGCAGCAAATGCTGAAGCATGTTGCGCAACAGACTGTTATCCAGAATGGTAGTTCGTTATCTATGGGGAAGAAAAAAAAGAAGCTCACATCAGTAGCTGCATTATGTTGAAGTAATAATCTAAGTTACATACATACAGTAATAGATGGGTGGGTTAAATGAAAGGGTAAATGATCGTAATATTATATGTAAAATGGAGGTAAAAATGTAACAATCCCGATATCTTGCTTGCTTCACATGCTTGTAAGTGCGAACTCGTGCTACACACACGGCGTCCATCCCAAATCATGTCGTATCATTTTGAATTATTATTATTTTGCTTTTCATTTTAACAGAATAGACATAATTTTTCTTTATTATTGTCGCTTTAACTCGTAATTTTTATCATTAAGAGATTAATGAGCCGCATGACATAATCTTTTGGAAGGGAGAAAATGTCATTGAAAATTGATGTACAAACACGATTTGGCAAATATAACAGTGTTGGTTAACAAAATTGTAACAATAAGCACACAAAATCAAATCAATTTGTTGACAATTTTGTATATGGTATAGAAATAAACATACTTACCTCGTGAACTGATTTGATTCAATAGAAGACACTTGTAAACACTCGGAAATCATATTAAAGTTGTCAAACAGTGGCACGCAAAAAACTAAAAAGAAAAGAGATTTTGTTATTGAGACTGAAAACCTCCTATGAATTATTATTTTTTGTTTCTTTATGAAAATAACAATATACATAAATCTCGCCCTTAAATTTAATATTATTGCATATTTCAGTAAACGAACTTATATTTATTGTCGTTAGAATTGAGGGCTTTCAACTAATCATTGCAGCAAATTCCAATTAAAAACAGAAGTCCTCTACTTTACCTGTGTAATTTCACCCTTCCACTAAACTATTCAGAAAAAGGAAAAAGGAAAAAGTTATTGGAGGAGGTATAGAGCCAATCCTGAATAAGGGTTCCAAATGGCGATCATCTCAAATACCCTATTTAATTAGAGCCCAAATTTATTATATTGATATTTTTCATAAATCTTCAATGTAAAGATTTCGTAAATTCATAAACCTATGGCATTATATATTGATAGGACATGAATTTTTTCAATGTAAAGATTTTGTAAATGAATAAAATATAGTTTGATTTCTGTAAATTAGCTTAGAAAAATTATTCACTTATAATGTTTTTTATATATGCAGACAATACCGAAGGTAGTCTTAGTTGAATTATGGAGGGAGAGGAACAATCGATTTTTTCAATAAATTGTAGAAAGGCCGAGGAGATTATCTAGACTTGTGTTCAAGCTATTATGGGGAAGATAGTTATGTGGAGTGACAAAGAAATTATCGCAACTACCGATAGAAAATTTACAGTATATGCTTGGGTTTTGTATTTAACCACCCACCATTTTTGTATGAACTATATATTTAATTTATGAAGTGTGATAAGGGCCCTCATTAAAAACCCTACTTAAATTCCAAAAAAAAGTTGATTGTTTTATCGTATGGTCATATAAAGTCTAAAAGTATCTTTCCCAGTTTCAGCTCCCCCATTTAGCAAGAAACTTGTATCATGCTATTTCTTTTTCTCGATATAGTTTTATTTTTGAGCAAGCATATTGTAATAATATTGAGACTCTAAAAGGAAAGGGTATCACATTTTTTTACAAAATAGTGTTTTGGTATGTACATGGATTTTTTTTCTTATGCGGGAAGAATGATATTTTCCATTATTCACCTTAGTTTCAAACTATAACTTAAAATTTGTGAAGCATGTAGTTAAACAAATATATTAATAACTCTTAGCTATATATCATTAATATTCAAAGAGTAAGAGATGCATTTATTAATAACAATCAAAGAGAATGGGATAAGTATAAATGATCACGTCCTAGATTTAAATGATGCTTTCTGGAAATGCAAGATTTTTTATTTTATTTTTTGAAATAATTATATAGAAAGAAGCTAATATAAATACATTGCAATCCAAATTTAGATGATAGTCTTTAACTATATGTATAGAGTAAACCTTCGTAAACGTATAGGTTTATTTAGGCAAATTTTTAGGCAAGCATGTTGTAATCATAAAGTGAAAAAGGGTAAGTCTATGGCATTTCAAATTCATAAAATAGTGTTTGTTTAGGTATATATGTACCTAGTTTTTTCTTACCTGTCAATTATTTAGAGAGAAAGAGATCTATATATTAATAATTATATTTAGAGAGAAAGAGATGTATATATTAATAATACCGAGTATCCCAGACTTAAATGATCCTCATTAACTATAGAAGGAGTAAATTTTGCTAATTTTTCCCAATAACTGTGGAGAAAGTGGCTAGTCAAAATATATTACATTCTATAATTAGACGATAGTCTTTGGCTACATATGTAGTAAAAAAATTCAATTTGTTTTTTTTCTAAAATTTTCTTTCTTATTATGTGGGCAGACCAACGAAATGTTTTCCGAGTAAAATTAATATAAAATATTATTGGTGAAGCAATTATTAATAATAAGCTGAATTGTGCATGCATACAGGTATATATTATGATCTTTTAAGTATGTTAACATTTGATTTTGTTTATTTATTTAAACTTTATTTCTTAGGAACAATGCATATATACTGTGTATATCTCTAAATCTAGCATTCAGTTTTGTTATTACAAATGAAAACATAGTAGTCGGTGTGCATTAATTGTTTATTACTTTTTTTGTAAGAAAAATAAAATTATCCCAGCTAAGAGCTTTTGAAATTTTATTAAACTAATATATAATCATTCAACTCAATTTCTGATATTCTCTAGATTAAAACAATGTTTTTTCCTGCTGAACTTACCAATATTACAAAATAAGATTCAAAGCCATTTTTTTTCTCATAACTCTCGACCATCAAACCGAGTGTATCTCTCTCTAGTGTGTATCGTTGCATGATTATACCCTACACCTAAATGCTAGTAACAGATAAAGACAAATAGGTTAAGTACTATTCAACAGCGGAGTGGATGACATCGTTTTAAAGCTAAAAGTGAGATTATACTTGATGTGCATCACTGTACAATCAAAGTTCACTTATCTACCAAATGTCTAATCATATCGACTAATTAAGGTCAATGTTGTTAGCAGAGATGATGATGTTGGTAATTTTAGCGTTCAATGTAAGGCTAGATACATAATCTAGCTGATGGACAGTTCAATTTCTTTTTTTCTACATCCTATAAATTTGTTCATTACATCTATTCCTGTTTGTATATTTGTGCATGTAGTTATGTCATATTTTCCAATGTAAAATGAGAAAATTAGTCAGAAGAGTGAAAAAAGGGAGACCAATGTGTTAAAACGTAAACTGAAACTAATCTCAGCAATAATTAGAAAGAGTTTTGCCAAATAACCCAGTTTCCTCATAAATTTCTTGATTTTTTGTATAAAAGACATTGATGAGGCATAATAAAAATTTGTAATAAAATAGAAATTAAGTTCAAATTCAAGCACCATACATGCAAAGTAAGCAATGTTAACATAATCTTCCAGTACATAAAATTCAAGCAAGTTCTAAGGAATTGGATACCACAGAATCAATATTTATTTACATCAAATAAAATGGATCTGACAATAAATAGGAAAGATAAACTTCCAATTTAAATTTATAGAAATGATTGGTTCTAGTTTCCAGTTAAAAGCTAAAAAAAACTAAAGTGGATATCAAATAATTAGAGAGTGAGAAAAAACAAAAAAATTAAATTAAAATTGATAGAACACTTTTGATTTTGTAAACTCCAGTTTAAACCTGATAAACCAATTGGATTCAATATAAAAAACAACTAAAGTAAAAATTATAACTCTAATTTATATAATGAAAAACTAAACAGAAAATGAAGAAATATTATTGTCGCGCTATAGCTTACCAACCAGATTTTTTTTAGGTCAAATATACATTAAATGGATATTATTTTCACAATTTACCATGTAATGTCAAACATGGTTTCAGACAGTTAAAACTAACATGGTATATCTAGTGAACAATCATAGATCATGTAAAAGAATGATAATCATATACCATATACATTATTTTTATCAAGCGAACTCTTAGTTAGGCACTTAAATGGGATTTAAGCATGTTAATTCTATCGAAACTAAATCCCAATAATGGTATAAATATTTTGCCTTTAAGTTTGTGAAAATTTAATCACAATATAATTCAGTGTTTTGTCAATTTCAAAGTAAGTTGAAAATAAATAAACAAATAGGCTTACAAAATGGATTCAAATAAATATATATAAATAAGGAAAATAAATTCAAATAAACAATGATTAAATATCTAAACTCATGTACTTAACTTTCTTGATTTTGTTTTGATAAGCCTCCCACTCTTTTTTCCACTTTTCACTTCATGTTTTCTGCTAAAATTGCTCTAAAGTACAAAAGAGTCCAAATATACACAATCAAAATTAATAGGATTGAATCTATAGGCTTAAGAATGCAAAACTGACCTCTGGAGATCATTTACTGAGCATAATCCCACAAAGATCCGCCTTCAGCCTGACCTTGCCTACACTGCCATTACTTTATGTTCATATATGTATCATTCTGTTCATATATGGAAATAAAAAGTAGTGTAAAGAATTGGAGATGGTGTCTTTCTTTATAAGAAGTTGAGATATAAACATGAATTAGATAAACTCAATTCTAAAACGTAAAATACACTAAGTATTAAAGAATATACTGCTTTTTGCTCGTAGTTTTGAAAAAAATCTATCAATATTCTAGTACTCGAAGGCATACAAGATTAAATTTTAATCACTACGTTATATACCTATACACTATTTTTATCGAGCTAACTCTTAGTGAGGCACTTAAATGGGATTTAAGCATGCTAATTGTATCAAAACTAAATCCCAATAACGATATAAATATTTTGCTTTCAAGTTTGTGAAATTTAGATCACAATATAATTCGGTATTTTGTCAATTTCAAAGTAAATTGAAAATAAATAAACAAATAACCTTACAAAATAGATTTAAATAAATATATAAATAAAGAAAACAAATTCAAATAAAAAATGATTAAATATCTAAACTCATGTACTTACCTTTCTTAATTCCGTTTTGATAGGCCTCCAGCTCTTCTTTCACATTTTACTTCATGTTTTCTGATGAAATTGCTCTGAAGTACAAAAAAAGTCCAAACATACACAATAAAAATTAATAGGATTGAATCTATAGGCTTAAGAATGCAAAACTGACCTCTGGAGATCATTTACTGAGCATAATACGAAATGTTTCCATATAATTATTTAACATACTGTACCGGCATTCATACTTATTAGCAGTATAATAATGTTGAGCTACTTAGCATTGGAGTAACCGAAATGGCTAAGATAAAACATTTCATAACTCTAGTTTTCATAACTGAGTATAACAGTGTTTTCTTATCTATTGTCAACAACGTTGAGCTTTCCTTATAACATATTTATGTTATCATACCTTTTATAAGATGTAACATAATTTAAAATTTGGAATCAAGAACTACGAAACTTCTGTTGCAATCAATCTAAAAAGCTAAGATCTACAATGTCAACAATAAAGGCAAGAAAGAACATACCAATATATACTTTAATGAATATATTTCCTACCAACTATACCAACAGTCCTTAAAACTTGATTGCATATAAAATAAATTGTTCTGTCTAAGCGACCTTACTACTTCATGTAAGTTTATCAAGAAGTGGACTCCCTTTTTGCTAGTTTAAAGAACAACAAAAACACAGAGCAACTTATTCATGGATATGGCAGTAAAATAGTAAGAAAAAGGATGGGATCTATTTGATTTATTCAGACTATAACTGAATACCAAAAATAGTATAGCTGCGGCATCATAGTAGACAACGAACGGGGGAAAAAAGCAAATACAACCATGGAAGCTCAAACATTAAAGCAATGGCAACATAATGCATCACTAAAAAAAATTGGTTTTTTTACCTCCAATATAATACAGAATTAGGCGAACAGAACTCATAGCTCATCAACACCTTTATTTGCTAACCAACCAGGCGTGGCCGAGCGACCGTACAGCCGAAGCTACCGGAAAACAGAGGCGACAAAAGAATGGCGAAAGAGAAAATCGATGGAGATGCCTCAACGGGTAGGAGGGTGACGCTAGGGTTTGTACAACAGTGGACGATGTGTGGCAGATACATATGGTAAAGGAACGGTGACAGCAGAAATCGATGGGAACCTATCGATTTCGAATTGAGGAAAAGGGGGAAGAGGGAATAAGAGAAAGGGGAATCGATTTATCTCAGGCGGAGGAAAGGGGGAAAAGGAGATTAGCGGTGGGGAGAATGGAAGTTTGAGGGGGACAATATGGGAAGAAGAAAACTATGAACAGTGGAAAGGGAAAAAAAAGCTGGAGATGGTTCAGTTTGCAAAATGTAAAGGGGCTTCTGTCCTCTTAAACTATAGTATAGATACACTCAAAACTGATATTCTTTGAAGTCACATATCTTTGGATTTATCAACTTTTTAAGTTTTTCATGCCTTTTGAAATCATACGCACGTCTTAAAATGAATTGGTGGAATGAATATATACGAAACTGGCACACTTTTTAAACCTTTACTTACTGGGAACTCATATATTTTATTCACACTCTGAAGTTTGTCGAAAGCCTAGCATACTTTAAAATCATCATGTCCTTAAAGTCCTATACACACTTATTACTTATAGCTTCAGGTCCAAATTCATGTGAAATTTCATGTATTCAAAAATTATATACTCATTCGAAATTATGTTGTCAACAACTAATATATACAAAATCACTTATGTTCTCAAAATTATAGAGGAATGAAACCTGACACAGTTAAAAATCTCATATGCTTAAAACCATGTGCATGTGTAACGACCCGTAAATTTTAACTGTTTTAATAACGTAATTAGTCGAAATTTTGTGAAATTTTAAACGATAAAATTTTGAAATATAAATTTGATATTTGGAATGCGTCTAGTTAAACATAGCAACTGGTAAATTTTCGTCCGAAAATATGAAAGTTTATTTCGCGCGTAAATTTACTTCAATTTACTCAATTAAAAAGCGATGAAAATAAAACGTTGTCGAAACCTGAATATTTTACATAGAAAAATTCTAAACCATCTTTTGAGCATGAGGTCATTTTTCGTTTTTCCAAATTCGGACTTCTTTAGCTCCGTCGATCTTATTTTTCTACGTTTTTCTTGCATTTTCCGCCAGAAGAAAAATTTGAATTTTATAAATTCAACCGTACCACTGATATCAGTATACTGTTTTGATCGTCTCGTCGTGCTGATCTCAATAGTATATTCAGTTGTGTGCTTCGGTCTTCGGTACACGGCGGAACCCGTGTAACGGATAACCATATCTGTAGCAATTTTGGACCTTTTGTTTCCCGTGTGCCTCTTGATTTTCCAACGTGAGAAATTTGAGCAGCCACTATCATTTACCACTATCATTTATTATTCTACAGAAACCAACGCTGGACTCTTACCATACCTACCGGTTGCTTTTATTTTTGTTTGGTTCCAATCTTTATCGGTTGCAAAAAAATAAATAAATAAACATATTCACTTTGGTTTTGCCTGAGACTGCTTCTTCACTTCCCCTCAAATTCCTTCTTTCCCTTTTCAATCTTTCTACCAGAACAAATAGTTTCTCACGTAACCTTCCTCCTCCATCACCGACCCGCCACCTTGAAGCCAATAACCCACGGTGAGCAACCACCGCATGCCTGCTTCTCGACCTCAACCACCAACGATTTCCACCTTAAGCCACTGCCTCTGGCCCCCTTCAGCCAATCGCCTACCCACCAGCTCACCCCCGTCTCCGCTCTAACAGTGCAGCCGCCCTCTCCGCAACCCGACTGCACAACCCTCCTCCGCAGATCCGCTCACTTCCAACCTGCGACCTCCATCCCTCTTCCACCTGACCCCAACCTCTGCCCTCACGCACCTCTCCCTTCCTCCAGCCGCCGCGAGCAGCTCGCGCACCCAACCCGGCAACTGCCATTAACCCGTCCTTCGCGTGAAGCCTCACGGCCAGCACCACTACCCACCCAGTTTTGCTGAGCCGCATCTCCATTCCGACCTTCACCTCCCATCGCATCACGTGCCGCGCCGACCAAGGCTACACCACCTTACCAAGTGTCGGTTCCTGCCTCTCTCCGCCTTGCTCCCCTTTGCCCCTCTGTGCTTTGATAGGTGAATATATGGATAGGTTATATAAATAATATGACAAGTTATATAGTATGGTTATGTGCTGGTCTATAATTGCAAAGTTATATAAAAGTTTAAATTTTTTTTAAGTTTGTTTGAATGTCGTTTTATAAGTGGCAGCCTATATGGGTTAGTATATACAATCTTTATAACATGTTAGTAGTTAACTCATGGAAATATGCATATATATTGTTCCAGGGAAGTATAGTTTAAAGAAAGTAAATATAGAGTATATTTTAAACTGGTTTCCTGTTACTTCTATTCTTTGGTATAAGGTAACAGTTGATAAGATAGGGTAGGTTGGGTGCTGTCTATATAATTGTTGGTATAGGCGCTGTCATACATAAAGGAAATATAAGTTATATGGGTATTTTATATAAGTTCAACAATATATGGTTTCAAAGTTTATTACATGTCAGTTATACTAATATATGTATATTCGGTTGCTATACACATTTATATATAAACAGTTGTCTACTTTTGTTCTTTTGGGTTTATATAGACTATACATACGACAGTCTGCATATATGTTCATAGTAAGTATATTTAAAGAAGTATACTAGTTTATGACCAGTTGATTTGATATTTATATTATAAAATTGGGTATGTTGTATGTACAATATGTTGCGAGTCAGTCATGTATTAGTTATTTGTATGTAATATATTCTGTTACATTCACATATAGGTTATATTTTGATGACAATATGTATATACTTAACCTGTATTTATATTTTTACTTTGGTTTATAAATATGTTATATATAGTTAATTATAAATGTTAGTTTGGTTTAAAGTGTTATATTAGATAAGTCAATACAATGTTTTGCTAATATTTGTTTTGGAAAGCTGATGTTGGGTTTTGAACAAAATTTACTTTATATATATATACACACACGTTGGACTTTAATATTTGAGTTTTAGTGTAAACAATGATTTTTGAAACAGATGTATATATATATATTTTCAGTATGTGTTTGAAATTAGAACACGATACAAATTTTATAAATTCAAGCATACCACTTGTTATCATCGTCCAGTTCTGACTTGATCTCGTCTATCCCTATTTATCAGCTTTGATCGTCGAATTCGTACCAATCCAGCTTTGCTTTGAAATTCGTCCCTGGATTCATAGCTCATTTGATCGTCAAACCATCTCTAGCCACGAAAGGTGAGCAATCACTCATGATTAACGTCCTTTTATTTATTAAATTTGATTTCAATTGAAACGACAATTGAAATATGCTGCTGTTGGTTATTTACACTGTTATATATGCTATTACCTGTATCTGTTCACCCATGGCATCTGACACCATTATCTGTAATTATTTATGCGATGATAATACAGTTTGATTGATAATTGATTGATTGATTGATTGTTGTTTATATTGGAGGTTAAATTGTAATGTATAAAGTGATAAATATTATGAAATTGAATAATCGATGTCAAGTGTAGAATTGCATAGAATAATAAGTGTAATAATCTTTAATCTACATGAAATGATAGTGTAGATTCTAGAAATAATTATATTATTTTACACAAACAACAATGTGAATTAATACGATTATTTCGGGATTATTTGAATGGATTATTGGATTGATATTGATTATTGTTATTGCTTGTTTATTTACTTTGACACCATCCCAGTTATCACACTGCAAGTTCCCTATGCTATGCTTTGATTTTGAATTGAATTGGAATCGGGTTGAAATGATAAATACCCAAATTAAACTTTGACCTAGGATAGAGAATTAAATAAAAACCGATTGGTCAATAATTTGATTTAAAAATAAAATAAAGATTTTATTTGAAATAATAATATGGTTTTGAAATGAAGTTGAAATTTGAATTTTAATCAAAGGAAATGTTAATATTTAATAATCTGAAAACAAAATATTAATATAGTAGTTGATGAAAGAACGTTGTTTTGAATTTAATTAATAATTAAGTATGGAATTATTTAATAATTGAGTTTTGGAATTATTAATAATTATGTTTTGAAATTAGTTAATAATTTAGTTTTGAAATTATTTAATAATTAAATAAGATTGAATTATTTAATAATTAAATAAAATTGAATGTTTTAATAAGTGAAATTAAGTTTCTTTATTAATTGAGTTTTGAAATCGTAACTAAGTAAATTAATAAATGAAATTGAATTTCTCTAATAAGAAATAAAATGTGATTTATTGAAATTAATGTAAGACTTGAAATTTAAAGAATTTGATTTGATGGATTTAATTTAATTCAATTTGTAAGTTTTGATATAATGAAGTTGAATTTAAATAATGGATTTAATGAATTGGAAATTTAATAGAAATTGTTTTAAATGGCAAAATTTACTTAACGAATATTGAATGAAATTGATAAATGAACTTAAATTGATTTGAATATAGATTAAATCATTATAAATGATTTCGGAATGAAACTTATATACGAACTTGAATCAATATTTGAATTGTTTAAAATAAAAATTGAAATTGTATTATAAGATTTTGAAATGGTAATTTGGAAGTTTTGAAACGTAAATTTTTGGAAATTGGTTTTGAAAGACAAATGAAATGTTGGTTTACAAATTATATATGAAATTGAAGTTGATTTGGTTTTGAAATATATAAACGACCAATCGGTATAATAATTACGGAAGTTATTAAAGAGACCGGAATCGGTTAGGGACACACTCACTGTCTAAACCGAAAACCACTTTAATAACTACACGCGGAGTGTGATCCAGAATGAAGTGGTTGGAATGATGTACGTGATGACTGAAGAAAGAGAACGATAATGGATAGCCTTGACACTTGTGTCAAATTGGAAATGACTAAAACAGGAGCCATGCCGGGCCAAATGGGGGCTAGCTACCTCGAGCGAACACATTTCTTCGAAAACTACTCATTACTAGTTGTCGATTGGTGCACCCTTGATTTTGGGAGTGTTGTTTCACGGTGTTGCGATCGCTACGGCGATGCATTTTCACCAGTCCGGATCAGGCAAACGGTAGTTTCACTACCTTGGGTATTGCCTCATGTGCCTTGTCATACTTGTATCCCTATACGCGACCACTACGATTAGTTTTGTGTTATACCGATGGAGTACTCCCTGATATCCCACTAGTTTACGGTGGAGTTTACAGTGCTGTATAGACTATAACGCTTATATAAAATGTGTTAAGGGGGATAATGGTAACGCCTTAACACTATTTTGATACTTTATATTACTGATAGGCATTATCTATTTACCGTACACTACTACATAGTAGATAGTTTAACGGATCCTTAAAGGATGGTTATTCCAAACATCCTTTGAGTTACTTGTATTTTAGTTGCTATTTCACTTGAGTTGGATTTATTGATATAAGAATGTTAATCCTGACTCGAGTGTTTTGTGTTTTCTTTACGCTCGGGTCAGACTGAGTGTACCGGTATTCGAGACTCACCTTTGGAGTTGGAGCTTCGCTTGGAGATCCAGCTATCTATCCAGCTTTCAGATATCCGGTTGATTCTAGTGATTTTATTTTGATTCCTGTATTGGACTATTGTATTTGAGACATATGTTGTACCTTATTTAACTCTGATATGTATATAGTAGCTTCATGAACTACTATCTTTTGCTTCCGCTGCATTTATTACTCTGTGTCTGTGATCTGTGATTATTTAGTTACTGTATATGCTCAGTTTTGCCAAATTTAAATTAACAATTCGGTATTTTGAATTATTCAAGTCCGACATGTGCGAATGCGAATGGTCCAAAATACTGGGTCGTTACACTTTTTAAACCTTTACTTACTGGGAACTCATATATTTTATTCACACTCTGAAGTTTGTCGAAAGCCTAGCATACTTTAAAATCATCATGTCCTTAAAGTACTATACACACTTATTACTTATAGCTTCAGGTCCAAATTCATGTGAAATTTCATGTATTCAAAAATTATATACTCATTCGAAATTATGTTGTCAACAACTAATATATACAAAATCACTTATGTTCTCAAAATTATAGAGGAATGAAACCTGACACAGTTAAAAATCTCATATGCTTAAAACCATGTGCATGCAGAACTATACATATTCAAAACTTAATGGCATTTATATGTTGAAAACATGAAATATATAAAACTGTACTTATAGTATATCATACTCAAAATTTTAATGGCGCATGTACGCACAATTAGTATATTTAGAATCTACACTTATGAAATAACATGTAAAACTCAATAGTGTTAAAATATGGTATACTTACTGTTTGCGTCAAAAATGATCACGAACACCCTATTGTATGTGAAAGCAGCAATATCAGAGAAATATATATTCACAGATCATAGAATAGATTGTAGAAAAGTAAACAAACATGTAAGTTTTATAGTGGTTCAGCAAACTCCAGCCTACGTCCACTTCAATAATCTTTTATTTATATTGTAGGATTACAAGTATAGTTGTTTTATAACTTAGAAAAATAATGGAGGAAGAGATAAGAACTGATAAAGGAGAACCAGCCGAAAAAAGTCATTTGCAATGAGTCAAGTACACTGTATTTATAGGTGAAGACGTGCATGGATCGGGTCGAAATTTCGCCAAAAGAACATTCAGATCCGTACGACCTGGTCCACCAATTTTCGGATGGACTGCACATCATTGGAAAGATCAGGACCGATCGTTCATATGTGCTCCAATGGAGCTGCGTTCGATCATGGGGATACTTCATGATGTAAACTACTTGCTCTCCAAATTTCCTGCAATTCCGACGTACCGTTTGTGAGATATCGCATTTTTTATGGAGCCGAGTTGAGTCATAGTAAATCAAGTGCGATCATTCCATGCTTCATCCAATTGAGCTGTGATCGATTATGCAGGTTCTCATGATGTAAGCTGCTTGCTCTCCAAATTTCGTGCAATTTCGATGTACCATTTGTGAGATCGCGTTTTCCGTGAAACTATGGATCGTTCTAGTTGATTTTGTACGATCGATATGTTTTTCTAATATTTGTGAATTTTGAGCTGAGGTCGATCATGGGGATTCCTCATGATGTAAGCTACTTGATCTTCAAATTTTGTGCGATTCCGACATACTCTTTGTGAGATATCGCGTTTTCCATGAAACTATGGATCGTTCTAGCTGATTTGTACGATCGTTATGGAACGATCGGTATGTTTTTCTAATTTTTGTGTGTTTTGACATGCGATCGATTTTGGGGACTTCTTTCTTCAATATATTAATGTTCTCAAAGTTTAATGAGTAATGGAGTTGTAGATCTTGAGATATTGATTGATCTTCGTCTATTTACGCTGTTTTATGAATCGTTCTAGATCGATCCATATAAATTCTTCATTTGTCCATAACTCGAGCATACGAACTCCGATTGAATTGAAATTTGAAATGTGGTATCACAGGGCCTTCCTTGTCACTTCATATTGATTACACCTCGATTGAGACCCGGTCTGAATTCGCCCAACTATTGTCCATAGTTTCAAATATTATCAATTTCCGAGCCTGATAACCGTCTTTTCGGGCTTCCTGCCTTGATGATCATAGAAGCCATTTAACCAACTTTTATGATACACTTCCTGTTCAAAAGTTGGTATAACACTTATATACTTTCAAAACATTTTATCTTTTTAGAATCCATGCATTTAAAATTCATGCATATATCTGAAACCTTCCATGCTTACAAGATCAAACAAGCTTTTAAAGCTTGTATTCACTCAAAATTTATATATAGGTATAGTGAAACTATTTTCATACACTTGAAAGTGTAGCGTGTTATAAAATATTATATTTTTGAAAACCAATACATACAAACGTTTAAAGCTAATATATTTC
Organism: Allium fistulosum; assembly: GCA_030737815.1. NCBI lineage: Eukaryota > Viridiplantae > Streptophyta > Magnoliopsida > Asparagales > Amaryllidaceae > Allium > Allium fistulosum. Next base: position 859,870,885 of record CM060903.1, read on the forward strand.
AAAATCATTACATGTAAGGCCGGCATAGACTTGAAAGCTCGTATATGATGCATGTCCAAAGCTACAGATATGGGAAGCATTGTACTTAAAATCTTTACCCTTCGAAATCTTTTGCCTTATGAAATCATCATATATGAAACTTCTTTAACCAAACCATATGTACAAACCTTTTTTTATTTTTCAAAACCTGATATGCGCTTAACATCTTTATCTTTACTACTAATAATGAGAATTCCATGAACTAATTTCAACCGTGTCTTTTTGGATTACCAAAAATACCCTTCGTTGAAAATCACTCATCGTTACTTCCCATCAAACCCTAAATCATTCTCCGATCCAACCTCTTCCGTCATTCCTCTTCTCTCTCTCCACCACACATTCACTCTACATCTCTAAATTGAATCCTCTCTTCATCCACAACTCCTCCACCGCCGAGCTCGAGCCGAAATCTCACATCCACAACTCCTCCACCGCCAAGCTTGAGTCGAAATCTATTCATCCACGTTTACTTAGTTTTTTCCTTCTCAATTTAATAAGCGAAATCATTCGAAACCCTAGAGATAGTTTCCTGTTTTATCTTCTACTCACACTTGCTCCTACACTGTCTTGCACCAATTTTCACATCCCTCGTCTAATCGCAATTCCTTTGTCTTTTCAGCAATTTGATTTCGATGCTACCAAAGTGATTGAAACGAATTGTATTATCAATTTGACACTGGATTTTTTCAGTGGTATTACATATCTTTATAACTTGAAGTGGATTGAATCAAATAACCGTTGCCATTTATAGAGTGCGGAAGTCAGATAATTCAAAACGTTTGTCCTAGATTTCAGGTATTATCCTTTTTTGTTATACACAATTTTAATCAATGTACAATATCCAATATATTGTTTTAAATATTAGTCATGTATGTAGTGCAATATGTAATATTAGTTGGATTATTTTGGATTTCACTTTTCTGACTCTATTGTTTCTTTCAAAATATTTTTTAAAACAGCTGTTTGTTACCTATTTCCTTTTTTGGCTGCATATTTTCTTCCTGTCTCTTACAACAATTTTTTTACAAATGATAACTTTTGCGTGTTCAAATCTGGGTTATAATTATCTGCCATTTACTTCTTAGCATGAAATTCAATGTACTTAACATAAATTGATGTCTATACGTTGTTTACACCTGACATACCCAATGTTTGTGATGGGTACATATGTACTCAAATGTCATTATAACTTTCCAATTGTTTTTAATATGTCCACTCCTTCACATTTATACACTACATCTATTTTTTATAAATGACAGACGAGAAACAAACTTTCAACCGTGATCTACTACATTGACTGACGAATGCTCTTTTACCTCATTTTTTATATAAAAACACATCATACATTATACGTTTACCATTTCTCTATGACTTTCATGTACAATAGAATTTAAGTTACTGTAAATATTTTGGCTATGTGCACCATAAATTTGAATGATCAATCTTTTTCACAATTGAACGAGTTTAATATATATTTTAAGTCCGTGCTTAATTAGGGATTTTGCTAAGTGAATTTGTAAGTATTGAATGATTGGTGTTCACTACAAGACTCTGATCGTGGGTACTATCATCATGTTATTCAAATTAACTTTATTATAGTAGTGCCAACAACAGATATTTATGTTTACCAGTATATAAATTAACTGGCTAGGAAAGTTTGTGCACAGCAGCAGTACACTAAAAATAGACTAACTTTTTTCACAATATCATTCTATTTGTGCACATGTTTAGTTTTGACCTTTAAGTTAGGACTGTAGAAAAATATATGTTGTTCGTATGAATTGTTTGCTTTGCTACTTGATGAATTGACCGCACTATTTTGATACGCGTTCTGAATATGGAACGAAATTGGCATGAATACTTGTTATAGTAACACGAGAGTTTATTAGAAGCTACTGTATGTTGTGCTAAACTTGAGCATTAACTGAAAAGTAACATTCAGATCTCTTAAAAGATCTTATTTAGGGCTTATAAGTTCTTACATCTGCAGTGTTGTGCATACACACGAACTGACGTTGTCATAGTTTGTCTAATTGGTTGCAAATAGCTTGGGTATTTGGGATAATACAAAATTCTGGCTAAGCTTCTATATGCCATCGGATTATTATTATTTTGTTTACTTGCATTACGGAGCCATCAAGAGAAATGGTCGTTGATTGCCATCGAAGGATGCACAGTAACCTATAAAGAAATATAATGCAATTCGATGCAAAGTTGAACCTCTTTTACAATTATTATTATTATTTTGTCTATGAATTTTAGAGTTGTTGATTTAGAGATTGGAGATCGATTAACAAGTTACAAATTGTGATGATATATAAAAATATTTATGATATGATGTTATTATTGCAATGGATATAAGATGGTAAATATGATGGTTAAATTCATTTGCAATACTTATCATTATCATTATATATATATATGATGATGTTTTGATATTTCAAGTAATATTATGTTTTGCAATACTTATCATTATATATATGGTGATATATGATGGTTAAATTCAATTTCAATTGCAATACTTATCATTATATATATATATGGTGATATATGATGGTTAAATTCAATTGCAATACTTACCATTATATATATATGGTGATATATGATGGTTAAATTCAATTGCAATACTTATTACTAAATTAGTTTCCATCTTATTTCACAAAATAAAATAATATTAATAATGTTTTGAAATTTCAAATAATAAGATGGTAAATATGATGGTTGGTCTCATGATATAAGATGATATTAAATTTCATATATGTATGTGTATACGTATGTGTGTGTGTATATATATATTTGTGTGTGTGTAAATATATATATAAATTGATACTCCTTAATCAATGATATTATAAGAAATTGCAAAGTACACACATTATTGCATTTAGTTAAATTAAGAAATGAATATAATATTTATTTGAAAATAATCGTTAAATATTATTTTAACAAATACAACAACAACAAATTAAAACCTTTAGTCCCAAAATGCTTTAATTTATTTTTTAAAATACAATAACAACACACCACTTGGATGCAAAGTTATGCGTACAAGAGAAAGAAGCGAAGTGCTGTCGAAATTAAAGCATTTAGTCCCAAAAAGCTTTAATTTATTTTAGACAGAAGTGAGGTGTTATACACATTTTAACAAAGGCGTTTGGACATCAGCAAACAAAACAACCAAATATCTTTCATTCATCGAAAACAGCTATACTTTTAATATGCATCCACTTTTACACTCAATTATATCATACATGAGTTGGGATTAAAAACTCTAGGATAGTGCTTACAGTTGATACAGCTACTGATACATGCGTTAAAAAGGATATTTATTTGTAACCGAAAACAAAAAGAAATATTTACAAACTTACGCATGGATTATTACCTTAAGAACATTTTTCACATAAGTTAATATATAATATGTTTTCACAGCAGTACTTTGGTAACAATATTTTGTATAAAAAGACATAACATTTTGTTCAATAATGCACTAATCTACGCCCATTGCTGATTAAATTTGTTAATCAATCCTTAATAGAAATAACAACTTTTGAACTGAACTTTAGTGGTATTTTTTGTAGAATAGCTTGGAATTTGAGAGATTCTTAAGGATATTCTTCTACGTCGACTTTAACTCCTATTGTGTGTTGAACCATTGAAAATACTTTGAAGTAGGATTTACAAACATTATATAAATAATTCTTGCAAGGAATGGTTATGTTATTATCTCAAATTAAGTGAAAACCATAGTTTAATTACCAATTAAGTTTTTTTATCATCTCTGTACATACCTTAGCTCTTACACAATAATGGTTTATAATCTTTACTTTTTGATAAATTAAACAAAGTAAATGTTCTATATTTAGGATTGTGTGTCAAATAAGTTCCAATCTTGAATCTGTGTATTTCACTACCAAATAATGGAAGTTAATCAACTTTCCAAAATAAAACCACGTAAAAGTCCTAGAATAATCGAGAAAGCTCAACTTCATGCAATGGAAGCCAGCCAAATTGTTCACTTACAAAGGGCAATAAATACCAATAGAATTCAACATAACCCAATGGAACCAAACTACAGTTCTCAGTTACAACCCTGTAGAAGTCCAAGAATCCTTAAAAGAAACCAATGTCAAGCAGGAACATTTAACCAATTTCCATCTTTAATACTTCGTAGAAGCCCTAGAATCATTGAGAAAGCTAAAAACAAGCATTATTAGATGCTCAAATCAAGGCAGAAAGAAAAAAACAATGTCAATCTGAATTAAATCTAGAACAAAGGGCTCAACAATTAGAGTGTTGTAACATTCATGATAGAACGAAAAGAAATTCAATGACAGAAGTTGAGAGAGAAGCAAAAAAGAAAGCAAGTTCGCTCTAATTATCATATTAGAAAACCTAGAAGATATGAAGAAAATATCAATGATCATGAATCACAAACAAGCACAGATAGTTCCTTTTCTTTACCTTGCACTTAAAATATACAAGTTATTACTAAGAGAACCATTTACTATAATTCTTTATTATATATATATATTGAATACAATAAAAAATATATTTAAATTTCATGTTAATAAATACTTATAAATTTTATTTATCAACAATTTGAGTAGATTAACATTTTTATGGGTCAATGAACAATGAAGATGAATAGAACACTAATACACTATCTTTTGAAAAAAGAGACAACATCAATAGAAACACAACACATAGAGTTACTCAACCATGTCGAAGTGCTACAGCAAGACATAATTATGCAAGAAACTTTATAGATCATTCTGGTTTCCAAACATTCTATTTTCCACAATCAAGAATATGCAGACATTGTCAAGTAAAACTCCTTCATCGAAATCAAATAACTTTTGTTGTCTAAATGAAAAAATCATTTTACAATCAATTTCTTCACCCGATGAGATCTTCGGTTTGAACATTGACCAATCAAATGAAGGAAAAAACTTCAGAAAAAACATACGAGCTAATAACCACATGTTTGCATTTACATCGATGGGAGTTCATGCTGACGAGAACTTAGCTACCGGTAAAGATGGAGTATACACTTTTCGTGCTCAAGGAAGTATCTACCATAAAGTAGACAGTTTCGTATCTACATCTGATGATCGTCGAAGATTTCTACAACTTTATATTTATGATACAAAGCATGAAATTGATAACTGACTGGTTGAAAATAATACTTTGAGTCGAGATATCTTGGAGAAATTACAAAAACTCTTAGTACACATAATAGATTTGCAGTTGTATTTCGATAACTTGGACAAAAACCAAATATCCAACATTGTAAATTGGTCATAAAAGAACAATCTTCAAATCAAAAATAATATACTCTCCCAACTTCTTCACAATTTGCTGGAATTTGGGTAGAAGGAGCTGAAAATGAAGAAATACATGAAAGAGATATTATAGTTGAGATGAACTATGGACAACTCATAACTGTTCCTGAAATAGCTGGTTATTATGGTCCATTACAATATCCACTTTTGTTACCATATGGAAGTTACAGATGGGATATAAATAGTCAAGATGAAAATGGCAATAAATTTTCATGTCGTGGGTATTATGCTAATATTCTACAGGTATATACAATTTAATATATAACACGTTTTATATATTTATATTTTTTTACTTCTTTATATTCATCAATATCTAATGTTCTTTTATAGATTCGAAAAAATGATAAATCGCTTTTTCTTCGAGGTAGAAGATTGTTTCAATAATACGTGGTTGATAACTACGTTAAGATAGATACCAGCAGGCTAAGATGGTATATGAGTAATCAAAAAACCATTAGAGCTGAAATGTACCAAGGATTACAAGATGCTTTAGATGCTGGAGAAAATTATGCAAATGCGTAGTTTGTGAATTTGAAACCCGCTCTTATATTAAGTACATTTTTATACCTTTATGTAATTAAATTTCATATTTATGAAGTTTTTAACAAATTCTCTTATTTAGGTAATGTTGGAACACGGACAATACTACCTACTTCTTATATTGGTTGTCCACATGATATGTATCAACGATATCAAGATGCAATGGCTTAAGTGCATAAGTATGGCAAACCCGATTTATTCCTTACAATTACATGCAATCCACTTTGTGATGAAATTGTTAGCAAATTACCACCTAGTCAAGACCCCCAAGACAGACTGGATTTGACGACAAGGATATTTCGTGCCAAATACGAGGAATTAAAAAAAAATTACTAAAGGAGCACTTGGAAAAGTAGCCGCTCACATCCATGTGATTGAATTTCAAAAAAGAGGTTTACCTCATGTTCATATACTAATTATCTTTGAAGATGAAGAAAATTGACTAACCTAAATGAATATGATGAAATTGTTAGAGCAAAAATACCGAATTCTAACGAAGAATTGGAGTTACATATGGTAGTAATGAAGTGGATGATTCATGGACCATGTGGTGCTCAAAATCGAAATTGTTCTTGCATGAAAAATGGTAGTTGCAAAAGAGAGTATCCAAAACAATTTTCAAATGTGACTATTCAAGGCATAGATTCATACCCAATTTACAGAAGACACGACACTCGAAAAATCTATTCCTATTGATAGAAATGAAAATTTAGAGTAGATAACAGATGGGTTGTACCTTACAATCCTTGGTTACTACGTAAATATAACCATCACATCAATGTAGAGATATGTAGTAGTATAAAAAGCATTAAATATCTTTACAAATATGTTTACAAAGGTCCAGATCGCGTTTTAATGCAAGTTTGACCTAGACCTAACTATAACGAGATACAAAAATTTATAGATGCAAGGTGGATTTCTGCTCCAGAAGCATTGTGGAAGATTTTTAGGTTCTCTCTTAGCAAAATATATCCATCAGTTGAACGTCTTCAAATACATCTTCCAAATAAACATAGTGTTATGTTTTCTAATGATCAAACCATCAATGAAGTTTTGGCCGAAGAAAGCAACCTACAAACAATGTTGACAGAGTTCTTCTACACAAATTCAATTAATGAACATGTAAGACAACTTTTATATCGTGAATTTCCAGAGCACTATTGTTGGATTAAAGATGGAAAAAATGGAAAATAAGAGAATCTAATGTAAGGGTGATTGGTAGAATATACACAGTCCTACCTACAGAAGGAGAATGTTTTTTCTAGAAAATACTTTTGAATCATATTAGAGGACCAACTTCTTTTAATGATTTACTTACAGTTGACGAAGTTAGAAGTCGAACATTTAAAGAAGCCGTTGAGAAAAGAGGGCTTTTAGAAAACGATGATAGTATTAAAGTGTGTTTGACCGAAGCCTCAAGTACAAAGATGCCAATTTCTTTAAGAGAAGTATTTGTTACTATCTTGGTTTTCTACAATCCATCAGGTGTGTGAAGGTTATGGGATGAATTTTTTATTATATGGTAGAAGATTACCGAATTTCAATTACTACTAATCAAATGCTTCTAACAAATCGTCTTTTGAAAGATTTAAACATGTTACTTCTCCAACACAACAAAAGCACAACTGATTATGATTTTCCAAATATCTCAAGAGCATATGATTGTGATGCATGTGATGATATTTCGGAGCTAATTGAAGAAGAGCTAGCGATTCCTATTTCCGAGGATGATTTACTAGCAGTTGAAAAATTGAATGATGATCAATTGAGAGCCTACAAAATAATTATGAATGCAATTGCGAAAAAAGAAAAAGGTTTGTTTTTTACAGATTGTCCTGGAGGGACGGAAAAAACATATTTATACCATGCTATTTTGTCAACGGCTAGAAAAGATGGTGGTATTGTAATTGCAACAGCTACATCCGGTATCGCTGCAACTATACTACCTGGTAGAAGAACTGTACATTCAAGATTTAAAATCCCATTACAACCAAAAGCGACATCAACAAGCTCGATAAGCAAACAATCAAAATTAGCAAAACTTTTAAAACAATCAACTGTTCTTATGTGGGATGAGAAGCTATAATGGTACATCGTTATGCTTTTGAGGCATTTGATAGAACTATGAGAGGTATAATGGATGTAGATGAACCATTTGGCGGTAAAATCCTTATTATGGGAGGATATTTTTGAAAAGTATTGCTGGTTGTGCCTAAAGCTACAAGAAATGAAGCGATTAATTCATGCATCATTAAATCGCTTTTATGGGAAAATTTTAAAATTTTGCATTTAAAGAAAAACATGTGAGGGGAAAATGATATCGCATATTCAAAATTTCTAATTCAAATTGGAGATGGTACCGAACCATCAACTAATGAAGAAATGATTCAAGTATAAACAAATATGGTCATAACGTCAAAATATGATGTTAATCCATTGTCAAAGTTGATAGATACAATTTTTCCCATCTTATCAAAAAATGTATTTGACAAAGAATACATAGCTAATAGAGCATTAATTACACCATTAAATGTATGTGTCGACATGCTCAACGAACTTGTACTCAATATATTTCTTGAAAATGAAATTATTTACTATTCATATGATGCAGTAGAAGATGATGTTCGCAATTTATACCAACGGGAATTTCTAAACTCAATCGCTCCTCGCGGGTTACCTCCACATTGTCTAAAGTTGAAGCTTGGAGCACCAATAATGTTGTTAAGAAATTTGAATTTGAAATTAGATTATGTAATGGAACGAGGCTTATATGTAAACAACTCAATAAGAATTGCATTGATTCTGAAATCATCGCCGGACATTATGTTGGTACTAGAGTCTTCATTCCAAGAATCCCATTAAAGCCACCTGAAAATTTGAATTTACCATTTGTGTTATTACGGAAATAATTTCCAATTCGTTTGTGTTTTGCCTTCACTATAAATAAAGCACAAGGGTACAAGTCGCTATTTTTCTATTTGAGCATGTATTTGGTCATGGACAACTATATGTGGCGCTTTCACGAGGAGTTTCAAATGCTAATACCAAGATGTTGGTAGAAAAAGGACATGTTGTTGGACGAACCGGAACTTTCACTAAAAATGTCATCTACAAAGTTGTTTTACTGACTAGCTAGGAATAAAGGTACTTAATTTGATCTTCATCTACATATATCATCAACTTTCCAAGGTACATCCTCACAGTATTTACCTCTTCTTCTATGTTACTTATATGGGAATCTATAGTATATGCAATGGAGAAGTTTCATTTAAACATTTCCAGGGCTTTTGGGATTTTTTTGTGCCCTTTTGCTTCTAGGTAATTTTAGACATATTGTTATATGACCAATTGTTATCGGTGAAAGAGTTCATGCCTGCATTTCACAGCTCTCCATTTCCATTCCCATGCCTTCCTCGGATTTTCCAACTCTCTCTTTACGATTCTCAATTGGTGAGCTATTTTTTATATATCTAAAATGGAAACTATATATCTACGTCAAAATTTGTTAACTTACAATTTAAACATAAATTGGGTCAACTTCGTGTCTGGGTTTACAAAAATTGACTATTTAGCATCATAATTAAAGTTATTTGCTCGACTATATTCATTAATTACTTATACGAGGCTGCACGATCCTCAATAACTTGGATGTGTACCAAATTCTTTTTCAATTGATTGGAAATTCAGTTTCACATATGTCAACTAGAAAACAGTTATATAAATATGTCATCATGCAGTGGAAGTAATTGAACCCTGTTATTTGTTTAAATATATGTATTTTGTATCAGAAAATCCAACATTTCATATCTCAAACTGTTTGTTCATCGCTTTTACATGCAGTTTATGTAATTTAAAATTGTTGTATGCACATATTTACTACCGATATAGAAATTGCAGGATCTGTATTTGATACTAATATATTCATGCTCATGTTTTAGGAAATGATATTAAGGCACGTGGATCATCACATAGGAAACAAATTAGCCGATGTATTGTATGGACTTCTACAATTTGAACCATCAGAATGCCTCACAGCAAGAGAAGCTCTCGATCATTCATTTTTCACAAACTTACTATGAACTGCATAATTTAGGCAAAGAAACGATATATTATATAATCTCTTGGATGAAGATCCATTTGGTTTACAGTATCAAGTGGTAATGTTTAATGAGAAATTTAAAGTACTTTCTTTATAAGTAATTGTAGTAGGTATAACTCCAAAATATGATATATCTTCTAATCCCTTCCCTATGTGCAATTTATTTTCCAGAGAGGTACCAGAAATCATGTAACATACCCTATCTGAAGGTCCGAAGCTAAATGCTACAGATGCTGCAGTCATCCATAGTATTAACTTTCGGTGACCAAATACGGTAATGTTAATGGTATCCATAATATCAGAAGCACTTGAATATGAAAAAACCATCACAGATTAAAACATTTTTTTGATTACATTTCATGACAACATTTCACATTCAGATTACATAATCCTAAACGTTTCCCAAGTTTAAATAAAATATAATTATTACATAAATACGCCAAGAGCGACATATGAAGATGCCCTCTTGGTTGACCGGAGTACTATATAGTCATAACTGACTTAATACAACACTGGAATCAAACAAAATAAAACAGCAACTCCTAAATAGCTATCCGTCAACCACCTGCTCGTCTCCGTAAGCTTTATTCACCAACTTACTAAAACCTGTAAATCCTCAACCCTCGGTCCACTCAAATCAATTTTGAGCACTCGAGAGTTTAAGGGGAAAAACATTAACTTCGAGTCAGACATAAAGCCTGGTGTGAATAATACTATACATCTCGGTTATTTGATATTAAGTGAGACCACGCTGAATGGGTTTCCCCTCACTAATATCCCCTTTAAAACATATCTTTGGCTAATCATATTCATGCAATCAAAACTTGTTAAAAATGTAAAGCAATATCATGTAAACATACATATTAGGTAACAAATGAACTATCTGTTCGAACACTATAGTTTTATTTGGTTAACTACTAATCTTAGGCAGACTCGGGTCTACTAGACAATATAAACAAATAATCTAACATCTGTTAAATACTCCTCTTCTGGACGGTTTGTTCCTAACTTACTTTTTCCAAGTCAACTTATCCTAATGGTTTTGCGGGGTCACCAATAACATACCTCTGTACAAATATATTCCCTTCTGTGTGTAGCATCATTTTAGTCTTACCTGTGACAAAGCCCTGTGTAGAATATGCTAGTATATGATTTTTGTTTGAAGATAATAAACATATATATATATATATATTCGTTTAAATGTATTTGTTATTGTACTATTTTATTTTTCACATAATTAAATAAATATTTGTTGAATAAAATAAATAACACATTATTCATATTTAAACAAATATGTTATTCAAACAAATATTTTATTACAAATTTAAATAGTACAAATTTGAGCTCTTACTACATTTACACATTTTCAATACAATTTCAATTACAACACATTTTTCACTTTACAACTTTGACCTCACTACATAAGCACTCAACACTCTATTTGATCTTCAACCTTGTTCCAGCCTGAATCCAGCATCTGAGCTATCTGCAAAATAAACATAGACGCGGTAAAATTGAAAAAGAAATTATTTTGAAGTGTACAATAAAATGTGTTATGAAAATATTATTTGCCTCAGTTTTTGGGTTGTTCGTCATCATATTCTTTTAAATCATCATACACGAACAACTTGTGACATGCACAGTGTACCACTGTACATGCCACAAGGTCATGCACACTGATATACACTTGCTTGTTAAAATCGCAAGGACAGGTGAGCAAAAGGTCAAACCCAAGCAAAAGCTAGATTCAACTCAAGTGCAAATATTCAAGTGCAATACAAATAAACTCACAACATGAGCACAAGATCCTGCATATACACATGTGCATTGCCTCAGCATCTCAAATTTCATCCAAGAGGCATCATGTACACCATCGACAGTGAGTTAACAAAGAAGAGGCATGAAAAGATGATGACCAGCAAACAATGAGGCTTGAATTCAAAAACAAATCCAGGCATCAAGTACACAAGACTCCAAGCATGGAACAAGACCGCATGAAATCAGATACAACAAAGCAAGCAGGTGTAATGGCAACACAAGTTCAAAGTTCATGGAACCAAAGCATAGCACATATGGTCAGAATAACACAATGCACCAACTTCAACCAGAAACAAGTGTACACAAGACTTTAGACTGCAACAACACACACATGTATACATGAAACCGAGGCCAGACACACTAGACTCAATACGACAAAGATGAACCAAACTAGACCAGAGGCAAGCTGTAGTTCAACTCGAAGAAACTACAACTACCACTAGAACACATATATAAAGTGCAGACTCAAATAAACCAGTTCACAATTATATGCAAACCAGATCAGAACAAAGGCAGTTTCAAATACAAGACCACATTCATATGAAACCATGGACAAGTACACATACATACATATATATATATATATATATATATATATGCAGCGACACACATACAAGTGATAATGTAAAACTTCAATTACCAGCAGCATTGATGTGTATCTCAACCAAACTTGACTGCATGAACATCAAACCAACATACATGAAACAGATCAGACATGAAGACTTAGAAACCAGATAGGAGTATTTACAAAGTGAACAAGAATCAATCAAGTGTACATCAAAATGCAGACTCAACTGAACCAAGTGTATCAATCCAGAGTAATCATATGCAAACATATATGTTTAGGTGTGAACATACTACACAAGTGAAGACTCCAACCAAGAAATTCAACAACAGTATAGTTCGAACAAGAACAAAGATAACATATATGGCAACACAAGCAATATGAACATATGGAGATGATCAACAGAATACAAGTTCAGTGCAATGGCAACAAGCTACAAATGGGACTGAACTCAAGTATAACAAAACCAGTTTCCAAAGCCAAGGAAGAAGTAGCAAGTATGAGCAAGCAGTTCAACATGGACTGATACAAGTGCACTCGTCATAGCAATATGCAGTGACAACTAGTACAATGCAAACCAAAATGAAGTGCAACCGAGACGTATCAAGCACAGTGACATGAACAGGTGAAATGTAATGAACAAATACAACATGACAACATGTACAAGCAATATAAAGCTAACAAGGCCAGATGAGTCAAAGCAACTATCATTTCAGTATGAAGTAGTTTACAATTCTACAAAACGGTGAAGTAGCAGTTCGATGAACAAAGTCAGAGCAGAAAGGAATAGAACAAGTCGAAGTCAAGTTTATCAAAAAATTCATGATGCCAAAGTCATAACAGAAAACTACGGAACCAAAAATCAAATACATCAGAGAAAATAATGGAACCGACTCAAGAAATTTAAATTCATCAATTATGAAACAAGTTAGCAAATAACACCATCGTTCGATTAAAAAATCATGGGCAAGCAAAACTCACTAAAGAATTCAATTGAGAAATATACGAACGAAAATTAAGGGCTTTAATCCCCATAAAAACCCATTACATCATCGGCAAAGGGTGTATTCGAGTTCAAGCAAAATCAGAGAGCAAGCAACGTCCAGAACTCGAATCAACCCGAGTATAAGTACAAATTGAAAAAGGGAAAACATGTACCAATTCAAAGCACGAATCATACTCGACAAGTGGAGCAGCCGCAAGCCAATCAAAGTCAGAGAATCGATTGACAAGGCAAATCGACCTAAATTCATAACTGCAATCGATCGAGTCAAATCGGCGACTTCACTTTATCACTAAACCCTAATTCCAGAACGAAGAGAAATAAGCGACCGCAAAATAAAAGAGAAAAGGGGACGAACTTCTCTATTCTTATTTTAGTTGGGCCAGTTTATTTAAATTATATTGGGCTTAAGTTTTTTTATATAATTGGGTTTAGTTTTGTTTTTATTTATTTTGTAATTTTCCTTTTTAAAATTGTGTAACTCTCTAGTCGTGTGACTAGGTTTCGAAATACGGTGGTGTAGTTCGAGAATTCGCAACTCAGTGGCTGATTGTGGAATGGTTTTGAGCGTAGAGTTAGGTTAGTCATTAGCGGGTATCGCAAGTTTACGTATGTAAGCGTCTGACTACTTAATTTCCAGTAGAAACCTTGAGGGCAGCACGAAGGCAGGGTTTTGCCGAAGCTGGGTAAATTTTTATGTGATCTCTTCTGTATTATCTTTCTGTTTTATTATCTGTGATTGATTTTTACTTCCGCGTTAATTTTTATTATTATTAGTATCACCCTATTCACCCCCCTCTAGGGTGAAAACGATCCTACAAGTGGTATCAGAGAAAGGTTAATAGAAGGATGTCTAACCCTAGTTGCTAATCTAGCGAGAGTCAGTCTAGTATTATTTCCCCTATTTTTGAAGGAACAGATTTTTTAAATTGGAAATTAAAAATGTAATTTTATTTAAAATCTGTTATTTTCAAATGTTGGGATATTATTGAAAATGAGTGTGATTTAGTAGACAAGAAAAATACTTCAATTAATTCTCTTGCTATGCATATACTATATTCTCATATTAATCAAGGTAATTTTAACTTTATCTCTCATTGTGAAAGTGCATAGGAAATCTGGATTACTTTTGATGCAATATATGGTGCAAAAGTCAACAACAGTGAGAAATCCTCCACAATCGACTTAGTTAAAGAAACGTGCTTGACAGAATTTGCAAAAGACAGCAGTGATGAAGATTCAATAGCCGATGAGATAAGTGATTTTCATTCAATGATTTAGTTCTCTTGTGCCGAAAATTAATTGAAAATAATAAAGCTCTATAGATGAAAAATAATAAGGTGAAAAGGGAACAATCTAAACCACGTTAGAAAAATAATGATTTGGAAAATGAGCTTAAAGATATTAAGAAAAATAAAAATTCTAATTGCAAAAGGTGTTTGGACTATGAAAAAGATCTTGCCTGTTTTCATGAAAAATTTCAAAAGTTAGAAAACAAAATTTTAATTAGGGAGAAAAACAAAATCGAGTTGATTCATAAAAATAATATTTTGCAAAAAGAGTTGGATAGTTTTAAGAAGTCGAAAAGTTTTAAATGTGCGATTTTTGAAAAGAAATTAAATGAGGTCAACGAAAATTTCAAAACCCTTGAAAAAGAAAACGTGATTTTGAGCAAATATGAAATTATTTGGTTAAATCACGAGTTTGAAAAGGAGATTGAAAAAATTGAATTTAATAAACTCAACTCTTTGAAACTGAGATGCTAGAAATTGAGACTAAAATTAGAGAGCTTGAAAATGAAAATATGGGCTTGAAAATGAATAATTTTGAAAAGAGAGATAGTACCATTAGTTGTTGTTCGAAGCTAATAAATGAAAAAAAACTTTTAAAATCCAAAGTTAATAAACTTGGGTTGATTACTCGGAAATTTTTCCCTAGAGAAAAATCATTTAATGTGCTCTTAGAAAATCAACTCTTCATGAATAATAGGAAAGAATTTGGATTTGCAAAAGTGTCAAAATATGAACAAACGACTAATAACACTGTTAAAGGGAAAAGTGTGATACCCAAATGCGTAAAGCGTGGAAATATGGGTCATGGCAAGTATAATTTTCAAAATATATACAAACACAAAACCGTTAAACAAATTTGTATTCCGAAAGGTACGAATATAAATGGTTTGAAATTTAAACAAATTTGGATTCCCAAGGCTACAATTGTAGATGCTAACGGTTTGTTATATAGACAAATTTGGATACCAAAGATTACAATAGATAATAATAGTGGTCTTACATCCTTAGTTAGACCACTTGTCTTCTCCAAAATTTAGACACATAAGTGGGCTAAGGAACAAATTTGATGGAGATAGATTTCGAGTTGTTCTAGGTGATTGATAAACTAAAATTTAAATGTTCCTTAGCCTATAAAGATTAGATGGAGATCATCGCATTTTGGATATCACGGCAATGAAGGAAAGTGGGGTATGATCTCTTAACTCAATTTTGTTCACATATTGTTAATTATGTTTTCATCAACATTGTTGAAATATTTCTATCATATCTTGAGCTTCTTAACTCCGATTTGTGAAATTCTTGAAGTTTTGGGAAGCCAACCGATAATGCTACAACTTTTTTATTTTTAATTTTTATTGATTCACTTTGGAATGTCATGAAAAACTGCTTTGACGAATTTTTTGAATGTGTGTTTTTGCTCAATATAGATTACTTTACTTGTGCTTGATATAAATGGACGTACTGAAAATTCCAAAATTCAAGTGTTGTGAAGTACACATTTTTCTTATATACCACTATATATCACCATGAATACCTCAAATACAAGTGGTATCCGATATCATTTCATGTTGAAATCATTTTTGCAATTATTTAATTATTTATATTGATTTTCAACTAGAAGTCATTTTCACAAAACCCCCTTACAGAAAATTGATTTTCACTTATTTTAATTTTTGAAACTTGAGTTTTCATCATGTTAAAAACACTCTAGATTATTTTGGTAAGAGATTAACTCTAGAAAAGATAACCATTGACTAATCGAATCTTTTGGAACTTATCAAAATTATTATATTGCTTGAAAAGTGATGGATAGTGATTAAAATATATTTCATAACAAGAGGAAGTATAATTTTATAATTTCATGAAAATTAAACAAATTTTATAATATTTTTAGATAAGTACTTATTCCATGATCATTTCTATCACTTTTCTGTCAGTCCATACATCATAATATAGTGTGCAGAATTTGGTATTTAAAAATAAGGAAATATTTTTATTGTAAAATAATTATATCCTAAAGTATTCACTCTCATTTAAAAGTCCTCGCGGTTATGCATGGGTGAATTACTTGAATTTATATATATGAGCTTCCATTCTCATTTAAAAGTCCTCGCGGTTATGCATGGATGGGACACATATAAGAAAGGGATAAATATCAAGCATATCTAATCTCATTTAAAAGTCCTCACGGTTATGCATGGTTAGAAAATACTTGACATATTTTTTTTTAAAAAGGTAACTACTAACCTCATTTAAAAGTCCTAACGGTTATGCATGGTTAGTAAGTGCTTCACATTTTTTTGTATAATATTTGAAAGGAGAAAATGCACAAATTATTCCTTTATTGAAAATATCAAACTCTTGTCACTATATAAAATTTTCCATAATCCTACCATTTCTCTAAAGTGGAGTTTGTTTCTAATTAATAAAATATTATGATTTTTGTTTGATTAATTGGAATTTGAAATTAATATTTCCCACTTGATTTGATTTTATATTTTTAATCAAAATCGTAGCTATTTCAATTACTATTATTATTTTTGATGATAACAAAACGGGGAGAGAGGTTAAGTTTTTGATTTTTGAGCAATATTCTTACTAATATTCAAGAGTGTTTTTATTCAAAGTTATTTTTAATTAATTTTCCAGTTTTAACTACATGCATCTATGCAAGGGTAGCTTTGTTGTAGGGGAGTATTCAAATAGGGAGAGCTAATAGAATTCATCAAAACCAAATACATTTAATAGAGTCAAAATCTTAATATATGTTTGTTATCATCAAAAGGGGGAGATTGTAGAATATGCTAGTATATGATTTTTGTTTGATGATGATAAATACACACACACACAGATATATATATATATATATTCATTTAAATGTATTTCTTATTGTACTATTTTATTTTTCACATAATTAAATAAATATTTGTTGAATAAAATAAATAACACCTTATTCATATTTAAACAAATATGTTATTCAAACAAATATTTTATTACAAATTTAAATAGTACAAATTTGAGCTCTCACTACATTTTCAATACAATTTCAGTTACGACACATTTTTCACTTTACAATTTTCACCTCATGAAATGACCCTCCTATTTCCACCCTAATTTCATAAGGATTTTTTTTTTGCTAAGAGATGATATATAGATATATCATTCATTGCAAATATTTTTTCCAAGGTCATTTTCTTTTTCCCAATAAACAAAATATACCCAGGATCAAAATAACTTACCAATATAAATATATCAGTGTATATCTAAAATCATACACATACATATGAAGATGTATGTGATCTTCTTGTTTAAGTTCAGAGTATATATACTTTATTTTTTTGTACATGAACATTCTGTTTGATTTAGATTTTTAGCAATTCAGATTTAATTATTGTATCTTGATTTTTGGCCATAAAATCCACTGGAAACATGTATTTCAGTCTGTCATTATAATTAAGAAATGATCAAGTAATATTCAGTAATAAACAAGCTTTTAATATAGATGATTGAGTTAAGGTCTGGGTAATATCAAATTCAGTATAAAAGAAAGTGGATCCTAAGTGAACACAAGCAACATCTAGGCGTAATGGAAACGCGCCTAACTTATACACAAGAGGTCACGAGTTCGAGTACCATGCAGGTCGGTTCAAACACAATTTTTGTTTTTTTTTTGTATAGTTTGAAATCTGATACCTACTTATCTTTGTACATATATATATAATGTTTGCCTATAACCTATCATACCAAACAATTCTTCTTACTTTACTATTTTTGAATCCCATTCCTATAGCTGTTCTAGGAATTATATTTTTGCTCAAATATCAACATGTACACAGATATACATGTGCATGTCAATATCTCTGCTTATTTTCCAGAAAACTGGGTGAAACAATTGCTAAATGTACTAAGCTTTGAAATGCATTTTTATTTTTTTAGAATACAATCTATCATGATCAACCAATACTTCATTCATTTGGAGCTGGTTAACTCATGAATCCTGTATCTGCCACACTAGTTCAAAGCAATGGAGATACCTTTTTATTGCATTCTGTCTGAAGCTTTTTAGAAGAACAATTTTACTTATCTCAATACAATTCAGAAATGAATTCACACTTATTTACAAAGCATTTCAGTAAAAGAAAATAAAATCCTTTTAAGTTTACTTCTTGCTAATTCCAGATTTTGTTCTAAAACTCAGTGCTCTATTATGTCACAAGATTGGCTAATACATATATAAATTATGCTATCACATAATTGTATATTTCTTCCAGATTTTTATTTATATGAACATACTTGAGCATATTTTTTTTTGTTTATATTTCAGACACCACCTCAAAACCAAATCAAACCTTAACACACAACCATTTCAACAGAACAACAAATTTTAATCTGACACTTTACAGATCATAAGGGCAACTTGATCACTAACCATAAAATATTCAATACATGACTGGAAATCTTAGAAACATAATATTTTTCCTGAATACATGCAGATATAATCAATTTAAGCTCTTATTGAAACTAGCTAGCATGTTCATTCACTCCTCCATAACAGCCATTACTTCATTTTACTTAGTGCCTGGGTTACCTGAAAGAGCATGAGTGGCTGCCTCATTTTAAAATGAGACACCCCAGATGCCATGAGCAAACAAGGGTCAGATCTATGATCTGGTATGAGTAACATCAATTCATTCATGATATTAGCAATAGAGAATATAAGGGTACTAACTTGTTATTTAAGCAAATTTCTGCAATCAAATATTTTAACATAGTATAATTAAGTTGATTCAGGTATGATATATTCATTTATCATTCCTTCACTTGCATACATAATCATGCAAACATAATTATCTATTTGCATCAATTTCATTTACTGGAATCATCTTGGTTCCATACCATTCAACCTAAGAAATATCCACATTCCTATTTCTTCATTTACAGGTTGTAATATTCAATTTAAATCCCTGCCTCATCTGCTATTAAGGAATCACTGGGACACATTGCAATGAACTAATTCACATCATTGCACAAAGATCTCAGGGCTTAAACAAACCATGTGCCAACTTGCATACTTCAAATATGACAAGCATTCCAGCAGCTTTCTTGGCCTACCCTTCCCTAGCTTATTTACTAGTGTATTGTCTTAAATTCTATCATCAAATATGCTAAGTGAACATGTCACTGCAAACATGGAAACATCCATAATTTTTGGCTAGCATAATTCTCCTTAGAAATAAGCAGATAGTTATTTCCTAACTGGGGTCAAAATGTCTTGATCTTAGTAAAATATAAGAACATTTTCAACTGTAAAAGAGGCATGGCATGTTATACTGATCTGCAAGCCTTTATGATTGATTCAGATTCAAGATCTGGTTCAATCATAATTTTAGCTTGTGGGTTTCTCTTTTTTTTTTGATTTGATTTGATTAAGGGCTCAGCACTTAGAAAATTTCTATTGCACCCTTAACATTTTTCTTTTCAAGCCTCAGCACTTATACCAAGTATAATGCAGCTCCAATCATTTTTATAAAGTTTCCATGCCATAGATCTATAACAGTTGAGAGTATTCTCTATATAATTTTTAAGATCCTAAACATTAACATTTATGAGAATAAATAAAACAGTATAATACTCATCCAAAGACAAATGTCTCAACCAATCAAAGATCATCCAAAATCATCCATATTAAATCATATCAGATTTAAAATAAGACATCCAAAAAGCATTGATGAAATCATATACATCAAAACCAGAAATACATAAATAGCAATATAAAAAGTGGCTGCCTCAACTCAGGTCTTAATGCCATGAACTCAGTGAGATTACTCACCTAAATATTAATCCAGAAAATTCTTGTTTGAGTGTTCCCTCCTTCCTTCCAATTTTTTTTTTCTTCTTTTCTTATTTTTGTGCAGCCCGGGGTAAAGACAATTCTATTGCCTATTTATATGCATTTTCCTCTAGGGTTTTGCTGAAACAGAATTCCATTTCTGTCCTGACTATCATCATGCATTTTTCATTCATAATACCCCGGCCATATTAACCAATTTAAAGGCTGCATTTCCTTTCTTTTACTTTTCAGAAAATGGCCACTCTCCTAGTCATGTTAAAAGTGTGACTATCCTATTTTATATTTTAATTGTTTCTGAAAATCCCCTTTTGCTATTTTTGCCTACACAAGCATATTAACTTGTATCACATTTCATGTCATTTTAATGTTATGGTTTCACTTGCTAATATATATATATGTACTTTTCAGTGCTTAAAAATATATATATTTGTACACATATCTTATCTAAGCTTATTTTAACTTCTCTTTTAAATTCAGAAACATATGCACCTATATGTATACAAGTTCACAAATCCTTATAACATATACATATGTATAATTTTCTTTTCTGGGTTTTAATTAAAATCTGTTTACTGATTTAAAGTAAAACTTATTTTTCTTATTTTCTAAGATGATCCAGAAATCAAATATCCATGTTGCCAAAAATCATGTTTGTATTGCTCTTTAATTCTTGTTTTAAATCCAAGAAATCTGGAGTTTTTCCTTGTGCCATTTCAGTGTGCACGTGCACACATATACCTGCACACTATTTATTCCAGAGACTTCACCATATTTAAATCTAAATATTTCAAAATTAAATCATTTTTCAAAAATGATTTTTCACAAAATTTTGGGGTATTACATTCACCCCTCCTTTTAGGAATTGTGTCCTCACAATTTTTCTAACATTTATAGTGAGCATCTTTTTCTTTTCTGAAAACTTATCAAACATATGCATAAGCAAACAAATTCAACCATATCAACCATGCATAACAAAATTTTCCAGAAAAAAAAAAATTACCTTTTAATTTGCAAAAAGCTTAGGATAATCCATTCTAATCTTATCCTCTAACTCCCATGTGCAGTCATTAGGATCACTACTCCACTGGATCTTAACTAGTTTCAAGGTTTTGCTCCTTAATTTCTTTTCTTCCTTGGCTATAATCCCCACTGGTTCTTTTTCATAAACCAAGTCAGGATTTATTTGAATTTTGGTAGGCTCTTCCAAAATGTCTTCCTTATCATGTACCCATTTTCTAAGTTGGGACACATGAAAAACATTATGCATTGCTTTCATCTCCTCTGGTAGTTCTAATTTGTAAGCCAATGAACCAATTCTTTCCAGAATTTTATAGGGTCCAACATACCTTGGTGTAAGCTTACCTTGCTTGCCAAATCTCATGACTTTCTTCATAGGTGAAATCTTGATGAAAACAAAGTCTCCCACTTCATATTCCACTTGCTTTCTCTTCCTATCTGCAAATTTCTTTTGCCTATCTTGAGCTGCTGCTATTCTTTTTCTTATTAACCCAATTTTCTCTGTAGTTTCTTTAACATATTCAGGTCCAAGAATAGCCCTTTCTCCAGCCTCTACCCAGCATATAGGTGATAAACATGGCTTGCCATATAAGGCTTCAAATGGTGCCATCCCTATGGTGCTTTGGTAACTGTTATTGTATGTGAATTCAGCTAGATGGAGGTGGTCTTCCCAGTTGCCTCCAAAGTCCAGTGTACATGCTCTCAACAAATCCTCTAAGACTTTGTTCACTACCTCAGTTTGACCATCTGATTGTGGATGGTAGGCAGTGCTTAAGCACAATTCACTCCCCATAGCCTCTTGAAAACTTTTCCAAAATCTTGAGGTGAAGATGGTATCCCTATCACTCACAATGGTTTTGGGTATGCCATGCAACCTTACTACCTCTTTCATGAATATTTGAGCCAATTTTGGAGCATTTCTTTCTGTTTTCACTGGGATAAAATGTGCTACCTTGGTTAGCCTATCCACTATTACCCATATACTTGTGTTTCCCTTCTTAGATCTAGGCAGACCATCTATGAAATCCATAGATATATCCTCCCACTTCCACTGTGGTATGCTAAGGGGTTGCAATAGTCCTGATGGCCTTTGTGTCTCTGCCTTGACTTGTTGGCAAGTCATGCATCTTGCAACATATCTGGCCACATCTGACTTCATCCCCTTCCACCAAAGATTTCTTTTCAAATTTTGATACATCTTGGTGCTACCTGGGTGTATGGAGTACTTACTCCTATGGTACTCATTTAATATTTCCTCCTTCAATTCTATATTTTCTGGAACACATATCCTATTTTTATTCCTTAAATAACCATTTTTATCAATTTGATAATTTATTACTTCCTCCCCTTTTGATATGAGCATTTTCTTTTCCACCATGTTTAAGTCTTGTTCCTGCATTTGTCCAATCTTAAGAAGTAAATCTGATTGTAGAGATATCATACTTAATTTTCCTTTACCTTCACCTTCTTCAATAGGCATCATTTGTTCCTCACTGTTTTCCTCAATTTCCAAATCAGTAAGTATAGACAAATCCCTAAACTCTTCCATCATCAACATGGCTACTTTGGCATGTTGTCTACTCAAGGCATCTGCAACTTTATTTGCCTTGCCTGGTGTATATAGTATATCTAGATCATAGGCAGCTAGGAACTCTACCCATCTATGTTGCCTCATGTTCAAATCTTTTTGTGAGAATAAATATTTCAGTGCCTTATGATCAGTGTACAAAATGAATTTGGCACCTAACAAATAATGTCTCCAAAGTTTCAAAGCATACACAACTGCTGCTAGTTCAAGATCATGGGTTGCATACCTGGTTTCATGTGGCTTTAATTGCCTGGATGCATAGGCTACCACCTGGTCTTGCTGCATCAACACAGCCCCTAACCCAGAGCCACTTGCATCAGTGTACACAACCAAATTTTCATTTCCTTCTGGCACTCTCAATACTGGTGCATTAATCAGGGCTTCTTTTATTTTGATAAAAGCTTGCTCACATTTTTCTGTCCATACAAAGGCTTGGTTCTTTCTAGTTAAATTGGTAAGTGGTGATGATATTTTTTAGAAATCTTTTATAAATCTCCTATAATACCCTGCCATCCCCATAAATGATCTAATCTCACTGATGGTGCTAGGCCTTTTCCATGCTTGGATTGCCACTACCTTGTTAGGGTTTACTGATATTCCTTTGGCAGAGATAACATGCCCAAGGAAATGCACTTCTTCTTTCCAAAATGCACATTTTGAAAATTTTGCCTTTAAATCATTTTCCCTTAGCCTTGACAAAACTAAATGCAAATGATTTTTATGCTCTTCCACTGTCTTGGAATAAATCAAAATGTCATCAATAAAAATCAGTACAAACTTGTCTAAATAATCTCTAAATATTCTATTCATCAAATCAACAAAATATGAAGGAGCATTTGTCAAACCAAATGGCATAACCAAAAATTCATATAAGCCATATCTTGTGTTAAATGCAGTATACTTAACACTTGAGTCTTCAACCTTCATTTGATGGAATCCTGATGCTAAGTCTAATCTAGAAAATATTTTAGCTTCACTGAGTTGGTCAAAGAGATCATCTATTCTAGGCAATGGGTATTTATTCTTGATGGTTACTTTATTTAGTTCCCTGTAATCTATACACATTCTCAAGGTACCATCATGTTTTCTTACAAACACTACTGGAGAACCCCAGCAGGAATTGCTTGGCCTTATAAATCCCTTGCCTTCTAATTCTTCCAACTGATTTTTCAATTCTTTCAGTTCACTTGGCCCCATCCTATAGGGTTTCTTGATTATTGGACTTGCTCCTGGAATGAGATTAATTTGGAACTCAACTGGTCTGTGGTGTGGAACACCCTTAACTTCCCCAAACACATCCAAGTATTCATTAACTATGGGAATTTCTTCAATGGTTAGTTCACTCAGATCTTTTTCTAAGTCAACTAAATGATACAATTTCCCTTCCTTAGCTATTTCACATAGAACTGTGATTCTCTGGCCTCTAGAATTTTGCAATGATATGGTGGATGAGTCTAAATTAATTATGGCTTTAAATTGCCTTAACCAATCTACCCCCAATATAACTCCTATATTTGGGTAATTTAAAACATATAAATTGGAAATAAAAATATTTCCTCCTATGTTTAACTCCACATCCACACAATTCATGTTCAGAACACTAGAACTCCCTAGGGGACTTTGTACAAGCAATGGGGTTTCAACCAAAATGCAGTTTAATTTTAACACTTTAACTAATTCATAGGAAATCAAAGAGTGTGTTGCTCCAGTATCATATACTACTGGTATGGGTATGGCACAAATGAGTAATGTACCTTCCACTTGGCCATGATTTTCAGCATCAATTTTCACTGCTGATTTGCCTTTTCCTTCCAAAGTTGCCAATTTCCCTTGCTGTTTATTCTCAGGACAGTTCCTCTTCATATGCCCCTCTTTCCCACATAGGTAGCATTTGAAGGCTCCTCCTTTTAACTCTGGGCACCTTGGTTTGATGTGTCCTTCTTTTCCACAATGATGGCAAACCAATTTCTTCTTAGTATCATAAGCTTTTGTGTCTTTACTCTTCCTGTTGTCTGCTTCCTCCTTCTTTTTATCATAAGGGTGATATCTTCCCTTATCCTTCTTGTTGTTGCTCTTAAAATTCCTATATTTCTCTCTTTCTTTGTCATGTTGTTCCAGTTTCAAAGCCAGATCAATTACTTGATCAAAGGTTCTATCTGCATATGGTAGCATAGCTCTGCTAAGTCCTGGGTTCAGTCCTTTTATATACCTATCATTTTTGGATGCTTCATCTGCCACTAGCATTGCTCCATAATTAGATAGCCCCTCAAACTTTTGAGTGTATTCAGTGACATTCAAAGTTCCCTGCCTAAGTTTGATAAATTCTTCAAGCAAAATGGTCTTGGCTGATGCTGGTACAAATCTTGCCTCCAACATCTCCTTGAACTGATTCCAAGTGATTTCATTTTCATTTCTTCCAGCTATGATCACCTCCCACCAGCTTAAAGCTACCCCTTTCAGTTGTCTAGAAGCTACTTGCCTCTTCCTTTGGTCATCCAACTGCATGTCATTGAAAATCCTATCAAGTGTTCTCAACCATGCTTGAATTTCCATCACACTCTCAGTTCCTTCAAAACTCTTGCCTCCCAAATTGGAATAAGTCTTCAGTAGTTTTGAAAGCTCTTCATGTGGGTTCTCAGGCCTATGCCCAATTCCATCTCTTAAAACCCTCACAAATTCTTGCATATCAAGCATTTGAGGTGCACTGGGTCCTGCATTGTGATGAGATCCTCTTCCTACCATGGTCTGCTAACTAAATTCTGGGTAAATGGTATTAGTATATTATGAGTACTTCTATAATTTCTATTTTCCTATCTAAATTATTTCATCCAAAACAAACAGACATAATACATTTCTATAATACTTAACAATCAATGCAACCAAGTGCTCTGATACCAAACTGAAATGACCCTCCTATTTCCACCCTAATTTCATAAGGATTTTTTTTTTTTTTTGCTAAGAGATGATATATAGATATATCATTCATTGCAAATATTTTTTCCAAGGTCATTTTCTTTTTCCCAATAAACAAAATATACCCAGGATCAAAATAACTTACCAATATAAATATATCAGTGTATATCTAAAATCATACACATACATATGAAGATGTATGTGATCTTCTTGTTTAAGTTCAGAGTATATATACTTTATTTTTTTGTACATGAACATTCTGTTTGATTTAGATTTTTAGCAATTCAGATTTAATTATTGTATCTTGATTTTTGGCCATAAAATCCACTGGAAACATGTATTTCAGTCTGTCATTATAATTAAGAAATGATCAAGTAATATTCAGTAATAAACAAGCTTTTAATATAGATGATTGAGTTAAGGTCTGGGTAATATCAAATTCAGTATAAAAGAAAGTGGATCCTAAGTGAACACAAGCAACATCTAGGCGTAATGGAAACGCGCCTAACTTATACACAAGAGGTCACGAGTTCGAGTACCATGCAGGTCGGTTCAAACACAATTTTTGTTTTTTTTTTGTATAGTTTGAAATCTGATACCTACTTATCTTTGTACATATATATATAATGTTTGCCTATAACCTATCATACCAAACAATTCTTCTTACTTTACTATTTTTGAATCCCATTCCTATAGCTGTTCTAGGAATTATAATTATATTTTTGCTCAAATATCAACATGTACACAGATATACATGTGCATGTCAATATCTCTGCTTATTTTCCAGAAAACTGGGTGAAACAATTGCTAAATGTACTAAGCTTTGAAATGCATTTTTATTTTTTTAGAATACAATCTATCATGATCAACCAATACTTCATTCATTTGGAGCTGGTTAACTCATGAATCCTGTATCTGCCACACTAGTTCAAAGCAATGGAGATACCTTTTTATTGCATTCTGTCTGAAGCTTTTTAGAAGAACAATTTTACTTATCTCAATACAATTCAGAAATGAATTCACACTTATTTACAAAGCATTTCAGTAAAAGAAAATAAAATCCTTTTAAGTTTACTTCTTGCTAATTCCAGATTTTGTTCTAAAACTCAGTGCTCTGTTATGTCACAAGATTGGCTAATACATATATAAATTATGCTATCACATAATTGTATATTTCTTCCAGATTTTTATTTATATGAACATACTTGAGCATATTTTTTTTTGTTTATATTTCAGACACCACCTCAAAACCAAATCAAACCTTAACACACAACCATTTCAACAGAACAACAAATTTTAATCTGACACTTTACAGATCATAAGGGCAACTTGATCACTAACCATAAAATATTCAATACATGACTGGAAATCTTAGAAACATAATATTTTTCCTGAATACATGCAGATATAATCAATTTAAGCTCTTATTGAAACTAGCTAGCATGTTCATTCACTCCTCCATAACAGCCATTACTTCATTTTACTTAGTGCCTGGGTTACCTGAAAGAGCATGAGTGGCTGCCTCATTTTAAAATGAGACACCCCAGATGCCATGAGCAAACAAGGGTCAGATCTATGATCTGGTATGAGTAACATCAATTCATTCATGATATTAGCAATAGAGAATATAAGGGTACTAACTTGTTATTTAAGCAAATTTCTGCAATCAAATATTTTAACATAGTATAATTAAGTTGATTCAGGTATGATATATTCATTTATCATTCCTTCACTTGCATACATAATCATGCAAACATAATTATCTATTTGCATCAATTTCATTTACTGGAATCATCTTGGTTCCATACCATTCAACCTAAGAAATATCCACATTCCTATTTCTTCATTTACAGGTTGTAATATTCAATTTAAATCCCTGCCTCATCTGCTATTAAGGAATCACTGGGACACATTGCAATGAACTAATTCACATCATTGCACAAAGATCTCAGGGCTTAAACAAACCATGTGCCAACTTGCATACTTCAAATATGACAAGCATTCCAGCAGCTTTCTTGGCCTACCCTTCCCTAGCTTATTTACTAGTGTATTGTCTTAAATTCTATCATCAAATATGCTAAGTGAACATGTCACTGCAAACATGGAAACATCCATAATTTTTGGCTAGCATAATTCTCCTTAGAAATAAGCAGATAGTTATTTCCTAACTGGGGTCAAAATGTCTTGATCTTAGTAAAATATAAGAACATTTTCAACTGTAAAAGAGGCATGGCATGTTATACTGATCTGCAAGCCTTTATGATTGATTCAGATTCAAGATCTGGTTCAATCATAATTTTAGCTTGTGGGTTTCTCTTTTTTTTTTTGATTTGATTTGATTAAGGGCTCAGCACTTAGAAAATTTCTATTGCACCCTTAACATTTTTCTTTTCAAGCCTCAGCACTTATACCAAGTATAATGCAGCTCCAATCATTTTTATAAAGTTTCCATGCCATAGATCTATAACAGTTGAGAGTATTCTCTATATAATTTTTAAGATCCTAAACATTAACATTTATGAGAATAAATAAAACAGTATAATACTCATCCAAAGACAAATGTCTCAACCAATCAAAGATCATCCAAAATCATCCATATTAAATCATATCAGATTTAAAATAAGACATCCAAAAAGCATTGATGAAATCATATACATCAAAACCAGAAATACATAAATAGCAATATAAAAAGTGGCTGCCTCAACTCAGGTCTTAATGCCATGAACTCAGTGAGATTACTCACCTAAATATTAATCCAGAAAATTCTTGTTTGAGTGTTCCCTCCTTCCTTCCAATTTTTTTTTTCTTCTTTTCTTATTTTTGTGCAGCCCGGGGTAAAGACAATTCTATTGCCTATTTATATGCATTTTCCTCTAGGGTTTTGCTGAAACAGAATTCCATTTCTGTCCTGACTATCATCATGCATTTTTCATTCATAATACCCCGGCCATATTAACCAATTTAAAGGCTGCATTTCCTTTCTTTTACTTTTCAGAAAATGGCCACTCTCCTAGTCATGTTAAAAGTGTGACTATCCTATTTTATATTTTAATTGTTTCTAAAAATCCCCTTTTGCTATTTTTGCCTACACAAGCATATTAACTTGTATCACATTTCATGTCATTTTAATGTTATGGTTTCACTTGCTAATATATATATATGTACTTTTCAGTGCTTAAAAATATATATATTTGTACACATATCTTATCTAAGCTTATTTTAACTTCTCTTTTAAATTCAGAAACATATGCACCTATATGTATACAAGTTCACAAATCCTTATAACATATACATATGTATAATTTTCTTTTCTGGGTTTTAATTAAAATCTGTTTACTGATTTAAAGTAAAACTTATTTTTCTTATTTTCTAAGATGATCCAGAAATCAAATATCCATGTTGCCAAAAATCATGTTTGTATTGCTCTTTAATTCTTGTTTTAAATCCAAGAAATCTGGAGTTTTTCCTTGTGCCATTTCAGTGTGCACGTGCACACATATACCTGCACACTATTTATTCCAGAGACTTCACCATATTTAAATCTAAATATTTCAAAATTAAATCATTTTTCAAAAATGATTTTTCACAAAATTTTGGGGTATTACACCTCACTACATAAGTCACTCAACACTATTTGATCTTCAACCTTGTTCCGGCCTGAATCCAGCATCTGAGCTATCTGCAAAATAAACACTGATGCAGTAAAATTGAAAAAGAAATTATTTTACAGTGTACAATAAAATGTGTGTTGTGAAAATATTATTTGCCTCAATTTTTGGGTTGTTGGTCATCATATTCTTTTTAATCATCATACATGCACAACTTGTGACATGCACAGTGTAACACTGTACATGCCACAAGGCCGTGCACACCAATATACACTTTTTTTTGTTAAAATCGCAGGGACATGTGAGCACAAGGTCAACCCAAGCAAAAGCTGGATTAAACTCAAGTGCAAATATTCAGGTGCAGTACAAATAAAGT
Organism: Allium fistulosum; assembly: GCA_030737815.1. Lineage (NCBI taxonomy): Eukaryota > Viridiplantae > Streptophyta > Magnoliopsida > Asparagales > Amaryllidaceae > Allium > Allium fistulosum. Next base: position 859,900,933 of record CM060903.1, read on the forward strand.
CACAACATGAGCACAAGAGCCTGCATATACACATGTGTACACATACACATGTGCATTGCCTCAACATCTCAAATTTCAGCCAAGAGGCATCATGTACACCAAAACAACTCGGCAGTGAGTTAACAAAGAAGAGGCATGAAAAGATGATGACCAGCAAACAATGAGGCATGAATTCTAAAACAAATCTAGGCATCAAGTACACAAGACTCCAAGCATGGAACAAGACCACATGAAATCAGATACAACAAAGCAAGCAGGTGTAATGGCAACACAAGTTCAAAGTTCATGGAACCAGAGCATAACACATATGGTCAAAATAACACAATGCACCAACTTCAACCAGAAACAAGTGTACACAAGACTTCAGACTGCAACAACACACACATGTACACATGAAACAGATGCAAGACACACCAGACTCAATACGACGAAGATGAACCAAACCAGACCAGAGGCAAGCTGTAGTTCAACTCGAAGAAATTGCAACTACCACTGGAACACACATATGAAGTGCAGACTCAAATAAACCAGTTCACAATGATATGTAAACCAGATCAGAACAAAGGCAGTTTCAAATACAAGACCACATTCATATGAAACCATGGACAAGTACATATACATATACATACATATATATATATATATATATATATATATTTATATGCAGCGACACACATACAAATGATAATGTACAACTTCAATTACCAGCAGCATGGATGTGTATCTCAACCAAACTTGACTGCATGAACATCAAACCAACATACATGAAACAGATTAGACATGAAGACTCAGAAACCATATAGGAGTATTTACAAAGTGAACAAGAATCAATCACGTGTACATCAAAATGCAGACTCAAGTGAACCAAGTGTATCAATCCAGAGTAAATAATATGCAACCATGCATGTTCAGGCATGAACATAACTACACAAGTGAAGACTCCAACCAAGCAATTCAACAACAGTACAGTTCGAACAAGAAAAGAGATAGCATATATGGCAACACAAGCAATATGAACATATGGAGATGATCAACAGAATACAAGTTCAGTGCAATGGCAACAAGCTACAAATGGGACTGAACACAAGTATAACAAAACCAGTTTCAAAAGCCAAGGAAGAAGTAGCAAGTATGAGCAAGCAGTTCAACATGGACTGATACAAGTGCACTCATCACAGCAATATGCAGTGACAACCAGTACAATGAAAACCAGAATGAAGTGCAACCGAGACATATCAAGCAAAGTGACATGAACAGGTGAAATGTAATGAACAAATACAACATGACAATATGTACAAGCAATATAGGGCTAACAAGACCAGATGAGTATGAAGTAGTTTACAGTTCTACAAAATAGTGAAGTAGCAGTTCGATGAACAAAGTCAGAGCAGAAAGGAATGGAACAAGTCGAAGTCGGAGCAGTTCGTGTGACTAGGTTACGAACTACGGTGGTGTAGTTCGAGAATTCACAACTAAGTGGCTGAGTTTTGGAAGGGTTTGGAGCATAGAGTTAGGTTAGTCATTAGCGGGTGTCGCAAGTTTACGTGTGTAAGCGTCTGACTACTTAATTTCTAGTAGAAACCTTGGGGGCAGCACGTAGGCAGGGTTTTGCCGAAGCTGGGTAAATTTGTGTATGATCTCTTCTGCATTATCTTTCTGTTTTATTATCTATGATTGATTTTTACTTCCGCATTAATTTTTATTATTATTAGTATCACCATATTCACCCCCCCTCTAGGGTGAAAACGACCATACACCCTACACACTGAAATTTTGGACTAAATTAGCTAGGGGCTAATAGCTAATGTATAGAGCGCGATCCTATACCAGTCCCATCTGGTATACAAATATCTAAGTCATTTTACTTAGGGTAATTTTCCCTTAAATTTTCCTTGAAAAGCTTTTCATCTCAAATTGATTTAAACCTTTAAATCATACTTAAACAAGGAAAATATATACTCTATGCTTTACTCAAAATCACCTTGCCATGTTATTATACTTTACGAAAATCTTTGTTGATGAAAACATTTAAACCTTTGAAAGTACCCCTTTCAAATTTATTGAAAGTACCCCTTTCAAAACCATTGAAAGTACCCATTTCGAAACCATGTAAACCCCTTTCTTTTGCCTAGGCTGAAAGGCCAAAAGGTTCCTTTCGAAACCATTCATAATCCTCCTTTCGAAACCATTGAAAAACCTTTCCTTCAAAAGCTTTAAAACCTTAGACATCCTCTCTTTAAAACCTTTAGCATTGCCTATCGAAAACATTAGAAAACCTCTCCTTTAAAACCTTCCGAAACTTTAGGGGAACCATCCCTTCGAAACATTTCTTTAAAACCTTTCGAAAGCATTTAAACCTTTATAAACATCAAACCTTTTGAAAGCATTTGGGTTCAATTTAAAACATGTGTAAACACCTTTCGAAACAATTTAAAATTAACTCCTTTGAAATCTTTGGGTTCTACCTTCAACAGAGCAAAAGGGTCATAAAACATTTAAGTCAAAAGCACTCTTTTGAAAGCTATTCATAAGTAAAGAAGTGATGGTGTCGAAACCAACCCTTCGGAAAGCATTGGAGAAGTGGCTTGGATTTTAAAATAAAGTATACCTTCCGAAACCATTGACTTCGAAAGGTAGAAAAGTGGCAGCTAGGGGTTCCGACCCCTTCGAAAACAATTACTTAAAACAAAACGCGCAGCCCATTCGAAACCATTCCTTTTAACAATTAGACCCAGTCGAATGCCAACCAAGTCGAATGCAAACACTTCGAAAGCAAAGCAGGCGCGTTTTCGTTTAAAAGCAAAGCAACGTTTCGACTCTATCGTAACTTGATGTCTCGACCCAGTACCTTCCACATATGTCCAATTTTCTATGTACCAAGATATTGATACTATGTCCATTGGTTTCGATGGAAATGGAGGCGAAAGCTCTCAATCGAAACCTTTGAGCCAAAAGAGGCGAAACATGCCTAAAGCATGTAAAATCTGTTTTTAACTTTAAAAAGAAATAATTTTCAACTAACCTGCCTTGTTTGTCAAAATATTATTGGTTGCTAATTTTCTTTTCTAAAAGTGCTGCCAAAATTTCAAAAGCAATTAATTTGAATAATTTACAAAATATCCCTTCTCCTTTTATAAATATATAAAACATTTAAGTCTCATACCTTAAATAATTTTATATATTCATCAAAACACTTAGGAAAATTCTACAAAAATTCCAAAAAATCATTTTTAATATATTTTCTAACATATATTTATTTCATACCCAAAACATAAATAATTTAGCTGTAAATTATTTTAAACCCAAATATAATTTTCTACACTAGAAAATTAATATAAAATCCATATGAATTCAGAAAATTATGAAAATTGAAACCCATCTCTAAAATATCATTTCTGATCTAAATCTAAATTCGCAAGGCATTTGGATGTCATTTAATAGGGTTTTCACATTAAAACATATCATAAAATCTATATAAATACGCATAAATCATCAACAAGCATATATAAACATTTAATCCTTCAAAAACATGGCTAAACATTGCAAAATACTTCGAATTCATCTTAAAACTGAAAACAATTAGAAAAATGAGATGTAGTCATTATTCACCTTAGCTTTAAGATTAAGGATTTGATATTTAAATGGATTTGAATTGATTACTCTTCTTCCTTTATCTTTTCTTCCTCTTGTTCTTGCTAATGGTAGCCAGCCTCTAAATTTAATTTTTGCAAATGAATGTGTGTGTGCACACATCTAAGGGTTTAAGGTATAAGAATATCCTTTTACCTATTTTACCCTCACCTATCATCCATATCTATTTTGATTCATGGTAGCTCATTTTGGTTTAGTCATTAACATGGCACGACTACCCCTTAGTTTAATCAAAAATATCAATCCCCTAATCATTACATTATTGTATTTAATCTAGCTAATTAAATATCCTAAATAATGTTACTAGAAATTAGGGTCAGTATAGACTCCCCTCCTTAAAGAATTTCGTCCTCGAAATTAAGATAAGGTACTCAACAAATCAATCAAAAAAGTAAAACATACCATCAAACAAATCAGGATAAGTGTCTCTAATCCTGCTCTCAGTCTCCCAGTTACAGTCTCTCTCATCGTCGCTCTACTGGACTTTCAAGACTGTCTTGTTCCTTAAACTCGTCTCATCTCTCGCGACTATACGAATTGGCTTTCTAACTATAGTGGAGTCCGGCTCTACTACTAAGTCATCTAACATAGTCGGTGCTATAGTAGTCTTCGGATCTCGAATACACTTCCTTAGATGAGAAACATGAAACATCATGGACTCCTGCCAAACTATTCGGTAACTCTACTCTATATACGAGTTTCTCGATCCTCTCTACAATAGGAAATGGTCCGACAAATCTCGGTGCCAACTTCCCTGATTTCCCAAATCAAATTACACCTTTCATTGGTGACACCTTAATAAAAACATAATCTTCAACAGAGAACTCTAAGTCTTTCCGTCTTCTATCTACATAACTCTTCTGCTTAGACTGAGCTTCCTTCATTCTAGCCCGAATCAACTCAATCTTTTCTGCAGCTTCTCTAACCAAATCTGTACCAAGAACCAACCTATCCCCAGTCTCTAACCTACAAACTAGAGATTTGCATGGCCTTCCATACAAAGCTTCAAACGGTGCCATCCCTATACCTCCTGATAACTGTTGTTATACGAAAACTCGACTAAATGTAGATGGTCTTCCCATGATCCCCCAAAATATAACACACAAGCTCTTAACAAATCCTCCAAAACTTTGTTAACCCTTTCTATTTGCCCATTAGGCTAAGCGGTACTCATCTTGAGCTTGGTTCCTAAAATCTCCTATAGACTCTTCCAAAACTCACTAGTAAACAAGGAATCTCTATCACTTACTATACTACTAGGAATTCCTTGCAGTCTAACCACATTCTTCATAAATAACTTAGCCAAAACAGGTGTCGTCCTAGTTTACTTAACTGGAATGAAATGGGCACTCTTGGTCAATCTATCCACTACGACCCATATACTTTTATTTCCTTTTCTAAATCTTGGCAACCCGTCTATAAATTCCATGGAAATAGAATCCCACTTCCATACCAGAATATCCAATGGCTGTAGAAACCCATTTGGCTTCTAATGTTCGGCTTTTACCTGTCGACAATTCAAACACTACTTCACCCGTAAGCAAACATCCTTCTTCATTCCTTCCCAGAAGAAACTCCGTTTCATGTCCCGATATATATTAGGTCCTCCTGGGTGAATAGTGAACTTTGAACAATGGTATTCCTCCAAAACTTCCTTCCTAATGTCTCCCACATTCGGAACACACAACCTCCCTTGATTTCTCAACCACCCATTCTGGTAAAGATTGAAATCCTTCAAGTCATCGCTCTCGGTTCCATCCCTTAACTTCATGATCCGTTCAGCCAACATCGGATCCTCCTCCTATTTAGAAGCAATCTTTTCGATTATTACCGGTCGAACTTCTAAACAAGGTAAAACAACAGTTCCTTCACCATATCCGGCCTCAGATCTCCACTGAACTCTACAAGTCGGCAACGCTTACAAATCCTTCCACTCAGCTATCACCGCCAATACTGCATTCTGATGCTTCCTGCTAAGCGCATCTGCAACCTTATTACCTTTCCCTGGTGTGTACTCAATTCCAAAGTCGTAAGCAGAAATAAACTCTAACCATTTCAGCTGTCTCATGTTCAGCTCCTTCTGAGAGAACAAATACTTCAACGACTTATGATCCGTATATAACTGAATCACTTTCCCAAAAGGTAATGTCTCAACACCTTCAACGCAAAAATCACCGCAGTTAACTCCAAATCATGCACTGGATATCTAACCTCATGTGGTCTAAGCTGTCGAAAAGCATAGGCAATCACTTTACCTCTCTACATTAACACACCTCCTAACCCAATTCCACACGCATCTGTATAAACTACCAAATCTTGATTCCCTTTCGAAACAACTATACAGCTGCATGGATCAATAAGTGTTTCAAACCTTGGAATGCTTCCTCACACTTATCGGTCCACACAAACTTCACATCCTTTCGCGTTAGCTTGGTCATCGGTGCCGCTATCCACGAAAAATCCTTAATGAACCTCCTATAATATCCAGTCAATCCCAGAAAACTCTTTATCTCGGTCACTATCTCAGGTCTTTTCCAATTATTCACCCCTTCAATCTTAGTCAGATTTAAAGACAACCCTTTCTCTGAGACTACATGACCAAGAAGTTTCACTTCCTTCCAGAAATGACACTTCGAAAACTTCGCCTTCAGCTGATTCTGCCTCAACGTCTTAAGCACCACTCTAAGATGAATTTCATTCTCCCTTTCATCCTTAGAATATATCAAAATATCATCTATGAAAACTAACACGAACCTATCCAAGTGCTCTCGGAAAACTCGGTTCATCAAATCCACAAAGAATGCCGGCGCATTAGTTAGTCCGAACGACATCACTAACCATTCGTATGATCCATATCTAGTTCTAAACGCCGTCAAAGAAATATTATCCTCTGCTACTCTTAGTTGATGAAACCCTATTGCCAAGTCCAACCGAGAAAATACCTTGGCTCCAATCAACCATCGAACAAATTGTCAATTCTAGGCAACGGATATCGATTCTTTATCGTCTTCTCATTCAACTTACGATAATCGATACATAACCTCAACGATCTGTCCAGCTTCTTAGCAAACACTACGGCTGCTCCCCAAGGTGAACTACTAGGTCTGATAAAATTCTTGACTTCAAAATCCACCAACTGCACCATCAACTCCCTCATCTCGATAGGTGTCATCCTGCTTGGCGTCCTACTCAATGGTTCTGCTCTAGGATCCAAATCTATCTGAAACTCAATGGATCATTTCGGTGGCAATCCTACTACCGGCTCAAACACATCTGTGAATTCTGTAACCACAAAAACTCGATTCAATTCATCCTTTACCTCCATAATACCCAACAAAGCATTCACCTCACAGCTAGGGTTTTCTAGGGTATAAATAATCCAATCACTACAGTCAGGGTGTCTAAGCAATATTTTCCTATCATGGTAAAATATCCAAGCATCATACTTACTTAACCAATCCATACCCAAGGTAATTCCAAACCCTACAAAGTCAAACACATGCAAACTGCAAACAAAGGTATGACCTAACAAATCAAACTATAGGTGGTCAAACTTCATCCCAAGTGCCGCATGCCCTTCTATCGGATTTGCAACCCTTAAGAAAGTAACTAAATATGAGGGTTCTAGGTTAAGCTTATCCACCAAACAATGAGATACAAAAGAATGCGATGCACCAATATCAAACAGAACGCTAATAGACATACCATAAATCTGAAGCGTACCTCCCAACGCTGCTTTCCCTTTCTTCTGAGCTGTTGGTCTGATGCAGCAGGCTCTAATGCAAATACTTTGCCTCTTTCGTCCTTAGCAGGCTCTTTGCATTGATTCTTATAATAACCAATCTGATCGTAGTTGAAGCATCTGATGTTCTTCTTCTCGATCGCTCCCTTTTCCACTCCAGTACGACATTCATTAGTAAAATGCCACTTCTTATCGCACTTGAAGCAAACAACCTCAGACTTCCTTTCTTCGCGGCTCCACCCTTCTAAGCACCCTTTTTATGAAAGAACTTCCTTTTCTGACTCTGCTCCACTTGGGCTTCCTTTGCCTTATTCTTCTCTAGAGAAGCAAGCATCTCTTCTTGTCTTAAAGCCATCTCTACCACAACATCACAAGGATCGCTGATATGAGGTAATGTAGCCCTTGCCAACTCAGGCTTCAACCCCCTTATGAACTTCTCATTTCCCTTCATCACAATATCCACAGTGGCATGTCCATACCTAGCCAACTCCTCAAACGTTCTAGCATACTCCAACACGGTCATCTCCACCTATTCCAACTCAGGAAACTTTTTGAGCAAAGCAGACTATGCCATCACAGACATGAACCTCTCCTGGAACCTCCTCTTAAATTCAACCCATGTCGTCGTCTCTTCATCCACTCCAGCCGTCATACTATTCCACCAGAATAAAGCTGCTCCTTGAAGTTGTCTCGAATCTAGCCTTTTCTTCTGCTAATCATTGAGCCCTAAGTCTGCAAAGATTCGCTCACAGTGCAACGACTAGTTCTCCACCTCAATAGCATCCTTAGTTCCAATAAATGGCTTCCCTCCAAGCCTAACATAGTCTATACTCAAGATAGCATAGTTTTTGACCACCGGAGCTTCCTGAACTCCTACTCCAACATTTCCTCCAACCACTTTATCAGCAATTCCAACTTGCATCATATTCACGAAAAACTGATACATAGCTCCCATATCAACTTGCGGGACTCCAGCACCAACATTTCCTGTTTGTGCCAGACCTTGGTTTCTTCTAGTATTCGGTTTGGCATTACCATTTGTTGTGATGCTTCCCCCAAGAATCACTCTTCCACTACTAGCAACCATATCTGTATTCAGGCCTCATGAGATACAGAAGAACAACCTAAGAGATAGGTGAATAGAGATGTAGCATATACTTATATACAGCAAATACAAGTATGTTACTATAGCGTTATCCCATACCCCAATCTTATCTCTAATTTCCTAGGATTATGTTTTCAAAAATTATTTTAGTTTAAAGTTTTTCATAAACCCATGCTCTGATACCAAGTTGTAACATCCCCTATCTGGAGGCCCGAAGCTAAACGCTACAGATGCTATAGTCATCCATAGTATTAGCTTCCGGTGACCGAATACGGTAATGTTAATGGTATCCATAATATCAAAAGCACTTGAATATGAAATAAAACCATCACAGATTAAAACATTTTTCTGATTACATTTCATATTTAAATTACATAATCCCAAAAGTTTCCGAGGTTCATATATAATTATTACATAAAAACGCCAAGAGCGGCATATAAAGATGCCTCCTTGGTTGACCAGAGTACTATACAGTCATAACTGACTTAATACAACATAGTGGAATCAAAAAAAAATAAAACAGCAACTCCTAAATAGCTATCCGTCAGCCACCTGCTCGTCTCTGGAACCATATTCGCGAACCTAAAAAAACCTATAAATCCTCAACCCTCAGCCTACTCAAATCAATTTTGAGCACCCGAGAGTTTAAGGGGAAAACATAAACTTCGAGTCAGACATAAAGCCTGGTGTGAATAATACTATACATCTCGGTTATTTGATATTAAGTGAGACCACGCCGCTTAGCGGAATAGGTTTCCCCTCACTAATATCCCTTTAAAACATATCTTTTGCTAATCATATTCCTGCAACCAAAACTGGTTAAAACTGTAAAGTATTACCATGTAAACATACATATCGGGTAACAAATGAAGTCCGAACACTATAGTTTTGTTTGGCTAACTACTAAACTTTGGCTAACTCGAGCCTACCAGACAATATAAATAAATAATCTAACATCTATTAGATACTCCTCTTCTGGACAGTCTGTCCGAAACTTACTTTCTCCAGGTCTACCGATCCTAATGCTTTGGCGGGCTCACCAATAACCTACCTCTGTACAAATATATTCCCTTCTGTGTGTAATATCATTAGTTTTACCTGTGATAAAGCCCTACACATTGGAATTTTGGACTAAATTAGCTAGGGGCTAATAGCTAATGTATAGGGCGCGACCCTATACCAGTCCCATCTAGTATACAAATATCTGAGTCATTTTACGTAGGGTAATCTTCCCTTAAATTTTCCTTGAAAACCTTTTCATCTCAAATTGATTTAACTTTTAAATTATACTTAAACCAGGAAATTATATACTCTATGCTTTACTCAAAATCACCTTGCCATGTTATATATACTTTACACAAATCTTTGTTGATGAAAACATTTAAAACTTTGAAAGTATCCCTTTCGAATTCATTGAAAGTACTCATTTCAAAATCATTGAAAATACCCCTTACGAAACCAAGTAAACCCATTTCTTTCACCTAGGTCGAAAGGCCAAAATGTTCCTTTCAAAACCATTCATAATCCTCCTTTCGAAACCATTTAAAAAACCTTTCCTTCGAAAGCTTTAAAACCTTAGACATCCTATCTTTAAAACCTTTAACATTGCCTTTCGAAAACATTGGAAAACCTCTCCTTTAAAACCTTTCGAAACTATTGGGGAACCAACCCTTCAAAACCTTTCTTTAAAACCTTTTGAAAGCATCAAAAACTTTATAAAAAACAAACCTTTCGAAAGCATTTGGGTACAATTTAAAACATGTGGAAACACCTTTCAAAACCATTTAAAATTAACTCCTTCGAAACCTTTGGGTTCTACCTTCAACAGAGCAAAAGGGTCATAAAACATTTAATTCGAAAGCACTCTTTCGAAAGCTATTCCTAAGTAAAGAAGTGATGGTGTCGAAACCAACTCTTCCGAAAGCATTGTAGAACTGGCTTGGATTTTAAAACAAAGTATACCTTCCGAAACCATTGACTTCGAAAGGTAGAAAAGCTACAACTATGGGTTTCGACCCTTTCGAAAGCATCTACTTATAACAAAAGCCGCAACCATTCGAAACCATTCCTTTAAATAATTAGACCCATTCGAAAGCCAACCAAGTCGAAAGCAAACACTTCGAAAGCAAAGCGGGCACGTTTTCATTTAAAAGCAAAGCAACGTTTCGACCCTATCGGAACCTGATGTCTCGACCAAGTACCTTCCGCCTATGACAAATTCACTATGTACCAAGTTATTGATACTATGTGCATTGGTTTCGATGGCAATAGAGGCGGAAGCTCTCAATCGAAACCCCTATGCCGAAAGAGGCGAAACATGCCTAAAGCATGCAAAATCTGTTTTTAACTTTAAGAAGAAATTTCTTTCACCTAACCTACCTTATTTGTCAAAATATTATTGGTTGTTAATTTTCTTCTTTTCTAAAAGTGTTGCCAAAATTTCGGAAGCAATTAATTTAAATAATTTACAAAATACCCCTTCTTCTTTTATAAATATATAAAACATTTAAGTCCCATACCTTAAATAATTTTATATATTCATCAAAACACTTATGAAAATTCTACAAAAATTCTAGAAAATCAATTTTAATATGTTTTCTAACATATATTTATTTCAGAGTGGGTAAACATAAATAATTTAGCCGTAAATTATTTTAAACCTAAATAATCATTTTCTACACTAGAAAATTGATATAAAATGCACATTAATTCATAAAATTATTAAAATTGAAACCTATCTCTAAAATATCATTTCTGATCTAAATCTAAATTTGCAAGGTATTTGGATGTCATTTAATAGGGTTTTCACATTAAAACATATCATAAAATCTATATGAATAAGCATAAATCATCAACAAGCATATATAAACATTTAATCCTTCAAAAACATGGCTAAACATTGCAAAATACTTCGGATTCATCTTAAAACCGAAAATAAATAGAAAAATGAGATGTAGTCATTATTCACCTTAGCTTTGAGATTTGAATGGATTTGAGTTGATTACTCTTCTTCCTTTAGCTTTTCTTCCTCTTGTTCCTGCTAACGGTGGTCGACCTCTAAATTTAATTTTTTTAAATAAATGTGTGTGTGAGCATGGCTAAGGGTTTAGGGTATAAGAATATCCTTTTTCGTATTTTACCCTTACCTATCACCCTTATCTATTTTGATTCATGTTAGCCCATTTTGGTTTAGTCATTTACATGGCATGACTACCCCTTAGTTTAATCACAAATCTCAATCCCCTGATCATCACATTATTTTATTTACTTTAGCTAATTAAATATCCTAAATAATGTTACTAAAAATTAGGGTCATTAGAAGTCATCCCGTCATTATATGACTATTTCCCAGTGGGTAGTTGAGTCGATTAGTTAACACCTATAATGGATGCATTTTACTGAATTTCATGTGCGAAACAGAGAATGTTAAGTTATAAATCTTTTTTTCATGATTAAAATTTTTTATCCTTATTATATGCATGGCTTACCTGATGAATATGGTTGAAAAGATTTTTATTGGTTCAAGAAAATGATGAAACCTTAAAACTATGAAACAACTAGCAATCATTCACTAAGGAGATAAGACTTTCCTACAATGAAAGTAAATATTCTAAGACTTGCCAGCATGCAAGTAAATGTCTAAAGGCTTGCCTCTGAGCAAGTGAATATTCAAAGGCTTGCATACGCAAGAGTAATTGCAATTTAACCATTTGGTTTACAGTAGCAAGTCAATTATAGCAATATATTATACTTATACAAAGATTTTGAGCTTTTCTTATTATAACAGGTTCTTATTATAATTACAGTATATAATTACCCCTTCTCTTATTTGGTGAATATTCAAATTATAAAAGACAGAGTTAAAAAGTTCATAGCTAAGACGTACATTTTTCAATGAGTGGATTTTAAAGAGAGGAAAGTTCATCTTACATCTATTGATAACAACATAATTAAATATGTTTACATCTTATTCCTTAAATAAGCAGTACGAAAAACTGCTTTTCAAATATAAAAGTGAGTTAAACTTTGGTTACAGATCAATAAAAGATAACTTCAGTCACCTATAATAAGAGTTGGATAGTCTGGCTGCTCATTAGTTAGTACAAAGGTTAAAAAGACTGCTATTGTCAACTCTCAGAAATGCCATCATACGGTACAAATAATAAATATGTACAACATTGGTCTGCAGTTATACAACTTTCTATGGAAAGCTTGCTATGTGTAACTCAATCCATTTTATATGTAATACAGTCAGTATAAAAATCCAAGCACAAAATTGTATAAGAGTAAGTAGTTGTTTAAATAGTAGAAATGTACAGGAGATCATATGTAGACAGCAGTGTGTTTATTTTGATTAAGTTATGTGGTGTGATATGACTTACCATGTATAATGTTCCAGGTATGTATAAATCATTTTCCCCTATTATTTCCTTAAAATGCCAATTTGTTCATAGATTTCATTAGTTGCTATCTCATATTGCATCTAATTACTGTAGCAGAGCAAGAAATGTTAAGCAGAAAATTACCATGATGGGTAGCATACTAAGCCTGGAACCTAGTGCAAAATTTTAGAGATCATCCAATATTTGAATTTCTTCATCTTGCAACCTACTAAAATGCTGTATGGGTATTAATTGTTAAATTTTATTATATTTTCAGCATTTTACTTTCTATTTAGGTGAATTGCTGCCTGTTTAATGTGTTGTTTTGAGCTATATGCCAAGGCTGGGTGGATGGTTAATGTCTTCTTTGGTTGCTTTCTAATGTTGTCTTTCTCAAGTTGCTATATGCCAAGGCTGGGTAGAATCTCCTTGCCAGTTTTAAATATAAATATATCTGCAGCTTTAAATATAATTGTGGCATGGTGATGAATTTTCTTTTTACTAACCATTTTTAAAGAAAGAACATATTTACAGCTTTAAATATAAATATAAATTAAATGTATAATGGTAATCACTCTAATTAATAAAATGAAAATAATTGGTGCTACTAATTATCATCTGGAAGGTAATCTTCACATGGGTATTAAGCATGCTTTTGATAATTTCCAACCTATCTTCTTTGTTGTTCCTCAGAATGATGTTCTGTTTTCACCACCAGCTTATATCAATGTCCTTGATCTTAATTTGTATCTATTTGGACTCTTTTTTGAATGATTATCCATCATCCATTTGTTGTTTCATGTTACCATGCATAGTGATTTTTTCATGTAATGTGTATTTTGGCAGAGTGTGTTGTGTTTATAACTCCTGCTTCCTGTGAATTATGCGTGAGTTACAATAGTTGAGGTATCTCCTGCCTCCTTCCTGTGTTTCTATGTGCTTTATGAAATACAGTATAGGATTGTTAAACGTTGTTTGCCTTGTGAAAAAACTCACATTTCTTTTGAAAAGATTTTTTTCTTCAATAGAAGTAATAGTAATGCTTTCAAAAGGGCTTGAACCACTAGGCCATTACGACTATCAGTTATTATGCCCAATTAATGCACAAATTGTGACATAATATATCAAAATGCTGCCCTTGGTCCAACGTGTTGCAAACGACATTCGACGTTTATCTTCCTCCAAAAAACAACCGATTCAGACTTTCGAGTTCTTTTGTTAACATCTGCAACTTGAAAAAGTAGCTTATATTCATTATTCTACACCTTTGAAAACTTCTTTCATTTCTCCATGAAGCATTCTAACGAAGATAAGAATATCCTTGACTCCTCCAATAAAATTCTTGATACATGCAAACTTGACTATATTTGCCAAATATGATAATTCACATTGTTGAATTAATGCATGTGCATTATGATTAGATGAAGGCCCACATAGGCATGCATATATACTCGTATACCTGAAGTCTAATGCAAAGTAAAACTCAAAACCAGATGTAAGTGAAATTTTTTATTCAAATGAGAATCCACACACTTGAGATTTACGAATTCTTTGGAAATTTAATGTATATTTAAAATTTATTCTTTCAAAATCGTATGTATATGTAACATCCTCCTATTTGGAGGCCCAAAACTAACGGCTACAGATGTTGTAGTCATCCATAGTTATTAATTCTCGACGACTAAACACGGCGATATTGGATACATTGATACATAGAAACACAAGAATATGAAAAAAAAATAAACAGCAAAACAAATTCCATATTCCATTTCAAAATATTCCAAATTGATTACATAATCCCAATTCACAGACCAGGTTCAGATAACATATAATTATTACAAAATACGCCAAGAGCGACATATGAAGATGCCCCCTTGGTAGATCAGAGTATATAGATAGGCAAGAAGGCAATTTGCCTTTAAAAACAAAACACACAGCGGAAATAAAATAACTCTAATAACAATCTTGCCTCCTGCACGTCCTCGAAAGCTTTATTCATCTAAAAGAACACCTGGAAACCTTAACTCCCAATCTACTCAAAATCAATTGAGTACCCAAGAGTTTAAGGGAAAAACAAAAAAATCGAGTCAGACATAAAGCCCGGTATGAATAATAATTTACCATCTCAAACCATTTAGATATCTAGTGAGACTACGCCGCTTAGCGGAACGGGTTTTCCCCTCACTGGTACCTTAAAACATTTACAAAACCATATACTGTGTTCTTGCATCCACAATGGTTAAAAACATAGTATTTCAAAACATTATGATGATATGCAAAACAATTAATTCAATTCCAGATTACCCATCCCCATTCATTCTGACTATCTATCTCAATTATAGCTTCTAGCGTTACTATTAACCTGTTAAATGTTAAGGACTACCTGTCTAATTACTTAGTTTTCATGGGATCACTAAGAACCTATTGGTAACTCCAATATCTTATTTGTTATCCTAGTTTTCATGGGCTAACTAGGAACCTATTGGCTGATGGTCAATATCTTAATCCGGATTTAGTTTTCATGGGCTAACTACAAACCTACTTGCCCCTGCCAGTATCAAATCATAGTTTTCATGGGCTGATTATGAACCTATTGGCCCCTGCCAATATCATACAGTTTTCATGGGCTTACTTTAAACCTATTGGCCCCTGCCAATATCATTGATTAAAATTTTAATATCTGTTAAGTTATATTCACTAATGGGTCAACCTAACTGGTTATACTGCCCTTCTCCCAAAATACAGTTACGGGTTAATAGCAATGTGAATATCATTTCAAAATCTTCATTTATGCAATGGTTATTACTTAAAATTGAGATTGGGTTTATGTCTTGAAATCATAAAAACATCTCTTTCGAAACCTATGGATAGCCTTCTTCGAAAGTAAAGACTTCTTTTCAAAACATTGTATACATACCTTTCGAAGCCCTTAATAAACATTCTCTTTCGAAACCTATTATACCTTTCTATGGTATTAAATCATCTTTTTTAAAATATAGAACTTCGAAACAAATGAAAGTACCCCTTTCGAAAGCATTGGGTTTACTCTTTAAAAATCATTTGGGTCAAAATGGTTATATACGAAAGCATCTCTTTCGAAACCAACAAAAACTAGTTTGGGGAAAAATTGATGGTGTTGGAACCATCTTAGTTGAAAGCAAAAGACTTTAAAAATCAAAACTTCGAAGGACAGGGTCGAAACCCCCTTTCGACTCCATCACCTTCGAAACCCTCAACCCCTTCGAAAGCATACAGGAGAAAGGCTTAAGTAAAATAGAAGTAACCCCTTCGACAACATAGATAACTTCAATGCAGTCAAAAGGGGGATTAGCTGCTTGGTTTCGAATGGGACGAAACCTACCCTTTCGAAATCAATTATTTAAAGGAAAAAGGCACTCCTTCGAAAGTAAATACTTTAACACCGTATGACAACCTTCTTCGAAAGCTAATTATAAAACCTTTTCGAAAGCTTTAGGTAAAATTAGGAAAGGGTTTAACTTTTGAAAACAAAGAAGGGTTTCGACCCCATCGAAAGCTACCCTTTCGACACCATGGCTTCCGCCTTCCTTCCAATCCATTGCATACCATTTAATTGATATCTTGTGTATTGGTTTCGACTACATGAGTTTCGACTATATTAGTTTCGACTGGGATGAGGTGGAATCAAAGGAGTCGAAAGGTCCTTACTAATAGGGGCGGAACACCTTTTTCTGATTTAAAGGCTGAATTATAGCAACTTTTAGTAATTACTTTCTAACAACTTTCCCATTTGTAAACTATTGATTGGCTGTCACAAAAACTTTTCAAATACTTTACCTTTTTAAACTGCTGCATTTATTCAGATTACAACCATTAAATAATGCAATGTTTTAGTCCTTCCATATGCTAAAACCAATTATTTCAGAAAAGCTCTTTTTTTAAAATAATTTATTTCCCCAAATAAATCAACTGGAAAAAATCCCCAAAAATCATAATCGATTTCATCGTGTAATCAAACATATTAAAATTTTAGACCCAATTTCTTCCTGAAATTCTTAAAATAAATTTTGAACCCAATTATATCATATCTTTCATCAAAAATTCATAATAAAATTTCATAGTTTGGAAAATTCTGAAAATTAAAACCCATCTCCAAACTTTTGTTTTACTTAACATAAATTTTTTCCATGGCTTTCTGAAATCATATATTCTTGGTTTTATGTCAAAACCATGCAAATTCATGTGCTTATGAATTAAAACAAGTCATCATAATATAAATCAAGCATACCATCATCCATTTAATCACAAAAATGAGTTTAAATCATAAATCCGAAACCATATAATCATAGAACAAAAGCAAAGATGGTAAGAGATTATTATTCACCTTAGAGTTGATAAGGATATTGAGATTTGTTGTAGCTTAATCCTTCCTAGCTTTGATCTTATTTTTTTTGATTGAAATTTCCTCTTTCCCTTCCTTATTAATGGCCGGCTATAATAGGGTTCTTGCATTTGTTTTGATTTAAGAAATATGAATGTGAAAAGACAAAGGCTAATGTATAGCCGTGAATATAAAGTTTGCCTAATTTACTAATAAGGCCTTATGTAAGTTAGTTATCTTATAAACCAAATTTAAGCCCATTTATTTTATTAATAAGTGCGGACCTATATGTATAATTTATTCAAATCTTAATCTCCTTATCATCATTATTCTATTTAATTCATCTAATTGAATTACCTAAATAATGTTATAAAAAATTAGGGATGTTACAGTATATGAGAAACTTTATATTTAAGAACCGATATACATTTAGAACTAGACAATTCTAAGTCCATCTTTATAATTGGACTCATACGTATATAGAAATATAGAGGCTTAAAACTAGGTAAGACAACCTTTTGATCCATTAAAGACTTTTATATTTGAAATCTATATATTTTCAAGGTTTAACAAATCCAAAAAAGAGCAAGTATTTAAAGTCTTCTTTTTTTTCCCTAAAAATCTTGTTATTCTCAAATTGGATGCATATTTGATACTAGTACTTTTGAAATCTCAAATGTGTTAAACCATGCATATGGAAAGTTTATAATACATGTTTGAAATTCATTCAAAAAATTCATTCAAAAACACAAGACTTGTATGCCTAAAAAAATCAGGAATTTTCATAAATTTAAAACATAACACTCTTTAAAAATTGCCATACACATCTGACATATACCATATGCATATTCAAGGAAAGGTGCATTTTAGACTGTTATGCTTTAAATGTTTGTATGAATGAAATTTAGAAATCTGTATATTACAAAATCCCATTGAAATTGAATTCTTTTGAAATCACTGCTTCACACATTTCTTCCTAAATTTGTTTGTACAGAACATATGCATTTGAAACCAAATATGCATATATATCTGATGTCCTTCTAAAATCTCATATGTGTTAAACTTTTATGTTTCCAACTTCGTTTTGAAACCCGAACCCACATATGCTTCTATAGAAAATTGCATTATCCTGAAAGCTAAAATCCCTAACAAAGCTAAATGATTTATGAAGCGAGATTCCACATTCTTGAATTTTTTTGATTTTGGAATAGATAAACTAGAAGTTCTTAAAATTAATTCTTTTGAAATCAATTTTATTTTTGAAATCTAAGATACTTGCTTCCCAAAATCCAAAATGTCATTTTAAACTCTAAAGTGTTGCCTTTTCAAGACCTGAAAAACTCGAAAATTAGGGGTCGTTTGGTTTATTTTGTATTTTATGTTTTGAGTTTTCAACGTTAATTACAAAATAGGAGAAGAATGAAGAAGGGTCGGAAAGGATGAACGAAAGATTGTAGGGGACCACGAAGTGGATGGAGGAACGACGGAAGGATGAATTGTTGCTCGTGCTTCCGTTTTTCTCAAAACACAAAAAATGAAAAAAAGTTGTTTTCTATTTTGTGTGTTAAATTCGTTTTCTAAAATGGTCATTTTTCATAATATACATGCGTCGTGCGTATTTTTGTATGGACGAAAACTCAAAACTAAAAACGGTAAACCAAACATAGCCTTATCTTTTATAATCGATTTTTAACACCTGTAAATTTTCAATAAAATTGAAGTACCATACCTTGGATTATCTGTTTTTGGCACATGATTGACAAATTATAACGTAATCGTGAGCCCTGACCATGGTCATCGTCAATTAGTGGCTTCGACGGGTTAGCCTTGCCCGTTCCCCATACCTTCAATGTGATCTATTGGCAGCATCATCCATTCTTGATCAGATCCAACAATTTTGATAATCCTTAACCTCTTCAAGGATTATTGAATGACTTCAGGAATGTCCAAATTGACTTAAATGACTTCGCGAAACTGCTTATTGAACTACTTCGACTTCGAGAATAGTTGAACTACTTCGAAGTTCACTGAGCTGCTTCAAGATCCTTTAGTCACTTCGAAGTTCACTGAATTTCTTCGAAGACATCAGTTAGCTTTGTAGATCATTGAACCTCTTCGACGAAATCAGTTCACGTCAAATCATTTCAGATTCGCTTAGAGATGCACTTTTGAATCATAAACTACTTCGAAGTTCACTGAATCCCTTCGAAGACATCACTACGAACTCCTTTAGACCCACTCTAACTCCGCTTAGTTCTGCTCCATTCCAGATAGTTTGAGTCTCGAACTAGCATCAGGATGAAACTAGGTCGAAGAGTGGTAGTATCGAAGATAGAAGTGGGGGAAGTATACTGATGAAGCGGTTAAATAATGCAGAGTGGTCTTGCCGTAAATCACGGACCGGATTCGTTAAGCCCACGCTATTTATCCTAAAAGCACACAAAGATTAGCAAAATTAATTTTAAATTTTAAATTCAAATTTGAAATTGTCTCGAAATACGAAGCTCAAAGAAAATCCCCCTTATAGGATATTTTCGGTTATTCGGAGGTTCGGACCCTCCTTCTAGCATCAAGATGTTAACGATTAAATTCGCCAACACCCAAAAAGTTGTACCAAATAACATATTCAAAGAAGCTCCAAATATACTCCTTGGTTCTATGGTAGTTAACAAGTTTGTTTAAATCATAGTCAATAAGTTCAAAAGAAAGAATATGTAAGTCCAATAGTCAAATATGTAAGTCCATAAGTCATATATGCAAATAGGCACAAGTGAAGTTCTTTTTTCAATCAGGAATAGGTAAAATATGCAAATATGCAATTGTTCAAATCCTTATATGCAAACATCCAATTTCCTTCTTTATCACTAGTCATATGACATTACAATAATTCTCAAGCTCTTAAGAGAGCTTAGAAAAATTCTAATCTAAAATTTAAAAGAGGGAAAGAAGTTAAGGACCCCTTTTCATGAGGGGGTACATCTATATATATAGCGGTTGGAAGGAGGTTGGCTTGTGCAAATTAGCGATGTGGGAATTTTAGTGCCATGAAACGTGTAGTGAAATATGAAGGCTTGTGAAGCTTTGTGAAGGAAAATGCACTGGATCCTCTTGAATTAACTCTTGTAAATGACCTCATCCTTCCTTCCTTTGTATGATCTTTGCCATCTTCCATCATGGATGTTGCATAGAACCGATAATAATGAAATATGGCCTCGATTGATAGCTCTCGGTATGTGGCCTCCTTGTTATCATGTTGATGAAGTGCAACATCAAAATTGACGAAGTGCAATGTCGTTGCACTATGGCTTCAATGGAATGTGGCATTGATTATCATGCTATATTTATGAGATACAAAATTAATCAATGACTTTGGCAATGGCTTCGACGACTTTGATGCTATAATGTGCTCGGCTTGCTTGATGACATCAATAACGAAAATTTACTATCATATTGGTAGTGATGGCCTTCGGCGTTGACAATCTCATGTATTGAAGCTTTCTTAAATTGATTATTGTCGATATCAGCCAGAACCAGTACAAAGTGTTGATGAGGAGCGATCTTCATTGATGAATGGCAGTGTTAATTTGTCCAATCTTTGTGGACATCGACGATGTTCATTGTCGACATCGTAGTAAAGTAGTGATAGCTTTCTTGGCTATTAGTGACAACCCTCTTCAACATTAGCCTATCCTTTCGTTGTTGAAAATCGATGTTGTCGAAGTCATTAAGAAACCTTATTTGAAATCATGAATAGACCATCTTCAAAATCATTAATAGGCTATCTTCAAAGTCATTAATAGGCTATCTTCAAAGTCATTAAGAAGCTTTCTTCGAAGTTGATTGAGTATGGCATCGGTGATTAGGATCGGCATCCTCCCCAACTTAGTAATGAAGTGCGGTGAGATACTCCTTCAAAGAGATATGTTGTCAATGAGATGCGGCATCACTCTTCAACATAAGACCCGATGGCACCAATTCCTTTATGACATCATTACTTTATAGCATCATTTCTGACATTGAAATTGTATGGATAATTTGATATTTAGTTGGATAAATTAAACAAATAATGTAAATGGCTAAGAGGATTGAGATTTGATAATTACTAAGGGGTCGTGCCTTAATGAATGAACAAATAAAACTTAATTAGGATATTGATAAGATCGAGGAAATTATGATAAGGGCAAATTGGAAAAAGGGTGAATTTCCTAAACATATAACCTTGCTTTTCTTCTCCTTCAATTCATTTACACTTTCAAAAACTGAAGGAAACCATGGCCGATCATTGCTAGAAAGAAACCAAAAGAAGATAAGCTAGAGAAACAAGTAAAAGATTAGGGGAATCAAGCTAACTACAAATCTCAACCTTCTTAATCGATACAAGATGAATAAAAGTTATACATGTCATTTTTATGTATTATTTTCGATTTTAAGAGTAAATCTGATTCTTTTGCTAATATTATGCCATGTTTTAGTGGTTTTAAAGATTATATGCTTATTGGTGATTTATAGAATTTATTTATGAAATGTAGTAATATGTTTGAATTAGAAAACCTATCATATGACACCTAACGATTTGAAATTTTAGTATGATGTTAGAAACATTATTTTAGAAGCGTGTTTCGAATTTCATGATTTTCTATGCAAGTATGAATTTTCTAAGTGTAGAAAATAATTTATTTTGGGTTTTAATTATTAAAAATAATTACATTTTAGTTTTGGACTCGAAAGTTTTATGTGATGAAGAATAAGATTAATAAGATTTATATGATTTTTGGGAATTTTTCCCAAGTGTTTATGATTTAACATGAATTATTTAAGCTAGAACGACTTAGTTAATTATTAAGATATTAATATAAATTATAGGGTTTGCTAATTACTTTGGAAATGGTTAATCTTACTCTTTGGTAGTTTTCTGAAATGATTTAGGTAAAGAAAATGTTATCCAATAGTATTTTGACAAATATGTGGGGTTTGGTGAAAAGAAAATACTTTTAAAGGAAATAAAATAGTTTTCACTATATTTACGGTTCTGCCACTCCGTAGGCTATGACACTGCACCCGTTACCCCGCCCATATGGACTTCGACATCGTCCAAGAACAATGCACAGGATGTCACTTCGGTTGATGCAAGTAATGACGTCGTCGTCATGGTCTTTGAAGAGGTTGATGCCGCACTAGTTTATGCCGTATGTTTTATAATGTCTTTAATCCTATATTTTCGAAGTGACTAATTCAGCACTAATGAGGTTCGACTACATGGTATCTCCTTTTGATGGCTTCGACCCTATAGGCATAATGCCGCCGTTTATGACTTCGACAGTGCATGTGCCACATTTTACTTCTTCGACTTTAATCCTTTTAACTGTTTCGGAGAGGGCAATGATGTCGATTCTTATGATTTCAACTCTAATGAGGCATCTATTTTCTTTAAGGCAATGACGACGACATTAATGACTTCAAACCTATTCTTTTAAAAGGTTTCAAATTATATAAATGCTCTTCGACTTCGACACTATGATAAGTGCAAAGTGGAGGTTTTAGGCCTTATGGCCTAGTGGCTTAAAAGTTAAAGGTTTTAGCTAATTGTAAAGAAGGGTGAAGACACTCTTCGGCTATACCCTTGCTGCTTATGTCAATATAAAGGTTCTATATTGTTTTAGCCTTATGGCCTATGGTTTTAAGAGGCGATGACCTCAAATAATTTCGAACTTCATCAATATGGTTTTATAAAAGCATATATAATGGCATAAATTTTAATAAAGTAAAGGGCCAATATTTTCCTTGTTTTAAAGACATGATTTCAAGGGTTAAATCATTTGTAAAGATAAGTGTTTTCAAGGAATTATAAAGAATATTTTAGCCCAGAAATTTTACTAAAGAGATTAATGTTTTTACCACCTTTGAGTAAATTATGGTAGAATAAAATGACTCAGAGATTAGAAAACTAGATCGGAATTATGTAGAGTCGCGCCCTATACTTCAACTATTAGCTCTAGCTGATATTAATAAAAAATTCTAGTGCATACGACTTTTTCGTAGGTAAGACTAAATGTAGATGTGTGCACATAATGGAATACACAAAGATGAGATAGGTTATTGGTGAACCCATAAAACCATTAGGATCAGTTGACCCTAGGAATAGCAAGTTTTAAACAGACCATCTAGCTGTCTTCTAACAGTGAGTTAGATAATTTGATATATCTAGTAGGCTCGATTCAGTCATAGGTTTATAGACAGCCTAAGAAAACTATAATGTTGGGATGGATAGTCCATTGGTTTAAATAGATTGTTTATGATTATCCATGTTGCATGCATGGATATCATAGTTTATATTGTTTATCTTAACCAGTTTGGTTGCAGGACTTTGATTTGCAAAAGATATATTTTTAAAGGATATTAGTGAAGAAAATACCTGTTCCGCTCAACGGCGTGGTCCCACTAGATATCAATTATCCAAGATTGCATATTATTATTCACATCAGGCTTCTTGTCCGGCTCGAAGTTTATGTTTTCCCCTTAAATTCTTAGGTTCTCAAAGTTTGATTTGAGTAGGTCGGAAGTATGGGTCTTTCAGGTTAAGTAGGTTTGGAAAATAAAGCTTCCGAAGTCGTGCAAGAGGCAGAAGCTAGCTGTGTAGGAGTCTATCTATATTTACTATCTGTTGTGTTATGTCAGTTATTTTATGAATGTATGGACAGTAAACGTATCTGTCTATTTAGTAGCTCTAATCATCCAAGGGAGTATTTTCATATGCTGCTCTTAGCATAATTTCTAATAATTATATTTTATTTGAACTTGGCAATTTTTAGTATTATGTAACAAATATAAAAAGCTGATGTGAAATATAATGAGAAAAGTTATTTATGAAATTATGTTTAAATTATTTTATATTCTTGTGCTTCTGATATTATGAATACCATTAACATGATCGCATTTTGTCACTGGGAATTAATACTATATATGACTGTAGCATTTATAGCGCTTAGTTTCGAGCCTTGAAATGGGGGATGTTATAACTTGGTGTCGAAGCATAGGTTTATGTAAAACTAAATAATTTTGAACTTTAAAAAGAGTTTTTGAAAACATAATCCAAATGAATTAGAGAATAAGATTGCGGTATGGGATAATGCTATAGTAACGTACTTGTATTTTCTATATATAAGTATACGCTTTATCTCTATTCTCCCTCTCTCTTAGACTGTTCTTCCATATCTTACTAAGGTTTGAATGTAGATTCAAGGAAGTAAGATATGGAGGCAGGAAATGGAAGAGTGAATCTTAGTGCAGGAAGCACCACTCTAAAGAAAACATTAGGCCTAACACTAGGAGAAATCCGGGTCAGCAAACAACTGCTACTGTAGGTGCAGGAACACCATCGGTTGATATGGAGCAATGTATCAATTCTTTGTCAACATGATGCAAGCAGGAGCTACTGCTGGGTTAGTTGGTGGAAATGCTGGAGGAGCTAATTAGAAAGTTCGGGTTGTCAACAATTATGTTGTATTGAGTAGAGACTATGCAAGACTTGGAGGGAAACTATTTATTGGAACGGAGGATGCAATTGAAGTGGAGAATTAGTTACTTCATTATTGTAGGATTTTCACTGATCTTGGTTAAATGATGAACAGAAGAGTAGATTAGCATCCAAGCAATTGCAAGGAGTTGCATTGTACTAGTGCAATAGTGTGACTATCGGGGTAGCAGAGCAGACTTTGACTTATGTTGAATTCAGAAGGAGGTTTGAAGAAAGATTTACGTCTGAGATCTCTAAGGCAACTCTATTAAGGAAGTTCGTTGAGTTGGTACAAGGTGATATGACAGTGCTCGAGTACACAACCAGATTTGAGGAGTTGGCAAGATATGGGTTTGCTACCGTTGACATAGTTATCAAAAGGAATGAGAAGTTCATTTGTGGATGAGACCTGAGCTTGCTAGGGCGACTTTGCCACATCTCAGGGATCCTGATGATGTAGTCGTGGAGATGGCTTTGAGAAACAAGGAGATGCTTGCTTTATTTGGTGGTAACATGGCAGTAGAGGCTTAAAGTGGGCAGAATCAAAAAAGAAAGTTATTTCATAAGAAAGGAGTTTAGAAGGGCGGAGCAGCTATGAAAGAAAAAACAAATGTTGTGTGTTACAGGTGTGATAAGAAGGGACATATTGCAAAGGAGTGTTGTTCAGGAGATGGAAAGACAGTTATTGGAAGAAAGAATATTGAGTACTTCAACTATGATCAGATTGGTCATTATAAGAACCGGTGCAAGGAACCATCTAGACCTAAGAAGGAAAAGGTGTTTGCATTAGAACCAGCTACCTTAGACTAATAGCTAAGGAGAAAGTGAAAGCTATGATGGGAGGTACTCTTTTGATTCATGGTATACCTATTAGAAAATCTTAACCTAAAACCCTCGTACCTAATTACTTCCTTAAGGGTTGCGAATTCGATAGGAGGGTATACAACTTTAAGGATGAGATGTGACCATTTAGAGTTTGTATTATTTGGTCATGTATTTGCTTGCAATTTGCATGTATTTGATTTCGTGGGCTTTGCGATTATTTTGGGTATAGACTGGTTAAGTAAATATGATGCTAGGATATTTTACTATGGTAGGAAAATATCATTAAGACACCACAATAGTAGTCACTGAATTGTATACTCAGTAAAAAATCCAAGTTTTGACGTTTGTGCTTTATTGGGTGCAATAAAGGAGGAAGATGAGTTGAATCGGGTTCTTGTAGTAGAGAATTTACAGATGTCTTTGAGCCTGTTATAGGACTACCATCGAAACAAGCTATTGAGTTTCGAATAGATCTTATACCTAAGCTGAACCCATAAGTGGATCACCTAGTAGAATGACTTCTACCGAGATGAAGGAGCTAAAGGTGCTGTTAGTGAACTTAGAAGGAAAGAGTTTTATTAAACCAAGCAGCTTGCCTTAGAGAGCAGCTGCGGTGTTTGTGAAGAAACTGGATGGGTCGTTAAGAATTTGCATCGATTATCATAAGTTAAATGAGATGACATTAAAGAATCAATATCCATTGCCAAGGATAGATGACTTGTTTGATTAATTGAGCGGAGCAAAAGTATTTTCCCAGTTGGATTGAGCGATAAGGTTCCATTAATTAAGAGTAGCAGATGACATTTCGAAAATGATATGGTTCTATGAGTGGTTAGTAATGCCATTCAGGTTCACTAATGCGCCTTCTTCTTCGTGAATTTGATGAACTAGATCTTCCAAGAGCATTTGGATAGGTACGTGTTGGTTTTCATAGATGACATTCTGATATATTCTAGGAATGACAGAGATCATGAGACTCACCTTAGAATAGTACTAGAGACGTTGAGACAGCATTAACTAAAGGCAAATTTTTCGAAGTGTCATTTTTGGAAGAATGAAGTAAAGTATCTTGGTCATATAGTCTCAGAGAAAGGGTTGTCAGTAGATCCAGCTAAGATAGAAGCAGTAAATAATTGAAAGAGACCCAAGACGATGACCGAGATAAAGAGTTTTCTTGGATTAGCTGGCTACTACTGGAAATTCATTAAGGATTTCTCTAGTATAGCAGCACTGATGACTAGACTAACAAGGAAGGACGTGAAATAAGTTTGGACCGATAAATGTGAGGAGGTATTCCAGAAGCTGAAACATTTATTGACCAACGCGCCCATATTAGTTGTTCCAGATGGAAATCAAGATTTTGTGGTGTATACTGATGCGTGTGGAACATGACTAGGAGCAATGTTAATGCAGAGGGGTAAAGTAATTTAATTGTCTATGCTTCACCATAGCTCATATTGCAGAAAATCAGGTATCCGACTAATGACTTAGAGTTGGCTGCTATAATATTTTCTTTGAAGGTATGGAGACATTACCTTTTGGGAGAATCATTCGAGTTGTATACAGACCACAAGTCGCTAAGATACTTATTTTCTCAGAAGGAGTTGAATATGAGACAACAAAGATAGTTAGCATTTTTAGATGCTTATGATTTTGGAATTAAGTACACCCGGGGAAAGGAAACAAAGTTATAGATGCACTTAGCAGGAAACATCATAATGTGGTGTTAGCTATGTTAGCAGAGTGGAAGGATCTGGAAGCATTGACAACTTGTAGTGTGCGGTTACGATTGACTGTCAGTTCTAGTCAAAGTACCGCAATGTCATCTTGTTTGGAAGTTCAACTAGCATTGATCAACAGAATTGCTTCTAAGTAAGGAGATGATCCATTGCTAGTTGAAAGAATTAGGAGATTGGAAAGCAGAACTGAGATTGATAATTTGAAGGATTTTTAACTTGACCAGAATGGATGGTTGAAGAAGAAGGCACAATTGTGTGTTTCAGATATTGGTGACCTAAGGAAAGAAGTTCTTAGGGAGTGTCGTCGATTGAAGTTTACTATTCATTCTAAAGGAACTAAGATGTATCTGGATATGAAGGGAAGTTTCTTCTGGAAGGGTAGGAAAAAAGATGTAGGCTTATGGGTAAAACAGTGTCTAAATTGCCAACAAGTGAAAGCCGAACATCAGAAGCCTAGTGGATTACTTCAACCTTTATATATACTAGTTTGGAAATGGGATTCAATACCCATGGATTTTATTGACGAGTTACCAAAGTCGAATAGAGGAAATGAAAGTATCTGGGTTATAGTGGATAGACTAACTAAGAGTGCACACTTTATACCCGTTAAGTCGACAAGAATGGCACCTATATTAGCTAAGTTGTTCATGAAGAATATAGTTAGACTACATGGAGTTCCTACTAGTATAGTCAGTAACAGAGATACTTTATTCACTAGTGAATTCTGGAAGAATCTATAGGAGATATAAGGTACCAAGCTTAAGATGAGTACCGCTTACCATCCACAGACAAATGGTGTTATCCGGCATTTTGACCCGGCTATATCCGAATTGATTGGACAAGTTAGATTCGAATATCATCAAGGCTGGTAAGTCCAGAGCGATGATTATGGAGTCCAAATGTTAAGTACGGATGATATGAAGCCATGATTGAACATAATTAAGCGTTATGCAATGCAGAATGTTCAAAGTATGGAATATAGTTTAACATAAAAAAGGGATCAGCTATAATCATTCTCCTATAGAGGGATCGACATATTTCAGCCAAACAAATGCAAGTCAATGGGAAACAATCAATATCTCAAGAACCATAAGTCTAACGCATATGAAATTTTGGGAACGAGATGTGGGAACCCTAGGGAGCCTGCCCTTGGGATCGAACCTCAAAAGGATTAAGCAAGAGGGATCGACCCTCTTCTCTCAATAGGGATCGGCTAGAATCGGGAAACAACTTACATTGCAACAAAGATTGATCAATAACTCAAGTTCTACTATTCCAATTGGCATGAAACTTGAATGCTAAGCATATTACAACATAGGAAAGCTCCCATAGGGATCGCACCCAGAAATTCCTCAAAAATAGGGATCGGCACCGATCCCTATTCCTTGGGATTTGGGCCATGCGATCACTCTTATGAGTCCATATTGCTTTGGAGATCCTTCTACCGAATTTTCAAGGAGATATTTCGCCATCTCCTCTATAATACAATCCTGATTGTTCATTTTCTGGACTTTTACGCTGCTAGTTTTTTTGTACTCTATGTAACTAAGAATTTTCATCCGATCCCTATTGTACTCAGTTTACAAAGTGATTAATAAAGCTATATATTCAAAGTGGACATAGGCAAACAACGTCGAACCACTACAAATCGTTGTGTCTCTGTTACTTGCTTGTTTCTTATTATTTTAATTGCTTGTTTTCTTTTTATTTATTTTATATTCTTCATTTATATCTTTACAAAATCTCTATTGATTGTTTGTGCCAATTTTTGGTGCAAACATTTTGGTACTTTCACTGAGAAAGAGATTCTCAGCCCTGTTTGGATCCATTTGTTGCTACTGGATTGCATAAATCCCTTAAAGAGATCCGGAATTATCTTCAAGAAGCTTATTCATTCTATTCAGATTTGCAAAAGTCAAAGGAAATTATCAATAATGGTTAGGAAATACAGATCTACATCTCAAAATGCAAAATGAAACGAGAACACTAGCATCCAGCAAGGAGGTGCGAGTAATCTACCGGTAGATGTGAATGTTTCATATCCGGTTAATGTCCAGAACCCAGCCGATTCCACCACAGGAGATGAATTTCAGAATCTGATGAGAAAGCTAGTGGATAGCCATTGACAATTGAATCAGAAGATTCAAGTTAATATCGATCTAATGAACCAACTCAGGGAGCAACAGCGTGGGAAAGCTAGGAGGGAGCCAACCCTGTATCTACATCAGAGAGTTCTAGTTCATCAGATGATTATCACAGACGCAGACGTCGTAGAACCGACAGATATCACACAGAAGCTTCTGGACATCAGCAGGCAAGCCAACCTAGCTTGCCGAGACCGATCGGTGTTGATCCCTCTATAGGGATCAGAGCCGATCCCTCCTCCAAAGGAGGTAGCTTGCCTCTTCATATTGGAGTACATGCTGGATCAAAATACCGTTTATGGTGTAGTTAACTGATAACGGCGTTGGAGTTGTGCATGGTGATCAAGCGACTGGACTGCCTGCTATGTAGCTGAATTGAGAGACGCTCAATGGAAGGAGAAAGGTAAGGGTGTGGACAAGTCTTTTCGCATCCAAACCACTAAATATTGACAACCAGTTCCTGAGCCATTGCTCAGGCGCCACTGTCGATTTTATAAAGACATAGATCCAAGGGATGACGAGAAGGACCCTAAAGAGACCAAGGCTGCACCGGCGGAGCTGACGATTGACATCACGGTCAGCTACAATGACCTGTCATGGGTCCTAGAGATGGGATCTCAGCTCATCCCCCCGATGATGACAGAACTTGCTGGTTTTCTCTAAGCAAATGAGGTTTTCGCTTGGACAAACTTTGACATATGTGGGATCTCACCTGCCATTGTGAGCCACGTAGTAAATATCGTCCCGAGGCATGTACCGGTGAAACAGGAAAGGCGTGGCCTGGATCTGGAGAGATCTGCTACCCTTAAAGAGTTGGTAAATAGACTCAAAGGCAATGGATTTATTCACGTCGCCCTCTACCCTAAATGGGTATCTAATCCTGTACTTGTGAGAAAGGTGAATGGAAAGTGTTGGACTTGCGTCGACTACTCGGACTTAAACAAGACGTGTCCAAAAGACAGTTTTCCCCTTCCAAGAATCGACCAGCTAGTAGACTCAACCACAAGACACAAATTGCTACCTTTCATATGGATGCGTACTTTGGATATAATTAAACCCCGATGCACATTCCCCATCAGGAGCACACAATCTTCATTACCGATGTTGGATTGTATTGTTTGTGGTAATGCCATTTGGATTGAAGAATACTGGAGCAACTTATCAACGTCTAGTCAACAGAATGTTTAAAGATCAGACTGGAAAGATGATGGAGGTATAGATGGATGATATGCTCGTGTGGTCACATCGATCAAGTAACCACATTAGAGACTTAGCAAAAATGTTCGATATCCTCCGATATTACAGAATGAAGATCAATCCTCTAGAGTGTTCTTTTGGCATTGCATCAGGAAAGCTTTTGGGTTTCATCGTCAATGCTTGTGGAATTGAAGCTAATCCTGAGATGATTCAAGCAATTCGCAACATCCAAGTGCCAAAGAGCATCAAGTAAGGATAGAGTCTAAATGGGAAGGTTGCTGCCCTAAGTCCATTTGTTTCCAGAGCCACTGATAAATGCATTCCTTTCTTCGATTTGATTAGAAGAGGGAAAAGGAACTTTGAATGGACATAGGATTATAAAGACGCATTCCTAGCCTTTGTGAACCACTTAGGGTGGCCTCTCATCTTGTCAAAATTGGTGGATCATGAAGACTTTTATATCTACTTGGTTGTGTCGGTACATGCTATAAGTGCCGCACTACTTCGTGAGGAGAATCGGATCAGTAAACCAGTCTATTATGTTAGCAAGAAATTAACAGGAGTTAAAAGGAATTACCTGAAGATAGAAAAATTGGCTTATTGCTTATTGATTGCTTCATGAAAGCTCCACCTCTATTTCTAGGCTTATCCTATCAACGTTTACACCAATCAGCCATTACGATAGATCCTATAGTGACTTGAGACGTCTGGAAAGTTACTCAAGTGAAACATCGAACCGATTTAATTCGACATCACTTATCTTCCTCGGAGAGCCATCCAGGGATAGGCACTAACGGAATTTATAGCGGAATTCACTACATATGATGATCTCCCAAAGAGCAACGGAGCCCCAACCATTCATTGGAAAATGTATACGGATAGGCATTCACAGATCGTTGTTCTGGAGCTGGAATCGTGTTAGCTACTCCGGAAGATCGATTGATTTGCTATGCTTTGAAGATTGACTTCCCTATAACGAACAACGAAGTTGAGTATGAAGCTCGAATTGCTGGACTCAAACTTGCCAGAAAACTACGAATAAAATCTCTTGAAATTTTTTGCGACTCGCAGTTGGTAGTATACCAAGTCAGGGGAGATTACCAAGCTAAAGGACAACGACTTGCCCCATACCTCAACTAAGTCCAAGAGCTATTGACTGGCTTTGAATTTTATGACATCATGCACATTTCCCGGGATCAAAACAAAACGTCCGGCTCATTGACAAAGCTTGTTAGCACTGGGGATGCACAACATATAGGATTGGTTCCAGTCAAAGTACTAGACACTCTGAGCATAAACCAGATGGAAATCGACTGGGTACTAGAGACGGAGCCTGAGAAGGAGTCATGGATGACTCCGATTAAAGACTAATTGCTACAGGGAGTCCTTATCTGATCGAAGGAATAAAAGGCGACAAGTCCTTCACAAAGCTTCATGGTATATCATTCAGGAAGGAGTCATGAATAGACAAAGTTTCTTCGTTCCCCTGCTCTGGTGTATCGCTCATGATGAAGTAAAACGAGTCTTAAAGGAAGTTCGTGAAGGGGAATGTGGTGATCACAACGGGTTGCAAACCCTAGCAAAGAAAATACTCTATTATGGGTATTATTGGCTGACTGTCAACCGAGGTGCTGCCAATTATGATTGGCGTTATGACAAGTGCCATATGTATGCAGAAGTTCCGAGAGCTCCACCAATGGAAATCACACAAATGGTTAGTCCATGGTTGTTTTCCGTATGGAACATTGATATTATTGGTTCCTTACCGATCTCTAAAGGTGGTGCGAAGTACATATGGTCGCGGTTGATTACTTCACTAAATGGGCCGAAGCAGAACCTTTAGCCAGGATCACAACAAAGAAAGTAATCAACTTCATTGTCCGAAACATCATCTATTGTTTTAGCCTTCCCCAAACCATTGTGACTGACAATGGAACCCAATTCGACAACGTTGAATACAAAGACTTCTTCCGTCGGCATCATATTGAGAAGAGATTTGTGGCAGTTGCTCACCCTCAAGTAAATGGACAGGTTGAAACTATGAACAAAATCATAAAGTCCATTCTAATGAAGCGTTTGGAAAAGGCTAGAGGCAAGTGGGTGGATGAACTCCCAACAACATTATGGGCTTGCAGAACCACCTACAAGTCCGCAACTTGCCATGCCCTATTCGCCTTAGCTTATAGCTCTGAAGCCATTATTCCTGTTGAACT
Organism: Allium fistulosum; assembly: GCA_030737815.1. Lineage (NCBI taxonomy): Eukaryota > Viridiplantae > Streptophyta > Magnoliopsida > Asparagales > Amaryllidaceae > Allium > Allium fistulosum. The sequence goes on from CM060903.1 coordinate 859,933,804, forward strand.
CGTAGTCCCTTCTCATTGAGTGACCTACTGTGCTCCCATAATGAATAGAGATCTCCTCTTAGAAACTCTAGACTTTGTAGATGAGAAGCACGAAGAAGCTGATTTGAGGGTAGTTGCACGTCGACACACGAGTCGCCTAATACTACAACACTAAAGTCCGACCTAGAACCTTTGACATCGGCGATCTCATCTTGAAACGGGTTTTCCTGCCCCGTCGCACATGAATTCTACTTGGAAAGGATCATATGTCATTGAACAGAGGCTTAGAGAGGGAACTTTCAAGCTAGCAACTATTAATGGCGTCACACTCCTAAGAGTGTGGAATAGCGAGCATTTACGATGCTATTTCACTTAGTTTATTCTGTTTCATTTAGTTGTATTTAATTTCCGAATTTGCTTTAGCATTTGATTTTCCAAATATGTAATAAGACAAATTAAGTCATTTCTTTCCATTTTGCAAATAAAGTTTGAAATTTCCTTCATATTTGTGATTGTTGTAGCATTGCATATTAGTTACGATACCCAACTAACTAATATTAACATGTCTGAGCAGGTTCGTAGAGTTTGGAGCTAGAAGATCACATAAGTTCACCATTAAACTAAACAAAACGAGAATGGTCTGAACGTTCATTTGGTAATTCTCGCTCACAACCCGATGAACGAAATACCTAACGAGGAATGGGTGTGACTAGACCGTCCGATAACTAGGTTAACCCTACCGAGTGGTGGGATAGACATGAATCAAAGGCGATCGTGATACAACCGATCGCTCGTCAAGTTAAACCCTGGACTTGAGGGGAAACCAATCAATTAAGGAAAGTACAGTCCGGCTATTTTTCGAAATAACTCTAAGTCCCTAGAGTGTGGACTGGAGTATAAACATGAATTGGGTTCGATCCGATCACCCGCCAACTAACTCTTATCTCCAAAGTGCGGATATGAGTATAGATGAATAAATAAGTGCGGTTCAACTACTAGCTACTCCATAAACTCCGACTTGAAACCGATAGGTGGAGTATAAACCCGCTAAGGATGGATTTCGACCATCCACTATCTAACTCCGCTAACCCGAGAATGGGGCCGACAGTATAATCACTCAAACCGCTGAATCCGACAGCGTAACACTAGGGATCGAGCCAGTGTTTGATACAACTTAAGGCTATGACCACAAGGAGGCCTTGAGTAAAAATTAATGGCTGATTGTCTGAATTAATGAGCAACGAATTACAAGTACAATCAATGGAAAAGTAATAGCTCGATTACTTAGGAAAAATTCACATAAGAGTTCGATAGAAAACAAAGAACTTTTATTTGCATATTAAACTTCAAAATTGTAGTATAAGTTTATTCAAAAGTGGGGGCCGTACCCGCACAATCACGGCCAACAAAAAGAGAAAAGCTTTTATACAAGCTATATACAAACTAAGCCGAAGTGATGGCTATTTCTTTTGCCCCTTTTCTCTTTTGGATTTTTTGGTAGTGGCACCACCCGAGCTTCCGCCTGTTCTCTTTGATCCTTTACCACCCTTAGTAGGAGAGCTTTTAAAGGTTGGAGGGAGTTCTTTAGGAACAGATCCATCGGGTGGAAGGACTTGAAGTGGGCCAAGCTGTAGATCGTCAATGTCCACATCAGTCGGTTCAACATTAGCTTTTTTCTTTAATAACTCCCCCTCTTGTTGCGCTCCTTCAGGCTGAGCTCACTGGTATGTTCGGAGGCGCCAGTGATCACAACGTCATCTGATTCATCTAGCAGCAGTTGGTCATCAGCTTTTTCATCATCAAGTGCTTCGATAACTTGAGCATCGGGTCTTGGAACGTTGGTAGCTGTTGGAGTTTCAGCGAATGCCGGTTGTTGTTTCTCGGCGGCACCGCTTCTTGGAGTTTGGATAGGACCCGAAAGACTTGGAGATTCACGAAAATAAGAAAATAAGTCCATAACTATTGTGTATGAGAATCTCTTGAATAATGGAGAATAAAGTGGAATACATGTGTCTGGCTGACTTTTAGTTGTCAATGGAGTGCTCCCCTCTAGAATAGGAGTTAGCACCTTTGATTGATAGCCGGGTCTGTTCGGATCATAGCTCAAATCCTGCCCTAGGCTAAGTGAAACTGATGTTCCCGCTGTTTGAAATGAATGGGGACCTTTGGGATCAGATTTCAAAGACTCGGCAATGTTTTCCCTTTGCCGAAGGCTGCTAAAATATCAAAGTATCGAAGCCTCATGGCAGCAAGGTCCAAAGGTTCATCCCCATGAAGAATCTCCCATACCAGCTTCTCTTCATCTAAATCAGCTTCACCGAGGACTTTCTTTTTCATTTCAACAATATATACCCAAGCCCCGACGAGCGATTCAAGATAGCCCCTTCCAAGGAAACTCATATCATGATGGATTAGGACTTTAGCATTATATTCAACGATCAGAGGATTGAACATGTCCTTAAATCATTCCGACTAGCTTCTTTAGCATCTTCTAACTAGGTCTCAATTTGCTCTCTAACCTCATTGTGGCCTGCTTCTCTTGTCTCTTCCTTGAGGACTTCAATTTGAGCGAGTTGCTCTTCAAGTTTAATTTTCAGTCCCCGGGCTTCGACGGCCTCTTCGCAATATCTTTGCAACTCCTCCTGAGCTTCGATTTTTTCTTCCTTCTCTTTTTTAAGAAGTTCTTCGAGTTCCTCAATGCGGTAGGCCATAATATTTTTCTCATTTTGCAGCGTATCTTTTTCCAAGGCAAGAACACCGCGGCGGTTGAGGGCAGCATCCAGCTCCTTTTTGTGAGTCGTTTCAAGATGACTAACTGCCTAAGATGTTCTTTGGCATTCTTTTCTACCGTAGTTAGCTTGGCTGTCAATTCTGAGATCTCATCATCTTGATGTTTAATTATGTCTTTATCATGGATCACCTATAGCTTAAGACGATTGATTTCATGTATTCTCTCGATAAACACCTCGGAGATTTTTTTTCGGCTAAATACTGAAATGCTTCGTGCTGCACAAAAATGTCATTGATGCAGAACTCGCTTTAGCACTCCGTGGAATTGTCTGAATAGAAGGAAGGAACTTAAGTCCATCGAAGCAGAATTTTGGAAAATTGACCTAAAGTCGGACAATTTTTCTGCCATGGAAATCTCAGGAGCTGTAGTAGGAAAAGGTGGATCAAAAGTAACAATCGAACGTTTGCTTTACCTACGATCGCAGGACTGTCTGGAACCAGATGAACCAAAATACTGCCCAGGTGGCACAGCAATTTGAGGAAAGAAGTCAGATCGCCACTATGTATAGGAAGATTAGGCTGAACTTCCTGATGAGACAATTGAGATTGGGACTAACGTTTAGAAGATGAAGACTCCCTCGAATGACGACTTCTTTCCTAGTTGTCATTTCTCTCTCGACGCCTACCCGATTCTGGACTACGGCTAGATCTGTACTATATTGAGGAGCCTCTTAAGCGATCGAAGACAGGGGATTAAGAAATAGCACCTGGAAACCAAAATAGAGTGTATAAGTGGCCATCGAATAAAAGATAGACGAAAATCATACAGTAAAGTGCACGTGATTGTGAATGTCCTAGTATCCTCCCGATGAACCAGTTATTGTAGCCTTGCTCATAGGAGCATTTTTCCCCTTTGCTGATGGGAGGAATGTTGTCATAACTCCTAGTGGGTGAATTGAGCCCCCTAATATTGATGTTGGGGAAGTCATAAGTCATGATATCATCAGGGATCAGAAGATTCGAGAACCCTTCCATCGAAGTTTCTACATGTTAAGAGGAAGACTCTTCTTCAACAACGGTGATTATAAACTCTGGCTCGTTAGCATTTTTTCTCCTATGGAGTTTATATGCGAGCTTTTTTCCTCTTGTTGTTGGCATGCGAGATTGCACGCCTTGTGATGGTATGACCATAGGTGCATTGCCTAGACCTGCATCGGCATCGCCAGACTTGTTGGCTTCATCACCTTTAACTTCACCCTCTTTAGCATCATCCTAAACCCAGTCGACGAGGACATGATAGGTCAATTAGTACCACCTTCTTGTTCCGCCACATTCTTGGTGGTGCAGTGATGTGCACGTAAATGTGCATATTTTTACCACCATATTTAATCTATTTAAATTAAATAAATGATCATATTGGGTATTTTAACTTGTTTAAACCAAAATTAAAATTATTTGAAATTGTCACATATTCATCTTCATATAGGGGCAAAATGGTCATTTTTATGCATTTATTAAATTGTGAAAATTTACTTGGAATTTTCTATGTTGTTTTGTAGGAAATTTGGTGAATTTTACAAGTGGTTACATGATGATATATGCATGCATAAGAGTGAAGAGAACAAATGAAGATGGAAATAATTCAAAGTGAAGATAATGGAGGACCCCACCTACCCACCTTCCTTCATGTACAAATTAGAATCTAATCCACATGCTAATGGTCATCAAATCTTCATGCATACTTAAATGGATGATTATGGGAGGCTAATGATTACTTGGCCACCACACTACCTCAAGGGCAATTTGGGCATTCCCCAAAAATATGAATTAGGGTTTAACACTTGTATATATACCCCTTATGTTTCATGTAACCCTCTCTTCTTCTTAGTCTCTCTTTAGCTTAGTTTAGGCTCAAAATAAAACAAAGCTTCTCTTTTCTTTTTCCATGGCTACTTAGCCATTTTGTTTCATGTAATTTTTTTATGCAACTTTAATATATTTCTCTTTTCTTCTCTTGTTTATTTTCCTTTCATGTTGTAGTGTAGATCTAGTTTACTTATGCAAGTAGAATAATTTTTCCTTTCATTTTTTCTCTCTTTTTCTCTTCTTGTTTCATGTTGCTTTCTACATTTGTTCATATGATAACAAATATGAGAGCTTAATCCCTTCAATTTAGGGGTAATGAAGCTCTCTAGTATGTAGATCCAACATTTTGTTGTTTATGCTCTCTTTTGTGCTTAATGAGAATGATTGAAGTGGTTTAATGATGTTGTTTAGGTTTGAATTTGATAGTCTATGTTGTTCATAACAAATAGGCTATGCTTAAACAAACAAAACACAAATTGCCTCTTCATCTACATATGATTATGGCAAAGAAGTGAATGTTGAAATTAAAATTTGATGGCTTATATTTCTAATTAATAGTTAATAGTTCATGCTTAAAATAGATTTTGCTTTTAACTTTGTTGTCAAATTTTATGAGATTTAAAAGTGTATTAGTGGTTGTGTTATAGTTTGATGGTTTATATTGGGCTAATTAATAGCACAAATATATCATACTTATGATAAACACATCAACTAATTCACTAATGACAAGAAAAGAGAGATCATAACTTCATTTTGTTGATTTATGTGATCAAGAGAGTGGACATTGCCTCTAAATTGTCTTAACACTCTCATATTTTTATCAATTTTCTTTTGTTAGTTTTCTACATTTTTAGCTTAACTTTCACTCGACTTTGGTATAATTTGATTGAATAGAATTTTAAAATCATCAATTCCCTGCGGATCGACCCGTACTCGCAACGTGCTACATTCGTACACCGTGCGCTTGTGGTTATTTTTAATTTAAATTCGTTCGACGGTTTTCTAAACCGATAGAATTTCCGTCGACGAACAAGTTTTTGGCGCCGTTGCCGGGGAATTGTTTTGATTTCAATTTTCTATTCTTCGAATTATTTTCTTTTGATTTTTGTGTGTTTTTGTTTTATGTGTGTTTGCATTTAAAAAATAAAAAAATAAAAAAATTCGTGTGTTTGTTTGTGCGATTTTTGTGTGAGTTTTGTTGTAAGCTTGACTTTCTTGTTTTCTTATCATTTGAATATTAAAAAAAATTCAAAAAAAAAAACAAAAAAAAAACAGTTTATTGCATTTCTGTTTTCTGTTACAAATTCTGTTTTCTGTTACAAATTCTGTTTTTATTTCCTCTCTGTTTTCATTTCTGTGCACAGTTGAAACAACCCCCTTCTATTACCACTATCTTCAACCTGCTGCTTCAACTTCAAACCATCCTCCTGATCAACTCCACAATCAACACAACCAATTCAAATTCCTCAACATCGCTATACATAACCAATTCCGACTTCTCAATATCACTGCTTCTGCCATCACCACTGTCTTCTGTTCCACCTCCACTTCTTTTCCTCCTACCATTCACTCTCACTATTCTTCGTTGACCCCCTTCTCCTGTTACTTCACCATCTTAAAGAACAAGCTCCTCTTCTAAAAACTACCTGACCATCCGCCACCGTTCACAATTCAACCAAACCAAAACTTCATCCTGCCAATCAATTCATACTACTGCATAACTCTGCCTCATCCACATTTCATTACCTACTACATCACCAACCACACTATCTCATCACTACATTATCAAATTGCACTTGCATATACAGCCCACTTGTCTTCAAAGTTTTGCCATACGCTGCTGTGCTTCTCCTCGCATTCATTTCTACCCTGCCATCAACAACACCCCGTATCATCTTCACTCACCATCTAACCACCACTCTAGCACTGCACATCAGTTCTGCATATCAGAGACCAATACATTCACCACTGTCACAAACCATTTCCACCACATACACTGGTTTGCCAACATCATACAAACTTCTAACCTCAAAACTGCTTACCACCTCAACAAACCTCCCTGTTAACTGCCTTTACTTCTACCACACAATCATCAACTGATCGACTGCACAGTGCTCCTCTCAACTGATCAACACACTGCCTGCCCCCACCTACCATAGCAACTACTTACACCATTCACCCCTCAATACATATCATACTTCTCCTCCCCGATTAACCTGACAGCTACAAAATCATCACTTCTGAACTCCTCAAAATACATAACTGCAGCAAGCAACTGCCTTCACATCTTCCACAAACAAGTGCCTACCACCTCCTTGCTTCCCACTGTCACCTCTACCATCTCCGAAGCCATCAGAACTTGCCTGAACGTATACTGCCTTTAACACAAATTTCTACTGCCAAAATCAACAAGATTTAAAAAAAAACTGCACGAATCACTTACCAAATCACTTCTGTCTCCAACCTGCAGTAGCCGCTATCAATAATCTTTTTGCAAATCACCCAAATCCTCTCGAACCACAACCAGAAACTACTAGAAACCTCGAATTAACTCCTTGAACCACTGACTTCGTCTTCAATCCATAGCCTTGCCAAATCCCATACCAACAAGCGAACCGAAATCGAGCTCGAACCACAGCGTCATCCTCGAAACTGCTGCTCCTCCTTTTCCTCATCACCGCAACAATATTCCTATCATCTCCAATCGCGAAGACCATCCACCAATCCCCAAATCGAACATCACAACAGTCGCCTCTTTCTTTTGACAGTCTAAATAGCAGCAACAAACTCGTTTTTTTTAGTTCGATTTTGCAGAGAAGTAGGATTTGGGTCTTGCATCTTCATTTGATTATTTGTTTTATAGAGACGTAGGATTTCGTTTTTTTACAGAGAAGTGGGCTTGTGAACATTTCTATTGGGTCGGAGATAATTTTATTGTTGTGGGCTTGTGAACAAATAAGCTGAGTTGTTTGTTTATTGTAGAAGTGTCAAAATTTTCTTAGTTCCTTTCTTAAATTTTTTTTAAAGTAAAACAGTACTTTTAAGTTTCCTTTCCAAAACAAAAATAAAATAAAAAATTTCAAAAAAAAAACCAAAGAGTCTCTTCCAGAAAAAAAACGGGGGTTATTTTGAATTTGTTTTTCATTTATTTTAGTTTCTTCTTCGATATAAAAAAAACTGTATATATATCTTGTTTTTATTTTCAGGTTGCAAAAGCTGAAAAGGAAAGGAGCTGCTTGCTAAAAATAATTGCTTCGCTTTGCTTGCCAAAAATAAACTGCTTGGTTGCTATATATATTGTTTTTATTTGCCTACATTGTTGTTTGCCTGCATTTTATAAAAGAAAAATTCATAAAAAAAAACCAAAATTTCATTCGTAGTTGCATTGTTAATACACGTTTAATTTCTGCTTTGCATTTCATCCTAGATTTTGATTAATAATAACGATTAGACATCGATAACTTTTAATTGTATATTGACAAGTTGTCTTCTTTGAACAATTTAATTTCTTGGTGTCTAGGCTACGGCAGAGTAATAACCATTTATAAATATTACGGTGATTCGTAAATATTATAGTGGTTGTTCCTCTGAAGGTACTTAAACCTTCGGCTGCATTGCTACGGTGATTCGTGGTGCACCGATAACTCCTGTCCGTTGCCTGGCTGAGAACTATCTTGTTGATTTAAGACAAAGTGTGATTATACAATTTTAGGTTAACTTAGGATAAATCATTTGTAATTAACTTTGCATTCATTTAATTGCATTAGCTCATGCATATTGAAAAAAAAATTCAAAATCCAAAACTAAAAAAAAAAATTTGTAAATATTTCTTAACTTAGTTTTTTTTTTCTTTTCCTTTTCCTTTGAAAATTTTCAAATCAAAATTTACTTAGTTAGAAAATCAAAAATCCAAAAAAAAATATAAAACCTTTTCAAAGAAAAAAAAATTTGAAAAACAAAACAAAAATCAATTTCCCTTTTGAAAAATAAATTTTATTTGTAAATATTTTTCCTTTATAAAAAAAAACCAAAAACATTCTTGAAAATGTCTGAATTTCCATATTCACTTGAATTTTACGATAGTTGTGAAAATCAATATAATCCATATAATTTCACTTCAAATTTTTATGGATATTTCAACAACTATTGTTTAAACGATTCGAATTTTGAACCACAAAATTTTCAGAATGACGAACAACCCTCGAATCTCAAAAATAACATTGAAATGATTTCATCTTTACTCGAACTCTCTACACAACAAAATCGAGAGATAAATGATTTGTGTAATTCATATTTGTGCAATGATTCAAGACCAAGTTTTCAAAGTGATCAAAACTTGAATTCAATTCAAAATTCAAACGATTTTGATTATAACCTATGCCAATTCAATTTCGAACTCCAAAATGAATTTCAAACTCAAAATGGAAATGGAAACAACTTTTCAAACAAATTTGGCAACGGGAATAATCTTAACCACGTTACGATTGAAAATCTTTGTTCTCAACAATTTCCAAGTGAAAATCCTCATGTTAATAATTATAAATTGGATTTTGTTGAACAAATGAACGAAATATACGATGATCACACGGATTCGTTGTTTGAAACATATATGAAACAACGTGATAAACAAAATCAAATCTCAATGTGTGACGAGTCAAGTGATAATCCATCTTTTACCCAAATCGACGATTTTCAAATAACAACTTTTGAAATTGAAAATGATGATCTTAATGAAGTTGTTGAAAATTTGGTAATTAAGTTGGATTTCAATTCTTTTGAGGGTGTGGAACCAAATTTAAAAGTCGATCTTCCTTTTCTCGATTTCGAAAATTTGAATACAACAACTTTGGATTTTGAACTTGATATATGCGATGAAGTTGTTGATAATCAAACAAAGGAAGACGAATTTAACGAACACGATTTCTTTGGACTTTTTGAAAACGAGTTGTCGAATTCTGAAGGGGATGATTTAAATCACCATTTTAATTTTGAATTCAATAATTTTGAAGAATTTTTCAATGTAGAGCTTGAATTTCAATTTGGTGATAATAAACTTGAATTTCAACCAATTGTTTTAACAGCCCCGAAAATCTTCCAAAATAAAACAAGTCGTACGATTTTCAATAAAACAACATTCGTTTTTCCAAATCAACATTCAACTTTGAAATCTTTTACGATTTGGTTTTTCGAGCTTAAGTTGTGTCTCGTATACTTGACGAGACAAATGAATCGGTCTTTGGAAGACCGTTTCATTTATTTTTTAACGATATACTTTTTGATTTCATGATCATCTTTTCATTTTCATTTAAATAAAGGTCATGTTTTTATTTTTATTTTTCTTCTTCCACTTGGGTTGACTGTGGGGACACAGTCAAAATCAAGTGTAGGGGAGACTCATCTTCATTTTTTCTTTTTTCATGATTTATTTTTGCGTTTTCTTTTAAAAACTCAAAAAATAAATTCCCAAAAATAAATTTTTTTTAAGCATTTTAATTTATTTTTAAAGAAACACTATAGGATAAATATATGGTTTTGGTTTATTAAATTGAAATTTTTGAAAATTTATTTGTCTTAACAAAAATAAAAATGAAGTTTGATTACAAATAAAAATGGTTGAACTAGTATATAGGAAGATTCATATGTGATAATTATGAAATATATCCTAATTGAAAATCTTTGTTTTAAAAAGTGGTTGATTTAAAGTAAAGGATATAACATTTTTTTTGTCTTCTAAGTTAAATGATGCTAAGATGATTTTGCGAAACTCTCTCCCTAAAAAAAACAAAAAAAACACAATTGTTTTTTGTATATATATATATATTTTCTTAATAAACACCTAGAGTCATGTGTTCACACTCGTGTGTTCACTCGCCATGCTCTGTACCCTTCTCACGTAAGCCCGAAAGGCAATGCACGATCGGTATATCTGGTCTCAGTTTATCTGAGTTAGGTGTGTATATAAAAATTATTTTACTAATAACGCCTACAGTCAATAAGTGTTCACACTTGTGTGTTCACTCGCTACGCTCTGTATTCCCCTCACATCAGTCCGCAAGGCAGTGCATGGGTAATATATCTGGCCTCAGTTTATCTGAGTTAGGCATATGTAAATATTGTTAATATCAATAAAAATTTTCAAAAGAAAAAATGGAGAGAGTAAGCAAATGAAATCCAAGCACTATTTTAACTTGTTTGATTTGACTTGTTATTGAAAAGAAATGAAAATACCACTTTGATAAGTTTTGATAATTAACTAAGGATCCATTTTATAATTACACTTTGTTATCAACGGAAACAACGAGTTAAACTATAGTCTATTTGTTATGATAACTTAATTTTTATTGGAAATTTTGACAAGTAAATGACTTAAATTTTCAAGAAAATAACCAAAACCTATATTTAACTTATTTGTGTTAATTTAAAAGTAAATCCTTCATTGTAAATACTTTCAAAAACTCGCATTCATCTCTTTGTAAATAAATCTTGCATTTTGTAAATATTTTTCGTCCTGCATTTGGATTTTGTGGGTAGTATTCGCTGAAAACCCTCACGAGACAACACTCGTCCTACTGGGGACACCCAGAGGTTTAACGGCTTGTTGCATACGCTCAATGCAATCGTGCTCCCTACGAAAACGGATTTATCTTAGTTTTCCTTTATTCGAGGACGAATAAAAAGATAAGTGTGGGGGTATTTGATGTGCACGTAAATGTGCATATTTTTACCACCATATTTAATCTATTTAAATTAAATAAATGATCATATTGGGTATTTTAACTTGTTTAAACCAAAATTAAAATTATTTGAAATTGTCACATATTCATCTTCATATAGGGGCAAAATGGTCATTTTTATGCATTTATTAAATTGTGAAAATTTACTTGGAATTTTCTATGTTGTTTTGTAGGAAATTTGGTGAATTTTACAAGTGGTTACATGATGATATATGCATGCATAAGAGTGAAGAGAACAAATGAAGATGGAAATTCAAAGTGAAGATAATGGAGGACCCCACCTACCCACCTTCCTTCATGTACAAATTAGAATCTAATCCACATGCTAATGGTCATCAAATCTTCATGCATACTTAAATGGATGATTATGGGAGGCTAATGATTACTTGGCCACCACACTACCTCAAGGGCAATTTGGGCATTCCCCAAAAATATGAATTAGGGTTTAACACTTGTATATATACCCCTTATGTTTCATGTAACCCTCTCTTCTTCTTAGTCTCTCTTTAGCTTAGTTTAGGCTCAAAATAAAACAAAGCTTCTCTTTTCTTTTTCCATGGCTACTTAGCCATTTTGTTTCATGTAATTTTTTTATGCAACTTTAATATATTTCTCCTTTCTTCTCTTGTTTATTTTCCTTTCATGTTGTAGTGTAGATCTAGTTTACTTATGCAAGTAGAATAATTTTTCCTTTCATTTTTGCTCTCTTTTTCTCTTCTTGTTTCATGTTGCTTTCTACATTTGTTCATATGATAACAAATATGAGAGCTTAATCCCTTCAATTTAGGGGTAATGAAGCTCTCTAGTATGTAGATCCAACATTTTGTTGTTTATGCTCTCTTTTGTGCTTAATGAGAATGATTGAAGTGGTTTAATGATGTTGTTTAAGTTTGAATTCGATAGTCTATGTTGTTCATAACAAATAGGCTATGCTTAAACAAACAAAACATAAATTGCCTCTTCATCTACATATGATTATGGCAAAGAAGTGAATGTTGAAATTAAAATTTGATGGCTTATATTTCTAATTAATAGTTAATAGTCCATGCTTAAAATAGATTTTGCTTTCAACTTTGTTGTCAAATTTTATGAGATTTAAAAGTGTATTAGTGGTTGTGTTATAGTTTGATGGTTTATATTGGGCTAATTAATAGCACAAATATATCATACTTATGATAAACACATCAACTAATTCACTAATGACAAGAAAAGAGAGATCATAACTTCATTTTGTTGATTTATGTGATCTAGAGAGTGGACATTGCCTCTAAATTGTCTTAACACTCTCATATTTTTATCAATTTTCTTTTGTTAGTTTTCTACATTTTTAGCTTAACTTTCACTCGACTTTGGTATAATTTGATTGAATAGAATTTTAAAATCATCAATTCCCTACGGATCGACCCGTACTCGCCACGTGCTACATTCGTACACCGTGCGCTTGCGGTTATTTTTAATTTAAATTCGTTCGATGGTTTTCTAAACCGATAGAATTTCCGTCGACGAACATGCAGCACTTCCTGGAAGCCCGATGCTACAACCTTCTTCTAACACCCCAAAAAGTGATAACCATTCATTGGTTACAAGGGATTTGATGTCCTTGTCCTCAACTAGGGTGGCACGAATTATAGAAACTGCCCTTAAGAAACCATCACCTTCTAGACGTGGATGGACATGTGTAAATTTTAAAAGTATTAGTTAGTTCAAGATAAGACTTAGACTAAATAATTTGAGAATAAAGTGAAGACAACACTTACGTCCTTCCAACCATCGCCTTGCGAAGCTAGGCAGGCAGTGAACATAGTATCATTCGTGTTTAAAGATACTGAGCTTGTTCCAAGTGCCAGTTAGAACTTGACAGTTGGACGAAGGCTCTTGGAAAGTGTAAGAAAGGCTTCTTGTTTGTCGTTTGAAATTTTAGATAAACCCGATATCCTCAGGAGATGGCGGACGGAACATAACATCCATAAATAGTAAGCAAGTGCTATGGATAAAAGCATAGATGTTCTGATGCAACTGACCAAGAGCTATTCCAAGATAATTTAGCATCTCTCGGATAAGAGTTAAATGGAGGCACAAATCCGGCCTAGTACATGAATTTATTGCATGTCGTATATCCCCCTGGGGGTAAATGAGCCCTGTTATTCACTAAAGGAACCAGAACATCTCCAAACGGAATTCCATGTTTAGAGCATAGTTTATAAATAACGGCCTCGCCAATTCCGGAGGCTTGGGAATCTCTCGAGTTATCTGAAAATATATCTCCTTCTATAGTGTTGGGAGAAGGACTTATATCTTCCACTGGAAGGACGGGAACATCAGAGAAAAGGTCGGCCAACAGGTCAAAAACCTGCTAAATTTGATGATCGGTGAAAATTCTGCTGGATACAGTTATAGAACTTGACTCGCTTTGGGATTGCTATGTTGTGGAGGTTGTCCAAAAGGCATTGTGGCTAAATGCTCTGAACGTACGAAGCACATATCAACTAAACTTAATAGATAATCGAGATTAGAAAATTTTACCAACCTCTGCGTGTTAAATGTAAACTAGTGTGGTGCGGTGCTGTGCAGAGATAAACAATTCAAAATTAAAAGCAAAACTAAGTGACAAGACTTTAGATTTCAACTAGAGTGACCATCTCGACCGACTTTTAGATTGATAGGTTTGGTAAGCTTTAGGAACGATAATCGTTATATCGAAGTGTGAAGTCCATTATTAAAGTCCATATGTTTAGTTTTAGTTCATATTCTAAGTTCCGAGAGTTTGATGGTTCAGTTTTGAGTTCGATATTGGATATGCAAGTCATGTTGTTCATTATCATCATATGTTCAAGTTCATTAAGAAGAGATTACTTCTAATTGTTCATGCAAGTAAAATTGGATTGGTTTGCTAAAGTGTTTAAGTCCAATTCAAAGCTTAGAATCAGCTAAGTACCCATAGCCAATCCCTCTAAGTAAAAATAGTCGATCCCTATTATGAAGCCTACAATCGATCCCTCTTATAAAAAAAAAACTGATCCCTCTCGAAACACACCACTACTGATCCCTCCACTTAGCCGCTTTCACAATTCTATTAAACCCACAGTCGTTCCCTCTCACAAAGCAAATAGCCGATCCTTCTATGCTCCATGAAAGACCGATCCCTCTCCACATCAGTAACCAACTGATCCCTTTAGTAAACAATGCAACTAGCCTCTATGCAAAATCCAACGTACCTGATCCCTATGCAAGTACTCCGCCAACCAATCCCTCTTTGAACTTCAATACTGATCCCTCCATGCTTCACATACAACACATGATCGATCCCTCCGCTCCTTCATGCTTCATTCTTTTCTTTCTCCTCCCCTATTACCTCGCCGAACCTAGCATTGCCATCATCAATCTCATCTCCTCCAAAATTAACCCATGTTTAATGTAAACGAAACCAATTATCTCATCACAAATCGAAGTTATATGCAACAAAACCTACCTAAGTGTGCAAAGAACGAGTTGCTCGAGGGGAGATGTTGGATTTCAATTCAAGTTGAAGACGAAATGGTGATCTAAAACAAGTGAGAATCGTGAGTTTAAGGATGAAAGATGTATGTGATTGTAAGGGAAGGGATTAGAGTTTAAATTAAAGGTGATTGTTCGGAGGCGAGTTTTAAGGAAGTGGAAAGATATGTTTGAATGTAGAAATAAACTGAAGTAAAGGATGAAAGGGGAAACACTAGCTTATATACAAAACTAGAGTGATCGATCCACTTTTCCATTCTCCACGAAGCTAGAGGGATCGGCACAATTGAGCTTCTCCTCGAAGCCTAAAAATAGTAAGTCCTTGATATTGATAGGGATTGGGTACGATCCCTACCCAAGGGGGATCCATCAGATCCCTATGAACTTACATCTAAAAAAAGAAGAAGGAGGGGGGATCGGCTAAAAGAATGCCGATCCCAATATACATAAAAAAAGAAAAGGAAAAAGGGATTGGTTATAAAAATTCTGGTTCCTATTAAAACAAAAAGGAAAAAGGAAGGGATCGGCACTATGTACGCGAGAAAAAGAGAGAGAAGGGATCAGTTACGAACCCTATGTGCATGCAAATATGGACAAGAAAATTATATAAAGTACATATATATAAAATGCAATGAAATTGCATCTAGTTTAATGAAAATTGGCGATGACCTATAGGCATACAAACGCGTCCGGGAGCCAACGACAAGAACGTGTACCTGAATGTGCATGTGTTTAGTCTAAAAGTTCTATTTTTAAAATCGACAGAAATTGAATTCAAACCTGAAGCTTTCAAGGTCGAGACTGGATTAGATAGCCAAAACTTACTAGTCTCATAGAACCGGACATAGATATCAACTGATGGAACATAATCCTCCATTTATGCTATTGGAAATCGACCAAGTGTCATGATGATCAATAAGAGATACGACACTTTAGGAAAATAGTTCGACAAAAGGACAGCGACTATTCAGAAAGCTGGATGGATTTCATGTCGATGACTCTTCCTTGCTTCGATTCAAAGCATGTCATTTTCAACACCAGACGTACTTTGTGGGCAAGTGTTATTCGTCACTTTGACCCGGCAATATCCAAACTGAATGAACAAGTTATATTCGATTGCCATCATGGCTGGCAAGTCCAGAGCGATGATTGTGGGGTCCAAATATTAAGTATAGATGATAATATGAAGCCGTGATCAAACGGAATTGAGAGGTATGCAATGTAGAATGTTCAAAGTATGGAATATAGTTTAACATAGAAAAGGGATCAGCTATAATCATTCTCTAACGTTGGATCGGCATATTTGAGCCAAACAAATGCAAGTCAATGGGAAACAATTAATATCTCAAGAACCATAAGTCCAATGCATATGAAATTTTAGGAACAAGACGTGGGGACCCTAGGGAGCCTACCCTAGGGATCCCACCTCAAAAGGATTAAGCAAGTGGGATCGGCCCTCTTCCCTCAACAGGGATCGGCTAGAATCAGGAAAAAACTCACATTGCAACAAAGATTGAGCAATAACTCAAGTTCTACTAATCCAATTGGCATGAAACTTGGAGGCTGAGCATATTACAACATGGAAAACCTCCCATAGGTATCGCACCCCAAATTCCTTAAAAATAGGGATTGGCACTGATCCTTATTTCTTGGGATTTAGGCTATGCGATCCCTCTTATGAGTCTATATGGTTTGGATATCCTTTTGCCGAATTTTTAAGGAGATATTTCGGCATCTTCCTTTATAAATACAGGCTTGATTGTTCATTTTTGGGACTTTTATGCTGCTAGTTGCTTTGTACTCTATTGTAACTAAGGATTTTCATCTGATCCCTATTGTACTCAGTTTACAAAGTGATTAATAAAACTATTTATTCAAAGTGGATGTAGGCAGACAACGCTGAACCACTATAAATCGCTGTATCTCTGTTAGTTTCTTGTTACTTATTATTTTAATTGCTTGTTTCCTTTGTTTTCATTTTATATTCTTCATTTATTTCTCTACAAACTCTTTATTGGGTGTTTGTGCTAATTTTTGGTGCAAACAGATGGGCAAACTGAAAGAGTTAACAAAGTCTTAGAGGATTTGTTAAGAACTTATGTGCTAGATTTTGGTGGCTCATGGGAAGACCATCTACACTTAGTTGAGTTTTTGTATAACAATAGTTATCAAACTAGTATAAGGATGGTACCTTTTGAAGCTTTATATGGAAGGCTGTGTAAATCACCTGTATGTTGGTTAGAGATCTGAGATAGACTAGTTCTTAGTCCGGATATTGTAAGAGAAGCCGTGGAAAAGATTAAGTTAATTCGATCTAGAATGAAAGAAGCTCAGTCTAGATAGAAGAGTAGAATGAAGGGAGTAGTGAGATTCAGTAAATTAGGGAACTTGGCACGAAAGAGGTTATTGGACCATTTCCTATTATAGAAAGGATCGGGAAACTCACGCATAGAATAGAGTTACCGAACAGTTTAGCAAGAGTCCATAATG
Organism: Allium fistulosum; assembly: GCA_030737815.1. Classification (NCBI taxonomy): domain Eukaryota; kingdom Viridiplantae; phylum Streptophyta; class Magnoliopsida; order Asparagales; family Amaryllidaceae; genus Allium; species Allium fistulosum. The sequence continues at coordinate 859,951,098 of CM060903.1, forward strand.
TTTTCCATATTTCTCATCCGAGGAAGTGTGTTCGAGATCCATAGACTACTATAACTCTGACTGCATTGGAATATTTAGTAGTGGAGTCGGACATGTCTATAGTCAGACATCCAGCTCTTATTATGGCTAAGGATGAGAAAAAGCTAAGGAACAAGACAGCCATATTAGTAATTGTCTAGTGGAGTAACGATGAGAGAGACTGTACTTGGGAAACAAAGAGTAGGATTAGGGACACTTATCCTGATTTGTTTGATCGTATGTTTTACATCTATGCTTTTATGTTTGATGCGTGTACCTTATCGTAATTTCAAGGACAAAATTCTTTTAGGAGGGGAGTCTGTAACAACTCTAATTTAATTAAAATTATTTAGGATATTTAATTGGATAAATAAAATAAAATAATGTAAATGGCTAAGAGGATTAAGATTTGATAATTACTAAGGGGTCATGCCTTAATGAATGAACAAATAAAAATTAATGAGGATATTAATAAGATGGACGAAATTATGATAAGGGCAAATTGGGAAAGGATGAATTTACTAAACATATAACCTTGCCTTTCTTCTCCTTCATTTCATTTACACTTTCACAAACTAAAGGAAACCTAGGTGGGCCATTGCTAGAAAGAAACCAAGAGAAGATAAGCTAGAGAAACAAGTAAAAACTTAGGGGAATCAAGCTAACTACAAATCTCAACTTTCTTAATCAATACATGGTGAATAATAGTTATGCATCTCATTTTTATGTGGTATTTTCGGTTTTAAGAGTATATCATGTTCGTTTGCTAATATTATGCCATGTTTTAGAGGTTTTAAGGATTATATGCTTATTGGTGAGTTACAAAATTTATTTATGAAATGTAGTGATATGTTTGAGTTGGAAAACCTATCAAATGACATCCAAATGACTTGAAATTTTAGCATGATGTTAGAAACATTATTTTAGAGGAGGGTTTCAAATTTCATGGTTTTCCATCCAATTATGAATTTTTTAAGTGCAGAAAACAATTTATTTTAGGGTTTAATTATTAAAAATAGTTGAAGTATATTTTTGGCCTCGAAAATTTAATATGATGAAGAAAACGGTTAATGAGATTTATTGTGATTTTTAGGGATTTTTCCCAAGTGCTTATGATTTAATATGAATTATTTAAGCTATAACAACTTAACTAATTATTAAGATATTGATATAAATTATAGGGTTTGTTAATTACTTTGGAAATGATAAATCCTTCTCTTTGGCAGTTTTTTGAAAAGATTTTGGTAAAGAAAATGTTATCCAATAGTATTTTGACAAATAAGTGGGGTTTAGAGAAAATAAACTACTTTTAAAGGAAATAAAACAGTTTTCACTGTATTTACGGTTCTGCCACTTCGAAAGTTATGACTCTGCACATGTCACCCCGCCCTTATGGACTTCGACATCATCCAGGATCAATGCACAGGATGTCACTTCGGTTGATGTGGAGTGTATTGGCTTGGTCGAAGTGGAAGCCAAGTAATGACGTCATCGTCATCATGGCCTTTGAAGAGGTTGATGCCGCACTTGTTTATGCCGTATGTTCTATATTGTCTCTGACCCTATATTTTCAAAGTGACTATTTCGGCACTAATAAGATAACTTATCTTATCGAATACATAATGTCGCCTTTTGATGACTTCGACCCTATAAGCATAATACCTACGACTTCGGTAGTATATAAAGCCATGTTTTACTTCTTCGACTTTAATTCTTTTAACTGTTTTGGAGAGGGCAATGATTCCATTCCTTATTATTTCGGCTCTAATGAGGCCGCTAGTTCCATTAAGGCAATGACGCCAACATTAATAACTTCGTGCCTATTCTTTTAAAAGGATTTAGAGTATATAAATGCTCTTTGACTTTGACAGTATGAGTAGTGCGAAGTGGAGTGTTTTGGCCCTATAGCCTAGTGTCTTAAAAGTTAAAGGTTATAGCTTATTGTAAAGAAGGGTAAAGACCCTCTTCGACTTTACCTTTGTCTCTTATATCAATATAAAGGTTCTTTATTATTTTGGCCGTATGGCCTATGGTTTTGAGATGCGATGACCTTAAATGACTTCGAACTTCATCAATATGGTTTTATAATAGCATATATCATGCATAAGTATTTTGAGTAAAGGACTAATATTTTCCTTGTTTTAAAGACATGATTTCATGGGTTAAATCGTTTGTAAAGATAAGTGTTTCAAGGAATTATAAAGAATATTTTAGTCCAGAAATTTTACTAAAGAGATTAGAGTTTTTACCATCTTTGGGTAAATTATGGTAGAATAAAATGACTCAGAGATTAGAAACCAGATGGACTGGTGTAAGGTCGCGCCTTATACTTCAGCTGTTAGCCCCTAGTTGATATTAGTTCAAAATTCCAATGTGTAGGGCTTTGTCACAGGTAAGATTAAAAGTAGGTGTATGCATAAAAAGGAGTACACAAAGATAAGATAGGTTTTCGGTGAGCCCGCAAAAGTATTAGGATCAGTTGACCCTAGGAATAATAAGTTTCGGACAGACCATCCAGTTGTTATGTAATGGTGAGTTAGATAATTTGATATATTTGGTAGACCCGAGTCATCCACAAGTTTATAGATAGCCTGAGGAAAGTATAGTGTTGGGATGGATAGTCTATTGATTTAAACAGATTGTTTATGATTACCCATGTTGCATGCATATTATAGTTTATATCATTTATCTTAACCAGTTTGGTTGCAATACTTTGATTTGCAAAAGATATATTTTTAAAAGGATATTAGTAAAGGGAAAACCTGTTCCGCTCAGCGGTGTGGTCTTACTCGATTTCAATTAACCGAGATGGCATATTATTATTCACACCATGCTTTTTGTCTGACTTGAATTTTATGTTCTCCCCTTAAACTCTTGGATGCTCAAAATTTTATTTAAGTGGGTCGGGAGTAAGGGTCTTTCAGGTTAAGTAAGTTTGGTGAATAAAGCTTCCAAAGACGTGCAAGTGGCAGAAGCTAGCTATGTAGGAATCTATCTATATTTTCTATCTGATGTGTTATGTCAGTTATTGTAGAATGTATGGACAGTAGACGTGTCTGTCTAATAAGCAACTCTGATCATCCAAGGGGCATCTTCATATGTTGCTCTTGGCGCAATTTGTAATAATTATATTTTATCTATACCTGGCTAACTTTTGGGATTATTTAACGACCATGAAATGCTGATTTGAAATGTAATGAGAAAAGTTGTTTATGATATTATGTTTAAAATATTTTATATTCTTGTGCTTCTGATATTAATAATACTATTAACATAACCGCATTTTGTCACTAGGTATTAACACTATAGATGACTGCAGCATCTGTAGCACTTAGTTTCGGGCCTCAAAATGGGGGATGTTATAAGAAAGGATTGGGAACCTCACTCCGGATCAAAATGAAAATCTATCTAGAAACCCCTCTAACCTTATACTCATAATCTACGAAAGGCCACACTTTGCAAGGAAAAGTCAAAATGCATAGGAGCGGTACATGCAAGAGGCCAAATTAAAGCAAAGGACCATATTCCATGTAAAACAAAGCCTTAGCAGGAAATAGTCTTCACTGCAGCTACGCCTTTGGAATTGTATTCCCACATCAGGATCCGCTCATAATCACGGTGCAGATCTCAAACTGCACCATCTTCATAGATTTTGGGAGTTCTATTATGTCATTTTCAAATCAACATTTGACCAAATGAAACTTCTAGTAGATATATTGAAGCCAAACCTCGAGCTGATCTATGACTTCAATAATATGACAAACACCCCTATTGGATCAGTGTGCTTACTTGTCACTACTCGAAGTGCATCCATTCACAAATCATTCAATGCGAGCTTCCTGATCATCGATCAACCATCACCATACATCACATTCGTGGGAAGACCCGCATTAATCGACATGGGGGTAGTTGTTTCTCAAAAGGATTTACTCATGAAGTTCCACACCCCTACCGGGATAAGGTCGATAAAAGGAGAACATCATTAGCTACAGAACTATATAGTGTAAACCTTAATTCTCGCAATAAAAAATTTCAAAACTACTCTGATGTCACTTCTAATAATTGTGATAACAGTAATGAAAAAGAATTCAAGCTAGTTCCAAGAACTGCATCGATACAAAGTACCAAGACTGATGCTGAAAGAGATCAGTATACAACCATAGCATCAGTAAAGAAGAAAAAAGGGAGTATATGCTTATGGTCGGTACTGATGAATATAACTCAATCTACGCATTTTTTTTGAAGAAGCTTAGAATCAGCCTTCCTCTGCTGCATCCCAACCTGAAAAGGAAAAAGTGAAATAGATCCTAGGTTAGGGGAGATAAAGATGGAATTTAAGCCATTGGATAACCTCGAGGATGTACAGATAGACCCAAAAGATCCTTTAAAAATTCTTAAGATATTGAAGAACCTCATCACAAAAATGATAGCAGAGTTAATTGACTTCCTCAAAAGATCAACAGATGTTTTTGCTTGGGTGCACTCATATATGATAGGAATAGACCCAGCTATGATCTGTCATGCACTCAATATTGATCCCAATGCTCACCCGGTCATGCAAAAGTGCAGGACCTTAGATCAGGAAAGATATAATGCTTTGCACGAAGAGGTTAAAAAATCGAAGGGGAATGGGTTTATCAGGGGAGTGTAAAACTCGAAATGGATAGCGAACCCTGTTCTTGTAAAGAAGTCCAATAGGAAATGGAGAACTTGCATTGACTATATCAACTTCTACAAAGCTTGCCCGAAGGACAGTTTTCCTCTACCCGGAATCAATTAGTTGGTGGATGCGACTAGCGACCATGAACTGCTCACCTTCATAGACACATAGTCAGATTACAACTAAATAGCTATTTTGAACTAGATCAGGAGCATACCAGCTTTGTGACGGACAAGGTCTTATGCTACTACAAGTCATGTCATCCAAACTCAAAAATGCTGGAGCAAATGACCAAAAGTTAGTTAACATGATGTTTTCAGATCAGATTGGGAAAAATGTCGAGATGTAGATGATATGCTTGTTAAGTCAGAAGCAGCACCAAGTTATGTGCATGACCTGGAAGATGCCTTTGCAATCCTAGACAGTATAACATGAAACTGAACCCCTTGAAGTGTACGTTTTCCATCTAGTTAGGATACTTTCTTGGATACATAGTAAGTGCCTATGACATTGAAGCAAACTTGGAACAAATTGAGGTCATAAGGAACCTGGGAGTCCCTAAAAAAACTAAAAGATGTAATGAGCCTAAACGGTAGGGTGGCTGCTCTAAGCAGGTTCATTTGCAAAGCGACAGACAAGTGTATATCATTCTTCGACCAAATAAAGAAGGGACAAAATTTTGAATGGACCGAGAAATGCAAAATCACATTCCAAAATTTGAAGGTCCATCTGACCAGTACCCATTCTTGTCAAAACTGGTAAATGGCGAGGACTAATATGTATACTTAGATGTAACTGATAAAGCTGTTAGTGTTGTAGTGGTTCGAGAAGATGAAGGGACTCAGAGGCCTATCTACTTCACGAGCAAATGCTTGTCAGGAGAAGAGCTCAACTACTCAATCATTGAAAAGTTAACTTACATCATGCTTTTTACAGTAAGGAAACTATAGCCATACTTTTAAGCACATCCCATCAAAGTCGTCATAAACAAAACACTGAAGCAAATACTACAGAAGCCAGAGACATCAGATTGCATACTAAAATGGGCAATGGAGCTCAGCCAATATGATATCTCCTACTACCCTAGAAAAGAGATCAAAGTAAAGGAGCTAACAGACTTCATTGCGGAATCCACGCTACTTGTAGAACCACAATCTGAGTAAGGGGCACCTACTCTGCTGTTTTGGCAATTATTTATGGATGGAGCATCAAATGAGTGATGGGTAGGAGTTAGATATATACTGATCAGCCCAGATGAGCAGAAGTTATACAGGGTAGTGTAGCTTGGGTTCAAAACTACCAATAACGTCGCATAATATGAAGCTCTCCTTGTAGAACTAAGGATTGCTCTGCTAATGAGGGTAAACCATATTAAAATTCATAGTGATTCCCAATTAGTTATGAACCAAGTGTAGGGTAATTACCAAACGAAAGAGCCAACTATAGCTAAATACATAGAACTTTCTAAAAAGTTATTAGAATGGTTCGAACAGTTTGATATAGAAAAAATTCCACGTGAGAACAATTCTTCTACTGACTCATTAGCCAAGCTCGCTAGCACCAAAAGTAGCGAATGAAATGAAAGTTGTTCCAATAGGGCAACAAGCTGAACCAGCATCACCGAGGCCAATCAAGTACTGGTCCTAACTAGAGGCCAACAAGCAAATGTCGGAGAAGCCTAAGATCAAGAAACAGCGGAAAGTCAAGAGCAATCCCCAATCACACCTATCATTCAACAAGCAAATAAGGACTTATGGATGATCCCTATCAAATAATTCTGGATAAACGGAGTTCTTCCTTCAAACAAGAATGAACCCTGTAAGATAAGATACCGGACTCTATATTTTTCCTCTTTGATGGAATATTATACAAAAGAGGGTACTCTACCCCTTATCTTAGAAGTGTTTCCAAAGAAAGAGTACGAGTCCGGGTGAAGTACATGAAGGGCAATGTGGAGGCTACTCCGGTGGGGCAAAGTTAGAAAAGAAAGTTCTAAGATAGGGTACTACTGGCCCACTATACTTCATGATGCATAAGAGTATGTAAGGAGATGTGCTAGATGTCAACGATTTGCCAAAGTCCCAAGACAACCATCCCATGAGCTCATCCCGGCGACCAGCCCGTGGCCATTCGACATATGAGGCATAGATTCAATATGACTACTTCCCATGTCAAAGGAGGGGCAAAGTAAGCCGTTCTGGCAATAGATTACTTCACAAAGTGGGTGAAGGCGGAACCCTTAGCCACTATTGTTGCAAAGAAAATAGTTAATTTTTTGTAAGGAACATAATCACTAGGTTTGAGGTCCTACATAAGATAAGCTTTTAGAATGGAGTCTAATTTGAGAGTAAGGAGTTTACAGACCTTTATGAGAGGAATGGGATAATAAAAAGCTTCTTTTCTATTGCACATTCACGGGCAAATAAGAAATTTGAAGAAACAAACAAAACCACTAAGAAACTGCTCAAAAAAGACCGCAGGAATGCTAAAGGAAAGTGGGATGAAGAATTATCCCTAGTATTGTGGGATTATAGGACTTCATCCAGATCCCTAACCGGTCATACACCTTTCTCCTGATCTATGGCTATGAAGCAATGCTCCCAATCGAGACAAAGGTCCCATCACATAGAAGAATATCGTATTTGGCAGATTAGAACAAGGAGCTAAAAGAGGCTGCCCTCGACCTCATTCAAGGAAGAAGAGATGAGACGGTCATTCGAGCCACTGCATATCGACAAAAGAATGGGGAAAATTTACAATGCTATGCTCAATGAAAGAAACTTTTTCAAGGGAGACCTAATACTGTGAAAAGTGATATCAAAAACTAAGGACCTAACAAATGGGGTCTTGGGTCCAAATAGGGAAGGCCCTCTAGTTGTAGCAGAAGCCTTAACTAACAGGGCTTAGCGACTCTCGAGGCCTAATGGGAACCTAGTTCCAAAAACTTGGAATTCAGGGCATCTCAAAACCTTACTTTGTATAAGAAATGTTATTTGTACGTCAAAATGATAAACACTGTAATTATTACGAAAAACAGTAATACAATGAACTGGATGTAGGGATATTAGACGGTCAGAACCAGTATAAAAATCTTTCTGTGTTAATTTTACTAACATAGCAAACGACATTGATTCATATCATACATGACTTGGCTTCTCAACCAAACAATTACATTGGACGTAAGGATATTAAACGACATGAACCAACACAAAAAACCATGTGCATGAGTCTGAAAGGTTGTAAATACATGACCTAACTTCATAGTAAAAAAACAGCCTACCCTCAAATAGCGAAGCAGGCTGAGTTAAGTACATGAATAAAAAAAGGATAGTTTGACCCCAAATACTAAAGTAGACCATGCCAATCGCACAAACAAAAGATGGATGCGGAGCTAAAAGGCAAGCAAATACGAACAAAACTAAAGGAAGGTAAACTAAAGCTCATAAGGTACTTATACTCTTTTACAAAGAAATTTAATTTACATGATGCCTTTACAAACGCTTCTTATAACTTAACTTTACAAAAGAGTTCTACATCACAAGTCCCGAAATACTACTATAATTATAGTGTATCACATTTAAGGGATGCCTACCAAAGGAAAGTCTGCTCTAATACGAAAAGTCTTCCTAGAGTCGTAGTCGTCACTCATCCATGGGTTTGTCAAATCCTACATAGTCACCACGAAGCTTTCTTTATTACAGAGAAAGATCAAGTGGAGCGTAGGGTAAAAATAATTAAAGATGTTTATGGCTCGTTGTTAAGGGTCCGCCCCACCTTACATCTAACATTCTCTTTCCTAAGCCTCTCTCCAAGTTCGGCAACTCGATCCCGCCCTAGTTTAGCAGCAGGCACAACTGTTACACTGGTGGTAGCCTATGCTTCTTGTAATTGATCTTCGAGTTCATAAATCTTAAGCATATCGGTCTCCTTAATCTTTTTTAGAGTCTCTATCGACTTAGCCCTTATCTTTTTTGAATCTCTAGAAAACAACCAAAATATTTAAGAGCATCTGCCTTCCACCTCTTCCTTTGTTTGCAAGGAAGTACCTTTAGCCCTTGTTGCTCTATCTGCTATTTATAGCGAGCTTTCTACTCTTTGAGCTTCCCTTGATAGTGTAATTCCAATTTCTTCCTCTATACGTCAACCGTGAGGTATCCATGCCCGTGGGGGTAGCAGGGGTAGCAACACCAAGGCCAAGCCCTTTAACCATCTCTCCTCCTTCGGCACTGTCCTTCTCCTCATATTGATGGGAAGCCAGAAGAGACATGTTTTCTATATTCTTTTTTAAAATCCTTAATCTCATCTTCATAAACGATTCCATAAGCGCTTCCTTCCTTCAGCATCTACTGCAGTTTGGTTACCCTAGTGTTCACAACACCTAGCTCGGTGTGCAACATAACATTGTATTGATGCTGAATGCTTAAGTGCGTCCTTGGCTTCTTCGAGCTCAGAAAGGGCATTTTTAATTCCATTTCAAGTCTTTCATTAGTAAGCATTAGATAAAGATTCTCTTCTTCTAAGGATGCGACAAAAATCATAGCCGCAACCTCGAACTCAAGTATACTTGTGTCACCCGGGTTGTAAATTATGGAAATCGAAGGTTCATTGGACTCAAAAGCTCTGGTAGACAAGGAAGGAAACCTAAGAGGATCAACCTAGTTGATAGTAACTAAAGTTTATTTCAAAAGAAGTCAAGTTAAGCTAAGCTTAGAAAAGCACATAACATAAAGACCAATTTTATACAGAGAACATAACAAATTCACATACAAAAAATAATAATACATGACGCTCACTACTTATTTAAGTTACTAAGCCTAAGCCTAAACCACTCTAAGTGAGGACTATTGGGAGGGAAGAAACCACTCACTAGGGCGTACCGCCACCAGCGCAGTACAAAATCACCAAGTGCTTCTTTTTCTTTAACTATTTGGTTAATTTTGGAAAACAACTCTTGGGTTTTCTCTTCAAGTTGTGTGAACGACTCATCTAACTTCTTTTCACGTTTGCGAATTACCGCCTCACTAAGACTAAGACAGTCTATGGTCTGCAGTTGGAGTCTTTCCATGCTTTTATTCAAGAGTCTAATAAGTATTACTTCCTTAGAAGACTATAAAGAACAAAGGAATGGAAATAACATAGTCATTCGTAGTGCAATAATGAAACAACAAGTAAATTAAATAAGTTAGTTACAATAAAATTGGAAAAAAATATTTTTTTTATTACATAAGGGACAATGAGTTCATTTACAAAAGTTTAGGTAATTACATGAGCTTGAGAAGTAGAGGTGGCATCAGCCTCCTTAGACCGCACAGCCTCATCCTCTTGTTGCAAGGAGGCATAAAGGGAAGCAGAATCAGAAGTATGCTCTATGGCCAGCTCCTTTTCCCACTCATCCCTACAATAGGCAAAGTCCTTTTCAATCTTTGCAGAATACCCCAAGAAATAGAGGTCAACTTCGGTAGTTGCATCATCTAAGCAGTCAGCAAAAAACTTACGCTTGACTGCAGCATACATCTTGTACAACACTCGATAGGTGATCCGCTCGAGGTTGTCTTTAAACTTTTCTACCTTCTTCTCCTGCAACGTTTTATCCTTCTCCCCTAATAATTTGTACTTCTTCTCCAACTCCTCACCCTTCAATGATAATGCCTCGTCAGACGCCTCCTCGGCCTTCTCCCTTTGAACCTTAAGCTCCTCCTCTATCTTGGATTTCTTGAAAACTGTCGTAGCAAGGTTTACCTCTAGCTTAACAATCCAGGCAATGGATGCAACCTAGTCATCATCTGCCCTCTTTCGAACCTCGGCTGCCAAGGCCCCTACTTGTTATATAAGAAGGCAATATAAGATGAGAATTGGTGAAGAAAATTGCCGTTAAATAGAGAAAGAGAAAAAGGAACTTAAGAAGGCCCAAGACCTTTCGAGTTCAGTAGCAAGCCCAAAGAAAGGGAGCGCAAGAAATGGAAGAGCAATGAGATAGGCTATTCATGTGAGTCCTAACCACTCAGCAAGATCAACGATGGTACCCTTGGGTAGAGGCAAGAAGTGGATACTCGGGTCGCAGAATGACTGGAGAGGTGATACAGGCAGTACTTCTGAGGATGGAAGAGGAGGAAGAGGGTATGCTATTTCTTGAAGGCTGACCAGAGGCTTCAGTGCAATCCTTCTTCCCTTTTTTCCTCTTCCACTTCTTCGTCGTCTCTAACTTCTTGGATGGAGAATCATCAAGAAACGAATCAAAAAAATCATCGCCAATTTTAGTAGTGTAAGAATAAATCAAGATCAGTAATTGTCTTTTTCTTAAAAGAGTGAAAATTTCATTGTCTGTTTAGTCGAGTTATACCCATAGATTTATCTAAAACCGAGGAAAAATTAAAAATGGAGCGACAGAAGTTGTGGTTAGTGCATAGGAAATTGTACTTTTGTAGTAGCAACTCTGTAAAATATAATTTCGTTTTCATTTCATCTTTATCTAAACCTAGGATGTTGCTCCTACGAGATTCATATGAACTGGTGGCTTGATCGGAAAAAATAGGGTGATTAGGTTGAGGTTGGAAGGAAGAAGGAAAGTTATCTAGATTCGAAATAAAAAATTGATTGTTCCATTTTTAGGTTTTACAGGGAATAGATGTAAGAATCGATTTCTTTGCTTGGGCATAGTGGAACCCAAAATCATTCTAGAAGAACTCTTATGAATATCGAATAAGAATTGGAGTTCTTCACATGAAGGAGGCGTGCACTTCTTAGCATAAATGATAAGAGTAGCAATTATAAGGGAATAAGAAATGTGAGCAAGTTGGATGTGAACAATACCAATAGCACTTAGCCATTCACAAAGAATTTGGTTGGGAGGAAGATAAAGATCGCACCAAATGTGCTCGGATGTAATGGAAATAATTAGGAGGTGTACGGATGCGTTCATGAGAATTTGGTCCTCTACCCACGTAACCTCGAACCCAAAATAATCTAGAATTCTCTCTATTTCCCTTAGTTCATTTATCTTAGATGGAAAAGATAATGGAGAGGAGGAAGTGGTTGCAATATCGGAACAACTGTGTTAATTATTGACTGCTGTTAAAGTATAAGAAAAAGGAAACTACAAAAGAAAGAAGGTCCTTACTATAGTTCAGAAAAGGAACAATTCTTTGAGAAGACGAGATTGTAAAATAGGGTTTTTCTTTTTGAAAGCATGTTAAAGAATGGAGAAGAAGAAGAGAAAAATATATATACTTACCTCAATCAAAATCTCAGCCACACAATTGTAACAATGAAATAGCTCCAAAACGTCAATTGATTAATGACAAAGAAGATTAATGCGAGGATCTATATAGATTTTCTTAGGAATTAGAAAGGCTAAAGTATAGATTTTCATAATATCGACCAGTAAGGAAGTGACACATGTACTTGGGCATTAAATGTTAAAAGGCAATAAATACTTTTTCATTTTTGGAAAGAGGAAAGAGAAAATAAGAAGTGATGGGTTGTAGGGAAAATATGGAAGTAAAGGCAAGTCCACACTGATCTACGATTGATGTAGACTTGAAGGGCAAGTGTTACACCCATATTTTCCAAACTAAATCTAAGATAAACATATGTAAATGCCACATTAAAAGAACTACCCCAGAAAAGAAGCTAGACCAGGAAATGAAAGCAAGAACAAAGCCCAGATAGGACCACGCCAAAGCCTCAAGGCAGTAGCAAAACATGAAAGCTTCGACGTTCGATCAAGTATAGTATTAACACTATAATACCAAGTTGATAACCTAAGATAGCCACAAAAGCGAAAATACTAATATGTAACCCTAATGCTTAAAGGGCGGGACTGCGGCACAACCTCAAATCGTATAACTCCCAAATACCAAAAACAAAGGTTGTATTATGGTTCCAAAAGTAAGCCTTTATGGGCCAAAGCTACGGCACAATCTTAAAATAATCGCAAAGAAAAAGGGTTGTACTACAACTCTAGAAAAAGCAACCCTGATGGCATAGAAATGCGGTGTCATCCTTAAAGCACTTACATGTAGTAGGTATGCGCCATAATCTTAAACTAGCATTTAATGTGACAGGACCGTGCCATAATTTTTTATCATCCAAATAATAAGAATGCACTGCCATCTTGATTGGACAGAACAACATCGCAATCCTAAAAATATTGCCCACAAACATAAGGATATACGTGATGAGGATAAATTGCTTCACAACAAAGAGCCGAGCCTAATTCCTCAAAGGAAAATCAAGAGATTCCAAATTCATCACTAAGATCATCAAACCCATCTTACAGACAAGGGTGATGGCGCGGTCCTCTATTGATAGGGATGGCTCGGAGCGGATTCATGCAAGGTGATCACTCGTTACAATAGTAGTGCAGTCTCCTCTACTAAGCCATACAACTCAACTCCAACTATCTCCAACACTATGCTTTGTTGATGTTTCAGATTGAATAGTGCAGTACAACTTCGGAAGTGATGATGCAGTTCAAATACTATATGATATTACTACCCTAGACATAATAAAGGTGCAATTCCCAATAAACCAAAGCGAAGCAGCACCGTTAATAACATAGTTCTTCTTGAAATGGAGGGCTGATTTTCATTGCAGCTTCATTTACACGTATGTGCAGTCTATTATCCTGTTGCTTTACTGAATCATGAAGTCATAGTCTATTCAAATTTCGGGTTTTCCGCTTCAATTTCAAACATTTCGCATACGTTCAAAATTCACCAACTCAAACCATAGTTTCCCATCGAAGACCACGTTGGCAATCCTTGTATAGTAAATCAACAAGATAAATTATCGACAAGTGGCAAGATCCAAAGGTAGAAATCAAGAGAGTCGAAGGCCACTTCCACAATCTGTGCACATAAAACAAGCGAGATAGATGGTCGACATGTTGCATGATCCAAGGGTCAAAATCAGAAGCATGTGTGATTGAACAAAGCCATATGCATGATTCTCTGTATTATAAAAGCAGAAGGAACTGTAGTAGAGAGGAGGAGATTTAGAGACTTTATTCTTTTTAGAAACACTGAAATCAAAAACTTTATCGTCTACCATTATTTGTTTGTACTAAGAACAAAAAGGAAGAAAATGACATTTCCTCTTGGATGTAGGATTCATTAACATCCGTACCACGTAAATTCTCTGTGTCACTTTTATTACTTTCAGTGCTTGATCTTACTTTTTTTCCGTTTTGGTACTATCTAGCTTAATGAATTAGACAATGACTTGTCAATAGATTTTAGGCATTTATCTCATATTGCTTTAGTACTTTACGTGTAATTATCATATCCAAAGGCAATTTTACATTACTTAATTTTTCTGATTGCGTTCAGCGGCATGATTACTTCAAAAATACTTGAGTGTTTTTGAGACGAAAAATCTCATCAACACCACTCAATTTTGCCTGTGTCATCCAGGAGAACCTTCGATCCACTCGGCGCTCAGGTTCGAGCCGGGACTGCCCAATAACAAAAGGACACAAAGAGACCCGACTATCATATGCCGGCCTCGGTGTTTGACTTTGATAGGGTTACACAGGCAATGCTCACATCCGATTCCATTTTCCGACCCGGCCTATCAACTAAGATGAGTTAGCTAATTCAATACATAGTCAACATGAATGGGTCGCACTCACTGGTTGTCACTTACATTACTTTCCATTCTTTCGATCTTGTGAAAATATTCAAGTGCATATACACAGGGATTCTACTAACTACTAAAGTTTGCTACCTTACAAACTATGCATAGACAAACAAGAATGAATAAGCAAAGAAAGTGCTAATAGTTTACGTAACAAAAGAAGCTTTTCATTCCATCAAAAATGTGGGGCATGTGACAATCCATACCTCCCGACACACCGACAATACCTAGGGTGACTTTCGCACTTGCGTCGGTGCTGAGAAGTAAGAGCAATCACGGTTTTTTAAAAAAAATAGAGACTAAAGATATATAGATATAATCTATGATATACTACATTACCAGAACTCATAGCGAAAAGAAAAAATAAATAAATATAGAAGATAATCATCTTAGAAAACATCTCAAATCATAGTCTCGGAAAAATAGTATGTAGCCATATACAGAGTAAACAGAAATGGAACTCATAGCCTGATAAATACCAAGACTGAATAAGAGAGATAGTTACATGGAGAGTAAAATAAATGATAAGCAGCTCCAGTAATAAACTCACCTCTCCATGTACTGAACTTGGGCCTATCTCCTGCTGTCCTGTCCTCCAATAGTAGGGAAAAAAGAATGGAAAAAGGTGAATTAGACAAATGTCTAGTGAATGAGTTTACTATAATGGTGATGATATGCAGTTGACTTTAATTCTACGCTATGTGACCTAGGGTGCTCTACAAGTGTATTGTATCACTAGGGTTCTTTACTAAAGAGTTTTTATTTGATACACACCTACACTAACAACTTGTATAGGCTCCTATAAGGATCGAACTACGGATCGAACATTAATAACTAACAATCGGCTAATAGCTATTAGAGTTTCTCCAACATAGGACCATCCAATGATTTTCCTGTATAGGACTACATCTCACACATTATGACTACACATAACTATCTTACATAGATTTTCATACAATTTCCATATAGGAATAAATTTCCCACATCTACGACTAGATGTACCCCTACCACGCATTGATGGGGGAGCCCACAATACCAACCCGCTGAAGTGTCGCATCGTCTGCATCCATGTCTACCTCTCAATCATAGCAAACGCCTCTTATTGCACGCGTCGAGATCCATCAACAACACAATATCACATCGTGATGGTATCAACAAATGCTAAGGAACTCCCATTGTGTTGGGCCCACACACTTTATTAGGCATGAGTCAGTGTTGTGCGTCCACCATGGAACCTCCTGTGAGTGCCATTTGCAATAGAATGCCCCCCCCGGTCGAATAATCGACCCTCGTGGGATAAATAGCATTTACCCAGTCCGCAATGTCCCGGTGTCGTCTTTGTTAGTCCTTGAGATGATGGTTTTGATGACAACAACCTTAAGACTTGTTATAAAATATAAATACTAACGTTATGGTTTAGATACATATGTATATGCAAAATATAAACATGCATGTACCAAGAATGAAGACTATACATTATAGAGATACAAGACTGATGAATTTAAAGATCGAAGATATCAAGATTGAAGACTCATGAGTATCAAGAAATCAAGTTATGTAGTTAGTCTAGAATTATGTTAAAACTTCTTAAAAGCACTTACATCTTTATTCGAAATTTATTCGTGGAATAGAATCCACTTCGAGCCTGTTAGAGGGATGGAACCCTAGTGGGATGGAACCCGCGACAATATCTACTGGCACATATAGTGGTCCTATTTTGATATCCATTAATTTTATAAAAATGTTTTTCAAAAATATATCTCTTGTTTTTAAAAATGTTTTCAAAACTTTCTTTTCAAAAAGACATCTCTCTTGTTTGAAATATTTTAGCCTCAAAACTATGTTTATCATTTTTAATATTTTGATTTCAAAATTGTCCTTGTTTTTAAACCATCTCTTGTTTTAAATATTTAGCTTTAAAATATTAATATACTCAAATTTTAAATCACTTTATAGATTAAGATTATATATATTAAAAATTATTTTATAAACTCTTTTATATGTTTAAACTATATTCAAATATATTTACAAAGTTTAGAAATTGTTTTGACAAATTATAGAAACTAATTTTAATAAGAAAATCAAAACATCAGTTCTGCCTTGAGCATGTCGACATACCTCAACACCCCATGTCAACATGGTGTCCGTTATTTTCAAATTTTAATTTTCAAAAGAAGTGTCTATTCGTCGTATCCTTTCACGAATAGATATAGCAGTTGCTCTACTGTAAATACCAGTAAGTTCTAAACGAATTTTTACCAGATTTCATTTACTTTCTCTCCTCTTCATCTTCCACATTTATTCTAAAGAATCCTAAACTATGCTCTGCCAAAATACCAAGTGAATCAAACTTGATTATCTCTTGTTTGATTCTCTGCCACTCTCTCCATAAGATCTCAGTGCTATTCAGAGTTATAGAATCTTTTGTAAATCAAACTGTTGAGTAAAAGGTGCGGTTGAGCCTTGAAATCAATTGGGTGTGACTGTAGCCCCGAAAATTAATCAGGTGATCTTGTAGCCTGGTTAAATCAAGAGAGTTGCCCTAAACTCGAATACAGGAGGGTGTACCTCGTCGCCTTGAAATCAAGGGTGTAATCTAGGAGATTATTTTGAAAAGAAATCCGTACGATTGTACGGGAATGGATGTAAGTTAACTCCAAACCAGTATAAAATCCTGGTGTGTTCTTTCCTTTACTACTTTTATTTAGTATTTTCATCTGTGTCTGATTCTGTGATTTTATCTGTGTTTGTGAATTGCATTTGTTGGTGTTTAAATTGAAAAAAAATCAAAAAGATTTAAAAAAATACATAAAACACTATTCACCCCCCCTCTAGTGTTATTCCAGCCTTAAGATCCGTAATCCGAATTTGTCACATTTGGTATCAGAGCCAGGTTTTCAAATTTTTCATAATCTGAATTTTGAAAAAGTTTTTAAAATGGCTATTTTTGGGGATTTTGTTAACACTAGTTTAAAACTGTTCAAATCATCGTTGTCTCGTAAGTATGCGCATAGTTATTATAAAAAAATCAAGTTATCTACCGAGTTTGTATTATATGCAGAAAGAAAAATGTTATATGGCCTTTGAAGAATCAACACTCAATGGACAAATTGAGCAAATCAAGAAGAATAAGTGGATACTTGATAGTGGATATTCAAGACACAAGACTGGTAATCAAGATATGCTGAATGATATTATCTATAAAGATGGAGGATTGGTTAATTTTGGAGACAACTCAAAAGGATATGTGATTGGCATCGGCAATGTCAGTAACTCTAAAACTCCTACTATTTCTTATGTTTTATTAGTTAAGAATATGAAACACGATCTGCTTAGCATTAGTCAACTTTGCGATAATGGATACAAAATTAAATTTGAAAAAGATAAGTGTCACATCGAAGATAATAATTCAAATATTATATTTGAAGGAATTAGGAAGAAAAATATTTATATTCTTAGTATGAAAATCTCAAATGATAATCTGTCTTTTGGCTAATACAAGTGACCCTTGGATTTGGCATAACAGATTTGGGCATTTGAATTTTAAATTCTTATCTAGACTTTCTAAACTTGATCTAGTAAGAGGTCTCCCTAGAATGAATTTTAAAATAGATAGTATATGTGATGCTTGTCAATTAGGAAAACTTAGGAAGAGTTCTTTCAAATTAAAAGATATGATTTCAACTTCAAAACCTCTTGAGTTACTTCATCTAGATTTGTTTGGTCCATCTCAAATTCAATCAATAAATCACAATAAATATGTCTTTGTAATTGTAGATGATTATTCTAGGTTTACATGGACAATTTTTATGAAACATAAAAGTGATACTTTTGATTCATTTAAATTTTTTACAAAAAGACTCCAAAACCAACTTTCTTTAAAAATTATAACTGTTCGTGGTGATCACGGTGGGAAATTTGAAAATGAAAATTTTGAGAGATTCTGCAATAAAAAGGGAATAACTCATAATTTCTCTTTTCCAAGAACTCCACAACAAAATGGAGTGGTAGAACGTAAAAATAGGACGATTCAAGAGTGTGCTAGAACAATGCTTTCAGATAGTAATTTACCAAAACATTTTTGGGCTGAAGCAGTAGCTACAGCTTGCTACATTTTGAATAGAATATTAGTTAGACTGTTAACTGATAAAACACCTTATGAACTTCTTTACAAGAAGAAACCAAAGGTATCTTATTTTAGAATCTTTGGAAGTAAATGTTTTATTCTAAATACAAAAGACAATTTGGATAAATTTGATCCTAAATCCGACAAAGAAATCTTTATCAGATATTCTAATAGAAGTAAAGCATACAGAGTTTTCAACTTAAGAACTAATACCATAGAAGAAACAATGCATGTTTCGTTTGATGAAAATTTCAAAAATGTTGAACAAATTAATGATGAAGAAGAATTTGCTACCCTAAAAAATGAATCAATTGAAATGAATAATGATCTTATTCATCGAAATAAAAGGGTTAAGCTTTTAAAAGATCATCCTATAGAAAATATACTAGGAAATACTGAATCTATTGTTAGAACTAGAAATCAACTAAATAACATGAGTAATGTAGCTTTTATATCATCTATTGAACCAAAAAATCCAAAGGAAGCATCGTCTGATGATTCATGGATTCTGGCTATGCAAGAAGAACTGAATCAATTCACCAGAAATGATGTTTGGGAACTTAATTCTAGACCCGAGGATAAAACTATAATAGGAACTAAATGGGTTTATAAAAATAAAATGAATGAATTAGGTGAGGTCGTTAGAAATAAAGCTCGATTAGTCGCACAAGGTTATTGTCAAGAAGAAGGAATATTTTTTGATGAAACCTTTGCATCCATAGCAAGATTAGAAGCCATTAGAATTCTACTTGCTTTTGCAAACTATAATAATTTCAAATTATTTCAAATGGATGTTAAAAGTGCTTTTATAAATGGATTTGTTAAAGAGGAAGTTTATGTTGAACAACCTCCACTCTTTGAAGATGAAAAATTTCCAAACCATGTTTTCAAACTTAAGAAAGCTCTATATGGTCTGAAACAAGCTCCTGGAGCATGGTATGATAGACTAATATCTTTTTTATTACAATCAAATTTTGAAATAGGTAAAGTAGGTAATACTCTTTTCATTAAAAGAAATAAAAATGATATCCAACTAGTACAAGTTTATGTAGATGATATTATTTTTGGTTCAACTAATCATGAAATGAATAAAGAATTTTCTGAAATAATGACAAAAGAGTTTGAGATGGGTCATATGGGTGAACTTACTTGTTGAATATGCGTCTACGTGATTTTTGTTTGATGATAATAAACATATATACATTCATTTAAATGTATTTGATATTGTACTACTTTATTTTTCACAGATTAAATAGATATTTGCTGAATAAAATAAATAACACAGTATTTGAATTCGAACATAAATTTTATTCAAACAAATATTTATTACAATTTTGAATAGTACAAATTCAAACTCTCACTATATACATACAACTTTGATTACAATACATCACAATTTCATATTTACATTTAACCTCACTACATATCACTCATACACTCAATTTGCATTTTATCTTCAACTTCATTCCAATGTGAATTCAGCATCTGAGCAATCTGCAGAAATATACATTGACGCAGTAAAATTGAAAATAAAATGTTTTTGTAGTATAAAACAAAATATGGATTTAAAAAAAAATATTATTTGCCTCAGTTATTTGGGTTGTTCGTCATCATTTATATTCGAATTCATCACACACGAACAATGTGACATGCACAGTGTATCACTGTACATGCCACAAGGTCGTATACACCGATATATATATATGTACACTTGATCAATATACAGGGACAAATGAGCACAGGTCAAACCCATATACAGGGTTCAACTCAGGTGCAACAAAAGTGTATAAGCTCAAATAATCAAACATACAACAGAGCTCACTACAACAATACCAGCTCACTGCAACAATACTTCTGAATGGAGGCAGTACAACAGCACCAAACAAAGAAGATGGTCAACACTTATGAATACAGACAGTCAAAACCCAATACCTCCAGACTAAATACAAATGCCAGAAAATACCAAACTTCAGCAATTAAGACATGAACAGAAGAAGTGTGCAAACAACAACAAATGGAACAGTGTCAAGATGCACCAGCCCACTTACAACATAAACAGAAGGAACACATATCAGTGCCAAACATACAAAACAAATGCCAAAGCTCAGTGCAACCCAGTGTCAACAATGTTTGAAGTGAATGCAGAGAACACTTTAACAGTGATACAGTGACAACATACAAATGCTCATATGAATGACCAGAATAAAGATACATGAACTAGAGTGAATCAGAGTAGACAACAACTAACCACAAGGCTACATCACTAACAAATGCAATGCATCACTGAAACACAAAGGTCAGGCCTCAACATAACAAATGATCAACAATGAACCAGACAATATGCGATTAAAGTTTGCAGGTTACAATGCACAAGAACAAAAATGAAACAGAGGTGGCTACAGGGATGAACAGACATAGCCGAAGCCTAGTTAAATGTCAAACTCAAAGCCGCAATGAACAAGTCAGAACACGGAACCAAAATCAACATCGTCAATGCAATTCAATGCCGTGATGACCAAGCAAATTGACCAAGCAAAGAATCAACACCGTGAGTATCAAGCAATGAAATTATATGAATTGAAGAAGTCAGGTAAATCACCATCATTCAAGAATAATCAAATGGCCGAAGACAAATTCAAATAATTTTGTACGAACGAAAATTATGGAGTTCGACTCCTATATAAAAACCCTAACATCATCATCGGCAAAGCACAAGAGTTCGAATACGAAAATCGAAAAGTAACAGAGCATAAATTCTTACCAGAAGCAAGAATCGAACTCGTCGAAGTAGCCAGAGAGAGCAAAGAGAAATCGATCGAGCTAAGCAATTCTCGAACAATTAACAAAACGATCGACGTAGGGACGGCACTTCGAAAAGCTCAAAGTTCAGAGCGCAAGAGAAACGAAAGCCCCAAATTTTTCACAAGCCCTAACTCAGTTGCAAAGAGGAACGAACGAGGTTAACAAAGACGCCATTTTTTCACAAGCCAGAGAGAAGTAACGGGCTAGAGTTAATGAAGAAAGGAGGAAGGGCCGGCCTTGTTAAAATAATAATAGGATAAAAGGGTTTTATTATAAAAAGGGTTTTATTTATATTTTTATAGGGCTTTGTTTTTTAAATTGTTTTTAAATCGTTTTTTAAATTTGTATTTCAATTTCAAACTGCTATTTTTTTCTAGTCGTGTGACTAGGGGACAATCTACGTGGCGTAGATTGAGAATTCGCAACTCAGTGGCTGAGTTGTGGCAGGGTTTTGAGCGTAGAGTTAGAGTAGTCAATAGCGGGTATAGCAAGTTTACGTGTGTAAGCGTCTGTCTATCTAATTTCTAGTAGAAACCTTGGGGGCAGCACGTAGGTAGGGTTTTGCTGAAGCTGGGTAAATTCTGTGTTGTTCAGTTCTGCTTTTATTATTTTGATATTATCTGTGCTGTGTTCATTTTGCTGTGATTTGTGTTAAAATTAATATATACTTCCACAATAATTCTTATAATTAACACTATCACCCTATTCACCCCCCTCTAGGGTTAAATCGATCCTACAAGTGGTATCAGAGCTAGGAATAGAGTCAATTTTTTTATTTAAAAATTCGATTTTTTCAAAATTCGATTTTTATTTTAAAATTTTGAATTTTTAAAATGGCTTCTTTTAATAATGCTTTTGCTGAGGGTCAGTCGATAGTCAGACCACCAATGTTCAATGGTGAATATGCTTATTGGAAAAATAGGATGAAAATTTTTCTAGAAACCATTTACGCTTGGAATATTGTTGAGACAGGTTATAGAACTCCAACTATAACTGTAGATAATCAGGAAATTAAAAAACTGAAGGAACAATGGACAGAGCTAGAGAATAAATTACAAAATATTAATGCTAAGGCTATGAATTCTATTATTTGTTCATTGGATCAATTTGAATTTAATCGTGTCTCACATTGTCTGACTGCGTAGGAAATATGGCACACACTCGAAGTGACTCACGAAGGAACATCTCAAGTCAAAGAATCCCGCCTTGCTATGCTATGCAGTGAATATGAGAACTTTACAATGGCGAAGGAAGAAAATGTCAAAGAGATGTACGGACGACTTTCCAATATCGTATACAAATCAAAGGCACTTGGAAAATCATACACCGAGTTAGAAATAGTCCGAAAAATCCTAAGAGTCCTTCCACGAAGCTTTGAAGCCAAAGTAACTGCAATTCCAGAATCAAAAGATTTGAAACAGTTGAAAGTTGAAGAACTCATCGGAAATCTCACTACATATGAGTTAGAGATGAAATTTAAAGAAGAGCGTGAAGGAGGAGATACTCGAAAGAAATCGATAGCTCTCAAAGGAACAACTGAAAGTGATGACGATGATGATGGTGCAAAAGAACTAGAGCTGTTAATAAGAAAATTCAAAAAGTGGAATCAGAAACACGGAAATCCAGCTCTAAACCAAAAGTTAAAAAGCAGAATAGCAAAAGTATTTGACAGCCCAGACAAACAGAAGATCATTTGTTACGAGTGCAACAAACCCAGTCATATCAGTCCCGATTGTCCACAAAATAAATTCAGCCGTGGAAAGAAACAGAAAAAGAAAAGTTTTGCAGCCACTTGGGATGAAACAGACGAGGAAGACCAAAGCACTGGTAGTGGAAGTGAAAAAGCAGAATTGTGTCTTCGAGGTGATATAACTGACAGTGACGACGACGAGCCAAGTGAGGTATCAAAACTTACCCATTCTGAGTTGCTTATTCATTTCCATGAAGTAAACGGCTGTTTTGAATGACTTAGGGAAAGATACGCTAAACTTGAATCACAAAGAGATAGTTTGATAGAATCAAATGAACAGCTTGAACAGTTAGTTAAAAACTATCAAAGTAGAATCCCTAAGTGTGATAAGTGTCCAATATTCGAAGTTGAGATTAAAAAATCTGAAATTAATATAAAATCACTTGAAAATGAAATTCTGATTTTGAAAGAAAATGAAAATATTAGGAGAGAGAATTCTATAAAAAAGTGCACCCAATTATTAAACGAAAATGAATCTCTCAAAGCACAAGTCCAACAACTGTCAACGACTTTAGGAAAATTTTCCAAAAGTGAAAGATCGTTGAATATGCTATTACGAAAACAAACTGTCAATATTGATAGACAAGGACTTGGGTATACTCAAACTGAACGGTATAGAAGGGAAACTAAACAAGTCAATTCGATGTGCATTATTTGTAGAAAAACTGGACACGATCAAAATAATTGTTGGTATAGACCCAAACATGTGAAAACAATTCCAATTTGGGTTCCAAAAGGCACAAATATAGAATCTCTCAAAGTTAAACAAATCTGGGTGCCAAAAGGAACATATATAGATAGTTATGGGTCTCCACAAAATTATTTTAAAAATTATTCTACCACTAACAACCATGGACCTATAAAAACAAATAGGTCACAAAAATATTTTACCGTGTAGGTGTGGTGGTAGGCTAAGGAACAACAACAGTGTTATCTGGATTCTGACTGTTCCAGAAACACAACGGGCAACAAATCAAAGTTCCTTAGCCTAGTATAAAGGTGACAGATTCACAAGGGCAACAACGAAAGATTATCGTACAGGTAAAACAGGTAATTGTATTTATTTTCAAACGATAAATTTAATGTGATAATCTGCACCATAATCTGAATTAAATTAGTCAGTTATGTGAAATAATTGATGATGTTAATTCTGATTTTTTTCCAATATATTGACCAATCATCTTTAAATAGAATTACTTGGAGTAATTATGATGGTTGACTGATTCTAACTTACCTGATATGATCTTACATGACTTGTTCTTATCTATGACTTTGATTTGTGCATAAAAGTTGACCAACCATCTTTTCATCATTGAACTTAATCTGTTTGGTCAAATTATGATGTTGATTGATTACTGATTACTCATGCTACAAGTAGATAAATTTGTTTGCTTGTTTATTTCAACGGCTTCAATTCAAATTCAAGAGAACTTCATTTAAAAGCTGATGAAATTTGTTGAAACTTCACAGTCTGGTCTATAAACAAAGATAATGTTGAGTGAAAAAAAAACTCAGATGCAGATTACACTGGCAATCTAGTTGATGAAGAATTACTAGTAGATCGTGATTTAACTTTCAGTAATTGCATCGTTTTTCAAAGAAAATATCTGCATATTTTTCATTTCAAATAATTTCCAATTAACAGATATTTTTCTTAGATAAACCCTTCAAGAAAATCATTTTTTGACCTTGTTTCAGATTAGTTATTTCAGAAAAATTGATTTTATAATTATTTTTGAAATTGATTTTAAATCACTACATTAACTAATCTGACCCCCTGCTAATTATCGAAAAGATAAATAGTGATTG
Organism: Allium fistulosum; assembly: GCA_030737815.1. NCBI lineage: Eukaryota > Viridiplantae > Streptophyta > Magnoliopsida > Asparagales > Amaryllidaceae > Allium > Allium fistulosum. The sequence continues at coordinate 859,975,899 of CM060903.1, forward strand.
AAAAAGTGATGAGTGTTGATATTAATCATATATTATAACTCAAGAAAGTATATATAGAAAATTTCTTTAGAAATTTAAACAAGAGTTATAAAAACTTTCGTTTGATAAAAATTTCACGACCATTTCTATTTCTATCATTTTTCTATCAACCATCACTCATCAAAATCCAATATAGTAAGTCAATATGTGGTATTTTAAACGGGAATCATTCATTTTTCATTTTATTATATTTTTTTTTACAAATAAAATCATCCAAAGAATTCACTCTCATTTAAAAGTCATCACGGTTATGCATGGGTGAATTACTTTGAATTTGTTATGTGCTTCCATGCTCATTTAAAAGTCCTCACGGTTATGCATGTATGGAACGCATATCAAAAATTGATTGATTAAATAGACAAGTTGATTCTAATCCCATTTAAAAGTCCTCACGGTTATGCGTGGTTAGAAGATACTTGAATCCATTTTTTTTATAAAAAAAATTTGGAATACTACTAATCTCATTTAAAAGTCCTAATGGTTATGCATGGTTAGTAGATATTCAAATTCCTGATATAAATATACCACAAATAGACACAACTATATGGTTTTATATGATGACATTATCCTTATCATTCTAAAGTGGAATATGCGTCAAACAAAGTATTTATAATTTTTGTTTGATTTTTTTATTGAACTTAAATATTTATACTCGATTGGGAATTAATATTGTTTTAATGTCAATCACTTTATCTCTATTTTTCTAACACTATTACTCTTTTGCTGATAACAAAAGGGGGAGAGAAAAGTTAAGATTTTGAAAATAAAGGTCAAATATTTTCTAATTGCATCAAGCCTCATTTGAATATTTTTATGCATATATGAAGGGGGAGTATTGTGTAGAGAGGGAGCATTCAAATAGGGGGAGCAAACCGAATAATCAAATACATTTAAAATAGTCAAAATCTTAAATATATGTTTGTTATCATCAAAAGGGGGAGATTGTTGAATATCCGTCTACGTGATTTTTGTTTGATGATAATAAACATATATACATTCATTTAAATGTATTTGATATTGTACTACTTTATTTTTCACAGATTAAATAGATATTTGCTGAATAAAATAAATAACACAGTATTTGAATTCGAACATAAATTTTATTCAAACAAATATTTATTACAATTTTGAATAGTACAAATTCAAACTCTCACTATATACATACAACTTTGATTACAATACATCACAATTTCATATTTACATTTAACCTCACTACATATCACTCATACACTCAATTTGCATTTTATCTTCAACTTCATTCCAATGTGAATTCAGCATCTGAGCAATCTGCAGAAATATACATTGACGCAGTAAAATTGAAAATAAAATGTTTTTGTTGTATAAAACAAAATATGGATTTTAAAAAAAATATTATTTGCCTCAGTTATTTGGGTTGTTCGTCATCATTTATATTTGAATTCATCACACACGAACATGTGACATGCACAGTGTATCACTGTACATGCCACAAGGTCGTATACACCGATATATATGTACACTTGATCAATATACAGGGACAAATGAGCACAGGTCAAACCCATATACAGGGTTCAACTCAGGTGCAACAAAAGTGTATAAGCTCAAATAATCAAACATACAACAGAGCTCACTACAACAATACCAGCTCACTGCAACAATACTTCTGAATGGAGGCAGTACAATAGCACCAAAGAAAGAAGATGGTCAACACTTATGAATACAGACAGTCAAAACCCAATACCTCCAGACTAAATACAAATGCCAGAAAATACCAAACTTCAGCAATTAAGACATGAACAGAAGAAGTGTGCAAACAACAACAAATGCAATAGTGTCAAGATGCACCAGCCCACTTACAACATAAACAGAAGGAACACATATCAGTGCCAAACATACAAAACAAATGCCAAAGCTCAGTGCAACCCAGTGTCAACAATGTTTGAAGTGAATGCAGAGAACACTTTAACAGTGATACAGTGACAACATACAAATGCTCATATGAATGACCAGAATAAAGATACATGAACAAGAGTGAATCAGAGTAGACAACAACTAACCACAAGGCTACATCACTAACAAATGCAATGCATCACTGAAACACAAAGATCAGGCCTCAACATAACAAATGATCAACAATGAACCAGACAATATGCGATTAAAGTTTGCAGTTGACAATGCACAAGAACAAAAATGAAACAAAGGTGGCTACAGGGATGAACAGACATAGTCGAAGCCTAGTTAAATGTCAAACTCAAAGCCGCAATGAACAAGTCAGAACACGGAACCAAAATCAACATCATCAATGCAATTCAATGCCGTGATGACCAAGCAAGTTGACCAAGCAAAGAATCAACACCATGAGTATCAAGCAACGAAATTATATGAATTGAAGAAGTCAGATAAATCACCATCGTTCAAGAATAATCAAATGGCCGAAGACAAAATAAAATAATTTTGTACGAACAAAAATTATGGAGTTCGACTCCTATATAAAAACCCTAACATCATCATCGGCAAAGCACAAGAGTTCGAATACAAAAATCAAAAAGTAACAGAGCATAAATTCTTACCAGAAGCAAGAATCGAACTCGTCGAAGTAGCCAGAGAGAGCAAAGAGAAATCGATCGAGCTAAGCAATTCTCGAACAATCAACAAAACGATCGACGTAGGGACGGCACTTCGAAAAGCTCAAAGTTCAGAGCGCAAGAGAAACGAAAGCCCCAAATTTTTCACAAGCCTTAACTCAGTTGCAAAGAGGAACGAACGAGATTAACAAAGCCGCCATTTTTTCACAAGCCAGAGAGAAGTAACGGGCTAGAGTTAATGAAGAAAGGAGGAAGGGCCGGCCTTGTTAAAATAATAATAGGATAAAAGGGTTTTATTAAAAAAGGGTTTTATTTATATTTTTATAGGGCTTTGTTTTTTAAATTGTTTTTAAATCGTTTTTTAAATTTGTATTTCAATTTCAAACTGCTATTTTTTTCTAGTCGTGTGACTAGGGGACAATCTATGTGGCGTAGATTGAGAATTCGCAACTCAGTGGCTAAGTTGTGGCAGGGTTTTGAGCGTAGAGTTAGAGTAGTCAATAGAGGGTATAGCAAGTTTACGTGTGTAAGCGTCTGACTATCTAATTTCTAGTAGAAACCTTGGGGGCAGCACGTAGGCAGGGTTTTGCCGAAGCTGGGTAAATTCTGTGTTGTTCTGTTCTGCTTTTATTATTTTGATATTAACTGTGCTGTGTTCATTTTGCTGTGATTTGTGTTAAAATTAATATATACTTCCGCAATAATTCTTATAATTAAAACTATCACCCTATTCACCCCCCTCTAGGGTGAAATCGATCCTACATTACTTTCTTCTTAGGTTTACAAATAAAACAATTAGATAATGGTATTTTTATTAGTCAAGAAAAATATGCTAGGGATCTAGTTAGTAAATTTGGTATGACTACTATGAGTGGAAAACCCACTCCCATGGCAACCAATGAAGCTTTAAATAAAGAAGATATTTCAAAAGATGTAAATCAAAAACTATATAGGGGAATGATTGGATCACTACTCTATATCACTGCAAGTAGACCTTATATCATGCATATTGTTTATCTCTGTGCAAGATACCAATCTCAACCCAAAGAGACTCACTTAAAAGCTGTGAAACATATTATAAGATATGTTAAACATACTTTTGACTATGGTTTATTTTACCCTAAAAATGATTCATTTGATTTAATCTCTTATTGTGATGCTGACTATGCTGGTTGCAAATCTGGCCGAAAAAGTACAAGTGGAACTTGTCACTTTTTGGGGCATTCTCTTATTTCATGGTTTAGTAAAAAGCAAAACACTGTTTCTTTATCAACAACTGAAGCAGAATATATCTCTACTACTTTGGCTTGCTCTCAAGTCATTTATATGCAACAAACCCTAAAAGATTTTGGATTAACAATTTCAAAATCACCAATTTATTGTGATAATACTAGTGCAATAAATTTATCTAAAAATCCTACTCACCATGCTAGGACTAAACATATTGATAGCAGACATCATTTTCTCAGAGATAATATTAGTAAAGAGATATTTCTCTTGAATTTATCAACTCCGAGAATAAAATTGCTGACATTTTAACCAAACCCTTAAATCAACCTATATTTACTAAATTAAGAAGAGAACTAGGCATTTGTTCAATAACTGAGATATGGAATATAGATATAGTAACATATATTTTTAATAAACAAAAATAAACAAGAAAACCAAATTTTTCATAGGGATGTCGACATACCCCTACCACCCATGTCGACATACAACGGTAAAATTTGAAAATTTGATTTTCCTTCTAAAATCAGTTTGGTAGTTATATAAACCTATGTATTTCAAATTTTCTGTCTTCTCACTTCTCTTTCTCTATAATAAACTTATGAAAATTAAAATTTATGGCCTCTTCCACTAAATCAAACCAAAATGACATCGTTTCTTTCCATTCTCCTCATTCTGGTCAATTCCAACGCACTACACGGGCACGTGTGATAAAGATTTAAAAATCTATGAAGGATGCCATGCAAATGTTGACTGAACTTCAAGTTGTGCAAATAAGGATGGCAAAAGAACAAGAAAAGCAAGGCAAAATTCTTCGGAATTTGCAAAAATTTCTAATGGATAATCATGCAAATCCTATTGTGATTGAAGAAGATTCTCCTAACATTCAAGTGCATAACCCCTTAGAGCACAACGAAGAGGAAGAAGAAGAGGAAGAAGCACCTATGGAAGAAGACGACAACGTGGTCTGCATAGGCGGAGTCTATTTTGACAAAGATAGGAATTTGGTTGAACAACGTGGAAACTTTTATTTTCATTATCCAAATTGTTCGATTCACAAATCTCCAATTGTCAAAACCTCTCGTTAGTAGTGTTATTCTATAATTTATATAATTGAATATATTTGTTGTTTATGTTCCATATATATATATATATATGTGTGTGTGTGTGTGTAAATATAACATCGTATATAATAAAAAAATTGTTTTGCTTATTATACTTCCTTATTAGTATTTAGTTTAGATAGTATTAGATTAAGGGGGAGCTATATATAAGTTTAGAATTATTATTTTTGTGACAAAGGGGGAGAAGTATAAAATAGAGTAGTTAGGCTTCGATTAAGAGGGAGTTATTAGTTTAGGGGGAGTTATAGTGAAGGTGAAGTATATTTTATGAACATAGGTTGTCATCATCGGGGAGATTGTTAGTCCCTGAGATGATGGTTTTGATGAAAACAACCTTAGGACTTGTTATAAAATATAAATACTAACGTTATGGTTTAGATATATATGTATATGCAGAATATAAACATGCAGGTACCAAGAATGAAGACTGTACGGTATAGAGATACAAGACTGATGAATTTAAAGATCGAAGATATCAAGATTGAAGACTCATGAGTATCAAGAAATCAAGTTATGTAGTTAGTCTAGAATTATGTTAAAAATTCTTGAAAGCACTTACATCTTTATTCGAAATTTATTCGTGGAATGGAATACACTTCGAGCCTGTTAAAGGGATGGAACCCTAGTGGGATGGAACCCACGACAATATCTAGTGGAACATATAGTGGTCCTATTTTGATATGCACTAATTTTATAAAAAAGTTTTTCAAAAATATATCTCTTGTTTTTAAAAATGTTTTCAAAACTTTCTTTTCAAAAAGACATCTCTCTTGTTTGAAATATTTTAGCCTCAAAACTATTTTTATCATTTTTAATATTTTGATTTCAAAATTGTACTTGTTTTTAAACCATCTCTTGTTTTAAATATTTAACTTTAAAATATTTATATACTCAGATTTTAAATCACTTTATAGATTAAGATTATATATATTAAAAATTATTTTCTAAACTCTTTTATATGTTTAAACTATATTCAAATATATTTACAAAGTTTAGAAATAGTTTTGACAAATTATAGAAACTAATTTTAATAAGAAAATCAAAACATCAATTTTGCCTTGAGTATGTCGACATACCTCAACCCCCCATGTCGACATGGTGTCCGTTATTTTCAAATTTCAATTTTCAAAAGAAGTGTCTATTCGTCGTATCCTTTCATGAAAAGATATGGCTGTTGCTCAACTATAAATACCAGTAAGTTCTAAACGAATTTTTACCAGATTTCATTTATTTTCTCTCCTCTTCATCTTCCACATTTATTCTAAAGAATCCTAAACTATACTCTGCCAAAATACCAAGTGAATCAAACATGATTATCTCTTGTTTGATTCTTTGCTACTCTCTCCATAAGATCTCAGTGCTATTCAGGGTTATAGAATCTTTTGTAAATCAAATTGTTGAGTAAAAGGTGCGGTTGAGCCTTGAAATCAATTGGGTGTGATTGTAGCCCCATAAATAAATTATGTGATCTTGTAGCCTGGTTAAATCAAGAGAGTTGCCCTGAACTCGAATACAGGAGGGCATACCTCGTAGCCTTGAAACCGAGGGTGTAATCTGGGAGATTATTTTGAAAAGAAATCTGTACGATTGTACGAGACTGGATGTAGGGTAACTCCGAACAAGTATAAAATCCTGGTGTGTTCTTTCCTTTACTGCTTATATTTAGTATTTGCATCTGTATCTGATTTTATGATTATATCTGTGTTTGTGAGTTGCATTTGTTGGTGTTTAAATTGAACAAAATTCAAAAAGAATTAAAAAATACATAAAACACTATTCACCCCCCCTCTAGTGTTATTCCAGCCTTAAGATCCGTAATCCGTAATCCGCATTTCTCACAGTCTTAAAGGGAACTAGCTTCCCTACTATTTCTAACATCCATATATATATAAGATTATTTATCATTTATAATCCAGGCCTTAGGCTGAGGTTCAACTTGCGCTGGAAAATGCTAACCGATTGACCGCCATACACTGAAGCAGTCAACCGCTTGTCGTCAACCGCTCCAGTTAATGCGACCGACCGGTCGTCGTCAATTTTCAGGGTTAACTCTCTCATTTCTTTTGTTTGTTTAATTAAATATAATTTATTTTTGTTGTTCATTCAATTCCCATCATACTGATTTAAAGAGCAACATGGCGAAACAACTTTGCAGTTTTCCACGTTTAGTGTACAAATCTAATTTATAGGTTTACACAATTCACCATCAAATAGTTTAAACTAGGGTTACCCCTAACATCTCAAGTTATGTCAATTTTTATCAATTTAAGTTTTGTTTAAAGATCGAGTTAGAAAAGGGGTATTATGTTCATATACTAACAATTAAATTTCTTGTTTAATAATAAAATGTTTATAGTTTGATTTCTAACAACATAGATCAAATAGGGTATATCAAAGTTAACTCCATATAAATCATCTTATTAAAAGTGAACCCACTCACCTCAGATTCAAGCTTCGCTCCTAATCCTTACTTGAAAATCCATCCACATTTACTTGCCCCTCCTCTGATCCGATCTTCTTAAATTCCTTTTTATTATTTTTATATTATTTTGGAGAATTTTAGGTTTGAAGAGAAGAAAGAATTTAACCGAGTTTGGGGGTACTAAATGATTTTCTAGTGAATTAGGGTTTAGGCTAGGTGTATATGTAAAGGGAATTTGGATTAATATCAATCGTTGATTATCCCTAAAAGAATATTTGCTTGCATCCAGTATGTCCATCAGTTACTTCGTCCACAAGTAAAATATTTCGTAAAATCCGAGCCGTTGGCAGTTCGAAATTACTTATCCAAAAAAGGAACCGTTCGACTACTAGTCCTAACCGGTTAACAGCTACATGTCGACTGCTATTTATTTATTTTTGTTAATAATATCCTTCCAAATGTACCTTTTTATATTTTAAATTATGTACATTCAAACATTTCTTACTTCTTTATGTTAGCTTCGATTTCAAGGTGTTATACATGAAAATTATCTAGAAAATCACTACAAACTTAATGGTGCAAGTTTCATAGTCATATTAGGATGTTTGTAAAAAATATGTTTTTGCCCTTGTTATATTTTAAATTTAATTCTTTTATTAAATTATCTTTTAAATTTTCTGGGCGTTACATTCTCCTCTCTTAAAAGGATTTTGTCCCTAAAATCTCCAAGGACGAAAAAACGCAACTCGTGTGTACGACAATCAATAACTACAACCATTTAATCATACATCATCCACTAGCAACCATTGTTCTTGGTAAATTTCTAATGCAATATGTACTTACAATCGTGGAATGCACGTGAACCTACACTAATGCAAAGAGTAGGCTATCTCCTAATTTAGTCAACCTCCTGTTATGCAAGCGCATATGCCATGTATTCAAGATGTATGCAATCATCCTATGTAAATATACTTGTAGTTTTACATGTATGTGCAACCAATCAAACCATATGCAACAACCCCATGCATATATCTAAGTAAAATAACACAAAATAAAACAAGTGATGGTGTGAGTTTGTATACTAACTAGAGAATATACTTACCTAAGTGTACAAAAACCAATCTAATACATCCAATTGCATCCATGATCCATAACATGTCCCAATGGAACATTCGCAACTAATCCTAAAATCCAATGGTCTCTACCTATAAGGTATACTAATCTTGAACCTAAAAACATAGGTGACCTATACATAATTATCTAAATGGAAACGTACTAGAAAAGAGTTGTGGGTGGAAAGCTCAGATCCTATACTCGGGCTCCCATGTACTCTCCATTAAATCGTTTCCCCACTGAAACTTAACAAGCTTGATAACCTTGTTACAGAGTCGCTTTTGAACCATGTTTAAGAATACAAGTGGGTGCACGGTGAACAAGCGACTCCCTCTCTACTTCTACCTCCTCTAGCTGACTTGGCTCGGCTCAGCTATGGTAGCTTTATCATGCAAGCACTTCCGAAAGTGTGACACATGCAAGATGTCACGTACTCCCGCTAACTTCTTAGGAAGTTCCATCTTATAAGCCAGCTTACCTATCCTACCAGCAATCGAGAAAGGTCTTACAAACCTCGGTGCTAGCTTCCTCGAACTACCAAATCTCATAATGTGCCAAAGCGTTGAGACCTTCACAAAGACCATATCGTCCACTAGGAACTCCAACTCTGGGCGTCTCCTATGAGCGTAAGATTTCTAACCATCCAGTGTAGTTTTCATCCTCCTACGGATCAAGTCTACCTTCTTTGACGTCTCCCTCACCATGTTTGACCCAATAGTAATCTTATCCATAGTATCCCACCAACATGACGGTGATCTACAGGGTCTACAATATAATGCCTCAAATGGTGCCATCCCAATACTCGCCTGAAAGTTGTTATTATAGGTGAACTCCAATAATTGCAAGTGATTCCACCAAAAGCCTCCAAAATTGAATATGCACAATTGAGGTAGGACCTCTAACACTAGTCTGCTCTCTCCGTCTGTCCATCCATCTGTGGGTGGTAAGCGTACTCAAGCTCAACTCAGTGCCTAATGCCTCCTGTAGACTCATCCAAAACTCAATGGTGAAAAGCGGATCTCGATCGCTAACAATGCTAGAAGGAACTCTGTGTAACTTAACGACCTATCTCATATATATTGTCACCAATGATGCCACAGTCCTCATAATCTTTACTGGAATGAAATGAGTGCATTTGATCAGTCGATCAACTATGACCCAAATACTCTCATTCTTCCTCCTACTTCTAGGTAGTCCATCTATGAAGTCCATAGAAATACTCTCCCACTTCCACTATGGAATATCCAATGGCTACAACAATCCCCTGGCTTCTTCTACTCCACCTTTATCCTCCAGCAAGTCATACATCGAGCTACATATTCCGCTACATGCTTCTTCATACCAAGCCAATAAAAGACTCTCTTCATGTCATGGTATATTTTGTCTCTGTACAGATGAATGGTCATCCTAGAATGACGAGACTCGGCTAGTACCAAGTTGATCAAATCCATAATGAGAGGAACACATAATCTACCATCCCTCCGTAACCACCCCCTCGAGTCAATGGTGTAATGCCTTAAATGACTCGATTGTTCTCCTCAACCAAGATTCTCAAAGGTATCCAATAAATCCTTATCTTGCTTCTGACCTGGCACTGTGCAGTCCGTAAGTGTAGGTTGAATGTCCATAGCTGCTAACAATCCTAGAGTAATATCCGATAATGGTCGAAAGTTGAACATAGAAATGAACTCCAAATGCTTCAACTTGAAAAACATAGAAACAAATGTCGCATGCTGCTACTCAAGGCGTCAGCAACACTATTACCCTTACTTAAGTATATAAGATATCGAAGTCATACAATGCCAAGAACTCCATCCACCTTTGCTGGCTTAGTTTCATATCTATCTAGGAGAATAAATACTTCAAAGACTTATAATCCATATACAACTCAAACCGCTCTCCTAATAGATAGTGCTTTCATGACTTGAGCGCAATGACAACAACAGCTAACTCAAGATCATGGGTAGGGTGGTTTCTCACATGGACCTTCAACTGTCGATTAGCATAGCTCACCACTCTCCCTTCTTGCATCAAGACCATGCCCAACCCTGTACCACAAGCGTTAATATATACGGTGAAGGTCTTCGTACCATCAAGCAATACCAAAATAGGTGCACTAGTCAATGCCTCCTTTAGCTTAATAAAAGCCTCCTCTGAAATGACCCTCCTATTTCCACCCTAATTTCATAAGGATTTTTTTTTTTGCTAAGAGATGATATATAGATATATCATTCATTACAAATATATTTTCCAAGGTCATTTTCTTTTTCCAATAAACAAAATATATCCAGGATCAAAATAACTTACCAATATAAATATATCAGTGTATATCTAATAACATACACATACATATGAAGATGTATGTGATCTTCTTGTTTAAGTTCAGAGTATATATACTTTATTTATTTTTTGTACAAGAACATTCTGTTTGATTTAGATTTTTATTATTGTATCTTGATTTTTGGCCATAAAATCCACTGGAAACATGTATTTCAGTCTGTCATTATAATTAAGAAATGATCAAGTAATAATCAGTAGTAAACAAGCTTTTAATATAGATGATTGAGTTAAAGTCTGGATATTATCAAATTCAGTATAAAAGAAAGTGGATCCTAAGTGAACACAAGCAACATCTAGGCGTAATGGAAACGCGCCTAACTTATACACAAGAAGTCACGAGTTCGAGTACCATGCAGGTCGGTTCAAACACAATTTTTTTTTTTTGTATAGTTTGAAATCTGATACCTACTTATCTTTGTACATATATATATATATATATGTTTGCCTATAACCTATCATACAAAACAATTCTTCTTACTTTATTATTTTTGAATCCCATTCCTATAGCTGTTCTAGGAATTATAATTATATTTTTGCTCAGATATCAACATGTACACAGATATACATGTGCATGTCAATATCTCTGCTTATTTTCCAGAAAACTGGGTGAAACAATTGCTAAATGTACTAAGCTTTGAAATGCATTTTTGTTTTTAGAATACAATCTATCATGATCAGCCAATACTTCATTCATTTGGAGCTGGTTAACTCATGAATCCTGTATCTGCCACACTAGTTCAAAGCAATGGAGATACCTTTTTATTGCATTCTGTCTGAAGCTTTTTAGAAAAACAATTTTACTTTTCTCCATACAATTCAGAAATGAATTCACACTTATTTACAAAGCATTTCAGTAAAAGAAAATAAAATCCTTTTAAGTTTACTTCTTGCTAAATCCAGATTTTGTCCTAAAACTCAGTGCTCTGTTATGTCACAAGATTGGCTAATACATATATAAATTATGCTATCACATAATTGTATATTTCTTCCAGATTCTTATTTATATGAACATACTTGAGCATATTTTTTTGTTTATATTTCAGACACCACCTCAAAAACAAATCAAACCTTAACACACAACCATTTCAACAGAACAACAAATTTTAATCTGACACTTTACAGATCATAAGGGCAACTTGATCACTAACCATAAAATATTCAATACATGACTGGAAATCTTAAAAACATAATATTTTTCCTGAATACATGCAGATATAATCAATTTAAGCTCTTATTGAAACTAGCTAGCATGTTCATTCACTCCTCCATAACAGCCATTACTTCATTTTACTTAGTGCCTGGGTTACCTGAAAGAGCATGAGTGGCTGCCTCATTTTAAAATGAGACACCCCAGATGCCATGAGCAAACAAGGGTCAGATCTATGATCTGGTATGAGTAACATCAATTTATTCATGATATTAAGCAATAGAGAATATAAGGGTACTAACTTGTTATTTAAGCAAATTTCTGCAATCAAATATTTTAACATAGTATAACTAAGTTGATTCAGGTATGATATATTCATTTATCATTCCTTCACTTGCATACATAATCATGCAAACATAATTATCTATTTGCATCAATTTCATTTACTGGAAACATCTTGGTTCCATTCCATTCAACCTAAGAAATATCCACATTCCTATTTCTTCATTTACAGGTTGTATAATTCAATTTAAATCCCTGCCTCATCTGCTATTAAGGAATCACTGGGACACATTGCAATGAACTAATTCACATCATTGCACAAAGATCTCAGGGCTTAAACAAACCATGTGCCAACTTGGATACTTCAAATATGACAAGCATTCCAGCAGCTTTCTTGGCCTACCCTTCCCTAGCTTATTTACTAGTGTATTGTCTTAAATTCTATCATCAAATATGCTAAGTGGACATATCACTGCAAACATGGAAACATCCATAATTTCTTCTAGCATAATTCTCCTCAGAAATAATCAGACAGTTATTTCCTAAATGGGGTCAATATGCCTTGATCTTGGTAAAATATAAGAAGATTTTCAACTGTAAAAGAGGCATGGCATGTTATATTGATCTGCAAGCCTTTATGATTGATTCAGATTCAAGATCTGGTTCAATCATAATTTTAGCTTGTGGGTTTCTTTTTTTTTTTGATTTGATTAAGGGCTCAGCACTTAGAAAATTTCTATTGCACCCTTAACATTTTTCTTTTCAAGCCTCAGCACTTATACCAAGTATAATGCAGCTCCAATCATTTTTTTATAAAGTTTCCATGCCATAGATCTATAACAGTTGAGAGTATTCTCTATATAATTTTTAAGATCCTAAACTTTAACATTTATGAGAATAAATAAAACAGTATAATACTCATCCAAAGACAAATGTCTCAACCAATCAAAGATCATCCAAAATCATCCATATTAAATCATATCAGATTTAAAATAAGACATCCAAAAAGCATTGATGAAATCATATACATCAAAACCAGAAATACATAAATAGCAATATAAAAAGTGGCTGCCTCAACTCAGGTCTTAATGCCATGAACTCAGTGAGATTACTCACCTAAATATTAATCCAGAAAATTCTTGTTTGAATGTTTTCTCCTTCCTTTTAATATTTTCTTCTTTTCTTATTTTTATGTAGCTCGGGGTAAAATAATTCTACTGGCTAAACTGCCTATTTATAAGCATTTTTCCTCTAGGGTTTTATTGAAACAGAATTCCATTTCTGTCCTGGCTATCATCATGCATTTTTCATTCATAATACCCCGTCCATATTAACCAATTTAAAGGCTGCATTTCCTTTCTTTTACTTTTCAGAAAATGGCCACTCTCCTAGTCATGTTAAAAGTGTGACTATCCTATTTTATATTTTAATTGTTTCTGAAAATCCCCTTTTGCTATTTTTGCCTACACAAGCATATTAACTTGTATCACATTTCATGTCATTTTAATGTTATGGTTTCACTTGCTAATATATATATATATATATGTACTTTTCAGTATTTAAAAATGTATATTTGTATACATATCTTATCTAGGCTTATTTTAATTCCTCTTTTAAATTCAGAAACATATGCACCTATATGTATACAAGTTTACAAATATATATATATATTATTTTCTTTTCTGGGTTTTAAATAAATTTGTTTACTGATCTAAAGTAAAACTTACTTTTCTTATTTTCTAAGATGACCCATAAAATCTCAGAAATCAAATAACCATGTTGCAAAATCATGTTTGTATTGCTCTTTAATTCTTGTTTTAAATCCAAGAAATCTGGAGTTCTTTCTTGTGCCATTTCAGTGTGCACGTGCACACATATACTTGCACACTATTTATTCCAGAAATTTCACCATATTTAAATCTAAATATTTCAAAATAAAATCATTTTTCAAAAATGATTTTTCACAAAATTTTGGGGTATTACATTCACCCCTCCTTTTAGGAATTGTGTCCTCACAATTTTTCTAACATTTATAGTAAGCATCATTTTTCTTTTCTGAAAACTTATCAAACCTATGCATAAGCAAACAAATTCAACCATATCAACCATGCATAACAAAATTTTCCAGAAAAAAAAAAATTACCTTTTAATTTGCAAAAAGCTTAGGATAATCCATTCTAATCTTATCCTCTAACTCCCATGTGCAGTCATTAGGATCACTACTCCACTGGATCTTAACTAGTTTCAAGGTTTTGCTCCTTAATTTCTTTTCTTCCTTGGCTATAATCCCCACTGGTTCTTTTTCATAAACCAAGTCAGGATTTATTTGAATTTTGGTAGGCTCTTCCAAAATGTCTTCCTTATCATGTACCCATTTTCTAAGTTGGGACACATGAAAAACATTATGCATTGCTTTCATCTCCTCTGGTAGTTCTAATTTGTAAGCCAATGAACCAATTCTTTCCAGAATTTTATAGGGTCCAACATACCTTGGTGTAAGCTTACCTTGCTTGCCAAATCTCATGACTTTCTTCATAGGTGAAATCTTGATGAAAACAAAGTCTCCCACTTCATATTCCACTTGCTTTCTCTTCCTATCTGCAAATTTCTTTTGCCTATCTTGAGCTGCTGCTATTCTTTTTCTTATTAACCCAATTTTCTCTGTAGTTTCTTTAACATATTCAGGTCCAAGAATAGCCCTTTCTCCAGCCTCTACCCAGCATATAGGTGATAAACATGGCTTGCCATATAAGGCTTCAAATGGTGCCATCCCTATGGTGCTTTGGTAACTGTTATTGTATGTGAATTCAGCTAGATGGAGGTGGTCTTCCCAGTTGCCTCCAAAGTCCAGTGTACATGCTCTCAACAAATCCTCTAAGACTTTGTTCACTACCTCAGTTTGACCATCTGATTGTGGATGGTAGGCAGTGCTTAAGCACAATTCACTCCCCATAGCCTCTTGAAAACTTTTCCAAAATCTTGAGGTGAAGATGGTATCCCTATCACTCACAATGGTTTTGGGTATGCCATGCAACCTTACTACCTCTTTCATGAATATTTGAGCCAATTTTGGAGCATTTCTTTCTGTTTTAACTGGGATAAAATGTGCTACCTTAGTTAGCCTATCCACTATCACCCATATACTTGTGTTTCCCTTCTTAGATCTAGGCAGACCATCTATGAAATCCATAGATATATCCTCCCACTTCCACTGTGGTATACTAAGGGGTTGCAATAGTCCTGATGGCCTTTGTGTCTCTGCCTTGACTTGTTGGCAAGTCATGCACCTTGCAACATATCTGGCCACATCTGACTTCATCCCCTTCCACCAAAGATTTCTTTTCAAATTTTGATACATCTTGGTGCTACCTGGGTGTATGGAGTACTTACTCCTATGGTACTCATTTAATATTTCCTCCTTCAATTCTATATTTTCTGGAACACATATCCTATTTTTATTCCTTAAATAACCATTTTTGTCAATTTGATAATTTATTACTTCCTCCCCTTTTGATATGAGCATTTTCTTTTCCACCATGTTTAAGTCTTGTTCCTGCATTTGTCCAATCTTAAGAAGTAAATCTGATTGCAGAGATATCATACTTAGTTTTCCTTTACCTTCACCTTCTTCAATAGGCATCATTTGTTCCTCACTGTTTTCCTCAATTTCCAAATCAGTAAGTATAGACAAATCCCTAAACTCTTCCATCATCAACATGGCTGCTTTGGCATGTTGTCTACTCAAGGCATCTGCAACTTTATTTGCCTTGCCTGGTGTATACAGTATATCTAGATCATAGGCAGCTAGGAACTCTACCCATCTATGTTGCCTCATGTTCAAATCTTTTTGTGAGAATAAATATTTCAGTGCCTTATGATCAGTGTACAAAATGAATTTGGCACCTAACAAATAATGTCTCCAAAGTTTCAAAGCATACACAACTGCTGCTAGTTCAAGATCATGGGTTGCATACCTGGTTTCATGTGGCTTTAATTGCCTAGATGCATAGGCTACCACCTGGTCTTGCTGCATCAACACAGCCCCTAACCCAGAGCCACTTGCATCAGTGTACACAACCAAATTTTCATTTCCTTCTGGCACTCTCAATACTGGTGCATTAATCAGGGCTTCTTTTATTTTGATAAAAGCTTGCTCACATTTTCCTGTCCATACAAAGGCTTGGTTCTTTCTAGTTAAATTGGTAAGTGGTGATGATATTTTTGAGAAATCTTTTATAAATCTCCTATAATATCCTGCCATCCCCATAAATGATCTAATCTCACTGATGGTGCTAGGCCTTTTCCATGCTTGGATTGCCACTACCTTGTTAGGGTTTACTGATATTCCTTTGGCAGAGATAACATGCCCAAGGAAATGCACTTCTTCTTTCCAAAATGCACATTTTGAAAATTTTGCCTTTAAATCATTTTCCCTTAGTCTTGAAAAAACTAAATGCAAATGATTTTTATGCTCTTCCACTGTCTTAGAATAAATCAAAATGTCATCAATAAAAATCAGTACAAACTTGTCTAAATAATCTCTAAATATTCTATTCATCAAATCAACAAAATATGAAGGAGCATTTGTCAAACCAAATGGCATAACCAAAAATTCATATAAGCCATATCTTGTGTTAAATGCAGTATACTTAACACTTGAGTCTTCAACCTTCATTTGATGGAATCCTGATGCTAAGTCTAGCCTAGAAAATATTTTAGCTTCACTGAGTTGGTCAAAGAGATCATCTATTCTAGGCAATGGGTATTTATTCTTGATGGTTACTTTATTTAGTTCCCTGTAATCTATACACATTCTCAAGGTACCATCATGTTTTCTTACAAACACTACTGGAGAACCCCAGCAGGAATTGCTTGGCCTTATAAATCCCTTGCCTTCTAATTCTTCCAACTGATTTTTCAATTCTTTCAGTTCACTTGGCCCCATCCTATAGGGTTTCTTGATTATTGGACTTGCTCCTGGAATGAGATTAATTTGGAACTCAACTGGTCTGTGGTGTGGAACACCCTTAACTTCCCCAAACACATCCAAGTATTCATTAACTATGGGAATTTCTTCAATTGTTAGTTCACTCATATCTTTTTCTAAGTCAACTAAATGATACAATTTCCCTTCCTTAGCTATTTCACATAGAACTGTGATTCTCTGGCCTCTAGAATTTTGCAATGATATGGTGGATGAGTCTAAATTAATTATGGCTTTAAATTGCCTTAACCAATCTACCCCCAATATAACTCCTATATTTGGGTAATTTAAAACATATAAATTGGAAATAAAAATATTTCCTCCTATGTTTAACTCCACATCCACACAATTCATGTTCAAAACACTAGAACTCCCTAGGGGACTTTGTACAAGCAATGGGGTTTCAACCAATATGCAGTTTAATTTTAACACTTTAACTAATTCATAGGAAATCAAAGAGTGTGTTGCTCCAGTATCATATACTACTGGTATGGGTATGGCACAAATGAGTAATGTACCTTCCACTTGGCCATGATTTTCAACATCAATTTTCACTGCTGATTTGCCTTTTCCTTCCAAAGTTGCCAATTTCCCTTGCTGTTTATTCTCAGGACAGTTCCTCTTCATATGCCCCTCTTTCCCACATAGGTAGCATTTGAAGGCTCCTCCTTTTAACTCTGGGCACCTTGGTTTGATGTGTCCTTCTTTTCCACAATGATGGCAAACCAATTTCTTCTTAGTATCATTGGCTTTTGTATCTTTACTCTTCCTGTTGTCTAGAAGCTACTTGCCTCTTCCTTTGGTCATCCAACTGCATGTCATTGAAAATCCTATCAAGTGTTCTCAACCATGCTTGAATTTCCATCACACTCTCAGTTCCTTCAAAACTCTTGCCTCCCAAATTGGAATAAGTCTTCAGTAGTTTTGAAAGCTCTTCATGTGGGTTCTCAGGCCTATGCCCAATTCCATCTCTTAAAACCCTCACAAATTCTTGCATATCAAGCATTTGAGGTGCACTGGGTCCTGCATTGTGATGAGATCCTCTTCCTACCATGGTCTGCTAACTAAATTCTGGGTAAATGGTATTAGTATATTATGAGTACTTCTATAATTTCTATTTTCCTATCTAAATTATTTCATCCAAAACAAACAGACATTATACATTTCTATATTACTTAACAATCAATGCAACCAAGTGCTCTGATACCAAACTGAAATGACCCTCCTATTTCCACCCTAATTTCATAAGGATTTTTTTTTTTTGCTAAGAGATGATATATAGATATATCATTCATTACAAATATATTTTCCAAGGTCATTTTCTTTTTCCAATAAACAAAATATATCCAGGATCAAAATAACTTACCAATATAAATATATCAGTGTATATCTAATAACATACACATACATATGAAGATGTATGTGATCTTCTTGTTTAAGTTCAGAGTATATATACTTTATTTTTTTTTTGTACAAGAACATTCTGTTTGATTTAGATTTTTATTATTGTATCTTGATTTTTGGCCATAAAATCCACTGGAAACATGTATTTCAGTCTGTCATTATAATTAAGAAATGATCAAGTAATAATCAGTAGTAAACAAGCTTTTAATATAGATGATTGAGTTAAAGTCTGGATAATATCAAATTCAGTATAAAAGAAAGTGGATCCTAAGTGAACACAAGCAACATCTAGGCGTAATGGAAACGCGCCTAACTTATACACAAGAAGTCACGAGTTCGAGTACCATGCAGGTCGGTTCAAACACAATTTTTGTTTTTTTTTTGTATAGTTTGAAATCTGATACCTACTTATCTTTGTACATATATATATATATGTTTGCCTATAACCTATCATACAAAACAATTCTTCTTACTTTATTATTTTTGAATCCCATTCCTATAGCTGTTCTAGGAATTATAATTATATTTTTGCTCAGATATCAACATGTACACAGATATACATGTGCATGTCAATATCTCTGCTTATTTTCCAGAAAACTGGGTGAAACAATTGCTAAATGTACTAAGCTTTGAAATGCATTTTTGTTTTTAGAATACAATCTATCATGATCAGCCAATACTTCATTCATTTGGAGCTGGTTAACTCATGAATCCTGTATCTGCCACACTAGTTCAAAGCAATGGAGATACCTTTTTATTGCATTCTGTCTGAAGCTTTTTAGAAAAACAATTTTACTTTTCTCCATACAATTCAGAAATGAATTCACACTTATTTACAAAGCATTTCAGTAAAAGAAAATAAAATCCTTTTAAGTTTACTTCTTGCTAAATCCAGATTTTGTCCTAAAACTCAGTGCTCTGTTATGTCACAAGATTGGCTAATACATATATAAATTATGCTATCACATAATTGTATATTTCTTCCAGATTCTTATTTATATGAACATACTTGAGCATATTTTTTTGTTTATATTTCAGACACCACCTCAAAAACAAATCAAACCTTAACACACAACCATTTCAACAGAACAACAAATTTTAATCTGACACTTTACAGATCATAAGGGCAACTTGATCACTAACCATAAAATATTCAATACATGACTGGAAATCTTAAAAACATAATATTTTTCCTGAATACATGCAGATATAATCAATTTAAGCTCTTATTGAAACTAGCTAGCATGTTCATTCACTCCTCCATAACAGCCATTACTTCATTTTACTTAGTGCCTGGGTTACCTGAAAGAGCATGAGTGGCTGCCTCATTTTAAAATGAGACACCCCAGATGCCATGAGCAAACAAGGGTCAGATCTATGATCTGGTATGAGTAACATCAATTTATTCATGATATTAAGCAATAGAGAATATAAGGGTACTAACTTGTTATTTAAGCAAATTTCTGCAATCAAATATTTTAACATAGTATAACTAAGTTGATTCAGGTATGATATATTCATTTATCATTCCTTCACTTGCATACATAATCATGCAAACATAATTATCTATTTGCATCAATTTCATTTACTGGAAACATCTTGGTTCCATTCCATTCAACCTAAGAAATATCCACATTCCTATTTCTTCATTTACAGGTTGTATAATTCAATTTAAATCCCTGCCTCATCTGCTATTAAGGAATCACTGGGACACATTGCAATGAACTAATTCACATCATTGCACAAAGATCTCAGGGCTTAAACAAACCATGTGCCAACTTGCATACTTCAAATATGACAAGCATTCCAGCAGCTTTCTTGGCCTACCCTTCCCTAGCTTATTTACTAGTGTATTGTCTTAAATTCTATCATCAAATATGCTAAGTGGACATATCACTGCAAACATGGAAACATCCATAATTTCTTCTAGCATAATTCTCCTCAGAAATAATCAGACAGTTATTTCCTAAATGGGGTCAATATGCCTTGATCTTGGTAAAATATAAGAAGATTTTCAACTGTAAAAGAGGCATGGCATGTTATATTGATCTGCAAGCCTTTATGATTGATTCAGATTCAAGATCTGGTTCAATCATAATTTTAGCTTGTGGGTTTCTTTTTTTTTTTGATTTGATTAAGGGCTCAGCACTTAGAAAATTTCTATTGCACCCTTAACGTTTTTCTTTTCAAGCCTCAGCACTTATACCAAGTATAATGCAGCTCCAATCATTTTTTTATAAAGTTTCCATGCCATAGATCTATAACAGTTGAGAGTATTCTCTATATAATTTTTAAGATCCTAAACTTTAACATTTATGAGAATAAATAAAACAGTATAATACTCATCCAAAGACAAATGTCTCAACCAATCAAAGATCATCCAAAATCATCCATATTAAATCATATCAGATTTAAAATAAGACATCCAAAAAGCATTGATGAAATCATATACATCAAAACCAGAAATACATAAATAGCAATATAAAAAGTGGCTGCCTCAACTCAGGTCTTAATGCCATGAACTCAGTGAGATTACTCACCTAAATATTAATCCAGAAAATTCTTGTTTGAATGTTTTCTCCTTCCTTTCAATATTTTCTTCTTTTCTTATTTTTATGTAGCTCGGGGTAAAATAATTCTACTGGCTAAACTGCCTATTTATAAGCATTTTTCCTCTAGGGTTTTATTGAAACAGAATTCCATTTCTGTCCTGGCTATCATCATGCATTTTTCATTCATAATACCCCGGCCATATTAACCAATTTAAAGGCTGCATTTCCTTTCTTTTACTTTTCAGAAAATGGCCACTCTCCTAGTCATGTTAAAAGTGTGACTATCCTATTTTATATTTTAATTGTTTCTGAAAATCCCCTTTTGCTATTTTTGCCTACACAAGCATATTAACTTGTATCACATTTCATGTCATTTTAATGTTATGGTTTCACTTGCTAATATATATATATATGTACTTTTCAGTATTTAAAAATGTATATTTGTATACATATCTTATCTAGGCTTATTTTAATTCCTCTTTTAAATTCAGAAACATATGCACCTATATGTATACAAGTTTACAAATATATATATATATATTATTTTCTTTTCTGGGTTTTAAATAAATTTGTTTACTGATCTAAAGTAAAACTTACTTTTCTTATTTTCTAAGATGACCCATAAAATCTCAGAAATCAAATAACCATGTTGCAAAATCATGTTTGTATTGCTCTTTAATTCTTGTTTTAAATCCAAGAAATCTGGAGTTCTTTCTTGTGCCATTTCAGTGTGCACGTGCACACATATACTTGCACACTATTTATTCCAGAAATTTCACCATATTTAAATCTAAATATTTCAAAATAAAATCATTTTTCAAAAATGATTTTTCACAAAATTTTGGGGTATTACATCCTCATACTTCACGTCCTATGAATAAACTAAATTCTTCTTAGTGAGATGGGTTAATGGGCCAGATATCTTCATAAAGTCCTTAATGAACTTTCTATAGTATCCTGCCAAACCTAGAAAACACCTCACTTCCATGGCATTCTTTAGCACATTCCAATCCTAAACTGTTGCAACTTTACTAGGATCGCCACCAGTCCACTTTCTAAGACAACGTGTCTCAAAAAGCGTATATCCTCATGTCAAAATCAACACTTAGAAAACTTTGCCTTCAACTTATGCTTATGGAGTGTACTGAGCACTTCTTCTAAATGCAACTTATGCTCCTCCTCACTCCTCGAATAGACCAAAATTCCATCCACAAATACCAAAACGAACTTATTAAGCAATCCTCTAAAAACTCAGCTCATCGAATCAAAAAAGTAGGCAAATGCATTGGTTGGTCCGAAGGGCATGACTAACCACTCATAAAGTCCATTGGGTGTACGAAAAGCAGTCTTCTGAATTCTATCTATAGTTACATGCAACCGGTGGAATTCAATAGCCAAGTCAAGCTATGAGAATACCTTCGCTCTTACTAATTGATCAAAGAGATGGTCTATATGGGGCAATGGGTAACGATTCTTCTTTGTCGGCTTATTAAACGTCATATAATTAACACAAAGCCTCAAATAACCATCAGTCTTAGTGGAAAAGACGATCGGTGCTCCCCACTATGAAATGCTCCTCTTAATGAAGCCCTTCTCTTAAACCTCATTTACCTGCTTGTTCAACTCGCATCTCTCCTTCGGAGCTATATGCCTAAGGGTAAGGTAATAGGTCGGGCATTCTCTACAAGATAGATCCAAAACTCGATCATTGTATGGGATGGAAGACTGGAAACCTCGATGAAAACGCCCGAGTAATCTCTAACTATAGGCACTAAATCTTGCACATCGTGTGATAGGTCTAATAAGCATAAGTAACTCATCATAACTGATCTTGGGGATCGTAATAAACCTCTAAGCTATGTGCACTACATATGTCAACCTAACAACCTTCCTATCACAATCTAGGATAGCCCCATACATTGCCATCCAATCCATGCCCAATATCAACCCAAACCCAGAAAATCATATGAACTCAACGGTGTAAGTTTCATAGCTAGATTTGGCCTTTTGTAAAAGTTATGTTTTTGCCCTTGTTATATTTTAAATTTAATTCTTTTATTAAATTATCTCTTAAATTTTTGAGCTATTATATGGTATAAAGCCCACCCTATTGGGTTTACAAAAGAAGATGGAAAATATTTACAAAGACGGTTCGCTAGCTGACCAGGCCAAGGAGTTAATATTCTCCTCTGTCAAAATGGTCGACACGACCATCTCGGTAACTACCTTAGCCCAGAGCTCATCGACGATCTCAGCTTGAAGTTACTAATGGAGATCACCAGTGATAATTTTCCCTGAATAGGGTCTTCACCATGTTCGTTAGTCGGGTCGTCTATCATTTCTCCTCCACCACCCGGGCAGCCTCCACATCAGCATTCGAATGGCGCTCACTGTTATGCTAGGCCATGTCTTTTCGCAATACTTTGGCTCCCTACTCGGCCTTCTCCAGCCTCACCCATAGACCCCCAACCGCCTTCTCCACCCGATCCTTTACCTCAACAGCCTTTTTCGTCTCCTTCTCGACTGATGCTACCACCTCTATGGCCTCATTTCAAAGATGCATATTCTTTCGGGTCTTTTCTTCCATCTCAGGAAGTTGTCTCGGACACGGACGGAGCGATGGGTAACCTATGAGTGATTTTTTATTATCATAATTGGTATTAGAAGAAATTCCATAAAGTAAGCAAGAAAATATTAGTTTGGGAGCTTACGAGAAGAGCGTCCCATGTGTGCGCGTCAAATTACGGACTCACTTGAATGATGGGTCCATACAAACTAGGGCCGGCGAGGACAGGATCTCCACTGACATAAGATGGAACTACCTCAATAGCTATTCTAGGTCATCATGGTCTATGACCCTCCACCTCCAAAGACACTTGTCCTATTGGAAATCCTTTGTCCCCTTGGTCAAACCCTTCTTTACAAAAAATTGGTGCCTACTTGGCAAAAATGAGGCGGACCTCAACTAACGACCTACATGGCCTCTACATGCTCTTACTATCGGTGGAATGCTTGAGGTTGGGGACAACTCGATGAACTCCTCTTCTGTGAGTGCCTTAGGCATGGGGTTTAGAGTGATCTAGATATTAGTGTCGACATCATACAAAACATCAAAACAAACTTACCGACCACTACAGTGACAATAGAAAAGAGTTAATCAAAATGCAAGGAAAAAGAAAGCTCAAGTGCTAGTAAATTGCCGTTTGTACCGGACTGACCTTGCTTTTTGACAAGGCATAGGCATGATGAGGTTAAACTGTCACGCTAGTTTGAATTGTCCTGACATAAGGCTCACCCGAAGGCACAACATCATATGTGGGATACAAAGGGTCATACATATGAATTGAGTCGAATGATGGACCTACGTCCCTACCGATGCTCGATTCTAGTAACCCTCTCCCTAGACTAGTTTCCTAGAAGCTCACCTCGGTATCCTAATCAACCAATGACTTCTAAGGCTACGGGATTGGGACATCAACCAATTGTTGTGAGTCATATTCTTCCTACTATGGCATCGAAACTACATCATTTAGCTTATCAAAATCAATTTATTGTCACTCTTCTGGCCCTTTACCTGGATAGCATCATCATATCCACAATCCTTATCTACGATCGGACTAGTCAGAGGGTCGTGGAATTTAATTTTGGTATAATCAAGATTTTCCTTGACCATCTTCTTTAAGGGGTATCTATCAAACATGACCTTTAGGTCTTGGACATTAGCAGCAGCTGTCTTCAAACGTTGGACATATTCACTCATGATTACAATTGTTAAGCCAGCAAGTTCAATGGAAGCGTCTGTCGAAAAATAACCTAAGTAAAGGAAAGGGGATAAATATGAAGGAAGGAAAGGGATCGACAAAGAAAATTGACTAGGTGTTATCTAATATTTAAACCATGCAGCTTCTATGAGAATCTAAACGTTGAGGCAAAGACAGTATGGTTCAAGAGCTTAGGGCAAGCATGAAATAATCATGGGAATCAAGTCTAGAAGTTACAACTATAAATGCAAAAGGTCATCGTGGTCAGTACTGATCAAAAAAAGTGATCGGTACCGATATGATTGGTTTATGGGATTCTCAGTTTTCTTCAATAGCTGGTGATCAGATCAAGGAGTGAAGTGATAAAGCAACTATATTAATGTTGAGACGATTGTACTTGAGGGCCGACTCCTAAAAGTTCCAAAACTATGTAGAAAAAGTCAAATTCCATATGAGGCAATTCATATTGATACCAATATGATTTGATGGGAAAAGTTGTGAACTAAGCTTGATGACTTGAATATAGATGGGACCTAAGGGAAATAGAACTCCTACGCTACTTTTTGACGGCCATTGTACTCGGTATCGACATGATGTTTGCGCAAAGGAAGACTTGTTCTTCCCTCGTACATTCTCAGATCTGGATTCTTGCTTAGTCTTCTACGATCATATGACCATGGTAGACAGTTTTACTGTAAATAGGCGCACTATGGCAACAAGGACTTTTTAACTTTTTAGACTCCATCTACTTCATCTTCTATTCTCTACTTAACCCTTGTCACATTAAGCTTACTTTTATTGTTCTGGATTTTAAAACGATTGCAAAGCTCTTGTACTTGTGATAAATCCAACTCTAATAAGTTTAAAGTGGACGTAGACCATAGAATTTTACAAACTACTATAAAATTCATTGTTTTCTTACTATTTTCTCTTGATTTATTCAAATCTACTTCATTTCTAGTTGATTTGGGCAATTGTGCCAATTTTTAGTTCAACATTTTTTATACTTTCACTCAAAATAGAGCTTTTGATGAGACGATATAGCATAGTACTATGAATTAAAGCATACAAAAGTTAAATCTTGAAGTTTGTTGTTGTGGATTTAAAGTGCTTTGATTTTTAAAGCAATGGCCCCTAGAAGATTCGAAAGATCTAAAGCTATAATAGGTGGAGAAGAGGAAGCTTCTCATGATAATGAAGAGACTAACCAACCGATGACTGCTTTTATAGGACCGTCAACCCTGCTGAAGATGGTGTTAAAGGTCGAATTTGACAGAATAACAGTTGTATTGAAATAGAGGATGGAAGACAACCAGAAAGCCCACCTTGATAGGATGGACGTAAGTATTTCCCTCTTGACCTAGCAATCCAAAAGGCATAGGAAGATATAGAGAGATGTGTCATCTTCAAGTTTTGAAGAAGATAATTCATCAACGTTTTACTAGAACAGAAGAGATGGGAAGGAAAAGATAAGGGAAAAAGCCGCTAAGGCATTAAGGAGGACAACTGGAGGAAGTGGCTGATATGCACGTAAATGTGCATATTTTTACCACCATATTTAATCTATTTAAATTAAATAAATGATCATATCGGGCATTTTAACTTGTTTAAACCAAAATTAATATTATTTTCAAATCGTCACATATTCATCTTCATCCAAGGGCAAAATGGTCATTTTTGTGCATATATTAATTTGAGAAAATTTAATTAGAAATTTCTATACTATTTTATAGGAATTTGGCTTCATATACAAGTGGTTTCATGAAGATGTATGCATGCACAAGAGTGAAGATAAAGAAATGAAGATGGAAATAATTCAAAGGCATGATAATGGAGGACCCCGCCTACCCACCTACCTTAATGTACAAATTAGAGGCTAATGCACATGCTTATGGAATTAATGGCTTCATGTACAATTAATTGAGGATTAGTTGAAGCTAATGATTACTTAGCCTCCACACTTCCTAAGAGGCTATTTTGGGCATTCCCCAAAAATATGAATTAGGGTTTAACACATGTATAAAATCCCCTTATGTTTCATGTAACCTTCTTCCTCCCTTAGTCTCTTACTTAGTTTTTAGCTTAGGAAATAAATCAAAGCCTTTCTCTCTTCTTTTTCCATGGCTACTTAGCCATTTTATTTCATGTAATTTTTCTTTCTTTTATGCAATGTTAATTCTCTTTTATTTACATGCTTCTTCTCTTCTTATGTTGGTAGTGTAGTTTACAATCATGCAAAGTGGATTAGTTTTAATTCTTGTTAATTAGCTTCTCTTTTACATTAGCTTTCATTTTCCTTTCTTTCTGCTTTCATGTTGCTAGCTACATTTGTAATCAAATGACAAATATGAGAGGCTAAACCCCTTCAATTTAGGGGTAATGAAGCTCTCTAATTATGTAGCTTAAACTATTTGTTAATTCATGCTCTTTTTTTTTTCTTAATGATGATCAATGAAGTGTTTTATTTGTTGTTCTTGCTTTGAATTTGATAGCCTATATTGTTGACACCAAATAGGCTATGCTTAAACAATCACTAACACAAATGCCTCTTCATCAAAATATGATTATGGCATAAGAAAGTGATTTGAAATTAAAATTTGATGGTCTATATTTCTAATCAATAGTTAATAGGCCATACTTAAAATAGATTTCATTTTCATTGTCAAATTTCATGAAAGTTAGTAAGTGGTTTAAGGGGTGTGTCAAAGTTTGATGGCTTATGTTGGCTAACTAATAGCACAAATATGTCATACTTATGATAGGCACATCAATTAAAGCACTAATGACCATAAAAGAGAGATCATGACTTCATACGTGTTGAACTACATGATCTAGAGAGTGGATTTATTCTCTAAATTATCATTTAACTCTTATACTTGCATCTCTTTTCTTTTAGTCAGTTAACAATCACTCGACTTTGGTTTAATTTGATTGAATAGATTTTTAAAATCATCAATTCCCTGCGGATCGACCCGTATTCGCCATATACTACAAGCGTAAGCCATGCGCTTGCGGTTATATTTTAATTTCAAAATTTTCGACGGTTTTCTAACTCGATAAAAAATCCATCGATTACAAGTTTTTTGGGTATTTGATATGCACGTAAATGTGCATATTTTTACCACCATATTTAATCTATTTAAATTAAATAAATGATCATATCGGGCATTTTAACTTGTTTAAACCAAAATTCATCTTCATCCAAGGGCAAAATGGTCATTTTTATGCATATATTAATTTGAGAAAATTTAATTAGAAATTTCTATATTATTTTATAGGAATTTGGCTTCATATACAAGTGGTTTCATGAAGATGTATGCATGCACAAGATTGAAGATAAAGAAATGAAGATGGAAATAATTCAAAGGCATGATAATGGAGGACCTCGCCTACCCACCTACCTTAATGTACAAATTAGAGGCTAATGCACATGCTTATGGAATTAATGGCTTCATGTACAATTAATTGAGGATTATTTGAAGCTAATGATTACTTAGCATCCACACTTCCTAAGAGGCTATTTTGGGCATTCCCCAAAAATATGAATTAGGGTTTAACACATGTATAAAATCCCCTTATGTTTCATGTAACCTTCTTCCTCCCTTAGTCTCTTACTTAGTTTTTAGCTTAGGAAATAAATCAAAGCCTTTCTCCCTTCTTTTTCCATGGCTACTTAGCCATTTTATTTCATGTAATTTTTCTTTCTTTTATGCAATGTTAATTCTCTTTTATTTACATGCTTCTTCTCTTCTTATGTTGGTAGTGTAGTTTACAATCATGCAAAGTGGATTAGTTTTAATTCTTGTTAATTAGCTTCTCTTTTACATTAGCTTTCATTTTCCTTTCTTTCTGCTTTCATGTTGCTAGCTACATTTGTAATCAAATGACAAATATGAGAGGCTAAACCCCTTCAATTTAGGGGTAATGAAGCTCTCTAATTATGTAGCTTAAACTATTTGTTAATTCATGCTCTTTTTTTTTGCTTAATGATGATCAATGAAGTGTTTTATTTGTTGTTCTTGCTTTGAATTTGATAGCCTATATTGTTGACACCAAATAGGCTATGCTTAAACAATCACTAACACAAATGCCTCTTCATCAAAATATGATTATGGCATAAGAAAGTGATTTGAAATTAAAATTGATGGTCTATATTTCTAATCAATAGTTAATAAGCCATACTTAAAATAGATTTCATTTTCATTTTCATTGTCAAATTTCATGAAAGTTAGTAAGTGGTTTAAGGGGTGTGTCAAAGTTTGATGGCTTATGTTGGCTAACTAATAGCACAAATATGCCATACTTATGATAGGCACATCAATTAAAGCACTAATGACCATAAAAAAGAGATCATGACTTCATACGTGTTGAACTACATGATCTAGAGAGTGGATTTATTCTCTAAATTGTAATTTAACTCTTATAGTTGCATCTCTTTTCTTTTAGTTAGTTAACAATCACTCGACTTTTGTTTAATTTGATTGAATGGATTTTTAAAATCATCAATTCCCTGCGGATCGACCCGTATTCGCCACGTACTACAAGTGTACGCCATGCGCTTGCAGTTATATTTTAATTTGAAAATTTTCGACGGTTTTCTAACTCGATAGAAAATCCGTCGATTAACAGTGGCCAAAATGTGGTCGTACCAACCAAAATTAGGTTGGTACCAAGCACAATTTAGGTGGCTCTGGAGCACAACTACCTGAGACTGTTGATTTGTCAGATAGTGAATATGATTTGCAGGATTATTGCAATGATGTATAGTAGAATGCTAGTATGCAGAATGTTAGTGCCCAAATAAATACCAAAGAACTAGCTAGGTGTCATAGAAGATCTGGAGGGGTGGTTCTTCCAGTGATAGGAGAGCTTAGATATCATCGAATGAACTTAGTGCGTTTGCAAAGTCAAACACTCAAGATTATTCCTGATGGTTGCCTTCTGGATAAATAGGCCATTCAAGAATATATTATCGATATGATAAGGAGATGGATGAATGAATATCAATGGAGAAAGAATGAAGAATGGTGCTTGACACCTGGTACAACCACATTTATTAATGATATCTTATAGGAGGAGTATCCTAGAAAGTTCATCATGCTAACAACGTCATCATATAATGGAACAAAAAGCCCTAAAAACATCTATTGAAAATACGAGTGGCACATTGGTGGTGCCAAAGCAATTGATGTAGTAAGATGTAGAGGTTTCCCTATATTCCTAGATGGGGTGCAATAATGTGCTGGCTCGCACTAAAATCCATATCTACATTTGATCAATTGGTGAAAAAGTTTGTGAAGCAGTTTAGGCTCCATGTAGCTCGGTCGAAGGACGTAATGTCCTAGTCGAGTATCCTTCAAGGTGTTAGAGAAACCCTAAAGGATTTTCCAAGTAAATTTAATACTGCTATGAGAGAAGTAAGCAATCCAAAGGAGGATATAGTTCTATTGTAGGGCACCCAGTATCTACACTAAGAAGAGGTAGAAGTAGCCACCGCAAAGACTTATGGTTGATAGTCAAATTATGTTGTGCAGAGTAGCATGGCTATTAAGAAAACAATTGAGAGCGCTGGTAATGTTGCAGTGAATGTGGGAACTAATAACAACAATCAAAAATGGAGAAATCAGGGCGTTGGAGGTAAAAGAAATGTTAACAAAAACAACCGAGATACTTGAAATCGAAGGATTATACTCCATTGAATGATATGGTTGAAAATATATACCTTGCCACTCAAGAAACCAAGTATTATAAGAAGTATCCTTAGAGGGAGGCAACTAATTTTAAACAACACTCAAGGAAGTATTGCCGCTTCCATGAAACTCATGGGCACAATACCAATGAGTGTCGTCATTTAAAGACATGATTGAAGATTTGATATGTAAGAAGAAGTTGTTATTGTATGTGAGAGACCTGCTATATAATAAGAAAAATGCTAGAATTCAATGGCATAATTCTCAGAGGGATCAACCTGGGGCCAACGAAGAGGGGCTTAGGAAAACGAATGGTAGGATCTTGATTAGCATGATAATTTAAGGTCCTCATCCAGCAAAGAAGAGCTAGAATGAGATGGAGTGGTATGAGACTTCGTTAAAGCATATGCCATAGAGGAATTGTTTTGCTAACAAAGACAGAGCTCCAGCAAAACAACTGAAGATGATGGGTGATGTTATAATTTTAGCGATAGAGATGTTGATGGGGTACAAACGCTGATGCTTGACCCGATGGTGATTACGGCCGTGATAGGGTCAGCAACTGTGCACTGAGTTCTGTTTGACTATGGAAGCTTGGTTAAAATTCTAAAGATAAGTACGAATGACATAAAGCTATGTAAATCCCGCATACAAGGATTTACCAAAGAGGAAAAAGAGCCTATCAAGTGTATAGACCAATTGGTGGAATTAGGTAAAGGTGACTTCAAGATTGTGCGGGTGCAGTCCTTCATAACCGTAGATGGGTTTTTCGCTCATAATGTTATTCTGGGCCGATCGGCCTTTTCCAGTTTCAAGGTAGCATTGGCCCCATGGTGTTTGATGATGAATTTTCCCACGAAGAATGGGGCTAGAACTATTCAAGACGACCAGAGCATAGGTCGTGAAAGTTAAGTCGCTAAGCTTATAGAGGCGAAGCGGCATGAAAAAACGTGTAGGGAAAGCACTCTGCATCAAGAGTGCTGACACATAGCAATTACCACCCAATCAATGGCTTGAGTCCTAAAGCAAGATCTACAAGCCTATGAACCCTCAAAAAGAGCTAAAGGATGCAAGTGCGGCACCAATGGAGTTGACAATCAAAATCCTGATTGATAAAGACGATCCTACTAGGGTCCTCAAGGTTGATTCCTACCTCGAGATAAAGATGAGAAAAGAATTAGTAGGGTTTCTTTAGGAAAACCTATATATGTTATCCTAGACACATTTCGATATGTGTGGAATATTTCAGAGATAACGTGCCAAGTATTAAAGTGGACCCAAGAAGCCATCCCGTGAAGCAGAAGAGATGCATTCTAGGTCAGGAATGATCCATTGTGTTGAAAGAAGTGGATAAACTAAAGGCAAATGGCTTTATCCACAACACCCTATACCCTGGATGGGTATCAAATTCTATGTTGTTCAAGAAGCCAAATGGGAAATGGTGGACATGCATCGATTATTCAGACTTGAATAAAGCATCCCCAAAAGATAGCTTCACATCACTGAAGATAAGCCAATATATGGACTCGACCCCCAGACATGAATTGTCATCCTTCATGGATGGTATTCCGACTACAATCAAATAGTGATGCACATTCCAAATCAAGAGCATACGAGTTTCATAACTGATTAATGCTTGTACTCCTATCGAGTAATGACATTCATTTTGAAGAATGCTGAAACTACCTACCAACGAATAGTGAATAAGATGGTTGAAGATTAGATCCTGTGGATAATTGAGGTTTATATGGATGATATGCTGGTGAAATCATAGTGATTGATGAATCACATAGATGACCTCGCTAAGATGTTCGATGTGCTTCGTAAGTACAAAATGATGCTCAATCCGTTGAAGTGTTCTTTTGGAGTCGCACCGGGTAAATTTTGGGTTTCATCATAAATTCAAGTAGAATTGAAGCTGATTAGGAGTAGATTAAAGCACTCAAAGATGTTGAAGCCCCGAAGACGAGGAGGGAAAAGCGGAGCTAAAATGGGAAAGTCGTTGCGCTAAGTCGATTTATATCAAAAGCGACGTACAAGTGCATATTGTTCTTTGATGCTCTCAAGAAAGAAAATAGGAAGTTGTTCGGACCAAGGAATGCCCGGAAGCTTTCCAAAAACTGTTAGAGCATATGGAAAGACCACTAACCTTGTTGAACCTTTAGAAGGAGAAGATCCGTTTATTTAGGTGGCAATATCCGCTTATACACTGAGTGTAGCCATGGTTCGTAAGGAATCAAAGATCCAAAGACCCGTATACTATATCGGCAAGCGGTTTACCGAAGCAGAATAGAACTACTCGAAATTGGAAAAGCTAGCACATTGCTCATTGATTTCCTTGAGGAAGCTATGTCCATACTTTCAGGCTCACTAAATAAAGGTTCTGACTGATCAGTCGCTAAGGCAAGTGCTGCATCGACCGAAGACTTCGGGAAGACTATTGAAATAGAACATTGAACCGAGCCAATATGATATAACTACCATCTTAGAAAGGCAATACGAGGATAAGTGTTGGCTGATCTCATTATTGAATTCAACGTTCAAGATGGAAAAGAGGGTGACTGTCTTAGTTTCCAGTGGAAGTTGTGCATAGATGGAGCTTCTAATGAATGAAGCTGCAGAGCATGAGTGATTCCCAGGACCCCTAAAAGATGGGTAATATGCTATGCCCTAAAGCTAAAGCTCCCGACAGTGAACAATGAAGCTGAATGTGCATTGTTGATTGCAAGACTCAAGATGGCGAAAGAACTGGAGGTCAAGACACTACATATACGGTGACTCCCAATTGGTGGTCTGCCAAGTCAAGAAGGAATTTCATATTAAGGGAACGAGACTTGCCCCTTATGTTACATTGACATCAGAACTGTTGGATGATATCGAACACTATACAATCATGCACATACCTAAAGAAGAGAATACGAAAGCCGATTCACTAGCCAAATGAGCAAGCTCTGGGGATGTTCAGCGTATGGGACTTGTTCCAATGGAAATTTTGTTGACTTTAAGAACAAATAGATATCAGTTAGATATTTGAAGAAAAGGAAGAAAAGGAGTCGTGTATGATTCCAATCAAAGACTATTTGTTAAAAGGAATTCTCCCGAATGATAGGAATGGACAAGGAAAACTCCTTCGTAAAATACCACGACTAATTACATAAGAAGTAGTGCTGTATAAAAGAGTTTTCTCAACCCCCTATCACGATGCCTCACCAAAGACTAAGTAAATAAAATCCTATTGGATGTACACAAAGGAAATTGTGGTAGTTACACTAGGGGAAGACTTTGGCTAAGAAAATACTTTGCTATGGATACTTTTGGTGGATAATCAGTTGAGATGCAGCTGATTATACCAAATAATGTGATAGATGCCGATTGCAAAGATACTGATAGCCCCATCTATAGAGCTTACGCAAATGGTTAGCCCAGGGCCATTTTTAGTTTGGGAATTGATATCATCAGTGTGAAACTAATGTCAAAAGGCAGAGCAAAGTACGCTATTGTAGCTATGGACAACTAAACAAAGTTGGCTGAACCGAAACTGCTAGCCATGATTAGAATAAAGAAAGTGATCGACTTTGTGGTGAAGAACATCATATGCAGATTCCACATAAAATTGTTGCTGATAATGGAACTCGGTTCAAAAGTGCCGAGTTTAAAGACTTCTGTAACTAGTACCGAATTACTAAGAGCTTATTGGTAGCATCACATTTGCAAGCGAATGGATGGGTAAAGGCGTAAACAAGATCATCAAATCCATCACGACAAAATGACTGACAAAAAACAGGGCAACTAGATCGATGAATTACCACTAGCAATATAGGCTTATAGAACAACCCATAAATCCGTGACTAGGCACACTCCATTCGCTTTGGCCTACAGAGCTGAGCAATGATTTTGATAGAACTGGAAATTCCTTTCCATCAAAGAAAATGCTATGATCCCAAGATGAATGAGGAACTATTGCTTAGGTCCCTCAACTTGGTCAATGAGAAATGAGAAGAAGTTGAACCGAGGGAGATTCTCACCAGAAAAGAGTAACATGACAATTCAATGCCAAGGCCAGAAACTGTACCTTTGAGGTAGGTGACCTTGTTTTGAAATAAGTCCTCCCTAGTAAAGGTGCACTTGGTCCGAATTGGGAAGGTCCCTATGTGATTAAACAGAAACTTAGAGATGTAACTTTTAAGCTAACAACTATTGATGTGATCCCAATTCCACCGGAGTGGAGTAGCAAACACTTATGGTGCTATTTCACTTAGATTTATTCATTTTATTTTCTGCAAATAAGCCATCCTAGTAAACTATAGGCAATGTAATAAGGGATGACTTTCCATTTCCTTTGTTATGAATAAAGCTAGCTTCTAGAACCAATGGAACCGTGTTCTTCTAAGCTAATCCTTATGTTGGGAGATTAGCGTAATTAGGTACACAAAGAAAGGTACTAACTGACACCTTTAACCCATGATCGGTCTAAAAAGGTATAATCTCATTGGGGTCCATCAGACGATTTACCCTGCCCCTTCGATCTTTGACTGATGCCTAGAAATAGGCAAAGTCAATAAGGGATGCCCTGAGTTAGGAAACTGAAGCATATGTTCCCTGAGATAGGAACTGGTGTGCAACTAAAGATTTGAAGACTATATTTGCTGCCTAATAGAAGATGCTCGATCGAGATAAACGATGATGGTCGGTAAGTTATTTCGATCAATGCCCGAAGATACCGAGGTTGGAAGTCGATGTACCGAGTCAAGCATTAGAAATATCGATCCCTGGAGATAGGGGTAGATGAATAAATTAACCACCCATAACTATGAGCACACTTATGATCCAGTGAACCATGTAAAGCTGATGATAAGTGACGCATGTCAAAGAACGAATTTGATCAACACCCAAAGATAGGCAAGATCGAAGTTAGGTGCCTAGAGATAAGCACCCAAGATGTTGGTTTCCAATGATAGGAAATGATTCGAAGCTAAGTGCTTTTCCAACCACCACCTTGTTTATGGTTAGACATAACACAACCCAGAATAAACAAGACTGGCTACAGAGCTGGCCGAATGAATAACAAGTTTTGCCAAGAAAGAAATACTTTAGTAGTGATAAATGGAACTGAACAGTAAAATATTACTTAGCAATCATAGAAATTTACTTATATGTAAAGAGCTATAGTAAATAATGGCATTGCATAAACATAAGCATGTATATATAAATGAAATAGCATCCCAAACGACTATATTAGAGGTTCATGCAATGGTATATCGACAGATAAAGTAAAGGTGAAGAAATGTAAATACGGCAAAGATTGTATAGAAAAAAAGTCTTTTATTTACGTTCACTTTTTATACAAGAATTGCTGGGGCCACTATCCAACAACACCAGCCTATATGAAAAGAAATACATCAAAAAGAAGATGAAGTTGTTTTCACAGAAGTACAATTTGAGAACCTACTTCTTTTCCCTCACTTGCTGTTGCTCTTAAAATCATCCCTTTGACTAGCGCTTCTTCAAACCTTTTTCATCCTTAGCCATACCCTTCATTGGGGTGCTACCCCCAAAAGGTGTAGTCTCTTCTTCAATGGTCAGTTGAATGAGATCTTTGGGCTTGTCAATGGCAGGGTTAAAAGATTGTGAAGAACCTCCGACGCCATGACCTTTCAAAGGTTTGAACATGGAGGTGGAAGCTTGGGAATAGGCTTGGCTTATCAGAGCTGGCTGCAGGCTTTTTAGATCTCGACTCGAGCTTAATTTTTATTCTCCCATAATCATTTTTCAGCCCCTCCGGCATTGTGGTATGATCGTCTAGTTCCTTCTTGCTTATGATAGTAAAATCTTCCTTCTCGGATTGAGTGACATCCTTCAATCCTTCTAGAGCCTCTATTTTTTATGAATCTAGGTTGGGGATGGAGTTGGAAGGAGGATTCATAATGATTGGATTTGTAGTGATAGAGGTTGATGTGGTAGAGAGAGTGCTGAGACCCAAGCCCTGAGTTGCTGCTGGTGGAGGAGGAAGCAATGGATGACCTATAAGTTGATAGACAGTGAAGTAAAGATTATAGAATGCTTTGGGTGAGAATTGAAGCTTCTCGACAACTAGGGAGATGAGAGAAATACCTTTGCCAGTTGAAGCTCCTTTGATGGGAGACATGTTAATTTATCCTTCCTCAATAAACTTTAAATGGGCTGACTGACAGGAAGAGGAATGTAAGGCTCCTCAGCGATTGTTACAGCATAGATAGGGATTTTAGTGTAGGCAGCCTCAGAGGTGGCCGCTGCAGAAGTTGTAACTTCAATTATAGGCTCAGTGGATTTTGAAGTGGATGATTATGCATGATCTAATGCAATACAATTGGCAGGACCTCAATAGCTACCTCCCTTGTAGCTGCATCCTGGGCATCCAGAATGGCTTTACCTTCCTCTAAAAATGTAATGTCTTCCGCATCCAAAAGTTTTTCTTTCAGTTCTTCTTCAATGCTACCTCCATTGCCGCAACTGCTTGGTGGAGTATTTCCTCCCAGGAAACTACCAATGTGATGGCATAACTATCCCCCAACCATTTCAAGTTTTTGTTTTCGATGACGTTAGCAAAAAACTTTTGGAGGGTAGCATTCATCTCCTTTTGATTCTTAGTAACCTAGCCTTAAGCACTATGATTTCATCTATAGCCATAGCAAGATCAATTTGAACATAAGCCTTGGAATCTATTTCCTCTTTAAAACTAACCTCTAGGCCATCAATATCGACCTAAAGTGCCTTCAAGTCTAACTCCTTGGCCTATAACTTCTCATCTTTAGCCTTGATATATGTCAGAAGCTCAAGTTATCTTAGTGGTCACTTTTGATCTAATTGTTCATTACGTTAGTAGCTTGGATGTGGACTTATATAACTCCTCATTCGGCTCTTTCGCTAGCTTTACGGATTTTACAACTTTGTCCTTCTCTTTGGTGATCCTGGCCAATTTAGTTTTATAACCAACAACTATTATGTCATCATCTCTTCTCTCGATCTCCAATGACTGGATATGAGTCTGGTTGATTCTATTAATGTTGAAGAGGGCTTTTGTGAGTTTCTTCCACTCAAAGAGTTGAC
The DNA here is from genome assembly GCA_030737815.1 of Allium fistulosum. Lineage (NCBI taxonomy): Eukaryota > Viridiplantae > Streptophyta > Magnoliopsida > Asparagales > Amaryllidaceae > Allium > Allium fistulosum. The sequence continues at coordinate 860,013,634 of CM060903.1, forward strand.
CTACCATTTCAATGACCCCAGCGACCCTGTGGTTTGTCTCTTAGCGAGAGATGTCTCTAATTTTATAATCATTCAAGCAATAATCAGGCAAAGCAACCTACATTTTAATGTTGAAAGCATTGGATGGGTCTGGAGGGGCGGAAGCAGAGCAGTATGAATTCCAACTTCTTTGGATTTACAGGAAGATAAGATCATGGTTATGAGAGGCTGGGTTGTTAGAGGTTGCTGCTAAGGAATATAAGATGAAGTTTGCAACCGAGAATCACTAGAGGCGCTCCCAGATTGATCACAGGAGTCACGTGGTCTCTTCTCCGAATCATGGCGCTCCTTTTCTTTTGAATGGTTCCCTTTCCTTTTCTCCTCTTCCCAATATTCCTTCACCTTCCTTCATATTCTCTCCTCATTCGACTCCTAATGTGAGCTAGAGCGATGTATGTAAACGTCAGGAGTCGAAGAGCGGTGTTGGCTAACGCCCAAACGAAGATAGTTCATGCAATCTCTTGCCATCGTACTTGAAAAGAAGAAGAAGGTGTACTAGAAAAAATGCATTGGATTAATGAAAAATGCTGAGTGTTGATGTTTGTGATCCTAGAAATGTGTGAAGTACGGATATTTCCCAAAGTACTCTATGGACCGTCCTTAGAAAGTTTCAAAAGTAAAGTCACTTGAGTGCCCATTCAATGCATCTTTAATAGTAACACCTTTGGTACCAAAGGCTGATAAAATGCCGATGTCACTCAATGAACCGAATACATTCTTTGAAGAGCCCACATATGGCATTCCTCGCTAACTAGCACTAAGCATGGACTGGACGCTTATTTTGAAGACTTGGTGACTAATCGCGTCGGACAAGATGGAACAGTAATGATATAACCTTCTAGGATGTATCCCAATATGATTCGTTATCGCCAAAACCATAGTCTTCGTCGTCATCTCCCCTACGTCCTCTTCTTCGTCTCTTTCTTCTCTCTCTCTTCCTTTCTTTCTTTTTCCTCTTCTCTTTCACTTCCTTCTTCTTCTTCTCCTTCTCTTTCTTCTCCTCTTCCTCCATCTCCTACCCTTAAACATTCTCTTCCATCACCCTCTCCTCTCCTTCATCGATATTTGCTTCGAAACCTTGGCCTTCATTATCCTCTTGATTGTCATATTTGGAATTATGGTGGGGTAGAGGGCCCGATAGCTGCTTGATTTTTCTTTGATGAAAGCGGGTGAGCAACAACATGTCTATCAGCTATAGAAGGCTGTACGGACGAACCCTTTCATTTGTAAGAAGTTAAGTAGTGGTGCGAAATTGGATATCGGCTCCTTTCAAAATTTCTAAGGTGTGAGAGTGTGCTGTCATCTCGATCAAGAAGGTCCATAAAGAGCACAAAAAAGAAGTTAACTATTTGGACAAAGAATCTGAAGTGAATGAAAGAGGATCGAAGAATAGACTTACGTTCAAACAACCAGAGGCGGTTGAACCCATAAGGATACAAACGAAGAAGTATTCACCTTTTAAATAACCATGCTTATTGTGAAGCACCTCGATTACTTTACATTATTCCATGCTTCAATGACCAGTATAGAAGGTGAGTCCACTCTCTTCTTCAAACATAGAAGATATGTCAGCTTCTGGGAGTTTGGGGATGATTTAATCTCATCATTAAAAGAATATATAAGGGATTCGGCATACCATATCCATTAGGATGCACTTGAGTTGGAGCCAGGCTGAGCTCTTACAGGAAGAACTTAAGGAACTTATTGAAGGGTCGAATGGCTCCACCCATGCATATATATTTATTGCAAGATGTATATCCTTGGAGTGGATCATGCGCTCATTGATCAACCATTGGCAGTAGGACATTGCTCTCTAGGATTCCATGATGGAAGCAGATGGTTTGGAGCAATTCCATAGTTAACAAAGATGGTATCTTATCTAGAGGGTTGTCAAAGACTTTTTGGGACGCTACTTGTTTGGAGGAGGAGGCTGATTTTAAATAGGTGCCATCGGAATGATTTTCCTTAGAGTTCAACTGTTATTGAATATCTTGCTCTAGATGAAATAGACGTAGAGGCCTCTATAGTAGAAGAGCCGACTATAGGAGGAGTTGAAGGATCAAAATTGACTTTCAAACGAGGAGATCGTCGAGTTATTATGAACTGAAAAAGTTGATAACGACGGGTATGTTTTATTTTGAATTTTGCTTTATATAAAAACCCATGTAGCCGATGTGCAGTCATGAATGTTGATGTGTGTTGACCAATTAATTCTGGACAATAACTGAGGTAGTGTGAAGTGTTAGTTTATGTAGTGTGTGTCTTGTGTTCGAAGCACGACATACTGGTCACTCTATAAAGATAGCCTGCTCGTGTTTTTAAACGACCTCCATCGCATAATAGAACCGCGTATCAGATCTTACCATTATTGCGAAGTGAAAGATAATAGAACCGCTATCCACAGCAACATAGAGTACTATTTGCAGGGACATAAGACTATGTTATGACTTGATCATTCATTAGAACCGTCTCATCAAAGCTTAATCTTCAATTATGTTCGATCAACACTTGACGAAGCCAATCAAAACCCAAAGTATAATTGGTCACGAATTGAAGCTAACACCAAGCATTGAAAAACCCAAGATGAATCCGATATTTTATGATGTTAACTTCGAGCTCGGCCCAAGTTCTACCCTAAGGCAACCTGGGTGTTGAATTGGTTGTGAAAAGCAAGGTATGGAGGAATGGTCGACTATGAACTGAAAGTAAAATCTCCTATTAGTTGTAGATAAATGAACATCGACAAGGCATAATATTGATGGAAATGACATCCCCACTGTGGTCATGGCAGGGGTACGACCTTAGGAACCCACTTTGATTTAAGTAGATCTAAGAAAGAAAATCAGAGTTGATGAATTCAACATTGACTTGAAGGGTGCGGTGGAGAGTTTGCCTAAGATAACGTTGATGGTGGTCGCCGAGGTTAGAGGAACAATGACAGTTTGATGTAGAAATCTGAAAGACTGCAACGGCGGCTAGAGGCAAATGTTGCAAGAGGAAAAAATGATTGGTGTTGGTGAAATGGAAGTGAGTGGAAAGCATACTAAGTATCAGACCATTTATATTAATTTGCGTATGTTAAAAATTTATGTCGGTACAGACATTAAGTGGTCGGTATTGACATGATTCACTATTAATTTATAAAAAAAGAGAAAGAAGGAGATACCATACCTAATTTAAGCAAAACTACAATCTCCAAGATGATGAGAGTCTCCACTTGATTGCAAGGAAAGAGATGGTACACTAGCTATATGAAGTAATGATCGGTTATCTTCGAAAAAGATACAAAGCTTCATGGATGACTATTGGCTACTTTGAGATACTTGGACAACAAAAATGATATCGTCTGTCTTAATCCAAAGTATGCTTTGTTTCCAACAGAAGGATACTTTATAGGGCAAGTATTATCCAGTATTTGAACCGAGCAACATTCAGGGGAATCTGGACATTGAGATGAAGACAAGATGATTCAAGAGCTTGGGGACAAGCGTGAAATGACTATAGTAGTTAAGTGTAGAAGTTTTAACTCAAAATGCAAAAGGTCAGTGTGATCGGTATTGATCACAAAAGTGACCGGTAATGACATGATTAGTCCATAATATTATCTATTTTCTTCAATGGTCAGGGACCATATCGATAAGTGAAGTGATAAAGCAATTATATTGATGCCGAGATAATCAAACTCGAGAGCCCACTCTTGAAAGATCCAAAGCTATGTAGAAAAAGACAAGTTAAATATGAGGCAATTCATATTAGTACCAATACGATTTGATGGGCAAAATTATGAACTAAGCTTGATGACTTGAAGATATAGATGAGTCCTATGGGAAATATAAACCCCTTGCTATTTTATAATTACCATTGTGGTCGGTACCAACCATAATTGTGGTTGGTACTAACATGGTCTTTGGATATGGGAAGACCTGTTCTTCCCTTGTACTTTTTGGGACCTGGATTCTTACCTAGTCTTCTGCAATCTAACGATTATGGTGGACGATTCTGCTATAAATAGAAGCATTATGGCAACTAAGGAAGGACTTTGAGTCGTTTTGGCCTCCATCTCTTCATCTTATATTTTGTACTTAGCCTTTGTCAATTTGAGCTTACTTTTGCTATTTTAAATTTGAAAATGATTGTAAATCTCTTGTACTTATGACATCCAATTCTAATAATATTAAAGTGGACGTAAGCCATATAATTTACCGAACCGCTATAAAAATCACTGTGTTCTTGATGTTTTCTCTTCATTTATTTAGATCGACTATATTTCTAGTTTATTGAGGGCATTATGCCAATGTTTGTTCAACTCTAGATACTTGGAACTATGTGTTCCTCAACATGGGTTGACCTCGTGAGGGACAAAAATTATTTCTTCATCCTGCCTTGGGCGACCTTGCTTAGAACACCCATAATACAATAGAATTAGTGTTTGCCTAGATGCAAAAATAAGTGCCGACCTAGGACCCGACTTCCATCTGCACTCAACAGACCATATTGACCAAGCTGTCAGCTTAGGAAGATTGATTTCAGAGCAGGCCATAGGGCCTGCATAGAAATCGGTTGATGTTTGGAGTAAGCTGACCTGGGCAAGCGTGGAAGCATTAAGATGGAGACAAAGTAGTGGTGGAGGGGCAGTATGACTCCTACCTTGAAGTAACCCAAAGAGAATGCAAAGAAGCTTAGGGTATGGTGGTTGGGATGGTCGCCATTCATGGGATACCTCACCATCCTAATACCATGTCCATGAACAGTCAAACTCTTAGCCAAGTTTACTTTCCCATCTGCAAATTTAAAAGCTTTATGACCTAAAACACCGATCGAAGTAGAATCCGAGGTTTCCATTTGAAACATAAGTGGCCTATGTTAAATAAGTCTTCGACATCTAAGCTCAAAAAAGATCTAAGGGCAATATCCTAGGATAGAAGCAGGTGAAGCATCTTCATGGTGTGCCCAGGCCAAGCAACCCAAAAAGGCCGAATCATGACTTAAATCCCAAGCCAAGTAATGGACCTTATAGCTAATATATATTATTCAAATTTTACTTAAAACCTAAGACTAACATGGGCCTAAATCAATGGCCCAACACTAATACTTTTTCTAAAACCTTCCCGCTAGAAATGTTCATCAACATTGATCGACTACTGCTGACATGGCAGTAATTGTCAATCGACGTCCACAAGATGGTTAGAAAAGCATGGTATTTGGCCAGGCATCGACACAGAATAAAACAAAAAAGCAACACTTTTCAGCATTGCAAATGCGGCTAAAAACCAAAAACAAAAGAGCCTATTTTCTATGGCAAAAATACCGCGAAGGAGAATAAGGAAAGGTGCTTATTGTTTTTAGAAGAAGGAGATGAAAGCTTCGAAGATTTTTAGGAATGTGATGGTTTTCTAATGGAAGTAGTTCGAGCTCTATCTTTGGTAAAGAATAAAGAAGGAGAAGATAAGGGTTATTTATAGTACCTGCCACGTTGGGTTGTAAGTAATTTATTATTTGATTGTATACACCTAGATTATCTATAAATGTTTTAATACAAGTAAGAATATGTCTAAATTAAAATTTTCTTTAGTTAAAGAATATTTATGTCTTTATATGATAGTAGAAATATTTTAAAACGGGTAAGCCATTATCTTGTAAAGGTGAGTTTATTAAGGAATATATATATATATATAAAGGAATTATTGAATTAAACTTTGTGTTAATCTGTCAGTTGATTGTCTTAAGAATTATGGTCGAAACACCTGATCAACGTTATCGATAGAGATTCCTAAACACTAGAACGAGACATTTGGACATAGGGTTTTGAAAAGATTAGAAGGTTTTGGAAAGTAATTTAATGTTTTGAAAGGAGAAAATTATTTCGATTAATATAAAAAATGTTTAAAATCAATATTTTGAGGATGATTGATATATATGATATTTTGAATAGGAGAATGTTTTAAAGAATTATTATTTAAGAAAGAAGAAAAATGTTTATGAAGTGTTATAAATAATAATTTGAAAATAAAATAATGTTTTGAAACAAGTTAAGTAGTTTTTGGAAGGAATTAGCAATTGTTTCTAAGAAAAAAATTATAGAAATATTGAAGGGAAATTGTTTTGAAAAAGAAAATAATCTTCCGAGAAATATTATAAACCATATTTTGATAAAAGGATATGTATAAAGTATTTTTTGCCTGAAAGAACATACTATTTGGTGAAGTAGATTTTTATTTTGGAATAATAAAGTTATTTGCATATGTTTTGATATTTGAATTGACAATTGCAGCAATAGAGCATCAGTGGTCAACTAAGATCGATGGCATGGTAGTGCTGATTATGTAGTCAACACTACCGCCAATCAGCGAAGTTGGTCACTGTAATGACCCAAATTTTTTACTAATATTATTTAGGATATTTAATTAGGTAAATTAAATGAAATAATGTAGAAGGTTAAGGGATTGAGATTTGTAAATTTATAAATGGGTCATGCCTTAATGAATACATAACCAAAAGAGAATTAAAGATGAGTAAGTAGAAGGAATATAATAAGGGCAAAATAGGAATAGTCTTTGTTCTTATACCCAAAACCCTTTTATCCTTCATTTCTCATTCATTTAACCACTCATAAACAAAACTAAAACCCTAAGAGCTTAGCCGGCCACCATTAAAAAGAATCAAAAGAAGAAAAGCTAGAATTCAAGTAGAAAGCTTGAAGAAATTAAGCAAAGAGCAAATCTCAACCTTCTTAACACCAAGCTAAGGTGAATAGTAGAATTACATCTCATTTTGACTATGATTTCAGTTTTATGATTATAGCCGAATTATTTTGCAAATAATATGCCATGCTATATTTATTTAAATAGGTATATATGCTTGTTGATGATTTATATTGTTTCTTATAGATTTTATGATAAGTTTATATTGGAAAAAACCAATTAAATGACATCCAAATGACTTGCTTTTTTGAGATGTGGTCAAAAGCATTAGTTTAATTCTAAGCTATTGTGGATTTATTATTAATTTTGTATGAAAGAAAATATGTAATATTCGGTTTAAATTATTTAAAGCAATTATATATAACGGGTTTGGGTCTGAAATTGAAGTATGTTAGAAAACATATTAAAAGTGAATTATGGTGATTTTTGGTGAATTTTCCTAAGTACTTTACTATGGTTATAAAATTAGTTAAGTTATGAAACTTAAATGTTTTATCAAGGAGAAGGGCTTATTTGTTAAAATGTTTTTTATTGTAAATTTTGAATTCAGAAGCACTTTTAGAAAAGGATTTTTGATAAAGAAACGGAAACCAATTACATTTTGACAAATAAGGCAAGTTAGGTGAGAAGAACTTTCTTTTAAAGGCTAAAAATCAGTTTTGCTTGGATTTACTACTTCGCCACTTCCATTTGCTGGCTTTCAACATCATGCCTCCGCTAAAAACCCTATTTGAAACCAATGCACATGGTATCAAGTAATTGATATGTTGTGCTTTGGAGAAAGGTGGAAGGGACAGTGTCGAAACCTTGCTTTTCGAAAGGTATATTTATGCGTACTGGAAGAGTTGTTTTAAGTGTTTTTAAAAGAAGGTTTCCAATGCTTTCGAAAGGCAAGTTTAATGGTTTTGAAAGAGGATGTCTGGGGTTTAAATAATGATTTCGAAAGGCTATTTTCAACACATTTGAAAGGTATGTTTTGGCCTTTCGGCGTAGTGTTTTCAAGGATAAAGTAGTTATCTTATTTTTAAAGGGGTACTTTCAATAAATTCGAAAGAGATTGTTTAAGGTTTTGGCCTTATAGCCTAGAGGTTTCTAAGTTAAAAAGGGGTTTTAACTTATTTTGAAAGGATACATAATCTTATTGATTAGATTCCATTAACATTGTTTTGTGTAAAGCATGTATCATGGCATAAGTATTTGTAGTAAAGCAAAGAGCATGATTTCCTTGTTTTATAAAGTTATGATTTCAGGGGTAAGTCATTTACAAAGATTATTTATAAGGAAATGAAATTTGAATAGGGTAGCTAACCCTAGGTATATGACATGAAATAAATTTTAATAGGGTAGATAACCCTACGTTATGACTAAGATATTAGAAGACCAGATGGGACTGTTATAGGGTCGTGCCCTATACTTTAGCTAATAGCCCCTAGCTAATACAAGTCCAAAATTATAGTGTGTAGGGCTTTGTCACGGATAGGACTAAAAATTAGGTTCCACATAGACGAGAATATACAGAGTAAAGATAGGTTATTAGTAAGCCCGCAAAACCATTAGGATCAGTTGACTCTATAGGAAGATAGTTAAGGGTAGATATCCTAGTAGTGTGTCTAACAGAAGTTAGATAATTGATTATGTTTGGTAGGCCCGAGTCAGCCAATGGTTAATAGTTAGCCAGGTAAAACTATGGTGTGGACATATAGTCCATTGATTTCCTGTTTTTTTTATGCATATATGTATTTGCTATTGTTGTTATTATCAGCTTGATTGAAAGATTTTAATTTGCAGAAGATATGCTTTTAAATGGATATTAGTAAAGGGAAACCCGTTCCGCTAAGCGGCGTAGTCTCACTTAATTTTAGTAAAATCAAGATGTAATTGTATTATTCACACCAGGCTTTATGTCTGACTCAAAGTTTATGTTTTCCCCTTAAACTCTCGGGTGCTCAAAATTTGATTTGAGTAGACTGAGAGTTAAGGATTTTTCAGGTTTAGTAGGTTGGACAAATAAGCTTCCGAAGACGTGCAGGAGGCAAAGCTAGCTATATAGGAGTTACTTAATATTATTTCCGCTATGATGTAATTATGACTGATATGTCTATCTAGTACTCTATGTTGATTCATGAGTTTTGATTCATGACACAAGCTTCAGAGATCATACGACGAGAATACTCTACGAAAGCGACAAAAAGAGAATAAGTGTATATTATGCACTACAAAGGAGACAAGACTACAATCCAGATATTAGTATGAATATTTTAATGTATTGAGTCTTAGAATATTGTTAAAATCATTCCTCAAGTAGTCACACACACACACAAATTGATTTATATTGAGTTATACATAAATTATTGTGTACTGTGCAATTGACAACAGGTCGACTGACCGAACAGAAACCTCGGTCGACCGACTTTGTGTCAAGTGCACAGATATACATTGTTTTGTGTACGGTTTTGAAACTCAGCTGACCGGCCAGTTTTCTCGGTCAACCGACCTGAACATAATGGCTAGTTTTCTGAAGAGTTGCGATCATTCATGAAGAGGAATGTCCTTCAATCCAAGAGATACAGACACAACTTTTGATTGAAACTCTTCATGAAAGATTGTAACTAATCTACAACTATATAAACATGTTCAATTCACTTCTACAATCACCGATTCTTGTTTATAATTCTGAAATCTATTCTCTATTTATTTCTGCAAATAAAAGCATTCATTCTTATTTAATATCACTAATCCTTGATTTAATTCATATACTTCGATTCTACGTAATTATCTTCCTTCTAAATCTTCACACACATATATACTCTTGAGGATTTGATTATAGGAAAGTTGTACTATCAAAAGACAATCAGTGTTATTCAGAACACATTCGTCAACAAGCTATTTGTATTAAGTTGAAGTCCTCTTCGGCTGTTGAGGCGGAAAAATTCCTGTTCGGCTGCTCAGGTGTCGTATACCTATTACTCCGGGTTAAGTGAGGGGTTTAGTTTAAATCTAGAGGGTATTCTGGGACTGGACGTAGAACGGGAAGTTCGAACCAGTATAAAAATTCATAGTGTGCTTACTTTAATTTTTATTTTAATGCTATTATCAGTTTCTGCATTTATATATCATATTACACGATCCTTAGTACTGCACGTACACTTTCATTTGGTATCAAAGCAAGGTTATCCTATAACCGTCACAAAGTTATTTGATATTTATTTCTAAGTAATATGGCAACCACACAAACTAACGATGTTAGCACTAACACTAATTCTAGTTTCACTACACCAAAATAAGAAAATTCTAACATTTATAAGTGTTACAAATAATTTCAGTAACACATTTTAAGTGTTACTAATGGACTGTGAGGAATGGAGCGACCAAATTTGTAACACTTATAAGTGTTACAAACATACGTATTACTAACACTTATAAGTGTTGATACCTAAATATACGGTAACGCTTATAAGTGTTGGTAACGAAATATACGGTAACACTTATAAGTGTTGGTACAGAAATATACGGTAACGCTTATAAGTGTTGGTAACGAAATATACGGTAACGCTTATAAGTGTTGGTACTGTAACGACCCGATATTTTGGACCATTCGCATCCGCACATGTCGGACTTGAATAATTCAAAATACCGCGTTGTTAATTTAAATTTGGCAAAACTGAACATATACAGTAAATAAAATAATCACAGATCACATACACAGAGTAATAAATGTAGCAGAAATAAAAGAGATAGTAGTTCATGAAGCTACTATATAAATATATAAGTTACATCAGAGTTAAACCAGATACAACGGAAGAGTAACACGATACATAAGATACAAATCAGAATACATCACTGGAATCATCGAATACTGAAAGTAGAATAGATGGCTGGATCTTCAAGCAAAGCTCCAACTCCAAAGGTGAGTCTCGAATACTGGTACACTCAGTCTGACCCGAGCGTAAAGCAAAACACAAAACACTCGAGTCAGGATTAACATTCTTACATCAATAAATCCAACTCAAGTGAAATAGCAATTGAAATACAAGTAACTCAAAGGATGTTTGGAATAACCATCCTTTAAGGATCCGTTAAACTATCTACTAGGTAGTAATGTACGCTAAGTAGATAATGTCTATCAGTAATATAAGGTATCAAAACAGTGTTAAGGCGTTACCATTATCCCCCTTAACACATTTTATATAAGCGTTATAGTCTATACAACACTGTAAACTCCACCGTAAACTAGTGGGATATCAGGGAGTACTCCATAGGTATAACACAAAACAAATCGTAGTGGTCGCGTATATGGGAATACAAGTATGACAAGGCACATGAGGCAATACCCAAGGTAGTGAAACTACCGTTTGCCTGATCCGGACTGGTGAGAACGCATCGCCGCAGCGATCGCAACACCGCGATACAACACTCCCAAATCAAGGGTGCACCAATCGACAACAAGTAATGAGTAGTTTTCGAAGAAGTGTGTTCGCTCGAGGTAGCTAACCCCCATTTGGCCCGGCATGGCTCCTGTTTTAGTCATTTCCAATTTGACACAAGTGTCAAGGCTATCCATTATCGTTCTCTTTCTTCAGTCATCACGTACATCATTCCAACCACTTCATTCTGGATCACACTCCGCGTATAGTTATTAAAGTGGTTTTCGGTTTAGACAGAGAGTATGTCCCTAACCGATTTCGGTCTCTTTAATAACTTTCGTAATTATTACACCGATTGGTCGTTTAATAAATTTCAAAAACCAAATCAATTACAATTTCCATTAGAATTTGTAAACCAACATTTCATTTCTCTTTCTAAATCAATTTCCATAATTTACGTTTCAAAACTTCCAAATTCATAATTTCAAAATCTTATAATTCGATTCCAATTTCTTTTTAAAACAATTCAAATATTGATTCAAGTTCGTATATAAGTTTCATTCCGAAATCATTTAAATTTATTTAATTTAACATTCAAATCAATTTAACTTCATTTATCGATTTCATTCAATATTCGATAAGTAAATTTATCATTCAAACCATTTCTATTTAATTTTCAATTCACTAAATCAATTACTTAAGTCAACTTCATCGTATCAAAACTTACAAATTTGAATTAAATTAAATTCATCAAATCAATTCTTTCAATTACAAGTCTTACATTAATTTCAATAAATTACATTCTATTTCTTGTTAAAGAAATTTAATTTCACTTATTTATTTACTTAGTTACAAATTTCAAAACTCAATTAATAAAGAAACTAAATTTCACTTATTCAAGAAGTTCAATTTCACTTATTAAAGAATTCAATTTTATTTAATTATTAAATAATTCAATCTTATTTAATTATTAAATAATTTCAAAACTTAATTATTTACTAATTTCAAAACTTAATTATTATATAATTCCAAACTTAATTATTAATTAAATTCAAATCAACGTTCTTTCATCAACTACTATGTAAATATATTTTTCAGATTATCAAATATTAACATTTCCTTTCATTAAAATTCAAATTTCAACTTCGTTTCAAAACCATTTTTATTTATTCAAATAAAATCTTCATTTTATTTTTAAATCAAAGTATTGACCAATCGGGTTTTATTTAATTCTCTATCCTAGGCCAAGTTCATTTGGGTATTTATCATTTCAACTCGATTCCAATTCAATTCAAAATCAAAGCATAGCAAAGGGAACTTGCAGTGTGATAACTGGGATGGTGTCAAAGTAAATAAACAAGCAATAATAACAATCAAATAATCAATTCAAATAATCCCGAAATTGTATTAATTCGCATTGTTATTTGTGCAAATTAATATAATATTTCTAGAATCTACACTATCATTTCATGTAGATTAAAGATTATTACACAAATATTTATACGGTTTTCCACTTGATATCCACTATTCAATTTCATACTATATCAACTTATACAACACATTCAATGGTTTAAGGTATAGTTAACACTATTTCTACATGTCAATTTATTTAACATTTAAAGGGGTCACATTATACAAATTTAACTATCCTATATCAAATTCAATTGCATACTATTTATCACCTTGACATTAACAATTTAACGTCTAATATAAACATCAACAATCAATCAATTGTCAGCCAAACTGTATTATCATCACATAAATAATAAACAGAAAATGGTGTCAGATGTCATATGTGAACTGATACAGGTAATAGCATATAAAATAGTGTAAATAACTAACTGCAGCATATTTCAATTGTCGTTTCAATTGAATCAAATTTAAATAAATAAAAGAACGTTAATCGTGAGTGATTGCTCACCTTTCGAGGCTAGAGCGGTTTGACAATGAAAGGAGTTACGAATTGCAAGCACTACTTTCGAAATAGACTAGATAGGCACGAATCGACGAGCAAAGCTGTTAAATAGGAATTGCCAAAATCAAATCAAAACATTCAACATAGCAACAAATAAAAAAAATGTCCTGCGTCAAAGTTTAACAATATAATTCTATGTGCTACCGAGATCGAAATGGTTTGAAATTTGGTATGAATAAAGATTAAAACTCGTATTTCAAACTGCAAAAGAATCTCTTGATTTGGACAAGAGACGGAAAAAGTTACGATGTCACGAATATAGACTCAGGCCATGTTGCGACTGTCAAATGTTCAGGTCTGAAAACCCCTCTGGGTCTGACTTTCAGGTAAGAAACAGAGGACTGAACCACCTCGTATGAAGCTAAAATTTTATATACAGAAAGTAGAAAACTTTATCTTTTAAAAAAAAGGGAATCACTGTATTCCGATGTAAGACGGAAGAGATAAGATGCGTCAAACATGAACTCAGGTCGTGTTTGCAGCAGTGTAAAATAATTTCAAGTAAAAAAGAACAGCTGCCTGGGTCTAACTTCCAGATCCTCGACCACTAATCAAACGATGTCGGATTTTGCTGAAATTTGACAGGCATAAACTAGGTAACTTCGACTCTTTTTTAAAAATAGAATCAACTCATTCCAATAAAACATGAGTGGATATGATATCGTGAACATGAAGTCTAACTGCTGTTCAGAAAAAAATAAACAAACATGCAAACAAGTGCAAAATCAGTTTGGTTGCAACTTTATAATATAAAATACCCATATCTACTAATTTATAAACCTCACATAAATAAGATATTATCATAATACCAATATAGTATAGCTTACATACATAGATAAAACATAACCTGAGGAGATAATCAATTATATACATCAAGCTAACATCATATTATATATATACCTATCTACATAAATGATAGCAACATAGATCATTATGAATGGTGTGAAGGTGGTCAGTTTACTTTCCATAAAGCTTGGGACAAAATCAAGGGAAGAGGTACTAAACGTAATTGGAACAAATTGATTTGGCATAGTAAAAATAGCATGAGAATGTCTTCCATAACCTACTTAGCTATGCGAAATCGATTAAATATGATGGACAGGCAATATCAATTTGGGGTGACTGCAGTGTGTGCTAAGTGAACAAGAGATGGAGACTATAAATCAACTATTTTCTTTTAGTGCTCGTACACTTCTTCCATATGGTGTTTAATGAAATATAAATTAGATCTACCTCCTGATACCTTACCGATGCTGAAGGAAGAAGTTAATCTACTATAGGTGAACTTCTAGAGGAGAGACCAGATTCGGGATATTGCTTGCGCTGCACTGACGACTACAGTTTACTTTTCCTGGCAAGAATGAAATAAACATATTTTTGATGGCAAGAAGATCGATAGTTTAACCGAATGTAAGCAAATAGAGAGGGGGATGGTTTGCTTGGTTAATGAGAATGGCAGTACGGCTGAAAGAACGACCGGGAAATTGGAGATGCTTCACCGATAGGGTATTGAATTGAAAGACTCAAAGTAATGGCGGCATGGTTTACTTTACTTAGCTAGAGTGTTATGAGGAGGAGATAGATTTGGAGCCGTACAAGGCCTAAGCGAGAGGGGATGAGGAGTGCGGAGGAGCAAGCGGAGTTTGGTGAGGTTATGGTGAAACAGTGGGAAGGTGGCTGAGGGGTTGCGGGCTGGAAAGATGCAGGGGAAAGGTGGGAAGCTGAAGCTTATACGTTTGCTTACATTTTTTTTTATAAAACTCGAAAGAAGCCAGGGAAAAGGAGAATAGCAACTGGAAGGACATGAGTAGTTTGAAGAACAGAAAAAAACGACGCACGAGCTTCTCAAAAAGATAATCATAATAAATTTTCTAGTAAATATTGAAGACAGCTGGGTGTTAATTTTGAACAGCCGAATAAACGAATGGTAATGAAAATTTTAGAACAAAACTTCAAACGGGAATCGTTCCGTAGATTTTTCCGTCTCGGACTCCGAAATACACAAACAAATATACCGTAAAGATCAGCGCGACGAGACGATCAAAACGGTATACGAATATCAGTGGTACGATTGAATTATAAAAATTCGAAATTTTCTACTGGTGGAAAAATGCAAGAAAAACGTAGAAAAATAAGATCGACGGAGCTAAAGAAGTCCGAATTTGGAAAAACGAAATCTGACGTTTGCTCAGAAGATGGTTTAGAATTTTTCTATGTAAAAATATTTAGGTTCCGAAAACATTTTACTTTCATCACTTTTTAACAGATTAAATTGAAGTAAATTTACGCGCGAATAAACTTTCATATTTTCGGACGAAAATTTACCAGTTGCTATGTTTAACTGGACGCATTCCAAATATTAAATTTATATTTCAAAATTTTATCGTTTAAAATTTCACAAAATTTCAGTTAATAACGTTATTAAAACGAGATAAATTTACGGGTCGTTACAGGTACAGAAATATATGGTAACGCTTATAAGTGTAACACTTATAAGTGTACAAAAAAAAGCACATTTCATTTGCTAGAACATCTCCTTTCATTTCATACTCTAGTTTTACATGTTACAATCTATTCACTTTTACATTGTTTGTTTACATATTTGCAACTTTACATTCTTTGTCACATATTTGCTATCTCTGTTAACAATTCCCTCCTCTATAAACACTCCCCATCCATTCAACATGCGACCAAGCTGCCCGACCATCTGCATATTCACACAGCAAACCATCCACTTCAGACTAACAATCCATCTACTGACATACCACAACTTCACCTCTGCCATTCATTTCTGTTATACATTCATCCCATTAAACCATCCAAACTACTCCATTAATATTACCTTCATTTACCACCACTGACAACCATCCACCGCCTCCAAGTCCATCTCCGACCATTACACAGCAGATTTTGCCAATAACCCCCATCCACCTCACTACACACATCCCTAACTGCCACAGAGCAAACATACTTCATCAACCCTACTGCACATAGCCATTAACAGACTACTTCACAAAACTGCAGCCCCACCATTTACATACAAACTTCACCATCATCACAG
This sequence comes from Allium fistulosum, assembly GCA_030737815.1. Classification (NCBI taxonomy): domain Eukaryota; kingdom Viridiplantae; phylum Streptophyta; class Magnoliopsida; order Asparagales; family Amaryllidaceae; genus Allium; species Allium fistulosum. The sequence continues at coordinate 860,029,774 of CM060903.1, forward strand.
CATATCTCAACATCCCCTACATCATTATTTCTGCCATCCATAACTATCATAACTATCCACAACTATCACAACAGTAAACTCTGCCATCACTTCTTCTCATACATACAACTGCTGCCACAAACACCCACACTTCTAACAAACTGCCTACATTCATTCATTCATCTCACCGAGTTCCACCAGCATACTTGCAACTACACTTCACACTTCACATAATACACTACACTGCCTCAAAATTCCCACTGACTTAACTGCCAGCTGCCATATACACAACTGTTACAACCCTCTTCACCACAAATACAAAACTTTCACCTCCCTGCACACATCACCCATACGAACCATCAAGTGCAACATCACTTCTGTGCACACTTCCTTGCATTGCTAACAACAAACCCCAAAACATCATCCTACCACTGCCAATAAACCAACCTGCTCCATCAACTCATAACCTCTGATCAACTTCTTCCCTACTTGAAAACAACCACATCTACTTATACAAACATGCTTGTAGTATATTTTAGTCCTAGAAATAGATGAACTGAAATTGATGAATGAGGACTTACATAAAGAGCAGTATTGACTCCTGCAGTATAGCCACTCTATAGCTTAATCCATGCTCCAAAATATCCATTTCGATATGGCCTAATCGATTTGAGTCCACTCCCTGAACATATCAAACACATTGCATGACATCCAGTACATGTTAAAATAAAAATAAAATAGAGTACAACATAGTATGAAAAAAAATACAATGATTAATAGAAAAACAATATGCTCATTTATTTATTTATTCAGTTCAATTAAATGTGAGAAAGAAAGATGATTCAGAGTTGTAAACATAAGCATAAAAATGGAGAGCATAATAAATGGACTAAACAATGTGATTATGGACACGATTACATTTTGTGGTACAACAAATAGAGTAAGAATTAAAACCTGGCAGGTAATATATTCTTTGAATTTGCACAATAGCATTGCAAAAATCGATAAGTACGTTTGCATGGCTATATGTACCAGTATAAATGATCTATTAATTATTACAGGGAGGCCAAGGATATGCTAAAAATATAGTGTTCCAGAACATAGTGATGCACAACATCACAAATCCTATCATTATCAATAAAAACTACTATGACTCCATAGGTCCATGCCATGACCAAGTAAATAACTTCAATACTAGTGCATTTGGTTTGTTACTCTTACTCGGAACAACTATTAAGCCCAAACACGTGTTTGGTAAAAAGAACTTTAGAAAATGACTAATAAGAGTTTAAAGACTTACTGGGGAATTTTAAACTCTACTGAGTTTTTTCTAAAAGAAATAAATAATCTTACTCGAATATTTAGAACTCAAGTAAATGTTTGGTACCAAATAGCTGAATTTAGTTGGTCGGTAGGAAAGACATTTTCATTCAAAAAAAACTGATCCCACCTATGAATTAAAAACAATACATTCCGGATTTGAACTTTTAAACAAATTAAAAGATAATGCTTGAATTTAGAAACTAATACTGTTTACAGAAAATATAAATGAATCAAGAAACTAATACCTTTTGGATTCAATCTAGCTTAGCAAGTATTAACAACCCAGCTTAGTATTTGTAGCACCTATTGTCCTTGTAGGCAGTTCCCACCCTGTCACGCTGCTACTTGTTTGTTGCAGACACAGGTTGTAATTTTTTTCCCAGCTTGAGACTATACATCCCCAGTTGCAAAATTCATACTAAGCTAGATAGCAAAGCTGCAACCTTAGCATGAAGTGAAAACAAATAAATAGAAATTATATTGAAAGTTGCACAAATCGAAATTAAACTGTAAGTTGCACAAATCAAAGTAAACTTATGTCTGATCAATATTATTACCCAATTATATGAATTTAAGAAATAATAATATCGTATTTACCTAGTAACTAAAATTATGCTAGAGCTAAAACATAACAAAACTGGTAGTTCAAAGCAACATCATTGGGTATGCGAGGGGAATAGAGTTGATGTTGTTATCATCAGCATCTTTAAACTATCAAATCAAAGTATCAAACTAAACATTTATGTACTTTGTCAAATATCACCATGCACACAATCAGAAAATATATAAAAACATGATCTGTTTCAAAATCCAACCAGTTGATGTATTTTCAAAGAAATATAAAGCTTTTTTGTGTATGTAATAATGTTTAATCTATGACAATTGGAGAAAAAAGAATTATATTAATATCACTTTATTTGACGGGAATATATAAATTAATATGAATTGAACTAATAATCCAAATCAAGCAATCAATTAGTGATTCGAATCTACATGATGCATAGCAATTTTGCAAGGATCGGGAAACATATCAACCTAGAAACCCCAAATAGCATCATCCATTTTTTATGGGAACAAAATAGGTTCTTATGAATGGAAATGATTATGAATGTGAAAGCATATCGGTTGATATGAAAATATCATTCAAATAATGTAAAATAATGTATTTATGCTATTTAGATTACATATATTCAATTTGGACTTCCATTTCTCAAGCATATGTTAAAAGTCGGTTGGAATAAGGTTATGTGTTATGCTATTAAACCAATATAACAACTTACAGTCTTGTAAGTAGAATTTCAAGTTCCAAGTTCCAACGGCGGCTTTAATTAAGAAAATAGATCATTGTTCTACTAGTTTTGATCACCTGTCAAGACAGCAACAAAGGAAAAAAAGAGTCAAAACATTGTTATTATCATATTTTTATAATATAGTTACGCATTTATGAATAACGTGTAACTGAAAAAATACAATAATATATAGTAGACTGATGTATTGATAACTAACTTCATGTAAACTCAAAAAAGAATGGGAAGTTTCAGCTAAATGATAAGCATACCCATCTCATGGCTAAACAAATGAATATATCAAAGCCATCAAATGTTTTAAAGGAGCATGCAACAGAAAAATAGTGAGGGAACTAAGTATGAACAAGTGAACATTTCATTTTCTTCAATCCGTGTGTGCATTCAGATCTGAGAGCTCGTGTGTGCTATGTGTGTGTGTGTACGTTTGCTTGAAAGAGTGTGTGTTCATTTCTCTATGTGTGAGTGAATAAACATGGCTATATGCGTGGGTGATGTTAATACATGTCTGCGAGTGTATAGTGTTTTGGGTTTTAGTTTAAGTATGCATGCGCTTGTATGTAAGTATTATGTGTGTGTATCTAGGAGCTGCACTGCGTTTGTGTAGTGTGTCTTGTATATGCGTGTATAATTCTATATGTCTAGGGTGTGTCATGCGTGTAACAACCCGTATATCTATCGATTTTATATTTAAATATTTTATCGTTAGTCGGATGTTAGTCCGAAAAGCTACTTTTTGCATACGGTCAAATTAGGACTCGAGACCACTTCCATTGAGTTCAAAATGACGTTTGCGATCGTTTTGAGTGTAAACTTCGATATGTTTGGAGATAGTGAAATTTTCGTCACTTTTTGGCTTAGGACTTTGGTTTGGGCTGAACACACACTAACTCAGCCCAACCCCCTCTTCTCTTCATCACTTCATCAAATAACATTCAAGCTTCATCAAAAATGGTGGTGGGAAGTGGAAATTAAAACTCCAAACTTAAATTCTATTGCAAATCCGAGATTCAACATCAAATTCAAGTAGAAGATAGTGGATTCAAGCTTTGGATTGCTTCTCCTTGCTTTCAATCTCCATCTTCATCCATTTTAGTGAAAAGGTGAGATTTTTAATCTCACATCTTGCCTATAATGTCATTGGGTTGTTGGGAATGATTCCCCATCGCTTTAGCATGCATATTTGCTTTTGGTTTGGATTGAATTGGCGAGAAACCCAATTTTTCAGCATTTTTGGCAAAATCTGGGCTATAGGTCGTACTGTCTCAAAGCCTCTGTCTGCAGATTTTTGTTCTGGTGCTAGGTCGCTCGCGAGTTAAGTGTTAGGACGCTCATGAGTTAAGCGCTAGGTCGATCGCGGGTTAAACGCTAGGTCGCTCCACTTCTGGGTCGCTCGTCATGGCTTATCTCGTAGGTCGTCTCCGACCTAAGCTCCAGTTAGGTCGATCGAGTTAGGTCGTTGGACCATTTACACTAGGTCGTTAAGTCGTTCGTGTGTTAACTCATAAGTCGTTCGACAATTAGGTCGTTTGATAGCTTTAGGTCGCTTGCGAGTTAAGGCTTAGGTCGTGTGGCCATTCTGCTTAGGTCGCAAGGCCACTAGGTCGCTAGACCTTTATCACTTTAGGTCGTATGACCTTGGCTAGGTAGTTAGGTCGCATGATTTCGTTAGGTCGCGTACCTCTAGGTCGCGTGTCTTTAGGTCGCAAGTCTTTAGGTCGCGTATCCTTAGGTCGTCAGTTTTAGGTCGCTGGTCCTCATGCCTCTTAAGTCGCTCGACCTCGATAAGTTGTAGGTCGCTCACGAGTTAAGAGTTAGGTTGTTCGACCTGCTTACTGTTTAGGTCGCTTAGCCCTATTTCTTTTAGGTCGTATGACCTTATCCCTTAGGTCGCTCGACTCTGTTAAGTCGTAGGTCGTTGGACCTTAAGTCGCTCGCCTCCCTTAACTCCAGTTAGGTCGTTCGGCCATTGTGTTAAGTCGCGTGAACCCTTAGGTCGTCAGACCTCATTTTGCTTTAGGTCGTAGGCCGCTTGTCTTCACTTAGGTCGAACACCGTAAGCAAGGGCGTTGCCCCCGCACCCCCACCTAGAGGGTTGCCACCCCCCTGGACCCCCCTCCGTAGGCGATCTTATCTGAAAAACATTCAACAGAAATTCCTACTTTGATGGTTTTGGGATTGATTTCTTTGGACTTTATTCACGTCTTTGAACGTGAATTTATGTGATTCGATTTGTTTCAATAATCGTTTTGTGACAATTTCCTAGTGAAGATTTACAGCTTGTTCGTAAATATTTAAGTTAAGCAAGTGGTTATGGGACATGAAGCTAAACTCATATATTTACTAGCTTGGTGTGATTGACACTTCCTTATGATCATGACGATCATTCTTGTGATTTAGACTAGCGATTGAGCGATGTCTCTTTGTCTGCGAGGGAGACTAGACCCCGCTTGGGTGATGTTTCTACTCACATATATGGGGCTGCACCCCATGGTCTTTGGGCCGTTAGTGTGTCAAAGGCCTTCGGGCCATCCTTGTGTTTGGAAAATTAAATGGATAGCTTCCATGAGATAGCTTCTCGTCCGTGTGCTCGGACTTCCCCCTTTTAGTGATTTCTGGATTTCGTGTGTTGATTTCTGGATTTAGTGCTTCACCAACTTTTGTGGGTTTCATTGATATGATATCAGTTTTTGTGTATTGGTGAATTTGTGTGTCATTACCTGCTTATGGGTTTGGATCTTTGAGAAGATCCTTGTGAAATTGATTAATCTCTTGTTGATTATCATTTACGTACTTATAATAGTACGACGTTATTGTTATTACATGTTCATGTCATGTCGTTTACTTTATAACATATCATCTGATATTTATAGCTACACTGATCCGTTTATTATTTTCTTATAAATAATACTCGGGTCAGACCGAGATGTTACAGGTGCTTCTGCTTGACTTCTCTTCAGGATTATTATGACTTTTGGCTAACTACATAGATTAGTAGTTTTTGGATGTACACATTTGAGATATAGACTCTATGTTGTGTACTTATTCTTTTGTATAGCACGTGATGCTATTCTTTTGTATTATCGTGGATCTTTCTGACCACTACTCTGATGTGCACTTTAATGTGTTATATATTTATTCATATCTTCTTCCGCCTTTGTGATATGGATGTCTGTGACTGATTTATGTTATGATTATTTCTATGTTTGTTTCCGAAGGTTATATATAGCCACCGTGTGATAGCTTTATGTTTGTATCGGTATGTCGGATTTCCTCTTTAAGAGATATGAATTATGTTCTATCTGACATATTGGTGCTTGCACAAAGAAGTTACATGGATGGTCGCTCCTCCACAGCCTTATCCTCCGTGCTAATTGACAGCACTACATCGTAGTGTTCTTAGTTAGCGTGGGTATAGAGGTGGGGCGTTACAATGCATGTTTTGTGTGTGTCTTCGTAGTATATCCTCTGTTTCGATGTTATGACGTTGCAAGTGTTGGTTGGTTTTTTACATAGTCAACTGAATCATGATCTGCATGCGCTGACTGATCTCTTTTTTGTGATGGCATGGGGATACTTGAATATGTATACATAAGTGATTAGTGAGATCTGTTATTACTTAAATCCATGCAAGTCAATTTATAAGTCTTCAAAGATTGATCTGCTATACTAGTACAACCGTATAACCCATTAACAAGTGAACATTTCATTTATATATCACAATACTCCACTTACAACATAAACAAAATTTTCCAAAATCAGTTGGCACCAAATTTTAGGCAAAACATATTAAGCAAAAAAGTTAAATACAAAACTAACTGATATAATTATGTATAATAATGCTCTAAGACAGTATAATTGAGAAAATAGCATACAACAGGTGTAAATTCAAGATTTTTCTTTTTTTTCTTTTCTGTCAACTTACTTTTTCGACACATTAAGGTACACAGCCATCTTCAAAGAAAAATAATTTAAGGATCCACACAACCAAAAAAAGAATATCAAAAGCATTTTATAAATGATTAGATATAAACAGTAAGATCGCCGATTAGAAGATACTTACTCTAAAGCTACTGCCAACCGCTTTATAACTGAAGATGGAGGAACAATAGGCCTACAAAAGAAATTTACGGCAACTTCCTTTAAAGCCAATTCTAGAATAATTGAGAAAATATCATTTGAACTGCCTTGTTTTTGTACAACAGGAGATAAACTGGAAGCCTTAAAAAACAATACCTTGTCAACTGTTGTATTTTGCCTGCAAACGATCTTGGCACTTCCAATGTCACCCCTAGTCGAGAACTTGACACCTTCTTTGTCACTGAGATAACAACTGGTGTGCAAAAGACAAAACATTAGCCTAATGATGAAAACAATACAATTATTGAAAAAAAATCTATGCTTTAATTCAAAACTCCTGCTAAAATCTAAATCCAGTAATAAAATTTCAGAGAAAAGTTTTCAATGCAGAGTATATATAAATGGTTTCCATTGATTTTTTTTTGTGACAGGCAAATTGAACATCAAAGCTTATTCGTATAAATAATGGCGACTAGGATTTAAAACTCAATCATGGCGACTAGGGTTTAAAACTTTATACAAATTAGTCAAAATCTGAATGCAGATTCACAACTTAAATTCAAGTAAAATCTTGGATCCAAATGACAAGAAAATTCGTACCTCAGAAAACATGAATTAAAGACATAGAAGCGAAGACGGAAGAGGAGAGAAAAGCAGAAATAAGCGAAGATGGAAGGGGAGATGGAACCCTACTTCTTGAGCAAGATCTCTTGCCATTTCTGGAGCAAGCATTGCAACTAAAATTAAAACTTCCAGAGAGGGTTATATTCAAAGACCCTATGGGATAATGCTTTATTTCAATCGGATGAACCATAGATCCCATAGAAACGAGGGTAACTAGGGTTTAGGCTCAACTTCAATTCGAGCAATTGTCTCATTCGAGGTTGGTGTCGCGAACGCTGGGAGAAATGAGCTGCCGGAAGCCTCGCCATTGTTAATTCGTGGAGAAGAGCATTAGGTCGCCTCAGGCGACGTTGATTTGTAAAGATTCGCCGAGAAGGAGAAACGTAAATTGGAAATAAAAAATGTGCGGTCAAAAATGAGAATGGGAATGGATAAGTGTGGGAAATGAAACGTATGCTAAATTACAAACAAGTGCACTTGGTCATGAATTATTTACAAATTTACCAATCATTGTAACACTTATTTGTGTTATATATCATAAGTAATGTGTTGTAAAGTTTATATAGAAAATTATTTATTTTTACCAACGCTTTTTCAGCTATTCTAACACTTATTAACTGTTAGTAGTTTGTAACATTTGTAAGTGTTAGAAATTAACAAATATAAAATGTTGCAAAATCACTATTTTGGTGTAGTGTTTCACAGAAGGTCAATCGACTTCACAACCTCCACTTTTTAATGGTATAAATTATAATTATTGGTCAACTAGAATGAGAATCTATATGCAATCTAGTGGATTCGATATCTGGAATATTATACAAAGAGAGTACACGACTCCTACTGAAGAATACTCAACTTGGAGTAACACACAAAAACTAGATGCTACTTCAAATGCAAAGGCTATGAATATTTTATTTTGTGCATTAGATAGAAATGAATTCAATAGAGTTAGCATGTGCTCTTCCGGTTATGAAATTTGGAGAACTCTTAAGGTGTCGCATGAAGGAACGAACAAAGTTAAATTAAGCAAAATCTCTATGTTGAAAAATCAATTTGAAAATTTCAAAATGAGGCCAAATGAATCTATAAATGACATGTACTCTAGATTCCAGGATATTTATCATGCTTTACTATCATTAGAACAAAAGTTTACTGAGTTTGATGTTGTTACAAAAATCTTAAATTCTTTAATGGATGAGTGGGAACGAAAATTCCTAGCTATCGAAGAAGCAACTGATTTATCAACATTAAAACCAGAAGAATTGATAGGTAATTTAATGTCCTACGAAGTAAATTTGCAGGCAAAAAGAAATGGAGCACAAGAAAAGAAAAATGTAGCATTTCAAGCAGAAAAAGATGATTCCGACTCAGATAATGAAGATATGGCAATGATCGCTAAAAATTTCAAAAAGTTTTTTAAATTCAACAGAAACAAATTCAAGGGAAACAAAAATAATTCCAACAACAATTCCAATAGCAGCAAACCATCATCTTCAGCAATGGAATGTTATGAATGCATAAGAAAGGACACATGAAGAAGCATTGTCCAGAGCATAAAAAGAGTAATTTCAAGAAGGACAAAACCAAACGAAAAGCTTTTTCTGTCACTTGGGACGACACTGACTCATCATCCTCATCAGAGAGTGAAAGTGATAATGAACAAGCAAATGTGTGCTTCATGGCTTCGTCAAACGATGTAAGTGATCTTACTTTTGAAGATTTAATTGAAATTAATTCTGAATTAGTAAATTTAGCAAAGCAACTTAAAAAGAAAAATAAGGAGTTGCAAAGAAAGTTAGATAGAATAGTCTTAGAAGTAGATATGCTGAAAGATGAGAAGAAAATATTAGAAGAAGAACTTGATTTCTCAATAATCAAATTCTAACTTATCTTCTCAAATTTCGTCAATATCTAAAGAACTAGAAATTCAGAAAAATAAAAATGATGTTTTACTTTTCGAAAATAATAGTTAAACTCTAAGATTAAGGATTTAGAGTTAGAAAAATCTAGTCTTAAAATAAAATTTGATGATATTTCTAAAAATGTATCTAATTTCAATAAAGGAAGAGAGAATCTTTCTAGAATACTTGAAAATTCTCAATCCTCTAACAATAAATCTGGACTAGGATTTAAGAAACAAAATAATTTTGCTAAAAGTAGGATTAATAATAATATTAAGAAGGATATTAAGAAAACAGTTTACCCAAACACTAAAACCATCAAGATATGGATTCCAAAAACAAATAATATTTTGATAAGGAATAAACATATCAAAATGTTTATGGAAACTGTTCATAATAATAAAAATTATGTTTATAAAGGGAATTATGAACCCGTATGGGTTTGGCTTCCTAAGATCTAACTCTTAGGACCCTAAAAAGATTGGGTACCAACTTTTTATAAACTTTTTGCAGGTACCACATAAGAAGAGAGGAAAATGGATTTTAGATAGCGGTTGCTCAAAACACATGACTGGAAACAAAGAAATGTTGTCAAACATTATATACTCAAATGGAGGAGCAGTCACCTTTGGAGATAACTCAAAAGGATATATCATCGGCAAAGGCGATGTCAGTAGCAACGGTACCTCTAATTTACCTCTCATTGCTGATGTTTTATTAGTTAAAAATTTAAAACACAATTTATTAAGCATTAGTCAGCTATTCGGTAAAGGTTTTAACATAACTTTTTCAGAAAATAAATGTAATATTTTCGATAAAAATCATAACACTATTTTCGAAGGAAAACGAGATAAAAACATTTATATCTTAAATATGAATGTTAATAATGATTCAAATTTGTGTTTAGTAGCTAAAGAAAACGATTCTTGTCTTTGGCACAAAAGATTTTGTCACATCAATTTTAATACCATCAACAAACTAGCTAAAAAAAAGTTAGTTAAAGGATTACCCAATATAAAATTCAAAACTAATATATTTTGTGATGCATGTAAATTAGGAAAATTAACAAAATCTTCTTTTAAATCTAAAAAGGTAATATCTACAGAACAACCACTTGAACTTTTACACATGGATCTTTTTGGTCCAACTCAAGTTCAGCCTATTAATCATAATAGATATGTGTTTGTTATCGTAGATGATTTTTCTAGATACACTTGGATTTTCTTTTTGAAAAATAAAAGTGATACTTTCGATAATTTTTAAGTTTTTGTTAAAAGAATTCAAAATATTAAAAGTTTGAAAATTAAAAATATCAGAAGTGATCATGGAGGAGAATTTGAAAATGAAGCTTTTGAACAATTTTGTAACAAGAAAGGTATTAACCATAATTTTTCGTTTCCTAGAACACAACAAAATGGAGTTGTAGAAAGGAAAAATAGAACATTACAAGAATGTGCGAGAACTTTATTAAATGGAACCACTTTATCAAAACACTTTTGGGCAGAAGCTGTAGCTACTGCTTGTTATGTGTTGAATCGTGTTTCTATTCGACCGTTAACTAAGAATACTCCATATGAACTTCTAAATGGAAGAAAACCAAATATTTCATATCTTAAAGTTTTTGGTTCTATTTGTTTTATTTTGAATACTAAAGATCAGCTAGGCAAATTCGATCCAAAATCCGATGAAGGAATATTCGTTGGATTTTCGGAACGAAGCAAGGCTTATCGAATTTATAATAAAAGAACTCAAATTATTGAAGAAAGTTTACATGTTTCATTTGACGAAAATTTTAAAAATATAAGTCCAAATATTACTATTGATTCTGATGATGAAACTACTCAGAATGAAAATAGTAATACTAATGAAAATTTCGATATTGATCATGATATTATTGAAAATGAGAATATTACTCCTAATATAATAAAATCTCCATCTAGAATTTTACGAGATCATCCTGTGCAAAATATAATCAGAGAAGTTAATACGAATGTTAAAACCAGACATCAATTAAATCAAGTTGGACATGTAGCTTTTCTCTCTAATATAGAACCTAAGAATATAAAAGAAGCATCAACTGATGACTACTGGATTCTTGCCATGCAAGAAGAACTAAATCAATTCGAACGAAACGAAGTTTGGGAACTCGTTCCTAGACCTAGTGATCAATCAGTCATGGGTACTAAATGGGTTTTCAAAAATAAAGCAGATGAACTAGGAAATATAACTAGGAATAAAGCTAGATTAGTTGCACAAGGATATAATCAAGAAGAGGGAATTGATTATGAAGAAACGTTTGCTCTAGTCGCCCAACTTGAAGCAATAGGAATCTTATTGGCTTTTGCGTATTTTCATAATTTTAAACTTTATCAAATGGATGTTAAAAGTGCATTTTTAAATGGATACATAAAAGAAAATGTTTTTTTTGAACAACCACCTCTTTTTAATCATGAAAAATTTCCGGATCATGTTTATAAACTCAAAAAAGCGTTATACGGTTTAAAACAAGCACCACGTTCTTGGTATGATCGTCTTAAAAGCTATTTATTAGAATCTGGTTTAGAAATTGGTAAAGTAGATCAAACGCTTTTTATTAAGAAAACTAATAAAGATATTTTAATAATTCAAATAATGATATCATTTTTGGCTCGACAAATGAAAAACTATGTCAGGAATTTTCGACTATAATGACAAATGAATTTGAAATGTCTCATATGAGAGAATTGTCATATTTTCTTGGATTACAAATTAAACAAATTGAAAATGGAATTTTTATTAATCAATAAAAATATTGTTATAATTTAATTAAACGATTCGGTTTGGAAAACACTGCTGCCAAACCAACTCCTATGAGCACAACGATTCATCTCGATAGGATGAGGATGGCAAAAGTGTTGATCAGAAACTATATCGTAGTATGATTGGATCTTTACTATATTTGACAGCGAGTCGACTCGATATTATGATGAGTGTTTGTTTATGTGCTCGATTTCAAGCAAATCCCAAAGAATCACATATGCGAGCAATTAAACGTATTATTCGTTATCTAACTAAAACCAAAGATTTCGGGCTATTCTATCCGAAAGAACGTCCTTTCGAATTAGTCTCCTATAGCGATGCTGATTTTGGAGGAAGTCGGACGGATCGAAAAAGTACGAGCGGAACGTGTCATTTCTTTGGACGTTCCTTAGTCTCTTGGTTTAGTAAGAAACAAAACTGTGTTTCCTTATCAACGTGTGAAGCAGAATATATATCTGCTGCTTTGGCATGTGCACAAGTCGTATACATGCAACAAACACTACAAGATTTTAATTGTTATCTTGAAAAATCTTTAATTTATTGTGATAATAGTAGTGCAATAAATCTTTCTAAAAATCTGGTCAATCACTCACGAACAAAACACATTGATATTCGTCATCACTTTCTTCGTGATTGTTTGGAAAAAGGATTAATAAATTTAGAATTTATTAATACTGAAAATCAAATTGCTGACATTTTTACTAAACCGCTAAATGAAAATATTTTTATAAAACTTAGACGTGACTTAGGAATAATGTCTTTAAAAGATTTATAGACAAAAATATGCAAAAATATTGAAAAACAAAAATTGTTTTATTTCTGACCAAAGCGGAACTCGAACTCATGACCTCTGACTTGCTTGTTAGATGTTGTGTTATAGCTACTTGAGCTATGGGTGTTTCTTGTCTCAATTCTCTTTAAAGTTTGTGTTATTTGTTTTGGTTTTAGAAAAACTATTTTTAGTTCTAAAACTTATAAATCATACATTTACGAACAACTTTATTGTTAAACTTCTATGATTATAGTTAAAACTAGTTCCTATCCACTAATTTTTCAGCAAACAGATGCCTATTCATACTATGCTTATTTTTTTAAAACATATACTAAGAAATTTTTAAAATCAAAACTTGAAAAATGTCTTCAAACAATGACTACTATAATTCCGAAAACTCCCATCTATCATACACGTCTCCGGACGATGATGGTTCCGACCGCATTCCTGAAAACGGGCCTTATCCTACCTTTCCCATGCCTAAACGTATCCTTGACTTCTCTTCTCCGGATAAAGACCCCCAACATGGGTGGAAACCATGGGAAGACTCCCATACAGGCTATACACCTGAAAAAAAAGGGAAGAATGCAATGGTAATATCTCTATCAACCAAACAAAAAATTGATGAAATACATCACTACCAACAACAACAAATGGATATGCAACGGGAACTCTACTATGAACAAAAAGTCACGGCAAGACGTTTAAGTTTTCTAGAAAAGATTGCCATGAAAGTTTGTTCATCAAAGAAGGATGATGTTGTTGAACCTACTTATAGACCTTCATCCTCTTCAAACCCTGTTCATACTCCAATAGTTCCAAGATGGTCACCTAAAGAAGATGTTTCGTCTCCAAACTCATGGGAACGTAGATTTTAATGAATGGTGGCTAAACATTATATATATATATGTTGTTGTTTTCAATAAGATGTATAAATATAGTGCAATGATAATACAATTTATATTTCTATAATTTTTTGAAAAACAGCAAAAATGTGCATTTCTAACAGGGTCGATCGACCGAAGACCTGAGTCGGTCAGCCGAACACATCCCGAAAGTTCCAAATGTACATTTCTAACAGGGTCGGTCGACCGAAGACCTGAGTCGGTCAGCCGAACCCATCCCGAAAGTTCCAACTATTCTCAGATAACCTATTTGGTCAGCCGAGCCAGTCTTTTCGGTCGACCGAACGTGTAATATGCTGTTTTTTACCTCATATTAGTAACCCATCCTTTCACCTTTTCAACTTACCTCTTCACTTTTACTTTCCCAATTTCATTTTTTACCCTAGCCCCCATTAAAATTTTCCAAATTTTTTATCTTTTCTTCAAAAACAATGGCTCCCAAGAAGAAATCAAAGACTACCAATGCTTCATCTTCATCTACTCCAGTAGATACTCAAATCGTCTCATGGCTTGTCAATAATGTAGCACTTCAAAGATGGATACAACTTCAAGACGCCAAAATCTTTGAAGAATCATTTGTAAGTTATCCTGATTTCGCTTCCTACGGTATTGAAAATGCTACTATTGAGAGTGGACTTGATACATTCCTTGACCATAGGAAAAATAACTTGAAAATCAATCATATTATGGTCAAGTTATTTCTAGCAAACCTTAACCTTGTCAATCCACCGAGAAACACTAACAATTGTGTTTGGACATCGGTCTGTGGCACTTCAATTTTCCTTTCCATTGATCGAATTAACCACATTCTAGATGCTAGACCGGGTGGAATCTCATTACACGATGTAGATTGTAATATATCAAGTCGTGATTGGATAAGCCATTTATTTTTCGAAGATGATGCTACCGATTTTAGACAAACATCATCACTTAGACCTAAATCTAGACTCCTTCATCGATTCATGATGAAATCTTTAGTTCCTAGAGGTGGTTCATATCATCTAGTATATCCCGAAAATTTTAAGGCATTGTATGCTATTTGTAGGAAAATACGAGTTAATTGGGCACAACTTCTTATGGATGAATTTCTCTCTTTTAACCAAGGAAAGATGCTCCATATTTATTATGGAGAATACATAATGAGATTGATCAATAGCTTCATCATCAATGCTCCGGAATCCGAAACCTCCAAAGTCCGTATTTTTTATTCAAGGACCATAAAGTTAATGAAATTGCCTGATGCTCCACCTAGATTTATAAGATTTGAGCAATGGAGTGCTACTCCGAGAGAACAACAACGTCGTAGCTATTCTACACCTCAACCATCTACTCATGCTACGGAACGTCTAACCCGCCAATCCTCAATTCAACGACCAACTCCCGGAATTTGTACGGAGGCAGCCAATGATATTTTGGCTCAAAATCAACTAGCCTTGGATGCCCGACTACGAAAGATTGATGGTTGTTTCAAGAAAATCAAGGGCTTCTTTGTGAATTTATGGGATGCCTTATCAAGTACTTCCGAAGCCGGTGCCTCTTATGTTGCTCCCGGAAAAAGACCGGCACCAAATTTCTCTTGGTCTACTTTAGATAACACAAGTTCCGGTACATCGGCAACTCACATTTCTCAAATTCCAAGACGTGGTAAGGAACCGGCTCCTCCAGAGGAAAATATTCGTCCAGAATTTTGGGATTCTGATGATGATGAGGAGTGATCATATTGTTTTACAATTTAATTTCAAGAATTACTTTATGAACAATATGTCTATTATTAGATGTTGTGTATTAAGTAAACATCATTAATATTCCTATTTTAGTTTGAATATGTAATATTTAAAACTCAATGTTTTCTTACTTATGTTACATGTTCCATATTTCTTTTACATATTACATCTAGTAAGTATTCCTTTTTGTCGATGACAAAGGGGGAGAAATATATGAAAGCTAACAAATTTTTTGCAGAAAAGTCGCCATATATTCAGGGGGAGAATTATAATATATATATAAATACTACTTCGTCACACAAGTATTGTCATCAATCAAAAAGGGGGAGAATGTTGATTCATGAGTTTTGATTCATGACCCAAGCTTCAGAGATCATACGACGAGAATACTCTACGAAAGCGACAAAAAGAGAATAAGTGTATATTATGCACTACAAAGGAGACAAGACTACAATCCAGAGATTAGTATGAATATTTTAATGTATTGAGTCTTAGAATATTGTTAAAATCATTCCTCAAGTAGTCACACACACACACAAAAATTGATTTATATTGAGTTATACATAAATTAGTGTGTACTGTGCAATTGACAACAGGTCGGCTGACCGACCAGAAACCTCGGTCGACCGACTCTGTGTCAAGTGCACAGATATACACTGTTTTGTGTATGGTTTTGAAACTCAACTGACCGGCCAGTTTTCACGGTCAACCGACCTGAACATAACAGCTAGTTTTCTGAAGAGTTGCGATCGTTCATGAAGAGGAATGTCCTTCAATCCAAGAGATACGGACACAACTTTTGATTGAAACTCTTCATGAAAGATTGTAACTAATCTATAACTATATAAACATGTTCAATTCACTTCTACAATCACCGATTCTTGTTTATAATTCTGAAATCTATTCTCTATTTATTTCTGCAAATAAAAGCATTCATTCTTATTTAATATCACTAGAATCCTTGATTTAATTCATATACTTCGATTCTACATGATTATCTTCCTTCTAAATCTTCACACATATATACTCTTGAGGATTTGATAATAGGAAAGTTGTACTATCAAAAGACAATCAGTGTTATTCAGAACACATTCATCAACAAGCTATTTGTACTAAGTTGAAGTCCTCTTCGGTTGTTGAGGCGGAAAAATTACTGTTCGGCAGCTCGGGTGTCGTATACCTATTCCTCTGGGTTAAGTGAGGGGTTTAGTTTAAATCCAGAGGGTATTCAGGGACTGGACATAGAACGGGAAGTTCGAACTAGTATAAAAATTCCTAGTGTGCTTACTTTAATTTTTATTTTACTGCTATTATCAGTTTCCACATTTATATATATCATATTACACGATCCTTACACTGCACATACACTTTCACTCTGATCATCCAAGTGGGCATCTTCATATGTCACTCTTAGCGTAATTTGTAATAATTATATTTGATCAAAACCTGGAAATCGTTTTGGGATTATGAAACTGAATATCAAATATATGGATTTAAAATGTAATTGGAAAGGTTGTTTTTGAAATCTGTATTGATTTTATTTCATATTCATGTGCTTCTGCGACTATGGATACCATTCGCATTACCGTATGTTGTAAGCATAAGTTAATACTATGGATGACTGCAACATCTATGGTGCTTAGCTTCGGGCCTCAAGATAGGGGATGCTACAGTGGCTAAAATTTCATGGCAAGGCAATGACGTTAAGTTTGTAAATAAATGTGAATTTGGAAAAATATGTGCTACGTGATGTTGTATGGTATGATGTATGATTGATTGTGACTTGGATGAATGTTGTGAATATTTCTATGATAAAAAGTTTATATATTTGAGTTTTCAACTTAAAATAATTTTTGAAACTAACATGGTATTTTTGAGTTTGAGTAAAAGGTTGATTGTTTGGAACTTTAAGTGATTGTGGAGAAAGATATTTAAGAGAAAAAGTGTAGAAAATATTCGAAGTGATTTTATACAACTAGAGAAATCAATTTGAAATAAGATTATATTTTGATTTTATACAACTAGAGAAATCAATTTTGAAATAAGATTATATTTCATATATATACACACCTGGAGCAGAGTATTAATTTTGTGAATTACTTTTTTGAAGTGTACTTATACAATAAATAAAGTAATAAATATTCTAGAAAATATGAAAGGGTATTTTATGAATTCAAAATTGTGAAGTTGGAAAGAATTATTCAAAGAAAGTATGCATCATAGTATTTGCAAGAATTAATAAAGATTTTCATTAAAGTAATGAAGAATGTGGTATATGCGAAATGAGTTTTAGAAGTATTTATATCGTTTATCGGTTTAAATTGAAAATAAAATCTTATTAAAGAGGCGTATATATTTGACTTACGAAAAATTAAATTTTTAAGTTAAAGGAATGTTTTGGTATTTTTAAAAAAATTGGGTTTTTCGAATCAAAGGATTATACTGAGGTTGTCTTGTGAATTTATTGAAGTAAGACGAATACTCTGATGAAGTGTTTTGAATTAAAGAAAGCATTTTTGAAAAAAAATTAAAGGAAAAATGTTTTTATCAGAATATTTGAATAAGAATGAAAGTAATAAAAAATTATTTTTGCTTTATATGCATATTTTTATTAAAAGATTGGAGTTTTAAAATTTTTAATTTTTCAAAAGTGGTTTTAAAGTTAAAAAACTTCGAGTGAAACAATTTTACCTAGTCTTTAGATTTTCATAATGAAAAGCAGTTTCAAACGAAATCAAAAAATTTGGACATGGTTTTGGTAATATTTTATCACATTGAAATTTATTTATGTAAAGAGCCACTTTGGTGTTAGATACTTTTAATATTGTGAAGTTTCCAAATTTTAAAGATTTTGTTTATGCAGAAGTAGTTTTGTTACAAATTTCTGGTTTGAAGCAAATATTTTTATTACAAGTGGTTTACAAAGTTTTAAAGATTTTTTTGTGATAATATAATTTTATGCGAGTACTAGTTTATATAATATGGAAGTTTTTGAGGATTTAGAGTATTGAGTTTTATAGGAATATTTTTGGTCCTCTATATTATATATCTATATTGGAAATAATTTTTAGAACGTAAGAAGAATTTTGAAGAAAGAAGATTTATGAATTAATTCACATTCACAATTCACAAAGTAATGAACAATAAGATGTTTTAACACCTTGAAGTCAACTGAAGGTTTTTGCATTATGTTGGTTATGTGAATGAACGCTATGGATTGTATAAAAAATGTGATAGAGTTAAGGAAATGCCCTAGGGGCAATTATGTAATTTGTTACATATATCTAACTCGATAACTAACCTTGTTCGAAATTAAAGGTGTTTTCTTATATACTTGATATAATGAGTTGTATTAATTAATTAATTTAATTAAAAGTATATTTAATAGAAAATCCATAAATAGTATGTAACAACCCTGTATTTTGTAATTATTTTAAATTGAATTGCCTGATTTAAAAACTTTATTTTATTTATTAAAATGGATAAATTTTGTTATTTTAAATATAAATTTTGATTTTTATGTGAATTATAATTCCAAACATGAATAGATAGGGTATTTTTCCAGAAATGTGAATTTTGGTCAATATGGTCAAACTTTGACCTTTAATTTAAAATTTTAAATGATGAAATTTTGAATTTTATATTTTATTATGAAAGAAATAAAATTTCAAGAATACTTCTTTTCGTTTCGTTGAAATCTGTAACGACCCGTAAATTTCAACTGTTTAATAACGTAATTAGTTGAAATTTTGTGAAATTTTAAACGATAAAATTTTGAAATAAAAATTTTATATTTGGAATGCGTCTAGTTAAACATAGCAACTGGTAAATTTTCGTCCGAAAATATGAAAGTTTATTTCGCGTGTAAATTCACTTCAATTTAATCAGTTAAAAAGAAATGAAAATAAAATGTTTCCGAAACCTAAATATTTTTACATAGAAAAATTCTAAATCATCTTCTGAGCAAGATTTCAGTTTGTCGTTTTTCCAAATTCGGACATCTTTGGCTCCGTCGTTCTTATTTTCTACAAAATAGCAGTATTCTGATACCGATATCGATTTTTATCGGATGATTGTACCACTGATTTCTATATACCGTTTTGATCGTCTCGTCGTGCCGATCTCTACGGTATATTCGATTGTCAAATTCGGAGTTCCGGTGTACGTTGCACTTTGCGTAACGCCTACCGTATCGGTAGCTGATTTCTTTACCCTTTTGGATTTCTCGTGACTCTTCCTTATCCACCGTGATAGCCAAGAGACGTTAGCATTTACTATATTCCATGAATTCACACCTATGCTATTCCTAAGTTTCATTTATACTTGGTTTTCCTTTCACATCTCTGTCACGTTACTTCAAAACAAAGATTTATTTTATAAAAAGTTTTCTACTCATTTTATTTCCTCTGCATATGCCTATTCCCCTTCCCAACTCATTTCTGTACCGCCCCTTCCCTTCATCTTCTTTCTTCATCTAATCTGCTCATCTTATTCTCCACTATTCTTGCTCCGGTTTATATAAAAAAAAAAGAGGCAAGTGACAGCACACAACATATAATTCATGATATATATCACGTCCTAGTTCTCTTGCATGCAAAACTGTCCTCTTCATGTTGATCGTTCACTGCTCGTCTTCCCATCCTCCGCGTGCAGCCAAGGCTTCGTCACTTCGCCACCTCAGCAACCATCCACCACTTTCTGGCCGCAACACCCCTCGCCAAACCCGCAAACACATGGACGCCGCTTCCCTCCAGTAGCCTACCCTCCACGCCACCATGCATGTGACACCCGAAGCCAGCGATCCGTCCTCCCTTCTCTTTAGCATTTCCGTTCACCCCTCTAGCGTGCATCCTTGTACGTGCATATTTGTGTAAGTTTATGTATTGATTTTTAATTTATTTATATTTGTTTTTTTTTTCTTCCGTTCCTAGGTCTAGGCTGTCTGTTGCAAAGAAGTTTATACATAATTTATGGGGTCATATGCGTTACTATTGCAGATACAGGTTAGTGATGCAAGTTGATACAATAATATATAAGTTATGTACGGTAGGGATGAATATAGGATTTTATATATTATGTTGGTATAAATTGCAGTTATATATATAAGTATATAGACGTATAATATTTACAGAAATAAAAATGTCATTGTATATCGTTAAGTTGATAAATGTATAGTCCTGGGTTTTACACATTGGTATAAGTTATAACCGATTATATATATATGTATGTAAGTCTATATGTTAGCTGTATATTATGAAGTGTTGCTTGACAGCTTTGAATATATGTTGGTATTCATATTATAGATATACAACCTGTACTAAAGGCATATGATTTCATATATTAGTAAGTGTCTAAACTTTATATGGTGTTATATATCACTAGTTTATATTTAATGAATAGTCAGGTTATTTTCAATCATATATTTGTGTTTGCCGTATATTGGCATTGGCTTAAAAAAAAAAAAAAAAAAATTTGTACATAATATTTTTAGTAGCCTATATTATATTTCATGGGTCTGGTTTATATTTTCAAGTATATGCACGTTCTGTATGTATCATTAGTTTACATTTTTTTTTAAGCATATATAGACTATATTATATTTTATGAGTTTTTTGTAATGTAAAGGTTTGTGTTATAGCCTGTTGATTAGTAAGTTTAAATACATGACTATTTTGTCTTGCAATTCGAATTAATATGGATATTAAGTATGCATTTATATACAATAGTTATAAGATCTATGCGTAGATAATATTATATTGAGTCATATTGTATTCGACTGTTTTGTTTGTTAAGATAAAAACTGAAAATATATGGTATTATGATTACTTAAACTTTGATTTAAAGGATAAATATATTTAATATGCTATTATATAAAGGCTGTTTTAGATGTTGTCACAGTATGGTATATCATGTGACAGTGTAAACGTTAGTTTTATAGATTTCAAAACTTGATAGTATATAAATATATAGTACTGTATATATATTATGTCATAACAAGTGTTGTATTATATGAACCTTATGTTTTTTTTGATTTCTTTTCAAATGGTTTGAAGTAACTAAGTTATATATGTTTATATTGTTATAAGTGTATAAAGTTATAAATGTTTTTTTTTATAATATAGGTTGTATGTCAATACATATTAAAGCTGCAATATAAGTTGATCTAGTATTATATAGTATATATTCTGTTTCGAGTTACATATTTTACAAGTTGTATAACTGTAAACTTTATCTTAGAAGCATGAAAAATATATGTTATAAATCGACTTCAGAATAATAATATATGTATTCCGTTCAATTTGTATCATTTGATCCAATCGTTCTCATCGATTTCCCATTTTTCAGCTTTGTCTGTCGCGCCTGTTCTTCATCGAATCATGTCCATTTAGTGTTGCTTGGAATACATAAGCTTACTTCTTTGTCAAATCTATCTCTAACCCCGAAAGGTGAGCACTCACTCACGATTAACATTCTTTTATTTATTAAATTTGATTTCAATTGAAACAACAATTGAAATATGCTGCTGTTAGATATTTACACTGCTATTACCTGTATCAGTTCACCTGTGACATTTGACACCATTATCTGTTATATATATGAAATGATAATCCAGTTTGGTTGTTAATTGATTGATTGTTGATGTTTATATTGGATGTTAAATTGTTAATGTTAAAAAGATAAATAATATGCAATTGAAATTGATATAGGATAATTAAATGAAAAATTTGATTAACTGACATTTGTATAATATGACCCCTTTAACTGTTGAATTTATTGACACGTAGGATTTGTTTAATTACATTTTGAACCACTGAATGTATGTTGTTAAATTGATGATGTATGAAATTGTAAATTGAATGACAAGTGAAAAACCGTATAAATAATTTGTGGAATAATCTTTAATCTGCATGAAATGATAGTGTAGATTCTAGAAATAAGTATATTAATTCGTACAAATAACAATGCGAATTAATACGGTTATTTCGGGATTATTTGAATTGATTATTGGATTGTTATTGTTTGTTGTTATTGCTTGTTTATTTACTTTGACACCATTCCAGTTATCACACTGCAAGTTCCATTTGCTATGTTTTGATTTTGAATTGAATTGGAATCGGGTTGAAATGATAAATACCCAAATTGAACTTTGACTTAGGATAGAAAATTAAATAAACCCGATTGGTCAATAATTTGATTTAAACGAAGATTTTATTTGAATAAACAATATGGTTTTGAAATGAAGTTGAAATTTAAATTTTAATGAAAGGAAAGTGTTAATGTTTAATTATATGAAACAAAATATTAACAATGTAATTGATGAAAGAATGTTGTTAAATTGAGAAATGATTGAATTAAGTTGAAATGATTTAATAATTAAGTTTGAAATTATAATTAAGTTTGAAATTATTAAACTTTGAAATTATTTAATAATTAAGTTTGAATTATTTAAAAATTAAATAAGATTGAATTATTTAATGATTAAATTGAATTGAATTCTTTAAAAAGTAAAATTGAATTTTGGAATAAGTGAATTTTACTTCGTAATAATTGAAATGGAGTTTCTTTATTAATTAAGTTTGGAAAATTATTTAAGTAAATAAGTGAAGTTGAATTTCTTTAACAAGAAATAAAATGTGATTTATTGAAATTAATGTAAGACTTGAAATTTAAAGAATTTGGTTTGATGAATTTAATCTAATTCAAATTGTAAGTTTTGAAATAAGGAAGTTGAATTTAAATAATGGATTTAATGAATTGGGAATTTAATTGAAATTGTTTAATGATAAATTAATTTAACGAATATTGAATGAAATTGATAAATGAGTTTAAATTGATTTAAATGTTAAATCAAAATTGATTTAAATGATTTCGAAATGAAACTTTTGTACGAACTTGAATCAATATTTGGATTGTTTTAAATAAAGATTGAAATTGAATTATAAGATTTTGAAATGGTAATTTGGAAGTTTTGAAACGTAAATTATTGGAAATTGGTTTTGAAAGACAAACGAAATGTTGATTTACGAATTGAAATTGAAATTGAATTTGATTTGGTTTTGAAATGAATAAACGACCAATCAGTGTAATAATTACGGAAGTTATTAAAGAGACCGGAATTCGGTTATGGATATACTCTCTATCTAAACCGAAAACCACTTTAATAACTATACGCGGAGTGATGATCCAGAATGAAGTGGTTGGAATGATGTGCGTGTTGACTGAAGAAAGAGAACGATAATGGATAGCCTTGACACTTGTGTCAAATTGGAAATGACTAAAACAGGAGCTGTGCCGGGCCAATGGAGGATTGATACCTCAAGTGGACACACTTCTTCGAACTACTTATACTTGTTGTCGATTGGTGCACCCTTGATTTTTGGGAGTGTTGTCTCACGGTGTTGCGGGCGCTGCGGCGTTGCGTTCTCACCAGCCCGGATCAGGCGAACGGTAGTATCACTATCTTGGGTATAGCCTCATGTGCCTTGTCATACTTGTATTCCATTTATGCGCGACCACTACGAATTTGTTTTGTACCTTGAGTATATGTATTGCCCTCTGGTGACTTCCGGTTTTGGGGAAACTACGGTCTTGTATATGCTTGTGGGAATAAAAATGTGTTAAGGGTGGAATGGGCCATGACTTAACGCTATTTTGATATTTTTTTATATTACTGATAGACATTATCTACTTATCGTACATTACTACATAGTAGATAGTTTGACGGATCCTTAAAGGATGGTTATTCCAACATCCTTTGAGTTACTTGTATTTCAATTGCTATTTCACTTGAGTTGGATTTATTAATATAAGAATGTTAATCCTGACTCGAGTGTCTTGTGTTTTGCTTTACGCTCGGGTCAGACTGAGTGTACCAGTATTCGAGACTCACCTTTTGAAGTTGGAGCTTTGCTTGAAGATCCAGCCATCTATTCTGCTTCAGTATTCGATGATTCCAGCGATGTATTCGGATTTGTATCTGATGTATCATATTACTCTTCCGTTGTATCTGGTTTAACTCTGATGTATCGTATTACTCTTCTGTTGTAAAATCTGATGTATTCTATATATTCATATAGTAGCTTCATGAACTACTATCTCTTTTATTTCCGCTGCACTTATTACTCTGTGTCTGTGATCTGTGATTATTTATTTACTGTATATGTTTAGTTTTGCCAATTTAAATTAACAACGCGGTATTTTGAGCAATTCAACTCCGGCATGAGTGTCTACCTATTCACTTATAATGGATGCGAATGGTTCAAAATGGCGGGTCGTTACAGTTGGTATCAGAGCTTTGGTAGCTCTAGGCAAAACTTAACATATAGGGTAAATGTATTTACAGAATCACTCTCATTCGAGTTTCAATCTCTTCCTTTGACTCAATTCCTTTGAATTTTGGAACGTTCCCCTCGGTTCCGAAATTCATTTGTGTCCCTCACTATTCGTCTTCTTTCAATCATGGAGCACCCCATAACTCCATTCTAAATGATATCTATAATAGATCGGCGGCCTTGCCAATCTTAGAATGATTCCTAAAGGAGCAAAACTCCTTTACAATTGGCATTGATTTACCGGAGATTTATGTATCCTCGGTTTACGATGATATCTACCTCCTACTATACCTGAATTCTATTTCTCGAGATTGGATGTTGATTTACCTCGGAATTCTACACCGATCTTATTCTTGAAGTTACGGACGACCGGTTAAGGTTGCCCGTGAATTAAATAAACTCCTCCATCTCCCGACTGTGAAAATCAGATTATCTTATCTTCTGTTTCAAACTTATTTTTCGAATCAAAATTCTCTTTGATTTGAGTCCATCAAATTTGAATCTCTATTTTTGCTTTGAAATCTATTCTTATATAGTCGAGCGAGGAAGTGTATTTGTAAATTTATATTTAAAATGTTTAAAATATATTGTGTTGTTTGAGTTGTTGATGTTGATTCGGGTTTCCGATCGATTCGTCTGATCAACGTTATCGATAGGATTTCCAAAACACTTGAGCAGAACAAACCGACACAATATTATTTTCAAAATTTGGTAAATAAAATAATCTTGTAAATTATATAAGTATAAATTTTCTGAAATTGAATTGTTAACTGAATTGGTTGTCAAAAAGGTAATATTTGACTTTCACTTTTTGTTTTGTAAATCATTGATTATTCCAACATAAAAATAAATGGAATTATAAAAGTTGGTTTATAGATTTATTAGAAATTTAAATGAATTTAAAGTAAGAATTTGAGAATTTAAATTCCTAAAATTTCAAGCTTTGGTTTTAAACTTTTAAAATGTATTTAAATCAAGAATTTGAGAATTTAAATTTTTGGGTGATTTCAATTTGGTTTAAGTTTTAAGTGTATTGTATTTAAAATATTTTCAGATAGAAATCATTTTCAAAGAATTTTAAAATGTTGAAATCAGTGCTCTTCTCTTTGTCGCTGGAAAATAATTTCGGTAATGGCGGCCGCATCATCGACATTCATTTTCGAGTTTTGAAGTGGAGAAACCATTCTGTAGCTTTGCTACGGTTCTGTTTTGAAAAATATTTCAATTTGAATTTCTTCAGTATAATTTGATTTATATATATGTATAAGTACCTTATTTTAAAAATTTTAATTTGATTTGATATAAATATATATATATCTCTAAATTGTTTAAAGTTAATCGGAAATCTAATTCTTAAATTTTGTTAAAGGATGATTTTAATTATAAATAAAACCAAATTTGGAATAAATATTTAAACTTGAATAATTGAATTAGGAAAAATTTTATTTGTATATTGTTCAACTACATTCTAATACAACTTACCTAAATCAATCAGAAGTTGAATATGTAATTGGATAATATATAAGATAAATTGAATATATAAATAAAATTTGAGTGTTTATAATAAATGTTATACACTAAATTTTGATTATAAAGATGTTAATAGAGTTAGATAGGATAATAAGTAAACTAAGTTAATAATGAAATAAATTTGTTTTGAAAGAATTAATAAATTTGTTTTGAAAGAATCAATAAATTGAAATTTGATCAACATATGAAAATACCTTGAATTTAAAAGAAATTACTAGATGTAAATTAATTTAAATCGAAACTTTATGGTTTAAATTAATTTATATGGGTTAAATATATGTGATAAGATATATTAAGTAGAATAAATTTAACAGTAATTTGGAATAAAGAAGAATTTAAAATTGTTGAAGAAAATATGATTATAACAAAAGACTATTCAAATTTATGGTTTTAGAAATTTTAAATTGAAGAAAATGGGATAATAAGATAATGAATTTAGAAATAGTTGAGATTGATGTTAGTGAAATTAAATGGATTAAATCAATTATTGAATATCAATTAATTTAAATTTGTATTTATATGGTTTAAATTGATTGTTATTTTTTAAATCTGTTTTTCTTTCTGGTTGTTTCTATTCTCCTACCTCGTTCCTTTTCGGGGACGAAAAGTTTTGAGTGGGGGAGAGTGTAACGACCCGTAAATTTCAACTGTTTAATAACGTAATTAGTTGAAATTTTGTGAAATTTTAAACGATAAAATTTTGAAATAAAAATTTTATATTTGGAATGCGTCTAGTTAAACATAGCAACTGGTAAATTTTCGTCCGAAAATATGAAAGTTTATTTCGCGTGTAAATTCACTTCAATTTAATCAGTTAAAAAGAAATGAAAATAAAATGTTTCCGAAACCTAAATATTTTTACATAGAAAAATTCTAAATCATCTTCTGAGCAAGATTTCAGTTTGTCGTTTTTCCAAATTCGGACATCTTTGGCTCCGTCGTTCTTATTTTCTACAAAATAGCAGTATTCTGATACCGATATCGATTTTTATCGGATGATTGTACCACTGATTTCTATATACCGTTTTGATCGTCTCGTCGTGCCGATCTCTACGGTATATTCGATTGTCAAATTCGGAGTTCCGGTGTACGTTGCACTTTGCGTAACGCCTACCGTATCGGTAGCTGATTTCTTTACCCTTTTGGATTTCTCGTGACTCTTCCTTATCCACCGTGATAGCCAAGAGACGTTAGCATTTACTATATTCCATGAATTCACACCTATGCTATTCCTAAGTTTCATTTATACTTGGTTTTCCTTTCACATCTCTGTCACGTTACTTCAAAACAAAGATTTATTTTATAAAAAGTTTTCTACTCATTTTATTTCCTCTGCATATGCCTATTCCCCTTCCCAACTCATTTCTGTACCGCCCCTTCCCTTCATCTTCTTTCTTCATCTAATCTGCTCATCTTATTCTCCACTATTCTTGCTCCGGTTTATATAAAAAAAAAAGAGGCAAGTGACAGCACACAACATATAATTCATGATATATATCACGTCCTAGTTCTCTTGCATGCAAAACTGTCCTCTTCATGTTGATCGTTCACTGCTCGTCTTCCCATCCTCCGCGTGCAGCCAAGGCTTCGTCACTTCGCCACCTCAGCAACCATCCACCACTTTCTGGCCGCAACACCCCTCGCCAAACCCGCAAACACATGGACGCCGCTTCCCTCCAGTAGCCTACCCTCCACGCCACCATGCATGTGACACCCGAAGCCAGCGATCCGTCCTCCCTTCTCTTTAGCATTTCCGTTCACCCCTCTAGCGTGCATCCTTGTACGTGCATATTTGTGTAAGTTTATGTATTGATTTTTAATTTATTTATATTTGTTTTTTTTTTCTTCCGTTCCTAGGTCTAGGCTGTCTGTTGCAAAGAAGTTTATACATAATTTATGGGGTCATATGCGTTACTATTGCAGATACAGGTTAGTGATGCAAGTTGATACAATAATATATAAGTTATGTACGGTAGGGATGAATATAGGATTTTATATATTATGTTGGTATAAATTGCAGTTATATATATAAGTATATAGACGTATAATATTTACAGAAATAAAAATGTCATTGTATATAGTTAAGTTGATAAATGTATAGTCCTGGGTTTTACACATTGGTATAAGTTATAACCGATTATATATATATGTATGTAAGTCTATATGTTAGCTGTATATTATGAAGTGTTGCTTGACAGCTTTGAATATATGTTGGTATTCATATTATAGATATACAACCTGTACTAAAGGCATATGATTTCATATATTAGTAAGTGTCTAAACTTTATATGGTGTTATATATCACTAGTTTATATTTAATGAATAGTCAGGTTATTTTCAATCATATATTTGTGTTTGCCGTATATTGGCATTGGCTTAAAAAAAAAAAAAAAAATTTGTACATAATATTTTTAGTAGCCTATATTATATTTCATGGGTCTGGTTTATATTTTCAAGTATATGCACGTTCTGTATGTATCATTAGTTTACATTTTTTTTAAGCATATATAGACTATATTATATTTTATGAGTTTTTTGTAATGTAAAGGTTTGTGTTATAGCCTGTTGATTAGTAAGTTTAAATACATGACTATTTTGTCTTGCAATTCGAATTAATATGGATATTAAGTATGCATTTATATACAATAGTTATAAGATCTATGCGTAGATAATATTATATTGAGTCATATTGTATTCGACTGTTTTGTTTGTTAAGATAAAAACTGAAAATATATGGTATTATGATTACTTAAACTTTGATTTAAAGGATAAATATATTTAATATGCTATTATATAAAGGCTGTTTTAGATGTTGTCACAGTATGGTATATCATGTGACAGTGTAAACGTTAGTTTTATAGATTTCAAAACTTGATAGTATATAAATATATAGTACTGTATATATATTATGTCATAACAAGTGTTGTATTATATGAACCTTATGTTTTTTTTGATTTCTTTTCAAATGGTTTGAAGTAACTAAGTTATATATGTTTATATTGTTATAAGTGTATAAAGTTATAAATGTTTTTTTTTATAATATAGGTTGTATGTCAATACATATTAAAGCTGCAATATAAGTTGATCTAGTATTATATAGTATATATTCTGTTTCGAGTTACATATTTTACAAGTTGTATAACTGTAAACTTTATCTTAGAAGCATGAAAAATATATGTTATAAATCGACTTCAGAATAATAATATATGTATTCCGTTCAATTTGTATCATTTGATCCAATCGTTCTCATCGATTTCCCATTTTTCAGCTTTGTCTGTCGCGCCTGTTCTTCATCGAATCATGTCCATTTAGTGTTGCTTGGAATACATAAGCTTACTTCTTTGTCAAATCTATCTCTAACCCCGAAAGGTGAGCACTCACTCACGATTAACATTCTTTTATTTATTAAATTTGATTTCAATTGAAACAACAATTGAAATATGCTGCTGTTAGATATTTACACTGCTATTACCTGTATCAGTTCACCTGTGACATTTGACACCATTATCTGTTATATATATGAAATGATAATCCAGTTTGGTTGTTAATTGATTGATTGTTGATGTTTATATTGGATGTTAAATTGTTAATGTTAAAAAGATAAATAATATGCAATTGAAATTGATATAGGATAATTAAATGAAAAATTTGATTAACTGACATTTGTATAATATGACCCCTTTAACTGTTGAATTTATTGACACGTAGGATTTGTTTAATTACATTTTGAACCACTGAATGTATGTTGTTAAATTGATGATGTATGAAATTGTAAATTGAATGACAAGTGAAAAACCGTATAAATAATTTGTGGAATAATCTTTAATCTGCATGAAATGATAGTGTAGATTCTAGAAATAAGTATATTAATTCGTACAAATAACAATGCGAATTAATACGGTTATTTCGGGATTATTTGAATTGATTATTGGATTGTTATTGTTTGTTGTTATTGCTTGTTTATTTACTTTGACACCATTCCAGTTATCACACTGCAAGTTCCATTTGCTATGTTTTGATTTTGAATTGAATTGGAATCGGGTTGAAATGATAAATACCCAAATTGAACTTTGACTTAGGATAGAAAATTAAATAAACCCGATTGGTCAATAATTTGATTTAAACGAAGATTTTATTTGAATAAACAATATGGTTTTGAAATGAAGTTGAAATTTAAATTTTAATGAAAGGAAAGTGTTAATGTTTAATTATATGAAACAAAATATTAACAATGTAATTGATGAAAGAATGTTGTTAAATTGAGAAATGATTGAATTAAGTTGAAATGATTTAATAATTAAGTTTGAAATTATAATTAAGTTTGAAATTATTAAACTTTGAAATTATTTAATAATTAAGTTTGAATTATTTAAAAATTAAATAAGATTGAATTATTTAATGATTAAATTGAATTGAATTCTTTAAAAAGTAAAATTGAATTTTGGAATAAGTGAATTTTACTTCGTAATAATTGAAATGGAGTTTCTTTATTAATTAAGTTTGGAAAATTATTTAAGTAAATAAGTGAAGTTGAATTTCTTTAACAAGAAATAAAATGTGATTTATTGAAATTAATGTAAGACTTGAAATTTAAAGAATTTGGTTTGATGAATTTAATCTAATTCAAATTGTAAGTTTTGAAATAAGGAAGTTGAATTTAAATAATGGATTTAATGAATTGGGAATTTAATTGAAATTGTTTAATGATAAATTAATTTAACGAATATTGAATGAAATTGATAAATGAGTTTAAATTGATTTAAATGTTAAATCAAAATTGATTTAAATGATTTCGAAATGAAACTTTTGTACGAACTTGAATCAATATTTGGATTGTTTTAAATAAAGATTGAAATTGAATTATAAGATTTTGAAATGGTAATTTGGAAGTTTTGAAACGTAAATTATTGGAAATTGGTTTTGAAAGACAAACGAAATGTTGATTTACGAATTGAAATTGAAATTGAATTTGATTTGGTTTTGAAATGAATAAACGACCAATCAGTGTAATAATTACGGAAGTTATTAAAGAGACCGGAATTCGGTTATGGATATACTCTCTATCTAAACCGAAAACCACTTTAATAACTATACGCGGAGTGATGATCCAGAATGAAGTGGTTGGAATGATGTGCGTGTTGACTGAAGAAAGAGAACGATAATGGATAGCCTTGACACTTGTGTCAAATTGGAAATGACTAAAACAGGAGCTGTGTCGGGCCAATGGAGGATTGATACCTCAAGTGGACACACTTCTTCGAACTACTTATACTTGTTGTCGATTGGTGCACCCTTGATTTTTGGGAGTGTTGTCTCACGGTGTTGCGGGCGCTGCGGCGTTGCGTTCTCACCAGCCCGGATCAGGCGAACGGTAGTATCACTATCTTGGGTATAGCCTCATGTGCCTTGTCATACTTGTATTCCATTTATGCGCGACCACTACGAATTTGTTTTGTACCTTGAGTATATGTATTGCCCTCTGGTGACTTCCGGTTTTGGGGAAACTACGGTCTTGTATATGCTTGTGGGAATAAAAATGTGTTAAGGGTGGAATGGGCCATGACTTAACGCTATTTTGATATTTTTTTATATTACTGATAGACATTATCTACTTATCGTACATTACTACATAGTAGATAGTTTGACGGATCCTTAAAGGATGGTTATTCCAACATCCTTTGAGTTACTTGTATTTCAATTGCTATTTCACTTGAGTTGGATTTATTAATATAAGAATGTTAATCCTGACTCGAGTGTCTTGTGTTTTGCTTTACGCTCGGGTCAGACTGAGTGTACCAGTATTCGAGACTCACCTTTTGAAGTTGGAGCTTTGCTTGAAGATCCAGCCATCTATTCTGCTTCAGTATTCGATGATTCCAGCGATGTATTCGGATTTGTATCTGATGTATCATATTACTCTTCCGTTGTATCTGGTTTAACTCTGATGTATCGTATTACTCTTCTGTTGTAAAATCTGATGTATTCTATATATTCATATAGTAGCTTCATGAACTACTATCTCTTTTATTTCCGCTGCACTTATTACTCTGTGTCTGTGATCTGTGATTATTTATTTACTGTATATGTTTAGTTTTGCCAATTTAAATTAACAACGCGGTATTTTGAGCAATTCAACTCCGGCATGAGTGTCTACCTATTCACTTATAATGGATGCGAATGGTTCAAAATGGCGGGTCGTTACAAAATCTGATTTATAATGTGAAAGTTATGCCCTTTTAAATATTGTGTGTAATTTGCTATATTTAACAAAATTGTTTATTTTAAATTATATAAATAATATTTTATTTGGTCATGTAATCTTCTAATTTATATTTATATAGGTAAAATAACATGTTACGTATATATTTTGGTTTTAAAACATTTTTCAAAGTGTAATAAACATTTTCCAATGTCAGTTGTATTCTGTTTATAATTTCTAATTTCCAGTTT
Organism: Allium fistulosum; assembly: GCA_030737815.1. NCBI lineage: Eukaryota > Viridiplantae > Streptophyta > Magnoliopsida > Asparagales > Amaryllidaceae > Allium > Allium fistulosum. Next base: position 860,062,497 of record CM060903.1, read on the forward strand.
CATTTAATTAAAGAAATTCTTTATTTATTTCCTATTTTCTTAAAGACTTTATTTTATTTTTATTTACACTTCATTTTATTCAGAATTTATTTTATTTTACTTGACTTTTTATTGGTTTAGAAGTAAAGTTATAATTTTTCTAAAACTAGTGATATTCTATTTGAAAATTTTAAGTCCTGTTTTGAATTTTAATCTTTTTCTATTTTCTTTAAATTCAATTATTTATTTTATTTTATTTTACTTTGTTTTAGTTTTTAAATTTAATTACTGATTTTATTTTGTTTTAAATTGAATTAAAAGAAAAGGAAATATGAAGGGTTTAAAAAGGCTTTTAAAACTTAAGGCTTTTCAATTCCAAAGACTTTTCAATTTCCACAACTCCTCAATTGATACCTTGGCCATGCATTTTTGGTTTGTAGCCGTGTGTTTTCAGTCTTCATTCATGCAAAAACATTTTCCTCATTTCATATTCACGGCTTCAACAAAAAAATGGTAATGGCTCCTTCTTATTTTCCTTCTTTTTCTTCTTATTTTTCCTATGTTTTGCCATGATTTCTCTAGCTTGTTTGCTCGGCCACCACTAGCTAGCCTTGGCCATCACCTCTACCACCTCCTCCTCTTCACCATCAACCACCTACCCCTCTGACCATGGCAGGCCGTGTATCCCATATGACAAAAACTCCGCATAAATGCAACAATCGCCTTGAAAACAATGCATAGCCACCACTAGTTCATCACCACCTTCATTTTTCACCATGGCCACCACCTATAGCCGCCACCATCACCTTGGTATGACCACCAACCATCACTTCATCCTCTGTCCAGATCTGAAACATGAAGAGCCGAGCCAAACAATGCATGTAGACGAGCCTTGTGGTGCACCAAAACTCCACTATCAAGCCTAGACCCTTTGTATTCTATTGCCTTGTAACCTCCTCCTTGTTCTTGCCTTGTAGCCATACCTTTTTAGGTCCAAACTAGACCATACCTGACCCAAACCTGAACCAAAACCATCCCCTAGGCCGTGCAAGCAAATGTAGAAAGCAAGGCAAAAAGTTGAGTATTCAAATCACTTTTCATTTCAAAGTTATTTCAAATTGAATGTTGTATTGAATTGTAATTTTATTTTATTTTGTTTTGGGTTGTAACACAAGTTCTATAGCTTGGATCTCGCTCTCCACTCAAATTCTAGTCTTGTCATCGTGCTTTTGATTCCGTTGTGTCATTTGTATTGCAATCTCCAGCCACAGAGGTGAGTAAATCTCACCTGACATTTATACGTATGCAAATGTGAATTGACAACAATTGAATGTGTAGAATATTATATATGATGTTTTAACTGCCTATGATTATTAATTATATGATGTTAAACCTGTTATTTTACCTGTCATATTATCTGTTACTGTTATTTATTGTTAAATTGTTCATTTATACCTATTTATCACACTGCAAGTTCCCTGTAGATTAGATTCACTATGGGTTGAAATGATACATACCCGAACGGACTTTAGAATAGGGAAAAATCGTTATGGGCTGAAATGATAGGCTTGAACGGTTTTTATTTATTTTATTTTAACTTGGGATTGCAGGTTTGAAATGATAGAACCTGGATTTTTTGCTTTTTAAACTGCGGATTGAAATGATACATATCTGTATCACTTGTCCTAGGTTAGAAAACTATGTACAGGCTCGTGGTTATTTTTATAAAGTATTTTGAATATTTTAAATATTTATAAAAGTGTAAAATTTTGAAAATTTAATTTAAATTGGATTTTTAATATTTAAATAAAGAAATTTGGATTTTTCTAGAAGTTAAAAATGTAATTTATATGAATGGTAAAAGTGAATTTTTGAAATATAACTTAAGTTTTGAAATTTGAAAATTTGGTTTTAAAATGATATTTAAGTTATATAAATAAAATGGAAATTTAATTATATTTGGAAAATGGTAAATATGATAATTTGATTTGAATTTGAATTTGAATTTAAATGATTTAATAAAGTGTTATTGAGTTTTCTATGTATTAAAATGGTTAAATAAATGAATGCTTAAAAGTGTAATTTTAAAATATAACTTGACTTGGAAATGTGAATTTGGTTTTATTAAAGGTTTAAGTTAATTAAATAAAATTGAAAATTTAGTTTAATTTGTGAAATGGAAATAAAATATAAGTGTTAAGTTTATTTGTTAAAAATGTGAAGAAAAGAAAATTGTACATTTGGATTTGTTAAGTAAAATTATTAGCAATTTGGATTTTTCTGTAAATGTTTCTTATAAAAATCATAAATTAAAAGAGTTCTATAAATGTTTCTTATATTGGAAATTTCTTTTTATAGCATTCAGAAATGTTATGATTTCTTTAAATGAACTAAAACTTAAATAAGAGGCTATTACAGCAGTTCTGTAATGCTGTAGTTGCTGAAGTAAATTAAAAGGCTAAAAACTTAATAAAGGCCTATTACAGCAGTTCTGTAAATGCTGTAGTGGTCTGCTGTCTTTGCTGAATTTAATTAAAACCTTTAATTTGAAACCTGAGCTATCACAGCATTTCTGAAAATGCTGTCTTTGCCGTTTTAAACTAAATTGCAACTAAACTGAGATTTAACAGTAGTTTTAAATTGCTGTCTTTGCTAAATTAAAAATGTTTTCAAGAATAACTTATAACAGCTTTTTCTGAATGCTGTGAAAGGCTGAAATTTTTAATGTTTATGGTATTTAACTTAGTAAATGAACTCGAAATAGTTTAAAACTTTGGAAATTGAATACTTGTTTTAAAAGTATAATAATTACACTTTTAAATGGTTTAGATGAATTATTTTGACTGAAATATAAACTATTTAAAAGGTGACTTGAAATGATAATAAATGAATGATATCTTTGAATTTAAAAGGTATTTAAAGTTGAATATTTGGATTTGAACTCAAATAAATGATTTGAAATGAAGTTTTTGAAAGGATGTGATATTTTGATATATTGAAATGATTTGAAATGAAGTTTTGAAATGATATGATATTTTCAATATATTGAAATGGTTTGGAATTAATTTAATCTTTATTTTGATAAAGATTTGGATTTGAAATGATATTCTATTTTGAAGTGTAACGATCCCGGATTTTTTCTAAGTTTAAATTGACAATTAATTTAATTTTTGAATAAAAATTGCGCAATTAATTGGTAAATTGATTTGAGTTTCTCCAAATTCAAATAAAATATGTGTTAAATCATTTGAATTCAAATTTTAAGTAAATGGTTATAAAATCATCTATGAAAAATATAAAGTAAACAAATTAGCTAAATTTAAACAACATGTTAAAAATAGAATTTATTTATATTATAAAATAATATGACTAAAGAAAAATAGAATACATTCAAAATAAAAGAAGAAAACATATTCAAGAATAAAACAAACAAAAATAATATATATAAATGTCCTTGGCATGCAAAAGAAAAGTTTCAGCAACCATTTGAAAACAAATATGCATAATGAAGAAACAAAACCATATATATATGCAAACATGAAAACAAGAGAAAAAAAAGATAGGTAAAAGCTTACTAAGGAAGCCACAACAATTATCTCATACATGTACAGCTGAAATGAAAGCAAATATATATTTTTACAACATCATTAATGCAGCCGCCAAGCCAAAACTTATATCAGTAAATAAAAAAAAATCTCTGCAAAATTTTGTACAAAATATCACTGTTGTACAAGTTCATTTCTGATTAAATAATAAACCACATTGTCACACTGTAAACCCATATTTACATATATCAACTTCAGTTCGTTCATCCATTTAAACTGAGTAAAAGAAATCTGAAGTGAATATCATCTTACACTCAAACCAAATATCAACTTAAAGCTTCAGATTTAAAACATCAAGCAATCAAAGAAATCTGAGACCAAGAAGAAGAGGAGTTCCAGTAACAAACTCAAACCAGGTTTTCAACTTTGAAAAATTCAAGAAGGATTCAACTTCAACCTGAAAAAAAAACTTCTGGAACTAAGAATGTTTAAGGTGAGTAACAACTAATGATTTCAAACTTGAGTATATATCTTGTAAGTGCTCTGTGTATATGCATCAGTGATTGTTTTTCTTCTTCTTTGTTTAGTTCCAGAGTATCAAACCACAAAGAAAATTCCATTTCTTCATTTTTAATCAATATCAGGCCTTAGTTTCAAAACAAGATAGTTGCATTTAAGTATGAGCTACAATCTAAAAATAGTTTCATGAAATAAAAATGCATATATAATGAAAAATCAAGTTTTTACAGTAAAAACTTTAATTTCTGGGAATTTCAAGTATCACGAATTATTGATTCAAGTACATGGCTCGAATCCTTATTAATAGTTATGATTTTTAAGGTAGGTTTGGTGATTTTTAGTGATGGGAGTTAGGAGCAGTTTATTTTTGTTTAAAAGGTAGATTTTTACCAATTACTGGTGATCAATTGATTCGTGGATGTCGGGGTTGTTCGTGGAGGTGAAGAAGCCTTGGGGGCGTCGGAGAAAAATAGTCGGAGGTGGCATCGTCCACGGTGGCGACAGCGGCGAACGTTTAAAGTTTAGAACCCTAGTTTAGCTAGGCTTAGAAATTTGATCACCACGGCAGTCTGGGTTGATGGAGCACAGCGAGTTTTTGCGAAATGGAAGCTTGGATGGAGACGAAGGTTTGGCCGGAGTTTTAGACTTTCTGGTGGTCAGAGACATGAAGACAAGGCTGTTTCCCAGGTTTGGGGGTGGTTCCAAACTATTGTTTTCCAGGTTTGGATTTTGAGTTGATTTTCGATTTCGAGGTAATGGAATGGTTTGAACGATCGGGGTTCGTTGTCGACGAGTTCATCGTCAGGACGGGATCGTCGAAGTTGGTCGGAGGTCGTCAGAGACGATGTGCATGTGCACAAGTATCGATCGTATCTGGGTGATGATGTAGTTTGGGAAGTGCTCCTCGGGGGGAATTGGGTGTAGGCTCGAGTAATGGCTCGAGTGAATTCATGTGTGTGCCGGGTTAACACTTAAACAAAATTTAAGTTTGAAAAAAATGGCATACGGGTTGATTTTTGGTAAAACTCGAAGCAAACAGGAATAGTCTCGGGTAACACTCGAAGATGTCTCGGGTTTTATAATTTCCAGTTTCAAAAACTTTAACAATCTAAGTTAATGTAATTTCTAAAAAAAACTGTTCTTTTTAAATTGATGATTGTTTTTAAGTTGAAAGATGTAATTAAAGGTTTAAATAAGTAATTAGAGGTTCAAATTAATTAATTAAGGTTTAAAGATTAATTAATTTGTAATTAATAATAATTAATTTAAGTTGAATTACTTAAGAGAAGTAATTAAAAAATTGTTAATAGTAATGAAGGTCATTAACTAGGATTATTTAATAATTAATTAATGTGATTAGTTTAATAATTAATTAGGTTAATTGATTAAAGATAATCATTGTGAAATTGTTTAAGCGTAATTACTTAATGGAAGTAATTAAGGAATTAATTAATCATTGTAATTAATTGAGTTAAATTTGATTAGTTTAAGTTAATTAAGTTTAATTAATTTAAGATAATCACTTGATGATTTAATAAATGTAATTACTTAATGTAATTAATGAAGTATAATTACTTAGTGAAGCAATTAATGGAAAATTACTAGATATAATTAGTGGAAGATGATTTAATAATGGAAGTAATTTGGATTAAATTACTTCGTGTAAGGGATTAATTAAAGATAATTAATTAAGGAGTAATTAATTTATTTAATGAGTAATTAAGAGTAGTTAATTTCTGGATAAGGTTAATCAAGGGTGATTAATTAGTACTTAGAGGATGATTAATTAATTTGTAATTAATTAATGGTTAAGTAAGCAAGATTTAGAATGATGAAAGTAATTAATTTAATTTATTTTAAATTAATTAGAGAATGATGATTAATAAATCCTTACTTATGGATGACTGTATTCTATTGAATGCTATGAATTGTTCGATATCCCTACTATGTGATGCTGTGTGATATGAATTGTTTTAATTTAAGCTGTGATGAATGTAATTTATTTTATCTATGATTTATCTGTGGATCTGTGAATAAGGATAAGCGTTATAGTTTATACCGCTTATCAAATATATTGTTGTATTTAAATCTGTGATGATGTGATGATTTGTAGTGTTGCACTATTGTGTTAAACCCCCGGACTACACTCTTACACACACAAATATGGATTGCACGTGGAAGTTGGTGAAGTCACAGATGATTTAAATTTAATGTTTTTGAAACTGAAATTTTAATTTCAACTGATTTTGGAAATGGATTTGGGTTAAATGTTAAAGCTTTTGAAAAGGAGTTTTTAAGATAAAAGTTATTTTAAATAACTTGGTAAAAATTTTCAATTTAAATAATTTAATTTGAATTTGAATTCAAAATTTGGAATTGAATTCCATGTTTGGAAATTATGGTTAAAGATGTTGCAAATGTGTTTAAACCATTTTAAAAGTATGGTTTTGAGAATTTGAATTTAACCCAAGGAATTTAACTCGTATAAAAGAGTCAGATTTTCCGAAATAAAAACTATTTGTTTTCAAATAATAGAAGCTTTCATATAAGGAATGAATCTCCAATTTGTGTCAAAAGAATTTCAAGTTTGAAATGAAAATGGTTTTCCGAGTTATGAATAAATCTTTGTGAAAGATTGTTGAACTTTGTTTTGAAATTGGAAAGGTGTACCTTTTGTATAAAAGGTCGAAATGGAATTGTTTTGAAAGCTATCAGTTAAATCTTTGATTTAAAGATTTAATGAGTTAATCCAATTGAAATGGAAATCGATTTGAAAATCTATGAATAGATCTTTGTGAAACTGGGTGAACTTTGTGAGATGAATCTTTTTGTGTAAAAGATTAAAATGGTAATTTGTTTAAACCATTTGAAAGAGAAGTTTTGGGTAATAAGTTGTGACTTAACTGAAATCCCAATATCCATATGTTTTAAAATTTTGCGCTCACTATTCGGTTTAGCCGGAAGAGGACTTTGTGTCATATAACCCATTCCGAATAGTCATACGACGTAAATGGATAGCATTTGAAGACCGGTGTTGAAGACCGGGTGTTTGCGAGAACAATAGGATAACCTATCGATTGTCTCTGCACTGAGTAGCTACGGTATAGAGATTCCCTAAGTGATGGGAAGTCCGATCGGGATTGTAAATACCCGGATTGCAAGGGCTTCTTTGGAAGTGCCTTCGGTTCTGTTCGAACTCGGAACAGACTTGTATGGTTGTATGTCTGACATTACACTTTGAGATATAAAGCTGATTTCTTTCAAATACATTTCTATTGGTGGCAGAGAATTTATTCTCTTAGCTTAACACCCTTCTCTGAGACGTACGAGCTCATAGGTTATGTAGTTGAAGGTTATTTGTGATATACTCCCAAATTGGTAATGTGGCATGCTAAGTGTTGTGGTGTGTTGCTGATCATTTGTTGATCAAAGCATGGCTTTCGTGTAAAGCGTAGCTTTGTGGACGAGACCTCATCGAGCCTCACAAACCGGAAATGGTCGAAACAGGAAAATGTGGCAAGGTTATGAGGGTCGCACCCTTTAGGTTATGTCATTTCCTTCTGGAAAATGGTGGTATCATGGTATGGAGCCCAGATGCTTTACCTGTGTGGTTGCTCCAATCCCATTTACTGTGTGATTGTTGCTTTGTGATCGAGGGCCCTCGGATAAAGGTCGCAAACGACCGGGGGGTGGCATACTCTTGTAGTAGTTACCTAGTAAGAGGTAACCCGACCTTGTGTTGGCAGAGAGCTAGTTAGTTCTCGGGATGTTCCTCCAGAGGCGTACCCATGTGGCAGTAGGGAGTTCCTTAGCCTGACCATTTGTTGGAAAATCCAAAGAAACAATACGAGCCCTTTGCGATTGCAATTTGTATAACCTGTCACCTCAGGTGGCAGCTATAGCAGGAATAATATAATGGTACCTATGTTGGCTAAGATTAATATTATATTTTCGAAAGGATTTTCACACTATGCACTAGTAATAATATCAAAAGAGTTTTCTCGTATTAAGCATATTTGACTATCATAAGAAGAAATCTCCTCCAAGTCTGCGATTGCATTGTGTGTGTGGTGGGAAGTCTTATGGTAGTTTCATTTTCCAAAAAGCATTGCGGATTTCAATGTTTAAAATTCTTTTGTTGTTTGTTTTAAAGATAAACTATTTTTGTTTACTCATACCAGTCCTATGACTGACTCGGAGTTTATTGTTCCCTTCCTAAACTCTGGGTGCCCACAATTTTCCACACGGGCAGTCTAGAGTTGGGTTTATAGTCAGGTTTAGTAGATTATCGGGAGCTAGTTCAGTTTTTGGAGTTCGTCCGGATGACCGACCTTGCTTATCTTTGTGAAATGTGATAGGGGGTTCTCGCTTCGCGTTAGATGGCGAACATGAGACTCTTAACCCTACATGTCCTCTTCGTGGGGTTGGTTAGCCGTAAAAGCAAGGGCAGGGTACCATTGTAAGCCACGGCGGAGAGTAGCCGTTGTCGATGGTTGAAAAGCCTAGATCATTACATTTGGTATCAGAGCTAAGGTTCAACTTTAGCTCAGGAGTATAACACATTAAGTAGCTCATTAGAGATAGGGTGAAGTATACCCTAGAATGAGTAATCCCTAAGATATTTGTCCGTATACCTCAGTAAATTCTCTTACTATCCACTGATAGTAAGTATGAGTGCCAGAAGAGGATGAGATAGGGGACAGGGGAATACGACTATAAATGGTCAATACCTTGTAACAACAAGGAAACAATCTTTTCTCTATCAATCTCTTTTGTTCAACATCTTTTCTCAATTCTCTGATAGTTCCAGGTAGATCCAGGAAGAAGATTTGATATATTTGCATGGGACATAAACTCCAAATAGGTCAAATTATTTGTTTGGATGAATTGGTTGCTTTGGTTGATAGGTATAATTTGGTTTCTAAACAAAAAAATTTGGAATTATATCCATATATCTATCTATTCTTTGGTTCCCAATATATTCTACGAATGGTTAGTTATCCCTTCGGACTAACCGATGCCACTTCATATTTCGTAGATCTGGATAACCCGAGTATCTTGTGAAAAAATTAAAAAGATTCATTCTCGAATCAGTTATTAATATTCTGATTTGGTAAGCCAAATGCAGAATAGATGCTCAGTTTGATTTGATGAAACATTCTTCATCTATATTTGCGTCTCCCTGGAAAATTTCGAGGACTAAATTTCTTAAGGGAGGGAACCTGTAACGATCCCGGATTTTTTCTAAGTTTAAATTGATAATTAATTTAATTTTTGAATAAAAATTGTGAAATTAATTTGTAAATTGATTTGAGTTTCTCCGAATTAAAATAAAATATGTATTAAATCATTTGAATTTAAATTTTAAGTAAATGGTTATAAAATCATCTATGAAAAATATAAAGTAAACAAATTAGCTAAATTTAAACAACATGTTAAAAATAGAATTTATTTATATTATAAAATAATAAGACTAAAGAAAAATAGAATACATTCAAAATAAATGAAGAAAACATATTCAAGAATGAAACAAACAAACAAAAATAATATATATAAATGTCCTTAGCATACAAAAGAAAAGTTTCAGCCACCATTTGAAAACAAATCTGCATAATGAAGAAACAAAACCATATATATATATGCAAACATGAAAACAAGTAAACAAGAGAAAAAAAAGATAGGTAAAAGCTTACTAAGGAAGCCACAACAATTATCTCATACATGTACAGCTGAAATGAAAGCAAATATATATATTTGTACAACATCATTAATGCAGCCGCCAAGCCAAAACTTATATCAGTAAACAAAAGAAAAATCTCTGCAAAATTTTGTACAAAATATCACTGTTGATACAAGTTCATTTCATATTAAATAATAAACCACATTGTCACACTGTAAACCCATTTTTACATATATCAACTTCAGTTCGTTCATCCATTTAAACTGAGTAAAAGAAAACTGAAGTGAATATCATCTTACACTCAAATCAAATATCAACTTAAAGCTTTAGATTTAAAACATCAAGCAATCAAAGAAATCTGAGACCAAGAAGAAGAGGAGTTCCAGTAACAAACTCAAACCAGGTTTTCAACTTTGAAAAATTCAAGAAGGATTCAACTTCAACCTGAAAAAAAAAACTTCTGGAACTAAGAATGTTTAAGGTGAGTAACAACTAATGATTTCAAACTTGAGTATATATCTTGTAAGTGCTCTGTGTATATGCATCAGTGATTGTTTTTCTTCTTCTTTGTTTAGTTCCAGAGTATCAAACCACAAAGAAAATTCCATTTCTTCCTTTCTAATCAATATCAGGCCTTAGTTTCAAAACAAGATAGTTGTATTTAAGTATGAGCTACAATCTAAAAATAGTTTCGTGAAATAAAAATGCATATATAATGAAAAATCAAGTTTTTACAGTAAAAACTTTAATTTCTGGGAATTTCAAGAATCACGAATTATTGATTCAAGTACATGACTCGAATCCTTATTGAAAGTTATGATTTTTAAGGTAGGTTTGGTGATTTTCAGTGATGGGAGTTAGGAGCAGTTTGTTTTTGTTTAAAAAGTAGATTTTTACCAATTACTGGTGATCAATTGATTCGTGGATGTCGGGGTTGTTCGTAGAGGTGAAGAAGCCTAGGGGGCGTCGGAGAAAAATAGTCGGAGGTGGCATCGTCCACGGTGGCGACAACGGCGAACGTTTAAAGTTTAGAACCCTAGTTTAGCTAGGCTTAGAAATTTGATCACCATGGCGGTTTGGGTTGATCGAGCGCAGCGAGTTTTTGGGAAATGGAAGCTTGGATGGAGACGAAGGTTTGGGCGGAGTTTTAGACTTTCTGGTGGTCGGAGACGCGAAGACGAGGCAGTTTCCCAGGTTTGAGGGTGGTTCCAAATTGTTGTTTTCCAGGTTTGGATTTTGAGTCAATTTTTGATTTTGAGGTAATGGAGTGGTTCGAACGATCGGGGTTCGTTGTCGACGAGTTCGTCGTCAGGACGGGATCGTCGAAGTTGGTCGGAGGTCGCCAGAGACGATGTGCACGTGCACAAGTATCGATCGAATATGGGTGATGATGTTGTTTGGGGAAGAAATAGTTTGACTCGAAGTGATCCTCGGGGGGAATTTGGTGCAGGCTCGAGTAATGGCTCGAGTGAATTCATGTGTGTGCCGGGTTAACACTTAAACAAAATTTAAGTTTGAAAAAAATGGCATATGGGTTGATTTTTGGTAAAACTCGAAGCAAACAGGAAATAGTCTCGGGTAACACTCGAAGATGTCTCGGGTTTTATAATTTCCAGTTTCAAAAACTTTAACAATCTAAGTTAACGTAATTTCAAAAAAAAAACTGTTCTTTTTAAATTGATGACTGTTGTTAAGTTGAAAGATGTAATTAAAGGTTTAAATAAGTAATTAGAGGTTCAAATTAATTAATTAAGGTTTAAAGATTAATTAATTTGTAATTAATAATAATTAATTTAAGTTGAATTACTTGAGAGATGTAATTAAAGAAATTGTTAATAGTAATGAAGGTCATTAACTAGGATTATTTAATAATTAATTAATGTGATTAGTTTAATAATTAATTAGGTTAATTGATTAAAGATAATCATTGTGAAATTGTTTAAGCGTAATTACTTAATGGAAGTAATTAAGGAATTAATTACAAATTGTAATTAATTGAGTTAAATTTGATTAGTTTAAGTTAATTAATTAAGTTTAATTAATTTAAGATAATCACTTGATGATTTAATAAATGTAATTACTTAATGTAATTAATGAAGTATAATTACTTAGTGAAGCAATTAATGGAAAATTACTAGATATAATTAGTGGAAGATGATTTAATAATGGAAGTAATTTGGATTAAATTACTTTGTGTAAGGGATTAATGAAAGATAATTAATTAAGGAGTAATTACTTTATTTAATGAGTAATTAAGAGTAGTTAATTACTGGATAAGGTTAATCTAGGGTGATTAATTAGTACTTAGAGGATGATTAATTAATTTGTAATTAATTAATGGCTAAGTAAGAAAGATTTAGAATGATGAAAGTAATTAATTTAATTTAATTTAAATTAATTAGAGAATGATGATTAATAAATCCTTACTTATGGATGACTGTATTCTATTGAATGCTGTGAATTGTTCGATATCCCTACTATGTGATGCTGTGTGATATGAATTGTTTTAATTCAAGCTGTGATGAATGTAATTTATTTTATCTATGATTTATCTGTGGATCTGTGAATAAGGATAAGCGTTATAGTTTATACCGCTTATCAAATATATTGTTGTATTTAAATCTGTGATGATGTGATGATTTGTAGTGTTGCACTATTGTGTTAAACCTCTGGACTACACTCTTACACACACAAATATGGATTGCACGTGGAAGTTGGTGAAGTCACAGATGATTTAAATTTAATGTTTTTGAAATTGAAACTTTAATTTCAATTGCTTTTGGAAATGGATTTGGGTTAAATCTTAAAGCTTTTGAAAAGGAGTTTTTAAGATAAAAGTTATTTTGAATAACTTGGTAAAGTTTTTCAATTTAAATAATTTAATTTGAATTTGAATTCAAAATTTGGAATTGAATTCCATGTTTGGAAATTATGGTTAAAGATGTTATAAATGTGTTTAAACCATTTTAAAAGTAAGGTTTTGAGAATTTGAATTTAACCCAAGGACTTTAACTCGTATAAAAGAGTCAGATTTTCCGAAATGAAAACTATTTGTTTTCAAATAATAGAAGCTTTCATATAAGGAATGAATCTCCAATTTGTGTTAAAAGAATTTCAAGTTTGAAATGAAAATGGTTTTCCGAGTTATGAATAAATCTTTGTGAAAGATTGTTGAACTTTGTTTTGAAATTGGAAAGGTGTACCTTTTGTATAAAAGGTCGAAATGGAATTGTTTTGAAAGCTATCAGTTAAATCTTTGATTTAAATATTTAATGAGTTAATCCAATTGAAATGGAAATCGATTTGAAAATCTATGAATAGATCTTTGTGAAACTGGGTGAACTTTGTGAGATGAATCTTTTTGTGTAAAAGATTAAAATGGTAATTTGTTTAAACCATTTGAGAGAGAAGTTTTGGGTAATAAGTTGTGACTTAACTGAAATCCTAATATCCATATGTTTTAAAATATTGCGCTCACTATTCGGTTTAGCCGGGAGAGGACTTTGTGTCATATAACCCATTCCGAATAGTGATACGACGTAAATGGATAGCATTTGAAGACCGGTGTTGAAGACCGGGTGTTTGCGAGAACGATAGGATAACCTATCGATTGTCTCTGCACTGAGTAGCTACGGTATACAGATTCCCTAAGTGATGGGAAGTCCGATCGGGATTGTGAATACCCGAATTGCAAGGGCTTCTTTGGAAGTGCCTTCGGTTCTGTTCGAACCCGGAACATACTTGTATGGTTGTATGTCTAACATTACACTTTGAGATATAAAGCTGATTTCTTTCAAATACATTTCTATTGGTGGCGGAGAATTTATTCTCTTAGCTTAACACCCTTCTCTGAGACGTACGAGCTTAGAGGTTATGTAGTTGAAGGTTATCTGTGATATACTCCCAAATTGGTAATGTGGCATGCTAAGTGTTGCTGTGTGTTGCTGATCATTTCTTGATCAAAGCATGGCTTTCGTGTAAAGCGTAGCTTTGTGGACGAGACCTCAACGAGCCTCACAAACCGGAAATGGTCGAAATAGGAAAATGCAGCAAGGTTATGAGGGTCGCACCCTTTAGGGTATATCATTTCCTTCTGGAAAAAGGTGGTATCATGGTATGGAGCCCAGATGCTTTACCTGTGTGGTTGCTCCAATCTCATTTACTGTGTGATTGTTGCTTTGTGATCGAGGGCCCTCAGATAAAGGTCGCAAACGACCGGGGGGTGGCATACTCGTGTAATAGTTACCTAGTAAGAGGTAACCCGGCCTTGTCTTGGCAGAGAGCTAGTTAGTTCTCGGGACGTCCCTCCAGAGGCGTACCCATGTGGCAGTAGGAAGTTCCTTAGCCTGACCATTTGTTGGAAAATCCAAAGAAACAATACGAGCCCTTTACGATTGCAATTTGTATAACCTGTCACCTCAGGTGGCAGCTATAGCAGGCATAATATAACGGTACATATGCTGGCTAAGATTAATATTATATTTTCGAAAGGATTTTCACACTATGCACTAGTAATAATATCAAAATAGTTTTTCTCGTATTAAGCATATTTGACTATCATAAGAAGAAATCTGCTCCAAGTCTGCGATTGCATTGTGTGTATGGTGGGAGGTCTTATGGTAGTTTCATTTTCCAAAAAGCATTGCGGATTTCAATGTTTAAAATTCTTTTGTTGTTTGTTTTAAAGATAAACTATTTTTGTTTACTCATACCAGTCCCATGACTGACTCGGAATTTATTGTTCCCTTCCTAAACTCTGGGTGCCTACAATTTTCCACACGGGCAGTCTAGAGTTGGGTTTTTCAAATAGTCAGGTTTAGTAGATTATCGGGAGCTAGTTCAGTTTTTGGAGTTCGTCCGGACGACTGACCTTGCTTATCTTTGTGCATCGTGATGATGGTTCGAGCTTGATGTTGGAGTTGTTGGACTCATTCTCTTTTTCAGATCATTTGGAGTATCACTTCTGTTGTTTCCGCTGTAACATCATTATTTGTCTCTGATATTCTTGTATCATATAGATATCATTATTGTATATCATATTCTGGATATTGTATCATTTGTGATGTATATGATATTATCCATTTCTTTCTTCCGCTGTGTTGTTATACTTATTGTGTTGTAAGCTCCGACGAGCCAGATTCGGCGTTTGAATCTACAGCATTCGAGTACAAGTGGAGTACGGGTGCCAATTTTCGAAGGCCGAGTCAGGACCGTTACATGAAGTATAAAATGTTTTTAAATTTATAACCACGGGTTATAACAACGATTGGTTGTTAAAGAGATCGGGATCGGATATAGACATACTCTCTGTCGATACCGAACACCACTTTGACAACTGTGTACGCTGTAACGACCCGTAAATTTTAACTGTTTTAATAACGTAATTAGTTGAAATTTTGTGAAATTTTAAACGATAAAATTTTGAAATAAAAATTTGATATTTGGAATGCGTCTAATTAATCGTAGCAACTGGTAAATTTTCATCAGATAATTTGGAAGTTTATTTTCTAGTGTAATTTTATTCCAATTTATATCAGTTAAAATTAATGATAATAAAATGTTTTCCAAACCTAAATATTTTTACATAGAAAATTCGTAAATCATCTTCTGAGTGAGACGTCATCTTTCGTTTTGTCAAATTTGGACATCTATTGCTCCGTCGATCTATTTTCGGCAAAATAGCAGCATTTCCGATACCGATTGTCGACTTTTGATCGGATCATCGTACCACTGATATTTGTATGCCGTTTTGATTGTCTCGTCATGCTGATCGCCATAGTATATTCATGTCTTTGTTCGATGTCCGATACGCGTCGGAAAACCGGAAGAATGATTTCATATCGGTAACCACTTCGTGTCTTTTGGATTCCTTTCACCCTTATATTTCTCCACCGTTTGAAGATAAATGTTCATTTGCTTTTAATATTTCCACTTTCCAATATAACCTTTGCATTGATTAATTTTCTTGATTTCAAAATTTTCCTCCGTTCATTTGCTAAAAGATTTAATAAATAATACAACCCTTTTCGGTTACTATCCCCATTATTTAATATTTTCTTTGGTTCGTTCTATCTTCTTCGATATAACATTTTATCCAAGTTGATCTCCTTTCTTTTGTTTCTGGAGTCATGCCGGTGCGTCTTTCCCCTCTCATTCTCGAACAATCATCATCAAAGCCCGAGTCCTCCCTCGTGCTGTCTCCTACCGATCAGATTCCTAAACCTGAGCAGTCTGCCGACCGATCTCAAGCCCATCCCCTCACCTGGAACTCCAATGCAACGTCAACCACCCCATTTCCTCCATGCGAACCCACAGTCTTCCTCCGCAGCCGGCCCTTATCTTCAGCTTACAGCCTTTCTCATTCGGCCTCCTCTATTTTATATTATAGGTACTTATATCTATATATACTGGCCATAAAGTTTTAAAGTGATTTGGGTCTTTACAGTATATTTTTTTTGTTTTTGTTTATAAAGTAAGTATACTGTTTATACTTTATACTTTGTAGATTACTGTTATCTATATATATGTACATTTTCGTATCAAGGTATATTATATATAATTTGTACACAGCCTTATAAATATGATACTGTGTTATATATTTGTTTATATAAGTTATATTCTATTCTATTATATTATGCATATTATATTTCAAAGGTGTATATTGATTATACATTTTAAAGTACATGGGTTAGTTTACATTATATTTGGGCTGTCTGTTCGTGAATAGTATGTATATCAGTATACGCGAGATACTAGTTTCATGAAATGGTTTGTGTACTAGTTTTGTTTCACTGTCACGGCTTATTATATATATATATATATATATATATATTAGTACTATTGGAAATATAGTTCATATATTGCGTGTGTTGCGTGTGTTTTTTTGGCTCTATTTATTTAATTTATGTTGTATTATCTATATACTGAAAAAGGAATTTTCGCACCTATTTGTTCACACTAGGATTTCTATATTTGTTTTTTTGATATATATATATATATATTGTATGACCTACATTTAATTTCGTACATATATAGTATACTAAGCATGTAGGTAATTGTTTGCACAAAAAATGGACAAATACCTCAAAGTTGTATGATTTAATAGAGCTTATGTTGTTCTTAGTGATTTTGGAGGTTTACGCAAATATATGAAAAGCAGGGACTAAACTGTAAAAAGACACGCAAGTTTATAGTGGTTCAGCCAGAATATGCCTACGTCCACTTTATATGTTATTTCCCTTCTCTAGTTTTGATTACAAGTACAAAGCTTTGATACGAGTAAAAGAAAGTTGTTTGAAGAGTTCCTTCCGTGCTTGAGCTCTCAAAACTTGTCCCCATTGTTGTACCCCTGCCCCTCTATTTATAGAGTGAGGTTAGGAGTAGGGGTCTTGGATGTATATAGCTGCTGGTGGGCCTGGGCTGATGCAATCTGGCCTGGCACACCTTGGTTCGGCATACCATGGTTCGGTGGTAGGAGTGCGATGGTTTGGACCGGTAATGCTTGGTCCGGGGGTTTGGTTCGGTGAGGTTGGTCCGGTGGTTGGTTTGGCGAGGCCGGATGTAGGTTGGTTCGGTGGGAGACCGGATGTAGGTTGGTTCGGTGGGAGACCGGATGTAGGTTGGTTCGGTGGGAGACCGGATGTAGGTTGGTTCGGTGGGAGACCGGATGTAGGTTGGTTCGGTCATGAGTCTTGGAGGAGAGTTTGGACTTGCTTTTTGGTTCGATGGTAGAAATGCACACAACACTTGCCCCCCAAAGTAGGGTATGTGCGTGCGCATGGCGTGCTTTGCTTTAAGTTTGGAGGAGCTTTCCTCCGGTTTACATTACCGAGCCAACCGGTCCGGTAGTCCCTTTTCGTCTATAAGTAGAGGCCAGGTGCCACCGTTATTCCCTACCAAGTGTAACAGCCGAACCAGATCCCTCCCAGCCGAATCAACTTCTTTGTCGAATCACGTTTGGTTGCCGAATCATGTGAGTTAACCTTCTCTCGCCGAATGATTAGCGTTGGGAATACCGAATGAGTTTTCGCTTTGTATTGCCGAATGAACATGAAAGGCTTTCTAATGCCGAATGAACACGAAAGGCTTTTAATGCCGAAGGTTCCCTTGTATTGCCGAATGAGCTTGACATTTTAGTACCGAATGAACTTTATATCATACTACCGAATGGACTATTGACTTGTTGCATCTGCCCGCCGAATGAACCGTTGTATCGAGTGAACATGTGTTTCCTACTTCGAATTTTTAAGCGAAATTCCAGATTACGCTGCTTGTATATTCTAACGATATACTTTTCCCATGTTTGTAGATAAATGTCTCGAAAAGTTGAAACTCGATCAGATAAGAAGAGATCCGGGGGTGAAGGAGAGTCCTCGGCCGTGCCCCCAGCTCAATCAGGATCGGAGCGTCATGGGCCCGCCCCGAGGTCATTAGTGGATGGATATGGTCCCCAGGAGCTGCTGGATTCCCCGCCTGACTGCTTTCCTAGCTCTCTCAAAGAGGAGCAACTCGATGTTATATCTCGTTCCTTTGGGATCGATAGAGCCCTCATGCTGCTGCCGGGCCCAAGAGTCATGCCATACAGTCCTCCCGAAGGATACTTTGCTTATAGTAGGTACCATTGCATGTGTGGTGCTATCCCGCCTCTCAATGCTTGGGTAGTCAGCTTCCTCACGTATCTGAAGGTGGCCCCATTCCAGCTTCAGCCCAACTCTTATGCCATACTGGTGAGCCTTTTCGTTATTTTTCGGAGGAAGTATGGTCGCGCTCCCTCCAACCGGGAGATCCGGTACTTGTATAATTTAAGGGGCTATAAGAAGGGGTCCCCATATATTAGCTTGGAGTCCGCTGTGACCTTCAAGCCGGTCCTGGACCTGTACTCTAAATTCAGCATGTTCAAGAAAGAGTGGTTCTTTGTTAGGGACGACTCCGTCTCCATCCGGCGCTTTACCTCTGGATGTAAGTTGATGCTTTTACTTATAATTTTTATTCCGATTGCGATGCTTCTTCTCATACTTTCTCATTTTTGCTAGCGACAGGTGGCTTTCCGGTTGTAGAGATTGACCGCCTGGTTCAGACGGCGGCTGAGATAGAAGCCATTCTTGGGAAATACAGATCATCTGCCTTCTTGATTAGAAATGCGATTCTTCTGGAATATAACTTGATCCTTCCGCAGCAGTCTGTAGTTAAGCTGAGGGAAACGGCGGAGGAGAGGGCGGCTGCTCAGACCAAGGAAGGTGTTACGGCAGAGAGTAGCAAGAGGAAACCTTTCACAAAACCTCCAGCTGTCGGAGGTAAGAAACTCAAGAAATCGGACGGCCCCTCCCCCAGCAATTGTCCACTTACCCGGGAGGAGGAAGACATAGAGGAGGTAAGAGGCGAGGGTGGAGATGGTCGGGATGGTGACAAAGGTGGCGATGGCATCGGGGCCCTACTTCCTGGGCAAGCGGGCGAGATCCAGGAGTGGACGGATGATGCGTTCCACCAGGCTTTTGAGGGGTTGGATGAGGATCCGGCTTTGGCAGAGAAGACCGGGAAGGCGGACAAAGCCGGGACTGGTGCAAATGAGTCTTCTCCGACCATTCCAGCCAAGGTGGCTCCGACGACTCAAGGTGAACTCTTGACTCCTGCATGCTTCATAAATGATAGGGACTTAGGAATATTTTATGATCCGCTCCCGTCCTGGAATGAAATCCAGGACTTATTGCAGTATCCCACTCCTCCCCAGGGTTTGTACAACCATAGCTGTGTTTCTTTTCCTTTTTTAACTTGTAATTTACCGCGTTTCTCGAATCGTATAGTGATGTAAGATTGTGACAATTGTTCTTTATATCAGGAGCAGGCAAGACGTCCAAAGCTTCAGACCTTCGACACAGGCTTGAGCAATATAAACTTTCCAAAATTTCTGCTAAGCCGAAGCCCTCAACCCAACGCTCCGGGGATGTAGTCGGATACCGTCCTCTTCTTGGGGTCATCGAAGAGGGTATTCAGCAGAGGAAGAGGAGTCATCCTTTATCCGAAACTTCGCCCGGTCCTCAGCCTCCGGCTCAGCCTATTCATGATATTACTGAGGAGGGTAGCGAGTTTGTACCTTCTCCGCACCCGTCCGGAAACCCTTCTGTTATTCATATCGACCGTCCCGACTTGGCCCGTAATCCATTCGCGGGTCATCCTGATCTGGATCCAGGTTCTCATGATATTACTTTTGACGAAGTCACTGGTGAACACCTTCTCCCCCGTAACCCCATGGTACGAGTACTTGATGAAGCCAAGTCCTTAGATCTCGATCTACTCACTACTCGTATAGTCACTATGGGAGACGAGGCCAAAGCTAATATTGATCGGGTGGCAGAGGAGACCAAGAAGCTGATGGGGCATCATGCTCGGCTGGTTAAGGCCGGAGAGGAGATTGGGAGCGCCAATATCCGACTTCGATTGGTGGTTTCGGATCAGGCCAAACAGCTTGCGGATCAGGCTATCCAGATTTCTCAGCATGAGGCTGCTACTGGGCGACTAAGGAAAACCATGGAAGAGGCCAGTCGGGCCGAATTGCGGAAAATGGAAGCTGCTTGCAAAGAGCGGATTGACATGGCTATTGCCACGGTGGATGAGGTTCGGAGAGCGGATCTCGAGCAGGTGGAGGAATTGTCCGAGAAACTTGAGGCTGCAGAGCTTGCTCAAGCTAAGTTGAGGGAAGAGATGGAGGTGATGCGGAGGTCCCTTCAGGCTGATTGCTCGAGATACAGACTGGAGAGAGATGCTGCCGTCGAAAGGTTGTCGGCCTCCGATGCCCGGATGAGGGAGTTTGAGGAGAATGAGGGAATGATGGATGACATGCTCCAGGACATGTATTTCCGGACTTGGAAGCAGGGCAATCTCTCTTGGATGGATGATTATCCCAAGGTCATGGCCAAGATCTATCTTCGGGCTTTGGAGGAGGCTAAGGCTGATGCAGATAAAGAGGGTGGAACGGTCTTCAGTATGGATGTGGTCACTGCCCAGTTCACCAAGGAGGAGAAAGTGGCGGTAAAGGAGGGTATGCGGCTGCTTGCTGCTGAAGAGGCAGGTGTGCAGGTAGAGGATGACGACCAGGACGGTCAAGAAGCAGGTGCTGGTAAGTCTTCCTTTCTAGTCTTTCCGTTAACTTGGTTACTCATCACTAATGAATCCTTTTTATGACCGGACAGGCGGGCAAAAGAGCAAGGACAAGACTTTGACGCAACCGGCTCCCTGATTGGACCTGGAAAATTCTTTTTGTAGGCTTGGCATTGTTGTATCTGTTAGTCTTAAGACAGTAGAGTAACTTCTAAGTTGTAATTCTTGCTACTTGTAATAATCAACATTATTCTTGACGTGTAATTTTTTAACTTAAGCTGATTTTGTCGTTTCTTGAATATTTGTTGCTATTTCGACATATCGTATGAGAAATGTAGCTATGTATATTCTTGTAATTAAATTGTGTTTGATGTTAGACTCTGGCTCTAAACCATAATTTCATGACCTGCAATATTAGCGTGTGGTGTGAACAAATTATAATCATGTATTTGTACATAAAAGAAGAAGATACCGCCTTTCATGTTTCAATCGTAGATGGCAGTCTTGAACATCTTGTAGGACCGAGCATGGAATGTAGTTGAATGTCCTGCCACTTGTGAGTCCCCACACCCATTGGCGAGTATCTCCTACTCTGTATCATGTACTTTAGGGATTGTTATAGGGGATAGGAAAAAAGCTTTTTAAGTAAAATTGAAATACGTAAAAAAAGGTAAAACTTCCAATCACGGAAGGCCTTCGATGTGCTTAAGTTCGTGGCAAACGGGTTTTGTAGTCACTTTCCCTAGCTGTGGGTCTTGGAGACATTTGTCACCCATCTTACGCCTCCGCGGGGAGTTAATTCTTTTTTACCACAGCCGCACTTAAGACACATCGGAGCCGAGATCGCGCACAGTAACTACCCGGGCCATTATGGCCCGTAATCGTGGGTATTATTCGATTTACTGTGGCCGGCTAGCGTGGGTGCCGATCGTCAACTGCGAACTGCCCCTGGCTGGCCACACCTTATGTTGGGGCTTATAGTCGGTTCACAGTTGCCGGCGAGCCTAACGCCGTAATGAGCTGCCTCGGCTATAGTCGGCCTTCTCGGTGGCTTATAATCGGCTCATTACAGTTGGCTTTAAGGGCCGTCGCGAGCAATGAGTTAACCCGCAGCAGAGGGATGCTGGAGCGAAAGTGTCTCATTGGCGAGGGCATAGATTCGCATAGTACCTGTTGGGTATTGTCCACGTGAAGTTGCATCGTGGAGTGCTTTGAATAGAAATGCTATATACTCAGGATTTCGTTCAACAGAAAAGGATAAAGTTAACAAGCAGCCAAGATACAAAGGAACAAGTTAAGAGAGAGACAAGGTTTTTTAAAGTGGTTCAGCACGAAAATGCCTACGTCCACTGATTCTCTTTGTTAATTCACTTCATATGGGCAATACAAGTTAAGAAAAGTATCGACGGAGGTGCTGGATGTTCCATGCCCTCTGGAACACCTCTCCGTCCACTGTTGACAAAATATAGGCTCCGTTGTGGAGATCTTTATGAATTACATATGGTCCATCCCAGATAGGGTCTAGTGCTCCGGGGCGAGGGAAGATTCGCTTGAGGACAAGATCCCCTTCCTGCAAGGTACGATGCTTGACTTTGGAGTTGTATTGTGCTGCCACTTTTTGCTTGTGGGCTGCTGTTTTGAGGATTGCATCGTTTCTTCTCTCCTCGATTAGATCCAAAGACATGTGAAGGAGTTCTTCGTTCTCTTCTGGGTTATAGTGGATCCGACGATGGGAAGGCACAATAGTTTCAACTGGGAGCATAGCCTCCGATCCGTATGCCAAAGAGAAGGGAGTGTGCCCTGTCGATGTTCTGAAAGATGTGCGATAGGCCCATAGTGCCGTAGGAAGTTCATCCACCTAAGCGCCCTTTGACTTTTCGAGCTTCTTTTTTATTAGAGTTTTCAGAATTTTGTTGACTGCTTCGACTTGTCCGTTTGCCTGGGGATATGCTACGGATGAGAAGCTTTTATGAATTCTGTGTTCTCGGCACCAGTTGGCGAATTCCTCGCTGTCAAATTGAAGCCCATTGTCTGATATGATTTTGAGTGGGACTCCGTACCTGCATAGAACATTTTTGATCAAGAAGTTAATAACTTTTGCTGAAGATACTTTGTTTAGAGGTTCCGCCTCCACCCATTTGGTGAAATAATCAACTGCCACTATAGCATATTTGGCCCCGCCTCGGCCCATTGGTAGCTCGCCGATTAAGTCAATTCCCCATATCGCGAAGGGCCAAGGGCTGGTCATCTGAGTAATCTCGGTTGTTGGTAGCCGAGGGATCTTAGCAAATTTTTGGCATCTGTCACACTTCTTGACGAAATCTAAGGCGTCCTTGCCTAAGGTGGGCCAGAAATATCCGTATCGGAGTATCTTTTTTGCTAATGTTTGCCCCCCGGTGTGATCTCCACAGCTCCCCTGATGGATGTTGGATAAGATTTCCTTGGCTTCCCTTCCGGCGACACACCTTAATAATGGGTTAGAGAAACCGCGCCGATAGAGGATGTCTTCTTGTATTGTATAGCGGGACGCTTTCCTCAAGATTTTCTTGACTTCATTACGCCCGTTGGGTAGTGTGCCACTTTGTAGGTAGTCTCGGATGGGAGTCATCCAAGTTGCTTCTTCGGCTGCGGCTATCAGATTCACTTGCTCAAAACTTGGGACCGTTTGCTTTGAGATGGTTACTGCCCCGAAGATGGCGATGTCTCTCATACTCGCTTGCTTTGCCAATTCGTCGGCCTCTTGGTTCTCTTCCCGAGGGATGTGTTTGACTAAGTACTGATCCAATCGGCTGAGAAGCAACTTGGTCTTCTTTAGATATGCTATGAGTCGTTCCTCTCGAGCTTGGAATTCTCCTAGTATTTGATTAACAATAAGTTGAGAATCGCTGTGAAGACACAAAGAATTGGCTCCGATTTCTATGGCAATTTCTAGTCCAGCTATCACTGCCTCATATTCTGCATCGTTGTTGGTGGCAGCGAAATCCAACCTTATAGCATAGTGCAGTTTATTTCCCCTGGGAGTGATTATTACCACACCTGCCCCCGAGCCTTGTTCGTTAGATGCACCGTCCACAAAGAGATTCCATTTGATATCTTCTGTTATTTCCAGTTGCTCCTTATCCTCGTTGGTAGTGAACTCTGCAATGAAATCAGCCATGGCTTGTCCCTTGATGGCGGCGCGAGGGTGATAGGTGATATCATATTGGCTCAGCTCAATACACCATTTAAGTAGTCGCCCGGAAGTGTCGGGACGATGGAGCACCTGCCTCAGTGGTTGATCGGTCAGAACTTTGATGGAATGGGATTGGAAGTAGTGACGTAGTTTTCGTGAGGTGATTAGTAAACAGTATGCTAACTTTTCAAGTTTAGGGTATCTGACTTCTGCCCCAGTAAACCTTTTACTGACGAAGTAAACTGGTCGTTGCGTGCGGTTGTCTTCCCTTACCAAGGCAGCGCTTAAAGCGTGAGATGATACAGCAAGGTATAGGTATAATTCTTCGCCTTCGCTTGGGGTCGAGAGTACCGGTGGTTTCTGGAGGCGTTCGATTAGGTTAAGGAAAGCGGTTAAGCATTCGTCCGTCCATTCGAACTTTCCTTTATCTTTCTTTAGAGCTTCGAAAAAGGGGACGCACTTGTCCGTTGCTTTGGAGATGAATCGGCTTAGGGCGGCCACTTTTCCATTTAGGCTTTGCATCTCCTTTCGGGTGGAAGGTATCTTGATGTCCCTTAATGCTCGGACTTGTTCAGGGTTGGCTTCAATCCCTCGGGCATGGACGATGAACCCTAAGAATTTTCCCGATGACACGCCGAAGGAGCACTTTAGTGGATTCAACTTCATTCCATACTGTCGAAGTACCTGGAACATTTCGCCTAGGTGGCTTACGTGATCCTTGGCTTTCCGTGATTTCACCAGCATGTCGTCTACATATACTTCCATAGTTTGTCCTATTAGCCCTGCAAACATCTTGTTGACGAGGCGCTGGTAGGTGGCCCCTGCATTTTTAAGTCCGAAGGGCATCACTTTGTAGCAGTATAAACCCCGGTCGGTGATGAAACTAGTGTGGTCTTGGTCGGGAGCATGCATAGGAATTTGGTTATATCCTGAGTATGCATCCATAAAAGATAGGAGTTCGTGCCCGGCTGTGCTGTCTACAAGTTGGTCAATTCTGGGAAGCGGGAAGCAATCCTTTGGGCAGGCGTCGTTTAGGTTGGAGAAGTCAATGCAGGTCCGCCACTTCCCATTAGCCTTCTTTACTAGTACCGGGTTGGCGACCCATTCTGGGTAAACAGCTTCTCGTATGAAGTCATTGGCGAGTAGATTCTTTACTTCTTCATCGAGGGCTGCTGATCGCTCTGCCCCCATACTTGTGTTGTGTGCATTTCTACCACCGAACCAAAAAGCAAGTCCAAACTCTCCTCCAAGACTCATGACCGAACCAACCTACATCCGGTCTCCCACCGAACCAACCTACATCCGGTCTCCCACCGAACCAACCTACATCCGGTCTCCCACCGAACCAACCTACATCCGGTCTCCCACCGAACCAACCTACATCCGGCCTCGCCAAACCAACCACCGGACCAACCTCACCGAACCAAACCCCCGGACCAAGCATTACCGGTCCAAACCATCGCACTCCTACCACCGAACCATGGTATGCCGAACCAAGGTGTGCCAGGCCAGATTGCATCAGCCCAGGCCCACCAGCAGCTATTTACATCCAAGACCCCTGCTCCCAACCTCACTCTATAAATAGAGGGGCAGGGGTACAACAATGGGGACAAGTTTTGAGAGCTCAAGCACGGAAGGAACTCTTCAAACAACTTTCTTTTACTCGTATCAAAGCTTTGTACTTGTAATCAAAACTAGAGAAGGGAAATAACATATAAAGTGGACGTAGGCATATTCTGGCTGAACCACTATAAACTTGCGTGTCTTTTTACAGTTTAGTCCCTGCTTTTCATATATTTGCGTAAACCTCCAAAATCACTAAGAACAACATAAGCTCTATTAAATCATACAACTTTGAGGTGTTTGTCCATTTTTTGTGCAAACAGTAATATATATAGCCTACATTAAGTTTCGTATATATATATATATTTTAGTGTGAAGTGAGACATATATATTTATAGTTTATATCTGTTTGCTATATGAATGTTAAAGGAGTTGTTATAGACTTTTTAAAATTGCTATTTGTACATTTATATGAATATTTTATTCTATTTGCAAGTAAATATATAAGTTATATATTGTAATATGTATGGTCTGCATATGTTGTTAATATATATAACAGTTCCATTATATTTTAGTATATGTGGTTATAATATATAAAGGTTTATGTTATAGTTTATATAGTATATAAAGTTTCTCTTTTGTGATGATTTTATTACTTGTTGTCTATACATATTGTACCGTATATTGCATTGTATATACTTTATAAGTATTGTTACCAAAATATATTCCATATAAAGTTACAGTATTATATGTTTGCTTTTCTTTTGGAACTGTTTGTATAATGAGAAGTATGTGTATGAAATATATATAGTTATAGTTATAATTTATACGTTAGTTGGTGTGTCAGTATATATAAGTTAAGCTAAAAAAAGAAAAAAATTCCTTTTGTTTTAATTGTTATATCAATATATATATATATATATATATATATATATATATATATGTTAAACTATTAAGTTTTAATGTATTGATTCAAAATCTATTTATATATATATGACTTTAATGTTTGAGTTTTATTCAAACATAGATTTATATATATATATATACCACTACACATAACTATACATATATCCCATATTCTAAATTCAAACATGTATTAAATTATATATATATATAATTTAATACATGTTTGAATTTAGAATATGGGATATATGTATAGTTACGTGTAGTGGTATATATGAATTCACTTATACCATTTATCATCATCGATCCAGTTCTGATTTGATTCGTCTATTTCTGTTTATCAGCTTTGTCCGTCTAATTTTGTACCAGTCTTACTTTGCTTTGAAATTCGTGCTTGGATCAGTAACTCTTCTCATTCTCCTTCATCTCTAGCCTCGAAAGGTGAGTAATCACTCACGATCAACGTTCTTATATTTATTAAATTTGATTTCAATTGGGATGACAATTGAAATATGATGCTGCTAGTTATTTACATTGATATATATATATATATATATGCCATTATCTGTAACTGTTCACCTGTGACATCTGACACCATTATCTGTTATTTATCACTGATGATATATGCCTATTACTGTTGTTATATTATTATCAGATCTGTTATCACTCTGTAAGTTCCCTGTTAATATAGAATTCACTAAGGGTTGAAATGATACATACCCGAATGATCTGTAAAATAGGATAAAATCATTATGGGTTGAAATGATAAACCCAAGCGATTTTCATTGACATTGAATTTGGGATTGCGGGTTGAAAAGATATATACCCATATATACTTAAATTGCGGATTGAAATGATAAATATCCGTATCACTTGACCATAGGATATAAAATTTTATATAGACACCGTTGGTCTATATATAAATATTTTGAAAATGATTTCTATGGTTTTGAAAAGGAATATACGTTTTTAATTAATATTGATTTTAAAGATTTATTAAAGTTGATTTAATAAAGTTGATATATAATATGTTTAAGTATTTATTTAAAATATATATTTTCAAATATAGAATTTATATTGATTCAGGATGGAAAGATAAATTTAAAATTGATTTGAAATGTTATTTATTTGAGAATTTTACTTAAATAAGTTTGATTTGAAATTTATTAAATTTGAGATTTTAAAGATATATTGTATAACTTGAATTTGATTAAAAGTGACTTAAATGAATATTTCAAATTTATATAAATTTAAATGGGATATTTTGTTTATTTAAATTTGTAAGTTGAAGTTGTATTTAGATGTTATTGAAATGATTAAGTAATTATTTCAAAACTAAATAATAGTAAAGTGAATTTGATATATATATATGAAATTATCGAATTTAGTTTCGAAATGTTGAATATTTAAAGCTTTGAAATATATTGAAATTGAAATAGCTTATTTTGTGGTTCAAATATGTATTTGAAATTGTTAATTTGAAATGGTCTATTTAGAAACTGAATCGAATTGAAATTGATGATTTGAGATTTGATTAAATTTGAATTATGGAATCCGAGTTGAGTTGAATCGATTTGTGAAATTTGAGGAAACCATTTTATTTTATAAAGTATTTTAAATTATATTTAAAACTATTTTATATTATTTTATAAACTATTTTTAATATAACTATTTAAAATATACTAATTATTTTAATATAAATTGTTTTAACTTATAACTATTTTACATAAATTATTTTATTTTGTATACTATTTTATTTATATACTATTATTAATATCTAAACTGTTTGAAGGAATGTGTTATGATTCCAAAGCATTATGATTTCTAAATTTTGATTTCCAAAGAATTATGATTTCCAAAGTGTTTGATTTAGAAAGTGTTATAACTTTGAAGTACTAAGATTTTGTAAATGGATATATTTGAGATGGATATATTTGAAATGGAAATGATATCGTATTTGGTTTTGGAATGGAAGTGATATCGTATTGATATGGTTTTGAAATGGCAACGATATTTTGGTTTTGAAATATAAACTGTTTTGAAATATAAACTATTTTGAAAGTATTTTGAAATGGCCAATCAGTGTAATAATTACGTAGTTATTGAAGAGTCCGAGATCGATTAGGAACATACTCTCTGTCTAAACCGAAAACCACTTTAATAACTATTATACGCGGAGTGTGATCCAGAATGAAGTGGTTGGAATGTTGACGTTGCTGGATTTGAAGAAAGAGAACGATAATGGATAGCCTTGACACTTGTATCAAATTGGAAATGACTAAAACAGGAGCCGTGCCGGGCCAAATGAGGTTAGCTGCCTCTAATGGACACACTTCTTCGTAAACTACTCATTACTTGTTTTTGATTGGTGCGCACCCTTGATTTGGGAGTGTTGTTTCGCGGTGTTGCGATTGTTGCGGCGATGCGTTCTCACCAGTCCGGATCAGGCAAACGGTAGTTTCACTACCTTGGGTATTGCCTTATGTGCCTTGTCATACTCGTATTCCTATGCGCGACCACTACGATTTGTTTTGTGTTATACCTATGGAGTACTCCCTGATAGCCCACTAGTTTACGGTGGAGTTTACAGTGCTGTATAGACTATGATGCTTATATAAAATGTGTTAAGGGGGATAATGGTAACGCCTTAACGCTATTTTGATACTTTATATTACTGATAGGCATTATCTACTTAGCGTACACTACTACATAGTAGATAGTTTAATGGATCCTTAGAGGATGGTTATCTCAAACATCCTTTGAGTTACTTGTATTTCAGTCGTTATTTCACTTGAGTTGGATTTATTGATATAAGAATGTTAATCCTGAATCGAGTGTTTTGTGTTTTCTTTACGCTCGGGTCAGACTGAGTGTACCAGTGTTCGAGACTCACCTTTGGAGTTGGAGCTTCGCTTGGAGATCCAGCTATCTATCGATTCTACTATCAGTTATCCAGTTGATTCCAGTGATGTATTCAGATCTTGTATTTGACTATTGTATTGAGATATCTATGTATTCGAGATCTGTTCTAACTTATTTAACTCTGTTATATATATAGTAGCTTCATGAACTACTATTCTTTTGTTTCCGCTGCATTATTGTTATATTACTCTGTGTCTGTGATTATTTTATTTACTGTATATGCTGAGTTTTGCCAAATTTTATTTACAATCCATTGTTTTTAATTATTCAAGTCCGGCATATGTGGATTTATTGTTGATTTGAATGGTCCAAATAGTGGGTCGTTACATACACGGTGGAGTTTCCAAAATGAAGTAGGATGGTGGCGACGATCCTAAAGGTATATACGTGGACCCAACTCCCGTGAGTTGGCATAAAGTGGCTAAAACATGAGCGATTGACGGGCCAATGAGGTAGCACCTCTGATCGGACACACTTCTTCGATACCATTATATTACTTTGTGATTGATTGGGTGCACCCCTTGATTTGGGAGTGTTGTTCGAGGTGGGTGGTAGTGGCTGCTATGCGTCACCACCAGCCCGGATGCGTAATTGGTATATCTACCCTGGCATTGCCTAGTTGTGTCGTGTCACTTACCATAGCGAGCTTTACTACAAGTTTCTATTTGTGTCGTACCTATGGAGTATCTTCTTATAGCCTTTCGAGGTATGCAGGTACTGTATAGACTATTGGCATTATTCGTGTTAAGGGGAATATTGGGTCACTCCTTAATGCTATTTTAATGTATGTTTATTTTATAATTAGACACTACTATAATAGCGAATATTACTACATAATAGATAGTTAAACGGATCCTTAAAGAATGGGCGATCCCAAGCATTCTTTAAGTTACTTGTATCTTTATTATAGTTCACTTGAGTTGGTTTACATTGTATAAGTATGTATGTCCTGACTCGAGTGTTTTGTGTTTTGCTTTGCGCTCGGGTCAGACTGAGTGATGCAGCATTAGAGACTCACCTTTGGAGCTGGAGTTTTGCTTTGAAGATCCTGATATATATTCCTTTAGTTGATTCCAGTTGTATTCTAAGTTGTACCTGATTATTCATACTGTTGTGTCTTGGTATTTCTATTGTATCTTAATTAACTCTGATGTAATTATATAGTAGCTTCATGAACTACTATTTCTTTGTTTCCGCTACATTATATTACTCTGTGTCTGTGATCTGTGATTATTTATTTACTGTATATGATGAGTTTGCCAAATTTTTATTTACAATGCGATATTTTGAGAAATTCAAGTCCGACATGTGCGGATGCGAATGGTTGAAAATATCGGGTCGTTACATAGTTTGTTTTGTGATAATAGTTACAAGTTGTTGTAACCATGAGTAAATTATCAATGAATTAAACATACCGTTTTAGATATTCCTAATCAAGATGTATCGAGATAGGATATCGATACTTCCATTGAGACTAAAGTATGCAATGCTCTTCAAATGTTGGCAAATGTATTATCATGACTACTAGGGGGCACCAAAGGGTTACGTACTGATAGTTATTGGATAATGATGGAATGGCTCACTCGATTTATTTCTACTGGTTAATATAACTAAGGTCAAACATAAAATTTGATGTGCAAAATTACAAAGTTCTCTTGACTTGAGAATACCACTGATTTTCAATGTGGAAACCCCGCTTTGATCATAGTTAAATCATTTTATGGCATCCACCGAATGACTATAGTTGGGTTGGGTGGAAACATAGGAAGTGAAACACTATTCAAAAGAGGATTTGTCTCCTCAGTTATATGAGATTAGTATTATGGTCTACAGAAGTCAACTCAAAGTCAAAGTCTCTAGTCAGAGCAGTTCGGTTAGCAATAATTGTTATTATTGAACTAAGGACTTTGTGTTTGGATTATAAAGTTGAATATGGATGATATTAGAATTTTGACCATTACCAAATTCCATAAGTCCAAAGTGATATAGTTTTGACGAAGATAGTTTGTGTAAATGATTGTCACTACCGGGTAACGCTTAAATAAGTAAAATTAGATTTTAGTAAAAAGATGAGTAAGTGATAAATTGAGCCAAAATGTCACACCAATAGTTAAGGTGACTTGTGAATGTTAATATTGGAATTGTTCAATTTAATCGCCGATTGAATTTACTCCTTTGAGTCGCACAACTGTAATAATGAATACTCCAAATAAACCACATGATTTAATTAATTTATAATTATTGTAGATTGATTAGATTAGTTAATATATCTAAAATATTAATTATTAAATTTTATTTGATTTGTTTATATAACATTAGCATTTAATAAAGTGCGTAAATAAAAGTTATAAACGCACGTACCAGTATATGATATCGATATATTGTTTAAATTGGATATAAATGAAATAAATGTTAAGTGGGTTTGGGATCGCTTGAGGTCCATGATTTCTCCAATTTGGTTGGCCATATAAAAGAGAGTAGAGTAATTTTTGAAATGAATTGATAAAGGGAAAAGAATAATATAAAGAAGGAAAAAAGTCTCTCTTTAATTGACATTGGTTGCCTTCGTTGTTTCATTCTTTTTATAACTTTTTTGGCCATTCGTTCCTTTATGTAACTTTTCTGGTTCCCTCCTTCCTCTCTGATGGCTAAAAATATGAGAGCTTCCATGGCTTCAAAAATTTCCAAAATCAAATACAAGTCAAATCTATTCATTAAAGATGGTTTATCCCTCTTGATCCTTGCAAAATCTGGAGGCCAATTTCTGAATCTAGAAGCTTCGATTCATTATTCAAGGTGTGATTTATTGGCTATATCCAAAGATAATTTTTCTTATTTAAAATTCACCAATGTATTTATATGATTTATATAATTCACCACATGTTTTAATTATTCATCTTGCCATATGTAAATTAAATCTTTCTTATGTCTATTTTGATTAAAACATGATTATCGTATTGTTTTGATTTAGACCTATGTTTGTTCATCATCTCCCTTAAATGTATGTTCATGATAATTTTTTGTGTTTTGAATCCCATATTATTTTTGATAACTTGTCATTGTTCTATGTATTGTTTAGATCTGTAAATTCTATCACAAATTTATGCATGCTTACTTTGCCCCATTTCTTTTATTTTATTTTGGAAACTTGTGAAATTGAAAACTGATTTTGAATAAGATTTTTTATATATAATTATATAACATTTACGTTCTCAAATGCAAATTAATTGTATATGTTAAGTTACCTACTTTTCTTTGCAATTGATCTTTAATTCCATATGGTAAATACTTGTATATAATTATTTCAATCGTTGTTAAAAAACTTTGATTTAAGGTTAATGAATGGACTTTAGTGGAAATTTAATTCTTTGTGGTTTTCTATATTTAAAGTCCCATGTAATCTAAAGCATTGTTTCATTCCTAGATTAAAAGGTTTATTGAAAAGTGTTAACTTTGAAATCAAAACTTATTTGTATAAATGTATATATACATATATTGTATGGTACAATGTTTGCAAATATATGTTGTTTAGATCTAAATTATTAAACTGTAATAATCATGTATATGAAATTATATATGTATTAATATAATTCTAATTTGTAAGAGGATTTTGTGCAATAATGCAACATTTTGTTATCAAACCTTTCTTTAATTGAAATCTTTCCTGTTAATGTTAATTTTGGATTTCAAATTATTTAAAACAAAAAATAGGTTTTCACTATATATGTATGTATATATGTATAATAATTATGGATGTATGCATATATTTCCTGAATCAAAATTTGGACAACAAAGACATGTGTAAATTTGTTTGATAAGTTATAAATGTCATTTAATACGTTAATTATTATAATTAAAGAGGGAGAGAAATGAAAGGTTTCTCCCTCTTCATATATTGTCATATCTTCACTTTATTAATTGCATAAGGTAAGAGAGGGAAAAAAGTTTCCTTATCTAAATTCATTTGTACATGTTTCTTTTACCCATATAAATGATATTTATGTACTGCACTTACACTTCACACAAATGAATGTATTTGATACATTCATTATAATGCCTATAAATTTAAGTTATATTTAAATCTCCATTTTAACAATTTAAACAAAATAAGATTTCATTTAAAATTTTATTAGATTGGATCTAATATACATTAAGACTACATAAGCCTAATAAAGATCCAAAATGGTAAAAAGTTTTGAAATTCACTCATTTCTTCCACTACGGGCTGGCCCAGTTCCAATAATGGTATCAGAGCTCAATAGTCTATGTGGTCTAAATTAGTCATGTTAGAGCTAATTATTTAAGCTTGCTCACTTAGTACAGTGTCTAGAAAGGCAATGTCTAGGGTTGGAATTGGGTAATCAAGTACCCCGTCCTACCTAGTTACCGGCTTGGCTTGAAAGGTGAAGTAAGCCCAACGGTTGCCTCCAATAGAAAATGTCCAATTTGAATTGAGCCTTGTGCTAATTTTCAAAATTGTTTTAAAAACCAAATAAAAGATTTTAAATTTAAAAGTTAAATTTAAAATAAAAACATGTTTATTATAAAAGTTATAATACAACATAAGTTTTCAAAATGTCTAAAAAGATAATGATATTTTCAAAATGTTTGAAAATATTTAAATACTAACTTCAAAAGTTAAAATTTATTAATAAGATTAATACAATGAATTAATCAAATAGGTTAATTAATTAGTACTTATATATATGTATTATATATATTAATATATGTTATGTTATTTTAAAGTGTTTAAGATAACATAAGTATACATGTATGTATATAAAATAAAATTTCAAGATTAATATGATTTAATCAAAATTTATTTAATTAAATAAATTAGTTAAAGGTTAATTAACTAAATAAATTAATTAAATAAAATCACACATATATAAGGTATATGTGTTTTATTATAAAGGTTATACTATGTGTGTGTGAATATATGATATATATGCATTACTATAAAGGTTATAGTAGACATGTCCAATATATAAGTTGGATTGGAATACTAATATAAAATTAATTAAGGAGTTAATTAATTAAATTTAATTAAATAAGATTTAACCAATATAATGTTATACATAAAATATTATATAAGTTAAATAAAATATCAAAGTTATATAATAATAAAACTTATATAATATAAATGTATAAACTAAAGGTGGAAT
The DNA here is from genome assembly GCA_030737815.1 of Allium fistulosum. Classification (NCBI taxonomy): domain Eukaryota; kingdom Viridiplantae; phylum Streptophyta; class Magnoliopsida; order Asparagales; family Amaryllidaceae; genus Allium; species Allium fistulosum. Next base: position 860,097,039 of record CM060903.1, read on the forward strand.
GATAATAAACCCAATTAGACTTAAGGAATAAATATATACATAAAAGTACATATACAATGGATCTAATGTGTGAAATATTTGAATTACGAGGGTATTTCATAAGAAATATGTTATTTCATAAGTCAATATCACTCAATTAAATATATTAAAGATTATGAATATTTAGTATAAATATTGTGCTATACCATTTATATATTAAAACATTACTTGCATACTCTCTGGTTGTTGAGCAAACTCCAGCTAGAGATATTATGTGTAATATTATTAATATCTTGAATAGATGAGATAAGATAACTATATGAATTTGTTGAGCAAACTCAAGGTACATATACTATAGTTCGGTCATCGCGAAATGGTAGGTATGACTGAATAATCCCTTTCCATTTATTGAGAAAACTCAAGGTCGAAATGAGATAAGGACAAGGAACATTAGGTTAGGAGTTGTATATGATACAACCGATAAGGAGTCATCCATCGTTTGCAAGGCTATGACTTATTGAGCAAACTCAAGGTCAGAATTTCAAGATAGACGGGTCCTAACACCCATTAGTGCAGTCGAAAGACTGTTATGTTTCGTCTTAAGATTTAGAGAAATATAAATGACTAGTGGTAGCCTTATTAGAAAAATGAAATGGTAACATCTAACCTTTCTAATATTGTAAGAATGCCTGCTAAGTATAATTAAAATAATCCACTTTGATAAATTTATTCATTAAATATAATTGATAAAATGTTTATCAATTAAAGTATAAAAAGGAACTAAATTAAATATTTAAAAAAATATAAAATATACGTACCAATAAATTTTTTGCATGTTGACCCATGTAAAAGCCTAATCATACGACAACTAAATACGTTCGTAAATTGGTCATTTACGAGTTTACTTGCTTAAGATTGTTTATTGTCTTCAATGAGTTTCAAACTCTAAAAGCAATGCAAGGATATAGATATTTGATCCACATGCGATCACCTATAAATGTTATATGATGAATGATCATAATTCATAATGTACGAAATCTCGATGAAATTAGTTCATTGAAATAAGCAAGTAAATTGTAGTGTAAGATCATCTATTCAATAATTACAATAATAATCTTGTTATGTTAAATGTAACACTAAACCAAAGGCTAGAAGATAGGTCTAAGAATTCGATCATTGAAATGTTAGTTTGATTAGTTTATGTAAAGTGCAATTTATTTGATATCCTTAAAAGTTAAGGATGACCAAATGCACATTTTGTAAAGATTTCGTTATGATATTGTAGTAAGGATTTCCTTTAATGGTTTGACCATTTGGAAAGGAAATCGAATGTACAAGAGTGGATGTAACTTAAGGCACAGTTGGGATGAAGGGAGTGACTGGTCACTTTTGCTTCATAAAGAAATTTGAAAATGAGAACTATAAAATAATTGTATATGCCTAACACTAGAATGAGGAATATGATTTCTATTCCAAAATTATTTTCATATAGAATTGTTTTCTATGATATTGATTTCTTTGAATTTATGATACTTGATCTGAAAATTCTTGACTATAAACTAGCTAAAGTAAATAAAATAAATAGCCTATATTGAGCTTCGTATTTCATACGCTATTATAGTAATGGCAGAAATAGTGGGAGCACGCCATATAACAGTTATTGGTCGCATCAAGTTATGAAAATTGTTTTCATAAAACATACCAAACATTATTTATGAAATAATTATTATTTTTCAGTATTGACTATAAAATAGACATAGTTTCATTTCAATATGAATATTATGAATATTCCTTATAAAATAAAACTATAATAGCGGTATTTGTGATGCAACGAAAAATATAGAAGAATCTAAATTATTTGCAATGGTTTTGGAATTATGGACTAAGCCAAAGTTTGGAGAAATAATTATTTGATTATATGATTATGAGTCATATGGTATTATTAAATTATATCTCAATCAATAAAAAGTAATGCACCCATTCGGTAGGAGCGATCATAAAAGTTGATGGACTCTATGGATTGAGACATATAGATATATTCAATCAAAAGTATATTAATTCCAAAATAGTTCCACGTATTTCATTGTATTCACTGATGAGTTATCATAAGCATGAACATGTGTATTTGATACACATGTAGTATCCCCATGATAAGCTCATAGAATATAACCTGAAAGTAAATTAAATAACATGCAAAAGAAAAACTGATTCGATTTAATCGAATATGTGAATATATTGGAAAGAGTTGCGAACGTACCTAAAATGAATTAAGATTCAAATTCAAAAATCATTCCTTCTAATAATGCATTATGATATATCGACAAGGAGTAATCGAACTTTGTTAAACAAAGTACGATTAATTATGAGTGAAGTTTAGTTAACTTTTTTATGTAAGGTCATGTACGTAAGAGTAGTACACAAAGTTAAAATTAATTTCATTCAAAGAGTAGTTTACAAAATCATACAAGATAAAGATTATAAGGAACTCCAACATATCTTAGGCCAAGGAGTATGCAGGTTGTGTGAGTCGAAAGCTTACACATAATAATTGTATGTGAGGGATCTTGTATGAATCGCCCCAAATGGAGTTTGGGAACGACTATCATTAGATTAACAATTTATGTTTTGAACGTAAGTATTGTAAACTAAAAACCAAAATGCGTGGTCCTCTATAAATAGAGGAGAGCACACATGCATATATATATATATAACACAAAAATGAGGTGCTGCCAACATGCCTGGCAGGTAGCAAAATCTGAATGATAATATCAATGAAAAAGATCAGGTACTCCTAAGATGAGTTCCGGCAAGGCCACCACCCATCTCACCCCGATATCGAGATCCGGCAAGGCTTCCCCATGATTTCAAGATGTTAGGAATACCTAAAAACTGAAGAAAATCCCAAATAAGCAAAGAATCTAGATCTGGATCTGGATGAATGAATGATGTGGAGCTGAAGATGATGCTGAAAAGGAAATCCCGTCTGAAAACTCTCTGTGAAGGAACCACCAATGATCCTGATATGGAGACTCTACTCTAAAGACCACACTACCATCCGAAAATCAGCAATCCGAAGATACAAATACCTGCAAAAAGAACCTGACCCCCTATAGCCCATACCTGAGCCTGAAAGAGGCCTAATATAAAAACATAGAATAATACATATATATGTATACTTATGTTAATTATATACATATATATGTATTAAGAAGGAAGGAAATAAAAACTAAATAAGATAATTCGAACCAATACTGAAGGAATGAAATACATGACAACTAAAACCAATATAAATCTTATGAACCTTCAATCGTAAGTAAGCTATGATTAAAATTGGAGTCATCATATAAATTAGAAAAAATAGAAATACTATTATTATGAATGTTAAATATATTGTTATTACGTTTAAAAAGATTAATATTATAACTAACCTTATTAAGATAACCTTTAAATATATTATTTTTAGCTAATTTATATTTGGGATTAGAAATCCAATTAAAACAAAATAAAGAGATTGTATAAATCAATTTGTTAAAATGACTACTGTTATTATTAAAGATTCTTTGGTTTCTTTCAAACCAAATATACCAACTAGTAATAATGAATAAAGAGTCAAGTAAGATTCTAATATGCCTTTTGAATCTGAATCTAAAATTATTCCAGTAAAAATCACAATTGGAAATTTTAGTTATAATGTTCAAATTAAAAATTTTAAGAGTACAATTAAGTATGTAATAAGAATCCATGCAATCATAATATATATAATTAGTATCTTCAAGATACAAATTACAAAAATAACAATTATTATTAATTTGAATGTTTTTTCTCTTTAAAAATTCTATAGTATTAAGTTTTCCATGCAGTATTAACCACATGTAAATTTTAGATTTTGGAGGAGCGTTAGATTTCCAAATAAATTTAAAAGAATTATTTAGTGTTCCCGAAAAATTAATAAATCTATAAAAAGAATTAGAAGTGTATTTCTTACTCTTATCCCATTCCCAACTAATAATATCATTATCATAATCAATATTATATAGATTTAGTCTAGCATAAAGTAAAGCTAGTTGCCTAAGGGTAGAACCTATTAAAATACTATTAAAACTAAAATTCCAAGGAGGATCGTTCTCTGGGGTATAAACTTCATTAATTAAAGCAAACTTAAAATTACAAATATCATAAAGCTCTTTAAATTCCAACTTAAGAGGTAAAGTCGAAATCCAACCGTCGTGCCAAAAAGAAGTACTATTGAAATGACCCTCCTTTTACTACTCTAATTCCATAAGGATTTTTTTTTTAGGTAAAGAGGATATATATATATATATATATAGATATATCATCCATTACAATAATGATTCTCAGGGTCACTTTCCTTTTTCCAATAAATCAAATATATCCAGGATCACAATAATCAACCAATATAAATATATCAGTACATTTACAAAAATAAGCACATACATGTGAGGATGTATATGCCTCTCTTGTTTGAATCAGAGTTCTGGAAAACAAGAGGATATTGGATTGCTGATTTTTGACCAAGCAATCCACTGGAAACATATACTTCAGACTGTTTATCCTAACTAAGAAGTGATCAAGTAATAATCAGTGGAAAACAAGCTTTTAATATAGATGTTTGTGTTAAAGTCTGAATAGTGTCAAAATCAGTATAAAATAAAGCGGATCCTAAGTGAACGCAAGCAACATCTAGGCGTAATGGAAACGCGCCTAACTTATACACAAGAGATCACGAGTTCGAGTACTATGCTGGTTGGTTCAAACACAATTTTTGTTTTTTTTTTTCATTTTTCTCCTGTACAGTTTGCAATCTATTATCTACCTATATCTGCACATGTATATATATATATTTTATTTTTGCCTATATTCCATCATACAAAACAATAATTCTTGCTTACTTATTTTTGAAACCCATCCCTATAACCTGGAAGGCTTCAGGATTGATATGAGTTAAGAGTCTGGTTCTTGGGTTTTGAGGATGATAGAGGTGTTTATCATTATTCAGGTTTGTATTTCTTCTGATATGATCTGTCTGGCATTCACAATGCCTTTGGTTAAAATCTGAGTGAAATTCAGATTCCTATTACAAGTGCAAAGGAAAAGGTGTGTTGATATTTGCACAAAACATGTTTATGTGCATATATAACTGCAACTATTTGAATCTGGCTTCCATCTACCTTACTACAGTTCCTTTCTTTACTTAAAAATAGGACATGAAACATTTGTATGGAACAAGTTAAATGAACCTTGCAGCCATATAAAAACATTCAACCTATGTCTATTTTCTTTTGTATGCATATGCCATAGTAGGAAATAAAACCATTTAATTTTCTGAGAATCAACTATCCTGATTATCCAAAACTTAAATCCTTTTCAAAGATTCATGATTGACTAATGCATTTATAAAATGTAATCATTCAACTTTTAACATGGTGTTCTTGCTAAATCCACTTACAAGATTTGATCAAAACCCTTTTTAAACATAACAGATATTTGACTTAATTCATAGTTTCCAGATACAAATCAGTCTCTTAACAAAATGCCTAACAAAATATCCATCCAATATTCAACACTTAATACAAGTAGCAATTTAAATTGTCAATACATGCAGATTTCAACATTTAGGCTCTTATCTAACTAATATTTAGCATGCTATATCTTCTTCTCAAGGCCTTGCTCCTACTCCTACTTAGTTGCTGCAATCCCTGAAAAAGCATTTGAAACTGCCTCATTTTAAATGAGACACCCCAGATGCCATTAGCACACTAGGGTCAGACACATGTCTGGTATGAGAAAATTCACAAAAGCAATTTGTTAATTTGGTTAAAATCAAGTTAAGTACAAATACATAAGGTTCTGTCCTTTGGAATCAGGTAAATACTTGTGTGCATGCTCTGTGTCATTGTGCATGTGCACACTTTAACTTTCTTTCCAGAGACTACACATATGAATATGGCACATACATTCAAGCATACAACTCAATCATAGACAAACAATCATTCATACCAAACAGGAAAATAATCAATATGAGTTAAATCATTTATTCAATTCTCATATTTCAAATCTGGGAAAAACTCTAGTTTTCTCATCATTTCAAGTATTACTCCCTTGGTATATTTATCTATCCTTGGTCTCATCTGCAATATTTATGAATCAATGGACACACTGTAATGAACTAATTCACTCTATTACACAAAGATCTCAGGACTTAAACAAGCCATGTGTCAACTTATGTTACTCAAGCACACAAGTCATTCCTGCAGTGTTCTTGACCCCAATATCCTAATCAGGTTTAAGTTAATAATAACTCTTTTGATTTTTCATGGAAAAACCATTCAGTGATTCATTTCATTAGCTAAAAACATCCATAACATGGCATCTCATATTATTCATACCATACAGAGGCAAACAAGCAAACAACCATTGGTGATTACAAAATAAGGTTCTGGATATACATATATTCATCCTGTTATTTAAAAGGAGTTTAGGCAACTAATATTGGCTTCTGGTTTCTGAGAGAGTTTTTTTTTCTTTTGCAAACATTTGTGCTTGAGTTAAACTCAGGATAACCTGGTTTCACTGAATCACAAAATTTTGTTTGCTATGCATTTTATTGAATCAGGAGCATCAGCACATAGGCAACCCTATTGCACCCCTAATTCCTTTCTATTTCAAGCCTCAGCACTTATACATGAGTATATTGCAGCTCAACATTATTTACATTTTTCTGGGTTGAGCCAAAACCAATACTACTTACCTATTCTCAACATTTTATTTTCTGGGTATTTGTTTATATCCCTAAATATTAACATATCAGAGATCTGAGTGTATAAAACAGATATGTATACTAACAACACATAAAACTTTGTTATAATAAAACAAGCATTCAACCAAAGAAAATCAAAACATATTCAGGTTTAAATTCACAGATAAACATTCATATATGAAAATACTCTTTTAATAAAATACTTTTATCTGGCTGCCTACATTAGGACTTATTGCCTTGGATTTTTGAGTGAGTTTTCTCACCTAGATCTCTTCTTTGTTTCCTTAATTAACTGATGAACTCCTGCTCTTATCCTCAAGCTCTCTTTCTTCCCTTGTCTTATGATTTCTGTGGTATTGTTTTTCTTCTTTTTTTTTTCAAAATTCTTTTCTGAGGAGAAGAGGAGGCTGCTGCATATACATGTATATATATACAGGGTCTCTCTCTTAGGGTTTTGGGTATTGGCTAAGTCCATTTTTGCCCACCAGAAAATCATGTTATCTGCATTTTAAACCCAAAGTTTTACCCTTCCCGGCTTAATTTGGGTGAAGAGAAAAGTGGTTACACATTTTTTTTTCAGAAATTTGCTTTTCAGAAAATACTTTTCCCCTTGTCTACAATCATGCTAAAAATGTGACTTGATTTTGTTATTTATTAAATACTCTTTTCTAATTCTGCCTATACCAAGAACTTCCCTGTTTTATCTTATTTTCCTATTTTTAGCTTTCATGTAAATGGTATGTACTTCCTTCATTTATTTATAAGAGAATTATTCCTTTTTATATCTCCATTCTTTTCATTTCTGCTTATATTAAAATGTGTCTGTATATTTTATTTCACTAGTTTAAACTCTAGTATTTCATTAACACATATATATATATATATAAGTCTTACTGAAATAATTAGTATACCCACATATATATTCATACATCATTCTATACTGACACACACATGCACATGTACACTCAAAATATTCAGTAGCATTCATATATATATATTTACTCATGTACACTACTTTTAAGAATTTAATCTACATATATATATATATATATATTTCCATACACATCAATATGTATGTATTCTTGGAGTTCAGGGTTTTAGCTTATATTCATGTGCATTTCCTGTGCACACATGTACACACACTGATACACTATCAAGCCATAACAATCTCCTTCCAAAATTAATTTAAAAATTATTTTAAATTTATTTATATTTTCCAGAATGAATTCCTAAAATCTTGGGTCATTACATACACCCCTCCTTTTAGAAATTGTGTCCCACAATTTTCCTAAGCTTAAAATAAATTTTAAACTTAATTCAGAGAACAAGTATATTCTCTACTAAATAGATTCTTAGTTCTATACTAACTAAAAATATATTCATCCAAAATAAAGAAAACAATCAAAAATCAGAATTACCTTAATCTGAAAATAGCTTAGGATAATTCATCCTAACTTTGTCTTCTAATTCCCATGTGCAATCACTAGGATCTAGACTCCACTGTACCTTCACAAGTTTCAGAGATTTATTCCTCAACTTCTTCACATCTTTTGCCAAAATTCCCACTGGATCCTTTTCATAAATCAAATTAGGATTTATCTGCACTTGGGTTGGGGTTTCAAGAATTTCTGCCTTGTCATGGACCCATCTTCTCAATTGTGATACATGAAAAACATCATGTATACCTTGCATGTTTTCTGGTAATTCCAACTTATATGCCAAAGGACCAATTCTCTCCAGAATTTTGTATGGTCCAATATATCTTGGGGTTAATTTGCCTTGTTTTCCAAACCTCAGCACATTTTTCATGGGTGAGATTTTGATGAAAACAAAATTTCCCACTTCATATTCTACCTGCCTCCTTCTCATGTCTGCAAATTTCTTTTGTCTATCTTGAGCTGCTGTCATTCTTCTTCTTATTAACTCAATTTTCTCCTTGGTTTCTTGTATGTACTCAGGTCCTAAAATAGACCTTTCTCCTGCTTCTACCCTGCAAACAGGTGACAAACAGGGTTTACCATATAAGGCTTCAAATGGAGCCATTCCTATGGTGCTTTGGTAGCTGTTGTTGTATGTAAATTCAACTAGATGAAGATAATCTTCCCAGTTGCCCCCAAAATCCAGTATACATGCCCTTAACATGTCCTCCAAAACTTTGTTTACCACCTCAGTCTGCCCATCTGATTGAGGATGGTAGGCAGTACTTAAACATAGTTCACTTCCCATTGCTTCTTGAAAGCTTCTCCAGAATTTTGAAGTGAAGATGGTATCCCTATCACTCACAATGGTTTTGGGAATGCCATGTAACCTTACCACTTCTTTTATAAAAATTTGAGCTAGTTTTGGTGCTGTTCTTTCTGACTTGACTGGGATGAAGTGTGCTACCTTGGTTAGCCTATCAACTATCACCCATATGCTTGTATTACCTCTCTTAGATCTGGGCAGTCCATCTATGAAGTCCATAGATATGTCTTCCCACTTCCACTGTGGTACACTAAGAGGTTGCATCAACCCTGATGGTCTTTGAGTTTCAGCCTTGACTTGTTGGCAAGTCATACATTTGGCAATGTACTTAGCTATATCAGATTTCATCCCCTTCCACCAGAAGTCTCTTTTCAAATTCTGATACATTTTTGTGTTACCTGGGTGTATGGAGTACTTACTTCTGTGATATTCATTCAATATCTCCTTCTTCAATTCTATGTCCTCTGGTACACACATCCTATTCTGGTATCTCACATAACCATCTTTATCAATGTGGTGATTCATTACTTCCTCCCCTCTTGAGAGGAGCATTCTCTTCTCTAATAAGTGAGCATCTTGTTCTTGCATTTTTCCTACCTTCAGAATTAAATCTGGTTGAAGTGTCATTAAGCTTAACTTCCCTTTATCTTCTTGTGCACCATGCATCTTCTCATTAATGTGCACACAACCATTCTCCCCAATCTCTAACTCAGTTAGCAAAAATAAATTTTTAAATTCTGCTATCATCATCATAGCCAATTTAGCATGCTGTCTACTTAGAGCATCTGCAACTTTGTTTGCTTTGCCTGGTGTATAGAGTATGTCAAAATCATAGGCAGCTAAGAACTCCACCCATCTATGTTGCCTCATGTTCAAATCTTTTTGTGAAAACAAATATTTTAGAGACTTGTGGTCAGTGTAAAGTTCAAACTTAGTGCCTAACAAATAATGTCTCCAAAGTTTTAAAGCATATATCACAGCTGCTAATTCGAGATCATGTGTGGCATACCTTACTTCATGGGGTTTAAGTTGTCTGGATGCATATGCAATGACTTGGCCTTGTTGCATCAACACTGCACCCAAGCCAAATCCACTAGCATCAGTGTATACCACTAATTCTTCATTTCCATGTGGTACCTTTAGAATTGGAGCATTCACCAATGCCTCCTTCAACTGTTCAAAAGACTTTTCACATTTTTCTGACCAAACAAAAGCTTGGTTCTTCCTGGTTAGGTTAGTGAGTGGTGTAGAAATTTTTGAAAAATCTTTTATAAACCTTCTATAATACCCTGCCATCCCCATAAATGACCTCACTTCACTCACAGTGCTTGGCCTCTTCCATGCTTGAATAGCCACTACTTTACTGGGGTTCACAGAAATTCCTTTGGCTGATATAACATGGCCAAGAAAATGTACTTCCTCCTTCCAAAACACACATTTTGAAAATTTTGCCTTTAAATCTTTTTCCCTTAGTCTAGACAAAACCAGGTGCAAATGATGCTTATGTTCTTCCACTGTCTTGGAATAAATCAAAATGTCATCTATAAAAATAAGCACAAACTTGTCTAAACAATCTCTGAAGGTTCTGTTCATTAAATCTACAAAATAAGATGGTGCATTGGTCAAGCCAAATGGCATAACCAAAAATTCATACAACCCATACCTAGTGTTAAAGGCAGTGTACTTGATGCTTGATTCTTCCACCTTCATTTGATGAAAACCAGATGCTAAGTCTAGTCTAGAAAATACTTTTGCCCCTGCTAATTGATCAAAAAGATCATCTATTCTTGGCAATGGGTATTTATTTTTAATAGTTACTTTGTTTAATTCTCTATAATCTATGCAGAGTCTTAAGGAGCCATCTTGCTTCTTAACAAACACCACTGGTGCTCCCCAGCAAGAATTACTTGGTCTTATAAAACCCTTTTCTTCCAATTCTTCTAACTGTTTCTTTAATTCTTTTAGTTCATTTGGCCCCATTCTAGTTGGCTTTTTAATCACTGGGCTTGCTCCTGGAACTAGATTGATCTGGAATTCTACTGGTCTATGGTGTGGAATACCCTTGACCTCACCAAACACATCCAAATATTCATTGACTATGGGAATTTCTTCAATGGTTAGTTCACTGAAATCTTTTTCTGAGTCAACTAAATGATATAGTTTTCCTTCCTTAGCTACCTCACATAAAACTGTGATTCTGTGGCCTCTAGAATTTTGCAATGATATGGTGGATGAGTCTAAATTAATTATGGCTTTAAATTGCCTTAACCAGTCTACCCCCAATATAACACCTATATTTGGGTAATTCAAAACATATAAATTGGAAATAAAAATATTTCCTCCTATGTTTAACTCCACATCCACACAAATCATATTTAAAACACTAGAACTCCCCAATGGACTGTGTATATGCAATGGGGTTTCAACCAATATACAATTCAGTTTTAGCATTTTAACCAATTCATAAGAAATTAAAGAGTGAGTTGCCCCAGTATCATATACTACTGTTATGGGTATGGTACAAATAAGTAATGTACCTTCCACTTGGCTATGGTTTACAGTGTTACTCTCCACTGTGGCTTTGCCTTTTCCTTCCAAATTTGCCAATTTGCCTTGCTGTTTATACTCAGGACAATTCCTCTTCATATGCCCCTCTTTCCCACATAGATAGCATTTGAAAGCTCCTCCTTTCAATTCTGGACATCTTGGTTTGATATGCCCTTCCTTTCCACACTGATGGCACACAATTTTCTTCTTGTCTTCCTTAGCCTTGACATCTCCAGTGTTTTTGTTACTAGCCTCTTCTTTCTTCTTATCATAAGGGTGATACCTCCCCTTACCTTTCTTGTTATTATTGCTCTTAAAATTTCTGAACTTCTCCCTTTCCTTGTCATGCTGCTCCAACCTCAAAGCTAAGTCTATCACATGATCAAAAGTCTTGTCTGCATAGGGTAACATGGCTCTACTAAGTCCTGGATTCAAACCTTTTATGTACCTATCATTTTTAGATGCCTCATCTGCCACAAGCATTGCTCCATATGTGGAAAGTCCCTCAAACTTTTGAGTGTATTCTGTGACAGTCATGGTTCCTTGTCTAAGTCTAATGAATTCTTCTAGCAAGGTAGTCTTTGCTGATGCTGGTACAAACCTTGCTTCCAACATCTCTTTGAATTGATTCCAAGTGATTTCATTCTCATTCCTTCCTGCAATGATTACTTCCCACCAGCCTAGAGCTACTCCTTTTAGCTGTCTTGAAGCCACTTGCCTCTTTCTTTGATCATCAAGTTGCATGTCATTGAAAATTCTTTCCAATGTTCTCAACCATGTTTGAATTTCCATGATACTCTCTGTCCCTTCAAAGCTTTTGCCTCCTAAATGAGTATATGTCTTAAGCAATTTTGAGAGTTCTTCATAGGGATTTTCTTGCCTTTGTCCTGCCCCATCCCTAAATGCTCTCACCAAGTCTTGCAGATTGACCATTGGTGGTGCATGGGAAGATCCTGCTCCCTGATTTGGTGGTCTCCCTACCATAGTTTGCTAATAATAATTTACATAGTTGGTTAGTCTGATATTTAGTTCCTTTTAATTTTTATTTCTATCTAAGAACTTGATCCTTACTTCTACTATGTTGAATAACATAGCTCTGATACCAACTGAAATGACCCTCCTTTTACTACTCTAATTCCATAAAGATTTTTTTTTTTAGGTAAAGAGGATATATATATATATATATATAGATATATCATCCATTACAATAATGATTCTCAGGTTCACTTTCCTTTTTCCAATAAATCAAATATATCCAGGATCACAATAATCAACCAATATAAATATATCAGTACATTTACAAAAATAAGCACATACATGTGAGGATGTATATGCCTCTCTTGTTTGAATCAGAGTTCTGGAAAACAAGAGGATATTGGATTGCTGATTTTTGACCAAGCAATCCACTGGAAACATATACTTCAGACTGTTTATCCTAACTAAGAAGTGATCAAGTAATAATCAGTGGAAAACAAGCTTTTAATATAGATGTTTGTGTTAAAGTCTGAATAGTGTCAAAATCAGTATAAAATAAAGCGGATCCTAAGTGAACGCAAGCAACATCTAGGCGTAATGGAAACGCGCCTAACTTATACACAAGAGATCACGAGTTCGAGTACTATGCTGGTTGGTTCAAACACAATTTTTGTTTTTTTTCATTTTTCTCCTGTACAGTTTGCAATCTATTATCTACCTATATCTGCACATGTATATATATATATTTTATTTTTGCCTATATTCCATCATACAAAACAATAATTCTTGCTTACTTATTTTTGAAACCCATCCCTATAACCTGGAAGGCTTCAGGATTGATATGAGTTAAGAGTCTGGTTCTTGGGTTTTGAGGATGATAGAGGTGTTTATCATTATTCAGGTTTGTATTTCTTCTGATATGATCTGTCTGGCATTCACAATGCCTTTGGTTAAAATCTGAGTGAAATTCAGATTCCTATTACAAGTGCAAAGGAAAAGGTGTGTTGATATTTGCACAAAACATGTTTATGTGCATATATAACTGCAACTATTTGAATCTGGCTTCCATCTACCTTACTACAGTTCCTTTCTTTACTTAAAAATAGGACATGAAACATTTGTATGGAACAAGTTAAATGAACCTTGCAGCCATATAAAAACATTCAACCTATGTCTATTTTCTTTTGTATGCATATGCCATAGTAGGAAATAAAACCATTTAATTTTCTGAGAATCAACTATCCTGATTATCCAAAACTTAAATCCTTTTCAAAGATTCATGATTGACTAATGCATTTATAAAATGTAATCATTCAACTTTTAACATGGTGTTCTTGCTAAATCCACTTACAAGATTTGATCAAAACCCTTTTTAAACATAACATATATTTGACTTAATTCATAGTTTCCAGATACAAATCAGTCTCTTAACAAAATGCCTAACAAAATATCCATCCAATATTCAACACTTAATACAAGTAGCAATTTAAATTGTCAATACATGCAGATTTCAACATTTAGGCTCTTATCTAACTAAGTTTTAGCATGCTATATCTTCTTCTCAAGGCCTTGCTCCTACTCCTACTTAGTTGCTGCAATCCCTGAAAAAGCATTTGAAACTGCCTCATTTTAAATGAGACACCCCAGATGCCATTAGCACACTAGGGTCAGACACATGTCTGGTATGAGAAAATTCACAAAAGCAATTTGTTAATTTGGTTAAAATCAAGTTAAGTACAAATACATAAGGTTCTGTCCTTTGGAATCAGGTAAATACTTGTGTGCATGCTCTGTGTCATTGTGCATGTGCACACTTTAACTTTCTTTCCAGAGACTACACATATGAATATGGCACATACATTCAAGCATACAACTCAATCATAGACAAACAATCATTCATACCAAACAGGAAAATAATCAATATGAGTTAAATCATTTATTCAATTCTCATATTTCAAATCTGGGAAAAACTCTAGTTTTCTCATCATTTCAAGTATTACTCCCTTGGTATATTTATCTATCCTTGGTCTCATCTGCAATATTTATGAATCAATGGACACACTGTAATGAACTAATTCACTCCATTACACAAAGATCTCAGGACTTAAACAAGCCATGTGTCAACTTATGTTACTCAAGCACACAAGTCATTCCTGGAGTGTTCTTGACCCCAATATCCTAATCAGGTTTAAGTTAATAATAACTCTTTTGATTTTTCATGGCAAAACCATTCAGTGATTCATTTCATTAGCTAAAAACATCCATAACATGGCATCTCATATTATTCATACCATACAGAGGCAAACAAGCAAACAACCATTGGTGATTACAAAATAAGGTTCTGGATATACATATATTCATCCTGTTATTTAAAAGGAGTTTAGGCAACTAATATTGGCTTCTGGTTTCTGAGAGAGTGTTTTTTTCTTTTGCAAACATTTGTGCTTGAGTTAAACTCAGGATAACCTGGTTTCACTGAATCACAAAATTTTGTTTGCTATGCATTTTATTGAATCAGGAGCATCAGCACATAGGCAACCCTATTGCACCCCTAATTCCTTTCTATTTCAAGCCTCAGCACTTATACATGAGTATATTGCAGCTCAACATTATTTACATTTTTCTGGGTTGAGCCAAAACCAATACTACTTACCTATTCTCAACATTTTATTTTCTGGGTATTTGTTTATATCCCTAAATATTAACATATCAGAGATCTGAGTGTATAAAACAGATATGTATACTAACAACACATAAAACTTTGTTATAATAAAACAAGCAATCAACCAAAGAAAATCAAAACATATTCAGGTTTAAATTCACAGATAAACATTCATATATGAAAATACTCTTTTAATAAAATACTTTTATCTGGCTGCCTACATTAGGACTTATTGCCTTGGATTTTTGAGTGAGTTTTCTCACCTAGCTCTCTTCTTTGTTTCCTTAATTAACTGATGAACTCCTGCTCTTATCCTCAAGCTCTCTTTCTTCCCTTGTCTTATGATTTCTGTGGTATTGTTTTTCTTCTTTTTTTTTTCAAAATTCTTTTCTGAGGAGAAGAGGAGGCTGCTGCATATACATGTATATATATACAGGGTCTCTCTCTTAGGGTTTTGGGTATTGGCTAAGTCCATTTTTGCCCACCAGAAAATCATGTTATCTGCATTTTAAACCCAAAGTTTTACCCTTCCCGGCTTAATTTGGGTGAAGAGAAAAGTGGTTACACATTTTTTTTCAGAAATTTGCTTTTCAGAAAATACTTTTCCCCTTGTCTACAATCATGCTAAAAATGTGACTTGATTTTGTTATTTATTAAATACTCTTTTCTAATTCTGCCTATACCAAGAACTTCCCTGTTTTATCTTATTTTCCTATTTTTAGCTTTCATGTAAATGGTATGTACTTCCTTCATTTATTTATAAGAGAATTATTCCTTTTTATATCTCCATTCTTTTCATTTCTGCTTATATTAAAATGTGTCTGTATATTTTATTTCACTAGTTTAAACTCTAGTATTTCATTAACACATATATATATATATATATAAGTCTTACTGAAATAATTAGTATACCCACATATATATTCATACATCATTCTATACTGACACACACATGCACATGTACACTCAAAATATTCAGTAGCATTCATATATATATATTTACTCATGTACACTACTTTTAAGAATTTAATCTACATATATATATATATATATATATATATATATATATTTCCATACACATCAATATGTATGTATTCTTGGAGTTCAGGGTTTTAGCTTATATTCATGTGCATTTCCTGTGCACACATGTACACACACTGATACACTATCAAGCCATAACAATCTCCTTCCAAAATTAATTTAAAAATTATTTTAAATTTATTTATATTTTCCAGAATGAATTCCTAAAATCTTGGGTCATTACAACTATTACCAGAATGGACTATTATATTAATACCTAAATTAAAAATCTCGTAACTTTTTAAAATATTTTTCCAACAATTGGAAATATTTTGAGTAACAGGAGAAGCAGTAAAGGTGCTATTTCCATTATAATAATATTTAGAAATGATTTCTTTCCAAATATTATTATCATTAATATCTTTAAACTTCCATAACCATTTACCTAGTAAGGACAAATTCATATTACGCAAGTTAATAATTCCTAATCCTCCTTCCTTTTTAGCTTTACAAACTGTTTCCCAATTTACTAAACATTTTAAACTATTATGAGGATTATACCCACACCACAAGAAATCTCTTCTAATTTTATCAATAACCCAATCTAGGAATAGATGCATGGACATCCAATACATCGGAAGGGCTGATAAAACTGAGTATATTAAAACAAGTCTACCAGCTCTAGATAAAAATCTACCATTCCAATTAGATATCTTATTTTTGACTTTATCAATGATAATGAGCCAGTCCTCATGTTTAAGCTTGGTAGGTCTAATCACGAATCCTAAATAATCAAAAGGAAAGTTCATTGTTTTGCAGTTTAAAGTATTAGCAACTAAGTTTTCAACTTTTTCTAAATCATTTAAAACTAAGACTGAACTTTTGTCAAAATTTATTTTTAATCCTGATAAAAGTTCAAAACTATATAAAATAAACTTAAGAGTAATGATGTGTCCAGGTAAATGGGAAGAGAAAAGCAATGTATCATCGGCAAACTAGAGAACCGATATACCATTGCGCGAAATGTCATTGCCCACATTTCCTAGAGTCCCATTTTCTACAGCTCTTTTAATAATCCTAGCAAAAACATCGGCAGCTAAATTGAATAATAAGGGCGATAAAGGATCCCCTTGCCTTAAACCTCTCTTTGATTGAATTTTATTACCTAAACTGCCATTAACCATAATACTGGAATTGCCGGTTTTAAGCAAATTCTTAATCCAATTAATCCATCTAGGACCAAAACCTCTCGCTTGAAAAATGTCTATAAGAAAATCCCAATCTACCGAATCAAAAGCTTTAGCGAAATCTAATTTTAAGATCGCACAAGTTATGTTATTTTTACAACAATGATTAATATACTCTTGTACAACAGCCGCTCCATCAGTGATATTTCTCCCTCTAATGAAAGCTGATTGAGAATAATCAATTAAATCATTCATTATATTACTAAGTCTGTTAGCTAGAACCTTTGAAATAATTTTAACTGAGCAATTTATCAAGGATATAGGTCGAAAATCTTTTAAATTTTTAGCTCCTACTTTTTATGTAATAAAATAACATTTGCATAGTTAAATCTCCCTAATTCTAAATTACAATTATAAAAATCATTAAACATATTAACTAAATCAAATTTTAAAACATCCCAAAAAGTTTTATAAAATAAAATAGGAAAACCATCTGGGCTAGGGGATTTGTCACCTAGTAAGTCATCAATAGCTATTCTAATTTCCTCAACGGTAAAAGGACAATCTAGCTCAGTTAAATCTTTAATAGTATCGGATGGATACAAATCTTTCCATCTAACATTAATTCTATGGTTGGTTCTAGTACCAAAAATATCTTTATAATAGTCTGTAAAAGCTTTATTGAGATCTCTTTGATCAAATAACTCTATATTATTAACAAATATAGAGTTAATTGTATTGCTGCATTTTCTACCATTAGCTATGTTTTGAAAAAATTTAGTATTATTATCACCCTCATTTATCCATTGAATTTTGGATCGTTGCTTCCACATAACCTCCTCCTTTTCTACGATAGAATTTAATTCATCTTTTAAATTAGCAAGAACATTACATTCACCTAAATTAAGAGGTCTAGATTCTTCTATTTTATTAATTTTAAGACATTCATTAAGAATATTGTGTTTTTTTATTTTTAAATTACCAAAAACATTTTTGTTCCAGTTTTTTAGAAAAAACCTAAGATCCCTAAGTTTAGAAACAAAAGCTTTAGCCAAATTCCCCTTATTTCTAATATTATGAAAACTCAAAGAAATCCATTTACTATTAACTAAGTTCACAAAATTAGATTCCAAAAGCCACATCTTTTCAAATTTAAAATTGTTAATAATAACACTATGAAACTCATAGGTAAGGATAATAGGACAATGATCAGAGTAGGTATAGGGTAAACCAGTAACTCTACAAATTGGAAATTTATCTTCAATTTCATCACTAACAAAAAATCTATCAAGAAGAGCCATGGATGGAGACTCTCTAGCATTACTCCAAGTAAAATCTCTATTAGAAAGGGGAATTTCAATCAAATTAGAATTAATAATAAAATGGTCAAATTCCTCCATAGCTGAGTAATCACCTTCTCTAGGAGATCGCTCACCTATGTAGCACGTAACATTGAAATCACCTCCCAAAATCCAAGAACCCGGAGCAAATGATCTAAATTCAAGGCATTCATTCCGTAAAATTCTCCGATTAATTTTAGAATTAGGCCTGTAGACATTAGAAATATTTAAAAAAGAGTTAGCAGAAAGATTAATAAGAATAACATGAAGGGAATGCTCTTTAACAATAGATTAAAGAAATTTAAAGTAATTATCATTCCAACCTATCATTAATCCCCCTGAAGAACCCACAGAAGGAAGAAAACCCCAATTTCTAAAGTGATTACCGCCTAATCTTCTAAAAAAACGATTATCAGGACAATTAATTTTAGTTTCCTGAATAAGTGCAATATCAATGGAATAGTCTTTAAAGAATACCCTAACCTTATCACATTTATTTAAGTCATTTAAGCCTCTAATGTTCCAGCTAATGATCCTCATAGACGAACAGTACTAGCCCTCTCTAATTCCTTACGTCTAATAAAATCCCTATCTATCTCTACATCCGAAAAAGTAAAAGAAGTGTCGAAAGCTAGCTGACTAAACTCAACAGATGAAAGGCTACCTAATGCATAAGTGGAATACGTGCTACCCAAAAAAGAACCCATACCTGAACCTGGATTCGAAGTGTCAAATTTGACACTCGAACCAGGTGACTCACCTATAGTCTGTAACTGAAAGTTACGGAGCCTGGTACTTCGGCGAACGGAACCACTAGCAGCTACAGCTTTCCTACTCTTTACTTTTTTCAACGAAGATTCCAAATCCTTGTCCACATTATCTCCTAAAACCACAGATGCACACAGAGAAGAATCAATGAAACCTGAAGCCAAAACTGGAGAAAAACCATGCTCGCTGCCCCATCATAATTCTCGCACAAATGATCAGAGAAAAGGCACTGCTTATCTTCAACAATAGCTACCGAAGAATCAGATACACAGGCGTGTATATCCTTTGTGCCCTTATACATATTTGAAGAAGACCTATTTAAAGATGAAAAAAAATCTTCTCTAACCTTCAATAACAAGTCTAAGTGAACAAACACCTCTTCCTCAAACAAAACTTCATCTACTTCGGAATTGGATATCCACTCCAGTAGAAAATTATCAAATGAAGAAAAATCAGTAGAAAAATATAGCTCGTTCGAATCAAAATTTTCCAAAACTAAGGAATTAACAGATAAAAAATCCAGATGAACAAACCCAGAGTTAATCACCATCGCTGAAGACTTAATCTCAATAGCATTGAATGAATCTAACACCTCATCAAAACAAATTGACTTATCAAAGATCGACCGAGCAATAAAGCACTTAATATCAAAGTTTTGTTCTTCACCAGAATTACCTACCGCCCTTGAATCTAGCACCAAAAAATCAAACTCCACTTTATCTAGATCAACTGACCAGTCCATCTTCACAACACACGAACAACTGCTATCAAGAGAATTTAAGTCAACACTTCTATCAACTAATGATACTGAATCTTTCATTATATTTATATGTTCAGGAATTAATTGCTCAGCAATATCCAATTGATCTCCTTCAACAACTATGCTATCAACAATAAAATCCTCATCTGAACTCGAAGACAAACAATTAAACTTGTTAAAGATTCAATCTCAAAGTTATCCTTCACACGATTCTTATATTTACAACATTTCTTATGAACAGAAGAAAAATCATTGCCCTGTTCTTCGACATTAAGACATCCTTTCAAAGAAGACTTAAGACAGGAGAACCATTGCAATATGAAACATCAGGATCAAGAAGAATGGGGTCAAAGCCCTGATAGTCATCATTAACATCAAGACAGATTGAGTTGGAAGGACTTACTGAAACAAACTCTAGAGAATCAGACTTAAAGTACAAATTTTCAGAGATGACTACGATTTCCTTTTCGTTACCTCATTTACCAATATTCGGTTCATTTATAATTTCAAAATGATAGAACAATTCATCCAAATGACTGAGACCTTCATTTTTCTTATACCATAGATGATCTATCAATAAACCCCTCAGTAACAAATATTTCAAAGCAAATTGGAACCCGTGGTTAACCAGTTTTGGAGTGAAGTTGCCTTGTTCTCGAAAGATTGAATTGTTGGTTACGATCTGATCCTTGACAAAACCATCTTCTGTCTTGCCAAAATAATCTTCAGGGTTACCAAATCTCTCCTTGTAACCTTTGCCTATGTTTGGTTCATTGATGATATTAAAATGACAATAATTCATCCAGGTATTTAATTCCTATATATTTGTTAAACCAATGGACTTCAATCAATATTCCTTTCAGCTTCAAGAATTTTAAGGCGAAAAGAAATCCATGGTTAATCGAATTCGAATTAGGTTTAGAGATCGAATTCGAGAAAATACCAGAAACCAAATACTTATCGCAATCTTTCCTCTTATGCCCAAAAGAACCACACTCAAAACATCTTATAGGATCGCGACAATTTTTTGCAAGGTGATTGAGATCTCCACATCTGAAACAAAAGATCTTGCCCATCTTGGAATCAATCCACCTCATTTTAGATTTGCGAGACAACTCTTGATTCCGAGGTGAACGATTATTCTTAACAACTTGAGCATAAGAAGCAGGAATAGGATAACGATAAGGTAGATTTGATATTCCAAAAGATAGAGAAAGATTTCTATGAGAATCTTGAAAAAACGATGGAGAATTCAGAAACAAATTTTGAGAGACCGCCTAAGCCAATTCGTATAGTATTTATGAATACCTATTCTGTTGCACTAAGAAACAATTGTTGTTTCATGAAATACCGACTTCATAGCAAATGAATTTCTTTGAGAAATTATTGGTATTAAATTGGATCTAGATACGATCCAACAATAAAATTTATTACGTAGGATGAAAAAATTGACCCAACCTAAACGAACACATCGCATTAAAATGTCTAATAAGTATTCTAACACATTGAAGAGAAACTATGAGTTTCTTTTCAACTTCGAGAATAGATAATCCTCGGTTATCAATTAAGTCATTATTAATAGTATTGACTCTATGATATGGTATGATGTGCAAATTCAAAATGGATTCCAAGTACAGTTTCAAAATATGATTTTGATAGTTTTAGCCAAAGGGATGTGATTCATCGGCTGCGATTGTGTCTTTAGAATTAGGACTAATGGAGTTGAAATTTAATGAGCAATGCTGATAAGAATAATCTCATAAATTTCGATTGTTGAAGTTAGCATAAAAGATTCATTATTCAACGTGCTCAAGTTAATTCGGATTTACTCACAAAATTATCACTTGGTATGACTTTGTGTTTTGGTACATATGTGTTGAAATGGAAAATTCTTAATAATGATTTAGAATTCACTGTTTACATATAACAACCAAAGTTTTTGGAAGACAGTGGGAGCAATATTGAGTGTGGTTTTTGGATATGATCCAAGAACAGGTACAAAAGTGTCGTTTGACATGCATCAAAATTGAACAAGTGTTTTGATAGAAATATCAAATAGTCCGATTGTTAGTCAAAATGCAAAGGAAGTATGTGTTCGTATTTCTAAACCATAAGTAAACAACACACTGTTGATGTTAATAATGTACTTGTCTTAAAATCAACTTTAGTTGTTTTAATACTTAACATTGGATTTGAAAATGATGTCTTTCATAGATAGTATAAAAGACATTGGGAATGTCCCAGACAATATGCAGAAGCACCTTATTAAAGTGTTTAATAAGGAACATGTGAAATGGATTCTTATGCATTGGCAATAGGAATTAGCATACATGTTATGTTGATTACGATATCATGATTTGTCTATGTATTTGATAGATGAAGAAAATGTTAAATCCAAATTGATATCACTAAATGGTTGTTTAAGGTCTTCTTGTGTACTTATCTAATATTAGAGAGTTGTTTAGAGAAACATAGAACTCTTATGTAGGAGTGTCCTGACTCAAATTTCATAAGTGATATTGAGAATAATGTGTCAATAATAAATTCAAGTTAAGAAGATTTAAGTTGGAAATGTTCCAATTGAAACATTGTGGCTAATTCAATGAAAATGTTACGTACATTGCTTTGAATAGCGCCACAATAAAAGCGAAGCATATATGTAAATGGAAAATTTTATTACCGAGCTAAGGGGTGGTTCCAAGTATTAAGAATACTAAACATTGTTATATGATAACAATGTAATAATAAGAGCTCACTAGAAGTCAAGAAACATACTCCAAATAATTCCACATGATAAAGTAGTTTATCAGCATCGAAGAGAGTTGATTGACGGAGTAGATAATTAAACCAACATAGGAGATCCATTCACGAAAGATCTAACTTAATCAGTTCTCATCAAACCGGTTGAAGGGATGAGATAGAGATTCCATAATTGACCCCATGTGTAAGTGGAAGATTGAGAGTTTGGGATATGCCCTAAGGGCAATTATGTAATTTGGTATATCTATCTAACTCAATAACTAATTTTGTTCGGAATAAAAGGTGTTTTCTTTCTATTATATACTTGATATAATGAGTTATATTAATTAATTAATTTAACTAAAAGTATATTTAGTTAAAAATCCATAAATGGTATGTTTTGTGATAATAGTTACAAGGTGTTGTAACCATGAGTAATTTATCACAATAGAACTAAACATGCTATTTTAAATATTCTTAGTCAAGATGTATCATGACTGGATATCGTTACATCCTTTGAGACTAGAGTACATAACACTCTTCAAATGTTGGCCAATGTATTACTCATGACTGCTAAGGGCACCAAGGGGTTACGTACTGATAGTTATTGGATAACTATGAAATGACTCACTCGATAGTTTTCTATTGGTTAATATAACTAAGGTCAAACAGAAAATATCAATGTGACAAAGTTACAAAGTTCTCTTGACTTGAGAATCTATTGAACTTCAATGTGGAAACTGTGCTTTGATTATAGTTAAACATTATATGTCATCCATCGAATGACTATAGTTGGGTCGAGTGGAAGCATTAGAAGTGAAACGCTATTCAAGAGAGGATTCGTCTCCTCGGTTATATGAGGTCAGTACCATGGTCTACTGAAGTCAATTCAAAGTCTCTGGCCAGAGGAGTTCAGTTAGTAATAATTGTTGTTATTGAACCAAAGACTTTGTGGGGGAAAATGTTATACAAGTTTTTAACCCAGCAGAATCCAAAGGAAGTCGGAACAGGTTGGTCGAGTCAGAAAAGCGAAAATACACAAAGGCAATGGATCGCCAGCGATCGATCATCTATGGATCGCCAGCGATCCATCATCTTGGATTGAAGATTCTTTAGTTTACTTGCGTCACGGTCCAATGTGTAGTCAAAGACAAAGCTCAGAAATACACTAAGTACATGGATCGCTAGCGATCCATGCACTATGGATCGCTAGCGATCCATACCATTTCACTAGGTCGCCATGGACTTCAAAGCAGAGGGAAGCACCTCAAGCCACTGGATCGTTATCGAACCAGAAGCTATGGATCACTAGCAATCCATCAAGTTAGCTCAGTTCGTGATGCTTTTTTGCATAGCGTCTTCGTACAGTGATTTGCAAGCATCTGGCAAGAAGGCCTAGCCCAATAGCTATCCAACCTCTACAAATACTCACCTATCTGCAACATAAAGTGGATCATCTGGACCGGCTGCTAAAACCCTATATAAGCTATTCTCCACTCTTCTCCTTCCTCCTCATAATAGTCATCCAAGGGGTTTACTGTGATTCTCCAGTGAACTCCAGCGTTGGGGACTTAGTCTAACTAAGGACATTCAACAACTTTGTAATCCAATTCACCTTGTAACAGCAATCAGTCAATAATAAAAGCTATAAAGTGGACGCAGGCTTCATTAACAGCCAAACCACTATAAAAATCTTCTTATCTTTTTACTATTTCTGCTTTTTCTACATTTATTCTCTGTATTATTGCTCTGTAAGAACAGAGCTGGTGCTTTCACACTCAATCCTAGGCGTTGATCCATTTTTTGGGTTAACATTTTGGTGCTTTCAATAAGAACTCCAACTCAGGGTTTAGATCTAGCTATCTACTTTAGGGTTCAGAAGTTAGATCCTCAATCTTTGCTTAAAAAATCCATTGCTCAGAATCAATGGCTCCGAGAAGGAAAAGAACTACCTCTCGAAGGTATACCTCTCGAAGATCGGTGTACAATGCCTTCTTGGGACGACCCGCATTAGTGGATTTCAAAATCGCTTTAGCCCAATGGTGCCTTACCATGAAATTGCCAATGGAAAATGGAGTCGGAGTGGTCAAAGGAGACCAAACTGTCGCCATGGAATGTTATATCGCAGAACTGCGTGAATCCAAAAGAAACGAAAAGGGGAAGAATATGGAGAGGACTCTTCACATTCACCAACCTACCGAATAGCAACTACAGAGCTGCCCTAGCTTGGGGACCGTAGCCGATTCGACAAGGCTTTGGACCCTAGAAAGAAGAGTTGAGGGGATGATTGGGGAACATCTATAGAGTTGATGGTGTCTATTCCTGTCGATATGGATGACCCGACACGGGTCCTGAAAATTGGATCGCACCTAGGAAACAAAATGGGATTAGAACTCAACAAATTTCTTTGTGCCAACTTAGATGTGTTCGCTTGGACACATTTCGATATGGGTGGAGTATCTCCAGAAATTGCATGCCACGCGCTCAACATGACCCCAGTTTTACACCGCTAAAACAAAAGAGACGCGGCCTGGGCCCCGAGCGGTCCAAGGCATTAAGAGAAGAAGTAGACAGGCTGATGGCTAATGATTTTATCCATGACG
Organism: Allium fistulosum; assembly: GCA_030737815.1. NCBI lineage: Eukaryota > Viridiplantae > Streptophyta > Magnoliopsida > Asparagales > Amaryllidaceae > Allium > Allium fistulosum. Next base: position 860,122,641 of record CM060903.1, read on the forward strand.
ACTTACCCCGAATGGGTATCTAACCCAGTCTTGGTCAAAAAGTCCATTGGAAAGTGGCGAACTTGTATCGACTACTCGGACTTAAACAAAGCTTGCCCGAAAGATAGCTTCCCTCTGCTCAGAATCGACCAGCATGTGGACGGGACGGTAGGGCATGAACTGCTATCATTTATGGACGTGTACTTAGGATACATCTAGATTCTGATGCACGAACCTGATAAGGAAAGCACCAGCTTCATCACCGATCTAGGACTATACTGCTACAGGGTAATGCCATTCGGTTTAAAGAATGCTGGGGAAACTTACCAAAGATTAGCCAGTGCCATGTTCAAGCGTCAAATCGGAAAAACCATGGAAGTCTATGTGGATGACTTGTTGGTTAAATCGTGAGAAGCTACCAGCCACCTGGATAATCTCGCTGAAATGTTTGAAATACTCCAAAAATGTGGAATGAAACTCAATCCATTCAAATGTCACTTTGGGGTAGCCTCCGAAAAATTATTGGAATTCATAGTGAGCGCAAGAGGCATTGAAGCAAAACCAGAGCAAATAATTGCCCTATGAAAAGTCCAAGCCATGAAGAACAAGAAGGAATTACAAAGCTTGAATGGGAAAGTCGTAGCGCTGAGCCGGTTCATCTCAAAAGCCAGCGACAAATGCATACCATACTTTGATGCATTAAAGAAAGGAAAGAAGAACTTCCACTTAAAAAGCTTTTCGGCAGTCGCTTATCCACAAGAAAACGGGCAAATGGAAGCAATAAACAAGATCGTCAAGTCCACTATCAAAAAGCGACTGACTAAAGCTAAAGCAAATTAGGTTTATGAACTTCCACTCACACTATGGACCTATAAAACAACACACGAAGCAGCAATCGGTCATACCCCATTCGCTTTGGCATATGGTTCAGAAGCAATGATCCCCGTAGAGCTAGAAGTGACCTCCAATCGATAATAGAATTTCAATCAAAGGCAAAACGAGCAGCTTCTTCTTGAGTCGTTTGATATAATTGACGAAAAGAGGGAAGAAGCCAAATTGAGGACTGCTGCTCACCAAAAAAGGGTCGCACGGTACTTCAACTCCAGAGTTCGCAACCAAACCTTCGAAATGGGAGACCTCATCCTTAAAAAAGTCTATCCCATGCTGGGGGCCTTCGGACCGAACTGGGAAGGGCCATATGTGGTCAATCAAAAGCTGGAAGACGGAACTTATAAACTGACAACCGTGGACGGAATCCAAATTCCCCGAGCATGGAACAGCAAATCGCTGCATCCTTACTTTATCTGAAACTATCTTATGTACTTTCCATTTTTCAGCAAATAAGCCATCCCGGGATACCGAGGGCATTGTAAATAGGGAGAACTTGCCCAACTTTTCTTAATAAAATTGATTTGCTTTCTGAACCAATAAAATTGCGTTCATAATAGTAACCCGCTGAGTCGACGGGGTCAAATCGGCTCAAAACCATTCAACTGCTGCTTTAGATAGTGGAATCACGCTCAAGTATGCCGCACTTGCTCGTCGGGTCGACGGAAAAAAATCGACTCAAACCGCTGGATTGGCGGCACCCGATCCCCATCTTCTAAAAACCGGTGTTACTTTGCAGCACCGAGAAGGCTCAAATAAAATTCGTGCATCCCATAAGCCACGCAGTACCTTTTCGAGCCATGGAATCACACTTTTAAAGCATATACTCCTCATGTTGCTCAAAGATTGGCAACGTCGAGAAGTTCCGAAACCGTCTGGATCGACGGGTCATATCGATCCCAAAGCCGCGCATCCCATAAGCCACGCACTACCTTTTCAAGCCGTGGAATCACACACTTAAAGCATAAGCTCCTTACATTGCCCGAAGATTGGCAATGTTGAGAAGTTCCAAAACCGTTCTGGATCGACGGGTCATATCGGTCCCAAAAGCCGCGCATACTTCTAAAAAAGCCGCCCACTTAATAAGCCACGCACACTTTTAAATACCGAAATTGCCTCGACGATACCGGGAAACACGTCCATTGCAGGAATAACAAGGATCAACCTGCTCTCATTATTAGGAGTAATGGGCATGAATCCAACAAGATCAAAGTGCTACAAATCGGTAGGAAATTCCAATTGTTGACCAACAATAAATCTGTAATTAAGCCGTTCAAATCATAAGTTCCCAAGGATAGAAACAATAAAGCAAGTCCGGTGATAAAGAAGACAATAATAAACAAACACTCGGATCAACCAACCGTTTGTCAGGTGTTCAAAGTAAACAGCCCTGTGAACTAGGGGGCATACACCGGTACTCAAATAGAAATGCTCAAGAACAAAACACTTCACAAGTTTTGTTACTCCAAACAAAGAATTTTGGATGTAATCACAGGACTAGATAAAGTAAAATAGCAGCAAATGAAATAAACATAAGTACATAAAACACAAATAAGCAAACAGGTAAAGTTACAATCAAAATGTCAGCATTGTTTTACTTATAACTTTTTGTACAAGGTCAAAATGTGCGGGCCGTACCCACACAATACCGGCCAACTAAAAAAATACAGATGCCACAATAAAAGCAGTCAGTGTAGACACTGCACTTGAACAAAACAAAAGAAAATGCCTCAAAAATCGGCTTCACTGCCATCTGGGATTCTCAATGCCTCTTTCCACCGCTCCCCTTCCTGCCTTTGGTTGGAAGTTTCTGCTTCCCCTCAGAATCTCAGCCAGGGGTAGTGTCGCTGCCGGTGATATCAACTATCTCCTCGCTGCCGACATCTCCTCCCTGCTCTTTAACCTTCTCGGATGTCTCCCCTTTCATCTTGTGCTTTCGGGATTTGCGAGGGCCCTTCGAGGATTTTATCGCTTCAACCTTTTCTTTATTGACGGCAACTAGTTGCTATTTGGATTTACACGACTGCTCAATTTTGACCTCTTGCTCCCGAGCTCCGGCTGCTGTAAATTCGCCCCCAAAAGATAAGGAAGGGTCATCTAAGCCATGTAATGTAGCGATTTTCTCAGACTCTGGCCCTGGTTGCGAGTCGAACACAGACACAACAGTCGGAGTAGCTACGAAGATGAGCATGAAAGCGGTTAAAATAGCGACAGGTCCAGGTATCAAAGAAACCAACGGATCAGTGGGTAAGGAAGACGTACCTATAAGATCAAAATGAAAGCATTTAGTTCATCTTGCTCTTACAACGTGAGTTGAAAATTCTCAAACTCGGGAGAAACAAGAAGGTTAACTACATCAGAGGAGTAGCCGAGAATGTCGATCTCATATTCACCGCCTTCTCTTACTTTGGACGGTTGCACAATCTAAGGAGAAGCTTCAAGCCCAAAACTCGCCAATTGATCGTGAGTCTTTCTTGACGATTCGCTAAATCCAAAAAAGTGGCTCCGACAACGTTTTGGCAGTTGCAGTCATAGCCACATCGGCAACTTCATATTCCCTCTCAATTCGCAAGATCTCTCGGCCTTCTATTAGTGCTTTATTTGACTCCTCGTTAAGGTAGGTATCCTCTACCTCCCGCTCAATCTAGGCATCCCCACTATCTCAGAAATGGGTCAGAATTTCCTCCCAAACCACGGTGAGAGTGCATGGGAACTTGAGGCCCAAATAACTGAGACTCCCCTGATGCAGCAGGGAGTTGACTTAGAAGTTTAAGATGGTATCATCCATCTTCTCCATTTTCCTCTTAAAGGTGTCCTGTAGCTCCAAATAAACTGCCATAATGGTGGCCTTTTCAACTTCAACACGAGTCTTGTCGGCGCTAAGCTGCACAACTCTTTCTTGGAGTAGGGCAACCGTTTGGGCTTGATCGGAGATGGTCTTATCACATGACATCATGATCCCTTCGTACTCTACGATTGTTTTGTTATGCCCTTCAACAATGGTTTACCCTATGGCGGATGTCAGCGGTTCGAGTCCGCTTATCTCTAGCCCGTGCACTTAGTTGATACTATGACAACACCCAATTTTTTCAATTCGGTAGTTCGATCTATGATTTTTCATTCATGGACGTTGATAAGATCCTTCCATTTAGTAGCACCTTAGGATGGCATAGACTTAACATTAATGGCGAGGTTCAAACGAGGAAAGGCTTCTTGTCGTGATCAGCTGGGATTCAATAATCGTGTTGCGAGCTTCAAGCTCCTCTGTCAACTTGACTTCGTCTTCATGGGCCTTCTTAATTTCATCTCTATAGACGATCTCTATTTTGCATGGGCCTCTTTCAACCCTTTCAGCAAGCCAACGTTATTTTTGCCATCTTGAAGTGTCGCGTCCTTTTCTTGTACCACTCATTCAATTCTGGCATCGCGTTCCACCAACGCCTTCTCGAAGTCATCCTTCTCTGATTCAAAGGAGAGGATCTCTTGGTAATTGTTGCGGTTCATATCGCCAGCTGCTTGCATAGTCTTTCCCATCCCTCGGCTTAATCCAAATCACTTTGGATCGCCTGAAGGTGGGGGCATATATGAATCTTCATGGACTGGGCGAAGGTCGTGGTCAAACTTAACCCCTTTTGAAAACCACCCGAGGAGCGCTGCTTCAAGTCTAGAAGGACCAGACAAAAGAACGTTAGCCGATCTTTGAAGAAGGCGCGAAGAACCAGGGGCAAGAACCACGTGGGATGATGGAACTTGGGATGAAGATGGAGCTTGAACATAAGAAACTGGAACATCGAGACCGACTGAAGCTGGGGCCGGGGCAAAGGCCTGTTGATCTGAAGGATGAGAACTGCGATCGACCTTTGAATTTTTGGATAGTTCCTCTCGCTCATCGAAGGTATTTCTCCTCTCGTAACCGCTTTTGTACGTACGACTCCGTTCCCTCTCGTCCCGACGATGAGCTTCAGCCTCCAAGTCCTTCTGTCTTCTCCATTCCTCCTCAGTCTCACGAGGTTGATGACGGTTGGTGGATCGTTTCGACCAGCATTGCAAACCAGTGAACTCCTCGAGATCGTCATAAAGACCACGTCCTCTCATGGTACCTAACATGAAGTATAGATAAAGAGCTTTAGTAATAGAAAATAGGCTTGAATAATGTGTGTGTAAGTGAATATGACCCTAATGAAATGTTTAATGTGTCTAGAGGGCCTAAAATGACGTCGCGAACCGGATTGACAACCATTGTGGTAGAAATCGGACAGATTTCGGGCGGAGATGGCCCGGGTGAGGAGACGTCTCTTCAAATCTGAAATGTTCTACCATAAGTTTGTCGAAATCGACACAGATGTTGCTCAGATCCCTGAAGTCTACGCCGGCATCTTTGATTGGGGAATCCCGACGTCGCTCGGCTATTGGCGGAGCATCTTTATTGTAGATTTCTCGATGAGGCGAATTCAAAAGAATGGGACTCATCCCCGAATCATCATCACTAGGGGAGGAATCATAGCTACTGCTACTCTCAACTTCACCCTCCTCTTTTTCCGTTGCCGCTGCAGCCTTGCCTTCTCGTCGCTTGAAATCTTCTTCCCCTTCCTCTGGAATTGGGGACATTCTAGCCGGATAGTTGGCTTCAGTCGCGACATCTCTTCCTTCATGAGTCTCTTCAGCTGACTCGCCAGACAAGCCCTTCTTTCCTTGAAAAACTCCCTCTTCAGAACCATGTGATGAAGAAGTGGAGCGCGTTCGTATTCTGGAGCGGGAAGGAGATGGAACTTCAATCACTACGGCGGATCTCCCTGGATGCAACAGCCCATACCGGAGCAAATTCTTGTCTATTAGCAGAAACCTAACCGATCTTTCCCCGGCATCTATAGCCTTTAGAGTATGGAAAATTTGGTCGATACGTCTTTATTTGGCTTCGGAAAAGCTGCAGGAAGCATTTGACTTGTTAGGAACTCCATAGCGACATTTTGAAATTTAATGAGTAAAGAAAAGAACTTACCCCCCATCGTCCAAAGGCGATTGAACCCTTCGGGACATTTAACGAAGAAGTACCGAGTCTTGAGCTGGGACAAATTGCTTTGAAGCTGCAGCATGATCTTGCGGTTCCTTTGGGGATTAATGACGATAAGGGATGGACACTCGTCTCTCCTCTTAGACAAGAGGAAATATCTCAACTCGTCGAAACTTGGAGCACGGTTAAATGTTCGCATAAACAGAACATGCAGGCAAGTCAAGATCGCATACCCATTAGGATGAATTTGGAATGGGGCAATTCCCAAGTTCGAATGAGTTTCTCTCAAGAAATCATTGAAGGAAGGCACTGCTCCATTTAGGCACATATATTGATGGCAAGCAGTGTATCCCAAGGCGGCATATGGGAAAATTCATTCTTCTCTGGAAGATGCACGTCATCCTCCGTAATGCCATGTTGCAAGCAAATGTTATACAAAACCTTGTAGGAGATTACGGAAGAAGCTCTCTCCAGCGGGATAAGAAGAACTCTGAAATTCGGTGGAGTTCGGTCCACAACCGGACCAATTGTGGTTAGCTGACCGTATTCAGGCCGCGAAGCGAAAGAGGAATGGGAGACAGACGATGATTCAGCTTCTGAAAGTGTTGGGCTTCCTCCGTTGGACTTACGGCAAGAAGAAGGATGCTTCATTCTATACAACAGGACTTGCGTCCAAAGCGGTCAGGTAATTCTATCTTTAACTAAAAACTCCCCTATAACACTTGAATTCCGAAAGGATATCGATTCACGCCGACACGTTGGATTTCTAGTATATACCGGGGCAAGGGTAGTGTGTTATCTACGGGGGGTGAGCTCGGTGTCTTGAATACTACAAATGCGCTATCCCGTGTAGATAGTTCGGTCATAGTAAAGAAAGAAAAGTGCTTTTCGTATCATTTTTTGAAATAACCCGTTATCGATCAACGATCGATATAGGATCCATTGTCCGAAGCGACATGGAAAGCTCTTCCCAATACAGGTACACCGAGCGTGCAAGAAATGAGACTAGTCTGAATTCTTCGGAAGGCGACAACAACATAAGCTGCTTGCGAGACGCTATCTTAAGTCATTCTCCTCCTTCGGAAGGGTAAAACCAATTCGTGATGTGTCATGCTATATCGACAATGTAACTTAGTACAAGTCAATTTTGGTTCTATGGACGAAGATAGCAAAACATGTCAGGCACTAGGGCAAGGCCCGAATGTCATTCCGTGAAGAACTCAAGACTCGATTTACTATCTTCCTCCATAAAATCACAATCAACCCAGACTCTTTGCTATAATTATCACAAATACACTCCATCGTCAAATCGCTAAACGAACGTCAGAATCATCATTTTCCACTTTGAATCAAGAATCGAAAGGCAAGGATGTTCGAAGTTTTCGACCTAGTGATCCAAGCAAGGGGGGTCGGTGGCAATCCAAGAAAAGAGACGGAGTTAGGGTTTGGTATGTGGCAATCTAGATGGAGCTAGGAACGAAGTCAAAGCATCGACGAGCCTCAGATCGATCAATGAGGAGAAGCTCCAGGGATGGATGATCGGCGACAGCGGTGGAAAGATTGGATTTTGGGATCGTTTGAAAATTAGGTTGAGTCAAAATGATAGCCTCAGGTTGCAAGAACATGGGAATGAAAGATGGATCAGCTCGAAGCAGTTAAATAGGAGATTGTATGAAAAAATTACCAATCCATTGGATCGCTAGCGATCCATGTACTATGGATCGCTAGTGATCCATCAAATAGAAGTATGGGTCGCTAGCGATCCACAGCCTATGGATCACTAGTGATCCATCAAATTGAGCTCGATCAACTGCGAAATTAGCCAGTGCCATCCACGTGCTGTCTAAAGGCATTCTGAAAGTTATGGGGCCAAACTTGGTTTGTTATGACAAGCAACAACGGTTCGTGTCAAAACTTAACGAGCAACTGAATAGCCGAAGTCAAATTCACATGGTCCTAACACGATTACCTGAACCTCGCCAAGAAGAAACGAAAAACAATTACTTCCAGAGCACACCTTATTTTCAACGAGGGCATACTTTGGAGGGGAAAATGTTATCCTAGTTTTTAACCCAGTAGAATCCAAAGGAAGTCGGAACAGCTTGGTCGAATCAGAATAGCTTAAGAGCCAACTAAAAAGACTAGAGCATTTAACCAAAAGAAATCAGACGAATGAAAAGAGAAAATATGCAAAGGCGATGGATCGCTAGCAATCCATCATCTATGGATCGCAAGTGATCCATGAAATTGGCTCAAAGATTCTTTAGTTCACTTGCATCACGGTCCAATGGGTAGTCAAAGACAATGCTCAAAAATAAACTAAGTACATGAACCGCTAGCGATCCATGCAGTATGGATCGCTAGTGATCCATCAAGTAGCTCGGTTCGTGATGCTTTTTGCAGTGCGTCTTCCTATAGTGATTTACAAGCATCTGGAAAGAAGGCCTAGCCCAATAGCTCTCCAACCTCTATAAATACTCACCTATCTGTAACATAAAGAGGATCCTCTAGATTGGCTGCAGAAACTCTGCATAAACTATTCTTCACTCTTCTCCTTCCTCCTTATTACAGTCATCCAAGGGGTTTACTGTGATTCTCCAGTGAACTCCATCATTGGGTACTTAGTCTAACTATGGATATTCAACAACTTTGTAATTCAATTCACCTTCTAACAGCAATCAGTCAATAATAAAAGCTATAAAGTGGACACAGGCTTCATTAACAACCGAACCACTATAAAAAATTTCTTGTCTTCTTACTATTTCTGGTTTTTCTACATTTATACTCTGTATTATTGCTCTGTAAGAACAGGGCTGGTGCTTTTCACACTCAATCCTGGGTGTTGATCCATTTTTGGGTTAACAACTATAAAGTTGAACATGGACGATATTGGAATTTTGACCATTACCAAATTCTATAAGTTTAAAGTGATATAGTTTTAATAAAGAGAAGTGGTGTAAATGATTGTCACTACCGGGTAACGCTTAAATAAGTAAAATTGGATTTTACTAAAAAGATGTGTAAGTGATAGATTCAGCCAAAATGTCACACCACTAGCTAAGTTGACATAGGAATGTTAATATTCGATTTGTTCAATATTATTTGCTGACTAGATTTACACCTTTGAGTCAAACAACTGTAATAACGAATACTCCGAATAAACCACACGATTTAATTAGTTTATAATCGTTGTAAACTAGTTAAATTAATTGATATTTCTGAACTATTAATTATTAAATTTTATTTTATTTGTTTATACTATTAGCATTTAATAAATTGCATAAATAAAAGTTATAAACGCACATATCGATATACGATATCGATAGATTGTTTAAATTGGATTTATATGAAATAAATGCTAAGTGGGTTTGGGATCACTTGAGACCCATAATCCTTCCATGTTTGGCCGGCCACACAAGAGAGAGAGGATATTTTTTCAAAATAATTAATAAAAGGAGAAGAGTTATAAAGAAGGAAAAGGTCTCCCTTTAATTGGCATTGATTGCCTTCTTTATTTCATTTTTTTCATAACTTTTTTGGCTATTCATTCCTTTATGTAACTTTTTTGGTTCTCTTCTTCCTTTCTAATGGCTGAAATATAAGAGCTTCCATGGCTTGAAAATTTCCCAAAATCAAATAAAAATCAAATCTACTCATTAAAGGTGGTTTATCCCCCTTGATCTATGCAATATCTGGAAGTTGATTTCTGAATCTAGGAGCTTCGAATTATTATTCATGGTGTAATATATTGGCTACATGCAAAGGTTATTTTTTTATTTAAAATTTACCAATGTATTTACATGATTGATGTAATTAGATTTCCTATAATGCACCTCAAGTTTTAACTATTCATCTTTCCGTATGTAAATTAAATCTACCTTACGTGAATTTTAATTAAAACATGTTTACCGTATTGTTTTGGTTTAGATACATGTTTGTTCGTCACCTCCCTTTAATGTAAGTTTATGATAAATTGATGTGTTTTGAATCCCATATTACTTTTGGTAACCTATCATTATACTCCTATTGATTAGATTTGTAAATTCTTATCACAAATTTACACATGCCTTCTTTGTCTCAATTTCTTTTATTTTATTTTGGAAACTTGTCAAATTGAAAATTGATTTTGAATGAGATTTTTTCTACATAATATCATAACTATTACATACTCAAATGCAAATGAATTGTATATATTAAATTATCTAATATTCTTTGAAATTGATCTTTAATTCCATATGGTAAATACTTGTATCAACCCGCATATTTTACGATTGTATATTTAAATGATTTATTTAAATATAGCATCGTTAGTCTGATTCAAGTCTAAAATACCACTTTTTGCAAACAGTTGAATTGGGACTCGAGACCACTTCCATTAAGTCCAAAAGGGCGTTTGCGACCTTTTTGAGTATAAACATCGATATGTTTGGAGTTGAGTAGAATTTTGACATTTTCACTTAGGGCTTTGGGCTTGGGTTTAGGTTTCAGCCCACTAACCCAACTCACCTTATATCCTAACTCCACCCCCTCTCCTCTTCATTCATTCTATTATTTTCCTAACACTTCAAGCTTTAGAAAAATGAGGGAAGAGAAAAGGAATTAGAAATTCCTAAGCCCTAGATTCATTTGCAAACTCAATTTCTAGCTCCAAATTCTAAGTGAAGCTTAGGTAAGCATCCTCTTCATCTTCTCCATCTCATTTCCTCTTCAATTTCAAAAATTTCCTAAACCCTAACTTAGGAAATGTTATTCTTTTGAGCTTAGATTGAAGCTTCTTGGGTTAAAGTTGAAGAGTGATTGTACTTGCTTTGCTCTATAGCTTCTCTTTTGTGTTTTTGGGTTTAAAGGTGAGTTTTTGAACTCACATCTATGTCTATAGCTATCATAGTTGTTAGGTAGTAATTCCTAACATCTATTCATGTTCATTTGCTTTTGATTTGGATTGATTTGGTGAATTTTCCAATTTTTGGTTTTTGAAGTCCAATTTTGTGAAAATCCTTTTATGGATGTTTGAACATGTCATTGGGGGTGTATCGAAGAGCCTATAAGGCCGGGTTGTCGCTTGGCATAAATTCCTAGTCGCCAATGCTCGATCGATCGTTTTCGGTAGGATTTTGCCCTTCATAGGGCTAAGCAGAGTTTACTGTGAATTGCAGTTCAGTCGACTGACCATTATGGTTCAGTCGAATGAGCCTGGAAACAGAAAGTTTCCAGGAATAGTGTCAGTCGACTGAGCCTGGAAACAGAAAGTTTCCAGGCATAGTGTCAGTCGACTGACCATTATGGTTCAGTCAACTGAATCTGCTTTCTCAGCCTATTTGCCTATTTTTGAGCGAATTTCCATTGTTCATCGATTTATGTCGATTCGATTAGTTGTTATCGCTTTTATCGACTTTGATGACTTCTTTTTCGGTATTTTTTGGGAATATCCATTTTGATGGATCTGGTATCGATTTCTTTGGATTTAATTCACGTCTTCGTAGGTGAACTTTGGTGATTGATTGTTTCTATGATCATTTCTATGGTTTGTCACTTTAAAATACAAAGATTTCTATACTAGTAATAAATAATCAAACTCTTTTGTTTATAAAACCATTTTCCAATCTATTAGTATATACAAGCCTTTACCTCATTTGTATGAGAAATCTAATTAAACGGCTTAGCAAAACAAGTGGTATGAAATGCTTGCGTTTACTTTGTCGGATAATTCTTAGACTTGTTCGATTGAACTATTGTGACAATTTTCTAGTGGAAATCTACAATTTGTTCGTAAATATTTAAGTTAAGCTAGTGGTTATGGGACATGAAGCTAAACTCATCTATTTACTAGCTTAGTGTAATCGACACTTCTTATTGATCAATGATGATCATTTTATGATTTAGACTAGCGATGTGCGATGTCTATTTGTTTATGTGGGGACTAAAAACCCCGTTTGTGGAACTTCGGTTCAATTTGGTGGGGTAGCGACCCATGGTGTTCGGGCCGTTTATGGAGCCTCGGCTCAAAATTTATGGTTAGCGACCATGGAATAGCTTTCCGTTTGTGATGCACGTGTTGGTGAGTTTTCATGCTTCCGTTTGTGATAGGCCTCCCCCTTTTGTAATTTCTAGATTTCTAATTGATGATTTCTTGAATTTGTTTTTCACCAATTTTCGTGGATATCATTGATAAGATCTATATATATATTTGTGTTTGGTGAATAATTTAAAGAATGTGTGATTCTTTTGGGTGTTTGAGACGATTTGAGATATTGTATGATTTTTTGTTGTTGTTGTTAAATGTATACTTGTCACAGTATGACATTATTGTTATCATACGTATTTGTCATATCTCTTATTCTAGCTCATTTTATTTTATATTTATAGCTAGACTGATCCGTTCATTATTTTCTTATTAAATAATACTCGGGTCAGACCGTGATGTTATAGGTGCTTCTGCTTGACTCCTTATCTGGGACCATCTTCTGACTTTTGTCTAACTACTTTAGATTACTAGTTTTTGTTATTATACCTTTGAGATATAGACTCCTTGATGTATAATTATTCTTTTGTCTAGCACATGTATCTATTCTTTTGTAATGTAGTGGATCTTGTTTGACCACTACTTTGATGTACACTTTGATGTGTTATATTCATATCTGATTCTGCCTTTGTGATATGAATATCTGTGACTGATTTGTGTTATGCTTATTTCTATATTTTTTTCCGAAGTCCACCTAGCCACTGTGTGGTAGCTTTGAGTTTGTATTGGATATGCCGTATTTCCTCTTGAAATGAAATGTAAGTTATATTATCTGGCATATCGGTACTCGCACAAAGCAGTTACACAGATGGTCGCTCCTCAACGGCCTTATTCTTCGTGCTAGTCGACGGCATTACCCCGTAGTGTCCTAGGCTAGTGTGAGTATAGAGGTGGGGCGTCACAGCTTGGTATTAGAGCCAAACTTCGGAACAATGTAGAATAATCTAGCAAGGATCATTGTCCTAAGTCTTTCTTAGGAATCGTGCCATAGGATTTAATTCGAGTCTTCGTACCGTTCTATCGTATTTCTTTTTATGATGCCTTGTTTTATCAATCAAGTTTGTTTGATATTCATTTTGAGAATAACATTTTTCCTCTTTTCTTTCTTTCTTAAAGAAGATAAATGGTTAGACCAGGCCGTCCCAGCGCCAGTCATTCTAGTGCTACTCTTCAGGATGGAGTATTTATGTCTGCTCAGCAACTTCTAGATCTTGTAAAGAATGCTCAAGCTATCGGACCCATTCCAGAGCCCACTCATCCTAAATCTGGGTTTGCACGCTGGTGCAGTGATTACACCAACTTGGGTCGAAAGCCTTTCAAAGGTTCCGAAAACGTTATAGAGGTCCAAGCTTGGCTTAGAACATGCGATCGCATCTTTTCTCGCATGAATCGTATTGATCTCCATCGAGTCCAAGTGGCTTCTAGCATGCTCCAAGAAAGAGCATTAGATTGGTATGAGCTTCTGATCTCGGAAATTATTGAGGCGGACCTTACTTGGGAGCAATTCTGGGAAAGGTTCGAGTTGAAATTTGTGCCAGAAGTTGAAAAAGTATCTCTAGCTCGATGCTTCATTGACCTTGTTCAAGGTGAATTTTCTGTGACGGATTATGTCGCATCTTTCGAATCTTTATCTAAATATGGGGTCGAGTATATTAATACCCCATTGAAGAAAAACCAGAGATTTGTCTATGGCTTGAATAAGAATCTCAAAAAGCCATTACTTCTGAAATTAGAAGTTTCTTACGATCAGCTTGTTGATATCGCTCTTCGACTCGAAGAGGCCGACAAAGAAAGTGATGTTGAAGTCAAACAAAACATCAATAAGAAGAGGCCTTTTAAATTCAAGCCTAATCCCAACAATAAAGTGAAGCAAGTAACTTCGGTAGCAAATGCTCCTACCTCTCGTCGTGGAGAATGTTACAATTGTGGTTCTAAGGACCATTATGCAAACAAGTGCCCGAAGCCTATTTCTTGCCACTATTGCAAGAGTTCGGGTCATACTATATCTTTGTGTCCAAAACTTCAAAGCAAAAAGGAAGGCAAGCTAAATGTTGTGCAAGCCCCTACTAACACTTCTCGTGGTCAAGGTATTTCTCATTCTATCCTTGATGGCATTATTATATTTCGTGATTTTCCTATTCGAGTTCTTTTTGATACGGGTGCATCTCACTCTTTTATATCAAAAGAACTTGTTGATGCTTTGTCTTTGAATGTTATTGGCTTGATGACTTCTTTGAGAATTGCGAATCCGGTTGGTGGATCCGCAACACTCAATTTACTTTGTAAAGATGTCGAGATTATTTAATGTGATTATACTTTCCGAGGCGATTTGCATTTTATGCGTTACCTAAGTTTCGGAATGATTTTGGGGATGGATTGGCTTAACCGTTATGAAGCCTGTATCCTATGTCCTGAGCGGACTATATATCTTTGACATCCTCAATCTGTTAAGCAGGTTTCTCTTGTTCTTAAAGATTCAGATTCCAATTCGGGAGCATCCTTGTATTCACTAAATCCTCATGATGATGATAACGATGATGTGGAAGATGTAATTTCTCTCATTCACATTGTTCGTGAATTTCCCGACATATTTGAGCCCGTTTTAGGATTACCACCTAAGTGAGCAATTGAGTTCAGAATTAATCTAATCCCTGGAGCTCTACCTATTACTCGACCTCCTTATCATATGTCTAATAAGGAAAATGAGGAGATGCGTAATCAATTATCCGAATTGGAAGCGAAGCAATTTATTCAATCTAGTTCCTCTCCATGGGAAGCTTCAGCTATTTTTGTGAAGAAATCGGATGGTACACTTAGGCTTTGCATTGACTACAGCAAGCTTAATGATCTCACCATCAAGAATAAATATCCCCTACCTCGGATTGATGATCTATTCGATCAACTTAGTGGTGCTAAAGTATTTTCATAGTTAGACTTAGCAACCGGTTTTCATCAGCTCCGTATTGCAGAGGATAGCATTCCTTTGACATCATTCTATACTTGTTATGGATCTTATGAATGGCTTGTTATGCCATTTGGTTTGATGAATGCTCCAACTTATTTCGTTGACCTTATGAATCGAGTTTTCAAAGACTTCCTCGATCGATTTGTTCTCATCTTTATCGATGATATTCTTGTTTATTCTAAAACCGAGGAGGAGCATGAAAATCATCTTCGGATTGTGTTGGAAACTCTTAGGAGCAACCAATTGAAAGCAAAATTTTCTAAATGCCACTTTTGGCAATCTCGTGTGAAATTTTTGGAACATATTATTTCTGAATCCGGAGTTTCCGTGGATCCTTCAGAGATTGAAGTAATTCAAAATTGGAAGAGACCGGAGAGTGTGACGGAAATTCGTAGCTTTCTCGGATTGGCGGGCTATTACCGTCGGTTCATAAAAGACTTTTCTAAAATTTCCGTACCTCTTACTAATTTGACAAAGAAGGGAGTTAAATACATTTGGTCTAACAAATGTGAAGCTGCTTTTCAGAAATTAAAAGAACTCCTCTTCGATGCTCCTATTCTTGTGATTCTCGATGGGAACCAAGACTTTATTGTTTACACCAATGCTAGTCGTGTTGGTTTAGGAGCGGTTCTCATGCAAAGGGAACGTGTTATTGCTTATGCTTCTAGGCAATTAAAGCCTGCCGAGACTAGATATGCCACTCATGATTTGGAGCTCACGGCTATTGTTTTCGCCCTTAGAATTTGGCGTCATTATCTTTTTGAAGAGAATTTTGTTCTCTACACCGATCATAAATCTTTGAAGTATTTATTTTCTCAAAAGGAACTTAATTTGCGTCAACAACGTTGGATCGAGTTCCTTGCATCTTATGATCTTGATATTCTTTATACTCCCGGAAAAGGAAATCGTGTTGCCGATGCCCTTAATCGTAAGCAACAAGCGGTTGTTTCTATGAGGATATCCGAGTGGAATGATCTCGCGGCTTTATCCACTTGTGAGATTCGAGATCGTGAATCCAATTCATGTTCATCTCTTGTTTTGTGTAGCCTTGAGGCTCATCCTTCTCTTTTAGACCGCATTCTTGAAGCTCAAAAGCATGATCCCGAATTGGTTCTTCTTAGCCAAAGTTGTAGGGATAAAATTGACATTGAAGGTTTGAAAGACTTTGATATTGATGCTCGTGGCGGTATTCGAAAATTTGGTAGACTTATTGTGCCAAATATTATTGATCTTCGTAAAGACATTTTAGAAGATTCTCATCGTTCTAAATTTACCATTCATCCCGGTAATAGTAAAATGTTCGTAGACATGAAGCGACTTTATTATTGGGATGGAATGAAATCTGATATTGCTAACTTTATTAAGCGTTGCATGACTTGCCAACTCGCTAAAGCCGAACATCAAAGGCCCGGTGGGTTATTGCAACCTTTGGAAATTCCATTATGGAAGTGGGATCAAATTTCCATGGACTTTATTAACGGTCTTCCCTGTTCTCGTTCGGGTCATGATAGCCTATGGGTAATAGTCGATAGACTTACAAAATCCGCCCATTTATTCCCGTTCAGTCTAATCAGACCGTACCTATTTTAGCTAAACTCTTTGTCAAGGAAATTGTTAAATTGCATGGAGTTCCTACTTCTATTGTTAGCGATCGTGATCCATTATTTACTAGTGGATTTGGGAAAGGTCTTCAAAGAGCTTTGGGAATGAAGCTTAATTTTAGCACCGCTTATCATCCTCAGTCCGATGGATAAACCAAGCGTGTGAATCAAATTCTTGAAGATCTTCTTCGTGCATGTGTTCTTGATTTTGGTGGAAGTTGGGAAGATCATATTTCTCTTGTTGAGTTTTCTTTTAACAATAGCTTCCAATCTAGTATTGGTATGGCACCTTTCGAGGCACTTTACGGAAGGCCATGCCGATCTCCTTCGTGTTGGCTTGAAGCCGGTGAAAAGCTGGTTTTAGGTCCAGATTCTATTCGGGATGCCACAGAAAAGATTGAACTTATTCGTCATAGGATGAAAGAAGCTCAAAGTAGGCAAAAATCCTATGTCGATAATCGAAAAAGAAATTAGAATTTTCTGTGGGAGATTTTGTGTTCATTTGTGTTTCACCTATGAAGGGTGTTGTGCGTTTTAGTCGATCGGGAAAGTTAGCACCTCGATATATTGGCCCATTTCCCATCACCGAACGCATTGGTTCCGTGGCTTATCGCCTTTTATTACCGGCTCAGTTTTCTGCTATTCATGATGTATTCCACGTCTCTCAATTATGGAAATGCCTTCGAGATTCCGATTCTATACTTGAGCCCGGTGTTATTGAAGAAATTGAAGTTTCGCCTAATTTGACTAATAAGTAACATCCTATTCGTATCATTGCTTTGGAGGTTAAACGCCTTCGAAATAAAGATGTTCCTCTTGTGAAAGTTCAATGGTCCTCAAATCCTAAGGATTTCTCTTGGAAATCCAGAGAATTCATCGAGCGAACACATCCAGACTAGCTCTCTCGTGCCCTTTAAAGTGAACTTCTTATTTCAAATTTCTTCTTTTTGTGTTGATATGCTTTTATAGTTGTTACTTCTTATTTATTTCTTAAAGATTGCATGGACGCAATTTCTTCAAGGAGGGCAGTCTATAACAACCCGCATATTTTACGATTGTATATT
This sequence comes from Allium fistulosum, assembly GCA_030737815.1. Classification (NCBI taxonomy): domain Eukaryota; kingdom Viridiplantae; phylum Streptophyta; class Magnoliopsida; order Asparagales; family Amaryllidaceae; genus Allium; species Allium fistulosum. The sequence goes on from CM060903.1 coordinate 860,140,171, forward strand.
TAAATGATTTATTTAAATATATCATCGTTAGTTGGATTCAAGTCCAAAATGTCACTTTTTGCAAACAGTCGAATTGGGACTCGAGACCACTTCCATTGAGTCCAAAAGGGCATTTGCAACCTTTTTTAGTATAAACATCAATATGTTTGGAGTTGAGTAGAATTTTGACATTTTCACTTAGGACTTTGGGCTTGGGTTTGGATTTCAGCCCACTAACCCAACTCACCTTATATCCTAACTCCACCCCCTCTCCTCTTCATTCATGCTATTATTTTCCTAACACTTCAAGCTTTAGAAAAATGGGGGAAGAGAAAAGGAATTAGAAATTCCTAAGCCCTAGATTCATTTGCAAACTCAAGTTCTAGCTCCAAAATCTAAGTGAAGCTTAGGTAAGCATCCTCTTCATCTTCTCCATCTCATTTCCTCTTCAATTTCAAAAATTTCCTAAACCCTAACATAGGAAATGTTTTTCTTTTGAGCTTAGATTGAAGCTTCTTGGGTTAAAGTTGAAGAGTGATTGTTCTTACCTTGCTCTATAGCTTCTCTCTTGTGTTTTTGGATTTAAAGGTGAGTTTTTGAACTCACATCTATGTCTATAGCTATCATAGTTGTTAGGTAGTAATTCCTAACATCTATTCATGTTCATTTTCTTTTGATTTGGATTGATTTGGTGAATTTTCCAATTTTTGGTTTTTGAAGTCCAATTTTGTGAAAATCCTTTTAAGGATGTTTGAACATGTCTTTGGGGTGTATCGAAGAGCCTATAAGGCCGGGTTGTCGCTTGGTATAAATCACTAGTCGCCAATGCTCGATCGATCGTTTCCGGTAGGATTTTGCCCTTCATAGGGCTAGGCAGAATTTACTGCGAATTGCAGTTCAGTCGACTGACCATTATGGTTCAGTCGACTGAGCCTGGAAACAGAAAGTTTCCAGGCATAGTGTCAGTCGACTGACCATTATGGTTCAGTCGACTGAGCCTGGAAACAAAAAGTTTCCAGGCATAGTGTCAGTTGACTAACCATTATGGTTCAATCGACTGAGTCTGGAAACAGAAAGTTTCCATGCATAGTGTCAGTCGACTGACCATTATGGTTCAGTCGACTGAATCTACTATCTTAGCCTATTTGCCTATTTTTGAGCGAATTTCCATTGTTCATCGATTTATGTCGATCCGATTAGTTGTTATCGCTTTTATCGACTTTGATGACTTCTTTTTCGGAATTCTTTTGGGAATATCCATTTTGATGGATCTAGTATCGATTTCTTTGGATTTAATTCACGTCTTCGCAGGTGAATTTTGGTGGTTGATTGTTTCTACGATCATTTCTATGGTTTGTCACTTTAAAATACAAAGTTTTCTATACTAGTAGTAAATAATCAAACTCTTTCGTTTATAAAACCGTTTTCCAATCTATTAGTATATACAAGCCTTTACCTCATTCGTATGAGAAATCTAATTAAACGGCTTAGCAAAACAAGTGGTATGAAACGCTTGCGTTTACTTTGTCGGTTAATTCTTAGACTTGTTCGATTGAACTCTTGTGACAATTTTCTAGTCGAAATCTACAATTTGTTCGTAAATATTTAAGTTAAGCTAGTGGTTATGGGACATGAAGCTAAACTCATCTATTTACTAGCTTAGTGTAATCGACACTTCTTATTGATCAATGATGATCATTTTGCGATTTAGACTAGCGATGTGCGATGTTTATTTGTTTGTGTGGGGACTAAAAACCCCGTTTGTGGAACTTCGGTTCAATTTGGTGGGGTAGCGACCCATGGTCTTCGGGCCGTTTATGGAGCCTCAGCTCAAAATTGATGGTTAGCAACCATGGAATAGCGTTTTGTTTGTGATGCACGTGTTGGTGAGTTTTCATGCTCCCGTTTGTGATAGGCCTCCCCCCTTTTGTGATTTCTGGATATCTGATTGTTGATTTCTAGAATTTGTGTTTCACCAATTTTCGTGGATATCATTGATAAGCTCTATCAATATTTGTGTTTGGTGAATAATTTAAAGAATGTGTGATTCTTTTTGGTGTTTCAGACGATTTGAGATACTGTATGATTTTTTTTTGTTAAATGTATACTTGTCACAATATGACATTATTGTTATCTTACGTATTTGTCATATCTCTTATTCTAGCTCATTTTATCTGATATTTATAGCTAGACTAATCCATTTATTATTGTCTTATTAAATAACACTCGGGTCAGACCGAGATGTTACAGGTGCTTCTGCTTGACTCCTTATCTGGGACCATCTTCTGACTTTTGTCTAACTACTTTAGATTAGTAGTTTTTGTTATTATACCTTTGAGATATAGACTCCTTGATGTATAATTATTCTTTTGTCTAGCACATGTATCTATTCTTTTGTAATGTAGTGGATCTTGTTTGACCACTACTTTGATGTACACTTTGATGTGTTATATTCATATCTGATTCTGCCTTTGTGATATGAATATCTGTGACTGATTTGTGTTATGCTTATTTCTATATTTGTTTCCGAAGTCCACCTAGCCACTGTGTGGTAGCTTTGAGTTTGTATTGGATATGTCAGATTTCCTCTTGAAATGAAATGTAAGTTATATTATTTGGCATATCGGTACTCGCACAAAGCAATTACACAGATGGTCGCTCCTCAACAGCCTTATTCTTCGTGCTAGTCGACGGCATTAACCCATAGTGTCGTTGGCTAGTGTGATTATAGAGGTGGAGCGTCACTTGTATATAATTTTTTTAATCCTCGTTTAAAAAACTTTGATTTAAGGTTAATGAGTGGAATTTAGTGCAAATTTATTTCTTTGTGGTTTTCTATATTTAAAACCACATGTAAATCTAAAGCATTGTTTCATTCCTAACTTAAATTTTTTAATGGAAAGGGTTAACTTTGAAATCAAAACTTATGTGTATAAATGTATATACACATATCTTATATGCTATAATGTTTGCAAATATATGTTGTTTAGATCTAAATTACTAAATTGTAATAATCATGTATACGGAAATATACTTATTTTAGTTTAATTATAATTTTTAAAAGGATTGAAACATCCCACACCCCTTAGTATACCCAAAAAGGACACACTGAAGGATATGGTGTGTTATAGGTATAGCTAAAGTATCACAGAGACTAAGATTCACAAGACAAAATATATAATAACAGCGGAAACATTTAAATGGTAACTTATTATTCAAAATAAAACTTCAAAAGTAAGTCTGAAAAACATCACATGTGTCAAATACCAAATACACATGTCTTATGAAAAATAGTTCTCAGTCTTATAAAATCAAAGTACAATAAAAATAATCATCCCTCTCATAAGTACCAGTACATCAAAAGGCAAATGAAAAGAAAACTGAAAAGAAGAAGAATTCATGAAGAAAAACTCTACAACCGAATCTCCAAGAAATTTGAATCTACAATCCTTGCCTCTGCTGGCCTATGGGGAAAAGGGGAAATAGAGGAGTGGGTCTGACTATAAATCTGGTGAGTGAAAGTAAATACTAGTATTTTTAAGCAAGATAAAGATAATAGACTTAGCAATGGTTCTAGTACAAAAGGAAATAAAGGAAAGATATAACTGGGATAAAATACTGTTTAACTATTTGCTTTGATTATGATTGTTTGCACTTGTCTTACATTGCTGTGATTAGGCTGAAATCCTAATCCTATTTTAGTTAGACTGAATCCTAATTCTACCCATTGATCGGCCTTCTATCTCTGTTGTGCCACTGTGAGCTAGTCCCATCCTATGGGTCCCATATCAAAAGACACTTGTTTAGCGCTTGGAACGCACTAGTGACTTATTGATGCTGCATGCTGGATCATCGCCGATACACCCTAATTGTTGCTCCCTCTTATGACCTCTTATCTACCCTAATCAGCATAAGCATGCCCAGCCTCACCTGATCTGTTGTGAGACCATCAGTCCTAGTCTGACAGGGTCCTGTCCAGCCTCACCTAAGTGTTTTGTGAGACCATCAGTCCTAGTCTAAAAGGGAATGCTATTGGTGTGGGTGCTATCAAGAAAAATCTAGTTGCACCTCTTGCCCAAATCCCCCGATATGAGTTTCTATCTATTGGTCCCTTATTTACCCTGGTTAGCATAAGCGTGTCCCAGCCTCATCTAACTATTGTGAGACCATCAGTCCTAGTCTGAAAGGGTCCTGCCCAGCCTCACCTAACTACTGTGAGACCATCAGTTCTAGTCTGAAAGGGAATGCTATTAGTACGGGCCCTGTTTCTATCTTTGCTTATTACCTTAGTGTAAGTTTTAAAATAAGCATCTTCTGTCATTTTTGCTCTATTTTCTTATTAACTTAACCTAAGACTTAAAATAAGCTTTTTTTGTTATCTCTGCTATATTTTCTTATCAACTTAATTATAATTCTTAAAATAAGCCTTTACTGTTCTTAATTATAACTTACGTTATAATTGTTATTCTTCTTTTCTATCTATTTAGTTATAACCACTAGTTATAAACATGCTTGCAAATGTCTCAAATTTGCTTATTTCAGTCTACCTTCTTTTATTACAATCTTTCTTATTTTTCATCTAATTTTTGTAAATTTAGTGTTTTCTATTTTAATCCATATTTGCGAATTATTCTCTTTTTAATATTCTATTCGCGTAAAAGAGAATAAAAAAGAAACTAACATTTACCAGCTAAATTCCAACGTAAAACAGATGTAAACAAATGCAATTAACTGTAAATAACTGTATAAAATAGCTGAATAAAAATAACTGGTTAAAATAGACTGACAAGAACCTTAAAAACTAGCTGTAAATAACTTATATAAAAATTGCCTCAAAATTGTAGAAAAACTACAACTATTGAGAACCCTATTATTTTAAATTACTTAAAAATCTAAAATAGTTACTAAACACTCACCTGTGGTCCTTATCTCTAGTCCTTGGTCTTCTCGGATCCACTTCTAGGGTGTGAAATATTTTAATTAAAAAGATCTCCTCGCAAGAAAAAATTTCTTTTTAGGGTCCAGTCTTAGGCAATGAACCCAATTGGGAGAAAATCTGAATGAGAAAAATAGCTAGGTCTAGGGTCTTATTTATAGTGTCACTTAGGGATGTCAGGCCGTTGGATTTGGAGATTAAATCTGGTGCAACCACATCATGGGCTCGCTAGGAATCGTCGGATGGAAGCACGAATGCATAGGATTGAAAAGAAATTGCAAAACACGTCATCGGTTGAAACTGGACGAAACATCATCTAATACAAGGCCGGGTCGACCTGGGTGTCGACCCTTACATGTGGAAGGTCGACCTATGCACATTAGGGGTCGACCCTAAGGTCGACCTGACCTATATATATATATATATATATATATATATATATATATATGTATGTATATGTATATGTATATATGTATATATTTTCCTTTTTGTTTTCTTATTTATTTCGTATCTTCTTCATTTTAGCTCAGATTTTGACAAACTATATATGGAAATTGACCAGAAAATTACCACGGACACAATAGTGCAACTCCCGTGGCTCAATTCTGAAAATTTCTCAAACTTATTTTATTATTTAATTAATTTGTTAATTAAGTATTATAGCTCAAATTTTGGGTTGTTACATTCTCCCCTCCTTAAAGGATTTCGTCCCCGAAATCTCTAAGGACAGTAGAATGAAATAAATATTTTCATCCAAATTCTACAATCATATACTCAACCACCATCCATTACATCCATTGTCCTTAAGTTTTCTAATGCAATTTATGATATATATATATATATATGCAAATAGTGTAGTGTCAATGTCCATAACTAATGCAAAAGATTAGGCAGTCTACTGATTCAATCGACCTCCTTTTTTTGCAATCATGTTCGTGCCATGTATCCAAATGAATGCAAATTCCCTAATGACAACTAATAGTTCTATATGCATGCTACATTCATCATCCAAATGCAACAATCATATGATAATTATCCATTTATAGCAACCATGGATATAAAATAAGAACGCAAATGATCACACATCCATATGCATATGCTTTAGTGACCTAGTTAGGTGTATATATATGCGTCCATTAGCATCCACTAGCAAACACTTGTAACCACTAGCGTCCATCATACATAACATGTTCTAGTAACATGTTTACATTTAGTCCTACCATCCATAGGTTAAATCCTAAGATCTACCCTCCAAAAGGATACTAAAGGAAAGAACCTATTCAAAACTAAAGATGGAAATAAGAAATTCAAAACGTACCATCGAAAAGATACGGATAATAGGTATGTATTTTCTCTTCAGCTTCCCATGTAGCGTCTTCAATGTTGTCTCCCCATTACACCTTAATCAAAGGTACTTCCTTATTCCAAAGCTTCTTGATATCATGCCTAACGATCTTGGTAGGAATGCGACGAACCGCTGCTTCTCTCTCCACTTCAACTTCCTCGAGTTGACTAGGTTCCACTACCTCTGTTGAATCATGGAAAACATCATGAACTCCTATGAGCCTCTCTGGTAGCTTTATTCGATACGCCATCTTCCCTACCCTTTCCACAATGGGGAACGATCCTACGAATCTGGGAGCAAGTTTCCCACTTGATCCAAATCTTACTACCTTCCTTAGCGGATATACCTTAATGAAAACCAAGTCTCCTACCTCAAACTCAATATCCCTTTTCCTCTTATCTGCATAAGATTTCTACCTATCTTGGCCATCGTCATCCTTTCTTAATCAAATCAATCTTTTCTGAAGTCTATCTAACCATGTCGGGACCAAGTAGCAATCTCTATATAGACTCCAACCAACATGAAGGCGACTTGCCCAGTCTTCCATAAAGAGCTTCAAAAGGTGCCATCCCGATGCTAGCTTGAAAACTATTATTATAATAGAATTCCACTAAAGGAAGATGCTCCCCCAAAGTTCCTCTAAAATCAAGAATGCACATCCTCAACAAATCCTCAAGAACTCTATTAACTCTCTCTGTTTGGCCGTCCGTCTGAGGGTGATAGGCTATACTCAATATAAGCTGTGTTCCTAAAGCCTCTTGCAAGCTTCTCCAAAACTCACTAGTAAAGATATGGTCTCTATCGATCACTATGCTAGAGGGAACTCTATGAAGTCGGACTATCTCATGAACATATAAGGATGCCAAATAAGGTGTTGTCCTCTTACTCTTGATCGGAATGAAGTGGGCGCTCTTAGTTAAACGGTCTACAATCACTGGAATACTAGTATTCCCCTTCCTGGATCGGGGTAAACCATCTATGAAGTCCATCGAAACACTATCCCACTTCCATTCGGGTACATCCAATGGTTGAAGCAATCCGTCAGGCTTCTGCTGCTCCGCCTTAACTCTTTGGCAAACAAGACACTTGGCTACAAACTCTACCACATCCTTCTTCATGCCACTCCAATAAAACATTCTCTTCGTGTCCCTATACATCTTATCACCACACAGATGAATAGTCATTCGAGAATGGTGTGCTTCTTCTAGAACAGCTCTCATCAAATCACTAGTGCGAGGGACACAAAGTCTTCCATCTCTCCTTAGCCACCCTTTATTATCAATGGAATAGCGTTGGAGATGTATGGAGACCTCTCCTCTGCTAATCCTCTCTAGATTATCCATAAGTTCTGAATCCTCTCGTTACCTCAAGCCAATCTGATCTATAAGGGTAGGCTTAACCTCAAGTGATGCCAATAATCCAGGGCTAATGTTCGTAAAGGGCATAAACTCAAAGGTGAAAATAAACTCTAGGCTTTTCCACTCCATGAACATCAGATTAAGGGTTGCTCTCTTCCTACTTAACGCATCCGCAACTATGTTTCCTTTACCAGGGGTACAGGCCATCTCGAAGTCATATGATGCTAAAAACTCCATCCAACGCTGCTGCCTCAAGTTTAAATCCTTCTGTGAGAATAGGTACTTCAATGATTTATGGTTAGTGAAAAGCTTGAACCCCTCTCCTAGCAAGTAATGTCTCCAAGACTTGAGCGTGAAAACAATAGCAGCTAGCTCCAAATCATGGGTAGGGTAGTTCTTCTCATGAGTTCTCAACTGTCTACTCCCATAACATACTACCCTCCCTTCTTGCATCAATACTGCCCTAAGACTCGTCCTACATGCATCAGTGTATACTGTAAAAGGCTTAGCTCTGTCGGGTAAAACTAACACTGGTGCACTAGTAAGGGCTCTCTTTAGCATCGTGAAGGAATCCTCATAGTCCATGTCCCACACGAATGCCGCATTCTTCTTAGTGAGGCAAGTAAGCGGTGCTGAAATCTTGGCAAAATCTCTGATAAACTTCCTATAATAGCCAGCCAAACCTAGGAAGCTTCTAACTTCGGTAGCATTCTTGGGGGCCTTCCAATCTTGTACGGCTACTACCTTAGCGGGATCAATAGCTAGACCCTCTCTTGGGACTATATGCCCTAAGAAACACACCTCCTTACGCCAAAAGTGACACTTCAAGAACTTAGCCTTCAACTAATGAACACGAAGTGTACGAAGAACCTCCTTAAGATGAATAACATGCTCTTCCATACTCTTGGAAAACACCAAAATGTCGTCCACGAATACTACCACGAACTTATTTAGGACATCTCGAAAAACACGGCTTATCAAATCTACAAAATAGGCTGGGGCATTGGTCAGCCCAAACGGCGTAACCAACCACTCAAAGCATCCATCGGGTGTCCTAAATGTTGTCTTATCTATGCTATCATCAGCGACCCTAAGCTGATGAAATCCAATAGTTAAGTCAAGCTGAGAAAATACTAAAGAGCCTACAAACTGATCGAAAAGATCGTCTATCCTAGGAAGTGGGTAATGGTTCTTCTTCATGAGCTTATTCAACTCTCTATAGTCTATGAAAAGTCGAAGGGAACTATCCGCCTTTGTAGCGAAAACGACTGGTGCTCCCCACTTAGATATGCTCCATCTGATGAAGCTTTTCTCCAATAGCTCACCAATCTACTTGATTAACTCTTTCCTCTCCCTAGGAGTCATATGTCTCACAGGTAATGCCACTAGTTTAGCATTGTGATTTAGGTAGATCCTAAAGTCGATCTCTCTCTAAGCGGGTAGTCCTCTAACTTCCTCAAAGACATCTGGGGAATCTCTAACAACTGGAATGAAATCTAGCTCTCCTAGTGATGACTCAAGGGAATAAAGGAAGCTCAACATGATTGACCCCTGTGGGTCATAAGAAACCTCGAGAGTCCTACCACTGCATGTCTCTAATCTGACGACTCTCCTCTCGCAGTCCAATATCACTTCATAAGTGGATAGCCAATCCATCTCCAAAATCATCCCATATCTCGAAAATCCTAGTACATAGGCGTCACAATCAAACTCTATGCCTAGTATAAAAATTTAATACCTCTACAAATCATGGATAAATGTGCCGATCCTCCTATGGGGTTTGAAACAACTATAGGGTCTACCACTAGAGAAATATCTAGGTGCAAACAATCAACCAAGGAACTGGAAATAAAAGAATGCGATGCTCCGGAGTCAAAAAGAGTCCAAATAGGAAAATCCGAAATAGAGATCAAACCTTCTACAGAGAATTTCCTACCTCGATCTGGTCTATTACTAGAAGATGCTGCATCCAAAGCCTGTACTTGAGCTGTAGGTGCGCCTGCTCTCTGCCCAGTCCTTTGAGGACAAGCTCTACTAAGGTGACCAGGCCGCCCATAATTGTAACACCTTCACTTCGTCGAGCCCTTCTTACAGTCCTTTGCGAAATGCCCAACCAATCCACAACTATGACATTTCCCACCTTTCATAATCCGCTTTTGAGGTCCTCCTTCTTTCCTCTTGTCCTTATCCTTCTTATTCCTCCACCACTGCTTCTTAGAGTTTTCTGATTTAGGAACCTCCTTATGCTCTTCCTTCAGCTGCCAAGATGCAAACTGAACTCTCTGTCGGTCCTTCAATCCTAATAGCCCAAATATCCGCTTTGTATCCCTAAACCAAGCTCGAGCCTCCATGAAATCCTCTGTACTAGAAAACATTCTGCTTTCTAGACTAGCGAAGTCCTTGCATAGCTTAGAAAAATTTACTGTTGTAGGTGGATTAATGGGATCTCCACCTGCTGGTGCTGGATTGGGCGCTTACCCTTGCACCTCTGGTACCGTAGCTCTACGGAACCTGTCGGTCATACTATGCAAAGAAAGAAAATTTAGGCTTCGAAAGAATCGAAAGAAGGTTGAACTGGACTTTGAGGGGATTTTTATAAAAACACTCTTATACTTGAAAACTATTTCTATAATAAGTGTTTCTTTTTGAAAATACTTCTAGTTTGAAGATATTTTTTTTTGCAAAATACTTTACTTTTAAAACAAGTTTTTAGGAATCATGTAACCTTAGGCTCTGATACCAAGCGAAACACCCCACACCCCTTACTATACCCAAAAAGGACACACTAAAGGATATAGTGCGTTATAGGTATAGCTAAAGCATCACAGAGACTAAGATTCACAAGACAAAATATATAATAACAGCGAAAACATTTAAATGGTAACTTATTATTCAAAATAAAAATTCAAAAATAAGTCTGAAAAACATCACATGTGTCAAATACCAAATACACATGTCTTATGAAAAATAGATCTCAGTCTCATAATATCAGAGTACAATAAAAATAATCATCCCTCTCATAAGTACCTGTACATCAAAAGCCAAATGAAAAGAAAACTGAAAAGAAGAAGAATCCATGAAGAAAAACTCCGCAACCGAATCTCCAAGAAACCTGAATCTACAATGCTTGCCTCTGCTAATCTATGGGGAAAAGGGGAAATAGAGGAGTGTATCTGACAATAAGTCTGGTGAGTGAAAGTAACTACTAGTATTTTTAAGCAAGATAAAGATAATAGACTTAGCAACAGTTCTAGTATAAAAGGAATAAAGGAAAGATAAAACTGGGATAAAATACTGTTTCAACTGTTTTCTTTGATTGTGATTGTTTGCACTTGTCTTAGATTGTTGTGATTAGGCTGAAATTCTAATCCTATTTTAATTAGGCTGAATTCTAATTCTACCTGTTGATCGGCCTTCTATCTCTATTGTGCCACTGTGAGCTAGTCCCATCCTGTGGGTCCCACAGCAAAAGACACCTGTTTAGCACTTGGAACGCACTAGCGACTTATTGATGCTGCACGCTCGGTCATTTCCGGTACACACTAATTGTCGCTTCCTCTTATGAGCTCTTATCTACCCTAATTAGCATAAGCGTGCCCAGCCTCACCTGATCTGTTGCGAGCCATCAGTCCTAGTCTTAAAGGGTCCTTCCCAGCCTCACCTAAGTGTTTTGTGAGACCATCAGTCCTAGTCTGAAAGGGAATGCTGTTGGTGCGGGTCCTATCAAACAAAATCTAGTTGTGCCCCTTGTCCAAATCCCCCGATTTGAGCTTCTGTCTATTGGTCCCTTATTTACCCTAGTTAGCATAAGAGTGTCCCAGCCTCACCTAACTATTGTGAGACCATCAGTCCTAGTCTGAAAGGGTCCTGCCCAGCCTCACCTAACTATTGTGAGATCATCATCCTAGTCTGAAAGGGATTGCTATTGGTATGGGCCCTATTTCTATCTTTGCTAATTAACTTAGTGTAAGTTTTAAAATAAACCTCTTTTGTTATTTCTGCTCTATTTGCTTATTAACTTAACCTAAGTCTAAAAAAAGCCTTTTCCGTTATCTCTGCTATATTTGCTTATTAATTTAATTATAAGTTCTAAAATAAGCCTTTACTGTTCTTAATTTTAACCTATGTTATAATTGTTATTCTTCTTTTCTTTCTTTTTAGTTATAACCACTAGTTATAAACATGATTGCAAATGTCTCAAATTTGCCTATCTCAGTCTATCTTTTTTTTACAGTCTTTCTTATTTTACATCTAATTTCTGTAAATTTAGTGTTTTCTATTTTAATCCATATTTACAAATTATTCTCTTTTTAATATTCTATTCGCGTAAAAAGGAATAAAAAGAAGAAACTAACATTTACAGGATAAATTCTAACGTAAAACAGATGTAAATAAACGCAATTAACTATAAATAACTATATAAAATAGTTGAATAAAAATAATTGAATAAAATAGACTGAAAAGAACTTTAAAAACTAGCTGTAAATAACTTATATAAAAATTGTCTCAAAATTTTAGTAAACCTACAACTATTGAGAACCCTATTATTTTAAATTACTTAAAAATCTAAAATAATTACTAAACACTCACCTGTGGTCCTTAGCTCTAGTCCTTGGCCTTCTTGGATCCACTTCTAAGGTGTGAAATATTTTAATTAAAAAGATCCCCTCCCAAGAAATTTTTTTCATTTTAGGGTCCTGCCTCAGGCAATGAACGCAATTGGGAGAAAATCTGAATGAGAAAAATAGCTAGGTCTAGGGTCTTATTTATAGTGTCACTTAGGGATCTCAGGCCGTTGGATTTAAAGGTTAAATCTGGTGCAACCATGTCATGGGCTCGTGAGGAACCGTCGGATGGAAGCACGAACGCATAGGATTGAAAAGAAATTGCAAAACACATCATCGGTTGAAACTGGACGAAACATCGTCTAAATACAAGGGCGGGTCGACCTGGGTGTCGAGCCATACATGTGGAAGGTCGACCTATGCACGTTAGGGGTCGACCCTAAGGTCGACCTGACATATATATATATATATATATATATATATATATATATATATTCCTTTTTGTTTTCTTATTTATTTCATGTCTTCTTCATTTTTGCTTGGATTTTGATAAACTATATATGAAAATTGACCAGAAAATTACCACGGACACAATGGTGCAACTCCCGTAGCTCAATTCTGACATTTTCTCAAACTTATTTTATTATTTAATTAATTCGTTAATTAATTATTATAGCTCAATTTTGGGTTGTTACAAGGATTTTGTGCAATAATGCAACATTTTTTTGTCAAACCTTTCTTTAGCTAAAATATTTCCCATTAAGTTAATTATGGATTTCAAATTATTTAAAACAACTGTTGACGCCAAAAATGGTTCAACACCCAAGATTGAATTGTATGGAACCTACAGAACCCAGATCTAATAGATAATTTTGAAAATAAAAGAAAATAGAACACGGAGACACAAGATTTTTATAGTGGTTCAACAATCTCTGGCCTGCGTCCACATTATGGTTTTATTGATTATTGCTTAAATAAAATTAGAGAGTACAAGCCACTTGTATAAGGGATTGACAAATTCTGCAGCCTAGGACTGCCAAGAGTAGCTACCTAGGTGACTGTGTGAGGGAGGTAGGAGGTGAAACGGAAGAGTCTATGCCAATAGAAAATTAGATCTCTTTCAAGTTGCATTAGGGTTTATATTTATAAAGAAACAGAGGTACAGGGTCTGGAGCCTGCTTGCATTGAAGTCCAGAAGATAGCTTGAAGTTGTACGAGTAAGCACGGAGGCTTATGAACCGAGAAAACAACACGGTGCCAACCTAAATGGATCTGTAACGATCTAACGATCTATTCTTGGTGAAAAGTGAACTCTCTCACTTGTTTTTCTCTTTCATCTTCTATTCAATGTGTTCCAAGTTCTTTTCCATTGACTTTTTGTTGATTTTAGTGATCTTCTCGATAACACTTGAATTTTCTTACTTTCTTCACTTTCTTCTCACCATTAATCCTTGAAATTGCTCGTCCAATCTTAAGGGAAAACAACTTGTCCATGAGTAGTTAGAGTAGTATATGAGATATATGGAGTTTAGGAGGAGGAATGAGGAGGAATAATGACTCGTCACCAACCGAGTTAAATCCTTAACTCCTTTTCTGGTGAATTTTCTCTCAGTTGTTTGTCTACTCTGTCAAAGTGTACTTCCATGTTTTCGAGTTGTGTCATCTTCGTCTTGATGTTCCAAATTCTGTCGACTTCTACTAGGTTAAAAACCCGGTTAACACTTGCCCCTTAGAGTATGCTTTCATTGAAAATAAAGCGTGCTCTGGATCAAGACAAGTTTCGATTTGCTATCTCTTGATTCTAGATAGTCATTCAGTGATTCCTTCAACTATTTTGCATAGTTAGAATTATTTTCTTCATTATTCATACTAAAAATAAGACCTATGCTCTGGAGATCTGATCTATGCTTCAGGGATCAGTCCATGCCTTAGATGAGCATGCCCTCTCTTTGTTGTGCATTTTTTTTTTCATTTTTTCTTTTCTGTTACCACCGATAAACTTACCTCCAGGACTTTCAAATGCCGAATCTTGTAAGTCATTGCCGAGAGTTTTCGGCCCTTGATTTCTAATAGCCATTGAGTGAAATACATTTAAGGTTAGAGGAATAACGATTTCTGTAGCAATGGTGATGATTTTGGTGGTGCAACTGATTGCATCTTAGTGGAGATATTCGAAGTTTTGGTTGCGCTTGACCTATGATGGATATCAAGTTTGTCCTAGCTCGTATTCATGCTGCTTTAGAGACACACCTGACTCTTTGGCTTTGGCTAACTCCTATCAATGCACGATTGTTCTTGTATTGTCACTTGCATTCCAATAAGATGGTTTGCTTCAGGAACAGTCATGTCGGATGATTCCATCGCAACGCTTTTCCTATTACTGCACTTCTTGTGTTCCTGAAAAAGAAAATCTTTCTGCATTTGTTTGGACAATAGCTTTGTTATCGATTATTCATCGATATTAGGTAGGCTCCGACATATAAATTCATTGTACGACATAGCTCATTTTTTAAGCACGAGCGAGCAATCTGCATAGGATGGTCCATTTGTGGCATACGGGACACGGAATTCATACGTCATAGATTGAAACTTCTCACGTTTTCGGTTAATGCTCGGAATCCGATTGGTCGACACACGTCGAAAACCTTTGGACTTTGGGCATTGGTCACACGGGTTTTAAATTTGAAAATAAAACATACTTGATCGTGTTAGACCCCATGTTTCCTTACTTAGGATGACTTGTCAATCACCACGTTTCAAGTCCGGTGGCGGTATGTCTACCTCTCCTAAAGCTGGATCCTCCATAGTTCAGGCATCTCTTTCTATTGCTATCTTGCCCGGTCCATTGATCATGGTTGATTTACAAGGCATAGTTGTTCCTATAGAGTCGTTGCTAAATCAACCTTCTCTTCTAAGTAAGTACATAGCCTTAAGATTCTTGGACGAAGTGGGAAGAGCAAGTAGGGATCTCCCGAAGCTTGATGGCTTGCCTGTCTTCCTTTTGGTCCTATAGTTTGTAATCTTTGTTTTCACTTTAAATAGGTCGTGTTCCTTTCAACCAACTGTTAGTCACGAAGAATCCCAGTTCCATGCCGCTCCTTACTGTCTGGAGTAGTAGTTGGGATGTTCACCCCCTCTTTCTATGATCTTTGTTGTGAACGAAATCCTTTTCATGGACCTTATTTTTCAAAATTCCTAATACTAGGCACTAGTAATAGCTAAATGTCGTGGATAAAATTATCCAATTGCCCTCATTACCTATCCTGGTCCTGGACCGGGAAAGTCCAATAATATCTGCCTTAGATTCTCCATGATTATCCTTGCTTATTCTCGACTAAGCGTGTCTAACATAGCCACTAGCATTGTTAAGGGAGTTCGATCGTGCACCTGTTTTGATCTCCGAAAACTAGCACATGAATTGTTCAATTCCAGACATCCTTCTTGAGTTACCTACCTCCGAGCAATGGTAGATTCCTACAGGTTGGGGTTGAATTATCCAATCAACCCCTATATGGTTATTCCTCCTTGACGTTGTCTATCTTTGGGCAAAAGCAGGTTCATAATGATTTAGGTCAAGTTTCTCTTGGCAGTTTTGTTGTGAGGAGTCCAAGTTTCACACTACTCCTTAACACTAGGAACATTGTCCATAATATTTACTCTTCATTCATATGTTTCTGTTGTGACCTAAACCCTATTCACGAAGTTTTCTGCCACGAGTTTGGGCATTAGTGTAAGTTAAACGTGGGGCTGATTGTTCGATTGCCCCCGGTCCAATAATACTTGTTTTCGATCTTTTACGACTACCCTCGCCTTATCCTCGATCGAGCATATCCTACTTGGTCGGATGCTGTCATTGAAATCTGGTCAGACATTAGTTTCAATCTTTGAAAACTAGCACATGAGTCATCTGATTCTGATTACTCTTCCTTGAAGTTGTCTATTTCCAAGCAACGACAAAACTTCCGATGACTATGGTCGACACTCCAGCCGTGCTCTAGTTTATATATCCAAAAACTGGTATATCAATGACTTGATTCTGAGCTTTTGATACCGAGAGGTTCCTCTCAGTATCAAGACCTTTTTTGCTGACTTCTTCCACGTGTTTGTGTGCCTTCTTCATCTTGATCATGGCAAGCAGTTTCGCTTCAACCCATTTTACGAAGTAGTTTACTATAATGATAGTATGCTTAGCTCCTTCTTTCTTCACCGGTAGCACACCGACAATGTCGATTCCTCAAATTACAAATGGCCATAGACTGACCATTTGCATAAGTTCCGTTGATGGGGCTCTTGGGATCTCTACAAATTTCTAGCGTTGGTGGCACCGTTTGACATTGTTAGTAGCATTCTGATTTATCGTCGAGTAGAAATATCCATAGCAAAGTACCTAATTTGGCAATGTCAGCCCCCCTTGGTGTAATCTTCCCAACTGCCCTCATGAACTTCCATAAGGATCTTAGTTACACTCTGGAGCAAAAGGTGGAGAATCCACATCAATATAGTGCTCGATTTTGTCTCATGAACCATGCTGGTTTTCAAAGAAGTTTCTTCCACTCATTCCTGATGCTCAAGAGAATCTCTTTGATAAAATAGTTCTTTATGAGAATCATTTATGATTCCACTCCCTTTGCCATCTCTAGAATCCAGTCTGCACGCTTGTCCCTGACTTTGGAAACCAACGGTTTAATTACACAATTTCGAGCATTCCTTTCTTGATGCTACCTATCTTTGGGTAACAATTGAGTTCTAGAAGTTCAGGGTCGTAAATTAAGTCATGCACCAGTTTTTATCCTTGGAAACTACCACAGGCGATTCTATTCTGAAGATTTTTCCTTAAAGTTGCCTATCCTCGAGCAATAACTGATATCTACAGGTTAGAGTCGAATGATTCGATCGGTTCGAAAGTGAATACTTCTTCCAGACGTTGCCAGTCTCCCAACAACATTAGATTCTTTAAGATTTTACGATTATGTCATCCCGACGTTGCCTATCTTCAGGTAATGCCAGGCCTCTAAATGTTATAAGATGGTACCTTCCTAATGTTGCCAATCTCTGGGCAGCTATAGCATCCTCCATTTTGAGGCCTGAAACTAAGTGTTGATAACGATGGAATTTTCTATCGATTAGAAAACCTTCGTTAAAGATATATCATTAAAAACCGCAAGCACACGACATACAATCGTAGTACGTATGCGAGTACCGGCCAATCCGCAGGGAAAGAATCAAATTCTAATAATACTCAATCAAATTAGCCCAAAGTTTTAAAGTGGTTTTAAACTAAGAAAATTGTAGAAAATAAACTAAAGGAAAAGTGAATAAAACTATGATATTAAGGAGCAATTTAGAGGCAAATCCACTTTCAATCATTCATATAAATCAACACAAAATTCACTTGTAATCTCTCATTAAAATATTAAGTAGAAATGATAGATGTGCTTATTATAAGTATAATTTATTTGTGCTATTAATTAGCACAACTTAAATCATCAAACTCTAACACACCATTCAAACTCACTTATCAGCACTCATGAAAATTAAAAATAAAATCTATTTTAAGTATGACCTGTTTACTATTAATTAGTAACATAGACCATCAAATTTTGATTCTAGTTTGACTTTTATTATCAAAATCACTTAGGTAAATGATCAAATAGTTTATGTTTTAATTGGAGTTAAGCATAGCCTATTTGAGATGTCAACATAGGCTATCAAAATTTAATAAAAAAGAAACATAAATCACCATCATCATATTTTCCATTAAGTACATATGAGAGATCACATATGAAATCATTATGTTAATTTAATATGTTTCATGAGAGCTTAATTACCCCTAAATTGAAGGGGTTTAGCTACTCATATTTGAAAACATGTTAACATAAAATGATTTCAACATAAAATAAAAGGAAAATGAGAGCTAATTATAAGAAAAGAGAACTAACTACTTGAATAAAATAAATCTAAACTAATTGCATGAATTAAAAGAGAGCATAAGATAATAAAATAGCATAAAAGAAAGTTGCATAAAAGAAATGAGCATGTAAACAAAAGCTAATAAGAAGAAGACTAATAAGCCATTATTAAGACATTTTATTTATCATTGATTTTGTGGCTACAACTTGCATAAAAAGAAGAAGATCATTACATGAAACATAATGGATATTTATACATGCTTAAAACCATAACTTATATTTTAGGGGACTACCTAAAATACCCTTGAGAAAGCGTAACCTCCAAGTAATCATTAGGGAAATAATTAATCCCCACTAACATGCTTTTAATCCTCCATTAACATGTGCATGTGTTTTTAATTATGGTCCATATGGAAGTGGGTATGTGGGCTCCTCCATGTTGCATGAATTCATTTATTTCCATTCTTCATTTGCCTTCAACATATGTGCATGCATTTATCCATGAAACCTCTTCATATTTTCTCTCCATTTCCTACAAATAATAATAAAAGTGTGCAAATAAATTTTCTCAAATTAAATCATACACCAAATTACCATTTTACCCTTCAAATGAAGATGAATAAATGATGATTTGAAAACAATTTAAATTTTGGTTTAAACATGTAAAATACCCTAATATGTTCATTTATTTAATTAAAAGAAGATTAAATATATAAGTAAAAATATGCACTTTTACATGCACATCACTAAGCGCTACAGATGTTGTAGTCATCTATAGTATTAATTTATGGTGATAAAATGTGGTAATGTTAATTGTATCAGTAACATCAGAAGCGCGGGAATATGAAACAATTTTAAACACTATTTTAAGAAAATTTTCTCATTACATTCCAAAGATTATATTTCATATTCATTGCATAATCCCAAAGGTTGTGCAGGTTCAGATAAAATATAATTATTATAAATACTCTAAGAGCGATATATGAAGATGCCCCCTTGGTTGATTAGAGTTACCAAATAGTCAAATATGTCTACTGTCAATAAATTCTGTAATGACCCAAGATTTTAGGAATTTATTTTGAAAATATAAATAAGTTTAAAATAAAAATTTTAAACTAATTCTGAAAAGAATTGATATGGCTTGATATAGTGTAGCTATATGTGTAAATATGTACACAAGAAATACACATGAATAGAAGCTTAATTCCTTGATGATATGAATGAACATATGTTGATGGGTATGAAAATATATATATATATGCAGATAAATAGATTAAATCCTTAAAAAGCTATATGAATAAATATATATATATGCTACTGGTTGTATTTGAGTGTACATGTGCATATGTGTTCAGTAAAAATAATGTATAGATATATAAGTATTAACATTTCTGTAAGACATATATATACATATATGTATGCTAATCAAATACCAGAGTTCAAATCAGTAAAATAAAAATACACAAATATATTTTAAATTATAGGCAGAAAGAAAAGAATGAAGATATAAAAGGAGTAATCCTTTTATAAATAAATAAGGGAAATACATGCTATTTAAGTGAAAGCTAAAAATAGAAAAATAAGATAAAACAGAGATATGTTTTGTATATGCAGAATTAGGAAGAACCTTTGGTATATATATATATATATATGATAAATAATGGAAATCAAGTCACACTTTTAGCATGATAGTAGACAAGAGAAAAAGCATTTTCTGGAAAAGCAAAATTTCTGAAAATAACCAAAATGATAAAACCACTTTTCTCTCCACAAACTTGAGCCGGGGAGGGTAAGATTTTGGGTTTAAACTAAATGCAAATGGCATGATTTCTGATGGGAAAAAATTACTTTAGCTAGCACCTTAAACCCTAAGAAGAACCCTGCATAAATAAGCAGTGATATGAGGGACCTTCTCTTCTTCCCTGATAGCTCTTGAGAAAAATATATATATATATATATATATATATATCACATAAATATAAAACAAGTGAAGAAAAGGGTTTGGGGGCAGAAGCTTATCAATTAACTGAGAAGTGAAAGAGAGCTAGGTGAGAAAACTCACTCAAACATCTAAGGCACTAAGTCCTAATGAAGGCAGCCAGTTTACAAGATGATCTTTCTTAAAATGTATTTTCATATGTGGTTATCTTTCTTTGATTTCTAAGATGAGAATGCTTTGATCTTTAGTCTTTTTGTTCTGCTTGATTTATTATGTGAAAGTTCTAAGTATTATTAGTAAATATGTCTTTATAACCCTAGATCTCTCTGATATGTTAACATTAGGAAAATAAGTAAATACCTAGAGAATCAAATAATGAATATAGGCAAGTAGTGTTGGTTTTGGCATAACCCAGAAAATATAAACTTGTTGAGCTGCAATATACTTGTGTATAGGTGCTGAGGCTTGAGACAAAAAGGAATTAGGGGTGCAATAGGATTGCCTATGTGCTGATGCTCCTGATTCAATGAAAATAGATAAATAGCCATATACATAGCAAATAAATTTGTGATTCAGTGAAACTTAGTTATTCTGAGTTTAACTTAAGTACAGATGTTTGCAAGAAGAAAAGCTCTCTCAAAAAGCCATAAGCCAATGTTAGTTGTCTATACATCTTTTAGAATGCAAGTATATATATATATATATATATATATATATATGTGTGTGTGTGTGTGTGTGTGTGTGCAGAATCCTATTTATTAGACACCTATGTTAATTGCCTGTTTATCTTTGCTTGGTTATGAATGATATGCAATGCCATGACATGAATGTTTGTTTTAGTGAAATGATTCACTGAATGGTTTAGTCATGAAAAATCAAAAGAGTTATTATTAACTTAAAACTAATTAGGAAATGGGGTCAAGAACACTTCAGGAATGACTTGTGTTCTTGAGCAAATACAAGTTGACACATGGCTTGTTTAAGTCCTGAGATCTTTGTGTAATGGAGTGAATTAGTCCATTACAATGTGTCTATTGATTCATATGATTGCAGATGAGACCAAGATAGATAAATATATCAATGTAAGAAAATTTGATATAAGGAGGAACTAGAGTTTTCCTGGAATTAAATCTGAGTAGGGAATAAATGATTTAATAAATTTGGTGATTTCCCTATTTTGTATGGATGTTTATTTGATTTATGACTGATTTGTATGAATGTATGACTGTACCATATCTTTTTAAGGTTTCTGGAAAGGAAGACTTAAGTGTGCACATGCACACTGACACAGAACATGCACACCATGACTTATTTGTTTTTCTAAAGGCAGGATATATAGATATATACATGTTTCAACTTTAACTTGATTTACAGATTGTTTTAGTGGATTTTCTCATACCAGACATGTGTCTGACCCTAGTGTGCTAATGGCATATGGGGTGTCTCATTAAATATGGGGCAGCTTCAAATGCATTTTCAGGGACTGCAGCAACTAAGTAGGAGTAGGAGCAAGGCTTTGAGAAGAAGATTATAGCATGCTAAAATTAGTTAGATAAGAGCTTAAAAGATGAAATCTGCATGTATTGATATTTTTAAATTACCACTTGTATTAAGTACTGAATGATGGATGGATATTTTGCTAAGTATTTTGCTAAGAAATTGTCTTGTAATAGGAATTTATAAATTTAGCGATTATCTGAAAAGTTGAAGAAGCTAACCTATGATTTTGTAAGTAAATCTGAGCAAAAACTCTATGATAAACAGGACTGTTACATTTTATAAATGTATTAGTCAATCTTGAGTCTTTGAAAAGGACCAAGTTTTGGAAATCTGGTTGAGTCTCAATAAACAATATGGTTTATTCTTTCATCATGACAATAGCATACAAGAGTTGATATGCATAGGAAAAATGTATTTATGTGTCTGCAATGTTTCCATAATTCAATTTGTTCTACGCAAATGTTTTATACCTTGTTCATGAATAAAGGAAGAATCTGTAATATAGGAGTTGAAAGCCATGTCCATGATAGTTGTATATATGCATATTTAAATATGTTTTGTTCAGATATTAGCACACCAGTTACCTTTGTATTTTAACATGAATCTGAATTCCTTTTCACTAAGGCTTTGATCAAAATGCATTTTTAAAACCCTATGGCTTATACCAGAACAAAGAGTCAGGTTGAACCATGTTTTGGATACCCAGGGTCTCAGGAAACACACTCATGTTTGCATTTCATTTAGCTTAGCATCCTGGCATCAAAGAATTAAGTTTTTGGAATATGATATCTCACTTAAAAATATTCCAGAAAAGAGTTTGTACTCTAGGCAGATTTTATAAGAAAATCAAACATAAATAATGATATAAACTTATATCATTTTTAAGAGCATAAGCACTACACCATTAATTTATAGGCAATCATAACACAATTATATTGTTTCTAGGAATTACACTTTATAGAGAATCCAGCAAGAAATCAAGAGTTAAAAATCATATTGTTACATATATGGATGGAATTTTATTGTATGAATTAAATTGAACAATGTGTGGATTGATTAAATTTAATCAATCAAATTATCCTCTTGTTTACCATAACTTTGATTTAAACAAGAGAGGCACATGCATCTTCGCATGTATGTGCATATCCTTATGAATACACTGATATATTTATATTGGTAAAAATTTTGATCCTGGATAAATTGTTTTGAAAAAAGAAAAGAAAAATGACTCTAGGCTTCAGAAATATATATATGATAATATATATATATATATATATATCTAAAAAAATCCTTAGAAATTCAGGTATAAAAAGAGAGGGTCTTTTCAAATTCATACAACAATTGACATAGCACAGCAAATAATAGTAATAGATAGACTTCTACATAGCTAGCTTTGCCTTCTGCAAGTCTTCGGAAGTTTTATTCACCAAGACTTACTTAACCTGTATAGCCCTTACTACCAGCCTACTCAAATAAAATTTTGAACACCCAAGAGTTTAAAGGAAAAATATAAACTTCGAGTCAGCTAAAAAGCCAGGTGTGAATAATAATATGCCATCTTGATTTATAGATAATTAGTAAGACCGCACCACTAAACGGAATGGGTTTCCCCATACTAATATCCCTTTTTAAACATATATATTGCTAATCAAATTCGTGTAACCAGACAGCTTAAAATCGATAATACTAACAATAATGTGCATGCATGCTACATGGATAATCATGACTATCTGTCAAATCATTGGACTATACGTTCCAATGTTTAGTTTTCATAGGGAAACTACCAACCTATATATCTAACTCAAGCCTATAAGATATACCAAATTTCCTAACCGACTTTTAGAAGAAACTGGATGGTCTGTCCAAATACACTTATACTAGTGTTTACCTGACTATTTGTCCATCTTATAGTTTTGCTAGGCTTACTATGAACCTAACGGTTTTATAGGCCAACCTATAACATATACCTTTCTACACGTAAACCTACTTTTAGTCTTAACCTTGACAAAGCCCTACACACTGGAATTTTTTACTTATCAACTAGGGGTTAACAACTGAAGTATAGGGTGCTACCCTACATCAGTCTCATCTGCTTTTCTAATCTCTGAGTCAAATTTATCCTATCACAATCTATACAAAAGTTATAAGAAAAATAATCTCTTTAGTAAAATACTAGGCTAAATACCCTTTTATATTTCCTTGAAAACTTATTTCTTTATAAATGATTTAACCCTTGAAATCATATTTAAAACAAGGAAAAATATAGCCCTTTACTTTATCCCAAAAATATTTATGCCAAGATATATACGCTTTTATAGAATAATATTGATGAATCTTGAAACCATTTGGAAGTAATCCTACTTCGAAAACATAGGCTATATATCCAAATTTAATAATACAACTAAATTGTTAAAGTCGGTGATCTTATTGCCACTAAGGGTCTTCACCCCTTTTAAATACCAAAATATGTTAAAATCCTTGATTTATAGGACATTAGGTTTTATAGTCGAAGACACAACGTCGCATAGATAGTGTCGAGTTTCATGGGTTTGCATGGTTTAAAGTTGTATAGTTTAAAACATGGGAATGGCGAAGTTAAGATTAGCGGCATCATCGCTATTTAAATTCCCACTTCGAAAGTGATGGTATAAGGGCGGCATCACTACCCTATAATGTGTTAATAAAAATAGGCAGAGTCATTACCGCTATACATATCAATGCCGACGTGATCAAATGCGGCGTCATTTTAAAAAGAGTGAATATAGAAGGGTAGCGACGTTATTGTCTTTCAGAGTCATTATCAAAACATGGGCATCATTATTGCCGCTGTTAATTACTTTGAAAATAATAAGGCCAGCGATGCTATAAATAGGCGACACCACCGAAGTTGAGGACATATGTGTCGACGTCGTTGCCAATCTATGTGAATTCATTCCATAACACTTAAAAGTGATATCCTAAGCATTCATCAAAGTCGGCAACTTATAGGGGCGGCACCAATGCCTTTGGTGACGATGACTTTCGACAAGGTAAAACTGTAATTTTTTAGCAAAACTGTTTTCTTTCTAATAAAATCAACATCTTTTCATCAACTCCTGTTATTTGTCAAAATCCTATTGGATACCAATTTTCTTTACCAAAATCTTTTCTAGAAATCCGCCATATGCTAGAATTTATATTTCCAAAACATATTAGCAAACCATTAATATATGTTAATATTTTAATATAAATATTAAGGTTTGCTAGCCTAATAAATTTATATAAAATCATAAACTCATGGGAAAAATATCAAAAAATCACATAAAATTGGATTTAATATCTTCTTTAACATATAAAAATTTCGGGGCTAAAAACTTTATTTAATTATTTATAATAATTAAAACCCAAATTAATCCATTTTCCAACCTTAGGAAATATACCAAATATTCTCATTAAATCAAAAAATTATGAAATTAAAAACCCACTTCCAAAATATTGTTTCTGACATTCAAAATTTCAAGTCATTTGGGTACCTTGTGGTTGGTTTTTCAACTTAAACATATCAATAAATTCCATAATAATCATGTAAATTCATTAAATAGCATATATTCATCCAATCAGTTAAAACCTGGCATAATAATTTCAAAAGATTCAGATTTATACTTAAAACCGAAAATAGCAATTAAAACATGAGATGCATAACTATTATTCACCTTGAATGATTTAAGAAGGTTGAGATTTTTATTTGATTTAATTCCCCTAAGCTTTGATCTTGTTTTCCCTAGATTTACTCCTTGGATTTACTAGCAATGGCCAGCCTTGTTTACTATTTTCATTTGTATGAGTGAAGTGGTAACGAGTTAGTGAGGGATGAAAGGTTTTAGTTGAGAAATATGATCTATTCCCATTTTACCCTTATCTTAATTCTCCTTATTAAATTATAAACCATTCATGTTATCATTCATTAAGGCATGACCTCTATTAATTATTAAACCTCAATCTCCTAAATCTTTTACATTTTTTTTAACTTATCCAATTAAATATCTTAAATAATGTTAATTAAAATTAGGGGTGTTACATACTCCCCTCCTTAAAGAATTTCATCCTAGAAATTACGATAAGGGACACACATCAAACATAAAAGCATAGATGTAAAACATACCATCAAACAAGTCAGGATAAGTATCCCTAATCCTATCCTCTGTCTCCCAAACATTGTCTCTCCCATCCTCACTGCACTGGACTTTTACTAATCCGACTGTCTTGTTTCTTAGCTTCTTCTCATCCCTTGCTACAACTCGAACTGGTTGTGTTACAAAGGTCAGATCTGATTCCACTACTAAATCTTCCAATACAGTCATTGTTATAGTATTCTTTGGATCTCGAACCCACTTCCTCTGATGAGAAACATGAAAAACAATATGAACTCCTACCATACAACTCGGTAACTCTATCTTGTAAGCGAGTTTCCCAATCCTTTCTATAATAGGAAATGGTCCAACAAACCTAAGTGCCAATTTCCCTGGCTTCACGTATCTTATTGCACCCTTCATCGATGACACTTTAACAAAAACATGATCTCCCACTGAGAACTCTAAGTCCTTTCATCTTTTATCTATATAACTTTTCTGCCTAGGCTGAGCTTCCTTCATTCTAGCTTGAATCAACTTAATCTTTTCTACGGCTTCTCTTATCATATCCGAACCAAGAACTAATCTATCTCCGGTCTCTAACCAACATAATAGAGATTTGCATTGCCTTTCATACAAAACTTTGAAAGGCACCATTCATATACTATTCTGATAACTATAATTATAGGAAAACTAAACCAAGTGCAAACGGTCTTCCCATGACCCACCAAAATCTAGTACACAAGACCTCAATAAATCCTCAAGTACCTTATTGACTTTCTCTATCTGCCCATCCATCTGTGTGTGATAACCGGTACGCACTTAAGCTTGGTACCTAACACATCCTATAGACTCTTCCAGAATTCACTAGTGAACAAAGCATCCCTGTCACTGACTATAATACTAGAAACTCCATATAGTCTAACTATAGTCTTCATGAATAGTTTAGCTAAAATAGGTACCGTTCTTATCGACTGATGGGTATAAAGTATGCACTCTTCGTTAGTCTACCCACTATAACCCAAATACTTTCACTTCCTTTATTTGACCTTGGCAACCCATCAATGAAATCCATAGATATAGAATCTCATTTCCAAACTGGTATATCTAAAGGCTGAACCAATCAACTCATCTTCTAATGTTCGTCTTTCACTTGTTGGCAATTCAGACACTATTTTACCCATAATCCTACATCCCTTTCCATATCCTCCCAAAAGAAACTTCTCTTCATATCCTGATACATCTTAATTCCTCAAGGATGAATAGTAAACTTCGATCGATGACATTTCCTAAGAACTTCTTCCCTTAGGTCACCAACATCGGGAATACACAATTTTCCTATCTTTCTTAACCATCCATTCTAGTCAAGATAAAAACTCTTCAAATCATCAATCTCCATTCCACCTTCTCATCTTCTAATTCTTTCAGCTATCAATGGACCATCTCTTTTCTTAGAAGCAATTATGTCGATTAATACTGGTCGAACTTCGAAACAAGATAACATTGCGGTATTCTAACTAGAACTGGTAGTCGATCTTAACTGCACACTACACGTAGTCAGTGCTTCCAAATCTTTCCGCTCCGATATCCTTGCTACACTGCATTTTGATGTCTCCTACTAAGCGTATCTGCAACTTTGTTTCCTTTTCCCGGTGCATACTCAATTCCATAATCATAAGCATCTATAAACTCTAACCACCTCCATTGTCTCATGTTCATCTCCTTATAAGAGAATAAGTATCTTAGCGACTTGTGATCTCTGTATACAACTCGAATCGTTCTCCCAAAACATAATGTCTCGATACCTTCAAAGCAAATATTATAGCAGCCAACCCTAAGTCATGAGTCGAATATCTAACTTCGTGCGGTCTGAGCTGTCGTAAAGCATAGGCAATCACTTTACCCCTCTGACACAACTTCTAATACTATTCCACATGCATTGGCACCAAATCTTGATTTCCACCTGGAACAACTAATACAGAACCGCTGGTCAATAAATGTTTCATATTTTGGAATGCCTCCTCACATTTATCAGTTCTAACCATATTTCACATCCTTCATTATTAGCTTAGTCATCAGCATGGCTATACGAGAGAAATCCTTGGTGAATCTCTGGTAGTAGCCAGCTAATCCAAGAAAACTCTTTATCTTAGTCACCATCTCGGGTCTCTTTTAATTATTTATAGCTTCTATCTTAGCTGGATCTACTGACAACCCTTTCTCTAAGACTACATGACCAAGAAACTTCACCTCCTTCTTCCAAAAATGATACTTTGAAAAGTTTGCTTTTAATTGATGCTACCTTAGCGTCTCAAGTACTATTCTAAGATGAATCTCGTGATCTCTTTCATCCTTAGAATATCTCAAGATGTCGCCTATGAATACCAATACAAAACCTATCCAAGTGCTCTTAGAAAATACGGTTCATTAAGTCTATGAAGAAAGCAGGTGCATTAGTCAATCTGAATGGCATTATTAACCATCCGTATGAACCATATCTTGTTCTAAACGCTGTCAATGGAATACTATCTTCGGCCACCCTAAGTTAATGAAACCATATTTCCAAATCCAACTGAGAATATACTTTGGCTCCACTCAATTGATCAAATAATTCATAGATTCTCAGCAAAGGATATTGGTTCTATATCGTCTTTTCATTCAACTTACGATAATCTATATACATCCTTAATGACCCGTCCAGTTTCTTCACAAACACCCCGACTCTCCTCAAGGTGAACTGCTTGGTCTAATAAAACATTTCCCTTCTAAGTCCACCAATTGTACTTTATCTTCTTTATCTCGGTATGTGTCATTCTGCTCAAAGACATATGCAAATTCTCTAACGACGAAAACCCGATTCAACTCATCTTCCTCCTCTATTACACCCAACAAAGTATAAACATCAAAACTTGGATTCTATACTGAGTATATGATTCGGTCGCTACTACTAGGGTGTCTTAGTGGTAGTTTCCTATCTTGGCAAAACATCATAGTATCATACTTACTTAACCAGTCCATACCTAAAATAATCTCAAAGCCTACGAAATCAAACACATACAAATTGCAGACAAATATATGACCTTATAATTCAAACTCTAAGTGGTCACAACTCATCCCTAGAGTGGCATATCCTCCTATCAAATTCGCAACCCTTAAGGAAGTAACTGTATATGAGGGTTCTAGGTTAAGCTTATCTACCAAACAATAAGATATAAAAGAATGTGATGCACCAGTATCAAACAATACTCTAACAAGTAAGTCATGAATCAAAAGCATACCTCCTATCACAGCTTTTCCTTTCTCCTCGGTTATTGGTCCCAAGGTAGCCAATTACAAAGAAAATACTTTTCCTTTTTCTGCCTTGGCCACTTCCAGACATTTATCCTTGTAATGTCCCACTTAGTCGTAGTTAAAACGCTTAATGTTCTTCTTTCCAACGACTTCCTTTCCCTTACAGGTTCAGCGCTCATGAGTATAATGCCTCTTCTACTCGCACTTGTAACACACAACCTTGGACTTTCCTTTCTTGGCAGCTCCACCCTTCTAAGCTCCCTTCTTCTGGTAAAACTTTCTCTTCTGATTCTGTCCACCTGATTCTCTACATGCTTATTATTACTAAACAATGAAAGCGTCTCTTCATTTCTCAAAGCCAACTCCATGACTACATCACATAGATCCTTGAGATGTGGTAAAGTTGCCCTACAAGCTCAGGTCTTAGTCCACGGATGAACTTCTCATTCCTTTTGATAACTGTGTCAACAATAACGTACCCATATCTTGACAACTCCTTAAATTCGGTTGCATACTCAAGCATCGTCATATCACCTTGCACAAACTCAGCAAACTTCCTCAACAGAGTTGACTTAGCGATCTCAGACATAAATCTTTCTTCAAATCTCCTTCTGAATTTAGCCCAAGTCAAAGTTTCCTCTACTACTCCAATAGTAACACTGTTCCACTAGTATAATATAGGTCTTTGCAATTGCCTGGATGCCAATGTCCACTTTTGCTCATCGTTAAAACCAAATCAGCGAAAATCCTTTCACAATAAAGCAGCCAATTCTCCAATTCAATTGCATCCTCCGTTCCAATAAA
Organism: Allium fistulosum; assembly: GCA_030737815.1. Taxonomy (NCBI): domain Eukaryota; kingdom Viridiplantae; phylum Streptophyta; class Magnoliopsida; order Asparagales; family Amaryllidaceae; genus Allium; species Allium fistulosum. The sequence continues at coordinate 860,169,906 of CM060903.1, forward strand.
GGGCTTTCCTTTAAGTCTTGCATAGTCTCTACTCAAAACGGCATAATTGTTGACAACTGGAATTTCTTGATTAGCTCCTTTAGCATTTCCACCAACTAATCCAGCAAGAACTCCTACTTGCATCATATTGACAAAGAACTAATACATTGCTCCCATATTAATCAGTGGTGTTCTGCACCCACATTAGTCGACCTGGGTTCCTTCTAGTATTGGTCCTAACATTTCCATTAGTAGTGGTGCTTACTCCACTAAGATTCACTCTTCCGTTTCCTTCCTCCATATCATCCTTCCTTAAATCTACATTCGAACCTTAGTACGATATGGAAGAACGGTCTAAAAGATAGGCAGAATAGAGATAAAGCATATACTTATATATAGTAAATACAAGTACGTTACTATAGCATTACCCTATAGCCCAATCTTATTCTCTGATTCATTTGGATTATGTTTTCAAAATATTTTTAAGTTCAAAAATTCTTTTTGCTTTAACATAAACCCATGCTTTGATACTAAGTTGTAACATCCCCCACTTTGAGGCCCAAAACCAAGCATTACAGATTTGTAGTCATCTATAGTATTAATTTCCAATGACAAAATGCGGTAATGTTAACTGTATCAATAACATCAGAAGCATAGGAATATGAAATAATTTTAAACACAATTTCAAAGCAAATTTTCTCATTACATTCCAAAGATGTTATTTCACATTCATTACGTAACCTCAAACGTTGCCCAGATTCAGATAAAATATAATTATTACAAATACTCTAAGAGCGACGTATGAAGATGCCTCCTTGGTTGATCAGAGTTACCAAATAGACAGATATATCTACTGTCAATACATTCATATAACAACTGACATAACATAGTGGATCATAGTAATAGATAGAATCCTACATAGCTAGCTTTGCCTCTTACACGTCTTCAAAAGCTTTATTCATCAAAACCAACTTAACATATAAAGCCCTTACTCTCGACCTACTCAAATCAAATTTTGAGCACTTGAGAGTTTAAGTGAAAACATAAACTTCGAGTCAGACAACAAGCCCGCTATGAATAATAATATGCCATATCGGTTAATAGATATTTAGTGAGACCATGACACTAAGTGGAACGGGTTTCCCCTTACTAATATCCCTTTTTAAAACATATATGTTGCAAATCAAATTCCTGCAACCAAACTGGTTAAAATAGGTGATATAAACAATATGTGCATGCATGCTACATGGGTAATCATGACTATTTGTCAAATCAGTGGACTATCCATCCCCATGTTTAATTTTCATAGGATAACTACCAACCTACTAACTGACTCGGGTATACCAGATATACCAAATTTCCTAACTTACGGTTAGAAGAAACTGGACGGTTGTCCAAATACACTTATTCCTAGTGTTTACCTAACTATTTGTCAATCTTATAGTTTTTCTAGGCTTACGATGAATCTAAACGTTTTATAGGACAACCTATAACCTATCTTATCTTTATGTATTCCTTTCTACATGTAAACCTACTTTAGTCTTACCCTTGAAAAAGCCCTATGCACTGGAATTTTCTGACTTATCAACTACGGGCTAACAGCTGAAGTATATGGTGCTACCGTACACCAGTCCCACCTGGTTTTCTAATATCTGGGTTAAATTTATCTTATCACAATCTATCCAAAAGTGATAAGAACAATAATCTTTTTAGTAAAATCCTAGGCTAAATAACCTTTTCTATTTTCTTGAGAACTTAATTCTTTATAAATGATCTAACCCTCGAATCGTATTTAAAACAAGAAAAATATAGTCCTTTACTTTATCCCAAAAATATTTATACCAGGATGTATATGCTTTTATAAAATAATATCAATGAATCTCCAAACCATTTGGAAGTTACCTCAGTTCAAAAATATAGGCTATGTAGCCAAACTTAATAAAACTATCAAATTGTTAAAGTCGTTGACCTCATCACGATTAAGGGTCTTCGCCCCATGTAAATACCAAAATATATTAAATTCATTGATTTATAGGACTCTAGGCTTTATAGTTGAAGACACAATGTCATGTAGCATAGTGTTGAGTTTATAGGTTCATATTGGTTAAAGTTGTATAGTTTAAAACATGGGAATGGCGATGTTTAGATAAGAGACATCTTTGCTATTTAAATATAAGGGCGGCGTCACTACTGTATAATATGTTAATGAAAATAGGCGGAGTCATTACAACTATAGATATTAATGTCGACATGATCAAATGCGGTACCATTTTAAAAAGAGTGAATATAGAAGAGTAGCGACATTATTACCTTTCAGGGTCATTATCAAAATATGTGGCATCATTATCGTCGCTATTAATTAAATTGAAAAAACTATAGGATCGGTGATGCTATAAATATGCAACACCATCGAAGTCGAGGACATATGTGCCAACATCGTCGCTAATCTATGTGAATTCATTCCATAACACTTAGAAGTGGTATCCTATTCAATCATCAAAGTCGGCAACGTATAAGGGTGGCACCAATGTCTTCGGCGACGATGACTTCGGCAAGGTAAAACTATAAATTTTTTTAGCAAAACTATTTCTTTCTAATAAAAGCAACATCTTTCTACCAACTCCTGTTGTTTGTCAAAATCCTATTGGATTAAAATTTTCTTTACCAAAATCTTTTTTGAAATCTACCATATGCCAGAATTTATATTTCCAAAATATATTAGCAAACCATTAATATATGTTAATATTTTAATATAAATATTAAGCTTTTGTAGCCTAAAAAAATTATAAAAAATCTTAAACTCAAGGGAAAAGTCCCCAAAAATCAGAATTTATATCTTCTTTAACATATAAAAATTTCTGTGCCAAAAACTTTATTTAATTATTTATAATAATTAAAACCCAAATTAGTCCAATTTCCAACCTTAGGAAATTCACTAAATATTCTCATTAAATCAAAAAATTATAAATTTAAAAACCCACTTTCAAAATAATGTTTAAAACACTGTGCAGTCAATTCCCCGATATTGCCCTGATATATCCCCGATATATCACGTAGTGGACTTTTGGGGCAACGATATTCCTATAAAGCGGCCCAATATAGAGGATCCGCTATTATCCCCCATATTGCGGCAATAATCCGCTATATCCCCGATTTTGTTACCCCTCTATATCCCCATTTCCTATAAATAAGCATTTTGCTTGATGTCTTGCTTTTAAATTTAATGATAACTTCAAAGTTGATGTAACAATGATGTACGTTGTTGGTTATTATAACTAGTTCTAACTTTTTAAGTGACAACTTTGTTTATCTTTACTTTATTATAACTTGTTTTGCTCGGTGGGAAATAATAAGTAATACTTGTTCCTTTTTTTAATGTAGAATGTTCATCATTCCTCTTTTTAAAGTCATCCGTTATATCCTGTTATATCCGCGATATATCTCCGCGACAACTTTTCGCAGCTCAAACGCTTTGGAGCGGTAGGGCGCTTTAACTGCATAGTTAAAACATCACATTAAAATTTCAATGGGTATCGTACGATATGTTTTCCAACTTAAACATATCAGTAAATTCCATAATAATAATATAAATTCATCAAATAACATGTATTCATCCACTTAATTAAAACATGGCATAATAACATCAAAAGATTTAGATTTATACTTAAAACATGAGATGTATAACTATTATTCACCTTCAATAGTTTAAGAAGGTTGAGATTTCTATTTGATTTGATTCCCCTAAGCTTTGATCTTGTTTTCCCTAGGAGTGGGCGTGGGTCTGTTTGGTGCGGTTTGAAGCCCAAACCACTTTCGCACCGCATCAAACGGTTGATCAAAAATACAAATCGTTATACTAATATTTTAAACGGTTTGGTTTCGGTTTGGTTTAATTTAATATGATCCGACTCTGGTCCAGTCCATTTTGAATCCATATTAAATATAAAATAAGAGAATTACTTCCATTAATAATCAATTTACGAAGGCAGCTGAGTGAAACTTTTACACTTAAAAGTTAAAACACGCAATATTACACAGAAATGAAAGACTGTTTCTTAATTGTGTGAATATTTCAATTTCACATTTAGCTACAAGTGAGATTTTTTAGTAGATTAACCAATCATCAATGTTAATCAATTCATAATCATTAAGTAAAATGATTATAATAAGATTATAATTAGCATTTATCCAAAAAAATGAGATGACAAATATTATACTAAAACTATAACTTCGTCGTTTATCACAATGATTATTACTAATATAAGCCGAAAATAGAGTATATATCGTTAGAATATAAAATGAGATAGGAGTTGCTAATACTTTTATCATAAGATTACTAGTGTAAATATTCGGTCCGGTTTAGTACAGTCAGTTCAATCGTCTAAACCGCAACCGAACCATATCGATGTAGGTCGGTCTGATTTGGGGTATTTGCTTTGGTTAGAAGAGTCAGTGTGGGTTTCGGCACTATTTTTGAGATCGGGTGCGAGCGGTTTTCATATAACGGTGCGGTTTATGCCCACTTCCAGTTTTCCCTTGTTTCACTCCTTCTTGGATTCACTAGCAATGGCCGACCTTGTTTACTAATTTCGTTTTTATGAATGAAGTAGTAATAAGTTAGTGAGGGAAGAAGGGTTTTAGTTGAGAAATGTGACCTATTCCCATTTTACCCTTATCATAATTCCTCCTTCTTTTTATGTTTTAAACCATTCTTATTAACTCATTCATTTAGGCACAACCCCTATTAATTATCAAATTCTAACCTCCTTAACCTTTTATGTTATTTTATTTAATTTATCCAATTAAATCTCCCAAATAATGTTAATTAAAATTAGAGGTGTTACAGCAGCGTTAGATTCCAAAAGTTTGGGCTGAAGATTAGATCAAGCTCCAACTTCTGCCTCTGAAAGCCAGCATATCAATGGTTCCATTCTAGGGTTTCTCCTTAACATCGTCATTCTTCGAGCGATGGAACATTCTTGGAAGTTGGGACCGAATGATTCGGTTGGTCCATAAGTAGGTTATCAATATTTCTAGCCATCACTAGACTTCGGGTGACGGCAAACTCCTGAAGGCCAAAGCCGAATTATTCTATCAGTTCCTGGTTTGGTTTTGAGAACCTTCTCGTTGTTGCCAATCTTCAAGTAGCAACGAATTATAGAAGGTAGATTTAGTTATCAAGTCCCTTCATCACCGTTTATCTTCAGGCAGCGATGTATTATTGAGGGCTAGGTGCTTCTTCCCCCTATTATCGCTTATTTTGGGGCTATGGAAGATTTCTGGAGGTTCACGTTTTTCCTTCCTAACACTGGCTATCTTCGGGAAACACTAAATTCCTGAGAGTTATAATTGAAAATTCAGTCGAGCACATGCTTCTATATCTGGAAATAAGTGCATCGATGATTGTGTTCTGGAACTGCCTTATGTTATCGCTATCTTTGGGCGATAGTGTGCTCCTACCAGTCTCTAGGTAGCAACGACTTTCTAGAAGTCGGCTTCTCTCTCTGACATTACTGGGGCAATTACGGTTCTCAAAAAGTAAGGGAGTGATGTGACCTTCGATACATCGATTTGGACCTTTCCGACGTTGCTGGAGCAATGTTGGTTCTCGTACGGCAGGGATTGATTTGACCATCGTCCCTTTATTTTTGGGCCTTCCCGACGTTGCCGGAGAAACGTTGGTTCTTAGAAGGTGAGGGGTCGATGTGACTGTCGACCCAGCAGTTAAGATCTTCTCGACGTTGCTAATCTTTGGGCAATGCCGATTTTCGAAAGGTGAGGGGTATAATGTCGACCCAACAGTTTGGACCTTTTCGACGTTTCCAGACTTTGGGAAATATCTATTCTTAGAAAGTTAGGGATCGATATGACTCATCGATTCGATGGTTTAGACCTTCTCGATGTTGCTAGTCTTGGGACAACATCGGTTCTTAGAAGGTTATGGGTCGATACGACCCGTCGATCCAGCGATTTTGACCTTCTCGACGTTGCCAGTCTTTGGGCAACGGTTCTTAGAATAATGGGGATCTATACGACCCATCGATCCGATGGTTAGTGAGTCTATACTCCTCATTCATCATATAAAGGCAGCGAAGCGTTTTCTCGACTGTGCTGCTGGTTGCAGGGCACAGGAGTTTTGCTTGCAAGAACATGGTTCCATTGGTTCAAGAAATAGATTTTATTCATGAGTAGTAGAAATGGCAAGTCCTGCCTATTTATAATGCCTCCAGTCCTTGGGAGGCTTATTTTTGAAAGGAAATTAGTTTAGGATGGATGAAACAATATTGTCTTAGGTTGCTGCTTCATTCCTAGGTGACCAACTAGCTTGAAGATTATTTGATGACCAATCTTTCATCAGCTCGCCTGGGACCCTCTCCGCTGGGTCTAGGCAGTTTCCCTTGAGTAGGTAGACCCTAGGGTCTTGCATTTTCTCCGCCATTCTACGGTTACCTAACATACTGCTGGAGCTTGTTTTTCCTTTTCAGCTCCTCGATCAAAATTTTCAAACGTCAGCATTCATTAGTATTGTGCCCATGGGTTTCTTGAAATGACTGTACTTCCCAAAACATTTATCTTGTTTTATCGCTCCTTCCTTGAAAGCTTCTTATATTGCTCAATGCCTTGAGTGGCAAGATATATATTTTCCGGTGTGTCATTCAAGGGCGTGTAATCTTCCAATCCGAAGTCATTTGGATGTTCCACATTCGCGTTATGCTTATTATCAGATTTTTAACTTCTTTTCTTCTGATCACCAGAGTTTCCAACATTTACTACAATGTCGCACTCAATTACTTTCTTTGATTGTTCATCATCAAACTTTCTTTTGGTCAGTTCTACTTCTTTTAACCTAATAGTTGATTCTCCTTATAGTGAAATTCTTCCATGGTAATGGGTCGCTTCATCTTTAACCATCTATCGAAATCCATATTCGGGTGAATGCCCCAGACCAAGGCCATAAATATAAGATCCTTCTTCGGATTGCTAACTTGTGTAACGGCGATGCCGAATCGGTTCAAGAAAGCTTTCAGAGACACCTTGGGTCCTTTAGACAAGCTTGATAGGGACATCATGTTCTTTGGTCGGGTAGCATGGAGCCTGAACTGCTCAAGGAACTTCTTAGTAATTCCTCAAAAGTAGAAACAGACTTCGATGCGAGCCTTATAAACCACATGGAAGTGACTCCTTCCAAGAAGATAGGGAATCATTTGCAGCGAACAACACCAGTAGTTCGGGCTTCATCCATATGCCATTTGTACTTGAATAGGGGCTGTCTAGGATCTGTGGTTCCGTTGTAGGATGGCATGGTTGGCATAGTAAACTTCCTTGGGTATTCTTATCTTAGAATAGTTTCCATAAATGGAGTTCTACTTGGAGTAGAACCACAATCTTCATTCTTCCTACCTCTGCTTACTTCAACCAACTGCTTAACCATTTCAGTTATATGTTCCTCGCTAGCACGATGTCCGTAGGGCAACCACTGGGGGCTGCACTGAGTATTTGGCTCTACAAATGGGCTCGGTTTGCCGACTAGTGCTTAGGTTCTCCTGTCTTTGGAAGAACCATTCTAGCAGTATTTTGTTACAGTAGGGCCAGTTCAGTTGCGGCTGTTTGAACTCTAGTAGCATTTCCTCCAACATCTGGTTCAAAATCATCATCATCCAGCAGCATCATCTCATCATCAGAGTCGGAAACAAGCATGGCATTACCCTCTTGAGGAGTGTTCACTCCAAGATTTGTATCGGTATCGAGAGGAGACCTCTCGGTATTGGTTGGTTTCTTTACGGGGGGATACTCCTACTTCCTCCTGTAATATTTCTTGCAACTCTGGCAGTTACTTCCTTTTGTGTTTGCTTTCCATCCCTTCTGTTTTGGCCAAAAACTAAAGAGTTCTCTTGTTCTATTGTAAGAGAAGTTCTCTCCTAACTCTTTTTGTCCTTGGCAGCTGCAAGGTTAGCAGAGCGTCCATCTTATCCATTAGAACTTTTCGGGTATCTACCATCCTCTGGTTAAGCTCTTGCATCATCTTATCGAGCTCTCCTCTGGTGACTATTTCATTTTGAGAAGAAGAGCCCGGTACTATGTTTTCATTATTAACTTTACTTTGGTGATTGCTTGCTTCATCACCACTAGCTACTACTCTTGCGGATCTCCCAGACACAGACTTTCCTTTTCTTGGTGCCATGGATATCCAATAGCAAACACTCAAATTCTTCAAGCAAATTTTCTGGATCTAAGTCTGGATTTAGTTCTCTCGGTGAAAGCACCAAAATGTCGATGTTAAAAATGAATCAACATGCAACATTGAGTTCCAGGGAACCTTTAGAACCTAAATCTAGCATATGGTATTGAAAATAAAAGAAAATAGGACACGGAGACATAAGATTTTTGTAGTGGTTTGGCAATCTCTGGTCAACATCCACATTATAGTTTTATTGATTCTTGTTTACAGAGAATTGGAGAGTACAAATCACTAGTACAAGGGCTTGACATGTTCTACAACCTAGAACTGCTAAGAGTAGCTACCTAGATGACTATTGTGAGGGAGGTAGCAAATAAAGAAACGACAGTCTATGCCAACAGAAAAATAGATTCCTTTCTAGTTGCAGTAGGGTTAGTATCTGTAGAGAAACAGAGGTATACGGTCAGGAGCCTGCTTGCACTAAAGTCCAGAAGATAGTCTGATCTTATATAAGTGAGCACGGAGGCCCATGAACTGGGAAACAACTCGGTACCACCTTAGTTGGTCGGTACCGATCTGTTCTTCTTAGTGAAAAGTAAACTCTCTCGCTTCTTTTGCACTTTCATCTTCTACTTGATGTGTTCCAAGCTCTTTTCCATCGACTTTTAGTTGATTCTAGTGATCTTCCCGATAACACTTGAATTTTCCTGCTTTCTTCACTTTCTTCTCATCAATCCTAGGAATTACTCGTCTAAACTCTAGGAAAACCACTTGTCCATGAGTAGTTGGAGTAGTATAGAGATATATAGAGTTTGGGAGACAAATGAGGAGGAAAAACGACTTGTCACCGACCTAAATAAGTCGGTACCGAGTTAAATCCTCAACTCCATTTCCAGTGAATTTTTTCTTAGTTATTTCTCTTCTCCTAGTGTACTTTCATGTTTTCTTCGTCTTGACGTTCCAACTTTCATTGACTTCTGCTAGATTCAAAACCCAGTTAACAACAACTAATAGGTTTTCACTATATACATACATATGTATGTTTGTACGTACATACATACGTATGTATGTATCTATAATCATTATGGATGTATACATATTTTTCATAAACCAAAATTTGGACAACAAAGGCATGTGTAAATTTGGTTGACAAGTTATAAATGTCATTTAATTCTTTAATTATTACTATTAAAGAGGGAGAGAAATAAAAGGTTTCTCTCAGTTCATATACTGTTATATCTTCCCTTTATAAATTGCATAGGGTAAGAGAGGAAAACAAAAGGTTTTCTTCTCTAAATTCATTTATACATGTTCCTTTTACACATACAAACACTTTTTATACACCGCACTTAAACTTCACACAAATGAATGTATTTGATACGTTCATTATAATACCTATAAATTTAAAATCTCCATTTTAACAATTTAAACAAAATAAGATTTTATCCAAAATTTTATTAGATTTTATCTAATATACATTTAGGCTACATATGCCCAATAAAGTTCCAAAATAGTATAAAAAATTGAAATTCACCAATTTCTTCTACTGCGGGCTAGCTCTGTTCCAAGAAACTGTTTGTGTAATATGTTTCTATGTTGAGGATTTTCCAAAAACACTTCATACCACAAAGATACTCCAAAGTTCCCTAAAAATTTTGACATCTAAAGTGTATTTTTGGTTGGGAGACTTTGATATCATCCAAATTGAGTTGTTCGGCTTATAGCCCATGACCACAGATAATGGGCAAAGGATGGTAATCCATTGTTTGTGAAGCCATCGAAGGGTCTAATAATTGTTGTTATATTGGTTAAGTTTTGTGTTGTATGTTTGCGATTAGTCTAATGGTTGCATGCATGTTTAAATTATAAATGGGTGTAGTAAAGCTAGAGGTTGATTGGCTTGTTATAGAATTTTTCCCTAAATGTAATATACTCAAGGGAGAGTTTGTAACAACTCGATGTTGAGAAAATATTAATTAAATTAATAATATAGGTTTAATTAATCGATTGAGTTTTAAATAATTAAATGCGTATATGTAGGATTCAATTAAAAATGTAAGTAGATAAATTGGAACTGTAGAAATTATTTTAGGATTTGAATAATGGAATATTTTATGAAGATAAGAATTTTGATAATAAAATATTTATTGTGGAGAATTGAAGAACAAGTTAATTAATTGCTGAAATTTATTAGAATAAATTGTTTGTTAAAGAGATTATTTGACGAATTATTTTGGTATTAACTATTTTAAAGCAATAAATTATTAAGTAATTTTGGGCAATCTAAAATAATATTGGTATTTATAAAGTGGGAATGATTCTGAAAGTGAATTAAAATAAAATCAATAATTTTATAAATTTGTATAAAAATGAAATAATAAGGAGAGTTTATAAATTTATTTTAATAAGAGATGAATTCTCTTTATTTCATTTATAAGGGGAAGGGGAATTTATTTATAAATGGACTTAAAAGTGTAATTATGAGATAATTAATTAAATATGGGTTAAATTGTTGAATTAATTTTGGTAAAAGTATATGGTTCATATATATACCTTGAAGGGAAATATGATTTTTAAGTGAGACTCTGAATTGTATTGATTTGGCGAAATAATTGTTTAGTGAAGTGAATGGAGAAATAAAGTAAAAGGGCATTAATATTAGAACAAACTAAATAAGAGAATGATATTTTGTCCCTTACATTTTCCCTTGAGCATACTAGAACTATCATTCTAAAAGGTAAAGTTTGACATTCATCTGTCCTACTTCCTCATTTTCAAAATAATAGTATTAACACTACTTTCTTCTTCAATAATTTATTTAAAATAAACTAAAGTCCCATAAATCATAAAATTTACATATGTGCTTATCAATAATGATCTACACCTCTAGGACTTCAAAAGTTGGATTTTGAGCAAGTTTGGAGATAGGAGGAAATTTATAGTAAACCAAAAGCAAGGAGAAAGAAGTAATGAAGTGGATAATGGAGTTTTATGCTAGCTTTCATCAAGGTGAGTGATATCAATCATAATCCATATCTAAATATTATGCTTGAATGCATATGGTTTGCTCTGGTGTTGTGCATTGCTCGAAATAGTTCTCCATATATTGCTAAACCTATTCACTGATGTGCTTCATTCCTCTAGTGCTTTGATTTGGTTGTTCTTCTCTTGTGATTTGAATGTGTATTGGTTGCTATAGGGAATTGCTCGATGTGGCACATGAGTAGAGGAGAAGAAGTAGTTGTCGATGGTGCACTTAGCGATGTAACCTGGAGCTAGCGGTCGCTAAGTATTCGAACGCTCAGATTATAAGCGATCGATCGCTCATGACCTGGAGCATTAGCTCCAGGTTCAGTCATGTGTATTATTTAAAAGAAATTGAATTAAATGGTTTTGAAAGTAGAAATTTGACGCATTTTAAATATGAAATTGTAAAAAGTTTTATTTTGGTTAAAATTAATTAGTGTCTTAAAAGTAGCTAGTAATTATTTTGGGCTTTAAATAATATTTAAAAACCTATTCAATTCTAGGAAAAAATGAAATGGTTTCTAAATAATATTAATCGATTTTAAAAAAGTTTCTAAATGATTTTTAATTATAGAGATGAGATTTAGTAATGTATTCTATGGATTAAAATGAATAATAATTGACTTTTGAGACTTATAAATTATATTTGATTATAGAAAAATTATTGAATGAATTTTGTAAATGATATTCGAATGTAAAGGAGTTTTCTATGATTTTTACTATAGAAAAGAGATTTAGAAGTGTATTAAAAGGTTTGAATTCCTTACTTCTGAGCCTTAAGTAAATGTAGGAAATGGTATTTTAACTTTTAAAAGAATATAAAGGTTTTTAGAAGTTTAGTATATTTTCATAAATGAAATCTCTTGAATTATAGGTTTTGTTTGATTATATAATTTCTATAGGATGGGAATATTACATGAATGGAGTTATAATACCGTCTGGTATGAGACTTTTAGTATTATCTCATCAATGATTCTTTGGACTTGTTACATAAAATATTACTATGTAGAGAGAGTGTAGTTTACGAGCATTGAGTAAACGAACAAGTAACATCAGGTGGTATGGGACGCATAAGCTGATATTTGTTAAATTACTTCTTATAAGTATATATCACTCTTACGGGTTGAGTTACACGGGAATTTAAATATGGTGTTGCGAATGGATAGTGAGCAAGCTAAGAACCATAAGTGTTCCTATTTATTGAGTGTATGCTCCTATTATTTTGGTGAGGAGTAAACAAGATTAGGCTGTATCCATCCTAGCGGCCTGATTGCGGGCCTTGAATCAATAACATACTTTTTTGATGTGTATGGTTAAGAGCCACTGCCCTAATGTCACATAGGTCAGCTGTCTGTTTCCATTTAGGGCACTTGTAGGGTTGTGATTATTGCATAGCATAGACTTGCATCTGATGGATATTGTATCACGATGGCCATCAAGGTAACTAAAACCGTAGGAGTAGTTGAGAGCATGTGAGGAAGGCGCTTGGAGTAGGCTTAGAGCTATCTTTCTCCCATTTGGTTATTGATATGAGTGTGTAGACGCATAATTATTCACTTTCTTAGATCATTGAGTATGCGGCTAAGAGTCAACCTGATCATCTAGTATGATTGATGCCAATAAAGTTATTTACGAGGCTGGGAGCCCACACTATAACTTATAGACAGAGAGTTCGGAGGATGATCTATGTGATTGAAAGTCGATTAGACTATTGTAAGGCCGAGTGCCCATATGATCATTCTTAGGGCTGGGAGATAAGATGATTGACTATATGGCTGATATTTTAGATGGTTAGTTTTATTATTGTGGATTGCAAGTATTCATGAAACATAGTGTCCCTGAAGTAGTGTGACCCCATGCATATCTCTTATATAGCTATCGAGGATAGTTGTAGAAGCCAAGAGCAAGAAGTTATACCATGTACTTATCTTTTATATGGTAATCTTGGCAACTGAGTGTATGCCATGTTTGTATTTTATGTATGATCTGTCAGGATGATTGTTTGTGTATTTGTTTATATTTATGTTGAGTATGGAAGACCTTAGGTATGTCTATTTTATGATTAACTAAGAGATAATCTTGATATTGCTGAATGCATTCCATGAAGTACTTGATGATGATATATATTGATATGATTTGATGTGTGCTACTATTTATAGATAAGTATTTGTATTACCCACTTTGATTATGAGCTTTGTGATGAGATGATTGTTTTGTTTGTTTATTTAGGTGATGACATACATGCATTGTTTATGATATAAGTTGATACTTTTGAGATATTTGTATATCATTTGTGATACATGTTATTTCACCATGCTAGTTATTACAATATTAACATCCATATTTTAGAAATAGTCTTACCCATGTGTTACTCATATAATAATCGGGCCAGTCCGAGACATTTCAGTTTCAGGGACAAAGCGGTCAGTTTATGTTTCTTGAAGATAGTGAAGACTAGTTATTTAGTATGGTGGTCTATCATTATGTATTTTATGTAGCCACATGTATGGTTCTATTGTTAGGATGTATGTATAGGATATACCTTGTATATTTTTGGAGCTAGTGGGCAATTGACTTATTTTGTGGACCGTTGGGACTTGTGTATATTTTCTACTATATGTTGTCGCTGCGTTGATGATTCTGTGTTCTCTATTACATTTATTTATATGGTGTATTGTTATATCCCTAAAAGCATGTATTTATTGATTTGTGCCGATACCGAGTACGTATTGGTAAGTGGTATGAGAATTTCAATGTACTTGTGTTAGCCCAAGAGAATATCCATGTGTTACAACCCATTATCACCTTATTCTCTATATTATCAGATGGTGTTACTGGGTAATTCCTTTTTGTACTATGGATATAGAGATAGGGTGTTACACTCGACCCGGCACAAGTTGACACAGCCAGCCCATCTGATCAAACCATACTCAAGTGTGATCTATCTTTGGCATGGCTTTATCTCAGCCCGCGTTCGACCGCTCCCATGCAGCTTGTCTCATCATCCCATAAATGGCTCGAAACACTTCTTAAAACTTGATCCTTTTTAATATTCATCTTCATTCAATAATCTTCAACAATAAGTGACCAATCACTAAGGTTACCTTTCTCCTTGAAACCTAGGCAAGTAAAAGTAAACGACCAATAGTACAATCAGTTGTACTACATACTATAGTGTATCTACCAAAAGCAAGCATACGCCTATAGCAAACAGCCTTACTCAGCCCAAAACACGTGCCCGATAAGACATTACAACTGGCACGCTTCTTAGTCGCATATCCATAATGCATTTACAACTATAATCCATCAGCCCATGTGACCAAATCGACAGGTAGGAGCATTTTCCATCTATTTTGCTTTGCAATCTCAGCCATCCATAATCCATAACCATTGCTATAAATGACCCATGATATACAACATCAAAGGAGTTGGAATTTAGTTAACATATAAGCTCAAAATTCATTTAAAGCAAAAAAACTCCTCTCAATGCTCTTAAGTTTAGGATCATTGTAAACTAAGTGCTAAATTTGTTATTAGTTTCTTGAAATTCCTTGTAATTATAAGAGATAAACATAGTAAGAGAACTTCATAGTGGTAGGCAAATCTCTACTGAACCACTCTACATCTTGTTTCATTAATATAATTTAGTATTTTTTACTCCTCATTTTACATTTTAAGCCTAGTGTTAGAAAGCGCCTTTTTCTAATAAAATGCATTAGTCTAGTTCCGAGGTTGGCTAATTCTTTAGTCAACAAAATTATTTTTTGATATTTCGATGATGGTATTTGTTTTAATAACAGTGGTGGAGTATTAGCTATAGTAAATACAAAAGCATCTAAAATATTGAAGAATTAGTTTTGGAATTATAGATTGTTAACGAGATTTCTTGTTAACATCCCCAATGCTTTGTATAAGATTGTTTTGCATGGGCTCAACTTTGTGGTTGAGAGAATTTACGCCTTTTGAATAAAATGACTAAGTCGAAAGGTTTTAAGATCTTAGTTATAACCTTGGCCTGGGATGGACAATATCGAAAGGTTTTAAGAAATTGTTTACCCTATCTACGAAATTAAGTGGAAATCTCACTTGCTTTCTATCATATCAAAGGGTTGAGGTTCCGTTCAAAACTTATGGTTTGGCTTAAATAATTGAATTATTAAACCTTCCGCTTCGGCCGCAGGGTTTAAGAAATCATCTAAACCTTTCAACCAGGTTACTATGATTACATAGCTTTCGACCTTGTCACTTCATTATATTCCATCTTCCTTAGAAACCGAGAGCAATCAATTAGTGGTTCACATCTCCTTTCGATCTTGTCGGAAGGTAGTAAACCTTTCGATGTTTACCAAAAGGAGATGTTACTCTGTTCTACATCCTTCTGATGCTTCCGACCTCCTAGGCTGATGTTCTCCTTGTGAAAACCCTTCGAAAAGAATGCATCATCCAAACATATTCGGACAAAAATAAGAATTGATTTAATATGCCATGGAACCGTATTAAGGACTGATTTACAAGTCGTATTCCCCTTTCTAAGAAAAGGGTATAAGACTTATAAAGATGTCTAATGATAGTTCCACGGCACATACTCGAAATGAACAAAGAAGATAAGAAATAAATCATATATGATCAGCCGTTAATGTTGAATTAACACCTAATCATGATCATCTCCAAATTCCGAGTCGATCACAAGCCACAATTCTCTTTATTTCCTCATGATGAAGTTTGATACAAATTCAAGAAACCAATCCCCAATTAGATTTCTAAATTAGGGTTACAAAGTAGTGAGTGGAATCAATAGCAGTTGAGTGAAAGTAGAATGAGAAGAAAATCGAATCCCGAAACTGGACCCTTTGGGTCCTATTTATAGATGGAGGCGGTCCTCCTTTCGGCCCCATGCCTTCGACTGGGACAAAAGGTTGCCTCTTATATGTAGTTGTAAACCTTTCGACCTTGTTGAAAGGTTTGTTCATCGTACATCATCACGGACCTTTGAATGTTGCCGAAGGGTTTGTATTTCCTAATGTATTCGTGTACCCTTCGTCTTTCCTGAAGGGTTGGTCTTTTATAAGGTATTATGAACCCTTCGACCTTGTCAGAAGGTTGCTTCCTTACTCGATTGATGCTGAGAGCCACGCTTTTCTTGAATTTTGTCTTTACGTTAAACCTTTCGATACTGTCGAAAGGTACTAAGTATGTGTTCCAATCGGTCCGAAAGGCTTATTATGCTTTCGAAGGGGTTGTTATAGAGTTACATGTCCTTGCCTTGACTTCTCTATCCTTTTCGGAAGGTAATGACTCTTTGAATTCGAAGATAGGTTCGGGGCTAGGCTCAAGCTTGTCCTTGGAGATTCCCATCCGATCAAATGCATGACGAAATATCACATTTACACCACTTCCTGTATCAACTAGGATTTTTGTGACCACTGAGGACCCTATCTGAGCTGTGATCATTAATGGATCATTGTAGGGATGATGGATTCCCCCTCTCAATTCTTGTAGACCGATCACTAGTGTGTGCATGTTGATGTATTTTTGGCTCTTGAGTGGTGGTTCTTCTTGTACAGAAAATACACCTTTCTTGGCTTCACGAATGTATTTGTTCCGGGCATTCTGGCTTTTTCTGATGGGATGTGGTCCACCATATATGACATCAATTCTGTTTTGGGGTGGACTCGGGCTTAGTGGGTCCTCATCTTCGATCACATTCACTGCATTACCAGCAGGCTTTCTTGCTTTAGCGTTTGGCAGGAAAGTTTGTTGCAGATTCTTCACAAACTCCTTCAACTGTCCACCATATATGACATCAATTCTGTTTTGGGGTGGACTCGACCTTGTCACTTCATTATATTCCATCTTCCTTAGAAACCGAGAGCAATCAATTAGTTGTTCACATCTCCTTTCGATCTTGTCGGAAGGTAGTAAACCTTTCGATGTTTGCCGAAAGGAGATGTTACTCTGTTCTACATCCTTCTGATGCTTCCAACCTCCTAGGTTGATGTTCTCCTCGTGAAAACCCTTCGAAAAGAATGCATCATCCAAACATTTTCAGACAAAAATAAGAACTGATTTAATATGCCATGGAACCATATTAAGGACTGATTTACAAGTCGTATTCCCCTTTTTAAGAAAAGGGTATAAGACTTATGAAGATGTCTAATGACATTTCCATGGCACATACTCGAAATGAACAAAGAAGATAAGAAATAAATCATATATGATCAGCCGTTAATGTTGAATTAACGCATAATCATGATCATCTCCAAATTTCGAGTAAATCACAAGCCATAATTCCCTTTATTTCCTTATGATGAAATTTGATACAAAATTCAAGAAACCAATCCCCAATTAGATTTCTAAATTAGGGTTACAAAGTAGTGAGCGGAAGCAATAGCAGTTGAGTGAAAACAGAATGAGAAGAAAATCGAATCCCGAAACTGGACCCCTTAGGTCCTATTTATAGATGCAGGCGGTCCTCCCTTCGGCCCCATGCCTTCGACTGGGACGAAAGGTTGCCTCTTATATGTAGTTGTAAACCTTTCGACCTTGTCAAAAGGTTTGTTCATCGTACATCATCATGGACCTTTGAATGTTGCCGAAGGGTTTGTATTTCCTAATGTAATCGTGACCCCTTCGTCTTTCCCAAAGGTTTGGTCTTTTATAAGGTATTGTGAACCCTTCGACCTTGTCGGAAGGTTTCTTCCTTACTCGATTGCTGCCGAGAGCCGTGCTTTTCTTGAATGTTGTGTTTACCTTAAACCTTTCGATATTGTCGAAAGGTACTATGTATGTGTTCCAACCGGTCCGAAAGGCTTATTATGCTTTCAAAGGGGTTGTTATAAAGTTACATGTCCTTGTCTTGACTTCTCTATCCTTTTCGGAAGGTAATGACTCTTTGAATGAGAGAGCTGAAACCCTCCGTCTCCTCTGAAAGGTTTAGAACTGCTACAAACAACTATCCGACTTCTTTCGTCTCTTTCAAAAAGGTCTAGTGTAACAACCCATAAATTTTAAATGGTTTTTAATAACGTATTTAATTGAATTTTTGAGAAATTTTAAATAATAATATTTTGAAATAAAAAAATTAATGTTGGATTACGTATAA
Source organism: Allium fistulosum (assembly GCA_030737815.1). Classification (NCBI taxonomy): domain Eukaryota; kingdom Viridiplantae; phylum Streptophyta; class Magnoliopsida; order Asparagales; family Amaryllidaceae; genus Allium; species Allium fistulosum. The sequence goes on from CM060903.1 coordinate 860,188,193, forward strand.
TTAAATATAAGTAGTCTAAATAAGAAAACATATAAATTTAGATTACGTTACTGGTTAATTAATTTGGGCGTACGTTCGTTTTAATTATTGCACTTATTGTACGCACTCTTTTATTTCATATCTTAGTTGTTAAAAATCAAATCAATACGTGCATTTAAATTTTTTTTAATAATAATTGTTAATTGTAAATATTGATCTATTGAATAAAATTTAAGAGGAAACAATAGTTTAATTGTATTGTTGTAATTCAAATAAGTTAACCTCTAACAAATGAACTAAAATTGGTAACTAATGGATATGTTGAGTTATGTGTAATTATTAAATAATGTTTGATTTATTGTTAATAAAAAGAAGAAGAAAAAAGGAAAAATATTATGTTCTATTTATTCATCAAATGGTGGTTTTGAAATTTAGTTTTGGAAGCAAGTATGGATTTTTGATTCAAAGAAAAATTTGGTCATAATATACATATATACACGGAAAGTTTAGTTTGGGTATAGGGTCCATTAATTTTTGTGTGAGTTCTAGTAGGTATGTATAGATAGGTTATGTTAGTATTTTAAAATATATTACTCATTTCCTTGAAGTTTTGAAACACACTGTCCAATCAACCTATCAATTGCTCTAATAATTTATTTTGGGAAATTCAAGGCACAATTGTTTTATTTGCCATCATTTTTTCTTTTTCTTTTCCAAACGGTTCATTTTGCCTTTAAAACGTATCCTTCCATTCCATACTTATCTTTTTCCTTTACGTTTCAAATATGGAACGTGTTGTCCAATCAGCGATTTATTGCTTTAATTTCTCAACTAAATCTTAGGGTGACTGTTGCCATCCTATAATTATTTTGAAAATCAAAACATATAGATTGTATACGTTTACGTTCATTTTTGGTCAGTTCTTTTGTTTTAAAGTAATATATTTATTTCTTAAAATTGGTTGCATTGTGAAACACATCTCTTCCAAATCTTCACCGTGCAGCCCAAGCAATATAATAAATTGCTTTAATAACGTTGCTGAATCAACGGTAAATTCAATTTATCATTTGTTGTACGTTTCCTTTTTGCTTTAAATTTGGCTATGTAAACATTAATTCAAAAATAGGAAGAAATCATTCATTTCCTATAGCCACTTCATTTGCTTTAATTATTTCACGTGATTCAAGCAGGTGACCGTTTCCATTCACTCAACCTTTATCTATATTTTTGTTTTAAATTTCTTTCCTCTGTTCACTAGGGTAATTATGGTATGATTCTCAGCCTATTGGTATGCCTTTCCCTCTTTCCTTCAGCAATCAAGAAAAAAAACCTTTAATTATTATCTCATTTCTTGCTTGCACGGTTACAAATAATCAATTAGTTAATTGCATGTTGTAGTCTGTTCTTGCCTATTTGGTTCATTAATTTTTTTAAGCATTTTACCCAGAGCAGCCAACTCACCTACATCATTCGAATATCAAACTTATATACTTTTTGCATTCATTTTGCTCATTTAATTTTACGTTTCTTATTCCAGCTTTTAAATATTGAGCTCCTCCCTTATATTTCTCTATGGCCTTTACTTCTCTTCTCTATTTCTTCTTTTTTTCCCTCTATTAGCTTCTCAAAACCATCACTCCGCAGCTCCTCCCTGATCTTCCACCCCTCGTGCTCCTCCGTAGCCACTTAGATCGTGTACTCCTTCTTTTGCGTAAGTATATATTTTTTATATATACCTATGGTATATTATAATATATACTGTGTATGTTAGTTTATATGCTTATATATACGTTGTTGTATGTTTATGAAAGAACATATGTATATATTACACACTATATTCTCTGTTTTGTTTTAAAATATATAAGTGTTATAGGGTATAAGGTACACATATATAAAGTTATATGTTAGTTATAATATATTATGGTTTGTAGTATTCCTAATATTTTAAAACGGAAAATATATATTGTTGGAAACTTGTAATACAATCGCGTTGTATATTTTCTATTTAAGTTTATATAAATTTATATATATGTGTGTATATATAATATAAAATTTTGTTCGCAAATGTCTATATGAGTATACATTAATTGGTTTTAAAAGATATAAATATATGTAGACTTTGTTCGAAGTGTTGAATTAAATTTTAATTTGAGATATATGATTAAATTGATTTATTTTAATAATAAATAATAAAATTATATACATCATTTTCTGTCATATCAAGATGGTTCTAATTCGTTTTCACCAAAATTCTTATCTCTCAGCTTTGTTGAATTCTTGCCAATCTAGCGTTGCTTTGAAATTCGTAGCTTGTTGTGTTGTCTATCTTCTCTAGCCTCGAAAGGTGAGCAATCACTCACGATTAACATTCTTATATTTATTAAATTTGATTTCAATTGAAACGACAATTGAAATATGCTGCTGTAGTTATTTAAATTGTTAGATATGTTATTATCTGTAACTTTTCACCTGTGGGATATGACACCATATCATGTTGTTTATATTTTATTGTTATTTATGATATATGCATGTTGTTGTATTTTATATTATCTGTTATCACTCTTCAAGTTCCCTGTTAGTATAGAATTCACTATGGGTTGAAATGATACATACTCGAACGGACTTTAGAATAGGATAAAATCGTTATGGGTTGAAATGATAAACCCAAGCGATTTTCATTTGAATTGAAATTGGGATTACGGGTTGAAATGATATCTACCCGTATATATTTAAATTTCGGATTGAAATGATAAATATCTGTATCACTTAACCATATGATGGATATATATATACAGACACCATTGGTCCATATATATATATATATATATTTTGAAAATAAATTCTATGGATTTGGGAGAAATATATGGTTTTAATAAATGTTGATTCTCAAATTAGTATATATAAATGGTAATGATATATATATATATATATTTAATAATAATGTTTAATTTAATTAAGATTGATTTAATACATATAATATGGTTAAGTATTTAAAGTTATGTTTCAAAATAGATTTCAGTAATAATTTGAATAAGTTAAGGTTGGGAAGATAATTTGAATTTAGTTGAAATTGCATTCATTAAAGAATTTTATTTAATTAAACCGATTTGAAACTTATTGAAATTGAGAGTTAAGATATGATTTATAACTTGGGTTTGATTTAAAATAATTTAATGAATATTTCTTGTTTAAATAAATTTAAGGAAATATTTAGTAAAATGAAATTTAAGGCTAGTTAGATGATATTGAATTTATGAAGTGAATATTCCCTGATTAAATAATAATAAAGTTAAATCAAGAGCTATATGAAACTGTTAAATTTAACTTTGAAAATGTTGAGTATTAAAGCTTTGAAATATATTGAAAATTTAAATGGTATATTTAAAACTGAATTGAATTGATGAATTGAGCTTTGAATAAATTTGAATTTGGAATTTGGGTGGATGTGAATTGATTTGTGAGACTTGACGAAATTTTAAATACTTTACTTTTAAATTATTTAACCTATATGTATATATATACTATTTTGGAAAATAGATATATTTGAAATGAAATGATATTTTGGTTTTGAAGGATAAATTAATTTGGAATGACCACGGTGTTATAGTGTATATTTCCACCTTGTAGATAGTTCCGAAGATCCTTAGAGGATGGTTATCCCAAACATCCTTTAAGTTACTTGTATTTCAGTTGATATTTCACTTGAGTTGGATTTATTGATATAAGAATGTTAATCTTGACTCGAGTGTTCTGTGTTTTGCTTTACGCTCCGGTCAGACCGAGTGATACTGCATTTGAGACTCACCCTTGGAGTTTGGAGCTTCCTTTGGAGATCCAACTATCGCCTCAGGTTTCAGCTCTTCTAGTTGATTTGTTCAGAGAAGTCATCTGTTGTACTGGAGACTTCACTACATTTGAGATATTCTATTGTATTTTATTTCTAACTCTGATGTTTATATAGTAGATTCATGAACTACTATTTTATCTATTCCGCTGCGTATTATTGTATTACTCTGTGTCTGTGATTCTGTGATTGATTTATTTACTGTATATGATGAGTTTGCCAAATTTAAATAACAATCTGATATTTTTAATTATTCAAGTCCGACATGTGTGGATTTATTGTCGGATGCGAATGGTCCAAAATAGCGGGTCGTTACATCTAGAGTGATTTTCCTTTCTTTTAGTCTTTGTTTTATGTTGAATGGTTTCATATTCATTTTCCTATTTTGTCCAGGAGGTGCTTAGCGGTTTTGTATCTAGCTGCTTCGTTGAGCTTTAGTAGTTTTTTTTCTTCATGCTTGTGGAAGCTTCATTCTGAATTTATCATGTGCTTCTTCTTTACTAGTGTTGTACAATTCTTTCGACGTCGCCGGAAGGTGATTTATCTTAATGCTCTTTACCTATGCGGAAGGTTTATGAAATGCCTTCTTTATCTTCATTTATATTTTATGGTTAACATAGACTAAGTCGTATATTTGAGAAATAATTCTATAATCGTATCATCATGAATCATATGGTATTTTTGAATTGTATCTCAAATGATTAAAAGCAAAGCACCCATTTAATGAGAGCAACAAATGAGTTGATGAACTATTTAGATTGATATATGATTAGATACTTATTATAAGTTCATAGAATATAAAATGGAAGTAGAAAATATAATATGCAATGGAAATAAAAAATTTCAATTTGAACAACAGGTGAGTATCTTGGATAGAAATTCCATAAATATCCAAAAATGAACAAGGTTCACTCTCAAAGTCACTCCAACCATTGGTACATAATGACATATCAATAAAGAGTAATCGTACTTTTTTGGAAAAAGTATGATTGATAATGATTGAAGTTGAATTACTTCTTTCTACAAAGGATATTATGAATTCATATGCGTTATAAATTGGGAAGGAACCCCAAGATAGTTTAAGAAGTGCGTGGTTGTCCAATTTATGTTATGAACATAAGTTTCGTAAACTCAAAATTTGATTTATTTTATATAATTCAGTAGGCAGTTCATAAAATATTTTGATTTCCTATTCCACCGCACTAAGAAATAAATTGTTGTTTTAAGAAATGCCACATTCCTGCTACAGTAATTTTTCTCAGGATAAATTAATAGTAGTGTGATAGACATCGATACGATTCGGTATTCTAACATAAGAAACTGATTGCATAGATGAAGTAAATTTAACCAAGCCCAAATCGAACATGTGACGACCTCCCTCCACCTCAATACCAATATACAATATCTGATACCATAACTGTGCTGCATTAGTACTCATCCAATAGAGGGAAGCAATCAAGGGTTAAATATAATATCAATCATATAAGAACCTGTAGAACATCTCACGATGTATAGATAAAATATAATACCAACATAGATGTAAAATAGGAGAGAGTAATATATCTAAATGAACTAGACTAAAACATCATACCAGAGAGCAGTTGGTTCATCACATTATATACAAACAGAGAAATAATGAGTGTTTATACATCTAAAAATATAAACTCTAAATAACTCTTTCTAAATATAGATAAGTGTTGGCATAGCTCCCCAGGACTACACAACGGGGTATAAACAATAGTGGACCAAATATAGATATATGAAATAAAAATAGCCTTCCGTTCGTCCACCACATGGCTCCATGCATTATCTCATACTTGTCTCTCAATCTACTCATTTAAGAGTAACCAAGATGATAAGAAGCAATAAAAATAACCTCTAATCATACAACAGTCTAGTATGAGCTATCTAAAATTTCAAAATAGATATAAGTAGTAAAAACCTTAAAGAAGAATATATGGTTGGAGAATCATACCCGACATATGCCTGCATCTAAAAAGTTAGCACATAACATTGATATATGTTAATCTAACTATCATCATCAAATGAGTGTGCTACTACTCTAAGTATAGTACGGGGTGTCTAGGTATATAACTTGATAATACCTACATCGTATGATATCCTAACAAATACAACAAAACATGAAAAACATAACAAACATGTCACAACCATTTAAAAAAATGTCTAGTGTCTCTCAACTCAAATGAGATATGATATAAGATAATTCATATTGTTTGTACCAAAATTGGGCACAACACTCTTCGGAAAAAGTGTTTGTACCAAAATTGGGCACAACACTCTTTGAAAGTTTTTGAAGAGATAAAATGAAGAAATTAAATGGAAAAAGAGAAATTATCTAACAAAAAATCCAAATCTCAAATATGAAAATAATTAACATGCAAGGAGACACAAGAATTTAGAGTGGTTCGGCGTATTGCCTACGTCCACTATGAAGTAGTTTGCTTAATTGATCTATCTTTGACGATTACAAGCGAATTCAATGAATTAAAGCAGGTAGTTATGATTTGCAGCAGTGAAATTCATTGGTAGTCGTAGCAATGGAGTTCAGATCTGGATCCGGCAGAGTCTGGGCGTTGGAGATCTCAAAAAAGAAGAAGAACCCCTTTTTCTGTTGGCTTTGGGGTCTATTTATAGGTGTAGGAGGCTGGTATTTCGCTCAGATCTCGGGAGACCCTCTCTGGCACGTGACTAGGCCCGCGCGCCCAAGCCCGTGAAGTTTCGGTCCGATTCGTGATCGATATGAACGGATTTCGTATCGATCAAGATTTCGTCTGATGGAGTCGAAATTTGGCATGGACATTCTTTAGCATGCACGTAGTCTTCTGTGAAAATTTCATAGCATTTGAACTTGTAGATTAGGAGATATGATCAATACGAAATGGGATTCTTAGTTGGCTGTTTCGTTCGACTCGCTCTTATTCGACTCGGTTCTGTTTGACTCGATGACGTGGCATTTTTTCGTATTGACTGTTGTGCCTTGCTTCGCACTGATGGACACGAAGTAGAGGTCTTCGGATGGATGCGAAGTTGACGAAGTGGAGCGAGTCGAAATGTGGCTCTCTGATGGAGTCGAACTAGGTGGAGTCGAACATAGGCTATCTGATGGACGCGAAGCGGAGCAAGTCAAAGCGGAGCAAGTCGATCAGTGGTTTTCTGATGGACGCGAAGTGGAGCGAGTCAAAGTGGAGCGAGTCGAAGTAGGCTTCCCAGATGGATTCGAACGGAGCGAGTCGAACTGTAGTTGGTTTTCATCCACTTTTGTATTGTTCATAACTGGAAGATACGAACTCGGATTGACTTGAGATTTGGAACGTTGACTCTCATAGCTTTGCTTGTTGTGTCATATCAATTTAAGCTCAATCCGGACTCGGACAAAATTCATCGATATCCATAGTGAGCATGTGTATAACTGATCTCTAGGACGGTCCGTCATTGGTTATTAGTCAATTCCTTGGTGTCACGGCCTTGCCAAAAGGCGGGATAACACATATGATCACCCTATATTAATTAGCGACTATTCAACATCATGGACACATAGATGCTTGTGTCCATGCCACTCCGTAAAGCCAGAAACTAAACCATCCCATAAAGGTCCAAGGTTAAACAGATCACCCTGTACGATCCACAATGAGCATCCTCACCGACCCTTCTTCACAAGTATACATCAAGACCTCCAATTTATCAATAATCCTTTTGGAAAATGTGCCGAGAGTAGAACCACCACATATGCTCTAGTCCATAAGTTCACTTCATATTAAACTTGCCTCTTTGGACTATTAGTAGATTATATGAACAAATTATCCTTAAAGCATTTGATCCAAATCACTCACATCGTTGAATCGTTGAAGTTCTAATTTTCCTTGGTTTCCTCATAGAAATCATGAACTCACCCTCATGCCAACCTCAAAGTAGCTCATGCTAGGCCTAAAGTGGGCCTCGTGTTGCCCCGCTTCTGCCTTGTGCTTAAACATTAAAAGTCTAGATTAATCGGTATTGATTTGTATCTCACAAACCATGTCTTAATTCCACTTCTGATTGATCATGTGGCCTTCCATATAACCATTCCACATTTTTTCAAAAATCCCCATCGATTAGGAAATTATCAAGATCGATTGATGCAGATCGATTTAGGTTGTATCGAGCAAATTTTGGCTAAGGACTTCAACTCCTAGGCAAGACCGATCATTTCCTTGAAGCTCCTCTTGTCTTTTCTCCCACCTGACTCGAAATACACTTACACAAACCCCGTGTTTTCCCTTGCCTCAAGCCAGCGTCGATCCATCTTCAAAAAATCACAAGCATATTCGATCAGTGTTGACCAAGTTACTTAGCCAAATTTCTGGCTAAGTTATTCTTGGCCAAAATCTATTCATATCTATCTTTGATCTGAATCCTCCGATCAGCATTTAACACCTTCGCATCAAACCGACTCTAAACACTCTAAAGTCAATCCATCGAAGTTGTTCTATCTCTCAATGTCTTCCATCCTTTGTGTAATTGAAATTTGATGGCACATCTATAAGCCACTCTCTCTATAAGATCCTTGCAGATAGAATGATCAAATCCCCAAATTCAGTCTCGATAAGCATTTCAGTCATCCAAACATACAATCAAACGTATAAACAAGAAAATCAACATCATATCATGGTAGAATAAGCAATTATATGTCCATATGCTAATCTAATATTCATATAAAAAATCATATTGCATAATTACATATTTAAATCAATTTAAACCATTTAAATTCATTTGCAAATCGATTTCAATTCCAAAACAATCCAAAATCACAATTTTAAATTTAAAAGTGGTTTTAAATCAAGTTAAAACATATATAAACATATATAAGAGGTCGTAGGATGATGGATCACTCACTTATTGATGTAAAATCGATGGGAAAAATGAATGTCACTGCAAATCTGAGATGAGCAGTAATGTGTACGAATCCTATAACATCGCGGAAATTTAACAAGAATTTATTAAGAATTGTAAATTTAATTAAAATAGGACTAAAAAGAAAATTTCCACAGACATTCGAATTTGACTACGAAACTTGCACTATTACATTCTTAGCTATATTCTAGAAAATATTCATATATAACACTTTAAAATCAGATTTAGTATGGAGAAGTTACGTGCAACGGAAGTTTTGAGAATAAAATAAAATTTAAAATGAAAAAAGTATAATTTAGGGTCGCCCACTGCATTTGAATGGTCGACCCATGCATTTGAATGTCGACCTATATAGTAGACCTGTGGCAATGAATGGTCGACCCATTCACGTAGAAAATCAGGGACCTAATCTGCGAACCAACGGGTAATTTGAACAAAATATTTTTTCATGGCAGCCAAGTTTTGATGTGTGATTAGGATAAGAACAATAATTCTATAAGGTAGATCCAACGCTCCAAATCAATCTCTAACCCCTATAAATTCAAGTCTAACCTTACCTTAAAGTCAATATAACAATTTACTATAATGAAACTCCGCCCAACTCTAACCTCTCCTCTAACCCTAAAATTCTTCCAAAATCAAAATATAAAATCTAGAAGAACAAAATCAATTGGATCTAGAAGAAATAAGCAGAGCTAGCATACGAAGGGGTGATTCTCAAGCAAAACAAGTAGGAAGAGCTTAGGCTTGGGGTGTAGGGAAACCATTTTAGTAAGATGATTATTACAGTTAATTTAATCTTTTTTAATTGCTTTCAGGTGCTAGAAATCTAATTCGAATTATATAAACCCTAAATTGGAATATGTAAACTAGGCTAGAATTAAACCATAGTAAAATGTTAACTTGACATCGATATCTACACCTCTTTTACAGTTATATTTGAAAACCCAACAAACAATAAATTGAATTGCAAATTGATACATAGACTGGTCATCTAGTAATTTGGGTTCACCAATTACTGTTAACGACTAGAACTAAGTTATAGAACGATTGACATTAGAAATATGCAGAAACCCTAAATTTTGTTCACAAACGATCGTCCCTGAACCCCTAGCGGTCGAAGAACAACGGTTGACCAGTTAGGTCTACAATCGACCATTCAGAATGAAAATTGTAGATGATGAACCTCGGCCTAAGTTTATTAATAATATATATATATATTGTTAAATGTTGTGGGCCTATTTAAGGGCAATTGGATGCATGTTAGGATTTATAGGAAAGCCAGATCCCTTAGAGCAGACGCTAGGTCATTGTAGTGTTAGGTAAATATGCTTTACTCAATTTAGGATCGAGTAGTCAACTAGAGGTGATGTATTTTCTCAAATGGCATTCAAGGAGGTTCCACGGTGGGTGTGAAGCATTGACAAGGATGCCTGATGGAATGGGTCCGGCACAACGTGAGGTCCATGTATGCACAATTTCTGATGCGCGAGATATAGTTCAAATGGACGACCCAGACTATGCAATAAGAGGCCAACATTATGATCAATATGTGGAAGCGGATGTATAAGATGAGACACACCAGCGAGTTGGCATCTTAGGTTCTTCCTCTCCAAGCGTAGTGAAGGGGAATCGGTTCCTAGTAGCTTAGTAGTGGTGATAGTAGTGGGAATTTAGTCCCACAGTAGCCTAATAGTGGTGTTTTCATGGTTAGTAGCCAAGAAAGCAGTGTTTCCATGTTTAGTAGCATTATGGAGATGTTTACATATTTATTAGCCTAGCAGCATTATTTACGTTGAGTAGTTCTAGGAACTGTGGCCGATCGTTAGATGTAAGTTTCGATCTGTAGTTCGATCCTTAGAATAGCTTACACTAACTGTAGTGTAGATATGTATTAGGCAAGAACCCTTAGGAAAGTGACCTTAGGAATTCATGGACACTTGTAGTACACTCTATATCATCTAGAGTAGTATTGAAGTAACTACATATGATCATCACATTTTAAACTTGCACTCATTTACCAGACTTTTGTTCGACCCACTCCCTTCTTTCCATTTTTTTCCCTGCCACAAGATGACAGGTTAGCAGATGATTGGGCATAGTGTATGGAGAAAGAAGCTTCACGTGGGAGTTCTTATATTCTTTATTGTCCATCATAAAGTTGTTTACTGTATTAAATGTCTATAAAACATATAATGTACTTTGAAGCAGTGTATATGGCAAATAAAGTATTTTGGATACTGTTTTATAAAATGTCTATTTTTCAGTACTTATATTTTAATTCCTTCCACTATGAGATCTGAAAATGTAGAATGTCTTAGAACTTACCCTTATGATTATGATATTTCAAAAACCCAACAGCTTATATTTTTTGGCATAATGCGGGTCCGAAAGTCACACCAGGCTTTGGATCAGTGTGTCGGGAAGTGCCGGTTATTGGATTCGGTATAGGAGCTTAGGTTTAAGATCCCCTAGGATTTAGGTGCGTATTGAGAGAATGTTCTTGAAAAGTTTTGAAAAAAAAAGTTTTCCAAAAAAGTTTTCAAAAGGTTTTTAAAAAATGGACTTTTGAAAGGTGTGTAAATATGTATAGATAAAAGGTTTCAAAGGTTTTACATATATAAGTATAACAAGAAAGTATGGTATCAAGTATTCTTGCTAAGTACTATCTTTGGGAAAGCTGGAAATAATTCCCAATCACGGATATTGAGAATGAGTATAAATTTTAGAGGAATGGTTCTAGAAAGGCAGCTAAGATTCCTAGCGTGAATATCCCTTTATGGTTCCGTCGGTATCTAAAGCAAGAAGACAAGATGAGCCAAACCCGACTAAAGGATCATAATTATAATTTTCTGATATGTGTATTAATGCACAACACCCTATATATTTCGACCCGTAATGTAATTGTTGGTTTATCCCTTCCAGAAGCAGACAATTGTTGGTCAGAATAAGTGTTAAGGTTATAACAGTTGAGGTGAAAAATAAAATTTTCTCTTTTATTGGAATTTACCCTATAAAGAAAGGCTAGAAAAGGATTTATATACCAACTGAAAGTAGGAAGTAAATTATCAACTTAAGGGTGAGTAAAGACGATTAGTACTATGAGACCGATATAATAGGAATATGATGCTGATAACATAAAGAGAATTTTATAAATTTAAGACAGATTTCTCAATTAAAGTAGAAACCATATTCTTGTATTGGTAACAATCATAAGGAAGCCTATTTACTGAAAGGTATGGCTAGAGTGTTTCCATATTGACGTTGGACATTGTATTGGAAAATAAACTTAAGTTAACCATCTTTGAAAAGAGGGATGGAAACCTTTTGCACAAAGCATGGTTAAGTGAAAGAGGGCTTAGGTAACTTGGTTGCTTTTGTTTACTCCAACTTAAGTGATAAACCAACGAAAATATTTTCTAAAAACTGTAGATGTTTGATATTTTAAATAAAAAAAGAAAATTTGTTTATAATTTTATACAAAATAGTCAGACAAACTTTATGGAAATTGTTTAAAAAGTAAAAGTAAAAAATTTGATAAAAAGCAATTTTTCAATAACCGTTTAAAAGCTTTTGTTTTTTCTTTTAGGCACATTTTTATGCTTACCCATAATGTGGACTTTGCTTTTAATAGTAGAACTTTTGGGAAAATTTTTGAGAAGTATGAAGGGTTTAACTTTTAAACTCTTTTTGTAAATAAGAAATGATTAGTACTTGAAAGGTTTTATCGATGTTTTTGTCAAACTCTAAAATAATAATAGTAATAAGTCAAAAAATGCCATATTTCCTTTAAAAACACATTTTTGTGAAGATTTCTTATTTATGAAAGAAATTTTTTAAAATGATATGTTCCATGTATAATGTGCTAAATTAAGCTCAACCGTTTTTGATAATTTAATTAAAGAAGAATAACATGATCTTAGTAAGAAGGAAACAACTATTGAAATGATAAGGGAGTTTTACAGTTCTTAAACTTACTGGTTTTGTGGAAGTAAAGTTAAGATCAAAGGTTTCTATTTGAAAGGAGTAAAGTGAAAATATTATGACTATCATTTAAATTTTAAAAGGAAAGAAATAGAGTGGAGTTAGAAAAATAGGATTAAACAGCCCATTAGTACAAAATTAACCATGGAATTTAAAAGCCTTAAAATGGTTAGGACAAAGATAAAAAAGGATATATGGGAATATAGTGACCTTTTCAGTCAATGATTGAATTAGAAGGACAGAGTACTAGGTAAAACTTCATGTGGTAGTGAAGGATAAGCACTGCCTTTATCTTTTTTATCCAAGTATGGTTTATATCGTGGAATCTTTGTGTGAGGAAGTTTGGAAAGTATAGCTTGGGTAAAGCGTATTTTGGAATAAGGGAAGAGGAAGCCAAGATGGTTGTTATCAAGGGATGCTATACATGCAAAGATTTTTATTCAGTTTGTAGTATAAAAAAGGGCCAAGTAGGGTCTCCTTCAATTCTTATATAGACAGTTAAGTGATAAAGGGGCGATCCAGATATTGGTCGATACCATATAGGTAAGGATAAGATACCCGTAGGCTACAAGCGGTCCAAGTATTATATTATTTCACTGGAAGCTATAGGCAGACCAGGTTGACATGAGTGGGAACTCGTATTAGTGGAAGAGTAGTCCCTAAAGTAGCATTATGCGGTGGTGTTAGTGGAAATTGGTTTCCACTGTAGCCTATGGACAGTGTTACCTTATTTGTTTTTGTCATTGTAGATGTGTTCCAAATATGCCTAACTAAATCTTGGAATTGTATGGTTAGAAATCGGCACATGTTTGAATCTGGAAAATGTTGGGAATTAGTAGTCTCTGAATTTAGTATTGGATAGTAGTAGTCCCTAAAACTTATAGATCGTGTGATGGTTCCAAATTAGTAGATCTGAAGGACGTGTGTAAGTAAAATTTAAAATAAGTTATCATGGTAAATTGTCGGGATTTAAGCGATCTTAGATTTTTTTTTGGATAATTGATATGGGAAGTAGTCATAACTGAAAGTAGTGATGAAATAGGAATTAGATTTAAGTGATATATTCAATTTATTGGAATGTAGAGGGTTGTAGTGCAAATTTCTATGGATTATCAAGTTTAGATTTATAAATAAAAGTGTATCATTTGAAATGACAAGGAATATACCCAAATGAAAGAGATGTACAAAATAGGGATAGTTATCGTATTTTTTACTATCTATTTCAATAACTAAGAAAAAGACAATTCTTTATAATTTCAAATGTAACACTAATTCTTCTTTTGGGTAAGACATAGAAATTTTGTACTATTAACCTTTCCTTTTGGAGAGATGTAGTTCCAATGCATTAAAATACAGAAATCCCTAAGTATAAACCAAAGTGTTGGTCATCATGTTTATTAGATTAAAATGGTCGAGCATCATTCCAAATTGAGTTATCCTAACCATGAGATAATTGTAATAAAGTGATAAGAGACTATGTTTGGTAAAAGGTCTCATTTATGGGAGGACATTAAGAAATGGTAAAGTTATGGAAGTTCAAATCACGAAAAGGTATCTTAGATACGGTTATAGTCAAGATTTTGAAAGGGATAGTTAATTCAGGAATTTAGGTCTCCGTCAAGAAAAGGATATTATTATTTGTACGCATCGGGAATGCGAAGGCGATTTTCATTGAAAACTAAATTGGGGAACTTTAATAAGATTTGAAGGAAGGGATAAAAAGTATTCTTCTCAATCATCCCTCGGATTGGAAAAAGACTAGTTACTTAAGAAAATTCATGAAAGACTAACTTAAAATACACAAGTTGTGTGCATAGCTGTCGCATGCGAACAAAGAAACACTTAGGTGATTATTACCAATGGTAGAGTGATTTTAAGTTACGACTTCAATTAATTTTGAGACTTTATTGTTAAAGTTGAATGGGAAGATATACCAAACATTCACTAGTAGAACTTAAGATGGATCAGTATAGATTCTAAACATGATAACTAGATACCATGATTTTTAAAGGACTGAAGAAACCATTCAGAAGTAAAATGAGGTGATTTGAGCCGAATTGAATGGGAAAAGAAGTTTTTCTATTTTCAACAATTTAAGAAATCACCAAGTTGGATATCCTTCGATAAAGTGGAAAAGTAGCAAAGAGCTAAGTAGGAAGTACCATGAAAGGAGACACCTTCCACATTCAAGTTGTCTCACTTGGTATCTAGAAGTTGAAATGATTAGGTATACCACTAGATGAGTCAAGGTAATATGTTGTGCATTGAGGATTTCATAAGACTATAGTTTCGTGAGAACATACTTATGCTCAAGTTATTTAGTGTGATGCATGTCGACACTATTTGAGGTAGTGCAAGGATTGAAGAGAATTACGTATGCACATACATTCGGATTAAAGATTTATAGCAGTGGTAAAGGATGAGAAGTGCTGTTGAAAAATATGGATAATTCATAAAAAGGCAAATACTGCACAAGATAGGCAGAAAAGCATGTACCAATAAGAGACATATGGTGTAGTCCATAGAGTTGAGTCCACTATAAGCAGTAAACAAGTAGAAAATCCCCAAGGCAAGACAGAATACAACTAAAATATTATGAATCCATTATTATGTACTTGTGCATGTGTTTATGCGATGCAGCTACCGTGGTTAAGCTATGTTAGTTAGGGAAAATAAGAAAGATTTGGTGAATCCCTTATTCGCCATGCTCATACCCATATTTTTAGTCACTAGATAAATAGACTCTGTAATGAAATAATTAAATTGGTTAGAGTCTAGTAGGGTAACGATCCAATTAAGAGAACATAGGAGCTTGAGGGGAAAGTCTGAGTTACCCGTCTAAACTCTTTTCTAGCATGTTTCCATTTTAGTTAGAAGAGATTATTTTTGGAAATAGGTTCTAACTTAAAGACCATTGGATGGTAGGAATGGTTGTAAACATGTTAGTAGGATGTGTTATGGATGGTGAATGCTAGTGGATGTATTTGGATATATTGTTTGGATTTCTTGTTATACACGTTTAGGAAAGTATATCCTCTAGGTAGTACACACACATTCACATTATCCCTTATTATTGTCTAGCTTGTTTTATATGATACATATGGATGCCTTATTGTTGTTTATCGTGTGTATGGATGTTGCATATGGATGGATTGGTTGCATATACATGTAGAATTACAAGCATACTAATTTAGGATGTTGCATCCATTTGGATGCATGGCATGAGTATTTGCATGACAGGAGGTTGACTGGATCAGTAGATCGCCAACTTTTTGCATTGGTTCACATGTATTTCACATTGCATATATATATGCATATTACATTTGAAAATTACTGAGGACAATGATTGCTCATGGATGATGGATGAGTAGATTGTTGTGTGTATAAGTTACATTTTTCCATCCTTTGAGATTTCGAGGACGAAATCCTTTTAAAGGGAGAGAATGTAACATGTTGGAAATTTACTAGAAATTTAAACGGAAATTTAATAATAAAAGTAAATTCAATTAAAACAAGGACTAAAAAGAAAATTTCCACAGATATCCATAATTGAAACTTGCACCATTACATTTGTAGAAATTTTCTGGACAATTTTCATGTATAACACTTCAAAATCGAAGTTAGTTGGAGAAGTTATGGGCAATGGAAATTTTGAGATAAAAAAATTACAAATGAAATGAAGTATGATTTAGGGTTGACCAATGCATTTGAATGGTCGACCCATGCATTTGAATGGTTAAACTATATAGGTGGACCTGTGGCGATGAATGGTCGATCCATTCATGTAGAAAATTAGGGATTTAAGCATGTGATCGAACGGGTAATATTGAACAAAATATTTTTTTGTGGCATCCAAGTTTTGATATGCGATTATGATAAGAACAAAGATTCTATAGGGTAGATCCAACGCTCCGAATTAATCTCTAACCACTATAAATTCAAGCCTAACCTAACACTAAAATCAATATAACAATTTATTGTAATGAAACTCTACCCAGTTCTAACCTCTCCTCTAACCGTAAATTCTTCCAAAATCAAAATAAAATCAACCTAGAAGAACACAATCAATTGGATCAAGAAGAAGCAAGTGGTGCTAGCATGTAGAGTGGCAATTCTCAAGCAAAACAAGTAGGAAGAGCTTAGGCTTGAGGTAAGTGGGAACAATTTTAGTAAGATGATTGTTATAGTTAGTTTAATCTATTTTAATTGGCTTAGGGTGATAGAAATTTAATTTTAATTATATAAAGCCTAAATTGGAGTGCGCAAACTAGGCTAGAATTGAACCATGGTAAACTGTTAATTTGAAATTGATATCTACCCCTCTTTTACAGTTAGATTTGAAAACCCTAAATTAAAAACACTAAATTGAATTACAAATTAATACTTAAGCTGGTCATTTAGTAATTAGAGTTCACTAATTATTGTTAATGACTTGAATTAAACTATAGAACGATTGACATTAAAAATATGCAGAATCCCTAATTTTTTTCC
The DNA here is from genome assembly GCA_030737815.1 of Allium fistulosum. NCBI lineage: Eukaryota > Viridiplantae > Streptophyta > Magnoliopsida > Asparagales > Amaryllidaceae > Allium > Allium fistulosum. The sequence continues at coordinate 860,205,402 of CM060903.1, forward strand.
GTAAACGGTCGATCTTGGATCCCCAACGGTAGACTGGCAACGGTTGACCAGTTAGGTTTAGCGATCGGTCGTTCAGAGTGAAAATTGCAGATGTTGAACCTCGGGCTAAGTCCTAAGTTTGTTAATAAAAATATATATAATGTTAACTGTAGTGGGCCTATTTAAGGCTTGTTAGATGCATGTTAAGATTTGTAGGAAAGCTAGTTCCCTAGGAGCGGACGCTTGATTGTTGCGGTATTAGGTAAATACTGTTTACCTAATTTAGGATCAAGTAATCGACTAGAGGCGATGTATTTTTGCAAATGGCACTCAAGGAGGTTCCATGGTAGGCGTGCAGCATTGACGAGGTTGTCCGATGGAGTGGGTCCGGCACAACGGGAGATCCATGTATGCATGATTTCTAATGCACGTGATACAGTTCAAATGGAGAACCCAGAGTGTGCAATAAGAGGCTAACACTATGATCGAGAGGTGGAAGCGGATGCAGCCAATGAGACATACAGACGAATCGACATCTCGGATTCTTCCTCTCCAGGCGCAATGAAGGGAAATCGGTTCCCAGTAGCTTAGTTGCAATGATAATAGTGGGAATTTAGTCCCACGGTAGCCTTGTGGTGGTGTTTTCAAGTTTAGTAGCCAAGAGGGTAGTGTATCCACGTTTAGTAGCGTTATGGTGGTGTTTACATATTTAATAGCCTAGCGGCATTGTTTGCATTGAGTAACTCTAGGAGTAGTGGACGATCATTAGATGTAAGTTTCGATCCGTAGTTCGATCCTTAGAATAGCCTACACCAATTGTAGTGTAGGTATGTATTAGACAGGAATCCTTAGGAAAGGAACCTTAGGAGTTCACAGACACTTGTAATACATCCTATATCATCTAGAGTGGTATTGAAGTAACTGCATATGATCATCACATATTAAACTTGTACTCATTCACCGGACTTTTGTCTGACCTACTTCCTCCTTTCCTTTTTTTCACCAAAGGATGGCAGTTTAGCAGATGATTGGGCATAGTATGTGAAGAAAGGAGCTTCACATAGGAGTTATCATATTCTTTATTGTCCATCATGTAGTTACTTACTGTATTAAAAGTCTGTAAAATATATATTGTGCTTTGAAGTAGTGCATATGGCAAAAAAAGTATTTTAGAGATTGTTTTCTGAAATGTCTATATTTCAGTACTTATATTTTAATTCCTTCCACTGTGATATCTGAAAGTGTAGAATGTCTTAGAATTTACCCTCATAATTATGCACTATAATGTTTTGAAAACCCAACAGCTCATATTTTTTGGCATGATGTAAGTCCGAAAGTCACACTAGGCTTTAGATCAGTGTGTTGGGAAGTGTGGGTTGTTACAAATTCTAAAGCACCAAAATGCTAATTTGTAGTTCTCTAGTTAATCTACTTGAAAATCTATGCTTATTCACTTAATTTCGGTATAATTAGTATGGATTAGAAATGGTTTTGATTGGGTATAGTTTAATTGAGGATTAATTATATTTTGAAGTGAATAAAGCGATTTGGTCTCTAAGCTGAAGTTAACACAGTTCTAGAAATCATTAATGGACCTAATTTGGGGATTAGGTTAATTAGCACTAAAATTTGTTTAAAATCCATCTAACTGAAAACTACGATATCTCCCAAATCGTAAGGCCAAAAACCTATTATGATCACTCTACGGAAAGACAAACCATCATATCTTTCATTTGGAAGTGGTTTTAGACCCTAATTCGACTTATATAAAAAGTATAGCTCTTACAAGTTTTCATGGTCAAAACTTCCATTATTAACTCTAAGAGTCAAAAATGTCAAAACATAATACTACCCAAAATAATAGTCTATTTGGAAGTCATTTGGTTATGAAAATAATATTTCTATGATCCGCTAATACGAAGAAATATATAGAGCATGTTAGTCATTACATTCCCCTTTTAAGAATTGTGCCTCCGATATTCCAGGTCAAACAAACATAACCAAAACAAGCAATATCAAGCATGCATAACAACCAACAAACATGCAAAGCAAACAAGCATAACAAACAGCCCTATCATGCAAGTTACCAAACTAAACGAAATACTAAATGTGAAAGTGAATGCGATAAAAATGGAATCCCACCGACTAAAGAGCTACGGATAATGGTCCTCGTGTTCTCCTCGGTCTCCAAAGAACTATCGCATACACTTTGTAATGACTCATGTTTTATGTATTAAAGGATCGTAAATATTATTTTTAAATCCTATTGGGTTGTATAATGCAATAAATTTGGGTAATTGAGTAGTGACATTTTTTCCCTTAGAAATTTTATTGGATAATTTTGAACCTAAAAGCTTGTAAGGCCTATAACTTGTGATAGGAGCTGAATTAGGGATTAAAACTACTTCCATTGGAAAGATATAATGGTTTTTCCTTGCGCCGAGTCGTCATAAAAGTTTTTTGGACTTACCATTTTGAAGATATTACCATTAAAATTAGATAATTTTAGAATAGCTTATTGGGTGATTAGTAAAGTTTGGGTTAAGTCCAAAATCCTATTTCGAGACCAAAGACAAGCAGAGCTGATGGGACATCCTCCCAATCATTTTTCCATTTCCCAAAACATTCTCTAACTCTAATAATCAACTCCATAGCCAAAAAGCAACATCGAACCTTACTTTAATTAGCCAAATCATGTCAATGGAGGGCAAATAGTGAAGGAATTAGTGAATTTACTATTTGGGCTTCTTCAAAAATGTGAAGGTTGTTGTTCACATCAGATTTGCATTGGTAATTTGCTTGATTTGGTCTAGGTGAGTGGTTTACACTTCTCACTATTCTATGTTAGTTAATATAGTAAAAATGACGTTAATAAGATGATTTTGAATGTTAAAACATTTTCAAACTTAGATCTAACCTTAATAACATCTTTAATACGGTTTTAAAAGATTAAGGTTGGATTTAATTTGTTTTTGGGTGTTTGGTCATACAGGTCGTCATATGTTATTTTTGTAGATCTAGGGTGATAAAAATGCTATGATGTTATTTGTATTGCTTGTATATTATGTTTGGATGTTATGTAATATTTGTATGAAGTTTTTTGCCTGTACTTTTGTTCATTTGTGTGCAAGGTAAGAGTGGTTGCCATTTGTGTAAGTCAATGGGAAGAAGTGCTTGAAATTGTACGCGACCAAGATATGTTGTTCTTAGAGGTCGAGGGAACTTATGTTTTTGATTGCATGTGAATTGGTTGCAAAATGATGGAGTTTTGGTAAATGCAAGAAGTACTTGATGGTGGCATAAAAATAAGTTAGTGGTGACATACTTCGAGGATTTTTGGTAGAACTTCGGGTTAGAATGCTTAGTACATAAGGACGACTTAGAGGATGGGATAAATGAGAGGTTTGATTGACTTATAAAATTATGGGACATAGAAAATTCTCTTGTCATTGAGAGGTTTTGGGTGGTCTTACTTCAGTTTCAAGGCGCAATTACATCGGGGCTAAGGCATCGCAGCTTCAAGCCAACTTGAAAATGATGAGAGGTATTACTACTAATGAAAAAACCAACTAAGTATTTACTACCAAGAGGTATGGGCATTGGACTTCGGGCATGGCTATGTGTTACTTTGGGATGGTAAAGGGATGGCTTTGAGACGTTTGCCTACGACGAGAGGATATAGCACTTAGGGAGCATGGCTAAGTGTCCAACCAAAAGTAGTCATCACTGACCACTCATGGTGGTGGTCAAATCAAACCATTTTAGTTTATGTGTGATGGTGGTGCCTTAGGGAACATGTCGTGGTGATTCGTTTGTTCATTTGACGCCCAATTTTGACACGGTGACTCTATGACGAGCAATTTTGACGATGAAGTGATGACGCAACATGATGACTTCAAAACTTTGATAAGGGGACTCTACGATGTATGATGGATGTCTAGAGATGTTCCGATGATGATGACTCGAAGATTTGAGTTGTGATGGTGATTCATAAGGACAAGTTCGATTATATGGACTTGTAGGTAGAACGATGATGAAATGAATGGAATGGAACGATGATGGGTTTGTCTATTAAGGCACATGAAAAGGGATCATTGATAATTCGAAGGTTTTGAAGTGTGCTCATAAAGATGGGGTATGTGGGGATGCCCATCTGGATTTGTTGATACAATATCCCTGATTTTTTGATATGGATCCATGTACCCTTGATCGTGAGGATATTTGGGTCTAGTTCCCAACCTTCCAAATGGCATGAAGTTGAGCATCGAGAAACAAAGACTTTTCCACTAGTCTCCAGTAGAGGATTGGCCATGCAAAATATCATATATCAAATGCATACGAGTGATGTGAGGATTGTTTAATGGATGTTATGCTTGTTATGTTTTTTTACTGTAGGGATGTTGCATGACATAGGTAATGTTGACTAAGATATTCGGGCACCTGACACCCATATGATGATGATGATGGTAGATTAGCATATATTGAAGTTATGTGCTAATTCTTTGGATGCAAGGACAGGTTAGGTATGATTCTCCATATATATGTTTTATATACTATATTGTGTATGATAAGATTGTTTATCAGTCACACCAGACTGTTGTCTACCTCAAGGTTTTATGCTTTGCTTCTTATTATCTTAAGTACTCTTAAATGAGTGGACTACATAGCAGGTGTGGAATAGCATATGACATCATGCAGATGGACTAGCAGGAGGTTATGTTTCATATACTGATACTTGGGCTTACTATTGCTTTATTCTGCTATACGGTGCCGTGGAGCTTTATCGGTGCTTTACTTTATTAGACATTGTTTATCGTTTGAGTTACTCATTAATTTGTAAACTCTGCGATTTATTTTGTATTACTGTATTGAACCTGCACTCTGATCTGTAATGGTTCATATAGTTATATTTCTATCTCGCCTGTTTTATATCTGTCATTATTATTATATGTTATCTTTGCACTATGAGATAAACGATAGCTTCACTTTGGAACATTTCTACTTTATTATCACTTGGCAATCATCCTACATTGGTCGGGTATCGTTACAATGCATTATACAGGTATACTGAGTATCGATTGTGTAGGGTAGTCGTCACACTTAGTATCATAGCTTAGGTTACATAGTTAAAGTGGGTTCCCTTAGAGATAGAGAAGAAGTTAGTACTCTAGAATTTATTGAGAGTATATAAGAGAGATACTAGTTATACATTTTGATTTTCAAAACTATATAGTAATAGATGCATTATAGACATGAGTACTATTGATGCAGCCTTTTCTTTTGAGAGGTTGATCTTCTTATCCATAGATTGAAAATAAGTCGATAAACGAGAATCGCTATTAGGAACTCCATCTCTGGAGCAGTAAAAGGGGATAGCTCAGGGCGGCTAAACGTGATATGTAGACCATGTTCAATGAGATAATGTGGAACATGCTGTAAAATGCTCAAGTAGTTGCTCTAGGTGCTGCCATTGGTGGTAGTGCTCCAGTGTAAGTTCCTAGAGATGACTTTGCCAAACCAAACAAGGACTATGCTAGCCTTGGTGGAAAACCATTCCAAGGGACAGAGATAGTTATGGAAGTGCATGACTGGTTAGATACCTATGAGAGGATCTTTACTAACTTAGAGTTGGATGATGCTATGAGGAGGAGGTTACCCTCGAGACAACTCCAATGAAGAGAGATGAACTAGTGGAATGCTCTTTGAGCTGCTACTTATAAGAATCGATTCACTTGGGATCAGTTCAAAGTAATTTTGAAGAGAAATTTAAACCAGCAACTCATAAGTAAGTTGGTTTTATTTCAAAATTTTACGGATCTAAAGAAGATAGACTTGTTTGTTTGAGAGTTTATTATTGAGTTCGACCATAGAAATATGGGACATCTTTCATATACACTCCATTAAAGAAGAATGAAAAGTTCATTACTGGGTTGAACGGTTAGCTTAGGGAGCGACTGATTGGTCATACTGAAGAGTGATTCAAGAACTTGGTCGAAAATGCTTTATGACATGAGAGCCTATATCTAGTGCAGAAGGCTGTTATTTCTAGGGATGAACCAAAGCTGCAAGTAGGCATATGAGGCAAGAGGAAATGGAAAAATGAGAATAAGAAGCTTCTGAACAAGGACGGTCAAAAGAAGTGTAAGTGGGACCCTATTTGCTATACTTGTAGGGATAAAGGCCATTTGAATAAGAATTGAAAGAATGATGGAAACAACTACTACTAGTGTAACAAGTTCAGGTATATTCAATAGGTGTGTCCCGGCCCAGCTAATCAGAAGCAAATGGTAAATATGCGCTTCGCGTCATTCAGTCTTCATCAATGCTCCATCGGTGAAAAAGAAAGCAAAGGGCATCATCATTCAAGGTATTCTTTCCATTTATGATGTTATCATGCGTGTTTTATTCAATAATGGGGCTTTACATCCCTTTATATCTAGCAATTTGGTAGATAGATTGAGATCCTAGATATTTAGCAGACCATTGATTTTGACAAACCTTGTTGGAGGTTCAACAAGCCTATGCATGGTTTGTCGACACCTAGTATTATCAAGTAACAGATGCACTTTTGATTGTCCTTATTTTGTTTTGGGATTTATGGGGTTCAATATAATATTAGGATGGACATGTAAAATAGATACAAAATAGTAGTGGATTGTGAGAGGTCGTTGTTGATGATAGGGGCTAATAATGAGTGGAGGGTGGAGTTAGACTGCCTATCGGACGAGTATGTGATGGTTAGATTTCTTTATTTGCTCGAGATCCTACGTGATACATTGTCTATCATATATATGCATATAGCTAGGGAGTATCTGGATGTATTTGAGGAGGTGATTGGGGCCGCCACATATGGAGATTGAATTTAGTATAAATTTGATGAAGGACGCCAGACCAGTGGTTATGCCTTTGAGGCGTATGACACCAAAAGAGCGGAAAGAGCTAAAGGTGGAAGTGAATGACATGTTGAGGAGGTGGTTCATTTACAGGATTATATATGAGTGGGGAGCACCTATAGTATTTGTCACTAAGACGATAACTCTTTGAGATTTTGTGTTGATTACCGTGAGCTGAATAAAGCGACGAAGAAGAACAAGTATCCACTTCAGTTTATTGATGACTGGTTCAATTAGCTCCATTGTTCAAAGGTAATTTATCAGTTGGACTTAGCGATTGGGTTTCACCAACTACGAGTGGCTAGAGAGAGTATGCTGATTATAGCATTTCGTACGTCGTTTGGATTTTATCGGTGGTAGGTTATGCCATTTAGGCTAACTAGTGTACCGACATACTTTGTTAATCTCATAACCATGTCTTCATGGATTAGTTGAATAATTTCATGCTTATGTTCGTTGATAACATTCTCATCTACTTATGGACGGTAGAGGAACACAAGATATATTTGAGGATTATGATGGAGGTGTTGAGGAAACATTGATTGAAGGCCAAGTTTTCGAAGTGTCACTTCTAGAGGTGGGAAGTGTAATTTTCGAGACTCGTTATTTCTATGCAGCACATTATTGTAGATCCCATGAAAGTTGCAACAGTCCAAAATTGGTATCTACCGAAGAATGTTACAGATGCGAGGAGTTTCCTTGGATTTGTGGGATACTGTAGACATTTTACCAAGGACTTTTCTAAGGTAGCAGCACTTTTAACCAACTTGACGAAGAAGAATCAAACTTTTGTTTAAAATGTGAGGTGTGTGCGCGCATTTGTTGGTCTAAAAGAGAGGTTGATGGGTGCACTAGTGTTAGTTAGTTCGAGTGGGAATGAGGAGTTGACAGTATACACAAATGCCCATGGTACTGGATAAGGTGTGGTATTGATGCAGAGAGGTAAGATTATGGCATATGCTAGTCGGCAAATGAAACAACATGAGAAGAACTATCCAATTCATGATCTGGAGTTAAGGAGATAGTGTTTTCTTTGAAGAGTTGGAGGCATTGTCCATTAGGAGAGAGGTTCGAGCTAATCACTGACCATAAATCATTGAAGTACCTATTCTCCTAAAAGGATCTCAACCTCCACCTATAGCGATAGTTAGAGTCCCTACCTCCTACGACTTCGACATTTCTTATACCGAGATTGTTGATTCTCTAGGTAGAAGACATGCAAGTTTAGGAGCAAAAGTCCTAGAGCGGGCGTAAATTGAGTTTATTGCTAGTTATGATTTCAGACCTCGATGTGAGATGGATCCACAAATGTTATCTAGTTTGACTATTAGACCTACTTTGATTGAGCTAATTGGTACAAGTCAAAGGTGTGACACGACACTAGTGGGGATTATCGCCAAGATTGAGAAAGGAGTGGAGTATGAAGAGATGAAGCAGTATGAACTCGACCGAGACGGTTGGCTCCATAAGGATGAGAGATTTTTTGTACTTGATGTTAATGGGTTAAGGGATGAGATGCTGTGAGAGTGCCATCATTCGAGATTGACTATAAATCTCGAAGGAAATAAAATGTATAGAGACATGAGGCGAACATTTTATTGGAAAGGGATGAAGAAAGACATCTGGACATTCATCTTAAAGTGTATGAACTATCAGCTAGTGAAGATAGATCAGAAGAAGCCAAGTGGCTTACTGCACCTGCTTGAGATTCCCAAATGGAAGAGGAAATAGATATTGATGGATTTGATTAATGGATTGCCGAGGACTAGAAGAGGGTACAATAACATCAAGGTCATAGTTGATAGATTAACGAAGAGTGCTAGATTTATATTCATAAAGTCGAGTATAACGACATCCAAATTGGACGAGTTATATGTGAAGTGGATATTACGATTCCATGGTGTGCCGAAAAGCATTATGAGTAACTAGGGGTGGCAATTAGACCGAACCCGATGGACCCGGACCCAACCCGACGAGTCTCGGTTCTAGGTAGGTCGGGTTTTATCAGGTCTAAACAATACATTCCAAAATCCTAGATCTGACCTGATCCAAGCTTTTGATCGGGTCCAGTTGGGTACTAACACTAAAATGCATATATTTCAATCATTTTTGGTCGGATATTTCGGATTGGGTCGGTTTGGGTCGAGTTTGATCGGTTCTTTATTGTATTTTTCATCACCCAGATCCTACCCGAGACCCATTGGGGTTTGGTTCAGGTTTAAGCCTTTTCTAATCGTTTCAGTTTGGTTTTGCGGTTCTCGGTTCTAATTGCCAGCCCTATAAGTGACAGAGACCCATTTTTCACTAGCGGGCTTTGGAAGAGCTTATAAGAGGCGTGAGGGACATAGTTGCTTCTAAGTATAACTTATCACCCGCAAACCGATGAGTAAGCATAAAGGGTAGATCATATTTTAGAAGATTCCTTACAAGCTTGCATTCGACTTTGAGTGCTTGTAGGATGATCACTTTCATTTAGTAAAGTTTGCATACAACAACAGTTATCAATCTAGCATTGGTGTGGCACCATTCGAGGTGTTATATAGCCGACCGTGCAATGTTCCTTCATTTTGGTGAGAAGAAGACGAGAAACTAATACTTGGGCTAGATATGATTAGGGATTTTTGGAGAAGATTGAGATCATTCGATAATGAATGAAAGCTGCTCAAGATAGACAGAAGAGCTATGTTGATAAGAGATGTATAGACTTGGAGTTCTCTGTCAGTGATATAGCATTTGTTAAGATCTCTTCATTGAAGAATGTAGTTAAATTCGGTACTAAAGGGAAGTTGGCACCATGATTAATGAGTCCTTTTCTAATACTAAATAGGATTGGAAACCTTGCATATACATTCAACTTGCCTTAAAAGATAGCGGGTGTGCACAATGTGTTCCACCTTTCTTATTTTTGGAAGTTTATGCAAAGCCGCTCAGGAGAAAGTTGGTGATGGTTTAGTGGAGTCATAGCAAAGGAGATTGCACATGGAAGACCGAGGAGAGCATGAGGACCGCTTATCTGTAGCTCTTCATTTGGCAAGATTTCCATTTTATCGCTAACTTTCCTGTTCGATATCATATATTAGGTAGTTTATTAGTTTTTGTTCTAGGATAGGCGTAGATTGTTGGATTGATTTTGTGTGCATATTTGATGTTTGATATGTTTGTTTATGGTTTGTTAGAAATGTGGGGGTAACTATGATGTTGGACCTTGTTTTAACAAACGGAATTTTGAGGGTGAAATTCATAAAGGGAGAGAGTGAATAACCTGTGTTTTACGTATCGGAAGATCGTATTTCAAATCCAAATTGGGCCTTATGATGCTATGACTTTAGGTAATGTTGAGTAGTGAGATTTTTGACACTTATTTATTTATTGGATAGTTTTGACCCTAAAAACTTGTAAGTTCTACAACTTTTGGTAGGAGCCAAAGTAGGGACTGAGACCACTTCCATTGAAAAAATATGTTGGTTTCTCTTTCTGTGGAGTAGGCATAATAGCTATTTGGACTCACCATTTAGGAGATAGAGCCCTATAAAGTTGGAAACTTTTTTAGAATAGTTTAATGGTTAATTATAATGGTTTGGGTTAAGCCCAAAAGCCCATTTTGGGATTAGAGCCAAGTGGGGCTGATGGAAATCCTTCCAATCATTATTTCATTTCCTAAAACATTCTCTAACACCATCAATCATCTCCATAGCCAAAAAGCAACAATAAACCTTACTTTAATTAGCCAAATCATGCATTAAAGAGTGAAGGCATAAGTGAATTTATTTAGTTTGGGCAACATGGAAACATGAAGGATTTGGTAATTATGCTTGATTTTATCTAGGTGAGGGGTTTTACACTTCTTACCATTCTATGTTAGCTAATAAAGTAAGAATTGTGTTTTAAAGATGATTTTGAATGTTAAAATGTTTTCAAAGTTAGATCTAAACTTAATAACATCTTTAAAATGGTTTTAAAAAGAGAAATATTGAATTTGATTCATTTTTGGATGTTTGGCCATACCAGTCGTCATATGCAATTTTTGTAGATCAATGGTGATAGAAATGCTTTGATAATGTTTATTGCTTGTGACGTTTGGATGCTATGTAATGTTTGTATGAAGTTGTTTGCTTGTATTTAATTCATTTGTGTGCAAGGTAAGTGTGGTCGTCATTTGTGTAAATATATGAGAAAAAGTGCTTGAAATAATACACAACCAAGATATGTTATTCCTAGAGGTTGAGGGAACATATGTTTTTGATGCATGAGAATTGGAGTCAAAATGATGGAGTTTTGGTGGTTGCAAGAAGTACTCGGTGGTGATACACAAACAAGTCGGCGGTAAAATACTTCAAGGATTTTTAGGTGGAACTTCGATTTAGAATGCTTGGCACATAAGGATGACTTCGGTCATGGGATGGACAAGAGGTTTGATGGACTTGGAAAAGTTATGGGACATGGAAAATCTCTTTTCACCGAGGGGTTTTGGGTGGTCTTACTTTGGGTTCATGGTGCAACTATTTTGAGAATAAGGCATTGGAGCTTTAGGCCAAACTGAAAATGACAAGAGGTTTTTGTACTTAGTGCAAAATCCAACTATGTATTTTATTACCAAGAGGTCTGGGAATTGGACTTCGAGCACGGCTGCACATGCTTCGGCTAGTAAAGGGATGACTAAAGGATGATTCGGCTAGTAAAGGGATGACTAAAGGATGTTTGCATATGAGGAGTGGTTTTAGCACTTAGCCAAAAGTGGCTGTGTCGAACTAAAAATGGATGCCGTCGACCAGTCATGGTAATGGTCAAATAAAACCATTTTTGGTTTGTGTGATGGTGCCCTAAGGAGTGTGCTGTAGTGATTTGTTCATTCGTTCGACGTTTGATTTTGACGTGGTGGCTCTACAACGAGCGAATTTGATAATGAAGTGATGACATAATGCTTCGACGTGATGACTTTGGAACTTTGACGAGGGGACTCTACGATGTATCGCGGGTGTCTAGATATGTTCCAATGATGATAAGTTGATGATGGGAGTTATGATGGTGATCCATAAAAACAAGTTTGATTATGTGGACTTCTGGGTAGAATGACGATGATTGGTTCTACTATGGAAATGAATGGAATGAAGTGATGATAGGTTCAACCATGGAGTTGCGTGCAAAGCGATCGTTAATACTCGATGGTTTTGAAGTGTGCTCGTAAAGAGAGAATATGTAGGGACGCCCACCTATATTTGTTAATATGATGCCCCTGATTTATTAATATAGACTAGCGTACCCTAGACTGTAACAACCCATTGTCGAGAAGCAATATTGGGAATTTAATAACAAAGATTAGTTAAATCTAGTGTGTTTTATTATAATAATATGGAATTATAGAAATGATTTGAAAATTAGATGGGAATTATTTTATTAAAATGGAAAGAATTTTGTTTGTGATAAAATTAATTTAGCAATTTTGAAATTCTGAAGATAAATTAATAGTTAGAAATAAAATGATAAATTAAATTTATATAATAAATAATAATTAAGATAAACAAGTTTAAAATTTATTTTTATAATAGGAAGAAATTTATCTTGTAATATCAAAGGGATTTGAAGTTTAAATAGTAAATCTGTTTAAATAGGAATTAAAAGAAGTAATCAAATTAAAATAGATTAAATAAAGAAAATTGTTTTATAAAATTGTAAATAATATTAAGATGTTAAGAAAATTTAAGAAGATGTTATTGGATAAGTTAATGAGCTAGTGTATTGAAGTGCAAGTTGATTTCATGAAAAGAAAACGAATAAAAATGGGTTAGTAACAAATCAAGCCAACTCACTTAGCCCAAAACACAAATATCACATTTCATCAAATCTAGAGATTTCTAAATCTAGACATTCCCCTCTCCCCTACTTTATAAATATAAACATCATGTTAGTATTTGGATTCTACTTCTTCATAGAATTCAAAATCTAAGCCCCTCTCTACTTCTTTAAAAAATTAAAATCAAATAAAATACCATAAATCCTTTAAATTCAAATATAAGCTTCTTGGAAACATTCTACACCAAATATCTAGTTGGAATTCATGTTTTGATCAACATATATCAAGGTGGAAAATTTACAGTAAAGGAAAAGCACGGTAGAAGAAGGAGCTAATGTAAAAATTTGCATTCTTCAACTTAAGGTGACTAAACTCACTCACTTTCTACGTCTAAAATGATCCAAATATGTATGGAATGCATTTGAGGAAAGACCTTCAAAGGCACAGGAGTGATCAGAGTGCAAGCTTGGCTTAAGACGCGTGAGTGCATTTTCACATATATGGGAATTATAAACTAGCAGAAGGTCCAAATAGCATCGAGCCAACTATTTGAGAGAGCTTTAGATTGGTATGAGCTATTGGTTGCAGAGATAGATGAATTGTTGAATTAACTTGGGATGAATTCAAGAACATTTTGAGCGGAAATTCCCCCTAAAAGTTGGGAAGGCAATAATGGCTCGAAAATTCATAGATTTGAAGTAGTGTCGCATGTTTGTAGTAGAGTATGTAGCCACATTTGAAGCATTGCCAAATTATATTACTGACCTTATTAATACTCCTTTGAAGAAGAAATAGAAGTTCATATATGGATTGAACAAAGCTTTGAGGAAAGCACTTCTTACTTAGCTAGATACCCCTTTTGAGAAATTGGTTGATTTTGCACTTAGACATAAAGAAGCAGATAAAGAAAGTGAAGATGATGAGCCAAAGAATAAAATCAGCATTAGACAGAAGCGGAAGTTCCCATTCGAAAGGCAAAAGTCAAGATTCCTCAAGTAGAAGTTGGCAAAGGGAAATATAACGTAAACAAGGCATGATTCAAGATCATATAGTGTGTTTTAATTGTAAAGTGAAAGGTCACTACTCAGTAAATGCTCTAAGCCATGTAGTGCATCACGTCAGATCCGATGTAAGATTTGTAGAGAAGTTGGACATTTTGCAAACTCGTGCTCGAGGAAAGTTGGTAAGCTAAACGCCCTTGAGTCTACTTGTGAGCCACCTTAGACCAAGGGGATGGTTCCAGTAGTCTTGGAAGGTACAATCTTATTTAGAAATTTTCCTGTTATTATTCTATTCGGTATAGGTGTGTCTCACTCATTTGTATTGAGAGAACTGGTTGATAAATTTAACTTTAATGTTGTATATTTAGCAACATATTTTAGGATTGTGAACCCTATTGGACGATATGCAACCCTCGAGATGTTGTGTAAGAATGTTGAACTGGTATTGTGTGGCTATTCTTTTATTTTATTGTGACTTGCATGTATTTGAATATATGGGATTTGGTATCATCCTTGGAATGGATTGGATGGATCGATATGAGGCACATTTGTTATGCCCTGAAAGGATCATCACCCTCTACCATCTAGATTCTGTGCAGCAAGCAAGTGTAGCTCTTGAAAATATCAGTAGAGATTTGAGTGGATCTCTTTATGCTTTAGAAGCTCGAGTTAAAGATGAGATGGCTTCTATCCTAATTGTCGGAGATTATCCAGATATCTTTAAACTTATCACCGATCTTCCTCCAAAACGGTGTATCTAGTTCCAAATTGATTTAGTTCCTTGAGCTCAACCTATCAATCAGCCTCTGACAATAATGTCCGCAAAGCAAAATGAGGAACTTAAGAAGAAACTTAAAGAGTTGAAGATCTCGTTTATGTGAATATATCTATATTGAAGGGAATTTTGAGACTTGGACAGTGAAGCAAGCACCTTGTTCTGTTGGCATGTATTTGATCACTAAGCATATTGGAAGAGTTGCTTATAAGTTGCACTTTTTGATCATTTTTCGAGAATCCATAAGGTCTTTCATGTTCCTAACTGACAAAGCATCTGCAGGATTCAGAGATTGTAGTCGAGCCGAGAGACATGCAGGAGCTTGAGATATCCCCTGACCTGACTTATGTGTAGCATCCTATTCGGATAGTTGATTCAGAATTCCAATAGCTTAGAAGTAAGAAGGTTACTTTAGTAAAGGTATAGTGGATCGACAACTTGTTAGATTGTAACTGGGAGACTCAGGAGTTTATGGAACGGACTTACCCTGAGTTATTCTCTAATGTGCATGTCTTAGGTATGCTTTAATCTTTGTTTATTAATTAATAAATGGTGTAGATGAGCTAGAATTTAACTGCTAGTTATATATTTCTTGTTACTGTATTCGTTTACACCAACACCAAGGTCCTAAAGGTATAGCTATAGAAGCTAGTGGGATAATTGAGCTCGATGAAAAGATTACCAAGGCATGATGCAGTCAAACTTAGGTTTTGAGTAGTGTCGCAATAGCCAATGCAGAGCAGGTAAAGTATAGAAAGTAAATAACACTGAGACTTTTATAGTGGTTCGGGCTGAAAGTCCCTACATCCACTGTCCTTTCCTTATTTAGTCATTCTTACCTAGTCGAGAGGCTTATTACATTGACTCTATACATTTTCTCCATTAATGAGTTTGTAAAGAGAGCTCTAATATAGGAAAGTACAATATGATTTTATATTTGAATTCTTTTTTAGTGCCAGCCCTTTACTATGCAGGTGGTCCTCTATTTATAGCAAATTCAAGGTTCTTCCATTGATGCAGGTGCTTTCTCTTGGATTGATGGCCTGGCTTGTTATGTGCAGCTTAGATTTGAATGCTTGTCATCATCTGGTTGAGTGCATTTTGACATGGATTGCCGACGTGATGCTTTTATATATAGCTTCTTGGATATCTCCCATTTAGCCTGATCGTTGGTCTTGGTTTGACCTATCTAAATCGTTGATTGTTGATACTTGCTGAAATGATTTTGGTTCAGGCACCTGCAGCCCTCGACTAAGTTTTTTGTCCTAGCTGGACAATGATCTCGATCGACGCTTTGGCTCATGCTCTCGGACTACATGCTCTTAGATACTGTGTCTGACGCTTAAGCTCTCGTTGGAAACCAAACTATGGGTCTTAGAATTACAAACCAAGGAACTTTCCTCTCGAATATTCGTAATTTGTACTTTGTAGAAATTATGATGTAACATATGCTTTCCAAAGTTCATCTCATATGGTTGATATGAGGTGGACTTTGGAAAGAATAGCGTCATATCATGCTTAATACTTGGCTTTTTTGTTCCATTCCCAACATGAAGTTGATCATGAGCTTTCGAGCAAAGTAGAATTCTCAGAACTTTCAGAGTCATTGCTTCGCTAAGACACTTTATAAAGATCTAACCTCATTTAGAGGGTTTTGAAAATAATTTGAAATCTAACCTAATCCAAAGGGTTTTGGAAATTGAAATTATTTCCTAGAGGTGAAAATACTTCAATACAATGCTCCAGTCGTCCAGATTTGGTCTTACATAGGTATCGGGTTTGAAAACTACTAGTGGTAGTATAATGCCAATATTTGCACATTATTATAAGAATGTGGCACATTATATAGCACTGTGCATGGTACTATTCGACCATGACTCACTCTTTGCATGGCACAATTCGGCCAAGGCTCAATCTTTTGCACAACACTAGGTGTGTTCGGCACGGTCGTCTTTTTCGTGACTCACTCTTTGCACGACCCTATCGGTTGTGGCTCACTATACAACACCATGCATGGTACTATTTGACCATGACTCACTCTTTGCATGACACGGTTCGATCATGGCTCACTCTTTGCACAACACTTTTGGAGGTAACTCACTTAATGTGTTCGGCACGATCATCTTTTTCGTGACTCAATCTTTGCACAACACTATCCATCGTGGCTCACTATTATTGAGGATATACCCAGTATTCTAACTTCATTGAGAATCTACTCAGTATTCTAATATCATCGGGAATCTACCCGATATTGTAATCTTACTGGGAATCTATCCAATATTCTAATCTTATTGGGAATCTATCCAATATTCTAATCTCATGAGAATCCACCCAATATCTATCCTTATGTATGGTATTCCTTGACCATGGCTAACAACCATGCTTCTTAGCTTGAAGTAAAAAGATTAGTGAGGGTTTATTTCTTGCATAACACTACAAGATCACGGCTAAAAGTTATAAATTCTTACATCTGGAACTTTGCTTGGAGAGGGAATTATTTTTACGACCCAAAGGCGAAACTAAGTAATTGCCGAGAGGCAAAATCATTTATTTGCCTGGAGGTGAAAGCATTGCTTTGAAACTCGCAAAATGCTACTTGATAAGAGAAGTATCACGATTAAAACATTTTAATGCATTTTTTTTAAATTTTCATGGTATTACTTTATCACGACAATAATCACGACTAAAATGTTTGATGAAATGTTTGAAATGCTTAAAAATTAAGAAGACCGGAGTCTCACACAACAAAGTCACGGCTAAGAGATTGATTATTGTTTGGAACTTCTGACAAAGCTTTTATTCAGGCGGCGACCCCGTGCTTTGATAATGTTTCAGATGCTCGGCATTCCAAGTCCAATTACATTGCCATCTGGCTTCTTTAATCCATAAGTTCCTGGAGGAATGATGTCATGAATAATTAGGGGTCCTTCCAAACTCGGGCCGAAAGGTCCATCTACCGGATCCTTTTTGTTTGGAATTATCTTTCAAAGAACAAGGTCTCCTTTCTCAAAATTTCTAGTCCAAACACTCTGGTTGTAGTATTGGGTCATCTTTTGAATATACTCTATTATCCTTAAAGAGGTTTCGTCCCAAAGCTCGGGCAGCAAATCCAATGGCTCCCCTTGGAGCTCTACATTCTACTATGTATTATAATAATACCTTTGATGAGAGAAAATTTCTAACTCGACTGGGAGTATGGCTACAAAGCCGTAAACTAGAGGGAAAGGAGTGTGTCATGTCGAGGTCTTAGAGCTTGTTATATAAGACCACAAAACGAAAGGCAATTCATCTACCCGGTTGCCTTTTTCCTTGTTCAATCTTTTCTTCAAACAAGCCTTGATAGTTTTGTTGGCTTCCTCTATGACCCCATTTGCGTGTGGATGAGCTACCGAAGAAGAACTCTTGATGATACCATGATCTCGGCAATACTCTACAAACTCTTGACTCTCGAACCAAGTGCCATTATCCGTAATAATCTTATACGGAAGATCAAATCTAGATACAATGTTTTTCATTACAAAATTTATCACTTTATTGGAGGTTATGTTAGCTAAGGGTTCGGCCTTGACCCATTTTGTAAAGTAATCAATTTCCATTGTAGCATACCTTACCTCTATTTTAGCAGACGGAAGGGGACCAATAAGATCGATGCCCTAGATATCAAAAAGCCATGGACTCATCATTGGGGTGAGCTCGCTGGGATGAGCTCTAAGCCCTTTTGCATAAAACTAGCACTTATCACATTTGGTTGCATAGGTTAATGCGTCCTGATTTAGTGTCGGCCAATAGAAGCCTTGCCTGGGTATTCTCTTTGCCAACTTTTGGCCTCCGCGATGCTCTCCACAAATTCCATCGTGGGCTCCTTTCAACAATTGATGACCTTCCGAGGTCATTACACACCGAGAGTATGGAGTTGAGAATCCTATCCTACAGGGTACTCCATCTATAATGTTAAACTTTGGGGCATTATATTTAATCCATTTCGCTTCGGCAGCATCCGAAGGTAGAATAACCTCATTCAGATATTAGATATATGGTGACATCCAATTATCTTCAGTATTACTGGTGTTGTAGATTCACCTCGGGTAACTTGTGCCTGCGTCATAACTAACACTTTCTTCAGTACCTATATGTTAGGTTTCTTTAGGATCTCAACTAAGGTGAAATTAAACTCTCTTACATCCCTTGGGTTTTCGTATTTTGGTAAGGCATCGACTCTAACATTTTGATCTCTATGGATGCTTTCTACGTGATAATTCTCGAAAGCTCCAAGTAGCTGCTTTACCTACTTAGCATAGAGAGCTAACCTCGAGTCTCGAGTCTGATAGCGATCAAGAACTTGATTGATGACTATCTAGGAGTCACTATATATCTAAATCTCCAAGAGCTTTATAGAAATTTCCATTCTTAATCTAGCAATCAAGGATTCATACTCGGTTGCATTATTGGTTGCTGAGAAGGTGAGCCTGATTATGCAGTAAATTTGATGGTTATCCAAGGTTACCAAGATATAGCTGGCACCTGCCCCTTGCTTATTTGAGGCTCCGTCAACATAAAGTTGCGAAGAGGGTTGCTTATTATTGTTGTCGTCTTTTTCAGATTAGGCTTCGAAATCAATGCATTCAGTAATGAGGTCAACTAATGCTTGACCTTTGATTGTTGCCCTTAGCTCATACGATATCTCATACTAGCCGAGCTCTATAGCCCACTTGATTAACCTCCCCGTGGTCTCTTTTTTATTAAAAACTTGTTGAAGTGGTTGATCCGTAAGGACTTTAATAGGATGGGCCTGGAAATACGGCCGAAGCTTTCTTATTGTGAACATCAAGCTGTAGGCAAGCTTTTCAATTACAGGGTAGTGCTTCTCAGCTGGACCTAGCCTTTTACTTACATAATATACAGGTCTCTGTATCCCATTATCATCTCTCACTAAGGTCGAACTTATGGCCTGATCTGAGGTGGCCAAATAGAGGAATAGAGTTTCCCCATCTATCGGTTTAGACAACACTGTAAGAGAACTTAGATGCTTTTGCAGATCTTTAAACGCTTTCTGGCATTCCTCTATCCATTTGAAAGCAACATGCTTCTTTAAGAGTTTGAGGAAGGGAACATACTTGTTGGTCGATCAACTTATGAACCTGTTCAAAGCAGCAAACTTTCCATTCAAGCTCGTTAACTCCTTTCCATTAGTTCGCGCCTTTATGTCGGTTATAGCTTTTTTCTAATTTGGATTTATCTCTATCCCTCTAGCACTTACTACAAAACCTAGGAATTTTCCGGATTGTATATACTAAAGGTATACTTCTGAGGGTTTAACTTCATCTGATACTTCCGGAGAACGTTGAACGTCTCGGCTAGATCCAAAACATGACTATTTGATTATTTATATTTGAACAACATGTCATCGACATACACCTCCATGTTTTGACCTATTTTCTTGGTAAACATTCGATTGACTAACCTCTAATATGTTGCCCCTACATTTTCAAGACCGAAGGACATTACCTTGTAGCAGAATAA
The DNA here is from genome assembly GCA_030737815.1 of Allium fistulosum. Classification (NCBI taxonomy): domain Eukaryota; kingdom Viridiplantae; phylum Streptophyta; class Magnoliopsida; order Asparagales; family Amaryllidaceae; genus Allium; species Allium fistulosum. Next base: position 860,225,361 of record CM060903.1, read on the forward strand.
TCCCATATTGGTGACAAAACTCGTATGCTCCTCATAAGGCTTAAACATTGGGATCTGATTGTACCCAGAGTAGGCATCCATAAATGAAAGCAATTGATGCCCACTGATAGCATCTACTAATTAATCAATTCTCGACAAAGGGAAGCAATCCTTTGGGAAAGATTTATTTAATTCATAAAATTAATGCAAGTCCTCCATTTCCTGTTTGACATCATAACTAATACCGTATTAGCGATCCACTTCAGATAGTAGACATCTCAGATGAAATTTTTGTTTAGTAACCTTTCAATTTCTTCTTGTTGAGCCACATATCGAACCTTGTCTAAAGGCCTCCTTTTTTGCCTTACGGGAACCAACTTTGGATCTATATTTAAACAATGGCAAACTACTGAGGGGTCGATTACTATCATATTGTCATGAGTCAAAGCGAATACATCTTGGTTATACGCTTAAGGAAGTAAATTAGCTCTTCTTGGACAAAAGGATGGAAATAAGATTCCTATTTTAACCATCTTAGACTTGTCATTTACATCGAGGCATACTTCTTCTAGAGTCTCGGCTGCTGAAGCCGTCTCGACCTCCTGTCTTGGATCAAGATTGAACTCAATTTCTTTTTCCCTCTGAACTTCTTGTACAATGTTAATGATCTTTCTCTTTCTCCCAGAAGACTTAATACGTTGCCCCCATTCTATCTCATTTTATTCTCTTTGATAGCTTGATATGAAAATTCTCCGACAGTGAAGTCTTCTTGCCTAGGGAGAATTCTTAAGGGTTTCTTACGGCTTTCCATAGATTTAGAACTCATGGTATTAAATGTTTCCTTAATTTTGAGATGAGTAGATTGGTTAACTTTGACATTATTCTCATAAGACGAAGTTTTCCATTTATTAATCATGTTCGGGCTTGCATAATACAGTTATCTCAAGATCCACTAATCTCCCTTTACAAGCCCTTTATCCTTCTTGGTGGGAAATTTCAAAAGTAAATGCTTAGTAGATACTTACCCATCCATGGTTTCTAGACTCGACCTCCCAAAGAAGGCTTTGTATGCCGAGGGGATGTCCATAATGGAAAAAAGTGGTTTCGAAGATTTTACAGCGAGGTTCGCATCCAACTTTGACTATCAGATTGCATTCTTCGAGAGGAATGGCTCCATCATCATTAAAATCATATATGGGAGCTTGGCTGGACTCGAGTGTGCTTTCAGGTAACCCCATCTTATTAAAGGCATGCTTTAATATTATGTTAATAGTGGCTTGGTATCTACCATTATCTTCGCAACTTTCGAGAGTCCAATTTGAGCTATAATTACAAGTGGGTCATTGTGGGGGTGATAGACATGCCACTTATCAATGTCGCTAAATGTAATTTCTGGCCTAACCTTCTACTTCTTCTCAAACCTTTTCATCTCATACACTAAGGTGTTTCCATCTTTGGCTTCATTAATATATCTCTTCCAGTTTCCATTGCTTGACCCAGCAATGTGGGGTCCTCCCAAGATGATGCAAATAAAATTCCAAAGGGTTAGCAAAGACCTCAGAGCCAGTGCTCGAGTCTGTGCATTTTTGTTTCCTACTGGAGAGGCGGCTCCCTATGTATTATCATTTTTTAAGAACTCGTTTAGCTTTCCTTCTTTCACCAGCCTGTTGATGAAAGACTTCAAAAATTGAAACTGTTTAGTGTTATGACCATTCTGCCTATGGTAGCTGCAATATTTTCCTCCTCGGTTAACTTCTGGCTCTTTCCCTCTTCTCGAAGGGTACGAGATTCGGTCTTAAGTCATGGCATAGACTTGATCCCCGTCGAGTTAACTTGATTCCTCGATCCTCACAAGTCTTAGGGTTTTAGCTTCAACATCTTGAGTTTCTGGCCTATTCTGCTGCCTTCCTTTGAAGTTTACCCTCTTGGTACTTAGAGTTAAGGGCTTCTCCAAAAGATCTGCACTTGCCGCTCTTGCAGTCTCAGCTTTATTAGTTGCTTCCCTTGCCATCATGAACTCAGCTTCTACGGCTTCATTAGCCATTGGCAATTTTCTGAGTTTCGTCCGAAGCTCAAAGGATTCTCCTCTTCTTCAAGTATAGCCGAAACCTTCTACTCTAATTCAGCGAAAGTTATTTTAACTTCAGTTCGATAACTATATACTGTTTTTCCGTGTTGGAAATGAATTTCAACATCATTTGTCAAAATTCACCTTCGATAAGGATTAGGGCAACAACTTCTTCACTAACAGCTTTATTTACTTAGTTTGCCTGATTTCCATTAATTATAGGCAATTCTCTAGTCCCTTCATCTTGGGTAAGAGAGTGAAGGGTCTTTCGAGATGATGCTCTTGACTTCATGCTTGATTGAGAGTTTTCAATTGATCAATTTGCTAGATTGGAAGAGAGCGGAGGAGGCCCTCCTTCTAGTGCCAAAATTGTTAATGCAAAATTTCATCTACACCAACTCCCGAGTTCTAAAGGTCTAGCTCCGGAAGCTATTTGGATTATTGAGCCCAGCGAAGAGATTACTGAGACATGATGTAATCAAACTTAGGTTACGAGATGTTGAGCCATAGAGTCACAATAACTGATGTAGAGAAGGTAAAGTATAGAAAGTAAATAACATCGAGACTTTTACAGTGGTTCGGCTGAAAGTCCCTACATCCACTGTCCTTTCCTTATTTAGTCATTCTTACCTAGTCGAGAGGCTTATTACATTGAATCTATACATTTCCTCTATTAATGAGTTTGTAAAGAGAGCTCTAATATAGAAAAGTACAATATGATTTTATATTTCAATTTTTTTTAGTGCCAGCCCCTTTATTATAGAAGATGGTCCTCTATTTATAACAAATTTAAAGTTCTTCCATTAGTGCAGGTGCTTTCTCTTAGATTGATGACCTAGCTTGCTATGTGCGAGTTAGATTTGAACACTTGTCATCATCTGGTAGAGTGCATTTTGACGGGGATTGCTGATGTGATGCTTATATATATATAGCTTTTTGGATATCTTCTGTTTATCCTGATTGTTGGTCTCGGCCTGGGCTATCTGAGTCGTTGATTGTTTATACTTGCTGAAATGCTTTTGGTATAGGCAACTACAGCCCTCAACTAAGCTTCTTGTCTTAGCTGGTGTAACGACCCTGAATTTTTGACCTTTGAAAATTGAATATTTAATTGATTTTAAATATTTGAAAAGATAATTCAATTTGAAATTCAAATATTTGAATGAATTTGGTAATTTAATTATTGAATTTAATTATTAAATCTGGGTAAAAATATTGTATCTTCGGTTTTAAGCTGATTAAAATATTTTCAAGGCTTAGAAAATTCATATTGATTATACTGAAGATAATAGAAGCTTCAGAATTTAATTTGGAGATGCTTTGTTCAGTTTTGAAATTTTATCGTTTAAATTGAATTTAAAAATAGCGTTCTGGGGCACAGTCTCGGAATTCGACGAAACCAGTTTCATTGGATCCGTAATATTGTATTATTATCGGATTTCAATTTTCGTAGCATTTGGAGTTGTTGTGTGAGCGTACGATATATAAATGCGCTGAAATTAAATCGAAAATTCAATATTATAACTGGTCAAAAAAGCTATTTTCCCCATACGATCGAATTTGGAGTCGAAACCTTTTCCATTGTGTTTGGAATAGGCGTATAACATTACGAACGCCTAGCGGCGCGCCTTGATAGGAAGTCAAGATTTTTGACTTCGTTTTCGAGTCGATTCGAATTTGAATTTAAATTTATAATATATATTTGTCTCTAGTTAAAAATATATCAACATCAGCCTTTCATCTCAGCTAACCTACTCCTCTCACTTCATCACGTACTCTTTGTCTCCCCACCTCCTTTACAAATCTCATGGAACATCATTTCAAAGCAGATAAAATTTTAAAACAGAGAAAAAAATGGCGTCCTCCTTAAATCTTCGTTCCAAATCAGGGAATGCCGAGCCCTTTCTTTCGAAAGTCTGGAAAAAGGAAAATCGAAAATCAAAATCAAAAGCTAGCACTCTATGCCTCCTCCTCTTTCTAATTCATTCCTTCTCGATTCAAACAATAAATCATAACATGTTGATTGAATCAATTCGTTCGAAATTTGATTTATACCATGTTCGCATCACGTCGAGCTCAAAGAGGGGCCACACGCGAGCACGACGATGGGATCGACGATGGCTTCGAGGCAAGCCGTGCACGAGTTCGAAATCGACTAGGGTTTCGAGTCGCTCGACTAGCCCTGTCAATTCGCCTTGGGTCGTGACTGGTATAAGGGCTACTCGAGTGGTTCTCGAGTTTGGATTTTATTCGCACACAACAGTGGAGGTCGAGACAGTGTCACATACGATAGCATAGGCGCTTCAGGAGGGAAGCACGACGATGTGGATCGCTGTAGGCAGTGTTGAAGAGGGTAGCTGAGCTGGGGTTGCTGGATTTGAGCAGTGATAGGTATATTTTTCTTTTGCTTAATTTATATGTTTATATATTCACAGAGAAGAAAAAAATATATAATAAAATAATAACAATAAAATATATATAAAACCCTTTATTTTCAAAGATATGTATTTCAATTATACAGTGAAAGGAATAATAATATAAATATCAATAGTTATATGTATATATAAAAAGGTAAAGTTTATTTTGTAAATTCATGTATATAGATATTAGAGAGAAATTGTATACAGTAAAATTTTATACATACAGTGACTTATAATATGCAGATTTCTGGTAATATATATATATATATATATATAAATGTATATATAAAATTTCGAAAATAAAATATATATACATTTACAGATTTTAACTTGCTAATTTATTTAAAAAAAAAAGAGAAAGGGATTTGATGAGTTATTTGTTTTATTAACCTATTTGATTTATCTAGTTACTGAAAATAATATAATAAAGAAAAGTAGTTTTAAATTTAATAATTAGTTAATTAAAATTATCAAAAAGAAAATTTTAGTTAAATTTTAAATGGCAATTGTTTTGTTCGATTGATTCGAATATTAATAAAAATCATGCAATTGTTTATACAAGGTCTAAATCTGTGAAAGAAATCAAGCCGGATTGAAAATGGTTCCATGCATAGGCAAAGGTGAGATCTTCTCACTCAAATAAAAAATTTGAATTGCAGTTATCGATTGATTGCCTGATTGTGATAGTACATATAGTAGTATATAGCAATATATATATATATTGGAATATTTATATATATATTGGAGTTGTGATTTCCCGTATTATATAGCGGATGAGACCCTATGCGCTGCATAATAGGGGATGATATTTTATAAATCCCATATACCACGATATTCCACCTCGAAGTGGAATTGGTATTGTGCTAACATCTGTGAATGCAGGGAAACAGGTTGGAGGGATCCAACTGGATTCCGCAAATTATATGAATTTGTTTCATATGCTGTGTGATGATTTATTGATAATCTATGAATGATTATATTGATAATTGAAATTGTTAAAGGCTAAAATTTAGCCGAATGTATTTTTGGTATCGTTGAATACCAGAAATAAATAAAATTGGATTTTGGAAATTAAAGTGGAAAACTTTAATTAAATTGATTTTTAAGAATTGAATAAACTTGAAAGAAGGAATTTGAAAGTGTGAAGTTGATTTTTGAAATCTTATCGAATTATTTCCAAAATATGGTGAAAAGATATTAATAAATGGGTTTTGAATAATATCGCTTAAAGGTTGAAGAATTTATTGAAAATGGAGAATTTAATAATTTGGGAAGAATAAAGGGATTTATTTAAAAGGTGATAAATTTCTAGAAATCCATTTGATAATTGATTTGGTGTTTGAAAATAAATCTTTGGGAAATCGATATGAAAATTTATTTGGTGTTGAATGAAAATGGATTTTGTGTTGAAATAAATTTAGAAATGGATTTGCTAATGATTTGGTATTTGGAGATAAATGTAGAATCAATTTGTAATTGATTTGGTGCTTAAAAAGAAATTAGAAATCAATTTGGAATTTGATTTTTGTGTTTGAAAATGAATATTTGGAATTTAAATTCACAATGGAATTTATAAAGAAAAAGGGAAATAAATAATATCGGGAATTTTATTCCGAGTGTGGAAATATGATTTGAAATTGGTTTTCAAAGTGATGAAGTGTGGAAATTATATATCTTACAAAGATATTTTGAAATTTAATAATTTCAGAAAATTATTTAAATCTGATGATTGTTGTGAATGTTGTTTGATAGTTAAATCACCGACTATCAATATTGGCCTTTGAAATGGCATTTGAATTTGTTTTAAAAACAAGCGCTCATTATTCGGTTAAGCCAGGAGAGGACTTTGTGTCATATAACCCATTCCGAATAATGATACGACGTTATGGATTGCAACTGAAGACCGGTGTTGAAGACCGGGTGTTTGCGAGAATGATAGGACAACCTATCGATTGTCTCTGCACTGGGTTGCTCCAGTATAGAGGTTCCCTATGTGATGGGAAGTCCGATCGGGATTGTGAATAACCGGATTGCAAGGGCTTCTTTGGAAGTGCCTTCGGTTCTGTTCGAACCCAGAACAGACTTGTATGGTTACATGTCTGACATTGCACTTTGAGATATAAAGCTGATTTCTTTCAAATACATTTCTTTTGGTGGCGGAGAATTTATTCTCTTAGCTTAACACCCTTCTCTGAGACGTACGAGCCCAGAGGTTATGTAGTTGAAGGTTATCAGTGATATACTCCCAATTTGGTAGTGTGGCATGCTGAGTGCTGCTGTGTGTTGCTGATCATTTGTTGATCAAAGCATGGCTTTGTGAAAAAGCATAGCTTTGTGGACGAGACCTCATCGGACCTCACAAACCGGAAATGGTCGAAACAGGAAAGATGCGGCAAGGTTATGAGGGTCGCTCCCTTTAGGGCATGTCATTTCCTTTTGGAAAAGGGTGGTATCAGGTATGGAGCTTTGGTATTTAACCTATGTGGTTGCTCCAATCTCATTTATTGTGTGACGCCTCGGATAAAGGTCCCAAAGGACCGGGGGTGGCATATTCGTGTAGTAGTTACCTAGTGTAAGGGGTAACCCGGCCTTGTGTTTGCAGAGAGCTAGTTAGTTCTCGGGACGTCCATCTAGAGGCGTACCCATTGACAGTGGGAAGTTCCTTAGCCTGACCATTTGTTGGAAATCCAATTCCCAATACGAACCTTGTACGGTTTTAGTTGTAGAATCTGCCACTGTTTAGATGGTAGCTATAGTAGGCATACAATAATGGTTGTATGTTGGCTAAGTTAACATTATACTTTCGAAATGTTTTCCACACTAGACATTAATAATAATATCAACTGATCTTTCGTAGTAAGCATCTTTGACTATCATAAGAAGAAATCTCCTCCAATTCTGCGTTTGCATTGTGTGTGTGGCGGGAGGCCTTATGGTAGTTTCATTTTCCAAAAGCATTGCGAATTTATTTTATTTTCTTTATGAAAATAACTGTTTTACGATCTCACACCAGTCACCATGACTGACTCGGAGTTTATTGTTCCCTTTCTAAACTCTGGGTGCCTATAATTTTCCACACGGGCAGCCTAGAGTTATGTTATCAGGATATTCTGGATATTCTGGAGCTTTGGAGGTGAGCTGGATGGCGAGACGTACTCCCGTACTTATTTATTTATTCCGCTGTGTATTCTGTATGAGGACAAGTTTATATAACTGTCCATTGTTGTAACTCTGATGATGTATGTATAAACTGATATAGTTCTTTGTGATAAAGTTTATTTATTCATCTATTATATATTGTTCCACTGCGAATGTGAGATTCTATTGTTGTTTCTGTTTCTTTTTCTTCTGTCTTCTTCTACCTCTTCTTTTAACCCTAATGATTCGGTTTTTCCGGCATTAGATTGCGCGGCATTTGATACAGTGGTTGTATTGATGTCGACTTTCGAGGGTCGAAAAGTCGAAACGTTACAAAGTGGTATGAGAGCATTTGGTTAAACGATAACCTTGGCTCTGTTGGGAATTACTCATTAGAGATAGAGTCAGTAGTACTCTAGAATGAGTGTGAGTGTAATAATAGATATGAGCGCGTATTTGTTAGTGAATATAAAATGGTTTTATGTTGTGGTGATTGGTTTATTGAGTGGTATATGAACCTTCGTCGGCACAGTCTGCAAAACTGTATCGAAGGGGTTTCTAAACACTTGAATAGAACAATTCGACACAATATTGTTTTCAAAGGTGGGTGAATGAAATAATTGCATCCAAATTATTTTTGATATAAAATGAAGTATTTTCCGAAATTATTATATAACTTGGATGTTTGGGTGCTAATATTATAGTCAAATGAGATTATAAAACCTGAAATAGTTTATATATCCAAGAACAGATATTAGATTTGAATTTTTGAATTAAAATTAAAGATGAGAAGTTAAAAGTGAGAATTTAACTTGGATTAAGATTGAAATTTGAAGTTTAATTAATAATTTGGAAAAAAATAAATAAGTAAAATTTTTGAATGTGATTGAAATGGAAAATGGAGTAAATTGAATTGAACTTCATTAAAGCTAAGTAAATGGAAGTAAGTTGAATTAAATTGAAGATAAAATCCAATTGTATTTAAATAAAGTTGGAATTTGAGTTAGCATAATTAATGTATGATGTGAAATTTAACTAAAGAAAGGTTAAATAAATTGAATTGGATTAGATAAGTGATGTAGAATTGAACTTAAGTAATGTTGTATGAAATTGATTTTGGTACCAAAATGAATTAATGAAATGAAGTCATTAAATGAATATAAACTTAAGTTAAGAAGTTGTGATTTAATAATTAACATCGGAAGTGTTGTATAAAAATGTGAATATAGTGAATACTAAAATTCAATCCAAATTGAATAATTGAATGAAAGTCAATTAGATATTAAACCAAATTGAATGTAAACGAAGTAAGGTAAATTAAATTAATTTGGTGGTGTTGGTTATACATTGGTTGTTATATGATTGTTAGTTGATTGTATAAAAATTCATATGCAATTGAATAAATGAAATTAAAAGCTATGTAATTGAATTTGAATTGAAAGTGAACTAATGTGAATGCAAATTAGTGAATGTAAATTAATTGGAAATGAATTGAATGTTAGAATTTGAGTTGAAACTATTTGGATTTATTAGGAATGGTATGTGATTGGGTTGCGAACAAATTCAAACTAGTGTTAAAACCTTGAATATGTGCTTATGAATGAATATCACATATGTTGCTTATGAAAAACTACGTATTTGCTATTGAAAACAAGTGGATTGTTAATAATTTCCTATATATGTCACTTATGCGTTTAAATTGAGTAAGTACAGGTACAGGAGGGTTGTTTGGCTGGATTTGGTTGCGTTAATAAGCTAATATATAACTGCTTTGCTTAAAATGCTTAAAAGGTACGCCTACGCAATAAAAATAGGAAATATGAACTATTTTTCTACTTTTCCGACCGTGTGGGTCGATGTATATATATTTATATCTTTTGTCAAATTGCAAAAGCTCCTCCGTACAAAGGAGACTCCGCCAAAATTTTCTAAAAATTTTGGGAGTCAGAAAAATTTTGAAATTTTGGAAAATTTTTGTTAACGGAAAATTGGTTTTCAAATTGTAATGGAAACGTAGGAATTGAACTAGAAAATGAAAACCATTATTTTGATTGAAGTTGAAAGCTTTGGAAAAAGTGAATATCGAGTTTTCACTAATTGAATTTTTAAAGGTAAAATGAATTCAAATAGAATTGAAATTGTAAATTGAATTCAAATGGAATTGAAAATGCAAAGTTGAATGGAAATGAATATATAACTTTGTTAGTGAAGTGAAAATAAATATAAGAAATATGTGAATACTTATATTGAACTTAAGAGATGGATAATGGAATTCGTAAGTAAAATTTAGAATTGAGAAATATTCTAAGTTAATAAGTGAATGAAAATTTAATTGGAATGTTGTAATTGGACATTATTGTCAAGTAAAATATACAGGGTATTTGGAATTGGATTTTGATTTCGAAGGTAAATTTGAATTTGTTCGACAATAAGGTATGTATTTATATATAGAACAATACATAAATAATGTTATTTGAAAATAATAATTTGTCACATTTAAATAATTTATAAAAGAGATTATACATTCCTATTTATTAAATAAATTAATATATCCTATTTATTAAACAATATTTTAAAACAAACCTTTTAATTGATCTTAAACTTAAGCTATAATTAAATCAATTAAACATTTACCTTAAATATTTTTAAACCATATATTTTAAATTAAATCATAATTTCCAAATTTCCAAATTACCAAAATATATTAGAACTATAAAATATGCCTTATTAATTAAATTTACAACAAAGCTCATCTATTTACAATATATATATAAATTTATATACATTATAAATAGAAAACAATTTATTTAGCTTTTAAAAGATAAATTCACAATTTAAATGTTTATTAAAAGAAGAATTATTAAATCAATTCATATTTAATTAACAAATATCATCAAATCAATTTAATTTTAAATGCAGATTATTAAATTGATATTGCCAGAAATTCCGGGATGTCACATTCCTCCCCACTTAAAAGAATTTTGTCCCTGAAATTTAAAACAAAGGTAATTTAATAATCTCATTAATAATTTAATTTTTAAAAACACAAGCATATATTATCATATGCTAACAACCATAGCAACCAACTCATCCAATCAAACAAATCTAACTATCCAAACAAAATCGAGATAGGACTACTAGAGTTTCCCAAGTATAAATGCCGGGATACTCGCTCTACAGAACCCAAACAAAACTATACTACTGAGCTATAGAGCTCCTACTCATCTAGATCTACAAAACTAAACACGATATCAGACTATAGACAAGTCTGACTCAACAACCAAACCTCAAGAACTGCCGATTCCAAAACCAGAGATGGATCTTACACGTACTCCCTCAGAGATACGTGAAACACATGGAATCCCAGTTATCCAAACTGACCATTCACTCCAGAAGACCAACTCTTATTCTCATTAGGACATAGAGAAAATCCAAAGTACCTCGGAGCTAGCTTCCCAATCTCACCAAATTTAAAGCTCCTTCGATCGGAGAAAACTTACTCAAAACCAAATTCCCGACTTCGAAATCCAAATGCCTCTGTCTCTTATCCACAAAACTCATCTGACAATCCTGGGCTGTCTACATCTCTACCGATCAGCTCAACCTTCGCTGATGCCTCAAAACATCTCAGACCAAAACAATCAAGAACACAGCCTCTACTATCATCAGAAGAAAACAACTTCTCCTATCCGGAAAAGAAAAACAGATGCACTCCCAAACTGCTTCTGCTGCACAACTCTGATCTGAGAGTAGATGAAAATGCTGATGACGAACACAAGCAAAGACTGAACAACACATCCCAAGAAATATGGTTCAACGGATCCAAAAATAAAACTCAGAAGTTTCTCCAAAACCTGAGCTGCTCTACTAAAATCTTCCTCCAAAAACCATCCTACTACTAAGCTGAACCATCGGTACCACTTCTGGAATCCAGTCGATACCAAACTCAATCTCCAGATGCTAACAAAACTCTGATTTCCTGAAGTCATCCAGAAAAAACTCTGAAACACAAGAGAATGCTCAAACTATCGCAAGTCACTTTTGCGATTAATCCAGCCTGATTCCAAACAAAAACTGTTCTCTCTTTACCAAACAGAACAGCTTACGCTTAGCTAGCCAATCCAACGAAGGAACGGAACCATTCTGCTGCTTCTGAACTTCTCTTCTAGAAAACTGCTGACAGAAGACCTCCTAATCCAAATTCCTCGAGAAACTCGGGCTTCAAAGCCAAACAAAAACACTCAGCTGAACTCAACCTCAACACTGATGCAGACTTACTTTCTTAACTTGTTCCAAAGAAACATCTATGTAGATATCCATGGTCACTATGTCTCATCACACAACTACTAATTCCTAAGGTATCAAGATACCATCACTAGCTTCTGCTCAACTGACAGAATCCAAATTCTACTCATCCAAACTTGCACTTCAAAAATGGACTCCGAATCCTAACAGATTCCCTTCAGAGATTGGTGAAATCCTTACACCACAACAAAGCTCACTCGAGACAGTATTAGATCTACAGTCTCGACAGATACACTTCCAACCATCTGTAGTCGTGTTACACACACCACTACCCTATTTACCTTTATATCTTATGTTGGAAAACCCGAACAGGTAACCCAACAGATAGGTAGAAATATATATATATATATATATATATATATATATATATATATCAAAATACAAATACGCTCTCTCAAGATAGATACCACTCCAGAGCTTAGGTATTCGCTCAACCTAACGCTCTGATACCAAGTGAAACGACCCGACCTTCTACGCCCAGAAAGTCGTGTCATCTTTAAGAAAGAAAGGGATAGAAAAGAGAAAAAGATAAAGAAGAAAGAAGAAACAACATCAGAATCTCAACAGCGGAACGAATAAATTATATTAATCACATAAATATTACATAATATACAACATCAATCAGCGTTACACAGATGATACATCACATACTAGACAGTTATAAATACCTGTCTAGTTAATACAACTCGATACAACTCAAATACAACACAGAGATACCAACACAGCGGAAAACTATATATCTATAACGCTGAAGCCTCCTACTCCATTGCTCCTCCACAATTCGTCAAAGCTAACCTGAATCTCTTGGCTACTCGTAACAATTTGAGTACCCGAGAGTTTAAGAAAAACAGAAATAAACTCCGGGTCAGACATGGGTCTGGTGTGAGTAACAGGTTAAAGTTGCTTAATTTTTGAAAACCTTTGAAAACAAAAGGTATCACGTAAGACTTCCCACACATAAACATGGGTAAGTTTTTACCTTACGCTAACCAAACATTTGATAGGAAATCCAGTGATATTATAATAGGGTCTAGGGTTTTCAAGTAAAATACAGAAATAGCTGGAATGCTTACATCTCACGTTCCAACATAGTTGGGCACAACTAATACGTACGGCACTTATTGGAGATTGGATTCCATACAATGGCAGGGCTACTGGGGTACCGCCCGTCACAGTACGTGGCCTAGATCACCATACCGAGGAGTACGCCCGCTCCCCTGCAACACAAGGCCGGAACCATCCCTTGCTGGATAATTCCCGGACAAGAAACCCCGCGGTTGGCGCGACCAACCACACACTAAGCCGAATAAAAAGGGACTCTAGACAGGGGAAATCTCATCCTACTTGGGTGCTACCCACTAACCTTGTTGCACCTCCCCTGTTTTAGCCATTCTCGGTTGATGAGGCTTGAGGCTATGATTACCTTAACAGAACTCATCACTTAGAATGCTCATCGTCCACCTGACGATGTTCTGAAAGCATTCAATCCATACAAGTTCGTTCCGGGTTCGAACGAAACCGAAGGCATTATCTCGTTACACTCATTTTGGAAACATCCTCAGAGTTAACGACAATAACCCTTGCACTCTGAATCTTCATCTTCACTTGAGATTCACAACCTATCGTTAATTTGAATCGATGTGGTTTTCGGATATCCAAATCTGGAAACCCGATCCCAGTCTCATCGAAAATCTAAACCGTATCTTTTAAGGCCAAGTTGTTTTAAAGTTAAAACAATTCATTTCAATTCAATTCAATACTTTGAATTCACACGGCATTTAACACAGATAAATATCACACATTTATCACAGATATATCCAATATCACATCACAGAATATCACAACATATCATCCAATAGATATCATCCAATTCAGATATAAACAAGGATTAATAATCACTATTTATAATTAATTTAAAATGAATTAAATTAATCACTTATCTCTAATTAATTTAAAGTAAATTAAATTAATTACTTCATCATTAAAATCCTGCTTACATAACCACTACTTAATTACAAATCAATTAATTAGTCATTCTCAAATTTTCTTCTTAATTAATCATCTTTGATTAACTGACCTTTAATTACATTCAAGTAATTATCCTTTAATTAATTTTACAAATTAATCATCCATAACCAAATACAGTAATTAATCTTTAATTACTTCATCTATTAATTAACTAAAATTAATTACATTAATCCTAAATTAATTACATTAATTAATTACTCAAATCACTTATTATTGATTAATTAATCTTAATTAATCAACCTTTAACTTTATCATTAATCATATTAATTAATGATCGCTAATTACATTTTAATTAACTATTCTATTTAAATCAATTACATTGAGTTATTAATCTTTACTTAACCATAATTATTAATCATCCTTGATTAATCCCATTCAGTAATTAACTACCCTTAATTACTTCACTTAATAAATTAATTACTCCTTAATTAATTTTCTAAATTAATCCCTGGATTAATTTTACAAAGTAATTTAATCCAAATTACTATCATACTCAAATCATCTTCAATCAATTACATATAGTGGTTATCATTAATTACTTCATTAAGTAATTACACTTCATTAATTATGTAACGACCCGTAAATTTCAACTGTTTTAATAACGTAATTAGTTGAAATTTTGTGAAATTTTAAACGATAAAATTTTGAAATAAAAATTTAATATTTGGAATACGTCTAGTTTAACATAGCAACTGGTAAATTTTCGTCCGAAAATACGAAAGTTTATTTCGCGCGTAAATCCACTTCAATTCAATCAGTTAAAAAGCGTTGAAAATAAAATGTTTCCGAAACCTAAATATTTTTACATAGAAAAATTCTAAATCATCTTCTGAGCAAGATTTCAGTTTGTCGTTTTTCCAAATTCGGACATCTTTGGCTCCGTCGTTCTTATTTTCTGCAAAATAACAGTATTCTGGTATCGATATCGATTTTTATCGGATGATCGTACCACTGATTTCTTTATACCGTTTTGATCGTCTCGTCGTGCCGATCTCTACGGTATATTCGATTGTCAAATTCGGAGTTCCGTTGTACGTTGCACTTTACATAACGCTTACCGTATCGGTACCGGTTTGTGACGTTTGGTTTTTGTGCCTTTTGATTTTCCTTTTGTGACCATTCAACTTTCCTCCGTAAACCCAACAGCCATTACATTTAATAACTACTGAATTCAATATCACGACCTTTACTATTTCACTTTACTCCGGGTTTCGTTTCTTTTTCTCGGTTCCTCCATTCTAGCTTCCTCCCTATTGTTCTGTTCGTTTCTTTCTCTGGGTTTCATTTCTGGTTGCTTTGAGAAAATTTATAATATCAGTTGTATATACATCATGTTGCCTTCATATTCTGCTCGAAGTTGAACCCTGCCTACCCGAAGTTGCCCAAAGCCACGCTAGCCCATCCTTACTCCACTGCCCAACGCAACCAACCAAAACCGTTCACGCCTCCACGGTCTCCCACATTCCTCTCCCCACGCCAGAGCTCCACTCCACAGACTGCCCGCAGTCAACCGCTACCACCAGTTCCCCTCTGACCAAACGCCACCTTAACACCGAACCATCGCCACATAGCATGACTCCAGCCCTTTTCCCTGACCGTACTCGACCACAAGCCCACTGCCTTCGCCAGGCCTGGACCCCACCGTGCAGCCTTGACTTCCTCCTCATCCAGGAACGCCAAATGACCAGCATCCCATCCCTTGTCGGGTTGGTCACCACGTGAGCCACCACCAGGCTTGCTCCTCCAACCACGCGTGGCCGAAGCTCGTCCAACACTCCTCAACCTTGGCCTTCCCAACACCCGAGCACTCGGCCTCACACCCATAGTCGAGAAAATCCCGTCCTTCCCAGCAGCTTCCTTCCCTACTCCCTCCACTTGCAGTCAACATCGCCACTTCTGCTAAAATATATATATCAAGGTGTGTTTCATATTAAAGGAAGGTTATATGTAGGTAGGGTATGTTGTGAAAGTTTATATTTTTTTTTTGTGTTTATATAGGTGTGGTATGAATAATGCTTAGGACAGTATTTTTTTTTGAGTAGATATGTTTAGATATTAGTTCATATATCTTCTGTTAGGTTAATGTATAAGTTTATAATTGTCTGTTTGGGTTCATATATGTATTGCATAGATTTACAGTTAGCTACTCTATTGTATTGGTTATATCTTTGATAGTTATGTAAACGTATAAACTGTTTTATCCATATTTTGTAAGTAGTGTGAGTCAGAACATTTCAGATTTTGAAGTATATCTATAGCATACTAACTATTTTATTATATATATATATATATATATATATATTAATATCTGGACTATTAAAGTGGACAATACTATGGTTATATTAATGTATCGAGATTTAAATTATAAGTTTATATAAGTTATACATATATAGTCTTATTTTTAAATTTACATGTTATTAGTATTGTATAGTATATATCAGGTTTACAGATTGCATTCATATTTTTCTCTTGCACAGTCTTCCTAAGCTTGCATATATTTGGTTAAGTGTATATATATAAACATTGTTTTATAATGCTACTTTGTGCGTATGAACTCAAATCTTCAATGCAACATTTACATGTTTATATATAAAGTGATTTGCATATATACCTTTTAACCGCACCTTCTTATTCAATTTATACTTTAATATATTTGTATGTATTTTAATATATATATTTATAAAGTTACATATTGATTCTATATAATAGTTTATATATATAAGTATGTTACAGATATGTTTCGAAATTTGGCTTACAGTATATTATATTGTGTTATTACAGTGGAATGTTTATATTACTGGTATATACATATTTTAGTTTGTATAACCTGGTAGTGTGAATAAACATATATACGATTTGTGTTTTTGTACAAGTGTCATTAAATACATATATACACACTTGTGGTTTGGGTCTGTTGACCATATAAGTAATAAAAATTATAAAGTTTATGTATATAAGTTAGGTAAGTATATATATTTATACATGCTTGTACTGGTCTGTTAAGGGATATAATAGCTTTAGATATTGATTTATTGATTTGCGTGTAGTGCATTTTATTTCAGGTTGTGTAAAAGTTAACATTTATGATATATTTCGATTTTGAAGCAAAACATGTATGTAAGTTTAAATATAGATGTTATATATATTCGGTTATGCACACAAGTACACTTGAGTTTGATTTTAAATATATTATATATGTGTTTAATTTAAAACAATGATTTTGAAATGTATATATATATTTATTTAATTTGAAATGTGGTTGTATTTAGGAAATGTTTTATATATGTAAATAGTTGTATTTATATAGTTATAGATAAGTT
The DNA here is from genome assembly GCA_030737815.1 of Allium fistulosum. Taxonomy (NCBI): domain Eukaryota; kingdom Viridiplantae; phylum Streptophyta; class Magnoliopsida; order Asparagales; family Amaryllidaceae; genus Allium; species Allium fistulosum. Next base: position 860,242,619 of record CM060903.1, read on the forward strand.
CACCTATACCCATTTATCTTCATCGATCCAATTTTGATTTGATTTCGTCTATTCCTTGTTATCAGCTCCGATCATCGAATTCGTGCTTGGATTCGTAACTCAATTTCAATGTCCGTATCGGTGTGCGTATCTGTGTCATCTTCTCGTTCATTTCTAGCCTCGAAAGGTGAGAAATCACTCACGATTAATATTCTTTTATTTATTAGATTTGATTTCGATTGAAACGACAATTGAAATATGCTGCTGTTAGTTAATTACACTGTTATATATGCTATTACCTATACCAGTTCACCTGTGACATCTGACACCATTATCTGTTAATTATTTATGTGATGATAATACAGTTTGGCTGATAATTGATTGATTGTTGATGTTTATATTAGACGTTAAATCGTTAATGTTAAAAATGATAAATAGTATGAAATTGAACTTGATATAGGATAGTTAAATGTTAAATTTGATTAACTGACATTTGTATAATATGACCCCTTTTAAACTGTTAAATTTATTGACACGTAGGATTGTTTAACTACACCTTGAACCATCAAATGTATGTTGTTAAATTGATGATGTATGAAATTGTAAATTGAATGACAAGTGAAAACCGTAATGTAATAATCTTTAATCTACATGAAATGATAGTGTAGATTCTAGAAATAATTATATTAATTCGTACAAATAACAATGCGAATTAATACGGTTATTTTGGGATTATTTGAATTGATGATTGGATTGTTATTGATTTTTGTTATTGCTTGTTTATTTACTTTGACACCATCCCAGTTATCACACTGCAAGTTCCCTTTATTATGTTTTGATTTTGAATTGAATTGGAATCGGGTTGAAATGATAAATACCCAAATTGAACTTTGACCTTGGATATAGAAAATTAAATAAAACCCGATTGGTAAATATTTTGATTTAAAAATAAAATAAGGATTTTATTTGAATAAATATTATGGTTTTGAAATGAAGTTGAAATCTGAATTTTAATGAAAGGAAATTGTAATATTTAATAATCTGAAACAAAATATTAACAATGTAATCGATGAAAGAATGTTGTTAATTTGAGAAATGATTTGATAATTAAGTTTGAAATTAAAATCAAGTTTGAAATTATAATTAAGCTTGAAATTATTAAACTTTGAAATTATTTAATAATTAAGTTTTGAATTATTTAATACTTAAATAAGATTGAATTATTTAATGATTAAATTGAATTGAAATTCTTTAATAAGAAAATTGAACTTTTGAATAGGTGAATTTTACTTCGTAAATAATTGAAATTGAGTTTTCTTGATTAAGTAAGGTTTTTGGAAAATTATTTAAGAAAGTAAATAAGTGAAATGGAATTTCTTTAACAAGAAATGAAAATGTGATATTTTGGAATTTATGTAAGACTTGAAATTTAAAGAATTGATTTGACGAATTTAATTTAATTCAAGATTGTAGATTTTGATTTAATGAAGTTGAACTTAAGAATTGATTTAATGAATTGAAAATTTAATCGAAATTGTTTTGAATGATAAAGTAATTTAACGAATATTGAATAAAATCGATAAATGAGTTTAAATTGATTTGAAAGTTAAATTAAATTTATTTAAATGATTTCGGAATGAAACTTATATACGAAATGCAACAAATATTTGGATTGTTTTAATTGAAACTTTGAAATTTAATATAGAAATGTTGAAATTGAAATTGGAAAGTTTTGAAACGTAAATTATTGGAAATTGGTTTTCGAAAGACAAATAAATTGTTGGTTTACGAATTCTAATTTCAATTGTAATTGATTTGGTTTTTGAAATATATAAACGACCAATCGGTGTAATAATTACGAAAGTTATTAAAGAGACCGGAATTCGGTTATGGATATACTCTCTATCTAAACCGAAAACCACTTTAATAACTATACGCGGAGTGATGATCCAGAATGAAGTGGTTGGAATGGTGTTCGTGATGACTGAAGAAAGAGAACGATAATGGATAACCTTGACACTTGTGTCAAATTGGAAATGACTAAAACAGGAGCTGTGCCGGGCCAATGGAGGATTGATACCTCAAGTGGACACACTTCTTCGAACTACTTATACTTATTGTCGATTGGTGCACCCTTGATTTTTGGGAGTGTTGTCTCACGGTGTTGCGGGCGCTGCGGCGTTGCGTTCTCACCAGCCCGGATCAGGCGAACGGTAGTATCACTATCTTGGGTATAGCCTCATGTGCCTTGTCATACTTGTATTCCATTTATGCGCGACCACTACGAATTTGATTTGTACCTTGAGTATATGGATTGCCCTCTGGTGACTTCCGGTTTTGGGGAAACTACGGTCTTGTATATGCTTGTGGGAATAAAAATGTGTTAAGGGTGGAATGGGCCATGACTTAACGCTATTTTGATATCTTCTTATATTACTGATAGACATTATCTACTTATCGTACATTACTACATAATAGATAGTTTAACGGATCCTTAAGGATGGTTATTCCAAACATCCTTTGAGTTACTTGTATTTCAATTGCTATTTCACTTGAGTTGGATTTATTAATATAAGAATGTTAATCCTGACTCGAGTGTCTTGTGTTTTTGCTTTACGCTCGGGTCAGACTGAGTGGTTCAGCTTTCGAGACTCACCTTTGGAGTTGGAGCTTTGCTTGAAGATCCAGCCATCTATTCTGCTTTCAGTATCCGATGATTCCAGTGATGCATTCTGGTTGTATCTGATGTATCGTGTTACTCTTCCGTTGTATCTGGTTTAACTCTGATGTATCGTATTACTCTTCTGTTGTACACTCTGATGTATTTTATATATTCATATAGTAGCTTCATGAACTACTATCTCTTTTATTTCCGCTGCACTTATTACTCTGTGTCTGTGATCTGTGATTATTTTATTTACTGTATATGTTCAGTTTTGCCAAATTTAAATTAACAACGCGGTATTTTGAGCAATTCAACTCCGGCATGAGTGTCTACCTATACACTTATAATGGACGCGAATGGTCCAAAAATGGCGGGTCGTTACAGTTGGTATCAGAGCTTTGGTAGCTCTAGGCAAAACTCAACATATAGGGTAAATATATTTACAGAATCACTCTCATTCATGTTTCAATTTTTTCCCTTGACTCAATTCCTTTTGATTTTGGAACGTTCCCCTCGGTTCCGAAATTCATTTGTGTCCTTCATTATTCGTCTTCTTTCAATCATGGAGCACCCCATAACTCCATTTTGAATGTTATCTATAATAACTCGGCGGTCTCGCCAACTTCGAATGATTTGTAAAGGGGCAAAACTCCTTTATAATAGGCATCAATTTACCGGAGATTTCTGTATCCTCGGTTTACGATGCTATCTATCTCCTGCTATACCTGAATTTTATTTCTTGAGATCGAATGTCGATTTGCCTCAAATTTCTACATCGATCTTATTCTTGAAGTTACGGACGATCCGGTTAAGATTGCCCGTAAATTAAATAAGCTTATCCAACCCGATTCTGTCAATTTAATCATCTTATCTTTTCTTTCGAACTTGTATTTAAATCAGAATTCTCTTTAACTTGAGTCCAAAAAAATTTGAAACCCTATCTTATTTTGAAAATTCATTCTTGTATAGTCGAGCGAGGAAGTGTATTTGTAAATTAATATTAAAATGTTTTATATATTGTGTTGTTTGAGTTGTTGATGTTGATTTGGGTTTCCGATCGATACGTCTGATCAACGCTATCGATAGGATTTCCAAAACACTTGAACAGAGCAAACTGACACAAAATTATTTTCAAATTTGGAAAATGAAATAAATTTGTTTGATTATCTTGTGAAATAATAAGTAAAATTTTCTGGAATTTAGAGGTTAATTAAATTGGTTGTTTGAAATGATAATATTTGATTTTCATTTATTGTTCTAAATGAATTTATAAATATGGTTTATAAATTGATTTGGAATTTGAAATGAAATTAATTTAGAAATGTGAGAATTTAGTTTCCGGTGATTTCGAACTTTGGTTTTAAAATTTTTAAAGTATATATTATTGGAAGTATTTTCGAATAGAAATCGTTTTCAAAGAATTTTTAAAGTGTTGAAATCAGTGCTCTTCTCTTTGTCGCTGGAAAATAATTTCGGTGATGGCGGCCGCATCATCGACATTCATTTTCGAGTTTCGAAGTGGAGATACCATTCTGTAGCTTTGCTACGGTTTTGTTTTGAAAAGTATTTTGATTTTAATTTCTTCAATATATTTTGATTTACATATATATATATATATAGGTATCTTATTTTAAAATTTAATTTGATTTGATATAAATATATTGTATATATCCCTAAATTGTTTAAAGTTAATCGGAAATCTAATTCTTAAATTTTTAAAAGGGATGATTTTAATTATAAATAAAACCAAAATTTGAAATAAATATCTAAACTTGAAAATTGAATTTGGGAAAATTTATTTGTGTATTGTTCAACTGCATTCTAATACAACTTACCTAAATCATTCAGAAGTTGAATATGTAATTGGATAATATATAATATAAATTGAATTTATAAATAAAATTTGAGTGTTTATAATAAATGTTGTACACTTAAATTTTAATTATAAAATGTTAATAGAGATAAATAGAATAATAAGATAATTGAAAAATAAATTTTGTAGGGTTAATTAATAAATTGGAATTAGATCAACTTATGAAAATACCTTGAATTTAAAGGCAGTTAGTGAATATAAATTTATTTAAATTGGAACTTTTATGGGTTAAATTAATTTATATGGGCTAAATATATGTGATCAGATATATTAAGTAGAATAAATTTAACAATAATTTGGAATAAAGAAGAATTTAAATTGCTGAAATAAAATATGATTGTAATAAATGACTATTCAAATTTATGATTTGAAACTGTTAATTAAAGATGATTGGATAATAAGAAAATCAATCTAGAAATAGTTGAGAATGATTTCAGTGAAATCAAATGGATTAAATCAATTATTGAATATCAATTAATTTAAATTTGAATTTATATGGTTTAAATTAATTGTTATTTTGTATTTCAAATCTGTTTTTCTTTCTGGTTGTTGCTATTCTCCTACCTCGTTCCTTTTCGGGGACGAAAAGTTTTGAGTGGGGGAGAGTGTAACGACCCGTAAATTTCAACTGTTTTAATAACGTAATTAGTTGAAATTTTGTGAAATTTTAAACGATAAAATTTTGAAATAAAAATTTAATATTTGGAATACGTCTAGTTTAACATAGCAACTGGTAAATTTTCGTCCGAAAATACGAAAGTTTATTTCGCGCGTAAATCCACTTCAATTCAATCAGTTAAAAAGCGTTGAAAATAAAATGTTTCCGAAACCTAAATATTTTTACATAGAAAAATTCTAAATCATCTTCTGAGCAAGATTTCAGTTTGTCGTTTTTCCAAATTCGGACATCTTTGGCTCCGTCGTTCTTATTTTCTGCAAAATAACAGTATTCTGGTATCGATATCGATTTTTATCGGATGATCGTACCACTGATTTCTTTATACCGTTTTGATCGTCTCGTCGTGCCAATCTCTACGGTATATTCGATTGTCAAATTCGGAGTTCCGTTGTACGTTGCACTTTACATAACGCTTACCGTATCGGTACCGGTTTGTGACGTTTGGTTTTTGTGCCTTTTGATTTTCCTTTTGTGACCATTCAACTTTCCTCCGTAAACCCAACAGCCATTACATTTAATAACTACTGAATTCAATATCACGACCTTTACTATTTCACTTTACTCCGGGTTTCGTTTCTTTTTCTCGGTTCCTCCATTCTAGCTTCCTCCCTATTGTTCTGTTCGTTTCTTTCTCTGGGTTTCATTTCTGGTTGCTTTGAGAAAATTTATAATATCAGTTGTATATACATCATGTTGCCTTCATATTCTGCTCGAAGTTGAACCCTGCCTACCCGAAGTTGCCCAAAGCCACGCTAGCCCATCCTTACTCCACTGCCCAACGCAACCAACCAAAACCGTTCACGCCTCCACGGTCTCCCACATTCCTCTCCCCACGCCAGAGCTCCACTCCACAGACTGCCCGCAGTCAACCGCTACCACCAGTTCCCCTCTGACCAAACGCCACCTTAACACCGAACCATCGCCACATAGCATGACTCCAGCCCTTTTCCCTGACCGTACTCGACCACAAGCCCACTGCCTTCGCCAGGCCTGGACCCCACCGTGCAGCCTTGACTTCCTCCTCATCCAGGAACGCCAAATGACCAGCATCCCATCCCTTGTCGGGTTGGTCACCACGTGAGCCACCACCAGGCTTGCTCCTCCAACCACGCGTGGCCGAAGCTCGTCCAACACTCCTCAACCTTGGCCTTCCCAACACCCGAGCACTCGGCCTCACACCCATAGTCGAGAAAATCCCGTCCTTCCCAGCAGCTTCCTTCCCTACTCCCTCCACTTGCAGTCAACATCGCCACTTCTGCTAAAATATATATATCAAGGTGTGTTTCATATTAAAGGAAGGTTATATGTAGGTAGGGTATGTTGTGAAAGTTTATATTTTTTTTTTGTGTTTATATAGGTGTGGTATGAATAATGCTTAGGACAGTATTTTTTTTTGAGTAGATATGTTTAGATATTAGTTCATATATCTTCTGTTAGGTTAATGTATAAGTTTATAATTGTCTGTTTGGGTTCATATATGTATTGCATAGATTTACAGTTAGCTACTCTATTGTATTGGTTATATCTTTGATAGTTATGTAAACGTATAAACTGTTTTATCCATATTTTGTAAGTAGTGTGAGTCAGAACATTTCAGATTTTGAAGTATATCTATAGCATACTAACTATTTTATTATATATATATATATATATATATTAATATCTGGACTATTAAAGTGGACAATACTATGGTTATATTAATGTATCGAGATTTAAATTATAAGTTTATATAAGTTATACATATATAGTCTTATTTTTAAATTTACATGTTATTAGTATTGTATAGTATATATCAGGTTTACAGATTGCATTCATATTTTTCTCTTGCACAGTCTTCCTAAGCTTGCATATATTTGGTTAAGTGTATATATATAAACATTGTTTTATAATGCTACTTTGTGCGTATGAACTCAAATCTTCAATGCAACATTTACATGTTTATATATAAAGTGATTTGCATATATACCTTTTAACCGCACCTTCTTATTCAATTTATACTTTAATATATTTGTATGTATTTTAATATATATATTTATAAAGTTACATATTGATTCTATATAATAGTTTATATATATAAGTATGTTACAGATATGTTTCGAAATTTGGCTTACAGTATATTATATTGTGTTATTACAGTGGAATGTTTATATTACTGGTATATACATATTTTAGTTTGTATAACCTGGTAGTGTGAATAAACATATATACGATTTGTGTTTTTGTACAAGTGTCATTAAATACATATATACACACTTGTGGTTTGGGTCTGTTGACCATATAAGTAATAAAAATTATAAAGTTTATGTATATAAGTTAGGTAAGTATATATATTTATACATGCTTGTACTGGTCTGTTAAGGGATATAATAGCTTTAGATATTGATTTATTGATTTGCGTGTAGTGCATTTTATTTCAGGTTGTGTAAAAGTTAACATTTATGATATATTTCGATTTTGAAGCAAAACATGTATGTAAGTTTAAATATAGATGTTATATATATTCGGTTATGCACACAAGTACACTTGAGTTTGATTTTAAATATATTATATATGTGTTTAATTTAAAACAATGATTTTGAAATGTATATATATATTTATTTAATTTGAAATGTGGTTGTATTTAGGAAATGTTTTATATATGTAAATAGTTGTATTTATATAGTTATAGATAAGTTCACCTATACCCATTTATCTTCATCGATCCAATTTTGATTTGATTTCGTCTATTCCTTGTTATCAGCTCCGATCATCGAATTCGTGCTTGGATTCGTAACTCAATTTCAATGTCCGTATCGGTGTGCGTATCTGTGTCATCTTCTCGTTCATTTCTAGCCTCGAAAGGTGAGAAATCACTCACGATTAATATTCTTTTATTTATTAGATTTGATTTCGATTGAAACGACAATTGAAATATGCTGCTGTTAGTTAATTACACTGTTATATATGCTATTACCTATACCAGTTCACCTGTGACATCTGACACCATTATCTGTTAATTATTTATGTGATGATAATACAGTTTGGCTGATAATTGATTGATTGTTGATGTTTATATTAGACGTTAAATCGTTAATGTTAAAAATGATAAATAGTATGAAATTGAACTTGATATAGGATAGTTAAATGTTAAATTTGATTAACTGACATTTGTATAATATGACCCCTTTTAAACTGTTAAATTTATTGACACGTAGGATTGTTTAACTACACCTTGAACCATCAAATGTATGTTGTTAAATTGATGATGTATGAAATTGTAAATTGAATGAAAAGTGAAAACCGTAATGTAATAATCTTTAATCTACATGAAATGATAGTGTAGATTCTAGAAATAATTATATTAATTCGTACAAATAACAATGCGAATTAATACGGTTATTTCGGGATTATTTGAATTGATGATTGGATTGTTATTGATTTTTGTTATTGCTTGTTTATTTACTTTGACACCATCCCAGTTATCACACTGCAAGTTCCCTTTATTATGTTTTGATTTTGAATTGAATTGGAATCGGGTTGAAATGATAAATACCCAAATTGAACTTTGACCTTGGATATAGAAAATTAAATAAAACCCGATTGGTAAATATTTTGATTTAAAAATAAAATAAGGATTTTATTTGAATAAATATTATGGTTTTGAAATGAAGTTGAAATCTGAATTTTAATGAAAGGAAATTGTAATATTTAATAATCTGAAACAAAATATTAACAATGTAATCGATGAAAGAATGTTGTTAATTTGAGAAATGATTTGATAATTAAGTTTGAAATTAAAATCAAGTTTGAAATTATAATTAAGCTTGAAATTATTAAACTTTGAAATTATTTAATAATTAAGTTTTGAATTATTTAATACTTAAATAAGATTGAATTATTTAATGATTAAATTGAATTGAAATTCTTTAATAAGAAAATTGAACTTTTGAATAAGTGAATTTTACTTCGTAAATAATTGAAATTGAGTTTTCTTGATTAAGTAAGGTTTTTGGAAAATTATTTAAGAAAGTAAATAAGTGAAATGGAATTTCTTTAACAAGAAATGAAAATGTGATATTTTGGAATTTATGTAAGACTTGAAATTTAAAGAATTGATTTGACGAATTTAATTTAATTCAAGATTGTAGATTTTGATTTAATGAAGTTGAACTTAAGAATTGATTTAATGAATTGAAAATTTAATCGAAATTGTTTTGAATGATAAAGTAATTTAACGAATATTGAATAAAATCGATAAATGAGTTTAAATTGATTTGAAAGTTAAATTAAATTTATTTAAATGATTTCGGAATGAAACTTATATACGAAATGCAACAAATATTTGGATTGTTTTAATTGAAACTTTGAAATTTAATATAGAAATGTTGAAATTGAAATTGGAAAGTTTTGAAACGTAAATTATTGGAAATTGGTTTTCGAAAGACAAATAAATTGTTGGTTTACGAATTCTAATTTCAATTGTAATTGATTTGGTTTTTGAAATATATAAACGACCAATCAGTGTAATAATTACGAAAGTTATTAAAGAGACCGGAATTCGGTTATGGATATACTCTCTATCTAAACCGAAAACCACTTTAATAACTATACGCGGAGTGATGATCCAGAATGAAGTGGTTGGAATGGTGTTCGTGATGACTGAAGAAAGAGAACGATAATGGATAACCTTGACACTTGTGTCAAATTGGAAATGACTAAAACAGGAGCTGTGCCGGGCCAATGGAGGATTGATACCTCAAGTGGACACACTTCTTCGAACTACTTATACTTATTGTCGATTGGTGCACCCTTGATTTTTGGGAGTGTTGTCTCACGGTGTTGCGGGCGCTGCGGCGTTGCGTTCTCACCAGCCCAGATCAGGCGAACGGTAGTATCACTATCTTGGGTATAGCCTCATGTGCCTTGTCATACTTGTATTCCATTTATGCGCGACCACTACGAATTTGATTTGTACCTTGAGTATATGGATTGCCCTCTGGTGACTTCCGGTTTTGGGGAAACTACGGTCTTGTATATGCTTGTGGGAATAAAAATGTGTTAAGGGTGGAATGGGCCATGACTTAACGCTATTTTGATATCTTCTTATATTACTGATAGACATTATCTACTTATCGTACATTACTACATAATAGATAGTTTAACGGATCCTTAAGGATGGTTATTCCAAACATCCTTTGAGTTACTTGTATTTCAATTGCTATTTCACTTGAGTTGGATTTATTAATATAAGAATGTTAATCCTGACTCGAGTGTCTTGTGTTTTTGCTTTACGCTCGGGTCAGACTGAGTGGTTCAGCTTTCGAGACTCACCTTTGGAGTTGGAGCTTTGCTTGAAGATCCAGCCATCTATTCTGCTTTCAGTATCCGATGATTCCAGTGATGCATTCTGGTTGTATCTGATGTATCGTGTTACTCTTCCGTTGTATCTGGTTTAACTCTGATGTATCGTATTACTCTTCTGTTGTACACTCTGATGTATTTTATATATTCATATAGTAGCTTCATGAACTACTATCTCTTTTATTTCCGCTGCACTTATTACTCTGTGTCTGTGATCTGTGATTATTTTATTTACTGTATATGTTCAGTTTTGCCAAATTTAAATTAACAACGCGGTATTTTGAGCAATTCAACTCCGGCATGAGTGTCTACCTATACACTTATAATGGACGCGAATGGTCCAAAATGGCGGGTCGTTACAAATTACGTTTAAGTAATTATACTTATCGAATCATCCAATGATTTATTTAAATAAATAAATTAACTTAAACAAATCATATTTAACTCAATTAATTACATTAGGTAATTAATTCCTTAATTTCTTCCATTAAGCAATTACACTTAAACATTTTCACAAATGTTTATCTTTAATTAATTTATCTAATTAATTATTAAAATTAATCACATAAATATATTAATTGTTTAAATAGTCTTAAGTTAATGACCTTCATTAACTATTTACAATTCTTAATTTCTTTTCTTATGAAATTAAACTTAATTAATCAATATTAATTACAATTTAATTTATCTTTAATAACCCATTAATTAATCCTAATTATTTAAATTAATTCAAGTTTTTAACTGTAACTTAATTAACCTTTAATTACTTGATTAATTAACATTTAACCATTAATTTAAAGTCTAACCTTATCAAATTGATGATTCTTAACTCCAAATTAATTATTCCTAATTAATTACTTAAAACTTAATTAATGAGTTTAAAACTCATAATTACTTAATTAATCCAGTTATTAATTAGATTTATTAATCCATTTTAATTAACTTAATAAATTTAATGAGTCCAAATCATTAAATTTTAATTTAAGGATTTTAAACTAAATTCCCTTTTTAAATTTTCAAATCATTAAAGTATGCTTTACTTTTAACTTATTTACATCATTTAAAGTTATAAACTTTATGCTACTTTCAAAACCTAAGATTCAAATTCAATTCGAATTCAGATTTAAAATTCAAATTTAAACTTGGTTTTAAATTCTGTTTCAAATTTTATATTAAATTCTAAAATTAAGAAAACTTCCAGGCTTGTTTTTTAAATCTTGAAAACTCTCTTTTAATTATTTTTAAACTTTTAGTTCATTTCAGATTTGGATTCAAAATATAGATTTGAATCCACACTTCAACTAGATTTAAACTTGGGTTTAAATCTACTACAGAAACTAATTTCATTTGAATTTATTTAAACTCAAATCACTGTCAGGCTTTACTTTTACAAAAGCCTGGAACACATTTACTCGAATCGAACCAAAACTGCTTCGAGCCATTTCCTTCTCTACTTCGAGTAACATACTCGAATGACTCAAGTAAAACCCGAGTGAAAAACTTCATCTTCCCCAAAAATACCAGAGTCCATAAAACGTGCACGTACACGTGTACTTCACCAACGATCATCTCCAGCCGACCCCACGTCGTCGAACAAGTCGACGTTCATCCTCCCCTCCATTCCCGATCACCTGAACTACCCAGACTTCTCGAAATCAAATTCGAGATGATCGACCCAAAGCCTGGCAACACAGAAACCTCACCACAACCAAACCTGTCAACATTGCCTCGACCACAACGTGCCGACCACCTGAGAGCTTCCTCCTTCGGCCTCGTCTTCAACATCACCTAGACTTCAACTTCACGAAGTATCAAAACACTCAATCCAACATTGAGGCCGAGGTGATCAAATTTCCATCATAGAAAAAACTAGGTTTAGAAAATCAAATAGGCAACCACTGCCACCCCCATGCTCAGACCAACCACCAGTCATTTTTTCCTAATTCTCCATACATCCCACTACCATCAAAGAGGAACTCGACCTCTCCAATCACTGGGATCACCAGTGATTCCCAAAAACTCAAATTCTGGTCAACCCAGAATTGCATTTCCAAACCCTAACTAAAAAATGTGATTCTAGTTTTAAAAATCACTATTTGGTATAAAGATTCACTTTATATTACTGAATTGTAAAATTTACATGTTTGAATTTTTGGCAAAACTTAAGTATTACTGTCTTTTTGGATTTCCAGAACCATTTCAATTTTATATAACTTTATTAAAAAATTTAAACCTGCTCTATGATCAAACAAACAAATTTTGTTTAATACTTAAATCCAAATATAGAGTGGATCAAGAGATACTGGTTTTTGAATAAGTCTTTAGCTTGAAAAACTAGTAACAGAGGTGATACAGGGAAATAAGCATATACACATATCAACACATCCATATATATGCAGAGATTCACCATACAAATATATTCACAAAGGAAACAAACATTCCAGAACTTAACATGCAACCAAAATCAAATTAAAGCTTTTAAAAGTGTGATGTTACTCACCATTTTGAAAATATGAACAGAGCTCCTTTGTTTGAAAACAAGCTTTTAAAAGTGCTAGCTGATCTTTTTATTCTTCATGTTAGTTGAGTTGAGTTGTTGCAAAGCTCCAATTGTTAATGTCTTTGAAAACTTTAAACTGGAAAATGCTAAGTTTCTTTTTTTTGTAAACGAGATGAAATGAAAAAGATAGAGGAGATTGATAAATAGATAGATGTTTACAGGGTGATACTATTTTACTTGTACAAAATGTCCAGAGATTTTTTTTCTTTCCTTATGGGCTGATATGATCTTATTGCTTGCTAGAGATGTTAGCATTAAATGCCATTGTCTCATCATGTCTACATACCTTCCCTTATCTTATTTCGTATGTACTTATATTGTATATTTTTCTTTTTATGGGTACATACTTATTTTATACTACCAGTACACACATGAACATGTATTTTACCTTACTTTGCATTGCCATTATGTCTTTCCAGAATTGTCTAAGTGTTCCTAACTATTTATATCTGTACAACATGAAGATAAACTTTCCCTTAAGTCTTACAGCCTTGCATTGCAAACACATGTTCCCAAAACTATCTAAGTGTTCGTTTATGTGCTTACATTAGTCTTATGCTTTGCAATATAAATAAGTTGCTATATTAACATGATGTTAGAATTTACCTACTCTATTTTTATGTTCCATCTCTAACTTAATATTTATTTTTAACTTATATACTTATTTTCTTGTATTTCTATACATATATATTTATGTATTGTTTATTTCTTTTTAAAGTTTAAGTATCCAACATTTACTTTATATTCATATTTTATTTTTAAGTTAAAACTTTATTCTTATGAATTACTTTTTAGAGAATATAAAATAAACTATTTATATTTATATATAGAACAATACATAAATAATGTTATTTGAAAATAATAATTTGTCACATTTAAATAATTTATAAAAGAGATTATACATTCCTATTTATTAAATGAATTAATATATCCTATTTATTAAACAATATTTTAAAACAAACCTTTTAATTGATCTTAAACTTAAGCTATAATTAAATCAATTAAACATTTACCTTAAATATTTTTAAACCATATATTTTAAATTAAATCATAATTTCCAAATTACCAAAATATATTAGAACTATAAAATATGCCTTATTAATTAAATTTACAACAAAGCTCATCTATTTACAATATATATATAAATTTATATACATTATAAATAGAAAACAATTTATTTAGCTTTTAAAAGATAAATTCACAATTTAAATGTTTATTAAAAGAAGAATGATTAAATCAATTCATATTTAATTAACAAATATCATCAAATCAATTTAATTTTAAATGCAGATTATTAAATTGATATTGCCAGAAATTCCGGGATGTCACAGAGACGCTGGCGAAATTTTTGAAAATTTAGAGAGTTAGAAAATTTTTGAGAAATTTTGGATAATTTACAATTTGAATTCAAATTTGAATTTGAATTGTGAAGTAAAATAAAGTTGTTTGAACTTATGAATAAGTTTGGAAAGTTAGAAAAAGATTAATGTGTCTTAATAAAATATTATTCTGGAAAGTTGTTTAAAACTATTTGGATTTGAGAAAATAGTTAACGGGGATTGGATCATTCTTCTTAACTTGTAATTTCGGGGACGAAATTCTTTTAAGGCGGGGAAGATTGTAACGACCTTGAATTTTTGACCTTTGAAAATTGAATATTTAATTGATTTTAAATATTTGAAAAGATAGTTTAATTTGAAATTCAAATATTTGAATGAATTTGGTAATTTAATTATTGAATTTAATTATTAAATCTGGGTAAAAATATTGTATCTTCAGTTTTAAGCTGATTAAAAATATTTTCAAGGCTTAGAAAATTCATATTGATTATACTGAAGATAATAGAAGCTTCAAGTTTAATTTGGAGATGCTTTGTTCAGTTTTGAAATTTTATCGTTTAAATTGAATTTAAAAATAGTGTTCAGGGGCACAGTCTCGGAATTCGACGAAACCAGTTTCATTGGATCCGTAATATTGTATTATTATCGGATTTCAATTTTTGTAGCATTTGGAGTTGTTGTGTGAGCATATGATATATAAACGCGCTGAAATTAAATCGAAAATTCAATATTATAACTGGTCCAAAAAGCTATTTTCTCCATACGATCGAATTTGGAGTCGAAACCTTTTCCATTGTGTTTTGAATAGGTGTATAACATTACGAACGCCTAGCGGCGCGCCTTGATAGGAAGTCGAGATTTTTGACTTCATTTTCGAGTCGATTTGAATTTGAATTTAAATTTATAATATATATTTGTCTCCAGTTAAAAATATATCAACATCAACCTTTCATCTCAGCCGACCTACTCCTCTCACTTCATCGCATGCTCTTTATCTCCCCACCTACTTTACAAATCTCATGGAACATCATTTCAAAGCAGATAAAATTTTAAAACAGAGAAAAAAATGGCATCCTCCTTAAATCTTCGTTCCAAATCAGGGAATGCCGAGCCCTTTCTTTCGAAAGTCTGGAAAAATGAAAATCGAAAATCAAATCAAAAGCCAGCACTATATCCCTCATCCTCTTTCTAATTCATTCCTTCTCGGTTCAAACAATAAATCATAACATGCTGATCGAATCAATTCGTTCGAAATTTGATTTATACCGTGTTCGCATCACGTCGAGCTCGAAGAGGGGCCACGCGCGACCACCACAATGGGATCGACGATGGCTTCGAGGCAAGCCGTGCACGAGTTCGAAATCGACTAGGGTTTCGAGTCGCTCGACTAGCCCTGTCAATTCACCTTGGGTCATGACTGGTATAAGGGCTACTCGAGTAGTTCTCGAGTTTGGATTTGATTCGCACGCAACAGTGGAGGTCGAGACAGTGTCGCGTACGATAGCATAGGCGCTTCAGGAGGAAGCACGATGATGTGGATCGCTGTAGGCGGTGTTGAAGAGGGTAGCCAAGCTGGGGTTGCTGGTTTTGAGCAGTGATAGGTATATTTTTCTTTTGCTTAATTTATATGTTTATATATTCACAGAGAAGAAAAAAAAATATAATAAAATAATAACAGTAAAATATATATAAAACCCTTTATCTTCAAAGATATGTATTTCAATTATACAGTGAAAGGAATAATAATATAAATATCAATAGGTATATGTATATATAAAAAGGTAAAGTTTATTTTGTAAATTCATGTATATATATATTAGAGAGAAATTTTATATAGTAAAATTTTATACATACAGTGACTTATAATTTGCAGATTTCTGGTAATATATATCTATACTATAAAGCAAAACCTTTGGTTAACAGGTCAAAGTGAAGCCTTTTTTGGATTTCCGAGAATACCCCTATGCAATGTATACTGTACGCTGTACATAACTTTCCCCACTAACTCAACACGTTCCTGTTTTCAACTCCATTTTCCTCACTTTACCATCGCAATTTCAGATTTACGTGCAGATCCACGGCAGTTGCAAGGCAATTTCAAACTAGAAGTGAGCATTCAAACAAAGCAAATCCATTTTCCTCACTTTACCATCGCAATTTCAGATTTACGTGCAGATCCACGGCAGTTAGCCAGGCAATTTCAAACTAGAAGCGAGCATTCAAACAAAGCAGATCCGACTTCAAGTATCACTGGCGAACGCTCGATCTAAGCTTTAGAATGATCACCATCTCTTCATCCAGGAAGCACTCACGACTTCGACAACACTAGGCGATGGCAAGCTATTCTCGAATCGACAACAACGAAACTCTGTAACGATGGTGTCCTTTTTGCGTCTGAATTAATAAATTATGAACGGAAGTGAAAATCGGGCAAGATGAAGGCATAAAGGAGAATTTTTAACTTCAGGTATTCAAATATTTACATGTTAGGAACTCTTTCTTCAGCATGTTACAGTTTCTTATTTTGATTCCAATCTTTGATTTCAAGAAATAGGGGAGAAATCCTCCAAAATAATGAAGAGCGTTCCACCTCAGAGGTCAGCCTCTATGATTCGGGCCCCAATTTAGATTCGTATGAAAGCATCCATTTTCTGCCATTGTGAGGTTGCACTTGATCTCTAACGGCGGTCTGACAAAACAAAATTTTTATTTAGGTATACAGTTCTTATTAGTAGTTTGTTTGTAGTAATAACGTACCACAGTAACCTGTCATCATTTCAGATCGGGAGGTGACAGTGTCCCCACAACCATGGCTGAGATTTATTACGTCAGCACTTTAGTCCCGAGCGATGAAGTTATTGGAGATGAAGATGTGTATACGTTGGGAAAGAGTTATTTTGACTGTAGGTAGTACAGACGTGCTGAGAAAGCAGAATGGGAAGAAGGTCGTTTTCTTGAGGTATTTGCACTTTATACGGTGCGTTAATTTTGTAGTACATTTGATTTTTATAGTTTGGCTGCAAAGTGTTTGGTAAATGTTGGGTACAGATTTTATTTTTGGTCATAAGTCAATGTGGTGTATGATGAGTATTTGAGTAAATCAGCAACACAAGTAACATAGTAGTTCTTTAGAAAAAAACAACTTTAATGATATCTTATCAAAATTTTGAACTCTGTTTGACATTAGTAGGCAATTGTAGAAATGTTCATGTGAATTGTGTGCTAGGATAATCTTTAGTGTCTAAATGTCAAAACCCCTCACGTATTAGGTTATTATGATGAGCATTATATACAAGAAAAAAGAATACATGTATTGTTTTAAAAACTATCTGGCTGCTTATTTTAAACTCTTAGATAAGGCATAAAATCGTTTGTTAGCTTATTCTCATTGGTTATTTACATTATTTAAATATTCCAATGATTATCTGATTTTTTTTAATTATTAAATATGTTTAGACAACATCTACTGATTTAGATTATGAATTCTATTTCAAAAAAACCTACCAGCTATCATGACTGTATAATGAATTGCTAATGAAAACTAGCTGATCTCTATGTTCAATTGCTTTATTTTGTTTTGCATCAGTAATGATTACTTGATTTCAGCACATCAGTTATTTATGCTCTACTTTTATATTTTGAGCTTTATTGTTTCACAGTGAACCATTATTATTTCTCTTTATTTACTTTTATATTTTGAGCTTGATTTTCTACATTATTTTACTTTAGTAATGATAGTCTATGTTGGTTGCAACATTTGGGCCGGACCACGTTCTAATTTGGTTATCATGAACACAAACCTGGCTTCTTCATCTTCCAACTGATCCATCAGAAGGAACCTCGAGTTCTTCTTCTTCACTCATTCCTACTAATGGAAACAAGGTCACTTCACTCTAATCAAAGATCCCGACTACAGGTTTGTACAACTTTTGTCCTTTGCTTTCGGCTTTGATATTTTTTTGTTAGTTCGGGCTTTCTCTCTTCATTAATTACTTTATTGGGACATACGATCGAAGCTCTCCAAGGCACTACAATTTACAATACATACAAGGAAGTTATTGTGTATAGGAATGCCATTTAATGATTTTATTCCCGCCTGACTGTTTTAAGGTTTAATTGCATTTGATAAAAAATCAAAGCATCAAATTAATGTTTTTTTATGTTTCATGAGCCGACTTCACAATATATCACCATTGTTTTCTCACGAATATAATGAACGAGCTGTAGGAACTTCATGACAAGATTCAGGCTACTTGAATACGCAAAACTATAGCAAGTTAATTGCATTTTGATTCCTTCATCTGCATTTTCTCTACTGCTATTGGAGGAGACTTTCCCATACAATACAAGTATGGCTAACATAACTTATGTATTTTACATCCTAGATATACATATAAGAATGCTTTTTAATTGAGTAGTAAACTTTGTTCTTTTTATGTATTTAGTTTACTCCTAAGTTAGTCAGTGTCAGTATGAAAAAATGCACATCATTACAAACACACCACTGACTGCCTGAATTAAAGCTTATGCTCTCAACAAAAGAACGTGCTTGGTTTTCAGTATTTTTGTCTTAATGTTTATGGTAGGAAGATAGGGTTAATTTGAATGATTTTGCAGAAAACAAGAACTTGACAATGGCAGAACAAAGAAACAATGAATCTTTCGAAGTGACACACATTCATCTTTACCCAGTATGTGCTGATCCAGTCTACTCTGGCAGTAAAGGTATACATAAATTAGAGATTATTTTCAAATGCATTGACTGTGCACATATGTATGGATGTATGTATGTATGATATGTATGTATGTTGTAGCTGATATATACAAGAGTTAATATTATTGAAACTGCTAACCACTGACATGTTAAACTCTTAATGTATTTTTCTGTATGTGGTGTTGTTTTATTCAATAAATCTTACGGTTCATTGAGCAGTGAAGGAATCTGAGTTACTGTCCTATGTACTGAGGTATGGCACTACTTTGATAAAACATCAAATAAATTTGCTATCTTAAGTTTCAATTATGTGGACATTACATGGATGTACACACACAATTTTTCATATGTATAACTAACTTGCCTTTATATATTGCTACCCACACTATATGGCTTCCTCAGAAACTCTGACTGATGAGATTTTATGATTTTATGCCCATATATTTCTCCTGTCCTTATGACTATGTGACTTGAATTTGTTTTCCATTTTTTTGTAAACATAACTACCTTTCTTTCCGCTCTGTTATAAAAAATGGATGCATTTTTATAAATCTCCATTCAATTTTGTTAGTACAAACACCAGTTGAATCGGTTTTTCTTTTTTTACAACATGTGCTTATATTTATGTGGCCGAAGCTTCATACTTAAAAAAATGTAGCTAATCATCTTACACATAAATTAAACCTATTCAACTCATGAATTTGTTTGATTTAATGCTTCAATAAACTCCCCCAAATAATATAACCTCATATATAATATAGAAATACTGTTAACTTTAATTTTTTAAATATCATAAAGCATCGAAAACTAATGTATGAAACAACTTGGCATGTTCAATTTTGTTGTTGCTTTTTCCATTTGTTTATCTATCTTCAATATTTTTGTTCATTTCTGTCATCAACGTGGAAAACCAATGCACATTTCCTTCCCCATACATGGTTTCTAGAGCTGACATCTCTAAATTCTAACTTGAGAATTTGTTGTCCCAAATAATATGTTCTCTAGATTGAAGTACAAATGCTTTTCAAACTGTTAACATTGGTTCAATAAGCCGTTAACAATTTAGTCTTCACTACACAAGTCCAACTGAATAATATAAAGGAGACATCAACCACTAAGACTTTTTCATATCCCTACATACATGTCAGTACTGTATACAGTGTACATTATCATAAATCAGTTACTCCTATCCACATCCTCCGTATGCGTTAAACTCGCTTTATTACACTTTCCTATCACCGTTGTATAGAACGTACTGGACTGATACAGTGACGTAAATTGCTACATTAATTAGCTGTACGATTGCTTCAGTATGGGTGGGGAATAAATAAACAAATACTACAACAATATTTACGCTGTCAACTGCCAGCAGAAGCACTACAATTGTAATATACAGTTCTGACATAACATGTGGACCATGGGTTTGACGTCGTACTAAATGCATCGACTTATGTTCTTGAAAAGTGCAAATATGAAACTGTGTTCCACACTGCTGCCAGCAATTTACAAATCAAATATAAATATAAGTCCAAGCGATGTACACAATTGTACTACATAAATTTATCTACCTCTCCCATAACTAATCTACCACGTTTCATACTGCTGCTCCTATAAAGTTTCCTACATACCAGGTTAACAACTCTTCTTACTGCAAATATTATTAATCACGTACATGACTCATTCTACCATGACATCTTCAGCTACCACACTTCCTTATTAAAATACTATTATCCCACGTTTTCCAATTGACATCACCACGCCTCTATAAATTCTTCCACCTCCTCAACATTTAATTAATGCTTTAACATGTCTCCCATTCTAAAATGAAAAAGGTACTTTTCCACTATCCTATATACGTACATTTAAAATTTTCCATCTACATGTACTCTAACAACATAGATTTTCTTCCTTTTATACATTACATCTTCAATTCTTTTTTTCGTTATCCACTCCTACTCATATACACTCTCTATTGTATGTTTGTACATGTTAGCACCTACTCCTTTTTCACAAACATCATATTTCAACTTATTTCCATTCACTCATCGTCTTTGGTCATGCAGAGAAAAATTTCAGCGACCAATATAGAAACTCCGCTAAGCCTTCTCACGGAAAAATTAAAACGTAAATGCACACGTGCATCAAAACATCTCCGATCACTTCCTGCTGAAAAATTTGATGCTTCTGACGTCGTTCCACCGTCAACTACTCCAGAAGATGAATCATCCAATGTTAGCACTGCGAACCACTTAGTTCATCTTCCTTCCTACCCACCAACTGCAAGTACTGTCCAAAACAACATCAAATTGTCAGAACCATCTGCCTTTGCAGTGCAACTGCAACAAGCTAACGAACATCAATATTTTTCGCACTGTCCAACTGACAACAATTGGGATGATTTTTTCACTACCGAAGTGGTATGCTATAAGTACAAACATATACAGTTGACTACATATATAAATAGATACATAAATTCATACAATACGTTTACTATTTTTTTTGTCCAACAAATTGAACATACACACACACATACACATACAAACACACACGCATGCACACGCACACATATATCTATGTACATATGTACGTATGTGTCTTTGTGTGTATATATATCACTACCATAACTATGTTGCACACAAAATTTTCACACTTTCTTCTTGGCACACGTCCAACGGACGTGCTACCATACTCGTATATATATATATATATATAAATGTATATATAAAATTTCGAAAATAAAATATATATACATTTACAGATTTTAACTTGCTAATTTATTTAAAAAAAGAGAAATGGATTTGATGAGTTATTTGTTTTATTAACCTATTTGATTTATCTAGTTACTGAAAATAATTTAATAAAGAAAAGTAGTTTTAAATTTAATAATTAGTTAATTAAAATTATCAAAAAGAAAATTTTAGTTAAATTTTAAATGGCAATTATTTTGTTCGATTGATTCGAATATTAATAAAAATCATGCAATTGTTTATACAAGGTCTAAATCTGTGAAAGAAATCAAGCCGGATTGAAAATGGTTCCATGCATAGGCAAAGGTGAGATCTTCTCACTCAAATAAAAAATTTGAATTGCAGTTATCGATTGATTGCCTGATTGTGATAGTACATATAGTAGTATATAGCAATATATATATATATTGGAATATTTATATATATATTGGAGTTGTGATTTCCCGCATTTTATAGCGGATGAGACCCTATGCGCTGCATAATAGGGGATGATATTTTATAAATCCCATATACCACGATATTCCACCTCGAAGTGGAATTGGTATTGTGCTAACATCTGTGAATGCAGGGAAACAGGTTGGAGGGATCCAACTGGATTCCGCAAATTATATGAATTTGTTTCATATGCTGTGTGATGATTTATTGATAATCTGTGAATGATTATATTGATAATTGAAATTGTTAAAGGCTAAAATTTAGCCGAATGTATTTTTGGTATCGTTGAATACCAGAAATAAATAAAATTGGATTTTGGAAATTAAAGTGGAAAACTTTAATTAAATTGATTTTTAAGAATTGAATAAACTTGAAAGAAGGAATTTGAAAGTGTGAAGTTGATTTTTGAAATCTTATCGAATTATTTCCAAAATATGGTGAAAAGATATTAATAAATGGGTTTTGAATAACATCGCTTAAAGGTTGAAGAATTTATTGAAAATGGAGAATTTAATAATTTGGGAAGAATAAAGGGATTTATTTAAAAGGTGATAAATTTCTAGAAATCCATTTGATAATTGATTTGGTGTTTGAAAATAAATCTTTGGGAAATCGATATGAAAATTTATTTGGTGTTGAATGAAAATGGATTTTGTGTTGAAATAAATTTAGAAATGGATTTGCTAATGATTTGGTATTTGGAGATAAATGTAGAATCAATTTGTAATTGATTTGGTGCTTAAAAAGAAATTAGAAATCAATTTGGAATTTGATTTTTGTGTTTGAAAATGAATATTTGGAATTTAAATTCACAATGGAATTTATAAAGAAAAAGGGAAATAAATAATATCGGGAATTTTATTCCGAGTGTGGAAATATGATTTGAAATTGGTTTTCAAAGTGATGAAGTGTGGAAATTATATATCTTACAAAGATATTTTGAAATTTAATAATTTCGGAAAATTATTTAAATCTGATGATTGTTGTGAATGTTGTTTGATAGTTAAATCACCGACTATCAATATTGGCCTTTGAAATGGCATTTGAATTTGTTTTTAAAACAAGCGCTCATTATTCGGTTAAGCCAGGAGAGGACTTTGTGTCATATAACCCATTCCGAATAATGATACGACGTTATGGATTGCAACTGAAGACCGGTGTTGAAGACCGGGTGTTTGCGAGAACGATAGGACAACCTATCGATTGTCTCTGCACTGGGTTGCTCCAGTATAGAGGTTCCCTATGTGATGGGAAGTCCGATCAGGATTGTGAATAACCGGATTGCAATGGCTTCTTTGGAAGTGCCTTCGGTTCTGTTCGAACCCGGAACAGACTTGTATGGTTACATGTCTGACATTGCACTTTGAGATCTAAAGCTGATTTCTTTCAAATACATTTCTGTTGGTGGTGGAGAATTTATTCTCTTAGCTTAACACCCTTCTCTGAGACGTACGAGCCCAGAGGTTATGTAGTTGAAGGTTATCAGTGATGTACTCCCAATTTGGTAGTGTGGCATGCTGAGTGCTGCTGTGTGTTGCTGATCATTTTTTGATCAAAGCATGGCTTTGTGAAAAAGCGTAGCTTTGTGGACGAGACCTCATCGGACCTCACAAACCGGAAATGGTCGAAACAGGAAAGATGCGGCAAGGTTATGAGGGTCGCTCCCTTTAGGGTATGTCATTTCCTTCTGGAAAAGGGTGGTATCAGGTATGGAGCCCTGGTATTTAACATATGTGGTTGCTCCAATCTCATTTACTGTGTGATTGTTGCTGTGTGATAGAGGCACCTCGGATAAAGGTCCCAAAGGACCGGGGGGTGGCATATTCGTGTAGTAGTTACCTAGTGTAAGGGTAACCCGGCCTTGTGTTGGCAGAGAGCTAGTTAGTTCTCGGGACGTCCATCCAGAGGCGTACCCATTGACAGTGGGAAGTTCCTTAGCCTGACCATTTGTTGGAAATCCAATTCCCAATACGAACCTTATACGGTTTTAGTTGTAGAACCTGCCATTTACTTATGGTGGTCACCACTGTTTAGATGGTAGTTATAGTAGGCATACAATAATGGTTGTATGTTGGCTAAGATTAATATTATACTTTCGAAATGTTTTCCACACTAGACATTAATAATAATATCAACTGATCTTTCGTAGTAAGCATCTTTGTCATAAGGAGAAATCTCCTCCAATTCTGCGTTTGCATTGTGTGTGTGGCGGGAGGCCTTATGGTAGTTTCATTTTCCAAAAGCATTGCGAATTTCTTTTATTTTCTTTGTGAAAATAACTGTTTTACGACCTAACACCAGTCACCATGACTGACTCGGAGTTTATTGTTCCCTTTCTAAACTCTGGGTGCCCATAATTTTCTACACGGGCAGCCTAGAGTTATGTTATCAGGATATTCTGGAGCTTTGGAGGCGAGCTGGATGGCGAGACGTACTCCCGTACTTATTTATTTATTCCATTGTGTATTCTGTATGAGGACAAGTTTATATAACTGTCCATTGTTGTAACTCTGATGATGTATGTATAAACTGATATAGTTCTTTGTGATAAAGTTTATTTATTAATCTATTATATATTGTTCCGCTGCGAATGTGAGATTCTATTGTTGTTTCTGTTTCTTTTTCTTCTGTCTTCTTCTACCTCTTCTTTTAACCCTAATGATTCGGTTCTTCCGGCATTCGATTGCGCGGCATTTGATACAGTAGTTGTATTGATGTCGACTTTCGAGCGTCGAAAAGTCGAAACATTATAGCTGGACGATGATCTCGATCTCGATCGATGCTTTGGCTTATGCTTTAGGACTACATGCTCTTAGATACTAAGTTCGATGCTTATGCTCTCATTGGGAACAAAACAACAGGTCTCGAAATTACAAGCCAAGGAACTTTCATATTGAGTATTTGTATTTTTTTACTTTGTAGAAATTATGGTGTAACATTTTCCTAAGGAGAAATTGTGAGGATGCAATTTTCTTAATGGGGGATTCTATAACAGCCTGTTGTCGAGAAGTAATAAATTAGAAATTTAATAATAATAATTAGTTAAATTAAATATGTTTTAAAGTAGTAAATATGGAATTGTAGAAATGATTTGAAAATTAGATAGGAATTAATTTATTAAAAATGGAAAGAATTTTATTTATGATAAAACTAATTTGGTAATTAATTTAATTATTTTGAAATTCTGAAGGTAGATTAATAATTAGAAATAAAATGATAAATTAAATTCTTATGATAAATAAAAATTAAGGTAAATAAGTTTAACATCTATTTTTATGATAGAAAGAATTTTATCTTCTAATATTAAAGGGATTTGAAGTTTAAATAGTAAATGTGTTTAAATAGGTACTAAAAGAAGTAATTAAATTAAAGTATGTAAAATATATAAAATATAGAAAATATTTTTATAAAATTGTAAATAATATTTAGATGTTTAAGAAAATTTAATAAGATGTTATTGGATAAGTTAATAGGTCAATGTATGAACTTACAAATTGATTTCATGAAAAGAAAAGGAAGAAAATGAGTTAGTAACAAATCAAACCCAACTCACTTAGCCCAAAACACAACTATACTATTTCATCAAATCTAGATATTTCTGAATCTAGACATTTCCCCTCTACTTTATAAATATAAACATCACGTTAGTATCAGGTAACTACTTTACTTCATAAAATCCAAAATCTAAACCCCACTCTACTTCTTTTAAAGTTTAAATCAAATCAAATAAAATACCATAAATCCTTAAATTCAAATATAAGCTTCTTGGCAACATTCTACACCAAATATTAAGTTGGAATTCAAGTGTTGATCAAATTTTATCAAGGTAAAAAATTTATAATGAAGGAAAAGCAAGGTAGGAGAAGAAGCTAAAGTAGAAATTTGTATTCTTCAACTTAACTTCAACTTAAGGTGAGTAATCTCACTCATTTTCTATGTCTAGAATGAAACAAATATGTATGGAATGGTGATCATGTGGCTATGCAATCAAAATTTTATATTTATTGAATGATCAAATTTCCCTTCTTCTCTTGATTTTAGATTCAAATAGATGATTGAATGAATTTGGGTATGGTATGATTGTAGTAGAGGCATATACTAGTGCATGAACTCAATCAAGAGAATAAATAACAAGTAAAATTGAAGAGAAGATTCGATCAAAATATAATCGAATTAGGGCTACAACAAACGTGACACTAGTGCAAAAGTGTGCACCCACTGGTCCACTGGTGTGCACATTTCCTGTGCCCTAAAGTTATATATATACATATATACATATATATATATATATATATATAATGAATAATAAATTAAAATCAAAATAAACAAACTAAAATATAAATAAAATATAAGTTAACATTCTTTTACCTATTCTAATTTTAGAAGTAAGTTTATGATGTTGTAATAATTATATAATGTAATTTTAAATTATTAACAAAATTGGAATTATATTGGAAACCATAAATTCTTGGTTTAAAAATAAAATAAGTATATGTAAATTAAATCTAAATTATATACATTATAAAACTAAACTTATCTTATGCAAATAATAGTATTTTGTGGGAATATCAAATTGCATAATTGGATTATTAAATAATAAATTTATTGTTATGGTTAATGCACTATTTAAAATTCCAATTTGGTTATTTAAAAAATTACTAAAAAGTATTGTTATGTTTATTTAATAATTTAGGAATAATATTATGGACTTATTGAAGTGTTTAAAGGCGTTTGCAAATCTTTTTAACTATTTCTAACTATTATTTTAATAGAAATTTTTTTTGTCTATAAAAGTATTATTAATGTTTTCAAATGATATATAATATTTTCATATATACATGTAATTGCATCATTTATCATGTTTATGTTTGTAATTCTATGTAATGTGAAATTTGAATAAATGGAGTTATAATACCATCTGATATAGGTCATTCAGTGACATTTATCCAGTTTTTCACTAGATTCGTTGCATAGAATACTATATGGTATAAGTGTAGTTTATGAGCACTGAATAAATGGATGAACAAAAAGCGGTGGTATGGGAAATCGTTGTGGTATTTATTCGATTTTCATTGTAAGTAGATAACACCCACATAACGAGAATTATGATGATTTGATAGTACTTTCATGAGGTGATGCTTATAGCTCTGAGCAAGCTCATAGGATTGAGCTAGGTTGGTGCCTATATATGTAGATGCCATGTGTTTGTCTATCATGATGTACTCCTGTTACTGATGTTGGAGAGAACCAGATTAGTCTAGAATCCATCTTAGCAGCCTAATCTTGGGATTGTGCCTTAGATCCGTGACACCTTTCATGATTATTACAGGGTAGGTGCCCTCAACCCCTGTGTCACCTAACCCAGCAGTTTGTTACCATAAAGGCGTGATTTGGGTCATGATTGAGTCCTCGTGTTGACGAGCACATTGGTGGATATTGTCATGATTACCTTGGAGATAACTGAAGGTTGTAGGAGCAGGATCCAGGTTAGTGACCCATATGGCACCTTGAGCAGGCAGATGTCCATCAGTCCCCTGTTTGGTTCTATGCTGAGTGATAGATAGACATATACTATTTATACACCTCACCCAAGTATTGGATATTGAGATATGACTCAACTTGGGACCTTGTATCTATCATATAGTCTATTCTCAATATATATAAACACACACATGCATGTATATATATATATTGATTTATTACTATGGATATATATTTGTGATCATTGATTGATCGATGAATGTATGATATATATCATTTGATTATATGGATGTTTTATACACATGTCCATTGACATATTCTTATGTTATGCATATCACCATCATCTAACATATCATTATAGATATAGTCTGACCCGTGTATTATTTATAATACTTGAGTCGGTCCAAGATATTTCAGGTGCAGTTATAAAGTGATTTCATGGCTTTATGGGACCTTTGAAGGCTAGTGGTTACCATAGGATGATATATATTTCCTATGTATTTTGTAGCCACAGTGATGTATTTATAATGTATATACACTAGGCTAGAGACTATCATTTTGTAGCCCTACTAAGCTTTTCATATGTTATATGTGTGTGTATAATATTTTATCAGCTGCGTTCTAACTTTGTGTACTTTATTCGTATTTTGTGATTGTGTATTATTCTGTCCTAGAAGCACATGTGTTTATTACATTGTGCTGAGACTGTGTTTATTTGTGGTAACTATTATATAATTTGAGATATGCACCAATGTTAGCCCAAGTCAATTCACCTATGCAGCCCATATCGCCTTATTCATCGTATTATCTAACAGTATTACCTAGTAATACACTTGGATAGAATGGGTATAAAGGTGGGGCGTTTCATTTTGGTATCGAAGTGAGGTTACAACAATACAAAATATAAAGAGACGTGAATCATTGGCCTAGATGGACTTAGGAACCACTGTCCCTGGGCTATTAAGTGGATTACCTATATATATAATTAATAGTCTACCTGGTGATTAGTGGGTGTAGTCATATAGGTGCGTATTTGTTATTTGTATGTTTGGATATATGTATTAATGTTTCTTGCCTATTCTTAATCTAAATCTCGCTTCTTTGCAGTAGTAGT
Source organism: Allium fistulosum (assembly GCA_030737815.1). Lineage (NCBI taxonomy): Eukaryota > Viridiplantae > Streptophyta > Magnoliopsida > Asparagales > Amaryllidaceae > Allium > Allium fistulosum. The sequence continues at coordinate 860,271,546 of CM060903.1, forward strand.
TATGGCTGGACCTCGATCCAGTCGTGTAGACCTCGAATAATCTAGTCGATCCGGATGTGTATTCATAACCATAGAGCAACTAATGGAGCTTATGAGGAGCATCCAGCAGTCTAATGCTTACTTAACTCCTAATCCTCTAACTCCTTAATTTTATTTTAATAGACTATGCTAGCCTTTGATGAAAGACCTTTAAGGGCATGGAAGGAGTAATTAAAATGCAAGCTTGGCTTAAGACACGTGAGTGTAGTTTCACACGTATGGAATTACAAACTAGTAGAAGGTCCACATAGCATCAAGCCAACTACTTGAGAGAGCTTCAGATTGGTATGAGCTATTGGTTGTAGAGATAGATGAAGTTGAGTTAACTTTGGATGAATTCAAGAACTGTTTTGAGTGAAAATTCCCCTCAAAAGCGGGAAGGCAACAACGGCTCGAAAATTCATAGACTTGAAGTAGTGTCGCATGTCTGTAGTAGAGTATGTAGCCATATTTGAAGCATTGTCTAAGTATAGTACTGACCTTATTAATACTTTGTTAAAGAAGAACCAACAATTCGTATATGTATTGAATAAAGCTTTAAGAAAAGCTCTTCTTGCTCAGCCAGATGCCTCTTTTGAGAAATTGGTTGATTCTGCACTTAGGGTTGAAGAAGTAGATAAAGAAAGTGAAGATGACGAGCCAAAGAATAAAGTCAGCAATGGACAGAAGAAAGTTCCCGTTCAAATGGCAAAAGGCAAGATTCTTGAAGCATAAGCGGGAAAAGGGCAATATAACCATAGACAAGGCACGATTCAAGGATTATATAGTGTGTTTTAATTATGGAGAGAAAGGTCACTACTCCAATAAATGCTTTAAGCCACGTAGTGCATCATCTCAACCCCGATGTAATATTTATAGAGAAATTGGACATTTCGCAAACTCGTGTCCGAGGAAAGTTAGTAAGTCGAATGCCCTTGAATCTACTAGTGAGCAACCTCAGACCAAAGGGAAGGTTCTAGCAGTTATGGAAGGTACGATCTTATTTTAAAAAATCTCTATTAGAATTCTATTCGATACGAGTGTGTCTCACTCATTCATATTGAGAGAACTAGTTGATAAATTTAACTTTAATGTTATGTATTTGGTCACAGCTTTGAGGATTGTGAACCTTATTAGAGGATATGCAAGCCTCGAGATGTTGTGTAAGATTGTTGGATCGGTATTATATGGCTATTCTTTTTATAGTGACTTACCTATATTTGAATATATGATATTTGCTGCCATCCTTGTAATGGATTGGCAGGATCGATAAGAGGCGCATCTGTTATGCCCTAAAAAGATCATCACTCTCAGCCATCCAGATTATGTGGAGCTAGTAAGTGTTGGTCTTGAAAATATCAGTAGAGATTCAAGTGGATCTCTTTGTTCTTTAGAAGCTCGAGATGAAGATGAGATTGATCGTATCCCAATTGTCAGAGATTATCTAGATATCTTTGAATCCATCATCGATCTTCCTCCAAAGCAGACTATCAAGTTCTGAATTGATTTAGTTCCTAGTGCTCAACCTATTAGTCGGATTTTGACAAGAATGTCTGCAAAGGAGAATGAGGAGCTTAAGAAGCAAATGAAAGAGTTGAAGATCTTGTTTATGTGAAGATATCTCCATTGAAGGGAATTATGAGATTCAGTAAATTGGGAAAGCTGGCACCTTGTTATATTGGCATGTATCTGGTTACTCAACATATTGGAAGAGTTGCTTATTGAGTTGCACTTCTGGATCATTTTTCGGGAAATCTTTAATGTTTCCCAACTGAGGAACTATTGCAGGACTCGAAAACTATAGTGGAGCCGAGAAACATAGTCTTGTGTTATGTATATCACCATCATCTAACATATCATTATAGACATAATATGACCCGTTTGTTATTTATAATTCTCAGGCTAGTCCGAGATATTCCAAGCATAGGTATGAAGTGATTTCATGTCTTTATGGGACTTTTGGGGGATAGTAATTACCATAGGATGATATATATTCCATGTGTATTTTGTAGTCTTAGTGATGTATTTATGATTTATATATACTACTGGCTAGAGATTATCATTTTGTGGACCTAATAAGATCTATATATGTACGTTATATCTACTATATTTTATCGGCTACATTTTGACTCTGTGTACTTTAATCATATTCTATGATTGTGCATTGTTATGCCTTGGAAGCACATATGTTTATTGCTTTGTACTGAGATTGTATTCATTTATGGTAAATATTATATAATTTGAGATATGCACCGGTATTAGCTCAAGGAAATATTCACGTATGTAGCTTATATCGCCTTATTCTTTGTATTATCTAACAGTATTACCTAGTAATACTCTTGGATAGTATAGGCACAGAGATGGAATGTTTCAGGGACCTTGATGATATGTAGGTCTAGTTCCTAGCCTTTTAAGTGGCATGAAGTTGATCACTGAGAAATTGAGACTTTTCCATTAGTCTCTAGTAGAGGATTGGTCATACAAGGTATCATATATCCAATGCACACGAGTGATGTAAGAATTATTTAATGAATGATATGCCTACTATGTTTGTTTGTATCACTCTAGGGATGTCACATGATGTAAGTACTGTTAACTTGGATACTAGACACCCTACATTGTACTTTAATTTGTAGTTTACCCATAAGATGACAACGATAGTAGATTGGCATATATTGATGTTATGTGCTAATTCTTTGGATGCGGCTACGGTCATTCATGATTCTCCATACCCAACGTCCTATATACTATATTGACTTTCATGGTATTTTGAAATTCTTTATCGGTCACATAGACTATTATCTGAATCGAGATCCAATGCTTTGCTTCTTATTATCTTGAGTACTCTTAAATAAGTAGACTGGATAATAGGTGCAACAAACCGGTGTTGAGCAGTAACAAATTAATAATAATGGTGATTTAATTAATTAAAATGGATTTTTAAATATTAAATGAGAATAATTTGGAATAATTTGGTAAATATTGGAATTTGGATAATAAAAACAATTTGATGGAATCTAAATTGTTTCGGGAAGATTTATTGAAAAGCTTTTTAAGTGAAGTATTTTGTGAAGTTAAATAGTTTGAAGATTTTGAATTATTAATAAAATAAGGAGTTTAAATTTTTGAATTTAAATAATTTTAAACATGATAAAAGTAATTGGAATTATAAATGTATTTTAAAGGAAAACAAGTTTTATTTTTATTTAAATAAGTGACTTTGGAACTTATTTAGCAAATAGACTTGAAATGTAATTATGGACTAATTTAAAGTATAGTGAGTTAAAATGTGTAAGTAATATTTTATAAAAATTGTATGATGTTGAATAATATGAATTTGAGTAAGAAATATTTAAGTGGTGATTTGAGTTAATTTTAGTTATTAAGAAGATTTTTATTAAGTAAGCTTAAGGTAGAAGATTTGATATAATTAATTTGAATAAAGGAATTTATGGAAAATAAATTTTATAAGGTTTTATAATGTTGAGCAAACATTTCGATGATATGAATAAGATTTTTATTTGAATTTTTATGGTATTTTGAATTGAATAGAAAACAGTTTATGAAAGAAAAAGAAAATAAGAGAAATAGAAGTGGGTTGGGTTATGTGTAAGGCCTAAACCCAAATATATGATTCATGAGATTGGTGTCTAGTGAATTCTTTCTCTAGAGTTGTCTTCATTTTTCTTTTTGAAGCAAGCCATCCTCATTTCATTAAAAGCAATTCACGTACAAGCCTATCTACATACTTTCTATTTTTCTCCATGAAACAAAATATATGAAAACCCTTATCTTCATTCTAAAATCAAAATAAAATATAAATAAATTCTTAAAAATTTCCAAATTAAAATATATCATACTCAACACCATACTACACCATATACCAAGTGGAAGTTGGCATTTTTTTCCAAGTTTTGGAGTATGAGGATTTTCAAAGAAGAGGCAATGAATGGGTATGAAGCAAATTATATTAGCTATGGCTAAGTTGAGTGTTTCTTCACTCACAACTATGTTTATACACTTGAAGTTCATCTTGTATTTGTTGTAGGGTATGGATTTCATGTATGTTCACATCTCATGAAATATATGTTGATTTATGTTGATTGGTTATGAATTAAATTGATAAATATTGAAGTGCAAAATTTATATGCCGACTGCTGCTAATTCAGTTGATCGGGAAATAGATTCAGTCGACTGAATCCTTGTAAAATTTGGCTCCCAAAAAAAATCCAAATTCATTTGACTGGTGAGGATATTTAGTCGACTAAACCTGTGTATTTTCTGATTTTTTTTAAAGTGATAATATATTTTCTTATATTTTTAATTCTATTCCTATTTGGTTTAAAGGCATGATATTTGTGTTATTTGATATTGCATATTATATTAAGAGTTTTCTGAAGAATAAATATAATGGTTGGAAATTTATTATACATATATATTTAAAATGTTATTATAGTTTAATATATTTTCATTCTAGACATATATTTTTCTTAATATAAATTTATTTGAAATTATTTTATAATCATGGAAAATTATGAGGTTTAGTAATTTATTTAAATGTAAATATATAGTTATTATGATTTAACATATTTATGTATATCTTCTTTCAAAAAATCTATTTTGCTAATATAAATTTATTTGAAAATAGTTTGTAGTTATAAAAGATTATTAAATTGCCCCTAAATGCTACTAAGTGATTTTAATATAATAAATAATGTCCTTGAATATATTTATAAAAAGATTTGAATTATATGTTAGTGGATTTAAACATAAAGGAATTACTTTAAAAGTGATTTAATTTATTTTGAAGTAGTATTTTATTATAGGTAATTTGGAAATGACTTCCATAATTATATGTAACTTATTAAGTGATTTGGAAGTTTGAGGAGGAATCTGAATAAACGGATTAGTAATATCATTTGGGATGGGGCATTCAGTAATACTTTCCCGGTTATTATTTAGACTCGTTATATAGAATATTGAAGGAGCGAGTGTGATATGTGAGCACTGAATAAACGGACTAGTAACACACGGTGGTATGGGACGCCATAGTGATATCTATTCGGTTGTTCTTTGCTCGTGGTTGGCACTTATACGGGGGTATGTTGTGTGTGACATGCTGCGGTGAGCATATGTGTAAGCTAGTTGTTAGCCAAAGATTTTATATACCATGTGTCTGTCTACCTTTGTCCAGCTCCCTTATGTCTCAAGAGTGAACCAGATTAGCTAGTATCCACCCTAGCAGCTTGACTGCAGGGTCATGTCCTGAATTCGTGACACCCATATATTATTAGCAATTGTTATGTGGTTGCCCCTGTGTCACATAGGCTAGTAGTCAGTTACCATAGGGGCACATGTTGGGTCGTGATCGAAGAGGCTACGCGTAGTTGAGCCATTGGTGGATCATTGTCACGATAACGAAGGGAGAAGTAATGGTAACAGACGACTATTGGAGTCATGTCAAACGGGCACACGTCTGGCTCCTGGAGCAAGCAGACGTTTTGTTAGTCTCATGTTTCGTTCCGGTGTGTGTGTGGTAGATAGGCATATACTATGATGAGATTTGATTATTCCTGTGATAGTGTCCAAAGTATGGTCAACCCTGTATCCTTCTTAGGCATGTGTTGCATTTTTCTTATGTGGATGATTATCCATTTTACTACGTTGATTATGGCAAACCCGGGAATTTCTATTATATATATTTGTCTTTGGGCATTGTTGTGTGATAGCCTAATTTTTCTTGATGATTTCATCTTCTATGATGATGATTTATTTGTATGGATGATTCACCATTAGATATGGTTTCTTGGGTTTCTACTGATTTGATTTATATGGGTGATGATGCTTTTCTATATAGTTCGTTGTGGATGTTGTTTTGAGATATTTTAGGACTATTATGCCATCCTTATTATAATTTTCATATTACCTTTGTTTCTCAATTTTGACATATAACATTGTACACATAGTGCGACCCGTGTGTTATTTATAATACTCGAGTCAGTCCGATACATTTCAGGTACAAGGACAGTGAGACAAGTTTTGTATTGGGCATAGGGGAGGCTAGTAATTTAGCATAGTAGTTTATCATTTTGTATTGTATTATTTCTTGTATATATTCATGTGATGTATGTTGGATATACCTTGTATATTTAGTGTTATATACTATCTATGCGATTCTGACTCTGTGTTCTTTGATTTATTGTACATTATGTATTGTTCAATCCTAGAGGCACATGTGTTTATTGCTTTGTACCGATACTGTGTACATATAGGTGAGTCCTTTATTCGATTTTTAAATACGTACCTGTGTTAGCTCAAGGGAGTATTCATATATGTACCCCATATAGCCTCATTCTCCTTACTATCTGGCAGTAGTACCTAGTAATACACTTGGATAGTATGAGTATAGAAGTGGGGTGTTATAGTGTAGTATCAACGCAGGTTCAGAACAATACATTATATATACGGGACACGAGTCTTTGGCCCAGATGAGACTTAGGGTCCTTGTCCCTTGGGTGTGTTGGGATAGAGTTTATAATAGGATTGTGTGTGTGTTATTTATTATTGTGATAACCTAGATTTTTGGACATCCGGTAATTGGATAATTAACTGGTTTATTCAATTGAACAGATAAAATTCTGATAATAAAAGATATCTGGTTATGTAAGTGAATTTGAAAATATAATAAAAATTGGATTATAGATATTTGGATAAATATTTGATAATCTCCTAATATAATTACTTAATATTTGACAAATTATTCTTTTAAAACAAATAATAATGATTGTTTATATACATGGATATAAGAAGATTTTAAATAGAAAAATTATTATATTCAAACAAATTGAATTTGTGTTTGTTTAAGTAAATATATTTGTGTGAGTTAATTTCAGTTTGGATTTTAAATTGTATTTGAATTTGAATTTAAAATTCAAAGGGTAGATATATATATATATATCTTAAATATATTTTGGATTTAAAAATATGTATATATGATTTTTGTAGAAATATAGTTTGTTTTATTCTATTTTCTTTTAAAAGATTTCATTTATATAAGTTAAAAGATGTATTTTGTTATTAGGAATTTATTTTAAAAACCCTTATTAACATTTAAAAATATTTTTTTTGCATGTAGTATTACAAGTGTAAGCTAATAATATTATCTAATCATATGTGTTAACAAAATAGATAAGGAGAATGACAAGTGTCATCTTTATTTTTAATTTTCTTTTATTTTTAATAAAATCTAATTTAATTTATATAAACATATGTTTTTCCTTTTCATTTTCTTTTCCCTATCTTCATTCTAAAATCTAAAACAAGAAAAGGAAAACAACCTGAACCTAAAACCCTGTAAAACAAAAATCCTGTAACCAGCAAAATAGCATCCAAGGATTCAAGCAATCTTCTCTACAAATTCAAGTCTATAAGCAAGATTAAGTTCAAGTACAACTACTTAATTATTGTTAACAATCAAGTGAAAGATCAAGTTCCAGTTTTAAAAAAGGTTAACAAGCTTCCAATTTTAAATTCCCAGGCTCTTCTGTTGAGGTGAGTAAACACTCTTTTCAAAACTAAATCCTGGTATATACTTAAATGTATTGGTGAAGTAATGTTATAGTTGTGTTTGTATGGATGAATGGATGAAGTTGCATGTATATAAATATGAAAGTGTTGAGTGTGCATGTCTGTATATATGTATGTACATGCCCTGTTCCAGTTATAGGTCTTAAAAATAAGTTCTAAACTCAATCTCTCCTCCCCTAATCTTCTATAGGGTTTGATATATAAACAAAACTTGTTTGTAATAACAAGATATAAGTTTTAAAAATATTTTCAAAGAAGAATCTGAAGATAGTTTTAACAAAAAGAAGAATTACAGTGAAATTTAAACCATATCAACATCTCAACTTGAATGAATTGTTGTTTCAGGTATATAATCTGGTTTGTTATCAAAATCCATGATTTTTAAAAATATAATCAAGATTTTTAAACTTGTAAATCGAGAGCATTCGTGAGTTGAACGGAAAAGAGGATTGTGGCGGTTTCTGGCGATCGGCGTAAGGTGGAGGGCCGAGTTTTTGACTGGAGCAAGCTTGGAGGACGAATCACTTAGGAAAAATGGTCTCTGGATTTTCAGACCATCGGGGTGGACGTACGGCATCAGTGTAGGGTTTAAAACCTTGATGGGTTCGTCGTTGTTGTCGAGGCTTTTTCTTCGAGGAGGGTGGACCGGAGTCGATCGCATGTGGGGGATTAGAGGCGTGGGTGAATGGAGGTGGTCAGGTCGTGATCACGAGGTTGCAGGTGAACGTAGGCGGCGGCGTGGGGAAGTTTTGTCGATCGTTTTGGTTCCTGAAGTGTGCTGGTTAGCTCGTTTTGCTTTCGTGGTGAGTTCGTGGGTTCTAGGTGATTAGATTGTTATGGGGGTGGTGGGCGACGTGTCGATGGTTGCGGCGTTGGTCGGAGTTGATCGGGGCATGGATGAAGGTGCACGGTGCACGTGTGTGTATGTTTGGGTTATCGATTGATTTCGAGAAGAAGGGTTGTCTCGGGGAAGTTTTGCAGTTGCACCGAGTTTGTTTCGAGTTCGTACGCGAGTTTCACGAAGGGAAGAAGTTCGAGTTTTGGCTCGGGTTTTTGCTCGGAGTTTTCGAGTTTGGGCTCGAGTTGTTTTGTATAATGATAGGAATAAAGTATGAAGTAAAGTTTTGTACCAGGTTTTTAAATTTTAAAGAAATTTGGTACGAGGTTTTGAAGCAACCAGAAAATGCAGTTTAAAAACAAAGTAAATGTTTTATCCAAGTTTTAAAGCAAAGGAAATGTTAAACAAGTTTTCAAGATATAAGGATTTATTAAGTTTTCAAATAAGTTTCAAATATAAATTTTAAATCAAATGTGTTTGAATCTAAATTGTTTTGAAATGATTATATTAGTTAATTAATTAAACTAATCCCTAAGTGGTTTTCAAATGTAATTTAATGATTTAATTAATTTAAGGGGTGATTACTTAATGAAATTAATGATTAAAGGATAATTACTTAAAGGTTAATTACTTAATCTAAAGGTTGATTAATATAAGTAATTAAGGGATAATTATTTAATGAGATTAATTAAGGGATAATTACTTAATGTGATTACTTAAAGGATAATAAATTAATTAAAGGTTAATTAATTAATGATTAATGGTGAATTAATTAATGATTAAAGAATAATTAATTAATTTCAATAATTAATTAAATGGTTTAATTAATGTTAATTAAGCAGGATTTATAAAAGTAATTAATTTACTTCGTGTTAATTTAATTAATTAGAAATGGACTAATTAATCTTGCTTATGGATGATTGAATTGTGTTGAAGGATTGGATTAATATCTAGTCTGATAAATTTGTGATATACTATGATATGATATGTTTGGTTTGAACTGTGATGATGTAGGTTATCTATCTGAGTTGAATTGTTGTATGATATCCTGGATTTGAATTGTATTGTTTAAAACTTAACAACTTGGATTAGAGACGACATTGAATTCGAAGAGACCGGGGTCGGGTATCAGTAAATACCCGAAACCACTTCGATTCTTTATAAATGTGAATTTGGAAGCAAACAGGCTGGAATGAAATAAGCTAAGTATCATGGATATTTAAAACTGATAACAATTCTTGGATATTGTTTTGAGATAAATAATTGACTTAAATAAGATTTGAACTCGTAAAAAAGTACAAGTTACCCTGGTAATTCACTTAAGTTATATAGCTTGGTATTTCATATTATGGGTTTACTCACGTTGGTTTCCAGCCTGACCTGGGTATTACTTTGATGTAATGCTCGGGTCAGACCGAGTATTACAGATTTCCAGGTAAGGACGTTCTGGAGCTCAGGAGGCGAGCTGGATGGCAGGAACGTATGGAGTGTATTCCGCTGTGATATATTGAAGTTATTTGGGACATGTTAATTGTATCTATCCATTGATTTGTGTGTATGTTGTAACTCTGATGTATTAAAGTGTAATTTGACAAATACAGCTTCCTTTGTATAACTATTATTAATTGATATTATATTTTCCGTTGCGAATGTGAGAATCTGTGTTTTTGGTGCTTCTGTTTCTTCTTCTTCATCTACCTCTTTTCTTTTTTTCCGTAACTATCTGGAATTTTCGGGATTGAAAATTCTGGTTCGTTACATTTAGTATCAGAGCTGAAGGTTAAGCGAGAACCTTGGCTCTGGTGGGATACTCATTAAGGATAGGGTCAATGGTACCCTAGAATGAGTTGAGTGTGTATATATATATGAGAGCGTACTTGTTATTTTCTTATATAAAGATTTCAAAATTGTTTCAAAAGTAAATGAATCTTATATAAGTTTATTAAGCAATAATTTTTCTAATATATTAAGGTAATTGGTTGTTGTATTAATTGAATAAAATAAAATAATGAGAATTAAGTGGTAATAGTAATACAACCAAACTGAAATTGAATGAAGATAAGCTTGAAATGGATCCAAACTGAAATTAAAATCTGGAATTTGTAGAAGTGTTATCAGAATAAAGATAATAATGAATTGGTTTCCAGATATGATAATCTTGTTTATTATCATAAATGGTTGTTGTGTTTAATAATGAAATGTTGTTAATGATTAAGCAAAATGAAATGTTTTAGGGAAGTAAACTTTTAGGTGAGTATGACTTATAAATTGGAATTGAAGATAATTTAAAATTGTGAAATTTTAAATCTAAATCGATTTAAAGAAATTTGTTTTGAATTAAAACCAAAGGTGGTTTAAAAATTTAAGGTATAACTTGGTGTGTAAAGGAAATAAATATGTATAAATGAGGATATACATAATATCAAAGATGATTTGAAATAAACTCTAAGTGTTGAAATTTAAATTTTTCCTTGGAATGTGATATGAAAACCCAAAGTGAGAAGTTTTTGAACTTATAAGTGGGAAGATTATTAATATAAAGTTTAAAATTTGAAATTCGAATTCAAATTAGGTAAGTTGACTGGATTAAATTGAATTTAAATTAAGGAAAGTTAAATGAGTTTAGAATGAACAACTTGAATTGGAAATTTCAAGATGAAATTGAAATTTAACTTGGGAAGTTAAATGGTTGGTTTTAAATGGGAGTTATGAGTGATCTCAAAATGGGTTTAAGATCTGGAAATTGAAAATGGATGCTGTTAATTGGTGTTTGGATAAATTTGGATGTTTATTTATCATGATATCATTCTATTGTTATAAATAATCCATGAAACTGAGAATTGGTTTTGAAGTTAGAAATGGATAATAAATTAGAATCTGAATTGTTTTTGAATTCTTATTTGAACTTTGTAATAAGTTAAGTAAAGATAATTTTAAAAAAAATGGAATTCGATTTGAATTATGATTGAAAATGGATAGGTTTAAAAATTCAAAAGGAAAATTTGAATTATATTAATTTGAAATGAAAATGAAGTAGAATGAGTTCAAATTCAAATGGGAGTTGGAATTAATTCAATTGGAATGAATTGAAATTGGTCCCATTTGAAATTTATTTGAATAATTTGGAATTGTAATTAAAGTTGAATATGTTTAAAATCAAATAGAATTTGATTTAAATTGGGAAAGAAATCAGGATTAATTCAACTTGACTTGGGGTTAAATCAATTTCAATGGAAATTGAAGATTATTCAAATTGGAATTGGGTCTATTTAAATGGAAGTGAAATTTGAATTAAATTGATTGGAAATGGGGATTGGAAAGTTGGACAGTTTGGCTCTAGACTATTTTCAAAATAATTTGGTTTAATATAAACCTATTTTTCCAAGCTACTTACTATATAATTTTTTTTAAAGCCAAACTATTTTATACTTATTTTACAATTATCTTTGGAACAAATTACTATTTTTCAACTATTTTATAACTAATTTCTATTTTACAACTATTTTACAATTACCTAAATATTCTATAACTATTTTCCAACTATTTTACAATTACTTAACTATTTTACAGCTATTTTACAAACTAAAAATTATTTTTCAACTACTTATCTATTTTTAATTTTTCAAGCTATATTCTAAATTTAAGCTAGATAGAGTTCAAACTGTGTATAATTGAATACCAATTGAGAAAAGAATTGAAGTGATAATCCAAATGGGGATTAAGGCAAATGTGAATAAGTGAATAGAATCAAAGTAAGGATGAATAGCAAAGGAATTGATTTAGCTAATAATCAATGAAGTTAAATACGTAGGATGTACATATATTATTCTATTTGCATAGTGATTTGATACAGATTCGAGCACAGAATTTCGAGATAACATTATCGATCCGAGTTGGGATTTTTCGCTCGATTTTCGACGGCGAACCTGGATATGGATTTTTGATTGGTTCTGGATATTCTCTATCATAGGTATGACTATGCAAGGAGAATGACGGTTTCTGATCAGGAAACCAGATCTGAGTCCGCACTAGGAAGTCGGGTGAACGATACTAGTTCGGAAGTGGAATTGTGTGATCGGGTGAGCGATCAGATTGATATAGCGTATGATTGGTATGTGTACATCGTACGGGTTTGAATGAAATTGGCATTGAAAATTTGTGGATAAGAAATTTGAAATGGTTTTTGAAATGAAAGGTATATTTTGTGAAATATATGATGAAGTAAAGTGGAAATTGGATATTTCTATGGTAAAAATTTACTTTATGGAAGTAAGTTATTTGGTAAGTGACTTTATAGAGTAATCAAATTTGAATATTTGATTTGGAATAAACAAATTTATATATCTTTGTTATATAAGATAAATCTTCCCTTGTTGAATCTATTGCCAGAATAAAAGGGTTTTGAAAATATTTGAAGTATAAAAGAGGTTTTATACAAGTTTGAAATGATCCAAAGATTTTCAAAGTTATATATATCTATATATATATATATATATATATATATATATCAAGGATCTTATGAGAATGATTTTGGAAAAGGTTTTGGGAACCTATGGATTTTGGAAAGGCAACTAATTTTTGAGAAAAATCAGTTTTGGGAATTTGGAAAGCCAAGTTTGGAACTATCGGTTTGGGATATTGATTTTGTGTAAAGGAGATTTTGATATAAATCATAAAGGATATGATTTGAAGATACTATAAGTGTATAGTATAAAGTGTTTTGAGAATGGCTTTGGGGAAAAAGGCGCTCTCTTGAAATGAACTTCTCAGGAGTGCCACAGGGTGGTACTGCCTTGAACCCTAAGGGGGGTTTCTAAAGGTTGATCCTGTGAGGAGTCCGGATAAAACTAGTTCCTGAGGATTATTTGTGTAGCGAAAGTCGAGGGGCTGGTGCCCACAGAGGCATTTGGGTTATGCTGTGACGATAGTGTAACTCAATGTCACTGCGATATACTGCAGACCATAGCGAAAGTCGTGTGAGCCGCTGAGAGCCAACAGTCTGCGTTTGATTTTATATCGGTAGACTGCGACCTATGTAGGAGTGGAGAAGTTTCATTTTGACAGCGAAAATCGTGTGTGCCGCTGAGAGCCAACGGTTACATGGAATTTTGCTGTGATGGCAACGTAACCTTGGAATGTAACTACGATCTGTTGTGGGTTCCATGGTGTAATCAGTTACATGGACTTTTGCTGCGATGGCAACGTAACCCAGGATGTAACTGCGACCATGGATGGGGGTGATGATTTCCAGAGCATTCTCACCAAAGATATTTCCTCTATTTTCAAAAACTGTTTTCTATATTTTCAAATAAATTATTTTCCAAGTATTTTCACTGGATGTTGAAAATGGGTTTACCAAGTACTTATAGATTTTCAGTCCTACGCCTGATTAACGTATGACCGAATTTCTGTGGAAACAAGGATGGACTTGTTGAAACATCAAGTTATAAAAATTATTTTTATTTTAAAATATTATATAGATTTTTAAAAGTGTTTTAAAAATTATCAAAGAAAAATTTATCAGATTTTAAGTAGTGAATAAAATCCTGGCTTCGTTCCTTTTCGAGGATGAAAAGATTCAAAGAAGGGAGGAATGTGATAACCCAGATTTTTGGACATCCGGTAATTGGATAATTAACTGGTTTATTCAATTGAACAGATAAAATTCTGATAATAAAAGATATCTGGTTATGTAAGTGAATTTGAAAATATAATAAAAATTTGATTATAGATATTTGGATAAATATTTGATAATCTCCTAATATAATTACTTAATATTTGACAAATTATTCTTTTAAAACAAATAATAATGATTGTTTATATACATGGATATAAGAAGATTTTAAATAGAAAAATTATTATATTCAAACAAATTGAATTTGTGTTTGTTTAAGTAAATATATTTGTGTCAGCTAATTTCAGTTTGGATTTTAAATTGTATTTGAATTTGAATTTAAAATTCAAAGGGTAGATATATATATTTATCTTAAATATATTTTGGATTTAAAAATATGTATATATGATTTTTGTAGAAATATAGTTTGTTTTATTCTATTTTCTTTTAAAAGATTTCATTTATATAAGTTAAAAGATGTATTTTGTTATTAGGAATTTATTTTAAAAACCCTTATTAACATTTAAAAAAAAAATTTGCATGTAGTATTACAAGTGTAAGCTAATAATATTATCTAAGCATATGTGTTAACAAAATAGATAAGGAGAATGACAAGTGTCATCTTTATTTTTAATTTTCTTTTATTTTTAATAAAATCTAATTTAACTTATATAAACATATGTTTTTCCTTTTCATTTTCTTCTCCCTATGTTCATTCTAAAATCTAAAACAAGAAAAGGAAAACAACCTAAACCTAAAACCCTGTAAAACAAAAATCCTCTAAAATCTAAATAAAGAAAAGGAAAACAACCTGAACCTAAAACCCTGAAAAACAAAAATCCTGTAACCAGTAAAATAGCATCCAAGGATTCAAGTAATCTTCTCTACAAATTCAAGTCTATAAGCAAGATTAAGTTCAAGTACCACTACTTAATTATTGTTAACAATCAAGTGAAAGATCAAGTTCCAGTTTTAAAAACGGTTAACAAGCTTCCAATTTTAAATTCCCAAGCTCTTCTGTTGAAGGTGAGTAAACACTCTTTTCAAAACTAAATCCTGGTATATACTTAAATGTATTGGTGAAGTAATGTTATAGATGTATTTGTATGGATGAATGGATGAAGTTGCATGTATATAAATATGAAAGTGTTGAGTGTGCATGTCTGTATATATGTATGTACAGGCCCTGTTCCAGTTATAGGTCTTAAAAATAAGTTCTAAACTCAATCTCTCCTCCCCTAATCTTCTATAGGGTTTGATATATAAACAAAACTTGTTTGTAATAACAAGATATAAGTTTTAAAAATATTTTCAAAGAAGAATCTGAAGATAGTTTTAACAAAAAGAAGAATTACGGTGAAATTTAAACCATATCAAAATCTCGACTTGAATGAATTGTTGTTTTAGGTATATAATCTAGTTTGTTATCAAAATCCATGATTTTTAAAAATATAATCAAGATTTTTAAACTTGTAAATCGAGAGCATTCGTGAGTTGAACGGAAAAGAGGATTGTGGCGGTTTCTGGCGATCGACGTAAGGTGGAGGGCCGAGTTTTTGACTAGAGCAAGCTTGGAGGACGAATCACTTAGGAAAAATGGACTCTGGATTTTCAGACCATCGAGGTGGACGTACGGCGTCAGTGTAGGGTTTAAAACCTTGATGGGTTCGTCGTTGTTGTCGAGGCTTTTTCTTCGACGAGGGTGGACTGGAGTCGATCGCATGTGGGGGATTAGAAGCGTGGGTGAATGGAGGTGGTCAGGTCGTGATCACGAGGTTGCAGGTGAACGTAGGCGGCGGCGCGGGGAAGTTTTGTCGATCGTTTTGGTTCCTGAAGTGTGTTGGTTAACTCGTTTTGCTTTTATGGTGAGTTCGTGGGTTC
This sequence comes from Allium fistulosum, assembly GCA_030737815.1. Classification (NCBI taxonomy): domain Eukaryota; kingdom Viridiplantae; phylum Streptophyta; class Magnoliopsida; order Asparagales; family Amaryllidaceae; genus Allium; species Allium fistulosum. Next base: position 860,287,484 of record CM060903.1, read on the forward strand.
TGGGTGATTAGATTGTTATGGGAGGTGGTGGGCGACGTGTCGATGGTCGCGGCGTTGGTCGGAGTTGATCGGAGCATGGATGAAGGTGCACGGTGCATGTGTGTGTATGTCTGGGTTGTTGATTGATTTGGAGAAGAAGGGTTGGCTCGGGGAAGTTTTGCAGTTGCACCGAGTTTGTTTCGAGTTCGTACACGAGTTTCACGAAGGGAAGAAGTTCGAGTTTTGGCTCGGGTTTTTGCTCGGAGTTTTCGAGTTTGGGCTCGAGTTGTTTTGTATAATGACAGGAATAAAGTATGAAGTAAAGTTTTGTACCAGGCTTTTAAATTTTAAAGAAATTTGGTACGAGGTTTTGAAGCAACCAGAAAATGCAGTTTAAAAACAAAGTAAATGTTTTAACCAAGTTTTAAAGCAAAGGAAATGTTAAACAAGTTTTCAAGATATAAGGATTTATTAAGTTTACAAATAAGTTTCAAATATAAATTTTAAATCAAATGTGTTTGAATCTAAATTGTTTTGAAATGATTATATTAGTTAATTAATTAAATTAATCCCTAAGTGGTTTTCAAATGTAATTTAATGATTTAATTAATTTAAGGGGTGATTACTTAATGAAATTAATGATTAAAGGATAATTACTTAAAGGTTAATTACTTAATTTAAAGGTTGATTAATATAAGTAATTAAGGGATAATTTTTTAATGAGATTAATTAAGGGATAATTACTTAATGTGATTACTTAAAGGATAATAAATTAATTAAAGGTTAATTAATTAATGATTAATGGTGAATTAGTTAATGATTAAAGAATAATTAATTAATTAAATGGTTTAATTAATGTTAATTAAGCAGGATTTATAAAAGTAATTAATTTACTTCGTGTTAATTTAATTAATTAGAAATGGATAATTAATCTTGCTTATGGATGATTGAATTGTATTGAAGGATTGGATTAATATCTAGTCTGATAAATTTGTGATATACTGTGATATGCTATGTTTGGTTTAAACTGTGATGATGTAGGTTACCTATCTGAGTTGAATTGTTGTATGATATCCTGGATTTGAATTGTATTGTTTAAAACTTAACAACTTGGATTAGAGATGACATTGAATTCGAAGAGACCGGGGTCGGGTATCAGTAAATACTCGAAACCACTTCGATTCTTTATAAATGTGAATTTGGAAGCAAACAGGCTGGAATGAAATAAGCTAAGTATCATGGATATTTAAAACTGATAATGATTCTTGGATATTGTTTTGAGATAAATGATTGACTTAAATAAGATTTGAACTCGTAGAAAAGTACGAGTTACCCTGGTAATTCACTTAAGTTATATAGCTTGGTATTTCATATTATGGGTTTACTCAAGCTGGTTTCCAGCCTTACCCGGGTTTTACTTTGATGTAATGCTCGGGTCAGATCGAGTATTACAGATTTCTAGGTAAGGACGTTCTGGAGCTCAGGAGGCGAGCTGGATGGCAGGAACGTATGGAGTGTATTCCGCTGTGATATATTGAAGTTATTTGGGACATGTTAATTGTATCTGTCCATTGATTTATGTATATGTTGTAACTCTGATGTATTAAAGTGTAATTTGACAAATACAGCTTCCTTTGTATAACTATTATTAATTGATATTATATTTTCCGCTGTGAATGTGAGAATCTGTGTTTTTGGTGCTTCTGTTTCTTCTTCTTCATCTACCTCTTTTCTTTTTTCCCTAACTATCTGGAATTTTCGGGATCGAAAATTCCGGGTCGTTACAATTATACAGTGATTACTAGGGTAATCATCTAAGAACGTATTTGTATTTATATATAAATATAATACTTTACTATTACCTATTAAGTATGAAATATAATACGATTAACCTCTGATAGCTTGGTATAAATTATTGTATTCTAATTCATTAATGATCAGAGTGCGCAGCAGAATTTGATGAAATGCTTTCTTATGAACAACTAGGATAATTGATTATGTGATTAGACTAATTTTTGATGTTTTGTTTAGTTGACTGGTCTTGAGTATGGTGTTCGATAGAGACCATTACTCAAGATGAGTATCTACTTAACTCTTTAGTATTGTGAACCTGGCGTTGTCTTCAGTTATGAACTCACCGCAATGGGTAATCAAAATTCTTTTCATATCGGATAAAACTGTATATTTTTGTACAAAATTTTAATGTGTGATTAAGATGAATTTAATAGCCTGCTTGTTTACTTTATAGATGGTTGGTTATTGATGATTGGATTTTGTAGTAAAATATCTTTATTGTATTCAAATAAATTATCTGCAATTTTTTTAATATGTGCAAGGATATGTTTGATTTAAGTCTTTTTTGTTATAGTCTATATATATATATATGGTTTGGAAAAAAAATGTTTTATTAGAACCAAGCATATTTTGTGATTGGAACCTTTCCAAGTAAAAGATATATATTTTTTATATGATATTAGAGAAATGTTTGACTTTCCCAAATAGTTAATTTCCTATATAAAGTATTTTCAAGTATATAAATGTATTTATTAGATGAAATTTCTGTAACTGATTTTGTGTTAATTTGTCCGTTGAGTGCTTTATGAATTCCTGTTGATGCGCCTAATCAGCTTATCGATGGGGATTCCTAAACACTAGAAGAGATATATGGACACAAAGTTTAGGAAAGTTTAGGAAAAATTTTGAAAAAAAAGTTTTGAAAGTGAAGCGATGCTTTTGAAGGAAGTAAACATATTTTGAAATATAGAAAGATTAATATTTTGTAATAATATTTCGAAGGAAGTTATAATTGATGTTTTGAAAAGATTTAAAATATATAAACAATATTATGAAGTGAGTAATATTTTGGAAAGTGCTATTTTGGTAAAATTGAGTTTTAAAGTATAAATGATTTGGGAACTGGGTTAAAACAAATGGAATTAAATTTTGTAAATAAAGGAATATTTAGGAAAGTTGAATTTTTGAAGTAAAGATTATTTGGAAGGAGTTATGTAAGTTTACTTTGAAGAATCTTTTTAAATCAAAGTTGAAGTCATTGATTATAAACTTTAAAACCATGTTATTTCTTGATGCTTTATGATTTTTGGCTATCCTTGAGGTTAAGTTATAACATTTTATTTCAAGTGCTTTATAAAATTTTAGGATTACAAATATTTTGCATACTCTATATTATGTATGTGTGAAAGAAATGTTTTTGAAAAAGTTTGGTAAAGTAAGAAGATTTTTGAAGAAGGTAGATTTATGAATTACATTATCTTTGAAAATAATAAGTAGTAAAATGTTCTAATATTTTAAAATTTATTAAGGAAATTTATAAATTATAAAATTTTATTTGTAAGGAAATGGTATGGATTTATATGATGTGTACACAAAGTGTATTTGAGTGTTGTAAATTTTTGAAATACATTCGTACCTTAGAGTTTACTCTGAAGATTTACGAAAATTTCAACCTTTAAATTATATTTGGTCGTAATATATGGATATTATCCTAATTGAGTTGTTCAACCCATAACCCATGACCACTGATGTTGGGCATAAGATAATAAACAATGCTTTTGTGAAGCCACCGAGGAATTTAATAACTGTTGAGATGTTCTTAATAAGTCTTGATTTTTTTATTATGAAGGTTGTTAGTGTAGAAAGCTAATAAATTTTAACTTGCTATGGATTTTCCCTATGGGAAATTGCAGGGATGCATTTTTTTAAGGGGAAAGTCTGCAACAACCTGGTGTTGAGTAGTAATTAATTAATAATAATAATGGTCGTTTAATTAATTAAAATGGATTTTTAAATATTGAATGAGAATAATTTGGAATATTTGGTAAATATTGGAATTTGGATAATAAAAACATTTTTATGGAATCTAAACTGTTTCGAGAAGAATTATTGAAAAGCTTTTTGAGTGAAGTATTTTAGGAAAATAAATAATTTGAAGATTTTGAATTATTAATAAAATGAAGAGTTTAAATGTTTAATTGATTATTATATTTTTGAATTTAAATATTTTTGAATATGATAAAAGTAATGGAATAATTTTATAAAGTCTAATATTATTAGTAATTGGAATTATAACTATATTTTAAAGGAAAAGAGGTTTTATTTTTATTTAAGTAAGTAATTTTGGAATTTATTTAGCAAATGGATTGGAAATATAATTATGGAATAATTTAAAGTATAATGATTTAAATATGTAAGTAGTATTTTGTAGAAATTGCATAATGGTGAATAATATGAATTTGAGTAAGAAATAATTTTTAAGTGATGATTTGAGTTAATATTAGTTAATAAGAATTTTTTTTATTAAGTGGGCTTAAGATAGATAAGATTTGATATAATTAATTTGAACAAAGGAATTTATGGAAAATAAATTCTATAAGATTTTATAATGTTGAGAAAACATTTTGATGATATGAATAAGATTTTTATTTGAAGTTTTATAGGAGTTTGAATTGAATAGAAAATGGTCCATGAAAGAAAAAGAAAAGAAGAGAAATAGAAGTGGGTTCGGTTGTGTGTAAGGAACAAACCCAAATAAACGATTCATGAGATTTGCGTCTAGATAATTCTTTCTCCTGAGTTGTCTTCATTTTTCTTTTTAAAGCAAGTCATCTTCATTTCATAAAATGCAATTCATGTACAAACTTATCTGTACACTTTCTCTTTTTCTCGATGAAACAAAATATATGAAAATCCTGATCTTTATTCTAAAATCATAATGAAATATAAATAAATTCTTAAAATTTTCTAAATTAAAATATATCATACTCAACACCATATACCAAGAGAAAATTGGGATTATTTTTCCAAGTTTTGGAGTATGAGGATTTCCAAAGAAGAGGTAATGAATGGGTATAAAGCAAATTATATTAGCTATGGCCAAGGTGAGTGTTTCTCCACTCACAACAGATAGAGCTAGTGGTATGCCTTAGGGGCAATTATGTAATTTGTTACATATATCTAACTCGGTAACTAATCTTGTTTGAAATAAAAGGTGTTTTCTTTCTATTATATACTTGATATAATGTGTTACGTTAATTAATTAATTTAATTAAAAGCATATTTGATAGAAAATCCATAAATGGTACATTTTGTGATAGTTTTCACAAAGTGTTGTAAATGAGAGTAATTTATCACAATAAAAATAAATATACCATTTTAAATGTTCCTAGTCAAGGTGCACTAAGATTGGATATCTTATTTAAAATTCGATTTAGATAAGGATGTTAGTAGTAAACTTTTAAATTAGAATTAAAGGTGATTAAAATGGTTATAAATAATTATTGTTTTAATTAACGTGTGAAAATAACCTTGCGGGGCACTGTCTTGAATTTCGATGAAACAAGTTTTATTGGATCATAATATTGAACTATTATCGCCATCGAATTTCATGGCGATCGGACGTACTGCGTGATCGTATGAGTTTGAAACGCATATAAACTAATTACAAAAATTAATATAATATAATTGGATTTGGAAGGCTAACTTCTGCATATGATCAAATTAGGTCTCGAAACTAGTTCTATTGGGTCCGAAATAGTGGTACTTAGTATAGAACAGTAGGCGGTACACCTTGATTGGAGTTCGAAATTTTAAGGTGTACATTACCGGATATTCTGGAATAAAATAATAGGCACCCAATTAAATCAACCCATACACCACCCATACTTCCATCACGTCTCTGTCCACACCCCCCTTTTCTTTTAAAACCGCGTTTATATTAGAAAATGGTTCAAAATTTTCAAAATCAACTCCCACTCAGTTGAACGGTCACCAACGATTGGAGCCACTCGAGGCGAAATCCGACGTCGACTTCAACTACAAACATGACTGGATGATGAGACGTGGAGATCATGCAGTTGAATTGTCGTAGATCGTCGCGTGGGACCAGAATTTCACCGCGTTCATGGCACGCTTACACTACACCAAAACAGGTGATTCCCAATGAGTATAACTGTCGCAAACAATTTCAGCAACGCTTATTAGCGTCGCTATAGGGGCGTCGCAATTTATTGCCAACGCGTATAAGCGTTGGAAGGTTGTATTCGCCAACGCTTATAAGCGTTGGTGTATATTATTTAGCAACGCTTATAAGCGTTGGAAGGTTGTATTCGCCAACGCTTATAAACGTTGGCGTACATTATTTAGCAACGCTTATAAACGTTGGCAAATTAACCATCCAACATTGTTTAATTTTCTATGCTGATGCTTATAAGCGTTGGTATATTTTAATTGCCAACGCTTATAACGCTTTAACAGCATTATTATACTACATTCAATAGGAACCCAAAATTTACAATATTCATGATCAAATAACAACATAAATTTCATAGTCAACTACTTCATAACAATGTCAACTACTTCATAACAAGTACAATACATAATTAAGTTGGTTAATTCAATACATAATCAACTACTTCATAACAATGTCAAATTGGAATACAAAAGACAACGTAAATTTCATAGTGAAATTCTACAAATACCGAATACGAAACTCCGGCCATATAACGAAACCTCCATTTGAAAAATCACATAACTTGTACATTCCATTTTGAGGACCATCATAAATTGGTGCATCCGGTTCAAGAACATCATCCACCCAAATAACTTTCTCTACATTCGGTATCACCTTCCTAAAATGACAAATAGTTTGTGTTCCAACATAACCTTTAGCTACTTCCTTCTCTAAATCTTGTGACAATAGCATTACATATTTCTTTTCCATTGTAGATGAACGAATATCATTATTTGACACGGTTGGAGTAACAACTACATTATTGTTTGTATGAGAATCTCCTAAATTAGAAGCACCTTCCGTTTGTAGAGTCGTTGGACTTGCAATATATTTTTCTTGCAAACTAGGCATACATTTCATAAAAGTTGAAGTAATTGAATTGATGGCATTATTAACTTGATTAGCTACTTGCCTTTCTATCTCCAATTTCCAAATAGACAAATCCACGGCTTGCTTCTTTTCAGTTACAGCTTTTACAGCTCGAGCCATCTTCACTTGTTTTATAGAAGAAGTAGAAGTAATTGCTCGACAATAATTTTTCTTCGTGTCGGAACCAAAAACTTCCGCAATTGGGTCATCTTCAAGATCTTCGACTCCACCCTTCGAACTATCATCCAACTTCCTCTTTTTTTCCGCTTCCTCTAGTAGTGCCTGCATTTAATATCACGTTAAATTGAATTTGCACAAGTGAATATGAACTTGCATGCATGTGTGTGTATTCATGTGTGCATTCGTGTGTATCGTGTGGTTCATTCGTGTGTACCGTGTGGATTGATGTAGTGTTTGGACAAATTGGAAACAAAATATGCATTCAAGATCTTCATTCTACAATGCTTTTACTTTAAATAATTGTGAAACTGAAAGAGGAAAAAATAATAGGCTGTTAGGTAGATGCAAATTAGGAAAAAATAAAATGCATTCAAGATCTTCATTCAAGAATTGTGAAACTGAAATTAGGAAAAAATAATAGGCCGTTAGGTAGATGCAAATTGTTACAGAAAGAGGCAGAGATGGAATAATATTTTGTATGATGTTGAGGTAAAAGTAAGAGACGTATAGTTATACAATGGCAGGAACCAAATATATCAGCGTAATGCATTTAGTAGGGAAGTACAAAATATAAGCAGCAGGCTGATAATAATTTTGCCGGAGGACCAGACATGCAAGCAAGTTGCAGCAAGCATTCAGTGTGTAGTAAAGTAAGAAAAAATCATATTGGTTTACCTATAGAACGGTTTAAAAATTGGAAACAAAATATTGAAGTCTCATTTATTGGTATGTGATAGATGAACCATCTATCTTCATTAATAGTTTCACAAACATAAAAAAAATCCATCAGTCAATAGTTTTAGTGTCATATAACCTAAAAGTGCAGCTTCAAGTTGCAACTTAAACCGTACAAGCATACACTAATGAATTAAATAGGCAACCAAAACATATTTTATACTAGTAAAGAAAACAGTTTAACCTTTCTAGGTACACCATACCTTTCTGGCTACAGGATCCAACGGGGACTTTGATCTCTGGGATAAAAACAGCAAGCAAAAGCTGAAGGCAATATTTCGTCTCTAAATTTATATTTGAGACTCACTTAATACAAATATCACGTGACTAAAATCAGGTCTCTAAATAAACATAAACCACTAATATTTGTCTTTAAGGTGGTCTCAAGTAAGTCTGTAGATTAGAAATTCCTTGGAAACAATTTTACAGGTTTTTAATTTAATACTAGAGACCATATATATTGCTTCAAATCAATCACTAATGTATATGTTGTTATTAGAAAACCGAAACAGGAAATGCAACATGTATAATATAAAAATATATAGTGTTTCAGGAAATGCAGCGTATAGTCATTAATGTAAGTGTGTCAACAAATAATATAGTCTTATTATTATACAACTAAAACAGGAAATGCAAACAGCCACTCATATATAGTGTTTTAGGAAATGATATAGTGTTATTATACAACTAAAACAGGAAATGCAAACGGCCACTTATATATAGTGTTTCAGGATCATGAGATTCATGACAAATCAATGAAAAAGCAAAATATAGTATCAAACTCAACATATAGCTAGAAAATGGTCAGATTTTAATACATGTAGAAAAAAGAAATAAGCAACAGTCATTGCCAGAAAAACAGAATACAGAGTATCCATTACACATGAAATAACTAAAAAAAGCATGCTTGAGTTATATCCATTTTAAAGTTAGCACATTCTGGTCATGGAAAAAAAAAATTCAAACAAAAGAAAACCTAAAAAAAGCATGCTATTGTGTCACATTTTAAAGTTAGCACATTTGAAAAAATACAACAAAGAAATATACAAATGATCAGGAATCTGACATGTGAGATTTTTACGAATAATATTGTTGTGATAGAACAATGCAAACGCTTATGTGAGGGGATAAATACCCTAACTTCTCAAATTAAAAGTTTCACTAAATATGAGTTATGTAACAAGATGATCAGAGGGGGGATTTCTTGTTTAATAATGCAAACGCTTATGTGGGTAAAAATAATGCAAACGCTTATATGGGTTATATGGGTAAAAATAATGCAAACTCATTAACAGAAAATGCTACGACAAATTTCCACATTTTCTGTTCAATTTGTCAACCAAAATCCCAAGCAATTTGTTTTAAACTGACACTTACATATTTTTCCGCGGCACATGGTAGTATTTCTCCTGATTTTCTTTTATGTCCAGCCTTCCAAACCGTTGTTCGTGAAATATCTGCTCCTGGATTTGCTACTACCTACAAGAAAGATCAAAGTTGACAACACATAATTAATATAACATTTTATAAACTATTTACAAAAGATAATTTTAATACCATTTCATCATGCACTCTATGGTAAGGTTTCCTTCCTAGAGTATGAGTGATCGAGTACAAGCTTATTTTAAGTACAAGCTTATTTGTAGAAGTGCTCGTCTTAACACGCGACACTTTGGATATGCATGTTGAACCATGATAGGAAGCAAATATTGAATAATAATATGATAATCATATGTCTTCTTAATTTGCAAACTAGGTGGTTGAAGACCTATAAGACCATGTAACTTTGTTGCAAGACATGATGGAAGTTTTGCATCTTTAAGGACTTGACAACATTGTAGCTTGTGAATCTTATCCCATGCATATTTAGAAGATTGTTTTCCTTTATCAAACATAAAATTGATGAGATGTTCAGCAACATTTTTCTCAGTATGCATAACATCAATAGTATGACGAACTTTATGACTGCTCCAATAATCCAAGTCAAACAAAATTGACTTCTTGTACCATGCCGGTCTTTCTTCATCATCAACAAGACAATCTACATTATCATAAGCTTCAGCAATCATTCTCTTTCTGCTTTGTGGTAGTTTTCCACGAATATATTTGATACGATCAAGCTTTTCTAAAAGAGACGAGCCCCTTAGCCGAGTCGGAGGCTCTTTATATTCAATATCCTTATACCATCCGTGTTTTAATGCTCTATATGGATGATCATCCTTCAAAAACCTTCTATATTTTGGATAGACGATCTTGTTGCCGATGTGCTCTGATTCCGTCTCGATAGCACAGACAGGACACGCTTTATAACCGTGAGTCACACAACCAGATAAGTTACCAAATGCTGGTAAATCATGAATTCCCCATAATAATATTGCTTTCATATTGAAAATTTCTTGTTTATCCGCATCAAAAACAGACACTCCTTCGTCCCAAAGATGTTTTAAATCATATATAAGAGGTTCCAAGTATACATCAATGTCCTGACTTGGTGCTCTTGGTCCAGGAATTAAAAGAGTCAACATTTTGAATTGTAATTTCATACACAACGAAGGGGGTAGGTTATAAGGTATCATATAAACAGGCCAACAACTATAACTATTGGAGAGAACGCCATTTGGGTTAAACCCATCGGTAGCAATACCAAGCCACACATTGCGTCCTTCATTAGCAAATTCTGGCCATCGACTTTTGATTGATCTCCATTCAGCTGAATCCATAGGATGTCGCATGGAATTCCAAGAGGGTGTGGCTTTCTTGTGCCATTGCATTTTATGAGCTATCCATGGTATAGTGTATAACCTACTTAATCTCGGAATTATAGGAAAGTATCTTAAAACTTTTCTTGGTTCTTTCGTTAATTTGACCTCCCCTAACACTGTTTTTTTAGTTTTATACCTTGGTGTATGGCACTGAGGACATTCTTTCGCATCAACATTTTCTTTCCAAAATAATATGCAATCATTTTCACAAGCATGTATGCACTTCACCTCCATTCCCAGATCCTTTAATATTTTCTTCATTGTGGGATACTTGTCAGGTAAATTATTTTCCTTTGGAAGCCAACGTTTTAATCGCTTCAACAACTCAGTCATACTGTTTCCCGACCAATTAGATTCTTTTTTAAGGTTATGAAGCTCAACAATTACGCCTAATGTTGTAAGTCCATCTTCACAAGAAGAATAAAGTTTTTCGTTTGCTTTGTTTGTATATTTTTTGTGCTTTTCTCCGTGGTACGAATGAGAATTGTCTATATTTATCTCTTGAACATCCTCTTCACGGCTACTTTGGGGCATATTATGCACTCCAAAAGCATCGTCTATGAGATTTCTAAGAGCTCCTTCTACACAATGGTCGGTTTGAATTTGATCTTGGATATGAGAATCTGGAATAATATTTTGCGTATGATTCACCCCCGTGTTATTCTTGTTCATCTCTCCATGGAAAAACCATCTATTATATGTTTTAATCATACCATGAATGATTAAATGTTTCTCAACGCTTTCCAATGAGAGCTTTTTAGAGTTCTTGCACTTGATACAAGGGCAAGTGCATATTTCGACATCAGGGGATGAGTGATTCTTCACAAAACTAATGAAGTCTCGAACGCCTTGCTTATATTCTTCAGTATTTCTGTATGGACTTTTAATCCACTCTCTTGAACTTGAGTTAGACATAAATTTCAAGTTTTACCTTTTGAACCTGTTAGACAAAAATATAGTGTTCATTTCATTTTAAAGTTCCATTACAATAACTTTGAAGGTCGGTCATCCTACTTCCCATTACAAACACAATAACGTAATCACATTTTATAAACCATTTCGGGTTAAACGATTCAACAAAATTTCGGCAGCACTTCCCTTTATTCCCTGTATCGTACACAAAAACGTGTACACAGGGAACAAAAAGGAAGTGCAATCAAAATTTTGTGAACCATTCAACCTGAAATGATTTATAAAATGTGATTACTTTATTGTGTTTGTAACTTGTCCAATACTGGGACAAATCCAACAAATATTGTATCAGATGAATATAGATGTCCGTTCTATGAAAAACGAATATCCATATAATGATCATATACAACACTTGTCAGACGGGGCCAAAAAAATCTCTAAAGATTTACATGAATTTTTTGACGTGTGTGTAACCCTTTACTCTAAAAATAAAAGCAGTACACCGTAATTTTCAATTCAAGTAACCAAAAAAAATAGAATCGTAAAAGCATTACTGCTTGAAAAAAAGACAAACTACGATCAATTTACTGTTTATAAAGGACAAACTACGATCATGATGTTTTTATGGCCTGTTAAACAAAAAGGAAGTGCCATCGAAATTATTCACAAAAAAATAGTTTGGTTTAGTTAGGGATAAATATGAAACTCAAAATGAAACAGAACCGACCTACAATACTCTCGGGGTTTGGAATGTTCGAGAACACACCTATACAATCCTTGCAACTTTCAAGGTTTCAGCAAAAACAGACTAATAAAGGAAGAGGAAAACATGGACGACTTCAGAACTGGCCATGTCCAAACTGGCCATGTCCAATGCATCAACCAAATGCTCATAAACAACATCAGAACATGAAACATCTAAACAATCTGAACCTACCACTACACCAACAATATTCTTTTCGTCTAACATAGAACAAAAAATCCCAGTCCCTAACACCTCTACATTGAAATCAACTAGATCGCAAGAATTAATATTGAGAAGGATATTAGAGATCGCCATAGCCTTGGGTATAAACTGCACTTCACCAGAGATTGACAAACTACCCACAAACTCACTTCCATCCCCAACTTTAACAGCTGACATATAATTACCATCATGAACTCCGAAAGATACATTATGCACTCTATCTAATATCCGAGTACCAAAATTACCACTCCAATTATCATATAACCGAGAATCAACAACCTGATTATAACCCATCACCTTGATTGTAACACTACCTCCAATTTTCTCTATTAATTTACCAAAAGAATCATAATAAATATGCAAACCATTCTCAATTCTATTATTACAAAGTAAAGGTACAGATTTTGTATCTATGATTAACTTAGACTCCATTTATCACAAGATTCAGCACCAAGAACAAAAGAGTTTGCATCTTCTTTAAAAAATGCAGAAAACCCAAAATCACTTATTGTATAAGTGGAGATCGATAAATGAGTAACTGAATTACAATACAAAACAACAAGATCAAGAAATAAAGGATCAAAGGTCTTAAAGTCACAATACAAAACAACAAGATCGCAAGAATTAATATTGAGAAGCATCCCTATCCAATTGTATACGCGATAATACATCAAATATAATATCTGCATATGATAAAGTCACTTTTCCTACCTTATCAAGTTTCGCCACTCAGTATGATAAAGTCCAAGTCTTCTTGAAGTCGAAGTCGAAGTTGAGAGCCTATTGGAACGAAGTCGAGGTGGAGGCAAAGAAAGCGCCTGAAGTCGAAGTCGAAGTCCAAGTCCAAGTCCAAGTCTACTGGAACGAAGTCTGAAGTTGAAGTCGAAATTTTTTGGGGAGGAGATCGAATTTTCGGAGGTGAGAGCGAATATTTGGAGGTGAGACCGAATTTTTGGAGGTGAGAGAAAAAAATCACTGAATTGGGGAAGCGTGGTTAGGGTATACGTAAGCTATTACTCATTTACTATTTTGCTGTAGCACATTCCCATTAATTACAATTGAACCTGCGCTTTCAACGCAAATAAGGGTTGGGATATTTAAAATTGTAAATGTTTACTTTTAGTCACACATTTGCTGGATTGTGACACTTATTAGTGAGACTAAAATGCAACCCATATAAGCGTCGCCAAATGAAAAAAAAAGTGTTGCCAAATGACTGTTTTGGTGTAGTGTTATTGGCCAAATTCGGGGCGACGACGGCACAATAATGAGTCGGACCACCATCGATGGCAAGAGTAAGGACGAGGCTTCGGTATGGGAGCATGAGACGGTCGGCGATGAAGCGTGGCAGCGGCGATGGTTCGGTGAAGTCGCGTATGTATAGGCGCCTGGAAACGATAGTTTGAACAAAGGGATTAGGCTAATCAATGGTTATTAATTAAGCTAATGATGGGATTTAGGATAGTTAATTATGTAATTAAGGAATATAATTATATTATTTAGTTCGTGTTCTTATAAATTTAATATCTTATTCGTTTTAGGTATAAATCAAACATGGTAAGTCGCATTAGGATCGTATCGATGAATATTACGTAATGGAATTGAATTGGGAAAGATTGAAGCTTGCAAAAATTTCATGTTAAATTCGAACGCAGTTCGAATTTTGACAAAAACCAGAACGCCTCGGCGGCAACTGGAATAATTGTGAGTTAAACTCACATTTTTGTTTAACCAGTTTTATTATATAGTTGATAAAAATTGTTGATTGGATATTTGGATGATTTACCGTTTTATCAGTTGGTTTGGATTTATTCCCGCCTCTGGAGTGGATGACCTTTTATATATACCTGCCTAGTAGCAGATGACCCATATTATATAATTATATACTGAGTTGTGATGTAGAGGGACATGTTGGAGGGATCCAACAAGATTCCTCACCACTATTGACTTATATATATATATATATATCCTAATATATATATATATACATGTATGAGTTGTGATGCAGGAGAACAGGTTGGAGGGATCCAACGGGATTCTTCGCTATTGTTGGATATTTTTCAATAATATTCCTGTTATATGAGTTATTGGATATTAAACCTGATTATTAACCCTATGGGTTATGACATTTTTAATTGTTCAAATTTAAAACGCTGTAGTGATAAACTATCAATATCGATATTGGTTAAATGTTGGATAGCTATTGGCCTCAAATTAGTATTTTAAAAAAAAATACTATAAATTCTCATTTGAGTTGAAGTAGATTTTTAAGATAGGAAATGATTTTAAATCTGGAATTGGTTTCAGAAATATTTTGTTTTTGAAGACTAAATTTCTATTTTACTCCAACCTTTTTATTTGTTTTTCCGAAGTTATTTAATATTGTTTTTAAGTTCTTTACTTATATTTAATATTGTTTTATGATTTTTATACTTTATATTGTTTAAGATTATTTTTATTTAATATTGTTTTAAAGGTTATTTATTTATACTTAGTCTTGTTTTAAAGTTATTTATCAATATTTTAATATTTTGAAAGTTAGTTATTTTAAAAATAAATATGCCTTGAAATTAATAAAAATGATTTATTAATAATGTTTTGGAAATTAATTATTACTATTTATCATAATGGTAAAACTTAATTATTATTGTTATTTAGTAATGTTTTGAAATTATTTATTATTAATTTTAAGATGTTTTGAAGTTAATCATTATTTTGTATTTAAATGTTTATTATTCTTAAATATTATTATAAAATAGTGGTTTTGAAGTAAATGATCATTATTTATTTATAAATGTCTCAAGATTTATATATAGAGTTTTATTGACAGACTTGGGTTTATAAGAAGAGTTTTTATAAAAGGGTTTGGAGGCTTAAAGGAAGAATATTTACCATGTATAGAAAGAAGTATATAAATGGTTTTAGAATTTAATAAAAAGGAAATCAAAATGTTTTGGAGACTTAAAGAGAAATTGTTTACAATATATAAAGAGGGTTTTGTAAATGATTAGATATTTATAAAATGAATTTTAGAAATAAGTTTATAGATTTATAAGAGGAGTATTTTAATTAGTTTTATGGATTTATAAAGAGTTTATAAATGATTTGATAAATGATTTAGAGACGTTTATAAATGGGTTTTTTAAGATTTATAAAATAGTTATAAATGGGTTTAGATATTTTAAAGGAATTTATAAATGGTTCTAGAATTGTGTAAAAAGGAAATCTTCCTCCATTTGTGAATATACTTATACCATTGAGATAAGTATATGGATATTTTTATCCAAGTATTGAAAATATAGAGATTTGTGGGTATATCTGTGTTAAGGTATTTTTATACAAGCATTTACAAGGTGATTTAATCAATGAAAAGATTAATTAAGGAGGCTAGTGGTTACTTATGTGTTTAATCAATGTTGATTTTCCCTTTTGAAATAAATCCCTGATTTGGATGTGTGTTTATGGATAGTTAAATAACCGATTATCAAATATGGACCCAAAAATGTAACTTTGGAAATATCTATGAGAAACACGTAAGTTATATGTCACAGTCATCTTCGATTATACTATACTATGCGTATAAATCTTGTTTCGTTATCCTAGGAAAAATGATAAGGAAATCTATCCACTAACGGTTAGGGGGTGATCTTTGCTTTTATCTTTGACTGTTTATTTCCTAAAGAACTAGGGTTGAGTTTACCGAAAATTATCTAATGTTGTTTCGAAGAGACTAGGATCAGATATGTCTTCTGAAAACCACTTCGATCCAACTCAAGCATTTCGAAATGAAGACATCTTGAAGATGGCGGAATTAAAGACAAAGCTCTCAAGCGTTTCGTTCTGTCCTAGAACGAACTTGTATGGATGAATGTTGGCATTGAATTGCTGCCTGAAGGTCAATGTTAGCATTCCAAGTGGAAAGTTCTATATGGAAGATAAAACGTAGCCTCAAGCCTCATCAACCGGGAATGACTAAAACATGGGAGATGCAGCAGGGCTAAGTGGGTCGCTCCCAATTAGGGTATGATCAACCCCATCTAGAGTCGATATTATCTCTTATGTGTTTGCTTCGGGGCCCATTAACGGAGGGGTGATCATATTCGGTACTATCCAGTAAAGGGTAGGCTGATTCTGTGTTGGCAAGGGTCGATAGGTTCGACCTTGGAGTTATTTTATCTAGAGATACACCATGACGGGCGATACCCCAGTTGCCCAGTCATTATATGGAATCCATTCTCCAATACATGTCTTTATGGTTTTAGTGGTATGCCTATTATGCTTAAATTTAACTAATGTAACAATTTTGGCTATGATTAATAAGCATTTATATCTTAGACACTATTATAATATCAAAGAATTTCATATGAAATGATTTGGTTATCATAAGGTAAAAGCCCGTTCGTGTTTATGTGCGGCGTGGTCTTATGAGATACCTTTATTTTTAAAAGATTTTTGAAACATTAAAATTCAACTAGGTGTGTTTTCTCATGCTGGTTTTCCGGACTGACTCGGGTGTTATTTTATTATAATGCTTGGGTCAAACCGAGCATTTATAGATTTATTTTGGATGCTTTGGAGCTTCAAGAGA
This sequence comes from Allium fistulosum, assembly GCA_030737815.1. Lineage (NCBI taxonomy): Eukaryota > Viridiplantae > Streptophyta > Magnoliopsida > Asparagales > Amaryllidaceae > Allium > Allium fistulosum. The sequence continues at coordinate 860,304,505 of CM060903.1, forward strand.
CAAGCTGAAGGCCCAGAGACGTATTCACGTATATGGTTATTTTTCCACGCATTCATTTTAGTATTTATCAGCAATTGTGAGGATAGGTTGTTATAACTGTCCGGGCTGAAATGGGTTAGTATACTCTGATTGACGTCTGTATATATGTATATATATTACAGTTTGCTTTTGTGTAAAGATTTGCTGTATATTATAGGTTATTCATTCCGCTGTGAGATTCTAAGTTGTTGGTTTTACTTTTCCTCTTCTTCTAGTCTTCTTGTTTTCTTCCTTCTTATTTCCCCTGACAATTGGGTTTTTTGGCATTCGATTGCTCGGCATGTAGTATAGTGGATGTATTAGTGTTGATTTTTGAGGGTAAAAATCCCAAGTTGTTACAGTGTATGACTCATGGCTGTTGGGGGCACCGGTACTAATAATTATTGGATAACTTTGGAACAACTCACTCGATAATTTTCTATTGGTTAATATAACTAAGGTCAAATAGAAAATATCGATATGATAGATTTACATAGTTCTTTCGACTTGAGAATGTCATGGATTGTCAATATGAAAGCTTCGCCTTGATTATAGTCAAATCATGGCATGTCGTCCATCGAGTGACTACAGTTGGATCGAGTGGAACTATTGGAAGTGAAGCACTATTCAATAGAGGTTTGTCTCCTTAGTTATATAGGGTTAGTATCATGGTCAACTCAAGTCAACTCAAAGTCAAAGTCTGTGGCCAGAGTGGTTAATGATAATTATTACTATTGAACCAAAGACTTTGTGTTTGGATTATAGAGTTAAATATGGACGATGTTGGAATTTTGACCTTTACCAAATTCAATAAGTCCAAAATGATATAGTTTTGATGAAGAGAATTGGTGTAAATAAATGTCACAACCGGGTAACGCTTAATAAATGAAACTGGATTTTACTAAAACTAAGCAAGCGTTAAATTTAGCCTAAATGTCACATCACCTACTAAGTGATGTGTGAAGTTAACATTCAAATAGTTCGATGTTAATCGTTGACCAAATTTATACCTGATGAGCCACACAATTGATATGATGAATTCCCTTTAGACCAAATGATTTAATTAGTTTATAATTGCTATAAATTAATTAAATTAGTTAATATTTATGAAATATTGATTATGAAATGAATTTTGAATGTGATTTGAGGAATAAATATTAGTGTATATATTTGGCCGCCATTAGTTAATATTCCCTTTAGACTAAACTTTTTGGCTGCCATTTTCATCTTCTTGTTGGTCGATCCCATCTACACAAAGCTCCATCAAAGCTCATCTCTAATCAATTTCAAGTCAACAACTATTGGATAGTCAATGGTCTACAATTCAAAGATTAGCAGTCTGCCGAATTGAGAAGAGTTATAAGGAGGGATATTAATCATAGAAAGGTGTACTTCAAGGCATAGTTTTGGTATGTTTTCTTATTTCATATTACTGATAATTCAGGTACAATATTCTATTACTTGTACATATAAATCATATTTATATTGTTAGTTAGGTGAGATTCCTATATGTATGAATGTTGTCACATACTAGATGGTTATGTGTATGTATGTATAAAAAACAATTTTTTTAGATCAGAAGTATACACGGTCGGAATTATTTATTTTAATATATATATATTTATTTATTTATTTATTATATTTATATTAATAAGTCATATTACACAAATTTAAATAACCTATAATTCATTGTCTCATCATGTCATGTTAAAAAATGATCTAATATTATGCAAATTTATACTAAATAAAATTTTAGATAACAGCAAAATATTATAATTATTTACTATTTTTATATTATTTAAATCAAAATAAAGGTTATATAATTAATATAAAATAACATATAATTCAAAAAAAATATTTTAAATTTTATAAAAGTTTTCCATCGTCATATTTCAATCAAAGCTACAGAATTTAAAAATCAATTTTTTTTAAAAATAATTATAATAGTTATAACAACCCGCATATTTTAAAATTATATATTTAAATGTTTTATTTAAATATAGCGTCGTTGATTTAATTTAAAGTCCGAAATGTGACATTTTGTAAACAGTCGAATCAGGACTTAAGACCACTTTCATTGAGTTCAAACAGTGTTTACAACTTGTTTGAGTATAATAATCGATATTTTTGGAGTTGATTAGGATTTTGGTATTTTAATTTGGGCTTTGGGTTGTGTTCTAGCCCACTAACCCAACAAGGTAACCCAACTACTCTACCAAATAGCCTAACTCTTCTACTCTTCATTCATTCTACTCCTCATTTCCTAACACTCAAGCTAAAGAGAAAAATGTGGGAAAAGAGGGGAAATTAAAATTCCTAAGCCCTAGATTCGTAGGAAATTCAAATTCAAGTTCTAAAATCAAAGAGAAGCATAGATTAAAGATTCTAAAGGTGTTGTTGAAGAGAAATCAATCTTATCTTTGTTTTAGAGCTTCTAAATTATGGTTTTGGGTTTAAAGGTGAGTTCTTGAACTCACATCTATGTCTATAGCTTTCATTGTGGTTAGGTATGAATTCCTAACATCTATTTCATGTTCATTAGCTTTTGATTTAAATTGATTTAGTGAATTTTCCAATTTTTGGTATTTTGAAGTCAATATCTTCAAAAATCCTACTATGGATGTTTGGACATGTTGTTTGGAGTGTATTAATGAGTCTATAGGGCTGGGCTGTCGCTTGACATAAACCCCTAGCCATCGTCTCTCATCCAATCGCTTCCGAACCGATTTGGCCATTAATGGCCTAGGAAAATTTTGCCCTGAGCTTCAGCTCAGACGTCTGGTAAAATACTCAGACTTCTGAGGCAAAGGAACAAACATTCCAGATCTTAAGCTCATACATATGAGCGGTCTGGAAAAATTCCAGACCTTCAGCTCAGACGTCTGGGTAGAACCACCAGATGGTGCTGTTAAAATCTGGCACTTTTCCTGTTTTTATGCGAATTTCCATTTTTATCGATTTTTGTCGATCTGGTTGATTGTTGTCATTCATTATCGACTTTGATGACTTCTTTTCCGGATTTTTGGGAATATCCATTTGATGGATTTGATCGACTTCTCTGGTTTTGATTCATGTTGTCAAATGTGAATTTTTGGTGATAGATTGTTTTTATAATCGTTTCTGTGATTTGTCACTTTAAAATACAAAGGTTTCTATACTAGTAGTAAATACTCAAACTCTTTCATATAAATGATTTCAACATTTCTTTTAGTACAAAGCTTGTTTTAAATTTTTTTTCCAATATATTAGTATATACAAACCTTTACCTCATTCGTATGAGAAATCCAATTAAACGACTTAGAAAAACAAGTGGTATGAAACGCTTGCGTTTACTTCGTTGGTTAATTCTTAGACTTGTTCGATTGGAATCTTGTGACAATTTTCGAGTGGAAATCTATAATTTGTTCGTAAATATTTAAGTTAAACGAGTGGTTATGGGACATGAAGCTAAACTCATTTATTTACTAGCTTAGTGTAATTCACACTTCTTATTGATCAATGATGATCATTTTTTTAGACTAGCGATATGCGATGTCTCTTTGTCCGCGTGGGGGACTGTTCCCCATTTTGTTGAGCTTCGTCTCATTTTTTATAGGCTAGCGACCTATGGGTTTTATGGAGTTCAGTTCATCGGCCGTACCGTTGTACTACGTCGTTGTTCCGAATTATTTGAGTTTCAGGTTCATCGGGCGTACCGTTGTACTGCGTCGTTGTTCCGGCTTATTTGAGTTTTAGGTTCCTCGAGCGTACCATTGTACTATGTCGTTTCACCGGCTCTATGGGTTAGCGACCCATGGGATAGCGTCCCGTTTATGATACACGTGTTGGTGAGTTTTCATGCTCCCGTTTATGATAGGCCTCCCCTTTTTTGTGATTTCTGGATTTCTAATTGATGATTTTCGGAATTTGTGTTTCACCAATATTTGTGACTTGCTTAGATAAGCTTTATCAATATTTGTGATTTGGTGAATAAGAATAAAGAATATGACATTCTTTTTGGTGTTTGAGAAAATTTGAGATATTGTATGATTTTTGTTGTTATCATATATATTTGTCATATCTCTTATCCTATGTCATCTTACATGATATTTACAGCTAGACTGATCCGTTTATTATTATTCTTCTTAAATAATACTTGGGTCAGACCGAGGTGTTTCAGGTGCTTCCACTTGACTTCTTAGCAGGGACTAGCTTCTAACTTTTGGCTAACTACTTTAGCTTAGTAGTTTTTGCTTTTATACATTCGAGATAGAGACTCCTTGATGTATACATATTCTTTTGTCTAGCGCTTGTACCTATTCTTTTGTGATATAGTGGATCTTGTATGACCACTACTTTGATGTTCACTTCTATGTGTTATATTCATATCTATTTTCGCCTTAGTGATATGAATATCTATGAATGATTTGTGTTATGCTTATTTTATATTTGTTTATGAAGGCCACATAGCCATTGTGTAGTAGCTTTGAGTTTGTATTCGATATGCAGATTTCCTTTTGATATGAAATGCATGACATACTATCTAACACATCGTTACTCACACAAAGCAATTACATAGATGGTCACTCCTCAATAGCCTTATTCTTCGTACTAATTGACGGCATTACCCAGTAGTGTCCTTGGTTAGTGTGAGTATAGAGGTGGGGCGTCACAGATTGGTATCAGAGCCAAACTTCGGAACAATGTAGAGTAATCTAGCAAGGATCATTGTCCTAAGTCTCTCTTAGGAATCGTGCCTTAGGATTTAATTCGAGTCTTAAGACTTGTTCTAATATATTTTCTTTTATGATGCCTTGTTTTATCAATCAAGTTTGTTTGATATTCATTCTAAGAATAACCTTTTTCCTATTCTTTCTCTTTTTCTTAAAGAAGAGAAATGGTTAGACATGGCCGTCCCAGTGCCGGTCAATCTAGTGCTACTCCTTAGGATGGCATATTCATGTCTGCCCAACAGCTTTTGGATCTTGTAAAGAATGCCCAAGCTGTCGAACCCATTCCTGAGCCTACTCATCCTAAATCTGGGTTTGCACGTTTGTGCAGTGATCATACCAATTTGGGTGGAAGGCCATTCAAGGGTTCTGAAACCGTTATAGAAGTCCAAGCTTGTCTTAGAACATGCGATCACATCTTTTTTCGCATGAACCTTGTGGATCTACATCGAGTCCAAGTGGCTTCTAGCATGCTCCAGGAGAGAGCATTAGATTGGTATAAGCTTTTGATTTCGGGAATTATTGAAGCAGATCTTACTTGGGAGCGATTCTGGGAAAGGTTCGAGTTGAAGTTTGTGCCGAAAGCCAAAAAAGTAACTTTAGCCTGATGCTTTATTGACCTTGTTCAAGGTGAATCTTCTGTGACAGACTATGTAGCATATTTTGAATCCCTTTCTAAATATGGGGTCGAGTATATTAATACCCTATTGAAGAAAAATTAGAGGTTTATCTGTGGGTTAAAGAAGAACCTCAAAAGCCTTTACTTCTGAAACTAGAAGTTTCTTTCGACCATCTTGTGGATATCGCTCTTCGACTTGAAGAGGCCGATAAAGAGAGTGATGTTGAAGTTTTGGGTGCCAAACATAACTTCAACAACAACAAGAAGAAGAGGCCTATTAAGTTCAAACCTAATCCCAACAAAAAAGGGAAGCAAGCAACTTCGGTAGCAAAGACTCCTACCTCTAATAGTGGAGAATGCTACAATTGTGGTTCTAAGGACCATTATGCAAATAGGTGTCCAAAACCTCTTTATTGTCGCTATTGCAAAAGTTCGGGTCATCTTATATCTTCATGTCCCAAACTTCAAAGCAAGAAAGAGGGAAAGCTGAATGTTGTGCAAGCCCCTAGTAACACCTCTCTTGGCCAAGGTATTTCTCATTCTGTCCTTGATGGCATTATTATGTTTCGTGATCATCCTATTCGAGTTCTTTTTGATACTGGTGCATCTCACTCTTTTATTTCAAAGGTACTTGTTGATACTTTGTCTTTAAATGTTATAGGCTTGATAACCTCACTGAGAATTGTGAATCTGGTTGGTGGATCCGCAACACTCAGTTTATTTTGTAAGGATGTCGAAATTAGTTTATGTGATTATGCTTTCCATGCCGATTTGCATGTTATGCGTTACTTAGGTTTCAGAATGATTTTGGGAATGGATTGGTTTAATCGTTATGAAGCTCACATCCTATGTCTCGAGAGGACTATCCATCTTCGACATCCTCAATCTGTTAAGCAGATTTCTATTTTTCTTAAAGATTCAGATTTCAATTCGGTAAGATCCTTATATTCTTTAAATCCGCATGATGACAATAATGATGATGAGGAAGATGTCATTTCCCTTATTCACGTTGTTTGTGAATTTCTTGACATATTTGAGCCTGTTTTAGGATTACCACCTAAGCGAGCAATTGAGTTCAGAATTAATCAAATCGCTGGAGCTCTACCTATCACTCATCCTCCTTATCTTATGTCCAATAAGGAAAATGAGGAGATGCGTAAATAATTAACCGAATGAGAAGCAAAACAGTTTATTCGATCTAGTTCCTCTCCTTGGGGAGCTTCGGCTATCTTTGTGAAGAAATCCGATGGTACACTTAGGCTTTGCATTGACTACCGCAAGCTTAATGATCTCACCATCAAGAATAAATATCCCTTACCTAGGATTGATGATCTATTCGATCAACTTAGCGGTGAAAGAGTCTTTTCACAGTTAGACTTGGCAATCGGTTTTCATCAGCTTCGTATTGCAGAGAATAGTATTCCTTTGACATTGTTCCGTACTCGTTATGGATCTTATGAATGGCTTGTTATGCCATTTGGTTTAACGAATGCTCCAGCTTATTTCGTTGACCTTATGAATCGAGTTTTCAAAGAGATCCTCGATCGATTTGTTCTCATCTTCATAGACGATATTCTTGTTTATTCTAAAACCGAGGAAGAGCATGAAAAACATCTTCGGATTGTGTTAGAAACTCTTAGGAGCAATCAGTTGAAAGAAAAATTTTCTAAGTGCCACTTTTGGCAATCCCGTGTGAAATTTTTAGGTTTGTTATTTCTAAATCCGAAATTTCCATAGATCCTTCAAAGATTGAAGCGATTCAAAATTGGAAGAGACCGGAGAGTGTGATGGAAATTCGTAGTTTCATTGGATTGGCGGGCTATTACCGTCGGTTCATAAAAGGCTTTTCTAAAATTTCTGTACCTCTTACTAGTTTGACAAAGAAGGGAGTTAAGTACATTTGGTCAGACAAATGTGAAGCTGCTTTTCAAAAATTAAAAGAACTCCTTTCCGATGCTCCTATTCTTGTAATTCCCAAGGGGAACCAAGACTTGATTGTTTATACCGATGCTAGTCGTGTTGGTTTGGGAGTCGTTCTCATGCAAAGGGAATGTGTTATCGCTTATGCTTCTAGGCAATTAAAGCCTACCGAGACTAGATATGCCACTCATGATTTAGGGCTCGCGGCCATTGTTTTCGCCCTTAGAATTTAGCGTCATTATCTTTTGGGAGAGAAATTTGTTCTCTACACCGATCATAAATCTTTGAAGTATTTGTTCTCTCAAAAGGAACTTAATTTGCGTCAACAACGTTGGCTCGAATTCCTTGCATCTTATGATCTTGATATTCTTTATACACCTGGAAAGGGAAATCATGTTGTCGATGCCCTTAGCCGAAAGCAACAAGCAGTTGTTTCCATGATGATATCCGAATGGAATGATCTCGAGACTTTGACCTCTTGTGAGATTCGAGATCGTGAATCTGATTCATGTTCATCTCTTGTTTTGTGTAGCCTTGAGTCTCATCCATCTCTTTTAGACCGCATCCTTGAAGCTCAAAAGCAAGATCCTGAATTGGCTCTTCTTAGCCAAAGTTGTAGGGATCAAAATAAGGTTGATGGTTTGAAAGACTTTGATATTGATGCTCGTGGTGGCATTCGAAAATTTGGTAGACTTATTGTGCCAAGTATTAATGATCTTCGTAAAGACATTTTAGAAGATTCTCATCGTTCTAAATTTACCATTCATCCCGATAGTAGTAAAATGTACGCGGACATGAAACGACTTTATTATTGGAATGGAATGAAATCTGATATTGCTAACTTTATTAAGCGTTGCATGACTTGCCAACTCGTAAAGGCCGAGCATCAAAGGCCCGGTGGGTTATTGCTATTCCAGTTTGGAAGTGGGATCAAGTCTCCATGGACTTTATTGATGGTCTTCCCCGTTCTCATTGGGTCATGACAGTTTATGGGTGATTGTGGATAGACTTACAAAATCCGCCCATTTTATTCCCGTTCGGTCCAATCGGACCGTACCTCTTTTGGATAAACTCTATGTTAAAGAAATTGTTAAATTGCATGGAATTCCTACTTCTATTGTTAGCGATCATGATCCATTATTTACTAATGGATTTTGGAAGGGTCTTCAAAAAGCTTTGGGAACAAAGCTTAATTTTAGCACTGCTTATCATCCTCAGTCCGATGGACAAACGGAGCGTGTGAATCAAACTCTTGAAGATCTCCTTCGTGCTTGTGTTCTTGATTTTGGCGGAAGTTGGGAAGATCGTATTTCTCTTGTTGAGTTTTCTTATAATAAGAGCTTCCAATCTAATATTGGTATGGCACCTTTCGAGGCACTCTACGGAAGGCCATGCTGATCTCCTTCGTGTTGGCTTGAAGCCGGTGAGAGGCTGGTTTTAGGTCCTGATTTTATTCGTGACTCCAAAGAAAAGATTGACCTTATTCGTCATAGGATGAAAGAAGTTCAAAGTAAACAAAAATCCTATGCCGATAACTGAAGAAGGAATTTGGAATTTTCTATGGGAGATTTGGTATTTATTCTTGTTTCACCTATGAAGGGTGTTGTGCATTTCAGTCGATCGAGAAAATTAGCACCTCGATATATTGGCCCATTTCCCATCAACGAACGCATTGGTTCTGTAGCTTATCGCCTTTCGTTACTGGCTCAATTTTCTGCTATTCATGAAGTATTCCACGTTTCTCAACTTCGGAAATGCCCTAGAGATTCTGATTCTATCGTTGAGTCCGGTGTTATTGAAGAAATTGAAGTTTCAACTAATTTGACTTATGAGCAACATCCTATTCGTATCATTGCTACAGAGGTTAAACGCCTTCGTAATAAAGATGTTTTGCTTGTGAAATTTCAATGGTCCTCAAATCCTAAGGATTGTTCTTGGGAATCCAGAGAATTAATCGAGCGAGCACATCCAGACTTACTCTCTCGTGCTCTTTAAGGTGAACTTCTCACTTTAAATTTTTCCTTTTGTGTTATTATGCGTTAGAGTGGTTATTACTCTTTATTTTCTTCTTAAGTATTGCGAGGACGCAATTTCTTTAAGCAGGGAGTCTGTAACAACCCGCATATTTTACGATTATATATTTAAATGTTTTATTTAAATATAACGTCGTTGATTTAATTTAAAGTCCGAAATGTGACATTTTGTAAATAGTCAAATCAGGAATCGAGGCCACTTTCATTGAGTTCAAAACGATGTTTACAACTTGTTTGAGTATAAACATCGATATGTTTGGAGTTGATTAGGATTTTGGTATTTTCATTTGGGCTTTGGGTTGTGTTCTAGCCCACTAACCCAACAAGGTAACCCACCTCCTCTACCAAATACCCTAACTCCTCTACTCTTCATTCATTCTACTCCTCATTTCCAAACACTCAAGCTAAAGAGAAAAATGGGGGAAAAGAGGGGAAATTAAATTCCTAAGCCCTGGATTCTTAGGAAATTCAAATTCAAGTTCTAAAATCAAAGAGAAGCATAGATTGAAGCTTTTAGAGGTGTTGTTGAAGAGAAATCAATCTTAGCTTTGTTTTAGAGCTTATAAATTGTGTTTTTGGGTTTAAAGGTGAGTTCTTGAACTCACATCTATGTCTATAGCTTTCATTGTGGTTAGGTATGAATTCCTAACATCTATTTCATGTTCATTAGCTTTTGATTTGAATTGTTTTGGTGAATTTTCCAATTTTTGGTATTTTGAAGTCAAAATCTTCGAAAACCCTACTATGGATGTTTGGACATGTTGTTTGGAGTGTATTGATGAGTCTATAGGGCTGGGTTGTCGCTTGGCATAAACCCCTAGCCATCGTCGCTCATCCGATCGCTTCCAAACTGATTTGGCCATTAATGGCCTAGGCAAATATTGCCCCGAGCTTCAGCTCAGACTTCTGGTAAAATACTCAGACGTCTGAGGCAAAGGAACAAACATTCCAGATCTTAAGCTCAAACATCTAAGCGGTCTGGAAGAATTCTAGACCTTTAGCTCAGACGTCTAGGTAGAACCACCAGACGTCCGGTGTTGTTAAAATCTGGCACTTTGCATGTTTTTATACGAATTTCCATTTTTATCGATTTTTGTCGATCCAGTTGGTTGTTGTCATTCATTATCGACTTTGATGACTTCTTTTCTGGATTTTTGGGAATATCCATTTGATGGATTTGATCAATTTCTATGGTTTTGATTCATGTCATCGAATGTGAATTTTTGGTGATAGATTGTTTTTACAATCGTTATTGTGATTAGTCACTTTATAATACAAAGGTTTCTATACTAGTAGTAAATACTCAAACTCTTTCATATAAATAATTTCAACATTTCTTTTAGTACAAAGCTTGTTTTAAAACTGTTTTCCAATCTATTAGTATATACAAACCTTTACCTCATTCGTACGAGAAATCCAATTAAACGACTTAGCAAAACAAGTGGTATGAAACGTTTGCGTTTACTTCGTCGGTTAATTCTTAGACTTGTTCGATTGGAATCTTGTGACAATTTTCGAGTGGAAATCTACAATTTGTTCATAAATATTTAAGTTAAGCCAGTGGTTATGGGACATGAAGCAAAACTCGTTTATTTACTAGCTTAGTGTAACTCACACTTCTTATTGATCAATGATGATCATTTTGTGATTTAGACTAGCGATATGCGATGTCTCTTTGTCCGCGTGGGGGACTGTGCCCCATTCTGTTGAGCTTCGTCTCATTTTTTATTGGCTAGCGACCTATGGGTTTTATGGAGTTCGGTTCATCGAGCGTACCGTTGTACTACGTCGTTGTTCCGAATTATTTGAGCTTCCACTTGATTTCTTAGCAGGGACTAGCTTATGACTTTTGGCTAACTACTTTAGCTTAGTAGTTTTTGTTTTTATACATTCGAGATAGAGACTCCTTGATGTATACATATTCTTTTGTCTAGCACTTGTACCTATTCTTTTGTGATATAGTGGATCTTGTATGACCACCACTTTGATGTTCACTTCTATGTGTTATATTCATATATGTTTTCGCCTTAGTGATATGAATATCTATGACTAATTTGTGTTATGCTTATTTTATATTTGTTTTCGAAGGCCACATAGCCACTATGTAGTAGCTTTGAGTTTGTATTCGATATGTCGGATTTCCTCTTGAAATGAAATGCATGACATACTATCTGACACATCGGTACTCGCACAAAGCAATTACATAGATGGTCACTCCTCAACAGCCTTATTCTTCGTACTAATTGACGGCATTACCCAGTAGTGTCATTGGTTGGTGTCAATATAGAGATGGGGCGTCACAATAATGGTCGAAATTAATTAAATAATAAAAAATATAATTTCATTTCAGAAAATCGTGGAAATTTTTTCGTGACCTTATCATATCATATTCGAATTTCAAAAAAATTTAAAATTCAAAAATATGTTAAGAAATTATTTTTAATATTATTTTAATTTTTTCGGCTGATAAATTTATATATAAATAATTTAATAATATAATATTGTAATAGAATATTTTTTATGTTGTGTATTGGATCTGGAATGTTATAAGATACACACACTATTTTAATTAATTTTCTAATTGATATAATTTTATAATATAAATATAGATATTTAATTACATACATTTATAAATATTTTTAGTTATTACAAATATAATTATAAATATGTAATATAATTATAAATAAATACGTACATAGATATATATATATATATTAATTTTATTGTTGTAAAACATATAAATTTGCTTAATATATATATATATATATAATCATTCATCAAATTATTATCTAATTTAATATATACAAATATATATATCACATTTATTCAATACATATTATATATATATATATGCAAATATTTATATTGTTTTAATACTAATTTTAAAATAACAAGTTTGTGTATATATACATACATATATTTCAACAATATATAATACGTATAAGATGAGCTAGCGTGTCCATTACGATGCAAATCCCAGTATTTATAAACGGGCATGTAATACCTTGCATGGATTGTTGTGTTACACATGCACACACATACACATATGTTTACCATTATACTTAATTTAAAATGTAAATTAAATAAAATTTAATCTATTAATTATAATATAAATGAAATAAGGATTTTATTTAAATTAAATTTTGAGATATTCTAAATAAATTAGACCTCATGGGCCGAATAAAGATCTAATAAGGTGAATTTTTTTGAAATTCACTCATAACTTCTGTTGCGGGCTTGCCCAATTCCAATAAAGATACCAAAGTCTAATAGCTTATGTGGTCTAATTAGTCATGTTAGGGTTAACTAATTAAAGCCTATCCATATAGTAAGGTGTCTTGCAAAGTAGTGTTTAAGGTTGGGTTTGGGTAATCAAGTACTCTGCCTTACCTGGCCCGAAATGATGAGGTAAGCCAAAAGGTCATCCCTAATAAAAAAATGCCTAATTGGAATTGGGCCTTGGACTAATTTTCAAAATTGTTTTGAAATTAAAAATAAAAGTTTTAAATTTAAATGTTAAATTTAAAATAAGAAAATATTATAATATTATAATATAAATTTTCAAAATTGTTTGAAAATTATGATATAAGATTTTAAGTTTATAAGTTAAATTTAAAATAAGGTATACAAATATTATAAAAGTTATAATATAATGAAATTTTCAAAATGTTTGAAAATAAATATTAATTTCGAAATTTTAAATTTTATTAATAAGATTAATAGAATAAATTAATTAAATAAGTTAATTAATTAGTAAACGTATGCATGTTTTGTATATTATGATATATGTTATGTTGTTTTAAAATGTTTAAAATAACGTAAGTATACATGTATGTATATAAATGAATTTCGAAAATAATATAAATTTAATTACAATTATTTAATTAAATTGATTAGATAAATGGTTAATTAATTAATAACATACGCATATATGTGATATATTTGTTATATATAAAGGTTATAGTATATAATAAATATTTAATATAAATGTTTTATTAAAATAATATAGAATTAATTAAAATGTTAATTAATTAAACAAGATTTAATTAATAGAATATTATACATAAGACTATTATATAAGTAGTATAAAATATAGAAGTTATATAATAATAAAACTTATACAATATGAATGTATAAACAAAATGTGGAACATTAAGGACACCCAAACATACTTAAGGAATAAATCATATGTAAATGTATGTATACCATAATTTTAGATATGTCTGACACTTGAATCACGAGGTATTTCATAAGAAATACTTTATTCCATGAGTCAATATCACTCAATATAATATAATAAAGATTATGAATCTTCAATATAATGATGTGCTATATATATTATCAAATTACTTGCATACTCCTTAGTTGTTGAGCAGACTCAAGCTAGGGATGTTATGTGTAGTATTATTAATATATTGAATAGACGAGGTAAGATAACTATATGTATTTGTTGAGCAGACTCAAGGTATATACACTATACTTAGGTCATCGAGATATGGTAGATACGAGTGAATAATTTCATCGATTTGTTGAGCAGACTCAAGATCGAAGCGGAATTAGAACAAGGTACCAAAGGGTTAGGAGTTGTATGTGAAACAACTGATAAGGAGTTATCCATCACTATGATTTGTTGACCAGACTCAAGGTCAGAATCCCAAGAACAAGGGAGTTCTAATACCCACTGGTGAAGTCAAAAGACTTCCATGTTTCGCTTAGGGTTTTGTGAAAAATAAAAGACTAATGGGAGCCTTATTAGAAAAATGAAATGATAACATTTAATCTTTCTAATATTGAAAGAACATATGCTATATAACTTTATAATATTCTATAGTGATAAACTTGTGCATTTAATACGATTGACAAAATGTTTATCTATTAAGGTTACAAATGATTTTGATCAAAGATTGACAAATACAAATATAACATATACTTACTAATATTGCTTCTTGCATGTTAATGTTTCAATACCCATGCAAGCGCCTGATTTTACAACTACTAAATACATTTGTAATTTGGTCACTTGCTCGTTTATTTGGTCAAGACTATGTATTTCATTCTATGAGTTTTGAACTCTAAAAGCAATACAAAACTAAGGATATTTGGTCCCTATACAATCGCATGTAAATGATATATGGTAAACGGTCAAAATTTGTAATGTACAATATTTTAATGAAATTATTTCATCTATAAAACCAAATAAACAATTGTGCGAGATCTAGTATTCAATTTGATTGATTATAAAAGGATCGTATTGTGTTAAATGTAACACTAAAACAAAAATTACAATATAAACCTAAGAACTCGATCATTGAAATGTCAATTTTTGATCAGTTTACGCAAAGTGCAACAATATTTGATGTCCTTAAATGTTAAGGATAATCAAATATGCCTTTGTAAAGAGTTCATTATGATATTGTAGCAAGGACATTCTTTTGAATGGTTCGACCATTTAGAAATAATAACGAATGTACAAGAGTAGATGTGATTTAAGGTATAGTTGGGATAAAGGGAGTGAATGGTCACTTCTGCTTCATAAAGAAACATAAAAAATGAGAACTGTAATAATAATTGATACTTAATATTGGAATAAGAAATATGATCTCTATTTCGAAATGTATTTTCATATAGAAAATTATTTTCTATGAGATTTATTTCTTGAGTTCAAGATATTTGATCAAAGAACTTTCCGCTATAATATAGTTATAGTATATGGAATAAATAATCTATATTAAGTGAATGACGGACCTCCGTATTTAGTATGCTATTATAATAATGGCAAATATAGTGTGAGCATGTCATATAGCACTGATTGATTGCATCAAATTACGAAAATTGTTTTCATAAAACATACCAAACATTATTTATGAAATAATGACTATTCATCTATGCCGAATGAAAAATAGTTATAGTTGTATTTCAATGTGAATATTATGACCATTCGTAATGGATAAAACTACAATATGGTATTTTTTTCATAACAAAAGTGATGCATTTGGAAAATACTGAAGTACTAAAGTTATTTACAATTATTTTGGAATTATAAACTAAGCCTTAGTTTTGATAAATAATTTTTATTATATGATTATGAATCATATGATAATGGTTAATTATGTCTCAAACAATTAAAGGTAATGCACCCATTTAGTAGGAGCATTATAGGATTTGATGAACTTTTCGAATTGATATATATAGATGTATGCAATTGTAAGTCTATAAATACCAAAACGGTTCCACGTACTTTGTTATATTCATCGATGAGTTATCACCGATATGGACATGTGTATCTGATACATATGCAGTATGTGTAAGATAGACTCATATAGTATAAAACTAAAGTAACAAATATAACATGCAATAGAAATGATTCGATTTGATCGAATGGGTAATTATATTGGAAAGGTTCCAAATGTACCTGAAAATGAATAGAGATTCAATCTCAAAAGTCACTCCTCTTTATGGTACATAATAGTGATAAGGAGTAATCGAACTGGGTTGGACAAAGTACGATTAATTGTGAATGAAGTTGAGTTAATTTCTTTCTATAAGGTCATGTACTTAAGAGTAGTACACAAGGATAATATTATTTCATCTAAATATAGTTTACAAAATTATACAAGATAAGGGTTTATAAGAAACCCCAATATATTCTAGGCCAAGGAGTTGGTAGGTTGTGCGAGTCAAAAGTTTGCACGTAATAATTGTTCATGGGGGATCTTGTATGAATCTCCCCAAAAGGAGTTTGGAAAGGACTATCATTGGATGACATATTTATGTTTTGAGCGTAAGTTTTATAAACTAAAACTAAATCGGTTTTGAATAAAAGGTAATTCATAAAGTGTTTATGAATACATGTTCCATTGCATTGAGAAACAATTGTTGTTTCAAAAAATACCAACTTTATAGTAAAGGAATTTCTTTGAGAAATTGTTGGTAGCAAAATGGAATTGGATACGATCCAAGAATAAACTGACTACTAAGAGGTGAAATGAAATTAAATAACATAAATAAACACATTTCATTAGAGTGTCTAATAAATATTCTTGCATATTGAATAGAAACTATAAGTTTATTGTCAATGTCAAAAATATAAAATCCTTGGCTGTTTAATTAGACCATTAAAAGTATTGACTCTATAATACGGTATGATGTGTAGATCCAAAATAGATTCCAAGCACATAATCAAAATATGATTTTGATAGTTGTATCCAAAGGGATTTGATCCATTAGTCACAAATCTGTGTCTATGAGAAAGATAAATGTTGTTGGAATGTAGTGAGCCACATTGATAAAGTTATTACCGTAAATTTCAATTGTTGAAATTAAAATAATAAATTCACCATTCGATGTGCTCAAGTTCATTCAGATTCACTCACAATATTATTGCTTGGTATGACTTTGTATTTTGGTATGTATGTATTGAAACAAAAAATTAAAAACAATGATTTAGAGTAAGCTGTTTACACATAATAAGCAAAAATGCCTCGAAGTCAGTGGAAGCGATATTAAGTTTGTGGGTCTTTGGATATGATACAAGAAATAACAGAAAGTATCATTTTATAAGTATTGAAATTAAAGAAATATTTTGGTAGAAATATCATATAGTTTGATTATCCATCAAAATGCAGAGGAAGCATCATAAGAAAGAACGTTAAAAGGTACATGGATATTTCTAAATCATAAGTATACATCACACTACTAATTGTTAACGATGTACTTGTGTTAAAATTAGTTATAGTTGTATTTAATACTCAAAATTGGATTTGTGAATGATATCTTTTACATTGTCTATAATATCATGATTTGTTTATGTATTTGATACGTGAAGCAAATATCAAATCCAAATTGATATCACTAAATGGTTATTTAAAATGTTCTCGTGTATTTATAAAATACTAAAGAATTGTTTAGAGAAACAACAAACTCCTAATGAAGAGTATTTGGACTCAAACTTCATAAGTGATATTGAGTATGATATATCAATAATAAATTCAAGTTAAGAATATTTTAGTTGGAAATTTTCCAAATGAAAGATTGTAGTTGATTCAATGGAAAAGGCTAAGTATAAGGAGATTGATCTTAGCTCCTTCTTTTTATTAAAATCTGTATCTGAGGCTCCTTTTCTCTCTCCCATAATCCAACAAAACTCCAATCCCACTCAAATTTATAACTGAGCTAAGGTTAATTTCAAATGTTGAGAATCCCATAACATTGTTATATGATAACAATGTCATGATATAGTTCATAACAGAACTTAGAGCTCACTAGACGTTGAGAGACATACTCCGAATTTTTCCACATGATAAATGTAGTTTATCAGCGTCGAAGAGAGTTGATTGATAGAGTAGATAATTAAAACATAATAGCATACCCACTGAGGGACTGAACCGATTGGTTTAGATAAAACCGACTGGAGAAGTTAGAATAAACTTCCATAATTGACCCCAAGTGCAAGTAGGAGATTGATAGAGTTAGGAGGATTCCCTAGGGGAAATTATGTAATTTATTACATATATCTAACTCGATAACCAATATTATTTGAAATAAAAGGTGTTTTCATTCTATTATATACTTGATATACTGTGCTATATTAATTAATTAATTTAATTATAAGTATATAAAAAAACCAATAAATGGTACATTTTGTGATAGTAGTTACAAAGTGTTATAACCGTGAGTAATTTATCACAATAAAAATAAATATACCATTTAAATGTTCCTAGTCAAGATGCACCAAGACTAGATATCGATGTATCTGTTAAGACTAGAGTACGTATTGCTCTCTAAATGTTGGACAGTATATGACTCATGGTTGTTAGGGGCAATGGTGCTGATAGTTATTGGATAACTGTGGAACGACTCACTCAATAGTTTTCTGTTGGTTAATATAACTAAGGTGAAACAGAAAATATTGATGTGATTGATTTACACAGTTCTCTCGATTTGAAAATAGTGTAGATCTTCAATATGAAATCTCCGCCTTGATTATAGTCAAATCATGGAACAGCATCCATTGAGTCACTATTGTTAGGTCGAGTGCAAGTATTGGAAGTGAATCACTATTCAAGAGAGAATTCGTCTCATCAGTTATATGGGGTTAGTATCACGGTCAACTCAAAGTCAAAGTCTCAGGCTAGAGCAGTTCGGTTAATAATAATTGTTATTATTGAACCAAGGACTTTGTGTTTGGACTATAGAATTGAATATGGATGATGTTGGAATTTTGACCATTACCAAATTCATTTAGTCCAAAGTGATATAGTTTTGACGAAGAGAATTGGTGTAAATAAATATCACAACCGGGTAACGCTTAACAAAATGAAATTGGATTTTACCGAAATTAAGTAAGCAATAAATTTGGCCAAAATGTCACTCCACCTACTAAGCGATGTGTGAATGTTAACATTCGAATAGTTCGATGTTAATCGCTGGCCAAATTTACACCTGACGAGTCACACATCCGATATGATGAATTCTCATTAGACCAAACAATTTAACTAGTTTATCATTTCTATAAAATAAATAAATTAATTAATATTTATAAAATATTGATTTTAAAATTTTGAATGTGATTTGAGGAATAAATATTAGCGTATATATTATAATAGTTATAAATATATTGATCGATATATGATATCGACAAGCAATTAAATCAGATTTAATTAGTAATATTTATTTAGACCTTAATGGGCTATTAGCTCATGACGTATGATGATACATATGGCAACAACATACATGATAGGGGTGGCTAAAAGATGGGTAGGAGGATCTTTGATGGAAGGCTCTGATTTAGGGAGAACGGGTAAAAGATTTAATCCACCTTTCTCTCTATTCCTTCCATTATAAATGAACTCATAACTGTAATGCATTTGAGAATTTTTGCTCGCCATTTTAATCTTCTTGCTGACCGATCCCATCTACAAAAAGCTCCATAAAAGCTCGTGTCTAATCAATTTCAAATCAATAACTATTGGATAGTCAACGATCTACAATTTAAAGATAAGCAGTCTGTCGAATTGAGAAGAGTTCTTGGTTGGGATATCAATATAGGAAGGTGTACTTCAAGGCGTAGTTTTGGCATGTTTTCTTATTTAATATAACTTATAATTTATGCATAATATGTCATTGCTTGTACACATATATCATATTTATATTGTCAGTTAGGCGAGATCACTATATGTATGAATGTTGTCACATACTAAATGGTTATGTGTATGTATGTATAATCTTTTTTATTTTTTTAGATCAAAGGTATACATAGTTGAAATTATTTATTTTAATATATATATATATATATATTAATTTATTATATTTATATTAATAGGTCGTATTACACAAATTTAAATAACCTATAACTCATTGCATCACTATAGCATGTTAAAAGTTGATCTAATGTTTTATATATGCAAATTTGTACTAAATATAATTTTAAGTATGATAACATATTTTTTGAAATTATTTGTAATTTTTTATATTATTTAAATCAAAATAAAGAATATATATTAATATAAAATAATGCATGATTGAAAATTATATTTTAAATTTTATAAAAATTTTCCATCATCATATTAACTTTCGGCCAAAATTCCAGAATTTAAAAATCAAATTTATTATTTTTTAAATAATCATTATAATAACGACCGAAATTAATTTTAGTTAATTTTTTAGTTAAGACAATTTTATAATATAAATATGTATTTAAATACATACATTTATAAATATTTTTAGTTATTACAAATAATATATTATATAATTAAACATAAATACACACATGCATATATTGATTTTTTTTTTGGCAAAGCCAGCGGGGTTAACTGGGCCCCTACCAGTTTTATTGCAGGACAATAAAAAAGAAGTACAACATAAAGAAAAAGAAGAAGAAGAAAAAAAATCAAAAGCTACAAGAATTACAAACTCATCCCCAAGCATCAACAATTGAAATTGGGAAACCATTAGCACAATATTTCAGCTGAGTCTGAGTTCGAGACTTGACTTCATTCCAAATTAAGGCATCAGTTCTTCTAACATTATCAAAAACCATGGAATTCCTTTCTGCCCAGATCACTGACATACTAATTTTCAATACAACAGCTAATACTCTTCCTTGTAACATCCTCCACCTAGTTGCTTTAAAGATAATATGCCAGAGAGTACTAGTACCAGATCCAGTTAAATGATAACCAGTAATACAACTGATCTTGTCTAACATGAATTGCAAAGAAGGACAGTCAAAAAAAAGGTGTTCAGTAGATTCTTCATGAAGTTGACAGAACAAGCACTGCTTGGAACAAGCCATACCATATCTACTGAGTACAGTTCTTGTTAGTAATGCCTGATTTATGACTTTCCACATCATTAAATTTTCTTTTGGAGTTGAATCAGAATTCCAAATCTCCTTGTACCACTCAGCAGCTGGTAGCGGAACACAAGCAGTAACATTATTGTAAAGAGTTTTAACAGAGTGAGCTTTCTTATCCCATGAAACACAAGCATCTTGTGGCACACTATAGTGATGCTGTTGTATATCACCCCACAACTGGGTGATCACTTGATTGCTACTGGAAGGTAACAGAATTTTACCATTATGTAAAAAATCATTTGCAAATGCATTCTGGTGTATACCAGACTGATTTATCTGAGAATGATCACAAACATTGTATAAGATAAGACCCATGTTGGCCCATGGATCGTGCCAAAAACTAACAGGTTTTGAAGAATTTATAGGGTATTGTATCAAAGGTAGGAAAACATGCCGTAGTTTCAAGATACTTCTCCAAATCCAGCTGCAGTTCTGAGGTGCTTCCATAGTCCAAAAATGCTTGCTCTTTATACTATGATTCCATGTCCATCTGACCCACAGACTGTTCTTCTTGTTAAGTAGGGCATCAAAATGTTTACTAATTGCAGCTGAATTCCATTTTCTGATATCAATAACTCCCAGCCCCCCTAATTTGAAAGGAGTCTCAATTTTAGTAAATGAACATGGCACAAACTTTCTGTTGTGTATATTGCCAGTCCAAAAAAATCTAATCATGGCAGACCTAATGAGTTGCATCAATTTAGCAGGAAGGATTAGGGTTCTAGCCCAGTAGACCAATGAGGGAAAAACAACAAATTTTATTATAACCAGCCTTCCACTCTGTGACAAGCTCCTATTGTCCCAACTAGATAAGGCAGAGGTGATTTTATTGAAAAGGGGAATGCAATCAGCCTTTGTTATTCTTTTTGATATTAAAGGTAGACCAAGATACCTCATATCAGTAGACATGCTAGAGAATCCAGTAAGGTTATGAAGAGCAGCAGCCTGCAATTGACTAACACCAGAGATCAGAAGAGAAGACTTTCCATGATTAATGGAGAGCCCTGTCATTCTGTGAAATTCATGCAAAACTTCCAAAACACAATTCAGAGAAGGCAATTCTGGTTTGGTAAACAACATTACATCATCAGCAAACATAATAGAGGTAATCTGAAGGTCAGAGCACTTAGGATGATACTTAATGAGTTTATGATTGAACCTATCTCTGAGTATAACAGTTAACACTTCCATGACTATCAAGAAAATATAAGATGAAATAGGGTCACCTTGTCGAATCCCTTTACTACCTCTGAAACTGCCTACAGGTCTGCCATTTAATACAACAGAGTAGGTAGGGGTGGATATGCAAACATATATCCAGGACACAAATGCTTTAGGGAAGCCCATCACTGCCATTATCCTAACAATAGATTCCCAATGGATTGAATCATAAGCTTTGGTTATATCAAGTTTGAGGGCAGCTGCAGGAACCACATTCTTCCTGCCATATCCCTTGAGCAATTCTTGAGTGAGGAGAACATTATCAATTATGTCTCTAGTAGGAATGAATGCAGATTGATTATTGGAAACAACAGAAGGCAGAACTTTGACTAGACGTGAAGCTATAATTTTTGATATACACTTGTAAACAACATTACAACAAGAGATAGGTCTGAAAGATGTAACACTATTTGGAGGAGACACCTTAGGGATCAGGGCAATGTTGGTGTTATTGACTTCCCGAAGTAACTTACACTTATTGAAAAAGTTGTGAATAGCTGCACAAAATTCAACACCTAAAACATTCCAAGTTGATATAAAGAAAATGACATTTAACCCATCAGGGCCTCCTGAAGATTCCTTATTCATAGAGAAAAGAGTAGCTTTGATTTCTTCATCTGTTACAGGCAAAATAAGAGTGGAAGCTTCCATAGCAGATATGCAAGGAAGATCAAGATTAGAGATGAGGTTCAAGTCAGGTATGAAACCATTAGTATTGCCAAACAAATTGGTGAAGTATTGTATAAAAGCTTGATCAACAATGTCGGCAGTGGTGAATAGAGTTCCATGCTCATCTTTAATACTAAATATATTCTCTCTAGAATGCTTAACCTTAATAGAATCATGATAGAATTTAGTATTTCTATCCCCTTCATCTATCCATTTTTTGTGCAATTGCTGCCTCTTCATGTTAGCCTCCAAAGTGAGCGCATTGTGAACTTCCTTGTGTAATTTTCCCTCTTCAACAGATGCTTGGATATCAAGAGGGTGGTCCATCATGTAAGCTTGTTTGATCTTCAATTGCTCTTTTAGAGTAGTGGACAGCAAGCTACCAGATCCAAATGTAGTAGAAACCCACAGTTTGATTGCTACCTTGATACTTTTTAATTTCCTGCAAAATTTATACATGGGGTTACCATAAGTAAAGAAAACAGAGTTAGCTTGTTTGACAATGCTCAAAAATTGTTCATGCTTAGACCAGGCATTAAAAAATTTAAAACTTCTTTTTTTTTTCCTTTCTCAAATGGTTCCCAAAAGATAGAACAAGGGGAGAGTGATCAGATAGTATGGGCTGAGGAAGATAGACAGAAAGACAAGGCCATAGATTGAGAGATTGAAGGTTACTAAAAGCATGGTCAATAGTTGTGTAGATACGAACTCCACTTCTACTGCAATTATTCCATGAAAATTTAGCCCCTGATTTGTTAACCAATAACAAATCAGAATCATAAACGGCAAGATTGAGAGATTCTATGTCTCTAGGCAGAAGAGGAGATCCTCCAGATTTATCATCATAGGCAAAACAGGTGTTGAAATCACCTAGAACAAGCCAGGGGTGAGATGCTTGTCTTAAAGGTGGGATTGATTTGAGGAATTCATTTCTTGAGATTACAGAGTTATCAGCATATACAAAGGTTAAGTAGAAAGAAGTAAGAGATTGACAAACAAGGACATGAAAATGAATATACTGCCTAGCAGACAGTATAGGAGAAAGAGTTATAACAGTAGGATCATAAATGACAAGAATTCTACCATAAGCAGCAGCTTCAAGATTATGATGAATTGACCATTTTGGATTAATGTAATTTGCTGCTTTTTGAGATAATGTACTATTGAGCTTAGTTTCAAGAAGGCCAAATATACAAATGTTATGCTCTGATATATAGCTTTTCACTTGATCAAGTTTCAAATTACTATGAGCTCCTCTTATGTTCCAAGATGCAATGTTTTGTAACATTAAAAATTATTGATTTAGGGAGTTGATATTCCTCCTCTGCGCTGACAGAGACCTTGTTTCAATTTTCCTTCTTGACACAGACCGAGGGGAGGACGGTTGAGATTTTGTTTGAGAAGGAGGGACATTATGAGATGGAGTTTGAGATTGATTGAAAGAATTGGATATGGGCCAACCAGGCAGCTGGATTGAGAAATTGTAATGTGGAGGGGGAGGCGGTTGATTTTGATCAGAAGCAGTTTGCAGAGAGGCTATAAGTTGATAGATTTGTGTTTCAAAATTTTGACACCATTTTCTATCAAGTTCAGATGCAGATACTGGTGAGCGTGCATTTTCTTCATTTGCAACCTTTTCATATTCTTGCTACTCATTATTTGGGTGGAATGTTTAGTATCACTTTCCTGCACACATGATTTAGCAACCTGATTTGGTGTACATGTTTCATTTTGATCTTCAATTGTTTCAGTTTCTTTTGGATACTTGTTTGACACATTGGCTTCTTGTCTACTTTTGTCTTCAGCTGTAATCTCTCCTTCTTCCTCATCATACCTTTCCAATATATAACATTCATTGTCTACACTTTGTAGTAAGTTGTACTGGTTTTGTGTGCTAACTGCGCATCTTTGCTCAACACTGGGTTGAAACCTCTCCTTACCATCTTCCTTATTGCTTTGCTCAGGTCCATCTTGTATTACAGTTTCATTAACACCTAAATTCTTCAGTGTATCTTCTTCTTTCTGTATAACTTTATCAGCATTCACAGTTCCATCTTGTATAACTTTTTTCCCCTTATTCGTCACAACCTTCTGCCATTTCTGCTTCACTTTTTCCTGCCTAACTATGCCTTGACCTTTCTTCATCTTATTCGTTCCTACATCATTAATATTATGCTTTTCTTTTCCTAAACATTGCTCTACAAAAACTTCACATTCAACTTTCTTACAACTTTTAACAGTATGACCAAACTCTTTGCATACAATACATATCTCAGGTTTTACTATCTGCTCAGAACCATTTAACATTCTTACTGAAAAATCATCCGGTAAATCTTGATTTGGAGTTACTTCAACTAAACATTTCGCAAAAGAAATAAGCTCAAATTTTTCAGTTGAAGCATCCAAACAAAGTAGCTTCCCAACTCTTGAAGCTAACCAGTTAATACCCAATGGTGACCAAGCATATAGTGGTATATTGTAAAGTTTAATCCAAACTGGAACAGATTTTATACTACTACACGTATTACCTATGTTCTCATCCCATGGCTTCACTATAAAAAGCTTGTTTCTCATTATGACTGGATCAGATTCAACAATTCTTGTTCTATCTTCATCATTAGTAAATTTGAATAGAAACAAAAAACCGTCAGACTTTACCGAAATTGATCCACTAAGTTTCCATACCTTTTTAAGATAGTACACCACAGTAGCATATGGGAGAGGGTTATCAAGGAAAAATCCAACAAGATACTCCTTCCACATAGAATTGCCAGCCTGTACAACATCAGGTGATGGTACAATTGAGTTACCAATATAGTCTAGTTGAAAATCTCGAGGTACATATTTCCCTGCATTGCTGGGTTTAGCTTTAAAGAGAGAGTTCCAAGAACGACAAGGAGAGTGAGCAGGAAGAGGTAGCAAAGGAGCAGAAGAAGGGAGAGTAGACACAGGGAGACGAGGAGAAAAAGCCTCTGCACTAGTTGCAGGCACTACAGTTTTACTGACAAGGGAGGTAGAGGGGACTGACACAGGGGTATGGGCTGGAGCTGACGGTGGTACGAGAATCGGAGAAGAAGGACAGGGTTGGAGAGAGGATCGGGGATGGGACTGAATAGCGGGAAGAAGATTAGGAGATGGAGGGGACCCCATTTTTAAAAGGAAATTGATTAAGTTATATATACATATATATTAATATATAATCATTTTGCATAATTTATATTGATTTTATTGCTATAAAACATACAAGTTTGCATAATTTATATATACATATATATTAATATATAATCATTCATCAAATTATTATCTAATTTAATATATACAAATATATATATATATATATTAATATTTCACATTTATGTAATACATATTATATATATATGCAAATATTTATATTGTTTTAATACTCATTTTAAAATAACAAGTTTGTGTACACACACATACATATATTTGGACAACATATAACACAAATAAGATGAGCTAGCATGTCCAATGCGATATGAACCCTAACATTTATATATGGGCATTTATATCATGCACGAATTGTTATGTTACACATGCATACACATATACATATGTATATGATATATATGTGTACCACTATATTTAATCTAAATATAAATTAAATAAATTTCAATCTATTAATTATAATTTAAATGAAATAAAGATTTTATTCAAAGTAAATTTAGAAATGTTCTAAATTAATTAGACTTCATAAGCCCAATAAAGATCCAATAGGGTAAATAAAATTGAAATTCACCCATAACTTCTACTGTGGGATGGCCCAGTTCTAGCAACTATGTTTATACACTTGAATTTCATCTTGTACATGTTGTTGGGTATGGATTTCATGTATATTCACCTCTCATGAAATTTGTGTTGATTTGTGTTGAATTTAATTGATAAATATTAAAGTGCAAAATTTATATGCTGCACTGTTGCTAATTTCAGTCGATTGGAAAATAGATTTAGTAGACTAAATCCTTGTAAAAATTGACTCCTAAAAGGAAATCCAAATTTAGTCGATTGGTGAGGATATTCGGTCAACTGAACATGTGTATATTCTGATTTTTTGAAGTGTTTTTAATATATTTTCTTATATTTTTAATTCTATTCCTATTTAGTTTAAAGGCATGATTATTTGTGTTATTTGATATTATATATATATATATATTATAGTAAGAGTTCTTTGAAGAATAATTATAATGGTTAGAAATTTATTATATATATATAACGTTATTATAGTTTAATATATTTTCATTCTAGAAATCTATTTTTTTAATATAAATTTATTAGAAATTAGTTCATGATGATGGAAAATTATGAATTTTAGTCATTTATTTAAGTGTAAATATAAAAGTTGTTATGATTTAGCATATTTATGTATATCTTCTTTCTAAAAATCTATTTGGCTAATATAAATTTATTTTGAAGTAGTTTATCATTATAGAAGATTATTAAATGACTCTTGAATGGTACTAAGTGATTTTAATATAATAAATAATGTCTTTGATATAGAAAGATTTGTTTAATATATTAATGGATTAAAATATAAAGGAATTACTTTAAAAGCGATTTAATGTATTTTAAGGTAGTATTTGATAATAGATAATTTGGAAATGACATCTATAATTATATGTAACTTATAAAGTGATTTGGAAGTTTGAATACATATATAGATTGGAAACGAATTTTGTATTTAAATCCTATTTGTGATTATATAAATGAATTAAAGGTATTATTCAATAGTATAAGGTATTTATTTTACACATTTGTTTACAAATTATTTTACTTCAATTTTATGATTTCTTATTCTTCTACCACATTGATTTGTTGTTATGAATGATTCACAATTAGATATTTATTTAACCAATTGCCTTTGATGTTATTTCATACGGTGATGGCATCCTTCTGTATGATTTTATGATCTTCTATTATGTGTGGCGAGAATTCTGAATAAATGGATTATTGATACTGTTTGGGATGGGGCATTCGGTAATACTTTCTCTGTTATTCTTTAGACTCATTATATAGAATATTGAAGGAGCAAGTGTGATGTGTGAGAACTGAGTAAACGGACTAATAAATCTCGGTAGTATGGGAGGTCGTAGTGATATTTATTCGGTTATTCTTTGCTCGTGAATGACACTCATATGGGGATATGTTGTGTGTGACTCGCTGCAGTGAGCATATGTGTAGGCTACTTGTTAGCCAAAGATTATATTAATAGACACACATACACACTCTATGTGTCTATCTACCTTTGTCCAGCTCCCTTTATGTCTCGGGAGTGAACCAGATTAGCCAGTAGACAGCCTGGTGGCTTGATTGCGGGGTCACGCCCCGAATCCATGGCACCCTTATATTATTAGCAGTTGTTGTGTGGTTTTCCCTATGTCATATAGGCCAGCAGTCAGTTACAATAGGGGCACATGTCGGGTCGTGATCGAAGAGGCTACGTGTAGTCGAGCTATTAGTGGATCATTGTCACGATAACGAAGGGAGAAGTAATGGTAACAGATGACTATTGGAGTCATGTCAGACGGGCACACGTGTGGCTCCTGGAGCAAACAGACGTGCTGTTAGTCTCCCGTATGGTTCTGGTGTGTGTGTGATAAATAGGCATGTACTATGATGAAATGTGATTATACCTGCGATAATGTCCAGAGTATGGTCAACCTCGTATCCTTCTTAGGCATCTGTTGTGTTTTTCTTATGTGGATGATTATCCATTTTACTATGTTGATCATGGAAGACTCGAGAATGTCCATTATATATATTTATCTTTGGACATTGCTATGCGATAGCTTGATTTTAATTGATGACTTCATCTTCTATGATGATGATTTATTTGTATGGATGATTCACCCATTGGATATGGTGTTCTGGGTATCTACTAATTTGATTGATATGGTTGATGATGCTTTTTTTATATAGGTTTGTTGTGGATGTTGTTTTGAGATATTTTGGGACTGTTATGCCATCCTTATTATACTTTTCATATTACCTTTGTTTTACAATTTTGACATCTATCATTGTAGACATAACTTGACTTATGTGTTATTTATAATACTCGGGCCAGTCTGAGACATTCAGGTACAGGTACAATAAGACCAGCTATTGTATTGGGCATAGAGGAGGCTAGTAATTTAGCATAGTATTTTATCATTTTGTATCGTATTATATGTTGTATATATTCATGTAACGACCCATAAATTTTAATGGTTTTAATAATGTAATTAACTGAATTTTTGTGAAAATTTTAAATAATTGAATTTTGAAATAAAAATTTATTATTTGGAATACGTCTACTTAAACATAGCAAATGGTAAATTTTCATCTGTTAATATGGAAGTTTATTTTATTTTATTTCAATTTAAATCAATTAATATTATATGATAATAAAATCTTTTCCAAACCTGAATATTTTATACAATAAAATTGCAAATCATTTTCTGAGTGAGACGTCATATATCGTTTTGTCCAATTTGGACTTCTCTAGCTCTGTTTATCTTATTTTCTGCAATTTTGCAGCATTTCCGGTAGTGAAAATCCGAATTTTTATAATTCGATCGTATCACTGATATCTATGTACCGTTCTGTTTATCTCGTCGTGCTGATCTCTATAATATATTTATTTCTATATTTTGAGGTCTGGTACGCGACGAAAGCGATAAAACGGTTCGTTGTAACGGTACCATAATTTGTGACTTTACACTTTTCTTCGGTTTCAAAATTTAAACGTGCTGCCCAAACAAAATTAATTAGTCAGCTGAATCTAAGGTCGTGACCGTTACAATTACTTTTATTTATATATTCACACAAAAATTTCATTTACCGTGTTTGACTGTTCACTGTTTTAAAATTTGCATAACGGTTCAAATTTGCTTTAAATAACTGTTCATTTTCATTTTGCTTCTTTTCTAATGAAAGGCTCCTCATCTTCATGGCTGCCAGCTAATATACCCTCCCTTCCACTTTCCCAGTATTACCTGTCATTCTGCTTCCCAAAACCTTTTTTTTCTCTCTCATCATCTTGCATTGACCTGCTCCGCCTCAAAGCCCCAGCTAACATGGCCTCATCCTCCTCACTAGCCCTGGAAACGCTCCACCATCCTTTCCACGTCCTCCCCTTGTGCCTCCCCACCCGCTCATGTCGAACTTCTCATGCATAGCCAATACCCCTCCATCAATCGGCAGCCACCTCCCATGGCAAACCCGCATGCCCATACTCCATTCCACGTCATCCCCAAGGCCGAGCCTCTCAGCCACCTTCAAGCTTTCGCCCTCATCCACTCTTCATTACTCAATCCACGTCGCAACCAAGCGCCCACCATCCGCAGCCGCGCGCAGCACTCACCCCTCTCCAGCCACCTGCCGAGCCTAGTCCCTCCTCTCTTTCATTTTTGCCGAGTCTCCTTCTTTTCTTCTTTATATAGGTTAGTTTTATAAATTATATATATATATATATATATTTATGTTGTATTGTAGTTGCAGGTCTAAGTAAATTTATATATATATGCAGTGCGTATATACATATATGTATATATTATAATGACTTGATCTTTGTATGTGTTTAAGTTAAAGGTTAATTTTAAATATAGGTTATATGTTTTTGACAGTATTTATATACGTATATTAGTTATATATGTGTTAGTTATATGTAAAGTAAAATAAATCATACATTAGTTTTATATATATAGAGGTTATATAAGTTGCATATAATCTAAGTTATATATAAGTTAGTTTTAAATATACATAGGTTTGTAATATATATGTTTGGTCTGTATATTATAAAGAAGTTGTATGAAGTATATTTTGTTTTATGTAAGTTATATTGATGCTTTCTGTACGTATATTTGCAATAGATTTTATTATAGTAGAAAATATGTGTTTTCTTATATGAAGTTTGATTTGACAACTTTTATCTTACATTGTTTAAGATACTATACATTGTATTATGAAGTTTCGGCCTATTACTTCTCTCGTATGTTTAAAGAAAAGAATATACTATCTATTATATTTTAAAGTTCGAATCTATTAAATTTATATAAGTTATGTTGATTGCGTGAGTTTATGTTCAGGCTGCTTGTATATGTGAGGAAAGTGTGTTTAAATATATATATTGATTTGAAGTATATGTTTGAATTTATATAAAAATATGGTGATTTACAGTTTGGTATGTGTATATTTATATTTATGTTAGGTTTACATTTATATTAATATTTTGGAAAGTGTTATGATTTTGAAAATATGGGATTTAAAAAGTATTGATTTAAAATATATATATATATTGATTGATTGTATTTGATGTGTTTAAATAAACAATGATTTTGAAAATATATACATAGATTTTATTCTAATATGCGTTTAAATTTAAAAGATGATTTATATATATATATATGTTATATATATATATATGTTCACTTATATAACTAATATTCATCAATCCAGTTTTGATTTGATTTCGTCAATTCCAAGCCATCAGCTTTGCTCGTCGAATCCACGTTCATCTTGTTATGCCTTAAAATTCGTGTTTGGATTCATAGCTAAATTTCATCATCAAATTTCTCTAGCCTCGAAAGGTGAGCAATCACTCATGATTAACATTCTTATATTTATTAAATTTGATTTCATTTGAAACGACAATTGAAATATGTTGTTGCTGGTTATTTAATTGCTATATATATGATATTGCATTATCGGTAACTGTTCACCTGTGACATCTGACACCATGATCTGTTATTTATATGTTATCTGTTACTGATGATATATGCCTGTTGTTGATATGTTATATTATTATCATCACTGTTTTCACTCTGCAAGTTCCCTGTTAGTATAGAATTCCCTATGGGTTGAAATGATACATACCCGAACGATCTTGTAGAATAGGAGAAAATCGTGATGGGTTGAAATGATAAACCCAAGCGATTTTCGTTGAATTGAATTTGGGATTGCGGGTTGAAATGATATATACCCATAGATATTTAAATTGCGGATTGAAATGATAAATATCCGTGAGACGACCCGACCTTCTATGACCAGAAAGTCGTGTCATCTTTAAGAAAGAAAGGGATAGAAAAGAGAAAAGATAAAGAAGAAAGAAGAAACAACATCAGAATCTCAACAGCGGAACGAATAAATTATATTAATCACATAAATATTTCATAATATACAACATCAATCAGAGTTACACAGATTATACATCACATACTAGACAGTTATAAACACCTGTCTAGTAAATACAACTCGATACAACACAAATACAACACAGAGATACCAACACAGCGGAACACTATACATATCTACAACGCTGAAGCCTCTTACTCCATTGCTCTTCCACAATTCGTCAAAGCTAACCTGAATCCCTTGGCTAGTCGTAAAAATTTGAGTACCCGAGAGTTTAAGAAAAACAGAAATAAACTCCGGGTCAGACATGGGTCTGGTATGAGTAACAGGTTAAAGTTGCTTAACTTTTGAAAACCTTTGAAAACAAAAGGTATCACGTAAGACTCCCCACACATAAACATGGGTAAGTTTTTACCTTACGCTAACCAAACATTTGATAGGAAATCCAGTGATATTATAATAGGGTCTAGGGTTTTCAAGTAAAATACAGAAATAGCTGGAATGCTTACATCTCACGTTCCAACATAGTTGGGCACAACTAATACGTACGGCACTTATTGGAGATTGGATTCCATACAATGGCAGGGCTACTGGGGTACCGCCCATCACAGTACCTGGCCTAGATCAGCATACCGAGGACCCACCCTAAGTCCCCTGCAACGCAAGGCCGGAACCATCCCTTACTGGACAGCCCCAAACAAGACAACCCCGCAGTCAGTGCGCAATTCCAACTGCTCACTAAGCCGAATAAAAAGGGACCTCTAGACAGGGGTATATCTCGCTCTCAGTGGGTGCTACCCACGAAGCCTTGCTGCACCTCCCCTGTTTTAGCCATTCCCGGTTGATGAGGCTTGAGGCTACGATTACCTTTAGAGAACACATCTCATAGAATGCTCATCGTCCACCTGACGATGTTCTGAAAGCATTCAATCCATACAAGTTCATTCCGGGTTCGAACGAAACCGAAGGCATTATCTCGTTACACTCATTTTGGAATCCTCTCAGAGTTAACGACAATAACCCTTGCACTCTGAACCTTCATCTTCACTTGAGATTCACGACCTATCGTTAAATTGGATCGATGTGGTTTTCGGACCCTCAAATATGGAAAGATCTGATCCCGGTCTCATCGAAATCCAAAACGCCATCTTTTAGGTCCAAGTTGTTTTAAGGTTTAAAACAATTCATTTTATTATCCATATACACACATATAGATAATTCATAATATCACAAATAGATAATTCACATATCAGCATAAATAGATAATCTATATTATCATCGCACTTCAACCATAGCATCCATATCACATAGCATTATTTATCTCATATCTGAGATTTCAAACCATTCAAGGAAATCCATATCATCCATCATATATAAACAAGGATTAATAATCACACCATTTATAATTAATTTAAAATGAATTAAATTAATTACCATATCTTTAATTAATTTAAAGTAAATTAAATTAATTACTTCATCATTATTAAACTTGCTTATATTACTATTAATTAATTATCAATCAATTAATTAATCATCATCCAATTATTCATTTTTAATTAATCATCCCTGATTAATTATCTTTAATTACATTTAAGTAATTATCCTTTAATTATTTCACAAATTAATTATCTTTAACCAAATATAGAAATTAACCTTACATTACTTCATTTATTAATTAACTAAAATTAATTACATTACTTAATTAATTACATTACTTAATTAATTATATTAATAAATTCCTTCATTTATTAATTATTTCCAAATAAATCCATTCCAAATTTCAGCATTAATTATGAAAGTGTACGTGTAGTACTAAGGATCGTGTAATATGGTATATTAATGCGGAAACTGGTAATAACAGTAAAGTAAAAATTAAAGTAAGCACACCAGGAATTTTTATACTGGTTCGAACTTCCCGTTCTACGTCCAGTCCCAGAATACCCTCTGGATTTAAACTAAACCCCTCACTTAACCCGGAGGAATAGGTATACGACACCTGAGCAGCCGAACAGGAATTTTTCCGCCTCAACAACCGAAGAGGACTTCAACTTAATACAAAATGTTTGTTGACGAATGTGTTCTAAATAACACTGATTGTCTTTTGATAGTACAACTTTCCTATAATCAAATCCTCAAGAATATGTATGTGTGTGAAGATTTAGAAGGAAGATAATCACGTAGAATCGAAGTATATGAATAAATTCAAGGATTCTAGTGATATTGAATAAGAGTGAATGCTTTTATTTGCAGAAATGAAAAGAGATTAGATTTCAGAAATATAAACAAGAATCAGTGATTGTAGAAGTGAATTGAATATGTTTATATAGTTGTAGAAGAGTTGTAATCTTTCATGAATAGTTTTAGTCAACAGTAGTGTCCATACCTTTTGAAATAGAGGACATTACTCTTCATGAAAAGATCGCGTCTCTTCAGAAAACTAGCCGTTTTTCTCTGGTCGGTCGATCGGAAAAACTGGTCGGTCAGCTGACTTGAAAAACGTATACAAAACAGAAAGTCACTGTGCATATGATACAGGGTCGGTCGACCGAGGATCCTGGTCGGTCGGCCGACCTGGTGTTATATGCACAGTGAACATAGTTTTTGATATAAAATGTTTTGTGTGCGTGTGTGATTATTTGAGGAATGATTTTAACATTGTTCTAAGACTCAAATAAAATAAAATATCCATACTAATCTCTGAATTGTAAGATTATCTTCTTTGTAGTGCACGGTATGCACTTATTCTCTTTTTGTCGCTTTCATATAGCATTCTCGTCGTATGATCTCTGAAGCTTGTGTCATGAATCAAAACTCATGAATCAACATTCTCCCCCTTTTTGATTGATGACAATACTTATGTGACGAAGTAATATTGACATATATATTATAGTTCTCCCCCTGAATATATGGCGACTTTTCTGCAAAAATTCGTTAATTTGCATACATTTCTCCCCCTTTGTCATCGACAAAAAGGAATACTTATAACAGATTGAAGTAATGCAAAAAACATTTAAATTTACATGGTACATTCTTTGAGCTTAATTAGAAATAATTTAAAGATGTTTGCTTAGAACATAACATAACAATTAATTAAGAAACAAATAAAGTACAAGAGACTCTTGAAAGTTAAAATAAATTTAAAAATACTACAATTACTCCTCATCATCGTCGGTATCCCACTGTTCTGGATGAAGATTTTCATCGAGAGGAGCCGGTTCCTTACCCCGTCTTTGAGTGGTAGGTGCGGGAGTTGCCGATGTGCTGGAACTTGTGTTCTCGGATGTAGACCAAGAGAAATTAGGTGCGGGTCTTTTTCCAGGAGCAACAAATGAAGCACCGGCTTCAGAAGAGCATGATAAGGCATCCCATAAATTTATGAAGAAGCCTTTGATCTTTTTGAAACGCCCATCAATTTTTCGAAGACGAGAATCCAAAGCTAGTTGATTTTGGGCCAAAATATCAATGGCAGCCGCTGTGCTAGTACCGGGAGGTGGTCTTTGGATAGAGGTTTGACGAGTTATACGTTCTGTGGAATGAGTGGAGGGTTGAGGAGTAGAATAGCTACGACATAGTTATTCGCGTGGAATGGTACGCCATTGCTGAAAGGTTGTAATTTGGGATGGTGCATCGGGTAACTTCATCAATTTTATTGTTCGTGAGTCAAAGGTACGAACTTTGGATGTTTCAGATTCCGGTGCATGAGTGACAAAGTTGTTAATCAACCGCATTATGTATTCTCCATAGTAAATATGAAGCATTTTTCCTTGGTTGAATGTAAGGAATTCATCCATAAGAAGTTGTGTCCAATTTACCCGAATGTTTCCACACATAGCATATAACGCCTTGAAGTTTTCGGGATATACTAAGTGGTACGACCCTCCTCTTGGAACAATAGACTTCATCATGAATCGATGAAAAAGTCGTGCTTTAGGTCGAAGAGATGAAGTTTGCCTTAAGTCGGTAGCATCATCTTCAAAGAATAAGTGACTTAGGCGGTCACGAGTTGATGGATTACAATCTACATCATGTAATGAGATTCCACCCGGTTGAGCATTTAAAATATGATTCATTCGATCAATGGAGAGAAACATCGATGTGCCACATACCGAAGTCCAAACACAATTTTCAGTGTTTCTTGGTGGATTGACAAGATTGAGATTTGCTAAGAATAACTTGACCATTATATGATTAATCTTCAAGTTGTTTTTCCTATGGTCAAGAAAAGCATCAAGACCACTTTCAAGAGCGGCGTTTTCAACACCGTAGGCGGTAAAATCAGGATAACTTACAAAAGACTCCTCAAAGATTTTTGCATCTTGAAGCTTTATCCATCTTTCTAAAGCTTTTTCACTTACTAACCAAGAAGCAATTTGAGAATCTACAGGAGTTGAGGAAGATTGGCCAGCGGTAGTCTTAGATTTCTTTTTGGGAGCCATTTTTCTTGAAGAATTTGAAGAAATTTAGGAAGGTTGTAATGGTGGCTAGGGTTCAAATCTGTTGTGGAAGAGTAAAGTGAAGAGGTGAGATAAAAAGGTGAAGGGTTGGGTTAAAATATGAAGGCAATTTCAGCAGAATAACACGTTCGGTCGACTGAAGGAACTGGGTCGGTCGACCGACTTGAGGTTCAGAACAGTGCTGAAACTTTCGGGAAAAGATTCGGTCGACCGGTGCAGGGAATTCGGTTGACCGAGTTAAAAAATATTCTAATGTCATTCGGGAAATACGTTCGGCTGACCGAGTCAGGTATTTCGGTCGACCGACTTGGAAGAAATCTGTTTTTAAAAACTTCTCGGGACAGCTTCAGTTGACCGGTTCAGGCATTTCGGTCGACCGAAAGCATGTCATGTTGTTTTTTTCAAATAAGAATTATAGAAATATAATCATATTATTACATCATATTTATTTATACAGCTTATAAGAAAAAAAAATAACATATATATACTAAAATATAGCCATGATGAATTAGCATCGACGTTCCCATGTATTTGGAGATGGAACGTTTTCTACCGGTGACCATATTGGAGCTATTGGAGATGGAACATGGTTAGAGGGAGATGGAGTTCTGTAAGAAGGTTCAGCAACATCATCCTTCTTAGATGAACAAAATTTCATGGCAATCTTTTCAAGGAAGCTTAAACGCCTTGCCGTGACTTTCTGTTCGTAATAAAGTTCCCTTTGCATATTTATCTGTTGTTGTTGGTAGTGATGAATTTCATCAATCTTTTGTTTGGTTGATGGAGTTACTACCATTTCCTTTTTCCCTTTCTTTTTATCAGGTGTATAACCTGTATGGGAGTCTTCCCATGGTTTCCACCTGTGTTGGGGATCATTATCTGGAGAGGGAAATTCTAAAACACGATTTGGCATTGGAAATGTAGGATAAGGACCACCTTCGGGAATACGATCAGAATAGTCGTCGTCCGGGGAAGTATAAGAGAGATGAGAATTTTCAGAATTGTAGACATCATTGTTAGAAGACATTTTTGTTTTAAGTTTTTGTTTTGTATTTGATGTTCTATTCAATAAACATATGTATGTATATATATAACCATATTTTCTAAAAAAAATAGTGGTCTAAAATCAAATTTTAGTTTTAATCACATAATTCTTTAAACAAAAACTGTTTACAAATGAATGACATACAATGCTTTAGAGTCAAAAAATAGTATATTCTGAAATTAAGTTTCAATGATACAAATTAGAAGCAAAGCTGGAACAAGAAACACCCATAGCCCAAGTGGCTATACTACAACATCTAACATATAAGTCAGAGGTCATGAGTTCGAGTACCGCTATGGTCAGAAAAATAATTTTATATTTTTCATCATTTTATATATATAAATTTTTTTTATTCATAAGTCTTTAAACGACATTATACCTAAATCTCGTCTTAGTTTTATAAAAGAAATTTCATTTAGTGGTTTAGTAAAAATGTCAGCTATTTGATTTTCAGTATTGATAAATTCTAGATTTATTAATCCCTTTTCCAAACAATCACGAAGAAAATGATGACGAATATCTATGTGTTTTGTTCGGGAATGATTGACCGGATTTTTTGAAAGGTTTATTGCACTGGTATTATCACAATAAATTATTGATTTTTCAAGATGACAATTAAAATCTTGTAATGTCTGTTGCATATATACGACTTGTGCACATGCCAAAGCAGCAGATATATATTCTGCTTCACATGTTGATAAAGAAACACAATTTTGTTTCTTACTAAACCAAGAGACTAAGGAACGTCCAATGAAGTGACACGTTCCGCTCGTACTTTTTCGATCCGTCCGACTTCCTCCAAAATCAGCATCACTGTAGGAAACTAATTCAAAAGGACATTCTTTCGGATAAAATAGTCTGAAATCTTTGGTTTTAGTTAGATAACGAATAATACGTTTAACTGCTCTCATATGTGATTCTTTGGGATTTGCTTGAAATCGAGCACATAAATAGACACTCATCATAATATCGGGGCGACTCGCTGTTAAATAAAGTAAAGAACCTATCATACTACGATATAACTTTTGATCAACACTTTTGCCATCTTCATCTCTATCGAGATGAACCGTTGTACTCATAGGAGTTGGTTTGGCAGCAGTATTTTCAAGACCAAAACGTTTGATTAAATTATAACAATATTTTTCTTGATTAATAAAAATTCCATTTTCAATTTGTTTAATTTGTAATCCAAGAAAATATGACAATTCTCCCATATGAGACATTTCAAATTCATTTGTCATTATAGTTGAAAATTCTTGACATAATTTTTCATTTGTCGAGCCGAAAATAATATCGTCAACATATATTTGAATTATTAAAATATCTTTATTAGTTTTCTTAATAAAAAGTGTTTGATCTACTTTACCGATTTCAAAACCAGATTCTAATAAATAACTTTTAAGACGATCATACCAAGCACGTGGTGCTTGTTTTAAACCGTATAACGCCTTTTTAAGTTTATATACATGATCCGGAAATTTTTCATGATTAAACAAAGGTGGTTGTTCAACAAAAAGATTTTCTTTTATGAATCCATTTAAAAATGCACTTTTAACATCCATTTGATATAGTTTAAAATTATGAAAACATGCATAAGCTAATAATATTCGTATTGCTTCAAGTCGGGCGACTGGAGCAAACGTCTCTTCGTAATCAATACCTTCTTCTTTATTATATCCTTGTGCAACTAATCTAGCTTTATTCCTTGTTATATTTCCTAGTTCATCTGCTTTATTTTTGAAAACCCATTTAGTACCGATGACTGATTGATCACTAGGTCTAGGAACGAGTTCCCAAACTTCGTTTCGATCGAATTGATTTAATTCTTCTTGCATGGCAAGTATCCAGTAGTCATCAGTTGAAGCTTCTTTTATATTCTTAGGTTCTATGTTAGAAAGAAAAGCAACATGACCAGCTTGATTTAATTGATGTCTGGTTTTAACATTCGTATTAACTTCTCCAATTATATTTTGCACAGGATGATCTTTTAAAATTCTAGGTGGAGATTTTATTAAATTAGAAGTTACATTTGTATTGGTTTCATGAATATCAAGATTTTCATTTGTACTAATATTCTCATTCTGAGTAGATTCATCATCAGAATCAATAGTAACACTCGGATTTATATTTTTAAAATTTTCGTTGAAAGAAACATGTAGACTTTCTTCAATAATTTGAGTTCGTTTATTATAAATTCGATAGGCCTTGCTTCGTTCCGAATATCCAACAAATATACCTTCATCGGATTTTGGATTGAATTTGCCTAGTTGATCTTTAGTGTTTAAAATAAAACATTTGGAACCAAAAACTTTTAGATATGAAATATTTGGTTTTCTTCCATTTAGAAGTTCATATGGTGTATTTTTAGTTAATGGTCGAATAGAAACGCGATTCAGTACGTAACAAGCAGTAGCTATAGCTTCTGCCCAAAATTGTTTCGATAAAGTTGTTCCATTTAGTAAAGTTCTTGCACATTCTTGTAACGTTCTATTTTTCCTTTCTACAACTCCATTTTGTTGTGGTGTTCTAGGAAAAGAGAAATTATGGTTAATACCTTTTTTGTTACAAAATTGTTCAAAAACTTCATTTTCAAATTCGCCTCCATGATCACTTCTTATATTTTTAATTTTCAAAGTTTTAATATTTTGAATTCTTTTAACAAAAACTTTAAAATTATCAAAAGTATCACTTTTATTTTTCAAAAAGAAAATCCAAGTATATCTAGAGAAATCATCTACAATAACAAAAACATATCTATTATGATTAATAGATTGCACTTGAGTTGGACCAAAAAGATCCATGTGTAAAAGTTCAAGTGGTTGTTCTGTAGATATTACTTTCTTTGATTTAAAAGAAGATTTTGTTACTTTTCCTAATTTACATGCATCACAAAATATGTTAGTTTTGAATTTTATATCGGGTAACCCTTTAACTAATTTATTTTTAGCAAGTTTGTTGATGGTATTAAAATTTATGTGACAAAATCTTTTGTGCCAAAGGCAAGAATCATTCTCTTTAGCTACTAGACACAGATTTGAATCATTATTAACATTCATATTTAGGATATAAATATTTTTATCTCTATTTCCTTCGAAAATAATGTTGTGATTTTTATCAAAAATGTTACATTTATTTTCTAAAAAAGTTATATTAAAACCTTTGTCGCATAGTTGACTAATACTTAATAAATTATGTTTTAAATTTTTAACTAATAAAACATCAGTAATGAGAGGTAAATTAGATGTACCGTTGCTATTGACATTGCCTTTGCCGATGATATACCCTTTTGAGTTATCTCCAAAGGTGACTGCTCCTCCATTTGAGTATATAATGTTTGATAACATTTCTTTGTTTCCAGTCATGTGTTTTGAGCAACCGCTATCTAAAATCCATTTTCCTCTCTTTTTATGTGGTACCTGCAAAAAATTATAAAAAGTTGGTACCCAATCTTTTAGGGTCCTAAGAGTTAGATCTTAGGAAGCCAAACCCATACGGGTTCAGAATTCCCTTTATAAATATAATTCTTGTTATTATGAACAGTTTCCATAAAACTTTTGATATGTTTATTCCTTATCAATGTATTATTGGTTTTTGGAATCCATATCTTAATAGTTTTAGTATTTGAATAAACTGTTTTCCTAATATCTTTCTTAATTTTATTATTAATTTTACTTTTAGCATAATTATTTTGTTTCTTAAATCCTAGTCCAGATTTATTGTTGGAAGTTTGAGAGTTTTCTAGTATACTAGAAAGATTTTCTCTTCCTTTATTGAAATTAGAAACATTTTTAGAAATATCATCAAATTTTATTTTAAGACTAGATTTTTTTAACTCTAAATCCTTAATTTTAGATATTAAATCATTATTTTCAAAAAGTAAAACATCATTTTTATTTTTCTGAATTTCTAGTTCCTCAGATATTGACGTAATTTGAGAAGATAAGTGTAACGACCACGACTTTCTCTCCACAGAAAGTCGCATCGTTATGAAGAAAGAAAGGGGTAGAAAAATAGAAAAGAAAAGAAGAAAGAAAGAAACAACAACAACGATCTCACAGCGGAACGAATAAATTATATTAATAACATAAACTATTACATAGTATACAACAATTTACAGAGTTATACAGCATATACATCACTTACTAGACAGTTATAAACATCTGTCTAGACATTACAACTCAAATACAAGACAAGACACTATCACAGATATCAACACAGCGGAATACTATATCTACGAACGCCGAAGCCTCCTGCTCCATTGCTCCTCCAGAATATTCGTCAAAGCTAAACCTGGATCCCTTGGCTACTCGTAAAAATTTGAGTACCCAAGAGTTTAATAAAACAGAAAATAAACACTTGGGTCAGACATGGGTCTGGTGTGAGTAAACGATTAGATTGCTTAACTTTGAAAACTTTTGAAAACAAAAGTATCACGTAAGACTTCCCACAAATAAACATGGGTAAGTTTTTACCTTACGCTAACTAAAACATTTGATAGGAAATCTGATTGTATTATAATAGGGTCTAGGGTTTTCAAGTAAAATACAGAAATAGCTGAAATGCTTACATCTCACATTCCAACATAGTTGGGCACAACTAATACGTACGGCACTTATTGGAGTTTGGATTCCATACAATGGCAGGGCTACTGGGGTACCGCCCGTCACAGTACGTGGCCTAGATCACCGTACCGAGGATCACTCCCAATCCCCTGCAACACAAGGCCAGAACATCCCTTACTGGATAATTCCCGCACAAGATACCTCACGGTTGGGATCAGCAACCGCACACACTAAGCCGAAATAAGAAGGGACTTCTAGACAGAGGTAATCTTGTCCTACTTGGGTGCTACCCACTAACCTTGCTGCACCTCCCATGTTTTAGCCATTCCCGGTTTGTGAGGCTTGAGGTCACGATTACCTTAGAAAAGAACACATCACTTAGAATGCTCATCGTCCGCCTGACGATGTGCTGAAAGCATTCAATCCATACAAGTTCGTTCCGGGTTCGAACGAAACCGAAGGCATTATCTCGTTACACTCGTTTTGGAATCACCCTCAGAGTTAACGACAATAACCCTTGCACTCTAAATCTTCATCTTCACTTGAGATTCACGACCTATCGTTAATTTGGATCGATGTGGTATTCGGGTCTCCAGACCTGGAATACCGGTATACGGAAACCCGATTCCGGTCTCATCGAAATCCAAAACGTATCTTTTAAGGCCAAGTTGTTTAAAGGTTTAAACAATTTAACTTATCTATATTCATACAGATAGATAATTCACAATCACAATTGATAATCACATTATCAATTAAACAGATGATTCATAACCAAATAGGTAATCCATTTCAATATCACAATAGTTAATCTATATTACCATCATAATGCAACCAAGCATTCATACCACACAACATTACTTATCTCATTTCTGAGATTACATCCGTTCAAGACAATCAATGTCGTTCATTCTTATATAAGAAATGATTTACTTAATCACAATATAATTAATTTAAAATGAATTAAATTAACTATCTCTATCTTTAAATTAATTTAAAGTGAATTTAAATTAATTACTTTATCTCTTAATTAATTTAAAATAAATTAAATTAATTTCTTATCATTATAAATCTTACTTATATAATCATTAATTAATTACAATAAATTAATTAATCATTCTCTAATTATTCATTTAATTAATCATCTTGATTAATTATACTTTAATTACATTTAAGTAATTATCTTTAATTAATTTCACAAATTAATTACTCTTAACTAAATACAGTAATTAACCTTTAATTACTTTATTAATTAATTAATTATAATCAATTACTTTAATACTTAATTAATTACAATTTGATTAATTAATCTCAATTAATCAACTCTTAATCATATCATTAATTTATTATAAACTAATGATCACTAATTACATCTTTAATTATTTTATTAATTAGATTAAGTAATTATTCTTAATTAATCCATAATTATTTATCCTATTTAAATTAATTACATAATTAATCTTAATTAAACCATAATTATTAATCATTTTTGATTAATCTAATCCAGTAATTATCTTCCCTTAATTACTTTCATTAATTAATTACTTTTTAATTAATTACCTTAACAAATAATTAATTACCTTATTAATTTAACCTTAATCCTTTAATTAACTTTATTAATTAAATTCTTTAATTAATAACACTAGGTAATTAACCTTAATCATTTTCTATTTAATTACTTTTATAAAATAATTATCCTTTAATTACTTCATTAATTAATTTATCTTTATTTAATTATATCCAGTAATTTTCCTTAATTACTTCATTAAGACATTATACTTAAATAATTATAAGGAATTATCTTAAATTAATCATTAATTAACTATTTAGTTAATCATTTAACTAATTATTTAAATTGAATTAAATAATTCCTTAACTCCTTATACTTAAAGATCTTAATTAAGAAAAATCATTATCTTAATTAAATTATTATCTATTCTTAAATCATTTTCAATAAATAAATTATCCTTATTAATTTCACATATTAATTTCCTTTAGTGAATCAAAATCTTAATTACTTAAGATAAAACCTTTATTATAATTAAACAATTACAACATTTAGTTTTTACCTTTAAAATCTTTGAAGCTTTCCAAAGTTATTTAAATAATTTTTAATACAAAGATCATTTTACAAATCTATTTTCTATTCTTTAAAACTTATTTATTTAAATTAATTTAAACTTGTTAAAACATTTAATTCTGAAAACAATTTATTTTACAATTAAAACTTGTTAACTTTTGTTTTTAAAACTTAGAAACATTACAAAATCAATTTCCTTTGTTTTAACTTTTTAAAACTTCCTGTACATTTCTTTTTAAAATCTTAAGGCCTGCTCTAAAACTCAAACCCGAGAAAACCATAAGAAAACCCAAAGCAACTCTCGAGTAATACCATCAGAAACTCGAAGTAACACTCACGTCATACCCACGTAACATCTTGCTTCGAGTAAAACTCGATTTCCCCCGAACAAAACCCAAGCTCTAGCTTCTTCCCCAATTCCAACTTCCAGGTGCACGAAATCGTGCACATAAACGTGCACACCCACGTCGATCGACGGCGAACTCCACGATGGCCTCCGACAAGTCACCTTTCATCACTACATCGCGATCGACCACCATTTTCTCTTCGATTCGAACGAAATCGAAATCGAGCTATGAACCCATCAGTTCGACAAACAAGATCACCAGTAAAATCGTCTCGCCTCCGACGATCCATGATCGATGCACCACGCCATCTTCACCGCAGTTTCGCCTCGACTACCAGCAACCACCAGGACACATGCGATCAACTCCGGCCATCTGTCGACGTCTCGAGACTCGATTGAACATCAACGAAAAAAAACAGCGTCTAAAACCCTACACTTATGATCTCCGATCATCACGGTTAAAGATAAATCACCATACTATTTTTCTGATGAACTCCAACATCCCCTCTACCTTCAAAACCAACCACGACGTCCAAATCGACGTTGATCGATAGAACTTGCTCGAAAAAGCCCAAATGTTCATCTCGACAATACTCAATCATTTCAAAATTTAAAATCGTGATATTACCTTTAAAATTATATGATATCACCACTAAAAATAATTCCAGAAATTTATATTTGAAATTTATCTTGAAATTTTATTTATTTTCCCTTGAATCTATTTTTAAAAATGAAGTTATACACATAC
Source organism: Allium fistulosum (assembly GCA_030737815.1). Taxonomy (NCBI): domain Eukaryota; kingdom Viridiplantae; phylum Streptophyta; class Magnoliopsida; order Asparagales; family Amaryllidaceae; genus Allium; species Allium fistulosum. The sequence goes on from CM060903.1 coordinate 860,349,408, forward strand.
AAATACTTTTCATTCAGAGATCAAAGCCTAAATTGTTTAGGTGGGATGTTTTAGATTTTTGATCAGGTTTTAAAACCTGTAAATTATGAACAGAAGCATCTCTTCCCTGTTCCCAGACATGCACACCTATTTACACACACACATACATACATACAATAATATTTACATTCATGCAAGCACTTATCACCATTATACTTCAAGTATTAATCACAACATCCAGATATATTAACAGATTCTAGTTTAAATAGGTTAGTTTTACTCACAGTTAATTGATGAGCAGAGAAGTTTTGAAACTGGGTATGCTTGATATTCTTTTGAAAACTGGAAATATACAGTAGACAAGTCAAAAATCAATGTCCATAATTTTGAGTTTGGATTTCTTAATCAGATTTGTATTAGAAAATGATGATTTTTGATAATCATTCCATAAGTTTTAAGTTTATATTTGGGAAGAATTTCTGAGTTGAACGGTATTTGCATTCTCGTCAAATTCAGTGTTCGAGTGGTACGGGGGTGTCGGGTTTGAGGCCGGAGATTGGTTGTTGATCGATGATCATGGGAAAATTGCTCGGAAAAATTCTAGATCACCGGGAAGGTTGGGTAATGGTAAACTAGGGTTCGGGGTTCAGTTTTGGTCGACTTCAGTTTTCGTGGTGGTGCGACGTCGTCGAAGCATCGGTCTTCGTCGGAGTGGGTGGAATGGAAGCTTAGGACTTCGGTGAAGTTCTGGTCAGGGTGTCGAGGTTTTTGGCGACTGGATGATGGTCGGAGGGTTGGTAACTTACTTAATTAAATCATTAATTAAGTTTAGAATAAAATAAAATAAATAATCATTAATTATTTATCTTAAATTATAAATTAACAATCCTTAATTAATTACCTTATTTTCAAATTAAGTTTGAAAATAAATTAAGGATTTTAATTTAATAAAATTAAGTAAATCAATTCATACCATTTAATTTATTCAAATCATTCATTTCAAAGAAATGAAATTTCAAGACAATTGTTTAACTTGATTTTCCAAAATTTAAAACTTACTTTTATTTTAAATTTTAGAAACTGATTTAAACATCTTACTATGGGTTTATATCATTTGAAACAAACCAAGTATTCCTTCTTTTATTTCTTCTTTTAAAACAGAGTTAAATTTTAAATTTTAAAACTGTTTGAACTTAACAGTTCTCTCAAAATTCTCGCGTCCAACCCTAAACACCCCGAGTCAAAACCTTAACTTCGCGAGTCTCTTCCCGAGTAAATTTTAAACTGTTTGTTTTAGATTTTAAACTGTTAAACTTTAACAGTTATCACACAAAAACTCGCGTACTACCCTAAAACAACTCCGAGCCCAAAAGCTTTCTTCCCCGAGACCCACTTCGAGAAAAACTCACGAACCCAAAACCAGACAACTGATACACATTATCGATCGTGCACATGCACTGACCAACGGCGCCTCTCCGACCACCTCCAGTACTTCCCACACATCAACGATCGTTCCAGCAACCCATCACGATCATCAAATCCCAACCACAAGCCACGATTCCAAATCGCGTTATCTAGTTGAAACTGTAAACCAAGCCATTGCCAGAAAATGCCTCGCCCACTCGATTCTGTCCACCGAAGGTTGAGCAACCCCGTCTACGTCTCCACTAGCACCCCTGCTGCCTTTTCCCAAGGTCCGGTGAAGCTCGATTCACCAGAGATGATGCATTGTCTCTGATTCCAGACTCGACCAAAATTAGGTTTAAAAACCAATATCCGCTCCTCCACGTCGCCTCGACGATCGAAATCACTTCCAGGCAATTTTCCCGAACACTTCGCAACTCCATACACTTCCAACAGAAACCCCGAGACTTCTCAACCTCTTGATCGCCAGAGGTTGCCTCATATTCAATTTCCAGTTAAACCCAAATTGCAAACTCAATGCAACATTAAAAATTTTGATTTAAGTTTTAAAAATCCTAATTTTCCAAATAGATTCAAGTTATAACCCTGAAACAACGAATTAAAACATTTGATTTAACCTGATTTTAGCATCACTACTGTATCTTACATATTCTAGCATAGTTCAAAACTTTAAAATATTGGAATCTATTTCTGATTCTTAGGTTATGATTTAACAAAACTATTTTTATTAAATTCAGGTCCTAACAGTGGTTTTATATATAAAAAAAATCTTAAATTTAAACTTTGTAACAAGGAACAGAGAAGCATTGATATGAACAAATAAATCACATATGTACTCAGGTTTTAAATCGTTCATATATTCAGATTAAAACAACATGCATACATATTTCCAAACATACTTCATGAGTTTACTTCAAACACTTAGCATATGCATCAAATTTAAAGATGTTTCATGCTCACAGTTTAAAGGACAGAGGTTTAAACTAAGAACAGCAATGATAAAATCAACTGAAATACACACAGCCTTACATATATACAGATATGCAAAGAAATCATCACACAGTAATTCACATGAAACATATATTTGTTACTTAAGTTTTTAATCTAAAAGCTTACTCACCTTTTTAAAAGTAAACAGAGCCTCTTTGAAACCAATTTTTGAAAAAGCCTTTAAACTGAAATGCCCCTTTGATCTTTAAAATCTTTTAAACTTGAATGCTTGCTATTTGTTTGTTGAGACATTGCTTAAGATTCCAGGTTTACTTGCTTCAAATAGATTCCAGATTTGAAGAAAATTGCAGGCTACAGACTTTGATTTGAAAATGAGTTACAGGGTATTGTTCTTTTGATTTGAGGGGTTTGATTCTCTGGTTTATGAGGTGATTTAGTTACAAATTATGGTTTTGAGGAATGTTTGATTACATAATTGTTTTTGGAGAATTTCGTTTGAGGATTTGGTTTATAGGAGTGTTGAATTTTGATTTTCTGGTTTTCTTTTAGAAGTGGAAAATGAATTGCAGATTTTTGACATGAAGATTAGAAAGAAAGGAAAAGGGGAAAACATGTTTTATAAGTATAATGATTTATTTTTAAAATAAAAAGAAAAATTAAAACAAAAATGACACTTGTCTTTCACCCTATTTAATTACTTAACACATGTTATAATGAAGCCTTAGGAAATAACACATGTCCCTTTTAATTAATTAATATTTATTTTAAATGTAAAAACCTTTTTCTTTATTTATTAAATACTCATTACTTATTTATATATATAGATAACTTTTAAAGAATAAAACAATTATACTTATAAATAAGAGCTTATCCAAATATCTATAAAACTCCAAATATTTAAAAATATTATCCAATATCATATCACAGAATATCATAGTATATCATCCAATAGATATCAACCAAATCAGACATTCTACTCAACCATCATTCATAAGCAACCATTTATTAATCTCTATTATAATTAATTTAATCCACTTAAATTAAATTAATTACTTAAGAATTAATTCCTAACCTTGCTTAATCAATCATTAATTAATTACTTATTCATTTAATTAATTAATCATTAAATATTAATCACTCTTGATTAATTATTCATTAATTACATAAAGTAATTATCCTTTAATTAATTTTACAAATTAATTATCCTTAATCATTTATAGTAATTAACCTTTAATTACTCTCATTAATTATAATAATTAATATCCTTAATTAATTACATTAATAAATTAATTAACTATAATTAATTACATTAATTAATCAACCTTAAATAATTATTAACAGTAATTAACTAATCTTAATTACTTCTTAATTATTTACCATTTACTTCATAAATCCTTTTTGATTAATTTTACCAATTACATCCAGTAATTCCTTTTACCAATTACTTACACTAAGTAATTACACTTAACCAATCTTATTAAGTAATTATACTTAATCAATTACTAAGTGACTATCCTTAATTAATTAACAAATTAATTTACTTAAATAAATCACATTCATTTCTTAAATCATAACTGAGTAACTCATCCTTAATTACCCTTTAAACAAATTAATTAATCCTTGATTAATTATTCTTTAACTATTAATTAATAAACCTTAATTATTAATCAATATCCTTTAATACAAAGTAATCAATCCTTAATTAATTAAACTTAATTAACTAATTAATTATTCTTAGTTATTAATTAATAAAAGTTAATTATTAATTAACAACCTTAATTACCAATTTAATTAATCCATAATTACCTATTAATCAATCTTTAATGATAATTAACTAACCTTAATAACAGTTAATTAATTCTTGGATTTGATATCAAGTCATACGCTGCAACGTAACCCTGGAAAAAGAAAAAGAAAATGGGTTGTAACTAAAACAGGAAATCTTTTACAGGTTGTAACTAAAAAGAAAATTGGGATATCACATTCCCACTCGATCTATGTAACGACCCGACTTTCTATGCCCAGAAAATCGCATCATTATGAAGAAAGAAAGGGGTGAGAAAAGAAAAGAAGAGAAGAAAGAAAGAAACAACAACAACGATCTCACAGCGGAACGAATAAATTATATTAATAACATATACTATTACATAGTATACAACACTTATCAGAGTTACACAACATATACATCACATACTAGACAGTTATAAACATCTGTCTAGACATTACAACTCAAATACCAGACAAGACACTATCACAGATATCAACACAGCGGAATGCTATATCTACGAACGCCGAAGCCTCCTGCTCCATTGCTCCTCCAGAATATTCGTCAAAGCTAAACCTGAATCCCTTGGCTACTCGTAAAAATTTGAGTACCCAAGGTTTAATAAAACAGAAAATAAACACTTGGGTCAGACATGGGTCTGGTGTGAGTAAACGGATTAAAATTGTTTAACTTCAAAACCTTTTGAAAACAAAGATATCACGTAAGACTTCCCACACATAAACATGGAAAAGTTTTTACCTTACGCTAACCAAATCATTTGATAGGAAATCCAGTTATATTATAATAGGGTCTAGGGTTTTCAAGTAAAATACGGAAATAGCTGAAATGCTTACATCTCACATTCCAACATAGTTGGGCACAACTAATACGTACGGCACTTATTGGAGTTTGGATTCCATACAATGGCAGGGCTACTGGGGTACCGCCCGTCACAGTACGTGGCCTAGATCACCGTACCGAGGAGTACGCCCGCTCCTCTGCAACACAAAGCCGGAACCATCCCTTACTGGATAATCCCGAACAAGATAATCCCGTAGTTGGCGCGACCAACTACACACTAAGCCGAATAAAAGAAAAGGGACCTCTAGACAGGGATCTATCTTGCTCTCAGTGGGTGCTACCCACGAAGCCTTGCTGCACCTCCCCTGTTTTAGCCATTCCCGGTTGATGAGGCTTGAGGTTACGATTACCTTTAATCAGAACATATCACTTAGAATGCTCATCGTCCGCCTGACGATGTGCTGAAAGCATTCAATCCATACAAGTTCGTTCCGGGTTCGAACGAAACCGAAGGCATTATCTCGTTACACTCGTTTTGGAATCACCCTCAGAGTTAACGACAATAACCCTTGCACTCTGAATCTTCATCTTCACTTGAGAAGGATACCAACTGTCACGACCCGCCTTCCTATGCCCAGGAAAACGCATCGTTATGAAGAAAGAAAGGGTAGAAAATAGAAAAGAAGAGAAAGAAAGAACTAAACAATATCAGAATCTCACAGCGGAACGAAACAAAATATAATATATCACATAACTATTACATAGTATCATATACAATACTTATCAGAGTTACACAGATTACATCTCATATACTAGACAGTTATAAACATCTGTCTAGTTATTACATCTCAATACAAAACAAAGATCTAAACAAGATCAACACAGCGGAAACTACTATCTATATCTACAACGCTGAAGCCTCCTGCTCCATTGCTCCTCTACAATTCGTCAAGGCTAACCTGAATCCCTTGGCTACTCGTAAAAATTTGAGTACCCAAGAGTTTATAAAACAGAAATAAACAACTTGGGTCAGACATGGGTCTGGTGTGAGTAAACGGGTTAAAATTACTTAACTTCAAAACCTTTTGAAAGAAAAGGTATCACGTAAGACTCCCCACAAATAAACATGGGTAAGTTTTTACCTTACGCTAACCAAAACATTTGATAGGAAATCTGATTGTATTATAATAGGGTCTAGGGTTTTCAAGTAAAATACAGAAATAGCTGAAATGCTTACATCTCACATTCCAACATAGTTGGGCACAACTAATACGTACGGCACTTATTGGAGTTTGGATTCCATACAATGGCAGGGCTACCAGGGTACCGCCCGTCACAGTACGTGGCCTAGATCACCGTACCGAGGATCACTCCCAATCCCCTGCAACACAAGGCCGGAACATCCCTTACTGGATAATTCCCGCACAAGATACCTCACGGTTGGGATCAGCAACCGCACACACTAAGCCGAAATAAGAAAGGGACATCTAGACAGAGGTAACCTTGTCCTACTTGGGTGCTACCCACTAACCTTGCTGCACCTCCCCTGTTTTAGCCATTCCCGGTTTGTGAGGCTTGAGGCTACGATTACCTTTAAAAAGAACACATTTATCTTAGAATGCTCATCGTCCACCTGACGATGTGCTGAAAGCATTCAATCCATACAAGTTCGTTCCGGGTTCGAACGAAACCGAAGGCATTATCTCGTTACACTCGTTTTGGAATCACCCTCAGAGTTAACGACAATAACCCTTGCACTCTGAATCTTCATCTTCACTTGATTCACGACCTATCGTTAATTTGGATCGATGTGGTATTCGGGTCTCCAGACCTGGAAATCCGGTATACGGAAACCCGATCCCGGTCTCATCGAAATCCAAAGCGTATCTTTTAAGGCCAAGTTGTTTTAAAGTTTAAAACAATTTAATTCATTATCTTTATACACAAAGAAAGATAATTCACAATAGATAATCAACATTATCAGATAATCCATATTATCATCACAATTCAACTAACATCCATATCATACAGCATATATCTCATCAGAGATATCAATCAATGCAAAGCATTCAGTATTATCATCCATCCATAAGTAATGATTTACCTCATCTCTAATTAATTTAAAGTGAATTAAATTAATTACTTCATTTTATAAATCCTTCTTACTTAACCATTAATTAATTACCATCAATTAATTAATTATCCTCTAATAATTCATTTCAATTAATCATCTTGATTAATTATCTTTTAATTTCATCCAAGTAATTTATCTTTAATTAATTACTCAAATTAATTATCATTAACTACTTATAGTAATTAACCTTTAATTATATCATTAATTAAAGATATAATTAATGACTATTATTTTCCTTAATAAATTATATTTGTTGTTGTATCAAGTTCTGGAGCTCATAAATATTAGAGTTGTTATAAAATATATATTCTACTTTCAAAATTATATTTGTGAATGTTGTGATTAATCAAGATACCTCACGGTTGGGATCAGCAACCGCACACACTAAGCCGAAATAAGAAGGGACTTCTAGACAGAGGTAATCTTGTCCTACTTGGGTGCTACCCACTAACCTTGCTGCACCTCCCCTGTTTTAGCCATTCCCGGTTTGTGAGGCTTGAGGTCACGATTACCTTAGAAAAGAACACATCACTTAGAATGCTCATCGTCCGCCTGACGATGTGCTGAAAGCATTCAATCCATACAAGTTCGTTCCGGGTTCGAACGAAACCGAAGGCATTATCTCGTTACACTCGTTTTGGAATCACCCTCAGAGTTAACGACAATAACCCTTGCACTCTAAATCTTCATCTTCACTTGAGATTCACGACCTATCGTTAATTTGGATCGATGTGGTATTCGGGTCTCCAGACCTGGAATACCGGTATACGGAAACCCGATTCCGGTCTCATCGAAATCCAAAACGTATCTTTTAAGGCCAAGTTGTTTAAAGGTTTAAACAATTTAACTTATCTATATTCATACAGATAGATAATTCACAATCACAATTGATAATCACATTATCAATTAAACAGATGATTCATAACCAAATAGGTAATCCATTTCAATATCACAATAGTTAATCTATATTACCATCATAATGCAACCAAGCATTCATACCACACAACATTACTTATCTCATTTCTGAGATTACATCCGTTCAAGACAATCAATGTCGTTCATTCTTATATAAGAAATGATTTACTTAATCACAATATAATTAATTTAAAATGAATTAAATTAACTATCTCTATCTTTAAATTAATTTAAAGTGAATTTAAATTAATTACTTTATCTCTTAATTAATTTAAAATAAATTAAATTAATTTCTTATCATTATAAATCTTACTTATATAATCATTAATTAATTACAATAAATTAATTAATCATTCTCTAATTATTCATTTAATTAATCATCTTGATTAATTATACTTTAATTACATTTAAGTAATTGTCTTTAATTAATTTCACAAATTAATTACTCTTAACTAAATACAGTAATTAACCTTTAATTACTTTATTAATTAATTAATTATAATCAATTACTTTAATACTTAATTAATTACAATTTGATTAATTAATCTCAATTAATCAACTCTTAATCATATCATTAATTTATTATAAACTAATGATCACTAATTACATCTTTAATTATTTTATTAATTAGATTAAGTAATTATTCTTAATTAATCCATAATTATTTATCCTATTTAAATTAATTACATAATTAATCTTAATTAAACCATAATTATTAATCATTTTTGATTAATCTAATCCAGTAATTATCTTCCCTTAATTACTTTCATTAATTAATTACTTTTTAATTAATTACCTTAACAAATAATTAATTACCTTATTAATTTAACCTTAATCCTTTAATTAACTTTATATTTTATTCTCACCAAAGATTATCCTCTATTTTCAAAAATATTTTCAATATTTTCAATAAAAGTATTTTTTCAAGTATTTTCACTAGATGTTGGAAACAGGTTTACCAAGTACTTGTAGATTTTCAGTCTTACGCCTGATCAACGTATGACCGAATTTCTGTGAGAACAAGGATGGACTGGTTGAGACATCGAGTTATAAAAACTATTTTGATAATATTATGTAAATTTTAAATAAATAAAAAAAAAATGTTTTGAAAAATTTAAATAAAGAAAGTTAAGAGTTAAGATGTCTAAGGAATAATTTAACTGATAATCAACTTTTACAAATCTCAGCTTGAAAACAAGATCATCTTAGATCAGTAGCAAATCAAAGTTCCAGTTAAACAAGTTTCAGAGTTCAGTAACAATTCAAGATTTAATCCGAGCAAAGTTTAAAGTAAATCAGATTTCAGTTCAAGATCAACAATCAAGCTTCAACCCAACATCAATTTGCAGTTCAGAAATCAATCTTCCATTGTCAAAAATAAGGCCTGTTCTCTGTTTAACAAATCTGTGAGTAACTTCATCTTAAAAGTTTAATCTGCCTATATATGTGATTGCATGAGAAAATCCTTGAAAATTTGAAGTGAAAATGCTTGCATGATGGTTTAAAGTTGAATAAATGCATATATTCAAAACTGTAACGACCCGGAATTTTCGAACCCGAAAATTCCAGATAGTTAGAAGAAAAAGAAAGAGATAGAAGAAAGAAACAGAAAGAAGAAAGAAGAACAGAGAACACAACATCTCACATTCGCAGCGGATTAAATATAATAACAAATAATAATATCAGTTATACAAAGAAAACTGTATTTGTTAATTACATTTTAATACATCAGAGTTACAACATTCACAAATGTACTAGACAGTTAGAATTAACATGTCTCAGACAACTATAATATCACAGCGGAATATACTCCATACGTTCCTGCCATCCAACTTGCCTCCTGAGCTCCAGAACGTCCTTACCTGAAATCTGTAATACTCGGTCTGACCCGAGCATTACATCAAAGTAACACCCGGGTCAGGCTGGAAACCAGCGTGAGTAAACTCATCTAACATGAAATTTCAATTCATAGAACTTATATAAACCCGGGGTAACTCGTACTTCACTATAAGTAAACAACTTATATAGTCAACACTTATTTTCACCAAACAATATCTAAGTATCCAACTTAGTTTAAAATGGTCCATATTATTCCAAACCGGCCTATTTAATTTCACATATCAATCTATAAAGAATCATAGAAGATTTCAAATCGAAGTGGTTTTGGGTATTAACTAATACCCAACTCCTGTCTCTTCGAATCCAATGTGATCCCTAATCAAAATTGTTAAGTACAGACAATACAATTCATATTCAGGATATCATACAACAATCCAACTTAGATAGGTAACCTATACTATCACAGTTTAACCTATTCATATCGCAGCATATCTTCATCACTCATTAGCGATAAAATCAATCCAAGTCATCTAATGCCATTCAACCATCCATAACAAATTGATTCATTCTTAATTAATTTAATTAATCTCTAATTAAATTAATTACTAACATTTAATTACTTGGATTACCTTAATCCATCTTACTTAACATTAATTAATTACAAATTAATTAATCATTTCTAAATTATTTATCTTAGTTAATCTTCCTTGATTAATTATTCCTTAATAAGTAATTAATCTTTATAAATATCAATAAGTGATTACCCTTAAATTAATTATACTTAATTAATCATCTTTAATTAATCATCTTGAATTAACTTCATTAATTAACTATTTCTTAATTACTAAAAATCAATTAGTTATTCTGATTTAATTAATTGATCTTAATCAGTTAATTAACCTTAATTAATTACATTGATTTATTTACCAAAATTTATTAATCATTGATTAATCATACTTATTAATTATCCCTTATTTATTAAATATTTATCTTATTTAAATAAATAAATCTTAATCACCCAAACCTCAATTAATTTAAAAGAGAAGTTATTTATCTTAATTAACTTCTTACTTATCATTAAAAATCCTATTAAATAAACTTGGAATTAAATTATCATTAATCTAAAATTTAACTTAATTCTTAAGTTAGCTAATGATTAAACACATTAAATCTTCTTAATTTAATCATGTTATTAATTAAGTTTTAAACAACTTTAAAATCAACTTAATTATACTATTATTTAAATAAACACCTTTATCTAAAATATTGATTTAGGTGAATTAATAAAACTTAATCATGTTATCTTTTAACACTTTATACTATATACTTATAGTATCTTCAAATCATACCCTTTATGATTTATATCAAAATCTCCTTTACACAAAATCGATATCCAAAATCGATAATTCTCAAACTAGGCTTTCCAAAATCCAAAATTGATTTTCCCAAAAATCAAAAGCCTTTTCCAAATTCATAGGTTCCAAAACCTTTTTCCAAAATCATTCTCATAAAACCCTTTATATATATATATATATATACTTTGAAAATCTTTGGATTATTTCAAACTTGTATAAAACTCTTTTATACTTCAAATACTTCCAAAACCCTTTTCTTCTGGCAATAGATTCAACAAGGGAAGATTTACCTTATATAACAAGGATATATAACTTTATTTTATTCTAAATCAAATATTCACATTTGATAAATCTTTTATAAAGTTATTAACCATATTTCTTTTCAAAAACCATTTTATAGTTCTTATCCACAAATCTTCAATATCAATTTCATTCAAATCCGTACGATGCACACATATCATCCGTACACAATATCAATCTGATCACTCAATCGATCACACAATTTCACTTCCGAACTAGTATCGTCCACCCGACTTCCTAGTGCGGACTCAGATCTGGTTTCTTGATCAGAAACCGTCATTCTCCTTGCATAGTCGTAGCCATGATAGAGAATATCCAGAACCAATCAACAATCCATATCCAGGTTCGCCGTCGAAAATCGAGCGAAAAATCCCAACTCGGATCGATAATACTATCTCGAAATTTTGTGTTCGAATCTGGATCAAATCATTATGCGAATAGAATAATATACGTATATCCTACGTATTTATCTTTATTGGTTATTAGCCAAAACAATTCTCTTTTCTATTTACATTTCCTTTAATTCCATTCACTTATTCTCAATTGCTTCCATTTCCAATTGAGTTATTATTTCAATTACAAACAGTTTGAATTCTGACCTATTTAAATTTAAAAATAGCTTGAAAAAGTTTTAAAAATAGATAAGTAGTTGAAAATAGTTATTAGTTTGTAAAATAGCTGTAAAATAGTTAAGTAGGTATAAAATAGTGAGATACTTGCAAAATAGTTTTTTAAAATAGTGATTAGATATAAGTAACTGAAAAATAGTAATGAGTTTATAAGACAGTTTCAAAATAGTTAAATAGTTTTCAAAATAAATTGTTTTAATACAAATATATTTTCCAAACTATTTACTATACAATCTTTCTTCTTAAACCCCAAACTATCTTATAGTTATTTTACAATAACCATAGCCAAGGGATTCAGGTTTAAGCTTTGACGAGTAATCTGGAGGAGCAATGGAGCAGGAGGCTTCGGCGTTGTAGATATAGATAGTAGTTTTCCGCTGTGTTGATCTTTTGTTGTTTTCTTTTCTCTTCTTCTCTTTTCTATTTCTCACCCCTTTCTTTCTTTCTGTCGATGCGATTTTCCGGGAGTGGAAAGTCGGGTCGTCACAAGTGGTATCAGAGCTTAGATTGAGCGAATGCCTAAGCTTTTGGTTAAGTGAATATCAGAGCAATTGGTTGAGCGAATACCTAGCTCTGGAGTGGTATCTATCGTGAGAGAGCGTATTTGTAATTTTTATATAACTATATATATATATTCTACCTATATTGTTGGGTTACCCGTACAGGTTTTCCAATATAAGACATAAAGGTAGATAGGGTGGTGGTGTGTGAAACACGACTACCAATGGTTGGAATTAAGGTTGGAAGTGTATTTATCGAGACTGTAGACCCAATACTGTCTCGAGTAAGTTTTGCTGTGATGAAGGATTTCATCGAATCTCTGAAGGAAACCTGTTAAGGTTCGGAGTTTATCTGTAAAGTTGGATGAGTAGAGTTTGGATCTATCGGTTGAACAGAAGCAAGTGATGGTATCTTGATACCTCAGGTAATAGTAACTGTGTGATGAGATGCAGTGACGATGGATGTTCCCGAAGATGTTTTCTTTGGAACAAGTTTAAGGAAGTGTGTCTGTTTCAGTGTTATGGCTGAGTTCAGCATGGTGTTTCTGTTTGGTTTGGAGTTCGAGTTTCTCAAAGATCTTTGGATAGAAAGTCCTTGGCATCAGTATCAGCAGTGCAGCTTGGAGTATTCTGTGCATTGGCAGGAAATTTTCTGGATGAGCAGTTTTTCTGGAAGTGAAGTTCAGAAGCAGCTGAGAGAATCCATTTCTTCGATGGATTGGATAGTTAAGTATGGGCTGTTCTGATTTGTTAAGAGGAACAGTTTTCTTTGGAAATAGGCTGGGTTGATCGCAAAAGTGACTTGCGATAGTTTGAGTGTTCTCTTGGGTTATCAGAGTTTTTCTGAGTGTCTTCAGGGAAGTCAGAAGTTTATCGGCATTAGAGATTGAGTTTTCTTATCGACTGGATTCCAGGAGTAGTACCGGTAGTTCAGTCTAGTTAAAGGATGTTTCCTAGAGATGGAGTTGGTGCAGCAACTCAAGTTTTGATGAAGTATCTGAGTTTTATTTATGGATCAGTGAACCTTATTTCTGGAATGAGTTGTTCAGTCTGTGCTTGTGTTCTACCTCAGATCAGAATTGAGCAGCGAAAGCAGTTTGGAGTATATCTCTGGATAGGAGAAGTAAGTTTGGAATCTACTGATATTGTGAAGTAAAGTTATGTTTGGATCTCTTCTGTGTTCTGATTTGGATAAGTATTGGGTTTTCAGGATTGAATTGTCAGTTTGGACAATTGGAATTCATTGAGTTTTATGTATCTCTGAGAGGTACGTGTAAGATCTATCTCTGGTTTTAGAATCAGCAGTTCTGGAAGGTTTAGTTGTTGAGTCAGACTCGTCTGTAGTCTGATATTCTGTTTAGTTCTGTAGATCTAGATGAGTAGGAGATCTATAGCTTAGTAGTTTAGATTGTTGTAGAGCGAGTATCCCGGTATATATATACTTGGGGAAACTCGAGGAATTCTATCTAGAATTTTGTCTGGATAGTTAGATTTGATTGATTGGATGATTGGTTGCTATGGTTGTTAGCATATGGATGATAGTATATGCTTGTGTTTTAAAATTTAAAATCTTTAATAAGATTATTAAATTATCTTTCTTTAAATTTCGGGGACGAAATTATTTTAAGGGGGAAGGAATGTAATATCCCGGAAATTTTAACAATATCAATTTAATAATCTGTTAAATAATTAAATTGATATTGATGATCTTTGATAATAAGATTTGAATTTAATTTAATAATCTGATTAAATTAGTATTAATTGGTGATTTTATCTTTTAAAAGTTAATAAGATATTTTCTATTTGAATATATATATATTTATTTATATATATTGTAAATAGAAGCTTTGGGTAAATTGGGAATTTAGATTTAATTTAATATGACTTTTCAAAGTTATTTAAATTAGTAAATTTATAGTTTTAAAATACTTTAATTGCTTAAGATATTTTTACTTAAGTTTAAAATTATATAAGAGTTAACAAAAAAGCTTGTCTGCATTCAATTGTAGTCTGGAAGCAACATGCATGCGGTTTTAAATGCAACTAGTAAAGTTTAAAGCCAGCAACTCAAGTTTAGAATCAAATCTAAAGAGGAATTCAAGTTTCCCTGTTTCAAGTCTAAAGTCTTCAAAAATTAAAGAACTGCCTCTGTTTAAATCAAGTGAGTAACATTCTATTTTTAAGGTTTAAATTAGGAAAGATGGTTGCATGTGAATATTTATAGGTGGTTCTGCATATCTATGTATTGATGTATATGATACTATGTAATATTTATGTGATATATTATATTTCGTTTCGTTTCCGCTGTGAGTATCTGTTGTTGTTTTCTTTTCTCTTCTTCTCGTTTCTATTTCTCACCCCTTTCTTTCTTACTGTCGATGCGATTTTCCGGGAGTGGAAAGCCGGGTCGTCACAAGTAACTGTAACGTCCACGACTTTCTCTCCATAGAAAGTCGTATCGCTAATAAGAAAGAAAGGGATAGAAAAGAGAAAAGAAGAGAAAGAAAGAACTAAACAATATCAGAATCTCACAGATTTTTAACTGTTTTGAAATTAAGGTTTACTCACCCTTTCTAAAAGTAGAGAACAGAATATATGTATAAACAGACATACTCACATACATATATATACAAATCCAGATAAATTCGAGTTGAAGAACCTCAATACCAACCAATATCATCACATGCATTTTAGTTAAAACCAGATTAAACTGTTTTTAAAAATAAAATTTACTCACTTTAATAAAGCAGAGAACAGAGCCTCCATTTTGAAAAGCTTTTGAACTTTTAAGATCTGAATGCCTTTGCTATTAAAACTTGAATTGCTTGCTGGAAAACTTGCATGCATGCTCTGATTTCCAGATTGCATTTGAAATCTTTAAATTTTGAATGCTGCTTTAAAAACTCAGGTTGAAAGGAATGAATTCCAGGCAGGCTTTTGTTTTCAGATTGAAGAAAAGAATTACAGGTTGTTGATTTTTGAAATGAATTACAGGGATTTGTTATGAGATTATGGTTTTGAGGAATCTGGTTATAGATTGTTTTTGAGAGGAGGATTGAATTACAGAATTTGTTATGAGAAATTGTTTGAGTATATACAGGCTGAAACTTCTTTGTATTAGAAAAGAGAAATGGGAAAAGAAATGAGGAGAAGAAGGCATATGTTTATAATGATGAAAATGATTTATTAAAAATAAAAATAAAAACTAAATTTAAAAGAATGACATTTGTCACTTTAGTTGTTTTAAAAATTAACACATGTACTTAGATTGATTTATTATCTTACATTTGTAACTTTACATGCAAAAATAATTTATAAATGTAAATAAAGCTTTTATTAATTAATTTCCTAATAACTAAATATTTATTTTATTTTATATAAATAATAATTCTTTTTAAAAGAAAAAGAATAAAACAAACTATTTTTAGTTCAAAAGATATTTAAAAAGAAAGCTTATTTTAACCCATTTTAGTTTAATTACTTTTTAAAAAGAAAACAAATTAAAACCTTTATTAAATCTTATCTTTTGAATTTACATTACAAATCCAAACTCATATTCAAATTAAAATTGAAAATCTAATTTAAAATCAAGTTATATATATACATATATAACTACACAAATTCAGTTTGAAATAAGTAATTTATATTAAAGAGATAATTTATTTTATAAATTTTTTAAGATTTGATAAACTGTAACAACCCGACTTTTTCTCCACAGAAAGTCGCATCGTTAATTAAGAAAGAAAGGGATAGAAGAAGAAAAGAAAAGAAAGAAGAAAGAACAACAACATCAGATACTCACAGCGGAACTAATGAAATATAATATATCACATAAAATATTACATAGTATCATATACAACAGAGTTACACAACTATACATCTCATATTAGACAGTTATAAACATCTGTCTATCATACATCTCTATATATCAATACAATACCGACACAACTCTAACACAGCGGAAACCATAATATCTACACGTTGAAGCCACCTGCTCCAAATCTCCTCCAGCATTCGTCAAAGCTAACCTGAATCCCTCGACTACTCAATACAATATTGAGTACCCAAGAGTTTAATAAAACAGAAAATAAACACTTGGGTCAGACATGGGTCTGGTGTGAGTAAACGGTTTAAACTTGTTTAACTTTGAAAAACCTTTGAAAGAAAAGGTATCTCGTAAGACTTCCCGCACATAAACACGGAAATGTTTTTACCTTACGATAACCAAAACATTTGATAGGAAATCCGATTATATTATAATAGGGTCTAGGGTTTTCAAATAAAATACAGAAATAGCTGGAATGCTTACATCTCACGTTCCAACATAGTTGGTGTTAACGGTAAAAAGTGAACGCTAACACCCGGTGTGTGTAATAAACTTGTGAAAGCACCACCCGTTGGCACGGGAACAGAATATGAGCTGAGAATAGCAGAAAGACAGTAAATGAACAACAGATTTATAGTGGTTCGGCCCGTAATTGAGCCTACATCCACTTTATAGTCTTTTATTGCTGATTTGATTACAATTCGCTACAATATCTCTCTAAATACAATACAATTTGATCATGAAATCATTCTTGACTACTAGCTCGATCTTTAATGATGAAACTCGATGAATCCGCGTTGGATGTTAGGAGCTCTTCTCGAAGATCGTTGTAGTATCTCGAATGCTTGAAGACCTTTCATTGCTGAAAGAGAGGAGGCTTCGACAGCGTAACGGCGCTTGGAGAAATGAATGGCCAAAAAGTCCCCCTCAAGTTAGAAGTGGTGGGGTATTTATAGAGGCTGGTTTGGATTCTGGAAATTCTCCTAAGTCTTAGGTCGCGTACGACCTAAGTTAGGTCTTAGGTCGTGAGCGACCTAAGATAGGTCGCAATCCATATGCGACTTAGGGAAGGCAGCCTGATTGAGTTGCTTCTGTTTCCATCTGAGCAAGTAGTAGGTCGTGAACGACCTATAGTAGGTCGCATCCCCTTCTCTGCATTTAGCTAGTTAGACTGTTGAGTCGCTAGATCATTTCAGGCTTTAGGTCGCAAGCATCTTCAGTAGTTAGGTCGCTGACTCCCTTAGGTCGCAAAGCCTCTTAGGTCGCGGACTTCTTTAGGTCGCAAAGCCTCTTAGGTCGCGGACTTCTTTAGGTCGCAAAGCCTCTTAGGTCGCGGACTTCTTTAGTAGTTAGGTCGCGGACTTCTTTAGGTCGCAAAGCCTCTTAGGTCGCGGACTTCTTTAGGTCGCGAACTTCTTATGCTGTTAGGTCGCGAACTTCTCATGCTGTTAGGTCGCGAGATCCTCCTAGATCTTAGGTCGCAAGGCCTTTCCATCCTTAGGTCGCTGAAGACCTCTTAAGTCCTTAGGTCGCAATGCTTTCTTATAGTTAGGTCGTAGACTCCCCTAGGTCGCAACAATGCTAAGTCGCGAAGTTCCCTTCAGCAGTTAGGTCGCGACATTCTTTAGGTCGCTATGTTTTTAGGTCGCAGGCTCCTGTTAGGTCGCTGCTTCATTGACTCGTTCAAGATTTTAGGTCGCTTCTTAATAGGAGTTAACATTTGCCCCTCGAAGTACGGGCCGAAGTCATAGGTCGTGTGCTTCGACTTAACTTCGCTAGGTCGCGAGCGACCTAAAACACTAACTTGCTTGTCTATTCATCTTCCTTTCTTGGTTTCACATAAATCGGTTAGGTCGCTTCTTCCTCCCTACTCTACTACTTCGATCCCTTGCTGTCATTGACGAATTTTTTCGAGTTTTCAAAGGCGAATTCAACCTATTCCAGTCATCAATTCTTCCTTACCATTACATCCCGTAAGTGAGTTTGACATCCATCCTATCATAATCATCGTTTAATCTTGAATCCCTGCTTTTTCGACCTTAGCCCCATTCTATGAGTTGTGCACCGTTTCAAGCGGCTGTCGTGGTTGATTCTCGATAGTTGCTTTGGCTGATTCATGAGGGCATAGTAATGTGTTGGATCTGCGATGGATTAGGGATGTGTTGAATCGCTCTTGGTATCTTTCGATGAATTGAAGGGGTGAGGAAGGCGATGGGTTTATAGGTGTAATTGATAACGGGTTATAGGGTTTGGTGGTTTGTGGCGTGGAGAGGAAGTTAGCAGTAAGGGTTTTAGGCGACTTAAGACTATTCGCGACCTAAGGAAGACTGGAACTTGTGTTAGGTCGCTGAACGACCTAACTTTCCTGTGACATAAGCTTTAAATCGCAGCCGAGTTAGGACTTGATCAAATCTGCATTGCTTTTAACCCTTCAGTTGCACTGTGCGACCTAAAGGTGCTTCGACCAAGAATAGGTCGCCGAATGACTTAGAACTTAAACAATTCTGCATAGCCCTGAATGCTCTTATTTGCCCTGCACGACTTAAAATCACTCCAACTTATGTTAGGTCGTGAACGACCTGAGACTTAGAAATTTAGGCAGAATTGGGCTGATTTTTTGAATTGTTTTAGACTTTGTTGTACTTCTTTTCAGATTGCCTTAACTTTAATGCTGATAACCTGTTTAGAAGCAATATTCACAGAAAAAATGGGACGAATATACTGCCATTGATTGCCCACACCAAATGACAGATTAGTTGACAAAGAATATCAAACTTAAATGAACTTCGCGAATGAAATGTTGTGAACTAACAAATCTAAGTGAAGTATTAAAGCAAAATTGAAACGATCAACTAAAGCTGATTCATTTGCATCAACACAACACTATTCTTGGACTTAAGATATCAAGCCCCGAAACTTTATAATCGACAAGTATCAATTAATTTAGTTTCATTTATATTTGCTTGTTATTGCGCTAGTTTTGCACAACACTTCACTCTTTTTTAGGAAACGTGCACCTTAACATTTGATCGTCCAGTTCCTTGTGTAGAATGGCATCCCAACAGGAAGACTTGGAAATAGCTGGAGAGGCTTTTCCAATTGCTACTCCACTGAACGACCCTCCGGAACGGACTTCTACTACTTTAAGCCACAAGATCTTCAGACAATTGTGCATCCAGTTCGGCATTGCCGAAGCAGATGCTTTACTTCCTGGGTCAAGCGACACTGCTGACAGGCCGCCTCTTGGCTTTGTTGCCGTGAATCGTCAGATGTGCTTGAGCGGAGCTATTCCGCCCTTTAATGATTGTCTTCGAGAACTTCTCCTTCGGCTATCTATCTCCCCTTTTCAACTGCACCCTAATGGATACTCCATCCTGCTGGGACTGTGTGTGCTTTTCAGGAGGACGTTGGGCCGTTTTCCCAGTTTTGCCGAAATTCGCTTCTTGTGCACATTTGTAAAGAACAAAGACCATCCCTCTATTACACTTGTGAGAAGTGCCAGGAACCGCAAACTAATTCTGGACTTGTCTGAAAGTGCCCACGGATTTTTGACTCAATTCTTTTATGTCCGCTGCCCTCCGGGATTCTACGCCATTTGGAGAGTGGGAAGTACGATTATCTATCTTTCCGATTTGTTCTCAAAACTTTTCAGAATTCGAACTGTCAAATGCTTAACTCCATTCTTTCTTTTTTGCAGCACTTCCTCCCCCACTTCGAGATGCCAGTCACAAGGTGACTTTTGAGAGGCTTATGGCCGTGCCAGTCGAGGAGAGAAGTGTTCAATTTTTATTGAGAGATGAGTTCCTCCACGAATTTGGACTCTTACATCCTTCCCGTTCCGCTCAGCCACATGAAGTCCCTGATTCTCCTGCTGAGGAGTCGGATGCCCCTGTTCCTGCTGAAGAACCTTTATTGCAAGAACTTACCGCTGAGACTTCATTGGTAAAGTGTTCTACTCGTCCCGACATTGCTGGGACGTCCAGTAAGTTAGCACTTGCCCCGGTTGTTGAAGAGGAGGAAAATCTTCACACTGTTGAAAAGACGGCTGAGATGGAAATTGAGAAAGATAATTCTCCCATGCACCATGGCGATGATACTTTCGATAGTCTGAGCGACATCATGATAACCTCTCAGGAGCTCTTTAAAGATGATGTTTCTAAAGTGGTTCCTCCTGTTATCGAAGCAACTTCTTCTTTGCAACAATCCACAACACCTTCCACACAACTTATTGCCATTTCTACACCCAAAAGTGGTTTGTAGTCTGACGCGCGTAGTTTACACATCACACACACTCAGAATTTTGGTACTTATATGCACTTAGCTTCTTCAACTTGAGGATTTCTAAAACTGGTCTTTTTCTTCAATTTCAGGTTCTCTGATGGGGCGAAGCGGCTCTTACTTCAACAAATTTCAGCGCTACGGAAGCCGTGAAGCTTACGACTTTAGGAGTTATATCAGTGCCGTGAAAGAAACTGATGAGGAGAGAGCTGCTCAAAAGGCTTATGAAAGGCGAGCTCATGAAGAGCGTCGCCGGAGAGAAGATGAGGAATACTACGGGAGAAGGGACGAGCAACATGACTCTTCTCGCAGAAGCGACGATCCTTATAAAAGGAAATCTTACAACGATAAGGGGAAGAGTCACACTTCTGATGATTCCAGTAAACGTGCCAGACTTGGTGAGAAAGACACATCTAACATCTCGGAAAAGACAACCGCTTCTGTTCCTCCTAATACATCTTCTGGTTCTCCTGCCCTTAAGGAATCTGACATCCAGACCATCATTAATAGGCCACAGTACCAAGCTGGAGATGGTCCTCCCACACTCCAGAGCCGATTTCCGAACTGGTGTCTGAAAGGAGTGCGTTTTGATTTGGACTTGGTCCCCATTGACAAGCAGGCGATGCTGAAAAATGTCGATGCTGTAAAGCTTGACATCGAAAGAATGTCTGGGTGGCAGAAGCTGGTTGATGAACTCCAAAGAGTCAACCATCTGAATCTTGAAGCGATGATGACCATGGAAAATGATAAGTCTGAGTGGGACAAATGGCGTAAACAGCATGACTCGGAGATGAAAAGCATTAGCGATGGTTATGTGAAGCTCGAAGCCGAAGTTGAAAGGCTTAAAAAAGAGCTTGCTACTTCTTCCACTTCTTATTCTCAGAAAGAGGAAATGCTTCAAAAACAAGTCCGAGACGCCCACGCTTCTCAGAGGGATACTGAAGTCAAACTTGAAGCAGAACAACATGTTACTAGAAAATATCGTGATGACGCTGCTCATCTTCAGGAGAAACTCAGCTCTCGAGACTTAGAAATTGCTAGGCTACAATCCCAGTTACTGAAGGCTGAAAGAGAACGTGATGAAGTTCTCTCTGGTAAAGCTGCAGCCGAAGAATCCCATAAGGCGACCCTAGCCACCGTTGACGCGACCCTGTTCGACTTCTATATGCATTGTGTCCTGGGGCGTGGGAGCCTTTCATTTTTGGGACCAGAGTATGAAGTCACTCTAGCGGAGGTGTGGGAGGCAATCATTGACTTATTTGGTGGTGCCGGATACTCCGAAAAAGATCTTCAAGCTACCTACCTAAGTGAGAGCGATCGCGATGCCCTTGCCAAAGGAAAAGAGCAGCTCGTCCGAGTGCGGGCCGAAGCGACGGGAGAGAAGCTTCCTAGGAAAGAAGCACCCCCTATTGCTCCTGCTTATACTTCGGCTTTAGCTCATGCGGATATTGCTGGATCTAGTTCTCATTCCACGCCTCCCGCTAAGGTTGACACAGAAACTGTAACCACCCCTACAGAGGAAGAGGCAATGAAAGACTTCCAAGCTCGGGAATTTGAGATTGATCTCGCTAAACCGGCTTCTCCAGGTAACTTTGACAATTCACGGTTTTCTTTTTTCTCGGAGAATACTGATTTCGATATCTTTAATTATGCAGCAGACGCCCCAGAAACTGCCCCAACTCTTCCTTCTTCAGCTGCCGTTCCTCCTCCTTCTCAAGTTATACCTCTTCCGGCTTCCCAACCTGGTTCACAGGAAGAACCAATAGCGGCCCTTCAAGGTTTAGATGAACCATCTGCTTCCGAAGAACAGAAGGCAGAAGGTTTGGAAGATAGCGAGAAGACCCTGGAGCAGTCTTTCGATTATGACACAAAGCTTTCTACATTTCTTGCTCCGGGGAGTGAGTCTTCTTCCAAGAAGAAGGGGAAGCGTGTGGTCTCAAAGAAAGGAAAGAAGAGTTCTTCTGCTGCTGGGGATGAGGCGGAGATGGAACCGTCTGAGTCTCTTCCTCCTTCTTCTCCGACGCGGCCTTCGAAACTTATTACCCGACCGGGTAAAAGCTCCAAGGGTGGGAAAAAAGAGAAATGAGTCTGTTTTTGCATTCTCTGCTTTTTGTATTGACCGGGGATTGTGCGGATACCGGTCTCCGCTTCTTTTTGTAACCTGTACAATGTAAAAATTTCTCATAGTATTGAAATAAATAGATATTTTTCTTGTACAAATCCTTGTGTATGTAGGAATACATCTGTTTTTCATTTGAAGTATAGAGTAAACGATTCTTTTCACTTGTACAAATTTTCTGTCTGTGTTTCAAGAACGCATTTACTCCACATCTTTATTACGTGATATTGCAATGAACTTGTGGTATGTTGCTTGTATATTACTTTTATTAATGTAACTGAATTGTATAGTATTGCCCCCACACCACAAGTATATTGTAATATTTCTTGATTTCACAAGACCGATACTCTTATTTTAGAGAATAACTTTCCACTTTTTCAGGGAAGAATTATTCTGCTTTTAATAGAGTATATCTTGTCTTTGGAGAAATCTTTATTTTCTTTTTCTTCCTGAAGAACATTTCGACTTCTGGGAATGATCACTTTTATTTGTTTGAAAGTGAATTTTCCTGCACAGTGAAATGAGCTTCTGCAGAAGGTTTTGATTTTTGTGCCCCAGTAAAGGGTTTATTTTTGGTACTTCAAGCAAGGTGAAGTACGCCTCTGAAGAGGTCTTTTGGTCTCCGAAGAGAAGCGATTTTGGTCTCTGAAGAGAAATAGTTTTGGAATTTCATCTCTGGTGAAGTGGGTCTCCGAAGAGAAGCATTTTGCACTTCTACACGGGTGAAATGTGCCTCCGAAAAGGGCTTGTGCCTCCGAAGATGGCTTGTGCCTCCGAAGAGGGCTTGTGCCTCCGAAGAGGGCTTGTGCCTCCGAAGATGGCTTGTGCCTCCGAAGAGGGCTTGTGCCTCCGAAGAGGGCTTGTGCCTCCGAAGAGGGCTTGTGCCTCCGAAGATGGCTTGTGCCTCCGAAGAGGGCTTGTGCCTCCGAAGAGGGCTTGTGCCTCCGAAGAGGGCTTGTGCCTCCGAAGAGGGCTTGTGCCTCCGAAGATGGCTTGTGCCTCCGAAGAGGGCTTGTGCCTCCGAAGAGGGCTTGTGCCTCCGAAGAGGGCTTGTGGTTGCCTGGAAGTTACTTTCTCATGGTCGGAGGGGTCCACGGGACAAGCGTAAGTCGTTCGATTGGATGTTTGTTTGTACAAACGATCGCAATCGATTAACAAGGTGCCCCTTTTTGGTAGTCCCACCGATCTTTTTGATTGAGGAAAGCTTTCCATTTATTGGCGTGCCTCGTTAGAGGGCTTTGTTGACCCTTGGGAAGGAGCATCAGTTGGTTGGTGTGCCAGGAAGGTTGCATCTTAGGGGCAAGTAGATCCATGGGATGGACACAAGCTGCCTGATCGGATGCATCACAATCAGCCAGCGAGGGTCTTATTCCTTTTGCTCGGGAAGGTATCCCTTTAGTAGATCTACCTGCTTTCCTGTTGAGAGGCATACCTTCCTTTGGCTGCTTCCATGTTTGCCTGCTCATGTTGTATCATCATCCGCCAATCTGCGATCCTTTATCATCGTTTCCAAGCGCGTGTTCCTTTCTTTTGCAAGTAAACTGCTTTATCCGAAGAAGTAGACTTCACTGTTGAATGACTCCACAGAGTAAACGCAAGTTATTTGGTTGGATGCCTTTTTATATTAACGATCGCAACCAGTTAACGAGGGCTTGACATAGTGGAGCCGCCAACTTTTTATGTGAAGCTCCTCTTGTATGGGATTTGAGTTTGAAATTTGCTAAATGATTTGTAAGGATCGCTTAGCTTTGCGATGGGTGAGCTTTGCTTTAATGGCCTGCAGTATTAGATCGATATTTTAGCAATACATTTAGAGTATTTACACATCGAAATATAACAGGCATTTTATAACAGAAAACACAATGCATAGTTTTTCATTATTGAGTCACGCTGATTTCTCAGCGGTTTACAATGCAGAAGTTACACATCTATTATTATCTTTACACATTCAAGCAATGCTGTTAAGTAAAAATGAATGCTAGTTATTATTGTTTCAGAATCTCCAAGCTGGATTTCCATTTGTGCTTGATTCATAGCTTTTGGATTTTTATGCCAGAGAAAGTGAGAGATGCCCCAGCCGCAGTTTTGTGGGTAATTAGTAGTCATCCCAACTTCTGCTTGCTGGGTATAATCCGCCTGTGATGGCATTAATGACAAGCTTTTCTGAATCTTGCACTGCAGTGTTGTTGTGAGAATCGGATTGATGGGTAGGATGTTGTTGATCCCGAGTGGATGAGGTTGGATTGACTCCGCTTTTCTTAACATATTGTTGGAGTTTACCTTGTTCCAACAATTCTTCAATCACTTTCTTTAACTGGCGACATTGGTCAGTGTCATGGCCAGGTTGATTGTGAAATTGGCAGAATTTCCCATTACTCTTTGCACCTTTCGTCATCTCAGGTGGCTTAGGATACTGGACAACGTCTTTTGTTGCAAAATAGATATTCCTTGGTGTATCAGTTAAAGGGGTATAATCTGAAGAATTAAAGCGGCGAGGTTTCTTTTCATTTCCCTGGTTCTTTCCTCCTTCATTCTCCCTTTTCTGACTTTCAGATTCTCTTTTCTTAGATAGGACACTGTTGTTATTAGTTTGGGCAGCAACCACCTTTGACGTCGTAGAAAGGTTTTCAAGGCGAATGAACTCGTCGGCCTTTTTATAGAATTTATCAAGTGAGTTCGGTTCCTTCATCTTTAGCCATATTCCAAATTTACTCGATTTATCAATGGCTCGCATCAAATAAGTCAGGATCATGCGTGGTTCCGCATTTTCTACTTCGGCTAAAGCTATATTGAAACGGCTCAAGAAAGATTTGATTGATTCTCCGGGCGCTTGTTCAAGGTTAGACAGTGACATTATATCCTTAGCTTTTGAAGCATACAATCTGAACTGTTCCTTGAACTTTTGTGTTAAGTCGGAGAACTTATCTACAGACCGAACTGGAAGCTTTGTGAACCAAAGCAAAGCCACACCTTCCAGGTATACCGGAAAGTACCGACACTTGATCTCGTCTGATGCTCTTGCACCGGTCATATGCCAATCGTATTTGTACAGGAAATGATTAGGGTCAGTGGTTCCCCTATAGGCTTGGATAGTAGGAGGTGCAAATTTCCTTGGGAATTCTGCTCTCAGGATCCTTTCAGTAAACGGAGTTCTGCTTGGCGCAAATCCCCAGTCAGCCTCATCCTCTTCCCTTTGCATGCTCTCTTTCATGATGCGGCCAACCATTTCAGACAGGTACTCTTTATTGTTCAAAGACACCTCCGGGCAAGCACCAGTTCTTCCCTCGGAAGTTTGCCCGGGCATATGTTCATGACAAGTTGGTTGGGGCCTAGAACCATCAGCTTGGAAAGGTGGCGTTTCAGGAAGGGTGGTTTGATGGTTTTCTGGTTGACGATTTGCCCCAAGCAGGGCAGTTATTCTATCCATCATCAAAGCATTTTGAGTTTCAATTTGTTGGTATAATCCAGAAACTGCGTCATCCAATTCAGCCCTGGTGACTCCAACGGTTGGAGTTGCTTGATCTGTTGTTGGGGAAGCGAAAGTCCCTTCGTGAGCATTTCCGGATCTGACGGGTCTACCTCTTCTTCCAGGAGCCATTATCTCGGATCTGGTTTTTTTTTTTTTAAGAGAGGTTCTTTTTATGAATCTTTGCGAAGCAACGGTGGATGATTGCCTGAGTTGGGCTCTCAATGAAAGCACCAAAATGTTAACGGTAAAAAGTGAACGCTAACACCCGGTGTGTGTAATAAACTTGTGAAAGCACCACCCGTTGGCACGGGAACAGAATATGAGCTGAGAATAGCAGAAAGACAGTAAATGAAAAACAGATTTATAGTGGTTCGGCCGTAATTGAGCCTACATCCACTTTATAGTCTTTTATTGCTGATTTGATTACAATTCGCTACAATATCTCTCTAAATACAATACAATTTGATCATGAAATCATTCTTGACTACTAGCTCGATCTTTAATGATGAAACTCGATGAATCCGCGTTGGATGTTAGGAGCTCTTCTCGAAGATCGTTGTAGTATCTCGAATGCTTGAAGACCTTTGATTGCTGAAAGAGAGGAGGCTTCGACAGCGTAACGGCGCTTGGAGAAATGAATGGCCAAAAAGTCCCCCACAAGTTAGAAGTGGTGGGGTATTTATAGAGGCTGGTTTGGATTCTGGAAATTCTCCTAAGTCTTAGGTCGCATACGACCTAAGTTAGGTCTTAGGTCGTGAGCGACCTAAGATAGGTCGCAATCCATATGCGACTTAGGGAAGGCAGCCTGATTGAGTTGCTTCTGTTTCCATCTGAGCAAGTAGTAGGTCGTGAACAACCTATAGTAGGTCGCATCCCCTTCTCTGCATTTAGCTAGTTAGACTGTTGAGTCGCTAGATCATTTCAGGCTTTAGGTCGCAAGCATCTTCAGTAGTTAGGTCGCTGACTCCCTTAGGTCGCAAAGCCTCTTAGGTCGCGGACTTCTTTAGGTCGCAAAGCCTCTTAGGTCGCGGACTTCTTTAGGTCGCAAAGCCTCTTAGGTCGCGGACTTCTTTAGTAGTTAGGTCGCGGACTTCTTTAGGTCGCAAAGCCTCTTAGGTCGCGGACTTCTTTAGGTCGCGAACTTCTTATGCTGTTAGGTCGCGAACTTCTCATGCTGTTAGGTCGCGAGATCCTCCTAGATCTTAGGTCGCAAGGCCTTTCCATCCTTAGGTCGCTGAAGACCTCTTAAGTCCTTAGGTCGCAATGCTTTCTTATAGTTAGGTCGTAGACTCCCCTAGGTCGCAACAATGCTAAGTCGCGAAGTTCCCTTCAGCAGTTAGGTCGCGACATTCTTTAGGTCGCTATGTTTTTAGGTCGCAGGCTCCTGTTAGGTCGCTGCTTCATTGACTCGTTCAAGATTTTAGGTCGCTTCTTAATAGGAGTTAACAGTTGGGCACAACTAAATCGTACGGCACTTATTGGATTTTGGATTCCATACAATGGCAGGGCTACTGGGGTACCGCCCGTCACAGTACGTGGCCTAGATCAACGTACCGAGGAGTACGCCCGCTCCCCTGCAACACAAGGCCGGAACATCCCTTACTGGATAATTCCCGCATAAGAAACCCCGCGGTTGTAGCTAGCAACCGCCCACACAGCCGAAATAAAAAGAAGGGACCTCTAGACAGGGGAATCTTATACTACTTGGGTGCTACCCACTAACCTTGCTGCACCTCCCCTGTTTTAGCCATTCCCGGTTGATGAGGCTTGAGGCTACGATTACCTTTAATCAGAACACATCACTTAGAATGCTCATCGTCCACCTGACGATGTGCTGAAAGCATTCAATCCATACAAGTTCGTTCCGGGTTCGAACGAAACCGAAGGCATTATCTCGTTACACTCGTTTTGGAATCACCCTCAGAGTTAACGACAATAACCCTTGCACTCTGAATCTTCATCTTCACTTGATTCACGACCTATCGTTAATTTGGATCGATGTGGTATTCGGGTCTCCAGACCTGGAAATCCGGTATACGGAAACCCGATCCCGGTCTCATCGAAATCCAAAGCGTATCTTTTAAGGCCAAGTTGTTTTAAAGTTTAAAACAAATTCAATTCATTATCTTTATACACAAAGAAAGATAATTCACAACAGATAATCAACATTATCAGATAATCCATACAATTCAACTAACATCCATATCATACAGCATATATCTCATCAGAGATATCAATCAATGCCAAGTATTCAATACTATCACCCATTCATAAGAAATGATTTATATTATCTTTTAATTAATTTAAAGAATTAAATTAATTACTTCATCATTATAAATCTTACTTATATAATTATTAATTAATTACAAATAAATTAATTAATCATTCTCTAACCATCCACTTTAATTAATCAAATGATAAGTGATTAATTGTAATTAATTAAGGATTAAAGTAATTGATTATAATTAATTAATTAATTAGTGAAGTAATAAAGGGTTAATTAATGTATTTGGTTAAGAATAATTAATTTGTGAAATTAATTAAAGATAATTACTTAAATGTAATTAAAGAATGATTAATATTACCTGTGGTATCAAGATACCATCACTTGCTTCTGTCTAACCGACAGATCCAAATTCTACTAAGTGATAACGGACTTGATTGTATACCTAGTATGCTGGAATTTAATAATGTAACAATTTCGGCTATTTCATATTTATTTGAAAACCCTAGACCCTATTATAATACAATCGAATTTCCTATCAAATGTTTTGGTTAGCGTAAGGTAAAAACTTACCCATGTTTATTTGTGGGGAGTCTTACGTGATACCTTTTCTTTCAAAAGGTTTTGAAGTTAAACAAGTTTAACCTGTTACTCACACCAGACCCATGTCTGACCCAAGTTGTTTATTTCTGTTTTATAAACTCTTGGGTACTCAAATTTTTACGAGTAGCCAAGGGATTCAGGTTTAGCTTTTACGAATTGTGGAGGAGCAATGGAGCAGGAGGCTTCGGCGTTCATAGATATAGTATTCCGCTGTGTTGATATCTGTGTTAGAGTCTTGTATTGTATTTGAGTTGTAATATCTAGACAGATGTTTATAACTGTCTAGTATGTGTTGTATAGTTGTGTAAACTCTGATACCATATGTAACGACCCGCCACTCATTCCACAGAATGACGCATCATTAATAAGAAAGAAAGGGGTAGAAAATAGAAAAGAAGAGAAGAAAGAAGAAACAACGACAACGATCTCACAGCGGAATGAATAAATTATATTAATAACATAAAGAAACGATTACATAGTATAAAACTTGAACTTGTTTAAAACCTGTAGAACTTAGAACAGAGCAAACTTTCAGGTATACAGACATGCACACAAATATCATCATATATATTTAAACAAACACAAATTCAATTCCACTCTCTCTGATTATCTATAGCTTGTGATGTTAAGACAAAATATGTTTAAAATCCCCGTAACTTAATTTTTAAATTTTATTTCCAAGATAATATGATTGCATGTATATATGTATGATGATTTCCAGAGCATTCTCACCAAAGATATTTCCTCTATTTTCAAAAACGTTTTCGATATTTTCAAATAAAGTATTTTCCAAATATTTTCACTGGGTGTTGAAAATGGGTCTGCTAAGTACTTATAGATTTTCAGTCTTACGTCTGATCAACGTATGACCGAATGTCTATGAGAACAAGGATGGACTTGTTGAAACATCGAGTTATGAGTGATCTCAAAATGGGTTTGAGATTTGGAAATTGAAAATGGATAATAAATTAGAATCTGAAGATTAAATTGTTTTTGAAAAGAAATATGGTTAATAACTTTATAAAAGATTTATCAAATGTGAATATTTGATTTAGAATAAAATAAAGTTATATATCCTTGTTATATAAGGTAAATCTTCCCTTGTTGAATCTATTGCTAAAAAAAAAGGGTTTTGAAATATTTGAAGTATAAAAGAGGTTTTATACAAAGTTTGAAATGATCCAAAGATTTTCAAAGTTATATATATCTATATCTATATATATATAAAGGATCTTATGAGAATGATTTTGGAAAAGGTTTTGGGAACCTATGGATTTTGGAAAGGGCTTTTGATTTTTGGGAAAATCAATTTTGAATTTTGGAAAGCCTAGTTTGAGAATTATCGATTTTGGTAATCGATTTTGTGTAAAGGAGATTGGCGACTTGTGGGTGGTCGCAGCGATGGTCAGAGTGGCCTCGATCGGTGTGCACGGTGCACATGTGTCCTTCGTGTCTGGTGAGTTGATGGGTTATTTGAAGCATCGGGAAAGTCAGGGGTTTTGCTCGGGTTTGGTACGTGAAGTTTGGTCCCTGGCTCGAGTTTCTCAAACCTTTTTAAAAAGCAAACCTTATATACAAATTCAAAGTGAAGAAAGATAAGGGTGATCAGGTTTAGAATAAGAAAATATACAGTTTTATCTAGAGAAATGTTTAAGCAACTTTAAAGTTTTTAAGGTTACTAAAGTAAATTATATATTTTAATTATGTAACTAATTCCAAAATGTTTTTCTAATGAAGTTTAATAAGTAATTAATGGGATAAGGAATTTATCTTTAATTAATTAAGATTGTGATTAAATACATAATTAAGGGTAAATGTATTGAACCTTAAGATTTAAGTGATTTTGTATAAATTAATTTCAAACGTTTGGTTTAAATAAGATTTAAGTGTAATTAGGTAATTAATCAAAGTGAATGATTAATTGTAAGAAATTAGTATAAGTAATTAAAGATAAATTATTTAAGAAATTATTACTTAATAAAAATGATTAAATGATTAATTACTCAAAAGGATTAAATTTTATGTGGATTTTAATTAAAGATTAATTAATTTATTAAGGAAAGTAATTAAAGTTAATTAATCAAGGATTGATTAATTAAGAAAGATAATTAAAAAATTGATTTATTTATTTAGAGTAAATCACTTAATGAAATTAATTAAAGACAAATACCTAATGAAGTAATTATAGAAATAATTACTTAATGTCATTAGTTAAGGAGGGTAATTAATAGACAATTACTAAATGTGATTTATTAAAGGACAATTACTTAAAGTAAGTAATTAAAGGTTTGAAAAAAAAAACTCGTTAAGGGTTAGTTAATTAATAAGTGTGATTAATTAAAGGATAATTAATTGATATAAGTAATTATAAGATAATTAATTTAAGTGATTAATTAAGAATAATTACTGTAAATGGTTAAGGATAATTAATTTGTGAAATTAATTAAAGGCTAATTACTTAATGTAATTAAAGTATAATTAATCAAGGATGATTAATTAAAATGGAAATTTTTTGGATGATTAATTAATTGGTTTGTAATTAATAAGCAAGGTTTAAAAGTAATTGAGGTAATTAACTTAATTTATTTGTGGTTAATTAAATTAATTAGAGATGGTATGGTTGATTAATCTTGCTATGATTGATTAAAAGATATTATATGCCTTAGATTAGTTGATATCTCTGGTATGTGATATGGAATGCTATGTGATATAATATGTTTGGGTTAAAACAGTGACACCCTATATTTAAAGTTTGAATTGTATTTAATTTGAATAACTTGGGTTAAGATGACATTGAATTCGAAGAGACAGGAATCGGGTATTAGTTAATACCCGAAACCACTTCGATTTGAAATCTTCTGTAATTCTTTATAGATTGATATGTGAAATCAATAGACCAGTTTGGGATAATATGGACCATTTAAACTAAGTTGGATACTTAGATATTGTTTTGTGAAAATAAGTGTTGACTATATAAGTTGTTTACTTATAGTAAAGTACGAGTTACCCCGGGTTTAAATAAGTTCTATGGTTTGAAATTTCATGTTAGATGAGTTTACTCACGCTGGTTTCCAGCCTGACCCGGGTGTTACTTTGATGTAATGCTCGGGTCAGACCGAGTATTACAGATTTCAGGTAAGGACGTTCTGGAGCTCAGGAGGCGAGCTGGATGGCAGGAACGTATGGAGTGTGATATATTGTTAATTATTGGGACGAGTTATTTTAACTGTATAGTGATTGTGAAATGTTGTAACTCTGATGTATAAAAATATAATTGACTAATACAGTTTTCTTTGTATAACTATTATTATTATTTGATATTGTATTTTGATCCGCTGCGAATGTGAGAATCTGTGCCTTGTTCTGTTCTTTCTTCTATCTCTTTTCTTTTTCTTCTAACTATCTAGAAATTTCGGGTTCGAAATTCCCGGGTCGTTACAGTAATTTATTTTAGATTAATAATTTCTTAATTATAAATTAAGAAAACTTAATTATTACTTAATAAAACTTTATTAAGTACCCCTTAATTACTATTTTAATTAACCCTTAATTAATCCTTATCAAAATTTAATTAAATAAATTAATTAAACTTAATTTAGTTTAATTCATTAAAAATCTTAATTATTTCAAGATAAAACATTATCATTAAAACAATTGATCTTAGTAATTAACTTACTTAATTAAAATCATTAATTAAGTTTAAAATAAATAATTAATTACTTATCCTTAATTATTTATTTTAAACTTAATTAATGATTTTAATTAAGTAAGTTAATTACTAAGATCAATTGTTTTAATGATAATGTTTTATCTTGAAATAATTAAGATTTTTAATGAATTAAACTAAATTAAGTTTAATTAATTTATTTAATTAAATTTTGATAAGGATTAATTAAGGGTTAATTAAAATAGTAATTAAGGGGTACTTAATAAAGTTTTATTAAGTAATAATTAAGTTTTCTTAATTTATAATTAAGAAATTATTAATCTAAAATAAATAGTTAATTAACCATACTTCCAAATTTGCTTTAAAACTTTGTTTAAAATTTCAGTAATTAATCCTTAATTACTTCATCTATTAATTAACTATATTTAATTACATTAATCCTTAATTAATTACAATTAATTAATTACTTTAATCACTTATTATTTATTAATTAATCTTAATTAATCAATTCTTAATAACATCATTAATTATATTAATTAATGATCCTTAATTATTCTTAATTAATTATCTTATTTAAATTAATTACATCTAATTAAGGATCATTAATTAATATAATTAATGATGTTATTAAGAATTGATTAATTAAGATTAATTAATAAATAATAAGTGATTAAAGTAATTAATTAATTGTAATTAATTAAGGATTAATGTAATTAAATATAGTTAATTAATAGATGAAGTAATTAAGGATTAATTACTGAAATTTTAAACAAAGTTTTAAAGCAAATTTGGAAGTATGGATACAAATTTAGTGTAAATCAAGGAATGGGTTAAAAATCGATCAAGTGAATTTCAATCTTTGATTATATAATCTGGTTCGTAGTGCAAAATCATGAATTTAGATAGTAAAAACATGATTTTTAGTGTAGTATTTATCAAGATATTGGAGATGGTCAGATTTGAGTAAAACGTCGAATTCAGACGAACGGCAGGATGATTAGTCGCCATAGTCGTTGTCGAAGGAAGCTCGTAGGAGGAGGATCGCGGGAAAAATGTCGAAGTTGTCTATTGATGACCGGAGTGGCCAGGCGTTGGTGAAGTAGGTTTTCTTCCCAGTTTTTGCCGATGATGTTTATCTGGGTCGTGTGGCAATGATGGTGCTCTGGACCCGATCGCGATAGGTGGGAATTGTTCGTCCGGGTATGGCGTTGCTTCAGGTTGGACGACGAGGTTGGTCGAAGTCAGAGTCGACGGCGGATTGATGTTTTCTGATCGATGTATGGTTCCAGTAGTCGAGATTTTAACTCGATTTTGGGTTCTGGCGTAATCAATGGAGCTGGGTAGTCGGAGTGTTCGAGGGGATCACTGGCGACTGGTAGGCGATGGCGAAGTCGATCGGAGGAGGCTGGAAGCATTGTGCACGTGCACGTGCACGATTGATTACGTTCGCGTGTATCTGATGGGTTCGTTGGAGAAGAAGAAAGCGACTCGGAGTGGATCTCGTGTGGGTTGCGTTACGACTCGAAGCAGATGCGTGAGGAAAGACTCGGGGTTTTAGTGGGTTTACTCGGGTTTTCTTTTGTTTAGACTCGGGTTGTTTTATTCCAGTAACCAGGTTTGAAATTTTAAAGCAAACCATATTTTTAGTTTTAAAATTTAAAATAGGGACAAGTTTTTAAGTATTAAAATATGTTTTAAATAAATAATTGTTTAATTTGATGAAACAAGCTTGAAATGGTTTTCAAAGATTTTAAAATATATTGAAATTAAATGTTTTAAATTGCTTTGTTTAAAATAAATTAAATTTCAAAATTGATTTTAAAATTTGTTTTAATAAAATAAGTGATTTGAATAAGTGTTTAATAATACAGTTTTATTCTAAATTGGTTATGTTAAGATTAATTAAGAATGGTTAATTAATATAAATGATTTGTTATTAAATAAAAGTTTAATTAAGTAATTTTAAATTTAAGAAGTTAACTAATTATTTAATTAATTATTTAAATGATGGTTAATGTTGGTTAATTTAAATAAACACTTAATTATAAATTAATCAAGTGTAATTACTTAATAAATAAATTAGTAATTGATTAATTAAATGGAAATTACTCATAAGAGTAATTAGATGAGAGTGATTAATGAGTAATCACTTAATATTATCAATTAAGGAATTTATTAATATAATTGTTTTTGAGTTAATTAGTTATGAAGTAATTAAATAAGAATTATTTAATGATGAAATTAATTATTTGTTAAGTAATTAATTAAGAGATTAATTAAGATTTATTAATCGTAGTAATTAAGAATTAATTACTTAGTTAATATTAGATTAATTACTAAGGATAATTAATTAAATATATAATTAATTAATAAAGTAATTAATTAAGGATTACTTGTTAATTTAAATGATTAGTAATTACTTAATGAAGTAATTAAAGTTCTAATTATTAAGATTTATAAATCAAAGATTAATATAATTAATTAAGAAGTTAATTAATTAAGATAAATAATCACAAGTTGTTAATTAACCATTAATTATAAACGGTAATTAACAACTTGTGATTATTTATCTTAATTAATTAACTTCTTAATTAATTATATTAATCTTTGATTTATAAATCTTAATAATTAGAACTTTAATTACTTCATTAAGTAATTACTAATCATTTAAATTAACAAGTAATCCTTAATTAATTACTTTATTAATTAATTATATATTTAATTAATTATCCTTAGTAATTAATCTAATATTAACTAAGTAATTAATTCTTAATTACTACCATTAATAAATCTTAATTAATCTCTTAATTAATTACTTAACAAATAATTAATTTCATCATTAAATAATTCTTATTTAATTACTTCATAACTAATTAACTCAAAAACAATTATATTAATAAATTCCTTAATTGATAATATTAAGTGATTACTCATTAATCACTCTCATCTAATTACTCTTATGAGTAATTTCCATTTAATTAATCAATTACTAATTTATTTATTAAGTAATTACACTTGATTAATTTATAATTAAGTGTTTATTTAAATTAACCAACATTAACCATCATTTAAATAATTAATTAAATAATTAGTTAACTTCTTAAATTTAAAATTACTTAATTAAACTTTTATTTAATAACAAATCATTTATATTAATTAACCATTCTTAATTAATCTTAACATAACCAATTTAGAATAAAACTGTATTATTAAACACTTATTCAAATCACTTATTTTATTAAAACAAATTTTAAAATCAATTTTGAAATATAATTTATTTTAAACAAAGCAATTTAAAACATTTAATTTCAATATATTTTAAAATCTTTGAAAACCATTTCAAGCTTGTTTCATCAAATTAAACAATTATTTATTTAAAACATATTTTAATACTTAAAAACTTGTCCCTATTTTAAATTTTAAAGCAAACCACCAGAGTCCACGCAGTTCTGGCCGAAGCTGCTCCGACAACCCACGAACTCTTTCCCCCTAGACCGATCGCCTGAATAGCCCTGACGACGCTGCAGTTCTTTCGAGAACCAATTCAACAGAAAAACGAGTTTAAACCCTAAATCGCCACCGACCCACCAGTCCGACCATCTAAAAATTATCTCAACATTTTTCCAGAGATCATCGACACATCGGCCACCTCCATGCCAAAACTTGACCAACATTACCAATTTTAAATTAAAATTATATAGGATAATTATCAATCCAATTTAATTATTAATAAAGATTATTAAATTTATATTGCCCAAAAACCCGGGATATCATATATATATCAGAGACATACAAATCATCCAATATCAATCAATCACCCAATATCAAACATCCAGTATTAATCAATTATCTAAACAGAATTGATTTACTCTAATCAATTTAATTAACCTTTAATTAAATTAATTACTATCCTTTAATTACTTGGATTATCTTAATCCTGCTCACTATCATTAATTAATTACAAATTAATTAATTAAACATCTAAATGATCTTCCTTAATTAATCTCCTTTGATTAATTATTTTTAATTACATCAAGTAATTATCCTTAACCATATACAGTAATTCAAAGCATATTAATTAATTTTAATCAACCACTTCATTATTTAGTCTTAATTAATCATAAACAGTAATTAACAATTTGTAATTACTTATCTTAATTTATTTATATTAATCTTGATTAATTAATCTAATTAATTAATCTTTAATTACTTCATTAAGTAATTATTAATCAATTATATTAACAAATAATCCTTAATTTATTTACTTTATTAATTAATTACTTTTTTAATTAATTACCCTTAGTAATTATCCTCAAATTAATCACATTCCTTAATTAATTAATTACTTTAATTACTTAACTAAAATAATTAGGTAATTTAATCTTTTAAAAGATAATAAATACTTAATCTGACAATATTGATAAGATTTGTTTGTTAAAGCTAATAAAATTTTATTCTATTTATAATATATATATTTGATATATATTGTGAATGGAAATATCTTTTATTTTAAATTAAAGTTGAATTTTCAAATTGTAATATATGTATATGTTATAATTTGGATTGTTTGAATTTAATTTAATCTATTGATAATTTATATTTGTAATGATTGGTTGAGATGATAATAATTTATCATCTAAGATTAGGAGTCTGAGTGTTGAGGTTGGAAGTGTATTTGTCGAGACTGTAAACCTAATACCGTCTCGAGTGAACTTTGCAATTGTAAGGATTTCACAATCTCTAAAGAAAACCTGTTAAGGTTCGGAGTTTATCTTTGTAATTTGGATGAGTAGAGTTAGATCTGTCGGTTAGGCAGAAGCGAGTGATGGTATCTCAGGAAATTGTAGCTGTGTGATGAGATGCAGTGTTCTGTATTGGCAGGAAGTTTTCTGGCTGAGCAGTTTTTCTGAAAAAGAAGTTCAGAAGCAGCAGAGAGGATCCATTTCTTCGATGGATTGGATAGTCAAGTGTGAGCTGTTCTGATTGGTAAAGAGAGAACAGTTTTATTTGGATTTTGGCTGAGTGGATCGCAAAAGTGACTTGCGATTGCTGAGTATTCTCTTGAGTTATCTGAGATTTTCTGGGATTATTTAATTAATGAATTAATCAAGGTTGATTAATAAAAGTAATTAATTTAATATTATGTAACGACCCGACTTCCTATGCCCAGAAAGTCGCATCATTATGAAGAAAGAAAGGGGTAGAAAATAGAAAAGAAGAGAAGAAAGAAAGAATCAACAACAACGATCTCACTGCGGAACGAATAAATTATATTAATAACATAAACTATTACATAGTTTACAACAATTTACAGAGTTACACAGCATATACATCACTTACTAGACAGTTATGAACATCTGTCTAGACATTACAACTCAAATACAAGACAAGACACTATCACAGATATCAACACAGCGGAATACTATATCTACGAACGCCGAAGCCTCCTGCTCCATTGCTCCTTCACAATTCGTCAAAGCTAAACCTGAATCCCTTGGCTACTCGTAAAAATTTGAGTACCCAAGAGTTTATAAAACAGAAATAAACACTTGGGTCAGACATGGGTCTGGTGTGAGTAAACGGGTTAAAATTGTTTAACTTCAAAACCTTTTGAAAACAAAGGTATCACGTAAGACTTCCCACACATAAACATGGAAAAGTTTTTACCTTACGCTAACCAAAACATTTGATAGGAAATCTGATTGTATTATAATAGGGTCTAGGGTTTTCAAGTAAAATACAGAAATAGCTGAAATGCTTACATCTCACATTCCAACATAGTTGGGCACAACTAATACGTACGGCACTTATTGGAGTTTGGATTCCATACAATGGCAGGGCTACTGGGGTACCGCCCGTCACAGTACGTGGCCTAGATCACCGTACCGAGGAGTACGCCCGCTCCCCTGCAACACAAAGCCGGAACCATCCCTTACTGGATAATCCCGAACAAGATAATCCCGTAGTTGGCGCGACCAACCACACACTAAGCCGAATAAAAGAAAAGGGACCTCTAGACAGGGATCTATCTTGCTCTCAGTGGGTGCTACCCACGAAGCCTTGCTGCACCTCCCCTGTTTTAGCCATTCCCGGTTGATGAGGCTTGAGGTTACGATTACCTTTAATCAGAACATATCACTTAGAATGCTCATCGTCCGCCTGACGATGTGCTGAAAGCATTCAATCCATACAAGTTCGTTCCGGGTTCGAACGAAACCGAAGGCATTATCTCGTTACACTCATTTTGGAATCACCCTCAGAGTTAACGACAATAACCCTTGCACTCTGAATCTTCATCTTCACTTGAGATTCACGACCTATCGTTAATTTGGATCGATGTGGTATTCGGGTCTCCAGACCTGGAATACCGGTATACGGAAACCCGATCCCGGTCTCATCGAAATCCAAAACGTATCTTTTAAGGCCAAGTTGTTTAAAGGTTTAAACATTTAAACTCTTATCTATATACACAAAGATAGATAATTCAATAGATAATCTACATTATCATCCCAAACAGATAATTCACATTATCATTATAATTCAACCAAACATCCATATCATATATCAATCATATCTCATCAGAGATATCAAACAATGAAATACATTCAATCTCATTTCTGAGATTACATCCATTCAAGACAATCAATGTCATCCATTCTTATATAAGCAATGATTTACTTAATCACAACATAATTAATTTAAAATGAATTAAATTAACTATCTCTATCTTTAATTAATTTAAAGTGAATTAAATTAATTACTTCATTTCTTAATTAATTTAAAATAAATTAAATTAATTACTTCATTTTAAATCTTACTTATATAATCATTAATTAATTACAAATAAATTAATTAATCATTCTCTAATTATCCACTTTAATTAATCACCTTGATTAATTATATTTTAATTACATTTAAGTAATTATCTTTAATTAATTTCACAAATTAATTATCCTTAATTAAATACAGTAATTAACCTTTAATTACTTCATTAATTAATTAATTAATTATAATCAATTACTTTAATTCTTAATTAATTACAATTAATCACTATCATTTGATTAATTAATCTTAATTAATCAATTCTTAATTACATCATTAATTATAAACTAATGATCTCTAATTACATCTTTAATTATTTATTTTATTTAAATTAATTACATTAAGTAATTAATCTTAACTAAACCACAATTATTAATCACCTTTGATAAATCTTAACTAGTAATTAACTTCCCTTAATTAATTCTTTTTAATTAATTACCTTAACAAATAATTAATTAACTTAATTAAACAAATTATTTAATTAATAACACTAGGTGGTTAACCCTTAATCATTTCCATTTAATAAAATAATTATCCTCTAATTACTTTATTAAATATTTTATTTTTACTAAATTACATCCAGTAATTATTTCTTAATTACTTCATCAAGTAATTATACTTAATTAATTTATAAGTGATTATCTTTAATTAATCACTAATTAATTACTTAGTTAATTATTTAACTAATTTATTGAAATTAAACTAACTAATTTCTTAATCCTTATATTTAAAAGATCTTAATTAAGAAAAACCATTTATCTTAATTAAATTATTCACAAAGACTAACTTTTCTTTAATCATTAATAATAATTGAATTACCCTTATTATCTTCACATATCAATTTCCTTTAATAAATCAAATCTTAATTACTTAAGATAGACTCTTTATTAAAATTGATTTGCTAAATCCTTATCGTTAAACTTATTTAAAATAAAACATTTTAGAAATCAATTATAACTAGACATTATAAACTTCTACTCGACTTTCAAAATCATTAAACTTCCAAAGTTATTAAATTAACTTTAATACAAAATCATTTTGAAAATCCACTTTTAATCCTTTAAGAAATTATCTATTTAAATATTAACTTAAAAACATTTAATTTTGAAAACAATTTAGTTAATAGTTAATATCTTGTTTTACCTTTGTTTTAAAAACTCAG
The DNA here is from genome assembly GCA_030737815.1 of Allium fistulosum. NCBI lineage: Eukaryota > Viridiplantae > Streptophyta > Magnoliopsida > Asparagales > Amaryllidaceae > Allium > Allium fistulosum. The sequence continues at coordinate 860,390,171 of CM060903.1, forward strand.
GAACCATTACAAAACAAAGTTTTCTTTTGTTTTAAACTTTAAAACATTTCCCTGTAAATTCTTAATACCAGCTAATCCCAAACCCGAGTAAACTCGTAGAAATCTCGAAGTAACACTCGCGACTACCCACTACTCTCCTGCTTCGAGAAAAACATCAAAAATCCCGAGCTTAACCCGAGCAATTCCTTTCTTCCCCAAACCCATTTCCAGATGCACACGAAATCGTGAACGTGCACGTGCACGTCTACGCTGGTCGTCGATGACCTCCGATCTGGCCTCCGACAAGTCAGACTTCACCACGTTACTACGTTCGACCATCCAGACTAACTCGATACGAACGAAAACGAATTCGAGCAATTAAACCCATCACCTGGAAAACAACCATCACCAGAAAATCGTCCATCGCCGATGATCTCTGCCTCGAGACCTCTTGCCATCTTCACCGTAGCTACGCCACGCCTTCCAGCTCCTATCGCAAGCATTGCGATCGCCTCCGATCACGTCATGTTGTCACGAAACCCATTTGAAAAACCCACGACAATCACCGTGCCAAAAACCCTACCATCTCGATTTCTGACCTCCACGATTAATGATAAATCACTATACTATTTTTCCGATGAACTCTATCATACTATCTACCTTCAAACCCAACCACGCTGACTAAATCGCCGTTGATCGATGGAAATCAATCAAAACAATCCAAACGTTCATCTCGACAATACTCAACTATTTCAAAACTAAAAATCGTGATTTACATACTAAAATTCATGATTTTCAACTACGAATTCAATCATGCAATCCAAACTAAAAATTGAATTCATAAATTTTTTGACCCAATTTATATTTTCACTGTTCTTTATAAAATTTCCAGATGAATACTTAATATAAGTTCCAGGTCTTATTTTTAGGAGTTATACTACATGTTTCTGAACATTTTTCATTCATAAACCAAAGGCTAATAGGGACTAAACGATGAGAAGTTGGATTTTTAAAAGAATTTAAGCTCTGACAAAATCAACAGAGTCTATATCTAACTATACAGTCATTCAAACATTCAAATACAAACATGCATATAATTCAATTCAAGTATTTCAGATAACAGCATGATATTTATTCAAAATAACAATATGAAATCTAGGATTTAAAAACTGTTTTTAAAAATAAGTTTACTCACCAGTTTATATCAGAGAACAGAGAATATATTCTGTTTCCTGGCTTGTTATTTGGTTTTGAACTTGATTTCTTTTGCTTAGTTGAATATAAACTTGCTGTTGATTTCCTTATTCTGAACTTCAATTTGTTTGAAGATTTTAAACTGATGTTGAATTTTGATCTCCTGATTCTTTGATTTCCAGCTTGCATTTGAATTGATGAAGTTGCTTGCCTCTGATTCATTTCCAGATTTTACAGATTTACATTTCTCTTTGCAATTTGATTTCCAGGTTTCCATTTTGATTTCAGGTTTTCATTCTTCTTTGAATTTTTAGATTCGAATTGTTTTTAGTGGAGAAAGAAATGAAGATAGTTTTGAGCTGAAGAAAGAAAATTGCAGATTTTTTTCTCTTTGCATTTAAAATTTTAAGACTTTAATTATCAAAAAGAAAACCAAATAAAGCCACTTGTCTTCTTTAATTTGCTTACACCTATGCTATTTAAATTACAAATTACTTATTTTCTTACAAATGTCTTCACACCACTCTAATATGCTAACAAGTGTACATCTTGTTTTTAATACATTTATTTAAGACATTTATATGTTTTTATGAAATATTTATAAGTATATAATGTATTTATCTCTTTTATAAATAAGCTTTAAGATTCTATATAAATATACAAATATATATATTCTAAATGGAAAATATTTTTACATTAGTTTTGACAATCATCATATTGAATTTTAATACATAACTTCAAATAACAATATATATATACATATATATTATAATTTGAAAACATAGTCTTTTATTAAATTAAAGACTCCCTATTTATAATATATATACCAATATATATATACATTATAAATAGAAAACATTTATATAAGTTTTGAAAGATAAATCTTACCAATTTTAAATTGTTAGAAAAGATATTAATAAATATTGCCAATTAAATATTATTAACCTTTAAAATGAATAAACTTGTCAATTTTATAAAATAAAATCAACAAATCAATTTAATTATTTATAAAGATTATTAAATTGATATTGCCAAAATTCCGGGATATCACATTCCTTCCCCCTTAAAATAATTTCGTCCCCGAAATTTAAAAGCAAAGATAATTTAATAACCCAGCAAAATTTTAATTTTAATTTCAAACAGCAACCATACATATTAATCATATTCTAACAACCATAGCAAACAATTTAATCAAACAAATTTAACTATCCAGTCAAAATCTGGATAGAATTTACTCGAGTTTCCCCAAGTATATATATATACCGGGAGACTCGTTCTACAGGATCTTAACTAACTATCTACAATAATCTAGAACTCCTTCCCATCTAGATTACAAATCTGAACAAGATATCAGACTAAACTCAAAACCATCTCAACTACCAAATCCTTCTGAACTGCTGATCCCACAACCAATGACAGATCAAACACGTATTCTCTCAGAGATACGTGAAATAAAATGAATTCCAGTTATCCGAACTGGCAACTCAATCCTGGGGATCAAAATCTAATCTCCAAAGAACACAGAAAAATCTCATAATACTTCCGGAGCTTACTCTCCAGTCTTACCAAATCTTATATCTCCTTTGATCGGAGAAAAACTTAAACAATATCCAATTTCAACATCAATTTCCAAATTCCATCAATTTTTAACTGCATAACTCCTTTGACGATCCTGAGTCACTTCATTCTTCCTGATCAGCTTAACCCTTGCTGATGCTTCTTGAAACAGATTAGACCAACATCAAACCAATTTCCGGATCCTACTCAACAAAATGGTTTCTCAAAAATATGCCGAAATCCAAAACACAACTCTACTCTACAAACATTAGAGAACTTCGCACTACCTCTCCTATCTGAAATAGTCAAAACAGTTGCACTTGACAACTTTACCTCCAAATCCCGAAAATTTCTTCACACTTAGAGATACACTTGAATTTCCTATAGAAATCCTCTACTCGAAGAAAATTACAACTCTCGGTTGCTTCCACTCTAGAATAGCTGCTATCTTGCTTTCGCTGCACAATTCTGATCTTGAACAGATGAGAATGCCATCGGAAAAATTCGAGCACAAACTTGATCATCCACAGTTCACCATATCTATAAAATCTTAGTGAACCATTCTACTTGGTCAAAACACCTTAACAGAATCCTCACCAGAAAATTAGGTGTGGTCAATCCCTCTCCAAAGAATCCTGAGCTGCTTCACCAAATTATTCTCTAGGAGACATCCTTCTACTAAGCTGAACTTCTGGTAACTCCACGAATCAAGTCGATACGGAATCTCAATCTCCAATAATCCCAAGAGAATACTCAAATAATCGCAAGTCTCTTTTGCGATCAACCCGACCTAACTTCCACAGATAACTGTTCTCTCTTCACTAATCAGAACAGCTTATATTTGACTAACCAATCCATCGAAGAAATGGATTCACTCTACTGCTTCTGAACTTCACCTTCAGAAAAACTGCTCAGCCAGAAACTTTCTGCCAACATAGAACACTCCGAGTCGCACTGATGCCACCAACCAAAGACTTCTTATCCGAAACTCCTCGAGAAACTCGGACCTCAAAGCAAATAGAAACACCCCACTGGACTCAGCCACAACACTGACACAGACTTACTTCTTCAAACTTGTTCCAGAAGAAACATCTTCAGAAACGTCCATAGCCACCGTGTCTCATCACATAGCTACTACTTCCTGAGGTTACCAAAATACCATCACTCTCTTCAGCTCATCCAATAGATCTACTCTATTCATCCAATTTCAAAGATAAACTCTAAACCATAACTGGTTTCCTTCAGAGGTCGGTGAAATCTTTACACCACAACAAAGTTCACTCGAGACGGTATTTGGTCTACAGTCTCGTCAGATATACTTTAAATCTCAACACTCAAACTCCAACCATTGGTAGTCTTTTAGTAGATATACTTTAAAGTATTAGATTAAGAATTATAAATTAATTACTAAGTTTTATTAAGGACTTAATTGAAGTTGTTTACTTTGATGTAATGCAATATACTTTAAACTTAGAAATTTTGAAAATAAATTAAATTTTTTTTTTTTTTGATTATCTTTTGTTTTAAATTTCGAGGACGAAATTCTTTTAAGGGGAGGTGCAGCAAGGCTTCGTGGGTAGCACCCACTGAGAGCAAGATAGATCCCTGTCTAGAGGTCCCTTTTCTTTTATTCGGCTTAGTGTGTGGTTGGTCGCGCCAACTACGGGATTGTCTTGTTCGGAATTATCCAGTAAGGGATGGTTCCGGCTTTGTGTTGCAGGGGATTGGGAGTGATCCTCGGTACGGTGATCTAGGCCACGTACTGTGATGGGCGGTACCCCAGTAGCCCTGCCATTGTATGGAATCCAAATTTACGATAGGTCGTGAATCAAGTGAAGATGAAGATTCAGAATAAAAAGGGACATCTAGACATGGATGACCTTACCCTCCAGTGGTGCGGTTGCTGATCCCAACCGTGGGGTGATTTTATTCGGGATCATCCAGTAAGGGATGGTTCCGGCCTTGTGTTGCAGGGGAGCGGGCGTACTCCTCGGTACGGTGATCTAGGCCACGTACTGTGATAGGTGGTACCCCAGTGCCTAGTCATTCGTTGGAAATCCATTCTCCCTACGTGCCTGTACGGTTTTGATTGTGCCCAACTATTGTTGAAATGTGAGATGCAAGCATTTCAGCTAGATTCTATTTTACTTTCTGTAGACACTATTATAATATCAGAGGATTTTGATATAAAGTGTTTTAGCTATCGTAAGGTAAAAACCCAACATGTTTATTTGTGGCGTGGTCTTACGAGATGATTTTATTTTCGAAAGGATTTTTGAAACTTTAATAATCAATTGAGTGTGATTTTCTCACGCTGGTATTCCAGACTGACTCGGGTATTGTTTTATATGATGCTCGGGTCAGACCGAGTATTATAAATTACAGGAAATGATGCTGTGGAGCTGGATGGCGATACGTACTTTCGTATTTGAGTTATATATTCCGCTGTGTATTCAGATTGTGAGGACAAGTTATGATTACTGTCCAGTTGTATGATATTGATGTGATGTACTCTGATGATGTATTGGGATGATGTATATATAAACAGATATAGATTTCTTTTTGTGTAAAGATCTGTTATTACCTATTATAGTTTATTCCGCTGCGTATAAGAGATTCTGTTGTTGTTTTCTATTTTTCTTCTTCTTCTACCTCTTCTTCTTAACTCAATGGTCCGGTTTTTCGTGTTAGAAAAACCCGGGTTGTTACAGACTGTAACGACCCGGAAATTTCGATCCCGAAATTTCCAGATAGTTAGAAGAAAAAGAAAAGAGATAGAAGAAAGAACGACACAAGACACAGATTCTCACATTCGCAGCGGATCAAAATACAATAACAAATAATAATATCAGTTATACAAGAAAAAAACTGTATTTGATAATTACATTTTAATACATCAGAGTTACAACATTCACAAATATTCTAGATAGTTAGAATTAACATGTCTCAGACAACTATAATATATCACAGCGGAATATACTCCATACGTTCCTGCCATCCAGCTCGCCTCCTGAGCTCCAAAACGTCCTTACCTGGAAATCTGTAATACTCGGTCTGACCCGAGGAAATACATATCTTTTTAAATAAATGCTTTTCTATATTATAAATAAATAAAACCTTTAAAAGAAATACAATAAAACTCATTTATATCCTAATAAAATTATATACAATATATTTAATTCATTTTTAAGTGAAAATATATGTATTTATTTACTATTAAATAAATACTTTCTAAATTTATATACAAAATCTCTTTAAGGAAAACAAAATAAAACAAAAGTCTTATTTTAAATAAAAGTCTTGTTCATATATTTTTATACCCAAATATAATAAAATAATTATCTTAAAAGATTTTAAATTTAAATGATCAAGTTTGTGCTCGAGTTCATCGATGGCCTCCAGATCAGAGTTGAGCAGCGAAAGCTTGGTAGTAGTTGTTCTAGAGTAGAAGCAACCGGAAGTTGCAGTGTTTGGATTAAAGGGTTCCTACAGGAAGCTTTTCAAGATTTGAAGGTCAGATTGGTGAGAGAAGCTGTTTTGTCTTGATAAAAGAAGTATTTGGAATCTACTGATGATTGAGGAGTAGAGTTTGAGTTCTGGATTTCCGTAGATCTTGAGAGGATCCATTTGTTGGATTGTTTGTGGTCCGGGTTGTTTCGAGAAGCATCAGCAAAAGTTGAGCTGATCAGGAAGGATGAAGGCAGCCCAGAATCATCAGAAGAGTTCTGTGGATTAGAGATGGAGGATTTGGAATTCGAAGTTGGAGACTTCATTGTTATTTCTCCAGTAAAAGGGAGCAAGTAAGATTGGGTAAGATTAGAAAGATAGCTCCGAGTATATTGGATCTTTCTGAATTTTTGTAATGATAAGTGTTTTGGCTTCGGTATTGAATTACCAGTTTGGATTTAGTAGAGCGAGTAACCCAGTATCTGTATCGGGGAAACTCGGGATAATTTTTGGTAGTTTATCCGGATCTATGTTCGGATAGCTAGAGTTGTTTGTTCGGATAAAATTGTTTGTTTGGATAAAATTGTTTGTTTGGATGAATGGTTGTTTGATTGATAGTATATGGCTGTTAAGTATAATTGAATTGTTTTAAAATTGGTTGAAATAAATATAAAAATCTTTGGATTATCTTTTGTTTTAAATTTCGAGGACGAAATTCTTTTAAGGGGGAAGGAATGTGATATCCCGGGATTTCGAGGAATTTAAAATGTGATAATCTCTAAATTTAAATTATTTAAATTGGTAATATTAATATAAATAACCAAATAATATAATAATAAGATGTTTTAATTATGGTATAGATTGATTTGTAATAAGAATAATTGTTTAAATTATGTTATTTTATAAATTTGATTTTTAATAGATTTATCATTTCTAAAATTAATAAGTATTGTTTAAATATATATATTGTCTTGAGTTGTTTTTAAATGAAATAATTAAGTTCAAACTTAATAATATTTATTTAAAAATATAAATGTTGAGTTGATTTTTTTAATTGGATTTTAAAAGTCAAATTTGAATTTGAATTTGGATTTAAATTTGAATCTTTTAAGATAATTATTTTATTATATTTGGGTATAAAAATATATGAACAAGACTTTTATTTAAAATAAGACTTTTGTTTTATTTTGTTTTCCTTAAAGAGATTTTGTATATAAATTTAGAAAGTATTTATTTAATAGTAAACAAATACATATATTTTCACTTAAAAATGAATTAAATATATTGTATATAATTTTATTAGGATATAAATGAGTTTTATTGTATTTCTTTTAAAGGTTTTATTTATTTATAATATAGAAAAGCATTTATTTAAAAAGATATAATTATACTTTATAAGTGATTATCTTTAATTAATTAAATCTCTTAATTACTTAAGATAATTCTTATTATAATAGATTATTTGATGAAGTAATTAAGAAATAATTACGGGATGTAATTTAGTAAAGGTAAATTATTTAATAAAGTAATTAGAGGATAATTATTTTATGAAGGTAATAAAAGAAAGTGATTAAAAGTTAATTACCTAGTGTTATTAATTTAAATAATTTAGTTAATAAAGTTAATTAAAGGATTTAAGTTAATTAATAAGGTTTTTTTTTTTTTTTTTATTTATAAAATAAAAAAATATATATAATAAAAAAAATAATGAGTTAAAAAAAATAAATAAAATAAAAAATGGAAATAAGTTTAAAAAATATAAATAAATAGAAAAAAGAAAAAAAAATAAAAATATATATAATAAAAATAAAAAAAATAAATAAATAAATATAACTACTCGTAAAAATTGAGTACCCAAGTGTTTATTTTCTGTTTTATTAAACCTTGGGTACTCAATTTTTACGAGTAGTTATATTTATTTATTTATTTTTTTTATTTTTATTATATATATTTTTATTTTTTTTTCTTTTTTCTATTTATTTATATTTTTTAAACTTATTTCCATTTTTTATTTTATTTATTTTTTTTAACTCATTATTTTTTTTTATTATATATTTTTTTTATTTTATATTTATATTATATATATCTATATTTAATTAATATAATATATATAATATAAAGAGAGTATTAAAAATAATATATATAATAAGATAAAAGAATTTTTAATAATATGATAAATTAATAATTAATTAAAATATTAAATAATAATATGTAATAGATAATATTAATAAATTATATATGATATGTAAATTATAATAGAGATATTAAATAAATAAAATAATTATAAATGATATAAATATAATATAATATAAATAATAAAATAAAAATAAAAAAATATATATAAAATAATTATATAAAAAAATAATATAAAAGAATAAAAAAATAATAAAATTTAAATATAAATAAGTAAAAAATAAAAAAAAGTAAAAAAATTATTATATTTATTATTTTATTTTATTTTATATTATTTTTTATTATATAATATTATTTTTTTATTTTTTTAAAAATTATGTATTAATCTATTTTATTTATTATATTATTTATTTTTTATTTTTATTTTTTATTTTTATTTTATTTTTTTTATTAATTTTATTATTATTTTTTTTTTTAATAATTCTATTTTTATTTTTTTTATTCTCATCTTTTTATATTTTCATTTTTATATTTTATTTATTTTCTTTTTTATTTTATTTTAATTTTTTTTTAATTTTTTTTTTATTTTATTTTTTATATTTTTATTATTATATTATTTTTTAAATATAATTATTTTTTTACTTTTTTTTATTTTTTACTTATTTATATTTAAATTTTATTATTTTTTTATTCTTTTATATTATTTTTTTATATAATTATTTTATATATATTTTTTTATTTTTATTTTATTATTTATATTATATTATATTTATATCATTTATAATTATTTTATTTATTTAATATCTCTATTATAATTTACATATCATATATAATTTATTAATATTATCTATTACATATTATTATTTAATATTTTAATTAATTATTAATTTATCATATTATTAAAAATTCTTTTATCTTATTATATATATTATTTTTAATACTCTCTTTATATTATATATATTGTAATATAGAAATCATTTTATTGGTTTTTAAAAGATAAATTCACTAATTAAATATTTATTTAATTAGATTATTAAACCAAATTCAAATTTTATTATCAAAGATTAACAAATCAATTTAATTATTTAAACAGATTATTAAATTGATATTGTCCCAAATTTCCGGGATATTACATTCCTTCCCCCTTAAAATAATTTCGTCCCCGAAATTTAAAACAAAGGTAATTTAATAAATGGGACTAATTAATTATTAATTTGAATAAGATAATTAATTAAGAAAAATTAAGGATCATTAATTAATATAATTAATGATGTAATTAAGAATTGATTAATGAAGATTAATTAATAAATAATGAGTGATTAAAGTAATTAATTAATTTTAATTAATTAAGGATTAATGTAATTAAATATAGTTAATTAATTAATGAAGTAATTAAAGATTAATTACTGAAATGGTTTAAGATAATTAATTTGTGAGATTAATTAAGTATTAATTACTTAAAGTAATTAAAGGGTAATTAATCAGGAATGATTAATTAAGATAGATACTTAGAATAATGATTAATTAATTGGTTTAATTAATAATTAAGTAAGAAGGATTTATAAAATGAAATAATTAATTTAATTCACTTTAAATTGATTAGAGATGATAAATCATTACTTAAGGATGATGAATGATATTGAATGCTTTGCATTGTTTGATATCTCTGATGAGATACGATTGATCTATGATATAGATGCTTTGGTTGAATTGAAATGATAATATGAATTTTCTGTTTGGATGATAATGTAGATTATCTATTGAGTTATCTATCTGTGTGTATATAGATAAGAATTGAATTGTTTTAACCTTAAAACAACTTGGCCCTTAAAAGATACGTTTTGGATTTCGATGAGACCGGGATCGGGTTTCCGTATACCGGAATTCCAGGTCTGGAGACCCGAAAACCACATCGATCCAAATTAACGATAGGTCGTGAATCTCAAGTGAAGATGAAGATTCAGAGTGCAAGGGTTATTGTCGTTAACTCTGAGGGTGATTCCAACACGAGTGTAACGAGATAATGCCTTCGGTTTCGTTCGAACCCGGAACGAACTTGTATGGATTGAATGCTTTCAGAACATCGTCAGGTGGACGATGAGCATTCTAAGTGGTGTGTTCTGATTTAAAGGTAAATCGTAGCCTCAAGCCTCATCAACCGGGAATGGCTAAAACAGGGGAGGTGCAGCAAGGCTTCGTGGGTAGCACCCACTGAGAGTAAGGTCATCCCTGTCTAGAGAAGTTCCTTTTATTTCGGCTTAGTGGTGCAGTTGGCGACGGCCATCTGTGGGGTGATTTTATTCGGGATTATCCAGTAAGGGATGGTTCCGGCTTTGTGTTGCAGGGGATTGGGAGTGATCCTCGGTACGGTGATCTAGGCCCCGTACTGTGATGAGCGGTACCCCGGTAGCTCTGCCATTGTATGGAAATCCAAATTCCAATAAGTGCTAACGGACTTGATTGTATACTTATGTATGCTGGAATTTAATAATGTAACAATTTCGGCTATTTCATATTTATTTGAAAACCCTAGACCCTATTATAATACAATCGAATTTCCTATCAAATGTTTTGGTTAGCGTAAGGTAAAAACTTACCCATGTTTATTTGTGGGGAGTCTTACGTGATACCTTTTCTTTCAAAAGGTTTTGAAGTTAAACAAGTTTAACCTGTTACTCACACCAGACCCATGTCTGACCCAAGTTGTTTATTTCTATTTTATAAACTCTTGGGTACTCAAATTTTTACGAGTAGCCAAGGGATTCAGGTTTAGCTTTGACGAATTGTGGAGGAGCAATGGAGCAGGAGGCTTCGGCGTTCGTAGATATAGTATTCCGCTGTGTTGATATCTGTGTTAGAGTCTTGTATTGTATTTGAGTTGTAATATCTAGACAGATGTTTATAACTGTCTAGTATGTGTTGTATAGTTGTGTAAACTCTGATAAGTGTTTTATACTATGTAATAGTTTCTTTATGTTATTAATATAATTTATTCATTCCGCTGTGAGATCGTTGTCGTTGTTTCTTCTTTCTTCTCTTCTTTTCTATTTTCTACCCCTTTCTTTCTTATTAATGATGCGTCATTCTGTGGAATGAGTGGCGGGTCGAATGTGATATCCCGGAAATTTGGCAATATCAATTTAATAATCTTTATTAATAAATAAATTGATTAGTTGATTTATTTTATAAATTGACAAGTTCAATTCATTTTAAAAGGTTAATAATATTTTAAATTGGGAAGTTTTATCTTTCTAAAACTAATATAAGTGTTTATATTTATAATATATATATATATAGGTATATATATTATGAATAGGGAATCTTTTAATTTAATAAAATTATGTTTTCAAATTATAATATATATGAACATATATATTGTTATTTGAAGTTATGTATTAAATTCAATATGATAATTATCAAGCTAATGTTAAAAGTATTTTTCATTTAGAATATATATATTTGCATATGTTGGAATAAAAAAAAGAATATTGAATTTGAATTTAATAAGATGTTTTCAAACTCATATATATATATATAATTTGTAATTTGGTTTAATACTTTTGAAAATGATATTTATGATTTAAATAACAAGAATAAGATTTAAATAAGAAGTTCATTTTAATAATCTTTTCTCTTTTAAAATTCAATTGTTTTAACATTCTTTCCTTTTTAAAAAGTCAAAATGGTTTGAAAAAAATATATATATAGTTAAGCTCAAGCATTTATAAATATGTTATATATATATTTGATTAAAGTATAAGTTATTATAAATAATAGTTTTTCACACTTGTATATTTATATAGAAATCTTAAAGCTTATTATAAAAGGATAAATACATTTTTCTACATATAGATATTTTTAAATACATGTAGGATTTAAATAAATCAAAATAAAAAGGAATTAATACTTGTAAATTAATTAAAGACAAGATAAAACACTTGTAAACTTATGGAGACTTGGAGGCATATGTGTAAGTTAACTAAAAGGGACAAGTGGCATCATTTTGTTTTTCTTTAAAAATTTAACATTTATAAATAAATGTATGTTTAGAGAAGCCTGTTTTCATTTTACCACGGTCCAAATTCTTTCCTTTTTTCTCTTTTCTTAACTCAAAACCTGAAATTAAACTAAAAGCAAATGAAGATAAAAATCTGGGAATTTAAAATGTGCAAAATCAAGTTGAAAGTAAATGCTGCAACTTCAAATCAACCTACAACTAAAATGGAGTTCAACTGCAATTCAAATCTTCTGCAATTCAAAAGGAATCAAGACCAACTCAGTAGTTTCAACTTTAAACAACATCAAATTGAAGGCATGCAAAGGTTTCCATCAGCAAAGCAAATTTAAAGCTTTCACGGATCAAAATTTTAAAACCTGGAAGTAGTAAACTGCTCTGCTTTGTTCTCTGCAATTTAATAGGTGAGTAAACCTTAGTTTTAAAAACAGTTTAAAATCTATGTTCATAACTAGATATATGTGATGTTTGTGTGGGAATATGTTGTTCATGTTCATGTGTATGAATGTGTATATATATATATATATATGATGTACTGTGTATATTTATCTGGATGCATGCCTGTAGAATGAATTTCAACTATCTGTTTATAAACAGGTTAGAAAATAAGTTAAAAATATAAACACCTTTCTTCCAAATCTATATGTAGCTACGATCATAAATAGAAAAATGATTTTTACAATGTAAATTCTTGTTAGAAATAGTTTCCAGGTGAAATTGTTTAGTTTATAGTTTAAAAATGTGTTTTACAGTAGAAATAAATTTAATCAGTAAAAATCAAATGTTTCAATTTCCTGAATTGAATTCATAATCTAGTTTATCATTGCAAATAATGATTTTAGAGATAAAAATCATAGTTTTTAGTTTGATACAAATTGAGATTTGCCGAGTTGTTCGAATTTGGGTATTTCGTCAATCGCCGGAGATCGGGGACGATTTGAGACTTGGGGTTGTGGTCGAGGATGGCTTTAGGGATGTTGATCTCTGGAAAAATGGGGGTTGATTTTATCAGTAGTTGTGGTGGACAGAGATCGACAAAGTAGGGTTTGAGTGCTGTTTTTGGTCGTGTTGATGTTTGGGTTTTCTACGGTATCGACTGGGCACCGGAGTGGATCGCGAGGGTAAGGATAGTAGCATGGTGATGTAGTGCAGCTCGGGACGAGGCGGCGCATTGTCTGATGGTCGGGGTTGGCGTCGCGAGGTCGTTTTCCTTCGATCGAAATTTTGGTCCAGGGGCTCGTTCTGTTCGATTTTGATTTCTGGCGATGTTGTGGGTTCTGGGTAGTCGATTGGGTAGAGATGGTCGACGATGACTTGCCGGAGGTGGAGCAGATCGCCGAAGCGCTGCCGTGGTCCTGTGCACGTGCACGTGTGCACGATATTGTCTGGTGATGTTAAGGTTTGGGGAAGAAGCTCTTTGATCGGTTAAACTCGGGATTGTCGCGTGTGTAACTCGAAGCAGGTGAGTTCGAATGAGTTGCTCGCAAATGACTCGGGGTTTTAGTGACGTTTGCTCGGGTTTTAGTTGTGTAAGTCACCAGGTTTAAGTTTAAAGCTTGAACAAGATTTTAATCAAGTTAAAAATTAAAAGCAAAGTGTTTAAAACAAGTTTTAAAACTTTAAAAAGTTATTAAGTGATTTAGTTTTCAAAAGTATGTTACCAAGTTTTAAAGTATAAAAATATGAATATGGTTTCAAAGAAATGTAAAACAAGTTTCCAAAGTAAATTATTAAAACGAGTTTTAAACAAGTTTCAAAGATTTTAAATGTTTAAATTTGTTGTTTAAAAGTAATTATATGTAGTTTAATTAATGTAATTAATTAAGTAAATTACTTATTGTAAGTAATTAATTTATAATTACTAAATGTAATTAATTAAAGGGGATAATTACTTTATGGAAGTAATTAAGGATTAATTACTTAGATAATTAATTAAAGGTTAATTAATGAGATTAATTAAGATTAATTAATTAATGAATGTAATTAATTAAGATTAATTAATTAATGTGATTAATTAATGAATAATAAAGGAATATGATTAATTAATAAATAATTAATGGGTAATTATTGAAGGTGATTAATAAAAGAAAATTTCTTAAGTAATAGTAATTATGATTAATTAAGACTAATTAATGAAGGTGGTTAATTAATTTAAAGGTTAATTAATTAATGAAGTATTTAGAGGATCATTAATTAATATAATTAATGGAATTAATCAAGTTTGATTAATAAAAGTGATTAATTAAAGTATGATTAATTAATTATAACTAATTGAGGATCGAGTGTAATTAATTATAGTTAATTAATTTATTAATTAATGAAAGCAAATGAAGAATCATTAATTATTGTAATTTAATGATAGTAATTAAAGGGTTAATTATTGTATATGGTTAAGGATAATTATTTAATGTAATTAAATGATAATTAATCAAGGAAGATTAATTAAGGAAGATCATTAAGAGATGATTTATTTAATTTGTAATTAATTAATGTTAGTAAGCAAGATTAAGATAATCCAAGTGATTAAAGGATAGTAATTAATTTAATTAAAGGTTAATTAAATTGATTTAGAGTTAATCAATTCTTCTTTTGAATGATTGGTTAATATTGGATGATTAATATTGGATGATTGATATTGGATGGTTGATATTGGATGATTTGGATATGATATCTATGATATGTGATATGCTGCTTTGTGAGATGAATGATTATCTATTGTGATAATGTGATTTACCTATCTGTTTATATCATCCTGAATATAAGTTTAAATGTTTAAACCTTTAAACAACTTGGCCTTAAAAGATACGTTTTGGATTTCGATGAGACCGGGATCGGGTTTCCGTATACCGGTATTCCAGGTCTGGAGACCCGAATACCACATCGATCCAAATTAACGATAGGTCGTGAATCTCAAGTGAAGATGAAGATTCAGAGTGCAAGGGTTATTGTCGTTAACTCTGAGGGTGATTCCAAAACGAGTGTAACGAGATAATGCCTTCGGTTTCGTTCGAACCCGGAACGAACTTGTATGGATTGAATGCTTTCAGCACATCGTCAGGCGGACGATGAGCATTCTAAGTGATATGTTCTGATTAAAGGTAATCGTAACCTCAAGCCTCATCAACCGGGAATGGCTAAAACAGGGGAGGTGCAGCAAGGTTTCGTGGGTAGCACCCACTGAGAGCAAGATAGATCCCTGTCTAGAGGTCCCTTTTCTTTTATTCGGCTTAGTGTGTGGTTGGTCGCGCCAACTACGGGATTGTCTTGTTCGGGATTATCCAGTAAGGGATGGTTCCGGCTTTGTGTTGCAGGGGATTGGGAGTGATCCTCGGTACGGTGATCTAGGCCACGTACTGTGACGGGCGGTACCCCAGTAGCCCTGCCATTGTATGGAATCCAAACTCCAATAAGTGCCGTACGTATTAGTTGTGCCCAACTATGTTGGAATGTGAGATGTAAGCATTTCAGCTATTTCTGTATTTTACTTGAAAACCCTAGACCCTATTATAATACAATCAGATTTCCTATCAAATGTTTTGGTTAGCGTAAGGTAAAAACTTTTCCATGTTTATGTGTGGGAAGTCTTACGTGATACCTTTGTTTTCAAAAGGTTTTGAAGTTAAACAATTTTAACCCGTTTACTCACACCAGACCCATGTCTGACCCAAGTGTTTATTTCTGTTTTTATAAACTCTTGGGTACTCAAATTTTTACGAGTAGTCAAGGGATTCAGGTTTAGCTTTGACGAATATTCTGGAGGAGCAATGGAGCAGGAGGCTTCGGCGTTCGTAGATATAGTATTCCGCTGTGTAGATCTCTGTGATAGTGTGTGTATTGTATTTGAGTTGTAATGTCTAGACAGATGTTTATAACTGTCTAGTATGTGATGTATATGTTGTGTAACTCTGATAAGTGTTGTATATTATGTAATACTTTTGTTATTAATATAATTTATTCGTTCCGCTGTTGAGATTCTATTGTTGTTCTTCTTCTTCTCTTTCGTTTCTATTTCTCACCCCTTTCTTTCTTCATAATGATCCGACTTTCTGGGCAAAGAAAGCCGGGTCGTTACATATGGTATCAGAGCATAGGTTGAGCGAATACCTAAGCTATTGGTTAAGTGAATATCAGAACACTAGGTTGAGTGAATACCTAGGTTTGGAAGGATTGTTCATTAGAGATAGGATCTGTAGCAACCTGTTGAGTCTAAGTATATATATACGAGAGCGCGTATTTGTTAGTTATATAAAATGGTTTTATATTGTGTTAATTGATCGGTTGAGTGGTATATGGATTCTGGTCAATACGAGTAGCTAACGTTATTGATAGGGATCTCTAAACACTTGACCAGGCCAACGGACACAATATTGTTTTAAAGAGGTAGATGAAATAATTCTACCCAGATATAATTTCTATATAAAAAGTATCATTTTAAATGTATATGGTATTTGTAATGATTGGTTGAGATGATAATAATTTATCATCTAGGATTAGGAGTCTGAGTGTTGAGATTGGAAGTATCTGTCGAGACTATAGACCGAATACCGTCTCGAGTGAACTTTGATATGGTGTAAGAATTTCATTCCACTTCTATTATTTTTTTTTTATAATTTTTATAATAAAAAAAAAAAATAAAAAAAAAATAAAAAAAAAAATAAAAAAAAAAATGAAAATAAAAATAATAAAAATAAATAAAAAATTAATAATAATAAAAAAATAATAATAAATAAAAAAAAATATGAATAAAAATAGAAAAAAAAAAAAGATAAAAAAAAATTTATGAAATAAAAAAAAAAATATATATATAAAATAAAAAAATAATTTCTTTCTTTAATAAAAATTGGATTAATCAATGTTAAGATTGTCAGGTTTAAACATAGTTAATTAATTAATTAATGTAATTAATTAAGGATCATTAATTAATATAATTAATTACATTATTCCTTAATTAATTACATTAATTAATCATGCATTAATTAATTACTTCCATTAATCAACCTTAAATAATCATTAATAGTAATTAACTATTCTTAATTACTTTAATTTCTTTTATAAATCCTTTTTGATTAATTACACCAATTTATGATGTAATTAAGAATTGATTAATTAAGATTAATTAATCAATATAATAAGTAATTAAAGAGTAATTAATTAATGTAATTAATTACTATAAGTGATTAAGGATAAGTGAATTAACAATTAAGTTTTCAAGTGTTTTATTAACTTGTAATTAAGGATTGTTAATTTATATAAAGGTAAGTAATTAATGATTATTTATTTTAACTTAATTAATAATTTAATTAAGTAAGTTAATTATTAAGATCAAATGTTTTTAATGATAATCCAAATGTGACGACCCGCCACTCATTCCACAGAATGACGCATCGTCGATAAGAAAGAAAGGGATAGAAAGAGAAAAGAAGAGAAGAAAGAAAGAAACAACAACAGAATCTAAACAGCGGAACGAATAAATTATATTAATAACATAAACTATTACATAGTATCATATACAACAACTATCAGAGTTACACAACATATACAACACATACTAGACAGTTATAAACACCTGTCTAGTTTCTACAATATAAGATACAACACAGATAACAATGACTCAGAGATCAACACAGCGGAACTACTATATCTCTACAGCGCTGAAGCCTCCTGCTCCATTACTCCTCCAGATAACTCGTCAAAGCAAACCTGACTCTCTTGGCTACTCGTAAAAATTTGAGTACCCAAGAGTTTATATAAAACAGAAATAAACACTTGGGTCAGACATGGGTCTGGTGTGAGTAAACGGTTTAAACTTGCTTAACTTCAAAACCTTTGAAATCAAAAGGTATCACGTAAGACTTCCCACACATAAACATGGGTAAGTTTTTACCTTACGCTAACCAAAACATTGGATAGGAATTAATTCTTAAGTAATTAATTTAATTTGAGTTGATTAAATTGATTATAATAGAGATTAATAAATGGTTGCTTATGAATGGGTGTTAGTATTGGATACTTGACATTGATTGATATCTCTGATGAGATATATGCTGTATGATATGGATGTTAGTTGAATTATATGGATTATCTGATAATGTTGATTATCTGTTGTGAATTATCTTTCTTTGTGTATAAAGATAATGAATTGAATTGTTTTAACCTTTAAAACAACTTGGCCTTAAAAGATACGCTTTGGATTTCGATGAGACCGGGATCGGGTTTCCGTATACCGGATTTCCAGGTCTGGAGACCCGAATACCACATCGATCCAAATTAACGATAGGTTGTGAATCAAGTGAAGATGAAGATTCAGAGTGCAAGGGTTATTGTCGTTAACTCTGAGGGTGATTCCAAAACGAGTGTAACGAGATAATGCCTTCGGTTTCGTTCGAACCCGGAACGAACTTGTATGGATTGAATGCTTTCAGCACATCGTCAGGTGGACGATGAGCATTCTAAGATAGATGTGTTCTTTTTAAAGGTAATCGTGACCTCAAGCCTCACAAACCGGGAATGGCTAAAACAGGGGAGGTGCAGCAAGGTTAGTGGGTAGCACCCAAGTAGGACAAGGTTACCTCTGTCTAGATGTCCCTTTTTATTTCGGCTTAGTGTGTGCGGTTGCTGATCCCAACCGTGAGGTATCTTGTGCGGGAATTATCCAGTAAGGGATGTTCCGACCTTGTGTTGCAGGGGATTGGGAGTGATCCTCGGTACGGTGATCTAGGCCACGTACTATGACGGGCGGTACCCCAGTAGCCCTGCCATTGTATGGAATCCAAACTTCCAATAAGTGCCGTACGTGTTAGTTGTGCCCAACTATGTTGGAACGTGAGATGTAAGCATTCCAGCTATTTCTGTATTTTACTTGAAAATCCTAGACCTATTATAATACAATCGAATTTCCTATCCAATGTTTTGGTTAGCGTAAGGTAAAAACTTACCCATGTTTATGTGTGGGAAGTCTTACGTGATACCTTTTGATTTCAAAGGTTTTGAAGTTAAGCAAGTTTAAACCGTTTACTCACACCAGACCCATGTCTGACCCAAGTGTTTATTTCTGTTTTATATAAACTCTTGGGTACTCAAATTTTTACGAGTAGCCAAGAGAGTCAGGTTTGCTTTGACGAGTTATCTGGAGGAGTAATGGAGCAGGAGACTTCAGCGCTGTAGAGATATAGTAGTTCCGCTGTGTTGATCTCTGAGTCATTGTTATCTGTGTTGTATCTTATATTGTAGAAACTAGACAGGTGTTTATAACTGTCTAGTATGTGTTGTATATGTTGTGTAACTCTGATAGTTGTTGTATATGATACTATGTAATAGTTTATGTTATTAATATAATTTATTCGTTCCGCTGTTTAGATTCTGTTGTTGTTTCTTTCTTTCTTCTCTTCTTTTCTCTTTCTATCCCTTTCTTTCTTATCGACGATGCGTCATTCTGTGGAATGAGTGGCGGGTCGTCACATTTGGGGTTACTCGCTCTACTAAATCCAAACTGGTAATTCAATACCGAAGCCAAAACACTTGATGTAATTAAACATATTTTAAAAGAAGCAGAGCCTCCAGAACTGCTGGTTTCAAAACTGTTTTCTATATTTTCATAAATTATTTTCCAAGTATTTTCACTTGGTGTTGAGAACGGGTTTATCAAGTACTTATAGATTTTCAGTCTTACGTCTGATCAACGTATGACCGAATTTCTGTGAGAACGAGGATGGACTTGTTGAAACATCGAGTTATAAAAAGTATTTTTATAAAAACTATTATAGTAATATTATATAGATTTTAAAAAGTGTTTTTAAAAATGATCAAAGAAAATTTATCTGATTTTAAGCAATTTAATTAAATTGGCTTCGTTCCTTTTCGAGGACGAAAAGATTCTAAGAGGGGAGGAATGTGATAACCCGGATTTTTAGAATAGCTATAATTAATAAATTAACTGGATTTAATAGAAATATTGATAAATAATTCTGATAATAAAATATATCTTAAATTATACTTTGGTTTTAAAATGTATTTTATATGATTTTATTTAAAAACATAAATTGTTTTATATTATTTTCTTTTTAAAGGAATTTATTTATATATGTATAAATTAGGAAATTTATTTTTAAGGCTTTATAAACATTTAAAAATTAATTAATGCATGTAAAGTTACATGTGTTAAGTTATAAACCTCTCTAATAACATGTGTTAGCAAATTATTTAAGGATTATGACAAGTGTTAATAAAATTGTACAAGTGTCTTTAATTTTTTTTTTAAAAAGTTAAATAAAGATAAATAAAACCTCTCCACTCTCCTCTCTCATTTTCTTTACCAATTCCTTTTCAAAACTAAGAAAAAGAAATAACCTGTAAAATCCAGTAAAACTAAATAAGGAATTCAAGCAAATCTTCTCTAAGAATTCAAATCTAAAGGCAAGCTTTTCAAAATTCAAGTGCAACTAATCAGATCGGTAGGAAAAATCATTCAGCTCAAGTTCCTAGCAACATTAATCAGCAGGCAAAACAAAGTTCCAGTTTTTAAGAAACGAGTATTTTCCAGTTCCAGATTCAAGCAATTTTTATTCAAGTTCAAAGTTTTCAAACATCTCAAAATTTAGAGCTCTGTTCATCTTCTTTAAAACAGGTGAGTAAACTACCCTTCAAAAAAAAATATGGAATTTGTTATATCTTGGTTTGCATGTGATGGCTCGAAGTAGCAGGAAGGAGTTTGGGTGACTCGGTGCTTTGTTTTAAATGCTCGGGTTTTTGTTTAATTTTGTTCGAGCGTTTTTTTAGTTTGGGAACAGGTTTCAAATTTTAAAGGAAATTTAGTTCGGTACTTTTAAGCAAATGCAAGTTGATTTATCAATTTAAAAAGGGTTGTAGCCAAGTTTAGAGATATATAATTTTAAATGTTTTCAAGAAAAATAAAAGAAAAGAAAATGTCAAAGTTGTTGGTTAAAAGTAATTATATTTGAATTAATTATGTAATTAATTCCAGAATGATTCTCAAATAAAGTTTAATAATACAATGAAGTATTTAAATTTTAAATAAAGAATTTATCTTTATTTAAAGTAAGGTTGTGATTAATTGAGGTTAATTAATTAGTGAAATGAGTTTAGAAGTTAATCACTTAATGTAATTAATAATAGTTAATTAATTTAAGTACAATTAATTATGGAAGTAATTAAAGGGATTAATTACTCAATGTAATTAATTAAATTAATGTGATTAATTTAAGTAAATTAATTAGGTATAGTAATTAAAGGATAATTAAGCAAAGGTGATTGATTAAGATGGATAATTAAAGGATGGTTAATTAATTGGGTTGTAATTAATTAATTTTTAGTAAAGGTAACTTAAGTGATTAAAGATTTGTAATTAATTTAATTAGAGATAAATTAAATTTATTTTGGAAGTAATCAATCTTGTTTATAAAAGATTGAACGATGTTAAATTCCTTGAATTGGTTGATATCTCTGATATGAAATGTTTTGTGATATGATATGATTAGGTGGACAGTGATAATGTAGTTATTTATCGATGATAAATTGCTGTGTATAAGTGACATCCTATTTAAAGTTGAATTGTATTTCACTTGAATAACTTGGGTTAAGATAAAATTGGATTCGAAGAGACAGGAGTCGGGTATTAGTAAATACCCGAAACCACTGTGATTCTGTATAGATTGATATGTGAAATCAATAAGCTGGAATGGAATGATTTAAGTGAATTGGACCATTAAATCTAAGTTTTGGTACTTAGAAATTAGTGAGTGAAATAAGTGATGTCTATAACAATTTGTGAATTTGTAATTGATACAAGTTACCCCGGGTTATATATATAAGTTGTATGCTTTTGTAATTCATGTTAGATGGGTTTACTCACGCTGGTTTCCAGCCTGACCCGGGTGTTACTTTGATGTAATGCTCGGGTCAGACCGAGTATTACAGATTTCCAGGTAAGGACGTTCTGGAGCTCAGGAGACGAGCTGGATGGCAGGAACGTATGGAGTGTATTCCGCTGTGATATATTGTTATTTATTTAGGACGAGTTATTTTAACTATCCAGTGATTGCGAAATGTTGTAACTCTGATATATTAAAATGTAATTGACTGATACAGATTTCTTTGTATAATTGATATTATTATTTGATATTGTATTTTGATCCGCTGCGAATGTGAGAATCTGTGTCTTGTTTTGTTTCTTTCTTCTATCTCTTTTCTTTTTCTCCTAACTATCTGGAATTTTCGGGTTCGAAAATTCCGGGTCGTTACAGTCGTGTGACGACCCGACTTTCCACTCCCGGAAAATCGCATCGACAGAAAGAAAGAAAGGGGTGAGAAATAGAAAAGAGAAGAAGAGAAAAGAAAACAACAACAGATACTCACAGCGGAAACGAAACGAAATATAATATATCACATAAATATTACATAGTATCATATACATCATCTATCAGAGTTACACAGATTACACATCACATACTAGAC
The DNA here is from genome assembly GCA_030737815.1 of Allium fistulosum. NCBI lineage: Eukaryota > Viridiplantae > Streptophyta > Magnoliopsida > Asparagales > Amaryllidaceae > Allium > Allium fistulosum. The sequence goes on from CM060903.1 coordinate 860,412,966, forward strand.
AGTTATAAACATCTGTCTAGTTATTACATCTCAACACAATACAGATCAATACAAAGATCAACACAGCGGAAAACTACTATCTATATCTACAACGCCGAAGCCTCCTGCTCCATTGCTCCTCCAGATTACTCGTCAAAGCTAAACCTGAATCCCTTGGCTACTCGTAAAAATTTGAGTACCCAAGAGTTTATATAAAACAGAAATAAACACTTGGGTCAGACATGGGTCTGGTGTGAGTAACAGGTTAAACTTGTTTAACTTCAAAACCTTTTGAAAGAAAAGGTATCACGTAAGACTCCCCACCAATAAATATGGGTAAGTTTTTACCTTACGCTAACCAAAACATTTGATAGGAAATTCGATTGTATTATAATAGGTCTAGGGTTTTCAAATAAATATGAAATAGCTGGAATGCTTACATCTCACGTTCCAACATAGTTGGGCACAACTAAAACGTACGGCACTTATTGGAGTTTGGATTCCATCAATGGCAGGGCTACCGGGGTACCGCCCGTCACAGTACGTGGCCTAGATCACCGTACCGAGGATCACTCCCAATCCCCTGCAACACAAGGCCGGAACATCCCTTACTGGATAATTCCCGCACAAGATACCCCACGGTTGTCATGATTCAACCGCACACACTAAGTCGAAAATAGAAAGGGACATCTAGACAGAGGTCATCTTGTCCTACTTGGGTGCTACCCACTAACCTTGCTGCACCTCCCCTGTTTTAGCCATTCCCGGTTTGTGAGGCTTGAGGTCACGATTACCTTTTAAAAGAACACATCTATCTTAGAATGCTCATCGTCCACCTGACGATGTGCTGAAAGCATTCAATCCATACAAGTTCGTTCCGGGTTCGAACGAAACCAAAGGCATTATCTCGTTACACTCGTTTTGGAATCACCCTCAGAGTTAACGACAATAACCCTTGCACTCTGAATCTTCATCTTCACTTGATTCACGACCTATCGTTAATTTGGATCGATGTGGTATTCGGGTCTCCAGACCTGGAAATCCGGTATACGGAAACCCGATCCCGGTCTCATCGAAATCCAAAACGTATCTTTTAAGGCCAAGTTGTTTTAAAGGTTAAAACAATTTAATTCAATTATCTTTATACACTTAGAAAGATAATTCACAATAGATAATCAACATTATCAATATCATCAGATAATCCATATTATCACAATTCAACTAAACATCCATATCACATAGCATATATCTCATCAGAGATATCAATCAAATGCAAAGCATTCAGTATTATCATCCATCCATAAGTAATGATCTATATCATCTCTAATTAATTTAAAGTTAATTAAATTAATTACTTTTATTTTATAAATCCTTCTTACTTAAACATTAATTAATTACAAATTAATTAATTATCCTCTAATTACCTTTTTCAATTAATCATCTTTGATTAATTATCTTTTAATTACCTTCCAGTTATTTATCTTTAATTAATTACTCAAATTAATTAACCTTAACCATTTATAGTAATTCACCTTTAATTACTTCATTAATTAATTAACTATAATTAATTAAATTAATCACTATAATTAATTATATTAAACCTTAATTAATTACATTAATTAATCACTTCATTTATTAATTATACTTAATTAATCAATCTTAATTACATCATTAATTATATTAATTAATGATCCTTAATTACAAATTAATTATTAATTACTTTAATTAAATTAATTACATTAAGTAATTAACTTTAAATTAAACAACATTTATTAATCACCTTGATTAATCTTCAATCAGTAATTAACTACCCTTAATTACTTTCATTTACTAAATTAATTCTCCTTAATTAATTTCTTAATTAATCCCTTGATTAATTATTCAAAGTAATTAAACTTAAATTACTTTCCTTAATACATAACCATCAATTAATTACTTCAAGTAATTATCTTATTATTTACTTCCTAAATAATCATACCTTAATAATTACATTAAGTAATTATTTATCAAATCATCCATTGATTAATTTAAATTAATTAAACTTAATTAATTAACTTAACTAAATCAAATTAACTTCAATTAATTACAAATGATTAATTAATTCCTTAATTACTTTTATTAAGTAATTACATTTAAACCATTTTCACAAATAATTATCTTTAAATCAATTAATCTAATTAATTATCAAAATTAATCACATTAATTATTTATTTAAATAATTTCAAGTTAATGACCTTCATTAACTATTAACAACCCTTTAATTACTTTTCTTAAGTAATTAACTTAGATTAATTATTATAAATTTCAAATTAATAAATCTTAATAACCAATTTAATTAATCTAATTTATTTAGTTAATTAAGTGTTAACCATAACTTAATTAATCTTTAATTACTTTATTAATTAATTCTTAATCATTAATTAATATTCTAATTTATAATCCTTAATTATAAATTAATTATTCTATTTAATTAATCTTAAACCTTAATTAAATTAATTTAAGTCCTTAATTACTTAATTAGTTAATACAAATCATTAATTAATTAGATTATTTAAACCATTTCAATTACCCTAAAGTTTAATGATTTTAGCTTTAAGATAAAACATTTTCTTATCCATGGTTAAATTATCATTTTCAAACATATTATTAGATTAATTAAATAATCAAGTGTTAAATTTCGAAAAGTCGTATCATCTTGAAGAAAGAAAGAGATAGAAAAGAGAAAAGATAGAGAAGAAAGAAAGAAACACATCAGAATCTAAACAGCGGAACGAATAAATTACATTAATCAAATAAGATATTACATTGTATCATATACATCAGAGATACACAGCTTTATACAACACATACTAGACAGTTATAAACACCTATCTAGTTATTACAACTTAAATACAACTCAACAAATGACTCAGAGAAACTAACACAGCGGAACACTATATCTACGAACGCTGAAGCCTCCTGCTCCATTGCTCCTCCAGATAACTCGTCAAAGCTAACCTGAATCCCTTGGCTACTCGTAAAAATTTGAGTACCCAAGAGTTTATAAAACAGAAATAAACACTTGGGTCAGACATGGGTCTGGTGTGAGTAAACGGTTAAAATTGCTTAACTTCAAAACCTTTTGAAAACCAAGGTATCACGTAAGACTCCCCACAAATAAACATGGGTAAGTTTTTACCTTACGCTAACCAAAACATTTGATAGGAAATCCAGTTATATTATAATAGGGTCTAGGGTTTTCAAGTAAAATACAGAAATAGCTGGAATGCTTACATCTCACGTTCCAACATAGTTGGGCACAACTAATACGTACGGCACTTATTGGATTTTGGATTCCATACAATGGCAGGGCTACCGGGGTACCGCCCGTCACAGTACGTGGCCTAGATCAACGTACCGAGGATCACGCCCAATCCCCTGCAACACAAGGCCGGAACATCCCTTACTGGATAATTCCCGCATAAGAAACCCCAGCGGTTGTAGCTATTCAACCGCCCACACAGCCGAATAAAAAGAAGGGACCTCTAGACAGAGGAATCTCATACTACTTGGGTGCTACCCACTAACCTTGCTGCACCTCCCCTGTTTTAGCCATTCCCGGTTTGATGAGGCTTGAGGCTACGATTACCTTTAATCAAAACACATCACTTAGAATGCTCATCGTCCACCTGACGATGTGCTGAAAGCATTCAATCCATACAAGTTCGTTCCGGGTTCGAACGAAACCGAAGGCATTATCTCGTTACACTCATTTTGGAATCACCCTCAGAGTTAACGACAATAACCCTTGCACTCTGAATCTTCATCTTCACTTGAGATTCACGACCTATCGTTAATTTGGATCGATGTGGTATTCGGGTCTCCAGACCTGGAATACCGGTATACGGAAACCCGATCCCGGTCTCATCGAAATCCAAAACGTATCTTTTAAGGCCAAGTTGTTTAAAGGTTTAAACAATTTAATTCAATTCAATATTTGAATTCACACAGCATTTAACAGATAAATATCACACATTTATCACAGATATATCCAATATCATACCACAGCATATCATCCAATAGGTATCAACCAATCAGATATCCTACACAACAATCATATATAAGCAACAATTATTAACCCTATGTTATACTTAATTTAATTAACTTAAATTAAATTAATTACTTAAGAATTAATTATCTAACCTTGCTTAATCAATCATTAATTAATTACAAACCTTTAATTAATTAATTACTCATTAAATATTAATCGTCCTTGATTAATTATTCATTAATTACATAAAGTAATAATCCTTTAATTAATTTCACAAATTAATTATCTTAACCATTAACAGTAATTAACCTTTAATTACTCTTATTAATTACATTAATTAATAATCCTTAATTAACTACTACCATTAATTAATTAACTATAATTAATTACATTGACCCTTAATTAATTACATTAATTAATTAAACTTTAATTAATCATTTCTATTAATCTACCTTAATTAATCATATACAGTTATCATCCTATAATTACTTGCCTTAATTAATTAACTTCTTAATTAATTACTTTAATCCTTTAATTAATTACCAAATAATTAATCCTTAATTACTTCTCCTAAGTAATTATCCTTTAATTACTTCCCATTAAATAATTTCCTTTAATTAATTACATCCTGTAATTATACATTAATTACCTACACTATGTAATTATACTTATCAATCTTATTAAGTATTCATACTTAATTTCTTTATCAAGTGATTATCTTTAATTAATTTACAAATTTTTTTAACTTAAATCAATCACATTCATATCATTAATTATACTTGAGTAATTCATCCTTAATTACTCTTTAAACCAATTAATTAATCTTTAATTATAGATTAATTATCCTTTTAATTATTAATTAATAAACTTTAATTATTAATTAATAAAACTTAATAACAAATTAATCAATCCTTAATTTTAGTTAATTTAAACCTGAATTATCATTTGATTAATCCTTAATTAATCTTTAATTACAAATTAATCACCCCTTAATTAATAATTAATAAAACTTAATTATTAATTTATAAAACTTAATTACAAATTAAGTACTTCTTAATTACCATTGAGTTTACCTCTAATTACTTAATTTATTAATTACAAATTAATTATCCTTTAGTCATTAATTAAATCAACCTTCATTATTGAGTTAATTAAGTTAATTAATTACTCTTAATTAATTTCTTAACTAATCCTTGATCATTACTAATTAAATTAATTAATTATATCTAATTTCCTTAATTAACTTAATTAATAACAAAACATTAAAACTTAATTATCTTAAGATAAAACACTATCTTATTAATGCCTTAATTATCATTAAAATACCTTATCTCAATAACTAACTTTTCTTAATTAAATCATTAATTAAGGTTAAAAATAAATAAACATTTAACTTGATAATTTAAAGTTAATAAAACATAACTTCCCTTAAATTGATTACTTAAAAACATTTATTTTATAAAGAATAGATTTAAGAAATAGTTTTAAACTAGATTTTATTTTTACTTTAAAACTTAATTTGATTTAAAATCAAAAAAAAACTTAGATTTAATTAGAGTTAAATCTGAAAACAGTACACTCTTAAAATCCCGAAGACAATCCCGAGCACAACCCCAATTTCCTCGAGTTTCCCTTCGCGTTGATTTCTACTTCGAGTCGCTCTCCATTATTCTCGAGACCAAACCCGGTACAACTCTTCTTCCCAAACAACATGCCCAAACCAACATCCAGATACACGCAAACGTGTACAGGTGCACGTGCACGGCGAACTTACGCGACTCCGATCATCCCTCCGGTCCTCGACGAATCGCCCACAACCTCTCCATCCTCCTCGACCTCCCAGTTTATCGATTTCGACAGAGAATCGAAATTGAGCAGATCGATAGAAAAACTGTAGCCAAACAATCAAAAATTCACCCATCGCCGATGATCTCGTCCACGATCATCCATGCCATCTTGACCAAAGCTACGTCACACGTAAATGCTCCGATACCCCCCATACCGGTCGTCTCTAGTCCTCCCACGGTGATGCAGCAACCACGATAACCCATCCATCCAAATCCTGACCTTAAACCCTACACCATCGTCGTCAAGCCACCCTGATGATCGTAAAATCACGCGATCATTTTTCCTAGAACCCCCGACCCACCAGAAAGCTTCGACTTCAATCACGAGGCCAACAATGTCACCGACCATCAGAATTTCCCCAAAACGTGGTTTCCGTTTTCATCTATTTATTATTTTTATTTATTGCGTTTTTATATAACAGTTCATTTAAGTTAAAGATTTCCTGGTTAAAAATTAAAAATAAAATAATCAACTTTGAACTAATTTCTTAATAACTAATTCTTTTAAATAAATGATGTTACTTAAACATTTGATTTGTTAAAGTTGTATATTTTTTTTTTAACTTAAATAAATGTGATAACCCACAGAGCATAGTAAATAGTTTGGAAAAATATATTTGTATTAAAACCATTTATTTTGAAAACAATCCAGAGCCAAACTGTTTAATTTTTGAAGTATTAACTCAATTGTAAATGGAAGCAATTGAGAATAAGAGAATAGAATTAAAGGAAATGTGAATAGAAAAGAGAATTGATTTGGCTAATAACCAACAAAGATAAATACGTAAGATATACGTATATTATTCTATTCGCATAGTGATTTGATCCAGATTCGAACACAGAATTTCGAGATAGTATTATCGATCCGAGTTGGGATTTTTCGCTCGATTTTCGACGGCGAACCTGGATATGGATTGTTGATTGGTTCTGGATATTCTCTATCATAGTTGTGACTATGCAAGGAGAATGACGGTTTCTGATCAAGAAACCAGATCTGAGTCCGCATTAGGAAGTCGGGTGGACGATACTAGTTCGGAAGTGAAATTGTGTGATCGATTGAGTGATCAGATTGATATTGTGTACGGATGATATGTGTGCATCGTACGGATTTGAATGAAATTGATATTGAAGATTGGGGATAAGAACTGTAAAATGGTTTTTGAAAAGAAATATGGTTAATAACTTTATAAAAGATTTATCAAATGTGAATATTTGATTTAGAATAAAATAAAGTTATATATCCTTGTTATATAAGGTAAATCTTCCCTTGTTGAATCTATTGCTAAAAGAAAAGGGTTTTGAAATATTTGAAGTATAAAAGAGGTTTTATACAAAGTTTGAAATGATCCAAAGATTTTCAAAGTATATAGATATAGATATATATATATTTAACAACACATTATTTGTTCTAAAAGAATAATTTGCCAATGGTAAATGATTATATTGGTAGATGTTAATAAAATTTATATATGGATAAATATTTATTTGATAATCTACCAATATAATCATTTACCGACCTATTTTCACAAAACAATATCTAAGTATCCAACTTAGTTTAAATGGTCCATATTATCCCAAACCGACCTATTGATTTCACATATCAATCTATAAAGACTTTTAGAAGATTTCAAATCGAAGTGGTTTCGGTTATTACTGATACCCGACCCCGGTCTCTTCGAATACAATATCATCTTAACCCAAGTTATTTAAGTGAATATGATTCAATTTTAAATATAAGATGTTACTTTTTACACGGAAATTCATTATCGATAGATAACCACATTATCACTATTCAAGACAAACATATCATATTGCAAAATATTTCATATTCAAAAGCAAAGATTAATTAGTCACAACATCTCTAATTAATGTAAAATAAATTAAATTAATAACGTCCCTTACTAAAAATCCTGCTTACTTAACCAGTAATTTATTTCAAACCAATTAATTAATCATCCTTTAATTATCCATCTTAATTAATCATCCTTGATTAATTATTCTTTAACTACATTAAGTAATTACCCCATAGATTAATTATTCTTAACCATTAACATTAACTTTTAATTAATCTCCTTAATTAATTAATCACATTAATTAATGATTCTCTAATTACTTAATTAAAGTAATTACTTAAGAATTTATCATTTTATATATCAAAATATATTCTTATATAAAATCATTTAAAATCCTTATATAAGAAAATAACAATTACGCTCTCATATATATATATATATACACTCATCTCGTTCTAGGGTACCATTGACCCTATCCTTAACGAGTAATCCCAACAGAGCCAAGGTTCTCGCTTAACCTTTAGCTCTGATACCAACTCGGATCGATAATACTATCTCGAAATTCTGTGTTCGAATCTGGATCAAATCACTATGCGAATAGAAAAGAGAATTGATTTGGCTAATAACCAACAAAGATAAATACGTAGGATATTACTTATTAATTAATTCCTAACCATTAATTAATACTCTAATTAAAGATTAATTAAGTGTTCAAATATATTTTGGAATGACAATAATCATTAATAAGGAAATGTGTTACAAGGACTTAATGATTGGTAATAAATTTAAATTAATTTGTAATTAAGGATTTAAATTAATTTAAGTAAGGTTTAGGATTAATTAAATAGAGGTTTAAACTAATTAATTAATAATTAAGATTAATTAATTAGGAATATCTAATTTATAATTATGGATTATAAGTTGGAATATCAATTAATGATTAAGAATTAATTAAATAAGTAATTAAAGATTAATTAAGTTATGGGAAACACTTAATTAATTAAATAATTAATTGGTTATTAAGATTTATTAATTTGAAATTAATCTAAGTTAATTACTTAAGAAAAGTAATTAAATAATTGTTAATGAAGGTCATTAACTATGGATTATTAAATAATTAATTAATGTGATTAATTTTAATAATTAATTAGATTAATTAATTAATTTAAAGATAATCAATTATAGAATTTGTTTAAATGAATTACTTAATGGAAGTAATTAAGAAATTAATTACTTATTGTAATTAATTAAGATAATTTGATTTAGTTTAAGTTAATTAATTAAGTTTAATTAATTTAGAATAATAAAGAGATGATTTGATAAATAATTACTTAATTGTAATTAATAAGTATGATTATTTAAGGAAGTAAATAATTGATAATTACTGGAAGTAATTAATTGAATGGTGATTGTATTAATGGAAGTAATTTAAGTTTAATTACTTTGAATAATTAATCAAGGGATTAATTAAGAAATTAATTAAGGAGAATTAATTTAGTAAATGAAAGTAATTAAGGGTAGTTAATTACTGATTTAAGATTAATCAAGGTGATTAATAAATGTTGTTTAATTTAAAGTTAATTACTTAATGTAATTAATTTAATTAAGTAATTAATAATTAAGTTGTAATTAAGGATCATTAATTAATATAATTAATGATGTAATTAAGATTGATTAAATAAGAAATAATTAATAAATGAAGTGATTCCGTAATGAGTTGACGGAGATAGTACTTTCAGATTCGAGATAAAGATTTAGAGTGCAAGGGTTATTGTCGTTAACTCTGAGGGTGATTCCAATACGAGTGTAACGAGATAATGCCTTCGGTTTCGTTCGAACCCGGAACGAACTTGTATGGATTGAATGCTTTCAGAACATTGTCAGGTGGACGATGAGCATTCTAAGATAGATGTGTTCTATTTTTAAGGTAATCGTGACCTCAAGCCTCAAAAACCGGGAATGGCTAAAACAGGGGAGGTGCAGCAAGGTTAGTGGGTAGCACCCAAGTAGGACAAGATTATCTCTGTCTAGAGGTCCCTTCTTATTATTATTCGGCTGTGTGGGCAGTTGTGAGCTCCAACTGCTGGGATATCTTGTGCGGGAATTATCCAGTAAGGGATGTTCCGACCTTGTGTTGCAGGGGATTGGGAGTGATCCTCGGTACGGTGATCTAGGCCACGTACTGTGACGGGCGGTACCCCGGTAGCCCTGCCATTGATGGAATCCAAACTCCAATAAGTGCCGTACGTTTTAGTTGTGCCCAACTATGTTGGAACGTGAGATGTAAGCATTCCATCTATTTCATATTTATTTGAAAACCCTAGACCTATTATAATACAATCGAATTTCCTATCAAATGTTTTGGTTAGCGTAAGGTAAAAACTTACCCATATTTATTGGTGGGGAGTCTTACGTGATAACTTTTCCTTCAAAAGGTTTTGAAGTTAAACAAGTTTAACCTGTTACTCACACCAGACCCATGTCTGACCCAAGTTGTTTATTTCTGTTTTATAAACTCTTGGGTACTCAAATTTTTACGAGTAGCCAAGGGATTCAGGTTTAGCTTTGACGAGTAATCTGGAGGAGCAATGGAGCAGGAGGCTTCGGCGTTGTAGATATAGATAGTAGTTTTCCGCTGTGTTGATCTTTGTATTGATCTGTATTGTGTTGAGATGTAACAACTAGACAGATGTTTATAACTGTCTAGTATGTGATGTGTAATCTGTGTAACTCTGATAGATGATGTATATAATACTATGTAATATTTATGTGATATATTATATTTCGTTTCGTTTCCGCTGTGAGTATCTGTTGTTGTTTTCTTTTCTCTTCTTCTCTTTTCTATTTCTCACCCCTTTCTTTCTTACTGTCGATGCGATTTTCCGGGAGTGGAAAGTCGGGTCGTCACACGTGGTATCAGAGCTAAAAATAAAAACCTGAACAGTCTTCCCCTTCTACAATCCCTAACCTGACAACGCGACAATCACGGACCTCCGTCCACCAGGATAGCAGCGACTCCGACCATCATCTCGTCAATGGCCATACTTTCATCTACCCAAACCTCACATTACCCATTCGAACTCAATCTAAAAATTATGGTTCCACTTTTAAAAATCATGTCTTTAATTAAGGATTCAGTTTATAATCCTGGATTTTTGAATTAAGATGTTTGAATTTTCCACAAACTCAAGCTAACCTGTTCTTCTTGGTTTTCCAGAGCAAATTTAAACTTATTTTGACTTAAATAAAATTTTAAATTTTAATCCATGATAAAATTTTAAATTTAAACAGTTGGTATCAGAGCATAGGTTAAGCGAATACCTAAGCTCTGGGGTAGTGTAAGATTTTGTACGGGTTTGCTTCGAGTCGTACGTGAGTCCTTATAACAGTTTTAAAAATTAATCGAAGTTAATAAAAAAAGAAGAAGAAGGATTTACTCGGGGTTGGTCTCGGGGTAGGGGATGGGTGACTCGGGTTTTAATTCGGGCAAGTCCTGTTTTGTCTCGGGTCAATACTTTAGAATATTAACAAGTTTTAAAGGTTAAATAAGAATCAAGTTTTAACATTCCTTAATAAATTTTTTTAATAATAAATGTTTTATTTAAGTTTTGAGATTAATTAAGGGTTTTAAGATAAGTTAATGACAATAAATTCCAAAGGATTAATAAATAAGATTTTAATGATTAAAGATTTATTTATTTGTAATTAAGGGTATGGTTAATTAATTAGAGATAAATTAATTGATAATTAAGTATTAATTAATTAAGTAATTAAGATTGATTTAATTAGTAATGATCAAGGATTAGTTAAGAAATTAATTAAGAGTAATTAATTAACTTAATTAACTCAATAATGAAGGTTGATTTAATTAATGACTAAAGGATTAATTAATGTAATTAATTACCTGAAATTAATGATACTTATTTAAATTATATAATTAAATTAATTACTAAGTTTTATTCCTAAGACCTCATTTAAACAAGTGTTAAATTGTGGGTAAGGGCTAATGACAAGTGTCATTTAATTTTATTTTTATTTTTAGATACTTTCAGTTTATATAAACAATCATCTTGCATTTTCTTTTTCCTTTTCTAATCTCCTTTCTAAACAAAGAAAACTTCAGCTCAAAACCAAAATCTAAACAAACTCTTCTCAAAAACAAAGAATGCAAATCAAAACCTGGAAACCATTTTCTTCAATCTGAAACAAAATCTGTAATCCATATCTCCATAAACCAAATTGAAATCAAAACCTGTATCATTTCTTCAAATCTGAAATTCACTTTCCTCAAACCCAAAAAATCAAAAGCCTGTTCTGTTTCAAGGCTGCATATTCATTTTCCAAAAGAATACCTGAACTAAATTCTTTCAAAACCTGGAACCAGAGCCTGTAACCTCTCTTCATGATGCAATCATGAAGCATGTTACTTCAGCAACTCAAGACAAGTATAAAGTTTAAACTAGAGCAAAAGCATTCCAGTTTACAAATTTTAAAGGCAATGCAAGATTTCAAAATAGAGGCTCTGTCTTCATTCTATATAAGGTGAGTAAACATTTGAATTTAAAAACAGTTTTAACTTATGTTTATGCTTAAATGTTGTGATGAATCTCTGTTAAAATATGCTTACATGTTTATTTTAAGTAGAATTGAATGTAAATGTATGTGTGCTTGGTGTATATGCTTGTAAATGTTGTGTATATATGTACAGAGCCTCTGTTCATGTTCAAAACAGACTCAAAAATCATTCAAAATTTCTTTTCTCTTCACTCAAACACTTATAGGTCATAGTAATTAAAGGAAATATGTTTGTATTAACGAATTTCTATTTTTAAAAATGTTTTCATGTGAAGTTAGTAAGTATTTTTATTGGGAAGAAGGATTTACAGTGGAAAATAAAATATCTCAGAAAATCGACCGATTTAATTTCATGATTCACTTATATTATTAGATTCGTCTTTGAAATTTATGATTTTTGGTGGAAATTACGTGATTTTTAAATGCGTGAATGATGGGGTGTCGTGAGATGAACGGAGCTGGGTCATTGCTTGATTTGCGATGATCGCAAGGTTTATTTGGGGTGGGGTTTGTGGCTGGAGGGAGCTCGTGGGCTGGTGTGTCATGGAAAAATAGTAGCAGGATTTTTAGGTCGTTGTGGTGGCGCGGCGAGGGCGGAATAGGGTTTTAAGAATCGTTCTGGTCGAGGAAGTTGTCGAGGCGAATACGACTTCGTGGTAGCGACGAGTTGGGCCGGAGTAAGAGGAATAGGATGAGGGAGGTCAGACGATGTTGGTGGCGATATGGTGGAAGTTCCGGTGGACTGTTGCGGTGGTTCGAGGCGGTTGTAGGTTGGAAGTTCTTTATGATAGTGACGAAAATGTCGAAATTGGATTCGAGCATTGTTCGTGTGGAACTGGGTAGCGTGGTGATCGATGAGGTCATTAGCGACTTGGCGGCGATGGCGGCGGAGATTGGAGTAGCTCCGGTCGTGCGTGCATGTGCACGGTGCACAGTTGTCTGGGCCCTGTTGTTTTTGTAGTTAGGTAGGATCTGGTATTAGAGAGAGGAAGAAGGGATTAGATCGGGATGGGCTCGGGTTTGCGTAGGGATTTTTGTGTGGGTTGCTTGAGGTTTTTGTTTGGGTGGCTCAGGGTTTTAAAATTTAAAACAATATTTAACAAAGTTTTAAAAACAATTCAAATGTTTAAAATCAAGTCTTTGAAGGTGAATAAAGTTTTAAAAAAATGAAATGGTAAATTTAATCAGGTTTTAAGATATATTAATTATGTTTTAAAAGCCAAATGAATTTTTAAACAAGTTTTTTTTTAACAAGTTTCAAAGTTTAAATTTTTAAAGTTAAATGTTTTGGAATTGTTTTGGTTTTTGAAATTACCAAGTGTTTCAAATAAATTAATGATTAAGAATTATTAATAACTAAGGGTTAAGTAAATAAATAAAATAGGATGAATTAGTTAATAATTAAGATCAATTGATTAATTAATTAAGATTGATTAATTTATAATTAGAGGTAATTAATTACTTGGTAATTAAGATCAATTAATTAAGTAATTAGGATTAATTAATTAATAATTAGGTTTTATTAATTATTAATTAAGGGGTGATTAATTTGTAATTAAAGATTAATTAAGGATTAATTGATTAAGATTTATTAATTGATAATTAAGGTTTATTAATTAATAATTAAAGAATAAATAATCTGTACTTAAGATTAATTAATTTGTTTAAGGGTAATTAAGGGATGAATTACTCAAGTATAATTAATAAATACATGTGATTAATTTAAGTTAATTAATTTGTAAATTAATTAAAGATACTCACTTGATAAAGGATTAAGTATGAATACTTAATAAGATTGATAAGTATAATTACTTAGTGTAGGTAATTAAGGATAATTAAGGAAAGGATTAAGGAAATTACTTAATGGGAAGTAATTAAAGGATAATTACTTAGGAGAAGTAATTAAGGATTAATTATTTGGTAATTAATTAAAGGATTAAAGTAATTAATTATGTAACGACCCGACTTCCTATGCCCAGAAAGTCGCATCATTATGAAGAAAGAAAGGGGTAGAAAATAGAAAAGAAGAGAAGAAAGAAAGAAACAACAACAACGATCTCACAGCGGAACGAATAAATTATATTAATAACATAAACTATTACATAGTATACAACACTTATCAGAGTTTACACAACTATACAACACATACTAGACAGTTATAAACATCTGTCTAGACATTACAACTCAATACACTACAGAGATACAGACACAGCGGAACTACTATATCTACGAACGCCGAAGCCTCCTGCTCCATTGCTCCTCCAGAATATTCGTCAAAGCTAAACCTGAATCCCTTGGCTACTCGTAAAAATTTGAGTACCCAAGAGTTTATAAAACAGAAATAAACACTTGGGTCAGACATGGGTCTGGTGTGAGTAACAGGTTAAACTTGCTTAACTTCAAAACCTTTAGAAAGAAAAGGTATCACGTAAGACTCCCCACAAATAAACATGGGTAAGTTTTTACCTTACGCTAACCAAAACATTTGATAGGAAATCTGATTTTATTATAATAGGGTCTAGGGTTTTCAAGTAAAATATAGAAATAGCTGAAATGCTTACATCTCACATTCCAACATAGTTGGGCACAACTAATACGTACGGCACTTATTGGAGTTTGGATTCCATACAATGGCAGGGCTACTGGGGTACCGCCCGTCACAGTACGTGGCCTAGATCACCGTACCGAGGATCACTCCCAATCCCCTGCAACACAAAGCCGGAACCATCCCTTACTGGATAATCCCGAACAAGATAATCCCGTAGTTGGCGCGACCAACCACACACTAAGCCGAATAAAAGAAAAGGGACCTCTAGACAGGGATCTATCTTGCTCTCAGTGGGTGCTACCCACGAAGCCTTGCTGCACCTCCCCTGTTTTAGCCATTCCCGGTTGATGAGGCTTGAGGTTACGATTACCTTTAATCAGAACATATCACTTAGAATGCTCATCGTCCGCCTGACGATGTGCTGAAAGCATTCAATCCATACAAGTTCGTTCCGGGTTCGAACGAAACCGAAGGCATTATCTCGTTACACTCGTTTTGGAATCACCCTCAGAGTTAACGACAATAACCCTTGCACTCTAAATCTTCATCTTCACTTGAGATTCACGACCTATCGTTAATTTGGATCGATGTGGTATTCGGGTCTCCAAACCTGGAATACCGGTATACGGAAACCCGATCCCGGTCTCATCGAAATCCAAATCGTATCTTTTAAGGCCAAGTTGTTTAAAAGTTTTAAACATTTAAACTTATATTCAGGATGATATATAAACAGATAGATGAATCATATTATCACAATAGATAATTCATTCAACTCACAAAGCAGCATATCACATCTCAAAGATATCCCAATCATCCAGTATCAACCAATCATTCAATATCATTCAACAAATATCAACCATCCAATATTTATCAATTATCCAAAACAGATTTGATTAACTCAATCAAATTTGATTACCTAAATCATTCTCATTTATTTATTTCAAATAAATAAATTAACCATATCTAATGATCTTCTTTAATTAATCTTCCTAGATTAATCATCTTTAATTACATTCAAGTAATTATCCTTAACCATATTCAGTAATTAACCTTTAATTACTATCATTAATTACAATAATTAATGATTCTTCACTTGCTTTCATTAATTAATAATAATTAATTACATTAAACCTTAATTAATTAAAATTAATTAATCTTACTTAAATTAATTGCTTTTATTAATTAACCTTGATTAATTTCATTAATTAAATAATCCTTATTAATTAACTAATCCTTTAATTAATTAATTATATAATTAACTTGTAATTAACCATTAATCATAAACGGTAATTAACAACTTGTGATTATTTATCTTAATTAATTAACTTCTTAATTAATTATATTAATCTTTGATTTATAAATCTTAATAATTAGAACTTTAATTACTTCATTAAGTAATTACTAATCATTTAAATTAACAAGTTATCCTTAATTAATTACTTTATTAATTAATTATATATTTAATTAATTATCCTTAGTAATTAATCTAATATTAACTAAGTAATTAATTCTTAATTACTACCATTAATAAATCTTAATTAATCTCTTAATTAATTACTTAACAAATAATTAATTTCATCATTAAATAATTCTTATTTAATTACTTCATAACTAATTAACTCAAAAACAATTATATTAATAAATTCCTTAATTGATAATATTAAGTGATTACTCATTAATCACTCTCATCTAATTACTCTTATGAGTAATTTCCATTTAATTAATCAATTACTAATTTATTTATTAAGTAATTACACTTGATTAATTTATAATTAAGTGTTTATTTAAATTAACCAACATTAACCATCATTTAAATAATTAATTAAATAATTAGTTAACTTCTTAAATTTAAAATTACTTAATTAAACTTTTATTTAATAACAAATCATTTATATTAATTAACCATTCTTAATTAATCTTAACATAACCAATTTAGAATAAAACTGTATTATTAAACACTTATTCAAATCACTTATTTTATTAAAACAAATTTTAAAATCAATTTAATTTTTAAATATAGATTATTAAATTGATATTGTCCAAATTCCCGGGATATCACATTCCTCCCTCCTTAAAATAATTTCGTCCCCGAAATTTAAACAAAGGTAATTTAATAATCTATCCAAGATTTAACAAGCATATATTATCAACCATATGCTAACAACCATAGCAAACAATCATCCAATCAAACAATTCTAATTATCCAAACAAAATTCTGGATAAAATTTCCTCGAGTTTCCCCAAGTATATATATATACCGGACACTCGCTCTACAAACAATCTAAATTACGAAGCTACAGAGTTCCTACTCATCTAGATCTACAGAACTAGACAGGATATCAGACTACAGACGAGTCTGACTCAACTACCAAATCCTCCAGAACTGCTGGTTTCAAAACCAAGAACACCAACTCTACTCCTCAAACATCAGAAGACTGAACTAACTTCTCCTATCCAGAGATGCATTCCCAAACTGCTTCTGCTGCACAACTCTGATCTGAAGTAGATAAGAATACTGATGAAGAACACAACCCAGACTGGATAACCCATCCCAGAAATAAGGTCCAACAGATCCATAAAGAAAACTCAGATACTCCATCAAAACCTGAGCTGCTTCACCAAACTCTATCTCTAGGAATCATCCTTCAACTTGGCTGATCCACCGGTATCACTTCTGGAATTCTAGTCGATAAGAAAACTCAATCTCCAGATGCGAACAACTTCTGACTTCCCTGACGACATCCAGCAAATCTCTGATAACCCAAGAGAACACTCAGCAATCGCAAGTCACTTTTGCGATCAACCCATCCTAAGTCCAAAGAAAAACTGCTCTCTCTTTACCAATCAGAACAGCTTACACTTATCTATCCAATCCATCGAAGAAATGGATCCACTCTGCTGCTTCTGAACTTCACCTCTAGAAAACTGCTCAGCCAGAAAACTTCCTGCCAACACAGACCACTCCGAGCTGCACTACTGACACCGATGCCAAAGACTTCCTAATCCAAAAGCTCTTCGAGAAACTCGAACCTCAAAACAAACAGAAACACCATGCTGTACTCAGCCACAACACCGAAACATACACACTTCCTTAAACTCGTTCCAAAGAAAACATCTTCAGAAACGTCCATAGCCACCGTGTCTCATCACACAGCTACTACTTCCTGAGGTTACCAAAATACCATCACTCTCTTCAGCTCATCCAATAGATCTACTCTATTCATCCAACTTCAAAGATAAACTCTAAACCATAACTGGTTTCCTTCAGAGATCGGTGAAATTTTTACACCACAACAAAGTTTACTCGAGACGGTATTTGGTCTACAGTCTCGTCAGATATACTTCCAACCTCAACACTCAAATTCTAACTATTGGTAGTCATGTTACTCACACTACCACCTTATCTACCTTTATAACTTATATTGGAAAACCCGAACAGGTAACCCAACAAATAGGTAGAAATATATATATATTTAAAATGATATTTTTTTATATAGAAATTATTTCTGGGTAAAATTATTTCATCTACCTCTTTAAAACAATATTGTGTCCATTGGCCTGGTTCAAGTGTTTAGAGATCCCTATCAATAACGTTAGCTACTCGTATTGACCAGAATCCATATACCACTCAACCGATCAATTAACACAATATAAAATCATTTTTATATAACTAACAATTACGCGCCCTCGAATATATATATACTCAGACTCAACAGGTTGCTACAGATCCTATCTCTAATGAACAATCCATCCGAACCTAGGTATTCACTCAACCTAGTGTTCTGATATTCACTTAACCAAAAGCTTAGGCATTCGCTCAACCTATGCTCTGATACCATATGTAACGACCCGACTTCCTATGCCCAGAAAGTCGCATCATTATGAAGAAAGAAAGGGGTAGAAAATAGAAAAGAAGAGAAGAAAGAAAGAAACAACAACAACGATCTCACAGCGGAACGAATAAATTATATTAATAACATAAACTATTACATAGTATACAACACTTATCAGAGTTTACACAACTATACAACACATACTAGACAGTTATAAACATCTGTCTAGACATTACAACTCAATACACTACAGAGATACAGACACAGCGGAACTACTATATCTACGAACGCCGAAGCCTCCTGCTCCATTGCTCCTCCAGAATATTCGTCAAAGCTAAACCTGAATCCCTTGGCTACTCGTAAAAATTTGAGTACCCAAGAGTTTATAAAACAGAAATAAACACTTGGGTCAGACATGGGTCTGGTGTGAGTAACAGGTTAAACTTGCTTAACTTCAAAACCTTTAGAAAGAAAAGGTATCACGTAAGACTCCCCACAAATAAACATGGGTAAGTTTTTACCTTACGCTAACCAAAACATTTGATAGGAAATCTGATTTTATTATAATAGGGTCTAGGGTTTTCAAGTAAAATATAGAAATAGCTGAAATGCTTACATCTCACATTCCAACATAGTTGGGCACAACTAATACGTACGGCACTTATTGGAGTTTGGATTCCATACAATGGCAGGGCTACTGGGGTACCGCCCGTCACAGTACGTGGCCTAGATCACCGTACCGAGGATCACTCCCAATCCCCTGCAACACAAAGCCGGAACCATCCCTTACTGGATAATCCCGAACAAGATAATCCCGTAGTTGGCGCGACCAACCACACACTAAGCCGAATAAAAGAAAAGGGACCTCTAGACAGGGATCTATCTTGCTCTCAGTGGGTGCTACCCACGAAGCCTTGCTGCACCTCCCCTGTTTTAGCCATTCCCGGTTGATGAGGCTTGAGGTTACGATTACCTTTAATCAGAACATATCACTTAGAATGCTCATCGTCCGCCTGACGATGTGCTGAAAGCATTCAATCCATACAAGTTCGTTCCGGGTTCGAACGAAACCGAAGGCATTATCTCGTTACACTCGTTTTGGAATCACCCTCAGAGTTAACGACAATAACCCTTGCACTCTAAATCTTCATCTTCACTTGAGATTCACGACCTATCGTTAATTTGGATCGATGTGGTATTCGGGTCTCCAAACCTGGAATACCGGTATACGGAAACCCGATCCCGGTCTCATCGAAATCCAAATCGTATCTTTTAAGGCCAAGTTGTTTAAAGGTTTTAAACATTTAAACTTATATTCAGGATGATATATAAACAGATAGATGAATCATATTATCACAATAGATAATTCATTCAACTCACAAAGCAGCATATCACATCTCAAAGATATCCCAATCATCCAGTATCAACCAATCATTCAATATCATTCAACAAATATCAACCATCCAATATTTATCAATTATCCAAAACAGATTTGATTAACTCAATCAAATTTGATTACCTAAATCATTCTCATTTATTTATTTCAAATAAATAAATTAACCATATCTAATGATCTTCTTTAATTAATCTTCCTAGATTAATCATCTTTAATTACATTCAAGTAATTATCCTTAACCATATTCAGTAATTAACCTTTAATTACTATCATTAATTACAATAATTAATGATTCTTCACTTGCTTTCATTAATTAATAATAATTAATTACATTAAACCTTAATTAATTAAAATTAATTAATCTTACTTAAATTAATTGCTTTTATTAATTAACCTTGATTAATTTCATTAATTAAATAATCCTTATTAATTAACTAATCCTTTAATTAATTAATTATATAATTAACTTGTAATTAACCATTAATCATAAACGGTAATTAACAACTTGTGATTATTTATCTTAATTAATTAACTTCTTAATTAATTATATTAATCTTTGATTTATAAATCTTAATAATTAGAACTTTAATTACTTCATTAAGTAATTACTAATCATTTAAATTAACAAGTAATCCTTAATTAATTACTTTATTAATTAATTATATATTTAATTAATTATCCTTAGTAATTAATCTAATATTAACTAAGTAATTAATTCTTAATTACTACCATTAATAAATCTTAATTAATCTCTTAATTAATTACTTAACAAATAATTAATTTCATCATTAAATAATTCTTATTTAATTACTTCATAACTAATTAACTCAAAAACAATTATATTAATAAATTCCTTAATTGATAATATTAAGTGATTACTCATTAATCACTCTCATCTAATTACTCTTATGAGTAATTTCCATTTAATTAATCAATTACTAATTTATTTATTAAGTAATTACACTTGATTAATTTATAATTAAGTGTTTATTTAAATTAACCAACATTAACCATCATTTAAATAATTAATTAAATAATTAGTTAACTTCTTAAATTTAAAATTACTTAATTAAACTTTTATTTAATAACAAATCATTTATATTAATTAACCATTCTTAATTAATCTTAACATAACCAATTTAGAATAAAACTGTATTATTAAACACTTATTCAAATCACTTATTTTATTAAAACAAATTTTAAAATCAATTTAATTTTTAAATATAGATTATTAAATTGATATTGTCCAAATTCCTGGGATATCACATTCTGTAACGACCCGACTTTTTCTCCACAGAAAGTCGCATCGTTAATTAAGAAAGAAAGGGATAGAAGAAGAAAAGAAAAGAAGAAAGAACAACAACAATATCAGAATCTCACAGCGGAACGAAAAATATATTATATCACATAAGATATTACATAGTATCATATACATCAGAGTACACAATTTATACATCACAGAATAGACAGTTATAAACTTCTGTCTATTATACAACACAAGTACATCAGTACTATACAGACTACTACAAACACAGCGGAAACTCTATATATCTACACGCTGAAGCCTCCTGCTCCTCAGCTCCTCCAGTATTCGTCAAGATTAACCTGAATCCCTCGACTACTCAATACAATATTGAGTACCCAAGAGTTTAATAAAACAGAAAATAAACACTTGGGTCAAACAGGGGTCTGGTGTGAGTAAACGGTTAGATTGCTTAACTTTGAAAACCTTTGAAAACAAAAGTATCACGTAAGACTTCCCACAAATAAATATGGGTAAGTTTTTACCTTACGCTAACTAAAACATTTGATAGGAAATCCAGTTATATTATAATAGGGTCTAGGGTTTCCAAGTAAAATACAGAAATAGCTGAAATGCTTGCATCTCACATTTCAACATAGTTGGGCACAACTAATACGTACGGCACTTATTGGAGTTTGGATTCCATACAATGGCAGGGCTACTGGGGTACCGCCCGTCACAGTACGTGGCCTAGATCACCGTACCGAGGATCACTCCCAATCCCCTGCAACACAAAGCCGGAACCATCCCTTACTGGATAATCCCGAACAAGATAATCCCGTAGTTGGCGCGACCAACTACACACTAAGCCGAATAAAAGAAAAGGGACCTCTAGACAGGGATCTATCTTGCTCTCAGTGGGTGCTACCCACGAAGCCTTGCTGCACCTCCCCTGTTTTAGCCATTCCCGGTTGATGAGGCTTGAGGTTACGATTACCTTTAATCAGAACATATCACTTAGAATGCTCATCGTCCGCCTGACGATGTGCTGAAAGCATTCAATCCATACAAGTTCGTTCCGGGTTCGAACGAAACCGAAGGCATTATCTCGTTACACTCGTTTTGGAATCACCCTCAGAGTTAACGACAATAACCCTTGCACTCTAAATCTTCATCTTCACTGGAGATTCACGATCTATCGTTAATTTGGATCGATGTGGTATTCGGGTCTCCAGACCTGGAAATCCGGTATATGGAAACCCGATCCCGGTCTCATCGAAATCCAAAACGTATCTTTTAAGGCCAAGTTGTTTAAAGGTTTAAACAATTTAACTTATCTATACAGATAGATAATTCACACATCACAATTGATAATCACATTATCATTTAAACAGATGATTCATAATCAAATAGGTAATCCATATCAACATCACAATAGTTAATCTATATTACCATTATAATGCAACCAAGCATTCATACCACACCACATTACTTATCTCATTTCTGAGATTACATCCATTCAAGACAATCAATGTCATCCATTCTTATATAAGCAATGATTTACTTAATCACAACATAATTAATTTAAAATGAATTAAATTAACTATCTCTATCTTTAATTAATTTAAAGTGAATTAAATTAATTACTTCATCTCTTAATTAATTTAAAATTAATTAAATTAATTACTTCATTATAAATCTTACTTATATAATCATTAATTAATTACAAATAAATTAATTAATCTTTCTTTAATTTTCCACTTAATTAATCACCTTGATTAATTATACTTTAATTACATTTAAGTAATTATCTTTAATTAATTCACAAATTAATTATCCTTAATTGAATACAGTAATTAACCTTTAATTACTTCATTAATCAATTAATTATAATCAATTACTTTAATCCTTAATTAATTATAATTAATTAGTTATCATTTGATTAATTAATCTTAATTAATTAACTCTTAATTACATCATTAATTATAAACTAATGATCTCTAATTACATCTTTAATTATTTATTAATTACATTAAGTAATTATTCTTAATTAATCCATAATTATTAATCATCTTTGATTAATCTAATCCAGTAATTAACTTCCTTTAATTACTTTTATTAATTAATTACTTTAATTAATTACCTTCATAAATAATTAATTACATTATTAATTAATCTTAATTAAACCATAATTGTTAACTCCCATTAAGAAGCGACCTAAAATATTGAACGAGTCAATGAAGTGCTGCGACCTAAGGATGCTGCGACCTAAGGATGCTGCGACCTAAGGGAATGCTGCGACCTAATGAAGTGCTGCGACCTAAGGATGCTGCGACCTAAGGATGCTGCGACCTAAGGATGCTGCGACCTAAGGACTTGGAAAGGTTTGCGACCTAACCACAGGAAAGGTTCGCGACCTAACTACAGAAAGGTTCGCGACCTAACTACAGAAAGGTTCGCGACCTAACTACAGAAAAGTTCGCGACCTAACTACAGAAGAGTTCGCGACCTAGAAAGCATTGCGACCTAAGGACTTAAGAGGTCTTCAGCGACCTAAGGATGGAAAGGCCTTGCGACCTAAGATCTAGGAGGATCTCGCGACCTAACAGCATAAGAAGTTCGCGACCTAACAGCATAAGAAGTTCGCGACCTAACAGCATAAGAAGTTCGCGACCTAACAGCATAAGAAGTTCGCGACCTAACAGCATAAGAAGTTCGCGACCTAACAGCATAAGAAGTTCGCGACCTAAGAGGCTTTGCGGCCTAAAGAAGTCCGCGACCTAAGAGGCTTTGCGACCTAAGGGAGTCAGCGACCTAACTACTGAAGATGCTTGCGACCTACTATAGGTCGTTCACGACCTACTACTTGCTCAGATGGAAACAGAAGCAACTCAATCAGGCTGCCTTCCCTAAGTCGCATATGGATTGCGACCTATCTTAGGTCGCTCACGACCTAAGACCTAACTTAGGTCGTACGCGACCTAAGACTTAGGAGAATTTCCAGAATCCAAACCAGCCTCTATAAATACCCCACCACTTCTAACTTGAGGGGGACTTTTGGCCATTCATTTCTCCAAGCGCTGTTACGCTGTCGAAGCCTCCTCTCTTTCAGCAATCAAAGGTCTTCAAGCATTCGGGACACTACAACGATCTTCGAGAAGAGCTCCTAACATCCAACGCGGATTCATCGAGTTTCATCATTAAAGATCGAGCTAGTAGTCAAGAATGATTTCATGATCAAATTGTATTGTATTTAGAGAGATATTGTATCGAATTGTAATCAAATCAGCAATAAAAGACTATAAAGTGGATGTAGGCTCAATTACGGGCCGAACCACTATAAATCTGTTGTTCATTTACTGTTTTTCTGCTATTCTCAGCTCATATTCTGTTCCCGTACCAACGGGTGGTGCTTTCACAAGTTTATTACACACACCGGGTGTTAGCGTTCACTTTTTACCGTTAACATTTTTGGTGCTTTCACTGAGAACCCAACTCAGGCAATCATCCACCGTTGCTTCGCAAAGATTCATAAAAAGAACCTCTCTTAAAAAAAAAACAGATCCGAGATAATGGCTCCTGGAAGAAGAGGTAGACCCGTCAGATCCGGAAATGCTCACGAAGGGACTTTCGCTTCCCCAACAACAGATCAAGCAACTCCAACCGTTGGAGTCACCAGGGCTGAATTGGATGACGCAGTTTCTGGATTATACCAACAAATTGAAACTCAAAATGCTTTGATGATGGATAGAATAACTGCATTGCTTGGGGCAAATCGTCAACCAGAAAACCATCAAACCACCCTTCCTGAAACGCCACCTTTCCAAGCTAATGGTTCTAGGCCGCAACCAACTTGTCATGAACATATGCCCGGGCAAACTTCCGAGGGAAGAACTGGTGCTTGCCCGGAGGTGTCTTTGAACAATAAAGAGTACCTGTCTGAAATGGTTGGCCGCATCATGAAAGAGAGCATGCAAAGGGAAGAGGATGAGGCTGACTGGGGATTTGCGCCAAGCAGAACTCCGTTTACTGAAAGGATCCTGAGAGCAGAATTCCCAAGGAAATTTGCACCTCCTACTATCCAAGCCTATAGGGGAACCACTGACCCTAATCATTTCCTATACAAATACGATTGGCATATGACCGGTGCAAGAGCATCAGACGAGATCAAGTGTCGGTACTTTCCGGTATACCTGGAAGGTGTGGCTTTACTTTGGTTCACAAAGCTTCCAGTTCGGTCTGTAGATAAGTTCTCCGACTTAACACAAAAGTTTAAGGAACAGTTCAGATTGTATGCTTCAAAAGCTAAGGATATATGTCACTGTCTAACCTTGAACAAGCGCCCGGAGAATCAATAAAATCTTTCTTGAGCCGTTTCAATATAGCTTTAGCCGAAGTAGAAAATGCGGAACCACGCATGATCCTGACTTATTTGATGCGAGCCATTGATAAATCGAGTAAATTTGGAATATGGCTAAAGATGAAGGAACCGAACTCACTTGATAAATTCTATAAAAAGGCCGACGAGTTCATTCGCCTTGAAAACCTCTCTACGACGTCAAAGGTGGTTGCTGCCCAAACTAATAACAACAGTGTCCTATCTAAGAAAAGAGAATCTGAAAGTCAGAAAAGGGAGAATGAAGGAGGAAAGAACCAAGGAAATGAAAAGAAACCTCGCCGCTTTAATTCTTCAGATTATACCCCTTTAACTGATACACCAAGGAATATCTATTTTGCAACAAAAGACGTTGTCCAGTATCCTAAGCCACCCGAGATGACGAAAGGTGCAAAGAGTAATGGGAAATTCTGCCAATTTCACAATCAACCTGGCCATGACACTGACCAATGTCGCCAGTTAAAGAAAGTAATTGAAGAATTGTTGGAACAAGGTAAACTCCAGCAATACGTTAAGAAAAGCGGAGTCAATCCAACCTCATCCACTCGGGATCAACAACATCCTACCCATCAATCCGATTCTCACAACAACACTGCAGTGCAAAATTCAGAAAAGCTTGTCATTAATGCTATCACAGGCGGATTATACCCAGCAAGCAGAAGTTGGGATGACTACTAATTACCCACAAAACTGCGGCTGGGGCATCTCTCACTTTCTCTGGCATAAAAATCCAAAAGCTATGAATCAAGCACAAATGGAAATCCAGCTTGGAGATTCTGAAACAATTATAACTA
Source organism: Allium fistulosum (assembly GCA_030737815.1). NCBI lineage: Eukaryota > Viridiplantae > Streptophyta > Magnoliopsida > Asparagales > Amaryllidaceae > Allium > Allium fistulosum. Next base: position 860,439,400 of record CM060903.1, read on the forward strand.
GCATTCATTTTTACTTAACAACATTGCTTGAATGTGTAAAGATAATAATAGATGTGTAACTTTTGCATTGTAAACCGTTGAGAAATCAGCGTGACTCAATAATGAAAAACTATGCATTGTGTTTTCTGTTATAAAATGCCTGTTATATTTCGATGTGTAAGTACTCTAAATGTATTGCTAAAATATCGATCTAATACTGCAGGCCATTAAAGCCAAGCTCACCCATCGCAAAGCTAAGCGAGCCTTACAAATCATTTAGCAAATTTCAAGCAACAAAAATTTCAAACTCAAATCCCATACAAGAGAAGCTTCACATAAAAAGTTGATGGCTCCGCTATGTCAAGCCCTCGTTAACTGGCTGCGATCGTTAATATAAAAAGGCATCCAACCAAATAACTTGCGTTTACTCTATGGAGTCATTCAACAGTGAAGTCTACTTCTTCGGATAAAGCAATCTACTTGCAAAAGAAAGGAACACGCGCTTGGAAACGATGATAAAGGATCGCAGATTGGCGGATGATGATACAACATGAGCAGGCAAACATGGAAGCAGCCAAAGGAAGGTATGCCTCTCAACAGGAAAGCAGGTAGATCTACTAAAGGGATACCTTCCCGAGCAAAAGGAATAAGACCCTCGCTGGCTGATTGTGATGCATCCGATCAGGCAGCTTGTGTCCATCCCATGGATCTACTTGCCCCTAAGACGCAACCTTCCTGGCACACCAACCAACTGATGTTCCTTCCCAAGGGTCAACAAAGCCCTCTAACGAGGCGCGCCAATAAATGGAGAGCTTTCCTCAATCAAAAAGATCGGTGGGACTACCAAAAAGGAGCACCTTGTTAATCGATTGCGATCGTTTGTACAAACAAACATCCAATCGAACGACTTACGCTTGTCCCGTGGACCCCTCCGACCATGAGAAAGTAACTTCCAGGCAACCACAAGCCCTCTTCGGAGGCACAAGCCCTCTTCGGAGGCACAAGCCCTCTTCGGAGGCACAAGCCCTCTTCGGAGGCACAAGCCATCTTCGGAGGCACAAGCCCTCTTCGGAGGCACAAGCCCTCTTCGGAGGCACAAGCCATCTTCGGAGGCAAAAGCCCTTTTCGGAGGCACATTTCACCCGTGTAGAAGTGCAAAATGCTTCTCTTCGGAGACCCACTTCACCAGAGATGAAATTCCAAAACTGCTTCTCTTCGGAGACCAAAACTGCTTCTCTTCAGAGACCAAAATCGCTTCTCTTCGGAGACCAAAAGACCTCTTCAGAGGCGTACTTCACCTTGCTTGAAGTACCAAAAATAAACCCTTTACTGGGGCACAAAAATCAAAACCTTCTGCAGAAGCTCATTTCACTGTGCAGGAAAATTCACTTTCAAACAAATAAAAGTGATCATTCCCAGAAGTCGAAATGTTCTTCAGGAAGAAAAAGAAAATAAAGATTTCTCCAAAGACAAGATATACTCTATTAAAAGCAGAATAATTCTTCCCTGAAAAAGTGGAAAGTTATTCTCTAAAATAAGAGTATCGGTCTTGTGAAATCAAGAAATATTACAATATACTTGTGGTGTGGGGGCAATACTATACAATTCAGTTACATTAATAAAAGTAATATACAAGCAACATACCACAAGTTCATTGCAATATCACGTAATAAAGATGTGGAGTAAATGCGTTCTTGAAACACAGACAGAAAATTTGTACAAGTGAAAAGAATCGTTTACTCTATACTTCAAATGAAAAACAGATGTATTCCTACATACACAAGGATTTGTACAAGAAAAATATCTATTTATTTCAATACTATGAGAAATTTTTACATTGTACAGGTTACAAAAAGAAGCGGAGACCGGTATCCGCGCAATCCCCGGTCAATACAAAAAGCAGAGAATGCAAAAACAGACTCATTTCTCCTTTTTCCCACCCTTGGAGCTTTTACCCGGTCGGGTAATAAGTTTTGAAGGCCGCGTCGGAGAAGAAGGAGGAAGAGACTCAGACGGTTCCATCTCCGCCTCATCACCAGCAGCAGAAGAACTCTTCTTTCCTTTCTTTGAAACCACACGCTTCCCCTTCTTCTTGGAAGAAGACTCACTCCCCGGAGCAAGAAATGTAGAAAGCTTTGTGTCATAATCGAAAGACTGCTCCGGGGTCTTCTCGCTATCTTCCAAACCTTCTGCCTTCTGTTCTTCGGAAGCAGATGGTTCATCTAAACCTTGAAGGGCCGCTATTGGTTCTTCCTGTGAACCAGGTTGGGAAGCCGGAAGAGGTATAACTTGAGAAGGAGGAGGAACGGCAACTGAAGAAGGAAGAGTTGGGGCAGTTTCTGGGGCGTCTGCTGCATAATTAAAGATATCGAAATCAGTATTCTCCGAGAAAAAAGAAAACCGTGAATTGTCAAAGTTACCTGGAGAAGCCGGTTTAGCGAGATCAATCTCAAATTCCCGAGCTTGGAAGTCTTTCATTGCCTCTTCCTCTGTAGGGGTGGTTACAGTTTCTGTGTCAACCTTAGCGGGAGGCGTGGAATGAGAACTAGAGCCAGCAATATCCGCATGAGCTAAAGCCGAAGTATAAGCAGGAGCAATAGGGGGTGCTTCTTTCCCAGGAAGCTTCTCTCCCGTCGCTTCGGCCCGCACTCGGACGAGCTGCTCTTTTCCTTTGGCAAGGGCATCGCGATCGCTCTCACTTAGGTAGGTAGCTTGAAGATCTTTTTCGGAGTATCCGGCACCACCAAATAAGTCAATAATTGCCTCCCACACCTCCGCTAGGGTGACCTCATACTCTGGTCCCAAAAATGAAAGGCTCCCACGCCCCAGGACACAATGCATATAGAAGTCGAACAGGGTCGCGTCAACGGTGGCTAGGGTCGCCTTATGGGATTCTTCGGCTGCAGCTTTACCAGAGAGAACTTCATCACGTTCTCTTTCAGCCTTCAGTAACTGGGATTGTAGCCTAGCAATTTCTAAGTCTCGAGAGCTGAGTTTCTCCTGAAGTTGAGCAGCGTCATCACGATATTTTCTAGTAACATGTTGTTCTGCTTCAAGTTTGACTTCAGTATCTCTCTGAGCAGCGTGGGCGTCTCGGACTTGTTTTTGAAGCATTTCCTCTTTCTGAGAATAAGAAGTGGAAGAAGTAGCAAGCTCTTTTTTAAGCCTTTCAACTTCGGCTTCGAGCTTCACATAACCATCGCTAATGCTTTTCATCTCCGAGTCATGCTGTTTACGCCATTTGTCCCACTCAGACTTATCATTTTCCATGGTCATCATCGCTTCAAGATTCAGATGGTTGACTCTTTGAAGTTCATCAACCAGCTTCTGCCACCCAGACATTCTTTCGATGTCAAGCTTTACAGCATCGACATTTTTCAGCATCGCCTGCTTGTCAATGGGGACCAAGTCCAAATCAAAACGCACTCCTTTCAGACACCAGTTCGGAAATCGGCTCTGGAGTGTGGGAGGACCATCTCCAGCTTGGTACTGTGGCCTATTAATGATGGTCTGGATGTCAGATTCCTTGAGGGCAGGAGAACCAGAAGATGTATTAGGAGGAACAGAAGCGGTTGTCTTTTCCGAGATGTTAGATACGTCTTTCTCACCAAGTCTGGCACGTTTACTGGAATCATCAGAAGTGTGACTCTTCCCCTTATCGTCGTAAGATTTCCTTTTATAAGGATCGTCACTTCTGCGAGAAGAGTCACGTTGCTCGTCCCTTCTCCCGTAGTATTCCTCATCTTCTCTCCGGCGACGCTCTTCATGAGCTCGCCTCTCATGAGCCTTTCGAGCAGCTCTCTCCTCATCAGTTTCTTTCACGGCACTGATATAACTCCTAAAGTCGTAAGCTTCACGGCTTCCGTAGCGCTGAAATTTGTTGAAGTAAGAGCCGCTTCGCCCCATCAGAGAACCTGAAATTGAAGAAAAAGACCAGTTTTAGAAATCCTCAAGTTGAAGAAGCTAAGTGCATATAAGTACCAAAATTCTAAGTGTGTGTGATGTGTAAACTACGCGCGTCAGACTACAAACCACTTTTGGGTGTAGAAATGGCAATAAGTTGTGTGGAAGGTGTTGTGGATTGTTGCAAAGAAGAAGTTGCTTCGATAACAGGAGGAACCACTTTAGAAACATCATCTTTAAAGAGCTCCTGAGAGGTTATCATGATGTCGCTCAGACTATCGAAAGTATCATCGCCATGGTGCATGGGAGAATTATCTTTCTCAATTTCCATCTCAGCCGTCTTTTCAACAGTGTGAAGATTTTCCTCCTCTTCAACAACCGGGGCAAGTGCTAACTTACTGGACGTCCCAGCAATGTCGGGACGAGTAGAACACTTTACCAATGAAGTCTCAGCGGTAAGTTCTTGCAATAAAGGTTCTTCAGCAGGAACAGGGGCATCCGACTCCTCAGCAGGAGAATCAGGGACTTCATGTGGCTGAGCGGAACGGGAAGGATGTAAGAGTCCAAATTCGTGGAGGAACTCATCTCTCAATAAAAATTGAACACTTCTCTCCTCGACTGGCACGGCCATAAGCCTCTCAAAAGTCACCTTGTGACTGGCATCTCGAAGTGGGGGAGGAAGTGCTGCAAAAAAGAAAGAATGGAGTTAAGCATTTGACAGTTCGAATTCTGAAAAGTTTTGAGAACAAATCGGAAAGATAGATAATCGTACTTCCCACTCTCCAAATGGCGTAGAATCCCGGAGGGCAGCGGACATAAAAGAATTGAGTCAAAAATCCGTGGGCACTTTCAGACAAGTCCAGAATTAGTTTGCGGTTCCTGGCACTTCTCACAAGTGTAATAGAGGGATGATCTTTGTTCTTTACAAATGTGCACAAGAAGCGAATTTCGGCAAAACTGGGAAAACGGCCCAACGTCCTCCTGAAAAGCACACACAGTCCCAGCAGGATGGAGTATCCATTAGGGTGCAGTTGAAAAGGGGAGATAGATAGCCGAAGGAGAAGTTCTCGAAGACAATCATTAAAGGGCGGAATAGCTCCGCTCAAGCACATCTGACGATTCACGGCAACAAAGCCAAGAGGCGGCCTGTCAGCAGTGTCGCTTGACCCAGGAAGTAAAGCATCTGCTTCGGCAATGCCGAACTGGATGCACAATTGTCTGAAGATCTTGTGGCTTAGAGTAGTAGAAGTCCGTTCCGGAGGGTCGTTCAGTGGAGTAGCAATTGGAAAAGCCTCTCCAGCTATTTCCAAGTCTTCCTGTTGGGATGCCATTCTACACAAGGAACTGGACGATCAAATGTTAAGGTGCACGTTTCCTAAAAAAGAGTGAAGTGTTGTGCAAAACTAGCGCAATAACAAGCAAATATAAATGAAACTAAATTAATTGATACTTGTCGATTATAAAGTTTCGGGGCTTGATATCTTAAGTCCAAGAATAGTGTTGTGTTGATGCAAATGAATCAGCTTTAGTTGATCGTTTCAATTTTGCTTTAATACTTCACTTAGATTTGTTAGTTCACAACATTTCATTCGCGAAGTTCATTTAAGTTTGATATTCTTTGTCAACTAATCTGTCATTTGGTGTGGGCAATCAATGGCAGTATATTCGTCCCATTTTTTCTGTGAATATTGCTTCTAAACAGGTTATCAGCATTAAAGTTAAGGCAATCTGAAAAGAAGTACAACAAAGTCTAAAACAATTCAAAAAATCAGCCCAATTCTGCCTAAGTTTCTAAGTCCCAGGTCGTTCACGACCTAACATAAGTTGGAGTGATTTTAAGTCGTGCAGTGCAAATAAAAGCATTCAGGGCTATGCAGAATTGTTTAAGTTCTAAGTCATTCGGCGACCTATTCTTGGTCGAAGCACCTTTAGGTCGCACAGTGCAACTGAAGGGTTAAAAGCAATGCAGATTTGATCAAGTCCTAACTCGGCTGCGATTTAAAGCTTATGTCATAGGAAAGTTAGGTCGTTCAGCGACCTAACACAGGTTCCAGTCTTCCTTAGGTCGCGAATGGTCTTAAGTCGCCTAAAACCCTTACTGCTAACTTCCTCTCCACGCCACAAACCACCAAACCCTATAACCCGTTATCAATTACACCTATAAACCCATCGCCTTCCTCACCCCTTCAATTCATCGAAAGATACCAAGAGCGATTCAACACATCCCTAATCCATCGCAGATCCAACACATTACTATGCCCTCATGAATCAGCCAAAGCAACTATCGAGAATCAACCACGACAGCCGCTTGAAACGGTGCACAACTCATAGAATGGGGCTAAGGTCGAAAAAGCAGGGATTCAAGATTAAACGATGATTATGATAGGATGGATGTCAAACTCACTTACGGGATGTAATGGTAAGGAAGAATTGATGACTGGAATAGGTTGAATTCGCCTTTGAAAACTCGAAAAAATTCGTCAATGGCAGCAAGGGATCGGAGTAGTAGAGTAGGGAGGAAGAAGCGACCTAACCGATTTATATGAAACCAAGAAAGGAAGATGAATAGACAAGCAAGTTAGTGTTTTAGGTCGCTCGCGACCTAGCGAAGTTAAGTCGAAGCACACGACCTATGACTTCGGCCCGTACTTCGAGGGGCAAATGTTAACTCCCATTAAGAAGCGACCTAAAATATTGAACGAGTCAATGAAGTGCTGCGACCTAAGGATGCTGCGACCTAAGGATGCTGCGACCTAAGGGAATGCTGCGACCTAATGAAGTGCTGCGACCTAAGGATGCTGCGACCTAAGGATGCTGCGACCTAAGGATGCTGCGACCTAAGGACTTGGAAAGGTTTGCGACCTAACCACAGGAAAGGTTCGCGACCTAACTACAGAAAGGTTCGCGACCTAACTACAGAAAGGTTCGCGACCTAACTACAGAAAAGTTCGCGACCTAACTACAGAAGAGTTCGCGACCTAGAAAGCATTGCGACCTAAGGACTTAAGAGGTCTTCAGCGACCTAAGGATGGAAAGGCCTTGCGACCTAAGATCTAGGAGGATCTCGCGACCTAACAGCATAAGAAGTTCGCGACCTAACAGCATAAGAAGTTCGCGACCTAACAGCATAAGAAGTTCGCGACCTAACAGCATAAGAAGTTCGCGACCTAACAGCATAAGAAGTTCGCGACCTAAGAGGCTTTGCGGCCTAAAGAAGTCCGCGACCTAAGAGGCTTTGCGACCTAAGGGAGTCAGCGACCTAACTACTGAAGATGCTTGCGACCTACTATAGGTCGTTCACGACCTACTACTTGCTCAGATGGAAACAGAAGCAACTCAATCAGGCTGCCTTCCCTAAGTCGCATATGGATTGCGACCTATCTTAGGTCGCTCACGACCTAAGACCTAACTTAGGTCGTACGCGACCTAAGACTTAGGAGAATTTCCAGAATCCAAACCAGCCTCTATAAATACCCCACCACTTCTAACTTGAGGGGGACTTTTGGCCATTCATTTCTCCAAGCGCCGTTACGCTGTCGAAGCCTCCTCTCTTTCAGCAATCAAAGGTCTTCAAGCATTCGGGACACTACAACGATCTTCGAGAAGAGCTCCTAACATCCAACGCGGATTCATCGAGTTTCATCATTAAAGATCGAGCTAGTAGTCAAGAATGATTTCATGATCAAATTGTATTGTATTTAGAGAGATATTGTATCGAATTGTAATCAAATCAGCAATAAAAGACTATAAAGTGGATGTAGGCTCAATTACGGGCCGAACCACTATAAATCTGTTGTTCATTTACTGTTTTTCTGCTATTCTCAGCTCATATTCTGTTCCCGTACCAATGGGTGGTGCTTTCACAAGTTTATTACACACACCGGGTGTTAGCGTTCACTTTTTACCGTTAACAACAATTATTAATCATCTTTGATTAATCTAATCCTTTAATTAATTTAATAAATTATTAAATTAATAACAAGTGATTAACTCTTAATCATTTTCATTTAATAAAATAATTATCCTAGGGATTCCAATACAAGTGATCAACTCGAACTGGTAGTTAACTTATATAGGCCTATTGGTTTCACATATCAATCTATAAAGTATTTTAGATGATTTCAAATCGAAGTGGTTTCGGATATTTACTAATACCCGACCCCGGTCTCTTCGAAACCAATGTCATCTTAAAGGTCAAGTTATTTAAAAGTTAAACAATTCAATTTAACACTTTGAATTCACATAGCATTTATCATAGATAATCTATACATTCATCGCAGATATATCCAAAGCATATCACAGAGTATCACAGAATATCACCCAATAGATATCAATCAATCCAGACATTTTACTCTAACAATCATCCAAACAGAATTTATTAATCCATATTATAATTAATTTAATTATCTTAAATTAAATTAATTACTTAAGAACTAATTACTTAATCCTGCTTAATCAATTTATTAATTAATTACAATCATTTAATTAATTAATCATACCTTAATTACTTTTATAAGTCAATTAATTAACCTTAATCAGAGATTAATTTATCCTTAATCATTAATTAAAATTTAATTAATTCTTAATACTTGGTTAATTAACCCTTAATTATCAATTAATTAATTACTAATTACCAATTAATTACTGTAACGACCCGTATTTTACGGATCGAAAAGTTTGTCAAAATCTAGGATTTTCAGCATTTTCTAGTTGTTTCAGATCTTGGTTGAAATTTGCCTAAGTCCTAGGTCGTATGCAACCTAGAGGTTAGTTAAGTATTGTTGGCAACTTAGGAGATAAGTCGTGACCGACCTAAGAATGTTGGGGATTGGTGACCTTAAGGTTTGGAGTTAGGTCGTGTGATGGATGGCAAGGGTTTAGGTCGTAGACGACCTAAAAGAAAGGAGACTTTAGAGTTTCTGGCGAGTTAAGGTGTTAGCGACCTAAGAGATAGGTTGGTAGCGACCTAAGTAAACCCAGTAGTTAACGACCTAGGGATGAGCGACCTAGTGGTGCCAAGTTAGTATATTTAGGTCGGCAGCGACCTAAGGAAACTAGTGGTTAGCGATCTAATTGTTAGCGACCTAAGGGGTTAGCTTGTTAGCGACCTAAGGGGTTAGCTTGTTAGCGACCTAAGGAGTTGCCGTGTTAGCGACCTAAGGGGTTAGCTTGTTAGCAACCTAAGGGGTTAGCTTGTTAGCGACCTAAGGAGTTGCCGTGTTAGCGACCTAAGGGGTTAGCTTGTTAGCGACCTAAGGGGTTAGCTTGTTAGCGACCTAAGGAGTTGCCGTGTTAGCGACCTAAGGAGATAGGTCGCATAAGTGTTAGGTCGTAGCGCTGTTAGGTCGTATGTTGTTTTAGGTCGTTATGTGTTAGGTCGCGTAGAAGCCTAAGTTGTTAGGTCGTAACCTTACTGAGTCTTAGGTAGTTAAGTCGTTAGGTTGTTAGGTCGCTGGGTTTCCTAAGTGTTAGGTCGCAAAGGAGTTAAGTCGTACATCTGTTAGGTCGGAGAGGCTTAGGTCGGAGAGGCTTAGGTCGGAGAGGCTTAGGTCGGAAGCGACTTAGGGAGATAGCCAGATTTCGACTTAAGGAATTTTCTGCTATAAATAGGAGGGGTTGTTCTCACTTTTTGGGATCCGGATTTTTGAAGCGACGAAGTGCTGCCATTTTGAGAGCTCGACTTCTACACTTCTTCACTTCTTTTCTCCACTCTAATCTAGTGCTTTCATCCATCCAAATCGAAGATCAAGATTGAAGATTCAAGAGCTTAGATTGAAGATCTTCATCTTTTCAAGAGAGATTTCTTCATTTGAAGCGGATTTGTTATAGATCTAGCTTAGTTCTTCGCTGTCCAGATCTGAAGTTGATATCTTTTGGATTGTTTAGGTGATTTGGTGAGTGGTGATTATCTCTCACACGGATCCAAAGGAGTATATCGGATTGTTGGCTTGATTTGGTGTTAAAATAGTGATTTCCATGCATTTTCTTCATCCTATGTGTAGATCCATATAGATCCATTGTTCATGATGATGTTACATCCATTTTATCATATGTTAACCTATGCAAGTTCATTCATCAAGTTTGTAGAGATATAATCCATGTTTTCATGCTTATTGGACTTTCAACTCTTTAATTACGAAAATGCCATTATTGTTATAATTGTCTACTTAGATCATATTTGAATGCTTGATTGTTTGGATTGATGATTGATTTGATTGATTGTTATGAAATAGATGATTGATGACTAGATTTAGATCGAAGGTGATTCAAAAGCTAAGGGAAAGGCTCTTGAATTGGGAAAGCTGCTCGTGGCATATGTAGCGGGATGATGAAGCTCTTATGCATAGATTCGATGATGTGATGTTGGGATGAGGCTTTGCGAGGATGTAATGAAGCGAGGCAATTGTATGATGAAGACTTGGTCTAATCCAGACGGGATCATTCCAAGCATGTTGATAACTCGGTGATATGATTCGAGTTGAAGATAATGAATGGATATGAGAATAGTCGTCGAGGAGGATGACTAGGAGGCTTGGATAGCATCGTTGTTGAAGGTTCTAGCATGCTCTAAGCAAGAGTACGTTTGGGCAGATTCGATAGTCCCAACGGCCAACTGTTGATGGTCGAGTACTCTGGGAAGATTCGATAGTCCCAACGGCCAACTGTTGATGGTCGAGTACTCTGGGAAGATTCGATAGTCCTAGGCACGGGCTGCGACGACGTGCGGGAGTTATGTCTAGAACCGGGGTTTCCATTAGCCCTTGACGGACGGCTGAAAGAATGTGCCGGTCATTCAATTAACGGTGATATCGAAGCAATGATAACAGTGATAGCCAGAGTCATGGATGTTTGGTTGTATCGTCATTTGGACTCAAGAGCGGTATTTTCTGGGTGCTTATCTGATTTAGGCCTTGGTACTTGGAAAGCATCGCCCTTGACTCGAGTGATAGTAGTTTTACTTTAAATTGTATGCTCTGCTATGTTTGCTTCTACTTAGTGTGTGTCTGGGGGCTATCACTGTAGAATGAGGTTGGAGTGGGAGGGTTGTATTCCTATTCCTTTTCCTTTATGCTCTTTTGGTATGTTGTTAGTTAATTTACTGCTCACTAAGACTGTTGTCTGACTCAAGGCTTTATGTTTTAATTCTTATTGCCTTGGGCTGTTCGTCCATTTTGGGACGGGCAGACTAGGTAGCAGGTGACAGGTGCTGATCTCTTCTCACGATGCTGATATCGAAGACGAGCTAGAGGGTTGCATATTATCTTCTTATTATATGTACTGGATATTCCGCTGTTTTGTATTCTCTGAGAGATTTGTAGTGAGGCTGGATGTATTGACTATGTGGATGCTTGTATTCAACTATTATGGAGTTTTATATGATGTCATTTTGTTCTGTAAAGCTTCACTATACATATGTTCTATTGTATTTTGTCCATGCGCTGTGAGTAATACGATAGATTCTTTTGTTTTAAATCTTACCTTGACAATCGTCCATGGTCGCCTGGCACACTTTACAGCGCTTTATCTTTAGATTCGGTGCAGGGGTCATGGGCGGTCGTCACAATTACTTAATTAATTACTGCTAATTATTAATTAATTAACTTTAATTATCTAATTAATAATTCTTAATTACAAATTAATAAAACTCTTAATTAATTAATTATAATCTTTAACTATTTTATTTATTATTACCTTTATTCTTGATAACATTTCTACAAATTCATGATTTTAATTTTAGTTTGAATTCATTTCAAACTTATCTTCATTCAATTTTAATTTGGCTTTATTTCTATTACCACTTAATTTAATTCCAATATTTTAACAACCAATTACCTTAATATTTATTAGAAAGAAATATCATTTTATATATCAAAATATATTCTTATATAAAATCATTTAAAATCCTTATATAAGAAAATAACAATTACGCTCTCATATATATATGCACTCAACTCGTTCTAGGGTACCATTGACCCTATCCTTAATGAGTAATTCCAACAGAGCAAAGGTTCTCGCTTAACCTCGCTCTGATACCAACTTTAGGGTAACCATTGGTCGTTACATTTTTATTATTTTTAACGTATAAGTTTAAAAATTCAAATGGTAAATTAAAATTGAATGAACGAGTTGAGTGCATATATATATGAGAGCGTAATTGTTATTTTCTTATATAAGGATTTTAAATGATTTTATATAAGAAAATAACAATTACGCTCTCATAAATATAAATTTATAATGTATATATATGAGAGCGTAATTGTTATTTTCTACTGTAATAACCCGACTTTTTCTCCACAGAAAGTCGGATCATTATGAAGAAAGAAAGGGTAGAAAATAGAAAAGAAGAGAAGAAAGAAAGAAACAACAACAACGATCTCACAGCGGAACGAATAAATTATATTAATAACATAAACTATTACATAGTATACAACACTTTACAGAGTTACACAGCATATACATCACTTACTAGACAGTTATAAACATCTGTCTAGACATTACAACTCAATACACTACAGAGATACAGACACAGCGGAACTACTATATATATTTACAACGCTGAAGCCTCCTGCTCCATTGCTCCTCCACAATTCGTCAAAGCTAAACCTGAATCCCTTGGCTACTCGTAAAAATTTGAGTACCCAAGAGTTTATAAAACAAAAATAAACAACTTGGGTCAGACATGGGTCTGGTGTGAGTAACAGGTTAAACTTGCTTAACTTCAAAACCTTTAGAAAGAAAAGGTATCACGTAAGACTTCCCACACATAAACATGGGTAAGTTTTTACCTTACGCTAACCAAAACATTTGATAGGAAATTCGATTGTATTATAATAGGGTCTAGGGTTTTCAAGTAAAATACAGAAATAGCTGAAATGCTTACATCTCACATTCCAACATAGTTGGGCACAACTAATACGTACGGCACTTATTGGAGTTTGGATTCCATACAATGGCAGGGCTACCGGGGTACCGCCCGTCACAGTACGTGGCCTAGATCACCGTACCGAGGATCACTCCCAATCCCCTGCAACACAAGGTCGGAACATCCCTTACTGGATAATTCCCGCACAAGATACCTCACGGTTGGGATCAGCAACCGCACACACTAAGCCGAAATAAGAAGGGACTTCTAGACAGAGGTAATCTTGTCCTACTTGGGTGCTACCTACTAACCTTGCTGCACCTCCCCTGTTTTAGCCATTCCCGGTTTGTGAGGCTTGAGGTCACGATTACCTTAGAAAAGAACACATCACTTAGAATGCTCATCGTCCACCTGACGATGTTCTGAAAGCATTCAGTCCATACAAGTTCGTTCCGGGTTCGAACGAAACCGAAGGCATTATCTCGTTACACTCGTTTTGGAATCACCCTCAGAGTTAACGACAATAACCCTTGCACTCTGAATCTTCATCTTCACTTGATTCACGACCTATCGTTAATTTGGATCGATGTGGTATTCGGGTCTCCAGACCTGGAAATCCGGTATACGGAAACCCGATCCCGGTCTCATCGAAATCCAAAGCGTATCTTTTAAGGCCAAGTTGTTTTAAAGTTAAAACAATTAAATTCTTATCTATATACACAGATAGATAACTCAATAGATAATCTACATTATTATTATAAACAGATAATTCACATTATCACTACAATTCAACCAACATCCATATCATAGATCAGCATATATCTCATCAGAGATATCAACCATGCATAACATTCAATACTATTTATCCATCCATAAGTAATGATTTATACCATCTCTAATTAATTTAAAGTGAATTAAATTAATTACTTCATTCTATAAATCCTGCTTACTTAACCATTATAAATGAGTTAATTAATTATCCTCTAATTATTCATTTCAATTAATCATCCTTGATTAATTATCTTTTAATTATCTTTTTCAATTAATCATCTTTGATTAATTATCTTTTAATTAGCTTCAAGTAATTTATCTTTAATTAATTACTCAAATTAATTAACCTTAACCACTTATAGTAATTAACCTTTAATTACTTCATTAATTAATTAACTATAATTAATTAAATTAATCACTATAATTAATTATATTAAACCTTAATTAATTACATTAATTAATCACTTCATTTATTAATTATACTTAATTAATCAATCTTAATTACATCATTAATTATATTAATTAATGATCCTTAATTACAAATTAATTATTAATTACTTAAATTAAATTAATTACATTAAGTAATTAAACTTTAATTAAAACACATTTATTAATCACTCTTGATTAATCTCCTTTAGTAATTAACTACTCTTAATTACTTTCATTAACTAAATTAATTACTCCTTAATTAATTTATTAATTAATCCCTTGATTAATTATTCAAAGTAATTAACTCCAATTACTTCCATTAATACATCACATTTCAACTAATTACTTCCAGTAATTATCTATTATTTACTTCCCTAAATAATATACCTTATTAATTACATTTAAGTAATTATTTATCAAATCATCCATTGATTATTCTAAATTAATTAACTTAACTAAATCAAATTAACTTAATTAATTACCAATGATTAATTAATTCCTTAATTACTTTTATTAAGTAATTACATTTAAACCATTTTCACAAATGATTATCTTTAAATCAATTAATCTAATTAATTATCAAAATTAATCACATTAATTATTTATTTAAATAATCTCAAGTTAATGACCTTCATTAACTATTAACAACCCTTTAATTACTTTTCTTAAGTAATTAACTTAGATTAATTATTATTAATTTCAAATTAATAAATCTTAATAACCAATTTAATTAATCTAATTTATTTAGTTAATTAAGTGTTAACCATAACTTAATTAATATTTAATTACTTTATTAATTAATTCTTAATCATTAATTAATATTCTAATTTATAATTCTTAATCTAATGGTTTATCTTAAAACAAACTTGAACTTGTTTAAAAATTTTTCTTTATTAGATAATACATTTTTATTAATTAACCAAACTGCTGGTTCAAACATAGATTAAGGTTTAAAAATATATTTAAGCAAGTTCAGTTTGAAAATTTCTGGAAATCAAGAAGATCAGTAGGAAACTTAAGAACATGTTGAAATCCATTATCATAGTTTGCTGATTTATGTTTATAACCTGAATTCCCTTTGAAAATTAGGATATTTAAAATCAAAATTAAGATTTTTAGTTGAGTTTTGAATGAGTTTTTCGAAGATAATCAGAAAATTGATTTGGCTAATAACCAATAAAGATAAATACGTAGGATATACGTATATTATTCTATTCGCATAGTGATTTGATCCAGATTCGAACACAGAATTTCGAGATAATATTATCGATCCGAGTTGGGATTTTTCGCTCGATTTTCGACGGCGAACATGGATATGGGTTTTTGATTGGTTCTGGATATTCTCTATCGTAGTTGTGACTATGCAAGGAGAATGACGGTTTCTGATCAAGAAACCAGATCTGAGTCCGCACTAGGAGGTCGGGTGGACGATACTAGTTCGGAAGTGAAATTGTGTGATCGATTGAGCGATCAGATTGATATTGCGTACGGATGATATGTGTACATCGTACGGGTTTGAATGAAATTGGCATTGAAAATTTGTGGATAAGAAATTTGAAATGGTTTTTGAAATGGGGATTCAAATTGAGTAAGGTTAATGGGATTAAATTGAAATTAACTTAGAAGAAGTTAAATAAGTTTGGAATGAACAATCTGATTTGAAAATTTCAAGATGAAATTGGAATTTAATTTGGGTAGTTAAATGGTTGATTTTAAATGGGATTTATGAGTGATCTCAAAATGGGTTTGAGATCTGGAAATTGAAAATAGATAATAAATTAAAATCTGAAGATTAAATTGATTTTGGAAGTATTTGAAGTATAAAAGAGGTTTTATACAAGTTTAAGTGATCCAAAGATTTTCAATGTTATATATATCTATATATATAAAGGGTTTTATGAGAATGATTTTGGAAAAGGTTTTGGGAACCTATATAATTTGGAAAAGGCTTTTGATTTTTGGGAAAATCAATTTTGGGAAATTGGAAAGCCTAGTTTGAGAATTATCGATTTTGGATATCGATTTGTGTAAAGGAGATTTTGATATAAATCATAAAGGGTATGATTTGAAGATACTATAAATGTATAGTATAAAATGTTTTGAGTATAGCTCTGGGGAAAAAGGCGCTTCCTTGAAATGAACTTCTCAGGAGTGCCACTGGGTGGTACTGCCTTGAACCCCAAGGGGGGATTCTAAAGTTAATCCTGTGAGGAGTCCGGAATAAACTAGTTCCTGAGGATTATTTGTGTAGCGAAAGTCGAGGGGCTGGTGCCCACAGAGGCATTTGGGTTATGCTGTGACGACAGTTTAACTCGATGTCACTGCGATCTACTGCAGACCATAGCGAAAGTCATGTGTGCCGCTGAGAGCCAACTGTCTACGTTTGATTTTATATCGGTAGACTGTGACACTATGGTAACATAGCGAAAGTCGTTTGTGCCGCTGAGAGCCAACAGTCTGCGTTTGATTTTATATCGGTAGACTGCGACCTATGTGGGAGAAGTTTCATTTAGACAGCGAAATCGTGTGTGCCGCTGAGAGCCAACAGTTACATGGACTTTTGCTGCGACAGCAACGTAACCCTGGAATGTAACTGCGATCTGTTGTGGGTTTCATGGTGTAATTAGTTACATGGACTTTTGCTGCGATGGCAACGTAACCCGTGATGTAACTGTGACCATGAATGGGGGTGATGATTTCCAGAGCATTCTCACCAAAGATATTTCCTCTATTTTCAAAACTGTTTTCTATATTTTCATAAATTATTTTCCAAGTATTTTCACTTGGTGTTGAGAACGGGTTTATCAAGTACTTATAGATTTTCAGTCTTACGTCTGATCAACGTATGACCGAATTTCTGTGAGAACGAGGATGGACTTGTTGAAACATCGAGTTATAAAAAGTATTTTTATAAAAACTATTATAGTAATATTATATAGATTTTAAAAAGTGTTTTTAAAAATGATCAAAGAAAATTTATCTGATTTTAAGCAATTTAATTAAATTGGCTTCGTTCCTTTTCGAGGACGAAAAGATTCTAAGAGGGGAGGAATGTGATAACCCGGATTTTTAGAATAGCTATAATTAATAAATTAACTGGATTTAATAGAAATATTGATAAATAATTCTGATAATAAAATATATCTTAAATTATACTTTGGTTTTAAAATGTATTTTATATGATTTTATTTAAAAACATAAATTGTTTTATATTATTTTCTTTTTAAAGGAATTTATTTATATATGTATAAATTAGGAAATTTATTTTTATTTTTCTTGAAAACATTTAAAATTATATATCTCTAAACTTGGCTACAACCCTTTTTAAATTGATAAATCAACTTGCATTTGCTTAAAAGTACCGAACTAAATTTCCTTTAAAATTTGAAACCTGTTCCCAAACTAAAAAAAACGCTCGAACAAAATTAAACAAAAACCCGAGCATTTAAAACAAAGCACCGAGTCACCCAAACTCCTTCCTGCTACTTCGAGCCATCACATGCAAACCAAGATATAACAAATTCCATATATTTTTTTGAAGGGTAGTTTACTCACCTGTTTTAAAGAAGATGAACAGAGCTCTAAATTTTGAGATGTTTGAAAACTTTGAACTTGAATAAAAATTGCTTGAATCTGGAACTGGAAAATACTCGTTTCTTAAAAACTGGAACTTTGTTTTGCCTGCTGATTAATGTTGCTAGGAACTTGAGCTGAATGATTTTTCCTACCGAATATAATACTTTAGTGCTAGCTCTGGATTATTTTCAAAATAAATTGTTTTAATACAAATATATTTTTCCAAACTATTTACTATACAATCTTTCTTCTTAAAACCCCAAACTATCTTATACTTATTTTACAATTATTTTGGAACTATTTAACTATTTTGAAACTGTCTTATAAACTAATTTATATTTTTCAGTTACTTATATCTAATCACTATTTTAAAAACTATTTTGCAATTATCTAACTATTTTATACCTACTTAACTATTATACAGCTATTTTACAAACTAATAACTATTTTTCAACTACTTATCTATTTTAAACTTTTTCAAGCTATTTTTAAATTTAAATTGGTCAGAATTCAAACTGTTTGTAATTAAAGTAATAACTCAATTGGTAATGGAAGCAATTGAGAATAAGTGAATGGAATTAAAGAAAATGTGAATAGAAAAGAGAATTGATTTAGCTAATAATCAATAATGATAAATACGAAGGATGTACGTATATTATTCTATTCGCATAGTAATTTGATCCAGATTCGAACACAGAATTTCGAGATAATATTATCGATCCGAGTTGGGATTTTTCGCTCGATTTTCGACGGTGAACCTGGATATGGGTTTTGATTGGTTCTGGATATTCTCTATCATAGCTACGACTATGCAAGGAGAATGACGGTTTCTAATCAAGAAACCAGATCTAAGTCCGCACTAGGAAGTCGGGTGGACGATACTAGTTCGGAAGAGAAATTGTGTGATCGAAGAGCGATCAGATTGATATTGCGTATGGAGGATATGTGTACATCGTACGGGTTTGAATGAAATTGATATTGAAATTTTGTGGATAAAGATCTGTAAAATGGTTTTTGAAATGAAAGGTAATATGGTTAATAACTGTATAAAATATTTATCAAATTTGAATATTTGATTTGGAATAAAACAAAGTTATATATCTTTGTTATATAAGATAAATCTTCCCTTGTTAAATCTATAGTCAGAATAGAAATTATTCTTATTTAAATTATCAAAGTCTTAATTATCCTTAACAAATCATTTTCCTTTGTTAATTACTTAATCACATTTTTAAACTTAACCTTAAATTAACATTTAATTATATTTATAAATTGGTTAAGTTTTTATTTTATTTTATTTTAAGTTTTTAACAAACTTAAATTTAACAAACATACCATTAAAATAGAGTTTAAGAACATTTAAAAAGAAGTCTAGAAAAGTTTAAAAACATAGAATCATTTTTAAATTCCAAACTTTTATTTTTTATAAAACATGCTTAACACTTTTCCTCTCTTCGATCCCTGCTTCGAGTTTCCCATTCAAATTTTAAATTTTAGATTAATAGTCTTTCCTATTTTGCAATTATCTAACTATTTTATACCTACTTAACTATTTTGAAACTATCTTATAAACTAATTACTATTTTTCAGTTACTTATATCTAATCACTATTTTAAAAACTACTGTAATGACCCGGAATTTTCGAACCCGAAAATTCCAGATAATTAGGAGAAAAAGAAAAGAGATAGAAGAAAGAACAGAAAGAAGAAAGAAGAACAGAAACACGACATCTCACATTCGCAGCGGATAAAGTATAATATCAAATAATATCGGTTATACAAAACAATATTATATCTGTCGATTACATTTTAATACATCAGAGTTACATATTTATACAGACACTGGATATACACAATTATCAAGTCTCAGATATACAATAATATAACACAGTAGAAACACTCCATACGTTCCTGCCATCCAGCTCGACTCCTGAACTCTAGAACGTCCTTACCTGAAAATCTGTAATACTCGGTCTGACCCGAGCATTACATCAAAGTAACACCCGGGTCAGGCTGGAAACTAGCGTGAGTAACTCATCTAACATGGAATACAAAAGCATACAACTCATATGAACCCGGGTAACTCATTAATTTACAACTTCACAAATTGTCATAGACAACACTTATTCCACACATCAATTTCTAGGTACCAAGACTTAGATTAAATGGACCAATTTACTTAAATCATTCCATACTAACCTATTGATTTTACATATAAATCTACAAAGAATCGAAGTGGTTTCGGTACTAACTAGTACCCGACTCCGGTCTCTTCGAATCCAATGTCATTTATTAAACAAAGGTTTAAGTTAAAACAATACAATTTACACACAACAATTCATCTCAAATCATAAGCTACACATATCTCATATCAGAGGTCTCACATAATTCAAGGAATTCAATCATCCATAAGCAAGGTTTATCAACCACTTCACCCCTAATAAATTTAATTTATCACCAATGAATTGAATTAATTACTTTAATTACCTTTAAATCCTATATACCTAACATTAATTAATTAATTACAACCCAATTATTAATCATCCCTTAACTATCAATCTTAAGTAATCATCCTTGATTAATTATTATTAAATTACATTAAATAATTAATCTTCAATTAATTACATAAATTAATTATCTTTATTCTTGATAACACTTCTACAAATTCAAGATTTAATTTCAGTTTAAATTCATTTCAAACTTATCTTCATTCAATTTTAATTTCGTTGTATTTCTATTATTTTTATTGGTACCATTTTACTCAATACTAACCGGTATGGGTTTACAGTAAACAATGTCTTAAATAACATTGTTTTTAACCGATTAAAGATATGTTTTGGAAATGTAAAATCTATATAGTATTACAAAAATAGTTTTTTAAAATACTTTTATGACTCGAAGCAACGTTCGAACGAGGATGAACTTGTTAAAACATCGAGTCCATTTCATCATTTAATTACATTTTCCTTTATCTCATCTTCAAAAGATAGAAACATAAGCCAGTAAATTTACAAACCTGAAATGGTATCAACTTCTACTCTTTCAACTTAAAATTAAAACTAAGAAACAAAACCTGTTAACAACATCAAGCTTTACAATCTCCTCCATGATTTCAAGCTGAAACTAAGCAAGATCAATTCAACAACTCAGATCAAAAATCAAAGCAAGCAAATTCAAGATCAATGCAAATCAAAGTAAACTAAGTTCCAGTTTAAATACAAGAACAGATTTCAAAATTTCAAAAGCTTGTTCCTTGTCTTCAAAAACAGGTGAGTAAAACTAACCTATTTAAACTAGAATCTGTTAATATATCTGGATGTTGTGATTAATACTTGAAGTATAATGGTGATACGTGCTTGCATGAATGTAAATATTATTGTATGTATATATGTGTGTGTGTAAATAGGTGTGCATGTCTGGGAACAGGGAAGAGATGCTTCTGTTCATAATTTACAGGTTTTAAAACCTGATCAAAAATCTAAAACATCCCACCTAAACAATTTAGGCTTTGATCTCTGAATGAAAAGTATTTGTATGTGTATAACTTCATTTTTAAAAATAGATTCAAGGGAAAATATTGGGTAAATATTTTGAAAATGGAAATATACAGTAGACAAGTCAAAAATCAATGTCCATAATTTTGAGTTTGGATTTCTTAATCAGATTTGTATTAGAAAATGATGATTTTTGATAATCATTCCATAAGTTTTAAGTTTATATTTGGGAAGAATTTCTGAGTTGAACGGTATTTGCATTCTCGTCAAATTCAGACGATCGCGTGGTACGGGGGTGTCGGGTTTGAGGCCGGAGATTGGTTGTTGATCGATGATCATGGGAAATTTGCTCGGAAAAATTCTAGATCACCGGGAAGGTTGGGTAATGGTAAACTAGGGTTCGTGGTTCAGTTTTGGTCGACTTCAGTTTTCGTGGTGGTGCGACGTCGTCGAAGCATCGGTCTTCGTCGGAGTGGGTGGAATGGAAGCTTAGGACTTCGGCGAAGCTCTGGTCAGGGTGTCGAGGTTTCTGGTGACTGGCGGTGGGAATACGAGGAAGTTTTTGGCCGATTGTTTTGGTTTCAGTTGAGGTCAAATGGTTCGATTTTGATTTCTAGCTCGATCAAGGAAGCGGGTTGGTCGGAGTGTTCGAGTGGGTCGTTGGCGACTGGATGATGGTCGGAGGGTTGGTCAGAAAGGCGTGGGCACGGCGTACACGTGCACGAGTCTTCGTCAATATCTGTAGTTGTTGCTGTGATTTAATGCTTCGGGAAAGATGGAGTTTTGCTCGGGGTCGTACTCGAGTTTGATCGGTGTAGTGATTAAGGTAGGTTGGCTCGGGGTAGGAACTGGGGTTGGCTCGGGTAAATGATGGGTTGGGCTCGGCCTGTACCAAAGTATTCTTGCATAGTTGATAATAATAAATAAATCAAGTGTTTTAAGCAAAAGTGAAGTTTTCAATGTCAATAGGAACAAGTATTAAAAGTATAAATATTTACCAAATTTTCAAGAACAAGTTTCAAATATAAAGTATAGGTCTAATGTTATTTTGAATTTAATTAGGATTTTTGAGTAAGTATAGATTAATTAATTTAATTAAGTAATTAAAGAGAAATAATTAATGATTAATGATTAATTAATTAAAAATTAAAGGTTATATATTAATTAATTGGAGATAAATTAATTGGTAATTAGAGATTAATTAATGTAAGTAATTAGAGGTTAATTACTTAAATGATAATTACTTAATGTAAGTAATTAAAGGATTGATTAATTAAGAAAATTAATTAAAGGGTGGGTTAATGAATGTGATTGATTAAAAGAAAATTAATCAAAGTAAGTGATTATAGAAAAAATTAATTAATGTAATTAATTAAAGGTCAATGTAATTAATTATAGTTAATTAATTAATGAGAGTAGTTAAGGTTAATTAATGTGAATGGTTAAAGAAAATTAATTTATAAAGGCTAATTGCTTAATATAATTAAAGAATAATTAACTGAGGATAATTAATTATGATGGATAAATAAATGGATGATTAATTAATTGGTTTGTAATTAATTAATGTTTAAGTATGCAAGATTTAAAAGTAATTAAAGTAATTAATTTAATTCATTGGTGGTTAATTAAATTAATTAGAGATGGTGTGGTTGATTAATCTTGCTTATGGATGATTGAATGCCTTGGATTATTTGAAAATCTCCGATATGTGATATGTGCTGCTTTGTCATTTGAGATGAATTGTTGTGTACAAATTGTATTGTTTAAACTTAAACTTTTGGTTTAATGAATAACATTGGATTCGAAGACACCGGGGTCGGGTATTAGTAAATACTCGAAACCACTTCGATTTGAAATCTATAATTCTTTATAGATTTGATTTGTAAATCAAATAGGCTGGAATGGAATAAATTAAGTAAATTAGACCTTTGAAACTAAATAACGGTACTTAGATATTATTTTGTGAAATAATTGTTTGACTATAATAAGATAAGAACTCGTAGTGAGGTATGAGTTACCCTGGTTTTCAAAGAAGTTTTACAACCTTAGTATTTAAATTTAAAAGGGTTTACTCACGCTGGTTTCCAGCCTGACCCGGGTGTTACTTTGTTGTAATGCTCGGGTCAGACCGAGTATTACAGATTTTCAGGTAAGGACGTTCTGGAGCTCAGGAGGCGAGCTGGATGGCAGGAACGTATGGAGTGTAATCCGCTGAGTATTATTGATTTGTATCTGGGACATGTTGTTTTACTGTCCAGTTTGTCTGTGATTGGTTGTAACTCTGATGTATTGATGTAAATTAACTAATACAGTTTTTTTTGTATAACTGATATTATTATTTGTTATTATATTTAATCCGCTGCGAATGTGAGATGTTGTGTTCTCTGTTCTTCTTTCTTCTTTCTGTTTCTTTCTTCTATCTCTTTCTTTTTCTTCTAACTATCTGGAATTTTCGGGTTCGAAAATTCCGGGTCGTTACAGTCTAAAATAAACTCTTGGGTACTTAATATTGTATTGAGTAGTTTAATATCCAAAACGTATTTTTTTAAGGGCCAAGTTGTTTTAAGGTTAAAACAATTCAATTCTTATCTATACTACACACAGATAGATAATTTACAATAGATAATCCATATTATCATCCAAACAGATAATTCATATTATCAAATAGGATGATAATATGGATTATCTATTGTAAATTATCTATCTGTGTGTAGTATAGATAAGAATTGAATTGTTTTAACCTTAAAACAACTTGGCCCTTAAAAAAATACGTTTTGGATTTCGATGAGACCGGGATCGGGTTTCCGTATACCGGATTTCCAGGTCTGGAGACCCGAATACCACATCGATCCAAATTAACGATAGATCGTGAATCTCCAGTGAAGATGAAGATTTAGAGTGCAAGGGTTATTGTCGTTAACTCTGAGGGTGATTCCAAAACGAGTGTAACGAGATAATGCATTCGGTTTCGTTCGAACCCGGAACGAACTTGTATGGATTGAATGCTTTCAGCACATCGTCAGGCGGACGATGAGCATTCTAAGTGATATGTTCTGATTAAAGGTAATCGTAACCTCAAGCCTCATCAACCGGGAATGGCTAAAACAGGGGAGGTGCAGCAAGGCTTCGTGGGTAGCACCCACTGAGAGCAAGATAGATCCCTGTCTAGAGGTCCCTTTTCTTTTATTCGGCTTAGTGTGTGGTTGGTCGCGCCAACTACGGGATTATCTTGTTCGGGATTATCCAGTAAGGGATGGTTCCGGCTTTGTGTTGCAGGGGATTGGGAGTGATCCTCGGTACGGTGATCTAGGCCACGTACTATGACGGGCGGTACCCCAGTAGCCCTGCCATTGTATGGAATCCAAACTCCAATAAGTGCCGTACGTATTAGTTGTGCCCAACTATGTTGGAATGTGAGATGTAAGCATTTCAGCTATTTCTATATTTTACTTGAAAACCCTAGACCCTATTATAATAAAATCAGATTTCCTATCAAATGTTTTGGTTAGCGTAAGGTAAAAACTTACCCATGTTTATTTGTGGGGAGTCTTACGTAATACCTTTGCTTTCTAAAGGTTTTGAAGTTAAGCAAGTTTAACCTGTTACTCACACCAGACCCATGTCTGACCCAAGTGTTTATTTCTGTTTTATAAACTCTTGGGTACTCAAATTTTTTACGAGTAGCCAAGGGATTCAGGTTTAGCTTTGATGAATATTCTGGAGGAGCAATGGAGCAGGAGGCTTCGGCGTTCGTAGATATAGTATTCCGCTGTGTTGATATCTGTGATAGTGTCTTGTCGTGTATTTGAGTTGTAATGTCTAGACAGATGATTATAACTGTCTAGTAAGTGATGTATATGCTGTGTAACTCAGTAAATTGTTGTATACTATGTAATAGTTTATGTTATTAATATAATTTATTCGTTCCGCTGTGAGATTGTTGTTGTTGTTTCTTTCTTTCTTCTCTTCTTTTCTATTTTCTACCCCTTTCTTTCTTATTAACGATGCGACTTTCTGTGGAGAGAAAGTCGTGGTCTTTACAGTTTATAATCAATTACTTTAATCCTTAATTAATTATAATTAATTAGTTATCATTTGATTAATTAATCTTAATTAATTAACTCTTAATTACATCATTAATCATAAACTAATGATCTCTAATTACATCTTTAATTATTTATTAATTACATTAAGTAATTATTCTTAATTAATCCATAATTATTAATCATCTTTGATTAATCTAATCCAGTAATTAACTTCCTTTAATTACTTTTATTAATTAATTACATTTTTATCTACTAAAAGAATTTATAATTATCCTTAGTAATTAATCTAATATTAACTAAGTAATTAATTCTTAATTACTACCATTAATAAATCTTAATTAATCTCTTAATTAATTACTTAACAAATAATTAATTTCATCATTAAATAATTCTTATTTAATTACTTCATAACTAATTAACTCAAAAACAATTATATTAATAAATTCCTTAATTGATAATATTAAGTGATTACTCATTAATCACTCTCATCTAATTACTCTTATGAGTAATTTCCATTTAATTAATCAATTACTAATTTATTTATTAAGTAATTACACTTGATTAATTTATAATTAAGTGTTTATTTAAATTAACCAACATTAACCATCATTTAAATAATTAATTAAATAATTAGTTAACTTCTTAAATTTAAAATTACTTAATTAAACTTTTATTTAATAACAAATCATTTATATTAATTAACCATTCTTAATTAATCTTAACATAACCAATTTAGAATAAAACTGTATTATTAAACACTTATTCAAATCACTTATTTTATTAAAACAAATTTTAAAATCAATTTTGAAATATAATTTATTTTAAACAAAGCAATTTAAAACATTTAATTTCAATATATTTTAAAATCTTTGAAAACCATTTCAAGCTTGTTTCATCAAATTAAACAATTATTTATTTAAAACATATTTTAATACTTAAAAACTTGTCCCTATTTTAAATTTTAAAACTAAAAATATGGTTTGCTTTAAAATTTCAAACCTGGTTACTGGAATAAAACAACCCGAGTCTAAACAAAAGAAATCCCGAGTAAACCCACTAAAACCCCGAGTCTTTCCTCACGCATCTGCTTCGAGTCGTAACGCAACCCACACGAGATCCACTCCGAGTCGCTTTCTTCTTCTCCAACGAACCCATCAGATACACGCGAACGTAATCAATCGTGCACGTGCACGTGCACAATGCTTCCAGCCTCCTCCGATCGACTTCGCCATCGCCTACCAGTCGCCAGTGATCCCCTCGAACACTCCGACTACCCAGCTCCATTGATTACGCCAGAACCCAAAATCGAGTTAAAATCTCGACTACTGGAACCATACATCGATCAGAAAACATCAATTCGCCGTCGACTCTGACTTCGACCAACCTCGCCGTCCAACCTGAAGCAACGCCATACCCGGACGAACAATTCCCACCTATCGCGATCGGGTCCAGAGCACCATCATTGCCACACGACCCAGATAAACATCATCGGCAAAAACTGGGAAGAAAACCTACTTCACCAACGCCTGGCCACTCCAGTCATCAATAGACAACTTCGACATTTTTCCCGCGATCCTCCTCCTACGAGCTTCCTTCGACAACGACTATGGCGACTAATCATCCTGCTGTTCGTTTGAATTCGACGTTTTACTCAAATCTGACCATCTCCAATATCTTGATAAATACTACACTAAAAATCATGTTTTTACTATCTAAATTCATGATTTTGCACTACGAACCAGATTATATAATCAAAGATTGAAATTCACTTGATCGATTTTTAACCCATTCCTTGATTTACACTGTAATTCATAAATTTTGAGTTAAATACTAAATATAAATTCCTATCATCATTTTTAAAATCAATATTATCATGTTACAGTACTTTTCTTTTTAAACATCAAGGCCTAACAACAAATCATTTGGAAGAAAGGAATTTGTTCTGTTGTTTGAAACAGAAATTATCACAGAGTCAGGCTATATACATACATATACATTCATATTCATATGCACAGACATTCATATATATATATATATATATATTTATACCAATCCAATTATATAAAAACTGAAAGATTTTCATGCAACATCAATATCAATTAACAGATCAGTACATTCATTAAAGCCATTCATAACTTAAACTGTTTTTAAAACAAAATGTTTACTCACCTGTAAAACAGAGAACTGGTTTTGTCCTATTTTCTGGAAATTTTGCATTTGATTTTGTTTGTTGTTGGAATTGAATCCTTGCATGCCAGACCTTTGATTTGAATTATATTGAGTTGAAATCGAATGCTTGCTAAGGTTGGATATGTAAAAACTGTTGTTGCTAATTGATTTAATTGCTTGATCTTCTACTTGTTTGTAGATTTGTATTCCAGGTTGAAGATTGGAAAGCACTTTGATTTTATTTCTTTTCAGTTTTTAGTTTAGGAAGAAAAGAATAGAGACAGTAAAATGTTTTGAACGATTTGAACTGAAATCAAATGCCAGGTTTCTTCCTCCTTTTGTTACAAAATTTTATTAAAATAAAAGAAAAAGAAAAATGCCACTTGTTGATTTATAAATTGGACAAATGTCCATGTACATCCATTTAGCTTACAAGTGTCTTTAATCATGTTAATATGTTTACACATATTACTTAAGTGTTTGTAAATAAATTTTATTTAATTTAAATGTAAATATAAACTTACTTTTTGAATTACTAAATTAATAAATATTAGTTTATCTTTAAAAGAAAATATGCTAAAACTAATTATAAATATAAATAAATTCCTTATACATGTATTTTAAAATCTAGAACATTTATATAACCATTTAAAATTTAACACTTTAAAGAAAACTAGAATAAAACTTTGATTAAACCCTTTTTTAAACTATCATATTTAAAATAAACAATTATCTTATATTTTGAAAACAATTGAATTAAACTTAAATTATCTTTTGAAAAATATTAATTTTAAAACAAAGCTTTAAATCACAATTCATACATATATATTACAAATTTGAAAATTCATCTTTAAAACAAAACAAAAGATATTTCCATTCACAATATATATCAAATATATATATTATAAATAGAATAAGATTTTATTAGCTTTAACAAACAAATCTTATCAATATTGCCAGATTATATATTTATTAACCTTTAAAAGATTAAATTACCAAATTAAATTAAAATTATAAAGAAAATTATCAAATCAATTTAATTATTAACACAGATTATTAAATTTAAATTGCCCAAAAACCCGGGATATCACATTCCTCCCCCCTTAAAATAATTTCGTCCCCGAAATTAAAACAAAGTTAATTTAATAATCCAACCAAGATCTAATTTTAAACAGCAAAGCATACCTATCATCCAATTTCTAACAACCAAAGCAACCAATGAAACAATCAAACCTAACTAACTATTCTGATACAAATCAGGATAGATCTACTAACACTATCTCGAGTTTTCCCGAGTATAAATCACCGGGAGACTCGCTCTTACAAAAGCTCAACAAACTACACCACTATGATCCAGAGCTCCTCTCTTCTCAAGATTCACTAATCTGAACAAAATATCAGATCACACTCAAGTCTAGCTCAACTTCCAAATCCAACTGAACTGCAAATTTAACAACCAATGATGAATCATACACGTACTCTCTCAGAGATACGTGAAATACAATGAATTCCAGCTATCCAAATTGGCTATTCAATCCTGTAGATCAAAGAACTACTCCTCTCGAGAACACAAGAAAATCCAAAATATTTTTGGAGCTAACTTTCCAGACTTACCAAATCTTATAGCTCTTTAATCGGAGAAAAACTTAAACAACTTCCAATTTCCAACTCCGAATTCCAAACTCCGTCTCGTATCTGCCTAACTCACTAGACGATTCCTGGGTTACCTCAACTCTTCCTGATCAACTTAACCTTCGCTGATGCTTCTTGAAACAATTCTGGACCAAGAACAAAATGATCTCTAGATCCTATCAACAAGATGATCCTTCCAAAATTTGCTGAAATCCAAACTTGAAAAATAGATATGACCCATCCATTTTAAAAATTTCTGAGCTGCTACACCAACTCTTCTTTCTCTAAGAACCATCCTACTACCAGACTAACCACCGGTATCGCTTCTGGAACCAAGTCGATACGGAACTCAACTCCAGATGCAGACAACTTCTACTTCCTCGAAGACATCCAGAAAAATCTCTGACTACTTCAGTAGCTCCTACTTCCATATGATAAACCTCAATCTCAAACAAAAGATTGCCCAAGATAAATTTCCAACTAATCGCAAGGCACTTTTGCGATCTTACCTAGTTCGGATTCCAAAGAAACTGTTCTCTCTTTACCAATTAAAACAGCCTTAAGCTTTTCCAAACAAGGTAAACCGTTCAAGAAAACATTCACCATCTGCCCGGACTACTGATAGAAGAACCACAAAGATTTCCTGAACCATCGGAGAAACGAACCACACTGCTGCTTCCAAATTCTATCTCTGGGACACTGCTAAGCCAAAGACCTCCTCGTCAACACACCAAACACTTCGAACTGCACTGCTACCACAGTTAACCAAAAGCTTCTAATCCAAAGGCTCAAGATCATCTTTCAAAATAATCCTTATCTTCCTATACATCCAGATTTAGGCTAGAATTTATAAATGGAATATGATTATAATAGTGTAATACAAATTTTAAAATAGTTTCAGGTATTTTAATTTAGTAATTAATTCAAAAATGAGAAATAACAGTAAAAATCATATATAGGTCAAATTTGATTATCTTGAAATCATGTTTGAATTGTATAAACAAATTCGTATTGTAAATTTATGAATTTTGGAAATCAAATCATAATTTTTAGTTTGGTATAGATTGAGATATGCTAAGTTGAACGATTTTGGGGTATTTCGTCAAATTGTGGTGATCGGCGTGATCGAATGGGATGGTGTTTGGCCTGGGGGTGGTCTGAGAGTTGGAGAGTAAGGGAAAAATGCCGATGGATTTTTCTAATGACCACAGTGGCCAGGCGGAGGAGATATAGGGTTTGGTTGCCTGTTTTTGTTGAAGTAGTTTCGGTGGGAATACGCCGCCGTGAAAATACTGGTGACAATCGCACTGGGGGGAAATCATTGCTGGGGTCGAGGCGAAGCTTCAGTTAAGTCGACATGAACTCTGGTCGTTCTGATCGTCGGCGGCGAGGTCAATTGCATCATTGTGGGTTCCAGATTTTTGATCGATAGGATCGTTTTCGATTCGTGTGACATATATGTAACGACCCGACTTCCTATGCCCAGAAAGTCGCATCATTATGAAGAAAGAAAGGGGTAGAAAATAGAAAAGAAGAGAAGAAAGAAAGAAACAACAACAACGATCTCACAGCGGAACGAATAAATTATATTAATAACATAAACTATTACATAGTATACAACACTTATCAGAGTTTACACAACTATACAACACATACTAGACAGTTATAAAACATATGTCTAGATATTACAACTCAAATACAATACAAGACTCTAACACAGATATCAACATAGCGGAATACTATATCTACGAACGCCGAAGCCTCCTGCTCCATTGCTCCTCCACAATTCGTCAAAGCTAAACCTGAATCCCTTGGCTACTCGTAAAAATTTGAGTACCCAAGAGTTTATAAAACAGAAATAAACACTTGGGTCAGACATGGGTCTGGTGTGAGTAAACGGGTTAAAATTGTTTAACTTCAAAACCTTTTGAAAACAAAGGTATCACGTAAGACTTCCCACACATAAACATGGAAAAGTTTTTACCTTACGCTAACCAAAACATTTGATAGGAAATCTGATTGTATTATAATAGGGTCTAGGGTTTTCAAGTAAAATACAGAAATAGCTGAAATGCTTACATCTCACATTCCAACATAGTTGGGCACAACTAATACGTACGGCACTTATTGGAGTTTGGATTCCATACAATGGCAGGGCTACTGGGGTACCGCCCGTCACAGTACGTGGCCTAGATCACCGTACCGAGGAGTACGCCCGCTCCCCTGCAACACAAAGCCGGAACCATCCCTTACTTGATAATCCCGAACAAGACAATCCCGTAGTTGGCGCGACCAACCACACACTAAGCCGAATAAAAGAAAAGGGACCTCTAGACAGGGATCTATCTTGCTCTCAGTGGGTGCTACCCACGAAGCCTTGCTGCACCTCCCCTGTTTTAGCCATTCCCGGTTGATGAGGCTTGAGGTTACGATTACCTTTAATCAGAACATATCACTTAGAATGCTCATCGTCCGCCTGACGATGTGCTGAAAGCATTCAATCCATACAAGTTCGTTCCGGGTTCGAACGAAACCGAAGGCATTATCTCGTTACACTCGTTTTGGAATCACCCTCAGAGTTAACGACAATAATCCTTGCACTCTGAATCTTCATCTTCACTTGAGATTCACGACCTATCGTAAATTTGGATCGATGTGGTATTCGGGTCTCCAGACCTGGAATACCGGTATACGGAAACCCGATCCCGGTCTCATCGAAATCCAAAACGTATCTTTTAAGGCCAAGTTGTTTAAAGGTTTAAACAATTCAATTCAATACTTGAATTCACACAGTATTAACATAGATAAATATCACACATTTATCACAGATATATCCAATATCATTTCACAGAATATCATAGCATATCATCCAATAGATATCAACCAAATCAGACATTCTACTCAACCATCATTCATAAGCAACCATTTATTAATCTCTATTATAATCAATTTAATCAAGTTAAATTAAATTAATTACTTAAGGATTAATTCCTATCCTTGCTTAATTAATCATTAATTAATTAACCATCTCTTAATGATCTTCCTTAATTAATCTTCCTTGATTAATTACACTTTAATTACATTTAAGTAATTATCCTTTAACCATATACAGTAATTAACCTTTAATTACCATCATTAAATTACAATAATTAATGATCCTTCATTTACTTCCATTAATTAATTATCTATAATTAATTACTTTCATTAATCAACCTTGATTAATTTCATTACTTATATTAATTAATGATCCTCTAATTACTTCATTAATTAATTAACCTTTTAATTAATTAAATAATTAATCTTTAATTAACCACCTACATTAATTAATCATAATTAATCATAATTTCTATTACTTAAGAAATTATCTTTTATTAATCACCTTCATTAATTATTCACTAATTATTTATTAATTAATC
Source organism: Allium fistulosum (assembly GCA_030737815.1). Taxonomy (NCBI): domain Eukaryota; kingdom Viridiplantae; phylum Streptophyta; class Magnoliopsida; order Asparagales; family Amaryllidaceae; genus Allium; species Allium fistulosum. The sequence continues at coordinate 860,471,677 of CM060903.1, forward strand.
ACATTCATTTATTATTCATTAATTAATCACATTAATTAATTAAACTCTAATTAATTATCAAAGTAATTAATCCTTAATTACTTCCCTTAATTACTTCATAAAGTAATTATTCTCTTAAATTAATTAATTAATTACACCTTAGTTACTTACTATAATTAATTAAGGGTTATAGACTTTTCCGATCAACCTCCATCTCCACGATAGTCTACACGACCATCCACTATTTTTCCGGTCCTCCCCTATCATTCAACTATCTCCAGAACCAAACCCGACCTTTCCGATCGACTAGATCATCAGAGGCGACCTAAAACTCCCATTTCGATCAAACTAGAACTGCTCCCTCAACCTACTTCTAAAAATCATGATTCGAATTTTAAAATTCATGGTTTCGATCAGGGATCCAGATCATATGCCTGAATCAATGATTTAAGGAGCTCGAATTTTTAACAAAAACTCAAGTCTTCCTGTTCTATTTAGTTTTCCAGAGCAAATTCCCATTTTAATTTGTTTAAATAAAGTTTAAACCTTAAATTATGATTAAACAATCGAATGTGTTTGAATACTAAATCCTAACAGAGATTATATTAAGAGAGATTGAATTTTTATCTTTAAAGATTATGGCTTGAATTTGTTTAGATAGGAGATTTGAGAGTTTCTTGAGTCTGTTTACACAACAGAGTCTTTTATATATACATATACACCAATATACAGGGTAGTTCAAACTATATTCCAGTTAAAACATTCATGCACTTCAAAATTTCAACATTACTTCTTAAATCTATCACATGCATCAAAGAATAAACACATATTTAGTTTTAAAAAGGTGTTTACTCATAGGAAAATAACAGAGAAGCAAGAACATTCATATGCACTGATATTTCATAACAAACTCCTATGTAAACATTCATTCACATCCAACATTCAAGTAAACTTTAAAATAACAACGAGGTAATTAACTTGAAATATCGACTTTATTTGAAACTATCTTAAGAATATTTAGCAACTTTAAAATGTTGAGATAGTTGAATTTAAAAGGATGAAGTTTAAAACTTTGTTAAGAGGAACAGTTTTCTTTGGAAATGTGTTATCTTAATAGTTTAAATATTACATTAATTAATCACTTCATTTATTAATTATACTTAATTAATCAATCTTAATTACATCATTAATTATATTAATTAATGATCCTTAATTACAAATTAATTATTAATTACTTAAATTAAATTAATTACATTAAGTAATTAAACTTTAATTAAAACACATTTATTAATCACTCTTGATTAATCTCCTTTAGTAATTAACTACTTTTAATTACTTTCATTAACTAAATTAATTACTCCTTAATTAATTTATTAATTAATCCCTTGATTAATTATTCAAAGTAATTAACTCCAATTACTTCCATTAATACATCACATTTCAACTAATTACTTCCAGTAATTATCTATTATTTACTTCCCTAAATAATATACCTTATTAATTACATTTAAGTAATTATTATCAAATCATCTCCTGATTATTCTAAATTAATTAAACCTAATTAATTAACTTAACTAATCAAATTAACTTCAATTAATTACAATAATAATTAATTCTTAATTACTTCCATTAAGTAATTCCATTTAAAACAAATTCTATAATTGATTATCCTTAATCTAATTAATTGTTAAAATTAACCACATTAATTAATTATTTAATAATCCATAGTTAATGACTTCATTAACTATTAATAACTCTTTAATTACTTTTCTTAAGTAATTAACTTAGATTAATTATTATTAATTTCAAATTAATAAATCTTAATAACCAATTAATTTATCTCTAATTATTTAATGTGCACGTGTACAGGTGATGTTGTGTCAGTGTGCTAGTCTGGGTTTAAACAGGAAGGAAGGTATCAAGTCTTTCTCGAGATTCTCGCGTAATAACTCGAAGCGTAGTGGGGTTTGACTCGGGAAATTTGAGATGTGCTCGAGTAAATTTTGGTGATAACAGTTTATAACCTGGCAGTGTTTTCAAAATTTAAAATGAGTTTAAACTTTGAAAATAGAATTTAAATCCAGATTTAAATCAAATTTAAGTATGGGTTCAAGTTTAAATGTGTATCCTAGAATTTGAGACAAATAAAGTTTTATAAAAATAATGTTTTAACAAATTTAAATTGTTAAAAGTATATTTTAAAAAGAGATTTTGAATTTAAATAAATTGGTTTAAAAATCTTTTAAATGTTAAGTGTTTCTCTTAACATTTGAATTTAAGAAGATTTTGTAAATTAGATTCAAAATATGGTTAAAGTTAAATTGAAATTTATTTTAAAGCATTAATTTAAGATAAATTAAAAGAAAGATTTTAATGTAAATGTTTTAAAGTCTTTGTTAATAATAATTAAAGTAGTTAAAGGTTAATACTTTAATTTAAAGATTAATTAAGCAATTAATTTAGTAATTAGAAATTAGTTGGTAATTAAGAAATTATTAAGTTGTAATTAATAAATAGTTGATTAAAGCTAAATTTCTTAAATAAAGTAATTTAAGAATAATTTAATAATTAATGGTTAGTGATAATTAATTAAATAATTAGGATTATAAGTTAATTAATTAAGTATTAGTTAATTTGGGATTTAGGATCATTTGTTTAATTAAGTATAAGTTATTAATAAATGATTAGATTAATTAATTAATATTGGTTAAGTATAAATTACTTAATGAAAGTAATTAAAGAAATTAATTACTTAAGGTAATTAATTAAATAAATTTGATAAGTTTAAATTAATTAGTTAAATTAATTTAAGATAATGATTTGGAAATTTGATAATTACTTAAATGTAATTAGTGAAAGTGTAATTACTTAGGAAAGTAATTAAAGTTAATTAGTGGATGTAATTAACTAAGGATGATATAATGAAAGTAATTTGAGTTAATTACTTTAAATAATTAATCAAGGGATTAATTAAAAGATAATTAATTAATGAGTAATTAATTTATGGAAGAGTAATTAAGGGTAGTTAATTACTAGATGAGATTAATCAAAGGTGATTAATAAATGTGACTAATTAATTATTAGATGTAATTAATTTAAATAAGATAATTAATTAAGAGTAATTAAGGATCATTAATTAATATAATTAATGATGTAATTAAGAATTGATTAATTAAGATAAGTGATTAAAGTAATTAATTAATTATAATTAATTGAGGATTAATGTAATTAAGTATAGTTAATTAATAGATGAAGTAATTAAGGATTAATTACTGAAATGGTTTAAGATAATTAATTTGTGAGATTAATTAAGTATTAATTACTTAAAGTAATTAAAGGGTAATTAATCAGGAATGATTAATTAAGATAGATACTTAGAGTAATGATTAATTAATTGGTTTAATTAATGATTAAGTAAGAAGGATTTATAAAATGAGGTAATTAATTTAATTCACTTTAAATTAATTAGAGAATAAATAAACAACTTGGGTACTCAAATTTTTACGAGTAGCCAAGGGATTCAGGTTTAAGCTTTGACGAGTAATCTGGAGGAGCAATGGAGCAGGAGGCTTCGGCGTTGTAGATATAGATAGTAGTTTTCCGCTGTGTTGATCTTTTGTTGTTTTCTTTTCTCTTCTTCTCTTTTCTATTTCTCACCCCTTTCTTTCTTTCTGTCGATGCGATTTTCCGGGAGTGGAAAGTCGGGTCGTCACACGATACCACTTGTGACGACCCGGCTTTCCACTCCCGGAAAATCGCATCGACAGTAAGAAAGAAAGGGGTGAGAAATAGAAAAGAGAAGAAGAGAAAAGAAAACAACAACAGATACTCACAGCGGAAACGAAACGAAATATAATATATCACATAAATATTACATAGTATCATATACATCATCTATCAGAGTTACACAGATTACACATCACATACTAGACAGTTATAAACATCTGTCTAGTTATTACATCTCAACACAATACAGATCAATACAAAGATCAACACAGCGGAAAACTACTATCTATATCTACAACGCCGAAGCCTCCTGCTCCATTGCTCCTCCAGATTACTCGTCAAAGCTTAAACCTGAATCCCTTGGCTACTCGTAAAAATTTGAGTACCCAAGAGTTTATAAAACAGAAATAAACAACTTGGGTCAGACATGGGTCTGGTGTGAGTAACAGGTTAAACTTGTTTAACTTCAAAACCTTTTGAAAGAAAAGGTATCACGTAAGACTCCCCACCAATAAATATGGGTAAGTTTTTACCTTACGCTAACCAAAACATTTGATAGGAAATTCGATTGTATTATAATAGGTCTAGGGTTTTCAAATAAATATGAAATAGCTGGAATGCTTACATCTCACGTTCCAACATAGTTGGGCACAACTAAAACGTACGGCACTTATTGGAGTTTGGATTCCATCAATGGCAGGGCTACCGGGGTACCGCCCGTCACAGTACGTGGCCTAGATCACCGTACCGAGGATCACTCCCAATCCCCTGCAACACAAGGCCGGAACATCCCTTACTGGATAATTCCCGCACAAGATACCCCACGGTTGTCATGATTCAACCGCACACACTAAGTCGAAAATAGAAAGGGACATCTAGACAGAGGTAATCTTGTCCTACTTGGGTGCTACCCACTAACCTTGCTGCACCTCCCCTGTTTTAGCCATTCCCGGTTTGTGAGGCTTGAGGTCACGATTACCTTTAAAAAGAACACATCTATCTTAGAATGCTCATCGTCCACCTGACGATGTGCTGAAAGCATTCAATCCATACAAGTTCGTTTCGGGTTCGAACGAAACCGAAGGCATTATCTCGTTACACTCGTTTTGGAATCACCCTCAGAGTTAACGACAATAACCCTTGCACTCTGAATCTTCATCTTCACTTGATTCACGACCTATCGTTAATTTGGATCGATGTGGTATTCGGGTCTCCAGACCTGGAAATCCGGTATACGGAAACCCGATCCCGGTCTCATCGAAATCCAAAACGTATCTTTTAAGGCCAAGTTGTTTTAAAGGTTAAAACAATTTAATTCAATTATCTTTATACACTTAGAAAGATAATTCACAATAGATAATCAACATTATCAACATCATCAGATAATCCATATTATCACAATTTAACTAAACATCCATATCACATAGCATATATCTCATCAGAGATATCAATCAAATGCAAAGCATTCAGTATTATCATCCATCCATAAGTAATGATCTATATCATCTCTAATTAATTTAAAGTTAATTAAATTAATTACTTTTATTTTATAAATCCTTCTTACTTAAACATTAATTAATTACAAATTAATTAATTATCCTCTAATTACCTTTTTCAATTAATCATCTTTGATTAATTATCTTTTAATTACCTTCAAGTAATTTATCTTTAATTAATTACTCAAATTAATTAACCTTAACCACTTATAGTAATTAACCTTTAATGTAATTAATTTAATTAAAGTAATTAATAATTAAGTTGTAATTAAGGATCATTAATTAATATAATTAATGATGTAATTAAGATTTATTAATTAAGTATAATTAATAAATGAAGTGATTAATTAATGTAATTAATTAAGGTTTAATATAATTAATTATAGTGATTAATTTAATTAATTATAGTTAATTAATTAATGAAGTAATTAAATTTGGCAATATCAATTTAATAATCTTTATTAATAATTAAATTGATTAGTTGATTTATTTTATAAATTGACAAGTTTAATTCATTTTAAAAGGTTAATAATAAATATTGCCAATTTAAAATATTATTAACCTTTTAAAATGAATTAAACTTGTCAATTTATAAAATAAATCAACTAATCAATTTAATTATTAATAAAGATTATTAAATTGATATTGCCAAATTTCCGGGATATCACATTTTAATCCATCTTAATTAATCATAAATAGTAATTACCATCCTATAATTACTTACCTTAATTAATTAACTTCTTAATTAGCAACCGCATTATTAGAGTTGTTATTAAAGTCGGGTTTATTTGATGAAAGATATCTGGAATTAAAGTCGGGTCATTATGAAGAAAGAAAGGGTAGAAAATAGAAAAGAAGAGAAGAAAGAAAGAAACAACAACAACGATCTCACAGCGGAACGAATAAATTATATTAATAACATAAACTATTACATAGTATACAACACTTTACAGAGTTACACAGCATATACATCACTTACTAGACAGTTATAAACATCTGTCTAGTTATTACATCTCAATACAAAACAAAGATCTAAACAAGATCAACACAGCGGAAACTACTATCTATATCTACAACGCTGAAGCCTCCTGCTCCATTGCTCCTCCACAATTCGTCAAGGCTAACCTGAATCCCTTGGCTACTCGTAAAAATTTGAGTACCCAAGAGTTTATAAAACAGAAATAAACAACTTGGGTCAGACATGGGTCTGGTGTGAGTAACAGGTTAAACTTGTTTAACTTCAAAACCTTTTGAAAGAAAAGGTATCACGTAAGACTTCCCACAAATAAACATGGGTAAGTTTTTACCTTACGCTAACCAAAACATTTGATAGGAAATTCGATTGTATTATAATAGGGTCTAGGGTTTTCAAGTAAAATACAGAAATAGCTGAAATGCTTACATCTCACATTCCAACATAGTTGGGCACAACTAATACGTACGGCACTTATTGGATTTTGGATTCCATACAATGGCAGGGCTACTGGGGTACCGCCCGTCACAGTACGTGGCCTAGATCACCGTACCGAGGAGTACTCCCAATCCCCTGCAACACAAGGTCGGAACATCCCTTACTGGATAATTCCCGCACAAGATACCTCACGGTTGGGATCAGCAACCGCACACACTAAGCCGAAATAAGAAAGGGACATCTAGACAGAGGTAATCTTGTCTTACTTGGGTGCTACCCACTAACCTTGCTGCACCTCCCCTGTTTTAGCCATTCCCGGTTTGTGAGGCTTGAGGTCACGATTACCTTTAATCAGAACATATCACTTAGAATGCTCATCGTCCACCTGACGATGTTCTGAAAGCATTCAATCCATACAAGTTCGTTCCGGGTTCGAACGAAACCGAAGGCATTATCTCGTTACACTCGTTTTGGAATCACCCTCAGAGTTAACGACAATAACCCTTGCACTCTGAATCTTCATCTTCACTTGATTCACGACCTATCGTTAATTTGGATCGATGTGGTATTCGGGTCTCCAGACCTGGAAATCCGGTATACGGAAACCCGATCCCGGTCTCATCGAAATCCAAAGCGTATCTTTTAAGGCCAAGTTGTTTTAAAGTTAAAACAATTAAATTCTTATCTATATACACAGATAGATAACTCAATAGATAATCTACATTATCATTATAAACAGATAATTCACATTATCACTACAATTCAACCAACATCCATATCATAGATCAGCATATATCTCATCAGAGATATCAACCATGCATAACATTCAATACTATTTATCCATCCATAAGTAATGATTTATATCATCTCTAATTAATTATCTTAAGTAATTACTTTCATAAGTAATGATTTATATTATCTTTTAATAAGTAAAGAGATTAATTAAGATGAATGTTTTTCTTATTTAATTAAGGATTTTGATATATAGAGATGTATGATAGACAGATGTTTATAACTGTCTAATATGAGATGTATAGTTGTGTAACTCTGTTGTATATGATACTATGTAATATTTTATGTGATATATTATATTTCATTCGTTCCGCTGTGAGTATCTGATGTTGTTGTTCTTTCTTCTTTCTTTTCTTTTCTTCTTCTATCCCTTTCTTTCTTAATTAACGATGCGACTTTCTGTGGAGAAAAAGTCGGGTTGTTACAGTAAACTATGATTTAAAATTATTTCTAAGTATAATAAGTTTGAATATTTCTGGAAAAAGAAAACTTCAGCTCGGTCCTATTCTCAACAACAAATCTGATAACCAACGTTTTCTAAAACCAGATATTATAAATCAATAACTTGTAGTTCATCATTTTTCTTCAATCTGTTCAAAAGTCTTCAGTCATCTCTACAAGTTTTTAAATCATAGAAGCAATTAGTTATAAATCAAGCCTGCATGCAACTGCATCTTTTCAAACTAAGACAAGCATTCAAGTTTTCAAATCAAAGAAGCTCATACTTCAGCAATTCAAGATCTTAAATCAGAAAACATTTTCAACATTCAAAATTACAGTATCAAAAGCTTTTCACAATGGTGCTCTGTTCTCTGCTTCATGTCTGGTGAGTAAACCTTAAATTTAAAAACAGTTTTAAATCTAGACTTAGATGCTTGTGATAAAATGTTGTAGTAATATAGTATAAAGCTTTTACAGGAATGCTTTGTTTTGAATTGCATGTATATATATATTATATCAGTGGTATCAGAGCCTATTTTATTTGAAACTGCTTTTAAACTTTAGAACTGTAGAAGAAAAAAGAAACAGAAAACACAAACTACATAAATTCACAAATATCATTAATAGTTTGTATAATAGACAGTTATAAACTTCTGTCTATTATACAACACAACTACATAAATACGATACATCATACACAGCGGAAACTCTATATATCTACACGCTGAAGCCTCCTGCTCCACAGCTCCTCCAGAATTCGTCAAGGCTAACCTGAATCCCCTTGACTACTCATACAAATTTGAGTACCCAAGAGTTTAATAAAACAGAAAATAAACACTTGGGTCAGACATGGGTCTGGTGTGAGTAAACGGTTAGATTGCTTAACTTTGAAAACCTTTGAAAACAAAAGTATCACGTAAGACTCCCCACAAATAAACATGGGTAAGTTTTTACCTTACGCTAACTAAAACATTTGATAGGAAATCCGATTGTATTAAATAGGGTCTAGGGTTTTCAAGTAAAATACAGAAATAGCTGAAATGCTTACATCTTACATTCCAACATAGTTGGGAACAACTAATACGTACGGCACTTATTGGAGTTTGGATTCCATACAATGGCAGGGCTACTGGGGTACCGCCCGTCACAGTACGTGGCCTAGATCACCGTACCGAGGAGTACGCCCGCTCCCCTGCAACACAAAGCCGGAACCATCCCTTACTGGATAATTCCGAACAAGATAACCCCGTAGTTGGCACGACCAACCACACACTAAGCCGAATAAAAAGAAAAGGGACCTCTAGACAGGGATCTATCTTGCTCTCAGTGGGTGCTACCCACGAAGCCTTGCTGCACCTCCCCTGTTTTAGCCATTCCCGGTTGATGAGGCTTGAGGTTACGATTACCTTTAATCAGAACATATCACTTAGAATGCTCATCGTCCGCCTGACGATGTGCTGAAAGCATTCAATCCATACAAGTTCGTTCCGGGTTCGAACGAAACCGAAGGCATTATCTCGTTACACTCGTTTTGGAATCACCCTCAGAGTTAACGACAATAACCCTTGCACTCTGAATCTTCATCTTCACTTGAGATTCACGACCTATCGTTAATTTGGATCGATGTGGTATTCGGGTCTCCAGACCTGGAATACCGGTATACGGAAACCCGATCCCGATCTCATCGAAATCCAAAACGTATCTTTTAAGGCCAAGTTGTTTTAAAGGTTAAAACAATTCAATTCTACTATCTATTTACACACAGATAGATAATTCATAGATTCACAATAGATAATCAACATTATCATTATAAGCAGATGATTCATATCATTATGCAACCAAAGCATCCAAATCATACAATATCTATTATCTCATATCTGAGATCTCAAACCATTCAAGGTAAATCAATATCATTCGGTATCCTTAAGCAATGATTTATTAATCACCATATATAGTTAATTTAAAATGAATTAAATTAAATATTTCATCTCTAATTAATTTAAAGTAAATTAAATTAATTACTTCCATCATTAAAATCTTGCTTAAATCATTATTAATTAATTATCAATCAATTAATCAATCATCATCCAATAATTCAATTTAATTAATCATCCTTGATTAATTATTTAATTACATTCAAGTAATTAGTATTAAATTAATTATACAAATTAATTATTCTTAACCACTTATAGTAATTAACCTTTAATTTATTAATTAACTATAATTAATGACATTACTCCTTAATTAATTACATTAATTATTCACTTCATTTATAATTATTACTTAATTAATCAATTCTTAATTACATCATAATTATATAAATTAATGATCCTTAATTACATTTTATCATTAATTACTTTATTTAAATTAATTACATTGAGTAATTAATCTTTAATTAAACCATAATTATTAATCACTATTGATTAATCACATTCAGTAATTAACTAACCTTAATTACTTCTTAAAATAAATTAATTATTCCTTAATTAATTTCTTAATTAATCCCTTGATTAATTTCCATTAAGTAATTAACTACCCTTAATTACTTTATTAATTACATCAGTAATTATCCATTTATTTACTTTCCTAAGTAATTAATCTTCATTAAATTACATTTAGTAATTACTTCACAAATCATTAAATGATTATCTTAAATTAATTAAACTTAATTAATTAACTTAACTAATCAAAAGAAACTTAATTAATTACAATGAGTAATTAATATCTTAATTACTTCCATTAAGTAAAACAATTCACAAATGATTAACCTTAATTAATCTATTTAATAAATAAAATTAATCATATTAATTAATTATTTAATAAACCTTAGTTAATGATCTATATTAACTATTCTTTAATTATTTTTCTTAAATAATTAAACTTTAATTAACCATTATTGATTACAATTTAATTAATTCCAATTACCAATAAATTAATCTTTCATTTCTTAATTAATTAAGTACCTAACAATAACTTAATTAATCCTTAATTACTTAAATAATTTATTCCTAACTATTAATTAACAATCTTAACTTATCAATTAATGATTCTTAATTTCAAATTAATTACCCTTAAAACTTGATTAACATTCATTTTGAAAAACTTGTTTAATTAGGCTTGCTTTTGTTTCTTTTTAAAAACTTGAACTTGATTTACTTATAAAAATTTGAAACCTGCTATTAAATAGGAACCAACCCGAGCCCTTGCGAAACACTACTACTCGAGTCATTCCCCTAACAAACCCGAGCCTGCTTCGAGTCAATTCTGATCTTGAACAGATTACCAATTTCCGGATCCTTCTCAACAAAATGGTTTCCCAAAAATCACCGAAATCCAGAACACAATTCTACTCCACAAACATTAGAGAACTATGAACTACTTCTCCTATCTGGAATAGCCAAAACAGTTGCACTTGACAACCTTATCTCCAAATCCTGAAAATTTCTTCACACTTAGAGATACACTTGAATTTCTTATAGAAATACTCTACTCCAATAAAATCACAACTCCCGGTTGCTCCCACTCTAGAACAGTTGCTATCTTGCTTTCGCTGCAAAATTCTGATCCATAAATAAAACTCAAATACTCCATCAAAACTTGAGCTGTTTTTCCAAACTCTATTTCTAGGAAACATCCTTCCACTAGACTCATTTTATAAATCCTTCTTACTTAATTGTTTGAGTTTAAAAACAAGATTTTATTTATTTATTATATTTCAACCCAAAGCTAATCTATTTACAATATATATACTTATATATATACATTATAAATAGAAATCATTTTGTTGGAATATAATAAATAAATAAAATCTTGTTTTTAAATTTCTTTAGTTTTGAAAGAATAGCAAACGAAAAGAAGATGAGAAGCATATGTTTATATATAGGCTGAAAAATGATTTAATAAAAATAAAAGAAAAACAAATTTAAATGACACTTGTCTCATTGTTAATCCATTACTTAACACATGTTATTTAGGTGTCTTAATTTTATTACACTTTACTTAGTGTTATTAATTAAAATAATTTATTTAATAAAGTTAATTTAAGGATTAAGGTTAATTAATAAGGTAATAAATTATTTGTTAAGGTAATTAATTAAAAAGTAATTAATTAATGGAAGTAATTAAGGAAAGTTAATTACTGGATTATATTAATCAAAGGTGATTAATAATTAATTAAGAATAATTACCAGATTTTTAAAACAAAACAACTCGAGCTAGCCTAAAATAATTTCCCGAGCAAAACCCATAAAATCCCGAGTCACTCGCGAGAAACACTCTCGTACATCTCTGCTTCGAGTCGCATGCCTTTCATATAATCACAATTTAAAACTGTTTTTAAAAGAAATTTACTCAGGGGAGCAATTAGCTGAGGTGATTAATCGGTAATCACTTAATATTATCAGTTAAGGAATTAATTAAGTTAATTGTTTGAAGTTAATTAATTATGGGATAATTAATTAATTAAAGAATTAAGAATTATTTAATGATGGGATTAATTACTCGTTAAGGTAATTAGTTAAGAAAGATCATTTAATGAAGTAATTAGAAGATAATTACTTATGTAAGTAATTAAGAGTTAATTACTTAATTATTTTAGTTAATTAATTAATGTGATTAATTAAATGTGTTTAATTTAAGATTAATTACTAAGTGTAATTAATTAAAAAGTAATTAATTAATAAAATAATTAATTAAGAATTATTTGTTAGTTTAAATTGATTAATAATTACTTAATGAAGTAATTAAAGATTAATTAATTAGATTAATTAATCAAGGTTAATATAATTAATTAAGAAGTAATTAATTAAGATAAGTAATTACAAATTACTGTTTTAAGACTAATTAATAGATGAAGTGGTTAATTAAATTTAATTATTTAATTAATTAAAAGGTTAATTAATAAATAAGGATTATTTAATTAATGAATTAATCAAGGTTGATTAATAAAAGTACTTTTTATATAGAAATTATTTCTGGGTAAAATTATTTCATCTACCTCTTTAAAACAATATTGTGTCCGTTGGCCTGGTTCAAGTGTTTAGAGATCCCTATCAATAACGTTAGCTACTCGTATTGACCAGAATCCATATACCACTCAACCGATCAATTAACACAATATAAAACCATTTTTATATAACTAACAATTACGCGCTCTCAAGATAGACACCACTTCAGAGCCTAGGTATTCACTCAACCTACAGCTCTGATACCACTCTAATATGCTAACAAGTCATTAATTAATATCAACCAATCACCCACTGTTCCTCTAAACAAATTTACAAATTTAAAGAACGTCCTTATCTGGATTAAACTATTATATTCATACATAACTATAAAGTAAATTTAATAAGTAAGTTTATATTCACATTTAAATTAAATAAAATTTGTAAAAATACTTAAGTAACATGTCTCTTAATTTCTAATTGATTCATTAACTATCCACTAATTACTTTATTAAGTAATTATTCTTAATTACAAATAGTTGGATGCTTGTGATGATACTGATTCGTATGTGAATAACTTTATAAAAATAAATAAATCTAGTACAAAATCTGGTTGCATGCTAGATGAATATGTTTGTGTGAATCTGTGTTTTCTCTTCTGCTTCTAGTTTCGAGTTTCCTCTAGCCAAGGATAGCTAAAGACAGTACCCTTGACCGAGGACTCGTCTATTCTTTGAGAAATTGGTTATGTCTTTAAGATAACCAATGTTTCCGCTTGTTTGTGGATCTAGTTTGTGCTCAAGTTCATCGACATTCTCATCTACTTCAGAATCAGAGTTGTGCAGCGGAAGCAAAAGTAGTAGCTGTGCAAGAAAGGAAGTGACCTCAGATTTCTACAAGAAGTTTATGTGAATTTCTAAGTGGGTATAGAATTTTCTGGAATTTGGAAGAAGGAAGTTCAGTCTTCTATTTCTTGTGGAGTAGAGTTTGTGGATTTCAGCAGATTTGAAGATCATTTTGTGCTTGGTTCATAATTGTTTCAAAAAGCATCAGCAAAGGTTGAGCTGATCAGGAAGAGATGAGGTAGCTCGGGATCGTCTGGTGAGCTATGCAGATATGAGTCAGAGTTTGGAATTCGGAGTTGGAAATTGGAAACTGTTTAAATTTTTCTCGATTATAAGAGCTATAAGATTTGGTAAGTCTGGAAGCTAGCTCCGAAATATTTTGGATTTTCTTGTGTTCTTGAGAGGAGTAATTCTTTGTCTACAGGGTTGAATGGCCAGTTTGGATATCTGGAATCCATTCTATTTCACGTATCTCTGAGGGAGTACATGTATGATCTATTACTGATTGTAGAATCTGCAGTTCAGATGGATTTGGAAGTTGAGTTGGACTTGGGTATGATCTGATATTTTGTTCAGATTGGTGAATCTAAAGAAGAGAGGAGCTCTGGATTATGGTGTGTAGTTTATTTAGCTTCTGTAGAGCGAGTCTCCCGGTGATTTTTACTCGGGAAAATTCGAGATAGTATTATGAAGTCTATTCTGATTTATATCAAAATAGTTAGTTAGATTAGATTGTTTGATTGGTTGCTTTGGTTGTTAGAAATTGGATGATAGGTTTGTGTTTGAAATTAAAATATTTGTTGGATTATTAAATTAACTTTGCTTTTAATTTCGGGGACGAAATTATTTTAAGGGGGGAGGAATGTGATATCCCGGGTTTTTGGGCAATTTAAATTTAATAATCTGTATTGATATATAGAGATGTATGATAGACAGATGTTTATAACTGTCTAATATGAGATGTATAGTTGTGTAACTCTGTTGTATATGATACTATGTAATATTTTATGTGATATATTATATTTCATTCGTTCCGCTGTGAGTATCTGATGTTGTGGTTCTTTCTTCTTTCTTTTCTTTTCTTCTTCTATCCCTTTCTTTCTTTATTCATGATACGTCTTTCTGGTGGTAGAAAGTCGGGCCGTGACAGTTTCATTTATTAATTAACTATAATTAATTACATTACTCCTTAATTAATTACATTAATTAATCACTCAGTTATTAATTATTCCTTAATTAATCAATTCTTAATTACAGGTTAATTACTATAAGTGGTTAAGAATAATTAATTTGTGAAATTTATTAAAGGATAATTACTTTATGTAATTAATGAATAATTAATCAAGAGTGATTAATATTTAATGATTAATTAATTAAATGGATAAGTAATTAATTAATGATTGATTAAGCAAGGTTAGGAATTAATTCTTAAGTAATTAATTTAATTTAAATTGATTAAATTGATTATAATAGAGTTTTGTGTTGAGTTGTAATAACTAGACAGATGTTTATAACTGTCTAGTATGTGTTGTATAATCTGTGTAACTCTGATAGTCGTTGTATATTATGTAATACTTTTGTTATTAATATAATTTATTCGTTCCGCTGTTGAGATTCTGTTGTTGTTCTTTCTTTCTTCTCTTCTTTTCTACTTTCTCACCTCTTTCTTTCTTATTAATGATGCGTCATTCTGGGGAATGAGTGGCGGGTCATTACAGTTTAATTAATTAAAGGTAAGTGATTAATAGTTAATTGATTTCTGTAATTAATTAAAGAATAAATTACTTAATGTAATTAATTTAAATGGAGTAATTAATTAAAGAAGTAATTAAGGATCATTAATTAATATAATTAATGATGTAATTAAGGGTAGATTAATTAAGACTAATTATCAATAATAAGTAATAAAAAAAAGTAATTAATGTAATTAATTAAGGATTAATATAATTAAATATAGTTGATTAACTTAATAGATTTTAGTTAATTAATTAATGAAGTAATTAAAGGTTAATTACTATAAGTGGTTAAGGATAATTAATTTAAATAATTAATTAAAGATAAATTACTTGGATGTAATTAAAAGATAATTAATCAAAGATGATTAATTGAAATGAATTATTAGAGGATAATTAATTAATTGATTGTAATTAATTAATGGTTAAGTAAGAAGGATTTATAAAATAAAGTAATTAATTTAATTCACTTTAAATTAATTAGAGATGATATAAATCATTACTTATGAATGGGTGTTAGTATTGAATACTTGGCATTGATTGATATCTCTGATGAGATATATGCTGTATGATATGGATGTTAGTTGAATTGTATGGATTATCTGATAATGTTGATTATCTGTTGTGAATTATCTTTCTTTGTGTATAAAGATAATGAATTGAATTTGTTTTAACCTTTAAAACAACTTGGCCTTAAAAGATACGCTTTGGATTTCGATGAGACCGGGATCGGGTTTCCGTATACCGGATTTCCAGGTCTGGAGACCCGAATACCACATCGATCCAAATTAACGATAGGTCGTGAATCAAGTGAAGATGAAGATTCAGAGTGCAAGGGTTATTGTCGTTAACTCTGAGGGTGATTCCAAAACGAGTGTAACGAGATAATGCCTTCGGTTTCGTTCGAACCCGGAACGAACTTGTATGGATTGAATGCTTTCAGCACATCGTCAGACGGACGATGAGCATTCTAAGTGATATGTTCTGATTAAAGGTAATCGTAACCTCAAGCCTCACAAACCGGGAATGGCTAAAACAGGGGAGGTGCAGCAAGGTTAGTGGGTAGCACCCAAGTAGGACAAGATTACCTCTGTCTAGAAGTCCCTTCTTATTTCGGCTTAGTGTGTGCGATTGCTGATCCCAACCGTGAGGTATCTTGTGCGGGAATTATCCAGTAAGGGATGTTCCGACCTTGTGTTGCAGGGGATTGGGAGTGATCCTCGGTACGGTGATCTAGGCCACGTACTGTGACGGGCGGTACCCCGGTAGCCCTGCCATTGTGTGGAATCCAAACTCCAATAAGTGCCGTACGTATTAGTTGTGCCCAACTATGTTGGAATGTGAGATGTAAGCATTTCAGCTATTTCTGTATTTTACTTGAAAACCCTAGACCCTATTATAATATAACTGGATTTCCTATCAAATGTTTTGGTTAGCGTAAGGTAAAAACTTTTCCATGTTTATGTGTGGGAAGTCTTACGTGATACCTTTGTTTTTAAAGGTTTTGAAGTTAAACAATTTTAAACCGTTTACTCACACCAGACCCATGTCTGACCCAAGTGTTTATTTTCTGTTTTATTAAACTCTTGGGTACTCAAATTTTTTACGAGTAGCCAAGGGATTCAGGTTTAGTTTTGACGAATATTCTGGAGGAGCAATGGAGCAGGAGGCTTCGGCGTTCGTAGATATAGTATTCCGCTGTGTTGATATCTGTGTTAGAGTCTTGTATTGTAATTGAGTTGTAATATCTAGACAGATGTTTATAACTGTCTAGTATGTGTTGTATAGATGTGTAAACTCTGATAAGTGTTGTATAATATAGTTTATTTATGTTATTAATATAATTTATTCGTTCCGCTGTGAGATCGTTGTTGTTGTTTCTTTCTTTCTTCTCTTCTTTTCTATTCTCACCCCTTTCTTTCTTCATAATGATCCGACTTTCTGTGGAGAAAAAGTCGTGGTCGTTACTGATAAGAATGTACAGCCTTATTTATTATAAAAAAAAATGAAAAGAAAACAAATAAGTTGACACTTGTAAATTCATGGTGTATTCTTCTTACACTTGTATTTTGTTGGTAAAATGATATTTTTATATGTTTCATCTTATTTTTCCATAAATACTTTTCTCTTATGTTTATATATTACTTAAAGAAAATGATATATAAGATTTAATTCTAAACTAAGTAACCATATATATATATTAGCATTTAAAAATGTAGAGTTTACTTAAATAGCTTTTGAAAATCATCATGTTGAACTTAAAACAATAGCTTCCTAATCATAATATAAATATATATACACTTGTACAATTTCCTAACATTTATCAATTACATTTGTTAATTAACTTACACATGTTATTAACATGATCTCACAATTTAACACATGTAATTATGCATTTTTCTAATTATTTTAAATGTTAATATAAAGCTTTTGTATTTAATTTACTATTTAATAAGTAACTCCTTAATTTATAAAAATCCCTATAAAACAAATTACATTCTAAAAATTTTATCCATATATTTATATCCAAAATATTTTTTTAAGATATCTATCTTTTAGATTCAAATTTAAATCCAAAATCAAATTCAAATTTAATTTAAAATCCAACTTAAAAATCAACTCAATTATATATATAATAAAATAAACACATTATTAAATTTGATTGAGAATGATTTAGGTAATCAAATTTGATTGAGTTAATCAAATCTGTTTTGGATAATTGATAAATATTGGATGGTTGATATTTGTTGAATGATATTGAATGATTGGTTGATACTGGATGATTGGGATATCTTTGAGATGTGATATGCTGCTTTGTGAGTTGAATGAATTATCTATTGTGATAATATGATTCATCTATCTGTTTATATATCATCCTGAATATAAGTTTAAATGTTTAAAACCTTTAAACAACTTGGCCTTAAAAGATACGATTTGGATTTCGATGAGACCGGGATCGGGTTTCCGTATACCGGTATTCCAGGTTTGGAGACCCGAATACCACATCGATCCAAATTAACGATAGGTCGTGAATCTCAAGTGAAGATGAAGATTTAGAGTGCAAGGGTTATTGTCGTTAACTCTGAGGGTGATTCCAAAACGAGTGTAACGAGATAATGCCTTCGGTTTCGTTCGAACCCGGAACGAACTTGTATGGATTGAATGCTTTCAGCACATCGTCAGGCGGACGATGAGCATTCTAAGTGATATGTTCTGATTAAAGGTAATCGTAACCTCAAGCCTCATCAACCGGGAATGGCTAAAACAGGGGAGGTGCAACAAGGCTTCGTGGGTAGCACCCACTGAGAGCAAGATAGATCCCTGTCTAGAGGTCCCTTTTCTTTTATTCGGCTTAGTGTGTGGTTGGTCGCGCCAACTACGGGATTATCTTGTTCGGGATTATCCAGTAAGGGATGGTTCCGGCTTTGTGTTGCAGGGGATTGGGAGTGATCCTCGGTACGGTGATCTAGGCCACGTACTGTGACGGGCGGTACCCCAGTAGCCCTGCCATTGTATGGAATCCAAACTCCAATAAGTGCCGTACGTATTAGTTGTGCCCAACTATGTTGGAATGTGAGATGTAAGCATTTCAGCTATTTCTATATTTTACTTGAAAACCCTAGACCCTATTATAATAAAATCAGATTTCCTATCAAATGTTTTGGTTAGCGTAAGGTAAAAACTTACCCATGTTTATTTGTGGGGAGTCTTACGTGATACCTTTTCTTTCTAAAGGTTTTGAAGTTAAGCAAGTTTAACCTGTTACTCACACCAGACCCATGTCTGACCCAAGTGTTTATTTCTGTTTTATAAACTCTTGGGTACTCAAATTTTTACGAGTAGCCAAGGGATTCAGGTTTAGCTTTGACGAATATTCTGGAGGAGCAATGGAGCAGGAGGCTTCGGCGTTCGTAGATATAGTAGTTCCGCTGTGTCTGTATCTCTGTAGTGTATTGAGTTGTAATGTCTAGACAGATGTTTATAACTGTCTAGTATGTGTTGTATAGTTTGTGTAAACTCTGATATGTGTTGTATACTATGTAATAGTTTGTGTTATTAATATAATTTATTCGTTCCGCTGTGTGAGATTCTGACGTTGTTTCTTTTCTCTTCTCTTCTTTTCTCTTTCTATCCCTTTCTTTCTTCATAATGATCCGACTTTCTGTGGAGAAAAAGTCGGGTTGTTACAGGTGTGACGACCCGACTTTCCACTCCCGGAAAATCGCATCGACAGTAAGAAAGAAAGGGGTGAGAAATAGAAAAGAGAAGAAGAGAAAAGAAAACAACAACAGATACTCACAGCGGAAATGAAACGAAATATAATATATCACATAAATATTACATAGTATTATATACATCATCTATCAGAGTTACACAGATTACACATCACATACTAGACAGTTATAAACATCTGTCTAGTTATTACATCTCAACACAATACAGATCAATACAAAGATCAACACAGCGGAAAACTACTATCTATATCTACAACGCCGAAGCCTCCTGCTCCATTGCTCCTCCAGATTACTCGTCAAAGCTAAACCTGAATCCCTTGGCTACTCGTAAAAATTTGAGTACCCAAGAGTTTATAAAACAGAAATAAACAACTTGGGTCAGACATGGGTCTGGTGTGAGTAACAGGTTAAACTTGTTTAACTTCAAAACCTTTTGAAGGAAAAGTTATCACGTAAGACTCCCCACCAATAAATATGGGTAAGTTTTTACCTTACGCTAACCAAAACATTTGATAGGAAATTCGATTGTATTATAATAGGTCTAGGGTTTTCAAATAAATATGAAATAGCTGGAATGCTTACATCTCACGTTCCAACATAGTTGGGCACAACTAAAACGTACGGCACTTATTGGAGTTTGGATTCCATCAATGGCAGGGCTACCGGGGTACCGCCCGTCACAGTACGTGGCCTAGATCACCGTACCGAGGATCACTCCCAATCCCCTGCAACACAAGGTCGGAACATCCCTTACTGGATAATTCCCGCATAAGATATCCCAGCAGTTGGAGCTCACAACTGCCCACACAGCCGAATAATAATAAGAAGGGACCTCTAGACAGAGATAATCTTGTCCTACTTGGGTGCTACCCACTAACCTTGCTGCACCTCCCCTGTTTTAGCCATTCCCGGTTTTTGAGGCTTGAGGTCACGATTACCTTAAAAATAGAACACATCTATCTTAGAATGCTCATCGTCCACCTGACAATGTTCTGAAAGCATTCAATCCATACAAGTTCGTTCCGGGTTCGAACGAAACCGAAGGCATTATCTCGTTACACTCGTATTGGAATCACCCTCAGAGTTAACGACAATAACCCTTGCACTCTAAATCTTTATCTCGAATATGAAAGTACTATCTCCGTCAACTCATTACGGAATCACCCACAGAGTTATACTGACAAAGAATCGTTCTTACACCTCGAGTCTTCACTTGCTCCATTTGGATTTCACGACCTAACGTAAATTTGGATCGATGTGGTATTCGGGTCTCCAGACCTGGAAATCCGGTATA
Source organism: Allium fistulosum (assembly GCA_030737815.1). NCBI lineage: Eukaryota > Viridiplantae > Streptophyta > Magnoliopsida > Asparagales > Amaryllidaceae > Allium > Allium fistulosum. The sequence continues at coordinate 860,492,572 of CM060903.1, forward strand.
CGGAAACCCGATCCCGGTCTCATCGAAATCCAAAACGTATCTTTTAAGGCCAAGTTGTTTTAAAGGTTAAAACAATTTAATACAATTATCTTATACACATAGAAAGATAATTCTCAACAGATAATCAACATTATCAGATAATTCATATTATCATCACAATTCTACTAAACATCCATATCACACAACATATATCTCATCAGAGATATCAAACAATTGCAAAGCATTCAGTATTATCATCCATCCATAAGTAATGATTTATATCATCTTTAATTAATTTAAAGTTAATTAAATTAATTACTTTATTTTATAAATCCTTCTTACTTAAACATTAATTAATTACAAATTAATTAATTATCCTCTAATTACCTTTTTCAATTAATCATCTTTGATTAATTATCTTTTAATTACCTTTAAGTAATTTATCTTTAATTAATTACTCAAATTAATTAACCTTAACCACTTATAGTAATTAACCTTTAATTACTTCATTAATTAATTAACTATAATTAATTAAATTAATCACTATAATTAATTATATTAAACCTTAATTAATTACAAATTAATCACTTCATTTATTAATTATTTCTTATTTAATCAATCTTAATTACATCATTAATTATATTAATTAATGATCCTTAATTACAACTTAATTATTAATTACTTAATTAAATTAATTACATTAAGTAATTAACTTTAAATTAAACAACATTTATTAATCACCTTGATTAATCTTAAATCAGTAATTAACTACCCTTAATTACTTTCATTTACTAAATTAATTCTCCTTAATTAATTTCTTAATTAATCCCTTGATTAATTATTCAAAGTAATTAAACTTAAATTACTTCCATTAATACAATCACCTGTAACGACCCAGAATTTTTGATAATTAAAATTCGAATATTTAATTGATTTTAAATATTAATAAATGAATTTAAGAAGTCGAATAATTTATTATTCGAATATTGGATTTAATTTGATAATTTAATCGATAAATTAAATAGTGACATTCCAGAGATAATTGTAAATCGAGTTTAAAGTGATTGAAAATGATTTGTAAAGTTATATTAAATCATACTGGAGTTATAGAAATATTTTAGAACTCTTAAAAGTGAATTTGGAGTTAAATTGTGAAAATCGATATTTTAATATTTAATTATCGACTGTAAAAATAGCCAATTTTCGGACAGTCTCAGAATTGAACGAGACCAGTTCCATTGGATCCGTAATAGTTAGTTATTATCGGATTTCAATTTTCGTATCAAACGGAGTTGTCGTTTGACCGTGGCAGCTCGAAACGCATCGATATCGTTTTAACTTTAAATCGTCGAGTTAAAATAGTCATTTTTCAAAAAGTGTCGGATTTCGACGAAACCAGTTTCATCGGATCCGTAATGTGATATTATTGTAAGATTTCAAATTTCGTAATTTTTGGATGTGCCGTTTGTCCGGGGCAAGCCAAAACGCCTCGAAATCGATTTAAATCGGTTTAATTTAAATTGATCGTTTTTCTCCGTATCTCGCACAGATGTTCGAATTAGCTTCCGAAACCTGTTCCATTGTGTTCGGAACGTGGGGTAAACCTTACGAACGCCAGGCGGCACGTGTGATTTGAAGATCGTTTGGAAAAGTCGTTTAAAACGAATTTAATATTAATTTAATAAGTATATACGTGTATATATACGTTTAACTACCGAAACCCTAGTTATTTTCGTGAGCAGCCGCCAGTTTTGAGATAAATGGCCGGAAACTCTCGATCTTCTCTCCCTCTTATCTTCAAATCCATTAAGTTTTGGCAAAAATCTCCAACTAGAAAAATGTTAAACTCAACGTGACTTATCCATTCAACGGTGGAGATGGGATTTCGAGCTGCAGATTGGAAGCTTTTGGCCCGCGTTCGTGCTCGAGTCGAACACGTTTTTCACGCCATGGGGACCACCGAGCTTCGAGCCCTTCCAGCTGATAGTGGAGCTCGTCATGGCGAGTTGAATGGAGGCCTTTGATCGACGAGGAGATGAACGATGTGGGTTGCGAAATTGATGGGGAGAGGCGGCATGGGTTCTCGTTCGTGAATTCGAACCTGGTTTGAACGCGCGCGCGCGTGATTGGGGGAGAAGACATCAAGTGGCCCAGATTTTCTTCTGTTAAGACGAACGGCAGATGAGAGTTAGGGTTTAAAATTTTAATTAAAATGTTAATTAAGTGATATTTAAATTTGTATAAACTTTTGTAACGCGATATCTTTTTCATACGAGTTCAGAAAAATGCGAGATCAGTTGCGTTGGAATCGTATCGTCGAGCACTTCGCGATGCAATTGGTTTGGAGTCGTTTGGAGTCAATGAAAATTTCGGGTAAAATTAAACGCGCGTTTAATTTTATTCGAAATAAACGCTGGAATCAGAATTAAAATCTCGGTGAGATCTTCTCACTCAAATTTGAATGTGGAATTATTTACAGTTATTGATTGATGATTGACTGTTTGAATGTGCTATTAGATATAGTAGGATATATATCTATATATAGCAGTATATACATATTGGCATATGTATATATTGGATTGATTGATTTCCCGCCTCGTATAGCGGATGAGACCCTATTGCGCCGTTAGTAAGCGGATTTATAAAAACCTATATACCGCGATAATTCCGTACTGGAGCGGAATTGGTATTGTGCTAACATCTGTGGATGCAGGGAAACAGGTTGGAGGGATCCGACTGGATTCCTCACCGTATTGATTTTTTACAGATATTTTGATATATTCTGTTATCATATGATGATATATGATATTTGACTGTTGTGATGGACTGATTGGTGTTGTTGCATCATCGGATTCAGTTTTGAAAAGTAAGAATAACGACTGTTATTTTAAAAGGGTTTTTAAAGTGATTTTTGAAAATATACGTTTTATGGGATTTTTGAATCGATTTATAAACGTGAAATTTTAAAGTTATAAAAGTTATGATTTTTAGTGAAATATAGCCGAAGTGTCATTTTTGAAATAAAAGTCGATTTATTTATAAAATGGTTTAAGTTGGGATTTTTGAATAACTGTAAACGATTGGTATAAAAAGATTTATAAAATTGATATTTTTGTAAATCGAAATATTGGACTTATAAAACGAATTTTTTTTATAAGTGTTAAAAAGAAGTATAAAAAGAATTTCATAAGTGAATGAAATAAATAGATTTATAACGTGAAGTTATAAAGTGAATAGATGTTGTAGAATAAACGATTTATAAGTAATTCACTTATAAATTTGACTTTTGCACTTAGATGGGATATAAATAGAAATTGCAAAATGAAATGATTTTGTAAGTTGAAATCGTTATAAAGTACAAATGTGATTTATAAACGTTGTTTTATAAATCCGAAATCACTTATTCTTATAAGTGAGTTTTAGAAGTTAATAAAATGAGATTTATAAACCGGAGTTGTTATATAAAATAGAAAATGGAATTTATAAACGTTGTTTTATAAATTCGGAAATAAATCAATCAAAATTGATGAATTTAAGATAGAAAGTTATTAAGGGAATTTTATCCACGATTTTGGATAGTGGACAATTCTTGAAATAAATGTGTAGAAAAGATTTAAATATGGTTAAGTGAAGTATATTCACGATTTTGGATAGTGAATATATCGTTAATTAAAATGGATAGTTTTGGAAAAGTGATATTGAAAAATGAAGTTAAACATTTTAAAGATGTTTTAAAATGTATTATAAATCGAAAGCAGAGATTTCCGCAGTTCTTGTTGAAATAGACGTTTTCGAGAAATTTAAGGAAATGGTGGACTATAACACTGTTGTTATAGTAAATGATTTCCGAAAGGAAATGTTTTGATGTAGTATTGGGATTTATATATCTATCTAAATCCGAATCCCTATACTAGTGATTTCGAGTCGTCGTAACGATGTTTTACGCAACATTCGTTTTGACTCAAATAGATGTTGAAAATTATGATTTCCTTAAAGAATGAATATATACTTAATTTGATTTAAGTATATCGAATATTTTCTAAGTGTTGAAAATAAATGATTTGTGAATTACTTATTTTTAAATAAGTATGGAAATGCTTTTCCAATATGAAGTGAACTGTTTAGAGATTTTATCTTTTAAAGATAAATTGAAAAGTGAACATTTGAAAATTTGTTTCAAACGGTTAAGTGTGGAAATTTTATATCTAGTAAAGATATTTTGGAAGATAAAATAATTTGGGAAAATTATTTGGAATCTGATGATGTCGCGCATCTTTATTGATAGTTAAATAACCGACTATCGATAATTACCTTAAATAGGTATTTGTTGTGAATTTGATGAATTTGAATGCCACACTTATTTTTGAATAAACGCTCACTATTCGGGTTAACTGGGAAAAGACCATGGGGTCGTATAACCCATTCCGAATATGTGATACGTCGTTATGAATCGCATTTGAAGACCGGTGTTGAAGACCGGATATTTTTGAAAACGGAAGGATTACCGTCGAGTTACTCTACATCGACTGATCTTCGATTTAGAGGTTTTATCACCCTTAGTGACGGGAAGTCCTGACGTGATTGAAAATTATCCGGATATGCAAGGGCTTCGTGAGAAGTGCCTTCGGTTCTGTTCGATCCCGGAACAGACTTGTATGGATTGTGTGTCTGACGTTACAATTTGAGATATAAAGCTGATTTCTTTCAAATACATTTCTGTTGGTGGCGGAGAATTTATTCTCTTAGCTTAACACCCTTCTCTGAGACGTACGAGCTCAGAGGTTATGTAGTTGAAATTTATCAGCGATATATCCCAATTTGGTAACGTGGCATACTGAGTGTTGCTGTGAAATGATCAGTGTTTGATCATTTGTGATATGATCATTTGTTTGATCTTATATCTTTGTGATCATAGGTTGATCATTTTGTTTGACCCGAAGCAGGGCTTTTTGAGAAAGCATAGCTTTGTGGACGAGACTTCGTCGAGCCTCACACCCCGGAAATGGTCGAAACAGGAAGGATGCGGCAAGGTTCTAGGGAGTAGCGCCCCTTAGTGTATGTCATTCCTTCTGGATAAAGGTGGTATCATGGTATGGAGCCCAGATACTTAACCTCTGTGGTTACTGCATTATTATTATCTATGTGGTTTGTTGGAAATCGGGGATCCTCGGGAAGATCGGTGACGATCGGGGGATGGCATACGCGTGTCAGTAGTTACCTATTTTTGCAGAGGTAACCCGGCCTTGTGTTGGCAGAGATCCGGTTAGGTTCTCGGGTCGTCTATTCCAGGGACGTACCCATCGTGGATAGGAAGTTCCTTTGCCTGACCATTTGTTGGAAATCCAAAGAAACAATACGTGACGTGTACGGTTTTAGTTGTATTACCTGCTATGGAATGTGGCGGTAACCTGCTATTGAACATAGTAGCTATAGTAGGCATACGATACTGGTCGTATGTTGGCTAAGATTAATATTATACTTTCGAAATGTTTCTACACTATGCACTAATAATAATATCAAAAATGATTTGATTTTGCGTAGTAAGCATCTTTGACTATCATAAGAAGAAATCTCCTCCAATTCTGCGTTTGCATTGTGTGTGTGGCGGGAGGTCTTATGGTAGTTTCATTTTCCAAAAGCATTTCGAATTGACTTTAAAGTTATCTTGTAGTTGTTTTAAAGATTAACTGTTTTACGATCTCACACCAGTCACCATGACTGACTCGGAGTTTATTGTTTCCCTTCTAAACTCTGGGTGCCCACCAATTTCCACACGGGCAGTCTAGAGTTAGATTATCAGGATATTCTGGATATTCTGGAGCTTTGGAGATAAGCTGGATGACGAGACGTAGTATTTGTATCTGATAGTATTTATTCCGCTGTGTATTCTGTATGAGGACAAGTTATATAACTGTCCCTTGTTGTATATTGACTCTGATGATTGATGTATGTATAAAATGATATAGTTCGTTGTTTTAAAGATTACTGATTTATCTATTATATATTGTTCCGCTGCGATATGTGAGATTCTGATATTGTCTCTGTTCTGTGTTTCTGTTTCTGCTCTTGTTCTGTTGTTGTTCTTCTTTTTTTTTTTCTTCTATCTTCTTCTCCTACCTCTTTCTTCTTTCTTAAAACCATAACTTTTCGGGTTTCCGGCATTCGATGGCTCAGCAGTCGATAAAGTGAGTATCGATGTTGAATTTTCGAAAGTCGAAAATTTCGGGATGTTACATTTGGTATCAGAGCATATGGTTAAGCGACAACCCTGTTCTGTTGGGTGTTACTCATTAGAGATAGAGTCAGCAGTACTCTAGAATGAGTTTGAGTGTAATAATAGATACGAGTGCGTATTTGTTAGTGAATATAAAATTGTTTTATATTGTGATGATTGGTTTGTTGAGTGGTATATGGATTCTGGTCGGTATTGTCCGTACAACACTATCGATAGGGATCTCTAAACACTTGTATAGAACAATTCGGCACAGTATTGTTTTAAATAGGGTGAATGAAATAATTTTACCCAAGACTATTTTTGTATAGAAAAGAAATGTTTTTCTATGAATTATTATAGTATATGGTTGCATGGGTGTTAGGAAGTAATAATGGTAAACTATTATCATTGAAATTTAATAAAGAAATTCAAATTATAACTCCAAAGTTAAGAGATAAATTCACATGCAAATGAAATTTGAGAATGTAAATTATAAATGTGATTTGTAATTTGAAACGGAATTCCAGAGAAATTTTGGAAATGTTTTGAAAAGAATTTGAAAATTTTGGAGATTTGAAAGTTTAAATCATTTTTGGAGTTGAAAATGAATTTCGAAGGTTTTGAAAAGTATTTTGGAGAGATAAAAAGCTCTAAACTCTTTTCGGTCGCTGGAAAATAACTTCGATGATGACCGCGGCATCGTTGGTGTTCATTTTCGGGTTTCCAAAAGAGAAATTGCTGCCAAATTGTTTTAAAAGGAGGTTGTTTTGAAAATTTGGATTTTGTTTTAGAAAATTCAAAGAATAGTTGAACTGTTTTCAAAAATGGTTTTTGGAAACGTTGGTAAGACTCTGGGATACCATATTTATGAAATATTATCAAGTTGATAACTTATACCATTTGAAAGGTTGATAGAATAAATTTAACTTAAAGGATGGAGTTAAAATTAATGCAAGTACAGGTGAATCAACTTAATAAATTGAATGTTAAAAAAATTCATTTCGAATTTGTAAAGTAATGTATTGAAATAAAATTAGTAAGTGAGACTAATTGAAGAAATGACAAATTAATATGGTTTGGAATGAATTAAATTCATATGGAATTTGAAATCCAGTTTAATATGAGTGATTATAAACCAAAATAGTGAATTGAAAATAAATTTTGGGAATGAACGAAAGAATAAAACTGGAATTGAAACTGAATATTGAAAACAAATTTGAATAAAGTGAGTTACAATTTGTGATAAATTAGTAAATGAAACTAATTTAAAATGATACAGTTGTGAATGAAAGCTAATCAATAAAATTCAATATTCAGAAATTGAACTGAATCCAATTAAATGTTGGAATTGAATTCAAATGGAATTGAAATGTGAAATTGAATGAAAATTGAATATGTAACTTCAGCAGTGAAGTAGAGATGATATAAGCAGTTATATTGAAAATTTTGTAATAGAATTTGCAAAATGGTTTGAATATATGTAACTAGATATAATGGCTAGTAGGATATACAGGTGTAAAGGAATTGGAATATAATTTCGAAGATAAATTTGAATTGCTCGAAAAAGGTACGTATTTGAATTTGAATATGAGATTTTGATGATTTCTTGTCTAGCCGCTTGGCTTTTTCTTTTTCTTTTTGAAATCTGAGAGTCCGTAGGGACGTTTTGTAGTCGTACCGTATCAGCCGCGCAAAGGAGACGCTGGCGAAGCTTTTCGAAAATTTAGGGCGTTGGGAAAATTTTTGAGAAAATTTTGAAAGTTAAAATTTGAATTTAAACTCGAATTTGAATTTTGAAGTTAAACAATGTTGTTTGAAACTTAAAATTTAAGTTGGAAAGTTAGTTGAGATGATAACGAATCTTTAGTAGAAAGATTTGTTGTGATAAATTGATAAAACTATTAGATGTTGAAAAATAGTAGACGAGTTAAGGACCTTTCTTCCTGACTTGTAATTTCGAGGACGAAATTCTTTTAAGGGGGGAAGTTTGTAACGACCCAGAATTTTTGATAATTAAAATTCGAATATTTAATTGATTTTAAATATTAATAAATGAATTTAAGAAGTCGAATAATTTATTATTCGAATATTGGATTTAATTTGATAATTTAATCGATAAATTAAATAGTGACATTCCAGAGATAATTGTAAATCGAGTTTAAAGTGATTGAAAATGATTTGTAAAGTTATATTAAATCATACTGGAGTTATAGAAATATTTTAGAACTCTTAAAAGTGAATTTGGAGTTAAATTGTGAAAATCGATATTTTAATATTTAATTATCGACTGTAAAAATAGCCAATTTTCGGACAGTCTCAGAATTGAACGAGACCAGTTCCATTGGATCCGTAATAGTTAGTTATTATCGGATTTCAATTTTCGTATCAAACGGAGTTGTCGTTTGACCGTGGCAGCTCGAAACGCATCGATATCGTTTTAACTTTAAATCGTCGAGTTAAAATAGTCATTTTTCAAAAAGTGTCGGATTTCGACGAAACCAGTTTCATCGGATCCGTAATGTGATATTATTGTAAGATTTCAAATTTCGTAATTTTTGGATGTGCCGTTTGTCCGGGGCAAGCCAAAACGCCTCGAAATCGATTTAAATCGGTTTAATTTAAATTGATCGTTTTTCTCCGTATCTCGCACAGATGTTCGAATTAGCTTCCGAAACCTGTTCCATTGTGTTCGGAACGTGGGGTAAACCTTACGAACGCCAGGCGGCACGTGTGATTTGAAGATCGTTTGGAAAAGTCGTTTAAAACGAATTTAATATTAATTTAATAAGTATATACGTGTATATATACGTTTAACTACCGAAACCCTAGTTATTTTCGTGAGCAGCCGCCAGTTTTGAGATAAATGGCCGGAAACTCTCGATCTTCTCTCCCTCTTATCTTCAAATCCATTAAGTTTTGGCAAAAATCTCCAACTAGAAAAATGTTAAACTCAACGTGACTTATCCATTCAACGGTGGAGATGGGATTTCGAGCTGCAGATTGGAAGCTTTTGGCCCGCGTTCGTGCTCGAGTCGAACACGTTTTTCACGCCATGGGGACCACCGAGCTTCGAGCCCTTCCAGCTGATAGTGGAGCTCGTCATGGCGAGTTGAATGGAGGCCTTTGATCGACGAGGAGATGAACGATGTGGGTTGCGAAATTGATGGGGAGAGGCGGCATGGGTTCTCGTTCGTGAATTCGAACCTGGTTTGAACGCGCGCGCGCGTGATTAGGGGAGAAGACATCAAGTGGCCCAGATTTTCTTCTGTTAAGACGAACGGCAGATGAGAGTTAGGGTTTAAAATTTTAATTAAAATGTTAATTAAGTGATATTTAAATTTGTATAAACTTTTGTAACGCGATATCTTTTTCATACGAGTTCAGAAAAATGCGAGATCAGTTGCGTTGGAATCGTATCGTCGAGCACTTCGCGATGCAATTGGTTTGGAGTCGTTTGGAGTCAATGAAAATTTCGGGTAAAATTAAACGCGCGTTTAATTTTATTCGAAATAAACGCTGGAATCAGAATTAAAATCTCGGTGAGATCTTCTCACTCAAATTTGAATGTGGAATTATTTACAGTTATTGATTGATGATTGACTGTTTGAATGTGCTATTAGATATAGTAGGATATATATCTATATATAGCAGTATATACATATTGGCATATGTATATATTGGATTGATTGATTTCCCGCCTCGTATAGCGGATGAGACCCTATTGCGCCGTTAGTAAGCGGATTTATAAAAACCTATATACCGCGATAATTCCGTACTGGAGCGGAATTGGTATTGTGCTAACATCTGTGGATGCAGGGAAACAGGTTGGAGGGATCCGACTGGATTCCTCACCGTATTGATTTTTTACAGATATTTTGATATATTCTGTTATCATATGATGATATATGATATTTGACTGTTGTGATGGACTGATTGGTGTTGTTGCATCATCGGATTCAGTTTTGAAAAGTAAGAATAACGACTGTTATTTTAAAAGGGTTTTTAAAGTGATTTTTGAAAATATACGTTTTATGGGATTTTTGAATCGATTTATAAACGTGAAATTTTAAAGTTATAAAAGTTATGATTTTTAGTGAAATATAGCCGAAGTGTCATTTTTGAAATAAAAGTCGATTTATTTATAAAATGGTTTAAGTTGGGATTTTTGAATAACTGTAAACGATTGGTATAAAAAGATTTATAAAATTGATATTTTTGTAAATCGAAATATTGGACTTATAAAACGAATTTTTTTTATAAGTGTTAAAAAGAAGTATAAAAAGAATTTCATAAGTGAATGAAATAAATAGATTTATAACGTGAAGTTATAAAGTGAATAGATGTTGTAGAATAAACGATTTATAAGTAATTCACTTATAAATTTGACTTTTGCACTTAGATGGGATATAAATAGAAATTGCAAAATGAAATGATTTTGTAAGTTGAAATCGTTATAAAGTACAAATGTGATTTATAAACGTTGTTTTATAAATCCGAAATCACTTATTCTTATAAGTGAGTTTTAGAAGTTAATAAAATGAGATTTATAAACCGGAGTTGTTATATAAAATAGAAAATGGAATTTATAAACGTTGTTTTATAAATTCGGAAATAAATCAATCAAAATTGATGAATTTAAGATAGAAAGTTATTAAGGGAATTTTATCCACGATTTTGGATAGTGGACAATTCTTGAAATAAATGTGTAGAAAAGATTTAAATATGGTTAAGTGAAGTATATTCACGATTTTGGATAGTGAATATATCGTTAATTAAAATGGATAGTTTTGGAAAAGTGATATTGAAAAATGAAGTTAAACATTTTAAAGATGTTTTAAAATGTATTATAAATCGAAAGCAGAGATTTCCGCAGTTCTTGTTGAAATAGACGTTTTCGAGAAATTTAAGGAAATGGTGGACTATAACACTGTTGTTATAGTAAATGATTTCCGAAAGGAAATGTTTTGATGTAGTATTGGGATTTATATATCTATCTAAATCCGAATCCCTATACTAGTGATTTCGAGTCGTCGTAACGATGTTTTACGCAACATTCGTTTTGACTCAAATAGATGTTGAAAATTATGATTTCCTTAAAGAATGAATATATACTTAATTTGATTTAAGTATATCGAATATTTTCTAAGTGTTGAAAATAAATGATTTGTGAATTACTTATTTTTAAATAAGTATGGAAATGCTTTTCCAATATGAAGTGAACTGTTTAGAGATTTTATCTTTTAAAGATAAATTGAAAAGTGAACATTTGAAAATTTGTTTCAAACGGTTAAGTGTGGAAATTTTATATCTAGTAAAGATATTTTGGAAGATAAAATAATTTGGGAAAATTATTTGGAATCTGATGATGTCGCGCATCTTTATTGATAGTTAAATAACCGACTATCGATAATTACCTTAAATAGGTATTTGTTGTGAATTTGATGAATTTGAATGCCACACTTATTTTTGAATAAACGCTCACTATTCGGGTTAACCGGGAAAAGACCATGGGGTCGTATAACCCATTCCGAATATGTGATACGTCGTTATGAATCGCATTTGAAGACCGGTGTTGAAGACCGGATATTTTTGAAAACGGAAGGATTACCGTCGAGTTACTCTACATCGACTGATCTTCGATTTAGAGGTTTTATCACCCTTAGTGACGGGAAGTCCTGACGTGATTGAAAATTATCCGGATATGCAAGGGCTTCGTGAGAAGTGCCTTCGGTTCTGTTCGATCCCGGAACAGACTTGTATGGATTGTGTGTCTGACGTTACAATTTGAGATATAAAGCTGATTTCTTTCAAATACATTTCTGTTGGTGGCGGAGAATTTATTCTCTTAGCTTAACACCCTTCTCTGAGACGTACGAGCTCAGAGGTTATGTAGTTGAAATTTATCAGCGATATATCCCAATTTGGTAACGTGGCATACTGAGTGTTGCTGTGAAATGATCAGTGTTTGATCATTTGTGATATGATCATTTGTTTGATCTTATATCTTTGTGATCATAGGTTGATCATTTTGTTTGACCCGAAGCAGGGCTTTTTGAGAAAGCATAGCTTTGTGGACGAGACTTCGTCGAGCCTCACACCCCGGAAATGGTCGAAACAGGAAGGATGCGGCAAGGTTCTAGGGAGTAGCGCCCCTTAGTGTATGTCATTCCTTCTGGATAAAGGTGGTATCATGGTATGGAGCCCAGATACTTAACCTCTGTGGTTACTGCATTATTATTATCTATGTGGTTTGTTGGAAATCGGGGATCCTCGGGAAGATCGGTGACGATCGGGGGATGGCATACGCGTGTCAGTAGTTACCTATTTTTGCAGAGGTAACCCGGCCTTGTGTTGGCAGAGATCCGGTTAGGTTCTCGGGTCGTCTATTCCAGGGACGTACCCATCGTGGATAGGAAGTTCCTTTGCCTGACCATTTGTTGGAAATCCAAAGAAACAATACGTGACGTGTACGGTTTTAGTTGTATTACCTGCTATGGAATGTGGCGGTAACCTGCTATTGAACATAGTAGCTATAGTAGGCATACGATACTGGTCGTATGTTGGCTAAGATTAATATTATACTTTCGAAATGTTTCTACACTATGCACTAATAATAATATCAAAAATGATTTGATTTTGCGTAGTAAGCATCTTTGACTATCATAAGAAGAAATCTCCTCCAATTCTGCGTTTGCATTGTGTGTGTGGCGGGAGGTCTTATGGTAGTTTCATTTTCCAAAAGCATTTCGAATTGACTTTAAAGTTATCTTGTAGTTGTTTTAAAGATTAACTGTTTTACGATCTCACACCAGTCACCATGACTGACTCGGAGTTTATTGTTTCCCTTCTAAACTCTGGGTGCCCACCAATTTCCACACGGGCAGTCTAGAGTTAGATTATCAGGATATTCTGGATATTCTGGAGCTTTGGAGATAAGCTGGATGACGAGACGTAGTATTTGTATCTGATAGTATTTATTCCGCTGTGTATTCTGTATGAGGACAAGTTATATAACTGTCCCTTGTTGTATATTGACTCTGATGATTGATGTATGTATAAAATGATATAGTTCGTTGTTTTAAAGATTACTGATTTATCTATTATATATTGTTCCGCTGCGATATGTGAGATTCTGATATTGTCTCTGTTCTGTGTTTCTGTTTCTGCTCTTGTTCTGTTGTTGTTCTTCTTTTTTTTTTCTTCTATCTTCTTCTCCTACCTCTTTCTTCTTTCTTAAAACCATAACTTTTCGGGTTTCCGGCATTCGATGGCTCAGCAGTCGATAAAGTGAGTATCGATGTTGAATTTTCGAAAGTCGAAAATTTCGGGATGTTACATTTGGTATCAGAGCATATGGTTAAGCGACAACCCTGTTCTGTTGGGTGTTACTCATTAGAGATAGAGTCAGCAGTACTCTAGAATGAGTTTGAGTGTAATAATAGATACGAGTGCGTATTTGTTAGTGAATATAAAATTGTTTTATATTGTGATGATTGGTTTGTTGAGTGGTATATGGATTCTGGTCGGTATTGTCCGTACAACACTATCGATAGGGATCTCTAAACACTTGTATAGAACAATTCGGCACAGTATTGTTTTAAATAGGGTGAATGAAATAATTTTACCCAAGACTATTTTTGTATAGAAAAGAAATGTTTTTCTATGAATTATTATAGTATATGGTTGCATGGGTGTTAGGAAGTAATAATGGTAAACTATTATCATTGAAATTTAATAAAGAAATTCAAATTATAACTCCAAAGTTAAGAGATAAATTCACATGCAAATGAAATTTGAGAATGTAAATTATAAATGTGATTTGTAATTTGAAACGGAATTCCAGAGAAATTTTGGAAATGTTTTGAAAAGAATTTGAAAATTTTGGAGATTTGAAAGTTTAAATCATTTTTGGAGTTGAAAATGAATTTCGAAGGTTTTGAAAAGTATTTTGGAGAGATAAAAAGCTCTAAACTCTTTTCGGTCGCTGGAAAATAACTTCGATGATGACCGCGGCATCGTTGGTGTTCATTTTCGGGTTTCCAAAAGAGAAATTGCTGCCAAATTGTTTTAAAAGGAGGTTGTTTTGAAAATTTGGATTTTGTTTTAGAAAATTCAAAGAATAGTTGAACTGTTTTCAAAAATGGTTTTTGGAAACGTTGGTAAGACTCTGGGATACCATATTTATGAAATATTATCAAGTTGATAACTTATACCATTTGAAAGGTTGATAGAATAAATTTAACTTAAAGGATGGAGTTAAAATTAATGCAAGTACAGGTGAATCAACTTAATAAATTGAATGTTAAAAAAATTCATTTCGAATTTGTAAAGTAATGTATTGAAATAAAATTAGTAAGTGAGACTAATTGAAGAAATGACAAATTAATATGGTTTGGAATGAATTAAATTCATATGGAATTTGAAATCCAGTTTAATATGAGTGATTATAAACCAAAATAGTGAATTGAAAATAAATTTTGGGAATGAACGAAAGAATAAAACTGGAATTGAAACTGAATATTGAAAACAAATTTGAATAAAGTGAGTTACAATTTGTGATAAATTAGTAAATGAAACTAATTTAAAATGATACAGTTGTGAATGAAAGCTAATCAATAAAATTCAATATTCAGAAATTGAACTGAATCCAATTAAATGTTGGAATTGAATTCAAATGGAATTGAAATGTGAAATTGAATGAAAATTGAATATGTAACTTCAGCAGTGAAGTAGAGATGATATAAGCAGTTATATTGAAAATTTTGTAATAGAATTTGCAAAATGGTTTGAATATATGTAACTAGATATAATGGCTAGTAGGATATACAGGTGTAAAGGAATTGGAATATAATTTCGAAGATAAATTTGAATTGCTCGAAAAAGGTACGTATTTGAATTTGAATATGAGATTTTGATGATTTCTTGTCTAGCCGCTTGGCTTTTTCTTTTTCTTTTTGAAATCTGAGAGTCCGTAGGGACGTTTTGTAGTCGTACCGTATCAGCCGCGCAAAGGAGACGCTGGCGAAGTTTTTCGAAAATTTAGGGCGTTGGGAAAATTTTTGAGAAAATTTTGAAAGTTAAAATTTGAATTTAAACTCGAATTTGAATTTTGAAGTTAAACAATGTTGTTTGAAACTTAAAATTTAAGTTGGAAAGTTAGTTGAGATGATAACGAATCTTTAGTAGAAAGATTTGTTGTGATAAATTGATAAAACTATTAGATGTTGAAAAATAGTAGACGAGTTAAGGACCTTTCTTCCTGACTTGTAATTTCGAGGACGAAATTCTTTTAAGGGGGGAAGTTTGTAACGACCCAGAATTTTTGATAATTAAAATTCGAATATTTAATTGATTTTAAATATTAATAAATGAATTTAAGAAGTCGAATAATTTATTATTCGAATATTGGATTTAATTTGATAATTTAATCGATAAATTAAATAGTGACATTCCAGAGATAATTGTAAATCGAGTTTAAAGTGATTGAAAATGATTTGTAAAGTTATATTAAATCATACTGGAGTTATAGAAATATTTTAGAACTCTTAAAAGTGAATTTGGAGTTAAATTGTGAAAATCGATATTTTAATATTTAATTATCGACTGTAAAAATAGCCAATTTTCGGACAGTCTCAGAATTGAACGAGACCAGTTCCATTGGATCCGTAATAGTTAGTTATTATCGGATTTCAATTTTCGTATCAAACGGAGTTGTCGTTTGACCGTGGCAGCTCGAAACGCATCGATATCGTTTTAACTTTAAATCGTCGAGTTAAAATAGTCATTTTTCAAAAAGTGTCGGATTTCGACGAAACCAGTTTCATCGGATCCGTAATGTGATATTATTGTAAGATTTCAAATTTCGTAATTTTTGGATGTGCCGTTTGTCCGGGGCAAGCCAAAACGCCTCGAAATCGATTTAAATCGGTTTAATTTAAATTGATCGTTTTTCTCCGTATCTCGCACAGATGTTCGAATTAGCTTCCGAAACCTGTTCCATTGTGTTCGGAACGTGGGGTAAACCTTACGAACGCCAGGCGGCACGTGTGATTTGAAGATCGTTTGGAAAAGTCGTTTAAAACGAATTTAATATTAATTTAATAAGTATATACGTGTATATATACGTTTAACTACCGAAACCCTAGTTATTTTCGTGAGCAGCCGCCAGTTTTGAGATAAATGGCCGGAAACTCTCGATCTTCTCTCCCTCTTATCTTCAAATCCATTAAGTTTTGGCAAAAATCTCCAACTAGAAAAATGTTAAACTCAACGTGACTTATCCATTCAACGGTGGAGATGGGATTTCGAGCTGCAGATTGGAAGCTTTTGGCCCGCGTTCGTGCTCGAGTCGAACACGTTTTTCACGCCATGGGGACCACCGAGCTTCGAGCCCTTCCAGCTGATAGTGGAGCTCGTCATGGCGAGTTGAATGGAGGCCTTTGATCGACGAGGAGATGAACGATGTGGGTTGCGAAATTGATGGGGAGAGGCGGCATGGGTTCTCGTTCGTGAATTCGAACCTGGTTTGAACGCGCGCGCGCGTGATTAGGGGAGAAGACATCAAGTGGCCCAGATTTTCTTCTGTTAAGACGAACGGCAGATGAGAGTTAGGGTTTAAAATTTTAATTAAAATGTTAATTAAGTGATATTTAAATTTGTATAAACTTTTGTAACGCGATATCTTTTTCATACGAGTTCAGAAAAATGCGAGATCAGTTGCGTTGGAATCGTATCGTCGAGCACTTCGCGATGCAATTGGTTTGGAGTCGTTTGGAGTCAATGAAAATTTCGGGTAAAATTAAACGCGCGTTTAATTTTATTCGAAATAAACGCTGGAATCAGAATTAAAATCTCGGTGAGATCTTCTCACTCAAATTTGAATGTGGAATTATTTACAGTTATTGATTGATGATTGACTGTTTGAATGTGCTATTAGATATAGTAGGATATATATCTATATATAGCAGTATATACATATTGGCATATGTATATATTGGATTGATTGATTTCCCGCCTCGTATAGCGGATGAGACCCTATTGCGCCGTTAGTAAGCGGATTTATAAAAACCTATATACCGCGATAATTCCGTACTGGAGCGGAATTGGTATTGTGCTAACATCTGTGGATGCAGGGAAACAGGTTGGAGGGATCCGACTGGATTCCTCACCGTATTGATTTTTTACAGATATTTTGATATATTCTGTTATCATATGATGATATATGATATTTGACTGTTGTGATGGACTGATTGGTGTTGTTGCATCATCGGATTCAGTTTTGAAAAGTAAGAATAACGACTGTTATTTTAAAAGGGTTTTTAAAGTGATTTTTGAAAATATACGTTTTATGGGATTTTTGAATCGATTTATAAACGTGAAATTTTAAAGTTATAAAAGTTATGATTTTTAGTGAAATATAGCCGAAGTGTCATTTTTGAAATAAAAGTCGATTTATTTATAAAATGGTTTAAGTTGGGATTTTTGAATAACTGTAAACGATTGGTATAAAAAGATTTATAAAATTGATATTTTTGTAAATCGAAATATTGGACTTATAAAACGAATTTTTTTTATAAGTGTTAAAAAGAAGTATAAAAAGAATTTCATAAGTGAATGAAATAAATAGATTTATAACGTGAAGTTATAAAGTGAATAGATGTTGTAGAATAAACGATTTATAAGTAATTCACTTATAAATTTGACTTTTGCACTTAGATGGGATATAAATAGAAATTGCAAAATGAAATGATTTTGTAAGTTGAAATCGTTATAAAGTACAAATGTGATTTATAAACGTTGTTTTATAAATCCGAAATCACTTATTCTTATAAGTGAGTTTTAGAAGTTAATAAAATGAGATTTATAAACCGGAGTTGTTATATAAAATAGAAAATGGAATTTATAAACGTTGTTTTATAAATTCGGAAATAAATCAATCAAAATTGATGAATTTAAGATAGAAAGTTATTAAGGGAATTTTATCCACGATTTTGGATAGTGGACAATTCTTGAAATAAATGTGTAGAAAAGATTTAAATATGGTTAAGTGAAGTATATTCACGATTTTGGATAGTGAATATATCGTTAATTAAAATGGATAGTTTTGGAAAAGTGATATTGAAAAATGAAGTTAAACATTTTAAAGATGTTTTAAAATGTATTATAAATCGAAAGCAGAGATTTCCGCAGTTCTTGTTGAAATAGACGTTTTCGAGAAATTTAAGGAAATGGTGGACTATAACACTGTTGTTATAGTAAATGATTTCCGAAAGGAAATGTTTTGATGTAGTATTGGGATTTATATATCTATCTAAATCCGAATCCCTATACTAGTGATTTCGAGTCGTCGTAACGATGTTTTACGCAACATTCGTTTTGACTCAAATAGATGTTGAAAATTATGATTTCCTTAAAGAATGAATATATACTTAATTTGATTTAAGTATATCGAATATTTTCTAAGTGTTGAAAATAAATGATTTGTGAATTACTTATTTTTAAATAAGTATGGAAATGCTTTTCCAATATGAAGTGAACTGTTTAGAGATTTTATCTTTTAAAGATAAATTGAAAAGTGAACATTTGAAAATTTGTTTCAAACGGTTAAGTGTGGAAATTTTATATCTAGTAAAGATATTTTGGAAGATAAAATAATTTGGGAAAATTATTTGGAATCTGATGATGTCGCGCATCTTTATTGATAGTTAAATAACCGACTATCGATAATTACCTTAAATAGGTATTTGTTGTGAATTTGATGAATTTGAATGCCACACTTATTTTTGAATAAACGCTCACTATTCGGGTTAACCGGGAAAAGACCATGGGGTCGTATAACCCATTCCGAATATGTGATACGTCGTTATGAATCGCATTTGAAGACCGGTGTTGAAGACCGGATATTTTTGAAAACGGAAGGATTACCGTCGAGTTACTCTACATCGACTGATCTTCGATTTAGAGGTTTTATCACCCTTAGTGACGGGAAGTCCTGACGTGATTGAAAATTATCCGGATATGCAAGGGCTTCGTGAGAAGTGCCTTCGGTTCTGTTCGATCCCGGAACAGACTTGTATGGATTGTGTGTCTGACGTTACAATTTGAGATATAAAGCTGATTTCTTTCAAATACATTTCTGTTGGTGGCGGAGAATTTATTCTCTTAGCTTAACACCCTTCTCTGAGACGTACGAGCTCAGAGGTTATGTAGTTGAAATTTATCAGCGATATATCCCAATTTGGTAACGTGGCATACTGAGTGTTGCTGTGAAATGATCAGTGTTTGATCATTTGTGATATGATCATTTGTTTGATCTTATATCTTTGTGATCATAGGTTGATCATTTTGTTTGACCCGAAGCAGGGCTTTTTGAGAAAGCATAGCTTTGTGGACGAGACTTCGTCGAGCCTCACACCCCGGAAATGGTCGAAACAGGAAGGATGCGGCAAGGTTCTAGGGAGTAGCGCCCCTTAGTGTATGTCATTCCTTCTGGATAAAGGTGGTATCATGGTATGGAGCCCAGATACTTAACCTCTGTGGTTACTGCATTATTATTATCTATGTGGTTTGTTGGAAATCGGGGATCCTCGGGAAGATCGGTGACGATCGGGGGATGGCATACGCGTGTCAGTAGTTACCTATTTTTGCAGAGGTAACCCGGCCTTGTGTTGGCAGAGATCCGGTTAGGTTCTCGGGTCGTCTATTCCAGGGACGTACCCATCGTGGATAGGAAGTTCCTTTGCCTGACCATTTGTTGGAAATCCAAAGAAACAATACGTGACGTGTACGGTTTTAGTTGTATTACCTGCTATGGAATGTGGCGGTAACCTGCTATTGAACATAGTAGCTATAGTAGGCATACGATACTGGTCGTATGTTGGCTAAGATTAATATTATACTTTCGAAATGTTTCTACACTATGCACTAATAATAATATCAAAAATGATTTGATTTTGCGTAGTAAGCATCTTTGACTATCATAAGAAGAAATCTCCTCCAATTCTGCGTTTGCATTGTGTGTGTGGCGGGAGGTCTTATGGTAGTTTCATTTTCCAAAAGCATTTCGAATTGACTTTAAAGTTATCTTGTAGTTGTTTTAAAGATTAACTGTTTTACGATCTCACACCAGTCACCATGACTGACTCGGAGTTTATTGTTTCCCTTCTAAACTCTGGGTGCCCACCAATTTCCACACGGGCAGTCTAGAGTTAGATTATCAGGATATTCTGGATATTCTGGAGCTTTGGAGATAAGCTGGATGACGAGACGTAGTATTTGTATCTGATAGTATTTATTCCGCTGTGTATTCTGTATGAGGACAAGTTATATAACTGTCCCTTGTTGTATATTGACTCTGATGATTGATGTATGTATAAAATGATATAGTTCGTTGTTTTAAAGATTACTGATTTATCTATTATATATTGTTCCGCTGCGATATGTGAGATTCTGATATTGTCTCTGTTCTGTGTTTCTGTTTCTGCTCTTGTTCTGTTGTTGTTCTTCTTTTTTTTTTCTTCTATCTTCTTCTCCTACCTCTTTCTTCTTTCTTAAAACCATAACTTTTCGGGTTTCCGGCATTCGATGGCTCAGCAGTCGATAAAGTGAGTATCGATGTTGAATTTTCGAAAGTCGAAAATTTCGGGATGTTACAATTCAATTAATTACTTCCAGTAATTATCAATTATTTACTTCCTTAAATAATCATACTTATTAATTACAATTAAGTAATTATTTATCAAATCATCTCTTGATTATTCTAAATTAATTAAACTTAATTAATTAACTTAAACTAAATCAAATTATCTTAATTAATTACAATAAGTAATTAATTTCTTAATTACTTCCATTAAGTAATTCATTTAAACAAATTCTATAATTGATTATCTTTAAATTAATTAATTAATCTAATTAATTATTAAAATTAATCACATTAATTAATTATTTAATAATCCATAGTTAATGACCTTCATTAACAATTATTTAATTACTTTTCTTAAGTAATTAACTTAGATTAATTTCAAATTAATAAATCTTAATAACCAATTAATTATTTAATTAATTAAGTGTTTCCCATAACTTAATTAATCTTTAATTACTTATTTAATTAATTCTTAATCATTAATTGATATTCCAACTTATAATCCATAATTATAAATTAGATATTCCTAATTAATTAATCTTAATTATTAATTAATTAGTTTAAACCTCTATTTAATTAATCCTAAACCTTACTTAAATTAATTTAAATCCTTAATTACAAATTAATTTAAATTTATTACCAATCATTAAGTCCTTGTAACACATTTCCTTATTAATGATTATTGTCAATCCAAAATATATTTGAAAACATTAACTTCCAAATTACTTTTAAATTCCATCCATTTAATATATAATTTAAACACTAAAATTATTTAAATCAATTTAATTTAAAAACTGCTTTTATTTTAAATCTGAAATACAGATTTAAACTAGATTTCAGATTAAACTTTAATTTAAAATTTCTGTTTTAAATTTACTTTTCAAATTTAAAATCAGTTTTAAATTAAAAACACTCAGATTATTAAAAACTCGCAACACAAACTACCTGAGACCACACCCTAATCCACTTCGAGTCTCAGCTCCAAAAACTCCGAGCAAAAATTCAAATGTCACGAGAGAACCCCGAGAACCACTCCTCTGCTTAAAACCAGACTTCACCAGACACATCCACGACTATGTGCACGTGCACATCCACCGGCGACATCTCCGATCATCCACGACTTCCCCCACCAGTCGACGATCACTCACGTACCAGAATACGACCATCACTACTTCGATCCATCCTCTAAATCAAAATCGAGAACTCGAGCTAAAAATAAAAACCTGAACAGTCTTCCCCTTCTACAATCCCTAACCTGACAACGCGACAATCACGGACCTCCGTCCACCAGGATAGCAGCGACTCCGACCATCATCTCGTCAATGGCCATACTTTCATCTACCCAAACCTCACATCACTCGATCATTCCTACAGGTAGTTCAGACTCAAACAAACTACCTAGCTCAAACTAGGGCTACAGGCAAAAACTCATCACCGCCACCACCACGATGAACTGCAACGCCACCCAATATTTTTCTCGGCATCACTGACCATTCCTCCACCTACCAGAAGAAACTCGACACTTCAAATTCCCGAGATCACCCAAAAATCCCCTATTCCTATTTTCTGTTCAACACAGAACTGCACCTATATTACTAAACTAAAAATTATGATTTCTCCTTTAAAAATCAAGTTTTGGTATAAGTTTTTAGTTTATAAACCTGTCTTCAAAAATTAAAGAACTGCCTCTGTTTAAATCAAGTGAGTAACAATTTTAACTTAAACTAACTTAAGTAAATATAATTGCTTGATTTTTCCTGTGATAATCATGTTTGTAGTGATGAAATTCTCTGTAATATGTATAGTTTGGAATGCATGTATGTTTTGATATGTTATTGCCTGTTCTAGTAAGCCAGTTTTAAATCCTGATCAAAAATAAATGATTTCTTGTTCAAATCCTTATGAAAGATGGTTGCATGTGAATGTATAGATAGTTCTGCATATATATTGATATACAAGTGAAATTTTTGCTGTATGTATATATGGATGTTTTGTGTGCATGTGTGATCATGTTCTCTGTTCAGTTTTTCCAGATTCCAGAATTCCTTTTAAATCATTTACCACTTGATCTAGCTTTTGTTAGGACTAACTTTATAAACAAAATATGTTTGAATTATCATAGACAAATGTTTAAAATTTTAATTAGTAAAGAGAGAACATCTCTGATACCAAATGTAACAACCCGACTTTTTCTCCACAGAAAGTCGTATTATTAATAAGAAAGAAAGGGGTAGAAAATAGAAAAGAAGAGAAGAAAGAAAGAAACAACAACAACGATCTCACAGCGGAACGAATAAATTATATTAATAACATAAACTATTACATAGTTTACAACAATTTACAGAGTTACACAGCATATACATCATTTACTAGACAGTTATAAACATCTGTCTAGACATTACAACTCAAATACAAGACAAGACACTATCACAGATATCAACACAGCGGAATACTATATCTACGAACGCCGAAGCCTCCTGCTCCATTGCTCTTCCAAAATATTCGTCAAAGCTAAACCTGAATCCCTTGTCTTAAAGGTATTTATGTTTTCTTAATTATGTAATATGAATATGTATTGACATTTATGAATTTATGTAAATGTGAATTAGTACTAAATTTATTTATGTTTATATATATAAACCATTTAAATTAAAGAGATATTAAAAAGAAGGCTTATTTAAAACTATATATATTTATAACTATTTTATGCTAAACACTTTAAAGAAAACAAAAACTTTATTTAAACTATCATATTTTTAAAATAAATAACTATCTTATATTTTGAAAACAATTGAATAAATCTTAAGGTAACTTTTGAAAAATATTAATTTTAAAACAAAGCTTCAAATCACAATATATATCAAATATATATATATATTGTATATAGAATAAAATTTTATTAGCTTTCAAGGATAAATTTTATCCATTTTAAATTATTGGAAAAGATATGAATTAATATTGCCAGATTAAATATTGATTATCCTTTAAAGATTAAATTACCAATTTAAACTACAATTATAAAGGAAAATTATCAATTTAATTGAATTATCAATACAGATTATTAAATTTATATTGCTCCAAAAATCCGGGATATCACATTATATAATTAATCATAACATAATTAATTTAAAATTGATTTAAATTAACTATCTCTATCTTTAATTAATTTAAAGTGAATTAAATTAATCAAAGATAGAGATAGTTAATTTAAATCAATTTTAAATTAATTATGTTATGATTAATTATATAAGCAATGATTTAATGTATATATATATATATTGGTATATATATCATAAATGGGGAGTCTTTTAATTTAATAAAACTATGTTTTCAAATTTTAATATATATGTATATATATATATATATATTGTTATTTGAAAGGATAATTTGATTTAATACTTTTGAAAATGATATTTAAGATTTAAATCAAGGATTCATTGTTTAATAGTCTTTTATCATAAGATAAATTGTTTTGTGAAAGTATATATATAAAGTAAAACAAAAATACTCAAGCATATGATACATTTAATATGATCAAAACATAAGTAATTTATAATTGTTTACATAAATTCACATTTGTATATATATGTAAAAATCTAAAAGCTTGATTTATTTTCAACATGCAAGAAGAATTCAGAGCCTGGAAACAATTTCTTTCTCTGTTCTCTGATTTTAGGTGAGTAAATCTAATTTAAAAAAAAAACAGTTTTAAAATCTGTTATTATGTCATGTTACTGTAACATTAAATCAATTTGATGTATATATATCATATATATTTAAACAAACACAAATTCAATTTGTATATAATAATTCTCTATACATGAATATATACAACATATTATTATTATTGAATTAAATTTGAATTTGAATCTAGATTTAAATTTGGAAATTCAAAGGGTAGATATTTTAAATATTTTAAAATAATATATAAGCTTTTATTTATAAATATAATTGGTTTTATTTTCTTTAAAGTAATTTTTATATTTAGATAAGTATTTGTAAATTAATAAATGTAGTATAAAGCTTTTATTAATATTTAAAAATAAGTAAAGATTACTTAAATTACAAGTGTTAAATTATGAGATCATGTAAATAACATGTGTAGGTTAATTAACAAATGTGATGGACAAATGTTAGGGAATGATACAAGTGTCTTTTATTTTATTTTCTTTAAAATTTAATAAACCACAAATTAACTCTATATAAACATTCACCTTCTATCTTCATTTCTTTTTCCTTATTTTCAATTTCGGAACCAGGTTGATGATGAGATGATATTATTTACAGGTTTTTAATTTACTGGTTTGAGTTTATTACAGATTTTTTTCTGAGTTTCCTGGTTCTTGGATTTGATATTAGTAAAGAAGTCTTTGGTCTATGGCAGCAGTGCGGCTCGGAGTGTTCTATGTTGGCAGAAAGTTTCTGGCTGAGCAGTTTTTCTGAAGGTGAAGTTCAGAAGCAGTAGAGTGAATCCATTTCTTCGATGGATTGGTTAGTCAAATATAAGCTGTTCTGATTAGTAAAGAGAGAACAGTTATCTTTGGAAATTAGGCCAAGCTAATCGCAAAAGTGACTTGCGATTGTTTAAGTATTCTCTTGGGATTATTGGAGATTGAGATTCCGTATCAACTTGATTCATGAAGTTACCGGAAGTTCAGCTTAGTAGAAGGATGTCTCCGAGAGAAGAATTTGGGAAGCAGCTCAGAATTCTTTGGAGAGGGATTGATCACACCGAGTTTTTCTGGAGAAGTTTCTGCGAGATGTTTCTGACCAAATGGAATGGAGTCGCTAAGATTTTATGGTCTGATGAACTGTGGATGATCAAGTTTGTGCTCGAGTTTTTCCGACGGCATTCTCATCTATTCCAGATCAGAGTTGTGCAGCGGAAGCAAGGTAGTAACTATTCTAGAACGGAAGCATTCGGGAGTTGTAATTTTCTTGGAATAGAGAATTTCTATAGGAAATTCAAGTGTATCTTTAAGTGTGAAGAAATTTTCAGGATTTGGAGATAAGGTTGTCAAGTGCAACTGTTTTGGCTATTCCAGATAGGAGAAGTAGTTCATAGTTCTCTAATGTTTGTGGAGTAGAATTGTGTTCTGGATTTCGGTGATTTTTGGGAAACCATTTTGTTGAGAAGGATCCGGAAATTGGTTTGATGTTGGTCTAGATTATTTCAGGAAGCATCAGCAAGGGCTAAGCTGATCAGGAAGGATGAAGTGACTCAGGATCGTCAGGAGAGTTAAACAGTTAAGAATTGATGGAATTTGGAATTTAAAGTTGAAATTTGGATATTGTTTAAGTTGTATCCAATAAAAGGAGATATAAGATTTGGTAAGATTAGAAAGCTAGCTCCGAAAGTATTATGAGATTTTTCTGTGTTCTCAAAAGGATTAGTTCTTTGATCTATAGGATTGAGTTGCCGGTTTGGATAACTGGAATTCATTTTATTTCACATATCTCTGAGGAATATGTGTATGATTCATCGAGTAATGGAATCAGCAGTTCAGAAGAATAGTTGGGATGGTTTTGAGTTAGTCTGATATCTTGTTCAGATTTGTGATCTAGAAAAGAAGGACTTCTAGATTATTGTAGATAGTTAGTTTAGATCCTGTAGAACGAGTCTCCCGGTATATATATATACTTGGGGAAACTCGAGTAAATTCTATCCAGATTTTGACTGGATAGTTAAATTTGTTTGATTAAATTGTTTGCTATGGTTGTTAGGATATGATTGATATCTATGGTTGCTGTTTGAAATTTAAAATAAACCTCAATTAATTACAATTAATTAATCAAACTAAAATTAATTACTTTTATTAATTAACCTTGATTAATTCATTAATCCTTATTAATTAATTAACCTTTTAATTAATTAAATAATTAATTTTTTATCAACCACTTCATTCATTAATTAGTCTTAATTAATCGTAATCAGTAATTAACAATTTGTAATTACTTATCTTAATTAATTAATTTTAGTTAATTAATTGATAAAGGTTCATTAATTATTGTAATTAATGATGTAATTAAAAGTTAATTACTGAATATGATTAAGGATAATTACTAAAAGGTAATTAAAGTATAATTAATCAAAGGAGATTAATTAAGAAAGATCATTAAGAGATGATTAATTAATTAATTAATTTGAAATTAATTAATGATAGTAAGCAGGATTAAGATAATCCAAGTGATTAAAGAATAGTAATTAATTTATTTAAAGATTGATTAAATTGATTTGGAGATAATCAAAACCTGCTTATGGATGATTGATTGATATTGGGTGATTGGTTGATATTGGATGATTTGGATATCTCTGATATATGCTGCTTTGTGAGATGAATGTTTGATATGAATTATCTATTGTGATAATGTGATTCATCTATCTGTTTATATCATTCAGAATATAAGTTTAAATGTTTAAACCTTTAAACAACTTGGCCTTAAAAGATACGTTTTGGATTTCGATGAGACCGGGATCGGGTTTCCGTATACCGGTATTCCAGGTCTGGAGACCCGAATACCACATCGATCCAAATTAACGATAGGTCGTGAATCTCAAGTGAAGATGAAGATTCAGAGTGCAAGGGTTATTGTCGTTAACTCTGAGGGTGATTCCAAAACGAGTGTAACGAGATAATGCCTTCGGTTTCGTTCGAACCCGGAACGAACTTATATGGATTGAATGCTTTCAGCACATCGTCAGGCGGACGATGAGCATTCTAAGTGATATGTTCTGATTAAAGGTAATCGTAACCTCAAGCCTCATCAACCGGGAATGGCTAAAACAGGGGAGGTGCAGCAAGGCTTCGTGGGTAGCACCCACTGAGAGCAAGATAGATCCCTGTCTAGAGGTCCCTTTTCTTTTATTCGGCTTAGTGTGTGGTTGGTCGCGCCAACTACGGGATTATCTTGTTCGGGATTATCCAGTAAGGGATGGTTCCGGCTTTGTGTTGCAGGGGAGCGGGCGTACTCCTCGGTACGGTGATCTAGGCCACGTACTGTGACGGGCGATACCCCAGTAGCCCTGCCATTGTATGGAATCCAAACTCCAATAAGTGCCGTACGTATTAGTTGTGCCCAACTATGTTGGAATGTGAGATGTAAGCATTTCAGCTATTTCTGTATTTTACTTGAAAACCCTAGACCCTATTATAATATAACTGGATTTCCTATCAAATGTTTTTGGTTAGCGTAAGGTAAAAACTTTTCCATGTTTATGTGTGGGAAGTCTTACGTGATACCTTTGTTTTCAAAAGGTTTTAAAGTTAAACAATTTTAACCCGTTTACTCACACCAGACCCATGTCTGACCCAAGTGTTTATTTCTGTTTTATAAACTCTTGGGTACTCAAATTTTTACGAGTAGCCAAGGGATTCAGGTTTAGCTTTGACGAATATTTTGGAGGAGCAATGGAGCAGGAGGCTTCGGCGTTCGTAGATATAGTATTCCGCTGTGTTGATATCTGTGATAGTGTGTGTATTGTATTGAGTTGTAATAACTAGACAGATGTTTATAACTGTCTAGTATGTAATGTGTATCTGTGTAACTCTGATAATTGTTGTGTACTATGTAATAGTTTATGTTATTAATATAATTTATTCATTCCGCTGTGAGATCGTTGTTGTTGTTTCTGTCTTTCTTCTCTTCTTTCTCTTTTCTATCCCTTTCTTTCTTCATAATGATGCGACTTTCTGGTCATAGGAAGTCGGGTCGTTACAATTGGTATCAGAGCAGTAGGTTGAGTGAATACCTAGGCTCTGAAGTGGTGTCTATCTTGAGAGCGCGTAATTGTTAGTTATATAAAAATGGTTTTATATTGTGTTAATTGATCGGTTGAGTGGTATATGGATTCTGGTCAATACGAGTAGCTAACGTTATTGATAGGGATCTCTAAACACTTGACCAGGCCAACGGACACAATATTGTTTTAAAAAGGTAGATGAAATAATTTTACCCAGAAATAATTTCTATATAAAAAAAAAATATATCATTTTAAATATATATATTTATGTATTTCTACCTATTTATTGGGTTACCTGTTCGGGTTTTCCAATATAAGTTATAAAGGTAGATAAGGTGGCAGTGTGTGTAACACAATTACCAATAGTTGGAGTTTGAATGTTTGAGGTTGGAAGTATATATCGAGACTGTAAACCCAATATCGTCTCGAGTAAATTGGCAGTATGGAGTAAGGATGTCTCGGATCTCTGAAGAAAATCCTTTTCAAGATTCGGAGTCCATTATTGGAATGTAAGATTGGTTGAGCTCGGGTGAGCAGATTTTCTAGAGTTGAATCTATCAGTTGTGCAGAAGCGAGTGATGGTAGCTTGGCGACTTCAGGAAGGAGCAGTTGTGTGATAAGACGCAGTATCTATGGATGTTCCCGAAGGAGATTTTCTTTTGGAACAAGATTAAGAAGGTATTGGAGGAACAATTGATGTCTACCGCAGGAAAGACTCGACTGTATAGGAATTCTCTGATATCAAGTAAGAGAGTTTTGTCTATTTTGAAGTATGGGACTAAGGTCGATTAGTTGTTCTTCGGACATGGTCTCATTTTTCCCTTAAGAAGAGTAAGTTATTGGCGATTGGTTTGGAGCCCGAGTTTCTTTTGGATGTCTGCCATCTCGGAGATTCGTTGTGAGGTTTGTTGATGGTCTTAGTTTGAGAAGCCTTTGGATCAGAAGTTTTTGGTTAGCTGTGATAGCAGTGCAGCTCGGAGTGTTCGGTGTTCTGTCGAGATAGAGTTTGGATGCAACAGTATGGTCCGTTTCTTCGATGGTCCCGGAATCTTTGTGGTTCTTTTATCAGCAGTCCGAGTAGATGGTGAAGTTTTTCTTGAAGGGTTAACCTTGTTCGGAAAAGTTTAAGGCTGTTTTAATTAGTAAAGAGAGAACAGTTTCTTTGGAATCCGAACTAGGTAGGATCGCAAAAGTGACTTGCGATTAGTTTGAGAGTTCATCTTGAGTAATCTTTTGTATGGAGTTGAGGCATCTCAAGAGGAAGTAAAAGTTATCGAAGAGGTCAAAGATTTAGTTTATATCAATTTGGTTCCTAGAGAAGGATTTGGTGAAGCATCTTAGAATTTTATGGAGTATCTGTGTTTTCTCTTCTATTTCTAGTTTCGAGTTTCCTCTAGCCAAGGATAGCTGAAGACAGTACCCTTGACCGAGGACTCGTCTATTCTTTGAGAAGTTGGTTATGTCTTTAAGATAACCAATGTTCCCGCTTGTTTGTGGATCTAGTTTGTGCTCGAGTTCATCGACATTCTCATCTATTTCAAAATCAGAGTTGTGCAGCGAAAGCAAAGGTAGTAACTGTGCAAGAAAGGAAGTAACCTCAGATTTCTACAAGAAGTTTATGTGAATTTCTAAGTGTGTATAGAATTTTCTGGAATCTGGAAGAAGGAAGTTCAGTCTTCTATTTCTTGTGGAGTAGAGTTTGTGGATTTCAGTAAATTTTGGAATATCAACTTGTTGATAGAATCTGGAAATCATTTTGTGCTTGGTTCATAATTGTTTCAAAAAGCATCAGCAAAGGTTGAGCTGATCAGGAAGAGATGAGGTAGTCAGGATCGTATGGTGAGCTATGCAGATATGAGTCAGAGTTTGGAATTCGGAGTTGGAAATTGGAAACTGTTTAAATTTTTCTCCAATTATAAGAGCTATAAGATTTGATAAGTCGGGAAAGTTAACTCAGAAGTATTTTGGGTATTTTGGAATTTTCTTGTGTTCTTGAGAGGAGTAATTCTTTGTCTACAGGGTTGAATGACCAGTTTGGATATCTGGAATCCATTCTATTTCACGTATCTCTGAGGGAGTACGTGTATGATCTATTACTGATTGTAGAATCTGCAGTTCAGATGGATTTGGAAGTTGAGTTGGACTTGGGTATGATCTGATATTTTGTTCAGATTGGTGAATCTAAAGAAGAGAGGAGCTCTGGATTATGGTGTGTAGTTTATTTAGCTTCTGTAGAGCGAGTCTCCCGGTGATTTTTACTCGGAAAAACTCGAGATAGTATTATGAAGTCTATTCTGATTTATATCAGAATAGTTAGTTAGATTAGATTGTTTGATTGGTTGCTTTGGTTGTTAGAAATTGGATGATAGGTTTGTGTTTGAAATTAAAATATTTGTTGGATTATTAAATTAACTTTGCTTTTAATTTCGGGGACGAAATTATTTTAAGGGGGGAGGAATGTGATATCCCGGGTTTTTGGGCAATTTAAATTTAATAATCTGTATTGATAATTTAATCTTTTAAAAGTTAATCAATATTTAATCTATCAATATTGATAAGATTTATTTTCAAAGCTAATAAAGTTTTAATCTATTTATAATATATATATTGTTATATATTGTGAATAGGATATCTTCTGTTTTAAATTAAAGATGAATTTTCAAATTTGTAATATATATGTATATATATGTTATAATTGGGATTGTTTGAAATTTAATTAAATCTATTGATAAATATATATGTATAAATTGTGATTTTAAAAGCTTTGTTTTATAATTTAACATTTTTCAAAAGGTTAATTTAGATTTAATTCAATTATTTTCAAAATATAAGACAATTGTTTATTTTAAATGTGATAGTTTAAAAAGGGGTTTAATCAAAGTTTTATTTTAGTTTTCTTTAAAGTGTTAAATTTTAAATGGTTATATAATGTTCTAGACTTTAAAATACATGAATAAGGAATTTATTTATATTTATAATTAGTTTTAACATATTTTCTTTTAAAGGTAAACTAATATTTATTAATTAAGTAACTAAAAAAGTAAGTTTTATATTAACATTTAAATTAAATAAAAATTTATTTAAAATTACTTAGGACATGTGTTAGTATCTTAACACATGATAATAACACTTGTAAACACATAGACCAAGTTGGGACATTTGTAATACTAATAAAAATACAAGTGGCAACATTTTCTTTTATTTAGAAATTTAGATTTATAAAAGGAATATTGTATTAGAGAAACCGGTTTATTTTTCTTTCCAGTTCAAATCTTTCTCCTTTCTAAAATGTTTTCTTCTTCCTAAACTAAAAACTGAAAAGAAATAAAATCAAATTGCTTTCCAATCTTCAACCTGGAATACAAATCTACAAACAAGTAGAAGATCAAGCAACTAAATTAGATTCAACATTAAACAACAAAGAGGAATCAAAAGTATTGCCAGAAAACAAAATCAAATACAAGTTCTTCACTGCAAAATCAAACCAGAAATTAGAAATCTGCAATATTCAAACCTACTGCAACTAAAATGGATGATCCAATACAAGTTTCAGCAGTTTTAAATCAAAGATTTCAAACATGCAAAGGGATTTCAATAGCTAGCACTCAAAGCATCTTATCCAGAACCTAGAAGTATTAATACTGCTGTGCTCTGCAAATTTAATAAGGTGAGTAAATTTCTTTTTTAAAAACAGTTTTAAAATCTGAAATCAAAACTTTGATGAAAGTGATAGATTGTGTTGTGATGATGTATATTGTTGCATGAATGATGATTGTGAATGCATGTTGTAAATATGATATGTTCTGTGTATATGAGTTCTGTATATATGTATAACTTCTCTGTTTAAATATACAGGCTCCAAATATATAAATAAATTCATACCTTCTAAACCAAATAATTTTAGACCTTGATCTTAAAAGAGAAAATGATGGTAACTATGTAAGTTTATTTTTAAAAATTGTTTCGGGTATAAATTAGTAAAAAAAAAAAAAAAAATTCTGAAAAATAAGGGAATTACAGTGGAAATTTTAATATGGGATAGAATCGAATATCTCTACATCAAGTTCAGATCATAGGGGCTTATTCGTATTTGGAAATCCTAATTTTTGATAAACATTTCATAATTTTTAGGATTAGTATTATCAGGAATTCATGAGATGAACGTTTTGGGAATTTTCGTCAATCACCAGCGATCGACGTGATCGAGTGTGATGGGGTTTGGTCTGGAGGTTACTGGTAGAGTATGGGTCTCAGGAAAAATGCTATTGATTTTTCTTAATGGGTGGAGGGGTCGAATTCGAACGAAGTAGGGTTTTGGTTCCTGTTTTTGTCGAGGAGAATGTCGAGCTTTGTTCGACGATGGTGATGGATCGGACACGATCGCATAGGGTGGGATCGAAGCATGGTGAAGTGACGCTGTTCTGGACGAAGCTGCGAGGGTTCCGGTGGTGGCGATCATCAGGGGTGAGGGGATTGGTGGATCCAGTTTCTGCATTCTTTTCGAGCTAATGTTCGAATTTCGATTCATGGGTTATTTCTTGGATCTGGGCTCGAATTCGTGCTCGCATGGGTTCTTAGTATCGTCGTCGATGGTCGCAACGACTTTGATTGGCCGGAGGCGGTTGGGTAGGTGCACGGTGCACGTTTGTGTACACTGGGAGATGGAGCTGGGGAAGATGAGTTGCCTCGGAGTGATGCTCGTGTTTTCAGGGTGACGACTCGAAGCTGGAAGCATGGGTTTTTGTCTCGTGATTGGATTGGGGAAACTGCGAGATTTACTCGAGTTTTGGGGAAGGCAGATTTAGTTGTTCAGGATTTAAAGTTTAACAGGAATGTTAAGTTTAAAAGCAAAGTTAAACAAGTCTAAAATATTGAAACATAAAAGTTTTAAAAGGATAAACAAGTAGATTTTCAAATTGCTTTTTTGTATTGAAGATGATTTTGGAAATTTTAAAGATTTGAAAGTAGAAAGAGAAGTTTAAAATGTTTAAATTATAATAGACTTCTAAAATGTTTATTTTAAATAAGTTTTATCGATAAGGATTTAGTAAATCAATTATAATAAGGATTTATCTTAAGCAATTAAGAATTTTGATTTAATTAAAGATAATTAAATTTAATGAAGATAATTAAATTATTAATCATTGGAAAGTTATTGGTTAATAAATGACTTGATTTAAATAATGTTTTCTTAAATTAAGAAATTTTTAATAAGAAGTTAAGAAATCATTTAATTAAATTTAAATGGTTAAGTTAAAAAAATTAATTAGGTAATTAATGGGAAAAGTACTCATGGGGTAATTTGTTAAAAAAAAGGGTAATCACTTGATGTTATTAATCTTAGGAATTGATTAATATAATTGTTGAGATTAATTAATTTTGGAGTAGTTAATTAATTAATGAATTAAGGATTATTTAGTAATGTAATTACTTATTTGTTAAGTAATTAATTAAGAAAGTAATCAAGATTTTTAATGAAGTAATTAGAAGATAATTACTTATGTAAGTAATTAAGAGTTAATTACTTAATTATTTTAGTTAATTAATAAATGTGATTAATTAAATGTGTTAAATTTAAGATTAATTACTATGTGTAATTAATTTAAAAGTGATAAAGTTAATTAAAGGATTAAGGTTAAATTAATAAGGTAATTAATTATTTGTTAAGGTAATTAATTAAAAAGTAATTAATTAATGAAAGTAATTAAGGGAAGATAATTACTGGATTAGATTAATCAAAAATGATTAATAATTATGGTTTAATTAAGATTAATTATGTAATTAATTTAAATAGGATAAATAATTATGGATTAATTAAGAATAATTACTTAATCTAATTAATAAAATAATTAAAGATGTAATTAGTGATCATTAGTTTATAATAAATTAATGATATGATTAAGAGTTGATTAATTGAGATTAATTAATCAAATTGTAATTAATTAAGTATTAAAGTAATTGATTATAATTAATTAATTAATAAAGTAATTAAAGGTTAATTACTGTATTTAGTTAAGAGTAATTAATTTGTGAAATTAATTAAAGATAATTACTTAAATGTAATTAAAGTATAATTAATCAAGATGATTAATTAAATGAATAATTAGAGAATGATTAATTAATTTATTGTAATTAATTAATGATTATATAAGTAAGATTTATAATGATAAGAAATTAATTTAATTTATTTTAAATTAATTAAGAGATAAAGTAATTAATTTAAATTCACTTTAAATTAATTTAAAGATAGAGATAGTTAATTTAATTCATTTTAAATTAATTATATTGTGATTAAGTAAATCATTTCTTATATAAGAATGAACGACATTGATTGTCTTGAACGGATGTAATCTCAGAAATGAGATAAGTAATGTTGTGTGGTATGAATGCTTGGTTGCATTATGATGGTAATATAGATTAACTATTGTGATATTGAAATGGATTACCTATTTGGTTATGAATCATCTGTTTAATTGATAATGTGATTATCAATTGTGATTGTGAATTATCTATCTGTATGAATATAGATAAGTTAAATTGTTTAAACCTTTAAACAACTTGGCCTTAAAAGATACGTTTTGGATTTCGATGAGACCGGAATCGGGTTTCCGTATACCGGTATTCCAGGTCTGGAGACCCGAATACCACATCGATCCAAATTAACGATAGGTCGTGAATCTCAAGTGAAGATGAAGATTTAGAGTGCAAGGGTTATTGTCGTTAACTCTGAGGGTGATTCCAAAACGAGTGTAACGAGATAATGCCTTCGGTTTCGTTCGAACCCGGAACGAACTTGTATGGATTGAATGCTTTCAGCACATCGTCAGGCGGACGATGAGCATTCTAAGTGATGTGTTCTTTTCTAAGGTAATCGTGACCTCAAGCCTCACAAACCGGGAATGGCTAAAACAGGGGAGGTGCAGCAAGGTTAGTGGGTAGCACCCAAGTAGGACAAGATTACCTCTGTCTAGAAGTCCCTTCTTATTTCGGCTTAGTGTGTGCGGTTGCTGATCCCAACCGTGAGGTATCTTGTGCGGGAATTATCCAGTAAGGGATGTTCCGACCTTGTGTTGCAGGGGATTGGGAGTGATCCTCGGTACGGTGATCTAGGCCACGTACTGTGACGGGCGGTACCCCAGTAGCCCTGCCATTGTATGGAATCCAAAATCCAATAAGTGCCGTACGTATTAGTTGTGCCCAACTATGTTGGAATGTGAGA
Source organism: Allium fistulosum (assembly GCA_030737815.1). Lineage (NCBI taxonomy): Eukaryota > Viridiplantae > Streptophyta > Magnoliopsida > Asparagales > Amaryllidaceae > Allium > Allium fistulosum. Next base: position 860,528,366 of record CM060903.1, read on the forward strand.
TGTAAGCATTTCAGCTATTTCTGTATTTTACTTGAAAACCCTAGACCCTATTATAATATAACTGGATTTCCTATCAAATGTTTTGGTTAGCGTAAGGTAAAAACTTTTCCATGTTTATGTGTGGGAAGTCTTACGTGATACCTTTGTTTCCAAAAGGTTTTGAAGTTAAACAATTTTAACCCGTTTACTCACACCAGACCCATGTCTGACCCAAGTGTTTATTTTCTGTTTTATTAAACTCTTGGGTACTCAAATTTTTACGAGTAGCCAAGGGATTCAGGTTTAGTTTTGACGAATATTCTGGAGGAGCAATGGAGCAGGAGGCTTCGGCGTTCGTAGATATAGTATTCCGCTGTGTTGATATCTGTGATAGTGTCTTGTCTTGTATTTGAGTTGTAATGTCTAGACAGATGTTTATAACTGTCTAGTAAGTGATGTATAAGTTGTGTACTCTAATTATGTAAAGACTATGTATTAGTTATGTGATATATTATAATTTGTTCCGTTTCCGCTGTGAGATTCTGATGTGTTGTTTCTTTCTTTCTCTTCTTTTCTATTTTCTACCCCTTTCTTTCTTCATAACGATGCGACTTTCTGGGCATAGAAAGTCGGGTCGTTACATATGGTATCAGAGCTATATTATGTCTACACAGGCATTCAAACAATCAATTTATTAATCACCTTGATTAATCATTCTTTAATTACATTTAAGTAATTTAGTTAATAAAGTTAATAAAGGATTAAGGATAATTAATAAGGTAATTAATTATTTGTTAAGGTAATTAATTAAAAAGTAATTAATTAAAGGAAGTAATTAAGGGAAGTTAATTACTGGATTAGATTAATCAAAGGTGATTAATAAATTGTAGTTTAATTAAGGTTAATTACTTAATGTAATTAATAGAATAATTAAAGATATAATTAAGGATCATTAGTTTATAAATAATGATGTAATTAAGAATTGATTAATTAAGATTAATTAATCAGATGATAACTAATTAATTGAAATTAATTAAGGATTAAAGTAATTGATTATAATTAATTAATAAATGAAGTAATTAAAGGTTAATTACTGTATTTGGTTAAGAATAATTAATTTGTGAAATTAATTAAAGATAATTACTTAAATGTAATTAAAGAATGATTAATCAAGGTGATTAATTAAAGTGGATAATTAGAGAAAGATTAATTAATTTATTGGTAATTAATTAATGATTATATAAGTAAGATTTATGATGAAGTAATTAATTTAATTTATTTTAAATTAATTTGAATGAAGTAATTAATTTAATTTATTTTAAATTAATTTGAATGAAGTAATTAATTTAATTTATTTTAAATTAATTTGAATGAAGTAATTAATTTAATTCACTTTAAACTAATTAAAGATAGAGATAGTTAATTTAATTCATTTTAAATTAATTATGTTGTGATTAAGTAAATCATTGCTTATGTATGAATGGATGACATTGATTTTCTTGAATGGATGTAATCTCAGAAATGAGATAAGTAATGTGGTGTGATATGAATGCTTGGTTGCATTATGATGGTAATATAGATTAACTATTGTGATGTTGATATGGATTACCTATTTTGTTATGAATCATTTGTTTATTTGATAATGTGATTATCAATTGTGATTTGTGAATTATCTATCTGTATGAATATAGATAAGTTAAATTGTTTAAACCTTTAAACAACTTGGCCTTAAAAGATACGTTTTGGATTTCGATGAGACCGGGATCGGGTTTCCGTATACCGGATTTCCAGGTCTGGAGACCCGAATACCACATCGATCCAAATTTACGATAGGTCGTGAATCAAGTGAAGATGAAGATTCAGAGTGCAAGGGTTATTGTCGTTAACTCTGAGGGTGATTCCAAAACGAGTGTAACGAGATAATGCCTTCGGTTTCGTTCGAACCCGGAACGAACTTGTATGGATTGAATGCTTTCAGCACATCGTCAGGTGGACGATGAGCATTCTAAGATAGATGTGTTCTTTTTAAAGGTAATCGTGACCTCAAGCCTCACAAACAGGGAATGGCTAAAACAGGGGAGGTGCAGCAAGGTTAGTGGGTAGCACCCAAGTAGGACAAGGTTACCTCTGTCTAGATGTCCCTTTCTATTTTCGACTTAGTGGTGCGGTTGCTGATCCCAACCGTGAGGTATCTTGTGCGGGAATTATCCAGTAAGGGATGTTCCGACCTTGTGTTGCAGGGGATTGGGAGTGATCCTCGGTACGGTGATCTAGGACACGTACTATGACGGGCGGTACCCCGGTAGCCCTGCCATTGTATGGAATCCAAAATCCAATAAGTGTCGTACGTATTAGTTGTGCCCAACTATGTTGGAATGTGAGATGTAAGCATTTCAGCTATTTCTGTATTTTACTTGAAAACCCTAGACCCTATTATAATATAACTGGATTTCCTATCAAATGTTTTGGTTAGCGTAAGGTAAAAACTTTTCCATGTTTATGTGTGGGAAGTCTTACGTGATACTTTTGTTTTCAAAAGGTTTTGAAGTTAAACAATTTTAACTCGTTTACTCACACCATGTGACGCCCCACCTCTATACCCACGCTAGCCAAGAACACTACGGTGTAGTGCTGTCAACTAGCACGGAGAATAAGGCTGTTGAGGAGCGACCATCTATGTAATTGCCTTGTGCGAGCACCGATATGTCAGATAATAAAACATTGCATTTCATTTTTAGAGGAAACCCGACATACCGATACAAACTCAAAGCTACTACACAGTGGCTATAATAGTTTAGGACAATAGATATAAAAATAACACAGATAACATAAATGCGGAATAAAGATGGAACGAAAAGTCTCATATATACAATAACTGATATCAGTTACAATACATTTGACACAATACAAATGATACAACTATAATTGTCGACTCAAGAAGTTATATATACAAGTACATTATCGACTAATATACATGAATACATTATCATCTTAAAACAGACACACTGACTACTTCAACAGGACGAAGACCACTTCAAATGATATAAAAAGTCTTCATAGCTCTAGCAGCAACCCAAAGCTAGAAATCTACAACCTGTAAATACTCGGTCTGACCCGAGTATTACATTCAAAAGAAAATAATACTCGGATCAGTCTAATTCAGAATCAGTTATTAGAGCATAGAAGCAATAATAATCAATCTCAATATAGATGACAGTCACAGAAATCTCGTATATCCAACTCTCGATACGAGAATTGGATAACGGCAGAAATAACACTAAACAGTGTTAATCCACAAAACAGAAATCCAAAGCAGTTTAAGCAATTGAAATGTCAATTTAAAAAAATATCAATGTTAATTGGCTGCAGTACACGCTAACGTGTACTGCCTCGCCAATACAGCCTACGAATTACGCAATAGGTCGATGAATTAAGAATAAAAGAGATATCGATTAAAATCTGTCAATTCGGTGTGGCTGCAGTGCACGCACGCGTGCACTGCCTCGCCACAACAGAGTATAAAGTCACCACAAGGGACAAGGGTAAAACTGCTACGAAAATGCAGCAGGTCAGCAAGTGCTCAGGGATGAACAGATGCAAGCGAAAATGACACATGGATATGCAGTGTATACCCCAGTACAACTACAATAGAAATAGGTCAAGCATATGTAGATGTGCAGTGACAAAGTGAACCAAGTCACAATGTCACAGCAAGATCAAGTGTCAGTGGCAATCACAGGACAGACAAGTCAAAGCAGTGAAACCAGGGTGGACAACAATGAATGCAGAGGAATGCATGCAACTGATGACAACTCAAATACAATCCAAATGCCATCAGTGAATCAAAATGACAAAATGCAAATGATACAAGGCATCAATGCGATGTATCCGATTCGAGAACAAGGCAGTGCAGCAACGAAAGAGCTCACTGCAACAATATTTCTTTGAATGGAGACAGTAAGACCATAAATCAGATGAACATTACAAAGACAGGGACACTTGAAATAAAATGTCAAGGTAAAGGAAGCAACTCAATACCAAAGTGACTCAAGTACAACAAGCAAATGAACCACTAAATCAGACATGGAAGCAAATAGCACTGCTCAAGTCAACCCAAAAATATTAGAACACATATACAGGAATGCAACTGTAAAACATGTATATGAGCTCGAAACAAGTGACAGTAGTATGAAACTAAACCACAAAGAAGTCAGTGCAAATGCAATATCATGCTACAGACCAACTACAGATCAAATGCCAAGTCGAACAACTACAACATCAACATCTACAACAGCAATGTGTGCAACAGGTCGAAGTGCTCAGGAATAAACAAGAAGACAGGACAAGTGCAACTGGCTACTGCACATCAGTTATGCAAACCAAAGTTGCAGTAGAACAACAAAAGGCTCCAGTCAATATATATACAGTCCAAATTTGCAACAAAAATGGGACTGCGACCACAACAAAATACAAGGCAAACTGCACAAAAACTCAGATGCAAGCCCAAACTCGAAATGATCTGAGCATAAGCAAGAAGGCTCAAAGTTGTGCAGTGGAACCAAAAGAATAAATGAGACAGAGAAGGCACCTGGATGTGCAGATCAAAAGATGTAACTAAAACATTGTATCAATGGTGAACGACACATACAAGTGTAGCAATAACATGAAAATATCATGAAGGAGCTCAAATGACATCAAGTAAAGAACTCGAGTCACAGGTGATAGAATTACAGTGGTATGCAAATGCAAACAGTGAAGAACACTATAATGTTGCTTTTATGGCAAAAGTAAATAACAGAGACATGTTAAACTCTGCTGTACTACTGAACAGGATGAAGACTACACAAATAAGCTCAGCTAACACATCAAACCAAGGTCAAACCCAAGTCTCAAAATGGGTTCAACTCAAGGCCAATGAACATCAAAAGTTCAACCGGAATGGTATCACAAATAAAAGTAATTGAAGTCGACTAAACAGTTTCAAATCAAGGCCGAGACCAATTCAAGCAGAGGTTCAAGTTATAAAAATATACAAAACTATTTGCAAACTGAATCTGGCCAGAAGTTCTAGACAGTGAACTGAAGTGTAGGCAAGAGTGTGCTCGTGACAACTAGACTCAAGTATGCACACGTACAGATTGTAATGGAATAGATATGGGAAAGTAAGCATATGGACTTCATTCAGTATGCTACAGAAAGGTGAAGCCGTGAACATCACAAGACCAGAAATTCCCAAAATCAAAGTCATAGCAATCACGAAAACGAACCAAGTCGTAAACAACATCACATTAACAAAGTTATAAATGATCGGAGCCAAAGTCGAACAGGTCAGAGCAAGGAATTCACGGAGCAACATTATCAAAGCCGTGGTCATCACGGCAAAGCAATTTAACAAAAATCAAAACGAAAGAACTGGAGCTGGAATTAGATGTGAGATGAACTCACCTTTGCCATGGAAGCGAGGACGTTGCTGAAGCGGTGAGGACGACGAACGAAGTTAAGCCAGAGTCACCACAGAGGAGCTTCTTCTACGAGCGAGCACGAAGAGCAGAAACTTCGATCGAGACAGGCGACATCGAAAATCATCCAATCGAAACCATCGCATGCTTCGACATACAAAGCCCGAAGATCAGAGCGAACGAAAGCCCTAGCAAGCATTGAAAGAACGAACAAGACAAAAGCCTTAATCTTTCCAGATCGAACGAGAGAAGTTTTTCTCAGCCGCCATTATTTCACAAGCAAAAGAAAATTGAATCGGGTTGAACGCAATTGAATGAAAAAAGGGGAAAGGAGATGGGTTGTTTGGGTGTTGAGTGAAATCACGGTTTCAAAACAAAAGATCATGGGCCGAGATTATTGTTTAAACCCAAACGACACTTAACGAATCTTTCTAAAGCTCGTTCAACATTTAGAACGGCTTTAAAAATTCCAAATAGCGAATAACAAAATTTTATCCCTGAATTTCAATTTGATTAAAATGCCAGAAGCTATTCGTTCCCAGATTAAATCGTCAAGAGACGATAAGAAAATGGGTACGGAATGCCGGGTTGTTACAGACTCCCCTTCTTAAAGAAATTGCGTCCTCGCAATCCTAAGGGATAAGTGGGAAAGAGGTAACAACCATAAGAACATAACAATGTCGAATGCATAAGCAAAGAAAATGCCAATAGGGAAGCATTAGAATTATGGAAGTATCAGATATAGAATCAAAAAGGTTCGACTGATTCAAATCAAAAGAATCATCATCGTGGGGATCAAGGAGTCAAAATCAGACGACTGTCGAAAGCAAGAATCAATCGAGTTCTAGCAATTGAAAGAAAAGGAATCAGAGCAGAAATCACGTACTGCACGAATTGAATGTGAGTAAATCAAATTACTCACCTGAATCGTCAGAGAAAAAGACGAAGCTCAAATCTCAAAATCGCAAATATTCAATCATCAAAAACGATAATTGAATTTTCAAAAATATCTGATTATCAAAAACGACAAGCAGAAACACAAATATTCGATTAATCAAATCGAAAAATATTTAATTATCTCAAATGATAATCAAATTTCACAAATATCTGGTTATCAAAAACGATAATCAGAAACACAAATATTCGATTAATCAAATCGAAAAATATTTAATTATCTTAAACGATAATCAAATTTCACAAATATCTGATTATCAAAAACGATAATCAGAAACACAAATATTCGATTAATCAAATCGAAAAATATTTAATTATCTCAAATGATAATCAAATTTTACAAATATCTGATTATCAAAAACGATAATCAGAAACACAAATATTCGATTAATCAAATCGAAAAATATTTAATTATCTCAAATGATAATCAAATTTTACAAATATCTGATTATCAAAAACGATAATCAGAAACACAAATATTCGATTAATCAAATCGAAAAATATTTAATTATCTCAGACGATAATTAAATTGGAAAATATTTAATTATCACAAATGATAATCAAATTTCACAAATATCTGATTATCAAAAACGATAATCAGAAACACAAATATTCGATTAATCAAATCGAAAAATATTTAATTATCTCAGACGATAATTAAATTGGAAAATATTTAATTATCACAAATGATAATCAAATTTCACAAATATCTGATTATCAAAAACGATAATCAGAAACACAAATATTCGATTTAATCAAATCGAAAAATATTTAATTATCTCAGACGATAATTAAATTTCACAAATATCTGATTATCAAAAACGATAATCAGAAACACAAAGATTCGATTATCAAATCGAAAAAATATTTAATTATCTCAAACGATAATCAAATTTCACAAATATCTGATTATCAAAAACGATAATCAGAAGCACAAACATCTAATTATCAAAAACGATAATCAGAAGTCATAAACATTCAATTAACGAGTCCGGACTTAACCGAAGTAGTAAAAGTATGGTTCCATACTCCTTACTTTTGCTAAATCGTTTAAATCTCTTTATCGTTTTCTTGAAAGTGCAGAATTGTGTGTTTTAAAAATAACATTTCACATTCTCAAACGGACAAGTCCGGAATTAAGCGAATCAGTAAAAGGAAGGGGTCATAGTCCTCGATTTTTCTGAAAGGTTTAAATCGCTTCCTCGTTCTTTTGAAGATGTAAGCTGTAAAAATTTTGAAAACAATTTTAATTTATATTTTTGAAACAACTTTTAAAAATAAAGAATTTTGAAAACACGTGATTAAATTAGCAATATCAGTATTGCGGGAGAACCGCTCGTAAATCCATTTCAAAATTGACGAGTACTGAAGTTAACACGTCAAAATCTCATCAAAATAACTGGCATCAAAATATAATGCCAAATGAATTTTCATTCATCAAAAATGTCACAAGAATCTTCTCAAAGATAGAAAGGGATATCATACCCTAAACTTGTATTCATAACAAGTCAATAACACATGAATTCACCAATACACAAAAATTGACAAAACTTGTCAATAGAAATCACGAAAATTGGTGAAGCACAAATTCTAGAAATCATCACAAGAAATCCAGAAATCACAAAGAGGGGAAAAAAACCTATCAGAAAGCGGGAGTATGAAAACTCCAAAACACCGGTTTCACAAGACGAGACGCTATCTCATGGTGGCTAACCATTAAAGTTTCACACAGGAATGGTCCGAAGACCGTGGGTCGCTATCCCACGCGTGTGAGTCGGAATCACACAGATTGAGGTCTAGGCTAACCTCGTAGAGAAAAAGACATGGGTGAGTGGAATCACACAAATTAAGGTCCAGACTAACCAAAAAGTAAAAAGGTATGTGTGAATGGAATCACACAAGTGGTGTCTAGTCTAACCTTGCAAACGAAAAGATATGTGTGAGTCGGAATCACACTAATTAAGGTCCAGACTAACCAAAAAGCAAAAAGGTATGTGTGAATGGAATCACACAAGTGGTGTCTAGTCTAACCTTGCAAACAAAAAGATATGTGTGAGTCGGAATCACACTACTGCGGTCTAGTCTAACCTTGCGAACAAAGAGATATGTGTGAGTCGGAATCACACTACTGCGGTCTAGACTAACCTTAAAATGATCGTCATGATCAACGAGAGGTGTCAATTACACTAGAAAATTGTCACAAAAAGTTCAATCGAACAAGTCCAGGAGTTAACCGACGAAGTAAACGCAAGCGTTTCATACCACTTGTTTTACTAAGCCGTTTAATTCAATTTCTCATACGAGTGAAATAAAGGCTTGTATATACTAATAGATTGGAAAACGGTTTAAGAAAAAGAGCTTTGTAGTAAAATAGTTTTGAAATCGTTTGAAAAAAAGGATTTTAACATTTACTACTAGTATAGAAAACCTTTATATTTTTAAAGTGACAAATCACAAAAATGATTGTAGAAACAATCAATCACAAGAATTCACATACGAAGATGTGAATAGAATCCAAAGAATTCGATTCCAAATTCATCAAAGTAGGAATACCAAAAATTCCAGAAATAGAAGTTATCAAAATAGACAAAGGTGATAACAACTAATTAGAAAAGAAGAATCGATTATCAACTGGAAAAACAAAGCAAATCGAGCAGAAATGCATAAATGACTTCAACAAAAGTAAGAATCAAGTCAATGTCGAAGTCAACAATTAATAGCCGCAGTCGAGTACAAAATGAATCAATCATCATTATCAAAGAAACCAACGGCAAACAAAATCAGAGTCTTAAAAATCAAGAAATTAGTAATTTCTCAAAAACAAAGTGACCGAAGTCGAATGGAATTCAAGATGAGGAAAACACAAAATATCAAGTTCAAAATCGCTGAGATTCAAACTAGATGTGAATGAGAAATCAAAATCACTCAATTTGCAACTGGTCCAGCTATTTTTCATCACAGTGTAACAGGTACACAATGACACTCATAGCATAGAACAAAAGTGGAACAAAGTCCAAAAGTCAAAATGGCTTTAATTTGCCAAATTAAAACAAAATCAACATCGGCTAAATCAATTCAGAGCCGAAAACACAAGAATAAGCGTTAGGAATTCATACCTAACAGTCAAAAATAGTCATATGTAAAGATGAGAGATAAAACATCGACAAATAGTTGTAACACAAGCTCCATCTAAGTTATGTTTTATAATTGTCCTAAACCCCAGGCTCTGATACCAAGCTGTGACGCCCCACCTCTATACCCACGCTAGCCAAGAACACTACGGTGTAGTGCTGTCAACTAGCACGGAGAATAAGGCTGTTGAGGAGCGACCATCTATGTAATTGCCTTGTGCGAGCACCGATATGTCAGATAATAAAACATTGCATTTCATTTTTAGAGGAAACCCGACATACCGATACAAACTCAAAGCTACTACACAGTGGCTATAATAGTTTAGGACAATAGATATAAAAATAACACAGATAACATAAATGCGGAATAAAGATGGAACGAAAAGTCTCATATATACAATAACTGATATCAGTTACAATACATTTGACACAATACAAATGATACAACTATAATTGTCGACTCAAGAAGTTATATATACAAGTACATTATCGACTAATATACATGAATACATTATCATCTTAAAACAGACACACTGACTACTTCAACAGGACGAAGACCACTTCAAATGATATAAAAAGTCTTCATAGCTCTAGCAGCAACCCAAAGCTAGAAATCTACAACCTGTAAATACTCGGTCTGACCCGAGTATTACATTCAAAAGAAAATAATACTCGGATCAGTCTAATTCAGAATCAGTTATTAGAGCATAGAAGCAATAATAATCAATCTCAATATAGATGACAGTCACAGAAATCTCGTATATCCAACTCTCGATACGAGAATTGGATAACGGCAGAAATAACACTAAACAGTGTTAATCCACAAAACAGAAATCCAAAGCAGTTTAAGCAATTGAAATGTCAATTTAAAAAAATATCAATGCTAATTGGCTGCAGTACACGCTAACGTGTACTGCCTCGCCAATACAGCCTACGAATTACGCAATAGGTCGATGAATTAAGAATAAAAGAGATATCGATTAAAATCTGTCAATTCGGTGTGGCTGCAGTGCACGCACGCGTGCACTGCCTCGCCACAACAGAGTATAAAGTCACCACAAGGGACAAGGGTAAAACTGCTACGAAAATGCAGCAGGTCAGCAAGTGCTCAGGGATGAACAGATGCAAGCGAAAATGACACATGGATATGCAGTGTATACCCCAGTACAACTACAATAGAAATAGGTCAAGCATATGTAGATGTGCAGTGACAAAGTGAACCAAGTCACAATGTCACAGCAAGATCAAGTGTCAGTGGCAATCACAGGACAGACAAGTCAAAGCAGTGAAACCAGGGTGGACAACAATGAATGCAGAGGAATGCATGCAACTGATGACAACTCAAATACAATCCAAATGCCATCAGTGAATCAAAATGACAAAATGCAAATGATACAAGGCATCAATGCGATGTATCCGATTCGAGAACAAGGCAGTGCAGCAACGAAAGAGCTCACTGCAACAATATTTCTTTGAATGGAGACAGTAAGACCATAAATCAGATGAACATTACAAAGACAGGGACACTTGAAATAAAATGTCAAGGTAAAGGAAGCAACTCAATACCAAAGTGACTCAAGTACAACAAGCAAATGAACCACTAAATCAGACATGGAAGCAAATAGCACTGCTCAAGTCAACCCAAAAATATCAGAACACATATACAGGAATGCAACTGTAAAACATGTATATGAGCTCGAAACAAGTGACAGTAGTATGAAACTAAACCACAAAGAAGTCAGTGCAAATGCAATATCATGCTACAGACCAACTACAGATCAAATGCCAAGTCGAACAACTACAACATCAACATCTACAACAGCAATGTGTGCAACAGGTCGAAGTGCTCAGGAATAAACAAGAAGACAGGACAAGTGCAACTGGCTACTGCACATCAGTTATGCAAACCAAAGTTGCAGTAGAACAACAAAAGGCTCCAGTCAATATATATACAGTCCAAATTTGCAACAAAAATGGGACTGCGACCACAACAAAATACAAGGCAAACTGCACAAAAACTCAGATGCAAGCCCAAACTCGAAATGATCTGAGCATAAGCAAGAAGGCTCAAAGTTGTGCAGTGGAACCAAAAGAATAAATGAGACAGAGAAGGCACCTGGATGTGCAGATCAAAAGATGTAACTAAAACATTGTATCAATGGTGAACGACACATACAAGTGTAGCAATAACATGAAAATATCATGAAGGAGCTCAAATGACATCAAGTAAAGAACTCGAGTCACAGGTGATAGAATTACAGTGGTATGCAAATGCAAACAGTGAAGAACACTATAATGTTGCTTTTATGGCAAAAGTAAATAACAGAGACATGTTAAACTCTGCTGTACTACTGAACAGGATGAAGACTACACAAATAAGCTCAGCTAACACATCAAACCAAGGTCAAACCCAAGTCTCAAAATGGGTTCAACTCAAGGCCAATGAACATCAAAAGTTCAACCGGAATGGTATCACAAATAAAAGTAATTGAAGTCGACTAAACAGTTTCAAATCAAGGCCGAGACCAATTCAAGCAGAGGTTCAAGTTATAAAAATATACAAAACTATTTGCAAACTGAATCTGGCCAGAAGTTCTAGACAGTGAACTGAAGTGTAGGCAAGAGTGTGCTCGTGACAACTAGACTCAAGTATGCACACGTACAGATTGTAATGGAATAGATATGGGAAAGTAAGCATATGGACTTCATTCAGTATGCTACAGAAAGGTGAAGCCGTGAACATCACAAGACCAGAAATTCCCAAAATCAAAGTCATAGCAATCACGAAAACGAACCAAGTCGTAAACAACATCACATTAACAAAGTTATAAATGATCGGAGCCAAAGTCGAACAGGTCAGAGCAAGGAATTCACGGAGCAACATTATCAAAGCCGTGGTCATCACGGCAAAGCAATTTAACAAAAATCAAAACGAAAGAACTGGAGCTGGAATTAGATGTGAGATGAACTCACCTTTGCCATGGAAGCGAGGACGTTGCTGAAGCGGTGAGGACGACGAACGAAGTTAAGCCAGAGTCACCACAGAGGAGCTTCTTCTACGAGCGAGCACGAAGAGCAGAAACTTCGATCGAGACAGGCGACATCGAAAATCATCCAATCGAAACCATCGCATGCTTCGACATACAAAGCCCGAAGATCAGAGCGAACGAAAGCCCTAGCAAGCATTGAAAGAACGAACAAGACAAAAGCCTTAATCTTTCCAGATCGAACGAGAGAAGTTTTTCTCAGCCGCCATTATTTCACAAGCAAAAGAAAATTGAATCGGGTTGAACGCAATTGAATGAAAAAAGGGGAAAGGAGATGGGTTGTTTGGGTGTTGAGTGAAATCACGGTTTCAAAACAAAAGATCATGGGCCGAGATTATTGTTTAAACCCAAACGACACTTAACGAATCTTTCTAAAGCTCGTTCAACATTTAGAACGGCTTTAAAAATTCCAAATAGCGAATAACAAAATTTTATCCCTGAATTTCAATTTGATTAAAATGCCAGAAGCTATTCGTTCCCAGATTAAATCGTCAAGAGACGATAAGAAAATGGGTACGGAATGCCGGGTTGTTACACACCAGACCCATGTCTGACCCAAGTGTTTATTTTCTGTTTTATTAAACTCTTGGGTACTCAAATTTTTACGAGTAGCCAAGGGATTCAGGTTTAGTTTTGACGAATATTCTGGAGGAGCAATGGAGCAGGAGGCTTCGGCGTTCGTAGATATAGTATTCCGCTGTGTTGATATCTGTGATAGTGTCTTGTCTTGTATTGAGTTGTAATGTCTAGACAGATGTTTATAACTGTCTAGTAAGTGATGTATAAGTTGTGTACTCTGATTATGTAAAGACTATGTATTAGTTATGTGAGATATTATAATTTGTTCCGTTTCCGCTGTGAGATTCTGATGTGTTGTTTCTTTCTTTCTCTTCTTTTCTATTTTCTACCCCTTTCTTTCTTCATAATGATGCGACTTTCTGGGCATAGAAAGTCGGGTCGTTACAAGTGATTAATAAATTTTAAATCACTTATTATTAACATATGATACAAAACATATTAACCACTTAATTACATATTTAAAATTTAGTTTAAATAAACTTAAGAACTAACTAAATTGATTTAGAAAGTAATAAAGATTGAAGGGTTTATCTTATAATAAATTAAGATCTTGGATAATTATAGATAAATAAATTAATATGTAATTAAAGAGTAAATAATCAATGTAAGTGATTATAGGATAATTAATTTGAGTAATTAATTAAAGATAAATGTAATTAACGTGAAATGGGTGAAGGTTAATTCATTTGTGATATTAATTTAAGGCTAATTACTTAATGTAATGATTAATTAATGTAATTAATTAATGAAGGAAATTAAAATTACTTAAGGTAAGTAATTAAATGATAGTTAATTAAACTAAGTAATTAAAAGTTTGATTAATTAAGGAAACTTATTAAGGGTTAGTTAATTAATGAATATGATTAATTAAAAGATAATTAATTGATATAAGTGATTATGAAATAATTAATTTAAGTGATTAATTAAGGATAATTACTGTAAATGGTTAAGAATAATTAATTTTGTGAAATTAATTAAAGGTTAATTACTTAATGTAATTAAAGTAAAATTAATCAAGGATGATTATAATTGGTTTGTAAGCAAGGTTTAAAGTAATTGAAGTAATTAACTTAATTCATTTAAGGTTAATTAAATCAATTAGAGATCATATGGTTGATTTATCTTGCTATGAATGATTAAATGATAATTGTATGTCTTGGATTAGTTGATATCTCTGTTACGTGATATAATATGTTGGGTTAAAATAGTGACTCCATGTATTTAAAGTTTGAATTGTATTTCATTTGAATAATTTGGGTTAAGATGACATTGAATTCGAAGAGACAGGAGTCGGGTATTAGTTAATACCCGAAACCACTTCGATTTGAAATCATCTAAAATTCTTTATAGATTGATATGTGAAACCAATAGGCTGGTTGGGATAAAATGAACCATTTAAACTAAGTTGGATACTTAGATATTGTTTTGTGAAAATAAGTGTTGACTATATAAGTTGTTTACTTGTAATAATGTACGAGTTACCCCGGGTTTTAAATAAGTTCTATAGATTGGAATTCCTTGTTAGATGAGTTTACTCACGCTGGTTTCCAGCCTGACCCGGGTGTTACTTTGATGTAATGCTCGGATCAGACCGAGTATTACAGATTCCAGGTAAGGACGTTCTGGAGCTCAGGAGGCGAGCTGGATGGCAGGAACGTATAGAGTGTTTTCCGCTGTGTATTTGAGAGTTGTATTGATAATAGTATGGGGCAGGTTGATATAACTGTCCAGTCTATTGTAATGATTGTAACTCTGATTAATTGTATTGAAAGTAACAATTACAACTTTCTTTTATAAAAATGCTATTATTTGTTATTATATTTAATCCGCTGCGAATGTGAGATGTTGTGTTTTCTGTTCTTCTTTCTTCTTTCTGTTTCTTTCTTCTATCTCTTTTCTTTTTCTTCTAACTATCTGGAAATTTCGGGTTCGAAATTTCCGGGTCGTTACATTTTCTTTACTTAACTTATTATAAAGTTCAAATAAGAATTCAAAAACAATTTAATCTTCAGATTCTGCGAGATATGTATATAATAATGATGCTGTGGTTCTATCTGGTGGTAGTCCAGTGATCAGAGGCTAAGGGAAAAATGTCAGATAGATGTTCTAACCATTAGGGAGGCAGCGGTGATCATCTAAAGTCTGTAGACCTAGTTTTTAGTGATGATCAGGAAATTTTCCACAACGGCATATAGGGTGGATCGAGTTCCACCGGGTTTTGGAAATTGGAAGTCCGGAGGATGGCGAAGGTGAGGCTGGAAGCATAGGTGCTCTGGTGATCGGCGTTGTGAGTTCGAGGAGTTTTTATGGTGGCACTTCTGGTTCCAGGTGAGGAATGTGATATCCCGGGAATTTGGACAGTATCAATTTAATAATCTGCATTGGAAATTAAATTGATTTGATAATTTGTTAATAAAAATTTGAATTAATTTAATAATCTAATTAAATAAAATATTTAATTAGTGATTTATCTTTTAAAAGTTTAATAAAATATTTTCTATTTATAATATATATGTATAATTGTATATATTGTAAATAGATGAGTTGGTTTGAATTTAACAAATGAAATTATGTTTTCAAATTTCATATATATATTTGGTAATTTGGAAATTATGATTTAAATTAATATTAAGCTTTCCAAAGATATTTAATAAATAACTATATAGTTTTAAAATACATAATATAAATGTTTAATTGTTTAAAAATAGAATTTAGCTTAAGTTCAAATTTAAATAAAAGGTTTGTTTATTTCTGTTTAAATGTTACTAGATTTGTATGTATTAAAAATAGAAGTTTAAATACAATTTACATATGGTATTAATTCATTGAATAATAGAAGTAATTTATAATCTCTTTTATAAATTATTTAAAATTGTCAAATTTGATATTTTCAAATAATAATTATAATACTTTGTTTTTATAAATATAAATAAACTTTGATAAAATAGAATTGTTATTTTAAATGGTAGTTATATATGCATATATATAACTTGATTTTAAAATTGGATTTTTAAATTTGAATTAAATGTTGAAATTCAAAAGAATAAACAATTTTAAAATATTTGGATAAGTTTTCATTTATATATATTTTGTTATAACATTTTCTTTAAAAGAAATTCAAATATATACATTTAAATATATTATATTTTTGAACCGAGATTCAAATTTAACTTAAATCAGTTTTAAACTTAGACTTTAGACTTGTTTAAAACTTTTACTTAACCTTTTAAATTTTGTTTCAAATTTTTATAATAAGTTGCTAAATATTCTAAATTTCAACAACTTATTATAAAAATTTGAAACAAAATTTAAAAGGTTAAGTAAAAGTTTTAAACAAGTCTAAAGTCTAAGTTTAAAACTGATTTAAGTTAAATTTGAATCTCGGTTCAAAAATATAATAATATTATTTACTTCCTAAAATAATCATACCTTAATAATTACATTAAGTAATTATTATCAAATCATCTCTTGAATTAACTTTAAATCAACCACTTCATTGATTAGTCTTAATTAATCATAAACAGTAATTAACAATTTGTAATTACTTATCTTAATTAATTACTTTTAATTAATTATATTAACCTTTATTAATTAATCTAATTAATTAATCTTTAATTACTTCATTAAGTAATTATTAATCAATTTAATTTAACAAATAATCCCTAATTAATTACTTTATTAATTAATTACTTTTAAATTAATTACACTTAGTAACTAATCTTAAATTAAAAATATTTAATTGATCACATTAATTAATTAACTAAATTAATTAAGTAATTAACTTTTAATTACTTACATAAGTAATTATCTTCTAATTACTTCCATTAGTAATCTTGATTACTTTCTTAATTAATCTTCCCTGATTAATTATACTTTAATTATATTCAAGTAATTATCCTTAACCATATACAGTAATTAACCTTTAATTACTAACATTAATTACAATAATTAATGAACCTTCATTAATTAATTACTTTCATTAATCAACCTTGATTAATTCATTAATTAAATAATCTTAGGAGAAAAAGAAAAGAGATAGAAGAAAGAAACAGAAAGAAGAAAGAAGAACAGAAAACACAACATCTCACATTCGCAGCGGATTAAATATAATAACAAATAATAGCATTTATACAAAGAAAACCTGTATTTGTTAATTACATTTTTATACATCAGAGTTACAACATTCACAAATATACTAGACAGTTAGAATTAACATGTCTCGGACAACTATAATATATCACAGCGGAATACACTCCATACGTTCCTGCCATCCAGCTCGCCTCCTGAGCTCCAAAACGTCCTTACCTGGAAATCTGTAATACTCGGTCTGACCCGAGCATTACATCAAAGTAACACCCGGGTCAGGCTGGAAACCAGCGTGAGTAAACTCATCTAACATGGAATACAAAAGTATACAACTCATATAAACCCGGGGTACTTATATTAATTACAACTTTACAAGTTGTTATAAACTTTACTTATTTCACACATCAATTACTAAGTGCCAAACTTAGATTAAATGGTCCAATTCACTTAAATCATTCTATACCAACCTATTGATTTCACATATCAATCTATAAAGAATCGAAGTGGTTTCGGATATCGCTGATATCCGATCCCGGTCTCTTCGAATCCAATGTTATTCTTTAAGCCAAAATGATTAAGTTTAAACAATACCATTTCTATTCAGGATTTCATGTTCACACAACAATTTATCTCAGATAGATAACCCATAATACCACAGTTCAACCCAGTATCTCATATCACAAAGCATCACAAATCACATATCAGAGATATCAAATAATCTAAGTCATTTAATATATCTAAATCATCGATAAGCAAGATAAACTAATTGTACCATTTCTAATCAAGTTAATTACTTTTAAATCCTGCTTATCCAACATTAATTTATTTCAAACCAATCTAAATTAATTATCCATAATTACTTTCATTAAGTAATTTTTACCACTGGTTAATTATCCTCAATTAATTAACCTTTAATTATTTATTAATTATCCTTTAACTACTAATTAGTTTAATTAACCCTTAACAATATTAATTCTTTATATATCAAAATGGGTTGTAACTAAACGATGATGGGAAACGAAACGAAATATAATATATCACATAAATATTACATAGTATTATATACATCATCTATCAGAGTTACACAGATTACACATCACATACTAGACAGTTATAAACATCTGTCTAGTTGTTACATCTCAACACAATACAGATCAATACAAAGATCAACACAGCGGAAAACTACTATCTATATCTACAACGCCGAAGCCTCCTGCTCCATTGCTCCTCCAGATTACTCGTCAAAGCTAAACCTGAATCCCTTGGCTACTCGTAAAAATTTGAGTACCCAAGAGTTTATAAAACAGAAATAAACAACTTGGGTCAGACATGGGTCTGGTGTGAGTAACAGGTTAAACTTGTTTAACTTCAAAACCTTTTGAAGGAAAAGTTATCACGTAAGACTCCCCACCAATAAATATGGGTAAGTTTTTACCTTACGCTAACCAAAACATTTGATAGGAAATTCGATTGTATTATAATAGGTCTAGGGTTTTCAAATAAATATGAAATAGCTGGAATGCTTACATCTCACGTTCCAACATAGTTGGGCACAACTAAAACGTACGGCACTTATTGGAGTTTGGATTCCATCAATGGCAGGGCTACCGGGGTACCGCCCGTCACAGTACGTGGCCTAGATCACCGTACCGAGGATCACTCCCAATCCCCTGCAACACAAGGTCGGAACATCCCTTACTGGATAATTCCCGCACAAGATATCCCAGCAGTTGGAGCTCACAACTGCCCACACAGCCGAATAATAATAAGAAGGGACCTCTAGACAGAGATAATCTTGTCCTACTTGGGTGCTACCCACTAACCTTGCTGCACCTCCCCTGTTTTAGCCATTCCCGGTTTTTTAGGCTTGAGGTCACGATTACCTTAAAAATAGAACACATTTATCTTAGAATGCTCATCGTCCACCTGACAATGTTCTGAAAGCATTCAATCCATACAAGTTCGTTCCGGGTTCGAACGATTTAAACCCATTATTGAACTTCACAGTTAATTAATACTTAGAAAAGGAAAAAGAAAATGCGACAGCAACGTAACCCTGGAATGTAACTGCGATCTGTTGTGGGTTTCATGGTGTAATTAGTTACATGGACTTTTGCTGCGATGGCAACGTAACCCGTGATGTAACTGTGACCATGAATGGGGGTGATGATTTCCAGAGCATTCTCACCAAAGATATTTCCTCTATTTTCAAAACTGTTTTCTATATTTTCATAAATTATTTTCCAAGTATTTTCACTTGGTGTTGAGAACGGGTTTATCAAGTACTTATAGATTTTCAGTCTTACGTCTGATCAACGTATGACCGAATTTCTGTGAGAACGAGGATGGACTTGTTGAAACATCGAGTTATAAAAAGTATTTTTATAAAAAGTGTAACGACCCGGAAATTTCGAACCCGAAAATTCCAGATAGTTAGAAGAAAAAGAAAAGAGATAGAAGAAAGAAACTGAACAAGACACAGATTCTCACATTCGCAGCGGATTAAAATAAAATATCAAATAATAATATCAGTTATATAAAGAAAACTGTATCAGTCAATTACATTTTAATACATCAGAGATAAACAGATGAAGTTTGTAGATTAAAAGTTTACTCACAGTTTAACTTTAGAACAGAGAACAAGTTTTCCTTTTTGATATAAAATGTTCATTACTAAAATTTTCCAATTTTAAAATATTCACTCAATAAATATACTTGAAACTATTTTTAAAATTGGTATTACAGAATTATAATCACTTTTCATTTAGAGATTGAAACCTAAATTCATTTAGATGGACTGGTTTGAATTTTTAAACAGGTTTAAGCCTGTAAATGTTTAGAACAGAGAACTTATGTATGTTCTCTGACATGCACAGGAATTCTTTACATATATATCTACTTATATTTGCTTACATGTAAACACACTATGATTTTATTTCAATCATCATCACAAACAACCAGTCATATTTCAAATTTTAAAGTAGTTTACTCACCTTACTAAAAGAACAGAGAAGCCTGGAAATGCTTGAATTTGCAACTGAAAACTTGGTTTTGATCTTTTAACTTTGAAAACTGGAAATGTGCTTTGATTTACATCAGGTTGAAAAAGTTCCAGGTCATCAGATTGAAAAACCTTAATAAACAATCATCTTGCATTTTCTTTTTCCTTTTCTAATCTCTTTTCTAAACAAAGAAAACTTCAGCTCAAAACCAAAATCTAAACAAACTCTTCTCAAAAACAAAGAATGCAAATCAAAGCCTGGAAACCATTTTCTTCAATCTGAAACAAAATCTGTAATCCATATCTCCATAAACCAAATTGAAATCAAAACCTGTATCATTTCTTCAAATCTGAAATTCACTTTCCTCAAACCAAAAATCAAAAGCCTGTTCTGTTTCAAGGCTGCATATTCATTTTCCAAAAGAATACCTGAACTAAATTCATTTTTCAACATCAAAAGCCTGCAAGTTCTCTTCAAATCAAAGTCTGCATGTATTCTTCAAAACAGAGGCAAGCAAAAACTGGAATTAAAAGCAAATTCAAAGGCATGCAAGCTTAAATCAAAAATAAGGAAGCAACTCAAGTTTTCAAATTTAATCAAAGCAAAGGCTGTTTTCAGAAAAATGAAGGCTCTGTCTTCTTTAATTAGGTGAGTAACAATCATTTTTAAAATCTTAAGTAATAATGAGCTATTGTTTGTTAGATTTCTGAGATGTTTTATGTTTGCATGTGTATGTATATATATGTATTAGCTGTGTATATGAATGTGTTGCATATGTATATGTATCTGATTGAAAGCATGCATGACTGTTGTTCTTGAATATCTCTGTTCTTAGTTCAGGTTTAAATTTTTATCTAAGTTCAAAATCTTCTCCTTTGATCTCTGTTAGACCTTAGTTCCAAAACAAATTTAGTTTGTTTAAACTTGAACTTGAATTTAAAAATAGTTTAAACATGTTTATGTATATATATAGTAACTGGAAATTAAAATTTACAGTAAAAATTTATATATATGTTAAAATCTATTATTACAATTCTCTGATTCAAATACATAACCTGAATTGGTCTGGGTAAACAAGATTTTTAAAATGAAAATTATGATTTTTAGATTTGAATTGGATATGAATTTGGGAATTTTTTGGAAATTGGGTTTGGGCCAATTTCTGGCGATCTTTGGGTAAGGAGGTCTCAGGGTTTTGTCAGAAGCAAGGTTGGTGATCGGAGTGTTGGAAAATAATGGGTGGTGAGGTGTCTGATGGTCGTGGCGACAGCGGCGAGATAAATTTAGGTTCTAAACCTAGTTTGGTTGAGTCTGGAAAATTGGTCAATTCTACTTCCTCTGTACATCGAGCTTGAAGAAATTCTGGGTGAAGGAGGCGTAGCGGATTAACAACCCATGGCCGGAGTTGTAGGGTTTATCATCGATCAGAGGCGAGTGATTTGGGATTTTCTGGTGATGGGTTTGGGTTTCAGTTCACCCTGGGTACTCGATTTTGAATCGAGGAAGGAGATGAAGTTCTGTTGATCGTGGGTGCTCGTAATGATGTTGGGTGACTTGGCGATGGGATCGTCGTTGATTGGAGGAGGGTCAGGCGCTGGTGCAGGTGCACGTGGTGATCGGTGCACCATTGTTGCTTTAGGAATTGTTTGTTTGTTTTCTCGAGTAGGGTCTCGGGGTATAAGGTAGTTGACTCGGGGAAACTCGCGTGATTCTGGGTTGCGACTCGAAGTAATCTAGGGTAGGCTCGAGTACAGTAGATGTTGCCAGGTTTTAAAACCTGTCAGTTTAAGTTTTAAACTGAATTTAAATTTCTAAAGAAATATTTAAACAGATTTTTAAATCTAAATTTAATCTGGAATCAAATTTAAATCTGTATCTCAGATTTGAAATAAAAGAAAGTTTTTAAATTAAATTGTTTAATAACTTTAATTGTTTAAATATATATTAAATGGTTAGAATTTAAAAGTAAATTGATTTAAATTCTTTAAGTTCTTTTATAAGATATAGGAATTCTTTAACATATAAAGGTTTTTTTTAAAATTGGTTTAAACTTTGTTAAAGATAAATTGGTATTCATTTTAAATCTAGAATTTAAAATGAAATTTAAAAGTAAATTTGAAAATGGATGTTTTCAAATGTATTTGTGAATGATAATGTAACCATGGATAAGAAAATGTTTTATCTTAAAGAAATTAAAGATTTGTATTCAATAAATTAATTAGGAGATTTAATGGATAATTAATTTGTTTGATTTATTAATCATTTGGATTAATTAAGTAAATAATTAAAGGATTAAACTAATTTATTTATGATTAAGATAAAAAAAAATTTTAGGAATGATTAATTTATAATTGAGGATTATAAATTAGAGTATTAATTAATGATTAAGAGTTAATAAATAGAGTAATTAAATATTAATTAAGTTATGGTTAACACTTAATTAATTAAGTAATTAGAGATTAATAAATTGGTTATTTAGATTTATTAATTTGAAATTAATAATAATTAATATAAGTTAATTACTTAAGGAAAGTAATTAAATAATAATGAGGTCATTTACTATGGGTTATTAAATAATGAATTAATAGGATTAATTTTGATAATTAATTAGTTGAATTAATTTAAGAATAATCATTTATGAATTTGTTTAAATGTAATTACTTAATAAAAGTAATTAAGAAATTAATTACTCATTTGTAATTAATTGAGTTAATTTGATTTAGTTAAATTAATTAATTAAGTTTAATTAATTTAGAATAATCAAGAGATGATTTGATAATAATTACTTAATGTAATTATTAAGGTAAGATTATTTAAGGAAGTAAATAATAAGATAATTACTGGAAGTAATTAATTGAATAAATGATTTTATAATTAGAAGTAATTTGAGTTAATTACTTTGAATAATTAATCAAGGGATTAATTAAGGAATTAATTAAGGAGTAATTAATTTAGTTAATGAAAGTAATTAAGGGGAGTAATTACTAGATGAGATTAATCAAGAGTGATTAATAAATGTTGTTTAAATAAAGGTTAATTACTTAATGAAATTAATTTAATTAAGTATTTAATAATTAAGTTGTAATTAAGGATCATTAATTAAAATAATTAATGATGTAATTAAGATTGGTTAATTAAGTAATAATTAATAAATGAAGTAATTAATCAATGTAATTAATTACGGATTAATGTAATTAATTATAGTTGATTAAGTTAATTAATTTTAGTTAATTAATTAATGAAGTAATTAAAGGTTAATTACTATAAGTGGTTAAGGATAATTAATTTAAGTAATTAATTGAGAATAAATTACTTGAATGTAATTAAAAGGTAATTAATCAAAGATGATTAATTGAAATGAATTATTAAAGGATAATTAATTAAATTGTAATTAATTAATGGTTAAGTAAGCAGGATTTATAGAATGAAGTAATTAATTTAATTCACTTTAAATTAATTAGAGATGATATAAATCATTACCTATGGATGGATGATAATACTGAATGCTTTGCATTTGATTGATATCTCTGATGAGATATATGCTGTGTGATATGGATGTTAGTTGAATTGTGATGATAATATGGATTATCTGTTATATCGATAATGTTGATTATCTATTGTGATGTTGTGAATTATCTTTCTATGTGTATAAAGATAATTGAATTGAATTGTTTTAACCTTTAAAACAACTTGGCCTTAAAAGATACGCTTTGGATTTCGATGAGACCGGGATCGGGTTTCCGTATACCGGATTTCCAGGTCTGGAGACCCGAATACCACATCGATCCAAATTAACGATAGGTCGTGAATCAAGTGAAGATGAAGATTCAGAGTGCAAGGGTTATTGTCGTTAACTCTGAGGGTGATTCCAAAACGAGTGTAACGAGATAATGCCTTCGGTTTCGTTCGAACCCGGAACGAACTTGTATGGATTGAATGCTTTCAGCACATCGTCAGGCGGACGATGAGCATTCTAAGTGATATGTTCTGATTAAAGGTAATCGTGACCTCAAGCCTCACAAACCGGGAATGGCTAAAACAGGGGAGGTGCAGCAAGGTTAGTGGGTAGCACCCAAGTAGGACAAGATTACCTCTGTCTAGATGTCCCTTTTTATTTCGGCTTAGTGGTGCGGTTGCTGATCCCAACCGTGAGGTATCTTGTGCGGGAATTATCCAGTAAGGGATGTTCCGACCTTGTGTTGCAGGGGATTGGGAGTGATCCTCGGTACGGTGATCTAGGCCACGTACTGTGACGGGCGGTACCCCAGTAGCCCTGCCATTGTATGGAATCCAAACTCCAATAAGTGCCGTACGTATTAGTTGTGCCCAACTATGTTGGAATGTGAGATGTAAGCATTTCAGCTATTTCCGTATTTTACTTGAAAACCCTAGACCCTATTATAATATAACTGGATTTCCTATCAAATGTTTTGGTTAGCGTAAGGTAAAAACTTACCCATGTTTATTTGTGGGAAGTCTTACGTGATACCTTTTCTTTCAAAAGGTTTTGAAGTTAAACAAGTTTAACCTGTTACTCACACCAGACCCATGTCTGACCCAAGTTGTTTATTTCTGTTTATAAACTCTTGGGTACTCAACTTTTTACGAGTAGCCAAGGGATTCAGGTTTAGATTTGACGAATATTCTGGAGGAGCAATGGAGCAGGAGGCTTCGGCGTTCGTAGATATAGTTTTCCGCTGTGTTGATATCGGTGATAGTGTCTTGTCTTGTATTTGAGTTGTAATGTCTAGACAGATGTTTATAACTGTCTAGTAAGTGATGTATAAGTTGTGTACTCTGATTATGTAAAGACTATGTATTAGTTATGTGATATATTATAATTTGTTCCGTTTCCGCTGTGAGATTCTGATGTGTTGTTTCTTTCTTTCTCTTCTTTTCTCTTTCTATCCCTTTCTTTCTTATTAGCGATACGACTTTCTATGGAGAGAAAGTCGTGGTCGTCACAGAAACAAAATGCGACAAAAATGCAAGATGAATACTTAATACCGATATGAATTCCTATGTTGATTAAGCAAGAATAGGAATTAATTCTTAAGTAATTAATTTAATTTAAGTTGATTAAATTAATTATAATAGAGATTAATAAATGGTTGCTTATGAATGATGGTTGAGTAGAATGTCTGATTTGGTTGATATCTATTGGATGATATACTATGATATATCTGTGATAAATGTGTGATAGTTATCTATGTTAATGCTATGTGAATTCAAGTATTAAATTGAATTGAATTGTTTAAACTGTAACGACCCGACTTTCTATGCCCAGAAAGTCGCATCATTATGAAGAAAGAAAGGGGTGAGAAAAGAGAAAAGAAAAGAAGAAAGAAAGAAACAACAACAACGATCTCACAGCGGAACGAATAAATTATATTAATAACATAAACTATTACATAGTATACAACAATTTACAGAGTTACACAGCATATACATTACTTACTAGACAGTTATAAACATCTGTCTAGACATTACAACTCAAATACCAGACAAGACACTATCACAGATATCAACACAGCGGAATACTATATCTACGAACGCCGAAGCCTCCTGCTCCATTGCTCCTCCAGAATATTCGTCAAAGCTAAACCTGAATCCCTTGGCTACTCGTAAAAATTTGAGTACCCAAGAGTTTATAAAACAGAAATAAACACTTGGGTCAGACATGGGTCTGGTGTGAGTAAACGGGTTAAAATTGTTTAACTTCAAAACCTTTTGAAAACAAAGGTATCACGTAAGACTTCCCACACATAAACATGGAAAAGTTTTTACCTTACGCTAACCAAAACATTTGATAGGAAATCCAGTTATATTATAATAGGGTCTAGGGTTTCAAGTAAAATACAGAAATAGCTGAAATGCTTACATCTCACATTCCAACATAGTTGGGCACAACTAATACGTACGGCATTTATTGGAGTTTGGATTCCATACAATGGCAGGGCTACTGGGGTACCGCCCGTCACAGTACGTGGCCTAGATCACTGTACCGAGGATCACTCCCGACCCCCTGCAACACAAAGCCGGAACCATCCCTTACTGGATAGTCCCGAACAAGACAATCCCGTAGTTGGCGCGACCAACCACACACTAAGCCGAATAAAAGAAAAGGGACCTCTAGACAGGGATCTATCTTGCTCTCAGTGGGTGCTACCCACGAAACCTTGCTGCACCTCCCCTGTTTTAGCCATTCCCGGTTGATGAGGCTTGAGGTTACGATTACCTTTAATCAGAACATATCACTTAGAATGCTCATCGTCCGCCTGACGATGTGCTGAAAGCATTCAATCCATACAAGTTCGTTCCGGGTTCGAACGAAACCGAAGGCATTATCTCGTTACACTCGTTTTGGAATCACCCTCAGAGTTAACGACAATAACCCTTGCACTCTGAATCTTCATCTTCACTTGAGATTCACGACCTATCGTTAATTTGGATCGATGTGGTATTCGGGTCTCCAGACCTGGAATACCGGTATACGGAAACCCGATCCCGGTCTCATCGAAATCCAAAACGTATCTTTTAAGGCCAAGTTGTTTAAAGGTTTAAACAATTTAAACTTATATTCAGGATGATATATAAACAGATAGATGAATCATATTATCACAATAGATAATTCATTCAACTCACAAAGCAGCATATCACATCTCAGAGATATCCCAATCATCCAGTATCAACCAATCATTCAATATCATTCAACAAATATCAACCATCCAATATTTATCAATTATCCAAAACAGATTTGATTAACTCAATCAAATTTGATTACCTAAATCATTCTCATTTATTTATTTCAAATAAATAAATTAACCATATCTAATGATCTTCTTTAATTAATCTTCCTAGATTAATCATCTTTAATTACATTCAAGTAATTATCCTTAACCATATTCAGTAATTAACCTTTAATTACTATCATTAATTACAATAATTAATGATTCTTCACTTGCTTTCATTAATTAATAATAATTAATTACATTAAACCTTAATTAATTAAAATTAATTAATCTTACTTAAATTAATTGCTTTTATTAATTAACCTTGATTAATTTCATTAATTAAATAATCCTTATTAATTAACTAATCCTTTAATTAATTAATTATATAATTAACTTGTAATTAACCATTAATCATAAACAGTAATTAACAACTTGTGATTATTTATCTTAATTAATTAACTTCTTAATTAATTATATTAATCTTTGATTTATAAATCTTAATAATTTGAACTTTAATTACTTCATTAAGTAATTACTAATCAATTAAATTAACAAGTAATCCTTAATTAATTACTTTATTAATTAATTATATATTTAATTAATTATCCTTAGTAATTAATCTAATATTAACTAAGTAATTAATTCTTAATTACTACCATTAATAAATCTTAATTAATCTCTTAATTAATTACTTAACAAATAATTAATTTCATCATTAAATAATTCTTATTTAATTACTTCATAACTAATTAACTCAAAAACAATTATATTAATAAATTCCTTAATTGATAATATTAAGTGATTACTCATTAATCACCTCATCTAATTACTCTTATGAGTAATTTTTCTTCCTTTAATTGCATTCAGTAATTAAGCATCAATTACTTCAATAATTAATTACACTTAATTAATTCATAATTAAGTGATATTTAATTTAACCAAACCATTAATCATTTAAAATTAATTAAATAATTTAGTTAACTCCTTATATATAAAAGTACTTAAATAAATTAAGAAAACAATTTAGCTTAATTAAACCTTTACTTACTAACAAATCATTCTCATTAATTAACAATAATTAATTAACCTTATTTATTTCCCCAAATTGCTTCATTTAGTAATTATCCTTAATTACAATAGTAATTAACCTTTAATTCTTAATCAATCTTAACATAACTAATTAAGAATAAACTTGTATTTATATTAAATACTTACTCAAAACATTTACTTTATTGAAACCAAATTTTGAAATTAATTTTGAAATATAATTTACTTTAAACAAACCAATTCTAACATTTTAATTTTGATATACTTAAATTTTGAAAACCAACTTCAAACATGTTTAATCAAATCAAACCATTATTTATTTTGAAACTTGTTTTAATACTAAAAAAAAACTTGTTTATGCTTTAAATTTTAAACTAAGATATGATTTCTTTAAAATTTCAAAACCAGGTTACTTAAATAAAAAAAAACCGAGCCCACTTCATTTCTTCCCCGAGTCACTCGCGAGGAAACTCACGTACATCTCTACTTCGAGTCGACTAGCAAACATCACGAGACTTCCCCGAGTTGCTCCCTTCTTCCCCAAACACAAAAACTCCATATGCACAGATCAATCACCGTGTACGTGCACGATCATCCAACGTTACTCCGATCAACGTCGCTCCCTCCAGCACATCATCGGCTACCAGTCCAACACCCCTGACCACCCAGCTTCGACAATTTAACAACAGATCGAAATCGAGACATTCGACACCAAGGAACCCAAACCTATCGATGAAAACTTACTTCGCCGCCGGCGATCAAGACGACTGGAACCACGACACTCATCCCAAAGCACCATCACATCGCCACGCTGCTATCTCCTGCCTCGCGATCCACTCCGATCTTCCCCAGCCTATGCCATTTCCTCGACAGCAACCACGATCGAAAACACACCAAAACCCTACTTCAATCGAATTCGAACAATTTAGACATTAGAAAAATTCGATAGTATTTTTCCCATTATCTTCAACACTCAAGCTAGCTTCGATCAAGAAATTGCCTCCGATCATCACGTTGATCAACTACAATTGACGAAAGTACCAAATTCGTTCATCTAGACATATCTCACTAAATACTTGCTTAAAAATCTTGATTTGAGTTCCAAAATTCATCAATTTACAATACGAATTTGTTTATATAATTCAAACTTGATTTCCAGATAATCAAATTTTGACCTGCCTTTGATTCTCTCTGTATATTTTCAAATTTTGAATTAATTTCTAATTATAAAATCCTAAAACTATTTTTAGAATTAACATTATGCTATAATGATTATTTTTCATTCATAGATCAGAACTTAATTCTGATTTCAAGGCCAGATATGAATTTTTAAAAGGTAAATCAAGTATAAGGAAGTAACAGAGACATCTTGCATATATTCAGATATACACATATATAATCAAAGCAAATTCATCACATATTTCAGATAAGATAAATCAATGCAAATCATATTATAATTTCCTATACAAATTTATCGCATGCATCCATATAATCACAATTTAAAACTGTTTTTAAAAGAAATTTACTCACCTATAAACAGAGCAGAGAACAGGGCAGAGCATGTTCCAGGCTTTGAAATTTGATTTGTGAAAACTTTAAATTTGCTTTTGAATTTCTCTTTGTTGTAATATTGAGTTGATCCTACTGCATGCTTACAAATTGTTGAACTTGCTGTTGATTTGAATGCCTGCTGTTTGATTCTTGTTCAGGTTGAATTAGTTGAAGAAATTGAATGTTGTTGCTTGATCTCAGGCTTTCATTACTTGCTGTTTGATTTTTTTTTTTTTTTTTTGAATTTAGAAAAGATGGAGAGAAAAAGAAGATGGAGGAAGAAGATTTGAACTGAAATAAACTTTGAACGGGAAAGAAAACAACCAGGTTTCTCTTTTTACCACTACATAATTTATAAACTTAAATTGATAAAGAAAAGAGTTGCCACTTGTATTTTTTTTTAAAACATACATGTGTCCTTTATCACTTAATTACCCTACACTTGTTACTACTAAGTGTTAATGTATTTACACATGTTACTTAAGTATTTTAATAAACCTTTATTTAATTTAAATGTAGATATAAACTTACATTTTTAATTTACTTTATTAAAGAAATACTCTAAAGCTAGTTATAATATAAATATACATCCTATACATGTATTTAAAAATCTAAAACATTTATATATATACATTTATAACCATTTTATTTTGAGCATTTTTAAAACAAAGCTTGTTTAAATCCTAATTCATACATATATAAATTATCAATACATTAAATTAAATTCAAAACAATCCAAATTATAACATATACATACATATATATTATAATCTGAAAACACATCTTTTATTTAAACAAAAGATTCTCTGTTCACAATATATATATCAATATATACATTATAAATAGAATCTATTTTATTTAGCTTTTAAAAGATTAAATTTATCAATTTATATTAAAATTAGAAAGGAAAATTATCAAATCAATTAAATTATCAATACAGATTATTAAATTTAAATTGCCCAAAAACCCGGGATATCACATTCCTCCCCCCTTAAAATAATTTCGTCCCCGAAATTAAAAGCAAAGTTAATTTAATAATCCAACAAATATTTTAATTTCAAACACAAACCTATCATCCAATTTCTAACAACCAAAGCAACCAATCAAACAATCTAATCTAACTAACTATTCTGATATAAATCAGAATAGACTTCATAATACTATCTCGAGTTTCCCCGGATATAAATCACCGGGAGACTCGCTCTACAGAAGCTAAACAAACAACACCACTATGATCCAGAGCTTCCCTTATCTCTAGATCCACTAATCTGAACAGAATATCAGATCACACCCAAGTCCAGCTCAAACTTTCAAATCCATCTGAACTGCAGATTCCACAACCAGCGATGAATCATACACGTACTCCCTCAGAGATACATGAAATACAATGAATTCCAGATATCCAAACTGGCTATTCATTCCTGTAGACAAAGAACTACTCCTCTCGAGAATACAAGAAATCCAAAATACTTCGGAGCTAACTTTCCAGACTTACCAAATCTTATAGCTCTTATAATTGGAGAAAAACTTAAACAATTTCCAATTTCCAATTCCGAATTCCAAACTCCTTGTCTCATATCTGCATAACTCAACAGACGATCCTGGGCTATCCCATCTTTTCCTGATCAGCTTAACCTTCGCTGATGCTCCTTGAAATAAATTTGAACCAAGCACAAGATGATCTCTAGATCCTATTCAACAATATGAAATTCCAAAATTCGTTGAAATCCAAACTTGAAAACTAGATCTGACCTATCCGTTTCCAAAAATTTCTGAGCTGCTACACCAACTCTTCTTTCTCTAAGAACCATCCTACTACCAGACTAATTACCGGTATCGCTTCTGGAATCAAGTCGATACGGAACTCAAATCCAAATGCAGACAAACTTCTACTTCCTCGAAGACATCCGAAAAAATCTCTGACTACTTCAGTATCTCCTATTTCCACATGAGAAACCTCAATCTCAAACAAAAGATTACCCAAGATAAATTCCCAAACTAATCGCAAGTCACTTTTGCATTACAACCTAGTTCAGATTTCAAAGAAACTGTTCTCTCTTTACCAATTAGAACAGCTTTTAGCTTTTCCAAACAAGGTTAACCCTTCAAGGAAAACTTCACCATCTACTCGGACTGCTGATAGAAGAACCACAAAGATTCCGGAACCATCGAAGAAACGAACCACACTGCTGCTTCCAAACTCTATCTCGACAGCACACCGAACACTCCGAGCTGCACTGCTATCACAGCTAACCAAGAACTTCTAATCCAAAGGCTTCTCAAAACTAAAACCATCAACAAACCTCTCAACGAATCTCCGAGATGGCAGACATCCAAAAGAAACTCGGGCTCCAAACCAATCGCCAATAACTTACTCTTCTTAAGGGAACAATGAGACCATGTCCGAAGAACAACTAATCGACCTTAGTCCCATACTTCAAAATAGACAAAACTCTCTTACTTGATATCAGAGAATTCCTATACAGTCGAGTCTTTCCTGCGGTAGACATCAACTGTTCCTCCAATACCTTCTTAATCTTGTTCCAAAAGAAAATCTCCTTCGAGAACATCCATAGATACTGCGTCTTATCACACAACTGCTCCTTCCTGAAGTCGCCAAGCTACCATCACTTACTTCTGCACAACTGATAGATTCAACTCTAGAAAATCTGCTCACCCGAGCTCAACCAATCTTACATTCCAATAATGGACTCCGAATCTTGAAAAGGATTCTCTTCAGAGATCCGAGACATCCTTACTCCATACTGCCAACTTACTCGAGACGATATTGGGTTTACAGTCTCGATATATACTTTCAACCTCAAACATTCAAACTCCAACTATTGGTAATTGTGTTACACACACTACCACCTTATCTACCTTTATAACTTATATTGGAAAACCCGAACAGGTAACCCAATAAATAGGTAGAAATACATATATATTATTTAAAATGGTACTTTTTTTTATATAGAAATTATTTCTGGGTAAAATTATTTCATTTACCTCTTTAAAACAATATTGTGTCCGTTGGCCTGGTTCAAGTGTTTAGAGATCCCTATCAATAACGTTAGCTACTCGTATTGACCAGAATCCATATACCACTCAACCGATCAATTAACACAATATAAAATCATTTTTATATAACTAACAATTACGCGCTCTCAAGATAGACACCACTTCAGAGCCTAGGTATTCACTCAACCTACTGCTCTGATATTCACTTAACCAATAGCTTAGGTATTCGCTCAACCTATGCTCTGATACCATAAGTAACGACCCGACTTTCTATGCCCAGAAAGTCGCATCATTATGAAGAAAGAAAGGGGTGAGAAAAGAGAAAAGAAAAGAAGAAAGAAAGAAACAACAACAACGATCTCACAGCGGAACGAATAAATTATATTAATAACATAAACTATTACATAGTATACAACAATTTACAGAGTTACACAGCATATACATTACTTACTAGACAGTTATAAACATCTGTCTAGACATTACAACTCAAATACCAGACAAGACACTATCACAGATATCAACACAGCGGAATACTATATCTACGAACGCCGAAGCCTCCTGCTCCATTGCTCCTCCAGAATATTCGTCAAAGCTAAACCTGAATCCCTTGGCTACTCGTAAAAATTTGAGTACCCAAGAGTTTATAAAACAGAAATAAACACTTGGGTCAGACATGGGTCTGGTGTGAGTAAACGGGTTAAAATTGTTTAACTTCAAAACCTTTTGAAAACAAAGGTATCACGTAAGACTTCCCACACATAAACATGGAAAAGTTTTTACCTTACGCTAACCAAAACATTTGATAGGAAATCCAGTTATATTATAATAGGGTCTAGGGTTTCAAGTAAAATACAGAAATAGCTGAAATGCTTACATCTCACATTCCAACATAGTTGGGCACAACTAATACGTACGGCATTTATTGGAGTTTGGATTCCATACAATGGCAGGGCTACTGGGGTACCGCCCGTCACAGTACGTGGCCTAGATCACTGTACCGAGGATCACTCCCGACCCCCTGCAACACAAAGCCGGAACCATCCCTTACTGGATAGTCCCGAACAAGACAATCCCGTAGTTGGCGCGACCAACCACACACTAAGCCGAATAAAAGAAAAGGGACCTCTAGACAGGGATCTATCTTGCTCTCAGTGGGTGCTACCCACGAAACCTTGCTGCACCTCCCCTGTTTTAGCCATTCCCGGTTGATGAGGCTTGAGGTTACGATTACCTTTAATCAGAACATATCACTTAGAATGCTCATCGTCCGCCTGACGATGTGCTGAAAGCATTCAATCCATACAAGTTCGTTCCGGGTTCGAACGAAACCGAAGGCATTATCTCGTTACACTCGTTTTGGAATCACCCTCAGAGTTAACGACAATAACCCTTGCACTCTGAATCTTCATCTTCACTTGAGATTCACGACCTATCGTTAATTTGGATCGATGTGGTATTCGGGTCTCCAGACCTGGAATACCGGTATACGGAAACCCGATCCCGGTCTCATCGAAATCCAAAACGTATCTTTTAAGGCCAAGTTGTTTAAAGGTTTAAACAATTTAAACTTATATTCAGGATGATATATAAACAGATAGATGAATCATATTATCACAATAGATAATTCATTCAACTCACAAAGCAGCATATCACATCTCAGAGATATCCCAATCATCCAGTATCAACCAATCATTCAATATCATTCAACAAATATCAACCATCCAATAT
This sequence comes from Allium fistulosum, assembly GCA_030737815.1. Classification (NCBI taxonomy): domain Eukaryota; kingdom Viridiplantae; phylum Streptophyta; class Magnoliopsida; order Asparagales; family Amaryllidaceae; genus Allium; species Allium fistulosum. The sequence continues at coordinate 860,562,681 of CM060903.1, forward strand.
TTATCAATTATCCAAAACAGATTTGATTAACTCAATCAAATTTGATTACCTAAATCATTCTCATTTATTTATTTCAAATAAATAAATTAACCATATCTAATGATCTTCTTTAATTAATCTTCCTAGATTAATCATCTTTAATTACATTCAAGTAATTATCCTTAACCATATTCAGTAATTAACCTTTAATTACTATCATTAATTACAATAATTAATGATTCTTCACTTGCTTTCATTAATTAATAATAATTAATTACATTAAACCTTAATTAATTAAAATTAATTAATCTTACTTAAATTAATTGCTTTTATTAATTAACCTTGATTAATTTCATTAATTAAATAATCCTTATTAATTAACTAATCCTTTAATTAATTAATTATATAATTAACTTGTAATTAACCATTAATCATAAACAGTAATTAACAACTTGTGATTATTTATCTTAATTAATTAACTTCTTAATTAATTATATTAATCTTTGATTTATAAATCTTAATAATTTGAACTTTAATTACTTCATTAAGTAATTACTAATCAATTAAATTAACAAGTAATCCTTAATTAATTACTTTATTAATTAATTATATATTTAATTAATTATCCTTAGTAATTAATCTAATATTAACTAAGTAATTAATTCTTAATTACTACCATTAATAAATCTTAATTAATCTCTTAATTAATTACTTAACAAATAATTAATTTCATCATTAAATAATTCTTATTTAATTACTTCATAACTAATTAACTCAAAAACAATTATATTAATAAATTCCTTAATTGATAATATTAAGTGATTACTCATTAATCACCTCATCTAATTACTCTTATGAGTAATTTTTCTTCCTTTAATTGCATTCAGTAATTAAGCATCAATTACTTCAATAATTAATTACACTTAATTAATTCATAATTAAGTGATATTTAATTTAACCAAACCATTAATCATTTAAAATTAATTAAATAATTTAGTTAACTCCTTATATATAAAAGTACTTAAATAAATTAAGAAAACAATTTAGCTTAATTAAACCTTTACTTACTAACAAATCATTCTCATTAATTAACAATAATTAATTAACCTTATTTATTTCCCCAAATTGCTTCATTTAGTAATTATCCTTAATTACAATAGTAATTAACCTTTAATTCTTAATCAATCTTAACATAACTAATTAAGAATAAACTTGTATTTATATTAAATACTTACTCAAAACATTTACTTTATTGAAACCAAATTTTGAAATTAATTTTGAAATATAATTTACTTTAAACAAACCAATTCTAACATTTTAATTTTGATATACTTAAATTTTGAAAACCAACTTCAAACATGTTTAATCAAATCAAACCATTATTTATTTTGAAACTTGTTTTAATACTAAAAAAAAACTTGTTTATGCTTTAAATTTTAAACTAAGATATGATTTCTTTAAAATTTCAAAACCAGGTTACTTAAATAAAAAAAAACCGAGCCCACTTCATTTCTTCCCCGAGTCACTCGCGAGGAAACTCACGTACATCTCTACTTCGAGTCGACTAGCAAACATCACGAGACTTCCCCGAGTTGCTCCCTTCTTCCCCAAACACAAAAACTCCATATGCACAGATCAATCACCGTGTACGTGCACGATCATCCAACGTTACTCCGATCAACGTCGCTCCCTCCAGCACATCATCGGCTACCAGTCCAACACCCCTGACCACCCAGCTTCGACAATTTAACAACAGATCGAAATCGAGACATTCGACACCAAGGAACCCAAACCTATCGATGAAAACTTACTTCGCCGCCGGCGATCAAGACGACTGGAACCACGACACTCATCCCAAAGCACCATCACATCGCCACGCTGCTATCTCCTGCCTCGCGATCCACTCCGATCTTCCCCAGCCTATGCCATTTCCTCGACAGCAACCACGATCGAAAACACACCAAAACCCTACTTCAATCGAATTCGAACAATTTAGACATTAGAAAAATTCGATAGTATTTTTCCCATTATCTTCAACACTCAAGCTAGCTTCGATCAAGAAATTGCCTCCGATCATCACGTTGATCAACTACAATTGACGAAAGTACCAAATTCGTTCATCTAGACATATCTCACTAAATACTTGCTTAAAAATCTTGATTTGAGTTCCAAAATTCATCAATTTACAATACGAATTTGTTTATATAATTCAAACTTGATTTCCAGATAATCAAATTTTGACCTGCCTTTGATTCTCTCTGTATATTTTCAAATTTTGAATTAATTTCTAATTATAAAATCCTAAAACTATTTTTAGAATTAACATTATGCTATAATGATTATTTTTCATTCATAGATCAGAACTTAATTCTGATTTCAAGGCCAGATATGAATTTTTAAAAGGTAAATCAAGTATAAGGAAGTAACAGAGACATCTTGCATATATTCAGATATACACATATATAATCAAAGCAAATTCATCACATATTTCAGATAAGATAAATCAATGCAAATCATATTATAATTTCCTATACAAATTTATCGCATGCATCCATATAATCACAATTTAAAACTGTTTTTAAAAGAAATTTACTCACCTATAAACAGAGCAGAGAACAGGGCAGAGCATGTTCCAGGCTTTGAAATTTGATTTGTGAAAACTTTAAATTTGCTTTTGAATTTCTCTTTGTTGTAATATTGAGTTGATCCTACTGCATGCTTACAAATTGTTGAACTTGCTGTTGATTTGAATGCCTGCTGTTTGATTCTTGTTCAGGTTGAATTAGTTGAAGAAATTGAATGTTGTTGCTTGATCTCAGGCTTTCATTACTTGCTGTTTGATTTTTTTTTTTTTTTTTTGAATTTAGAAAAGATGGAGAGAAAAAGAAGATGGAGGAAGAAGATTTGAACTGAAATAAACTTTGAACGGGAAAGAAAACAACCAGGTTTCTCTTTTTACCACTACATAATTTATAAACTTAAATTGATAAAGAAAAGAGTTGCCACTTGTATTTTTTTTTAAAACATACATGTGTCCTTTATCACTTAATTACCCTACACTTGTTACTACTAAGTGTTAATGTATTTACACATGTTACTTAAGTATTTTAATAAACCTTTATTTAATTTAAATGTAGATATAAACTTACATTTTTAATTTACTTTATTAAAGAAATACTCTAAAGCTAGTTATAATATAAATATACATCCTATACATGTATTTAAAAATCTAAAACATTTATATATATACATTTATAACCATTTTATTTTGAGCATTTTTAAAACAAAGCTTGTTTAAATCCTAATTCATACATATATAAATTATCAATACATTAAATTAAATTCAAAACAATCCAAATTATAACATATACATACATATATATTATAATCTGAAAACACATCTTTTATTTAAACAAAAGATTCTCTGTTCACAATATATATATCAATATATACATTATAAATAGAATCTATTTTATTTAGCTTTTAAAAGATTAAATTTATCAATTTATATTAAAATTAGAAAGGAAAATTATCAAATCAATTAAATTATCAATACAGATTATTAAATTTAAATTGCCCAAAAACCCGGGATATCACATAAACCTTTAAACAACTTGGCCTTAAAAGATACGTTTTGGATTTCGATGAGACCGGGATCGGGTTTCCGTATACCGGATTTCCAGGTCTGGAGACCCGAATACCACATCGATCCAAATTAACGATATGTCGTGAATCTCAAGTGAAGATGAAGATTCAGAGTGCAAGGGTTATTGTCGTTAACTCTGAGGGTGATTCCAAAACGAGTGTAACGAGATAATGCCTTCGGTTTCGTTCGAACCCGGAACGAACTTGTATGGATTGAATGCTTTCAAAACATCGTCAGGTGGACGATGAGCATTCTAAGTGATGTGTTCTGATTAAAGGTAATCGTGACGCTTCGGGATGGTCGAGGTTTCTGCCTGAAGGTGGAGGAAGACTATGGGGTCTTGGCAAAAATGTCAGGTGGGGTGAACATCTATCGTGGAGGCAAGAATTGGTCAGAGTAGGGTTTCATGATGGTTTTGATCGTCAGAGTTGACGAGGTTGGTACGGGGTGGGTAGGGCACCGGAATGAATCGCGATGGGGAAATTTGGTGCGTAGGCCTATGGCGAGGTGATGGTCGGAGTGACAATGTCTCTGGCGACCCAAGGTGATGGTGCGGAGGGGATTTCTGTTTGGGTAGGTCTGTTGGTTGAATCGACATGCTCGATTTCGAGTTGATGGTTGATATTTGTTTCTGGGTAGTGGAGAACCTCGGCGAAGTTGTCGCCGACTTGACGGCGATCGGAGCAGGGGCCGGAGGTGATAGGGCAGGCGTGCACGTGCACGATGTATCAGGAGAGAGAGAGGAGTTTGGGAAGGAGTCGTTTGCTCGGGTCGTGCTCGAGTGTTTTCGTGTGCTATCTCGAGTATGGACTCGAGTGGGAATCGTGAGAGTTTATCACATTTCCAGTTTTTACTCAAACTAAAATCTAAGTTTAAACAGCTTAAAAAGTTTTAAAGCAAAATTTTGGAAATTTAAAGAAATTTAGTTTAAACTTTCTTAAATAAATATCTTCTATAAATGTTTTCTTTAACGTTTGTCGAGGAATTATATAATTTGTTAACTTTAAATTATTAAGTTAAAGTTTTATTTTATTTTAAATTTAATGATTTAAATAAATTAAGTTATTTAAAGATAAATGTTTTAGAAAATGTTAATGATTTTTAAATCATTAATAGAAGATAAAGTTTATCTTAAAGTCGGTTAAGTTTTAATGGGTTAAGATTAATTTAATTAATAAGATAATTAAAGGGAAAATAATTAATTTAATAAATTAATGATTAAGGTTTATAAATTAATAATAAAGGGGTAATTAATTAGGAAATTAAGGAGATTAATTAAAGGTTAATGTAAATGGTTAAGACTAATTGATCTATGGGGAAATTAAAATTAAAGAATAATTAGTCAAGGAGGATTAATTGAGATGGACGATTTTAAGAAACATTTATTAATTGAGTTGAAATTAATTAATGCTAAGTAAGCAGGATTTTGGTAATCCAAGTGAGTAAGTTGGTGGTTAATTAAATTGGAGATTAATTAAATAAATTAAGAATTATATCCTATAATCTTGTTATGGATGGATTGAATTGGTAGATATCTCTAAGGTATGATACTTTGAGATATGAGATATTTTGGTTGAACAGTGATATTATGGATTATCTACCTGGGATAAATTGTTTAGTGAATATGAAATCTTGAACATAACTTTTATTGTTTAACTTGCATAACTGTTTAATGAACAATTTTGATTCGAAGGGACCGGGATCGGGTATCAGAAATTACCCGAAACCACTTCGATGTGTAAGTCTTCTATAAAATTCCTTATAGAGTTGATATGTGAAATAAATAGATTGGAATGGGATGATTTAAGTAATTGGACCATTTTAACTATGTAAAGGTACATAGATATTGATATGTGGAATAAGTGATGTCCATAACAAATTGTGAATTTGTAAATTTGTATGAGCTACCCGGGTTTATATGAGTTGTATACCTTTGTAATTTCATGTTAGATGAGTTTACTCACGCTGGTTTCCAGCCTGACCCGGGTGTTACTTTGATGTAATGCTCGGGTCAGACCGAGTATTTCAGATTTCAGGTAAGGACGTTTTGGAGCTCAGGAGGCGAGCTGGATGGCAGGAACGTATGGAGTATATTCCGTTGTGATATTATAGTTGTCTGAGACATGTTAATTTTAACTGTCTAGTACATTTGTGAATGTTGTAACTCTGATGTATTAAAATGTAATTAACAAATACAGTTTTTCTTTGTATAACTGTTATTATTATTGTTATTATATTTAATCCGCTGCGAATGTGAGATGTTGTGTTCTCTGTTCTTCTTTCTTCTTTCTGTTTCTTTCTTCTATCTCTTTCTTTTTCTTCTAACTATCTGGAATTTTCGGGTTCGAAAATCCTGGGTCGTTACAGTTAGATTATTAAATTGATATTGATGATCTTTGATAATAAGATTTGAATTTAATTTAATAATCTGATTAAATTAGTATTAATTGGTGATTTTATCTTTTAAAAGTTAATAAGATATTTTCTATTTGAATATATTTATTTATTTATATATATTGTAAATAGAAGCTTTGGGTAAATTGGGAATTTAGATTTAATTTAATATGACTTTTCAAAGTTATTTAAATTAGTAAATTTATAGTTTTAAAATACTTTAATTGCTTAAGATATTTTTACTTAAGTTTAAAATTATATAAGAGTTAACAAAAAGGCTTGTTTTGTTTCTTTTTAAAATATCACTTGATAATATAATCTCTTATATAAATTATTTAAATATCAAATATGTTAATTTCAGATAATAAGTATAATGTATTATTTTTATTAATATGAATGGATTTTAAAGAATATGAAATTGTTATTTAATTGAATAAATAGTTATATATGTATATATATATAACTTGACTTTTTAAATTGAATCTTAGGATATAATTTAATTGAATTTGAATTTAAGCTTTGAAATTCAAGAGAACAAATATTTAAATTGTTTGGATATTATAATATTTGTATAACTTTTAATTATAAATATAATTGGTTTTGTTTCTTTAAAATGATTTATATATATATAGATAAGTGTTAAATAAATAAGAAAAAGGCTTTTTAATTACTTTAAAATAAATAGAAATAAGATAATTACTTAAAAGACATGTGTCTTTATCTAATGACTCATTTTAACATGTGTAATTTAATTAGCTAATGTAATGACAAGTGTCTTTATTCATTTTTCATTTTCTTTTATTTTTATTTATCATAAATTCACTTATATACACATATGCATTTCTTTACTTCATCCTTTCTATTTCCTTCTCAAAAACAAGATAAACTCAAATCTCTTTCTCTAGTAAAAATCTGAAATAAATCAGTAACCTCTTCTCAAACTCTTCCTCTAATCTAAAATCAAAAATCTAAACTCCTCAACAAAAAAAAAAAAAAACCAGATTCAACAACCTATCATTCATCTTCTAAATCAAATGCTTCAAACCAAATCAAAGAAACCAGTCTGTAATTCTATTCAAAATCTGGAAACAACTCAAAGATCAGCCTGCAAACATCATCCTCATATCTGAAAATCAAAGCCTACAGCATCTCATTCGACCTGAGTTTATCAATCAAGCAAACCTGTAGATTAAATCAACAGCAAAATCATAGCAACTCAGTTTCTAAAAGCAACTCAAGTTAAAAATTAAAAGAGGCATTCAAGTTAAAGTTCAAAACAGTTTCTCAGTTTCAAAGATAGGCTCTGTTCATCTTTTTAAAGGTGAGTAACATTCTATTTTTAAGGTTTAAATTAGGAAAGATGGTTGCATGTGAATATTTATAGGTGGTTCTGCATATCTATGTATTGATGTATGATTTTATATGTGAATTTCTATGTATACATGGATGAATAGTTATGTGTGCATATCTGTTATCTTTGAACCCTGTTTGTTGTTGCCCAGACTTAAGAATTTCTTTTAAATTCTCTTACCCCTGGATCTAGTTTTTGTAATGACTTAATTTACAAACAAGAATGGTTTGATTTATCATATACTAATGTTAAATAGTTTAATTTAAGTCAAACTTTTAGTCTGAGTGTCTCTGTAACCAAAATAACAGTGCATGTTATATAAAAGTAAAAATTTAAACTTTGTAATTTATAAATTCAGGTTTATAAATGGAATACCTAAACTATAATATGATTTTTAGCATTGAAATTATAATTTTTAGTTTAGTGATAAAGGAGCAGTTCTAGTTTTAACTATAAATGAATTTTGGGTTAGAACTCTTGAGCTAGGAGGTTGGATTGACTAATATTGTTTCTAGTAGTAGTGGGATGATCGAAGATGTAGGAAAAATTACTAGAAATTGAATTAAAACAGTGAGGCAAAATTGATTAAGGATTGAAGATTTTTAAACCTAGTTTCTGTAGTTGATTAGAAAATAATCACCACAACTTCTTCTTTGGATCGAGTGCCACAGGCGTTTGAGAGAGTGAAGTTTGGTCGATAACGATGACATGGTCGGAGTTGCAGGAGTTCAGGTGGTCGGGATTTCGAAGTCGAGGTGATGTTGACAGGTTTTGGTCATTGCGATTGTTCTGTTCCAAGTTTTGGTTTTATGCTCGAATTTGAATTTGAGTAGGAATCGACGAAGTTGGGATTTGGTTCGTATGAAGTGGTGAACGCCGACTTGTGAGGGTTAGTGGTGATGGTCGGAGGCGACTGCACCTCCGGTGCACGTGCACGCGATCGAGCATGTATCTGGTGATGTCTGGTTATTTCGAGTGATGTTCGAAGTATTCAGAGAGGCAACTCGAGTTATTTTTCTCGGGTTTTTTTCGTGAGAGACTCGATGTTTGAAGGGGGCGACTCGAAGTATTTTGAGGGTTCTCGGGTTAAAGTCTGGTTTCCAGATTTTAGGACTAAACAGTTTAAAAAAATTTGAAACAAAATTTAAAAGGTTAAGTAAAAGTTTTAAACAAGTCTAAAGTCAAAGTTTAAAACTGATTTAAGTTAAATTTGAATCTCGGTTCAAAAATATAATAAGTTGTTGAAATTTAGAATATTTAGCAACTTTAAAATGTTGAGATAGTTGAATTTAAAAGGATGAAGTTTAAAACTTTGTTAAAATAAATTGGTATTCATTTTAAATCCAGAATTTAAAATGAAATTTAAAAGTAAATTTGAAATTGGATGTTTTCAAATGTATTTATGAATAATAATTTAACCATGAATAAGAAAATGTTTTTATCTTAAAGATAAATCATTAAATCTTTAAGGTAATTAAAATGGTTTAAATAATCTAATTAATTAATGATTTGGATTAATTAATTTGTAATCAAGGATTTAAATTAACTTAATTAAGGTTTAAGTTAATTAATTAAGCAATAATTAATTTGTAATTAAGGATTATAAATTTGAGTATTAATTAATAAAGTAATTAAAGATTAATTAAGTTATGGTTAACACTTAATTAATTAAATAATTAGAGATAAATTAATTGGTTATTAAGATTTATTAATTTGAAATTAATAATAATTAATCTAAGTTAATTACTTAAGAAAAGTAATTAAAGAGTTATTAATAGTTAATGAAGGTCATTAACTATGGATTATTAAATAATCAATTAATAGGATTAATTTTAATAATTAATTAGATTAATTAATTAAAAGATAATCAATTATAGAATTTGTTTAAATGAATTACTTATGGAAGTAATTAAGAATTAATTACTTATTGTAATTAATTAAGTTAATTTGATTTAGTTTAAGTAAATTAATTAAGTTTAATTAATTTAGAATAATCAATGGATGATTTGATAAATAATTACTTAATGTAATTAGTAAGGTATAATTATTTAGAGAAGTAAATAATAGATAATTACTGAAAGTAATTAAGTGGATGGTTATGTATTAAGGAAAGTAATTTAAGTTTAATTACTTGTAATTAATCAAAGGATTAATTAAGAAATTAATTAAGGAGAATTAATTTAGTAAATGAAAGTAATTAAGGGTAGTTAATTACTGATTGAAGATTAATCAAAGTGATTAATAAATGTTGTTTAATTAAAGGTTAATTACTTAATGTAATTAATTTAATTAAAGTAATTAATAATTAAGTTGTAATTAAGGATCATTAATTAATATAATTAATGATGTAATTAAGATTTATTAATTAAGTATAATTAATAAATGAAGTGATTAATTAATGTAATTAATTAAGGTTTAATATAATTAATTATAGTGATTAATTTAATTAATTATAGTTAATTAATTAATGAAGTAATTAAAGGTTAATTACTATAAGTGGTTAAGGTTAATTAATTTGAGTAATTAATTAAAGATAAATTACTTGAAGGTAATTAAAAGATAATTAATCAAAGATGATTAATTGAAAAAGGTAATTAGAGGATAATTAATTAATTTGTAATTAATTAATGTTTAAGTAAGAAGGATTTATAAAATAAAAGTAATTAATTTAATTAACTTTAAATTAATTAGAGATGATATAGATCATTACTTATGGATGGATGATAATACTGAATGCTTTGCATTTGATTGATATCTCTGATGAGATATATGCTATGTGATATGGATGTTTAGTTAAATTGTGATAATATGGATTATCTGATGATGTTGATAATGTTGATTATCTATTGTGAATTATCTTTCTAAGTGTATAAAGATAATTGAATTAAATTGTTTTAACCTTTAAAACAACTTGGCCTTAAAAGATACGTTTTGGATTTCGATGAGACCGGGATCGGGTTTCCGTATACCGGATTTCCAGGTCTGGAGACCCGAATACCACATCGATTCAAATTAACGATAGGTCGTGAATCAAGTGAAGATGAAGATTCAGAGTGCAAGGGTTATTGTCGTTAACTCTGAGGGTGATTCCAAAACGAGTGTAACGAGATAATGCCTTCGGTTTCGTTCGAACCCGGAACGAACTTGTATGGACTGAATGCTTTCAGAACATCGTCAGGTGGACGATGAGCATTCTAAGTGATGTGTTCTTTTCTAAGGTAATCGTGACCTCAAGCCTCACAAACCGGGAATGGCTAAAACAGGGGAGGTGCAGCAAGGTTAGTGGGTAGCACCCAAGTAGGACAAGATTACCTCTGTCTAGATGTCCCTTTCTATTTTCGACTTAGTGTGTGCGGTTGAATCATGACAACCGTGAGGTATCTTGTGCGGGAATTATCCAGTAAGGGATGTTCCGACCTTGTGTTGCAGGGGATTGGGAGTGATCCTCGGTACGGTGATCTAGGCCACGTACTGTGACGGGCGGTACCCCGGTAGCCCTGCCATTGATGGAATCCAAACTCTAATAAGTGCCGTACGTTTTAGTTGTGCCCAACTATGTTGGAACGTGAGATGTAAGCATTCCAGCTATTTCATATTTATTTGAAAACCCTAGACCTATTATAATACAATCGAATTTCCTATCAAATGTTTTGGTTAGCGTAAGGTAAAAACTTACCCATATTTATTGGTGGGGAGTCTTACGTGATACCTTTTCTTTCAAAAGGTTTTGAAGTTAAACAAGTTTAACCTGTTACTCACACCAGACCCATGTCTGACCCAAGTTGTTTATTTCTGTTTTATAAACTCTTGGGTACTCAAATTTTTACGAGTAGCCAAGGGATTCAGGTTTAGCTTTGACGAGTAATCTGGAGGAGTAATGGAGCAGGAGGCTTCAGCGTTGTAGATATAGATAGTAGTTTTCCGCTGTGTGATCTTTGTATTGATCTGTATTGTGTTGAGATGTAATAACTAGACAGATGTTTATAACTGTCTAGTATGTGATGTGTAATCTGTGTAACTCTGATAGATGATGTATATGATACTATGTAATATTTATGTGATATATTATATTTCGTTTCGTTTCCGCTGTGAGTATCTGTTGTTGTTTCTTTTCTCTTCTTCTCTTTTCTATTTCTCACCCCTTTCTTTCTTTCTGTTGATGCGATTTTCCGGGAGTGGAAAGTCGGGTCGTCACACGTGGTATCAAATCTTTATATATGAAAATAACAAGTACGCTCTCATATATCTATACACTCAACTCTTTCTAGGGTACCATTGACCCTATCCTAAATGAGTAATCCCAATTCAAGTTGAATTAATCTTAATTCCTTTCCAAATTCAAATCAAATGGAATTTGATTTGAATTTGGAAAGGAATTAAGATTAATTCAACTTGAATTGGGATTACTCATTTAGGATAGGGTCAATGGTACCCTAGAAAGAGTTGAGTGTATAGATATATGAGAGCGTACTTGTTATTTTCATATATACATCCATGCAAGCCATTTAAACAACACTACCATCAACATATCACATGCACCAGGTAATCAGGAAGGTTTAGATAATGTTTACTCACAGGCATTTCTAAAAACAGAGGAAAACTATGTCAGATCACTCACTGTTTTGGGTTTTAATAGAGAAGTATATATCTATGTTCAGGCATGCACACACAAACATTTGCATATTTATCCATATACAAGCATGTTTACATTCATGAGGTAGGAGTACTCACCTGCAATGTTTTGAACAGAGAAGCCTGGGAAGTTTTGAAATCTGGAAACTTGATTTTTGAAAAACTGGAATTTGACTTGCTTCTTGACTTTGGTTTTCTTACTGATCTGAGTTGAATTCTTGAATTTGTAGAGTTAATCTTGCTTTAGCTTTAGGTTTGAAATTTGTGGAGAGATTGTTTGAATTTCCTCTTTGATTTCTCTGATTTTTAGTGTACAGATTTTTGGGTTTTCCTTTGTTTTGATAATGAAGATAAGAGAAAATTGAAATAGAAGGATAGAGATATGTTTATATAACTTAGCTTAATTTATTTTAAAATAAAAAGAAAATAAATTACACTTGTTCAATTGGCTTACAAGTGTCATTAGCATGCTATAATTAATTTACACTTGTAATTACAAATCATCTTTAGCTTGCATTTGTTATTTTACATGCTATATATATTTACAAATGTTAAAAACTTATTTTTAAATATCTCTTATGTTTTATGTATTTATATTAATATGTATTATCTTTATATATAATAAGTCATATCTCTGTTCTCTGTTTTCAGTAAATAAACTGATTTTTAAATCTATTAAATCTGTATATGATGTTAAGTATAGTTAAGTAAGGATTTTAAAATTTGAATAGGTAGTATATGCCTATATATAAGTGTGAATGCCTGTATATGATTTTCTTCCTCTATTTCTTGTTTTTAACTATTAGAATCAAATTTAAAATTTTACCAAGACATCTTTTCAGATTTTAAACATTGGATCCAAATAAAATCTGTTTATTATGAATATAGATTATTTTAAAAATTTATTAAGTTAAACAATATAAAGTATAGAAGGAAACTTTTATCACTGTGAATAACTCAGGTCAGATGGAAATTCGAGCATCACGATTCCTATATTGGAATACTGAGTTTGATTAGTCGGTCAAAATCTTGGAATTTAAGCCTAGTCTAGTAATTTTTAGTGTTTGGGGGGAAAGGGAATACCCAGTTGAACAGAAACTAGATTTTTGCCAAGTTTCAGCGTTGAGATGGATGGTAGAACTTGGGAATTGGTCAGGAGATGGCTGAAGGGGTGACGGGTTTGGGAAAAATAGGTTCGTATTTTTCTAGTGGAGGATTTGACCAATCAAGGTGGATCTAGGGTTTTAGGGGACGGTTGAATGAGCATTGGATTTTGAACGATGGTGGGTTGTAGGAGGATCGAGGGGACTGTGCACATGTAGGGATAGAGGGAGAAGTTCGCGGCGATGCCTTGGGTAGTTTCCGATGATCGATGGTGGCCTGGGATGACTTCGGTGGGTGTTTGAGTGCTTTCGTTTTGCTCCAGGAGGGACGAATGTTCGAATTCGCGAAATGAGGGATGGACCACGTGATGCTGAGGGATGATGAGTCATGGGACCATAGGTGATCGGCGAGGACGGTGGGTGGCAGGATCTGATGAACGGAGTTGTTGTGCAGGTGCACGGTTGAGTGTATTGTCACGGTGCACGTTCAAAGTTCTGATGGAAGGAGTGATTAAAGAAGAAAGGGGAAATAGTAGAAGTTGGGCTGGAGGATGTTTTGGGCCGAAGTTAATAATGAAAAATAAAAGAAAGAGGTTGGGCCAAAATTTTAAGCTAATGCTTAAAGTCTATTTGAAAAGTTAAATGGTGTATTTAGGGAAGTTAATTTAAATGGTAAGATATTTTCTTAAAATTATTAATCTAAGGATCTTAAGTTAATATATAAGTAAACGATGAATTAATTTGAAGGATATTTAAATAAGGTCTTGAAGATAAATAGTTTATTCTTAAATAATGGTTTCATTAACTTAAAGGTTTAAGTTAAATTTTATATTAATTGATAATTAGAAATTAATTGATTGGTAATTAGAGATTAATTTCTTGAATGATATTTACTTAATATAGGTAATTAAGGACTAATTTTGTTAATGGTTAATTAATTTAATTAGTAATCAAAGGTTAAATTAATTAAAAATTAAAGTAAATTAATTAAGGATAATTAACCAATGGGTAATAACTTAATGGAAGTAATTATGGATGATTAATAGATAATTAAAAGATGATTAATTAATTGAGTTGTAATTAATTAATGTTAAGTAAAGGTAATCCAAGTGATTTAAGTTAATGGTTAATTTAATTTGAGATAAATTAAATTAATTTTGGAAGTAATCAATCTTGCTTATGGATAATTGAAAAATATTGAATGTCTTGGATTACTTGATATATCTGATATGTGATTGTGATGTTCTGTGATATGAGATGCTTTGGATAAATTGTGATAATGTAAGTTTATCTATCTGTGATAAAATTTCTATATGAATATGATATACTGAATTTAAGTTAAATTGTTTAACTTAAACATCTTGGCTTAAAGGATGACATTTGATTCGAAGAGACCGGGGTCGGGTATTAGTAAATACCCAAAACCACTTCGATTCGGAATCTTCTGTAATTCTTTTTAGATTGATATGTGAAATCAATAGACCGTTTTTGGATAGTATGGACCATTTAAACTAAGTTGGATACTTAGATATTGTTTTGTGAAAATAAATGTTGATATATAAGTTGTTTACTTAGTAAAGTACGAGTTACCCCGGGTTTAAATAAGTTCTATGGATTGAAATTTCATATTAGATGAGTTTACTCACGCTGGTTTCCAGCCTGACCCGGGTGTTACTTTGATGTAATGCTCGGGTCAGACCGAGTATTACAGATTTTTAGGTAAGGACGTTCTGGAGCTCAGGAGGCGAGCTGGAGAGCAGGAACGTATGGAGAGTTTCTATTGGGATATATGATAATATCTGAAACAGATTTATTTATCTGTCTTGAGTTGTAAATATGTTGTAACTCTGATATATTAAACTGTAATTTGACAAGTACAGTGTTCCTTTGTATAACTATTATTTATCTGATATTATATTTTGATCCGCTGCGAATGTGAGGTTTTTGTGTTTGGTGCTTCTGCTTCTTCATTTTCTTCTATCTCTTCTTCTTTTTCTCTAACTATCTGGCATTTTCGGGTTCGAAAATTCCGGGTCGTTACACTAGAAATTGATGATTTTTAAAAAAAAAAATTAACTCGAAATTATAATTCGAGATGGTTTTAACTTAAGATTTGAATAAAATTTGTTCAAATTGGATTGGATTTGAATTAGATGGAATTGTGATTAAAGTTGAATAGTTAAAATAAATTATTCAACTCTTATTTATCCAAACCTTTTAAATCAACATTAATTATTTAAAAGTAATTTATTTTAAGAGATAGTTCAAAACTTGGTTTATTTAAAATTTTAAAACTTGATTTATTTGAAAATTTTAAATAAACCAAGTTTTGAACTATCTCTTAAAATAAATTACTTTTAAATAATTAATGTTGATTTAAAAGGTTTGGATAAATAAGAGTTGAATAATTTATTTTAACTTGAATTAATTAAGTTAATTTTCAAGTTAAAATAAATTATTCAACTCTTATTTATCCAAACCTTTTAAATCAACATTAATTATTTAAAAGTAATTTATTTTAAGAGATAGTTCAAAACTTGGTTTATTTAAAATTTTCAAATAAATCAAGTTTTAAAATTTTAAATAAACCAAGTTTTGAACTATCTCTTAAAATAAATTACTTTTAAATAATTAATGTTGATTTAAAAGGTTTGGATAAATAAGAGTTGAATAATTTATTTTAACTATATAAATAATTCATAAATACATATGTATTACTTAAATAAATTAATAAAAGACAAGTTTAACACTTGTAAACATATGGAAGCTTGGAATGTTTAGGTGTAAGTTAATTAACTCTTAAGAGGACAAGTGGCTTTATTTTCTCTTTGGTAATTAAAGTTTAAAAAATTTAAAAGATAGAAGAAATCTGGCATTTTCTTTCTTCAGCTCTAAAAACTATCTTCACTTCTTTCTCTACCAAAATAATTCGAATCTAAAGATAAAGAAAAAAATCTGGAAATTTCAAATGAAACAAGAAGAGAAGTCTGGAAATACAAATGCAAAGCAAAAGTTGATCAAAGGCAAATTCAGTAGCAGTTCCAAATAAATCAACAAACAACTAAATACAAGAATCAAACAGCAAGTACAAATTCAACAAAGCAAAAAGAAATCAAATTTAAAAATCTGGAAAAGCCTGGAAAACAGCTTCTATTCTCTGTTCTCTGACCTGTCTGGTGAGTAAATATATTTTAAAAACAGTTAAATTTAGATTTCATTTAGATGATTGTGAAAGAAAATATCTTGTTATCTGAAATGTTGGAATCAAATGTATGCATGTTTGTATATGGTTGTTTGAATGCCTGTGTAGACATAATATAGCTCTGTTGTATTATTTACAGGTTTTTGATTACTTCAAAAATTCAATATCTTGTCATTGAATCATAGATAGCCTTTGATTTGTAAACAAAAGATGTTTAAAATTATATGATATCACCACTAAAAATAATTCCAGAAATTTATATTTGAAATTTATCTTGAAATTTTATAATTTACAGTGAAATTCAAAAATTGGGTCAAAAATGTATAAGTTTAATTATTGAATTTGATTGCATAATTGAATTCAATATAGAAAACCATAAATTTTAAAGGTAATATCACGATTTTAAATTTTGAAATGATTGAGTATTGTCGAGATGAACATTTGGGCTTTTTCGAGCAAGTTCTATCGATCAACGTTGATTTGGACGTCGTGGTTGGTTTTGAAGGTAGAGGGGATGTTGGAGTTCATCAGAAAAATAGTATGGTGATTTATCTTTAACCGTGATGATCGGAGATCATAAGTGTAGGGTTTTAGACGCTGTTTTTTTTCGTTGATGTTCAATCGAGTCTCGAGACGTCGACAGATGGTCGGAGTTGATCGCATGTGTCCTGGTGGTTGCTGGTAGTCGAGGCAAAACTGCGGTGAAGATGGCGTGGTGCATCGATCATGGATCGTCGGAGGCGAGACGATTTTACTGGTGATCTTGTTTGTCGAACTGATGGGTTCATAGCTCGATTTCGATTTCGTTCGAATCGAAGAGAAAATGGTGGTCGATCGCGATGTAGTGATGAAAGGTGACTTGTCGGAGGCCATCGTGGAGTTCGCCGTCGATCGACGTGGGTGTGCACGTTTATGTGCACGATTTCGTGCACCTGGGAGTTGGAATTGGGGAAGAAGCTAGAGCTTGGGTTTTGTTCGGGGGAAATCGAGTTTTACTCGAAGCAAGATGTTACGTGGGTATGACGTGAGTGTTACTTCGAGTTTCTGATGGTATTACTCGAGAGTTGCTTCGGGTTTTCTTATGGTTTTCTCGGGTTTGAGTTTTAGAGCAGGCCTTAAGATTTTAAAAAGAAATGTATAGGAAGTTTTAAAAAGTTAAAACAAAGGAAATTGATTTTGTAATGTTTCTAAGTTTTAAAAACAAAAGTTAACAAGTTTTAATTGTAAAATAAATTGTTTTCAGAATTAAATGTTTTAACAAGTTTAAATTAATTTAAATAAATAAGTTTTAAAGAATAGAAAATAGATTTGTAAAATGATCTTTGTATTAAAAATTATTTAAATAACTTTGGAAAGCTTCAAAGATTTTAAAGGTAAAAACTAAATGTTGTAATTGTTTAATTATAATAAAGGTTTTATCTTAAGTAATTAAGATTTTGATTCACTAAAGGAAATTAATATGTGAAATTAATAAGGATAATTTATTTATTGAAAATGATTTAAGAATAGATAATAATTTAATTAAGATAATGATTTTTCTTAATTAAGATCTTTAAGTATAAGGAGTTAAGGAATTATTTAATTCAATTTAAATAATTAGTTAAATGATTAACTAAATAGTTAATTAATGATTAATTTAAGATAATTCCTTATAATTATTTAAGTATAATGTCTTAATGAAGTAATTAAGGAAAATTACTGGATATAATTAAATAAAGATAAATTAATTAATGAAGTAATTAAAGGATAATTATTTTATAAAAGTAATTAAATAGAAAATGATTAAGGTTAATTACCTAGTGTTATTAATTAAATAATTTAATTAATAAAGTTAATTAAAGGATTAAGGTTAAATTAATAAGGTAATTAATTATTTGTTAAGGTAATTAATTAAAAAGTAATTAATTAATGAAAGTAATTAAGGGAAGATAATTACTGGATTAGATTAATCAAAAATGATTAATAATTATGGTTTAATTAAGATTAATTATGTAATTAATTTAAATAGGATAAATAATTATGGATTAATTAAGAATAATTACTTAATCTAATTAATAAAATAATTAAAGATGTAATTAGTGATCATTAGTTTATAATAAATTAATGATATGATTAAGAGTTGATTAATTGAGATTAATTAATCAAATTGTAATTAATTAAGTATTAAAGTAATTGATTATAATTAATTAATTAATAAAGTAATTAAAGGTTAATTACTGTATTTAGTTAAGAGTAATTAATTTGTGAAATTAATTAAAGATAATTACTTAAATGTAATTAAAGTATAATTAATCAAGATGATTAATTAAATGAATAATTAGAGAATGATTAATTAATTTATTGTAATTAATTAATGATTATATAAGTAAGATTTATAATGATAAGAAATTAATTTAATTTATTTTAAATTAATTAAGAGATAAAGTAATTAATTTAAATTCACTTTAAATTAATTTAAAGATAGAGATAGTTAATTTAATTCATTTTAAATTAATTATATTGTGATTAAGTAAATCATTTCTTATATAAGAATGAACGACATTGATTGTCTTGAACGGATGTAATCTCAGAAATGAGATAAGTAATGTTGTGTGGTATGAATGCTTGGTTGCATTATGATGGTAATATAGATTAACTATTGTGATATTGAAATGGATTACCTATTTGGTTATGAATCATCTGTTTAATTGATAATGTGATTATCAATTGTGATTGTGAATTATCTATCTGTATGAATATAGATAAGTTAAATTGTTTAAACCTTTAAACAACTTGGCCTTAAAAGATACGTTTTGGATTTCGATGAGACCGGAATCGGGTTTCCGTATACCGGTATTCCAGGTCTGGAGACCCGAATACCACATCGATCCAAATTAACGATAGGTCGTGAATCTCAAGTGAAGATGAAGATTTAGAGTGCAAGGGTTATTGTCGTTAACTCTGAGGGTGATTCCAAAACGAGTGTAACGAGATAATGCCTTCGGTTTCGTTCGAACCCGGAACGAACTTGTATGGATTGAATGCTTTCAGCACATCGTCAGGCGGACGATGAGCATTCTAAGTGATGTGTTCTTTTCTAAGGTAATCGTGACCTCAAGCCTCACAAACCGGGAATGGCTAAAACAGGGGAGGTGCAGCAAGGTTAGTGGGTAGCACCCAAGTAGGACAAGATTACCTCTGTCTAGAAGTCCCTTCTTATTTCGGCTTAGTGTGTGCGGTTGCTGATCCCAACCGTGAGGTATCTTGTGCGGGAATTATCCAGTAAGGGATGTTCCGGCCTTGTGTTGCAGGGGATTGGGAGTGATCCTCGGTACGGTGATCTAGGCCACGTACTGTGACGGGCGGTACCCCAGTAGCCCTGCCATTGTATGGAATCCAAACTCCAATAAGTGCCGTACGTATTAGTTGTGCCCAACTATGTTGGAATGTGAGATGTAAGCATTTCAGCTATTTCTGTATTTTACTTGAAAACCCTAGACCCTATTATAATACAATCAGATTTCCTATCAAATGTTTTAGTTAGCGTAAGGTAAAAACTTACCCATGTTTATTTGTGGGAAGTCTTACGTGATACTTTTGTTTTCAAAAGTTTTCAAAGTTAAGCAATCTAATCGTTTACTCACACCAGACCCATGTCTGACCCAAGTGTTTATTTTCTGTTTTATTAAACTCTTGGGTACTCAAATTTTTACGAGTAGCCAAGGGATCCAGGTTTAGCTTTGACGAATATTCTGGAGGAGCAATGGAGCAGGAGGCTTCGGCGTTCGTAGATATAGTATTCCGCTGTGTTGATATCTGTGATAGTGTCTTGTCTTGTATTTGAGTTGTAATGTCTAGACAGATGTTTATAACTGTCTAGTAAGTGATGTATATGCTGTATAACTCTGTAAATTGTTGTATACTATGTAATAGTTTATGTTATTAATATAATTTATTCGTTCCGCTGTGAGATCGTTGTTGTTGTTTCTTTCTTTCTTCTTTTCTTTTCTATTTTCTACCCCTTTCTTTCTTCATAACGATGCGACTTTCTGTGGAGAGAAAGTCGTGGTCGTTACAATAAGTTAGAATTCGATTGTTGAGAGATTTCAAGTTCTTCTTCCAATATTACCTTCTCATCTTTTAACATATCTACTTCTAAAACTGTTCTATCTAACTTTCTTTGCAACTCCTTATTTTTCTTTTTAAGTTGTTTTGTTAAATTTACTAATTCAGAATTTATTTCAATTAAATCTTCAAAAGTAAAATCACTTACATCGTCTGACGAAGCCATGAAGCATACATTTGCTTGTTCATTATCACTTTCACTCTCTGATGAGGATGATGAGTCAGTGTCGTCCCAAGTGACTGAAAAAGCTTTTCGTTTGGTTTTGTCCTTCTTGAAATTATTCTTTTTACGATCTGGACAATCTTTCTTCATGTGTCCTTTCTTGTGACATTCATAACATTCCATTGTTGAAGATGATGGTTTGCTGCTATTAGAATTGTTGTTGGAATTATTTTTGTTTCCCTTGAATTTGTTTATGTTGAATTTCAAAAACTTTTTGAAATTTTTAGCGATCATTGCCATATATTCATTATCTGAGTCGGAATCATCTTTTTTTGCTTGGAATGCTACATTTTTCTTTTCTTGTGCTCCATTTCGTTTTGCCTGCAAATTTACTTCGTAGGACATTAAATTACCTATCAATTCTTCTGGTTTTAATGTTGACAAATCAGTTGCTTCTTCAATAGCTAGGACTTTTCGTTCCCATTCGTCCGTTAAAGAATTCAAGATTTTTGTAACAACATCAAAATCAGTAAACTTTTGTTCTAGAGACAATAGAGCATGATAAATATCCTGAAATCTAGAGTACATGTCATTTATAGATTCATTTGGCCTCATTTTAAAGTTTTCAAATTGATGTTTCAGCATAGAAATTTTGCTCAATTTAACTTTGTTCGTTCCTTCATGTGAAACTTTAAGAGTTCTCCAAATTTCATAGCCGGAAGTACACATACTAACTCTATTGAATTCATTTCTATCTAATGCACAAAATAAAATATTCATAGCCTTAGCATTTGATGTAGCATCTAGTTTTTGTGTGTTACTCCAAGTCGAGTATTCTCCAGTAGGAATTGTGTATTCTCTTTGTATAATATTCCAGATATCAAACCCACTTGATTGCATATAGATTCTCATTCTAGTTGACCAATAATTATAATTTATACCATTGAAAAGTGGAGGTCGTGAAGTCGATTGACCTTCTGTGAAACTAGAATTAGTGTGAATCTTAACATCGTTAATTTGTGTGGTTGCCATATTACTAAAAATAAGTAAATATCAAATAACTTTGTGATGGTTATAAGATAACCTTGCTCTGATACCAAATGAAAGTGTACGTGTAGTACTAAGGATCGTGTAATATGGTATATTAATGCGGAAACTGGTAATAACAGTAAAGTAAAAATTAAAGTAAGCACACCAGGAATTTTTATACTGGTTCGAACTTCCCGTTCTACGTCCAGTCCCAGAATACCCTCTGGATTTAAACTAAACCCCTCACTTAACCCGGAGGAATAGGTATACGACACCTGAGCAGCCGAACAGGAATTTTTCCGCCTCAACAACCGAAGAGGACTTCAACTTAATACAAAATGTTTGTTGACGAATGTGTTCTAAATAACACTGATTGTCTTTTGATAGTACAACTTTCCTATAATCAAATCCTCAAGAATATGTATGTGTGTGAAGATTTAGAAGGAAGATAATCACGTAGAATCGAAGTATATGAATAAATTCAAGGATTCTAGTGATATTGAATAAGAGTGAATGCTTTTATTTGCAGAAATGAAAAGAGATTAGATTTCAGAAATATAAACAAGAATCGGTGATTGTAGAAGTGAATTGAATATGTTTATATAGTTGTAGAAGAGTTGTAATCTTTCATGAATAGTTTTAGTCAACAGTAGTGTCCATACCTTTTGAAATAGAGGACATTACTCTTCATGAAAAGATCGCGTCTCTTCAGAAAACTAGCCGTTTTTCTCTGGTCGGTCGACCGGAAAAACTGGCCGGTTAGCTGACTTGAAAAACGTATACAAAACAGAAAGTCACTGTGCATATGATACAGGGTCGGTCGATCGAGGATCCTGGTCGGTCGGCCGACCTGGTGTTATATGCACAGTGAACATAGTTTTTGATATAAAATGTTTTGTGTGCGTGTGTGATTATTTGAGGAATGATTTTAACATTGTTCTAAGACTCAAATAAAATAAAATATCCATACTAATCTCTGAATTGTAAGATTATCTTCTTTGTAGTGCACGGTATGCAATTATTCTCTTTTTGTCGCTTTCATATAGCATTCTCGTCGTATGATCTCTGAAGCTTGTGTCATGAATCAAAACTCATGAATCAACAAATTATAATAATTAATGATCTCTAATTACATTTTCTATTTAAATTAATTACATTAAGTAATTAATCTTCTCTAAATAGTTATTTTATCAATTAATTTTTATTAAGAAAAACTAATCTTCAAATCACATATATTAATCACCTTGATTAATAACATACAGTAATTAACTATCCTAAATTAATTACTCCCCAATAAACAGACTTAATTAATCCCTTGATTAATTTCAAGTAATTATACTCAAATTACTTCCATTAACAAAACATCATCCAATTTATTACATCTAGTAATTATTCATCAATTACTTTTCTAAGTAATTATACCTCCGAATCATCAAGTGATTAATCCAAATTAATTAAACTAAATTAATTAACTCAAATTAATCAATTAATTATAATGAGTAATTAATTCCTTAATTACTTCCCATTAAGTAATTACACTTAAACAATTACAATGATTACTATCAAATTAATTTATCTAATCAATTATTAAAAATCAATTACATTAATTAATTATAAAATAATCTAGTTAATGACCTTCATTAACATTTATTTAATTACTTTTCTAAAATAATTAACTTACATTAATCATTATTAATTATAAGTTCAATTAACCATTCATTAATTAATTAAAGTCTAATCTATGATTCTTAATTACATATTAATTACTTAATCCATTATTTAAACTTTAATTAATACATTTAAACTTATAATTACTTCACAATATACAAACTTAATTAATATAAATTATCAATTATCTACTTTAATTATTTTAATGGTTAATGAATTTAAATCCTTAATCTTTATTACTTAAAGTAAATTCATTTTCCATTATTGATTTAATTTTCACTTTCAATATGTTTGAAACATTTATCTCACTTTATAAAACTAACTTTTAAAAACCCTTAAATTAAAAATTAAAGCCATTCTTTGTTATAAAGGGATTTTAAATCAAATCCCCTTAAGCTCAAAATATTTAAACTTATTTAAAGTATTTAAATTTATAAACTTTCTTCACTTCAAAAAAAATTGGAATTTAAACTTCTATTTAGACTCAGTTTAACTTTGATTTCAATTTTAAAACCAACATTTTTAAACTGTTAAACTGGGTGCAGGTTAAAAACTTTGAAACAAAAACTACCCGAGCCTCCTTGGTTTACTTCGAATAAAACATCACAAGGCTTCGATCAAAACAAGAATCAACTCGAGTAAATCCCGAGTACTCTTCCTACCCAAACCCAAACTCAACAGGAAACAAGATGCACGGTGCACGTGCACACCCTCGATGATCGACTCCGGTCATCATCGCGTCACCGAGCAAGTCGACCACGCCGCACATACCAACTCCAGATCGTCAACACCCCTTCCTCTCTTTACAAACGAAAACGGGCTCGACACCAAACCTGGAACGCAAACCAGAAAACACCACCATCCCTGGAAACTTCGCCGACCTCGCCGCCTCGTCCACCGGAACCCTTGAAATTCTGGCCACCGCTACGTCAACAACTCCCCTGCCAAACCCCAGCAGCGCTTGACACTCGATCGAACGATGACATCGTACGAAACGAAAAACCACAACGCCTCAAAACTAGGTTTACGAAAAAGAAAACGTCGTCGTCGCCTCCACGTTCACCTGATCTCCCTTCTACTATTTTTCCAAGGACTACTGGTCACTCCTCTACCCTCCAGGCGAAACTCGACACCTCCAGTCGACTAGATCATCCACGGCAACTCAAAAAGCCTAAAACAGTTGAACCCAGACTGCTCTCTATCCCTAACTCTAAAAATTATGAATCTTGTTTTAAAAATCATATTTTTGTATGTAGATTCACTTTACATACCTGAATTCTTAAAATAAGAAATTTGTTTTAAACTTATTTAAAGCTGTACTCAGCTTTCTTGGTTTCCAGAGACAATTACAGGTTGTTTCAACTTAAATAAATTTTTAACACTTAGATTATAACCAAACAAACCACATTTGTTTACATCCTAAGTTCAAACAGTCATTAGATCAAGTGATGAAGGTTTGTTTACATATCTATTTAAAAAAATAAGCAACAGGCTAACAGAGTATCAAGGGTACAGATATACACAGATTTGCACAATCACATATATACAAAATACTTATTATCATAGAGAAAAACATGCCCCATATTAACTTAAGTTGTATTTTTTTTTAAAAATGTTACTCACCTGAATTTGTGAAAGAACAGAGCATGGTTTGCTTTACAACAGGCTTTTGAAAACAGCTTTGAATTTGCTAACTGAAGCTCCTCTTGATCTCTGTTTTGTTGGATTGCTTGTTGTTGTTGAATGTTTGTTTAGGTTTTTAAATGAAGTTTTATTTTAGTTTTTACTTAGCTCGAATTGAAATGAAAAGATGATATGGGAAAGTAGCTTACAGGGTGGTATATGAAACAAGTTACAGGGTATATCATATTTTATACAAAACAGAGTATACTTTCGTACCATATCAGAGATACTTTCTTAGCTTGGTGGCTGAGATTATATGTTTATGTACTAGAAAAGATATTTGTTTTGCTAGCATTAAATGATATTGTCCTAAATATGTTTATTTTCTTTACAGCCTACATATCTATTTTGATTTGGTTGATTCTCAAGTCTGCATGCCTATCATATTCGAACCATTTGTTTACATATCTATCCTATGCTTACTTTTCTAACAAGTTTATTTGACTATGCAGATTTTATTTGGAGGCTGGCAAATCTTCTTTAGTGCTATACAAATATATGTTACTGGTTTGATAATGGAATGTAAATGATTGTCATTCTAACATGTTGTTTAAATATCTAGTGTATTTATTTTATAATTTACAAAACTATAAAATTTAACTTATGTATATTTGTACCTATATTACTGTCTTGTTGCTTTGCCTTAATTTACACTTTGATATTTATCATTTTTTTCTACTTGTTTGATATATTTATTTTGTTACTTGCTTTATTGTTATCCTGTTATTTTCTTTAGTCAAGTTGCTTTATAATATATGTGAAGTCCCATATTTTACTTTCATCTATTTATCTTATATGTTTATTTCTATTTCTAACTTAATACTTATAGTCTTGTATTTCTATATGTACATCCTTTTACTTATTAATATTATTATATAAAAAAAAGGTAACACATTATCAATTTGAAATGATTTATAAAAGAAATCATCTCTTAATAAATCATTTATTTTATTATATATACTAATGTATCATTTGACAAAATTGCATTTAAAACTTATATATATTTTTAAACCATATTTATCAAGCTATACTTAAAAAGAAAATAAAACAAATCTTTTTGTTAATAAATTTAAATCTAAACTAAAGCTAGAATAAGTTTTAAACTATTTAAACATTTATCTAAAGTATTTAAACTCATATAGTTGTTTATTAAATAGCTTTAAAAAGCTTATTTTAAATAAATCATAATTCCCAAATCACTAAAATGTATATTAGAAATTTGAAAACATAATTTATTAGTTGAATTTTAAAACAAAGCTTTCCTATCTACAATATATACAAATATATATACATTATAAATAGCAAACAATTTATTAGTTTTAAAAGATAAAACTCACCAATTAGATATTTATTAAAAGAAAAGTATTAATTCAAATCTTATAAATCAAAGATATATCAAATCAATTTAATATTTAATACAGATTATTAAATTGATATTGCTCAAAATTCCGGGTTGTCACATTCCTCCCCCCTTACAAGAATTTTGTCCCCGAAATTTAAAAGCAAAGGTAATTTAATAATCTATTTAAAGTTTTAAATTTTTAAAACACAAGCATATATCAACCATATGCTAACAACCATATCAACCCAATTATCAAATCAAACAAATCTATCTATCCAAACAAAATTCTGGATAGGATTTTCTCGAGTTTCCCAAGTATAAGTACCGGGATACTCGCTCTACATAATCCAAACAGTCAATACCACTAAGCTACAGAGCTTCCACTCATATAGATCTACAAAACAAGACAGGATATCAAACTACGGACGAGTCTGACTCACAACCAAAACTCCCTGAACTGCTGGTTCCAAAACCATAAATAGAATCTTACACGTACTCCCTCAGAGATACGTGAAACCCAACGAATCCCAGCTATCCAAACTGGAATTCACTCCAGAAGACCAAACACTAACCTCTCCAGAACACAGAGAAAATCCAGAACACCTCGGTGCTAATTTCCCAGACTTACCAAATTAGAGAGCTCCTTTGAATTAGAGAAAATTCATCCAAAATCAAATCTCCGACTCTGAAATCAAAATTCCTCCATCTCTTATCCACCAAACTCTTTGGACGATCCAGAGCTGCCTTCATCCCTACTGATCAGCTAAATCTCCGCAGATGCCTTTTAGAACAATCTGAATCCAAAAACAATCCAGTAGAATGATCTTCTCAAGATCAACCAAAATCAAGAACACAATCCTTACTATCATCCGTAGAAAACAACTTCTCTTTTCCAGAAAAGAAAAGCAGATGCACTCCCAACTGCTTCCGCTGCACAACTCTGATCTGGGTAGGTGAAAATGCTGATGATGAACATAAGCAAAGACTGGACAACACATTCCAAAAATATGGTTCAATAGATCCAAAAATAAAACTCAGAAGTTCCTCCAAAACCTAAGTTGCTTCACTAAAATTTTCCTCCAAAAACCATCCTACTACTAAGCTGAACCATCGGTACTACTTCTGGAATCCAGTCGATACCAAACTCAATCTCCAGATGCTAACAAAATTCTGACTTCCTGAAGTCATCCAGAAAAAAATATCTGAAACACAAGAGAACGCTCAAACTACACGTCACTTTTGCGATTAATCCAGCCTAATTCCAAAGAAAAACTGTTCTCTCTTTACCAAACAGAACAGCTTACGCTTAACTAGCCAATCCAACGAAGGAACGGAACCATTCCGCTGCTTCTGAACTCCACTGCTAAGCAGGCCATCCAGCCGTAGTTTCGCCACCGGGATGTTGTGAAGCCTCCCCCTCTGCATGTGCCTCCTCCCATTGGCCTTGTCCACCCGCTAGTGTGGTATGTGTCTCCTCTGTACAACGCGGTGGCTCTTCTACAATGCGCAGTGGCTTGGCCGGCCTTCTTAGCTTGTTCCGACCCAAAATCGTGTCAAGTATTCGTCGTAGGTCAATGCACTTGCTTTTGACCTTGTCCGGCTCCATATGACTTTCTTCTATTTCGCCCACCACATCCAAAGCGCTGTATATTCCGCTTACCTAAACCATAAATCATAACAATGCATCAATATGACATAAAAATTGAACTATACAAAATTTGAAAATACAACACTTACCACATCACGTTCTAGAGGAGCACGGGGAGTGTACGCAACCAACTTTCTTGCCGACTTTTTAAGGATATAACGACGAGTAATTCGCCAATATCAATACTCGTACTCGCTCAAAGGTGTCGGAGGGTCGCGTGCTTGTTCGGCACGATCAATTCTTGATTCCCAAATAGCAATACTTTCTTGCAAAAATGTCATCCAGATAGTGGGTTCTGGGTCAAGGGGGACGACAGGATCGGGAATGTGCTGATAATCAAAGGAAAACTGTCTCATCACCCGATCGGGTGCATACAACTCAAAGTCCAGAAATAGAATCAGTCGGCTCTTAGCAATCCAACCGGCGAACGAATACTCAATTTCTGGAATTCCAAATTTATACACTAATGAATATGGTTCCCATGTAACCGCATCATCCGCCATCAAATCCAACTCATTACGGTAAAACTGTACATTTCTTGGCGTCTCACGCCAACTCCTAGCACAATTCCACCTAGCCCCGAATGGAAGATACGGATCTAAGTCGGTAGGAATTCTAATAGACGGCCGTCCAATGGCAATATGCGACCACGACCATAGTTGCAACAACGTTGCAGAACCCCCTAAAACTTTTCGACGTTGCAAGGCAACGTTCGATAACTCACTATACAAATAGCATAGAACAGCACTACCCAAGAATGATAACCACAGTCAGCCAAATCATCCAAAAATGGTAAAAATTTCAAACTTAATCTCCCTTTTGAATGATCGGGAAATAATCGGCAACTCAAAAAATACAATATCACGGCACGAGTGCGGCGAAGTATATCTAAATCGGTCGCCCCTTCGGGTAGTGGTTCAGAAAATTCGCTTTTAAACCAAGTCATTGACAAATCACTTTTAGACTTAACCGCCTCTCTTGGCGGAAAAATACCAAGCAAGTCATGAGCCAATTCCATGTAATCGATATCTAAATTTTACACACATACCGGACGACCGTCTCCTTTAAGACCGAAAAGAAAATGCACATCCGCTAGAGTCACTGTCATCTCCCCGACTCTCATATGAAACGTATTTGTTTCCGGCCTCCATCTAGCGCATAAAGCGGTAAGAAGGTGATGATCGAGCCGAATGTAGTCGATTTGCATAGCTTTCCAAAATCTGGAGATTCGTAGATTCGGCTCCAATCTTGGATCTTTAAAATCGATCTCCTTGAGCTTGCTCGAATGATCGCATATCTTCACAGTTTCAACACCCTGCAATATATAAACAAATTATAATTAGGACTTCATATTTGACTTCCCCGGTTTACCAATATCGAACATTTACCTTCATTAATGTGTCGTTTTGGCTCTTATGGTGTTCTTGAAGATAGAGAACACTTCTATCTTCGGGCCCAGGAGACAATTCTACAAACAACAACAACCGTTTATCAATACAAAAACAATGTACAAAGTTAGGGTTTTTGCTATATTACTACTTCAAATCTTTTTGCATTGTCATCAAAGAAACCAACAATGTGAGTACATTCACATCAACATCATCAACACTACCTCTTCCGCAAACAACAACAATCATTTTTAAAGTAGTATCTTAATTTTCAAAAAAAGGAATTATAATTACCTCTAATCAACGTAGATGAAGAGCTAGCTTCCATTTTATGGGTAATAGAGTGTTTGTTTGAAGAAATAGATGAAGAAAAATGATTTTGACTTAAGATATTTGAATTTGAAATGGGTTTGAAGTTGGAAATGGGGAGGATTTTGGGAAGAAAGGGAATAGGTATGATGAATGACCCAGATTCAGCTCTCTGTCCTTTTGATGCCCGAAAAAGAGCTTGCGCATTCCATATTTGCGCAAGCATAAAAATATAGCTTGCGCAAAAATGGAATGCGCAAGCTCCGTATAAAAAAAATTTGGCTTTGCGCATTCCATTTTTGCGCAAGTACAAAATGGAACCAGGCCTATTTTGCTAATTAGTTTTTGATGATGCTTATTTTGATATTTAGTTATTCTGGAATGTCTTGATCAAAAAATTGTCCTATATATTTTTGTGCTTTCAACCATAAATCTCTTATTAATAATTCAAAGCATGAGACAATTCATTTCTGAATCAATTTTAGAAACTGACTGTCTGAATAGATTTCAAAAGTCGATCCTTTAGTGATTATCAAATCGATTACAACTGTACGTTACCTATTAAAAATTTAAAGAGAAAGAAAAAGAAACTTGCATGTTGTGTGTATTAGAAAAGAAATGTTCCGTTCATTCATTATTTTGTACACATACTCATAAATTTTTCTTGAAATTAGTTTGAATGTTTAATTTTTGTTTTTAATGTCCAATGTTTCTTATTTTGTTTGATCCTTAGAATTGTCATGTGTATAGTGTTTTCTTGAAAAGCTTATTATACCGAAACGCATTAAGGCTTACGTCTTGCATCTGAAACATGAAAATTCCTTGTGTGCATCTTTTAAAATACACACACATTTAGTGTTCGAACCCTCATCCATCAACCAATACTACATTTATCTCGTATAACCCCATCGTTGTACATAATAAACTTAACAATGGTTGCTTTCACCGTAGGTGCAACATGTTTAAGCATAACTGTGCTTCTAGCAAAGTGGTAGGACCTTCTGAGAAAGTGAATCCATCTGGATAGCTTCAAAAGGCAGTTGCTTTTTGAAACAAAAAATTAAAAAGGTCAATTTTGAAAAAAACAAATGAAAGATTTTTAAATATTACTTCGACTATTTGAAAAAAAACAATTAATCATAGTAACATGATACTGTGATCAATTGTTTTACCAGTTGAAATATATATTTATATTATGTGTTAATTCATTGGATCAATTTCTCCATTTAAAGTTCATATAATAAATTATTCAATCGGTTTTAATCTTCCATCTTTTCAAGGATCAAGACTGGTTAGGTAATCGATTATGATTTTATAACAGATTCAATCCTTCAGTTTTAATTTAGTTCTTAATCGTTGCTGGTGATTCTATTCTATGAGCAGAAACTGATATGATTCAGAAATAACATGTGAAACTAAAATGTCATAGTTGTTTATATTGGTTATATGTGTTATTTTGAAGATTTCATTATCATGTTTGATGTTAATACAGCTAAGTTCACTTGAAGTGTACATTAAGAATATTTCTTTACAACGTTGGAAGTTTATTATGATAATAGGTTTATGTATATCATTTAATATGAAACTAATTTTTCATGTGAATTTTATATTTTAACCTGAGAGAGAAATTTGGTTGACCTAAGTTTTTTACAATTGCAAAAATTATATATTTGTTTATTATGCTTTCCACTTAATCTTGATATTGTACAGAAGCATAATTATCTTTCTCTATTAATTTCTCTACAAAATTACAGTTTAAGTTAATTTTGATCAGGATTAAGTATTCGAACTTGATCTTTCAAACTTTAACATATTCTAAACTCTACAGAATTATAGGTTTATGTTTATTATGTAATGAGTTTAAACATGGCTAAGGCATTGGTCCAAACACTACCGAAGGCTCATATTACACCATTGGTATTGTAGTTTTGTGTTTCTTTTTTTGTTTAGTTTAATGAGTTATGTAGAAAATTATATTTTACTAATCTACCTGGATCTCTCATAACAAGTTTTATCTGCTATGAGTAATGATAATTTATGTGGCATGTGCATGGTTTGGACTACCTGGATATGATTCGAATGCAAGGACTTTGACTTTTAGGTATGCTACTGCTTTAGTTATGACTGTGTTAGGTCTTGATAAATTTCACATTAGTAGTGTTACTATCATGCTTGAAACTTTACCCATGTCTTCGTTCAGGTTCATTCTCTTTTGGTTTTAATACTAGTTTTTATCATGAAAGTTGTTTAAGTAAACAACGAGTAACAAGGGATTGAAGCAATTTCTCTAATATAAACCCTTTTAGGGAAATTTCAAAAGGCAAACAATATATGTAGTACTTCAAATCTTACTAGTGTGAACCCGTGCTTCGCACACGGATTGACCGAAAGAGGATATATGCATTTAAATCAATGTAATTAATGGTCATTACCATTGTAAATACAGGTGTAACTTTCACTCTTTTGTTTGTTTGTCAGGAGAACAGGCTATTATTTTAAGTGTCAAGTATTGGAACATGATATTAAAATATGTTTTGCATGAAAAGCCTGATATTTATATTTATATGGAAGCATTCTTAATTCGAACAAAACTTGAAGAAATCCAATCAATAAGTTAGCGAACACGGTTCTATTTTGTACCAAAAGTTTTCAAATCTTTTATCATGTTGATGGCAGGTAGATAATTGTGATATTACTTCGTATGTGTTATGTATATGCTAGAGTAATATATATATATATGTTGGAGTTACGTCTCATTAAATCGGGCCTATATTATATACATAAACTTAAAGGAAAGAAACGAAGTTAACACCATGTGTTAAGCTTCAATGAAAACTACCATCAGTTGTAAATTATTTTCATTTATATACATTTATGGAGACTGCCATTATATCAGAGAAGAATAGATCGTAAAAATTGACAAAATAGAAGAAATAACAGAATATT
The DNA here is from genome assembly GCA_030737815.1 of Allium fistulosum. Taxonomy (NCBI): domain Eukaryota; kingdom Viridiplantae; phylum Streptophyta; class Magnoliopsida; order Asparagales; family Amaryllidaceae; genus Allium; species Allium fistulosum. The sequence continues at coordinate 860,595,268 of CM060903.1, forward strand.
TATGAAAGCAAACATCATTTGTATACTATTTTCAATCGGCAATATGCATATAACAGTAGGTTCAAAATCATAGTTTTTTTTCCATTCATTTTTCATGTTGGTAGCAATTGTAATTGACTTCATATCTTCTGGTAAGACTATTGAAACCTTCTTGCACACGTAAATTTAATCAAAAATTGATGGATCACAAAGCTTGTCTTGATTCTCATTCAGTTTTTGGCTTTGAGGTAGTAACATTCATAACTGACCTGCATATAAAAGGAGTGCTATACATTATTTGCCATATACAATTCACATAGTGTTCATAACCATTTTATTTTATTGTAAAGAAAATAAATAAAAAATTGTTCAAGGCAACAACAGAAGGTATAACTGATGGGTACACCTTCAAGATGGTCATAAACAGAGATTTGTAAATAAACATACGGTAAGCAAGCATTACAAATTTGTATAAAACCATATACTTCTAAATGCAATGAATGGAGATACCGTATACAACATGCTAAGGACATTTATACTTCAAAATGCACTGAATAGAGATACCATACACAAAAAGTTCTGGGTATGTCATCAATAACAGTTAGGGACATTTATAATAGTTTGTAGTATAATAGTACCATTAGTTTATTGTGTAACTATTTATGAAAACTGGTGCGACTGCAAATAAACACCATGATTGGAAATAGTTCAAATATAGCATTTGGCAGCTGGAGATAAATTAATGTTTAGTAAAATCTATTTATTAGAAAATTAAACATATAAAAGGTGACAAAACAGGAGTGATTAAAAAACGCCAAGCACAACAGTACAATATGGTAACAATATCTTCTGTTCACAATTGGAAACTAATGCATAAAAATATAAAATAATCATAATAGAAAAGAGCAACCATGTTCGTATCTATATTCGAATTAACAAAATTTATGAAAGCAACATGCTAGTACAAAATGTTGTTTCCATGGAGAATCCTTTGTCTAATTGATTCTGACATATTTTATGCATTTTTCAGTCTCTAGTAGGGACAATGAAAGTATACAACATTAAATTATTGTGTCATTCGACTACTCCATTCAGTGAAGCGACACCAGTAGTTTTTTTATAAATATGTAATATGACATTTTGGTAAAAAGTAATATCATATTCATATATTGACATCAATAAACTACGAAAGCTAAGATTTTTGTAGTCTGATAAAATATGAACGATACAATGAAATAATTTGGTATTTTATACTAAGATATACCATATAAACTGAGATCGATCAATTATTTATAGAAGGCTACCATTTAAAAGTTACCTCATGCATAAAAGAGTACACACCCAAGCTTAAAATGAAAACACTAATATTAAAAGTAGTATCACATAGTGTAGAATGCACAAAAGAACTTAAAAACCCAAAACTTCAAAAAACATACCCAAAAACACATGCTCTTCATCTTCCTTGACTGTTTGGAATTCAACATCCAAAGTAAACTGCATAAATCGAGCGGAATTCATAATCAAGATGATTGAAAATAACTTTGCCAACTCTTGCCATATCTCTGAACTCAAAAAAAGAAGGAAAGTGCTACAGTGATCGAAATAATTTACTTCATTTTGTGCAAAAGGAAGAAAATTGTACCAGTACACATCCAACATTAAGGGGGTGTCCCACATTTTTACTTCTTTTATAACATTTTGTGAAATTATTGTCAGGTAGAGTAGCAAATTTTAAAAAAGAATATAAAAGACATTTAACAATATAAGAACCAATGAAGTACTACGTTGTTACTTCGTCAATAAACATGCCTTTGATTAAGAGTTAAGTTGGAATCTATTTAAAGTTGAGATGAAGGAGTTCGAACAAAAAAAAGTTAAATAAAATGTTTTTTTTTGGCTGAGGATTGGAAGTATTTGTTTCCATCTCCATCAAATACTTGTTATATTGCCTTACCCATTGTTCGTATTGCTTCATAAAGATTTTCCCTTTTAGGAATAAATTAGAGTATTACAGATTTTCTCATTGAATAGAAAGAACATTCAATTCTGAATGATCAATTAACATATTCATTTGTATTTTTTGTTAGTTACTATATTCTGAGCTTGTATTGAAAACTTTTGATATGGCAGGATTAGAATCAATGTTACTATGTATAACAACCTCTCCATGCACTGATAGGACATCTATCAATAAATTACTCTGACGGTTGCACCAGAGCTTAGGTCAAAAAGAATTAAAAAGTTATAGATAGTATCGCTAGTTAATTTATAGAAGAAAACACCTCTTAAAATCAATCTTCACACCGATCTTTTGATTTTATAACAGAACACTTAAAAAGTTTAGCCATGCATGTTAGGCTGCAGGTATCACTTAGTTAGAACCCCCAAAAAAATATCATATTTATTGTTAAATATCATATGTTATATTCATTTGTATATCCATAATATTGAACCACATCATGTTTGTGTACATTATTATTGTGATGTTGGCATACTTACCAATAGGCTTTAAGCATTTGAGAGTAGTATATTTGATGGACTTAGCCAATAAACAATATATGAAGTAAACCACTCAGTTAGCATCGGTTTAAAAGAGTAAGAAGTTGCACAAAAAACTCATTAATTAAGTTCATGCATACAAAATTGAAAATGATTTTGTTTTCTTGTAATATAAACTTCACTCTCCAACTGAAAATTGATAGTGTGAATCAAAATCAGTATATGGTATAATTGTAAACTAATTCATGAAAATATAAGACAATAATTGGTGCAGACTACTGAAAAGTAGGAACCCTTAATACATAGTAAAATAAGTATGCAACATAATACCTTTCACAGCTTACGTTCTACCAATAAAATACTGCATAAATAACAATAAATTCAAATATCTGATCTGACTTGCCCAATATTTCAATTTAGTTGTTATAGATTTGGATACATATATGCAAAAAAGGAAAGTAGGTACAACATAAGTTAATTTGAAAATGATAGAAATATACTTATTAAGAGGAAGAGGTAAAGAAATATGATTATCACTATCTCTTACATCCTACCTATTCAACCCTCAAATCCAATGGTTGTATTAGAGTTAGCATTGGTACTAATAAGAAGTTAAAGCTACAAATCAAGTACAATTTTCCACTTACAAAGCAAATTTTGTCAACATCGGGATATTTACCAAATGCCAAGAGTCGTGCATTGTTGTCAAAAATCTTAAAACCTCATGTTTTATATCCTTAATTTAGATCGGGTCTCTCCCTTTACGATTTGATTTTTCGATTCAAGCTTAGTTCAAACTATTATTACAAAACCATTCAATTCAAATTAACGTATTTAATATACTTATTTGAATTCACAATTCAAATTATAATATTCTCAAAATAAAATGAAAATAAAGTAAGAGAGAATTGAATTTTAACTTTAGTTGCATAAGTTCAAACACCAAAATCGATTTTAAAATATGCATAAACTTTAAAATATAGATCATTTGATGATCTACAATTTGAATCCTGTTTTGATTTAAACTTTGAACTTTACGTTTTGCGATTTAAATCTCATTTTTAAAACCTGGGGTCGCATACTTTTGGAGCACTTTCGTTTTTTCACATAGATTTAATCTTTTAATAACACATGAATTTTCATCAACCTATCCCTTTAGATTAGATATAACTATCATATTAGCGTCAACTTTGACAACCTTTTATCCTTTTAATTTTCTTCCTGAACACCTCCTGTTCTTGTTCCAACTTTAGTGTTATTATCAATTCTGTATTTAAGGTCATTGATGATTTTTTTTCCCTAATTATTGATCTGTTCTAGATATAATAATAACTATACGTTAAAATGACTTAGACGATGACAACGGTAAGGTTATAAAAATTTGAAATGGAACAAAACCATTTTTACAATTTTATTCTTCTTTATTAGCTTTTTGATCCCATGTATATTGGAAGGAAAAACACTCTTTTTTACTATGGTCATTCTTAATTTATTTCTTTTAGTTTACAAAAGACTTTGCATAGATAAACATGTAAGATTCAGGAAAAAGTAAAGCTGAACATAAGTAGAAGATAGATAAAAAAAATACTGATCAACTCATGTGTTTTTCCATAAAAATGAGGGAAAAGTATAAGAAGTGATGAACAACAATAGTTACATCTATATTTATATATCAGAAAGCATGGATCGTGTCATTTCATTACCGTTTAAATTATAGCATGGGAGAAAATGTAAAAACTATGTACATGGGAAGAGAGAAATACCTTTAAATTGCTAAATAGTTTCTTACGAATGATTAGGAAGTAGCTTATCGCATCTAACCTCTACCTTTACCAATGTAGAAGGGTCCCAATGACCTAAATAGTTAAGAGTTCAAGGACTTAGAAAACTAATTAACGATTTAACAAAAAAATACCCATGCTATGCACATGGATTTTGGTGCACAAAGTAATTAATAATGAAGTTTCTCATTTATATTCTTTATAAACATTTACCTGTTGTTGGATGAGTTTAATTTGTTTTTAATCTGCTTATAGAGCTTAGTTTCCTTGATAATTTATTTAAACGTATATTTGTCAATAACCAAACAATTCAAGCAATCATGATATGACCATTCGGAACATAATGCACATTTAGTTTCCACTCACAAAATTAATTGTTTATTAAAATTACCTTAAGCATGACCAACGCCGTCATAATAAAAATATCATGAATGTATATTTATCTTATCTATTTTATTTGTCTCAAGAATGTGTTCTCCGGTGAAATAGTTTCATTATACATTAAACATCAAAAATAGTAAGATCACCTTTCTCAAACTACAGGACAGGTATTCCCAATATGAACGGATTGTTTTCCCAACAAAAAACTACATTTTATATATCTTATTAAACACATATTCACTAATATAAAGCCAAATAATATTATGAATTTGAGAAATCATGTAACGTAAAAAGAAATAATGAATAATGCATTAAAGGAATATTAATTAATAACCCAACCACTAAAGCAATCTTTCTCCACGCTCACACACACAACATGTATTTTTGTTTTCACAGAAAAATAATGAGGTGATGATCCCAACAAAGTTAAAAAAAGAATACATGGATGAAATTAAAAATATTACATACATTTCAGTACGATGCACGTTTTTTGTACAATATCAATAAAGGTGTAATTAATATTTCTTCGGCATCATAGACTGTTTACTCTAATAAACCAACCTATGTCACAGTTGGGAACGCTGTAGGCTTATGGAAATGCAATCAAAGAAACTACTCTACAAATAGATTATAAACTATATAGAGCTCCATACATTATTTATTAGACCAAAAGCAGATCTCTCTAATCTTGAGAGGCAATTGTGGGCGAAATAGTTTTTTGAGCATTACACCCATGGAACATGGAGAAGGACTGATCTAGAAAAGCAATAGGAGAAAATATACGCTAATTTAATACATAGTTTTTAAGGAGCAATAACAAAGCTGTCCAGCTTAAAATATTATAGTTATCACTCATAAGTTGAATGTATGGAGTTGCTAAGTTTTCCCCCTACAACTCTTGTATTTCAATAGTAGTTTAGCTTTGATTCTTGCTTTTTAACCTATATTTCGATTAATGTTCTAATGGAAGAATGAAGCTTAAAATTTTGATCCTTGGCCAACTTGTCTTCTTTTCTCACTTAAGTGTCCAATAAAAGTAATAAAAATGCATCTATAAGCTTAAATTTGTCCTCAACTCTTCTTAGAGTTTTCATTTTTTTCAACCCGTAGTAAATTCATAGGATTCATGTACAACCACCCCTTTCAACTCATTTCTCAAACTTTTATCATGCACTGACAGCATATAATGTACTCCAATAGCTAATACCAGTGAAAAATCACGTTATATCATAAAACAATTACCATATTTTATTGCATATAAAAAACTTTTATTTCCTTCTAAACTTTTAACTATAAACATTAATGTAAAAGGACTCTAAAATTTATGTCCATTTCTAACCTTCGAAATTCTCTAATACTATTATTTAGGTAATTTAATGAATACTGGTAATGCTTATGTTTCATATGTGTTAATAATTTATTTGTTCTTTTGAGCGACAACAGGTATACTTTCTTTCATTTCCTGTATTAGTAGAAACATGAACAATATTTGCACTACCTAAGTAGCTTTAATCGTAAATATTATCTACTAAGTACATAAATGCAAAGAAACAAACATTAATTCTCCAAAATAAAACATTTACAAAAAAAATATCGAAGAGTGCAATAACCCAATAAAAAATATACGTAAACTAAATATATGATTATAAAAAATTACATGTACCTCTAGACCTAACATTTCAAACCAATTTTGTCGCAATCTTAAGCAGGAATTACTGTCTTTAAATTCATAAGATTCATAAGAAAATATCAAAATTTAAAACATGACATATTCTTCAAAACATTTCAAATAAAATCATTTTAATTATTCCTATAAACTCATACGACAATTCTTTATTTAGTGAGTGTCCAATCCATATCTGTTACATACACATCATCTTTCATCTACGCATGCTTTGATCTATTTAATTTATGTCGAATCACACCCATCAAAAAGTAAAATTACTTTGTCTTCTGTTTCTTTCCCCTGTTTTATAGATTTTTTTATTGCCTTCAAGTGGTATAGCATGCTGATTTTTCGCATGAATTCTATGTAGTTGCGCCAAGCAGAAAGTAAATATATTTCTCTATGATTCCTTGTCCCATATTTTAATTATGAAATCATTTATTCATTGTTTGTTTCATATTCCTCTTCTTCTAATTAATAATTATTCGAAGTTGTTCGAATATAAGCATGCCCAATATAAATAATATATTTTTATTTAACAATTTCCATTTACTGTCTAATAAAATACTACATGTGATTTAATAAAAATAACAATTGAAAAAAGATGACATTAGAAATAAATCATGGAAAACTTACCATTTCCAAAATCATATAAAAGGTAAAAATGAAAAGCAAGCTTTATTAAACTTTGAAAGATGGTTAAACGATTTACTCAATCTTCGAATGGCATCGACGATACTGGTGTTTACCAGTTTCACTGTCGAGAGGCTCATGAATGAAAATAGGTTAGGCTATCAAGCAAAAAAGGAATTCAACGACTATTTCACAATCAATATGAAATAATTGTTAGGATTTAGTACGACTATATCAATAAGGCAGTGACACCTTATGAAAACTAATATTTTAAATGAAATTGGCAATTGAAATTTCATTCACTCCTTACCAAAATTGGAATAATTACTTTGTATGTTATAACATATATCACTTTAATATCTTTTTAATGATACACACACACATGCACACACATCATAAAATCTTGTTTTGGTATAATAATTTTTTAAATAATATCACCTCATTCATAATTTAATTAGTCCTTATGAATTCAGCTCTTTATCTACTAATCCTAAGATGCATACTCCAACTAAATTGCTTTAAATGAAGTTTTTCAATGAATTTCCAGTCCTTCAAGCCTAACATATCCCACACCTTCAACAAATGAATGTAGAACATTAATCCTACAGTAAATAATAAAGCATAAAGATCATAATATATTTTGTGGGAATCAATGCCGAAAACAATAAATATGTAGTATGATATTTATACTAAAAGAAAAATTAGTCGGATAAACCTAAAATCATGTTTGTCTCAAATATCTATGAGCTCTGGTATTCGAGAAGCAAATATATTATCATACTTGATGAATTTTTTCATATGTAGTTTACACATGTGTGAGAAAGTTGGTGCGACGTTCAGATATATGGTAGTAACATATATGACAAACATCATTTTTTTAGGAGCTTAAAAAATCTTTATATTTGATTAAGAAAGCATAATGAACATAAACGAACCTGAAACTTGTCCATTAAAGTTATGGACAGCAAGTTGTGCATAAACATATAATTTAGATATCCCAAGGATCGTTTTTTCATGGCCAATCAAGCCACTTCCATCTGTATTTGTATAAATCAATTATTTAATGTAGATACTACAATTAAAAAGGACTTGAATATTATTATAAAACACATATCATATATCTCTTAAAATAACGAACTGGCAAACAAAATTGGGAACCAAGCATAAATTAATGGATAAAACTAAAAAGAGAGTAAAATTTAGGGTCATGCTTTTGAAGCGGACGACATTGTTGAATCACCATTTCTAAAAGAAAAAATCAACCTTGAGGAAACTGAAAGTTGGTATCAGAGAAAGATCATTTCTATTTGAAATTGTTTTACATGAAAAAATAAAAGTGGATTTCAAGGGGATAAATAGGAGGTTTATGTGTCTCTTTTCAGTTAATTTGCAATAAGAAAACCATAAACACACCCAAATTAACAATCTCTTCTAATTATGTTATATAATAGATTTCAACTTTTAATGATAACAGCGGTCCCTAAGCGACGATAAAAGTAATGAAATATTCTAAAATTCTAGTTGACATATGATGAATTAACTAATGAAATTGGCCAAAATTGAACTTACTCTATTTTATTCCAAACAAAAATTTAACCAACTTGCAGTTGCAGCAGTATGGCAAACCCTCAATTTCAAAATGGGGTACTCCAATTCTGTCCAATTAATAAAAAAATTCCTATATGTTATTGCAATTGATATATCTATGAAGAAGTAAACAACATAAGATACTTGAATTACCAACCGATGAATTAGAGCACAATTGAAATAATGAAATGAAGAATGATGCGTCTGCAGTTTATCTGGAGGTCAGTTTCGAATTTTCAGACGATTGCGTCAACGGTAGAGCGCAATACAATCGACCAAGATAAACACCAGGTCGCTGCACAAATGCAGCCAGAGGTAGGAAGTACAGCAACCAGAAACAATGGTGGGAAAAGAGGCGATGCTACTGTTTAAGGTAAATGCGAGCAACAACAATCAGGATGGCGACCAATAGCCATGGTTCTCCGAAAACGAATCTGAATGATGTAACCAAAATGAAATTAGGGTTATTAGTTTAAGGGTAGTTCGATTAGCTGTAGCTTGTCGAAAAATAATCTGAATGATGTAAGCCTAAATGAAATTAGGGTTATTGCTTTAGGGGAGCTGCGAGGGTAGTACAAGAATGGAATGCGACGTTTGATTTCGCAAATGAGGAAGGAGGCTTCTGGGCTCTAGAAATGGAACTCAGTTATCGATCCCTAACGAAACGAAGGCCAAAAGGGGAAGAGGAGAGAAGTGGAAGGGGATTGGATCGATATCGGGTAGAGGAAATTGGAAGGAGGAGAGTAGGGCTGGAGAGAACGGAAGGTCTTGTGAGGGGAAAGATAAAAATAGGTATAAACATGGAGACGGTTCAGCTGTACAAATTCAAGGGAGCTTCTGTGTTCTCGAAGCCAAACTCACTAATAATAATATAGTATAGATTCTTTATTAATAGTAGTCATAAGAATAGTATGTATGTGGAAACATAACAAGTCCTCAAACAATTTCAGTCAAATTTTCCATAATTTTAAAAAAATAACAGTAAGTAGGTGTAAGCAACTTTTAACAAATTTCAAATGTTCACATTTGAAGAAATAAAAATATTTGTGACAAAGCCCGATTCAATGTAATATGAATGGTGCAAAGAATTAAATATAATAGTTATTTTGTTGGAACTAATCAATATTGCTAATTAGTATTATTTAAGTCATTATATATGTATATATCTTCTTTATATATTAACCTGCAAGAATTATTTTATATGTAAGTTGGCAATAGTTTAATGGACTAATGATGCAAATATGTATAACTCAGACAATTATGGCACTGAAATAGTTTTACAGATTAGTATTTGGTAAACAAATGTTAGTAAATTTTTGTAATAGTGTAATACTTCAAAGCATAAAATGGTTGCAAATTCTTTTAACTCAATTAAACAATTCATAAATACCATTTAATATTTATAAATACCATTGAAAACCAAAAGTCTAAACTAAAACAGTAGCAACAACTGCTTTAAACAACTACTGCACTTATATTATGCTAATTTAACTCTTACTGTCAATTCAAACATCTGACTTAAACTAAAACACACACATATACACACAAACACACTCATACACACACACACACACGTATGTATGTATATACATATGTAGGTACATATGTATAATTGAACCATTGTTGTATAGAACAAAAAGAAACTTAAAAGAAAAGAAACATGTTTGCATGTAACAACAAATAATTACTATGTGCATTCTTTTATCATCAAACTAAATTAAACTCAATTACAGAACCGACGAAGGAAAAATGTAAACTTACTTTTTGTTTGATTTTAATTATTTATTATCTATTTTCTTTACAAAATTTTAGTTCGAAATTCATATAAAGCAGACCGTTTTCACAAGTTCATATGTCATTTCCACCAATATATCTATCTATATAACAAAAAGCATTGGTTTTGGTGATTGGAACAAACTTCAATGCTTTGTTTAATATAATAACTGTATATGAATCCAATATATTGTTGATTTTAGTTGCAGACTATGACTCAAATGGACTTTTCTTCAAACCTACTAGTGAAATTTTATCGATGTAAATAATTTTTACATTTTTCACAAAACACTTTAACAGAATTCAAATGCATAATGATTTTTCCATTTTTTTAATGTCTGCCTGACTCTACTATATATCCAAAATCAGGAGTTTATGTTGTTACTCTGGTTCAAACTTTTTGTTTCTCACTACTCATCTTGGTCAACTTGTTTTAACCTTTTGACCATAGGGGAGCAAAATTGCGTCAAGGGTTAATATTATACATTTCTTCAATGTCAAATATTTGTAAAGATTGATAGTTAAATTGGATATTTGGTAGAGTGAATAATATGAGTAAAATAAGTGGCTGGCTTTCAAAGTTTTGGGTTGAATTGGTATATTACTAATGATTTTTTTTTTTGAAAATTCATTGCAAGAGATTTTTACCAATATTTAACTAGAACTTTGAGTTTATCCTTTTCCTTTAGGTTTAGAACCTTGATGGAGTAAATGAATGAATTGCGGACCGCAACAGAGGAACTTCTCATCATCTTTAAATTTTCTTTGCAGCCTTCTATAAGGTAAAAATGCAAAAAAGTGGGAAAGTAATATCTAATTTTCTAAGAAAGATTTACTATATTCCTGACTTTTGACAATTCGGAGAAACTTCGACAATAATTTAATGATCTCTGCATCAAATCTTTAAGAACGGAGAACATGAATACTATCGACAAATCTCCAGTTCAATCAAGCATCTGACTCTAAAATGCAAATGTTTATTGTTCTTTTAGTACCTAGGAAATTGAACTAAAGACCTCTAGCTACTCAAGTTAGGTGTCTTCACATTATTACAAATAAGTAGCAACAACATAAATACCTTCCAGTATACTGTTCAATTTTAATGTTCCATATATTTATATACATATACACAATTATCATGGCCAATAAGAATTCATGCTACTTTTGTTTATTTGACACAAGTAAATTTAGGTATGTCACTTTTAATATAAGCATAACATCTCATCATAATTTGTAGAGTATTATTAAACTGATATGAATTATACTGGCTCAATTATTCACTAATGAATTTGTTGCATGTTTTGCTGTTGTGCATGTGCATGTTTTGCTAAATATGATTAGAAGGTGTAGTTTTGATGTTCTGGATTCGAGATTGAGGAGAATTTATTGGTGTGTCAACCTTTTGTGGTTTCACATTAAGCTGTAGTGGCATGCCTAGCAAAATAGGTACTTGTTGATGTTGTGTTATTTTGTGCTTTACCGTGTATTATATTGACTGTTGTTGCTAATTCTTTATGATGGACTAAAGAAGTAGGAATTTTAATTTTTGAATTAATAAAATGATTGAAGCTTCGATATACGTATGTGTGTGTGTAGAATTGAGATTAAGAATGAATATTATAGAGATTAATAATAAATTATTCACTCTTTTAATCAATAAGGATTGCATTACTGTCAATCTAATATAAACATTGCTGTAAAGTCTCTATTTAGTACTTTATATATATTCTTTGATACTATGAAAATTTCATCAGTTTTTTCTTATTTGAACTTCAGGAAGCCTTTTGACATTTCACATTTCTATTTTATCTTGATGCAGGAAAAGATTTTAGCGAATCTACATTGCATCGTTTTACCTTTTCTACTATCGCGGTGTTGATTTAGACAATTTATACTTTGACCTGTATGTACTCTTTAAATTATTATGTGTTAAATATTATTATGTAAGCACAAATGTTGTTTTCAGTACATAATTGATAAATATTGTATTCTTTGTTTGTGGTTCAAAAACTTATTCAATTGTTGTTGGAACTTAAATCATATATATATAGCACGCGTCAATGAGTGTGTGAAATGCAATGAAGAAACGAACTATAGAAATTTAATAAAATCTATTAAATGGAATTTATACTGTTTTGTAATCGCTATGTTGAAATAATGATAGTAGTTAGCAAACACTTCATATAGCGTTTACAAAACCCTATAAAAGGCATGAACTTCACATAGCGTTTACACAACCCTATAAAAGGCATGAACTTCTCATAGCGTTTGTTTACCATAGCATGCTATAAACGTTATCAGAAGTGGTAACTTTTTACCATTTATATAGCGTTTGCCTTCATAGCACCATGGAACGCTATGGAAAGTCCATTTTTCATAGCGTTTGTTTTTCCACTATAAAATATTCCAGACCTATTATAGCATGTCGTTACATAACGTTTTCTAAAACGTTGTATAAGCCTATTATAGCTTTTTTTCAATGCTGAAAGTATATTATGTTGTAGTGTTCCTTAGATGCAAAATATGGAATACTAGTGCACACCCGTCATCTTCTGAGGTAAGTAGACTCTATATGCAAGGTTCCTAATCCTCTTGAGTATCGAAAAAGGACGTAGAAATCTTGGTACCAACTTTCTCTTATTACTAATTCGAACCTTATTCTTCAATGGAGAAATTTTGAAAAACACCATATTGCTAACAGAGAACTCGGGTTCACGACATATCTTATCTACGTAGCTCTTTTATTTCACCAGTGCAGCTTTCATTCGTTGCCAAATGATATCAATTTTCTTTGTTGTCTCTCTAATCATAACTAGCCCAAGTATTAGTTTCTCACCCGCTTCCCACCAATAAGAAGGGATATTGCATGGTCGGCTATATAATTCCTCGAACAGTGCCATACCAATATTTGATTGGTAACTATTCTTTTGTGCAAACTCTATTAAATACAAATGATCATCCCATGAGCCTCCAAAGTCAAGTCTGCAAACTCATAAAAGATCCTTTAATATACAATTCACTCTCTCGATTTGACCGTCAGTTTGAGGGTGATAAGCCATACTAAATTGCAGCTATGTCCCCAATGCCTCTTATAAGCTCTTCCAATATCCAATCATGAATAATGTGCATTGATTGCTCATAATGCCCTTTGACACTCCATGGAATCATACAATCCACTTCACATACAACTCAGTCAGTTTCAATTTTGTCATATTGGACTTTGAAGGTATAAATAAGGCACTCTTCGTCAATCTATTGACTATGGCCCAAATGCCACCACAACAAAAAGACCCTATGATAGCGCCAAAAAATGCTATTAAAGTCTATAATAGAGGTTTAATAAACGTTGTATAACGACATGTTATCAAAAACAGTGAACAATTTATAGCGCATAATAAGCGCTATAAAAAGTATTAATATAATAGCGCAAATAATCCGCTATTTTAAACATTTTTATAGCGGCAAATTATGTGTTATTGATTACTATAATAGCGCTATTTGTCCGCTATGAAATTCATTATTAGCCACAAAATACTTTTTGTCTTTTCTAAGATAGCGCTAGTAATTCGCTATAAAAAGTATTAATAGCGGATTATGAGCGTTGTATATGGACATGTTATTGTATACGTTGACTTGTCACAACACCAATATGCCGCTATAAAGATTCAGATTTAATAGCGCTTATACTCTGTTATGATATGTTCTTTTATAGCACTTATTAACCTATTATTCATCATTCTTTATAGCGCTTTTTATAATACCATAGCGCCTTTTCTGTTATGCATCTGTAATACTGACAGATTTAATAGCGATCATTCGGCGCTATTAATCGTTTATAGCAGTTTTCAAGTGCTATGGTTTAGTTTCACAATTCAAAAATTTTCTGCACCCTATTCATAAACTACAGTATTAAATACCAATATCAAAATGCACAATAATAATCATTTTAAACATAAAATCATTTAAATAACGCAAGAACCATAAAAGATAATAAATATAGAGATGTAACACATTACATTAAACATATCAAATATTCATACACATAATATCTTATAGCTTAAACCACATAAATCAAAACATAGTAGCAAATGTTTTATGCACACCCCAAAAAATAGTAGCAAGGTTTAACAAAAAACAAGTACATATATGGCTGTTTGCACTAAAAAGAAGACCGCAACTTATGCATCCTTCTTCTTTCACACACCTGCAAATAAGATAAATATTTACAATAGGAATGAGTATGAATAAAACACTGACGAAATTTGATTTTTAGATAGCACAGTGCAGTATGTGTGCTTAAAGAGCTGATAAGTTGAAACTAAGGCCTTTTTTAACTTGACTACAAAATACATCCAAGCCACAAAAAATCAAAGCAATCTTAAAGAATTTGAAATGAAGTGACAATAACAAAACCAAAATCAAGGGAAGAAAAATACAACATAAGCAGACTAACTAAAAAGACACATGCATAGTAACATAAAGAAATAGTGTCGAAACTTCCTATCATGCTTGAATCCTACATCCAATAGCACAAAGAAATATTTAGGAGCATTGAAGGTGAAACAATTGGTGGCAGTAGTTGAAATGTGACTCTAAAAATTGTAAGCATTTGAACTTCTAAAATTGGTGGCAGTAGTTAACTACAATCATTTATTTATTCAGAGTATGCAACAAACCTGTGCAGCCATTTTTTGCAATCGAAGACTAACTGCCTCATAACCCTTCTCGTCGTCATCTCCCATTTCTTTGTCATCATCATCATCCTCATCATCCACGTCTGATTAGAAGCCATTCATGTCATCTTCTTCTTCCTTGTATTCCTTTTGAGATTCTGCTATGCAGACATGGCCATGAAATGAATAAAACTTGAATCAAGAAAATTTTGTATGATTAATTTATCATTCAATGTCACCAATCTTGATGGTAAACCTTTAGATTGCACCTGTGTGCATGCCAATAAGGTACAAAGGGAAAAGTGAAAGGAACGTATAAAATTTCAAGCATATCCACTAAGTTTACCAGTTTATAATGAGCTTCACTACATATTACAAACTTAGTTAATTTAATTAGCATGGTATATCTCAAAATACAAACAAAGCAAGTATAATAATCAAGTGGAGTAAAGATGCTTGATATAAAGTATAATGTTGTTACAGGTCTATGAAAGCATAATGCTATAATCTCCTTTGTGATGATAGAATCGAAATGTCAACTTTTAGTTGAACTAATGGTATACATTTAAAACCATGCAACATGTATAACAAAGTACAAAATTATTCATGAATGGAAAAGGCCATTGTGAAAGAATACAGAAAAAAAATGTTGAACTTTACCTTTATTTGAAACTATTGCCAAGCATTTTGCCACTTATCTTGCATAACATCAAGTTTCTCAAAACAAGATTTCGATTTGAAGCTTGTACCTTTTTGCACTTAGCAGCTTTCTATCGTAAAAAAATACATCGGTCTATTACATGCTACATGAAAATTAAATGCAATGGAATGGAGTTGACAAAAAAAGTCTACTAAGATTATCTACGAGTAAAGGGAAAAAGGAAACACTGACCACATCTTCAAGGTCATTAGGTTCAATATGAAATTTTGCAAGTAAGGCCCGTGGTTGTCGACTACAGCAGCGATGGACACATATGCCAGAACAATGACAGAGCATGCAAATAGCTATAGCAGAAGTCACCTCATGAAAGTTTAGTATCCTATTTCACGTGCTAAAAATAAATATTGCTTTACCCAAACAGTTGCGGCAACTTACTAGTATGAATTATATCTTCATTAACCCTGATAAATAGAGTTTTAACTATATGAGATACAACTGTTACCTGACATAAACCATTAGCTCGCTACTTAAAGCTATCTCACACTAAACTGAGGAGAACTCAATTTTAGTAAACCATCAGCTCCTACATTTATTTATAAAATTAAGTTACAATCCAAAATATTAAGAACTTTAAAAATAAAAAATAAAAAAGGGGTAAAACTGTGGAAGAATAAAAGCCAATTCACTTGTTATATATTGTCGACAATGCACTTAAACCATTCACTTGTTATTTCTAGCTATAGTCTATAAATGTAGCTAATATAATTGTATGCCCAGGTTAAAGGATTAAAAGTCATCAGTTGATCACCACTACAAATATAGAGGAACAACCATACATGATATAAAAGATATGGAGATCTGATATGGATGTTTACAGCAGTCAAAAGACCATTAACATCTGAAATCAAGTTTAATTACCTTGTTGGCAAACTAGTTAAACAATAGAAGAATGATGGATGGTTTCACATGCATGATGCCTGATAGTTTAACATCAGGAATCGAGTTTACCTTATCCACCAGCTAATAGGAGAGCATCGATAAATTAGTATTCAACAACCCACGATGCACGTATCCTCCATCAAACATTTGCATTCCTAGCCTGTTATCAAGAAGCGCCTAACAGAAAACAAATATAGTCAGTATTTTACTTGCATAAACATATGTTGTTAATCTCATTAACATCCAAATATTGGTCAAGGACTTCTTGATATTAAGAAAAATACCAAAATAATGATGGACTATCAGTATGTTAGCAAGTTATTGGTTCACATAATCAAAATTGTACAAACACCATAAAATGTCCACATTTCAAAAGTATGATCCATAGGCCATAAAATTATCACTAAATACTAGATTCCAATATATCAAATCTGATAATTTTCCACCGTGTCCTATTGACTAATCAAAGTAATTGATCTTTGTATTGCCACATCTTCAATGTTATCTTAATATTCCTCCTCAGCAATAACAACATAATCATAAACAAGTAAATAGATAAAAAGGACATAACATAACATGTTCAGCTCCCTACTACTACTAACACAATTATTATTATTATTATTATTATCATTATTATCATTATTATCATTATCATTATTATTATAATTATTACAACAACATAAACTTAGTTATATTGTATAAAACTTAGTAAACTTGATTCATATCTTATAATTTGTTACTTTATTATAATGATTATAAACTTAGTAAATTTTCATAACTTAGTTAATTTATTATTATTATTATATATAAATTTAGTTACATTTTATAAAACTTAACTTGGTTAATATTTTATAATTTATTATTGTTATTATAATTATTATTATTATAAACTTATAGTTAATTTATTATTTGTTGTTATTGTTGTTCTATACTTATTTAATTATTGTGAAACCGAGTTAATATTTATAAAATTAGTTTGTTTGTTTTTATTATTACTATTATGACCCTTCTTGTTGTTGATATTATTATTTTAAACTTAGTTCAGTTTTATAAACTTAATACTTTATTATTATTATTATTATAAACTTAGTTACTTTTTGTAAAACTTAGCTAAATTGGTTAAATTTTATAATTCACTACTATTATATTATTATTATAAACTTAGTTAATTATTATGAAACTTAATTATTTTTTGTAAACTTAGTTTATATACTGTTACAATTACTAGTATGACTATTGTTGTTACAAAATTAGTTAATTTCATAACTATTGGTTATTGTTATTATTGTTATTATATAAATTAGTTAATTTTTTAAACTTAATTGTTTATTACCGTTATTATTATACTATATATTTTGTTAATTTTATAGTACTTAGTTAACTTTTATAATTTATTATTATTATAAATTTAGTTAACTTTCATAAACTTATTTAATTTTTATAAAACTTAACTAACAAAGTTAAATTTTTGCAATCATTATTAATATATTTTGACTATTTTGATTAGTATTATTATTATTATCAACTTAGTTTATTATTACGAAACCTAGTTAATTTTTATGACCTCGTTTTATTTATTATTATTATTGCTATTATGATTTTGAGGTTCATTCATAAAATATAATAATGATGATGATGATATTGTTGTATAAACGATGTTTATATTATTCACATCTTATTTCTACCATCTGTTCGCATAAACATCTAAAGGAAAGCCCTTGTAGTAAAATCAATAACTTTATTTAGCTATGTTGAAGTTATAATTATTCCAACAATGAATTACATAGGAGCAACCTCCAAGTAAATAGCTGTCATACAAACCACCTAGAAGAAACAAAAGCTAAATAACATTTTACACTAAAGTAAATTAAAATTAGCACGTTGATGCTTATTTGTGACATGAACCTTAAATAATGATTAACCAGCATTTAAATGCATGTTTTCATGCTCATTGTATCATAATCTGAAATAATAACAATAACTGTGCATGAGGTACATTTATATTTACAAGAAATGTAAGAAAATAGAATATAAGGTGGCCTTTAATACCAAGGTGAAGGCATATTGGTCGCTCCCTAACTTGCATGCAACCTAAGATAAATAATAGACCAAATTTATGTTCCGGACTTGCTGAGCAAACATCGACTATGGCGTTGAAACCACTTTAGCTAAATGAATGAATGAAACTTTGATACACTTTTGGAGTCATCAATTCTTAAATTGAAGATGTGTGCTCATTTTGGATCAAATTTGGACATTTTCTAATGAAGATTTGTTAAAAAAAATTTTACAAAACATAATCAAAGAATTTAATTATAATTATTATTATAGGTATTAGTTAATTTTTAAAAACATATTTATCATTAACATTAGTTGAATTATTATTATTATTATAAAACATTAGTTAAACAATAAATTTTATGAAAAATAACAAAATTATTTAATTTTTATAAAATAGTTAACTTAGTTGAATTATAAAGTCATAAAATTTGCAGAAGTTTCTATACAAGTAATTGCCTAGTCCAAGTGATAAGAAGGAGGCTTACCAATCCCATTTTATCAAATTGGAGCATTTAATAATTACTTGTTGAATTCTAGCTTACTGAAAATAAATTTTTGGGTTTCAATTATACAAGCAGGAGAAAATAAAACTTTGGATTTCAATTATACAACCAACAGAAGCAGGAGAAGCTTTAGGTTTCAATTATACTCATTGATCGATATAATATAATGTCCACATGTAAAGAAACATATTGGTTGTTAAGAGCGTCGAACGGTCTGTAAAAATAGAATTTATTTCCCATTCACTATAAATGTTAAATTGATTTTTTGAATTTATTACAATACTGGGATGTATAAGAAAAGAAATTCGAGTTCTATGGGTTGGACCAAAAGAGGCTAAAGATTTTTCATTCGATGTAGAGTCTTGAGTATGGTGTTAAAAATAGTTGAAGGCAATTTTGATTCGGTTAAATTTGATGGAAAAAAGCATGCATTTTGCTTGATTCAAGCTGTGAAAGAAATCATGAAGCTGTTATTTTGGTCAGCTAGTTTGCTGGCAGCAATATACACTAGAACTGCAAAATTTGTCATCATGATATGCCGCCGTTGCAATTTATACCAAATTTTTTGCAATTTTGTATGTCAGAATGAATCAAAATATTTCATTTTGTATGAGGCGGATTTAAGTGCAATAGAATAATATGAGGTTTAATACTTGGGAATTTTGAAGAGAACAACACAATATATAAGGAATGTATAGCAACATAATTCTTGGATTCAATAAACTTTCATAATCATCTTCAGGAACTTGAGGCATATCTAAGTGCAACAGGTAACATAGGGTTCACAACAGGTAACACCATGCATATCTAAGAACCTATGAATAACGAAGAGCCACTTAAGCATGCACAAACGTTAAAAGTTAGCTACAAATGAATGAAACATACTGAAACTATTTAAAAAAAATCACAAAGCTTGGGCAGCCATCAGGTGGGCCAGAGCAAAATGGTCTGCGTGGAGTCTTGGCAGACATCTTCAAAGTAGCAGTATGATCCCAGAAGGAAGATTCAAGTGAGTCCAAAATTTTCTTTACTCCAATTTGCTCAGAAAAAATATAATAGTACTGCAGTCAAATACAACTATTCACTCATTCATCATCGACAATGGATCCCGGTACATAATGGATAAAGAATGAATTCAGAAGAATTTTATGCATGAGCATGTGTTCCATAAAGGAAGTTTCCATATTATTTAAAATAGAAATTATGTTATCCAATTTGGTGACAAACGATAATTTCTAATTTACAATCTATTTTACATATAGTCGAATTGTAACGACCCCGGATTTTAATTAAATTTAAATTAATAATTAATTGAATTTTTGAATAAAAATTGTAAAATTAATTGTAAATTGAAGCGAGTTTCCACAATTCAAATAAAATATACCTTAAATCATTTGAATTTAAATTTCAAGTAAATGGTTTAATAATAATATATAATAATAAATATTAGAATTGATGGTTTATATTAGAAATAAAAATAAAACAATAAGTGTTGATGTTAAATAAATATTTCAAATAAATCTATAGTTATATAAAATATGAAATGAACATATAAACTTCTAGAAATAAATATTTAAGTTAAAATAAAAGTAAAAATATAAATTAAATATGTATTCATATAAAAAAGGTACTTATAAAATAATTTTATATATATATATGAAGACATACAAGACGATAAAATACATGTAAGATAAATTATAAAGAAATAAAGTGAATACATTAGCTAAATTTTAATATCATGATAAATATAGAACTTCATTTCTATTCCAAAGTGATAAGGCTAAAGCAAATTATTCAAGTACAAACAAGATATCTTCAAATATGAAACATGACCAAAATTTTATATAGAGACATATAAAGCAAACTAGACAAGTATGAAACCAAACAAACAAAAATATACACATGTATTAGCTTCCAAAGGAAGTTACTAGCATATAGATAAATAAATATATATTTTGTACAAGGTAATTAATACAAGTACCTTCAGCCACAATATGCTCTCATTTCAGCCACCAAGCAATGAAAAATATCACTGATAAATTGTACAATAAATATATTACTCTGTACAATTTTCTATCACACAGTAAACTCTTCTTCAAATGTCCATCATAATCATTTCATTTTTCGTCCATCAAGCTGAAAGAACTGAAGAAAATATCATCTCAACCATAAATAAAAAATCTAAATTTAAACAACTACAAACCAAAGATCAAGTGAAGGCTTCGGTTAGCTATTCAAGCCTGTGTCAAAAGGAAGCAGGCTCTGTTCATCTTCACACAAAAAAACACTGTGTAACATTTTGTTTTAAACTTTAAAATATGACTTTGTGGAAAGCATCTGTGATAAGCATATTGTATATATGAGTGTTTCCCTGAGAACAAATGAGTGATGAATGCATGTATGTACACAGTTATCTTCTTTGATAGCTTGCTTCTGTTTCAAGCTCCAGTCTGAGTTTGAAAAATCATTCTCTCCTGATCAAAGACATAATTTGGATTCACGGTCAAAACAAAACTTGGTTGTTGTAGCATAAGCTTTAATCTAAAAATTTATTCAAATCAAAATAAATTAGCATTTCCTTTGGAAATTAGAAGAACAGAGCAAGACTTTAATTTAGTCAAATTTCAAACTTGTTAATTCGTGGATTCAGGTGGGCAACTTGAATTTGTACACCTTAATATGATTTTTAAAACTTAAATCATAATTTTTAGTGTTAGGATTTAAGAGCAGTTCATATTTGTTTGAAAATCATTAACTTGGCGATTTCCGGCGATCGACTAATTCGTGGAGCTCGAGTCTTTGTGTGAAGGTAGAGGGGAGTACTGTGTGCCAGGGAAAAATGGTGGAAAGTGCTCCAGTTCAACGTGGAAGCGGCGGTGGCGAGGTTTAGTTTCTAAACCTAATTTTTTAGTGGGGGTGAGAGATTCGATTCGTTCGCCCCCAATAGAGGATCGAGCGTTTCGTGGTTCTAGGAGGTGGAAGAGGAAGAGTTGACGAAGTGATGGCCGGAATACAAGACTTTCTGATGGTCGGGATTTCGAGGACGAGGTGTTTCCCAGTATTGATGGTGGTTCCAGTTCACACTTCCAGGTTCGAGCTCGAACTCGATTTCGAATTCGTGATGGAGACAAAGTTCTGGTGATCGGGGGTTGGTTGGTGAAAGATAGTCGGCTTGCTCGACGTTGCAGGGTTGGTCGGAGGAGTTCGACAGCGTTGTGCACGTGCACGGTGCACTTTCTTTTCTGGTGAACTAGGTTGTTTGGTTTGCGAGTTGCCATGGGTGTTTAGTCGAGAAATGTCCAGTTTGACTCAAAGCAAATTTGGCGTAGCTCGGGTAGGGATTTGTCTCAGGTTTTCAAACCTGTTTTGTTTTTGAAATCTAAAACTGAAATTTGAATTTATAAACCAAGGTTTAAACTGAGTTTTAAATTTAAGTTTAAATATAAGTTCAAGTTTAGTTTGGAAACAAATGAAGTTTTAAATTTAAATTGTTTTAATACTTAAAAATGTTTAAGTATGGAAAAGAAATTTGAATTTAAAATGAAATTGAAATTATAAAGAGAGATTTAAACAAGAGATCAAAAATTGTAAACCCAGACCTTAAGCTTAACCTGGAATTCCAGATTTTGAGATTTGTTTAAATTTAATAAAGATATAATGATGAGGTATAATTCATTTATTATTAAGTTAATTAAAATGGATAATTTGTTTATTTAATTAATTTATGATTTGGATTAATTAATATAAGTAATTAAAGGTAATTAATTACTTGAAGATAATTACTTAATTAAAAGTAATTAATTGATTAAAATTGATTAGTTAAATGATTAAAGTATAATTGCTCAATGTAATTAATTTGTGATTAGAGATAATCATTTAAGTAATCAATTAAGGGTTAATTAATGATTAATTAAAAGATAATTCATTAAATGTTTTGTAATAAATTGATTAGTAATTTACCATGACTAGCAAATTTGTTCATAAAATTAATCTAAATCGATCAGATAATTAAATTGATCCTACCTATGGATGTTTGAATTTTATTGAATGGGTGAATTGTTTGATATCCCTGATATATGATGCTTTGTGATATATCATGATTTATGTTGTGATCTGTTTCTTTGGGATGAATGTAATTAATTCCCTGTGATGTAATTTATTATCTGTGATATATTTATCTATCTGTGATCTGTTAATGAAAGATAAGCGTTATAGTTATACCGCTTATCAAATATATTATTGTATTTGATCTGTGCTGATTGATGATGTTGTTGCACTACTGTGTAAAACCCCTGGACTACACCATACACACACAAATATGGATTTCACGAGGAAATCGGTTAAGTCACAGATAAATTAAATTTAATGTTTTTGAAATTGAAATTTTAATTTCAATTGATTTTGGAAATGGATTTGGGTTAAATGTTAAAGCTTTGGAAAGGAGTTTTTAAGATAAAAGTTACTTTGAATAACTTGGTGAAATTTCCAATTTAAATAATTTAACTTGAATTTGAATTCAAAATTTGGAATTGGATTCCATGTTTGGAAATTATGGTTAAAGATGTTATAAATATGTTTATATGAATTTAAACCATTTTAAAGGTATGGTTTTGAGAATTTGAATTTAACCCAAGGACTTTAACTTGTATAAATGAAATCGGATTTTTCCGAATAAAACTAATTGTTTTCAAATTATAAAAGATTTCATATAAGAAATGAAATTCCAATTTAAGTTAAGGAATTTCAAGTTTGAATTGAAAAATGGTTTTCCAAGTTATGAGTGAATTCTTTTTGAAAGCTATGAGTTAAATCTTGATTTAAAGATTTAATGAGTTAATCCAATTGAAATGGAAATTGATTTGGAAAAATCTATGAATAGATCTTTGTGAAACTGGGTGAACTTTGTGAGATGAATCTTTTTTTGTAAAAGATTAAAATGGTAATGTGTTTAGACCATTTGAAGAAAAGTTTTGGGTAACAAGTGGTGACTTAACTGAAATCCCAATATCCATATGTTTTTAAATATTGCGCTCATTATTCGGTTTAGCCGGGAGAGGACCTTTGTGTCATATAACCCATTCCGAATAAGTGATACGTCGTATATGGATAGCAATTGAAGACCGGTGGTGAAGACTGGGTATTTGCGAGAACGATGGGATAACCTATCGATTGTCACTGCACTTGCTTATGTTTGTCAAACGTGATAGGGGGTTCTCGCTTCGCAGTTTGGTGGCGAACGGGAGACTCCTACCCCTACATGTCCTCGTGGTGGGGTTGGTTAGCCGTAAGGTGTGACAGTCGAAAGGCTGGCCGTAAAAGCAAGGGCAGGGTACCAGTGTATGCCACGGTGGGGCTGGGATGGTTGCAAAGCCTACCGGTTGCCACTGCCTCATGATGGCTCTTACATTTGGTATCAGAGCTAAGGTTGAACTTTAGCTCAAGAGTATAACACATTAAGTAGCTCATTAGAGATAGGGTGAAGTATACCCTAGAATGAGTAATCTCTAAGATATCTATTCCGTATGCCTCAGTAAATTCTCTTACTATTCACTGATAGTGGGTATGAGTGCAAGAAGAGGATGAGATAGGGGACAGGGGAGTACGACTATAAATTTTCAATAACCTGTAACAACAAGGAAATAATCTTTTCCCTATCAATCTCTTTTGTTCGTCATCTTTTCTCAATTCTTTGATAGTTCCTGGTAGTTCCAGGAAGGAGATTCGATATATTAATATGGGACATAAACTCCAACTGAGTCAGAAATTTTTGTTTGGATGAATTGGTTGCATTGGTTGTTGTGGTTGATAGGTATACATTAGTTTCTAAACTAAAAGTTTTGAAAATTGTATCCATATATCTATCTATTTTTGGGTCCGGATATGTTCTACGAATGGTTAGTTATCCTTTCGAACTGACCAATGCACTGCATATTTCGTAGATCTGGATAACCCGAGTACCTTATGAAGTGTTAAACAAATTCGTTCTCGTATCTATTATTGATATTCTGATTTGGTAAGCCAAATGCAGAATAAATGCTCAGTTTGATTTGATGAAACATTCTTCATCTATCTTTTTGTCTCCCTGGCAAATTTTGGGGACGAAATTCTTTTAAGGGGGGAAGGTTGTAACGACCCCGGATTTTAATTAAATTTAAATTGATAATTAAATGAATTTTTGAATAAAAATTGTAAAATTAATTGTAAATTGAAACGAGTTTCCCCAATTCAGATAGAATATACGTTAAATCATTTGAATTTAAATTTCAAGTAAATGGTTTAATAATAATATATAATAATAAATATTAGAATTGATGGTTTATATTAGAAATAAAAATAAAACAATAAGTGTTGATGTTAAATAAATATTTCAAATAAATCTATAGTTATATAAAATATGAAATGAACATATAAACTTCTAGAAATAAATATTTAAGTTAAAATAAAAGCAAATATATAAAGTAAATATGTATTAATACAAATAAAGGTACTTATAAAATAACTATATATATATATGAAGACATACAAGACGATAAAATACATGTAAGATAAATTATAAAGAAATAAAGTGAATACATTAGCTAAATTTTAATATCATGATAAATATAGAACTTCATTTCTATTCCAAAGTGATAAGGCTAAAGCAAATTATTCAAGTACAAACAAGATATCTTCAAATATAAAACATGACCGCAATTTTATATAGAGACATATAAAGCAAACCAGACAAGTATGAAACCAAACAAACGAAAATATACACATGTATTAGCTTCCAAAGGAAGTTACTAGCATATAGATAAATAAATATATATTTTGTACAAGGTAATTAATACAAGTACCTTCAGCCACAATATGCTCTCATTTCAGCCACCAAGTAATGAAAAATATCACTGATAAATTGTAAAACAAATATATTACTCTGTACAATTATCTATCACCCAGTAAACTCTTCTTCAAATGTCCATCATCCTCATTTCATTTTTCGTCCATCAAGCTGAAAGAACTGAAAAAAATATCATCTCAACCATAAATAAAAAAACTGAATTTAAACAACTACAAACTAGAGATCAAGTGAAGGCTTCAGTTAGCTATTCAAGCCTGTGTCAAAAGGAAGCAGGCTCTGTTCATCTTCACAAAAAAAACACTGTGAGTAATATTTTGTTTTAAACTTTAAAATATGACTTTGTGGCAAGCATCTGTGATAAGCATATTGTATATATGAGTGTTTCCCTGAGAACAAATGAGTGATGAATGCATGTATGTACATGGTTATCTTCTTTGATAGCTTGCTTCTGTTTCAAGCTCCAGTCTGAGTTTGAAAAATCATTATCTCCTGATCAAAGACATAATTTGGATTCAGGGTCAAAACAAAACTTGGTTGTTGTAGCATAAGCTTTAATCTAAAAATTTATTCAAATCAAAATAAATTAGCATTTCCTCTGGAAATTAGAAGAACATAGCAAGAATTTAATTTAGTCAAATTTCAAACTGGTTAATTCATGGATTCAGGTGGGCAACTTGAATTCATACACCTTAATATGATTTTTAAAACTTAAATCATAATTTTTAGTGTTAGGATTTAAGAGCAGTTCATATTTGTTTGAAAATCATTGACTTGGCGATTTCCGGCGATCGACTAGTTCATGGAGCTCGAGGCTTTGTGTGAAGGTAGAGGGGAGTACTGTGTGCCAGGGAAAAATGGTGGAAAGTGCTCCAGTTCAACATGGAAGCGGCGGTGGCGAGGTTTAGTTTCTAAACCTAATTTTATAGTGGCTGAGAGATTCGATTCGTTCGCCCCCAATAGAGGATCGAGCGTTTCGTGGTTCTGGGAGGTGGAAGAGGAAGAGTTGACGAAATGATGGCCGGAATACCAGACTTTCTGATGGTCGGGATTTCCAGGATGAGGTGTTTCCCAGTATTATTGGTGGTTCCAGTACACACTTCCAGGTTCGAGCTCGAACTCGATTTCGAATTCGTGATGGAGACAAAGTTCTGGTGATCGGGGGTTGGTTGGTGAAAGATAGTCGACTTGCTCGACGTTGCAGGGTTGGTCGGAGGAGATCGACGGCGTTGTGCACGTGCACGGTGCACTTTCTTTTCTGGTGAACTGGGTTGTTTGGTTTGCGAGTTGCCACGGGTGTTTAGTCGAGAAATGTCCAGTTTGACTCGAAGCAAATTTGGCGTAGCTCGGGTAGGGATTTGTCTCAGGTTTTCAAACCTATTTTGTTTTTGAAATCTAAAACTGAAATTTGAATTTATAAACCAAGGTTTAAACTGAGTTTTAAATTTAAGTTTAAATATAAGTTCAAGTTTAGTTTGGAAACAAATGAAGTTTTAAATTTAAATTGTTTTAATACTTAAAAATGTTTAAGTATGGAAAAGAAATTTGAATTTAAAATGAAATTGAAATTGTAAAGAGAGATTTAAACAAGAGATCAAAAATTGTAAACCCCGACCTTAAGCTTAACCTGGAATTCCAGATTTTGAGATTTGTTTAAATTTAATAAAGATATAATGATGAGGTATAATTCATTTATTATTAAGTTAATTAAAATGGATAATTTGTTTATTTAATTAATTTATGATTTGGATTAATTAATATAAGTAATTAAAGGTCATTAATTACTTGAAGATAATTACTTAATTAAAAGTAATTAATTGATTAAAATTGATTAGTTAAATGATTAAAGTATAATTTCTCAATGTAATTAATTTGTGATTAGAGATAATCATTTAAGTAACTAATTAAGGGTTAATTAATGATTAATTAAAAGATAATTCATTAATTTTTTTGTAATAAATTGATTAGTAATTTACCATGACTAGCAAATTTGTTCATAAAATTAATCTAAATCGATCAGATAATTAAATTGATCCTACCTATGGATGTTTGAATTTTATTGAATGGGTGAATTGTTTGATATCCCTGATATATGATGCTTTGTGATATATCATGATTTATGTTGTGATCTGTTTCTCTGGGATGAATGTAATTAATTCCATGTGATGTAATTTATTATCTATGATATATTTATCTATCTGTGATCTGTTAATGAAAGATAAGCGTTATAGTTATACCGCTTATCAAATATATTATTGTATTTGATCTGTGCTGATTGATGATGTTGTTGCACTACTGTGTAAAACCCCTGGACTACACCATACACACACAAATATGGATTTCACGAGGAAATCGGTTAAGTCACAGATAAATTAAATTTAATGTTTTTGAAATTGAAATTTTAATTTCAATTTATTTTGGAAATGGATTTGGGTTAAATGTTAAAGCTTTGGAAAGGAGTTTTTAAGATAAAAGTTACTTTGAATAACTTGGTGAAATTTCCAATTTAAATAATTTAACTTGAATTTGAATTCAAAATTTGGAATTGGATTCCACGTTTGGAAATTATGGTTAAAGATGTTATAAATATGTTTATATGAATTTAAACCATTTTAAAGGTATGGTTTTGAGAATTTGAATTTAACCCAAGGACTTTAACTTGTATAAATGAAATCGGATTTTTTCGAATAAAACTAATTGTTTTCAAATGATAAAAGCTTTCATATAAGAAATGAAATTCCAATTTAAGTTAAGGAATTTCAAGTTTGAATTGAAAAATGGTTTTCCAAGTTATGAGTGAATTCTTTTTGAAAGCTATGAGTTAAATCTTGATTTAAAGATTTAATGAGTTAATCCAATTGAAATAGAAATTGATTTGGAAAAATCTATGAATAGATCTTTGTGAAACTGGGTGAACTTTGTGAGATGAATCTTTTTTTGTAAAAGATTAAAATGGTAATGTGTTTAGACCATTTGAAGAAAAGTTTTGGGTAACAAGTGGTGACTTAACTGAAATCCCAATATCCATATGTTTTTAAATATTGCGCTCATTATTCGGTTTAGCCGGGAGAGGACCTTTGTGTCATATATTCCATTCCGAATAAGTGATACGTCGTATATGGATAGCAATTGAAGACCGGTGGTGAAGACCAGGTATTTGCGAGAACGATAGGATAACCTATCGATTGTCTCTGCACCGAGTAGCGCCCGGTATAGAGATTCCCTAAGTGATGGGAAGTTCGATCGGGATTATGAATACCCGGATTGCAAGGGCTTCTTTGGAAGTGCCTTCGGTTCTGTTCGAACTCGGAACAGACTTGTATGGTTGTATGTCTGACACTACAGTTTGAGATATAAAGCTGATTTCTTTTCAAATACATTTCTGTTTGGTGGTGGAGATTTATTCTCTTAGCTTAACACCCTTCTCTGAGACGTACGAGCTCAGAGGTTATGTAGTTGAAGGTTATCAGTGATATACTCCCAATTTGGTAGTGTGGCATGCTAAGTGTTGCTGATCATTTGTTGATCAAAGCATGGCTTTGTAAAAAGCGTAGCTTTGTGGACGAGACTGCATCAAGACCTCACAAACCGGAAATGGTCGAAACAGGAAAGATGCGGCAAGGTTATGAGGGTCGCTCCCTTTAGGGTATGTAATTTCCTTCTGGAAAAAGGTGATATTATGGTTTGGAGCCCAGATATTTACCTGTGTGGTTGCTCCAATCTCATTTATTGTGTGATTGTTGCTGTGTGATCGAGGCCTCGGATAAAGGTCCCAAAGGACCGGGGGGTGGCATATTCGTGTAGTAGTTACCTAGTGTAAGAGGTAATCCGGCCTTGTGTTGGCAGAGAGCTAGTTAGTTCTCGGGACGTCCCGCCAGAGGCGTACCCATGTGGCAGTAGGAAGTTCCTTAGCCTGACCATTTGTTGGAAAATCCAAAGAAACAATACGAACCCAGTACGGTTTTAGTTGTATAACCTGCTATGGAATGTGGCGGTAACCTGCTAT
The DNA here is from genome assembly GCA_030737815.1 of Allium fistulosum. NCBI lineage: Eukaryota > Viridiplantae > Streptophyta > Magnoliopsida > Asparagales > Amaryllidaceae > Allium > Allium fistulosum. The sequence goes on from CM060903.1 coordinate 860,625,248, forward strand.
TGAACATAGTAGCTATAGTAGGCATATAATAATGGTTGTATGTTGGCTAAGATTAATATTATACTTTCAAAATGTTTTCTACTATGCACTAATAATAATAATATCAAAGATGTTTTTGCGTAGTAAGCATGTTTGACTATCATAAGAAGAAATCTCCTCCAATTCTGCGTTTGCATTGTGTGTGTGGCGGGAGGTCTTATGGTAGTTTCATTTTCCAAAAGCATTGCGGATTTCAATGTTTAAAATACTTTGTTGTTTGTTTTAAAGATAAACTATTTTTGTTACTCACACCAGTCCCATGACTGACCCGGAGTTTATTGTTCCCTTCCTAAACTCTGGGTGCCCACAATTTTCCACACGGGCAGTCTAGAGTTGGGTTTTTTTCAGATAGTCAGGTTTAGTAGATTATCGGGAGCTAGTTCAGTTTTTTTGGAGTTCACGGATGACTGACGTTTCTTATCTTGGTGCAACGTTGTAACGCCCCACCTCTATGCTCATAATAACAAAGAGTATTAAAAGAAATACTGTCTATTATTACGAAGAATAAGGCTGGATAGGAGCGTCCATCCGTAGTTGGCCTTACACTAATATTGGTTATCTCGATAGGAGTGGTATATACTTTTTATTTTTCATCTATTATTTATTTACTCCCATCGACACACCCAATTCTAGTATAAAACGAACTACGACGGTTCATAATAGTTTAGGACAATGAATATAATAACAACACAGATAATATAAATGCGGAACACAGATTAACAAAAATCTCATAAATATATAACCGATGTCAGTTACAATATAGTTGACACAATACATATGATACAACTACAACTGTCGACTCTAGAAGTTATATATACAAGTACATTATCGACTAATATACATGAATACATATCATTCTATACAATGACACGAATACTACAAAATGACAAAGACAACTTCAGAAGATGTGAAAAGTCATCATATCCAGAACAACAACTCAAAGAAGGAAATCTACGACCTGAAATAACTCGGGTCTGACCCGAGTATTAAATTCAAAAGAAAATAATACACGGGTCAGTCTAATTCAAAATCAGTTATTAATGCACAGAAGCAATAATAAGCAATATCAATTAGGCGACGGTCACAGAAATCTCGTATACCCAACTCTTCGATAAGAGAATCGGATAACGGCAGATATAACACTAAGCAGTGTTAAACGACAAATCAACAAACCAAATCAGAATACAACTCCAAAGCGTTGAATTTAACCAACGAAACAATCCAACAAATCGAAACATCAATTTAAAGCTGTCAAATCTGATAGGGCTGCAGTACACGCACGCGTGTACTGCCTCGCCACTATCGCATGATATACACAAAAGCTCAGTGAAAGTCACAAATGATCACCAGGTCAAACCCCGAGATCGGGTTCAACACAGGTGAATATGAAAACAGATCCAAATGCATTAATGCAATGCAAAACAACAAGGACCAAAACTGCATATAAAACGAAACTGCAGGGGTCAAAGTCAGGTGATCCTATAACAAAATTGCGAAAGCCAATGAACAAAGAAACAGTCAGAAGCAAGAAACAGTCAGATGAACAGTGAGCTCAACTGGCAACAAGTAAAACAAGCCCAGCTACCACATGAATGCAAAGAAGTATCTCAAATACCACTCAAATTTAGAAGAAACAAAAGGCCAGTGTACAGTAACAGCCAGAGCACTTGTAGCTCAGTGACAATCAAACCTGAATGAAGACTGTAAAATGATCATGAACCCAGCGCAAACAAGTATATACAACATCTCAGTGAACAAGCAAAGCCATTGCCTGAGATTACATAGCCGAGGAACCAAGTCAAAACAAAACAGTGCAAGATCAAAAGAAGCTCAATTGCAAACGTGACAGTGAAAAAGAGGGATGCCAAAGCCAACATATACAACCATAACAATGCTACACAATATTAAGTGCAGACAACCAAAGTGCAGACAACCATCAAGTCAATACAGCAGCAAGTGAAAAAAATGAAACACGGACCGAATTCAAAACGAAACTCAGTGCTAAACACATAACGACCTCCAAAGCACTTAAAACCCTGGTTGTCAAAAACAAAGCAACAAAGATCGAGAAAGCATCAAAACAGTATAAACTTTGTTCGAATAAAACTTTATACTTAATTTCTGAAGTCGTATGTTTTCAATGGTTATTTTCAAAATCCTTAAGTTTTCAACATCAGGTTGCAAGTGCAACCGAGCTAAAATGCGAAACTGTAAATACATGGGGGATTTCATAATGTAATATGAACCAAGGAATGCAACTATAACTTCATGCTAAAAGAACTGGCCCATGTCATCCTAAATACAAAACCAACAATGAAGCCACCAGACTACTTGAACAACTACATACAAAACATAACTGCACAGTCCAGATCATAGTCATGTACCAGTTTCGAACTCAATGGAACAACAGTTGCAAAAATGGGAACCAAGTCATAAGGAACGAGGTTCAAAGTCAAGTTATATATATAGGATAATTGCACTGCCGAAGTCCATAAATAATGTGATGAAAACGACCAAACCAAGACGAGGACATCTGCAGTCCAAAAAAATAGAACAGCAACGACAAACCAAGTTAATACTGAGAGAGTCGAGGAATTTGATCAATTCAAACGGTAGAGCAAACTAAACGACAAATTCAATTGGGCTAAATCGAACATTAGCAGGTTCGACCACAAAATTCAAAATCATCAGATAAGCAACATTGCAAGTCGAAGTCAAATGAACAATTTCACAAAATAAGTCTGTAGCTTTCTAACCAGAGACAGTGTCGAAGACAACAAAACAACCGGAATCAACATCGGAAAAATCTAAGCAGCCCGAGTAAATCATAGAAGCACCCATTCAAAATCACCAAAATCTCGAGTTAGATGGGAGTGAAACTTAAATCACTCAAAATGACAGTTCAAAAATCAACTCGAGAATAAGTATCAATAAAATGCTCGAAAGCTAACCAAGAATTCAAAATAACAGTCGAAGCCCCAAAAACAAAACCATAACAAGATTCATGTTCGAACTGAAGGTAAAACACTCTCGTCAACTAAGAGTCAACGCCGTGGCAATCACGACATCAACACAAGCCGGGAGCATCAACAAGGGAACTACGAAAATATACGAATGAGCCAAAGTCACATAAGTGATTTCCCATAGCACTGCAGTTATCGGCAGCGAGCCAAAAGAAATGGTCACACAATTCAGTTCAAACAGTTATGAAAGGAAATGGTCAACGCAATTCGATTTGAACAATTACATACGAACAAAAACAAGGGGTTCAAACCCTAAACAAGCGTATCATCATTAAACCAATTCGAGCTACAGAAACTTAGTCGGAATTAGATGTGAGTAATTTAATTACTCACCTTTTTTTTTCTTTTTCCCGAGCGGCCAACAATCGATGAAGACTACGAACTTCCGAAGCAAAGATGAACCCAGATCCATTGCCCCATTTCTAGAATTGAAGCCTCGTCGCTTACAAGTAGGCAAAGCGGCGACTCCAACTTGAAGCCCTAATTTGATCGAACAAAGAGGACGATGGGCCACCATTTTCGATATTCTTTCGTTTGTTTTTTTTTTTTGAGTTAGGGATAGAACGAGTGAAATAAAAAGAGGAACGGGTTGAGATAATGTCACGGCAACTAAAATCAACATGGGCCAAGGTAAATATTTCTTTCTTTAAAACCCACCAATGTTCAACAATTTACTAAGACTTTTATCCCAAACTTTTATTAAAGAATTATACCAATCTGAAAAGAATTTCAATCGATTCAAAATTGCAATAGATATCAACAACCGGTTTAATCGTCGTCTGACGATATCAAAATAAGTGTGGAATCTCAGGTTGTTACAGACTCCCCTACTTATAAAAATTGCGTCCCCGCAATTTTCATAACTAAGGTCGTTTATAACAATTATTTCTCTAACATAAACTGGTTAAGCTAGAAAAATAAAAGTCGAGAATTCAAATGACACAGTAATCTTTTAATTCCAATAAAAGAGATTCACAAATTTTCAATAAAATTTAACTATCAATAGATAAGCAGAAAACAACAAAACTGAATAAATGCCATTATCAGCAATATTCAATTATTAACTAGATAATTAAAATACCGAAAATCACAAAGCAGCAATATCTAGTTATCGATATGATAATTAGAAAACAGCAAAATCTAATTATCAGCAAAGATAATTATGAAGCACAATTCACAAATCGCAAACTGACAATATCCAGTTATTCAACAATTAACTGGGAAACACAAATTTCAAAATCAGTAAACTCTGACTATTAACAGAAATAGATAGAAAACAGCGATTCAATAAAATCAGCATATTCTAGAATCAATTGGAGACTAGAAAATTTCATATTAATAAAATCAGCAAACATCAATTATCTGATTATCTCAAACGATAATCAGAAAACAAATCAGCACATATCTAATTACCACAACCGGTAATTTAAAATTTCAAATCAACAAATATTCAATTATCAAAAACGATAATCAAATTTCAAATTCAACAAATATTCGATTATCACAAACGATAATCAAATTTCAAATTCAACAAATATTCGATTATCATAACGATAATCAAATTTCAAATTCAACAAATATTTGATTATCAAAAACGATAATCAAATTTCAAATTCAACAAATATTCGATTATCAAAAACGATAATCAAATTTCAAATTCAACAAATATTCAATTATCACAAGCGATAATCAAATTTCAAATTCAACAAATATTTGATTATCACAAGCGATAATCAAATTTCAAATTCAACAATTATTCGATTATCAAAAACGATAATCAAATTTCAAATTCAACAAATATTTAATTATCACAAGCGATAATCAAATTTCAAATTCAACAAATATTTGATTATCACAAGCGATAATCAAATTTTAAATTCAACAAATATTTAATTATCTAAAGCGATAATTAAATCTAAAATCAACAAATTTTTAATTATCTCAAGCGATAATTAAATCTCAAATCAACAAATATTTAATTATCTAAAGCGATAATTAAATGCAACAAGTATCCGAATATCAAAACGATAACCAGAATCAACAAATATCTAATTATCACAAGCGATAATTAGAAACAACAAATATTCGATTATCAAAAACGATAATCAGAACTCATATCAACAAATATCTAATTATCACAAGCGATAATTAGAAACAACAAATATCCGATTATCAAAAACGATAATCAGAACTCATATCAACAAATATCTACTTATCACAAGCGATAATTAGAAACAACAAATATCCGATTATCAAAAACGATAATCAGAACTCATATCAACAAATATTTAATTATCAAAAGTGATAATTAAAAGCAACAAATATCTGATTATCGAAAACGATAATCAGAAACAACAAATATTTAATTATCGATACGATAATTAAATCTCATAACATCAGATATCTAATTACCTGCAGATAATTAGAAACAACAAATATCTAGAAATCAATTAAGAAGACTAGAAAATCAACATAAAAGCTTGGATCGATCCCATCAGATGGCGAGTTTTTAATTCGCCGCACGTGCATCAACAAATGGCCGAAGCCTACCAAGTACTCAACATAATTTTGGCGCCCAACAAATTGATCCGAAGGTCCGCAGAGTGACCCGAAGATCTAGTACTGGTATTTGACCCGAAGGTCCATCATATGACCCGAAGGTCCAACAAATGACCCGAAGGTCCTCATAGTGGCTCGAAAGCACACGAAAGCATCAAAATATTTCAATTAACGAGTCCGGAATTAACCAAAATAGCAAACGCACATGTCCCATAACCACGAGCTTTACTAAATTGTTTAATTCTCTTCGTCGTTTCCTTGAAAGTGTGAAATCATCAAAATCATCAAAACAACAGATATTTCAATTAACGAGTCCGGAATTAACCGAAATAGTAAAAGTGTGGTTTCATACTCCGCACTTTTGCTAAATCGTTTAAATCTCTTCATCGTTTCCTTGAAAGTGCAAAATTGTGTATTTTATAAAAATACACTTTACATTCTCAAACGGACAAGTCTGGAATTAAGCGAATCAGTAAAAGAAAGGGGTCATAGTCCTCGATTTTGCTGAAACGTTTAAATCGCTTTCTCATTCTTTTGAAATCGCAAACTGTAAAATTTCTGAAAACAATTTTTATTTATTTTGTAAAAATAACAATTCACATTCTCAACTGAACAAGTCCGGAGTTAAGCGAAACAGTAAAAGAAAGGGGTCATAATCCTCGATTTTGCTGAATCGTTTAAGTCGCTTTCTCATTCTTTTGAAAACGCAAACTGCTAAAATTTTATGAAACAATTTTCATTTTAAAACGATTTTCCAATCACGTGATTAAAACAGCAAATCAGTGACAATTTCGATAAGGAAATTGTACTTCTCAAAATACCGTAAAACGGTCACAAAATAGCATTGCGGAATAACCGCTTGAAAATCCACTTTTAAAATTTGACGGTTACTGAAGCCAAAGCGACAGTAATTTTAAAGCGTCAAAATCACATCAAAACAATTTACATCAAAATGTAATATCAGAGAATTTTCATTCATCAAAATGCCACAAAACACCGTGCTTCAAAAATTTAGCATTGGTGTAAAAATCCCGTTATAAAAATAAGGGCAACAAAATACGTTTCATAACCTAGCATCGGTTCAACGTAAAATAAATGCAGTAACGTGCAATTCATTTGCACGCACATTACAATATAAACAAGGAAATCATTAGTGGGTATCTTCAATGAAGACAACTCAAAACAGCAAAAGCTAATCAATAGATGATTAGTACAAAAGGAAGCCAGCGGAAATTTCAACAAAAATCACATATCTGCAATTTCTTCGAATCCTCAATTCGGATTCAAAATTCTCAAAGAAACAAAATAATTACAGCTATGTAAACAACAAATGAAATTCATATCAATTTTGTATTTCGATTTTTAAACCAAAAAGATTATCAGTTGTACTCAGCGAAGACAGTTTCACTGTTTCCGCTGCGCACTCTGATAAACAGAACACAAATCAATCAAATCATCAGAACACAATTTCATCAAAACAACAAAACACAATTCCACTTTTATTTTTAAATAAAGATATTTAAAAATTTCATCAAAATTTCAAAACTTTAGTTTTGACTCAAATCACAGATAAAACATCGACCAATAGTTGTAACATATGTTCCATCCAAGTTATGTTTTATATTATGTCCATAAACCCCAAGCTCTGATACCAACTGTAACGCCCCACCTCTATGCTCATAATAACAAAGAGTATTAAAAGAAATACTGTCTATTATTACGAAGAATAAGGCTGGATAGGAGCGTCCATCCGCAGTTGGCCTTACACTAATATTGGTTATCTCGATAGGAGTGGTATATACTTTTTATTTTTCATCTATTATTTATTTACTCTCATCGACACACCCAATTCTAGTATAAAACGAACTACGATGGTTCATAATAGTTTAGGACAATGAATATAATAACAACACAAATAATATAAATGCGGAACGCAGATTAACAAAAATCTCATATATATATAACCGATGTCAGTTACAATATAGTTGACACAATACATATGATACAACTACAACTGTCGACTCTAGAAGTTATATATACAAGTACATTATCGACTAATATACATGAATACATATCGTTCTATACAATGACACGACTACTACAAAATGACAAAGACAACTTCAGAAGATGTGAAAAGTCATCATATCCAGAACAACAACTCAAAGAAGGAAATCTACGACCTGAAATAACTCGGGTCTGACCCGAGTATTAAATTCAAAAGAAAATAATACACGGGTCAGTCTAATACAAAATCAGTTATTAATGCACAGAAGCAATAATAAGCAATATCAATTAGGCGACGGTCACAGAAATCTCGTATACCCAACTCTTCGATAAGAGAATCGGATAACGGTAGATATAACACTAAGCAGTGTTAAACGACAAATCAACAAACCAAATCAGAATACAACTCCAAAGCGTTGAATTTAACCAACGAAACAATCCAACAAATCGAAACATCAATTTAAAGCTGTCAAATCTGATAGGGCTGCAGTACACGCACGCGTGTACTGCCTCGCCACTATCGCATGATATACACAAAAGCTCAGTGAAAGTCACAAATGATCACCAGGTCAAACCCCGAGATCGGGTTCAACACAGGTGAATATGAAAACAGATCCAAATGCATTAATGCAATGCAAAACAACAAAGACCAAAACTGCATATAAAACGAAACTGCAGGGGTCAAAGTCAGGTGATCCTATAACAAAATTGCGAAAGCCAATGAACAAAGAAACAGTCAGAAGCAAGAAACAGTCAGATGAACAGTGAGCTCAACTGGCAACAAGTAAAACAAGCCCAGCTACCACATGAATGCAAAGAAGTATCTCAAATACCACTCAAATTTAGAAGAAACAAAAGGCCAGTGTACAGTAACAGCCAGAGCACTTGTAGCTCAGTGACAATCAAACCTGAATGAAGACTGTAAAATGATCATGAACCCAGCGCAAACAAGTATATACAACATCTCAGTGAACAAGCAAAGCCATTGCCTGAGATTACATAGCCGAGGAACCAAATCAAAACAAAACAGTGCAAGATCAAAAGAAGCTCAATTGCAAACGTGACAGTGAAAAAGAGGGATGCCAAAGCCAACATATACAACCATAACAATGCTACACAATATTAAGTGCAGACAACCAAAGAGGATAACCATCAAGTCAATACAGCAGCAAGTGAAAAAAATCAAACACGGACCGAATTCAAAACGAAACTCAGTGCTAAACACATAACGACCTCCAAAGCACTTAAAACTCTGGTTGTCAAAAACAAAGCAACAAAGATCGAGAAAGCATCAAAACAGTATAAACTTTGTTCGAATAAAACTTTATACTTAATTTCTGAAGTCGTATGTTTTCAATGGTTATTTTCAAAATCATTAAGTTTTCAACATCAGGTTGCAAGTGCAACCGAGCTAAAATGTGAAACTGTAAATACATGGGGGATTTCATAATGTAATATGAACCAAGGAATGCAACTATAACTTCATGCTAAAAGAACTGGCCCATGTCATCCTAAATACAAAACCAACAATGAAGCCACCAGACTACTTGAACAACTACATACAAAACATAACTGCACAGTCCAGATCATAGTCATGTACCAGTTTCGAACTCAATGGAACAGCAGTTGCAAAAATGGGAACCAAGTCATAAGGAACGAGGTTCAAAGTCAAGTTATATATATAGGAGAATTGCACTGCCGAAGTCCATAAATAATGTGATGAAAACGACCAAACCAAGACGAGGACATCTGCAGTCCAAAAACATAGAACAGCAACGACAAACCAAGTTAATACTGAGAGAGTCGAGGAATTTGATCAATTCAAACGGTAGAGCAAATTAAACGACAAATTCAATTGGGCGAAATCGAACATTAGCAGGTTCGACCACAAAATTCAAAATCATCAGATAAGCAACATTGCAAGTCGAAGTCAAATGAACAATTTCACAAAATAAGTCTGTAGCTTTCTAACCAGAGACAGTGTCGAAGACAACAAAACAACCGGAATCAACATCGGAAAAATCTAAGCAGCCCGAGTAAATCACAGAAGCACCCATTCAAAATCACCAAAATCTCGAGTTAGATGGGAGTGAAACTTAAATCACTCAAAATGACAGTTCAAAAATCAACTCGAGAATAAGTATCAATAAAATGCTCGAAAGCTAACCAAGAATTCAAAATAACAGTCGAAGCCCCAAAAACAAAACCATAACAAGATTCATGTTCGAACTGAAGGTAAAACACTCTCGTCAACTAAGAGTCAACGCCGTGGCAATCACGACATCAACACAAGCCGGGAGCATCAACAAGGGAACTACGAAAATATATGAACGAGCCAAAGTCACATAAGTGATTTCCCATAGCACTGCAGTTATCGACAGCGAGCCAAAAGAAATGGTCACACAATTCAGTTCAAACAGTTACGAAAGGAAATGGTCAATGCAATTCGATTTGAACAATTACATACGAACAAAAACAAGGGGTTCAAACCCTAAACAAGCGTATCATCATTAAACCAATTCGAGCTACAGAAACTTAGTCGGAATTAGATGTGAGTAATTTAATTACTCACCTTTTTTTTTCTTTTTCCCGAGCGGCCAACAATCGATGAAGACTACGAACTTCCGAAGCAAAGATGAACCCAGATCCATTGCCCCATTTCTAGAATTGAAGCCTCGTCGCTTACAAGTAGGCAAAGCGGCGACTCCAACTTGAAGCCCTAATTTGATCGAACAAAGAGGAGGATGGGCCGCCATTTTCGATATTCTTTCGTTTGTTTTTTTTTGAGTTAGGGATAGAACGTGTGAAATAAAAAGAGGAACAGGTTGAGATAATGTCACGGCAACTAAAATCAACATGGGCCAAGGTAAATATTTCTTTCTTTAAAACCCACCAATGTTCAACAATTTACTAAGACTTTTAGCCCAAACTTTTATTAAAGAATTATATCAATCTGAAAAGAATTTCAATCGATTCAAAATTGCAATAGATATCAACAACCGGTTTAATCGTCATCTGACGATATCAAAATAATTGTGGAATCTCGGGTTGTTACAAACGTGATGGTGGTTCGAGCTGATGTTGGAGTTATTGGTCTTATTCTCTTTGTCGGATCACTTGGAGTATCACTTTTGTTTTCCGCTGTATCATTATTTATCTCTTATATTCTTGTATCATATTGATATCATTGTTGTATATCATTCTGGATATTGCATTCATTGGAGTTGTATATGATATCATTGATTTCTTTATTCCGCTGTGTTGTTATACTTACTGTGTTATAAGCTCCGGGGAGCCAGATTCGGCGTTTGAATCTACAGCATTTGAGTACAAGTGAAGTACGGGTGTCGATTTTCGAAGGCCAGGTTCAGGATCTTTACACGAATAATAAATCTCAATTGTATAGAATGAACTTACCCTGAACCCAGGTTGATATTCAAATGGAGTAGCAACCTTTCTCCACCGAAATCACCTTGACCAGCACGAGATGCTCCTCTGTATTATTCTCTGTCACTTCGCCAATCCCCCTCAAATCCTGGGCCCCTACATGTTATGGTATGTCAAATTAGACTTCAGGTTATAATATTTATCAATCATTCAAATTGAATGAATTAAATAACCTAGCAATGAGCAACAACAGTAGAGATTGAAAATATGTAACCTTCCGGTCCAGTTTCTTTCATGAGTATGATGTCTTCCTACATATTTAGAAGAATATATTAGCATACTTGGAAGAATAAATTAGGATAGTTTGTTACACTTATCAAATCTTCATAACAAAATATTACGACCATTATGATTGTCAATAATACCTTGTATTTGTGATAACCATTGGATGTCACATCAGCTGTAACACCTTGCCATGTCCTATGATTTCTACGGACACAAGATGAAGGCAGATACATGCTTGTACAGTCATAAATTTCAAAGAATGAGTTTAAGGAACATGCATATAACATGTTTCTAACATTAATATCAGAATTTTCATGCATAATGATATCTAACCAGTGTGTAGAAGTGTCCCAAATGCTAGGACTCCTTCCAACTTTGCTTGTTGCCCCTTCAACATGTGACAAACTCGTCTTTTTTATAATTTTTCAAAATTACCCTTTTTCTTCAAGAATAGACTAAGAGCAGACTAACACAAATGGGTTGGGTACACTAATGTATGATTTATTGGTAAGGTAAGTTCAATCATCAACAGCAGCGGCAGCAGTAGAAAAAAAAGGAGAGAATAAAGAAAAATAAGCACATGGTAAGCTGAAGTACCAGAACCAAATACAAATTCATTTGGGAAGTCATCCCTACTTAATTTACTCTCTTCACTTGTTATTATAATCCATGATTGAAATAGGAAGCAAAGGAACTTCATTCTTCGTCCTCTTGTTTGCAGCACAAAAGGCAATAATGATTAGAAGGCTATTACTTGTTGTTTCGTCTATTGTAGAGCAAATGAAATATCTTGATGGAACAGGAGCAACCGTCAAAAGAAAGCACTTCTAGTTGACAGATAAATAAATGGAAACCAAGCGCTGGATCCATGCAATTGAACCGACAAGACCAAACTATATACAAATAACTTATCTTAATTAGATGTGCACCCTTGTTTTCAATGTAGTTTGGAAGGACACTACATGTGTATGGTTTAGGATGATTCAGGGGACATGCATTACTTTTTTTATCTTGATGCTCGTGTCTGTAATTGTAAGCTTACTTTTATTTCATTGCAAATTAAATAGAAATGCAAATAATTTGAAAATAATTGAAATGTTGGCAAATGTTTTCAATGCTCATTTAAATGTTGGACTCATCTTTTTTGTATGCATGGAAAATTTTGAACATATGAAACAACAACTTTCTCTCTTTGCTATGGTATATTTGTAATCCAAATATTAAAAAACTGGAAAAATTATCATAAATAGATCACTGTCAGCATAAGCATTTTCATATAGAACACTTGATTATAGAATTCTAGGATTACATTTTACATCTAAAGACAAATATTCTACCAAAAGGTAACTTTCCCTTGCAAAACGTTGACAACATTCTGCTACAATGGATATAAATATTATTTCTGCCAGTGGGATGAGATAAATCTTAATGAGGAAATGACAATTGCCTCTGGCGACCAAGGTGTTAGTCCCTGAGGAGTTGGTTTTGATGACAACAACCTTACTTAGAATTAGATTATAAAATATATAATACTAACATTATTGTGTAGATATATATAGATATGTTTGCAGGTACTAAAGAATGAAGAACTATATAGTATAAAGATTCAAGATCAAAGATTGATGATATCAAGATTCAAGACTCATGAGTATCAAGAATTTCAAGAGTCCAAGTTTCCAAGATAAGTTATATAGTTAGGAATATTGTTAAAACTCATAGAAAGGCACTGACATCTTAAAATCTATTTTATTTGTGGAATGGAATCCACTTCGTGCTCGTTAAAGGGATGGAACCCTAAGTAGGATGGAACCTACGAAAAATCTAGTGGAACATCTTTTTGTATCCACTTACTTTTATTTCAAAATGATTTTCAAAATATATATAGCTTGTTTTTCAAAATGATTTTAAATATTCCTGTTTAAAAACCAAAATCATATGTCCTGGTTTTTCAATATATTTTAGCCTCAAAAATATCCTTAGTTTTAAATATCCTTAATTTTAAATATCTTAGATTTTAAATTATTATCCTAAGTTTTTAAACTACAATTTTGATATTAATATATTTAGCTGTTTTATATATTTATACTTAAGATTTAAATATAAAAGTATAGAAAATTATTATATATATTTTAATATTGTTCTCTATAGTTATTTATGTATTATAACTATATATAAGTATATTTTAAAGTTTAAATATAAGTATAATATAATATAGAAATTATTTTCAAAGAAAAACAAATCACCAAAAAAAATACAAGGGCATGTCGACATGGTCACATGTACCCCTGTCGACATGGTGATAGTTAAATTGTTTTTTAAAAGAAGTGTCTATTCGCCACATCCCTTCACCAATGGACATGGCTATTGATCTACTATAAATAAAGGGTGTTTTCAACGAATTTTAATCACTTTTTTCTCTAATTTAACTTCTCTTCTTCTTCTCCACTTTCTTATTTACAAATTACACCATTACTCTACCGAAATCAATATTGAATCTAACTAGATAATTTCTGGTTTTGATTCTTTCCACTATCTCTACAAGATCCAAGTGCTAATCTGAGTTATAGACTTTTTGTAACCAATAGAGCGAGAAAAGGTGTGATTATAGCCTTGGAAATCAATTGGGTGAACTTGTTGCCCCGGAAATCAAGTATCTCTACCCAGAGGATTGTGAATCTGGAGCGGTGTACCTCGTGGCCTTGAAATCGAGGGTTGTATTTGAAAGAATTGTTTTTGAAAGGAAATCCGTACTTGTGTTGCGGGACTGGATGTAGGGTAACTCCGAACCAGTATAAAATCTGGTGTGTTCTTTCCTTTACTGCTTTTACTTTATATTTGCATCTGTGTTTGATTCTGTGTTCATATCTGTGTCTGATTAGTGTATACATTGTTAACAAATTAAGATAAACTTAAAAAGATTAACAAATTTCTTAAAACACTATTCACCCCCCCTCTAGTGTTAATTCTAGCCTTAAGATCCTTAATCTGCATTCTAACAATTGGTATCGGAGCTTTGTTTTCAAAAGTTTCATTATCTGAATTTTGAAAAATTTCAAAATGGCTACTAACACTAGTACTGCTATTACCACCAACACTAGTTCATTTGTAGAAGGTCAGTCTACTACCAGACCACCACTTTTTAATGGTAGTAACTATGCATATTGGGCATGTAGGATGAAAATATATTTACAATCTATAGGACTAGACACTTAGAATGTCATACAGATAGAGTATTCTGAACCCACAACTGCTTTTGCTCAGTGGACTGCTGATCAAAAGACTGTTGCACATAATAATTCTAAAGCTATGAATATCTTGTTTTGTTCACTTGATAGGAATGAATTTAATAGAGTGTCAGTTTGTAAGTCTGCATATGAAATCTGGAAAACTTTGCAAGTTACCCATGAAGGAACAAGCAAAGTTAAACAGACAAAAATCTCCATGCTCACAAATTAGTTTCAATTATTCAAAATGAATCCTAATGAGTCTATTCCAGATATGTATAGTAGATTCCAGGATATTGTCCACTCTCTAATATCATTGGGAAAAGTATTCTCCGAAGAAGATCAAGTCAGAAAAATCCTAAACTCTCTTACTCCAGAATGGGATCAAAAGACACTCGCAATCGAAGAAGCAAATGACATCAACATCTTAAAGATTGAAGAATTGATCGGAAACCTAATGTCGTTTGAAGTTCAAATGCTTGGGAGAAGAGAAAGCAAGGCATCAGAAAAGAAATCAATTGCATTCAATGCACTAACATAAGGATCAGATTCAGACAGCGATAATGATGAAGAGATTGCTTTTATGACCAAGAATTTTCGGAAATTCCTGAAGTACAGAAAATTGAATAGTTCCAAGAGAAACAACTTTATGAATTCCGGTAATCAGACTACAGTACAAAACTTTATCAAATGCTTCAATTGTGACGAACCAGGTCATATCAAAAGAGACTGTCCGCATCCAGATAAGCAAAACCCTCCTACAAACAATGATTCTGCAAAGAAATGGAAACGTGCATTCACTGCTACTGTAGATGACTCTGACTCATCCTCCAGCGACGATGAACAGAAGAAAGATAATTCAAATCTGCGTTTCACAGCAATTCTCGATTTAGTCGATACCAAAGACACGGACTCTGAAAAAGGTACACGTTTACAATACATTGGCTGAAATTGCATGCTTGAATTGATTGATTGATTGGTTGTTTTTGAATTGATGTGTCGTTTGAATTTTAAAAATTTTATTATTTTTTTATTATTTTATTATTATTTTTATTTTTAATAATATTATAATATTTTATGAGTCTTAGTAATATTCCAGATATTATATAGACATTAAAATAAAAGATATATATATATATAAATATTACATTATATAAAAGTATCTAGTCATCAAAATTTACGGATACCTGTCGACATGGGTCCATCCCTACCTGTCGACATGGTATAGAAAATTTGAAATTCAAATTTTGAATTCAAATGCTTGTATTTTCCTCCACTCTTTCACACCATTCGAGACTATGAAAGGACACTTTTTGACCAGAGAAACTGTCCATTTAATTTCTATTTATTTACTATCATTTATCTCATCTTTTCACTTAACTTTTCAAATTCAAACTCTTTCTTCATAACTCAAGCTCTCTTTTCTCTACATCAATGGCCTCCTCAAGTACTCCATCAACTATGAGACTTTCCAAAACCTTAAAAGAACACCTCTTTTATGATCCGGAAGCAATCAAAGCCTATATTGGCTATGCTAATTATGGAAAAGTTCATCCCGGAAAGTTTGCAATTTTCCGCGATTTCGCTTCTTATGAAATCGATTCTCTTTGTGTTAGTAACAACATTTTAAGTCTTGTTGACGATTCTCAAAATGATTTTGTATGCTACCCAAATCTTGTGAAAATGTTTTATGCAAATCATAATCGTGGCTTTTATCAAGGAAACAATGATGAAATATGGAGTAGTGTAAAAGGCACTCAAATTGTTTTAAATTGTGATGTTTTGGGAGCGATTCTAAATTGTAAGTGTACGGGTATGGATCTTTCAAATTTTAATTTTAATGAAAGTGATCGTGAGACTTTCCACCATATTTTTGAAAGTGATGAAAAATTTGATTTTATAAACCGCAATTTTCGTCCAAAAGCAAAAATTGTAAGCCTTCTTTTGCAACACACTTTGACCCCGAGATCGGGAAGTTTTAATAATCCTACTTCAAAAGTTTGTAAAGCTCTTTTTGCTCTTTTTGGAAACTATGATATTAATTGGGCTCAAGTTATTTTGGATGAATTTCGGCCTAAAAACTTGGAAATGGGAGAAAAGATTTTATATCTGGAATTTACCTTACTAGAATTTTCAACTATTTTGGAGTGAATTTTAAAGGAGAGGAATTCATTTCTAGAAAAGTTTTCAATCATTCCAATATCTCACTTATGAAAATTCCATATATCTTTCAACCTTATGAATCCCTTGTCGAAAAGGAAGAGCGTTTAGCTCACGAAGAAATGGAAGAAGGAGAGGAAGAAGAAGAAGAAGAAGAAGGGGATGAAATGGATATTCAAGAAGAAGAAGAGGAAGGTGAAACATCTCTTGAAAGTATTGATTACACCTCCAAACCAACCAACAGGATGATTATCCAAAACCAAAAGATAATTGTGGAAAATCAACAGACACTTAAGAGATCCGTTAGTAAAAAGTTGGATAAAATGTCTTCTAAGATGAAAAAGTTCTTCTCAAAAGTCAGCAAGAAGTTTAACCTTTCATCATCCTCATCATCCTCCAATTAGATCTATCTTTTCATACCTTGTCATAGTTGTTTAAGTTTGTTTTAAGTTTGAATGTTATTGTATTTCATGTTGTTTAATCCATGTATCATTCCAGTTTGAATTAATGTTGAAGTTCTTTCTATTATCTAGCTTATTTCATCTCTAGAATAACTGTTAATATGATATATATATATATATTCAAAATCAAAAACAAGTCATCAAAACACAGATGACCCTGTCGACAACCCCCAAAGGCACCCTGTCGACATGCTTAAAATCTGAAGTGTCTTTTCATTTTAATTTTTGAATTTTAAATAACTAACTTGTATCTATTCATTTCAAATGAAATTTACACCTATAAATACATGTTCTCTTCCAAAAATCTTTACTCAAAATCATTACTTATCTATTCTATCTATATTTCTTCTCTTTTTCACAAAAATGGCCGATCCTATTCACAATTTATTTGAAAATCTTAAAGAAACTCTTAAATCCTTCAAGAATATTCTCTCTATCATTCTCCGTAATCAGCGTCACTTAGAATTGAGTCAAATGCAGATGATCAAGGAGCAAGAATGGCATTTCGAAGCAATTTGATGGATGATTTCCTCCCTGCACAAGGATGATAATGAAGCACATCCTCTCATTTCTCTCTCTGTTGATAATGAGACTTGGGATGCCATCAAACAAGACCCTATCTTTGGAGAAGAAGGATGGGTTGATGTTCCTCGTAATATTTGATTAACTTTGTTTAATTTTTATTTGTTTGCTTGCTTAATTAGGATTTGGTTTGATTTGCTTGAATTTGACTTAGTATGGATTGATATTATGTGTGTAAAATATAACATACATATGATTAGTATTAATAATATATGATCTTTTAAGTTATCATGATTATCAGTTTAACTATCTATTTTTATATTAAAAACTCCATTATGAATAAAAAAATTATGTTCTCTTATTCGTATATTTTCTTATCTTTTGAATAAATAGTTTAGTAGTTAGGAAAAGTAGTTATTAAGAGTTTAGTTTAAAGTTAAGTATTTGTAACGACCCGATATTTTCAACCATTCGCATCCATTATAAGTGTATAGGTAGACACTCATGCCGGAGTTGAATTGCTCAAAATACCGCGTTGTAAATAAAATTTGGCAAATCTCAGAATATACAGTAAATAAATATAATCACAGATCACAGACACAGTGTAAAATAATACAGCGGAAGTAAAAGAAATAGTAGTTAATGAAGCTACTATCTAAATATGTCAGAGTTACATAATATACAACAGAAGAAATAGAGTACAACAAAAGTCTCAATAAAATAACCAAGTACAAGCTGAGTAGAACAATGGAATTGAAATAGATAGGACATGACCAACAGATAATCTCCAGCGATTCAAATCTCCAAGAGAGTGGAAATCCAAATCTGTGAATAACTCAGGCTGACCCGAGTGTAAAGCAAAACACAAAACACTCGAGTCAGGACAATATATACTTATATAATGTAAACCAACTCAAGTGAACTGTAATAAAGGTACAAGTAACTTAGAAGATGCTTGGGACCGCCCATCCTCTAAGGATCCGTTAAACTATCTACTATGTAGTAATATTCGATATTATAATAGTGTCTAAATAAGTAAAGTATAATCATATAGAAAATAGCGTTAAGGGGATGGAGAACCTTAACGCGGTCGGATCTTAAAATCATAATCGTAGTAAAGCTCGATATGGTAGGTGACACGGCACAACTAGGCAATGCCAGGGTAGATATACCAATTACGCACACGGACTGATGGATACGCATAGCAGCCACTACCGTTCCACCTCGAACAACACTCCCAAATCGGAGGATGGCCATCTAATCAATCACAAGTAAGAGTATAATATCGAAGAAATGTGTCCGAGAAGAGGTGCTACCTCACTGGTCCGAGATCGCTCCTGTTTTAGCCACCTTATGCCAACTCACGGGAGTTGGGTCCACGTAACATACCTGAAGAACGTCGCCACCATCCTACTTCATTCTGGAATCTCCACCGCGTACACGGTTGTCAAAGTGGTTTTCGGTATCGACAGAGAGTATGTCCATATCTGATCCCGGTCTCTTTGCCAACCAATCGTTATTATAACCCGTGGTTATAACTTTTAAAAACAATACTTTACTTTAAAATAAAATATCATTTCAAACCATATCTTTATCAAAATAAAGATTAAATCAATTCCAAACCATTTCCATATATTTAAATTTTCATATCATTTCAAAACTTCATTTCAAATCATTTTAATATAATAAAATATCATATCCTTACAAAACTTCATTTCAAATCATTTTAATAAAATAAAATATCTTATCAGTTCAAATCCAAATATTCAACTTTAAATACCTTTTAAATTCAAAGATATCGTTCATTTACTATCATTTCAAATCACTTTAAATAGTTTATATTCCAATCAAAATAATTCATTTAAACCTTTTAAAAGTGTAATTATTATATTTTCAAATCAAGTACTCAATTTTCAAAGTTTCAAACCATTCTGAGTTCGTTTACTAAGTCAAAAACCCTAATTATTAAAATTTCAGCATTTCACAGCATTTAAAAACAACTGCTATAAGTTATATTTGAAAACATTTTTAATTCAGCAAAGACGGCACTTAAAACTGCTGTTAAAACTCAGTTTTAGTTGAATTATAGTTCAAAACAGAAAAGACAGCATTTCAGAAGTGCTGCGGTAGTTCAGATTTCAAAACAAGGGTTAAATTTGGTTTCAGCAAAGACTGCAGACCATTATAGCATTTCCAGAGAATGCTATAATAGGCCTGAGTTCAATATTAGCCTATAAGTTCCACTACAGCAACTACAGCATTTCAGAAATGCTGTAATAGCTCTTTTTACACAATTTTAGTTCAAAACAGAAACTATAGCATTTCTTAATGCTATTAAAAGTAGATTTCAGTCGTTAGTGTATTTCCAGCAATTAAATAACTTCAATTTAAAACACATAAACATTTTAAAAATCATATTTTAACGTTTAAAATGTTCATTTACATATCATTTAACATATATCTTTTTCACAATAAATTTCTTATAATTTAATCCAATTTTCAACAATTTACTTAATAAGTTTAAGTGTAAAAGTTCCAATTCTTCACATTTCAACAAATAGACTTAACACTTCAAATTTAAATTACCATTTCACAATTTAACAAAATTTCCAATTTTATTTAATTAACTTAAACCTTTAATTAAAACCAAATTTCACATTTCCTAGTCAAGTTATATTTTAAAAGATCACTTTTAAACATTCATTTATTTAACCACTTAAATTCATAGAAAAATCAATAATACTTTAATAAATCACTTAAATTCAAATTTAATCAAATTATCATATTTACATTTCCAAATAAAATTTAATATCCATTTTATTTATATAACTTAAATATCATTTTTAACCAAAATTCCAAATTTCCAACTTAAGTTATATTTCAAAAATCCAGTTAAACCATTCATTAATTACATTTTTAACACATAGAAAAAAATCATAATTTCTTTATTTTAAAACATTTCAAAATCTATTTAAATCAAATTTCATAAATTTATAATTTTTAAAATACTTAAAAATATCCAAAACACTTTATAAAATAACCACGGGCATGTATAAAATTTTCTAACCTAGGTCAAGTGATGCAGATATGTATCATTTCAATCCGCAGTTAAAAAGAAAAATCCGGGTTCTATCATTTCAAACCCGCAATCCCAAGTTAAAATAAATTAAATAAAAATCGTTCAGGCCTATCATTTCAGCCCATAACGATTTTTCCCTATTCTAAAGTCCGTTCGGGTATGTATCATTTCAACCCATAGTGATTCTAGTCTACAGGGAACTTGCAATGGTGATAACAGATATAAATAACAGAATAACATTAAACTAGTGTGAACCCGTGCTATGCACACGGATTTCATGATATAGTTTCGATGGTACATTTTTTAGAATTTCAAGTTATATGAAGCTAAATCGAAGGTTCATTGATTGTAATTCTTTTGATTAATTTTTTTTGAACACTACCGACAAACATTTTTTGTTAAATTTCACCCAGATTAGCAACGGCTACCAACGGCTAATTGATCAGTTTATTCCAACAGCGTCCATCGGCTAATTGCCATTGGTAGCCGTTGGAATAGCCCCGTTGCTTCCGTTGGAAAGCGTGAACGCTATTCCAACGGCATTTCCAAACGGCTCCCAACGGCCGCCAACGGCTTGGAGCCATTGGAATAGCCGACATCTCTTGTAGTGTGTCTTGTTTTTTGTTTTTCTAAAATGCCGTATATCACAATGGATAAGAGAGTAAAAGTTCGAACTAAACGGATAGTTACTTATAAATAATGACATTGGAATATAATAGCCATGTCTTGGTATAATTTTAAATAAAGTTATGTGTTGAGGGAATAAGGTCAACTGTGTACATGCATAACAGTTGTTGAATTTTGTAACAACCGCTGCCCATTTTGCAGGTATAAATCAAACATCATATTTGAAATAAGCTGGGAGGAAGTGAAACATTTGCCAGATAGGTAGGAACCATACTGATTATGGATTTACATAGTTGAACAGGCTAAAGATAATTGTAAATATATTCAAATCTGAGTAACGAAAAATGCAATCCTTAAGAGATGTCTTAGAAACAGTTGAGGAAAGACATATCTGTAAGTAAAGGAAACATTATCTGTCCGGAAAGATTTGTTACATATTTTTTTATTGATTGATGAAACATGACAATGACTTAAATACAATTTAAATTATTGCGAGGCGGCTTTGTCAAATGCGCTCGAGTCCTATCCGTTAGCCTTATTCCATCCATACACGTAATGTTTTTTCACAAAGCATCAAGAGCAACCTAGAAAAATAACAAAAGTATCCATGCATAAGAGTGAGTCATTTCATTATTGTGCTTATACTCTAGTTAATATTGCTAGGAATAACATAAATGTATGTATAGCAATGGGGTGACAGTAAACACAGCCGTAACAGTAGCAGTGGATTAAGGTAGTGTATTTCATCATACCGATAATGCGCAGATTGAAGTCTTAAAGAGTTAGCAAAGTTAAGTACCTTTTTGTTTTCCCACTTGGTTCTTGTTGCACCAGCTTGCTCCTATAGCAACAAATCCTTCTATTAGTTACCGGACATGTCACTCAGAAGTAACAAAACAATGCAGCAATACTCTTTTTTCTAGAGATATCCTGTATGTATTTTTTTAAAGATGATACCTATATTCACATTAAAGCCCGTTAAATGTTATTGGCAGAAGTAACGGTTGAAAATTGTGAAATAGATTTGCGCACAATGTAATATGTGAAGCTGTAGACTGATAGGTTCTTCATTGAAGGCTGCCACCTTTCATTTATGAAAGTTAGTTTATAGATGTATAAATTTATGTATAATTCTAGGTAAGTAAATGATGTCTTAGAAGCATTAATCAGGAAAACACACAAAAAGACTTTCAAATGAAAATTACCTACCAAATAAAGACATAAGCGACCCATTGTAAACAAAAAGGATAATGCTTCCTATCTGAAACTAACTCCAGAATGATGAATTTTGTTGTAGGCCATGAAAGGAAAAGATACTAAAAATAACAAACTAATTAGCAACAACGATTACAGATTTTCATAGTACCTGCTTTTTTTATTTCAAGAATGATACAAATCATTGAGAAACTGTTATTCTACCAAACAATGTTAATTTTAAAGTTAACATAATCTAGACCATAAAATAGTTAGTAAGAACTCTATTTTCGATTTTAGAAAGTCATTCACTACAACGAATTTGTAAAGCTGAACTTTGGAAAGGAATAAGAATTTGCCTTTAATCAAATTTACCAATCAAGGAATACGATGATTACAACAGATCTTTAGGTGGAGATTGTTTGCAGTAGAAAGTTAAATCAAACTGTCCAAAATATAAAAAACTGTTTATAATTGAGATGCAAAACTAAAAATATTGGTCTGAAAATCAAGTTTCGCTTTTCTACAGATGATATGTGTGTGTATGAATCTGTGTACGTGTGTATGTGTGTGTAGGTTAGAGAAATAAATTCCGACTTGTCATTATCAAGTTTGTATTAACTTAATATCTTTCTATCGTAAAAAGATAATGAAGCTAACAAATGAATCAGTGAGTTATAAGCTCACCGTAAGCAAATTACATGAATACCAATCTGAAATTCTTTTTGTTTAAATTCAGTAAAATATCATAAAAAACATGAGTATAACTTATAAACTACAATAGAGTGATATGATAAAAGAACTGAAATTTCATTACAAAACATCTTTCAATATAGCCACCAACATAATGATAATATTTTATTCAAGAAACACATGTAAAAATTGATGGTTGCATTCTCAAATATGGTGAATTGCTTCAGCCCAAATACCGATGTAAAGGCAATAAAAAACCGTCAACTAATAATATCTCAAATGTAGAAACTTAAGTACAAAATGCAAAAAAGTTACCTGTTAAGCTGAAGCTGAAGTAAAGAGCTCTTTTTGTTGTTCCTGAAACAATCACAAATAAATCAAGGAAGAGATTTTAACATTAAAATTAAAGTAATCAAATGATACAGTAATAGACTACAAAAAAGATAGGCATGGAGGAAACTTTGATAAGCATACAAAAATTTTTGAAATGGGTATGATCAAGAACTGATAAAAGGTCGTAATAATTTCTACAATAAGAATATATTTGTCAGAAATTAAGTTCACTGCCAGTAGACAGCATATTTAGTCATTGCTGCTAGATTAGTAAGAGATAATCTACCACAAATATATACATGAACATAAAAGAAAGAATGGGACATATCATGAGCATAAAGGTAGTTAAATGAAAACATGTCATTTCAGTATAAATGTGCATTATGCATGAATAAGCTGACAGTTGATAACGTCTGGTACATTATTCATACTTGCCCCTATAGAACCATTTTTCTTATTGGTTTGGAAAAGAGAATGAATGTTATATACCTGCAAGATTTTTTGTACCTTCCATTTCATTATTTGTTGGATAACCTCCTACTTATGATAGCTTAGTTTGTATTTATTGTATTTATAGATGACTTGACTTAAAAAAGGGTTACCCGTAAGGTTAACGTTCCAATTTCCATATATCATTCGGTGGAGCCAGTAATCTGAATCTTCATTCAAACATCAAAAACTCCAAATTGTGAATCGTCTTTTATATTGCTAACGCAACACTTCAAAATTAGTCTTCTTGTATATCGATGAAGCAACGATAATGAATGACTGAAACATATAATCTACTGGACATATAATATCAGTAAATTTAAAATTAATTATTTTAACCTATATAGTATATATTCAAGAAATAAATAAAGCGCTCTGGCATGAAGTTCCCAGTGATTAAACGCTTCATAGACATCAGCATAATTAAGTATCAATTTCAGAAAAAAAAGTAGAGCGAGAAAGAAAGTAAATCGCCAATTCATTGAACTACGAAATAGCAAAACCCAAATTCAATTCTTTTATAGAAACCAATCAATGAAATCACTGTCTTACCATTTACTATCTGATGCGGTTTGTTTGAATGTCATCGTTGGTTTTTCAATACCTGTAAAATAAATTTAAGAAAAGGATAGTAAAATTTGGTAGATCTTCGCAACGACATAACTTTTTTCCATAGAAAATTCACATATAGTTAGAGAAAATTGCATTTGAAACATAATTGATGAATCACCATAGGGTGAAGAAAAGAGATACCTAAGACTTTCAGCTAGGTAACATGTGGCAACAGAACAAAGTCAAAATCACATATTTATGGCATGCTTGATTCAGTCGAAATTGTCGATGATGTGATGACGAACTCGCTCGATGTTCGGAAAAGATCGACGATCGCCGCCGATAGGAGAACGAAGATAGATCGGAAAATGGCTATTAAAACAGTAGCAATATAAGAAAGGACATTTCGAATTCATGGAAGGTTAAAATGTCCATGTAAAAGTATACCATGTCTTTTATTTTTCTAGTCATATTGAACATTTTAAAAAAAGAATGTATGATACCAAGTTATTGTTTAGAAGTTACTATTTCAGTTTTAAATATCCTACACATTGTGAATGGTATCAAAGAATACCTCCATTCAATTGCAAATTTCAAACTTTCCATCTCCAAATCAATAAATTAAAACCTTTTAATCATTTGCAAAAATCAAATTACAAAAATAAATATAGAATCACCCTGTTTGGAGGTGAAAGAAGAGAAATAGTTGCAGTGAATCTCAAATATGAATATAATTATACATAATATTCATAACTTAACTATAGTTACATGTAAGAAATAGCAAACATAATTTGGCTTAAGCTAAATTACCTTCATCGTTAATTACCTGGCTTAGATCTAGAAGCGACTTGGGGGTAGCGGTATCCAATATCGATGTTGATTATCAATCGTCTCCTATGGGAAGCAGGACGAAAGCAGGCCCACGCTTCAGGATGGAAATTCTGCATCGTCGAGATTTGGGCATGGCTGTGGTTGGAAAATTGGGGAACAATGATGACTTAGGTTAAACGAAAAAAGATTTAGGTCATAGGTTAGAAAACGGATAGGGTAGAGGAAAAACGATTTAGGTTTGAAAATGGGGGAAGGAAGAGAGAACATGTGAGGGAAAGGGCAATATTCATGGCTTAGATGGGAAGGAAGGACGGGGAGAACCATGTACAAAAAGAAGAATGAAAAGGTGTGACGGTTGAGTATTTAAGAAATCAACGGAGGCTCCGAGCTACAGAAAACCAAACGCACTAATAAAGTTGACTTGAGATCTCAAGAGAAAGAATAATTTAGGGTTAACTCGGAGGCTGTTCGGTTGCCAAATTTCAAGGGGGCCTATGTGAGCTTGAATTTCAACTCACTAATAATAATATAGTATAGATAACAGTAACATATGATATAACAGGTGTAATAACAGGTGTGAACATCATATGATAATAATATAAGCATATATAACATGATAATATATTTCTACAGATTCGCAGGGTGTCAATTTACTAGTTATATAGGTACATATTGTCTGGTGAGAATAACTCACCTGTTAAAGCTGGAGATTAGCGATCAAAACACACAGAATAGATTCCAGAAAGCACAACAAGCACGATATAGCATGACTCTTGATTTGAATAAATGGAGAGCCTTGATATTTATCTTGTAAACAACCCAAAACAAGACAATATAACATATGAATATTCAACACAGAATTATATAGAAACAAGTTGAAATACAAGGCAATAAAGACAAGACCTTGTCTTTACCATTCGAATGCTCGACCAAGGTGGATCATGGGCTCAGCCAATGATGTGTTAAGCTCAGGTTTGGCACCATATAGGTCAGGTTTGGGTCAGGTAATGGCATCAAAACAAATGGAGATGAAGGTGTAGTGGTGCTAACATGAAGCATACCAAAGACAATGCAAAAGAGGCAAGTTGTTTAACTTTTTGGCTTGGCTTAGGTCAATTGGAGCTCGGACATAGGGGGTTCCAGATCTGGTCAGTGGTCATGTGGCAGCCAGAAGTGATGTAGATGGTGGTGGTGGTGGCTAAGGAGTGGCCAAAGGCAACTATGAAGGTAATAGTGGAGTATAGGCTAGGCTAGCCTTGTTTTGGTGAAGTTTGGCAAAGCTTTGCAATATTTTTGTGGTGATGGTTTCAATTGGATGGCAAGGCTTGTCATGGTCAGAGGAGGGGGAGATGTTTGCTGCTGTAGATGGTGGAGGAGATGGTGGAGCCGATGGTGGAGGTGGTAGGCCGAGAATCATATGTGAAGTCAAGGCAAATTTAAGCAGAAAACAAGGCAAATTCAAGGAAAGAAGGTAGAAAATAATAAAGAGAAGCCATTAACTTGGAAAAAATATTTCTCAAATGAGAAATAGCCGTGAGTTGAAGAGGATGAGAAGTATTTTCACGTGAAAGGCAATGGGAAATGTACGGCTATCAAGGAGAAAATGAAAAGCCAAGGAAATGAAAAGGCGGAAGAGGAAAAGACTTAGGAGTTTCAATAGTTTAAAACCTTTCATATTTCCTTATTTTAATTATATAACTTTATATTTCTGGAAATAATAATAATCCCAGATAAAATTTCGAAATTTTATCAAAATATAATAATTTATATAAATATTTATCAATTATATAAAGTTAAATTAAGAAAATAGCTAAAATAGAAAACTAGTCTAGAAAATTTGGAATTGAATAGAATAAATTTTTAGAAAATTCACATGAGCTTGTAATATATTTTAAAACATAAATAATAACATAAAATAAAAATATATTCACAAAATAAACATTTAAAATTTAATTTACATATAATTTCTAATGAAGAAAATAGCAGAAAATAGGAAAACAGCCTTTAAAAATAGGAAATCATCATAGTAAATTTTGGAAAAATTCTATTAATATTTTTGAAAATATTTAGAGATGAAAATATACATAAATTAATATATTGACACATAAAAAAAATATAACAAAGAAAAAGTAATTTATACAATTTAAAATAGACAAAATTGTTAAATAAACAGTTTATACTCAAAATTGAAATGTACATAACTTTTACATTTTAACTCCGTTTTCAACGAAACGAAAAGAAATATTCATGTTATTAAATCTATTTTCATAATAAAAGATAAAATTTATAATTTCAAATATTTAATATTTAAATTTAAAAGTCAAAGTTTGACTATTTGACCAAAATTCACATTTTCTGGAAATATTAAATTTAGTCATATTTGTAATTCTAATCCACATCAAAATCAAAGTTTATAATTAAAATAACAAAATTTATTCTTTTTCATAAATAAAGCTTTTGAATCTGGAAAAATCAATATAAAAATATTTGAAAAATACAGGGTTGTTACAGTATTGATTATGTATGATAACACTATCATTATAATCACAAGTAATGTAGTCTTAGTTTCAGGGGGAGTTATATAGAGTTATATAGTATTATAATTATGGAGTTATATTTTTTTTTGTTGATGACAAAGGGGGAGAAGTATAAAATAGGATAGTTAGGCATAGATTAAGGGGGAGTTATTAGAAGTATTAGGATAGAAGTGATATTTTATAAACAAAGGTTGTCATCATCAAAAAGGGGGAGATTGTTAGTCCCTGAGGAGTTGGTTTTGATGACAACAACCTTACTTAGAATTAGATTATAAAATATATAATACTAATATTATTGTGTAGATATATATAGATATGTTTGCAGGTACTAAAGAATGAAGAACTGTACAGTATAAAGATTCAAGATCAAAGATTGAAGATATCAAGATTCAAGACTCATGAGTATCAAGAATTTCAAGAGTTCAAGTTTCCAAGATAAGTTATATAGCTGGGAATATTGTTAAAACTCGTAGAAAGGCACTGACATCTTAAAATCTATTTTATTCGTGGAATGGAATCCACTTCGTGCTCGTTAAAGGGATGGAACCCTAAGTAGGATGGAACGTACGAAAAATCTAGTGGAACATCTTTTTGTATCCACTTACTTTTATTTCAAAATGATTTTAAAAATATATATAGCTTGTTTTTCAAAATGATTTTAAATATTCCTGTTTAAAAACCAAAATCATCTGTCCTGGTTTTTCAATATATTTTAGTCTAAAAAATATCCTTAGTTTTAAATATCCTTAATTTTAAATATCTTAGATTTTAAATTATTATCCTAAGTTTTTAAAGTACAATTTTGATATTAATATATTTAGCTGTTTTATATATTTATACTTAAGATTTAAATATAAAAGTATAGAAAATTATTATATATTTTAATATTGTTCTCTATAGTTATTTATGTATTATAACTATATATAAGTATATTTTAAAGTTTAAATATAAGTATAATATAATATAGAAATTATTTTCAAAGAAAATCAAATCACCAAAAAAATTACAAGGGCATGTCGACATGGTCACATGTACCCCTGTCGACATGGTGACAGTTAAATTGTTTTTTAAAAGAAGTGTCTATTCGCCACATCCCTTCACCAATGGACATGGCTATTGATCTACTATAAATAAAGGGTGTTTTCAACGAATTTTAATCACTTTTTCTCTGATTTAACTTATCTTCTTTTTCTCCACTTTCTTATTTACAAATTACACCATTACTCTGCCGAAATCAATATCGAATCTAACTAGATAATTTCTGGTTTTGATTCTTTCCATTATCTCTACAAGATCCAAGTGCTAATCTGAGTTGTAGACATTTTGTAACCAATAGAGCGAGAAAAGGTGTGATTGTAGCCTTGGAAATCAATTGGGTGAACTTGTTGCCCCGGAAATCAAGTATCTCTACCCAGAGGATTGTGAATCTGGAGCGGTGTACCTCGTGGCCTTGAAATCGAGGGTTGTATTTGTAAGAATTGTTTTTGAAAGGAAATTTGTACTTGTGTTGCGGGGCTGGATGTAGGGTAACTCCGAACCAGTATAAAATCTGGTGTGTTCTTTCCTTTACTGCATTTACTTTATATTTGCATTTGTGTTTGATTCTGTGCTCATATCTGTGTCTGATTAGTGTATACATTGTTATCAAATTAAGATAAACTTAAAAAGATTAACAAATTTCTTAAAACACTATTCACCCCCCTCTAGTGTTAATTCTAGCCTTAAGATCCTTAATCCGCGTTCTAACACAAGGTGGTGTTCTGGGAATTATTGCCCAGATTTCAACCTATCAAGTCACTCAAACAATGCCCAATCAAGTTATCTGTCTTTGGAGGAGATGATCTTTCAGTCAAGTATAACTAGGAGCTAATACTTAGTAGTGTAGAAACATAAAAACAATTGAATGAAGTGCAATAATCAAATACCAGATAATGAAGATATAGTCGTCCAAAGACAGATTATCGAAATGCACTAACTAATTTGGATTGTTAACTTTTCAGTTTAATATCGCAAATAAATGGTCGAACCATGATTTGATTTTCATTAGAGCAATTGTTCAAACAAATTAGAATATGAACACATATTTGACCAAAGTATGTGTTCTCTATTTTCAATTTTATACAATTCTCGAATTGGGAGTTGGATTTTAGTCGGATTTCAAGAATTGCTTTTGCAAGGTCGACATCATTCTCGTGAGGAACCGATATCTCAAAACCATTTTCACCTGTGTATCTGAATTTCGAAAAAAAAAGTTTCAACTTCGTTGTCTTTTTCATTTTTCCATGATCCTTGAGTAAACTGTGCATATTTGTATACATTTTAGTTTGCTTTTTCATCATATTTTATATGAACCAGTGTTTTGTACCTTGGATTCAGCGTGGTTATCTTAAAAAAAGAGTTGATTTTCTATTCAAAATATAAAATATAATTTAAGATTTGAATGAATGAGATAAGGAAAAAAATTCATGGACTTAAATTAAGGATCTAAGATATATATTTTAGTAATTACGAATTCATTTTAAAAACTAGTTTAAACAATTATAAAAGCTCCCCATTTTCTTAAGCATTTTCTTTATTAGTAAAGACTTGGTCTTTCTGAGTTGTTATGCATTGCAAATATACAAGGTGGTTTTGGATTTGGTTTTATATTGTTATGTTCTAAGTTTTTTCAGTCCATTTTACCTTTTCAGTTTTTAAGTAATATAATATAATATAAAAAATAAGAAAACATATTTGGCTTTTAAATATTTCGAAATTTGCTTTCAAAATGAGAAAAAGAAAGCAGGTTTGGATTAGTTTTGTTTTCTACCCCTTTGAATCCATTTCCTGCTTCTTGCCCTGTCTTCTAGACATATTCAAATAAAGCTTGTTTTGAGTTTGACCGGTTGGATCATTGTCACAAACGAGTCATTTTAAAATGCATTTTAAAGAACAATAGACCAAAAACATTTCGAGTGTTTCAGAAAACTCTAACGTTTCCAAAATGATAAACCAAACATGCTCTTTTAAAGGGATCCAAGAAAGTTTAGCTAACTGATGAATTATCAAACCTAAAAAATGAAATTATGAGCAATGTAAGCTGCTTTATAGTCCATTAAATAACTCTACCACTCAACAAACCATCATGCTAAATTGCGTATATATCTCATGTAAATATGAGTATATCATCCACTTCTATTTTTATTAATGATAGCTGATGCAAATGCTCTCTTTAGCCAACACCGTTAAATGAGTAAACTCTATTAAAGAATAGGAAGAATAAATGTAAACTTTCATTAAAAATATATATACATCAACATACCCAGTTCTTGTAAGGAAGCATTTGGCGCTATTGATATCCAACACACGAAACTCACCGAAGTAGAACTTGCTTAAATCATCTTTCGTCAGCAATTGTAGAACTGGTGCAGCAAGAGGTCCCTGTAACCATAATTTGTGTTACGACCACTGATCAAAAATTCAGAAAATGCACATTTTTCATGAAAATAAATGGAATAGACAGTTAGAAGTTCAATATTACCAACCAGAATTTCATTTTACAGCTCTTGTGTGACTTATGTTTAAAAAAAACTTCCAAACCATATCGATCACTATCTATATCCATATATAATTAAGCACTGATATTATATAACTTGAAAAATTTGATAAAATCAAGATATTTAACTCACAATTATTTCTTAGAAGATGCATGATACAATGAATCGCCACTACAACACATCAGATCGCTCTCACTGTCATCTAGATCATCACATCACTGCCTTCCCATGCTCAGATCTACACCAGCAGGTCACACACAGATCCTGTTATTCCAACCCCCATAGCAAAAGCATATACCCTCACAGGCATACATAATCACACTCTTCTCACTTTTCTTCTTCTTCGCTTCAAAGAATATGAAGCAAACTCGAACTGGAATAAGTGAACGAAACTTGAATTAGATGTGCTTTCACAAAAGCATGAATTGATTGAATTACTTAATATAATATGCCTCTAAGCGCAACTGACATAGATAAGAGTGGAATTATCCACAAAGTTGGTTACATAAACCGCAATCACAAGTCCACGTGCTCTATTTTTAATGTATGGTGTAATTAATTATAGGACCAACCGAAAATGTATGTACGAACAGTTTTTTGAAGGCAATCTTATGATATGAACTTAAAGAAGAAAATGAAGAAGGCCTAATATTGATCCCAATGATGATACGATCCTCTTATAGAACTCATAGAAACATTATATTTCTAGTCGATATCATTTTTAAAGTCTATGAACACGATTTCTTTCAAAATAACAGTACCTTTATCCATTTGGTTCTTGAAAGCGTGCTCTAAAGTCTGAAGTATGCATCTCGATTAAATCTGTGAGGCGCAGGGAAAAATGATTATACACTGCATCTCCTCCTTCTAAATTGTCCTACATCACAACCTCCAAATCGCACGTTGCCTATTCCAACTCATGCTACAACTACCGCCAAGCTCGCCTCTAAGTCATTGCGAGTGTATCTCCACGCCAAGCACCGAACTCCCCTTCCTCTCCCGTTGATGCACAGGATTTAACTGGATCCGATTAGGGTTTATGAAGGAGGAATGGATTTGAAGGAGTGATTTGGGGATTTGATTCCACTGGTATGGGAGACTAAGGAAAAATGGAACGAAATGAAAGAGGAAAGAGGGAGAGGGAAATAATTTGAGAAACCCGTGGCCATGAAATAATTAGGAGATTTCGCGCTTTGTGAAGGCGTTACACGTGAACAGTACAAAACAAATAGTGAAAAAAAACAATTTATTAAAGGCAAACAATAACGCTTTAGAATAATGCGTTATTAAATAGCGTTATTAATAGTATATTTTCTTGTAGTGTGCTATCATACCCTCCTCTAGTTCTTGGCAATCCATCGATGATGACCATTGATATCTACTCCCACTTCCACTATGAAACTTCAAGTGGTTGCAGGAAATCACTTGGGTTCTCCTGCTTCACTTTGAATAGCTGACATTTCATACACTTTTAGATAAATGTCCCAACATCCTTGTGCATCCCTTCCAAATAAAATGTTTGCTTCATATCTCTATACACTTTATTGTCTCCAAAATGGATAGTCAACTTTGAATAACGGCACTATCGTAGCACCTCGTCTATAATTCCATCAACATCGGGTACAAATAATCTTCCATCCTTACGAAGCCAACAATGTCAGTTGAATCCTTACTACATCACATCCTCAGACTCTACTCTCGTCTTAAGTTTATTCATACTCTTTTCTAGAGTAGCATCATGTATGTGAATAGTACCAATCCACTTTATCAAAGTGGGTCCAATAGTCAAGCTCGCCAGCATATCTCTAGCTCACATCTAGGTCGAAATTTATACCCAGTTATACACTCTAACTGCATCCACTTTAGGAACACGACTCCAAAGCTAGAATGTCTCCTACCCAGTGTATCTGTGACTGCATTGTGAGAAATGCGGATTAAGGATCTTAAGGCTAGAATTAACACTAGAGGGGGGTGAATAGTGTTTTAAGAAATCTGTTAATCTTTTTGAGTTTATCTTAATTTGTTAAAATGTATGTACTAATCAGACACGGATATGAACACAGAATCAAACATAGATGCAAATATAAAGTAAAAGTAGTAAAGGAAAGAACACACCGGATTTTATACTGGTTCGGAGTTACCCTACATCCAGTCCCACACAACTAAGTACGGATTTCCTTTCAAAGCCAATTCAACAATTACAACCCTCGGTTTCAAGGCTACGAGGTACACCCTCCAGAATAACAATCCTTTGGGTAGAGATGCTTGATTTCCGGGGCAACAAGTTCACCCAATTGATTTCCAAGGCTACAATCACACCTTCTCTCGCTCAATTGATTTCCAAGGCTACAATCACACCTTTTCTCGCTCAATTGATTTCCAAGGCTACAATCACACCTTTTCTCGCTCGATTGATTACAAAAAGTCTATAACCCAGATTAGCACTTGGATCTTGTAGAGATAGTGATGGAGAATCACACTAGAAGTAATCGAGTATGATTCGATGTTGATTTCGGCAGAGTAATGGTATGATTTTGTATTAAGAAATGTGGAAGAAGAAGAGGAGTGAAAACCAGAAAAAAGTGATTGAAAATTCATTGAAACTGACCCCTATTTATAGAAGAGCAACAGCCATGACCATTCATGAAGAGTTATGGTGAATAGACACTTCTTTTGAAATTTGAATTTTGAAGCCAACTGACACTATGTCGACATGGGGTATATGGGCATGTCGACATCCCAAAGGGATTTTTGGTGTTTTGATTTTCTTTGAAAATAACCTCTATTTTATATTAAAATTATTTTAAACTTTATAAATATACTTAACTGTAGTTAAAATACATAAGTAAATATAAAGAACAATATATACATAATTTAACTATAATTTTATATTTAAATCTAAGTATAAATATTTAAATGTTAAATATATTATTTGAAAAGATACTTTAAAATCAGGAGTAATTCGACTTTGAAATTAAAGATGTTTTTGAGGCTAAAATTATTTAAAATCAGGACAGAGAGTTTTGAATCTTTTAAAAGGAAAGTTTTGAAATCATTTTGAAAACAAGATAATTTTGTAAAATCATTTGAATTAAAATTAGTGGATACAAAACAATGTCCCACTAGATTTTCGTAGGTTCCATCCTACTTAGGGTTCCATCCCTTTAACGGGCTCGAAGTGGATTCCATTCCACGAATAAATTGGATATTAAGATGCCAGTGCTTGTCTATGTGTTTTAACAAATATTCCTAATAAAACAAACTTAACCTTGAAATCTTGAACTCTTGATAATCTTGATACTCATGAGAATTCAATCTTCGATATCTTGAATCTCTATACTGTACAGTCTTCATTCTTGATACCTGCATGGTTAGATCCTGCATATACATATATATCTAAACTTGTAATGTTAGCATTTATATTTTATAATCTATTCTAAGGTTGTTGTCATCAAAACCAACTCCCCAGGGACTAACAATCTCCCCCTTTTCGATGATGACAACCTTTGTTTATAAATTATCACTTCTATCCTAATAACTCCCCCTAAAACTAACAACACCCCCTTAATCTATGCCTAACTACCCTATTTTATATTTCTCCCCCTTTGTCATCAACAAAAAAACTTACTCCCCCTTATTCTTGGACTTCAATACCTGCATTGATAAACTATACAACGGAACATATACTATATAGATTAAGAAATAATGATAATTATGAGCATAATAACTTAATTAAGAACTATATTCATTTCAGTGTATATATATATGTTTCACACATCAAACTTCAAACCAAATAAAATCAATCCACACAAAGTATCAAACCAAATCAAACAAATTAATTCAAACAAATCAAACAAAAAAGAAAATTAAACATTTCGAGGGACATCTACCCATCCATCTTCTCCAAATATAGGGTCTGCTTTAATTGCATCCCAATTCTCATTGTCATTGGTGAGAGAGACAGGAGGATGTACTTCATTATCATCCTTGTGTAGAGAGGAGATCATCCATCGAATGGCATTGAAATGCCTTTCTTGCTCCTTGATCATCTGCATTTGACTCAACTCTAAGTGACGCTGGTTTCGTAGAATAAAAGAGAGAAGATTCTTGAAAGAATTGAGTGTTTCTTCAATATTTTCAGATAGATTGTGAATAGGATTGGCCATACTTGAATTAGAGAAAGAAATGAAGGATAATATAATGAGAAATAAATTTCAGTGAAGATTTTTGGAAGAAAAAGGTATATATAGGTGTAGAAATTCGTTTGAAATGAATAGACATTTGGTAATTATTCATATTTCAAATTCAAAATCAATAGTCACTTCTGACCAGTATATGTCGACATGGTCTACTAGGGTATGTCGACATGGGTTAGTGAAAATTTATGACAATTTTGATTTTGTGAATAAGTGTGTATATATATATATAAATTTATAATATACTAACATTTATTCAAGAGATAAGATAAGCTGGATAACAGAAAGGAAATTCAATTTCATTACGATAATACAAAGATTAAGCATAATGAACTACACGAACATTCAAAAGAAAAACAAACTAAGACAAATACAATAAGATACTAAAAGATAAAACTAGTTAGAAGATGAAGATGATAAAGATAGTCCAAGTTTCTTGCTAACTTTTGAAAAGAACTTGTTCATCTTCGGAGAAATGTTATCCAATTTCTTACTAACGGATCTTTTTAAATCTGTTGATTCTCCACAATTATCTTTTGGTTTTTGAGAAGGGTTTTGTTGGAAGGGTTAGATGGATATTTAATACTTTCTAGAGATGTTTCACCTTCTTCTTCTTCTTCTATTTCCATTTCATCTCTTTCTTCTTCTTCTTCCTCTTCCATTTCTTCATGAGCCAAACGCTCTTCTTTTTCGGTAAGGGTTTCATAAGGTTGAAAAACATATAGGATTTTCATGAGAGAAATGTTTGAGATATTAAAAACTTTTCTTGAAATAAATTCTTCTCCTTTGAAATTTACTCCAAAATAGTTGAAAATCCGAGTAAGGTAAATTCCATGATATAAACTGTTTTCTCCCATTTCAAAATTTTTAGGACGAATTTCATCCAAAATAACTTGCGCCCAATTGATATCATAATTTCGGAAAATAGCAAAAAGTGCTTTGCAAACTTTTGTAGGATTGTTAAAATTTCCCGACCTTGGGGTCAAAGTATGTTGTAAGAGAAGATTGACAATTCTTGCTTTAGGACGAAAGTTTCGATTCTTAAATTCAAAGTTTTCATCTCCTTCAAAAATATGATGAAATGTCTCACGATCATGTTCATCGATTTGAAAACTAGAAAGATCCATTCCCGTGCTTTTGCAATTGAGAATGGTACCCAAAAGGTCACAATTCAAAACAATTTGAGTGCCTTTGACATTACTCCAAATTTCATTTTCATTTCCAATATAAAAACCATGGTTTAAATTAGCATAGAAGATTTTGACAAGATTAGGATAGCAAACAAAATCATTTTGAGATGAGTCAATAAGACTTAAAACACCATTGTTTGCAAAAAGCGAATCAATTTCATAAGAAGAAAAATCTTGAAAAATAGAAAATTTTCCGGGATGGACTTTGGCATAATTAGCATAATTGATGTATGCTTTAATTGCCTCCGGATCATTGAGTAATTGCTCTTTGATTTTTCTGGAAATTCTCATGGTTGAGGGGTTGCTTCAAGAAGCCATTAGAGTAGAGAGTAGAGAGCTTGAAGATATGAAGAGAGAGTTTGAATTTGAAAATGAAAGTGAAAAGATATGATAAAAGATAGTGAATAAATAGACTTTCAAAGGACATATTCTCTGGTCAAAAGGTATCTTTTCAGAGAAATAAATGAAGTGAAAAGGTGGAGGGAAAATCAAACATTTGAATTCCAAATTTGAAATTCAAATTCAGGTAGGCATGTCGACATCATGGTAGGGGCCATGTCGACATGTGCCTTTGAATTTTCATGACATGATTTTCCTAAGTTATCTAATATACATACATACATATATATATTATTAATGTCTATATTTCTGAATATTATTATATATTTCAGAATGTGTTAAAAATAATAATAAAATAATAGTAATAAATTTTAAAATTCAAACAACATATCAATTCAAAAAACTAAATTCAAGCAATTCAAAAACAACCAATCAATCAATAAATTCAAGCATGCAGTTTCAGCCAATGTATTGTAAACGTGTACCTTTTTCTGAATCCATTTCTTTGAATTCGTCGGAGTCGTGAACTGAAGTGAAACACAAATTCGAGTTATCCATCTTCTGATCATCATCACTTGAGGACGAGTCTGAGTCATCTAGAGTAGCAGTAAATGCATGCTTCTGTTTCTTTGCTGGTTCATTGTTCATAGGAGGATTCTACCTATCTGGATACGGACAGTATCTTTTGATATGGCCTGGTTCGTCACAATTGAAGCATTTGATAAAGTTTGGTACTGTAGTCTGATTACCAGAATTCTTAAATTTGTTTCTCTTGAGATTATTTATCTTTCTGTATTTCAGAAATTTTCAAAAATTCCTGGTCATAAATGCTATCTCTTCATCATTATCACTGTTTGAATCTGATCCATCGGTTAATGCATTGAATGCCATTGATTTCTTTTCAGATGATTTGCTTTCTCTTCTCCCGATCATTTGAACTTCAAACGACATTAGATTTCCAATCAATTCTTCTATCTTTAAAGTACTGATGTCATTTGCCTCTTCAATTGCAAGTGTCTTTTGATCTCATTCTGGAGTGAGAGAATTCAAAAAATTTCTGACTTGATCTTCTTCCGAAAATTCCTTTCCCAAAGATATTAAAGAATGCACAATATCTTGAAATCGACTATACACATCTGAAATAGACTCATTAGTATTCATTTTAAATAACTGAAACTGATTTGTGAGCATGGAAATTTTGGTATGTTTAACTTTGCTTGTTCCTTCGTGAGTTACTTGCAAAGTTTTCCAGATTTCATATGCAGACTTACAAACTGACACTCTATTAAATTCATTTCTTTCAAGTGAACAAAACAGAATATTCATTGCTTTAGAATTATTTTGTGCAATAGTCTTTTGCTCAGTGGTCCACTGTGAAAAATTAGTTGTGGGTTCAAAATATTCAGTATGTGTGATATTCCATGTTTCTAATCCTACAGATTGTAAATATATTTTCATCCTACATGCCCAATATGCATAGTTACTGC
The DNA here is from genome assembly GCA_030737815.1 of Allium fistulosum. Lineage (NCBI taxonomy): Eukaryota > Viridiplantae > Streptophyta > Magnoliopsida > Asparagales > Amaryllidaceae > Allium > Allium fistulosum. The sequence goes on from CM060903.1 coordinate 860,663,995, forward strand.
CATTAAAAAGTGGTGGTCTGGCAGTAGACTGACCTTCTACAAATGAACTAGTGTTGGTGGAAATAGCAGTACTAGTGTTAGTAGCCATTTTAAAACTTTTCAAAATTCAGATTATGAAACTTTTGAAAACAAAGCTCTGATACCAAATGTGAGAAATGTGGATTAAGGATCTTAAGGCTAGAATTAACACTAGAGGGGGGTGAATAGTGTTTTAAGAAATCTGTTAATCTTTTTGAGTTTATCTTAATTTGTTAAAATGTATGTACTAATCAGACACGGATATGAACAAAGAATCAAACACAGATGCAAATATAAAGTAAAAGCAGTAAAGGAAAGAACACACCGGATTTTATACTGGTTCGGAGTTACCCTACATCCAGTCCCGCACAACTAAGTACGGATTTCCTTTCAAAGCCAATTCAACAATTACAACCCTCGGTTTCAAGGCTATGAGGTACACCCTCAAGAATAACAATCCTCTGGGTAGAGATACTTGATTTCCGGGGCAACAAGTTCACCCAATTGATTTCCAAGGCTACAATCACACCTTCTCTCGCTCAATTGATTTCCAAGGCTACAATCACACCTTTTCTCGCTCAATTGATTTCCAAGGCTACAATCACACCTTTTCTCGTTCGATTGATTACAAAAAGTCTATAACTCATATTAGCACTTGGATCTTGTAGAGATAGTGATGGAGAATTACACTAGAAGTAATCGAGTATGATTCGATGTTGATTTCGGCAGAGTAATTGTATGATTTTGTATTAAGAAATGTGGAAGAAGAGGAGGAGTGAAAACCAGAAAAAAGTGATTGAAAATTCGTTGAAACTAACCCCTATTTATAGAAGAGCAACAGCCATGACCATTCATGAATAGTTATGGCGAATAGACACTTCTTTTGAAATTTGAATTTTGAAGCCAACTGACACTATGTCGACATGGGGTATATGGGCATGTCGACATCCCAAAGGGATTTTTGGTGTTTTGATTTTCTTTGAAAATAACCTCTATTTTATATTAAAATTATTTTAAACTTTATAAATATACTTAACTATAGTTAAAATACATAAGTAAATATAAAGAACAATATATACATAATTTAACTATAATTTTATATTTAAATCTAAGTATAAATATTTAAATGTTAAATATATTATTTGAAAAGATACTTTAAAATCAGGAGTAATTCGACTTTGAAATTAAAGATGTTTTTTAGGCTAAAATTATTTAAAATCAGGACAGAGAGTTTTGAATCTTTTAAAAGGAAAGTTTTGAAATCATTTTGAAAACAAGATAATTTTGTAAAATCATTTGAATTAAAATTAGTGGATACAAAACAATGTCCCACTAGATTTTCGTAGGTTCCATCCTACTTAGGGTTCCATCCCTTTAACGGGCTCGAAGTGGATTCCATTCCACAAATAAATTGGATATTAAGATGCTAGTGCTTTTCTACGAGTTTTAACAAATATTCCTAATAAAACAAACTTAACCTTGAAATCTTGAACTCTTGATAATCTTGATAATCTTGATACTCATGAGTCTTCAATCTTCGATATCTTGAATCTCTATACTGTACAGTCTTCATTCTTGATACCTGCATGGTTAGATCCTGCATATACATATATATCTAAACTTGTAATGTTAGTATTTATATTTTATAATCTATTCTAAGGTTGTTGTTATCAAAACCAACTCCTCAGGGACTAACATGCATCTCCCTTGCCAAGCATATAGGAAATGTGAAAGTCATATGAGGTTAAGAATTACAACTCAAACATGTCTTCTAGCAAGTAATATCTTCATGTCTTCAATACAAAAAGAATACCTCTAGCTCTAAATCATGTGCCAAATACCTCTTCTCATATGGTTTCCGATATAGAATGGCATATGCGGCAAATTTACCTTTCATCAATACCGCTCCAAGTTAAGTACCACATGCATCTATGTATACTGTCAACACCTCATTCAGTATCGGTGCACTCATTAATCTCTCCTTCAAACTAACCAATGTGTGCTCACACCTCCCATCCAAACTAAAAGTCTGATTCTTCTTCGTCGTGTACTTCTATCCTTGAGAAGTCCTTTATGAATTGTCTATATTAACCTGCTAATCAAAGGAAACTCTCACATCGGTAGCAATCTTAGGTTATTCCCAGCCTTGGATTGTTGTAACTTTGGTAGGATTAACAATAATCTCCCACTATGAAACAATATGACCTAAGAACCTCATTTCTCTCCTATAGAAGTGACAATTCAAAAATTATGATTTCAAACGATCTCCTCAACATCCTAAGCACCACCCTAAAATATTCCTCACATTCTTTTTCTGCCCGTGAATAGACAAAAATATCATCAATGAACATAAACAAAAAATTATTTAGTTAATCTTTAAAAATTGTGTATTCATATGATCAAAAAAGTATATCGGTGCATTAATTAGCCCAAATAGCATAACCAACCACTCATGAAATCTTGATGGCGTATGGTATAAAGTATTCAACACACAATCCCTTGCCGCTCTCCATTTGTGAAAAGCTATCATCAAATCCAACTAAGAAAACACCTTCACACCATGAGGCAGATCGAACAAGTAATCTATACACGAAAGAGGATACTTGTTCTTTCTCGCCACCTTATTAGCTCTCGATAATCCGCACAGTTTCAATGAGCCATCTGCCTTCATAGCAAATACTATATATGCTCTTTACTCAAAAATAATCCTACGAATGAACCCTCTTCTTAATAGGTCATTCACTTGCAACTTTAGAGTTCTTTGCTCTTTGGGTGCCATACATCTCAAAGGTAATACAATAGGTCTGACATCCTTTGCTAAGTCGACACAAAACTCAATCTTTCATATGGCGGTAGTCCGATCACCTCCTCCAGTATTTTTGGATACTCTCTAGCAATGTTACTGATGAGAACTCAGTATGCATGATCTCGACTGAATACACACATTAAACCATTACTACATCATTAGGAATGCAGCTCTACTCTAGCCTACGCTCATAGGTTGTCCCTATCGTCACCAATAACCTCTCACAATCGAGCACAACTTCGTACCACTAAAGCCAGTTCATCTCCAAAATAATACTAAATCGAACAAAGCTAAGCACAAGCAAATCATAAGAAAACATGCGTCCATGACTCAATAGAACAACATCATGACAAACCATAATCAAACTGGCCGAACCACCCACATGGTTCGTTACTACCAATGGTTTATCTACTGGGTCAGGACTCACTCCTAGTCTATCTACTAGGTCACTAGATGTAAATGAATGTGATGCCACGGTATCAAACAAAACATGGATAAGCATATCTTGAATCGTGATGCCCATCGCCTTCTCCTTCGCTGATGGAGCACTCGACGAAGTCAGAATGACATTCAAAGCATAAGCCTTTATCGCTTACTTATCCTCCAATGGCTCTAGACAATTCTTGATACGTTCAAGCTTGTTACGACTATAGCATATCTTATCTGCAATTTTGCAGTTCTCTCGTAGATGGCCCTTCACCCTACAGTTGAAACAAGTAGGCTCTCATTTTCCCTTCTTCTCACCTTGCCGGCAAACTGCTTCTTGCCTTTGTTGTTCCATTTCCTCTTGCCACCTCTGTCTACTTGCAATTTAGCTTCCTTCTTTGGAACCAAAATGGTTTTCATCTTTGGATGTAGGCTCTCATGCCTTAATGCTTTCTTTACAATCTTTTCAAAGCTCTCATGAATGTGACTCACCAATTTCTTGCTAGATAATAATAAGTTGATGATGAACTTCTCATTCTCATTTAAAGGAGTGTCAATGAATGACATCCCATATTTCAACAACACATCAAAATTAACAACAAATTCTAAAATAGACATATCACTTTGTTTCAAATCAACATACTTCCTAAATAGAATAGACCTTTATGTAGCTGGGATACACTTCTCTTTGAAATGGGCTTTAAACTAATCTAAGTAAACTAGTCCTTGGGAATAGCAGCTTTAATGGCGTTCCATCTACCCATAGCCCTTCCATGAAGTTGCCTTGAAGCCAATTTCCTCTTTTGTGCATCTTCCAACTCAAGATCGTCAAAGATGTGTTCATAAGTACTAAGAAAACTTAGACTTTCATAGTTGATTTTGTTCCAAGAAATTGCTTACCTCCAAAACTAGCAAAGTCTATATTGAGCTTAGCAAAATCAACTCTTTGCACTTGCACTTGAGCACTACCACCTACTTAATCAGGAGCTCTTCTTTGGGCATTTTTCATCATGTTCATCATCATGGTAGTGAACACCGTCTTCATATTGGAGTTAGGTACTATTGTGGTGCACTCTTCTTCCTTAACTTTAGATACGGAGTTCATTGTCGTGTTCCTTGTATGCCTGCTCATACTTATTAGATGTAATAAAAATGATTAGTCCCTTAAAAAGAAAAAATGCATAAGTGGTACTCGTGTATGTAATGCAACTTTATATATATAGCTTTGAAAACCAAAATATAAAACAAGTACACTCTCTCATGTACCACTCTTTTACCATTCTAAGGTGATAACTCCTGCATTTCTCTTATGGATCTTAGTATAAACTTAAGTCAATCGTTCAACCTAAGCTCTGATACCAAATGTCCCTCCACCTTCGCTGCCCCATATACAAATATCTAATACCATAAGTGTGCTACATTGGTAACCGGCCGATGGAACAAAGCGGTAAGGGTAAAATATGATATCAATCACATAGGAATTTATAGATCATCTTGCAGCACATAGATAAAATATAATAACCAAGATGTAAAATAAACGAGACGATAATATAACCAAATTAACCATAGTAAAACATCATATTAAAGTGTATTAGTTTCATCAGATCGCTTCTTACTCTTCTAGGATATAAGAGAGTCACCTAGAAAGGTACGAAAACGAGCAATCGAATTGTGATACATAGGATCTCTACCATAACCAGCATTGGAGTAGGCACTCAATTTCGAGGAGGTGGATGAAAATAGAAGGTTATGGAAAATAGTACCTTAAAGATACCTTAAAATATGAAGGATAGCTACCCAATGAAATGTAGTTGGTGGTGCTACAAATTGAATAACATATGATATATTCGGATGAATGATGGCGAGATAAACCAAGCTTCCAACAATGGTACGATGTAAAGTAAGATTTGATAGTGGTACACCATCTGAAGGAGTGTATTTTGCATTAACTTTAATAGGAGTGTCAACAACCTTTTTATCAGTAAGTCTAGCTTTCTCAAGAATATCAATGGCATATTTTAACTAAGAAGAAATTAACCTTTTCGTGAGTATGCTACCACAATTCCTAAAATATATTTTAGAGGACCCAAATGCTTCATTTTAAATTTTTTGCTAGGTAGAAATGCCATCTGCATCATCTCCTATACTAATCATATCATCGACTTATAACAATAGTATGATACATTCTGCACTATTATTTCTAAAAAAAGAGCATTATCATAGAAGCTAGAGATGAAAGCAAGAGATTTAACCACAATAGAAAATTTCTCAAACCAAGCACGGAGTGCTTGCTTGAGTCTATATAATGCTTTCTTAAGCTTGCAAATATATACACCTGGAGGAGACTCCATATAAATTTCTTCTTTAAGATCTCCATTAAGAAGGCATTTTTAATGTCAAGTTGTGAAATATACCACTGTCGAATGATAGCTACAGTAACGAGAGCATGAATGATAGTCATCTTTGCAACAGGAGCAAAAGTCTCCTCATAATCCATGTCATATTATAAGGGTAACCTTTTGCAACTAATCCAACCTTATATCTTTCAATTGATCCATCAGATTGGGTTTTATTTATATATCCAGTGACAGTCGACATTACTCTTACCATGATGTAGAGGAAACAAATCCAAGTACACGTCTTCTGCAAGGTAGAGAGCTCTTCATCCATAGTCTTTCACCAAAAAGGATTAAGCACTTCCTCTTTATAAGAAGTTGGCTTAGAAAGATTATTTAACGAGGTTAAGAATAAAGAAAAGGATGATGAGTAACAAGAATAAGCAAAGTCATGTAACTTTGTAAACTTGCGAATGCGTGTGGAATGACGAAGAATTGGATCTATAAGCTCAATATAATATTGAGGAGCCATAAAGGAGGAATAAGCTTTAGATGTTGCAGTCTTCGTGGGGCTATTAGTATTATTACTATCCTAAGAAAAAGGATCAACATGAACAAGATCGGATTTAGTTAAACTATGAGTACCGGATGGAATAGAGTAAAATACTATATGTTCAAGGAAAATAACATTTCAAGGCAAATAAAGCTTTTGAGTGGATCAAAACATCTATATTCCTTTTTACCCTCACCATAGCCAAGAAAAACGCAGATGGTAGACCGAGAAGATAACTTATTACATTCTATATAAGGAAGGAGAAAGAAGCAAATACAACCAAACACTTTAAAATAAGAATAATAAGATGTGTGTCCATATAATTTTTCAACAGATGAAATACCTGAAATATGGGAGGATGCAATAGTGTTAATTAATTCGATAGTAATAAGAACAGCTTCACCCAAAATTCCCTAGGAAAAGTAGCAGTAAGTACCATAGGTCAAGAAGTTTCAAGAATATGTTTATGTTTGCTTTCTACGACTCCATTTTCCCGAGGAGTATCAGTGCACGAGGTTTGTTGAATGATCCTGTCCAAGGAAAGAAATTCACCAAATTTCTTAGAAGTGTACTCTCTACCTACATCACACCTAGTTGAATGTTGTTTTTTAACAAGTGACAAAAGTTTTTGTATATTTCATAGAAATCATAACGATGTCCCATCAAATAAATCTAACAATAGCATGTATAATCATCAATAAAAGACATAATATGAGACCCTCCTTTTGTAGAGATTAGAGAGGGTCCTCATACATCAGAATGAATGAAATCAAATGGGGTAGAGAAAATAGAGATGTTATTATTAAAAGGTAAAGGAATTTTTTTGCAAGTTTACCTCCGCTATAATTAGAAATATCATGAGTTTGCAAATTTCCTAATGCACATGTTGTTGCTAAAAATCTTAAACAAAAAGAAGAAACATGGCCTAAATGAGAATGCCATAAATAAAAACTAGAAGGACTTAAATGAAAGGAGGATGAATTAATACTAGTTGCAACACTAACTAGAAATTTTAGTTCATTTAAAACATATGAGCCCCCTTTCCTATGGTCTATCATAATCAACTTCCAAGACTATAGATTTTGTACAAAACAAGAAGAACCGGTAAATGTGAATATATTGCCAAAATCACACAATTGGCCAATAGATGCAAGATTTAATATAAGATTTGAAATATGGTAGGTATTAGAAAGAGATAAATTTGGAGTAATGACAGACTCGACTCCCGCTAAGGACGTAAAAGTGCCACCATCAGTCATAACAGGAATAAAAGATGATGTGGATAGATAAGTAAAGAATGAAGGGGACATATGATGAGAAGCACCAGATTCCAAGACCTATAAAGATGATTTACTTCAAGAGTTGTTACTTACCTGACTTGTAGAGGAAGAAGTAGACATAGCTTGAGGTTGTAAAGACATGAACTTTTGAATGCTAGACAAAAGTGTTAGAATTAGTAAGAGTGTTTAAAGGAGCTCTCGCACGGGCATATCTTGACTGCATATGGAAAGGTAATCTATTTAGTTTCGTAGGACATTGATCTATTTGGTGACCGATTTATTTATTGTAACGACAAAAGAGATTATTGTAATTGTTAAGTATTAACTTTGTAGGTACTGCTAACGCAGAAGTGTTTGGAGGAGCAACACTTTCTTTTTATAAAAAGGACTTTAGACGTAATTCCTCCGCTAATAGCTCATTTATAATCGATCCAGCTAACGGGAGTGGAGAGAAATACAAAATTGAACCTTTAAGTCCTTCAAAATCACTGCAAAGTGCCATTTAAAATTGGATTAATCGTTGATGCTCACTCCGTGCGATATATGCTTTACATGCCTTCAATTCATCAGGCTCTGTTAGAGCCAATTGATCTCAAAGATTTGTCACAACCAAATAAAAATCTTGAATACTCATATTATTTTATTGAAGAGCCCATATGTCACTTTATAGTTGATATTGTTTTGCGAAATTTAATTATGTGAACAATCTTTCCAAATGATACCAAATCTCCTTTTCCATCTCATACTTGGTTAACTGCGTGCCTATGGCATCTTGACTGAACCATTAATCCATGTAAAGATTTTTGCATAATTTGCTTCCCAAATGTCTATTTCATTAACAATTTTATTTTCAAGATGCATGCAAATTCTACTAACATAACCTCATAGCTTTGTCCTTTATGAAATTTTTTCACTACTTAGCTCCAATACAAGTAATATTTTACATTCAATTTGGCATTTATACATTAAAGTGATTCACCTTCATTAGCCATAACTCAATTGATGAAGCATTAACCAAAGGAATTTATGATTTTTTTAAAAACAAAAGTGTTTAAAATATAAATAAAGGGCAGACTAAAGGAAAGATTTCTCTATCTTCTAAAAGCTTTCGACTTCTTCCCAAAGACGTTGGGTTGAACGAGGTCACGAGTCTTTAGGTATAGTAGGTGATGATAGGGGAGGTATGATGAGGCGATTGGGGATTAAGATTTTACTAGGGGAGAGCTTGTCGATCACACTTGTTGGTGGGTAGTGGAAGCAACCAGATGTAGTGAGTGTGATGGTGGGTCATCGAGGTCTGATTAGGTGGATTTTATGGTTATGGATGGATGGGGCATGGGTGGTTGTATTGGAGATGTTGAAGTGGAGGGTGAAGAAACTGCTGTAGGGTTTGGATTGTTTGGGATAGCGTGCAAGTTGAGTTGTGGTTGTTGTTTGCTACATGAGAAGATGGAGAAGTAGTGATGATGTTGTTTGTTAATGAGAAGAAGATGTCAATTGTAATGACCCAGAATTTCCGTCATTTGAAATTCAGATATTTAATTGATTTTAAATATTAACAAGTAAGATTTGTAAATCGAATAAATTTAATTTCGAATATAGAGATTTAATTGGATAATTAAATCGACAATTTAATATTTGAAATTGCGTAAATAATTGGAATCCGAATTAAATGTGAATAAAAATGATTTATAAAGTTATATTAAATTATATTGGAGTTAGAATGATGTTTGTAAACTTTTAAAATTGAATTTAAAAGTTAATTTGTGAAAATTGAATATTTTAATATTTAATTAACTAGTAAAAATAGTCATTTTTCAAACAGTCTCGGATTTCGATGAAACTAGTTTCATCGGATCCGTAATGTTAAATTATTGTAAGGTATCAAATTTCGTGTCAATCGGACGTACGGTTTGTCCGGGGCAAGCCAAAACGCATAGAAATCGATTTAATTTAAATTTGATCGTTTAATTCCGTAACTTGCACATATGATCGAATTAGCTCCCGAAACATGTTCCATTGTGTTCGGAATGCAGGTAAAACCTTATAAACGCCAGGCGGCGCGTGGGATTTGGAGTTTGTTTGAAAAAGTCGTTTTAAAATGAATTTAATATTATTTATATGTGTATATATACGTTTACAAAGGCCAATACCCTAGTTTTTCCGTTCGGCTGCCATTTACCTTTTTAATGGCCGAAAACTTTCGTTCCTTCTTCCCCTAATTTTTCACAATCCATCAACAATTATCAAAATCATCCAACTACAAAATTGTAGAGCTAAGTGAGCACTTCAAATCCATACGGGTAGGTCGACGAATCATCGACCATAGGGGGAGAAAATAGCCCGCGTTCATCATCAAGTCGCGCACGAAAATCAATGCAAGGGGGCAGCCGAGCTTCGTGCCGTTCAGGGTGGTGGTGTTATTCGCGAAATGCTTCAATGTGGTGGTCTTCGATTATTTTCTAGTGCGAAGTAGTAATGGGATAATTCAATTGAAGTTTGGCGGCATGGGTTTTTTTGCTCACGGTTTTGGAACGAAGGTAGGGAAGAAGATGATAACCATCGGCTAGATCTATTTTGATTCGAAATGCACGGCTGCGATTTGGTTAAGGTTTAAAATTAAAATATAAATTGAAATTAATTTGTATATAAAAATGTATGAACTTTAAAATATTGTAACTGCTTCATACAAGGTCGGAATTTGACGAAACGACTTGCGTTGGGTTTGTTTTGTCGAGCCCTACGCAATGGAGCTGGTTTGGAGTCGATTGGAGCTAGTGATAATTTTGAGTAAAATTAAACGTGCGTTTAATTTTATTTGAAATAAAACACTACAACTGTTTTTGGAAGCAAGGTGAGAACTTCTCACTCAATCGAATTTGTTTCGATTTAAATTTTAAATAGTTAGATTTAAAATTGCTTGATTGTGTTGATTGTATGCTTGGATGATAAATTATTATCTATTGCATTGAAATAGACCCTATACGTCGCATAATAGCGGAGGTTATTATATTAAAAACATATACCGCGATATTCCACCTTGAAGTGGAATTGGTATTATATATGTATTTGGAGTTGATTTCCCGCATTATATAGCGGATGAGAACCTATTGCGCCGCATAATAGCGGATAGTATTTTATAAATGCCATGTACCGCGATATTCCACCTCGAAGTGGAATTGGTATTGTGCTAACATCTGTGGATGCAGGGAAACAAGTTGGAGAGATCCAACTGGATTCCTCAAACATTTGAATTTATTTCAATGTGTTGATTTATTTATAATCTCCGTGTGATTATATTTTGTGATTGGAATTGTTGACGGCTATAATTTAGCTGAATATATTTTTGGTATCGTTGGATACCAGAAATAAATAAAATTGGATTTTCGAAATTCAAGTTGAAAATTTATCGAAAAAAATAATTTTTGAGAATTGGATAAATTTAAAAGGAGTTTTAAAACGATAAAAGTCTTATTTTTGAACTATATTGAATTAAATTTCAAATTTTGGGAAAAAGGGCTTAGTAAAGGGATTTTTAATAATATTATTTATAAGTTGAAGTATTTATTTAAAAATTTGGATTTTTAAATAGATTTGAAGAGATAAAGAAATTTATTTAAAAAAGGAAATAATTTGGAAATTTGTTGAAAATTTGATTTGGTGTTTTGAAATAAATTTGAAAATCAATTTGAAATTAATTGATTTTTAATTTACCATAACTAGTAAAATTGATTTATAGAAATTTATCTGATTTAAACTAATCAGATGATTAAATTGATCCTATCTATGGATGTTTGGATTACATTGGATGTTGAATTGTTTGATATCTCTGATATGTGATGCTTTGTGATATATCCTGATTTGTGTTGTGATCTGTAATTTGTTTATCTATGATATATATATATATATATATATATATATATATCTGATTTGTGAATGAAAGATAAGCGTTATAGTTTATACCGCTTATCAAATATATTGTTATATTTGATCTGTGATGGTTGAATGTTGTTGCACTATTGTGTTAAACCCTTGGAATACACCATACACACACAAAATGTGGATTTCACGTGGAAATCGGTTAAGTCACAAATTTTTGACAATTCTAAAGATTGAATTTTTGAATCCAAGTTAGTTTTGGAATTGGAATTGAAAGTTTTAGAAAATGAGTTTCAAAAATAAAAGTTATTTTAAATAACTTAATAAAAATTGAAATTCGAATAATTTGATTTAAATTTGAATTCAATATCTTGAAATTGAATTCAATAATTTGGGAATTTTGGTTTAAAAGATTATGCAAGTATAAAAGGTGTTTATATGGTTTTTTTAACCATTTAAAATATGGTTTTGGAAATTTAAATTTAAATTCAAGTTTTATACTTGGATGGCTTTAACCTGTGTAATTGTAACCAGTTTTTCTCCGAAACGAAAACTATTTGTTTTCAAATAATAAAAGCTTTCATGTTAGGAATGAATTTCCAATTTGTGTAAAAAGGATTCTATTTGAAATTAAATTGTTTGAAAGCTATAAATCGAATTTTGATTCAAAGGTTGGATGAGTTAATCTAATTGAAATGGAAATTGATTTGGGGAATCTGTGAATGAATCTTTGTGAAACTAGGTAAACTTTGTGAAGTAAATCATTTTGTTTAAAGATTTAAAATGGTAATTTGTTTAAACCATTTGAAAGAAAGGATTTGGGTAATAAGTTGTGACTTAATTGAAATCCCTAAATCCATATGTTTTAAATATTGTGCTCACTATTCGGTTTAGCCGGGAAATGACCTTTGTGTCATATAACCCATTCCGAATAAGTGATATGACGATATGGATCGCATTGAAGACCGGTGGTGAAGACCGGGTATTTGTGAAAACAATAGGATGACATATCGATTGTCTCTGCACCGTTAGCTACGGTATAGAGATTCCCTTTGTGATGGGAAGTTCTATCGGGATTGTGAATACCCGGATTGCAAGGGCTTCTTTGGAAGTGCCTTCGGTTCTGTTCGAACCCGGAACAGACTTGTATGGTTACATGTCTGACATTACATTTTGAGATATAAAGCTGATTTCTTTCAAATACATTACTGTTGGTGGCGGAGAATTTATTCTCTTAGCTTAACATCCTTCTCTGAGACGTACTAGCTCAGAGGTTATGTAGTTGAAGGTTATCAGCGATATATTCCCAATTTGGTAATGTGGCATGCTGAGTGTTGCTGTGTGATGATTATTTATTGATCATTTGTTGATCAAAGCGTGGCTTTGTGAAAAAGAGTAGCTTTGTGGACGAGACCTCTTCGGACCTCACAGACCGGTAATGGTCAAAACAGGAAAGATGCGGCATAGTTTCAGGGGTAGCTCCCCTAGGGTATGACCATTCCTTCTGGAAAAAGGTGATATCATGGTATGGAGCCCAGATATTTACCTGTGTGGTTGCTCCAATCTCATTTACTCTATGTGATTGTTGCTGTGTGATCGAGGCGCCTCGGATAAAGGTCGCAAACGACCGGGGGTGGCATATCTTAGGTTTACTACCCGAGAAGGGGGTAACCGGCCTTGTGTTGGAAGAGGGCCAGGTGGTTCTCGGGGCGTCCCTCCAGAGGCATTCCTACGTGGCATAGGAAGTTCCTTAGCCTGACCATTTGTTGGAAATCCAAAGAAACAATACGAGCCTGTACAGTTTCAATTGTATAACCTGCCATGGAATGTGGCGGTAACCTGCTATTGAACATGGTAGCTATAGTAGGCATAAGTGCGAAATGCCTATGCTGGCTAAGATTAATATTATACTTTTGAAATGTTTTCTGCACTATGCACTAATAATAATATCGAATGATTTTGCGTAGTAAGCATGTTTAACTATCATAAGGAGAAATCTCCTCCAATTCTGCGTTTGCATTATGTGTGTGGCGGGAGGCCTTATGGTAGTTTCATTTTCCAAAAGCATTGCAGATGTCTTTTACTTCCTTTGTTGTTGTTGTTTTAAAGATAAATAACTGTTTTTAGTTCTCACACCAGTCATATGACTGACCTGGAGTTTATTGTTCCCTTCCTAAACTCTCGGTGCCCATAATTTTCCACACGGGCAGCCTAGAGTCAGGTTATCAGGTCATTCTGGAATTCAGGAGGCTTTGGAGCACAAGTGGCAAGCTGGATGGCGAGACGTATCACTTGTATATGATATTATTATTCCGCTATGTATTCTGTATGAGGACAAGTTTGTATAACTGTCCATTGATGTATTATGTGTGTATTGACTCTGATGATGTAATGTACAAACTGATATAGTTTTTGATTTAAAGATTATTCATTGATCTATTATATGTTGTTCCGCTGCGAATGTGAGATTCTGATATTGTTTCTGTTGCTTTTTCTTTTTCTTTCTTTCTGTCTTCTTCTACCTCTTCTTTTTAACCATAACAATTCGGTTTTCCGGCATTCGATTGCTCGGCAGTTGATACAGTGGACGTATTAATGTCGATTTTCGGAAGTTGAAATTTTCGAAACGTTACATGTGGTATCAGAGCATTTGGTTAAGCGATAATCTTGGCTCTGTTGGGTGTTACTCATTAGAGATAGAGTCAGTAGTACTCTAGAATGAGTGTGAGTGTAATAATAGATATGAGCGCGTATTTGTTAGTGAATATGAAATTGTTTTGTATTGTGTTGACTTATCGGTTGATTGTTTATAGATTCTGGTCGGTGCAGTCTAGCTAACTATAATCGATAGGGGTTTCTAAACTCTTAAATAAGATAATCCGACATGATATGGTTTTAAATTGGGTAAATGAAATAATTTTACCTCGATTATATTTTGTATATAAAGAAATAATTTTTCAGAAATTGCTGAGGTGTATATAAATTAATTGTTTGGTTGTTGAAAATGTAAGAAAATATATATATTAATAAAAGTTGTTTGAATAATCTAAATAAAAACAACAATTATGAAAGAATAAATTATATAAGAGCAATAATTGTATAAGTATAGAATTATAATTAATATGATATACAATTGTGAAATAATCTTGTATAAGTAAAGTTAAATAGTGAAATTATATGAGAAAAAGATTTATAAATGTGATTTATAAATAAAAGGAAATTTTTGAAAGAATATTAAACACTGAATTTACTACTGTTACTAGGAAATAATAAGGGTGATGACTGCAGCATCATCAGTATCATTTTTGAGTTTCTGTGTGATGGATTTGCTACCATAGTAAATTGAAAATTGAAGTGTTGTTGTGATAAACAAATTTGAAATTTAAAATCCAAAGTTGTAATTGATAATATAAGTAAAATGAGTTTTGAACTTATAGTATGAAATAATAAATTTAGCCTTGGTAAAGTTAAAAAATTTGACTTAACCTAATAAAATATGCGATTTGAAATTTAACTAAAGGAAGTTAAATAAATTAAATCAGATTTGAACTAGATTGGATAAGTTAATGAATAGAAAGAAAAATATAAGAATAAGTGGTGAGTGATTATATAATATGATTTAGAAGTTGAATAATAAGTGGTGTAACTTATAAAATTAGTGAATGTAAGCAAAACCAATTGTAAAAGAAATGGTTAAACAAGTTTTGTTAAGCAAAATAAAATTTGATTTTGATTAAGTAATGAATTTGACTTTAAGGAAAAGTTAAATGAAATTGAATTTAAAATAAATTAGAAATGGGCTTAAGTTGTATAAGTGAAGTGAGTTGAAATGGAATATAACTTAGGTAACGTTGAATGAAGTTGATTCTGGTATCGAAGTAAAATAATAAAGTAAATTAAATGGATGTGAACTTGAGTTATATAAAGGAGATTCAACTTTATTTGTAAAATGAATTAGCAATTGAATTAATAAATGGATTGAATGTTAATCAATCGAATGTGAATAAATTGATATGGAATAATGGATTTAAGTATTAATTCATTAAAAGCTAATAAATTGGAATTTAAATGAATCGAATGGAAGCCAATTTAATATTAAATCAATTGGAATTAAAAATGTTGAACCAAATTGAATGTGAAGTAAAGTAAATTGAATGAATTTGGTTATGTTGATTATGATTTGGTTGTTATATGATTGTTGGTTGATTGTATATAGTATAATTCATTAAGTATTAATGAAATTGAATTGATAAAAATTGAAAGCTATGTGATGGAATTTGAATTGGAAGTGAACCAACTTGAATTTAAATTAGTGAATGTAAACTAATTGAAAATGAAGAAATGAATGTCGTTGTATATGAATTGGTTGTAAACAATTAAAAGTAATGTCGAAATCATATAAGTTGCTTATAAACCTTGTTTAGTATGCATTTTTTTAATATGCATATGTTGTAGTTGTTTAAAAGAGTAAAATGTTTTCTTGTATGTGGCACTTACATATTTAAACTGAGTAAGTACAGGTACCGGGGCTACCGTTTGGCGGGATTTGGTTGCGCAAAATGCTAAATAAATAACTGCTTTGTTTAAAAATGCTAAAAAGGTACGCCTACGCAATAAAAATAGGAAATATGAACTGTTTTTCTGTTTTCTGACCGTGTGGGTCGATGTATATATATTTATATCTATTGTGATATTGCGAAAGCTCCTTCGTACAAAGGAGACTCTGCCAAAATTTTCCGTAAATTTTGGGAGTTAGAAAAATTTTGAACTTTTGGAAAATTTTTGTTAATGAAAAGTTGATTCCCAAATTGTAATAAAACGTAGGAATTGAACTAGAAAATGGAAACCATTATTTTGGTCGAGGTTAAAGGTTTTGGAAAAAAGTGAATATAAAATTTTCACTAAGTGGATTTTTTTGAAAAGTTAATGGATTTGGGCATTTTTCTTACTTTGCAATTTCGAGGACGAAATTCTTTTAAGGGGGGAAGATTGTAACGACCCAAAATTTCTGTCATTTGAAATTCAGATATTTAATTGATTTTAAATATTAACAAGTAAGATTTGTAAATCGAATAAATTTAATTTCGAATATAGAGATTTAATTGGATAATTAAATCGACAATTTAATATTTGAAATTGCGTAAATAATTGGAATCCGAATTAAATGTGAATAAAAATGATTTATAAAGTTATATTAAATCATATTGGAGTTAGAATGATGTTTGTAAACTTTTAAAATTGAATTTAAAAGTTAATTTGTGAAAATTGAATATTTTAATATTTAATTGACTAGTAAAAATAGTCATTTTTCAAACAGTCTCGGATTTCGACGAAACTAGTTTCATCGGATCCGTAATGTTAAATTATTGTAAGGTTTCAAATTTCGTGTCATTCGGACGTACGGTTTGTCCGGAGCAAGCCAAAACGCATAGAAATCGTTATAATCGATTTAATTTAAATTTGATCGTTTAATTCTGTAACTCGCACATATGATCGAATTAGCTCCCGAAACACATTCCATTGTGTTCGGAATATGGGTAAAACCTTATAAACGCCAGGCGGCGCGTGTAATTTGGAGTTCGTTTGAAAAAGTCGTTTTAAAATGAATTTAATATTATTTATATGTGTATATATACGTTTACAAAGGCCAAAACCTTAGTTTTTCCGTTCGGCCGCCGTTTACCTTTTTAATGGCCGAAAACGTTCGTTCCGTCTTCCCTTAATTTTTCACAATCCATCAACATTGTTAAAATCATCCAACTACAAAATTGTAGAGCTAAGTGAGCACTTCAAATCCATACGGGTAGGTCGACGAATCATCGACCATAGGGGGAGAAAATAGCCCGCGTTCATCATCAAGTCGCGCACGAAAATCAATGCAAGGGGGCAGCCGAGCTTCGTGCCATTCGGGGTGGTGGTGTCATTCGCGAAATGCTTCAATGTGGTGGTCTTCGATTATTTTCTAGTGCGAAGTAGTAATGGGATAATTCAATTGAAGTTTGGCGGCATGGGTTTTTTGGCTCACGGTTTTGGAACGAAGGTGGGGAAGAAGATGATAACCATCGGCCAGATCTATTTTGATTCGAAATGCACGGCTGCGATTTGGTTAAGGTTTAAAATTAAAATATAAATTGAAATTAATTTGTATATAAAAATGTATGAACTTCAAAATATTGTAACTGCTTCATACAAGGTTGGAATTTGACGAAACGACTTGTGTTGGGTTCGTTTTGTCGAGCCCTACGCAATGGAGCTGGTTTGGAGTCGATTGGAGCTAGCGATAATTTTGAGTAAAATTAAACGTGCGTTTAATTTTATTTGAAATAAAACACTACAACTGTTTTTGGAAGCAAGGTGAGAACTTCTCACTCAATCGAATTTGTTTCGATTTAAATTTTAAATAGTTAGATTTAAAATTGCTTGATTGGGTTGATTGTATGCTTGGATGATAAATTATTATCTATTGCATTGAAATAGACCCTATACGCCGCATAATAGCGGAGGTTATTATATTAAAAACATATACCGCGATATTCCACCTTGAAGTGGAATTGGTATTATATATGTATTTGGAGTTGATTTCCCGCATTATATAGCGGATGAGACCCTATTGCGCCGCATAATAGCGGATAGTATTTTATAAATATCATATACTGCGATATTCCACCTCGAAGTGGAATTGGTATTGTGCTAACATTTGTGGATGCAGGGAAACAGGTTGGAGGGATCCAACTGGATTCCTCAAACATTTGAATTTATTTCAATGTTGTGTGTTGATTTATTTATAATCTCCATATGATTATATTTTGTGATTGGAATTGTTAACGGCTATAATTTAGCCGAATATATTTTTGGTATCGTTGGATACCATAAATAAATAAAATTAGATTTTCGAAATTCAAGTTGAAAATTTATCGAAAAATTTATTTTTGAGAATTGGATAAATTTAAAAGGAGTTTTAAAAAGATAAAAGTCTTAGTTTTGAACTATATTGAATTAAATTTCAAATTTTGGGAAAAAGGGCTTAGTAAAGGGATTTTTAATAATATTATTTATAAGTTGAAGAATTTATTTAAAAAATTGGATTTTTAAATAGATTTGAAGAGATAAAGAAATTTATTTTAAAAAGGAAATAATTTGGAAATTCGTTGAAAATCTGATTTGGTGTTTTGAAAAAAATTTGAAAATCAATTTGAAATTAATTGATTTTTAATTTACCATAACTAGTAAAATTGATTTATAGAAATTTATCTGATTTAAATTAATCAGATGATTAAATTGATCCTATCTATGGATGTTTGGATTACATTGGATGTTGAATTGTTTGATATCTCTGATATGTGATGCTTTGTGATATATCCTGATTTGTGTTGTGAACTATAATTTGTTTATCTATGATATATCTGTGATCTGTGAATGAAAGATAAGCGTTATAGTTTATACCACTTATCAAATATATTGTTATATTTGATCTGTGATGGTTGAATGTTGTTGCACTATTGTGTTAAACCTTTGAAATACACCATACACACACAAAATGTGGATTTCACGTGGAAATCAGTTAAGTCGCAGATTTTTGACAATTCTAAAGATTGAATTTTTGAATCCAAGTTAGTTTTGGAATTGGAATTGAAAGTTTTAGAAAATGAGTTTTAAAAATAAAAGTTATTTTAAATAACTTAATAAAAATTGTAATTCGAATAATTTGATTTAAATTTGAATTCAATATCTTGAAATTGAATTCAATAATTTGGGAATTTTGGTTTAAAAGATTATGCAAGTATAAAAGGTGTTTATATGGCTTTTTTTAACCATTTAAAATATGGTTTTGGAAATTTAAATTTAAATCCAAGTTTTATACTTGGATGGCTTTAACCTGTGTAATTGTAACCAGTTTCTCTCCGAAACGAAAACTATTTGTTTTCAAATAATAAAAGCTTTCATGTTAGGAATGAATTTCCAATTTGTGTAAAAAGGATTCTATTTGAAATCTAATTGTTTGAAAGCTATGAATCAAATTTTGATTCAAAGGTTGGATGAGTTAATCCAATTGAAATGGAAATTGATTTGGGGAGTCTGTGAATGAATCTTTATGAAACTGGGTAAACTTTGTGAAGTAAATCTTTTTGTTTAAAGATTTAAAATGGTAATTTGTTTAAACCATTTGAAGGAAAGGATTTGGGTAATAAGTTGTGACTTAATTGAAATCCCTATATCCATATGTTTTAAATATTGTGCTCACTATTCGGTTTAGCTGGGAAAGGACCTTTGTGTCATATAACCCATTCCGAATAAGTGATATGACGATATGGATCGCATTGAAGACCGGTGGTGAAGACCGGGTATTTGTGAAAACGATAGGATGACCTATCGATTGTCTCTGCACCGTTAGCTACGGTATAGAGATTCCCTTTGTGATGGGAAGTTCTATCGGGATTGTGAATACCCGGATTGCAAGGGCTTCTTCGGAAGTGCCTTCGGTTCTGTTCGAACCCGGAACAAACTTGTATGGTTACATGTCTAACATTACATTTTGAGATATAAAGCTGATTTCTTTCAAATACATTTCTGTTGGTGGCGGAGAATTTATTCTCTTATCTTAACACCCTTCTCTGAGACGTATGAGCTCAGAGGTTATGTAGTTGAAGGTTATTAGCGATATATTCCCAATTTGGTAATGTGGCATGTTGAGTGTTGCTGTGTGATGATTATTTATTGATCAAACTGTGGCTTTGTGAAAAAGAATAGCTTTGTGGACGAGACCTCTTCGGACCTCACAGACTAGTAATGGTCGAAATAGGAAAGATGCGGCTTAGTTTCAGGGGTAGCTCCCCTAGGGTAGTACCATTCCTTCTGGAAAAAGGTGATATCATGGTATGGAGCCTAGATATTTACCTGTGTGGTCGCTCCAATCTCATTTACTCTATGTGATTGTTGTTGTGTGATCGAGGCGCTTCGGATAAAGGTCGCAAACGACCAGGGGTGGCATATCTCAGGTTTACTACCCGGGAAGGGGGTAACCGACCTTGTGTTGGAAGAGGGCCAGGTGGTTCTCGGGGCGTCCCTCCAGAGGCGTTCCTACGTGGCATAGGAAGTTCCTTAGCCTGACCATTTGTTGGAAATCCAAAGAAACAATACGAGCCTGTACGGTTTTAATTGTATAACCTGCCATGGAATGTGGCGGTAACTTACTATTGAACATGGTAGCTATAGTAGGCGTAAGTGTGAAATGCCTATGCTGGCTAAGATTAATATTATACTTTCAAAATGTTTTCTGCACTATGCACTAATAATAATATCGAGTGATTTTGCGTAGTAAGCATGTTTGACTATCATAAGGAGAAATCTCCTCCAATTCTGCGTTTGCATTGTGTGTGTGTAGCGGGAGGCCTTATGGTAGTTTCATTTTCCAAAAGCATTGCGGATGTCTTTTACTTCCTTTGTTGTTGTTGTTTTAAAGATAAATAACTGTTTTTAGTTCTCCCACCAGTCCCATGACTGACCTGGAGTTTATTGTTCCCTTCCTAAACTCTGGGTGCCCATAATTTTCCACACGGGCAGCCTAGAGTCAGGTTATCAGGTCATTCTGGAATTCAGGAGGCTTTGGAGCTCAAGTGGCGAGCTGGATGGCGAGACGTATCGCTTGTATATGATATTATTATTCCGCTGTGTATTCTGTATGAGGACAAGTTTGTATAACTATCCATTGATGTATTGTGTGTATATTGACTCTGATGATGTAATGTACAAACTGATATAGTTTTTGATTTAAAGATTATTCATTGATCTATTATATGTTGTTCCGCTGCGAATGTGAGATTCTGATATTGTTTCTGTTGCTTTTTCTTTTTCTTTCTTTCTGTCTTCTTCTACCTCTTCTTTTTAACCATAACAATTTGGTTTTCCGGCATTCGATTGCTCGGCAGTTGATACAGTGGACGTATTAATGTCGATTTTCGGAAGTCGAAAATTTCGAAACGTTACATCAATGGATTATGGTTGCATAGTGTTGATTGTCTGGTTCATGGTGGACAAGTATTGGAAAGAGGATATGAAGTTTATTAAATAATGAGGGCTAGCTCTAATGCCATGTTGAAGATAATTGGAGAATAGAATTTATTGAATATACAAATAATTCATTACAACTTGATAATGTCAATACAATGTATAACTAGCTAGTTATAGCCAAATTACTTAGAGTCTAAGTAGTTATACAATAGGAAAAGTATTATGATATGGAAAATCATAGAAATTGAAATATTCTCGGTTTATTTCTTAGTATATAATTACTACTATGTTCTCCCATTTTTCTTTAGCTCTTGACCATAAATAACTTGAGTAACTGCAATTAGAAAATAAATGGTCATTAGTTTCATTAAATAAGTTACATAGTAGGCACTTATTATTTTCAACATGTTGCCATTTTGCTACTTTGTTAGCAACCTTTCATTTATGGAAAAATATGTGCGGTAAGACATTTTTGGACAGTTTGATTTATTCCATATGATTTTGTGCCATTCAATTTCTACTGCTTGCCTCTTGTACAATTCTATACTTCTTTTAAAGAAAAACTGCCACTTTTATTTATTGCCCATTCCCAATTATCGTTTTCATAATTTTGATCAATGGTTAAGTTCTCAATGTCTTCTTAGTAAAAATGGGTTAATGAATATGCTTTATTATACCATGTGCCATTCTTTATTATTTTTCAACTTTGGCATTTGAATTTCCATACATAATTAAATTATTCAACCCAATTTTTTCGATAAGCACTAGATTATCTAGCCAAGGATTAAACCAAAGGCTAGTATTTTTACCATCTTTAAAGTTTCTTTTTAACACTTTTCTTCCAAATTCTCGAGAAATTAATATGTGTTTCCATACACTTGAGCAAGCACTATTAGGCTTTATGTTCTATAAACATTAATTTTTAAGATATTTGTTTCTAGTCCATTTTTCCTACATATATTCATTACTCATGAATCTCCAAAAAATAATAATATGATGGGTGGTATCTACATCATTTAAATTCCATAATCCTATACCGCCTTCTTTTTTGGTCTGTAAAGACTAGACTAGCTTACTTTGTGGCAGCTTCCTTGTAATAACCCACCCCGGAACATGCCTAAATTTTAATCTAGGAAGGCCCATCGAGCTGTTGGTAGGACTAAGAAAATAACAGTATAGAGCCAT
The DNA here is from genome assembly GCA_030737815.1 of Allium fistulosum. Classification (NCBI taxonomy): domain Eukaryota; kingdom Viridiplantae; phylum Streptophyta; class Magnoliopsida; order Asparagales; family Amaryllidaceae; genus Allium; species Allium fistulosum. The sequence goes on from CM060903.1 coordinate 860,686,486, forward strand.
AACTAAAATGTCAGAACTCACAGCGGATGGAACAAAATATAATAGCAAAGTGTACCCATTTGTTTCAAAACCATAAAGATGTCATAATACAGAATTCCTTACAAACCATAACATAATATCCGTTGCAACAATTGTCAAAATACATGGGTACACATAAAAGCTAATAAAAAATACTGTCACAAGCTAAGCGTCTCCATCTCTAAGCATCGTCACTGCCATCACTCTATCCTTAAGCTATGTTCTAATGAGGAGGGAGTCGAAACAACAAGTGTTTGGTGAATAAAAACCTCCAGCCTTACCTTTTCAATACTTAAGCGGTATATTTCAAAATAAGAATATGTCTATGAATATAAAACTATTTAATAATTCTTTATAAGGAAAAGAGGCAGGTCCAACCATTTAATACCTTCCATTCCAAAAGCAGTTTCTAGAATCCCATATCCCAATCATACGTCATAAATAGTTAATAATGTGAGAGACGGTACCCAAGTCACTTAATATATTTTAGTGGAAAATAGGCAGACTCTGGTCATTTAATACCTTAATTAAGGTAGATCCCATCATTTAATACCTATTTCCAAGGCATGCTCCTCAATGAAACTATCTAGTTGAAATCATATGGAATCTCTTATTAGGCCACTTAATACTTCCTTGTGGAATATAGGTAGACTCTAGTCATTCAATACCTTAATTAAGGCAGACCTCATCATTTAATACCTATTCCTAAAAGTGGATCCCCATCGAGATACCACCAAACGTAACCCCTTGACCATTTAATACTTCATCAGGGGAAAAGAGATGGGTCCTCAAACAACCGCTTAATATCTCAGGACCCTGAAGCGAGCCCTTCGTCTTATGGCCCATACTCATAATGATGTCTTACATTAGTCCGATTATTCATACAAACTGGTAGCCAGATTAACTGGGTAGATTTCCACTATAGAATTTGGGACTAACCTCGTGTTATTACAAATATTTATAATAAAGATATCTCATATCAATCAAAGTGCACACAACTGCTGGTAGCATCAAAGTGAAGGGGCAGATTTTTGTTATGTAACTCTATTAACTCACATCCTTATGACTTAGCCATTAATCACATACTCTTTATTATACTCATCTCACCATTTCATAAATAAGGCCTTATAAGGAACCTTTCTTATTTAAAATAATAAATAGGCTATATATAAATGTTTCCTCTTATTTTGGCCTAACAATCAATTACCTTCCTAATCAGGAAAATAAATGAAAATAATTACCTAATTAACTATGCCATATACGCAATAATTATACATTAATTACGCTAATAGAGATAAATAAATATTCGCAGTTAATAAATTCCAAACGCATGGATTTTACGCTCTAAGCTAGCGTTAAATGTCAATTCCCTAACCAAATATTATTATAAGTCTTTTTTCTTTAAATTCCCAAGATTTTAACATAAAAAAATAATGGATTCTAATATCCAAAACAGGGAATAAATATTCATAACCAAAAGTGCAATAATAGACTTGTAAATAAAATAGAAACTCGATTTATTACACCAATTCAATGGAATATCCAAAACAATAGGAATTGTAATGTAAACTTTATATCCTATTCAACTCCTCTTTTACAAAGAAATAGGTAAGAATAAGTGGTGTAAACTATGAACATAATTCGCAATCTAAATCCTTTATTTCATTGAAGAATCACATTTTGAACCAAAGAAGAAGAAGAAGTGGAATAGACTATAAAATTATCAAAAATTGCATAAAAAACAAATTCCATCAAATTAAAGTAAATAATTGAGAATCTCAACATAAAATTGACATTTCAAAATAAAAATGAATCTTGGGGGATTTTATATATCGTATTTCAAAATCCCAAAATTCCTAAGGCATATTCAAGTCCAATAAAAAATACACTAAATAATTACTGAAAAAGAAATACAAGGTCGGAGGAGTTTCGCTACAAAGTTGGAGGAGAATAGAATAGTTAGAGGAGAATAGAATAAGAATATGTTGGAGGAAGAAGAAATAAATAGAAAATAGATTGGATTCTTACCTAAATTCTCTATAGAGTTTCTGAATCTAATTTGGAGAGATAACAATGGCAGAGTTTCGCTAAATTCCCCAAATAATATGAATAAAGAGTGGAGAAGATAGGGCTCTATTTATGAGGGTTGAAACACACCAGAACCGTAGGATGAAAATAGTTTAAAACGGAGAAATCTGAAGCATAAAAATAAATAGCATAACCTTTCAAACCCTAGTCACCACTGCCAAAATTTGGCTTCGACTAGTAGACCACCCTTCTTCAACCGATCGACCGGTGCCAAGAAAGGGGTCGATCGGTACGTTTGTTCTGGAAATGTTTTTATTTCTGTTGCTTTTTAATTAATTTTACACCCTAATTAACTTTAACATTAATTGTTGATTAAATATTTACTTAACCCCAAAGCTAATTTTTAGAATTCAAACCCTAAATTTAAATTCTCGTTTGTTTTTGAATTCCAACTAAATTAATTTACATCTGAAAACTTCAAAATCTCATAACTTCTTCATTTAAGCTTTATTTTCAGCATATTATATATGGAAACTAATCAGAATTTTGCCATGAATGCAACGGAATAACTTTCATGGTCAAATTGCAACTTTTATAAAATTTCCATATTCAACCCTTATCATATTTAATTCAATTTATTTCATTTATTTATGGTTCATTTTACGGGGTGTTACATTCTCCGCCCTAAAAAGGATTTCATCCTGAAATCTTCCAAGAGGCGAACAGCTTAACGCGTAATAGCATCCATGTTATACAACTAAGTTATCTACACAACCATATACTCAGCCAATAGTGCAATGTGATTATATACTACAGACATACTAAAATAAGCTCAATCCTAGCGTAAGTGTGTAATCGTGTCATGAAAGTATGTATGCACATACCCTAAACATGCATAAATTTTTTGCATGAGTGTAAAGTGGTTGTGAAAAAGTGTAACAACCATCTCCTACCATCCATTATAGTAACCACAATGCAACCAAAATCCTAATTTTGAAGAGAAAATTTTCCAAGGGAAGGTTTAGGACGAAGAATCCTCATGCCCCATCAGATTTTCTCACCGTTGTACTCGGATCAATCTAATTCTTTATTGTGGAGCCTCCGAATTCCATGCTTTACGATGCATGAAGTGGCATGAGACGCTATTGGCTCCGCCATAAAATCCCTTAATTGATTAGGCTCTACAACAATTGTCATGCTATGAAGCTATTTCCTCAAATGTAAAAACGTCGTGGACTCCAATAAACATAAAAGTTTTTTTTACCCGATATTGGGAAATGGTCTAATAAATCTAGTGCCTATTTTCCAACTACACAAATCGTACGACCTTCACACACTGCCTAATCAATTCTAACTTTCCAAAGTCTTGCAATACAAATCTAATCCGAGTAGAATTTATCGGTTGTTTCCTACCCATAATTTGGCAATTTGCATGGCCACAAAAAAATGTTTCAAGGGTGCCATACCAATCGTCTATTGATGATTACAATCCTACATGAATTCTGCTAAGGGTAAGCGCTACTCATAAGGTACGCCAAAGTCCAAGATGCAGTGCTCTTAACATATCCTTCAAGTTCCCATCCATTCCTTCAGTTTGTTCGTCGGTCTTCAGTCGGTAAGCGATGCTCTGATCCAACAAAGTTCCTAAAGCTAGTTCCTAAAGCTGCTAGCAAATTCCTCCAAATTTTCTAGTAAACTAACGGTCCCTATCATTAACGATGCAAAGCGCAACTCCATAATGCTATTTTGGAGTGCCGTGGTCACACTGCTTCTAACGGAGAATTTCTGCCACCTTCTTCTTAATCCTTGATCAATAGAAAATTTCATTCTCATTCCTATACATTTTCTCTTTTCCTTGCATGGTGGCATTTTGTGAGCTAATTCCATTACGTTTCCCAAAAATATAAAGTTTTGGGATTGAAACATTTACTCACTTTAGGTTGCTAACCTAATTTCCTTATTAACTTCTAGTTTTACCTAAGGTCTATCGCTAGCTAAGTGTTCCCATAAAATTTTCTTATTTAGTTTGCTTCCCATCATATATCAAGTGGTTTAAATCTCATTCATAAAGTCTACACATGAATAAAACGAGGATATATCTTATACCACATCATCCGCTTTTCCAATAACTAAGGAAGACAACTAGCAAGTATAATCCAAGAACTCCATAAGAAATTTTTACTAGAAGTTGCCATTTATTATTAGTTAATATAAATAGTGTTGAGGTCCAAACACTCCTTTCTAAATTAAGATGGGATATTTTTAATATTTTATTCCATTGCTACCCATTTTCTTAATTTCCCTTTTTCCAGTCTTTAATAAATGTGGTCCATTTATTGCTTCAATTAATATCCGTAGCAGTTGATCATTACTGTCAAAACTGGACTATCTCCAATTTAATTCTTCTCCAATCTTTTTAACCTTCTTTAGTTTCCAAAATTCATTCATCACTCAAATTTCTTTCTTCCACAAATGCAATATCAAGTTTCCTTAATCGGTCCCTATTAGATTACTGTTCCTCTCATTAATTACAAATTTATTAATCGTTAATTAAAAATTTATTACTCGTTAAATTTGTAATTAACGTCCATAAATCATAATCCGTCAATTACTAATTAATACGCATATAATCATAATCTATGTTATCTATATATATTCTAGTCGTTTAGCGTAGCTGTATGATTTCTATATCTAACTACTAATTCTACAACTAGAATACTCATTTCCATATTTTAATTTATCAAAGCTATCCTTCCACAAAGATTACCGTCGTAAATTAACCACAATTGAGATTTTTGCTTTTTTTGAAATTGTAAGGAATTATTTCTTTTCTTATTATTAAAATGATAGTGTAAACTATGGAAAAGAATATTCATCTCTTACACATCTCTTTCCTTTTTAGTGTATTCTTTGTTACTTCAAACAATGCACTTTTATATGTATTTTGAAATTGAATAATTTATGGAAAATACACAGATCTTGCTCCAAAGTTAAAATATAGAAATTCATATTCTTTAGGCAACCTAATTCACAACCCAATTATAGATCTGGGTTATCTTTGCATTTTACCAACTTCTTCAAATAGAGGTTTGGGACTTACTTCAAATTTCCAGATCAGGTTTTACATTCTATTTCTATTTTATTCGTATTCTTAAAACTTAGTCTATCCTACCTAAGTCATGATCCTTATCTACTCCATAAAAATTATAAAATCATAACTACCGAACACAAAATAAAATATCTTCATACAAATAAACTTATTTAAAAATAAGCATTTATTATTTCATTTCTTACAATACTTAAAACATGAAGTATCAAATTCAATATCCCCGTCTTTGAAAATGTAGACTTTAAAAATTCAAAATTCCTTTGTTCCCAAATAGGAATAAAATAATATCCCATTTAAAACTCTCCTTATCAAAAAAAATTCTATTAAAATTTTCTAATTTATGGCATTTAAAATTTTCTTGGTTTTTCAAAAAGGAACTTAGGAAAAACTTTCCTTTTCAATAGCTTACTAAAATAAGGATTTACTCCTTTTGAAAATAGGAATTTTAACATAAAAGGTTCAAGACTTAATTATCTTTCCAAAATAACATGTTAGATCATTTTTGTTTCAACGAGTTTTCTAGCTACAAGAGTCATCATTTACAAAATAGTAAATTTTTCACAATCATCATTTCAAAATAACAGTTATTTCCTTCTAAAGCATACAATAATATTTATTACCTTATCACTCAAAATATACTGTTATTTGATGAAATATATCTTGTAATTTTGTTCAAATTATGTCCCAAATGGTAGGATTAAAATTTGTTCTTTCTTTTAAACTTTTGTACTGTATCTTTTAAAAATCTAATTTCCTCCTTGTAGTGATAAAGGTATTCCTTATTATGGAATTTTGCACCTTTCCTTACTTTCGTATTTTATTAATACCTAACATCTTCATTTTTTACCTCTATAAATGTTAGTTTGTCTGTATTAATTGTTAGTCTAACGGACGTTTCCTTAAGGTCATTTATTTTCTATCAACCTTTCCATCTATGATCATATCCCTCTTATCTTAATACTTATAGCGCCTACAATGATAAGGTAGTCTAGGTCCTACTAAGAAGTATAAATTTAACTCTATTTATTTTCCAACTCATAGTTGCTTCGTCCAACCTTTCGGAATGTGGTAGTAGCTACTTTTATAGTCGGAATGTGTAGAGTTAAGCATAAATTCAAAATAAGTGTAAATATAGTATGAGTTTTAGAAAAATCTTTTGAAAAACCTTTTCAAAAATAATAATTACGCCACTCATACGTATAGTATACTTTCTCCGTTGATCGGGTAACCTAGGCTCTGATACCAAATGTAACAACCTACCCCGAAACAGGTCTAAATTTCGATCTAGAAAAGGCCCATCGAAACTTAGATCCATTCTAAGGTAAGTTGTTGGTAGAACTAAGAAAATAACAGTATAGAGCCATAACTAAACTGTCAGAACTCACAGCGGATGGAACAAAATATAATAGCAAAGTGTATCTATTTATCTTAAAACCATAAAAATGTCATAATATAGAATTCCATAAAAATTGTAACATAATATCTGTTACAACATTTGTCTAAATACATGGGTACACATAAAAGAAAGTAATAATAACAAATCCTACCACAAGCTAATCTTCTCCATCTCTAAGCATTGTTACCGCCATCACTCCGTCCTTAACTTGTACCGTAATGAGTAGAGAGTCAGAACAACAAGTGTTTAGTGAATAAAAACCTCAAGTCTTACCTTTTTAGTACTTGGGCAGTATATTTAAAAATAAGAATATGTTTATGAACATAAAACCATTAAAACCATTAGATACTTCTTTATAAGGAAAAGAAGTGGGTCCAATCACTTAATATCTTCCATTCCAAAAGCGAGTTTCTAGGATTTCATCTCCCAATCATACATCATAAACAACTAATAATACGAGAGATGGTACCAAGCCACTTAATACCTTTTAGTGGAAAAGAGATAGACTATAGTCATTTAATACCTTAATTAAGGCAAAACCCCTCATTTAATACCTATTTCCAAGGCGTGCTCCTCAATGGTATTATCTAGCTGACATAATATGGAATCTCTTGGGACACTTAATACTTCCTTGTGGAAAATAGGTAAACTTTGGTCATTTAATACCTTATTTAAGGCAGACCCCATCATTTAATACCTATTTCCAGAAGCGGACCCCCATTGAGATACCACATAATGTAACCCCTTGACCATTTAATACTTCATCTAGGAAAATGAGGCGGGCCTTCGGATAACCACTTAATACCTCGAGACCTGGTAGTAGGCCCTTTGTCTTATGGCCCATACTCATAATGACGTCTCACATTAGTCTGACTATTTGTAGGAACTGGTAGCCAGATTAACTGGACAGATTTCTCCTACAGAATTTGGGACTAACCTCGCATCATTAAAAATATTCATCACAAGGGTATTTCACATCAATCAAAGTGTACACAATTGCTAGTAGCCTCAAAGTGAAGGGCAGACTTCTGTTATGTAACTCTGTTAACCTTGCATCCTTATGATTTAACCATAAATCAAATACTCTTTACACACACACACACACTCATCTCACCATTTCATAAATAAGGCCTTATAAGGAACCTTCCTTATTACGCCTTAAAATAATAATTAGACTATATATAAGAGTTTCCTTTTATTTTTGTCTAACAATCAATTACCTTTCTAATGGGGGAAATAAATGAAAATAATTACCTAATTAACTACGCCATATACGCAATAATTACAAGTTAATTATCTCTACTACTAATAAAGAAAATTCGTTGTACTAATTTACTCGGCGTCTTTTTGAAATTTCAAAAATGCCCTTGCTTTCCCTTACCCTCGTGCTAATAGAGATAAATAAATATCTGCACCAAATAAATTCTAAAAGCATGGATTTTACGCTCTAAACTAGCGTTAAATGTCAATTCCCTAACCAAATATTATTACAAGTCATTTTTCTTCAAATTCCCAAGATTTCAACATACCAAAATAAGAGATTCTAATATCCAAAACAGGGAATAAATATTCATAAACAAAACTGCAATAACAGACTTGTAAATAAATTAAAAACTCAATTTATTACACCAATTAATTGGAATATCATAAATAATAGGAATTGCAATCTAAACTCTGTATTCTATTCAACTTCTCTTTTAGAATGAAATAGGTAAGAATAAGTGGTGTAAATTACGAATAGAATTTGTAGTCTAACCTGTTATTTCGTTGAAGAATCACAATTTGAACCAAAGAAGAAGGAGAAGTGGAATAAATTATAAAATTAATAAAAATTGCATAAATGAAACAAATTCCATCAAATTAAAATAAATAATCAAGAATCTCAACATAGAAGTGACATTTCGAAATAAAAAGGAATTTTGAGGGATTTTATCTATCGTATTTTTGAAATCCAAAAATTCCTAAAGCATATTCAAATCCAAAAAGAAATACACTAAACAATTATTGAAAAAGAAACACTAAGGTTTCCACTCACTGAATAGCCTTAGCTTTGCCTTCCTTGGATTTACATGTCCCATAATCTCCTCCAAAATCTCCCTCTTTTGATATTCTCGCACACACACACACACGTAATAGGGAAGAGGTATGTATATTTATTAGATTCAGAATAGTTGGATGAGAATAGAATAAGAATAGGTTGAAGGAAGAAGAATAATAAACAATAGATTGTATTCTTACCTGAATTCTCTACATAGTTCTGAATCTAATTTGGAGAGATAATAATGGCAAAGTTTCACTAAATTCCCCAAATAATACGAATAAAAAGTGAAGAGGATAAGGTTCTATTTATAGGGGCTGAAACGCACCAGAACTATAGGATGAAAATAGTTTAAAATGGAGAAATCTAGAGCGTACCAATAAATAACACACCCCTTCAAACCCTAGCGGCCACTGCTAAAATTTGGCTTTGAGCGATCGACCACCCTTCTTCAACCGGTCAACTGCTAGGGTCGACTAGTTCCAATAAATGGGTCGACCGGTACGTTTGTTTTAGGAATGTTTTTATTTTCATTGCTTTTTAATTAATTTTATACCCTAATTAACTTTAACGTTAATTGTTGATTAAACGTTTACTTAACCACCAAGCTAATTTTTAGAATTCAAACTCTAAATTTAAATTCTCATTGGTATTTGAATTCTCTAAATTAATTTAAATCTGAAAACTTCAAATGCTCATAACTTCTTCGTTTGAGTTCTGTTTTCAGCATATTATATATGGAAACAGATTAGAATTTCATCACAAACGTAACAGACTAACTTTCATGGTCAAATTCCAACTTTTATAAAATTTCCACATTCAACCTGTAACGACCCGGTATTTTCAACCATTCGCATCCGCACATGTCGGACTTGGATTGCTCAAAATACCGCGTTGTAAATAAAATTTGGCAAATCTCAGAATATACAGTAAATAAATATAATCACAGATCATAGACACGGAGTAAAATAATGCAGCGGAAGTAAAAGAAATAGTAGTTCATGAAGCTACTATATAAATATATCAAAGTTACATAAGATATAACAGAAGAAATAGAGTACAACAGAAATCTCAATAAAATAACCAAGTACGAGCTGAGTAGAACAACGGAACTGAAATAGATAGGACAAGGCAAGCAGATAATCTCCAGCGATTCAAATCTCCAAGAGAGTGGAAATCCAAATCTGTGAATAACTCAGGCTGACCCGAGCGTAAAGCAAAACACAAAACACTCGAGTCAGGACAATATATACTTATATAATGTAAACTAACTCAAGTGAACTGTAATAAGGTACAAGTAACTTAAAGAATGCTTGAGATCGCCCATTCTTTAAGGATCTGTTAAACTATCTACTATGTAGTAATATTCGCTATTATAATAATGTCTAATATAAAATAAACATACTTTTAAATAGCATTAAGGAGTGACCCAATATTCCCCTTAACACATAATAGTCCCAGTAGTCTATCCAGTATTAGCATACTCCCAAAATGGGGGCTACCCTCGATACTCCATAGGCTACGGGAGAAATCACAAATCGTAGTAAAGCTCGATATGGTAGGTGACACGGCACACAAGGCAATGCCAGGGTAGATATACCAATTACGCATCCGGACTGGTGGTGACGCATAGCAGCCACTACCACCCACCTCGAACAACACTCCCAAATCAAGGGTGCGCACCAAATCAATCACAAGTAATAGAATGGTATCGAAGAAGTGTGTTCGATCAGAGGTGCTACCTCCTTGGCCCATCGATCGCTCCTGTTTTAGCCACATTATGCCAACTCACGGGAGTTGGGTCCACATATATACCTTAGGATCATCGCCACCATCCTACTTCATTCTGGAAACTCCACCACGTACACAGTTGTCAAAGTGGTTTTCGGGATCGACAGAGAGTATGTCCATATCCGATCCCGGTCTCTTTAACAACCAATCGTTATTATAACCCGTGGTTATAATTTTAAAATAATATTTTATACTTCAAAATAGAATATCATTTCAAATCCAAATCTTTATCAAAATGAAGATTAAATCAATTCTAAACCATTTCAATGTATTTAAAATATCATATCATTTCAAAACTTCATTTCAAATCATTTCAATATATCAAATATCATATCTTTCCAAAACTTCATTTCAAATCATTTTAATATATCAAAATATCATATCCTTTCAAAATTTCATTTCAAATCATTTTAATATATCAAAATATCATATCCTTTCAAAATTTCATTTCAAATCATTTAATATATCAAAATATCATATCCTTTCAAAATTTCATTTCAAATCATCATTTGAGTTCAAATCCAAATATTCAACCTTAAATACCTTTTTAAATTCAAAGATATCATTCATTTATTATCATTTCAAGTCACCTTTAAATAATTTATATTCCAACAAATTAATTCATTTAAAAGTGTAAGTATTATATTTCAAATCAAGTATTCAATTTCCAAAGTTTCAATTCAATTCAATCATTTATTTCAATTAAATTTTCATAGACCATTTCAAATCTTATAAATTTCAAATATAGATTTAATCCACAAAATAACTATTCAAATTATAAAATAAGTTCCAAAGCTTTAATACCTATATTTCATAAGTCTAATATCTTTTAAATAGATTCAAATTACAAGTAAACCAAATATTTTTCATACTAATATACTTCAATTATTCATTCCAAGATTTAATATCATTTCAAAATATCAAAATGTCATTTCAAAACATCATTTATTTAATTTAAATTTAAATACCATTTAATCACATTTCAAAATAGTTGTATTTCCCAAATCAACTATTCCATTTAAATCATTTTAAGTCAATTCATTATATTTAATAATTAAATATTTAATTTCCAAAATTTAATCTTTTTCAAAGATCATTTATTCATTTGAATTTATTAAACAAAGAAAATTCAACTTTCGCAGCACTTTGAAAATGCTACGAAATGTTATGTTTTAAAATAATTCATTAACAAAAGACAGCATTTAAAATGCTGTAATATCTTAATTTAGTTTCAGTTAAAAATTTTAGTTAAATTTAACAGCTATAGCACTAACAAAGTGCTATAATAACCCTTAGTTCAACTTTTCTATTTGGTTCATTTAAAACAACTACAGCATTTTCCAATGCTGTAATATCTTTACATTACATTTCAAAAATGCTGTCAAATCAAATTCAGAGTTTTATTTACAATTTCACACATAATTAACTTTTAATATAAATCATTTTAACTTATAAAATTATATATTTTCACATTTAAAAACAATCATTTAAATACCTTTATTTCTATTGATTTTATAAAGTCAAATTTCAATACAAAAATCAAATTAAATAACAATTAAATTTTCATTTCTTTAATTAAATTCTTAACTCAACAACTAAGTTTAAATTTCCAAAATATAACTTATTTCCATTTATTTGACTTAATTAAAATTTCACTTTTAACAAAATTCACAATTTCCTAATTTAAGTTATATTTCAAAAAATTCAACTTAAACATTCATTTATTTCATATTTTAATTTATACAAAATCATTAACACTTTTAAAAATTATTATTACTTAAATAAAATCATTAAATTCATCTTTTAAATCAAATTTGTCATATATTCATACTTTACATAAATTCCATTTATAAACAAAATCATAAATTCCAAAATTAACTTATATTTCAAATTCTACTTCACCATTTACTTAATTCACTTATTTAATTTGTAGAAAATCACTAATATTTTATAGAAATCATTTTAATAAAATTTAAATCAAAATATCATAATATTTACATTTTTAAAATATTTTAAAAATTTCAGAAAAATATATAAACCATGGGTCTGTATATAATTTTCTAGCCTAGGTCAAGTGATACGGATATATATCATTTCAATCCGTAATTTACAAAGAAAAACCGGGTTCTATCATTTCAAACCCGCAATCCCAAGTTAAATATAATAAATAAAAACCGCTCAGGCCTATTATTTCAGCCCATAACGATTTTTCCCTATTCTAAAGTCCGTTCGGGTATGTATCATTTCAACCCATAGTGATTTCTAATCTACAGGGAACTTGCAGTGTGATAAACTGATATAAATAATAGAATAGCATTATATAATAGTAACTGATGATATAACATGGGTAATAACAAGGGTGAGCATCGTATGATCATAATATAACAGTTATAACAGGATGATATAATTTTACAGATTCAAATGGTGTCAGTTTACTAGTTATATAAGTACACATCGTCTGGTGAGAATTACTCACTTGTATAAGCTGGAGATGACAACCACAAACACACAACAAAGGTTTTCAGAGGCACGAAAGCACGACAATGATTTGAGATTGGGAGAGCCAAAGCTAATTGTCTTGTGCATATGAAACAAAACAATATATATAACATGAATTTCAAACCAAAATAAAATAAACAATGCTAGAAATGATTGAATAAAACAAAACCAAAGCTATTGCACTTGCCTTCAACCACTTATGGTTCAGATACAGATCTGAAATGCATAGCTAAGGGGTGGGTTTGGATCTGGTTTTGGGTTCTATAGGGTCGACCAAACATGCATGGTGATGGGGCAAAAGTGATGCAAAGAAATATGTGCATGTATACACAACTTCAAGGCAATACAACATGTATTCAAGGCAAACAAAGGCTCGGCCAAAGCAATACAAGTTAGGGCCAGGTTCAGGTGGGTCAAGGGGTGACGTGGCAGAGGTGTTTCAGATCATCTATGGCAGGTGGTGGTGGTGGTGTAGGTGGCGGCCAAGGGGTTGTGGTGAGGTGGTGGAGGCATAGGAGCTAGGCAATGCATGTATAGGTGGAGTTTGCTCAAAATTTTGATGGATCTTTATCATGGATGGCCATGGCCAGGTAGGACAGAGGTGCTGGAGGAGGTAGTGACTAGTTGTGGTGGTGGTGGAGGTGGTGGAAAAAGGAAGGTGGAGGTGTTGGAACAAAACTAGGCTATATTTGAGCATAAGGTGATGGTTTGGGACATTTGGTGGTGGATCTCTTGCCATGGGGTGCTCGGCCTGATGGGGTGGTGGTCTGGAGGCAGTGTTGGTCGGGGTAGGTGGTGGTGGGGTCGGCCTAGCTGTTGGAGTAGGTGGGGTCGATCTACAAAGTTGAGAAACAAGGTGCAAATCAAAGTAGAAGATAGAAAAACAAGAAAAAAAGAAGAAGAATTTTTACCTCAACACTTACAAGCAATGGCCGAAATTTTTTGAGGGATGAGAAGTATATTTTGTGCGTGAGAAATGAGAAAGTAATCAGCTGAAGAAAAGTTAAGGTCGGCCAAAAAAAATTGAATGCAAGAGATTGGAAAACGAAGAGGTGGGAAAACCAAAAGCCTTAAGCAACTAAAAAGTCACAAAACTCTTCAAATTTCCATTATTTATTTTGTAATTTATAAATACATATAAAAACTGATAAATAAAGATAACAACTCAGAAATGAAAGTAAATATATAAAATAAATAATTAAATCTTAATTAAATAGAATTTAAATTAAGAAAATAGCTTAAAAATGCAAACAGTGTCCAGAAATTACAATTAAATCACCATTGACTTTGGAAAATTATTTTCTTCATTTTAAAAATATTCTAAAACAAAATATACCTAAAATAACATATTAACACAATTTAAAATAAAATATGACAAAGAAAATATAATTTATGTAATTTAAAATAAACAAAATAGCTAAATAAATCAGTTTACACACAATATTGAAAAGTCTATAACTTTTACAATTTAAATCCGTTTTCAACGAAACGAAAAGCAGTATTCATGTTATTAAATCTATTTTCATAATAAAAGATAAAATTTAAGAATTTAAATATTTAAATTTAAAATTTAAAAGTCAAAGTTTGACCAGTTTGACCACAAATATACTTTTAAGGAAAATATTCAATTTATACAAGTTTGGAATTATAATTCACATAATAATCAAGATTTATATTTAAAATGAAATATTGAAAATAAAACAAGTTTAAAAATAATTTCAAAAGAAAATAAAGTTTTTAAATCAAAAATTCAAATTAAAGTAATTAAAATATACCATAAAAATAGTTACAAAATGCAGGGTTGTTACACAACCCTTATCATATTCAATTCAATTTACTTCATTTATTTATGGTTCATTTTACGGGGTGCTACATTTCAAAGAAAGTATGCATATATTTTTCCGGATTTTTAACTAATGCAGCTGGTATTTGACGAGTTGCAATCCATAAAGACATCATCGCATATGCCATTGTTTATATTAATTATACTTTACCAGCAATAAATAGCAAGTGATCACGAATTTATTTTCTCTTGAATTTTATCTATTAAGGTTGCACACTCAGAATCTTTTGTCTGATTTGCTGATAAAGGTACTCCCAAGTATTTGATTGGTAGAAAGTCTTCTTTTATTTGTGAGATTTTTATAACTTCTTATTTTTTTAGTGCGTTGTTTGTTAAAGTGTGCTTTATTTTAGCATTCATTTATTTTAAGACCAGCACATTTGTTTATTTTGCCAATAATATTTTTTTAAGGTTAGTGCATTCTCTTTATTAGCTATTGTGAAAACCATTAAATCATTAGCATAAATAAGATGAGTTATGTTTGGTTTCACTCCATTGATTGGGAAATATTTTTCTTAATAAATTATGTTTCCATTTGAATGGAGTAATATTATATGGTAATAGAAAATAAGTAGGGGGATAAAGGATCCCCCTATCCATTCCTCTTTTACTATAGATAAAGCCTATCGGTTTATCTTGTATTAGAATTGAAAATGTTGGAGTATTGATGCACTTAAAAATGAGATTACAAATTTTTTTAGGAAGTCCCAAAGCTTTCATCATTGAAATGATGACTTTTCTACCAATTATACCATATGCTTTTTATATATCGGTTTTCATGCATAAATGGTTACCTCTTGAAGAATTAAAATTTCTAATCATTGCATATGCCAATAGTGAATTTTATTGAATTAGTCTGCCGGGTATATAAGCACATGGATTGTCAGAGATTAAAAAAGGTAAAATAGTTTTAATTTATTACTTAAAACAGTAGAAATGATTTCGTATATAAAATCGCAACATGAAATTAGCCTATAATCATTCATGGTAGATAGGTTTTTGTTTTTGAGATTAATGTTATAAAAGTATGATTGATATATTTAAGCAGTTTGCCATAGTTTGAAAACTCATTGACCACATTACAGATCTATTCTTTAATATCACCCCAATGCAATTACAAAACTTAGCATTAAAGCCATCGGGACTAGGGCTTTTATTTTCTCCAGAGTTGAAAATTATATTTTTATTTCACTGATACTTACTGATGCTAGCAATATTTCACTTGCATTTGAGTTTAAAGTGTTTTATAGATAATTTCTTTATTAACTTCAGTTCTTTCTTCTAAGTTATATAAGTTTTCAAAATATTCAATGGCATTGTTTGAGATTTTATCAAGACTATTTATTACTTCTTCACTGCCATTATAGATATACCTACATTACTTATACATCTTTTACAAGAAGTTTCTACTTGAATAAATTTAGCAGACTCTTCACCTTTAGTTAACCAATTAACTTTTGCCTTCTACTTTAAATTCTTTACTTATATTTGGAGATTCTTTAGCAAAGTAATTTGGTTTTCAAAGAATTTAGAAATTATTTCTTTGCTTGTACGTTTGTTCCATTATTTTATACGAAATTTGATATTTTTAAAAAATATGGATAAATTCCCTTATATGAAAAAGTTTTGCTTTTCAAAAATTCCTTTTATTCCACTTTCATGCTCCAACCTTTCTTAAATCTAAATGATATATTTTGTGTGCTATTATTATTGGTCTGGATTAGTTTAATTACGATTGGAGTATAATCGCTTTTTATTGCCTAGAATGGTTTATTAACTAGAACTTTGTCTAGTTTACATTGAACGATTGGAGTTAAAGCCTCGTTAAAGCGCGCAACGCTCTTCGACCTACGAATTTTCACTTTAGTGCTATTAAATAGTAAATCCGCTTAAAGTCCTAATATTTTTTGCTATGCCATTGAATCAATGGTGTTAGCGCCCGCTTAAGCAACGTTAATACAAAAAGTTAATTTGACTAGTTCTCAAATCAAATCAAAAAAGTTAGGGTAAAGGTCTAAGTTTAAGGCCTAAATGCTCAAAATAAGTTAGAAATATGTTTTAGTAACCAAGTTACGAGTGCATAAATCATGATATTCTCCATATTTTCATATAAGAGTAAAAACTATTTCTTTATCCTACACAAGTGATGTGAGAATGAGAATAAATCAACGTTGGAGATTTAGTTTTATTTTCAACAAAGTTTTTTGTACCTTCGCTATTTTCTGCTATATCACCAGCGTAACTTTTTGTACCTCCACGGCTATAGAACCGTTGTATGCTTTAACTACACTGGTTTCCACTAATATTGGACTCAACAAGGAATGTTTTAATTATAAAATTATTTACTTTTCCTAATTTTCTACTTGGTATTAGGATGCCTCCACTTTTTTATTTAGTGTGTAAAACTATGTTAAAATCACTTAGTAATACCCAAGGCATATTGCAACTTAAGTTATTTTTAATTAGCTTAGCCCAAAAAATGTCCCTTCCATTTTCAAAGTTACCAACATATATGGCAGTTTTGTTAACTCACTTTTTAACTAAGCAGATTCCAACTAGATTTAGAGGGCTAAAACGAAGACAAGTCAACTCACGAACTTGAAAACATGCTTAGAAAGGCTAAGAGATTAGACTCAGAAAGTTTGATGGAAATCCAAACTAAGTAGACCACTCAGTACCGAGAGGTTTTTCTTCCACTTGACACCCTCCTAAACCCTCTACACTTCAAGTACAACTTCAACCTATCATTGTTAAGTGCTTTGCTCAAGGAATAGACAAGCAACCTTGGGGATTGATGAGAAGAAAACAAAGAAGGTAGGAAAAGACAAGCAATACCAAGCAAATCATTAGAAGGAACTTGATCTTCATAAAAAAGAGTTTGGAATGATTGAATCGAAGATAGAAAAACTATGCAGGTGAAAATAATAATTTTTTACCAGAACAAACCGCTCGGTACTGAGAGGAACCTCTTGGTATCGAGAGGTTTTTGTTGGATATTGGGCTGGCATGTTCTCTCTTGTACACTTAGACTTGCATTGGACTTTTTTCTACGTGGGCTAGCTCCTAAGTCTACTGGCAAGTTTCTCTATAAATATCATCCCTATAGCAACTGAAGAGGGGATTCGCACTCTACATCTTCTTCACTTATATCTCCTTCCCTAAATACACTCTAGAAACTCCATTGTAAATCTGAGATCCACTAGATTGTGGTCACATCTGATAAAATTAGTTGTAATCCAGAGAAAAAACAACTAATAAGAAAGATTAAAGTGGACATAGGTCAGAGATTGCCGAACCACTATAAAATTCCTGTGTGTTCTTTACTTTTCTGCTATTTTCTGTTATTCTATGCTAGATCTCTATACTTTATCTAATATTTGGGTTTTGGTGCCATTTTTGGTGCAAATATTTTGGTGCTTTCACTGAGAAAAAACTAGATTTCACAACCTAAAGCTTGGATCCAAAATTTGGAGAAGATGAAGAGGCCTAAGACCATATCTAGGATTGGAGGGAATCAACCAAAGCATGGGAGCAGTGATGAGATATCCTCAATTCTAATCATGCATCTACGTGACCAGAGAGTAGATGGAGAGAATGATGAAAGAAATGCAAGATGGAATAATGGCTTGATAACAGGATATGCTGGATGGATTTTTCCAAAGGTTAGGACAATAAGGAATAGCTGGAGCTGTTGGAATTTAGAACCAAAGGCCATAAACTAATCAGGAGCGTCGAGAGTCAGAATGGAGCAAGCTGGAACAATTCCCCCACAAACAGGATCTGTCAGTACCGATCCCAATCCTCTCGGTGTCAAGAGGACTCTACTTGGGGGCAATCTATATTTGAGCTTGGGACGAGCTGGTACATTTGGAGTGAATGTTACTGGAGCCAGAAACACAAATCATAATGTGAGTGCATAACAACTAGAGGAGTATGTACTAGAGTTTCGCCACAGGAATGGAGGGTAGAATGAAGCCAGAGGTGCAAATCAGAATGCAAGCGCACAACCAGATGAGTATGTGCTGGATTTTCCCTACAGGAGCGAGGGACAGAATACAACTATTGATCAAAGACCTTCATTGGACGATAACAACCAAGCAGTTGAGTTGGTCAGAATGGTAGTGAGGGGTGGACCACCAGACTAGAGTTTGGAGGACATAGATATGAATCATTTACCTCAAACATCCAAAATGCAAGGAGTCCTCTCCTCTCGATTTCAAACTTCCAACATTGGAAATGTACAATGGGCGGACAGATCAAACAGTTCATCTAATGAGATACATCCGACATATAGAGGTGTTAGGCACTTCTAAAAGGCAATAGGATGACGCTTCCCATTATATCTCATAGATTTAGTAGCAATGTGTTTTAGACAGCTAGAGAATGGGTCCATAAGCACGTGATCGAGTTAGTGAATACGTTCTTGAGACAGTTTAGAGTTCATACCTCTCGACCAAAGAATGTGATGATACTATCAAGCAAAAAGCAAAGGCCCGAAGAGACCGTGAGAAGTTACCTGACGTGATTTAACGCGGCAGCCGCCACAATCAATAAGCCGGATCCATCAATAATCTTGATGACGGCAACATTTGGAGTTGCAAGCAAGACCGACTTCAAATTTGCATTAGAAATGGATCCACTGATGGATCTTATGGAGTTTTATCCCGAAGCTGAGAGGTGTCTGTGTTAAGAGGACCCTGAGGCTGATAACATCGACGTTAACGCTGTGGATGATGGAGGGCCATCTAGCGTAGGATATGGTAAAGATAAAGGATAACGAAAAGTTGATAACGACTTCGAAGGACCGAAATTGCATAGGAAGGAATCAAAGTTCTCTTCTTAAACTGATCTGATTGAAACCCTAGGGAGGATATACCTGACACTAAGGGGCGGATCCCCTATCAAAGGCTAGCTAAGAGGGAACCCATGGATCGGGAGAGAAGGTCTGGAAAGTTTTGCCTATTCCATAAGCTAGACGGACATGAAACGAATGAGTGCATACATACACCTTCGCGATTTGATAGAAGAATTGGTTTGGAGCAACCAGCTGCAATAGTACGTAAGAAACAAACTACGATGGTGTAGCTGAAGCAGCCACCATCTGTAGCAAATGCATCAAGGAACGACCAAGGATCTGGGTCGAGGATGGTAATCCCATGATTGGATGGATATGATTTGGTTTTGTTTTCCACGCTTTAGTTCCGTTTTGAATAGTTAAGACGATAATAACCTTGGACCGCTTACACGTGTACGAGACCTCGATTGGTCTCTAGGCACGCTTTGAGTCGGATATCTGAGATGAATATATAGGATGTTTGCTTGTTTGCTTTGATTTGAATATTTGATTTTTGGAAATGCACTTGAACGTGATGACTAATATTGATCATGGTAGTTCCATCTGGATAGATGGGTGGTGACTGCAAGAAGTAAGTCCCTTCACCGAACAGTAAGTGGATGGACTTGCTTGTCGTTGAGTCGCCTCATCGAAGAGCGAGCGGATTGGGCCCAACAAGGTTTCGGAGAGATCAAAAGTAAACCGAAGAGTGAACGAACGGACTTGCTTTTCATTGAGTCCCCTCATCGAAGAGCAAGCGAATTAGGCTTAGCAAGGAACCGGAGAGATTAAATCCTAGAATGGATGTTAAGTGATATGGAGAGATTGAATCCTAGGAAGGATGATTGAACGGTCCAGAGAGATCGAACCCTAGATTGGATAATTGAACGGTCCGAAAAGACCAAATCCTACTTGGATGATAAAACATTCGGAGAGATCGAACCATGGAACATATTTTGACTTGATAAAAGGATTTGAACGCCCTGTAACCGGAATGAGATGGATAAATCCTAGATGAATACGGGATAATTTTGATATGCCATATGATACCTCCGAATATAGATAAGTTGCTCATAATTCGCGGCTGACACTTAAGTAAGAATCAGAGTCCAAAGCTATAATAGATCTATAACGACCTTTGGCCTGTAGGAGAATCCAAAGAAACCTGATGATTCACCAAGATTAAGGTCAATGGATGGCCAGAGGGCTCAACTATCGAAGATTGACTACTGCTGAAACTTGTTCTTGAACAAAGAACACCTTACATTTAAAAGGCCTACTTTGGAGGGCAAGTATTAAACCGCTTTTTAACCAAGCGGATTTCAACCAGAATTAGAGGGCTAAAATGAAGACGAGTTAATTCACGAATTTGGAAATATGCTTATAAAGGCCAAGAGAATGGACTCAAGAATTTTGATGGAAATCAAACTAAGTAGACCACTCGGTACCAGGAGGAACCTCTCGGCACTGAGAGATTTTTCTTCCATTTGGCATGCTTCTAAACCCTCCACACTTCAAGTATAACTTCAACCTACCATCATCAAGTTCTTTTCTTGGGAAATAGACAAGCAACCTTGCTGATTGATGAGAAGAAAGCAAAGAAGGCTGGAAAAGACAAGCGATATCAAGCAAATCATCAAAAGAAACTTGATCTTCATGAAAAAGAGTTTGAAACACATTGAATCAGAGATAGAAAAACTAAGCAGGTGAAAATAATAAATTTTCACTAGAATAAACCACTCTGTACTAAGAGGAACCTCTCTGTACCGAGAGGTTTTTGTTGGAGGTTGGGCTGACATGTTCCCTCCTGTACACTTAGACTTGCATCTGGACTTTATTTTACGTGGGCTCCTTAGTCTACTAGCGAGTTTCTCTATAAATACCAGCCCTATAGCAAATGAAGAGGGGACTCATATTATGCATCTTCTTCACTTTTACTCCTTTCCTAAAAAAACTATAGGAACTCCATTGTAAATCCGAGATCCACTAGATTGTGGTCAGATATGATAAAATTAGTTGTAATCCGGAGAGAAAACGACTAATAACAAAGATTAAATTAGACGTATGTCAGAGATTGCCGAGCCATTATAAAAATTCTTGTGTGTTCTTTATTTTTATGCTATTTTGTTTTATTCTCTGCTAGATCTCTATACTTCATCTGATATTTGGATGGTGATGCAATTTTGGCATCAACAAGTTACTTGGAAACTAATCCACTAGAAGTTTGAAATACACAGTTAATAAATTATGTATTAAATTTAGTGGAGATTAAATTCTATGTACAAGTGTTCTAGAGTACAATCACTCTACCTTTAGTGCCTTCACCATTGTCGTTTATTCATGTCCACTCATGAGGCAGTAAATGATTGAATTTCTCAAAATTAGCATCATGTAGCTTATTTTCAACAGAGGATATATAGATGGTTTGTAATAATTTAGTGCATGAAGGACATCAAGTTATTTTGAGAGTGAGTTCATCCCTTTAACATTCCAAGAAATAATAGACATTTACGATGATGATAGAATCTAGCGGTCAAACCTGCCCCCTTAGGTGATTTTTTTTCTTATTTGTAGAAGTTTTCTTTGCTTTTAGGTTTTGAGTAAAATCATCCCATTTAGGGTTACTAGAGAAAACCTGTTTTTTTAATTATTCACTAACCTTGAGTCTATTGTTCATTTCTTCCTTGTTCATTCCAGATTGATGTGGACTTAGCTTAGGTGAAACAAAAATGAGAGGCATGCTTATGTTGATGGTGACATGCATGTTGCCCTCAAGTCTGCATCATTCTCTGGATTAACTTCATCCACCTTTTGCGCTATTGGTTTCGTTGATTTATCTATTATTTCTGAGAGGCTTATGAGTGTATTGTTTAATTAGTCTGTAACTAAACAAGGGGTTGTAGGCTGACGGGCCACAACTTCAAAGAACTGTGTAGTATTTCTTATCCCCTCATTTCTACGTGCTTTACTACACAAACTATATATTATGTAACTAATTGCATTCTTCAAGAGTCTCAACAGTGAGGCAATCCATCTGATCATTTAGCTCGGTAGCATTTCTCGTTTTAATGGTTTCTTGATGGTTCTTTTATAACCATTTTGTTGATGTCATGAGTCTTATTACTAGTGTCGATGCATTGCCTTTCTTGATTTACAGTGTATTTTAATTTGGCAATCCAGACTAGTATCTTTTTCAAGATTTGAATTTTTCCTATGGCTTCATTTTCTAGAGATACATGGGTGCCTCTTTCGATAACCATCGATTGATCTGCATTCTTGGGAACCCATATCTTTTTTATTGTAACAACCCGGGAGATTTTCGACCCCAAAAATCGACATGAATACGTTCACTGTATTACATGTCGAACAATCGAATGCCAGAAATACCAGATCGTTCGGGAAAAAGAAGAAAGGTGGTAGAAGAAGAAGAAGAAAACAACAACACAGAATCTCACAATCGCAGTGGAACAATATATAATAGATAACAACTGATCTTTATACAAAAAAACTATAACTGTTTTTATACACTACATCATCAGAGTACAACACAATCAATAACACAACACTGGACAGTTATAATAACTTGTCCTCACAAAGATAAATATACAGCATACCATACACAGTGGAATATAAGTCAAATACGTGATATACATCTCCGTCATCCAGCTCGTCTCCTGGGCTCCATAGCATCCTATCATGTATCTGTAATACTTGGTCTGACCCAAGCATTATAATAAAATAACACCTGAGTCAGTCTGGAAAACCAGCGTGAGAAAACACACTCAATTGAATTACTAAAGTTTTCAAAATCCTTTGAAATCAAAGGTATCTCGTAAGACCACGCCGCAAATAAACATGCCGGGTTTTTTCCTTACGATAACCAAAACATTTTTATTAAAGCCGTCTGATATTATAATAGTGTCTATAGAAAGTAAAATAGAATCTAGCTGAAATGCTTGCATCTCACATTCCAGCAATAGTTGGGCACAATCAAAACCGTACAGGCACTTATTGGAGATTGGATTCCATACAATGGGAGGGCTATTGGGGTACCGCCCGTCACAGTACCTGGCCTAGATCAGAGTATCGAGGATCACTCCCGCCCCCTGCAACACAAGACCGGAGCTATCCCTTACTGGATAGTACGAAAAAGATCACCCCGCGGTTGGGATCAGCAACCGCCACATAACCGAGATCAAAAAGGGACTCTAGACAGGGATGACCTTACCCTAGTTGGGTGCTACCCACTTAGCCTTGCTGCACCTCCCCTGTTTTAGCTATTCCCGGTTGATGAGGCTTGAGGCTAAACGTTACCTTTTAGGAACGAATTTCACTTAGAATGCTCATCGTCCTCCAATGACGATGTTCTAATAGCATTCGTCCATACAAGTTGCCTTTGGTCTGGACAAACCGAATCACCATCTTCATCATCTTCACGGTATTCATTCGCTACGTTCAAACCGGATCGAAGTGGTTTTCAAATGATTAAATCTGATCTCGGTCTCTTCGAAACGATCAACGCATTGGCCAATATTGATAGTCGGTTATTTAACTATCAAATTTAAACAATCATCCAACCAATTCTTTTATTTCCACTAAAAAACCCCAAGTCTTATTTAATTTAGATTTTAAATAAATTAAATCACTTTGTCCCAAAATATATACACTTAAAACATTCACGTACAAAACCACTTATATTCTTTGCTCAAAATAATACTTATGAAATTCTAAAATAATTCTCTAAATAGAACTTAGCCAAAAACTACCTTTTTTAAAAATAACTATTGTATAAAGTATAAATATTTAATAATTATCTTTTTAAATCATAATACCAATTTAACCTTTAAAATAATTACTACTAAAACTAACTCAATTAATGCTTACTTTAAAATTTTTAAAACAGCTAAATAATAAACTTTTCTAAAACATTCCTTTTAAACATCTTTAAACTTCTAATTTCTACATTAAAAATCTACTTTGAAAATATACTTAGCTTTTCAGGAAAAATACACTTTTCACTCCAATATAATCCAATAACCATTTATAAATCCTTCTCTATTTATTCCAATTTAATTTACGTCCCAAATCCCATAAATTCCTTTCCCATACTTTTAAAAATAAAACTCTCTTTTATTTTTTTAAAAATTTACTCATCCCCTTATAAATTTCCACCGTGAATTTATAATTTTAAATTATCCCCTGATAATTACCTCTCTTTATTTATAAACCCAGTTTATAAATCTATAGCCTCACTTTCCTTTTAATCACCATTTCAAAACATCTAATCGATTTTCAATTCGATTCTCTAAATTAATTCATTTTGAAATTTATTTCTAGATTTATCAAAATTACCCCAAACCCTTAATTTCAAATCTACTTGCCTCTTCTGATTTAAAATCTTATTTAAATCTAAAAACACCCATTCCACACTTAATTTCAAAACCCCCTTTTTATTTCTCTCAAACCATTTTAAAATCCAGGATTTAAAATAAATCCCTCTAATTCTTAAACAATATCGTTTAAGTTCTCAAAAACTGTTTTATTTCCCATTTATTCAAAATCCCTATTTTCCCATACCCCGGAATTTATTAAACAGGATTTCAAAAATCAACCATTTACTTTTTCCCAAGTTCACACTTTTTATTTATTCATCTTCACTATAATTATTTTACTTAAAAATTCCCTTTATTTTCCTTTGAAACCCAATCTTCATATTTTTGATATCTTAAAATACCAAAACATATTCAGCCAAACGATAACATTCAATAATTCCAATTCACACTATAATCTATCACAGATTAATCAATATTTCATATATCACTGAAATGAAATAAATTTAACATTTTTGAGGAATCTAGTTGGATCCCTCCAACCTGTTTCCCTACATCCATAGATGTTAGCACAGTATAAAAATACCAATCCCACTTTGAGGGGGATATCGTGGTATAAAAGGTCATCCGCTATTATGCGGGGCACATAGGGTCTCATCCACTATATAATGCGGGAATATCAATCACTCCAATATATATATACTACTATATATAATATCACATCCCGACTGATAATAATTTATCAATTCAATCAATCATCCAATAATTTAATTTTATCTAGTTAAATTCACCAACAATGTAATTTGAGTGAGATTAACTCACCTTTGATTTTTGTTTTGCAAACCGACCCAAACCGGCTTGTTTTCTTCAAGATTTCAGACCGTGTATAAACATTATATAGTTTATTAACATTTAAACCGATCGAATGATCAATTACCATTAAATAATTTAATTTAAACTGATAATTTCCCTTTTAAAAACCTTTTTTGTAACTATAATAAATTAAATAAGTTTATTAAACAAATTAATCACTATAATACATTATTTAAAATAAACTAGTAGATTTAAAAATGTGTATATGTATTTTAATTTATTTTTCATTTCCAAACTACATATAAAAATAATCTATATAGGCTTAAAAATCTAACTTTTATATGAACTCTTATATTCCAAAATCCTATGCATACACACACACACACACACATATATATATATATATATATATTGTTCAATCTATATATATACATTAAATACTAATAGAATAAAATTCCTTTCAAACCAGTATATATATATATTAGATTAAAAATAGAATTGTTTTATATCTCTTATTGTAAAATATTGGTTTTCCGTTTTTGTAATTAACAAAACATTAATCTGCTTTACTGTAAAAACTTTCTTCTTCAGTATATATATTTGTAAAGTAAAAATCCAGTTTTAAAATTCCTATATTTATTTTTCCTCTAAAATCCTATCTGTATATATGTTTCTTAAATTAAAAAAAAGAAATAAAACAACCAATACCTTACTGCCTCCACTTCCAGAATAACCCTGCTCGAACAAGAAACACATCATCGCGATAATCGACACGACCCCTTCCTCCCTACGAACCTCGAACGAATCGCGACTGCTGCTACCGTTCAAATCACCATCACGCGACTACAGGCACCGCCGGAGCTCCTCCTACACAGCCAGCTCCTTGCGACTCGCCTACGCCCTTCACACGCGAGCGCACAACCACGACGAACTAGATGAAAGTGGTGAGGAATTTGGGCGGGAATCGATTAAAACACGCATCGATTTTCCTTTTTTTTCCTTGACCGCATTTGCTCGAACGGAAGGGGATAAGAGGAAGACATGATTTTGGTTTGAACTACTCGGCCATTATTTTGGTTTTGTATTTTTGTTTTATCTCGTTTGAAATGTATGAACTTCGGCTGTTAACATAAAGAAGAGGGAGATACCTTGCGTAAATTTTTTGCCTTGCTACAGTGACCACGAGATGAAAGTAAAAAGGTCTGATGTGAATGCCCTTTTTGACCAGTCAAAATATGTATATATATATTATATTTAAATTTAAATTCAAATTGTCTCAGAAAATGCAACTCAAAATCTCGACCTCCTATCGAGGCATGCCGCTAGACATTTATAATGTTATACCCCTATTCTGAACGCAAAGGAAAAGGTTTCGAGTCCTAACTCGATCGTATGGAGAAGATAGCTTTTTGGACCCAATTATTATATTGAATTTTCGATATAGATTTCAGCGCGTTTACCTATCGTACGATCACACGACAGCTCCAAACGCTATGAAATTTAAAATTCGATAATAATATAATATTACGGATCCAATGAAACTTGTTTCGTCGAAATTTGAGACTGTGCCTCGGAAGGCTATTTTTAAATATAAATTTAAATGATATATTTTTACAACTAAACAAACTACTTTCAAATTCAATTTTAAAAGTTCCATTACCTTCGGTATTATTAATATAAATTTATAAGCCTTTAAATTATTTTTAACAAGCTTGAAACTCCAGATTCCATATTTTACCAAATTTCCAATTGTTCAATTCAATAATTTAGTTATCCAATAAATAGTGATATTTGAAACTCAAGTTAGAAATTAAATTTTAAATATTTAAAATCAATTAAATATTCCAATTTCAAATATCCAAAATTCCGGGTTGTTACATTAATTGTATGTTGCTCTTTGAATAGCCGAAACAAGATCACGAGTCACATTTTGGGGAATGTCATTCGTATTTAACACTTTGATTTATAATTTCCACCTTACATAAAAATATGTTTATTTCTTTTGTAAAATCAGAATCTGTAGCTATCTCTACCAAAACTCGAGCATAATTCAATCTCGTTTTTACTCAGTAGTTGTATCCAGTTTAAGGGGTTTTCAGATTACACTTGCCATAGCGCTAAATACTTCTTGATCCCATAAATTTAGATTACACTAGGGTATTTGACCCATATAGGCAGAGAAGCAAATTAGTCTCTATCTATTTTAATCGATGGAGACCATCTTATCATGGTGATGATTCTATCATCAAAGAAATATGGACCATTCTCAATCATTCAGGTCCTCAAATTTGATCATGAAAAAACCGTTTTTTCTTTGAAAAGATTTTAAAATCAACATTTGGTTTCCATGTTCTCTGAATGTAAGCGTTAAAGTGAACATAGTACGGCTTGGGTCCAGCAACATATGTCATTATAATATTTCTCCACCCTTTTTCCGCTCTTTGATAAACACTTTCCTTGATCACACGGAACTTTGTTGGTTATTGAAATGGGTTGGATGTACTATAAATCAAAATCTTTATTGTGTTGCTCGCCGGAGACTATATCCTTCCGCGATTTAACGCCCTAAGCCTTATTGAACACTACTGGCCTCATGTCAGAATCACTCGGAATAGCCTTCAATACTAGTCCGAATCTTAGGTGCGGGATTAGATCATTTTTTTACTAGTGTTGCTTTTGATCCAATTTCTTTGATAGACTTGAACTGTATTGTGATCTTGGAAGATTAATCTTTAAGTTTCTTGTTCATAACAAGGTCAAATCCGTTGTCAACAATGGTGGATTTACGTTGTCAACAATGACGGATTTACTGGCAATTCTAACGTGAGAAGAGGAAAGCTTATTGAGGGACTTATCTTGATTGAGAATTCATTTGAGGAGGGATTATGATTGATGGATTGAAAACTTTCTGCTTTGACTGGACAATGAGAGCCCCAAAAGTACACTGCAAATATTTGCAGTTTGACGGAAACTAAAAACATGGGTCTTTTTTATAATAGGTTTTGAGAAGAGAACGGTCGTATATTTTGAAATTTAAATAGCGCGTTAAAATAAAATATAAAAAAATTGATGAGATTTATGTTTCAAATGGTGACGAAAACAAGTTGGCAAATTAAATCGCAACCGACACATTTTAGCAGGAAAAAGTTGTGCACTCCCATGACAAATCCAGTCCATTTATCAATTAGTGACCATACCGTGACAAAATCCCATACATCAAACCTTATCCCTCGCTTCCGCTCACCACCCTCGCCAGAAGCGTATTCTTACACGCCACGTAACTTGTTCATTCGCTGACACATGGACCCTGCACAAAAATCTATCATTTTCCGCAGCTTTATAAATACATGCACCTCGCTCTCCCGGAAAAAACATTCTCGTTAATTTTATTTATTATTTGTTTCCATAATTTTTTTTGCGCCACTATTCGCTAGTAATTTTGGATCTACGTTTGGTGATTTCGAATGGAGAAAGCAATCAACAGACAAAAAGTGATTCTTCAGCATCTGAATCCTTCTTGTTCGAATTATGATGCCTCGATTTTGAAGGTATTGACTTTTTTCAATACTTAAATTTGGTATTTCTGGGATATGGAAGTGGTATAAGTAAATTCAACTGGTTTTGAGCAGGTGTCGGAGTGTGCTGCTGGAGATAGCGCTGCTTATTTGAGGAATTCTAGCTTTGGTGATGACGTTGTCATCGTTGCGTAAGTTTTGATTTTGTCATCTTTAAGTAACTATGTTGCTCAGCCTACAGTTTTTATCAGCCAATTGACTGAAATATGAGTCAATCTATTGTATTTTAGGTGATTATAGATTGTCTGGGAATTGTTATAACCTATCATATAATTTTTTATATTTATCATTCATGATAATGGTACCTTAAACGATTGAGAGTTCTGGTAATGTTAAAACAGGCATTGTAGATACTATAATTTACATTAGAATTTCATAGTTGGTTTCATGGTATTAGCATGGTGGAGCTAGATTAAAATGTACAAGTATTTGTATTAGAAGTTTAAAAATGATCTTATACTTTCACAGATTTTTTTTAATATCATTTTTCTATAAAAATGTCGTGAATATCATGGTATAAGGTTCCGGCCGGAACCTCGAGATTCCGGCCATCTCGGTTCCGGCCGGGCGAGACGAGATTAGGTTAAAATCCCGTCCCGGAAACTGATCGTAAAAAAAAATAAGGAAAATTCAAACATGCTGTAGCAAGTGGAAAAGAAAAGGAAAACGAAATTAAAAAAAGTAAACGAGATCGAATTTGACATCCAAAAAACTTAGTCTCAACAGAAATAAAATATTACCTAGAAAAACGAGAGCATTGGAAGGAGGAAAGGAATTCGAGCATCCGAGGAGCAAAGGAATTCGAGAATGATTGCGTTGATCTCGTCGATTTCTCAATTCGAGCAGGTGTGCATCTTTTTTCTTTCTATTTGTTCGTTCTTTTCAGTATCTAGAAACTAGGGTTAGGAACTTAGGATAAAAATAAGGTGGGCTTTTGGGCTGAGGTGTTTTTTTATAATAAGAACTAGGTTTAGGAACTTAGGATATAAAATAGGAACTTAGGATATAAAATAGGATGGGCTTTGGGCTGGTTGTTTTTTTTTTTGATAGAAGGGTTAGGCTGAGTTAAAATTTATGGTTGGTGTTATTAATCAAAATAGTTATGTTAATTAAAATGGATGACTGAATTTAATATTAACTAATGTTTAAGCAGTTATGTTGTTTATTATATCTTTATAAACTGTATTTTGTATTATATTTACAACGTTTATTGTCACTTTTTCATTAGAAATACAAAAATCCAATATCGGGACCGAAACCGAAACAAAAACCGAAACTTTCGGAATTTTCGAAATTGACCGAAACCAAGAAAATTTCAAATGTCCGAAACCGAGACCGAGACCGAGTTCTCGAACCTTGGTGAATATTCAAATTTAACATAATAAATATGTTAAATACTAAAAAAAATTAAAATCCTAAAATCACAGGTCACTAATAGAACAATAAAAAAAGATTACAGTTAATGTACTCCTAAGTTCTAATAATGCAAAATAACGGGTTCTCTCAAACTTGTAAGGCCCACCTAACAAAATGGATTAATGTATTTTATGAGATCGACAGGCAAAAATAATTACAATAGCCTAAGAGCATCTTTAGTCCAAATAAGAAGTAATATCAATTTACCCCTACCTGTTAAGATGTAGTTGATAATGTGAACTCGATACAATATAAAAAAATTAGACATGACATAAGAAGTTAAGAACCCACTTCAATGCAAGTGTATTTGAAAAAGCAATTTCACCTATGTGTCCAATTATATTATGAATAGATAAACATAATATGTTAAAAGTTATTCCATCTCCAAATTGATTTGTTTCATTGAGTAGTGCGATGTTCAAAATTGGATTTTGCACTTGACAATGTGTAAAATCTACATCGTTTTGACATTGCAATCATATATGAGTTGGAGATGCTTTAAAGGACCAACATGCAAAATGTGTTGGTTAATATGTAATCATGCTCAAAGTTATTAAAAGACATTCCATGATGCATGGTAAGGCACAAGGCACGTTGCACCGATTGTGCCTTTCTCCATCATGGCGCGCTGCATATGAGAAGATATACTACATGGTCCACACAGCCAATGTACAATGTAAATGTCATGCCTTTTCAATTTTCAATTATTTTTTTAATGTTTCATAATCCAAAAATGCATAAAAATTAATATTCATCTCATTGACCAGCTAGGAATTTTTCTAAAACATTTTTCTCTTTAATATCATTCAAAAAAATTTCAGATTGCCTAGTATTCCATCAATGAATAATCCAAGGTTCCAGACTTTTTGAAATGAGAGAGAGATCCACCAGAGCAAAAATATTATAGATGCAAGATACGCTAGGGAAGCCAATGCTGCACCATTGTCCCAATTGTTAGGTGTTTTGACTTTGGTGCGAGATGTCATATGTTCGAAACTTGTATAGTGTGATTCAAACATTTATCGACATGTAGTATGTTGTATGCCACTCAAAACTTATAGTACTCATATGTACTACCATCTAAGTACCCAATTTAAAAAAATATATTCATCTCATTAGTGTTTATGAAATTATTTGTTTTTTTTAATGTTCTAATGGTTGGTTTTTTCCTAAGTTTTATTTGATTGAAGACAAACACGTGTAGGAAACTTACTTTTCATGTAATACTCTCAATGCAAGCTGTAATATAACATTGACCATGTATACACAAAGTAATACTGATGATTGAATGTATCATATTTATATTTATCCATATGTAAAATGATAACACTTTCTAACTTGCATGGATGTAATCCAAATAAATCGGCATAAAATTTAATTTATAAATTATTGTAGTTTGATGTGATCAAAATATAACTATTAAACTACTATAAATGAAGAAAATGCAATGTAAAATAAAAGTAAGAATGATATAAAACAAAATAAGTATATTAAAATAACACAATATAAGAAAAAAATTGATGGAGCCATTTTTTCACTAAAAGCATACAAAATCAAATATAAGTTTACACTTAAAACTTAATTGTTAAAACAATAGATATGAACTTTCAAATCAAAATTTAGTTTCTAAAAAGGTGATTCAATATTATTTAATGATGTAATATAATTAAATAACATCCTATATTTATGACGTTATGTTCAATAATAATTTGCTAAATGAATAAAAATAATAATCTTTTTTGGTATCTATTAGCAAAAAAATATATGGTATATGAGTAATTATTATATTCAACATATAGTATTTTTTTCAATACATGCACAATAAATCAAAAAGACAAAGACATGAGTCGTCTGTTGCGCCGTAAACCGTCTGTTGCATTGTACGCAAGGCTTCATGGGGTTTTGTGCCTTTTTGTGTTGTGCGCAATTAATAACCAAGATCACACTTTTAAATGCTCTTCTTCTCCATTTTACTATCTCTGTTTCTTAGCTCTCTTCTTTCATTAAAAATGGAAGTCATAGTTTAAAAGCAGTTTTTTGTGTGTCGTCCTTTTCGTCTTCTAAATCTTTTGGTTGCCACTAGACCTCATGTATACCATATATCCACCCTTGGGTATTGGTATGTAGAGGAAAATATTTTTCATATTTTAGGTTGCTGGGTTACGTGCTACCCACATTTTCTTTTGATATAAATTTTTATTAAATACTGAAATTAAATTAAAATTTTCACCGTCTTAAATTATATTTGTAAATAGCATTAACTACTAAAAAATTGAAAGAGCTACTGTTGACAATCATGATTCAGTAGAACCATAAAACTGGGCTCAATGGGTTAACAATTTTTTAGTTTAAACCAAAGAATGTTAGTTTCACGATACACATACTATATTCTACTACTGTAAATTGATAGCATGCAAGATATGGATAATACCAAGTAGTTACAATTATTTATCGTTGTCTCTTAAATAAGTCTATATTGAATATTAGGTTCTTTTAAATAAGTTCATATTAAATATTAGGTCGTACGTACAGACAATAGTTGGGAGATTTGTTATTAAACTAACCCAAATTTGAGTTAAAAATTGAACTGGAATCCCAAAATTAATTTGGAAACGTGTCAAATGATTGAATGAATTGTTCTTAACCAGTAGGTTGATTTATTAATTGGTCGACCGATTTAAATTAATTGTTTTGACTCAATTGAGTGATTTAATGATCAAACTTACACTGTTTACCAAATGAAATGTTTTGGGCGATTACATGAATTGTTCTACTTTACCCTTGGATTCTGTCTTGGTCCAAGACTTTCCTTAATATCAAGAATTAATATTTGAAAAATATGTTGTTCTGATACCGATGAATTTATGCACGCTGTCTTTCCAAATAGAGATCTTTTAAGATAACCGGAGAGAGTGGTATTAGACTCAACCTCCTAATATTTCTTCTACCACCTGTGCCTTAACATTTACAATGTTCATTTTTCTAAAAATAGTTTTGGTTTTGGGATTTTTTTTGCCTTCAATTTGAAATATAACGGCAACTGAATAAGATGAACATTAGGGGTTAGGTCTAATATCCTTATGGCTATAAGCATGGGGTTATGTGAAATTTTTTATTGAAAACATAGTTACAAGTATGAAATGATACAATCATCTCTTCTTAAAAATTGATAGAGAGGCACTTGGTTTATTTGCAGCTAATAGAAGAATATAGATTTATTGTGCTGATAAACTTTAAGTACAGTTTGGAATATCATATAGCCCATCATAGTTTTAATTATACTGATTACGTAGACATTACTGCATCATCAAATAAGATGGCATAATGTTGCAACAGATTGTGCGATTTGGGTCTTCACATATGTTCCGCTTGAAAATGTAGTCAGTTTTCTTTCCATCATAAAACAGACTTTTAGCCATACATATGTTTCTTCTGTGGACGCTCTAAATCATTTGTATTTAATTTTATTACCGTATTTCAAGTTTTGTTTCCAATGTGATACACATCACTGTGTTTGTTTGTTTTTCTACAATGAGGTTTAAATATTTTTTCTCTTTCCCGTTTTTTTTTTGTTCTGCTACAGTGCTTACCGAACTGCAATATGCAAGGCTAAGAGAGGAGGTTTTAAGGACACATTCCCGGAAGACATATTGGCACCTGTTTTAAAGGTTTTCTTAAACCTTTGTCCTTTTTTTATTGGAATATATGGAAATTGTAATATGATTTTGTTAATGACGAGAAATATACATATTTTGTTTAAAGATAACAATTAATTTTTTTGTTATCTTTTGTGTGTGTGTTAAAGGCTTTATGATACACGAAGTTGCATAATCATTCTTCAGATACAATCCCTTTTATTTCTTACAACGGATTCCTATTATTACCATAGGCAGTGATAGATAAGACTAAACTGGACCCAAAAGAAGTTGGCGACATTGTGGTTGGCTCCGTTTTAGCTCCTGGTGCTCAAAGGGCAAATGAGTGTAGAATGGCTGCATTCTATGCTGGTTTTCCTGGTAAACTAGATTATTCTTTAACTAAACGTTTTAATTGGGTTTTGAACTCTCAAATACTCTTTTCTAAAACATTAAATATATATATTATGCAGAAACTGTTCCAATTCGAACTGTAAACCGACAATGCTCATCTGGTCTGCAAGCTGTCGCCGATGTTGCAGCTGCTATAAAAGCTGGTTTTTACGATATTGGTATGGGTGTTTTTTATTAATCTTATTTCAACTGTTTATTGACTATGTATTTCTTGTCTAACGTTTTTTTATATTGTGTTTAGGTATTGGGGCTGGTTTGGAATCTATGTCTGCGAATTCACTTGCATGGGAAGGATCCATAAACCCAAAAGTATGTTTTCTATCGACTTGATTCCTATTCTTTTTCATCAAATTTTGATATCTTGTTTTTTCCTGAAAGTTTTATGGCAATATTAATACCACTTAAAGATTGCTTACAGATTAAATAAACTTTTATGAAGCTGGTTGACAAGATATGTGAAATATTAGTATGCACTTGAGGAAATTCACCTTTTTTTTTATATTCTGACAGTAAAGAAATAATCTTGCCCCTTGGGTAGATAATCTCCTTCCCGTACCGTTTGCATGCATATTTTAGAACTGTAAAAGTGTACATAAATATTATGGTTATGTAAAAGTGAATTTAACATATTTATTGACCTAATGGAAACAGGTTTTTAAACTGAGCAGAGGCCATATCTCAATCGAATTTAAGAAGCAACTGCAGTCTGTAGTTCAGCCCAATTGTTAGCATATTGTAGTAGATAAGGATCGGCAAAATTGAACGGAAAATTTTGAACTTTTTTGGCCAATCTCAATCTCTCTTAAGAGAGTTCTCTAGTGATAAATTTTATATTTTTAATTGCAGGTGAAACAGTTTCAACAAGCTCAAGATTGTCTGCTTCCTATGGGAGTAACATCTGAAAATGTTGCCCATCGTTTTGGTGTAACCAGACAAGAGCAAGATCAGGCTGCTGTAAGCATATTATTTGTGTTTACATTGGCAATGTCATGCATTCTTATGTGTACACAAAGAAGCATATGTGTATATGTCTTGACAGCATCTAATTCACCATCTTTCGACTTGTTCAGGTTGAATCTCATCGAAAAGCAGCTGCAGCAGCTGCCTCTGGGAAATTCAAAGATGAAATTGTTCCAGTGACCACAAAGGTGATATACATTGTTGCCCCATTAAAAAAATTCATTGTCTTTGTGCTAATCCAACTTCCCTACACGATCTACATTGTTGCCCCACAAAGGTGAAATTGTTCATCGATGTGAAATATGTTCAATCCATGGTTTCATCTTCCAATCGAGATTTTAACTTTTCCAGGAATACCTTAAATTATATGTAGCAGCAACAGAAACTGTCCTGCACGATCTACATACGATTTTTGAATCTTAATGCAATGTTGCACTCCTGCAGATTGTAGACCCAAAGAGCGGAGAAGAGAAACAAGTAACTATTTCAATGGATGATGGAATACGTCCTGAGACTACAGTATCAGGTCTAGCAAAGCTTAGACCTGTGTTTAAGAAAGATGGAAGCACGACAGCTGGTATTGCAATTGATTCTCTAACTATAGAAGCCAAACAAAATAGTATCCTAGAATGAGGCATTAATCTGACATAACTTTATAGGTAATTCAAGTCAAGTGAGTGATGGTGCTGGAGCAGTTTTGCTCATGAGGAGGGATGTAGCTGTTCGTAAAGGTTTGCCTATTCTTGGGATATTCAGGTGCGTTATCTTTGTTCGGAAGAAGATATGCTATACGAACTCACACATAATTCTTGGTGTGTGTGTTGCGCACACACATGTATTTTTTTTTAGTGTATGTATGTACTTATACATATATACATATGTTTGCGCGCACACAAATACGCAGGTAGGGTTGGGTTCCATTACACCTCAATTGCATCCCTACAATTTTTCGAGATTTTGGACGAAAATCTATGAACATGTTTCAAATCAACAATTAGAATAAATATTTTAACGGTTGATATTGCCTTAACATTTTGAACTTGATAGAGGTTTTGAAATAGTCCCCTTTTTTTTGGACATTACGTTTATGGTTTAAATAGAACATTTCCAAAGTTTCATTTGATTTTGAATAGTGCAACACAGAAAACCGAACGGGTTTAGAATGTGGTGTAGTGCGCACGCGCGTGTGTGTAACATAGCCGATGTGTGTAATAATCATTTTTGTAAATTGATAAACTTAACATGAACTTTCAGCTCTTTTCACCAATTTACTGTGAAATTGATGTTGATGATTCCTCTCATGTACCTTGGACGTATTCCAATAGAAAGTAACAAATATTGAGAATGTTTTCAGTTAAAAA
Source organism: Allium fistulosum (assembly GCA_030737815.1). Classification (NCBI taxonomy): domain Eukaryota; kingdom Viridiplantae; phylum Streptophyta; class Magnoliopsida; order Asparagales; family Amaryllidaceae; genus Allium; species Allium fistulosum. The sequence continues at coordinate 860,723,546 of CM060903.1, forward strand.
AAGATATACTATTTCTGGAAATGCTACTATGAATATTCAACTTCGTAGTAAATATTGTTGATGACAGCAATGATTATTTGGAATATAGCTTTATGTATTTAGTGTTTAAACTAAAAGAGCATTCATGTATTGTAGAAGCTTTGTTGCAGTTGGAGTGGATCCTGCTGTTATGGGTATTGGCCCCGCTGCGGCAATACCTCCTGCAGTTAAATCTGCTGGTCTTCAAATTGATGACATCGACATTTTTGAAATAAACGAGGTAAGTTATATATCATTTTAAGTTGGATTAAAAGAAATCGAAAAAAGGACAAACATATGTTATGGACATTTTATGTTGCATTGTTTATGGACAGGCATTCGCATCTCAATTTGTTTATTGTGCCAAGAAACTTGAAATTGATCCAGCAAAAATTAATGTGAATGGGGGTGCTATTGCTCTTGGCCATCCCTTGGGGGCAACAGGTTAGAGAGTTACTTTATGGTAACATGTGATATATAATTACAAATTTACAAATGCCCGGAATATATAATTCATAGTGCACACACAACAGTGAATACAATACAACGGTCATGCTGCAAGTTACCAATTGTTGAGTTTAAACTTATTTATTGCATTTGTAAATTCAGAGAGTATGTTATCAAATTTAAGGGTTCTCCATTCTAATTGTGGTATTAGGTTTATCTTTCAGTGATTGTTTTATTCAACCTACTCCCTTATGCTTCAGTTTTTATATCAGAACGTGTCAGATCAAACAAATCTATTACTGCAAATGGGTAAATAAATCAAATAAATTGAATGTTGAAAGGTTAAGTATGATACATTAATTAGTCTAGGGGATATCATTATGTACATTTTGAGCTTGAAACCTTATTTGTTTCCAATTAACATAAGATGTGACTGTTATGAAATGACTGGATTGAAAGTTATTATGAGCTCAAAAGCACAGAATGTTGTACCTTTTTAGAACAAATGCCATCTAAATCCATTTTTTGGCCCAAATGTTAATATTGTAGATCATGATTCTCTTTGAAAGTGTTTTTGGAATGGCAGATATAGTCTGTAAAGCAGAAACAGTATACAATGCCATTAGCAACATGTGTTATTGTTCGTTAACCTATCTTGGTGAAGAATTGCTCAAGTAATGCAGCGACAGTTAAGTTTCAGCTGTATTTGTCATCTTACAGTCTAAATGTATATTATTGCTTGCAGGTGCTCGTTGTGTGAGCACTCTTTTGAATGAGATGACACGCAGAGGCAAAGATTGTCGATTTGGTGTCATTTCAATGTGCATTGGTAATTCCCTCATATATATATATATATATATATATATATATATATATATATATATTGAAACAGGTTTTGATCCACTAGCGTAGCATTTTATGCTGAAAACTGTTGCACACTGCCCTTCAGTTCAGCTCAGCTATTTCCCACCAAATTTAACCTGCTGCAACTCAAAGTATTTGCATTCAGCATTTACCTCTTCAATAAATTAAGGCACGGTTTAAAAGTTTGGAGTTAGGGATAAAATGACATGGTATCATGATCAAATGGTTTGAACATTGAAATTTGAAAATTTTCAAGAGTCACCAAGTGCATCAAGCATTGAAATTTGAAATTTTAACGCTCCTGCATGGTAAATATCCTAACAATTCTGTAAACAACTATAATCCCAGGGTCAGGTATGGGAGCAGCAGCTGTGTTTGAAAGAGGCGATGCAGTTGATTCACTCAGCAATGCTCGTCAAGTCCCTGCGCTGAATTTCTTGTCTAAAAATGCCATGTAGAGAAATCTCTATGGTTGAAGAATAAAGCCTACAATTTCACGGATTCAGAAGCTGAAAAAACGTCTGCTAAAGAATAAATGTTCTTGTATTTGCTAGTAATACTTACAGTACGCAGTTATTATGCATTTTGATGTATTGTACAATATTATGTTGTTACAACGATTCACAATACTAGTAAAATTATATGTAATAACTGGTTATGAACCATGCGCCCGTCTCTATTTATTTTGACCTGGGGTTTATAATTATTGGTTCCATGTTTGTTCTTTACAAAATTGTTGGTAGATATTGAATTTGATCACATATTGTATTGCCTGTTGATAGCTATATTGCCATTAAGGATATGAACACTGATTATAGTTGCGGTTTGTTGATCACTAGCAAAGTGGTAAAATCTTTGAAATTGTATTCAAAGATCTTTGATCTGAAACTTCACAAATTAACCTCTTTATTTGTGTCTAACTAAAAAGAAAATATAATTGCCGCTGTGATCTCATATTACCTGCAAAAGGTCTGGTCACCATGTTCAGGTAGTTTACCTGACTACAGATGGTTAGACAACGAGCATTTGGAAAGAACCAAACTACAGATCAAATTTATATCACATAATTTTTGGACAATTGTCATGAAAAGATAAGTAAAAACGATGAACATATAGTTGGAAAACATAAGTACATGCTTTCGGTGTATTTGAACCATAGTTTTGCAGAATCATAAATGAAATTTACACTGAGGAGTGAAGGGTATTCAGATTGTAAATAAATAAATAAATATAATAAATAAGGGGTGTCAAAGCGCAAAAGATCATTCAAAATCAATGAATGAATTTAATTTGTACGATATTCAGTGTGCAAACTGCCGCCAGTGCATTCTTTGCACAAAAACCACATGTTTCTCAGGCCTCCAGGCTCCATAAATGCAAAGTTTTTACTGTCTTTTTTGATATGGTCATTATATCCCGTTCTTATTTTGCTTAAAATATCAGTATAGTATGGGCATTTTAGGAAACAAATTACTGACTTTGGCTCCATTAATTGAAAAAAAGAGCGATAAAGGAAAAATTAAAATTCACAGCATCATCTCCCTCTTTCCTTTTGAAATTCCCTAAACTCTATCCTCATTTTTTATTATTACCATCTCGATAAATTTCTTGAAGTTCGGGTAATTTACATGTCCAATTTATTTAATTGCATCGCTCCTTGTTTGGTTTATTAATTTAGGGATTAATCTTCAGGAAACTTTACTGAAATCTTGTTCTTCGCTTCAATAGGTTAGTAAAACAGCTGATTAGTGGGTTTCGCTGGAAACATCTATTGGTTTCCCAAATTTATTTTTCGTTCTACGATTAATTTTCTTCTTCTGTTTAGACGTGTTTTAAGTTATTGCGCCATTCAAATTCTTGTGCTATATATAGACTTCTAGTTTGCCTCAAAAATTTTTACTTTGTATTCTGAAATTGTTTGTTTAACAATCAACAATAAAACTTTGATTCTGAATATGACACGGCAGTTTCTGAAGTTTGGTGCTAGATTGCTTTATAGTAGTTATGACTTGGTAATTAGAAATGGGGCAACGATATTTTGAATATTCTATCCTTTTATTTGTGATATTAGGGACTCCGATTAGAGTAGCACTTTAGAGTAATAAGGCTGATCAGAACCTGCAAAAATTAGCATTTTCTTGATGATGTTGTTTATTTAGGTAGTTGGCTAAGTAAAACCTGAAAAATATTAATAAGATTGACTGCAATATTGTCACCAGATCAAATTCCTTTTGGTGCACTTTTGTGCATCCGGACCAACTCTTAAGTTCTCCAGTATAAAGTTACAGTCTTAAAATATGAAGGATATAATATATGACTAAGGTTCTCCTTCTTCATGCCCTTTGTTATTAATTTTGCGTTCTTTAATTAAACTAATGTTGCTTTTTAATGCATCACTGTGACTGATTAATTGATCCTTATGATTTATATTCATGTCTCCTAGCTCATACATTCTTCAATTGAACGTATATTAATTAAAATACGAAATGATGATGGATATCAAGCAAAGTTAAAAAAACAGTTAGTGAATAATCATGTTTGCAGTATAGCCCATAATTATTCAAAAGATCATAGCATCCCATTTATTAAGTTCTAATCTCTTTTTGCCGACCAGGTTCTCCAACTTTCTCAAGATATATATTGTCTGAATTAGATATGGTGAAAAAAGAAATATTGATTACATATAAGCGCAGACGTTTCTCCAAAGATTCGAAGCCAGCAAATAAAGCGTCTGATATATCTGAAGATAGTAGGCAATGCAATGATTTATTGGTGTGTACACAAATTCTTTATATTCTATTATAACCACCAATACTTAGATGCAGCTACTTTTTATTAGCTTCACATAAGAAAATGTGTACGAGTTGATTGTTTTTTGTTGCATATCGCAGAAACCAAAGGTATGTTTGCTTCCATCCAAAGAAATAAAGGATCCAGATATGATGGTAACATCGGACAAAGCTGCTGAACATTCAAAGGAAAAGTATAAGTTCCCATTAATTACATTTACTAGAAGAGCAAAAAGAAAAAGAGAAGCAACTGAAAATATTGTGGATTCGAATACTGAAATTGAAAACAAACAGTGTGCACAAGAAAGTGAATCCGAGCTTTGCAGCTTGAGTGGGCAATCTCAATTGTTCGATCATGATGAGGTATACTCAGTATGCATTTTTCTTCTTCTTTATATTGTTAATATCACTACAATTCATCTACATTGTACTGTTTAGAGCTTTTAGCAAAATTTAATTATTTATGATGAGTATGTGCCACTCGGTGAAGGAACTGTGTGTGTGGGTTTTTACTCTAGATTATTTGTAGAACGAGGAAGAAATCGTTCAATACCTTTTCCAAAAAATTCAATTCAGGTAATGAAGTATATATCTATTATATTTTAAAAAATTGTTCAATAAACTTTACAAAATTTTATTTTCTGACACATGTTGAACATGAGAAATATGAGTTATGTACTGGATGTTTGTTTTCAGTTTATCCTGTACAAGTAGGGAGATCGAATTTCTTATATTTGGATGGTCTGCGTTCATGATATTACTACTGCCCATGATTTCGAATTGCATAAGTGAATATTTTTTATTTGAATAGGCTGGACAAGTGGCCGTTGTTGCAAAAAATTCTGAGATAAATCCTATACCTTCCGATCAAGCCACAAAACAAGCAGGGTAAAATTTTGTCTTCTCGCATTATTATTATATCCATTGTTCAAACTATAATATAATGCATATAGTTTTAATGGTACAATTATTTGTAGTCAAACATCCAATGAAGACCAGTCAAGCGTACCAACTGAGAAATCCATCTCAAATATGGAAACAAATTGTGCGGGTGCCTGCAATATGGATTCAAGTAAACTTTTAATCAATGTTAATCATGGGAATTTTGTGGAGTCTCAAAGTTCATCATCTCTAAACCCACCAATAGCGTTAAATAAAAATTCAGATGAAGCGAGAAAAGAGTTGGAATGGTTGGATGATATGGATAGAATTTTGCAGGAGAGAAAAAAGAAAGTACACTTCTGCTTGCTTATAAAACAAAGTGGTATTAACTGCAAAGAGGTATGTCACAGCACTAAAAGCTTCATTCTTTTTTAAATAAAAAATAACTCGTTTATATGGAGTTAATCTTGGATGATGTCGACAAAGTTACCTTGATATCTTGCATGTAGTGTAGTTTCTTGTTTGAGATTATACCGGCGAGACTAAATATTTGTTTAGGAATTAAAAAGTATTGAAAGTTTTAAGTTTTGCTAGTTTAGAATATATAAACTATTTATAAATTATATACTTAACATCTAGTAATATATTGATGATTTGCTTATCACAACTTTGGAAATACTGATATGGTTATAGTGTTTTAAAGTTAATAACATTTATAAGTCTTGGTTGATGTTTAGCCAATACCAAATGCCAAGATTAATTACTTGTGTATACATTTGCAAAGAAGAATTAAACATTAGTGATTGTATATGCACTAATGAATTTCATATATGCCAACCACAGTGCATATATTATTCAATTGTGATAGCTTGTTCAAACTTCAAAGGTTACGCAAAGAGTATAATTTGAGACATACAAAAATGGAAAATAGGGCGACACCCTTGTTTTCAAACTTAATACATAGAGCGCCCCTTCTCAAAAACACATTTCAAATGACTCCCCAGAATTTGTTTTCGATAATTTTTTTGTTTTTTTTCGAAAATTAAATCAGCACTTAATCGGGAGTTAATATGAGCAAAATCGTTTTTTTTTGTGTTATTTTGCAAATATGTGCATTTTTATAGTAAAACGTGCAAATATTAGCAGTTGAAACTGCAAATATTTGTAATTTTCCTGAAAATAATTCATGGGGTGTTTCGTGGAGTCGTGGGAAGGGACAGAAGTGCGTTTTGAAACTTTAAAAGGGCAAGGGCGTTTGGCAAAACTTCCCTATACAAAATAAGATTTCTCAAAATGAATTCGCCTATAAAATTTATTTAGACTTAGTGGGCAACTTCATATACATGTTCTCGCTTTTGATATATCATATTTATCAAATGATTGAAAGAAGCTTCTCGTTACTGTAGAAAACCAAACCTGACAAAATTTATTTTGCTTTAGCTTGTTGGGACATCGTATTTTACCTTATTATCTTTTATTAAATTGTCTCATATGCTTAATTCTCTTGGTTTAATTACCTTTTCATCTATTTTTTCTTTCTTATAAAACCAACTTAAAGTTCTATTATATCGTTTTTCATGGAAATTTCAGATTGAATGTTGATTTTATCATTAAGTTAAATTTAATAACAAGAGTGGTACTTAATTTTAAGCAGAGCACTCATGATTTTATCATTAAGTTAAATGTTTACACTATTTCCAGTGAGTTAAAAAATTACATATCTAGAAACATAGTTGAAAATAGATTAATGAATATGACTTGAAGGATGTAATCAACATTGAACCTAATTTTAAGGATAATAGCCGGTGCCTAATTTTTGAAAATGAACATAATCAAAATTTAATCAAGTCAGTTGACAATCGACATAAAGTTTTTTTTACCGTAAAGTAACAGTTAAAAACATTGCTTGATCGCGACTTTAAAATAATAATATTTGATTCAAAACTTGATAGATCCTAAATAATCGTGTTTCTAAGTTTGAATTATACCTACAACGCAATTAACATGGTCCAAACAGTACGCATGTGCACCATTCAGGAAGAGTGATGAAGAATGAAAGATTAATTCAACCAACATTTAAAACAAAAATTGGCTAAATGTTTTAGAACCTTTCTTATACATTTTTGGTGTGCTAAGCGTTGTGGTATACGATAAAAATCGTTTCAAAAAACATAGAATTTATAATTCAATTAAATTTATAATTCATTTAATTTCGTAATAATAAATTATTCATTTTTGAATTTTTATCGGTGGATTTTAACTGGAAATTAATAACAACGTTTCAACATGTTCTTTTAACAAATATTAAATATCTATTGGGATCTTTTTTTCCACATTTACTCTAAAATGACATAAAAATAATTATTAATTGTGTAAATATCTTAATAGAGATCTATTTATTTTAGAGACTTCTAAATTTTGGCGATGATAAATAACAAAGAAGACGCAAAAACCACAGAATGATTAATTTTGTTTAAATTATTCATTTATTGAAAATTTTGATATTTTCGTTATGCTAATCATCACTGAAAATTGCATATATGTTCTAAAAAACTCACAAAATACTCAGGTAGGTTATCTTCATTACTTAAAAGCTACTATCCCCCCCTCCCCTCCCTTTTTTTTTTTTACATTTTTAGTGTGCTTGTAACTACGGAAAGTAGCGAAATTGTAATTATAATTCATAGGATGATAAGTTTAATCATTTCGTAACTAGTGTAAAATACATTTCGTCCGAGTAACATTTTCGATTTGCTAACCATTAATCTAAAATAGCAAAATAACCTCAGAAATTGTGGAAATTCATTTGATTCTTCAATTAAAATAAAGTATTGTTTTTGGTCTATTTGATATTTTCAGTAAACTACTAATCACGAAAAGTGGTGGATTTCTTTTCTTTTATTGAAAATCATAAAATGACAGGTTCTATTTAGTTTCTAACAAATATTAAATATCCAATTTTGAATTTTTTTTGACATTTTCTGTGTCCTAACCCTCGCGAATACTGATAAAACAATACAAAAATCATATAATGATTAATTTGGTAAAATTTTAAATAAAATCATGAAAATTTGTATAAGACCAATTATGAGTTATAAAGTAGCTCCATTTTTATGTGTGCAGTTTCTCATTTTATACATTTAAACCCACTTATTTTGTTTGCAAACAGATCATTGTGAATCTGTTTTTTTCCGAACACTTTTTTCCTCATCTTCTACCTCGTTTCTTTTGAAGAATGAAATCTGTAAGTGATATCATATTCTGTGAAACAACGAAATTATGCCGTTCTTCTATTGATACAAAGAATAAAAATATTCCTCCTTCTATCATTCAGACCACTCCATTTATAATGTCTCCAGCTCTGATGTTGTAGATGAAGCCTTTTGTTATAAGATAATTGTTTGGTCCTTTTCTTACAAATGTTGCTTACAGCATACGTGAAGCGAGGGCACCACAACATTTTTGTTTTTTTTTGAATTTTTACTATGCAGGAAAATAGACACAAGGACAAACTTTAGAAAAAGTTTAGGTCAAAAGACAACAAGTTTTTTTAGATTGAATGACAATGCTAATTATAACTAGCATTCCATATAGTGTAAAATTGAATATGATGCTAGTTATAAGTTATAACTAGCATTCTATATAAGTGTAAAAACTGAATATAATGCTAGTTATAATTAGCATTTACCCTTCAGGCAAAAACAAAACCTGATGTCCTTCAGCCTAAACAAAACCTAATCCCCCCTTTTCAATATTTGGAACTTGTTTATTGTGCACTTGATAAATTCATGACTTTAAAATAGGCTATATTGTAATTTTGGAGAAAATTTATAAGAATAGGGAGGAAAATATGCTGATAATGAAATGACTCCCATAGTTCTGTTTATAAATGTGCTATATTCTCCAAATAGGAATTATTGTGTGTTTTATTGTGGGATTGTGTGTGTAAGTAAACGTGTTTGATTGGATTGAGAAAAATAATTAAATAACTCCAACTTTTTTAAAGTACCAAATTCAATAAAACTATGTAGAACTAACTTTTTTTAAATGCTAATTATATTTAAAAACTAATCATGTTTAGCATTAGAAAATATGTTATCTGCAACTATCTTTTTAGAGTTGAAATATAATGCAAAAAACATACCAATTTGTACATTTTTAGTATAGTAAATAAGAATTTTTTTTTTTGAAATATAAGCGCGTATGTATCTATTTAAAGTTAATATCTCAGGGTTGTCAAGTGTCAAGACACATGCTAAGGCATGCCTACGGTGCTAGAAAATGTTAGATGCAGCTGCTGTGTTTTTTTTTGGTTTGAGGCACATTTTATGCTCGAGGCACAGTTAAAGCGCTAAAGGCACGTTTTTGACTTCAATGCGATGGGGGAAATAAAAATGGGATTTTTCACCCGACCTGACAAAATTAGTTATTAAAAGTAAAATGATGTTGTAATTTCTAAGTTTCTGTTATTATAGACTCAATTTGAACATCTTTGCAACTATTTATTTAAATTTTGATTTCACATACTTGAATTTACGTTGTTTTATCACAAAAATTGCATGTATAAGCATTTTCAAGCTCAAAATACAGTTTTTTTAAGTATATTTTGACTGCAATTTTTTAAGGATAAGAACCACATTTTGATGCAGAAGGCACACTGAAAGGTGCAGGCCCTGCATCTTTTCGCCTTGACTACCTTGATATCACCCATCATTTAAATAAACATGGAACTTATAACTTTTTATTAAAGCTATTTTACCTAAAATTTCGTAAATCGGAAATAGTATTTATTTAACAAAATCAATTTTAATTCGCATTTAATGAATAAGACACTTGTTATTTTTATTTTTCTACAAGGGAGGTCTATTAACACCTCTGGTTTTACTTTTCACCCTTGGTAAATTTTAAAAATTTATTTAGACAAAGTTGCCCTCAACTGTATTGACATATTATAAATTATGTGAAATGAATTCATGCTCACAAGAAGAGCGGATCCATAAAAAACCAAGTGAGGAAACATAAGAAACCAAATTGGAAGCGAGTGAAGAAACATTACAAATCAAGTTTGGAGCGAGTGAGAAAACTTAACAAACCACGCTTACGGGAAACATAGTTAACATGGATTTTTCAATAGTACGTGGTTTTTTTTCAAAACCTAGTTCGATTCAAGTATGGTTTCATACAAAACCTTGTTTGTTCCTAGCGAGGTTTCATACAATACCTTGCTCGATCCAAATGAGGTTTTATACGAAATTATATTGAACCCGAGCGTGATTTGTATGATAGAAAATGTCACCATTAGAAATTTTGAAAAATAAGGTTATTTATGGAATAAAATGGAGGGTTAAAAGAAAATAGTAGGATATGAATTTTTTTTAAAATAAACCGTGCGCAAGGAAAATTTTGAGGTGCTAATAGAGCTAGCCTTAAGCTTTTTAGCATCTAGATCTGTAATTTTTCTTTATCAAAATGCTAATTTTACACGACATTTAATAAATATAATTCTTGCAGTTACCTTTTTTTATACTAGAAACGCAAGCTATTTGCAACTACTTTTTTAATAAAGCTTATTTAGTTAGCATTTACAAGATTATATATCATTTGTAATTATCTTGTTTTATAAAGATATTCCACTCAACATTTACAAGAATATGCTACTTATAACTAACTGAACTATTATTAGTTACCATTTACAAAAAATGATGTTTATTTTTCAGCTAATTTTGTCAAAATTAAATGATTTCAAAATCTAATACATTGTTGTAAAATTGCTTCTAGGCATCCACCCGGGTCTTTGTCTAGACACAAGGCAAGACTTACCGCCTAGCAGAGTTTTAAATCTTGGATTTCAATCATGTTCCAAACTCGTATCTAGTAAGATCCCTCGGACGAGATAAATGTATCTCAAACATCTATCTTAGGTCCTAAAATTCATCTCGGAACAATCTCGAAATATATATTATCTTTAAAATTGATTTGCATATAACTAAATTTATAAACATTAATTGTCAAAAATTTAACTTATTTGATTTGTAGTAATAACACTGTTGCCATTAAGAGCTCGAAAAAGCATCCATGCTATGTTAAACATTCTTAGATTATTGAATATGTTAAGCAAACATGCCTAATAGAATATGTTAAATAAAAGAAGGAAAGGAACCTTTCAGATTTATGATAGCCTAACATAATATGATTATAACATGCCTACAACTAGGCCTGTCAACGGGCCAGGTTCGGTCTGGGTATCTTAAAATCTGGATTCGGTCTCGATTATAATAATTAAAACCCAAACCCGAGCCGATCCCGTAGGGTGTTTCAATATCAATATCCGAGCACGGCCCGGAAAAGCCCATTCGGTAATACCCGCATGCCTAACTCATAATATTTATGTTAAAATCATACTTTAAACTTGCAATTTTTGTAAAATTTATGCACAAACAATGTTAACTTACAAATTTGGTGATGTAGCCAAGTTCTTAAAAAAATTAAGCAAAAACATCCATATGCAAACAAACAAATAACATAAATACTCATATTTTGATACTATGGAAAACTTATAATCGAGTCGGACTCAAACCGGAACGGGTTTTGATAAAACCATACCCGATTATAATAATAACCGGATCGGACCTGGATAGTTAGGGCAAAACGCATACCGTATTAACAAGGCGGGTTCAGGCCGGGCTCGGGCCGAAACCCATACTATTGACAGACCTACCTACAACCTTAAAAGCCATTATTGATAAAATATCAAGGTTTGAGATCTTGCTTTTGATCTCGGTTTGGTTTTTTGTAATTTTAGGAGTTTCGATCTAATTCATACAATTCAAAATTTGGTTTCAATTTTGGTTTCATATTTTGTTGTTTATTTTTCATAAAATGGCTCAAATATGTATTTATTAAAACAAAATGTGCATTTTACCTTTAATTGAAAAATAAGATAAAAAACAATAATATCGATTAATTATAAATAGTTATAGCACTAATGATATTTATTCATTACTTCGCAATCAATTTTTTTTAGTTACACTATTCATATAATATTTTGTGATTTTGTTTGTTTCCGAAGTCAACTTTTCAAAATTTGGATATTCATATATTTGAAATGATAAGTTTAATTTTTTCATGAATTTCTTCTATAAAATATTAAAATAGAATTTCGGTTTGGTTTTGTTTTGGTCCGTACTGAAACAAAACGGAATAACCGGAATCTTGGTGGTTCGGTCGAAACCTCAAACCATGCAAAATATTTTAAAAAAGGGAAAATAGTCTAACAACAAACTCTCCAGCCTCTTTTAATCATGAATAATTTACATCAATAAAAACACTAGCTTAGGGTAAGTAAAAAATGATCGGAATCACAAAATTGATAATAAAAATCAAGTCAAACTTTATTTGTGCAAATGTAAAAATAAAACTAACTTTGAAGGCTCAATCTTCTAGCCTGAACTAACTATGATTATGGTTAAATATAAATATATGATCATGCAGTAATAACTATATTGGTTAAGTAGAAAAAATTAGGGTTAAGTGCTTATGATTTTAATTTTCCTACGAAATTTGAAACTCGCAATAGTGAATTTGCTCTGAAAATTGCTACAATAAGGAAGAAATAAAAAACCTACAAATTTTACAGATTAAAGATCAGAAGAAATAGAACAAAAAACTAGGTTTAGTAGAATTTTACTAAGTAGAAAAGAACAGAATAGAAAATATATATATCAGATTTCAAGGAAATGAAGCACAAGCTCTCAATGATCTTGGCCAAAAAGTGAAATAGTGCGTTGTATTATGATAAAGAAAAAACGAAGGTATGAATTTAAACCTCAGCCCAATAAAAAAATGAAAAACTAAAATACACCTTAATTCGACCAAGACCTCACAAATGGATTTCAGTTGAGATTCAAGTTCTCGGTCAAGATTTAGGTTCCGTTTTGGAGTTTTGTAGTAGCGGTTATGAGAGGTTTTGAGAGTATTGGTGTGACCGTCAATGATCGTAACTGTTTTGATTGGTTTACACGAAGTGCTGTTATAGCCGATCCATGCATGCTTGAGAGTTTAACATGCACCGGTTGTAAGAGTTTTAATATAACAGCAAGATTTAGGTTTCATTTTGGAGTTTTGTAGTAGCGGTTATGAGAGGTTTTGAAAGTATTGGTGTGATCGTCAATGATCGTAACTGTTTTTATTGGTTTACACGAAGTGCTGTTATAGCCGATCCATGCATGCTTGGAAGTTTAACATGCACCGGTTGTAAGAGTTTTAATATAATATATATATCGTTATATTTATTCTCTAGTTTTATGAAGATTAATTTTTCAATATGACTAATAAGGGTATAAGTAGAAAAAAAGTTAGAACCCCTCAAAACATCTCAATTTGATGGGTTTAGAATTGCCATCAAAATTACAATGCACCGTTTTCACTGGATTTATAACTAACAATAACCGGTGCGAAAAAAAATTTACAAGCAAGAGTTATCACAACACCTGAAATACAGAGCCATTCAAAACCAGTCAAAACCGATAGAAAATAAACTCCTAAGCAGAGCATTAGGTGAACCGAGATGTAACCGATATTTGCTATTTCAAATCGCCTAAACTCGAAAACAAGGTCTCGATCGAGATTACTAAGATTTAAAACATTGTCGTCTAGACATTTATCTAGATTCTTCCTAGATGCTAGGCGAGACCTACAACTTCGCTTAATCATCCAAGCGATTGTTTTTGGAATACATTATGCATCACATTATGGATGAATAAATGCTAAATAATACGAAATTTTCAACTGAAATAGAAAATTGTCTTTGTTTCTGCCTTGGGAATTGAAAGTTGAATTTCAACTTAGACATAAGTATATTTTATACAATAATAAATAAAATTTGCATAATGTATCTAAAATTTTGTTAAAACAACTAAATTTATCAAAAATGCCTAGCTCCGATGAATCTTCGGTTAACCCCCTTTTGACATTTAATCTCTAGTCTAAAGACTCTGAACATACCGCCTAACGAATTACAACCTTAGTCACATGTAATTATGTTTTCAACTATTGTTATTGTAATCGTCTTTCAGCTCATTTTTGTTCCCAGTTTTCTGATCTACAAACCATTGTTGTTAAAAATAATAATATTTCCAAATGCTTCTTGATTGCTAGTATGTCTGATTGAAGTTTTGTATGGTTTTTTTTTGAGAATGAGAATTGAGTTGTGAAAATTTAAAAACTTTGATCTATAAATCGATGTGAATCTTTTTATGATTATTGTTCGATGAAGGGTGGGATGAAAGATTTAAATGATTTTGCATGCTATTTGAGTGTAATTTGGTGTAATAAATGAGTTGTCCTTAAACTATACGAGTATTGACCATCCTTGGTCCATACAACAGTAGATTTAAAAAATGGCCTTAAATAATTTATTCCTCCAAAATTGAATACTCATTCTTTGTGGTTTTTTGAAGTTTTTCATGTGCTTAACCTTTGCAGAAAATAACGATCTTTTTCTATTATCACTTACTATTTTTATAATTTGATTTCTTATTAAGATATATACTTTCCAGGATCTTTTTTTGACATTTTTATTTGTTAATAACCATAAAAAATGGAGTAAAATATATAATATCAAGTTAAGTTTTTTTTTCTTAGAAGAGGATTAATTTCATTTTTTTAAGAAGTTTGATATTTCGGTGTTCTGAAAAATAATTATCTATCAACAGCGACAAAAAACATAATATAATTAATTCAGCTTGTTTTTATAAAAAGAACCATATATCTTTGTGTGTGTGTGTTTTTTAGTTGTTTATTTATTTACATTTTTTGTTTGTTTAACCATCATTGAAGATAATGAAAATCTTAAAATATTTAACTCATTTATTTTTGACAATAAAAGATTGTTTTTTATGTTTTCAGTTTGCTAAATATCGTGAACATCGATTTAATTCGGATCAGTAACCATCCGATATCAAGTTCAGATTACATAACCAGTAGGTTTTTTTGTTTTATTTGTTTTTTTTTCTTGACATTTTGATGGACGATAAGCGATAAAAACTGATACAAAATCATAGGATGATTAGTTCAGCTAAATTTTTAATGAAATCAAACTATTCATTTTGAGAGATTATTTGGCAGTCCCTGTGCACTAATCATCATGGACAATCATGAAAATAGTATCAACAATCTATTATATTTGATTCAATTAATAATTTATTAATAAACTTTAACTGTATTGTTTCAGATTTTTTTTCTTTTCCAAATATAAATTTTCAACATACTTTTAACCACATAGAGTGGTGGAATTTTGATTGGGAAGCGCAAAGTAACAAGTTCAGTTTATATCTCAGTAATGATCAAATATATATTTTCTGAATTATTATTTTTTAACATTTTTACTGTGCTAGCTATTATAAAAGATGATTTGGTTAATCTTTTGTTATTTTCATCACTTTTGAGGTTTTTTTCCCTTTCTTGCTGTGCTGATAATAATTAACGTTGGTGGAATTTCAATTAGAAATCATAAAATGACAATTCCAATTTAATTTTTTGATAAAAATCACACTCATTTTTGAAGGTTGTGATATTTTGATGTGTCCAATATCATCATTTAAATAATGAATATTATTTTTAATATTTAATTTCTTGACAAAAAATAAAACATCGATACCGAGGTCTTATCCACATTTCAGATATATTTATAATCATGAAAAGTGGTGGAATTTAAAATGACAACTCAGTTTATGTTTTAGCTATAAATTAAAAATTATCTTTTGAACAAAAGCAGTACTTCGAAAACCCAAACATTTTTAACAAATTTTAATTTGTTAGAAGGAAAAAAACCAAAAACAAATACCATAATTATTTATGTATGTATATATTAAACTGGACATCTTATTTTAGATTAAAATCAGTAATCAAAGGTATTTACATGATAGCATTGTTTAAAAAAACCTGCATTTTTATATATTCATAACGTGTAGCACTAAAATTAAAGATAGCTGATAAGAAAAAACAATAATTCTTATGGAATGTTTCTCGCAAAACATTCATTTTTAACGATGCTTTGAAAAATAAAACTATATTAAGAAAAAAATTTCTTAAAAAATTAAAATTCTTCAAAAATAATATCAATCTAATAAGTTATTTTCTTCCAAATATTAATTTCGTAAAAAAGTAGTGATTTTCCAAAAGAAAATTTAAGATTTAAATTGTTAATCTAACGAAGTATCAGTAGATTTACGATATAAATTATGAAATTGCATACTTTGAAATAATTACTTTTCTGATTTAGTTTGTAATTAACAAAAACAAACTTTAAAAAAAAATGCTTGTAACCTTTAATTTTTTCTACTTATATGGACGTTTCTTTTGTTTAAAATAGTCTGTGGCTTGGATAAAAATGAGCTTTCAAATATCTGCACTCTAATATTGAAATGCATATTAAATAGGACTGACAATTTTTTGAAATGCATATTAAATAATACCATCGTGCCATTGCACCGTTAATATGACTTAAGAGTATGGACATGTAGAGGGATGGATCCAGGATTTCTATCCAGCAGGGGATTGATTCTTATATTATATAACATCTTAGTAACAACTTGAAATATTCTTATTGAGATTACCACTGAAATATTCTTGAACGAAATTGAAGCAGCTAAGCACATAAGTTTGATTTATTTTCTACTTTTTTGCAACAGGGTGAATCTCCTGGATTCAATAGTCATGTAATACCATTGCAAGAGCAGGCTCAGTCTTCTGGATTCAGTAGTCTTGCATTACCATTGCTAGAACAGGGTCAGTCTTCTGGATTCAGTAGTCTTGCATTACCATTGCTAGAACAGGGTCAGTCTTCTGGGTTCAACAGTCATGTAGTACAATTGCAAGAACATGGTAGTCAAGTAATAGCATTGCAAGAACAACCACTTTTAGCAAAATTAGATGTGCCACTACCTGAAAAGCATTCGCCTGAAGAAACTTCAAGTATCTCTTCTCATTATAGGAACTTTTTAGGCTCAATTTCAGGTAATCAATGCAAAAGTCCTCAACTCTCAACCGAAAGACCAATTTATCATAGGCAGATGCATATCAAAGACTATAATATCACTGGCAATTTAAGGTCAAAAGAAAGCAATCGATCTACAAACAATATGCTTGGCATGTATTCAAATGAGTGGTCAGAAGAAGAACTAGATTATCTATGGATTGGCATAAGAAGGCATGGAGTTAATAACTGGAACGCAATTTTACATGACCCAAAACTACATTTTTTGATTTCAAGGGTTCCTGAAGATTTAGCCATGCAATGGAAAATAGAACATAGAAAGTTTCTAAACCATGGTGCAGGGTATTCTTCTTTTCCAACCATGGATAATGCTGCAGCATGGAGGTCAAAAGCAGTGAATCAATCTGCAGTGGAAACTAATCTCTCTCTTGGAGATGTCTATCATCAGAAAAGGAACATGTTCAGTTCATACAGAAATGATAACTCCAGGTACCTTCAAATGCCTATGCGTACCCAGAATGCAACCTACAGCCAAACATGCGAAAAGTTTATGCATGATTACAATTACATGGGTGGTTTTCCTAATTCGCTCAATGATACACGTAACTGTATGAATTTGCTAAATAGCGAAATGGGAATTGGAATGCATTTTCCATATGCTGAAGCTTCTTCTTCAAGTAAGAAATCAAGGAGGCGTGACTTTATGAACAGAAAAAATAGATGTTTATTTCGTGATAACAATAATGTTGGCGTTAGAGTCAATGAAGCATCGGTGTCTCCTAACGAAGCTTGGAAGGTTAAGGCTTCTAAAACCCATCCAGTGGACAATGGTATACTAGAAAATAGCAGCATATCTATGCAGAGATATTCAGGCGCTGTTGAATCGAAAGGTTTAGAAATTGTTGATGGCAGAGCAACTTCAGAGGACACCATATCTGAATAAATGGACTTAGTGAGAGTTATGCTGTACATGACGTTTTTAGGAGGTTTTACATTTGTTGAGTCAGTGTTTATATGAGGTACATCGCCGAATCATTAAAAGCGTGTTCTAGTTTAGAAGATCTTACTAATACATGCATTATGTTGATGTTGGATTATTATTTTTCCCATTTTTGCAATATTTTTAGTGTGCGCTATGTTTCAATGCAATACTATGTACAATGTATCACTGACTTGTGTTCTCATGTTAGCTCTTCATGGTTGTACCGCTCATGATGTTGGTATTTTTATTATGATGTTGGTATCTTTATTTGGAGTTTGTTGTTTTTATGGTTTAAATGGAAGGTGGTAAACTATGACTATACTTGTTGGATTTTATTCTAAAACGTTAAAATAACGAAACGAAAATGGTGAATTTGAGTCCGTCAATTTTTTCCCCTCAAACCTTATTTGGCCCATTTGAGTTCGAACGTTTTGTTTCTACTTTTAAGAAACCTAATATAACCTATTCAGTTAAGTCTGATCCAGCCGGGTTCAAGTATTTTTCAACAACCTTTTCATGTTATACTTGCCGTTTTGCTTGATTTGAACTTTAGTCCTACTAGATTTTGTTTGCATTTACAGTAATAAAAAGGTACATTTTTGACGTCCCATGCCGGTAATTGAATATAAATATATTCGATGTATATGGTGGGGCTACTGCATACTTCTTTGAGTTTTAACTTCTTGTATGGCTTCTCGGTTGAGTGTAACAAAAGAATCATAGAACATCCATTGTTATAGAACATCCATTGTTCTATCAATGCTCATTTTCTAAAATTTTCCCTCAAAATCCCAATTTTTTCTTATATACCACAACTTCATTATACTCCTCAAACGCATGTCAACTCTTAGTGTTTTTATTCGAACAAACACTCACGAGGATAAAAACATCCATATCAAAGGAATGCGAGTATGATGTGAACTTTATAAGTCTGACAACAGATACTTTCGGATGCAGATATTGTTATGTCTGCATCCGCG
The DNA here is from genome assembly GCA_030737815.1 of Allium fistulosum. Taxonomy (NCBI): domain Eukaryota; kingdom Viridiplantae; phylum Streptophyta; class Magnoliopsida; order Asparagales; family Amaryllidaceae; genus Allium; species Allium fistulosum. The sequence continues at coordinate 860,742,503 of CM060903.1, forward strand.
TATATGAATGGATATTATATATTTTATTCTATATGCCGAAAATCTAAAGACATAAATTGAAAATTTTGATTTTAACATATTTTTCTTCTTCCGTCCCACTTATTATGGAAGTACGAAAAATAACCAAATACGATGATAATAATACTTTTGAGCAGTTAATATGCATTAAATGCATATAATATAAACTATTAAATTAACAAAACAATAAATACATATCATTCATTATACTGAAATACATATACTATAAATTATAATCTTGAAAAATTGGACAGATATTTTTAGATGCAGATTCCTTTAAATTTGCATCTGTATCCCTTTTTCCGTCTATTCGATTTTTTTTTTCGGATACAGATGCAAATGAATTTTGAATTTTTCGAGTATTCATTGACGGTTTTAAAACCTTCAAACCCTATCCCTTGCTCTACTAGTAAAAAAGAGAATATATTTGAAGTTGCAAGGGCAAAAACACAAGTGGGATAATTATTGCAAGAACGGAAGATGCTTGATAGGTTGTTGATAGTTGAAATAAATAGTCTAAGAAGAAAGAGAACCATATCTACTCTACACCCGATAAGTACCCATACGCAATGTGAGCATTACTCATATTTTGATGGATCTAATGTATGAATCCTTTTTATTATTCAACGATCTATCTCTTCATTAAGATTTTTATTTTTTAATTCCATTTTTATCTAAAAATCTTTGGAAAAGACTACAACGAGAATATAAAAGAAGAAAATCCCAGGCTAGAAATAATCTATTTGGATCTCTTTTGTAATGATACGGACAATAGCTACTTTTTTCTATTTCGGATATGTATGACCAGGTAGATGATTGAGAATGACTTATCAGTAGCGTCCTTGGAAATCTTACTTGAACTGAACTTATGATGGATTTTGGATTGGTGCCAAATACAAGGGACTTCGGGTTGACAACAAGTTCAAAACAAGTCTACGAAGCAATCACAATTCCTATATCAGTTAACATGCATACTCTTATGTCGTATAGAGTACTTCATTGCTTGTGGCGTTGTTGGCTATAACCATTCTACTTCCATCAAAATTAGAATGTGAGCTTACCAGGATCATGGATCCCTCGTCGAGCAACACCGAAAATGATTCTTAAACACTTGATGAGGTTGTGCCAACAATTTCACTTATATTAAGTTCACCCAACCACGCTTGGAGCTTGCGGTAACAACCTGTAATTACATGTACTATTTTGATAATTATTTCTAATTGTCACCCAGATTAAACATGTAACATGCACAAATTTTGAGGAATGTCGATTTTTTACATGTAGATTAGCTTGGGATTGTTGTAACATCCATATTCGAAGTTAAAATAAAATAAATATATTTTCTGATAATAAGAGTGATACTGTATTCAAGTAGAGCAGTCATTATAATGTCTTGGAGGTTCGGATCCATGAACTATAGAACCCAAGTCTAGAGCGTCATACCATTAACCAGTTGAGCTAGCCGTCCTTGACAAATACAATAAATATATTAAAATGGATTTTGGGAATTCAGTTGAGTATTTGAATATAAAATTTGAAATTGTGTTCTACAAATCAAAAAGTTCTCTGAAAATTTATTTTGGCAAAACAAATAATATTTATGGAATTTTAAAATTTACTTTGAAAATAAAACAATTATTTTAAATTTGTTGAAATTGGAAAGTGACATTTAATAAAAGAAAATTTGTTATAAGAATGAAATAAAATTTTGATAAAATGCCTTGAGTGGATTTCTAAACGTGTATAAAACGTTGATCTAAAGGAGGTTAGGGTAGGATTTATTTAAAAAGAAAATTAAATTCCTTCTTTAATTCTATTGGACCAAAGCTCTTTATCCCGGATGCTTTCCGTCCTTATCTTTATTACTCAAACCTGTCTGCCTTATCATTAGCCTAAGCATTAATTCCTCCTTTCATTCAATTTAAAGCTGAAATAATATTACATCATGACCAGAGGAGGGGAGGCGACATCGTGAGGAAAAGACGGCGGTGCAATGCAGATGGAAACATGGAGCTTGATGTTGACGCATGGTGGCAGGAGGTGCCGCACAAGCGACATCCATTGGATTCAAGATGTCGGTCATAGGGTTTAATACTTAAAATAAAAAATTCCAAACCATGTTGAATGCCAAGTTTTCTTGTCCAGAATGGCTCATCAATCGCCACATTTCCAGACTGGTGTTGGGACATCTACTCCTCCTGATGTCGGGTCCACCATGACTCAAAATTCCACTTCTGCACCTTTTTCCACCAGATGGATGATCATCGCTGAGCTCCAAAGGATAGTTGTTCCAATCCAAGAGCTGCCTCCTTCGATAAACGAATATATCGACCTTTGAGTTCTAGATGATCCACCTGAATAGGTGCACATTATTCCCAATGCCAAGATGCTCCATAACATATGTAGACATTATGAAATTCCTGAGGATGATGTGCTACTTCCTACTCAGGGCCAACGAGCACACGATCCTCTGTTGGGTATACATCATGTAATCATTATACGTGCCTAGGCACTGTTGTCCCGCCATTCAACCCATTTCTATGCGCGATTCTTCTAGAGCTTGGGCTGGCTCCGTCCCAACTTCACCCTAACGGGTATGCTCTCCTGAGCTGCCTATTTGTGCTCTTCACGAATCGGTTTCAACGACCTCTAAACTTCAATGAGCTAAATTATCTTCTGACCTTCAAGCAAAGGTGCAACTCGCCATCATACATGATTATCGAGGCCCGATGCAAGTGCAAAGTTATTGAGAAGCTCCACAACAAACGTTCATACTTCAAGAATGAATATTTCTTCGTCCGATGCTCGTATGGCTTCAACAGGCATTGGCTTTTTGGACATAAGATCCCTCCTCTTTCCTCTTGCCATACTTGGATTCCTTCTACCTAAGTGCTTAACTTACTGTTTATTTCCTCATAGACATTGCTGCTCAAGCTGCTCGTGACGAGCATGTCGATACTTCGACAGCTCTGAAGGAAATTAGCTTTCAGCATCGCATCACCGCATATCTCCTAACAAATGAGAACCTCCGATGGTGCGGTCTTTTTCCTTCCCAATAGATCCGCGATTTCTGTATCATCTCCGCCAAGCAGTTCTAGAGTGTCTGCCCGATCTTCTGCCCCACTCGCAGCTCCGACGAGGATCTTCAAGAGGAAGCTAAATGATCATCAAGTGCAGCATATGATGAGGAGCCCGTTGAGAGGGGAATAGAAGAATTAGCTACCGGTGATTCCCCGAAAGAAGGGGATGAAGGGGCTAGAATGCAACCGATCCCTGGGGAGAGTGAAAGAGGAGGAGAGAAGGAAAAGAAGAGATGATGAAAGAGGAAGGAGAGGAGGAAGAATAAAGAGTTGATGAGGATGAGAGTAAATATGCCGCTAGTTCGGAGGGAGATGAATCATGTGGTGAGACATCTCCCGAAGGGACCGAACTTCCTTCTTTGCCTTGTCCGCAGCGCGTTGTCATCAAAACTTCCAAAAAGCCGGGGAGCCAAGCGCACTGCCATCGGTCGAGACAATTCTCCCATCTTGTTCCTTAGGAGATGTCTTCATTGGATTAAGTGACTTTGATATCTCTATTGGTGATCTCCATACTAAAGGTTCTCCAAACTTCAGTTTCTCGCTTGGGGAAATTCTGGATGAAGGTAGCGAGACTCCATCTTTAGTTCCATATGAACACGGTCTATAGAGTACTTAGGGGATCATCGGTACTCTACACTTCACTAGGATCAGGAACACACATCCCTGCATTCATTTGCATTTCGTAGTTCCAATACTTATACGATTTCTCTCCTTGTTTCAGGTTCCATAGCAAGAGATAGGTCCTAAAAGCTTCAACATAACACATACCAGTTCAGAGGTTCGATCCATATCTGTCCCGCTTCAATTATCGTTGAGGTCCAGAATCCAAGGAGAAAGGGTTAGACGAAATGAGAGAGAGAGAGTGTAAGGCAGAAGATGACTGCTACGCTGAGAGATATGACAAGAAAAGGCAGGCTAAAGAGAGGTTGCCTAGTGATTCAAGCAAGCGACACAAGGACTCATGTGATTGCCTCGACTCCTTGTCCATCATCCCTCTACCTCATTCTGATTCCAACTCCCACTTCTCGCCCCTTAGCCACTACCATCCCTCTTCATTCCAGAGGAGTCGTTGTTCCTTCAATTCCTTTTCCTGCTTCATCATTCCACATGCAGGTTATATTTCCAGATCTCTTCCTTCACGACGTCAAGTTTGATCGTGACGTTCAATATATTCCAAAGGAAGAAGCAGAGTGGAACGTTCGGTGGATCCAAATGTTGTTGACCAGGGCCACTAATGGAAAAAACTTGTCTTTGACCTCTTCGAGGTCAATAAAATCAACTACGTAAGAATCCGGTCCTTCGAGTCCGAGAAGAAAACTTACGATGACCTCATTGTGGGGTATAAGAAAAGATGATGACAAAGAGAGACGATGCTCTGAAATCCAGGGCTAAGGCTTAAAGTCTTATGGCAGAGATGAGGACGGCCCACACCAATGCTAAGCTTGTGTTGAAAGACTTGCTCAAGATTTCCCACGAGGAAGGTGCCGCCCTGAAAACTTAGATTGCTAAGACAAGCCTAGTCCTCATTGCAAAAGATGAGACTATTCTTGCCAAGGACAAAATCATTGAGGAGCAGGCGACCGAGATTCAAAAGCTCCTCTCAGAGAAAGATAAGCTTAAGGAGAAGTTGCTGTTAGCAAGGGCCGAGAAGTTAGATAAGGAGGTTGCCTACTCCCTACACCAAAAAGTATTTTTGGTGGCGCACAAAAAACGCTACCATAACTTATGTAGCATTTTAAAGAACGTCGCTATACAACATGCAACTAAAAATCCAGGATTTTCGGTTGCGTTTTCCATAAATGCAAAAAAGCAACATATTGCAGCGTTTTGCAAACGCAATCAATTTTTTATTCTAGCATTGTATAAACGCCGGTAAATGTATTATTGAAACCACAACAAAATATTTTTTGATAGCGTTTATTAAATGCTGCCAAAAATTATTGACTATTTTTTTACAAATTTCTCTCGCTGTGGTAGCCTGTTCAATTCCCAATTCATTTTATTCACAACATATATTATAGTAATAATTAATGTATTTCAGCATGAAACCAATAATCACTCATACAATTATCATATTCAAACAATCGAAACTACGTTAATCACGTAATGAAATATGATATACAAATAATTCGATACAAAATATTTTAAGCAAAATAACCACGTTTACACAAAATCCATAACCGTATAGATACAGTAGTTTCAAGACGACCAAGTTAACGTAAAATCCATAACCATATATAGAGAAGTTTACACAACTTGTGTTAACAAAATGTTATAATATAAAAGACGATTACATGCAAGTGCCAAGTCATAGCTACAACGATCATTTCTTCGAAAAAGCTTATGTACCTATAGAAAAATATAATAATGAATAATGAGAACTTGTACAAAATCTTCTAAGAAATATAATGCAAAACTAGTTTAAACTGCATTATATAAAATATGGATATGGATATACATATACATATACATATACATTCTTTTATGGGAAATTGCACATCAGTGTAAAATAACTATTTGAATTGTTGAACTAATAGCACAGAGAAACCGCATTATGAAAGTCTAAATTGTGGCCTCACTAACTGTATACTTGACCTGCACCCATTTAGTGGATGAGTTTGCAATAGCAACAAAGAATAGTAAAGTAATTTAAAATCAGAAATACTTTTGAATTACATATAACAATGATAATAGACACTTGTTTACCTCCATGAACTTTGACGTATGACCATCCTTAGTTGTTTGAAGCATGGCAACCATAATAACATGCTTATTAATGTAATTGTAAATCAATTTGCATAAAGGTATCTTATCCCTCAACCCTGTAAGCACAAGAATAATAATAACAAAGTATCCATCAAAACATTTGTAAGAAACCACAACATGTAGCCTTGTAGGAATGTATAGCCATAATACTTAATATCATTCTCTACAGTTTAGAATTATTTCAACAAGATAAGCAAGTTTAACACCAAAGAAGAAGAAGCCAATATATAAAAAGGGATACTATCAAAGATTAACAACCAAAACACAGATGCAGTAAATGTGAACTAACTGCAGAATAATATACAAGTAGCTAGAAAGTACCATTAAGGTGATAAAATAGCAGTCTTGCCCTGTGTACCAAATCTGCCTACTACTATGGTAAATAATCTCAGCATTCACCGATGATAACCAACACAGCTCTTTCATGATGCCTCTCTATCTCTACATATCATTGGTATTGGTATGGTTCACAAAACACAAACTTTTTGTAGTTCTCGGTCAACAACACATACAAACTGTCAAAGCTGAAGCACACAGACTGAACTAACTAAAACTTGAAGCAGGTGGATGGTTCAGCTAGTAGCACAAGTCTCTGACCTGGTTGGAAAGCACTATGCACAGTGCCTTCACTACGTTTGCAGGTTACCCCCATTATCCCGCTCATTGTGGATGTTTTAGCAAAACACATTGCCTTCCACAACACCTGTGAAGATAACAAGCTCATACGTACCCAGTATCATTATTGAATGTTTTATGTTCAATACATTGTTATCTATTTCAAAAAACTTCAAAAAAGTCATAGACTATGTTGAATCTGAATGATTTTTGTTTGATTTTTGTCTACCGTAGTTGTCAACTTCCTGTTGATAACTCATTTTATTAGGTAGACTATTATTCTCCATGTATAGTTACAATTCTATCTGTGTATATGTAGTACAAAATTAACTGTGTAATAGATATTAATCATAAGAACATATAGTTGATACAAAAAATGTGTCCAACATATAAGATACATTTAACCTTTTGCACTGGACCATTTTTCCAAGTTTTTAGAGTTTCATATATCATATGTTGTCATGTAGAAGTCACCATTTGAACCATGCAAGAATAGATCGTTGTATTTCATAAGAAGAATTAAGGTTTCAAAAGCAGAGAAATGTAAAAGCTATCGGTGCATTGTTATGTTTTTATGATGGTTTACCAAAACATGGTAAAAAAATTCTGCAATGTACAGCTACCTAAAGAATCAACTTCCGTTGCAGCAGGAGGGTGGAGAAATGCACAAAATCATACAAAAACCAAAATTAGTTTAGGATTATCTGGATTTGCGAATAGAAACCAGAAGAAACAATGGCAAGAGAAAACTGAGTTCAACTCTTGGTCATAACGAGGAATTCTCCAGTTCTGGTTATAAAACTACAGAGGGCTCAAATGTTGGATCATCTGGGAAAACGTTGCATCCTAGGTCAACTATAAGACAGAGAACTTAGTGTGTGATGGGAGAAGTTATTGAGGTTGATGACTTATGGTTTCCCTAAGTTTAATCTCGTTCTGTTTGTAGGACTTTACAGCTTATATCTGATGAGATATTAGCACATCAACTCCAAGAAGAGCTTTATAATGAAAGACAAACTGTAGTAAATACTACTGAGGTCAAGTTTATCTATAACTTTAACTCATCTTTTCCACTTCTATTATAACCTGTTTCATGCTCATTCTTAAATCTTTTATCGTAATGTATTTTTGTCATTTACTGTATCATAATAAAAGGTGGAGCCTTGCCGCAACGGTTAGGTCATCTGTATGGTGATCTGGGCGTCCATATTTGAGTCCGAAAATAGCCTCTTCGCAATGCGAGGGAAAGACTGCGTACATTATTGACCTCCCCAGAGCCGCTACCGTGTGGGAGCCTCGTGCACTAGGTTCCACCTTTTTTAAGTGAACAACAATAACCAGAGATCTTTTACATGTAGAGTACACGCACATGCAAATAAATAAAAAGTTAACACTTCTCATATTATTAGAGGTTGTAATAGTTGAAGTACTTATAAGATAAAAATTTATTGTCTTTTTGTCTTCCTTAAGATGATAGGTTACGAATTACAATTTTCATAAAAGATGCTGTCTCCAATTTTATAAGAAATAGAAGCCAACCAACTTGCTATATATGATTACAATTTAAATGTCAAGACAGATATAAAAAGGTCATTTGAATAAATTACTTGGTATATTTCAAAATCATCAACAATTCGATTGAGAAGTATAGCTGTATAGTGATTTATAATCACTTATCATTATGTAGTTTGACGCGAGTATGGCTTTGTGGCTACAACATCATGATGAGCAGACGCGGTCTCCTTGTGTAAGGCTTCTTATGCCCATTGTAACAACCCTGAAATTTGGATGTTTAATTTAAAAAATAATAATGATTTAAATTGTAACTTTATATAAGAAGTTGATTTTGTTAAATAACATAAGTATTCTTTAGAATGTGAGTTCTAAAGTATAATAATATGAGTGAAGTAATGTATATGTGAATATTTTAGTAAATTATAAATAAATCCATTTATTAAAAATTAGAGAAATGACTTTACATCTTTTATCTTGTTTATAAAGATTGTTTAAAAATTAATAAACCCTTGTTAAAATAAATATAAGCTTTTTAATTAATAAATATCCGAGAAGTCATATATTATTATTTACTTTGATACTAGATTTTAATCTAGTAGTAATTGTTTCATTAAGCTATTTTAATGAAAGAATAGAGGAATAAAACACTTTATTTCATTTTTGGGTTATATATATAAGTTTTGGGTCAAAACACATTGAGCTTTTAAGAACGAGAAGGATTTCTCATAAAACAAAGTGTTGTACGTACTTTGTTTCTCAAAACACATTTCTCAGCAAACAAACCAAAAGGAAGGAAAAAAAATCCTTACTCCTCTTTTATAAAACCTAGTTTCTAATTTCGAATTCTCTAGGAGTTCAATTAGTAATCTTTGAAGAAATTAATTTCAGGTTAAGGAAACTAAATCTAATTCTCTTTCAATTATTAAATTTTGATTTCAGTTTCTGTTAGTAATTTTGATTTCTATTTGCTGTTTTGATGAGCAATACTTGGGTTTTGATTGAATTAGTGTACTGTTGTTTATTTGTTACCAAACTCAAGAAGAAAGGTGAGTTTATAACTCACAACTACCTCTAATTCATAATTTATTTGCTGCTTAATTTGTTTGATGACTTGTTGAATGAATTAAATTCACTATTGACTGTGATATTGCATGTTAGATGCTATATTCTCTGCTAGTTGAAAACCTAAGAGTATAATCTCTTATAGCATCAAATTTAAGATGGTTAGCTGCTTGCATGTCGATTAATTCATCACCAAGGAACCTATAGAAGCCGCAGTTCAAAAAACCGACATAAAACGGGCCAATAGGGAGGTGGAAGCATTGCCTGGAACACGTTCCAGGCAGTGCCACTAGTCCATCGGTCCACATGGACCGGTGCACCGATCATGGCTTGGAATATGTTCTAGGCTATGCTTTGTGGTCTCCCCGTTCGCCAGTCCAATCCCCTATTTACCCGATGTATTCTTGATGATATGTATTGTGTTCTAGTGCTTTGGTTTTGATGATTTGGAAGTATATTATCAAGTTTTAAATCAATGAACTGATGACTATATTTCAAAGGTTTCATTCTATAGAGATGCTACTATGGATATATGAAGTTATACATGATGTTGCACACAAGACAATTTTAAACTAGTGGTTTCAATAGATTGATTTCTAATTCTAACGTTTTCCAAATTATTTCAAGTAATATACATATTTTATATAAAGGAGATTTGGAATGTGATTACATACATATAAAAGACATTAATTATAATACCAAGGATTTCAAATTAGTTTAAAACAATGGTTTTAAAAAGTGTATTTACAACTACTAATATACAGATTTATAAATGATTTCCAATCTATATGTATGTATATATTCTAATTTATAAAAGAATAGTTACAAAAAAGATTACAAAGCGAATTGTTTTCATAAAATTGCACAATGTTGATTGAATGTGAAATCGATTTAAACAGTTTAATAAAATGAGTTTTAGACAATTTATTTGCATTTGTTTAACCAACTAATTCTTGGACTTGTTCGAATAAACATTTATTTTGCACGAGTGTGATTCTATAATCACTTGGTAAATAATTAAGTAACGCTAAGTGGTTATGGGACATTGTGCGATACTTATCTAGTTACTAATTGGAAGTAGATCATACTTATCGAGTGGAGTTTACTAGATTAAAGCAAACATTTGAGTAAACACGTGTGGTTATGGGACATGCGGTAGTTACTTTAATGGTTACTTATAGGAAGTATATAACACTTATTTCATCGAGTTTTATACTCGTCCTTGGGTATGCCGTTTTATGTGGATTCTGTGGGTTTTCAAAACCCATTTTTGTATTACTCATTTATAAATGAGTTATTACGTGCAATGTGCTCGTACTTGTGTGATGCGATGAAATAGTCTATTAGGCTAGCTATTGATGACGACGAGAGACGTACTTGTATTTGATGTTGACTTGCGATGTGCTTGTTTTATAGTAGACCGATGAAATGTTTACTTATTTACGTGCGATGTGCACACTGATGATATTAGATTGGTGAAATGCTTATTTAATTACGTGCAAAGAGCACAACGATGAATATTGACTTGCGAAGTGCTTATCGTTGTTTGCATTATGGTTGTAAATTTCTATGCTCTAATTAATGATTGATATCATTTTGCTGTTTTGTTTGAATGAACATAACTTAACCTTAAGACATGAAGTTTTATATGAAGAATAAGTAAATTAGTGAAGTATAATCCATGATTTTTTATGCTTGATGTTTTTGTAGCCTATTATTCCATGGACTAATCATTTTGATAATTATAGATAGTCTGACCCGAGTGTTATTTTAATGATCGGATCAGACTGAGACTTGGCAAGTAGCATGGACTTTTGACTTTGGACTTGGGCTAGCTTGGGTAGAAGTTATGCTACTTATATATATTTGTCCTTAGTTCATTTTGAGATGATGACTTACGTATGATGTATATTATTTGAGATGTAGACTCATTTTGTACTTGCTGATGTACATTAGTCCTTATGTATGTTATATGATATGTCATCTATTATATTTATCGACGCGATCTGTGATGTTTTATATTGTTCTGAATCATAATAAGCCATAATAGTATTATTTTGTGTCTGTATTGTATATGTTGAATTCCTCTTCACAAAAGAATAAATTTTTATATTAAACGTATTTGATACTCACCCAAAGCAATATTACATATTGTCACTTTTAAACAGCCTTATTCTCCACATTAGCAGACAATATTACCTGTTAATATCCTTTGTTAATGAGGGCATAAATGTGGGGCGTTACCCATTGTCTTCAAAAGTGTTATATTATGTTGTTAGCTCTTAGTCTTTGAAACCAATCAATTTATGGTATCTGCATCATGATTTTTTAATTTTCAATGAGATTGTTTATTCGAGAAAACTAATTTCTAGCTTGTTAGAAATATTATTGACCATCACTGTAAACTATACCATTTTTCATTTATAGCTGGATGTTCAAATTTTTTTCTTATTAACACATTCAAAGCAGCCTTCTATCCTTCACTGTTTAAAATTATCCATTGTTATTGCTGTATAATTTACTTAAATGTTATACAACTCTACTAGCATAAGAATAGTTACAACGGTATGAAATTTATATCATACTTGTGATGAAGCAATGGTCTGAAGTATGTACACTTACTCTCCTATCTAGAAAATCGTGTTGGCTAATAACAAACTTGCATGTATAACTTGTATAGTTGACCCGTAATACAAAGCCGACAACTATTAAGAGGCCAAGAAAATTAGTCTTGGTGAGATCATATCAACCTACAAAAGAATAAAAATATATCAAAAGTCTAGGCAAAGATGAAAAGAGCAATCAAAATCCCCAAGAACGTTAGTGGATAACAGAAGAAAAAGATTCTAGAAAAAAATATTAACATTGCATACTTGTTGAAGAGCACATCATGTCCATTGAGATTCTTTATACCATCCTTAAGAGTGCACTTCCATCTACTTTTTGTCCAAGTCACCTATTAGCATTCACAGGATAAAACAATTCGAAAAGAAAAGAACCATCTTAACATATGTTGCTAAAAGTAACTGATAATTAGGTAATACCTTATCAAACTGAGCTAGAACTAAATGTTGTATAAGTGTATATTTTTGGCAAAGAACATAACATGTTGTTGTATGCTATCTTGTAGTTCTAATGTTGTTTATGATGCGACTCCTCGGGTGGACCATGTTGGTGTTGTGTGAATTGTAACAGCTAGCATGTATGCTGACAATGTTATGGATGTTGATGACGCCGTTGTAATGGAAGACGAGATAACGCTTGGAGATTATGTTGTGCAAAACTAACTCCGATGCTTTGAAGATGTTCAATGAAATGTCCAGCCCAATTTGCATGCAAATTCACGTGGAATATCATCTAATCAACCTTTTATGCCATTGCAGGAGCTGCGTGGTTTGACACCGAAGTTGTTATCCCCTGCTGTTGAACGGAATGCTCACTCTTCTATTAATTAAGATGGTTATATATGCATAATTACAATCTGGAAAAACTAAAAATTGCAGACACTTGTAAAGAACAAGTTAAAACTTAAAAGCAACTCCAATCACTAACAAATATAAACCACGCATTTGAGTACAAACACCAAACTACATTGCATTGGCCATTGAGTGAATATATATGATTATATTAATGGCTTGCAGCAACATGAAATGTTTTGTACTAGATCTTCCAAAAAGAAGTGCGAAACATGCCTTGTGTTCAAATCAATGCTTCCATTTTCAAAGATGATTTAACTCTTATCTAACTTGTGTATAACTATGATATATTACTTAATCCATCAAAATGAAGTTCAACTCTGTTCATACCCATTAATTATTTAAAAAATGCTAACTGAAAGAAGCAAAAATAAGGCATTAAAAGGTTAAAATCAAATTAGAGCACCAAAACTTGTTCATCGTCTCCATATACTAGAAGCTCCTCCTTTTCGTCGTCTCCATTGCTCTCTTAATCAAACCGACCTCAAGTTGTTGAAAAGTTGGGTAAAGGAACGTGACAGGAGGTTGTCGGAAATCAATGCTGAAGGGGACATAGTTGTTTCGAAAGATGGAAATGGAGATTAATACTGACACTAATTAGAGCAGAAAACTAAAATCATTGTTGAAAATTACACTGGAGCTTGTGAAAAAGAGAGGAACAAATTTTCGTTTTGTAATTTTACAAGATTTTTGAAAAGCGGAGAAAGTTGAGAAGGAAGGAGAAAAATTAAAGAGAAAACAAAAGGTTAATAAAAGTGTGGAAGAAATAAATTTTGCCAAGCGAATAAATGTAACCGACTAATTTGTCATATCCCGCCTAACATTTTTAGTTGAAGCAGCATTTTAGTTTTCGCTTCTGTTTATGATAATGAATCAAAGGAAAAAAAAAAAATTTAAGCCGTTAATTTTTCATAGGTAGGATAGCTGGGTAATTTTTGGTTATGTTTATAATATAAGGTAGTATATTATTAATTGCACCGATAAACGCTTCTAAATAATGCGACCAATAGCAGATTTTATTGTAGTGACTCCTTCGCTGCACAGGATTTGAAAGACCTTAAGGAGGCACGGACCAAGGAAAAAGAAGAGCTGGATAATACTCTTTAACACTTCTTCACGAGGGTGATTCGTAGTTACAATGGAGTACAAAGGAAACAACAACGTAAAGATTTCGAAAATGAACGATCAAGTCTGTATTTATAGGGGAAGACGGTGAAATATCTTCCTGAAATTTTAGCAGCAGAGTCTCCAAATCCAGATGAGGTCACCCAATCGATCACGAGCCCCACTTCCATCAAACTAACGATCGGTGTTGATCGTTTCTCTTGCTCCTTTTCACGTGCGGTCGATATGATAGGTCCCACAATGTAATATCATGTTATTTCCAAAGTTTCGTGCATAGTTGATTTCTGGATTTTGAGCAATTGATCGATCATCATTGATTTGTACTGTCAATCCAATCGGTCCATATCCATATTGATTCACGCCGATCCATAATGAAGATGTTCCATATCTGATCCATATTGGGGATGGATCATAACCGATCCATTTTGGAGATGGATAATAGCCGATCCATAATGGAGATGGATCACTGCCGATCCATATTGGGGAAGGATCATAGCCGATCCATTTTGGAAATGTTCCGTATTCGATCCATATTGGGGATGGATTATAGCCGATCCATTTTGAAGATGGATCATAGCCAATCCATAATGGAGATGGATCATTACTGATCCATATTGGGGAAGGATCATAGCCGATCCATTGTGAAAAATGATCCTACCCGATCGTTTTTCAATTGAAGTGTGAAATTCATACTTAGTCAATTCCAGAATGCTATTCGCATGAATCCGTATGACTATCGTCCATAGTCTTGTCCATAATCAATCTCCAATCTTGGTAACCATCTCTTCGAGTTTTCTGCCTTGATGACCATGAAGTCTGTTGGTTTAAATCCGCTTGTGTACTGCCTTGCCAAAAGGCGAGTTAACACTTTGCCCCTCAAAGTACGTCTTGTGTCGAACATGACGTGCTTTGAATTGAAATAAGTTAGAGTCGCCGAAAAGAAGTCCATCCAGTTTTCTGAATAGTCGCTACATTGAATTATTTTCCCAAAGTGTCGTGTCTCTCCTTGATTGTCATGACGCTTAGTCGATTTCCTATTGTATAAATTCAAGATTGTATTCCATTAGTTGCTATCTGTGTTTGGTTCTACAGGGCTAGTAAGCTTTGGCTATCCGATTCAATTTTGTTTTTGAAAGCTTCAGGTCAGAATTCAATTTCTATCAATTTCAAAAATTCAATTTAAGAATATACACATGCACGTTTAGGTACATGTCTTTGTCGTTGGCTCTCGGATGCGTTTGTACGCTTGCTGATCGTCACCGATTCCTTATAGTTTAATTGCAATTGGATTGCAAGTCCTTGTTTATATTTTTTTATAATGAAATAGGGGTCATAACAAGTCACTCAATGGGAAGGGACTTTAATTTCTATAGGGATGACGACCTCGGAGCCATAAGCAAGGACGAATGGAGTATGGCTAGTCGCGGACTTGTGGGTGGTTCTGTAAGCCCATAATGCTATTGGGAGTTTATCCATCAACTTGCCTCTATCCTTTTCCAAATGTTTCTTCAAAATGGACTTTATGATTTTGTTCACAACTTCAACTTTTCCATTTGCTTGAGTTTGAGAAATTGCCGCAAATCTCTTTTCAACATGATGCCGACGACAGAAGTTTTTGAATTCAGCGCTGTCGAATTGGGTTCAATTATCAGTTACAATGGTTCATGGAAGGCCAAAACGACAGATGATGTTCCGAACAACGAAGTTGATTACTTTCTTTGTCATGATCGTGGCAAAAATATCTGTTTCGGCTCATTTGGTGAAGTAATCAACTACTAAGATGGCATACTTTACCCACCTTTAGAGATTAATAAGGAACCGATAATATTTATGCCCCACGTGGCAAAGGGCCATGCATTGACCATTTGTGTACCTTCCATCGGCGAAGCTCTTGGAAGTTTTGTAAACATCTAGCACTCTTCGCATTATCTAGCGTGATTAGATGCATCTCGATTGACAGTTGGTCAGTAATGCTTATATCGGAGTATTTTCTTTATCAAGGTTTGCTCCCGGTGTGATCGCCACATTCTCCTTCACGGATTTCTCTCAGGACTCGTTTAATTTCATCATGGGCGACACACCGACGTAGAGGAATGGAGAAACCCTTTCTATACATGACTCATTCTTGTATAATGCAGCATGAAGCTTTAAGGAGGATTTGTCTTTCCTCATTCCTCTTTCCAGGAAGAATCCTTGTTGTAGATAACCTTTGACATGAGTCACCCACGACTCCCTTTCTAGCTTTGTCTCTAGAACCCAATTAATCTTCATCTGGTCGATGTTCGGAGCATTTAGTACTTCAACCGAGACCAAGCCCATCTACCACGCATCCTTGGAACTGGCCAGCTTGTCTAGTGAGTTGGCTTTCTCTTTTTTTTTATCTTGGGTTGTGTGTAATGGTGTAATACTCGAAGCATACTAATAGCTCTCGGACCCAGACGAGATAAGGAGCAATTTGCTGCCCCTAGCCTAATAATCTCCCCTAACTTGGCATACCATTAATCAGGAATTACAAAAGATTTGTAAAGATTTCACTCCCAGTTCTCTAGCAAGTTTGAGCCCAGCGATCAAGGCTTCATATCCAGCTTCATTATTTGTTGCAGGGAAGTCAAGTTTCAAGGCATAGTAGATCGATTGTTCCTTAGGAGTCACTAACACGATTCTGGCACTAGAACATCGATTGTTGGATGCTCCATCTGTGTACATTTTCCATCGATTGGTCGGTTCTCCACTGCTCTTCGAAGAGTCGTCTGGTGCGGTGAATTCAACTATGAAGTCTACCAATGTCTTTCCCTGGATAGCTCTCCGAGGGAGATAAGTGATATCGAATTGGCTTTGCTCGATATTCCATTTGAGCAACCTTCTAGACGTCTCAGGTCTTTGTTGGACCCATCGTAATGGTTGGTCAGTGTAAATATTGATGGAGTTAGCCTGGAAGTAAGGGTGGAGTTTTCACGATGCAATCAATAGGAAGCATGCAAGCTTTTCCATCTTGGGGTAGTTTCTCTCAACACTTGTTAATCGCTTGCTAACATAACACTTACGGCGTGTACTGACACCACTAAGTAGAAGTATAAGTCTTCATGATTCCGCGGCTTGGATAGGACGGAAGGTCTCTCTAAGTAATATACCAGAGCTTGAAATGCATCTATGTAATCATGTGTCCATTCAACGTCCCTTTTCCCTCTCCTTATCAAGTCGAAGAAAGGAATACACTTGTCGGTGGCCCTGGAGATGAATCGGCTTAGGGCGGCAAACTCTCCATTTAGGCTCTGTACTTGTTTAATAATCTTTGGCGCTTGGATGTTGCGAATAGCTCGAATCTTTTTGGGATTAGCATATATGCTATGAGCATTGACAATGAAACCCAAGAACATTTTGATGCCATGCCAAAATAACATTTTGGAGGATTGATCTTCCTATTGTATTATCGGAGGATGTCTAACATTTCTACTAAGTATCTAATGTGGTCGCCTGATCGTCATGACTTCACGAGCATATCATCCACATATACCTCCATTTGTCTTTCCAATCCAATCTTTAAACATTCGATTAACTAGGCGTTGATAGGTTGCTCCAGCATTCTTCGATCCAAATAACATTACCATATAGCAATACAATCCCACATCGGTAATAAAGCTGGTGTGCTCTTGGTCAGGGATGTGCATCGGGATTTGATTATATCCGGAGTATGCATCCATGAAAAATAGCAACTCGTGTCATGCGGTTGAGTCCACCAGCTGGTCGATCGTTGAAAGGGGAAACTATCTTTCGAACACACCTTGTTTAAGTCCAAATAGTCAACGCACGTTCACCGCTTTCCATTCGCCTTTCTCACAAGTATAGGATTTGATACCAATTCCAGGTAAAGGGCATCATGAATAAACCCATTGCACTTAAGCCTATCCACCTGCTCTTTAAGAGTAATAGATCTCTTCGAATCCATACCATGCCTTTTCTGTTTCACTGGGACATACCTTAGGTCAATATTTAATGCATGGCTCGCGATAGTCGACAAGATCCTATACATATCAGAATGGGTCTAAGTGAACACATCAAGATTCACTTGGAAAAAGCCAGCTAATTCCTTCATCATCGTTGCACTGGGCTATGATCTGATCTTCAAGACCCATGATAGGTCATCATGGCTGACCATAACGTCGATCGTTAGCTCAGCGGGTGCAGCCTTGGATTCTTTGGGCTCCTCTTCTTCATCTATCGAGTCTATATCATTATAGAACTGACTGTGGTGTTGTTGCCTTATATTGGCCTTACATTATGATCTGAAAAATGCTTAAGTGGATTTTCCCAAGCAATGGGATCAGTCCCGATCCCTTATATTAGTGGGACTTAAGCAGTTTTTGGTTTGACATGAACATATTAGACCATGTGAACCTGAAATCGAACAACGGGACATGCTATATTTGGCTTGCATACTTGAACAAGCATATGACCTTGAACTGGATGTCTACCACTTCATACTTGAATAGATTAGTATATTTGTACTTGTACGGAACTGCACAACACCGCACTAAACTGTACTTAGCATGTGGGACGTCTGAATTGGGTCTGCAAAGTCGCATAGATGATGGGATCAAGTACCGACCCCTTGCCTAGGCAATTCTTGTAACTTCAACACTTTGGTGGTGTATTTAGGCACAAAGAATGGTAGTTGGATTTTGATCCCTATATTCGAGCATTTCTCTAATGCACAATCAATGGCATGAGAGCTGGTCAGGACGACATGCGATGACGGTCGTTCTGTTTGAACTTTTGGATCTTGTCATAAGCTGGTGAGTCAGATAGTGATGGGTTCTAGATGCTTTGAGTAATTATCTGCAATGGCTGAAGGTCAGGCTTAGAAGCACGTCGAATCAAATGTCGAGTAGGGTTTAGCCTCGTGTTGCTCGCAACTACATAGCAGGCTCTTGCTTTGAGTTTGAATCCACTTGTGTGTTCGAGTAATGCACCTTCCATTCAATGTTTTCGCGATTTGTTGCTCGTCATTCAGGTTGGAATGATAGTTAGTCGCCCAAGCCTGGGCATCGATCCTATGATTTTATCTCTAAGCATCATTTCGGTTGTAGCCTCGAGTCATTGTAAACACTAGGTATGATTCACAATATCGAGCTATCATAGTATTTTTGGATGATCACACTTCTACCCTTAGGTCTTGGGTTGATAAATGTACTGCATGGACGGTTGAGTCTTTTCCTAGTCATGTTTACACTCCCACCTAAGCTCCGAATACTTAGAGTTGATCGATGAATGGTTGGTTCACATTCATCTTGATTCTCGCTCGTGCCCTCCAAGTTAGAGGTAAATGTAAAAAGTGGACATGCATGTCACAACTATTTTGGTTTTACACTCTTTCCCATTGAATATTGGGATCGAGTTAGTTGATGGAAGGATGAGTCGCGCCTATTATGGAGTGTATTCTACCTTTTCCTTCCTAGGGGAAGACTTCAATGCCCCACCGGATTTCGGGCATTAGCTGAGTACTAAATGGTCAATCACGTCCACTTTTGATGCAAATGTCTCCATACTCTAGGCAAGGACCAAAGAATGGATGGTTAAGTCACATCCACTCTATGGAATTTACTTCCCATGTCGAACAAAGGGCAAGGATTAGTGTGCGGATGATCAAGTCACATCCATTTCGAACTGCTCTTCTAGTTGAATCATGGTCAGAGCTAGAAAATGAACGGTCGTGTCTCATTCATTCAGAGCTGGATGGTCAGTCACGTCTATTTTGATTTATGTTCTCCTGTCGGACCAAGGGATCTAATTAGCTCAAAAGTAGTCAAGTCATGCTCATCTGGTTTCTTACTCATCTTGACAGATCAAAGGAAGGTGATGGAGAATGAACGGTCAAGTCACACTCATTTGTGGTTTATTATCCTATCCATGCTCTAGTGACCGAAGCTATTCGATGGACGTTCGGGTCACATCCATTTATGATTGGTGCGGACTGATACCGATCTTCGATCCAACGGCATGATATAGAAAGTTTGGATCGATATTGCTTGTCGATCCGATGGCATGATAAAGTCGGTTACCCGTAACTTCGGATGTCGTTTCCATTGGTTTTATATTAAGGCTTCCTTGTAGTCATTGCCTTAAGTCATACAGAGCATCAAGTCAAAGCTATAGTGAGTTGTCGTATACAGCTTTCAGTAATTTGTACTCCTGCCCCCAGTCTTGGATTAGCGGAGTTAGTTCGTGGATGGTCGAATTCAATCCGTAGTGAGTTTATACTCCCTCTATCGAGTTCTTGTCAGAGTTCATGAGATAGTGAGTGGTTGAATTGCACTCATCTATTTATTTATACTCATATCCACACTCCGGGGATAAGAGTTTGTTGGCGGATGGTCGAATCACACCCAATTTGTGTTTATACTCCAGTCCACCCTCTGGGGACTTAGAGTTATTCCAAAAAATGGTCGAACCACATTTTCCTTAGTCATTCCTTCTGCCCCCAAGTCAAGGGCGGAAGTCGAAGAGTGGTCAATCATATCACATTCACTCTTACTTGGAGTTCTTCACGTCAAATCATGTAAAGGAGCTGATGATTAGCAGATGGTTAACTCACGTCCGTTCTATGTTTTATACTCAGCCTGTTAGTTTATAGGGGAGAGTTAATGGATGAATAATCGAACCACATCCATTTTCTACCTATACTCTTATCCGCACTCCGTGGACTAGAGTTTGTTAATAGCCAGTTAGGCACACCCATTTGGTGTTTATACTCCAATCCGCACTGGGGTACCAGAGTTATTTGTTGGATGGTCGAACCACGTACATGCCTTGGTTTGGATTTTGGGCTTGCCGATGTCCGGGCCAGGCTTGAATAGTTCGCCATACTTTGGCAGCGAGCAAGGTCGTGGATGAAGTCTCGCATCCCTTGTGGATTGGATGGTCGAATCACATCCTATTTTAGCTGGGACTCTCAAACTGCCCCCGCATCTAGGTCTGGAGTGGATGTGTGGATGATTGTACCGTGTCCAATTTCATTTGGATCTTGCTTTTGCCGAGCCTCGGGAGTAAGACGAGAATTCCAGCAAACTTCGAGCTTAAGCAGAGGAGTAGATGGTCAAATCACATCCACTTTGAGTCGTGTGTTTGCCTCCAAGTCAAGGGCAAGAGTTGTGGAGCGGACGGTTGAACCATGTCCACTTTTATGGTATTTATACTCCAGACCGTGTTGAAGGACCGTAGTTGATCAATGGATCATCGAACAACGTCCATATTTTTTGTTTATTATTCGATCCATGCTCCGGAGACTGGATTTTTATGATGGGTGGTCAGTCACACCCGTTTTTGATTTATACTCCGCCTGTTAGGTCAAGGTAAGAGTTGTCAAGTGAACAGTCGAGTCATGTTCATTCATGGGAAGGAATTCTATGCCCAGTATCAAGGGTAAAAGTTGGCAAGTGGATGGTTGATTCACGTTCACTTGGTGATTAAGCGATGGATGGTCGGACCACATTCGTGGTCCATGCTTGGGTTCGACAATTAGGTCTCGTCCAATTTACATTGCAGTCGTGTCCTCGTGTCGAGGGCGACGGTTGATGAGTAGATGATCAATCGCGCCTACTTTAAGTCGAGCTCCTAGACTGTCTTCTATGTCCAGAGCAGAGTTAATGTGTAGACGGTTAAATAATGTCCACTTTAGTTGGAACTCGGTCTTGTTGAGTTTTGGGAGAGGCATAAGTATTTTGGTGAACTTCAAGTATGAGCTGGGGAGTGGATGGTTGAGTTGCATCAACTCCAAGTGTTTCTCCTATCTTCAAGTTAAGCGTGGAGTTTGATGAGTGGACGGTCAGTCATGTCCACTTTTTATTAGATTCTAACCTTGTCGGACTCTGAGTAAGGCATAGATGTTCTGTCAGAATTAAAGCATAAAGTAGGAAGTGGATGGTCTAGTCACACCCACTTTCCATTTTGATTCCTTGCCCCCAAGTCAAGGGCATATAGTAGCTGATGAGCACTTGAATCACGCTTGTCTTGATGATCCTCTAAAGGTCCAATCATGGTTTGTGGAGGTTTATTGGCACCAAACTCTAAGTACTAGGTCACCTGCATTGTTTGGAAGTAGTTTAGTTCAAGTTGGTCATAGTTCACAACATAATTGAAATTGAAATAAATCTCATTGATAAGTGAACCAGCGTCGTATGCTTGCTATTCCACTTCGGCCCAGCCCTTCTTAGCTGGAAGTCGACTGTTGGTGGTCCAATTGATAATCAAAGTTTGTTATTAATAGGGGTGGAAGTTCCCTACCTACCATTCTGCGGGGCTTGCACATATTGTTGAAACTTTCCTTTCCGGATCAGCTCTCCGATTACATCTCAAATGTGTTTGCAATCATTATTGTTATGACCTATGTATCTTGAAATATATAATACTTCCCAAAATTCCTCTGGGTCTCGACAGACTCACTTGGGATGGTTTCCTACACTACTCCGAGTCGTGAGTTTCCAAGTAGAAGCTTTCAATTGAATCGTTCAATGGACTGTATGTGTCAAATCGTAGGATTATGGGTCGTCTCTTAGAATCTGAGTCCTCATCTAAGGCCTCAATGCTGCCCTCGCTTTGAATTCCTTCAGCCAATGGGCCTACATCATTCTTTCTCCTAGTCTGCTTACCTCCTCCTTGTTTAGGTTTTGGTTCACTTTGTAATAGAAATGATCTAAGGTCATAGGAAGCTCTCCAATTTACCAGTCGCCAAAGTCTGTCTTGGGGTCGATTCCCCTTATCAACGCCATCAATATGATATTCTCACTGGGAGTGCTCACTTTAGTGATGACAACGTTGAATCTCTACAGGAAATCTTTGAGCAGCTCACTTGGCATCTAAAATAGATTAAATAATGGCATCACATCCTTCGTGAGAGTCGTGTGCATCCTGAATTGCTCAACAAACTTCTGATTCGATTGATTGGATGAGGAGATGGACTAGGGTGGTAATTGAGTAAACCACATGATCATTATTCTTTCGAGGAATATCAAAAAACATTTGCATTCGACGGCATCTGTCACTTTGGCGGGATCCATGTGACACTCGTACTTCACAAGATGTTGTCGGGGGTCTATGTTCATAGAATACGCTGGCATGGTCAGCATATTGAATCTCCCCGGATATTCTGCAGGCTAAACGACTTCGATGAATAGGTTTCGACTGGGGAGATGCTCCAATCGTTGTCAGTCTGGTCCATTTTCAAGCTACGGCTGCTTGTAATGCTTGTGAATGATGTATGCATGGTTGTCCAACATTTGAATGGTTGAGAATCGAATGTCGATCTAATGGCAAATCAATTAGGATGGGGTCGCTGATCAGCGATGATACCCAAACTTTCACCCAAATGGGGTGCGATCCATAAAAGGCAGTAAGGAAGGTCTTTTGTGGTTGCACACCAAGTTTCATGTCATTTGGAGTCCGTATGCCCGAGTTATGACCAAAACAAGATTGATCGGTATTGACGGATTGGTGATAATTTACTTAGAGTCCGATCCGAGAAAATATGTTATTTTCTTGGAGTCAGCCCCTGGTTCGCTTGGAGTTGCTGAATTTGAAGTGCTGGGTTGGTGAAGAATGGTGCTTGGAGTCATATTGGTATTTGCTTGGAGAAAACCTTGGTTTTACCCGAGTTTGACCTTGGGCCATAATTTCCTGGGTTTGCTTCGGTTCGAATGGGTGATTAGCCGAGTTCAACTTCGGGTCGGAACATATAAAGTCTACTTCGAGTCGTATCACCTTGGTTTGTGTCATATCACCTTGGTTCTCCAGCCTTTGGGAGTATCAATTTGAGTAGCAGTTCCATGTCCATTCCTTGACTGCAATTATGCAGCTACCGCTTGATCCCATATGCCCCGGTAAGTCACAGGACGTAAGGGAAGTGGATAGAATGCACCGTCTTTAAGTTGAGTTCCGAATCTAGAATCTAGATTAGTGAAGGCACCAAAATGTTGACGCCAAAAGTGGGCATTAACACCCAATAGAATCTCATAGAGATTAAATGATGAATGAAATTAAAAATAGCAGAGAAAGTAAATGAACACAACGATTTTTATAGTGGTTCGGCGTTGAAAGTGAATTGCTGAGATAAAGGGATGGATCGGGTATGATCCGTAGTTACAATGGAGTGCAAAGGTAACATCAGCGTAAAGATCCCGAAAATGAACAATCAAGTCTATATTTATAGGGGAAGACGACGAAATATATTCCTAAAATTTCGGTAGTAGAGTCTCCAAATCGAGACGAGGTCACCCTACCAATCATGGGCCCTACTTCCATCAAAATAATAATATGTGTTGATCGTTTCTTTTGCTCCTTTTCACATGCGATCGATATTATGGGTCCCATCATGTACTATCTTGCTATTCCCAAAGTTTCACACGTAGTTGACTTTTTGGATTTTGAGCTATTGATCGATTATCGTTGATTTTTACTGTCAATCCAAGCAGCTCTTATCATTATCTATTCAGGCCGATCCATAATGAAGATGTTCCATATCCGATCCATATTGGGGATGGATCACAGCCGATCCATTTTGGAGATGGATCATTGCTGATCCATATTGGGGAAGGATCATAACCGATCCATTTTGGAGATGTTCCATATCCAATCCATATTGGGAAAAGATCATAGCCAATCCATAATGGAGATGGATCATTGCTGATCCACATTAGGGAAGGATCATAGCCGATCCATTGTGAAAAACGATCGTACCCAATCGTTTTTTCAGTTGAAGTGTGAAATTAAGACTTAGCCAATTCCAGAATGCTATTTGTATGAATCCGTATGACTATCGTCCATAGTCTTGTCTATAATTGATCTCCAATCCTGGTAACCATCTCTCCGGGTTTTCTGCCTCGATGACCATGAAGTCTGTTGGGTTAAATCTGCCTATGTACTGCCTTGCCAAAAGTCGGGTTAACAAAATATCACTTATTTCTCCTGTTTTCAAGAAATTCAGTTCTAATCAAAATCCGTCTCTAATATTTAACATTCTATTTGCCAACTTGTAGGTATTCTGCAACTTCCTCCTCCGCCTCCAGCTAGTCAGGGGTCGGGTGCAACAGCTATTTTCACCATGTCGACCTCCATCTCTACGGCACTTGCTGCTCTAATCCTGCCTCCAAGTTCCGAACATGGCCCCGATTCTCAATGAATCGCAGCCATGGAAGTGATGGAGCATATCTTTCAGTCCTTGGGAGAAGACGTTTCAATGACTAGTGCTACGGGCCCCATCGATCCTATTATAGCGGTAGAGAAATTGAAGGTCAACTTTTCTAAGGTAAGGATTAAAAAGGAGCAAGGAACCAAGAAATTCATCAGCTCCGAGCTAACAAGCCCTTCCACTAAGCTTCCTCCGATTAAGCTAAAGCCCCTCAAAATTAAATACTTCGAAACCCCTGCTAAGAAATTTGACGAGCCCCACACTTTAACTGGAGGTGATACTACCCGGTCCGGGGGAGATACTCACGAAGGGGGAAAATCAAGGGTGGACGAAAACACAGGAGGAAACCAAGTGGTTCTAGTGGTACGGGTAAAAGAAGAAGGAAGAATAAATAAGGGATTCCGAAAGCTCATGGGCGTAATGGCTTGTGTTTTATCGTACCATTTTTGTTGTAAATAGGCCGTGTTTGTATGGGAATGGCGCCCACTACTTTTATATATAAAAATTAAAGTCATGAAAGATCGCTTATGCTTTGTAACCTTTGTTTCATTTAGTTTTTCATGCTTTTATATACTGTTTATCAATAACTACCTGCATATATAATAGCCTGTACTACAACTTACCTGCATTATATATGACTATTTTCGTGTAATAAATTTATTTATTACAACTCTATGTGTATAAATAAAATTCCTACAATTACTTTAAGTATATTCCATTGTTTAGTTATGTTTATACTTTCCAAAGTGTCCCTCTAGGCGAAACATAATCAAAATTGAACCAACTCCCTGGTTGTCCCTAGGTCGAGTTTTTTTTCGATCGATTTCTACCATAAATAGTCCAAGTTCATGTTACCCCCTATCGTCGAGGAGCATCAACTAAAGTATTTACTTCATGTTTATACACTTTTGCCATGAATCAAACCATTTCTGTGGAACTTGCTATTCCAAATGTCATAATCCGAGCATTAGTATAAGTCAAACATTACAGGAAAAGTTATCCAATTGCTCCCAATCTAATCGCGCTCTTCCAATCCTGATCATGGATTGAAAAAGTCTGAGAACATTTGTCCTGGATATTTAATGACTATCATTGCTTATCCTTGGCCAAGTGTGTCTTGCTAAGCCACTATTGTAGTCGCGAAAATCCATTTTGTACACTAGCTCCTGTCTCCATGAACCACGGTTTAATTGCTCGATTTCGAGCATTCCCTTTTGGCACTACTATGCTTTGGGCAACAATCGATACCTGCAAGCCAGGATCGAATTATCCGATCGATCCCTATGTGGTTAGTCCTATATGACATTGCTAAAATCTGGGCAATGGTAAATACCTATACGGTCGGGTTTGAAATATTCAATCAACCCTTGAGTAGTCATTCTGTAACGACCCGTAAAATTTCGATAATTAAATTGTTGATTTAATAAAATTTTTGGTAATTTAATATTGAAGGAAATAAAAATTAGTGAATTGTTAATGAAGTAATAACTAAAATGATAATTAAAGCTAATTATTAACAATTTGGATGTAATTCCAAATAAATGGAATAATATAAATATTTAATTATTGTATAAAATGGATAGTTGATGGTAATTGAATAAAATCAGTATTATATAAGAATTTTAACATTTGTTTGTGAATAATGAATTCATAAGTGCAATTAAAAGTTATGGTAACGATTATTATAAGTTACCTATTTAATTAGTCTATTAAATTTAATAGGAAATCAATTAAAATTAAATGAAACTAAAATGTCATATTTATGTGAGTTAAATACAATAACTGAAATTTGTGAATGTAATAAATGTATAGGAATGTCAACTATATTCATAAGAAAATAATTGATTTAATAACAAGATTGAAAAATCAAACAAATGGATTTATTGGAAATTAAATTTATAATTATTGAATTTGTTGAAATTGAAATCAAATACTGTAATTTGTGCAATATTGAATGTTGAATTGATATAGAAATTTGTTATAAAGGATTATAAATTACTAGTAATCTAAAGTGATAGAAATTTGTAAAGTATAAATATTGAATTAAAAAGTGATTTAATTAATTTAATTTATTTATTTAATTAATGTGAAAATAGCCATTTTGGCTACTGTCTCGGATTTTGACGAAACTAGTTTCATCGGATCCGCAACAGTAAATTATTGTAGGATTTCAAGTTTCGTAGCGATCGGACTTATCGTTTGATCGTGTGAGCTTGAAACGTATAGAAATCGATTTATGTAATTTAAACGAATATAATTTGATTTTGAAATTAACTTCTTTATATAGTGGAATTAGGTTCTGAAACTTATTATATTGAATTCAAAAATGTCTAAAATGTACAAATTGATATATTATACAACCTATTTATATGTCGGTGCAGAAATTGGGGTTTTCGGGCTTTGTAATTAGATTTGGCCAATAATCTACGCTAGGCTTTCTGCTACCTATATATATTTTTCTAAAACCCTAGCAGCAACCTCCACTTCATTTTCTCATCCCTAATCCCGAAATCAACCCTAATTGCATTCTAATGGCAATTAGCAAATCAATTAAAGTGGTTAAAATTCAAACTCTTCAAACCATATCATATAATATACCGTTTTGAAGCTCTCGACGAATGGAGTCAGCGTGTGGTGTTCGTTTTTGGAAACAGCGCCCGTATCAACCAGAAATCGTGGTCAAAGGTGCTGGCGGTGAAGTCAAAGGGGGGTAATTTGGGGGGTTTTGATCGGAGCATCAATTGGCGAAATAAACTTCTGGGTATTGTAGAGCTCGACGAGTGGATTCCAGATCTAGTTTCAATTTGACGATCGAAGCAACGATGCAGTGGGAATTGGCCCCGAAAGGTCGCGGCTGCGTCAACTTTGGGGCACAAATTCCGACGACTGACATCGAATTAGGTGGAGGCGTTGGTAGACGTTAGTGGAGGAGATGATGATCTTCCGATTGCAAGTGGTTACGCGGCTTCAGGTGGTCTAGGCTTAGTGTAATGTGCGGTCAAAGTTGCAAGCGTTGGTGCTTTTGCGTGAGCTGTTACGTGCAGCTGGATACGCAAAACAGTAAGTTAAATGTTGATTATTATAATATTAAATGTGTACCAAATGATTATTTTAATAATATTTATTGTAACTTGAATAACATTTGCATACGAGCTCCGATTGACGTGCGGTTTCTTCCTTTGAGATCGTATCTAAATTCCGGACATTTTGACGCTAGTTTGGACGAATTATGAGACTATTCAAATTTGGGCCTTTATTTGGAATTCAAATCGATTTAAAATCGAAGGTGAGTGTTTTAACCCACTCACAGCTTCTAAAATTTCTTATGTTTGTTAAATTAAATTTATGATGTGTTTAGAAATTTATTTATGACTGTTTGGTACATTTTAAATCATCATCTCAGTTAATTTGAATTTATTTGAATTAAATCGTTATTTAATTTATTATTGAATATAAATTGCCAGTTAGATACCTGTTATTGATTATCAGTTCTATATTGATATTTATTGATTGATTTGGATGATGTTTGTAATGGATGTTGATTATTGATATTGGATGGATGGATGTTTTATTTTATATCGTTATAAACTACAAGTTCACTATGGGTTGAAATGATACATACCCAAATGATCAATAGATTAAGATAAAATCGTTATGGGTTGAAATCATAGACTCGAGCAATTTTATGGATTTTATTATTAATTCGGGATTGCGGTTTGAAATGATATATAACCATAACATTTTAAATTGCGAATTGAAATGATAAATATCCGTATCACTTGATCCTAGGGTAGAGAATTATATACGAACACCGGATTGGTTAAATTAAATGATTTTAAAATCCTTAATTTTTGAATTTAATTAAATGATATTTTGAAATAAAATTTGATTTATATGAATTGAATTATTATTGAAAAATCAAGTTTTGTGTTGAAATGTGAATTGGTTTAAAAGGAATTGCTTTAAGAAATTAAATTGGAAGTTTAAAGTTAAACATTTAAGTATAAATGAAATTCTATCGAAATTAAGTTATTGAAGTTGTTTGAAAATAACTTTGAAATATTTTTGAAATTGGAGTAATCCGAATTGATATTTAAACATGAATTGAAACGATATGAAATTCAATAGTTTATTGAAATGTTAAATGGAAAGGTTTGGAATTTGGTTTGTTGACTTGGAAAATTGAAAATGGTCCAAATGCGTTGAAATGAAATGAATAGTTTAATTTGATATAAATTCCAAATTCATGTTTTAATATAAACTGTTTTTAAATATATATTATTTCAAAATTTCTAATTATTAAGATTTCAAAGTATTAAACTATTTTAACCTGTATTAATTATATTAAATCATTTTAACCTATTTTAAACCACTTAATTTATTTAAATTGATTAACCTGTTTTAACTTATTTTAAATCTAATTAATCTATTTTAAAGATATTTAATCTATTTTAAGTATATTTAATCTATTTTAAATCTATATTAACTATTTATAACTATTTAAACTATTTTCTTTTAAATTCCAAACTAAGTAAAAGGGATGAGTTTATATTCAAATTCTCGATTTTTAAAGTGAATATGGTTAATGATGTTATAACCTAAGTTGGGATCTAAATAGCATATTTGGTTTAATATGGTAATTTTGAAATGAGAGTTTAACCTATTTTGGAAATATGACTTTTGAAAGGAAATATAATTTTGAATTATGATTTCAATGTGATATAATTTCGGAAGTAAGTAATGATTTTGAAAATGATATGATTTGAATTGAATATGATATTTTGATATTAATTATGAAATGATTTTGGAAATGTAAAAGAACCATTCGGTGTGTAATAAGCGATTGGTTGTTAAAGAGACCGGGCTCGGATATTGTCATACTCTTTGCCAATACCGAAAACCACTTTGACAACTGTGTACGCGGTAGAGATTCCAGAATGAAGTAGGATGGTTGGCGACGATCCTATATGAGGTATATACGTGGACCTGACTCCCATGAGTTAGCTTAAGGTGGCTGAAACATGAGCAGTTGACGGGCTAAGTGAGGCCATTCCTCCGATCGGGCATATTTCCTTCGATACTATATTCTGACTTTGCGATTTATTTGGTGGCCACCCTCGATTTTTGATTTGGGAGTGTGTTCCGAGGTGGGCGGTAGTAGCTGCTATGCGTTACCACCAGTCCGAAAGTGTAATTGGTGTATCTACCCAGGCATTGCCTAGTTGTGCTGTGTCACCTACCCTAGCGCGCTTTCTACGAGTTTGTTTTGTACCATACCTATGGAGTGCCCTCTGACGACACCCAATACGGGTGGGATTATGGTACTGTATAGACTATGGGAATATATAAAATGTGTTAAGGGGGATATGGGTAACGCCTTAACGCTATTTTAATAGTTTATCTTACTATAGACATATTATAATAGCGTATTGTACTACATAGTAGATAGTTTAACAGATCCTTAGAAGATGTGAATCCCGAACATCTCTTAAGTTACTGCACTCACGCTAGACACTAGATAGGAGATGTCAAACCCTGTAAACATCTCCGACGCCGTTTACACACATATTTATTTACCATTGATTTGACTTACATAAGATCTTTTAGTTCTGACTTCGAGTGTTTTGACTTTTCAATTCGCTCGGGTCAGCCTGAGCATTTCAGGATTTGAAGACCTTTTTCTGAAGGACGAAGACGAAGATTTGTACTATTATTACTTATTCTATTATTCCACTACATCAACTGTTCCGCTGCATTATCATTTATTTATCTTTGATATGTGTAACTCTGATTTTTGTATTGTATAAGTATAATCAAATGTTTTGTGTACAGCTTCATGAACTGTTAATTGATTATTATATTTTGTCATTCCGCTGCGAGATTCTGTTTTGTTTTTCCTTTGCTTTTCTTATTCACCCCAATAACAATCCACCCTTCTGTATGGTTTGAGTTGGCACGTGTATCTGCTTAAAGCGTACAAAAAGGCGGGATGTTACACATTCCTTTTTGATGCTGCTAATCTCTGGGAAATGGAAAATTCCTGAAGATTGAGATCGAATTATCCGACCGACCCCTAAGTAGTTATTCCTTCTTGACATTGCCAATCTTTGGGAAATGGAAAATTCTTGAAGGTCGGGGTTGAATACCCGGTCGACCTCTAAGTAGTTATTCCTTCTTAACGTTGCCAATTTCTAGGCAATAACAAATTCATGAAGTCGGTGTTCGAATTATCCTATCGACTCCTAAGTAGTTATTCTCCTCAGTCCTAATCCTGGACCAAAGATATTTGCACCTATTGTTTTGCTAATCGCGCAGCAGAAAATCTTTGCTTACAAGAACACAATTCCATTGGTTCAAGAAATAAAATATATATTAGCAAAAAATGCATCAAGTCTTGCCTTATTACGTTAACCCAGAGTCCCTTGGAGGTTTATTTGTGAAAATAAACTAAATGAAACTAAACATAATAGTGACGCAACAAGTTGCTCTTCCATACCCGGGGGATCGAAATTCGATCAGTTGTAGCTAGCTTGAATGTCGCATCACCAAGCTTTTGTTCGATTTCGTACGGGCCTTCCTAGTTAAGAGTGAATGCCCTGTACCTAGGAGAACTCATTTCAAAATGAAATTCACTACTTTTAAAGTACGGTTTCAGATCTTGGCCTTAAAGTTTCGTGCTACACTTTTCTGGTGAGCATCTACCCTTGGTTCCGCTTCTTCTCGCTTTTCATTAACCAATTCGATGGGATCAAGAAGGAGTTCCTCATTTACCGTTGGATGAATTGCCTTTTACGATAAGAAGGGACTTCTAGTTCTATCGGGATTATAGCTTTTGATCCATATGCTAGTGCAAACAGTGAATGTCCAGTTGCTGACTTGTGGGTCATCCTATAAGCCTATAATGCTCGTGGAAGCTTGATGCAGCCCAGAATGACACCCAGAATGTTGAAGTGTTAGGTCACGAACGACCTAACGGGTCCTTTAAGTTGTTCCAGGATGATGCAGCTCAAGTTGGTAAAGTGTTAGGTCGTGAACGACCTAACGAGGCCTTTAAGTCGCTCCAGCGACTTAGTGAAGCTCGTAAACGACCTAGTGGAGACTTGCGAGCTAACGAGCTAAAAGGAAAGGCGCTCAAACGACCTAACGAGTTATGACCTACTTTAGGTCGCGGAGACATGTTTCAATCTATGCTAGGTTGCGGAGAAGAGCTACGACCTAAGTTAGGTCGCGTAAATGAGTTACGACCTAAGATAGGTCGCTCAGATGATTCGAGAGAAGACTTTCATGAGCTACGACCTACGATAGGTCGCGTGAACGACCTACGACCTAAGTTAGTCGCGGGAAGCTTTAGGTCGCCAACTGTTATAAGTCGCTGAAGCTCATGCTGCCTGGATTTCTTGAGTCGCTGCCTTACATTTTAGGTCGCTCATATGTTAGGTCGTAAGTCGTGATGGTTTGTAATGTGTTGAGTTGTAAATACTGTTAATCGACTACTTGTTGTAATCTACTTGTTTTAGGTCGTGAAGATGTTGTCATTGTGTTGTAATCTGTTAGGTCGTGAACGACCTATAGTAAGTCGTAAGTGGTCTGTTTTTAAGTCGTCTACTTTTAGGTCGTGGACGACCTATGGGTTGTACAATTTTCTGTGGCGTGTGTTGTAAAGCTATAAATAGGCCGGTGGTGCCATTTGTAAGAAGTTAGTTGATTTGAATAAAAACTTTTGTTTTGTTAGCTTTGTGCTTTCACTAAATTGGTAGTTGAGTGTAATCTCCTATCTCCTCTTTCGGCATTCGAGTGCGCTCGAATCAACGATCGTAGAAGCCAATTCACGGTATCAAGTGCGCTTGATCAACGTCTGAAGAATTGCAGATCTTCTTTCACGGTATCGTGCGCGATCAACGTGATGAAGATAGCTAGAATTTGGTATCTTCGGATCAACGAATTTGGGCCATTCAGTATACTTCATTCCATCGATTGCTACTTTTCACAGAATCATCATTTTGTTATTCCGCTGCTGCATCATTTGGTATCAGAGCTAGACTTAGCCAATCATAGCTAAGCCGAGTCTTGGAACCAATTCTTATTCAAGAGTTCAAGTCGTGTTCATCCTAAGTTGCAACGAATTTGAAGATTTCGATCCATCTCATTTTGGATCTAAGTTTGAAAGGTGTTTGAAATTTGAAGTTGGAGCCGAGAGCAAGTGAAGGTCGTGCATTATTCTTATTCATACCGAGAATTGAAGTTTGTTTCATTTAACCATGCCGCCGAGAAGAGCTAATCGACATCAAAATATTGAAGCTTTGTATAGAAGAGAAGAAGATGATGAGATGGAACAAAGAATAAACGAAAATTTTAGTGAAAAGCTTAACGAAGGGATTGGTCGATTAGAGAAGATGATGTTAGAGATGAATCAAAATCGGAGAAGGGTTTCACCTGAATCCAACCATGGGGGAAGTAGAGTCTCACCACATTCCAATCGAGAAAGAAGTGTTGATAATGATCATAGAAGTGTGAGTCGAGATTGTTATAGAAATGATGATGATCGAAGACGTAAGAGGAATGTGAATGATCGTGATCGGAGGAATGTAGAGAGAAGGGATGTTGGTGGAAGACGGGATGGTAGTAGAGATGTTGGTGGTCAGGATCGACATCGATATACATCAGATTTCAAGGAGGAGTTTGATGGTGGTAGTGTTCATGGACGAGGACAAGGAAGAAATCAGTCGGAGTATGATCACAAGTGGGAGTCTGGGATGAAGACTGAAATACCGGAATTCAAGGGAGGTATGCAAGCCGAAGAATTTCTTGATTGGTTAGCTTATGTTGAGGAAATATTTGACTTCAAGGAGGTTCCGGAGGATCGTAAGGTGAAGTTGGTTGCTACTAGGTTGAGGGGGAGAGCTATGGCATGGTGGCAGCAAACCAAACTTACTAGAGAACGGATGGGGAAGTCAAGGATTGTTGCTTGGGAAAAGATGAAGAAATTGATGAAGGCTACTTTCTTTCCTTACAATTACCAATCACTGATGTATCAGAGACTACAAAACCTAAGGCAAGGGACGAAGGCTGTTACTGATTATGCAGATGAGTTCTACCAGTTGATTGCTCGCAATGACATTATGGAAACAGAAGAACAATTGACCGCAAGGTTTGTTGGTGGACTTAGAGCACAGATCCAGGATATGGTGAACATGTTCGATCCTAGATCAGTGGCAGAAGCACATCAAAAAGCGTTGGCTTGGGAGAAACAAGGAAGACGTGGGGGAGGTGTGTTTCCAAGTTTTACAGAGCAGAACAAAGGAGCGGGTAGTAGTTCTAATGTTCCTAAGGCATCGAATAAGCCTGTTGTTCATGAAGTGGCTAAGCCAAAGGTCAACACTAATTTCAAATGCTATAATTGTCAAGAAGTGGGTCACAAGAGCAGCGAATGTCCAAAACCGAAGAAGAGAACTATGATTGCTGAGGCAGAGGAAGATGAGGTAGAGGCTGAATGTTCTAATTCACTACATGAGGAGGAGGAAGAGAATGTGTCGGGAGATGAAGGGTATTCATTGATGATGAAGAGGTCGTGTTTAACACCAAAACAGGAGGAGGAAACTAGCTGGTTGAGGAGTAACATCTTTCAATCAACATGCACTATCTTGGGAAGGGTTTGCAAGTTTGTCATCGATGCGGGAAGCTGTGATAATATTATCTCTACAGAAGCTGTGAAGAAGTTATCATTGAAGACAGAGAAGCATCCGAAACCTTACAAGTTAGCTTGGTTGAGGAAAGGTGGGGAGGTGAAAGTTGGGCGAAGAGCTTGTGTTAATTTTTCAATTGGGAAGAAATACAAGGATGAAATTTGGTGTGATGTTGTGGACATGGACGTATGTCATTTGTTGCTGGGAGACCGTGGAAGTATGATAGGGCTGTGCAACATGATGGTCGTACTAACAGTTACAGTTTCATGTTTGAGGGTACAAAGATTACTTTAATTCCTAAAAAGCGACAACCCGAAGAAAACAAGTTGGAGGAGATTGAAGAATTGAAAACTTTTTTATCATTGAAGGAGTTTGTTAAGGAGGTAGAAGAGGAGCCTGAAGTATTCTTGTTGATTGGACGTGAGAGTCATGAAGTGGTTGAGATTTCTGAAGAAGTAAAACCAGTGCTGGGAGAATTTGACGATGTATTTCCTGAGGAGCTACCAACGGAGTTACCGCCGTTGAGAGACATTCAACATCAAATTGATCTTGTACCAGGAACTGTGTTACCTCATAGACCACACTACAGAATGAGTCCAAAGGAACATGAGGAGTTGAGAAGGCAAGTGGAAGAATTGCTTGAACAGGGGCGTGTGCAGGAAAGTTTAAGTCCTTGTGCGGTGCCAGCTTTGTTAGTACCAAAGAAGGATGGAACATGGAGGATGTGCACTGATAGTCGAGCACTGAATAAGATTACTGTGAGATACAGATTTCCAATGCCGAGACTTGATAATTTGTTGGACCATTTGAGTGGGGCCACTATCTTTTCGAAGATTGATTTGAAAAGTGGTTATCATCAAATTCGAATTAGACCTGGAGACGAATGGAAGACCGCATTCAAGACGAGAGAAGGATTATACGAATGGTGGTTATGCCGTTTGGGCTTTCAAATGCACCAAGTACATTCATGCGGGTGATGAATCAGATTTTTAGACCATTTATCGGGAAGTTTGTAGTGGTGTATTTTGATGATATACTGATATATAGTGGGAATCCAGAAGAACACTTGCAACATCTGAGAGAAGTGTTGATGGTATTGCGACATGAACAATTTTATGCTGCAACGAAGAAATGCGTGTTCATGACGCATAGTGTTTTATTCTTGGGGTATGTTATATCGGGAGGAGGTATACAAGTGAATCAGAATAAAGTTGAAGCAATCAGAAATTGGCCACAACCCAGGACGATTACCGAAGTTAGAAGCTTTCATGGTTTGGCGTCATTCTACCGAAGGTTCATTCCATACTTCAGTAGCGTGATGGCTCCAGTTACTGATTGTATGAAAGGGAAGCAATTTTCATGGTCGGAGGAAGCAGGATTTGCTTTTGAGAGAATCAAAGAACTTTTGACGACAACACCAATTCTAGTATTGCCTGATTTTCAGTTGTTGTTTGAATTGCATACTGATGCATCGAAGGTTGGAATTGGAGGGGTATTGAGTCAGAAAGGTTGTCCTATTGCATATTTCAGTGAGAAGTTATCGGGAGCAAAGATGAGATATAATACATATGATGTGGAATTTTATGCTATTGTGCAAGCTGTGAAACATTGGAGGCATTACTTGTTTCATAAAGAATTCATTTTATATACTGATCATGAGGTGTTGAAGCATATGCAGGGACACGACAAGATTGCAGCAAGGCATGCTTCGTGGATTGCGTACTTACAACAATTTACATTTGTGGTGAAGCATAAATCGGGAATTACGAACAGAGTGGCAGATGCATTGAGCAGAAGGAATCATGTGTTGACTACAATGAAGGTTGAAGTGACAGGGTTTGATGTGTTGCCTGAATTATTTGTTGATGATCCTTACTTTGCGAAGTTTGTTGATGAAGTCAAGGAGGGAAAGACGGATGAGTTTGTAATGGTGGATGGTTTTCTTTTTAAGGGAAATCGATTATGTATACCAGAGTGCAGTTTACGTATGAAGATTGTAAAGGAGTTACATGAGGAAGGTCATGTGGGCCGAGATCGTACCTTACAATTGATTTCTCAATCTTATTTTTGGCCGTCGATGAAGCGGGAAGTTGGAAAGTTTGTGGAGAGATGTCATATTTGCTAAGTTTCCAAGGGAATAGAGACGAATGCGGGATTGTATATGCCGTTACCCGTGCCGGTTAGACCATGGGTTGATATCAGTATGGATTTTGTTTTGGGATTACCGAGAACTCAAAGGGGGAATGATTCGATATATGTTGTCGTGGACAGGTTTTCAAAGATGGCACATTTCATCGCTTGTAAGAAGACAGCTGATGCCGTCCGTGTTGCCGAATTATTCTTTAAAGAAGTGTATCGCTTACACGGTTTACCAGAATCGATTGTTTCTGATCGGGATACTAGATTTCTAAGTCATTTTTGGCTGAGTTTGTGGAAGATGGTGGGAACAAAGCTAAATTTCAGTAGTCCTTATCATCCGCAGTCCGATGGTCAGACTGAAGTTGTTAACAGGTCTTTGGGAAATTTGTTGCGGTGCCTAGTGAAGGATAATCTGAAGAGTTGGGATATGAAATTATGTCAAGCGGAGTTTGCTCATAATCATGCTATAAACCGTAGTACAGGGTTCAGTCCATTTCAGATAGTGTATTCAAGTTTACCAAAGGGCCATTGGATTTGACGATTGTACCACAACCTAAGGGAACCGTTAAACGGGCTGTTGATTTTGTTGAAGGGCTGACAGAATGTCATAAAATCGTTCAGGAACGATTGGAGAAAGCGAATGAAAAGTATAAACGATCTGCGGATTTAAAATGAAGAAGCGTTGAATTTAATGAAGGATATTTAGTATATGCTGTACTAATGAAAGATCGTTTTCCAGTAGGAGCATACAACAAACTTAAAGCTCGAAAGATTGGTCCTGTAACGATTGTGAAACGGATCAATGAAAACGCTTATAGGTTAAAGCTGCCGGAGGATGTGTACACTTCTGACGTGTTTAATGTTAAACATCTTATACCGTATCATGGGAATGAATTTGTTGTGGAAGAGGAGGGCGCAAATTCGAGGACGAATTTTTTCCAACCAGGGGAGGATGATGCAGCCCAGAATGACACCCAGAATGTTGAAGTGTTAGGTCGCAAACGACCTAACGGGTCCTTTAAGTCATTCCAGGATGATGCAGCTCAAGTGGGTAAAGTGTTAGGTCGTGAACGACCTAACGAGGCCTTTAAGTCGCTCCAGCGACTTAGTGAAGCTCGCAAACGACCTAGTGGAGACTCGCGAGCTAACGAGCTAAAAGGAAAGGCGCTCAAACGACCTAACGAGTTACGACCTACTTTAGGTCGCGGAGATATGTTTCGATCTATGCTAGGTCGCGGAGAAGAGCTACAACCTAAGTTAGGTCGCATAAGTGAGTTACGACCTAAGATAGGTCGCTCAGATGATTCGAGAGAAGACTTTCATGAGCTACGACCTACGATAGGTCGCGTGAACGACCTACGACCTAAGTTAGGTCGCGGGAAGCTTTATGTCGCCAACTGTTATAAGTCGCTGAAGCTCATGCTGCCTGGATTTCTTGAGTCGCTGCCTTACATTTTAGGTCGCTCATATGTTAGGTCGTAAGTCGTGATGGTTTGTAATGTTTTGAGTTGTAAATACTGTTAATCGACTACTTGTTGTAATCTACTTGTTTTAGGTCGTGAAGATGTTGTCATTGTGTTGTAATCTGTTAGGTCGTGAACGACCTATAGTAAGTCGTAAGTGGTCTGTTTTTAAGTCGTCTACTTTTAGGTCGTGATGTTTTAGGTCGTGGACGACCTATAGGTTGTACAATTTTCTGTGGCGTGTGTTGTAAAGCTATAAATAGGCCGGTGGTGCCATTTGTAAGAAGTTAGTTGATTTGAATAAAAACTTTTGTTTTGTTAGCTTTGTGCTTTCACTAAATTGGTAGTTGAGTGTAATCTCCTATCTCCTCTTTCGGCATTCGAGTGCGCTCGAATCAACAATCGTAGAAGCCAATTCACGGTATCAAGTGCGCTTGATCAACGTCTGAAGAATTGCAGATCTTCTTTCACGGTATCGTGCGCGATCAACGTGACGAAGATAGCTAGAATTCGGTATCTTTGGATCAACGAATTTGGGCCATTCAGTATACTTCATTCCATCGATTGCTACTTTTCACAGAATCATCATTTTGTTATTCCGCTGCTGCATCAAAGCTCATTGACCCAGTTGCCCTTAGCTCTAGTTAGTCGCCTTTTCAAGATGGATTTGATGATTTTATTCACTACCTCTACTTGTCCGCTCGCCTATGAATGTGCTACAGTCCAGAATCTCTTCTTGATTTTAAACCGATTCCAAAAGTCCCTGATCTCTATACTTTCGAACTAAGTTCCACTGTCTATGATGATTTTCTGTAGTACTCCAAACCTGCAGATGATGTTCTTTGTTATGAATTTGATCACCTAATTTGTCATGATTGTGGCAAGTGATTCCACTTTAACCCACTTCGTGAAATAATCCACTACAACTATTGCTTATTTATCTCCTCCTTTTACAACCGATAGCACACTGTTTAGATCAATTCCCCAAACTGCAGACGACCATGGGTTAACCATTAATGCAAGTTTGTAGATGGGGCTCTAGGAATCTTTGCAAATCTCTAGCAATGGGTTCACGGTTTAGTGTAACTGGGTGCTCAGTTTGCCGTTGGCCAGCAATATCCATAGCAGGGTGCCATTTCAGCCAGAGTTTGCCTCCCGATGTGATCACCACAGCTGGAGGATCTTCCTATCCTCATCCTTGGTTACACACCGAAGCAGGGGGTTGAGAATCCTCTTATGTACAATACTCTTTCTTGCATCATGAAACGAGGTGCATTTCGAAGGAATTTCTTCCGTTCATTTCTGTCTCTCGGTAAAATTCCCCTAAGTAGATAATCCTTGATTGGAGTCATCCATGAATCCCCTTCTTCCATGGTCTCCAAAATCCAATCGACATCCATTTTATCGATGCTTGGAGCTGTTAAAACCTCCACTAGAACCAGGCTCATCATTTATGCTTCCCTAGAACTAACCAGCTTAGCTAATGAATCGGCTTTTGTGTTCTCCTCCCTGGGGATATGCATAATGGTGTAGTGTTCTGCATCATCCTACAGTTCCAGTATTTTCGTCAGGTAAGGAGTGAGTCCCACACCCATAGCCTGATATTCCTGTCAACTTGGCAAACTACCAGTTGGGAATCACTGAATATGTGGAGCGTCCTTATCCCCAATTCCTTTGTTATCCTTAATCCCGCTATCGGCGCCTCGTACTCAACCTCGCTGTTTGTTACGGAAAATTCCAACCTCAATGCGTAACAAATTGACCACCCTTCCAGGGTTTCGAGCACTACTTTTGTGCCTAAACGTTTTTTGTTTGAAGTGCCATCTACAAATAACTTCCAATGGGAAACTTCGTTCGCAACATCCTCTTTTTCACCATATCGCACAGTAAACTAAGCGATGATGTCTACCAATGCCTGTTTATCGCTTTCCTCGGATGGTAAGTAATGTCATATTGGCACAACTCTATGTTCTACTTCAGTAGCATCCCTGAAGTCTCAGGTCGGTATAACATTTGATTCAAGGGATGATCTGTCAGCACTTTGATCAGATGAGCCTGGAAATACGGTCATAGCTTTCTAGATGCAATCAGCAAGTAATTTGCTAGTTTTTCCAACTTTGGGTAGTTCTTTTCAGCTACTATAAACCACTTGCTGATGTAGTAGACCGACCTTTGAATTCTTGCCTCTTCACATACTAGCGCTACACTTAATGCGTGAGCTAACATTGCTAAATAGACGAATAAGTTCTCCCCGTCCTGTAGTTTGGATAAGACTGGCGGTATCACCATTTGCCTCAACAACTCCTTGAAGGCATTCTAACAATCGTAGTCCAACTCAAAATTCTTCATACCCCTCTTGAGGGCATCGAAGGGAGGTATGCATTTGCCTTTTGCCTTTGAAATGAACTGAATCCATGTAGCAATCTTCCCATTCAAGCTTTGTAGTTGTTTCTTTGTAATCGAGGCAGTTATGTTTGTCAAGTTGTTAATTTGCTCCGAATTGGCCTTGATGCCCCTTGCATCAATAGTAAATCTCAAGAATTTTCCTAATGCTACCTAAAAGAACATTTTAATGAATTCAACTTCATTCGATACTTCTATAAAACCCTGAACATCTCCGAAAGGTCATCCAAATAGTTTCGATACTTGTGACTTTGCATGTCGTCCATCTACACCTCCATTGTTCATCTGATTTGATTCTTGAATATAGAGTTACTAATCTCCAGTAAGTGGCTCCAGCGTTCTTGAAATCGAATGATATTACTCGATAGCAATATAATCCTAAATCCATTATAAAGCCAGTATCCTCCTGATCCGGAATATGCATTGAAATCTGGTTATAACCTAAATAAACATCCATGAATAAGAGTAACTCATGCCCTGCAATGCCATCTACTAGTTGGTCAGTCCTGGGAAGGGAAAGATGTCCTTCGAGCATGCCTTGTTCAAATTCGAATAGTCAATGCATGTCAGCCATTTCCCATTTAATTTTTTGACCAAGACGGGGTTGGATACCCATGCGGGGTATAAAGCATCGCAGATGAAGCCATTCTCCATCTACCTATCTACTTCTTCTTTCGATGTAGTAGATCGCTCCGAACCCAGACTGTGCCTTTTTGGTTTTACAGGGTTAACTTTTGATCGATATTCAATGTGTGATACGTTATCTTTGGCGATATCCCGCACATATCTGAAATGAATCCAAGAAAACACATCTAAGTTCCCTTGGAGGAAATGAATTAATTTCTTCCTTAAATTAATGCTTTTCAAGGAGCCAGTGCTATTCAAAAATCAGCAAAGGTCGGTCTACCCAAAATGCATTGTATGTCGGGTATTCATCTACAATAACAAATTTCTGAATTTGGACTATCATACGATCTCCTTCAACCAACTCCACAGGTAGATCGATCATCCCGATTGGTTGTTTCGCTTTGCCTGTAAACCCTTGGATCTTGGCTTTGCAAGCTTCCTTCATGTTAGTCTTCATTTGATTGAATATTCTCGTGAAAAGTATATTTAAAAACTTCCAGCATCCAGCAAGACCCGATGTACTGTTGTCGGTCCTATACCTGCTGTTATCACCATAAGCTCAAAAGTTGGCACTTCGACTCCATCGGTATCTCTATTTCTAAACTTGACATTGGTTATCATCATCCTTTACTGCATAGTAGGAGCTCCATCTTCCATGTCAAAGCAGTCTTCCTACGGTTCGTGCTTCAATGAGCTTGTGTACCATTCCATTTTCCTCCAGCTTTTCTTTGCTGGATGAGGTCCTTCGGTTATTGTATTGATAACCAACCTTCCATCATTTTTCTTGGGCCCTTCTCCACTTGGTCCAGGCCGGTTCCCTTGGGTAGGCGGCCCTTGGTATCTCGTAGCTTGACCACCTTCCTGTGATTCTTTAACGTACTACTAGGGCTTATTCTTCCTTATCAATTCTTCAGTAAGATCCTTCAAATGTCGGCACTCATTCGTGTTGTGTTCATGGGTTTTATGGAAACGACAGTACTTTTCGGAGCGCCTTTCTTGCTCAATCATATCCCTCTTGGGTGAGTTTTATATCATTCCGTTCCTTGAGTAGCAAGATATATGTTTTCTAATGTATCATTTAGAGGCATATAGTCCTTCCTTTTCATATTTCTCGGGCGTTTCTTATTCTCATTCCACCTACCGCTAAGGCCTTGATTCATTTTATTTCGGTTATTAGAATTCCTGACATTAACTGCCACAGTACCAGAGCTATCTGCAACTTGTTTAATTGCTACATTGCTCTGGATAACTTCCTTCGACTATCCGTCATCAGTCTTTCTTGTAGCTAGATTCGCTTCTTCCAATCTCAGAAACTAATTAG
The DNA here is from genome assembly GCA_030737815.1 of Allium fistulosum. Lineage (NCBI taxonomy): Eukaryota > Viridiplantae > Streptophyta > Magnoliopsida > Asparagales > Amaryllidaceae > Allium > Allium fistulosum. The sequence continues at coordinate 860,784,975 of CM060903.1, forward strand.
CCTTTCGGTGGAACTTCTCCATCGTTTTGGTTGTTTCATTATCAACCATTTGCCAAAATCTATGTTTGGATGTATGCCCCAGACAAATGCCATAAAAAAACATGTAATAACCCACACCGGAACATGCCTAAATTTTGACCTAGTAAAGGCCCATCGAAACTTATATCCATTCTAAGTTAAGCTGTTGGTAGAACTAAGAAAATAACAGTATAGTGTCATAACTAAATTTTCAGAACCCACGGCGGATGGAATAAAATATAATAGCACAGTGTACCCATTTATTTTATAACCATAAAATGCATAATAAAGAATCACATCATAAATCCATTACAACAATTTTCTATATACATGGGTACACATAAAAGCAAGTGATTATGATAAATACTACCACAAGCCAAGCTTCTCCATCTCTAAGCATCGTCATCGCTATTACTCCATCCTTAACCTGTGTTGTAATAAGGATGGAGTCAGAACAACAAGTGCCTGGTGAATAAAAACCTCGAGTCTTAACTTTTCAGTGCTTGGGCAGTATATTTTAAAATAAGAATATGTCTATGAGCATAAAACTATTAAAACCATTTAATACTTCTTTATAAGGAAAGGTGGCAGGTCCAACCACTTAATATCTTCCATTCCAGAAGTAGGTTTCTAGAATCTCAAATCCCAATCATACATCATAAATAGCTAATCATGTGAGAGACGGTACCCAAGCCACTCAATACCTTTTATTGGAAAATAGGTAGACTCCGGTCATTTCATACCTTAATTAAGACTCACCCCATCATTTAATAACTATTTCCAAGGCGTGCTCCTTAATGGTACTATCTAGCTGACATCATATGAAATCTCTTAGACCAATTAACACTTCCTTGTGGAAAATAGGCAGACTCTGGCCATTTAATACTTTAATTAAGGCAAAACCCATCATTTAATACCTATTTCCAAAAGCGGACCCCCATTGAGATACTACCTAATGTAACCACTTGACCATTTAATACTTCATCTGGGGAAAAGAGGCGGGCCCTCAAACAACCACTTAATACCTCAAGACCCCAAAGTAGGCCCTTTATCTTATAGCCCATACTCATAATGACGTCTCATATTAGTCCGACTATTCGTAGGAATGGTAGCCAGATTAGTTAGGTAGATTTCCCCTACATAATTTGGGACTAACCTCATGTTATTAAAAATATTTATCACAAGGATATTTCACATCAATCAAAGTGTACACAACTACTGGTAGCCTCAAAGTGAAGGGCAGACTTCCATCATGTAACTGTATTAACCTCACATCCTTATGACTTAGCCATAAATCAAATACTCTCCATATACATACACAAACACACACACACACACACACACTCATCTCACCATTTCATAAATAGAGCCTTATAAGGAGACTTCCTTATAACGCCTTAAAATAATAATTAAGTTATATAAGAGTTTCATATTATTTTCGCTTAATAATCAATTACCTTCCTAATGGAGTTAAATAAATGAAAATAATAATTAACTAATTAATTACGCCATATACACACTAATTATATGTTAATTATGCTTATGAAGATAAACAAATATTCGCGCTTAATAAATTCTAAATGCATGGATTTTATGCCCTAAACCAGCGTTAAAGGTCAATTCCCTAACCAAATACTATTACAAGTCCTTTTTCTTCAAATTCTCGAGATTTCAACATACCAAAACAAGAGATTCTAATGTCCACAACAGGAATTAAATATTCATAACCAAAACTGCAATAACAGATATTAGAAACTTAATTTATTACACCAATTCAATGGAATATCCTAAGCAATAAGAATTACAATCTAAACTCCATATTCTATTCATATCCTCTTTTACAAAGAAATAGGTAAGAATAACTGGTGTAAACTATGAATAGAATTCATAATCTAAACCCCTTATTTTATTAAAGAATCACAATTTGAACAAAAGAAAAAGGAGAAGTGGAATAGACTATGAAATTATCAAAAATTGCATAAACGAAACAAATTCCATCAAATTAATGTAAATAATTGAGAATCTCAACATAGAATTGGCATTTCGAAATAAAAAGAATTTGGGGGGATTTTATCTATCGTATTTTCGCAATACCAAAATAGCTTAGACATATTCCAATCCAAAAATAGATATACTAAACAATTACTGAAAAAGAAATACTAAGGTTTCCACTCACATAATAGCCTTAGCTTCGCCTTCCTTGGATTTGCATGCCTCAGAATCCCTTCTAGAATTTCTCTTTTGATACACACACACACAATAGGAAATATATATATATATATATTAGATTCAGAATAGTTAGAGGAGAATAGTATAAGAATAAGTTGGAGGAAGAAGAAGAAATAAAAATGGATCAAATTCTTACCTGAATACTCTACGGAATCTCTAAATCTAATTTGGAGAGATAATAATGGTAAAGTTTCGTTGAATTCTCCAAAATTATATGAACAAAAAATGGAGAGGTTATGGTTCTATTTATAGGGGTTGAAACGCACCAGAACTGTAGGATGAAAATAGTTTAAAACGGAGAAATATGGAGCATACAAATAAATAGCACACCCTTTCAAACCCTAACCGCAAGTGCCAAAATTTGGCTTCCACCGGTCGATCGTCCTTTTTCAACCGGTCGATCGCTAGGGGTCGACCGGTTACCATTAAGGGGTCGACCAATACGTTTGTTTTGGGAATGTTTGTATTTCCTTTGCTTTTTAATTACTTTTATACCCTAATTAACTTTAACGTTAATTGTTGATTAAACGTTTACTTAACCCCCAAGTAAACCTACAGTTAAATTTAAATTTAGACCCTAAATTTAAATACTCATTTGAATTTGAATTCGAATTCAAACTAAATTGATTTAAATATGAAAACTTCGAACGCTAATAACTTCTTTATTTGAGCTCCATTTTCATCATATTATATATGGAAACATATTAGAATTTTACCACAAACGCAAAGGAATAAATTTCATGGTCAGATTCCAACTTTTATAAAATTTCCGTACTCAACCCTATCACATTTAATTCAATTTACTTCATTTATTTCTGGTTCATTTTATGGAGCGTTACATTCTCCCCCCTTAAAAAGGATTTCGTCTAGAAATCTTTCAAGGAGCGAACAACGTAACGCGCAATAACATCCATGTTATACAACCAAGTTATCTACACAACCATCTACTCAACCAATAGTTATGTACTGTAGACATACTAAAATGAGCTCAATCCTAGCATGAGTGTGTAATCGTGTCATGAAAGTATGTATGCAAATACCCTAAACATGCATAAAATTTCTACATGAGTGTATAATGATTGTGAAAAGGTGTAGCAACCATCTTCTACCATCTAATCAAGCAACCATGATGCATCAAAAATCCTAATTTTGGTGAGAAAATTTATCGGTGAAAAGCTCTGGGTGAGTGCTCTCCATCTTCTCCTCGGTTTCCCAAGTGATTTCAGTTGGTTTGTTTCCCCATTGCATTTGGACCAGTCTAATTATTTTGTTGTGGAGCTTCCGAGTTCCATGCTCTACCATGCATGAAGTGACACGTGATGCTATTGGCTCCATCTTAAATCCCCTAATTGATTACGTTCTACAATAATTGCCATGTTATGAAGGTATTTTCTCAAACGCAAAAACATTATGGACTCTAGCCAATATAAATTTTTTCTTGTTTTTCCCTATATTGGGAAAAGGCCCAATAAATCCGACGTCTACATTCCAACTACCCAAATCTTACGACCTTCACATGCTGCCTAATCAATTATGACTTTCCAAAGTCTCACAATACAAATATGGTCTGAGTAAAATTTGTGATGGTTTCCCACCCACAATTGGCGATTTACAAGGCCTCCTAAGAAAAACGATTCAAGGTTACCATACCAATCATCTATTGATGACTACAATCCTACGCGAATTGTACTAAAGGTAAGTGCTACTCTTAAGGTCCTTCAAAGTCCAAGATGCAAGCTCTCAACAAATCCTCCAAGTTCCCATCCATTCCCTCAATTTGTCCATTGGTCTTTAGTCGGTAAGCGATGCTCCGATTCAACGAAGTTCCTAAAGCTAGTTCCTAAGCTACTAGCAAACTCCTTCAAAATTTACTAGTAAACCAAGGGTCCCTATCACTAATGATGTAAAGCGCAACTCCATAAAGCTTTGTTGGTGTGCTGCAGTTTCACTACTTCTAACAGAAAATTTCTACCACCTTCTTCTTAATCCTTGATTAATAGGAAATTCCATTCTCATTTCTATACATTTTCTCTTTTCCTTGCATGGTGGCATTTTGTGAGCTAAATCCCTTGTGTTTCCCAAATCTAAAGCTTTGGGATTGAAACCTTTACTCACTTTGGGCTGCTAACCTAATTTCCTCATTAACTTCCAGTTTTACCTATGGGCTATCGCTGTTAAATGTTCCTATAAAATATCTTTATTTACTTTGCTTACCAACATATATCAAGTGGTTTGAATCCCATTCTTGAGGTCTACACAGGAATAAAAAGGGGAATATATCTTACCACATCATCCACTTTTCCAATAACTAAGGAAGACAACTAGCGACTATAATCCAAGAACTCCAAAATTTTTTTACTGGAAGTTGTCATCTATTATCAGTTAATATAAATAGTGTTGAGGTCCTAACACTCCTTTCTAAATTAAGATGAGCTATTTTTAATATTTCATTCCATTGCTACCCATTTTCTTTATTTGTAATTTTCAATCTTTAATAAATATGGTCCATTTATTGCTTTAATTAATATTAATAGCAGTTGATCATTATTGTCAAAATTAAACCATTTCCAATTAATCTTTCTTCAATCTTTTTAATCATCTTCAGGTTTCCAAAATTCATTCATTACTCACATTTCCATTTTCCATAAATGAAATATCAAGTTTCCTTAATCAATCCCCGTTAGATTACTTTTCTTCTCATTAATTACAAATTTGTTGCCTGTTAAATTTGTAATTAACGTCCATAAATCCTAATCCGTCAATTACTAACTAATACACATATATTCATAACCTATGCTATCGATGTATATTCTAGTTGTTTAGCGTAGCTGTACGATATGTATATCTAAATACTAATTCTACAACCAGAATACTCATTTCTATATTTTAATTTATCGAAGCCCTCATTCCAAAATGATTACCGTCATAAATTAACCACAACTGAGATTATTGTTTTGTTTGAATTACAAGGAATATTTTTTCTTATTATTGAACTAAACAGTGTAAACTATGGAAAAGAATATCCATCTCTTACACATCTCTTTCATTTTAAGTGTATTCCTTGTTACTTCAAACAACACGCTTTTATACAAATTTTTAGGAATTGGAATTTATGGAATTACATGGAAGTTGCTCCAAAATTAAAATATAGAAATTTCATATCCTATGGGCAACCTAACTCACAACCCAATTACAGATCGGGAATTACTTTACACTTTACCAACTTCTTCAAATAGAGGTTTGAGACCGACTTCAAATTTCCAGATCAAGTTGTACATTCTATTTCATTCATATCCTAAAAACCTTAGTCTATCCATCCTAGGTCATGATCCATATTTACTCCATAAACATTATAAAATCATAACTTTCGCACACAAAATAAAATATCTTCATAAAAAAAAACTTATTTAAAAACAAGAATTTATTACTTCATTTCTTGCAATACTTAAAAGATGAAGTATCAAATTCAATATCTCCATCTTTGAAAATGTAGACTTAAAAATCCTTTATCAAAGATTCAAAATTCCTTTGTTCCCAAATAAGAATAAAATAATCTCTTTTTTTTCTAAAAAACTCTTCTCATCAAAACGTTTTCTCTTATAAGTTAGACTTTCTAATTTATGGAATTCAAAATTTTCTTGGTTTTTCAAAAAGGAACTTATGAAAAACTTTCCTTTTCAATAGCTTACTAAAACAAGGATTTACTTCTTTTTGAAAATAGGATTTTTAACACAAAAGATTCTAAACTTAATTATCTTTCCAAAATAATATGTTAGACTATTTTTGTTTCAAAGAATTTTCTAGCTACAAGAATTACCGTTTACAAAAAAGTACGTTTTCCACAATTATCATTTCAAATAACAGTTATTTCCTTCTAAAGCATACAATAATATTTACTACCTTATCACTCAAGATATACTTATTTGATGAAATATATCTCGAAACTTTGCTCAAAAACTCCTAAATCTCTTGCAACACTTTTCTTTATCAAATCCAGTATTATTATTATTCAAATAACTTTTGTATTCAAATTAGGAAATTTTTTTAAAATTCTCATACTTAAATAAATGATTCTCCTTATACAAAAAGATCTAACTTATTTATCAATCATCATTTGAATCCAATCAATGGTCAAAGATACCTTTTATAACTTTATATGACAAAAAAGTAGATGGAGAAGGCAAAGATAACTTCTGTCTTATTCTACTACTCCTTTCAATATCTCATCTACCAGAATTCATAATCCTATTATTACCTAAATTCCAGCCATTACCTTATATGGGAATGTCCCTCTTATCTATCCTATCGGACATTCCTTTCATTCTATTTTCAATTCATCTATTCCAAAATGGGTGCTATTTTTATTTATAAACCCCTAAAAAGAGTTCTAGAGAAACAACTTTTACGTTTATAAACTAGGAAAAATTGCATGAAAAAAATAGGAGAAACAAAGAACCAAAGATTGAAATCATTTTAATCAAATTAAAAAGTTAACAAATGAAAATTTCCAAGTTACTAATTTACAATTAAAACCATCCACCATTTTGTCTTTAAAGAAATTTACAGCTTTTAAAAAATTTCATTACCTTTCCAAGCTTTTCTAAAACTAATGGTGGTATATTTCCAAAGTGGTCTAAAACTATATTTATATTTTTTTAAAAATTCCAATTTATACAGCCTCTATTATAGAGGAAAGAACTTTCAAATTTATTACGTAGGAAATATAATATAGAAAAATAGAAGAATACAAAAATAAGGAATTTGAAAACTTTCCTAATTCAATAATATTTTAAATTAAGAAGTTAATAAATGAAAACTTATTTTTAACTTCTCAAGTCACCAAATTTGTAAATGAAAATCACCTACCAAAATATTTCACCACCATTTTTTTTAAATTAATTTATATTCAAACTTTTTCCAAAACAAACGGTGGTATAATATCCAGGACCATTTTTTATCAAAAATTTCTGACTCACAAGATTTTAATCCTTTGGAAGGCACTTTCAAAATTTTTAAGGGGTTTTCAAAGAAATCTTTTTATCAAATTATGTCCCAAGGGTAGGATTAATTTTTTTTCTTTCTTTTAAACCTTTCTACTCTATTTTTTAAAAATCTAATTTCCCTCTTGTTGTGATAAATGTATTCCTTCTTATAGAAGTTTGTACCTTTCCTTACTTCCATATTTTATTAATACCTAACAACTTCTTTTGTTACTTCCATAAAGTTATTGTCCGTATTAATTGTCAGCATAACAAACGTTTCCTTAAGGTCATTTATTTCCTATTAACCTTTCCATCAACGATTCCTATCCCTAATACCTTAATACTTATAGGGCCTACAATGATTAGGAAGTTTAGGTCATATAAAGAAGTATAAATTTAACTCTATTTATTTTCCAACTCATAGTTGCTTCATCCACCCTTTTGGAATATGGTAGCAGCTAGCCCTATAAAAAGAATTTACAGAGTTAGGCGTAATTTATTTTTTGAAAATGGGTTAATGGTTTTATTAATTGGGATATGCGGCCCAATAGCTATAATTACATCCGCAAACAAGTGATAAAGTAACTATCTGAGCATACAATGCGACATAAACTAAATAGAACTGATAACTTTCCCAATTTGCAGTTAGGGTTCAACTCCGGAGCTATGGCGGTTTCAAGATCACATCTAGACTTCCTCGCCTCTCAGCCGTCAAGTTCCAATTTGCCAGTTGTAGTCTTTCTCATGCCTCTAAGTTGGTAAGTTTCTTGATTCTTCCAATAGTTATTGCAATATCTCTCGCTATGTAATCTGATAGTTCTAATTCATGTTTTACTTTGTTGTTGCTGTAAGCCCTTACGTTCCTTGCACGCTAGAGGTGCTAGACGGTTGTTGTCAGCGAAATTTTGCTGATTTCCTTCATAAGGTCGGTGATATCTGCCCAGTCACTCAGGCAATTAACCTCTTCCTCTAAGTTCATTACCGCTTCTGTGTGCAAGTTTTTTAGTTTTTGTAAAGCCCAGACCCGCTTGCTATATTTACAGTCGAAAAATAGATGCTTGTGAGTTTCAGTTTCTTTTCTGCACAGATTGCATGTATCATCGTCTATAACCCTCCAATCTTAAGCCTGTCTTTAGTTGTCAGTCTATTTTTAATGGCTTTGTAAGTGGTGTGAGACATTTTGGGGCAGTTAGATTTACTCCATATTACCTTATGCCATTACACTATAGGGTGATGCTGTCAGCTATCTTCCCAAGGGTCTTTCAATTTAAATTGACCTATGTTATCGCTTTTCCAAGCCCATATGTCTTTTCCTCTATCTGTATATAGTGGCAACCCCTCTATCTCTTGTTTGAAGTTTCTGGTGTTGATTTGTTTTTCTGGTGCCTAATTATGATTGTGTATTATGGTAGATACTTGACATTTTGGTGTGTTATTTGCTGAATAGCTTTCCTATCCCAGCCTATCTAGTAAACTTTTATTGTTAAACCAAGGGTCTCTCCATAGGTCAGTGACTTGACCATTAGCCACTTGCCTTTCTATGAGATCTTTGAGTAGCTCCCTATACTTGAGGATGTTTTTCCATGTTGTTAATGCATTATTGTCTATTTTCATTGTCCAAAAGTTTTCTTTCAAATATCCAGCCCTCATCCATTTGGCCCATAAATTTTATGAAACAAGAATTTTCCATGCTAATTTAAGACCATATGCTTTTTGTAAGTTCAAAAGGATTTTTAAGTCCCACACCTCCTTCCTTTTTGGGTCTGCATAGTTCTTTGTAGCTTACTTTATGTATCCCCCTTCTCCAGATGAAGTTGGCACAAACAAAGTTAATTTTAGCAATTGAACAGTCAGGGATTTGAAATGTTTGTAGCCAGAATCTGACTTTAGATGTTATGACGGCGTGTACTAATTCCACTCTTCCTGCAAAAGATAGGAGTTTGGATCTCTATCCCTGTAATTTCTCTCTTATCTTGTCTATGAGTTTTCCACATTCAACATCTGTTATTGTGTTGTTTGACAAAGGCACTCCAAGATATTTAACTGGCAATTCTCCTTCCCCCACCCCAAGCTGTGATATAATATCTGCTATGTTTTTGCAATATTTATTCATATAGCATTTAGTTTTAAGCTTATTGACTTTGAGACATGCTAAATTCTCTATCTTTTTAAAAATTTCTTTTATTGTTTTTAGAGCCATTGAATTAGCTTTAAATACTACCAACAAACCATCTGCATATATTAGGTGATTGACTTCAAGTTGAATCTTGTAGATGGGTTTAATTAGAGTCTGATGACTGGCTAGCTCCATTAGTAATGAAAACCATTTTATAACAACAACAAATAGATAGGGGGATAGGGGGTCCCCTTGTCTAATCCCCCTATTGGACTTAATAAATCCTTTAGGTATTCCATTAATCATCATTGAGAAAGTAGGTGTGCATATGCAATGAGTGATAAGTTTTAAGAGTTTGGCTGGCACACCCATTTCATCTAACATATGTAGGATGAATTGCCTATTGACTTTATCATATGCTTTGTGGAGATCAATTTTCATAAAAGCCTTATCTGATCCTTTCTTGTTAAAATCTCTCACAAGCTCGTGGGCCATTAAAGAGTTAAGCATAAATTCAAAATAAGTATATATATATAGTATGAGTTTTAGAAAAAAGTTTCAATTTTTTTTCAAAAATAGCAAGTACGCCACTCATACATATAATGTACTTTCCTTGTTGATCGGGTAACTTAGGCTCTGATACCAAATGGAACAACCCAATCGGTGACCTTTTAAAGGTCATGGCTATAAATGGTAACCCTAGACTTCCTTATTTTACGGCCAACCTCTTGACTATCAACCAACCCACATTGTTGGGACGTGTGGGGCCAAAAGACAACTTCGCCAACAATTAAAATGCAAGAACCCCCTATCATGTAAGCATAAACATGCCAACAAGGTCTGGTGAATAAAAACCTCGAGTCTAACCTTTTTAGTCCTTAGACAGTATATTTTAAAATAAGAATATGTCTACAAACATAAAACATTTAAAACCATTTAATACTTCTTTATAAGGAAAGGAGGCGGATCCAACCACTTAATATATTACATTCCAGAAGAAGGTTTTTAGAATCCTATATCCCAATCATACATCATAAACAGCTAATAATGTGAGAAACTATACTAAAGCCACTTACCATTTATTGGAAAATAGGCTGACTCTGGACATTTAATACCTTAATGAAGGCAGATCTCATCATTTAATACCTATTTTGAAGGCGTGCTCCTCAATGGTACTATCTAGTTAACATCATATGGACTCTTAGGTCACTTAATACTTCCTTATGGAAAATAGGCATGCTGTGGTCATTTAATACCTTAATTAAGGCATACACCATTATTTAATACCTATTTCCATAAGGACCCCCATTGAGATACCACTTAACATAACCACTTGACCATTTAATACTTCATTTAAGGAAAAGAGGCGGGCCCTCAAACAACCGCTTAATACCTAAAGACCCCGAAGCAGGCCTTTTATCTTATGGCTGATACTCATAATGATGTCTCACATTAGTCCGACTCTTTGTAGGAACTGGTAGCCAGATTAGATGGCAGATTTTCCCTATAGAATTTGGGACTAACCTCACGTCATTACAAATATTTATCATAAGGATATCTCACATCAATCAAAGTGTACACAACTATTGGTAGCCTTAAAGTGAAGGGCAAACTTCCATCATGTAACTCTATTAACCTCTCATCCTTATGACTTAGCATAAATCAAATACTATATATATACACTCATCTCAAAGTTTTATAAATAAGGCCTTATAAGGAACTTTCCTTATTACACCTTAAAATAATAACTAGGCTATACAAGAGTTTCCTCTTGTTTTCGCCTAACAACCAATTACCTTCCTAATGGGGGAAATAAATGAAAATAATAATTACCTAATTAACTGTGCTATATACGCAATAATTATACATTAATTACGCCAATAAAGATAGATAAATATTCATGCTTAATAAATTCTAAACACATGGATTTTATGCCCTAAACTAGAGTTAAATGTCAATTCCTTAACCAAATACTCTTATAAGTCCTTTTCCTTCAAATTTTCGAGATTTCAACATTCCAAAATAAGAGATTTTAATATCCAAAATAGAGAATTAATATTCATAACCAAAACTGCAATAACAGACTTGTAAATAAAATAGAAACTTAATTTATACACCAATTCAATGGAATATTCTAAATAATAGGAATTGCAATCTAAACTCCATATTCTATTCAACTCCTCCTTTACAAAGATATAAGTAAGAATTAGTGTGTAAATGTAACGACCCGGAATTTTCGATCCCGAAAATTCCAGATAGTTAGAAGAAGAAGAAAGAGATAGAAGAAGAAGAAACAAAAATACAACACAGATTCTCACATTCGCAGCGGATCAAATATAATATCAAATAAATAGCGGTTATACAAAGGAAAATTGTATCAGTTAATTTACATTTTTATACATCAGAGTTACACTCATACACAGCACTAGACATATACAAATCACATGTCTCAAATAAACAAAAATATATCACAGCGGAAACACTCCATACGTTCCTTCCATCCAGCTCGTCTTCTGAGCTCCAGAACATCCTTACTTGAAAATCTGTAATACTCGGTCTGACCCGAGCATTACATCAAAGTAACCCCGGGTCAGGCTGGAAACCAGCGTGAGTAAAACAATCCAACATGGAATACAATAGCATAAAACTTACATAAACCCGGGGTAACTCGTATCAATTTACAAATTCACAATTTGTTATAAACATCACTTATTTCACACATCAATTTCTAAGTACCCAAACTTAGATTAAATGGTCCAATTCACTTAAATCATTCCATACCAGCCTATTGATTTCACATATCAATCTATAAAGAACCGAAGTGGGTTCGGGTATTTCCTAATACCCGACTCTGGTCTCTTCGAATTCAATACCCTCTTAACCCTAGTTATTCAAGTGAAATATAATTCACCTTAAAGACAAGATGTCACTTTTTACATAGCAATTCATCCTCGATAGGTATCCATATTATCATAGTCCATCCAAACACATCATATCACAAAACATATCATATCAGAGATATCAACCAATCAAGACATTCAATATCATTCAACTATCCATAAGCAAGATTTATAAGATATATAATTCCTGATTAATTTAATTAATCTCTAATTAAATTAATTACCAACTTTAATCACTTGGATTACCTTAATCCTGCTTACTTAACATTAATTAATTACAAATAAATTAATTAATCATCCTTTAATTATCATTACATAAAGTAATTAGCCTTTAATTAATTATACAAATTAATTAACTTCAACCATTCACATTAATTAATCCTTTAATTATTCTCATAAAGTAGTTAATAATAATTTATTACATTGATCTATAATTAATTACTCTAATTAATAATCACTTACATTGATTAATTATCCTTTAATTAATCACATTTATTAGTTAACTAACTCTTTAATTAATTTCCTTAATTAATCCATACTTTAATTGATTACACAAATTTATCATTCTTCAATTACTTCCATTAAGTAATTATCATTAAATGAATCACAATTAGTAATTACTCAATAATTACCTTCTTAAATTAATGACATTTAGCAATTACCCTTTAACTAAAATAATTATCATTAATTAATTACATTAAGTGATTAATCTTTAATTAATCATCTTTTTAATTAATAACTTAATAATTAATCACATTGATAAATCAATCCTTTAAATTGGTTACATAAACTAATTAAATAATTACCATAATAATTAATTATCCCCTTAACTGATTACATTAATCAATTAAACATCCTTAATAATTTATACTTTATTTAATAACATCATTTATATTACCTTTTAACCAATATAGGAATTAACCTTCTATAGAATTTACTTTAAACAACAATTTTAAAACATTTTAAAATTTATTCCTCTTTGATAATTTTTTTTAAACTTGCTTAATTTGTCAACAAAGCAAAAATACAAGTTACAGGCCCGAGCCCAAACTATAATTTACCCGAGCTAACCCTGATTTCTTCCCGAGCCAACAATCCCAAACATCACCCGATCAAACTCGAGATCGATCTCGAGTACATCACCATCTACCTCGAAGCAACGAAACACAGAGACACAACATAGACGAGCTGAAACGCGTACACGTGTACAGCTGCCTGACCGGCCTCCGACCACTGCCGCCATCACTGGCAAGTCGTCCACGACCCCTACTTTCTATTCGACCACCCAGATCAATCAATTTCGCAGTGAAACAAAATCGAGCATAACTGCATCTAACTTGAACTAAACTAATCACCAGAAAACGCTTCGTACCATCGCCTACGATCGCCTGAAGCCACGCGATCACGTTCAGACCACCTCCGCAGTCTCACGCTTCCATCCCCACCACTCCGGTCAAGTATGATACATCGTCGCCCTCGCACGAGCTCGAATACCAACGTCGAACAAAACTGGTTCTTAAACCCTAAATCCACATCGACTGGCATCACCAATGATCTAAAAATTTATTCACCATTTTTCTAATGATCCACAGCCCTCAAGCTACCTTCGACATCAAGTTCGAGATCTTACGACCTCGCAATCACCAGAAATTGCCACATTTTCAATTTCCGTTCAACTCACAAGTTCTCCGTGAATATGCACTTAAAAATCATGATTCCGCCTTTAAAAATCATCATTTTTGAAAACGTTTTAGATAATATACTTAAAACCAAAAATCATGATGTTTGAATTTCCAACATTAATTGAGTTTTCCTGTATTTTTTTTCAATTTCCAAAAAATGCTTTAATCAATTTTACCTAAAAATATTTTTAGGTTCTAGATCATGATTAAACAAACATGTTTTGTTTAGATTCTAAACCCTAAAGAAAATCAGAGGGAGAAATTTTGATTTTTGAAACAGGTTTAAACTCTGTAAACCTGGAACAAAACATCACATATATGCACACTCATTTTCCACACATATATTCATACATGCAGTCATTTTCTTTTCACTTATACATACTTACTTTCCAGAATTATCACATGCAATCAAATCATCACAGTTTTAAGATTTACCAAGGTAGTTTACTCACTTGTTTGATGATGGGCAGAGGGTTTTGAAACAGTTTGAACTGGAGACTTAGTTGTTACTGAGATAATTTAAGCTTGAAACTGTAACTTGATTTTGATTTAAATTCCTTGATGTTTTGAGCTGATCTGCATTTTGTTTCTTTGATTTGAAACTGATCCGAAACTTGAATTTTCATCTGCTACTAGATTTTGATTTTCTTGATGATCGAGATGCTCTTTGGTTTAGCTTCAGGTTTAAATTGATTTGAAGTTGCATCTGAATTTGTTTCTGATTTCTTCCTGGTTTTTCTTTTTTTGAGTTTCTTTTAGGAATTGAAAGATGAAATAAAATGAATATGGGGTTTGAATTTGTTTCAACCTCTGTAAACCTGGAACAGAACAATTTTTCTTGTTTCTAGACATGCATACCACATTTTCATATATTCATATACATGCAAGCAAATTTTTATATCAAAACTTCAATGATCATCTTATACAGATCCAAATACAGGTGGTTTTTGAAATTTTTAAAGAGCAGTTTTACTCACCTGTTAGAAGATGAACATAGACTGTTGTTATGTTTATCCTGCTTCAGGCTTTCTGCCTTTGATCTCCTTTGCTTGCTAAATGACAGATCTTTGGCTTTGATTCTTCTTATGTTTGAAAAAGGTAGTATTGTTTTTCTGTATACCTTTAGTTTTGTTCGAATGGATGAAAGAATGAGGCAAATGTAGAGGCATATGTAGAGAAGTAGGATGCCTTATACAGCAAGCTTCTTTTATATATTTTTTCTTTGGTCAGCAATTTTCTATGACCTGATTTTTGCTTTTATTTTGTTTGCTACGTTGACTTGATAAAACTGATTTGTTTGCTTGAAATGATGTATTGTATGCTTAAGTTGAAGGTGCATTAAATGCTTGTCTCCTTATATGTTTACATTGCACTATTTAATATAATATACATTTGTTTTGTATATGTCTTACCAGCATACACATACACACATTTTATATGTTTGTCATCATTTGTACATTTCCATTTTATCACTTCCACCATTTCATTTAACATATGAACATATATACTTACTTATGCGTATTTTACTATTTTACATGTTTCCATTTATACAAATTTCCATATATATTATTCTATATGAGCCTACATTCATATACATGCATGTTTATATACTCATATCTATGTGTTTTTAAATCAATTGATATATCCAGATATCTTTAGTCATCAGAATTTTATTTGTTGGACAAATCAAAACTAATATTTCAATGATCTAATTCAGGTAATTACCAACTAACTACCGTTAAAAATCCGGGTCGTCACAGTAAACTACAATAGAATTTGTTATCTAAACCCTTTAGTTCATTAAAGAATCACAATTTGAACCAAAGAAGAAGGAGAAGTGGAATAGATTATGAAATTATTAAAAATTGCATAAATGAAAAAAATTCCATCAAATTAATGTAAATAATTGAAAATCTCAACATAGAATTGACATTTCGAAATAAAAAGGAATTTTGGGGGATTTTATCTATCATATTTTCACAATCCCAAAATCCCTTAAGCATATTCAAATCCAAAAAGAGATATACTAAACAATTATTGAAAAAGAAAACTAAGGTTTCCACTCACTGAATAGCCATAGCCTCACCTTCCTTGGATTTGCATGCCTCACAATCTCTTCCAAAATTTCTCTCTTTTGATATATATGTACACACACACACAACTGGAAAGAGATATATATTTATCAGATTCATAATAGTTGGAGGCGAATAGAATAAGAATAGGTTGGATGAAGAAGAAGAAATAAAAATGGATTGGATTATTACCTGAATTTTCTATGGAGTTTCCGAATCTAATTTGGAGAGATAACAATGGCAGAGTTTCATTGAATTCCCACTACAACAAATGAGGGTTTTTATAGCTGTCATTTATAGCATTTCCGCCTCTAGTTTTATTAAATCCAAACAGAATAAAAAACTCATAAATACCGAACGCTATACATTTCAAGTATATGCATAAATTAGTATTAAATTTGACATAAACGCTATTCCTATGGAACGTGGGTTTTTTCATTTCCTTTTATTGGATTGCCTCCTAAAATTTCATTCCCCGCCGACTTTCCTCTCTTCCTCTCCAAAACCACAAATTTCATGCCCTAGATTTAAATTATCGCAACCCGACTGCCCTCAATTTCATTCGTCACAAAGCTGATACCACGCCATATCCCAGTGCGCCAAATCCTAGTTTCGCAGCTTCGGGTAGATCGCCCTCGCTTCTTCATATTCGGTCATCGATCCTAACTGTCTAGATCTTAGTGGCCAAACCGTAGTCTCGCTTTTCGCAATTTTAGGTATTTTTCTTAAACCTGTTGCTTCTTTTATCATTGTTTAGTTGATTGGCTTCTTTAGAAGTGCCTTGTTTAGTTTACATCATATCCTTGTTGGATAATTTCACTCCATAATCAAAGTCAAGTTCATTACTGTATGCATTAGTCTTATCCTTATTTGTTTTGGTAGCCTTCCTATTGCAGTTTTTTGGTGTTCATTTGATTTGAATTTTTAGGTGATGGTTTTATTGCAGTTTATTCAATTTTTTATAAGTATTCAAGTTTATTTATAAAATAAACGATATTTTTGTGAATTTATTTGTGTTTTAAGTATTAAATATAATCTGAATGGTTGAGCACTTCATTATTTTCTTGAAACAATGCATTTTTATAAAAAGTATTGTTTTTTTAAACCATAGTTGTTTTCAACTTATACTTAAGAACATGAGAATTAGTTATTAGTATGATCTGATGGATAAGAAAGCACGGCTTAGGTTACAAGCTAGCATGGAGAGGCTAAAACTTGGTTCTCTTTATCTTTATAGGATACACATGGTATTAATATATGTTTTATTAAGTAAAAACTAATATTGGATATTGGACTTCCGTATTAAATGGTATATGTTTCTTTAGACAGTCTATGTTGAAAGTGGGTTTTTAAATCTTATAAATTCGTAGTTTCATCGTACCTCTTTTTTCATATTATTGATTTTCCTTTTAGTTTGAAAAAGAAATTTTCTTACACATTTTGTTCTTCCTGACTACATGCTTTTTTTTTTGTTTTTTTGAAATATTTATCCTCTAATTAAGGAGAGCACTCATAATTTTATTAAAATAATAATAAGATCCACCTATAAGTTTGATGGGAGATATTAAAAAGTTGATAGGATTGAAAACAAAATATGTGATCATCACTTAGGTGATCATCTAATGAGTAACACATGAACAAATTATTATATTTACATTATATTTTGTGAAAAAAACTAAAGCTGCTGCATGTATGCGCTACAGATGTGGAAGAGGACCGTGCGTCCATATGAGTTGTTTGAAACAGAAGCAAGAAGGAGTTGGCATGTGAGGAACTAACAAGGAGGAATTGACCATGTCAGGTAAAAGAATAGTTACAGCAGGAAGACTAGCAAAAGTTGGCTGAAG
The DNA here is from genome assembly GCA_030737815.1 of Allium fistulosum. Taxonomy (NCBI): domain Eukaryota; kingdom Viridiplantae; phylum Streptophyta; class Magnoliopsida; order Asparagales; family Amaryllidaceae; genus Allium; species Allium fistulosum. The sequence continues at coordinate 860,802,821 of CM060903.1, forward strand.
ATGCATGAACATTGAAGGCAAAAAAACTGGGCATGCATGCAAGATAGTAGCATGAAGATGATACTGGCTAAAGTGGGGGCAGAATGAACCTGGCAAATGAAGCTGTTGATTGAATGCTACTTAGCAGAAGATGTTGCTAGACAATCAACTGTGTGGAACGACAAGACAAGCTAGAGAAACAAGCAGAAGAACACTACCGAGGCTGGTCTGGCATGACCGAGCAACTAGGGTATATTGCATGAACGAGTAACAAGGCACTGCGAAAGCCACATGTTGGAGTACTACAACTAAATTGAAACGTGCCAAAGAAGCTGTGTATGGTCAGAGAGGGTAAGTGCCCGTCTTAGATGCTGAATGAATGGGCTTTAGGGCATCATGAAGTGAGCTACAGAACAGAAGGTGGAATATGTTGGACTGCAGCTTCATCATGAAAGAATGTGGCAAGCATGAAGCTGTGACTACATTCTTTTGCATGGTAGGTTTATAAAATAGCAATTTTGTTTTCTTTTGTATGCTATACATAATAGTCTCAGATTTTAACAACGAAAACAAAAATGACTAATACCTTCAAATAAAACTCATATAATCTTAAATTAGACCTATATAGGCATATATTTTGAGGGTACAATTACATTTACTTTATTTTTAAGGTCCCATCCCTAATATAATACAATTTAAAAATATTTTGAAAAACTAGTTTTCTTCATTTGCAAATGACCAAATACCCTTTGATAAGGCTTTTATAATGTAAATTAGACAAATGACCAAATACCTATTTTATCCTCTTTGACTCTGGTTAGGGACTTACCATGAAGTTGAACCAAAATGTCATAATTATATTTATTGAAATCTATCTGATCCAATCATCCATAGAGGTTAATATTTGCTTGTTTTCTAGATGATTCATTACAAGTATAAGTTTTTCTTTAAATATGACAATGAGATATTTACTGTTTGGAATTGTGATGTGCTGATTCTGACTTCATCTGAATGTTACTAATTGATTGAAAAATGAGATTAGATTTTTTAATAAATACATTTTAAGTTTGATCTTTTATATTTAAATGATGAAGTTGTTAGCTCATGTTTCATGAACCAGTTTGTTTTCTTCCAGATAGCTTGGCTACAACTGTTGGCACTCATACTCTGCTTAATCATGCAAGCACATGAGGACCTTTCATATTTATTTTTGTAGTTCTTGCAACAAAAGAAACATGACATGACTATAATAGATTTATTTCTGGAAGGCAAGCCAATGAGAAAGAAATCTGGGTTGTTAAAGCTTGCATTCTTAAACATGTTTGAACTCTATCTACTATATTTTATGTCAAAACCTTTTTATTCCTTTTTTTTAAGAAAAACAAATTGTTGATGAGGCTTGCATTCTTGGTCATTTATAATCAAAGAATTTTGTTTCAAATTAAATGTTATGAATAATTGACATCCCTTCCATCATTGTAAAGTTAGCGGTGGTAAAAATATACCCTCGACATGGATGGATATATATAACTGTCCATTCTTTATTGAGTCAATGAAATATCACTGACTATATAAACAGTTCAGTCAACGATGCTACCCAAAGTTTGTTTCCACGCACTTTATACAGCAAAAAATGACTAATATGTTTCAATGTGCATAAAGCCAGTGGTCTATAGCATGTTTCATTTAACTTTTAAAACTAGGTTTGGACCATTAATACATGTAATACTTAGTTCAAATACTTTGTTGAGACTTTGCCGATCTTTGGATTCTGTTAGAATTGTATGTGAATAAATAATTATAGATATATCTTTTAGCACTTATATTCGTTACATGATTACTTATTGCAGCGATTCACTGTGTAATTGGTATTATATCTGTATATATTTTTTTGTACTTTCTTGGGTTATTCTTTTGTATACTTTTGGCCAATTTTGGGTGCACATGCTCCTACAGGTGTACATATTTGTTTCTTTATTTTGTAAGCCATTGGAGAAAGATTCTATTCCAACATATATGTTTCAATTCTAACAAGGAACCATCTACATATTTTGTTCCTTGTTAGAATTTTATGTGAACAAAAGACGGTTTCTTGTTAAAAAAGAGTGGGAGTGAGGGTCATAATTCTCCAAATGGTCTAGGTTATGCAAATGTAAAGAACAGCCATCCGATTCATGAATGGTAACTGAGATAAAATGGAAAGCATCGAACTGATTCAAGTACTGATCATATTTCTATATATTGTTGATGTAAGCTCTTTCCTTTCTATGATGTAGTAAATATGAGTTAGAGGAGAGAACAGTTGAGTTCATTGGCCATGCATTAGCATTTCACAATGATGATAAGTACTTGGATCAGCCTGCAATTGACACAATCAAAAGAACGAAGGTATTCACCAAACATGTTATTGTATATGTCTGATATATTTTTGTCTTATAAGTTATGTGATATGTTTTTTCGTTTGTTCCGGATAGCTTTATGTAGAATCATTGGCACGCCTTCAAGGAGGATCCCCTTATATATACCCTCTTTATAGATTGGGAGAACTTCCTTGGGTTCATTCATTTACCTCACTCTTTCATTTTTATTTAATTGTTTTTAAATGATAGGCTAAAGTTTCCACACTCCATGTTGTTTACGGATTTGCTTGTCCAAGTGAAGTTTTTGGTGGAACCTACATGCTTAACGAAGCTGAATGCAAGGTAACACTCAGTAATTGTAAATGTTCCACAATTTCTATATTATAGCATACTATGTATTCCTACATGCTTCTCTTCTCCACTTTTTTCCTCATACATGTTAATCTATCATTGTTATGATAACCACTTTGGCATGTTCAACTCTAACCGAAATGCCTATTGCTTTAACTTTCAAAGTGAAATATTAGGAATTTCTTCCAAAACCAACTATAATGCATCACTGTTACTGAAAAATAAAGTTAAATCAAGAAAAATCAGTACCATTTTGAGGTTTTGGTTTTGATAAGAGTAAAGAGAATTAACAAGGACTTGGAAAGGTCCACTTCTTGATTATGACAGTATAAGCTATAATATCCTCCTCTATACAGATTAGATTGGATTGTGGAACCAAAATACTGAGTTATAGGCACATCATAGTTGAAGTCATTATCCTAGTTTCCAAATGCTGAAATCTAAACTTTCCTTGTATCCTGCATTTGTCCTTTGTAGTTCGGATAATAGTGACTTGTGCAACCTGTTATCTTTCTTTTTTTAGTCGTTTTAACAACCAGTTTCTCTTCCTACCTCTGTATGTTTGACAAGATAAGTAATAACTAAGGTCTTCTGAGAAAACCTCAAAACGATGCTGATCCATCCTTTTGCCTTCCATGGAATTTGTCTGGCACTATGAAACTTGTCTTTGATTTACTTACCTTTTGGCTTGAGTTATCTTTTCATGTTGGTTAAGGAACATAGAATGATGTTAGGTTTTCTTTGAACATTCAAGACGTCATCTGCAAAAGAGAGTGAAGAAACCATCGGGAATCTACGAGGAATCGAATGTCTAACTATCTCATAAATTCTATTAAGCTTGTGAATGCCCTTGTTAAGTATTTCAGCTGCAATTACAAAGATGGTTGGTGAGAGGGGTCTCCTTGTCTCACTCTGCAATTTGATTTGAAACAACTGTTCATTTTTCAGTTAACAAAAATGGAGTACCAACAGTTTAAGAATCATCTTCAAATCAACTTTGGTCACGTCTAGTTTATTATCCTCTCCTTTTATTCTCTCTTTTGTCTGCTTATCTTTCTTTATCCTGATCATAGAATGAAAGAACTTTGAGTCTGCATCCCTCTCTCCGACTCACTTGATCCTTGCTTGTTGTCTCCTGTACATAATTTATTTTGCTGTTGAAGTTGTATTATGCCTTATCCTTTCCTCTGTGTGATAGATCCTCATATATGAAGCTGCAAATTATATATGAAGCACGATAAACTGTATTCACCAATGATCAGACATTTATACTCAGACACAACAGATTTCATATGCATTGAATCCAAATGCACAACATAAAAATTCAGTTTCAAGTTTCAACCATGTTAATATCAGACCGATCATACATAGATTAGTATTAATATGATAGCTGCACCATTTTTTTCATACAAAACACCACTTCAACCATATACAAAACACAGATTAGTATTAGTAAAAAAACGAGTTGAACTTCTTTCCAGCAGAAAAAACATATATAGGCCAAACTAGTGATTACTCTTTGCAGGTTTGATGTGCATGAGCTGATAAGCGGAAGACTAAGGGATCTTGTTTTTTCATGTAATGTTTTGTTTTGAAATTATGTACTCTAAACTTATGTACATATTATCAACTATGTAAGACCATATATATTTTGTCATTTGCAATCAAATATGCTTTGGTAGTATATTATGCTTTTTCTATTACATTTTTTGCTTTTGATTTTTGCTTTTAGAAATGTAGTTTTGTATTTTGATTACTATTGAAATGAGAAATTCAAATAAGATGAAAGGTAGTGTTTATAGGATACTATAGAAAGTACATCATAATATTAAAATAATAGCGCAAAAAAGGTGCTATGGAAACAGAAAGTAAAACGCTATAGAAACTAATTATATCAAAGGATAAGCGCTATAGGAAATAATATAATAGCACAGGAAAAGAGCTATAATAATGGTAAACGCTATGGAAAAGAATTTTTATAGCGTTGATTCCAAGCTATGACAAATTTATTAACGCTATAAATTAAAAATTGAGATTTTTAGTAGTTAAATAAAATTGCAAGAATAAAACGCTATGAAAGTCGATATAGATAAAACGCTATCAAAAGGATTCAATAATGCTGAATAAGTGCTATAAAATGTTCTATTCAATAGCATTTAATATAGTGCTATCAGATGTGTCAGGGCTATTATAACATGTCGTTATATAGCGTCGTCAATAATGCTATGAAAATCTATTATAGCGTTTTTTGTGCGCTATTAAAAGGTAAATCTGTTGTAGTCAGTGTCCTCAAAATAATATGAATAAAACATGGAGAGGATAAGGTTCTATTTATAGGGGTCGAAACACACTAGAACCGTAGGATGAAAATAGTTTAATATGAAGTAATCTGGAGCATACAAATAAATATCATACCCCTTCAAACCGTAGCCGCCACTGCCAAAATTTGGCTTTGACCAATCGACCTCCCCTATTCAACCGGTCGACCGCTAGGGGTCGACCGGTACATTTGGCTTTTTGGGAATGTTTTTATTTTCGTTGCTTTTTAATTAATTTTATACCCTAATTAACTTTAATGTTAATTGGTGATTAAACGTTTACTTAACCCTAAGTACACCTACAGTTAATTTTTGAAATTCAGACCCTAATTTCAAATATTCATTTGAATTTGAATTCAAACTAAAATAATTTAAATCTTAAAACTTCAAATGCTCATAACTTCTTCTATTTGAGCTTCGCTTTTAGCATATTATATATGGAAATCGATTAGAATTTTTCCACAAACGCAATGGAATAAGTTTCGTGGTTAAATTCCAACTTTAATAAAATTTTCATATTTAACCCTATCACATTTAATTCAACTTACTTCATTTATTTATGATTCATTTTATAGGATGTTACATAGCTGATCCTCTTTTGGATTACTTACTTCTGTAACAGCAACGTTAAACCGATTCAAAAAGTATTTCAGTTGTTCCTTGAGATAGACATGACAAGGACATCACATCCTTAGGCCAAGAAGCATGGAGCTGGAACTGCTCCAAGAATTTCCTAGCCAACTCATCAAAAGTCAATATGGATCTCGGCGTGATCCTAGGGAACTACATCGACATAACTCCTTCCAAAAAAAATAGGAAAGCAGCTACACCGAACACATCTATCGCCCTGGCACCATCCAAGTGTCATTCACACTTGACTAAATGCTGCCTAGGATCAGTAGTCCTGTTATACGATGGCTTTATCGACATTGTAAACTTCCTAGGATACTCCTCTCTCAAAATGTTTTCCATAAATGGAGTTCTTTCTGGCGTGGAACCCCAATCCTCATTTTTCTACCCTTTCTTTCCTCGATCAATCACTTAACCATATCGGCTATATATTCTTTGCTAGCTCGGTACTCTAGAGGTCGATTATTGGAGGCTGCATCGATTGTTTGGCTTTGCAAATGACCTCTATTTTCTCGATGATGTCTAGTTCCTCCAGCCTCTGGGAATAACACTCCTCCAATTTTCCAGTCATATTCGGTTGGTTATGTTGTAGCTATTTGAACTCCAGCTCCCTTAACTCTAACCCAGCTCATAATCATCACCACCATGCTATAGGTCATTCTTCGAGTCAGATAAGTCACAGCCTCATCTCCTTGTTCCCCTTATCCTTCAAAATTGTGATCAGCACCGACCTGATTGTGATCGGCACCGAGTGGTCTCCTTTTGGTGAAGCATGCTGACTTCCTCCAACAAGTCCTTCTACCTTACCTACAACCTCATCCTTCTGTTTTTGCTTGTCATTTCTCCTATCTTGGCCAAAAATAGATGAGTTCTCTTCTTTAGATCCTAGAGGAGAAACTTCCCTCATAATCCTCCTGGTCCTATGTGGTTGTTGGATTAGCATTACTATGCTAGCATCCATCTTCTCCGTCAGTGCCTTTTCACTGTCTACCTACTTCTAATTTGGTCCCCGCATCATCTTATCAAACTCACCCTAGTAACCATCTCTTACTGAGTAGATGATCTTGGTATTACCAGCTGGTTACTGACTTCCAATTGGTAAGCATTTCCTTCATCACCACCAACTGCTGCTCCTGACGATCTTTCGAATCACCTAGGTGCTATTGATTCCTATTAGCAAGATTTTGAATTCCTTAAAGTAAATCTACTGGATCTAACCATTTGATCTCTCAAAACCCAAAATAACAAGCTAGGTCTAACCCGAAGAATCAATTTCTCAATGAAGGCACCAAAAATGGCACAACACCCAAAAGCCTTTAGAATAATAGAGATCTAGCAAACTGTATGAAAAGTAAAGAGGACACAAGAATTTTATAGTAGTTTGGCAATCTTTCGCCAATGTCCATCATGATTTAATTGATTATATGATTGAGAGTCACTAATACAAGTGATTGACAAGTTCTTATAGCCTAGAACAACCAACAATATCTGCTTTAGTGACTAAGGTTAGGAGAGATAGGAGATAAAAAAACAAAAGAGTCAAAAGTCCTTTTCTAGTAGCCATAGGGTCTGTATTTATAGAAAAATTGTCTAGCAGAACAGAGGGCCCATGAATCACTAGGTCCAGATCCAAGTCCACCCCTGCAGAAGGGCGAAACAAGGGCCAAATTCCAATAAAAACCACTTGTACTAAATTAAGTATTGATCGATTTTTGTAAGGGGAAATCTCCCCAACTTCCTTTTGGTCTTCCTTCTTCAATCCTTTTTGTTTCGAGCACTTTTCTTATGAGACTGAGTTATTTCTGATAATTCCTGGTACTGCTTGTTCATCTCTACTTTGTTGCTTTCTTCTAAACAATCCTTAGAATTATTTGTCCATTTCTTAAGAAAAGCACTCCATGACAATCGATTGAGTAAGGGCGTCGCATACAAGTAGTTTTGGAGGTCCAATGGGCAAAAAAGGGCTCAATACTGAGTGATAGGGCTCGGTACCGAGTGGTCCACTTTGATCTTTAGCCTTTGATACTTCTTGAGTATGATCCTATTGTCCTTCTTTGCATGTTCTCGAGTTCGTGAATCGTTTCATTTTCATCCAGATGCTCTAATTCCAGTGAAAATCTGCTTGATTAAAAAGCTAGATAACACTATTTAAGTAACACTTATTTGATTTTTTCCTTCACCTTTTGATTTGTTGCTACGATCACAATTCCCACTTTTAGCACTTGCAAATTTTTTCCTCCTACATCTCGTGAACGCCGATGCCAGCCCTAAGCTCTTATGTCGATCATCTATGTCTATTCGCTAGTACCAATCTGAGTGATCCAACACCTCCACTTCATAAGAACTCGTCATCATTTCAATTGAGTTCGGCTTCTCGACTTCGACGCCACTCTTTGCATCACTTTCGATCTAAGGTAGGTGGCGGTAACATCTCCCATTTTGAGATCCGAAAATGAATAGCAAAATACTATAGTCATTCTAGTCTTATTTTTAATCGATAAAATAAGATTTGTTTTTCCTCTTTTCAAACAACAAAGTAAACGAAGTATCAAATATGCATTCCCCATAAAATATTTTTTTTACAAATTTTGCCTATTCGATACCCATCGTAGAGATAAAATATAATATACAAAGATAATACCACATAGTCAACATACGACGAAGCGATTATGCATAATCAGGTTCATAATACAAAAGGAGCAACTAGAGTTGCGTAATATACATACTGGTTAGATAATAGCTAATATTCTACTTCCTATAGCATCCCCAAAAGTAATATGGCTTAAACAAAATCATGTACCCTCAACTCTCAAACTACTTTGAAGAGTACCTAAGAGTTTAAGGGGAAAAACAAAAACTTTGAGTCAAACATAAACCTGATATGAGTAATATTAACGAACAATAGGTAGATATATAATACATAGTGAGACAACACTATAGAACTGAACGGGTTTTCTCCTCACTAGTATTCTGCTCAAACAATGTAAGAAAATCATACCTGACCTGCAACCTGTAATCACACCGAGTAGAATATATAATAGGTTTATAACCGAGTTTGACTTGAATATAATTTTTGAATAGATAGGGTACATATGTCACATATTCCCTAAGTCTAATCAATTTAACCTTTTTATCATTATCTAACATAATAATAGTATGATGCCGTTTCATGTCTTACCAACGCAATTCATTAGGTTTTCATTTCCATGCTTCAAAACATATATTTAAGTTACTTGTGCTTTTTGCACATTGTTGTTTTTTTTTTCATTCATCGAATTGGTTTATCTAAGGCATCTTGCCATTTGACTTGTACCGATACAAGATATCATTTCATTCTTTCATTATTTCCTCTTTCATTCTTTAATTTTTCCTTTTTTCATTATTAGGAACTATCGACATGTTCCTAATTCCCTTAGCCTATCCCATGCACTCATTATGAACTTGTTATGAGGTATGGCCCATGCATGTAGACTGTTGACTCTGCTGCTTCAGGGCATAGAAGCAATGACCCAAGGAGCTACGTTGGCTCACTTAATCATCAATCTAAATATTTTCATTAGGTTTCAAAGTATTGCTAAGCATTCATTTCAATAAATTTTTATTCAATATTATTCATGTTTTATTATAGTTGAGTCATTCATTCAACAAATTTTCCCTTCATACTTCATACTTCATTATTATTATTCACGTTCTATCGTGTAATTCCCCTAAGCTACTAATCAACTTTATCCTCATCAACTCATATCGACTTTACAAGTTTCATTAAAGAGGCAATTAATATAAAGTTTTAAGTAGATATCCAAGTTGTACATATATGAATAACCTTTCCAGAAAGTCTAAAATCATCGAAAATGGTTAAGAATATCAAAAGTCATGACTTGAATATAGGAAATGATCTGGATTAAGATTAGATAGCTAATGCAGCGGATATAACACTTGACCACGAAATGAATATTTCGTGTCAAACAAATCGATGAAATGATACAATGATGAATTGATGGATTGATGATACCCAAGATAAATGCCCAAATCCGTTGATCTCACGAGATACCAGATCTAGCTATCTCCATCACGTTGATCGCGCACGATACTGTGTTAAAAGATCTACGATTCTTCGACGTTGATCTCGCACATGAGATTCCGTGAATCGGCTTCAGGTCCGTTGATTCGAGCACACTCGAATATCCGAAGATGGAAGATGAAGGAGATCACACTCAACTTCAACAAAGTGGCACAAAGCACACAAACAAATTTTATTCAAAAAAATCCACCCTTTACAAGTGACTCAACACCCCTATTTATAGAGATTTGCAACACACACAAACGAATTACATCCCAAAACACTATACAGGTCCTTCACGACCTAACATACAGAACATACGACCTACGACCTAAAATATACAAGTTACAATTGTTCACGACTTAACAACACAACGACATACGACTTAAGAAATTACAACACAAGTGACTTACAAAACAAACGACCTAACAACAAACAGCAATGACTTAACAAATACATCTCAAACGACTTAACAAATACAACGCGACTTAAGAAACGCGGCATAAGAAATCTTCAGCGACTCAACAATCTTCGGTAGCGACATCAGACTTCGGCTTAAGCTTCAGGGCGACTTAACGACTTAACGAAGAGCTCGCGACCTAGGCTGGAAACAATCAACGACTTAAGGCATCTCGCGAGTTACTGGAATTGGTATAGGTCATTCGCGACCTAAGGAGGAGGGCATAGGTCGTTCGCGATCTTCTGGAGTTTCTCGCGCGCGACCTAAGGAGTTGCTCTGCTCGTGATTCAAATCTTCAGCGACCTTGGAGTTAGGTCGTACGCGACCTAAGGTGAGCGCTGCATCATCCTCCCCTGGTTGAAAAGAATTCGTCCTCGAATTCACGCTCTCCTCTTCTTCGACAAGCTTCTCCCCATAATACGGAATTAAGTGTTTGACGTTGAAAACGTCAGTAGTATGGATATGATCCGACAATCTCAACTGATAAGCATTCTCATTAATCTTCTTTACGATTTCCAAAGGACCAATCTTCCTAGCATCTAGTTTGTTGTAAGTACCAACAGGAAATCGATCCTTGGTCAATACTGCATATACAGAATCTCCTTCTTTGAAGTCAACATGTCGTCGTTTAATATCTGCGGATTGCTTATATTTCTCATTTGCCTTAAGCAATCGTTCCTGCACCACCTTGTGGCATTCTTTCAACTCATTCACCAAATCACTAGCTCGCTTGATTACTCCTTTCTGCTATGGAACTATAGATAAATCTAACGATCCTTTAGGAATTGTTGAGTATACAACCTGGAATGGACTGAACCTAGTGCTACGATTAACTGCATGGTTGTGTGCAAACTCAGCTTGACATAGGTTCGAATCCCAACTCTTCAAATTATCATTCACAAGGCATCACAATAGATTACCCAGGGATCTGTTCACAACTTCAGTCTGTCCATCTGTCTGTGGATGATAAGCACTACTGAATTTCAGCTTTGTCCCAACCATTCTCCATAGGCTCATCCAAAAATGACTTAGAAAACGAGTATCTCTATCCGCAGACGATATATTTCTCTGAAATATAACTGTGCTACATTAACCGCATCTGCTGTCTTCTTGCAGGCAATAAAATGTGCCATCTTTGAAAATCGATCAACTACTACATAGATAGAATCATTGCCGTGTTGTGTTCTCGGCAGTCCCAACACAAAATCCATGCTAACATCCACCCACGGTTTAGTCGGCACAGGCAACGGCATATACAACCCAGCATTTGTCGCTGTCCCCTTTGAAACCTGACAAATATGACACCTCTGAACAAAATTTTCAACTTCCTTCCTCATTAACGGCCAAAAATAAGATTTTGCAATCAACTATAAAGTACGATCACAGCCCACGTGTCCTTCCTCATGCAATTCTTTGATAATCTTCATTCGTAAACTGCAATCTGGAATACACAACTGATTTCCTTTGAACAGAAAACCATCAACCAGCATATATCCATCCATGTTTCCCTGCTTAACTTTGTCTAGGATTCCCGAAAAATATGAATCTGATTTAAGCAATTCTGGAAGTAAGTCAAAACCCATCACCTCTACTCGTATGGTTGTTAGTGAATTATTCCTCCGACTCAATGCATCGGCAACGCGATTAGTTACTCCAGACTTGTGTTTTACGACAAATGTAAATTGCTGCAAATAAGCTATCCATGATGCATGCCTAGCTGCAATTTTATCCTGCCCTTGCAAATGTTTCAATGCTTCATGGTCTGTATACAAAACGAATTCTTTATGGAACAAATAATGTCTCTAATGTTTCACGGCTTGCACAATAGCATAAAATTCCACATCATAAGTATTATATCTCATCTTAGCTCCAGAAAGCTTCTCACTGAAATATACAATTGGACGACCCTTCTGACTCAACACTCCTCCAATTCCAACTTTCGATGCATCTGTATGCAATTCAAATAACAACTAAAAATCTGGCAATACTAGAATTGGCGCTGACGTCAAAAGTTCCTTGATCCGCTCAAAAGCTAATCCTGCTTCCTTTGTCTATAAAAACTGCTCCCCCTTCATGCAATCAGTAACAGGTGCCATCACACTACTAAAGTGTGGTATAAACCTTCGGTAAAATGAAGCTAACCCATGAAAACTTCTGACTTCTGTTATAGTTTTGGGCTTTGGCCAATTTCTGATTGCTTCAACTTTACTTTGATCCACCTGTATACCTTCCTCGGACACAACATATCCCAGAAATAAAACACTCGGCGTCATGAACATGCATTTCTTTGTTTCCGCATAGAACTGTTCTTGACGAAGAATAGTTAACACTTCTCGCAAGTGTTGAATATGCTCCTCTGTACTAGCACTGTATATCAAGATATCATCAAAGTAAACTACAACAAAATTTCCAATGTAAGGTCGGAAAATTTGATTCATCACCCTCATAAATGTACTTGGTGCATTAGATAAACCAAACGGCATGACCATCCATTCATACAACCCCTCCCGTGTCTTGAAGGCTATCTTCCATTCATTCCCTGGTCGAATTCGAATTTGATGATAACCACTCTTCAAATCGATCTTCGAAAAGATTACAGATCCACTAATTTGATCCAACAGATCATCCAGTCTTGGCATAGGAAATCTGTATCTAACAGTTATTTTGTTAAGTGCTCGGCTATCTGTACACATCCTCCACGAACCATCCTTTTTCGGTACTAACAAAGCTGGTACAACACAAGGACTGAGACTCTCCCGAACACGCCCTTGCTCAAGCAACTCCTCAACCTGTCTCCTCAAGTCTTCATGTTCTTTCGGACTCATACGATAATGTGGCCTATGCGGTAAAACAGCACCTGGCACTAGATCAATCTGATGTTGTATGTCCCTTAGTGGTGGCAATTCCTTGGGCAATTCCGAAGGAAAGACGTCTTCAAACTCATTCAACACCGGCTTAACCTCCTCAGGAATTTTAAGTTCTTCATGTGTTTCATACCCAATCAGCATAAACATTTCAGCACTATCCTATAACACTTCAACAAATTCTCTCGAAGATAAAAGACTAGTTGACTCCACTTTCGGCTCTGACTTGCTTTCACTTTGTTCACGCTTCTTAGGAACTAAGGTAATTTGAGTCCCTTCGAACATGAAACTGTAGCTGTTGGTGTGATCATTATGTTGTACAGCTCTATCATACTGCCATGGTCTCCCCAATAGTAAGTGACACACATCCATATCAACCACATCACACCAAATGTCATCTTTGTATTTCTTCCCAATAGAAAATGTAACAAATGCTCGTCTTCCCACTTTCACTTCTCCACCTTTCTTCAGCCATGCTAGTCTATAAGGTCTAGAATGTTTTTCAGTCTTCAACCCTAACTTCTTGACAGCTTCTTCCGAAATAATGTTTTCGCAGCTTCCCGCATCAATAACAAATCGACAAACCTTTCCCAAGATAGTACATGTAGACTGAAAAATATTGCTCCCCAGCCAATTAGAATCATCCTCTTGCTTTGGCGTTAAACAAGACCTCCTTATCATCAAGCTACACCCTTCATCTCCTGACACAACTTCTTCTTCTTCATCAAACTTCAGTGATTGAGTATAATCAACTTCAGCTTCAACATCCTCATACTCACATTCTTCTGCAACTAATGCTCTCTTCTTTGGTTTTGTACATTCATTACTTTTATGGCCAAACTCTTGACAATTAAAGCATTTGATACTGGTATTGACCTTTGCTTTAGCGGCTTCATTCACAATCGGCTTACTGACTGCTTTAGAAACATTAGCACTGCTACTAGCGCCCTTGTTTTGGTTGTTGGAACTTGTAAACACACCAACTCCCCGTCTCCTTTGCTTCTCCCAAGCTAGAGCTTTCTGATGTGCTTCAGCAACAGATATTGGATTAAACATATTCACCATGTCTTGAATCTGCATTCGCAACCCTCCAACATATCTAGCTGTTAGCTGTTCCTCCGTTTCCATAATATCATTTCTCCCGTCCAGTTGATAGAATTCGTCTGCATAATCATTTACCGACTTCGTTCCTTGTCTCAAGTTCTGCAAACGTTGATACATAAGAGATTGATAATTGTATGGCAAGAAAGTTGCTTTCATCATCTTTCTCATCTTCTCCCAAGTAACAACTTTTGATTTTCCCATTCTTTCCCTAGTTAGTTTAGTTTGCTGCCACCAAGCCATAACTCTTCCCCGTAGTTTTGTAGCAACTAATTGAACTCTACGATTCTCTGGCACCTCCTTGAAATTCAAAATTTCTTCAACACTAGACAACCAATCAAGAAATTCTTCTGCTTGCATACCACCTTTGAATTCTGGAATTTCCATCCTCATACCATATTCCCATTTACGATCATTCTCTGAATCAATATATCGATCTCGCACTTGGCCTCGATCTCGATAATGAATACTACCTCTATCACCATATTCTTCAAAATCAGATGTACTTCTATATCGTTCTCGACCATCCACATCTCTACGGCCATGAATGTCTCTTCTACTCTGTCGTTCAACATAACGATAGGGTTCATGTTCAAAACCACGCTGAGATCTTCTGTCTTCACTTCTGTACTCCTGGTGGTCTCTCATCACGGAAACTGATGATTCTCTTCTATCTTGATAAGATTGCAGTGACATTCTTCTTTCTCCCGAAACCGACGGCGAAACCCTGTTTCCACCCTGATTCGAAACTGGTGACGTTCTTCTCTGGTTCATGTCAGTCATCAATTTCTCCAACTTTCCAATACCTTTGTTAAACTTCTCATTGATACGTTGCTCCATTGCCTCTGCTTCTTGTCTCCTATATACATCTTCAATATTTTGAAATCGATTAGCACGTCTTGGAGGCATGATCTATTCTCGACTTAGCTCGGCTTTGCTTTGATTAGTTCGGCTCTAACTCCAACACTTCCTCTTTACTCCCAATAGACTCGGCTTAGCTATGGTATAGCTAAGTATGGCTCCGATACCAAACTGACGCAGCGGATATAACACTTGACCACGAAATGAAGATTTCGTGTCAAACAAATCGATGAAATGATAAAATGATGAATTGATGGATTGATGATACCCAAGATAAATGCCCAAATCCGTTGATCTCACGAGATACTAGATTCTAGCTATCTCCAACACGTTGATCGCGCACGATACCATGTTAAAAGATCTACGATTCTTCGACGTTGATCTCGTGCACGAGATTCCGTGAATCGGCTTCAAGTCCGTTGATTCGAGCGCACTCGAATATCCGAAGAAGGAAGATGAAGGAGATCACACTCAACTTCAACAAAGTGGCACAAAGCACACAAACAAATTTTATTCAAAAAAAATCCAACCTTTACAAGTGACTCAACATCTCTATTTATAGAGATTTGCAACACACACAAACGACTTACATCCCAAAACACTATACAGGTCCTTCACGACCTAACATACAGAACAGACGACCTACGACCTAAAATATACAAGTTACAATTGTTCACGACTTAACAACACAACGACATATGACTTAAGAAATTACAACACAAGCGACTTACAAAACAAACGACCTAACAACAAACATCAACGACTTAACAAATACATCTCAAACAACTTAACAAATACAACATGACTTAAGAAACGCGGCATAAGAAATCTTCAACGACTCAACAATCTTCGGTAGCGACATCAGACTTCGGCTTAAGCTTCAAGGCGACTTAACGACTTAACGAAGTGCTCACAACCTAGGCTGGAAACAATCAACGACTTAAGGCATCTCGCGAGTTACTGGAATTGGTATAGGTCGTTCGCGACCTAAGGAGGAGGGCATAGGTCGTTCGCGACCTTCTGGAGCTTCTCGCGCGCGACCTAAGGAGTTGCTCTGCTCGCGATTCAAATCTTCAGCGACCTTGGAGTTAGGTCGTACGCGACCTAAAGTGAGCGCTGCATCAATAGCCCAGTCAGAAATATTTAAGTTTTCAGCAAACATTTTGGGCAGTAAATTGCAAACCATGAAAAGTTTATAAAACAATGATTTAGATATCTTCATTAGCTTTCCATAAATCTAAAATTTACACAAACTAGTTTAGAGGATTGTATTTTATGCTCAAAATATTGCAAGGGTTTTGTATTGTACTTACCAAACTAATCTGAAAACGTACTTCACTTTGCAACTGGATTTTAGGTTAGTAAACTCTTAAATTCGAAAAAGTCTTCAAAATGAAAGTTGTATATCTATTTCTTATATTTTCAGTAAACAAAGCTCCACTCAAATCCATTCATAGGATAAATGTTATGCTTAAAATATAAAAATGGTTTTGCATAGTACATATAGCGACTAGCCAAAAACATATTCAACTTTGTAACCAAAGTTCAAGGTAGAAAACATTTGATTTTGCAAAATCCTATAAAATATAATTTATATACATTTCTCTTGTATTTACAGAAAACAAAATCCGTTTAATAGATCAAAAGATATGCCCAAAATATAGAAAATGTTTTCCATGGCACGTCTATTAACTTGGCAAAAACTTCTTCGACATTGCAACAAGATTCCAACACTGAAAACATTTGAATTTTCTAAAGCCTTCAATACCAAAGTTGTATATTTGTTTTGTAACTTTCCAAAAAACAAAACGTTGCTCAAATCCATTTAGAGAATCAAAAGATATGTTTAAAATACAGAAAGGCTTCTGTATATTACTTGTACCGAAAAACCCAGAAAACATCTATGATTTTAAAAAAGATTTCGAGACATTAACTCTCTAATTTGCAAAAACGTATAAAAAAAGTTGTATATCTTTGAATCCCCTTTCCAATAAATAATAGATCACGTTAAATAGATATGTAGAGGAAAAGTTATGCCCAAATTACTTAAGGAGTATACCAACTTTTCCATCTTCATCATTTCATAACTCATTTTATATATTATAAAATGATATGAAAATTTAAAGCTAGGTAATATTATTCATCTTAATGGTGTATGCTCCAGCCTCTAACTTAGACTTCCGGTGTTCTTGAGATTTATTTAGTTATTTTGTTATTTCTTTTTGACGATGGAAGCGAGGATATGGTATATTTATAGTGTAACATAGGGTTATTATGGTAATTTGCCAAAATGACCCCAAGCTGATCATAACTTTCTTTACATGACCCAGGACCTTCTTAACCAGCCAATGTCTTTGTTTATGGGATAAGTATATGTGTATACATGTACTTTTGTAAGCACACCTTTATGTTTAAGGATATGTTTATGTACATGTATACGCTAATGTATATGTACATGTATTTCTTTATATTTACATATATGTTTATGCATATGACATGTATTCATTATCAATACATAACACACTTCAATGTGCACATATTTATGTATTTTATCTCATGTGTTATAAGATTCTTGTTGGGTTTAACTTTCGTATGTTCACAGGGGTCTCACTATTTGATATGAACACAATTTATTCAATGCATAAACACATCTATTCCTAATTTATTGGATGTTCCACATCATTTTATTAGTTGTTATGCAACAATATATCATAATATCTGTAATTTATGATAATAAGTGATAATGGAAGGATGTTATAAACTTCTCTCCTTATAGGAATTTCGTCCTTGAAATTCAAAAGAGTAGCTATAACAACAATAAACTTGATTACTAGTTATCAAGCAGATATATTAGTATTTCTTACTAGATAACATTTTGTGCCTATAAATCATAAGCCATACCTCAACCAACTGCATGTAAATCTTTCTAACTTTATCCTTAATTTTCGATGTGTAATCGTCAATGTAAATACTCCATTGTACCTTTACCATCTTAATGACAATATTCCTTAGCCCTTTTATATCTCGGCCTATTATACAAATGTGCTGTCTCACTGTGGTCGTATTTGGTTCTACTCCAAGGTCATCTAATGGTTATACAATAGTCTTGGGAATGTGTACATATTTCCTTAATAATGAAACATGAAATATATTGTGCATTCCTGCTAACTTGTTTGGTAGTTCCACTCGATAGGAAAGTTTATCAATTCTCTTGGTGATTGGGAATGGTACATATATTGGTGCCAACTTTCTTTCCTTTCCAAGCCTCATAACCCCTATCCTAGGTAAAACTTTCATAAGCACATGCTCTCCAACTGAGAACTCTAACTCCTTACACCTTTGATTAGCGTAACATTTCTTTCTCGATTAAGCTATCTTCATCCAAGTATGAATCAACTCAACTTTCTCGATCGCATTCCTAACCAAGTTCGCTCCTAGTACAAGTCTATCTTCCATTTCTAACCAACATGCAAGTGGCTTACATGGTTTCCCATAAAGATATTTGAATGGTGCCATGCCCACGCTAGTCTAATAGTTATTATTGTATAAGAATTCCACTAAATGTAAGTGGTCTTCCCAAGATCCTCTAAAGTCTAGAACACAAGCTCTTAATATGTCTTTAAGCACTCTGTAACCCTTTTAGTCGGTCCATCTGTTTGGGGATGGTATTAGGCACTTATGTTCATCTCAGCGCCTAAAGTTGCTTGCCAACTTTTTCAGAAATCACAAGTGAATAAAGCATCTTTATCACTCACAATGCTACCCGTGATTCCATAAATTATTGCGATGTTTTTTTACATACAACTTCACCAAACTTTCTGCTGTGCCTATCAGTTTAATAGGTATAAAATGTGCACTTTTGGTTAGTCGATCAACAATAACCCAAATGCCGTCGTCCCTCTATTTGACCTTGATAATCCATCAATGAAATCCATGGAGATCGAATCCTATTTCCACATGGGCATTTCAAGGGATTGAAGTAGCCCACTTGGCTTCTTGCATTCAACCATCACTTGTTGACAGTTAAGACACCGTCTTACATTCAAGCCAACATCCCTTTTCATCCCTTTCCAAAAGAAGCTTTTCTTCATGCATTGGTACATCTTTGTGCCTCTAGGATGAATGGAAAATTTTGATCGATGGCTTTTGCTAAAGACGTCTTTATGAAGGTTGTCTACATTGGGAACACAAAAGCATCCCTTCTTTTCGAGTATTACGTTTGATCAATATCGAAGTTTATTAGGTCCTCGGTATTCATAACTTCTTTTAACCATTTGTGTTCGGCTATTATTGGATCATCTCCTTTTCTTTTAGAAATTCTATCAATTAAGGTTAGTCGAACTTCTAAGCAAGATAAAAAAGCCATGTGTTGGCTAGTACTAGCAGTCAATCTTAAGTGTATTTCGCAAGAAGCCGATGTCTCTAAATTCTTCGATTCAACAAGCATTGCTAGTACAACTTTTTGATGCTTTCTACTAAGTACATCTGCAACTTTATTCCCTTTTCGGGGTTTATACTCAATCTTGAAGTCATAAGAAGCCAAAAATTCCAGCCATCTCTGTTGCCTCATATTCAGATCTTTTTGAGAGAACAATACTTCTAGGATTTATGGTGGATAAATATCTTGTATTGTTCCCCAAAAGGAAATACTTCCAAATTTTTATTCCAAAGATCGCTACTACCAACTCTAAGTCATGTGTAGGATAATGAACTTCATGTGGTTTAAGCTGCTAAGAAGCGAAGGCTATTACTTTACCTTATTGCATTAGCACCACTCCTAAACATGTTCAACAAGTGTAACGACCCCAGATTTTATATAAATTTAAATTGATAATTAATTAGTTTTTGAATAAAAAATTGTGAAATTAATTGATGAATTAATGCGAGTTTCCCCGAGTTCAAATAAATTCTATGTTAAATCATTTAAAATTTAAATATTGTATATATGTGAATATATATGTATATGGGCATATATGAGTAAATTTGAATTTAAATCTTAAATAAATGAGTTAGAAATAAATATAAAAATATAAACATTTGACACAAATATAATCATAAATAAATGATTTAAACTTAGAATTGATGGTTAACAATAATTTGAATTTATGAAATAAATATATATAGAGAAATAAAAGACAATAAAATAATAATAAATATTAAGCTAGACATAGAGATATAAATAAATATAAGATAAATTATAATAAAAATAGAAAGTAGAACATTTGCTAAAAATTTTAACAACAAATTAAAATCTAGAAATTCATCTATATTACCAAATAAAATATATATAGTTTTATATTGTAATATCCCGGAAATTTTAACAATATCAATTTAATAATCTGTTAAATAATTAAATTGATATTGATGATCTTTGATAATAAGATTTGAATTTAATTTAATAATCTGATTAAATTAGTATTAATTGGTGATTTTATCTTTTAAAAGTTAATAAGATATTTTCTATTTGAATATATATATTTATTTATATATATTGTAAATAGAAGCTTTGGGTAAATTGGGAATTTAGATTTAATTTAATATGACTTTTCAAAGTTATTTAAATTAGTAAATTTATAGTTTTAAAATACTTTAATTGCTTAAGATATTTTTACTTAAGTTTAAAATTATATAAGAGTTAACAAAAAGGCTTGTTTTGTTTCTTTTTAAAATATCACTTGATAATATAATCTCTTATATAAATTATTTAAATATCAAATATGTTAATTTCATATAATAAGTATAATGTATTATTTTTATTAATATGAATGGATTTTAAAGAATATGAAATTGTTATTTAATTGAATAAATAGTTATATATGTATATATATATATAACTTGACTTTTTAAATTGAATCTTAGGATTTAATTTAATTGAATTCGAATTTAAGCTTTGAAATTCAAGAGAATAAATATTTAAATTGTTTGGATATTATAATATTTGTATAACTTTTAATTATAAATATAATTGGTTTTGTTTCTTTAAAATGATTTATATATATATAGATAAGTGTTTAATAAATAAGAAAAAGGCTTTTTAATTACTTTAAAATAAATAGAAATAAGATAAATACTTAAAAGACATGTGTCTTTATCTAATGACTTGTTTTAACATGTGTTATTTCCTAAAGCCTTATTTTAACAAGTGTAAATAAAAGATGAACTATAATGACAAGTGTCTTCATTTATTTTTATTTTCTTTTATTTTTATTTATCATAAATCTACTTATATATAAACATTGTATTTCTATACTTCATTCTTTCTATTTTCTTTTCAAAACAAGATAAACTCAAACCTTTTTTCTCTAATACAAATCTGAAACAAATCAGTAATCTAAATGCCTCAAACTACAAATCAAAAGATCAACCTGCAACATTCTTTTTCAAATCAAAACCACTCAAGCTAAACAATCAAATGTCTGCATTCTTTCCAAATCTGGAATCATCTCAAAGCAGCCTGTCTACATTCATTTTGTAATTTGGAAGCAGCATGCATGTAGTTCAAAGCAATTAAAAGCTTCAACAACTCAAGTTTAAAATCAAAGAAGATAAGGAATGCAAGTTTCTCAGTTTCAAGTTTTAAAAGCAAAAGTATCTTTCCAGCAACTCAAAGTTTTTAAAATTCAAAAGCAGTTTCAAAGATTAGGCTCTGTTCATCTTTGATAAGGTGAGTAACATCACTATTTTTAAAGGTTTAAGTTATGAATAAGGTTGCATGTTAAACTTCTGTGGTAAATATGTATTGTATGTATGTATAAGTGAAATTTGCTGTGAAAACAATGGATGTATTGTGTGCATATGTGACCATGTACTCTGTTATTGTTTTTGTTTGCCCAGGTTCAGAATTCTGTTTGAAATTCCTTACCATTTGATTTAGTTTTGTTAGGACTTAGTTTACAAACAAAAATTGTTTGTTTTAGCATAGACTAATGTAAAAAAAAAAATTATTTAATTAAGTCAAAATTTAAGCCTGAGTGTCTTTGAAAGATTAAAAACATCAATGCATGTTAAAAGAAAGTAAAACTCAAACTTTTTACTTTATAAATTCAGAGTTATAAATTAAACACTTTAACTAAAACATGATTTTTAAGATAAGAATCATAGTTTTTAGTTTGGGAATGAATGTACAGTTCGTGTTTGAACTGAAAATGGATTTTGGGTTAGAACTGTCGATCTAGGAAGTTTGGGTGGCCAGTATCTTTTCTGGTGGTGGAGTAATGATCGAAGTTGCAGAAAAAAAAATAGTAGATGAATTAAAACTTTGAGGCAGTTGTGATTTTGAATCAAAGATTTTAACCCTAGTTTAACTAGATTAGGAAAAAATCAATCATCGCGGCATCTAGAATGGATCGAGTGCTTCAGGCTTTGGAGAGAGGGAAGCTTGGTTGTTGATGATGACATGGTCGGAGTTGCAGAACCTCTGGTGGTCAGGGTTTCGAAGACGAGGCAGTTTCCAGGAATTGAAGAACGTTCCAGTTTTGGATTTCAGACTCGTTCGTTTGCTCGATTTTGTTTCAGGGTGGAATTGTAAGATCTGGATGGTCGGAGGGGTTGTGGGTGTCAATGGCGATGTGTCGGAGTCAGCCTCGTTGGCCGGAGCAGTGTAGATGATCGGTGCACGTGCACGAACCCACGTTCGTATCAGTGAGGGTAGGTATCAGGTTACTCGCATTTGGTTCGAGTTGTTTCGAGGGAGACTCGAGGTTTTAGGGGATGCGACTCGAAGTAAATCTAGGGTGTGCTCGAGTACAATAGATGTTGCCAGTTTTTTTTAAAACTGTCTGTTTAAACTGGATTTAAATTTCTAAAGCAATATTTAAACAAATTTTAAATCTAAGTTTAATCTGATTCAAGTTTAATTTGAATCTCAGTTCAAAAATAAAATAAGTTGTTGAAATTAAAATATTTTAACAACCTTAAATGTTTAGATAATTGAACTTAAGTTTTAAATTGCAAGTAAGTTTAAACCTAAGTTAATCTGGAATCTAATTTAAATCTGTATCTCAGATTTAAAATAAAAGAAAGTTTTTAAATTAAATTGTTTTAATAATTGTTTAAATGTATATTAAATGTTTAGAATTTAAAAATAAATTTGATTTAAATTCTTTAAGTTCTTTTATAAGATATAGGAATTCTTTAACATGTAAAAGTTTTTGAATTGGTTTTAAACTTTGTTAAAGACAAATTGGTATTCATTTCTAAATTCAGAATTTAAAATGAAATTTAAAAGTAAATTTGAAAATGGATGTTTTCAAATGTATTTAAGAATGATAATTTAACCTTTGATAAGAAAATGTTTTATCTTAAAGTTAAAATCATTAAAACTTGAGGGTAATTAAAATGGTTTAAATAATCTAATTAATTAATGATTTGGATTAATTAATTAAGTAATTAAGGATTTAAATTAACTTAATTAAGGTTTAAGTTAATTAATTAAGCAATAATTAATTTATAATTAAGGATTATAAATTAGAGTATTAATTAATGGTTAAAAATTAATTAATAGAATAATTAAATATTAATTAAGTTATGGTTAACACTTAATTAATTAAATAATTAGAGATTAATTAATTGGTTATTAAGATTTATTAATTTGAAATTAATAATAATTAATAAGTTAATTACTTAAGAAAAGTAATTAAAGGGTTGTTAATAGTTAATGAAGGTCATTAACTTGAGATTATTTAAATAAATAATTAATGTGATTAATTTTGATAATTAATTAGATTAATTGATTTAAAGATAATCATTTGTGAAAATGGTTTAAATGTAATTACTTAATAAAAGTAATTTAGAAATTAATTACTCATTTGTAATTAATTAAGTTAATGTGATTAGTTAAGTTAATTAATTAAGTTAATTAATTTAAATTAATCAATGGATGATTTGATAAATAATTACTTAAATGTAATTAATAAGGTATATTATTTAGGGAAGTAAATAATAAGATAATTACTGGAAGTAATTAATTGATGGTTATGTATTAAGGAAAGTAATTTAAGTTTAATTACTTTGAATAATTAATCAAGGGATTAATTAAGAAATTAATTAAGGAGAATTAATTTAGTAAATGAAATTAATTAAGGGTAGTTAATTACTGATTGAAGATTAATCAAGTGATTAATAAATGTGGTTTAATTAAAGGTTAATTACTTAATGTAATTAATTTAATTAGAGTAATTAATAATTAATTTGTAATTAAGGATCATTAATTAATATAATTAATGATGTAATTAAGAATTGATTAATTAAGAAATAATTAATAAATGAAGTAATTAATTAATGTAATTAATTAAGGATAAATGTAATTAATTATAGTTGATTAATTTAATTAATTATAGTTAATTAATTAATGAAGTAATTAAAGGTCAATTACTATAAGTGGTTAAGGTTAATTAATTTGAGTAATTAATTAAAGATAAATAACTGGAAGGTAATTAAAAGATAATTAATCAAAGATGATTAATTGAAAAAGGTAATTAGAGGATAATTAATTAATTTGTAATTAATTAATGTTTAAGTAAGAAGGATTTATAAAATAAAAGTAATTAATTTAATTAACTTTAAATTAATTAGAGATGATATAGATCATTACTTATGGATGGATGATAATACTGAATGCTTTGCATTTGATTGATATCTCTGATGAGATATATGCTATGTGATATGGATGTTTAGTTGAATTGTGATAATATGGATTATCTGATGATATTGATAATGTTGATTATCTATTGTGAATTTTCTTTCTAAGTGTATAAAGATAATTGAATTAAATTGTTTTAACCTTTAAAACAACTTGGCCTTAAAAGATACGTTTTGGATTTCGATGAGACCGGGATCGGGTTTCCGTATACCGGATTTCCAGGTCTGGAGACCCGAATACAACATCGATCCAAATTTACGTTAGGTCGTGAAATCCAAATGGAGCAAGTGAAGACTCGAGGTGTAAGAACGATTCTTTGTCAGTATAACTTTGTGGGTGATTCCGTAATGAGTTTGACGGAGATAGTACTTTCAGATTCGAGATAAAGATTCAGAGTGCAAGGGTTATTGTCGTTAACTCTGAGGGTGATTCCAAAACGAGTGTAACGAGATAATGCCTTCGGTTTCGTTCGAACCCGGAACGAACTTGTATGGACTGAATGCTTTCAGAACATCGTCAGGTGGACGATGAGCATTCTAAGTGATGTGTTCTTTTCTAAGGTAATCGTGACCTCAAGCCTCACAAACCGGGAATGGCTAAAACAGGGGAGGTGCAGCAAGGTTAGTGGGTAGCACCCAAGTAGGACAAGATGACCTCTGTCTAGATGTCCCTTTCTATTTTCGACTTAGTGTGTGCGGTTGGTCATGACAACCGTGAGGTATCTTGTGCGGGAATTATCCAGTAAGGGATGTTCCGGCCTTGTGTTGCAGGGGATTGGGAGTGATCCTCGGTACGGTGATCTAGGCCACGTACTGTGACGGGCGGTACCCCGGTAGCCCTGCCATTGATGGAATCCAAACTCCAATAAGTGCCGTACGTTTTAGTTGTGCCCAACTATGTTGGAACGTGAGATGTAAGCATTCCAGCTATTTCATATTTATTTGAAAACCCTAGACCTATTATAATACAATCGAATTTCCTATCAAATGTTTTGGTTAGCGTAAGGTAAAAACTTACCCATATTTATTGGTGGGGAGTCTTACGTGATACCTTTTCTTTCAAAAGGTTTTGAAGTTAAACAAGTTTAACCTGTTACTCACACCAGACCCATGTCTGACCCAAGTTGTTTATTTCTGTTTTATAAACTCTTGGGTACTCAAATTTTTACGAGTAGCCAAGGGATTCAGGTTTAGCTTTGACGAGTAATCTGGAGGAGCAATGGAGCAGGAGGCTTCGGCGTTGTAGATATAGATAGTAGTTTTCCGCTGTGTTGATCTTTGTATTGATCTGTATTGTGTTGAGATGTAATAACTAGACAGATGTTTATAACTGTCTAGTATGTGATGTGTAATCTGTGTAACTCTGATAGATGATGTATATGATACTATGTAATATTTATGTGATATATTATATTTCGTTTCGTTTCCGCTGTGAGTATCTGTTGTTGTTTTCTTTTCTCTTCTTCTCTTTTCTATTTCTCACCCCTTTCTTTCTTTCTGTCGATGCGATTTTCCGGGAGTGGAAAGCCGGGTCGTCACACGTGGTATCGGAGCTTAGGTTGAGCGAATGCCTAAGCTTTTGGTTAAGTGAATATCAGAGCTATTGGTTGAGTGAATACCTAGCTCTGGAGTGGTATCTATCGTGAGAGAGCGTATTTGTAATTTTTATATAACTATATATATATTCTACCTATATTGTTGGGTTACCCGTACAGGTTCTCCAATATAAGATATAAAGGTAGATAGGGTAGTAGTGTATGAAACACGACTACCAATGGTTGGAATTAAGGTTGGAAGTGTATTTATCGAGACTGTAGACCCAATACTGTCTCGAGTAAGTTTTGCTGTGATGAAGGATTTCATCGAATCTCTGAAGGAAACCTGTTAAGGTTCGGAGTTTATCTGTAAAGTTGGATGAGTAGAGTTTGGATCTATCGGTTGAACAGAAGCAAGTAATGGTATCTTATAACTTCTGGAAGAAGTAACTGTGTGATGAGATGCAGTGACTATGGATGTTCCCGAAGATGTTTTCTTTGGAACGAGTTTAAGAAGTGTATGCTTCAGTGTTGTGGCTGAGTTCAGCATGGTGCTTCTGTTTGGTTTGGAGTCCGAGTTTCTCGAAAAGCTTTGGAAATCTTTGGCATCTGTGGCAGCAGTGCAACTCGAAGTGTTCTGCATTGGCAGGAAGTTTTCTGGCTGAGCAGTTTTTCTGAAGGTGAAGTTCAGAAGCAGCAAAGAGGATCCATTTCTTCGATGGATTGGATAGTTAAGTATGAGCTGTTCTGATTTGTTAAGAGAGAATAGTTTTTCTTTGAAATTAGGATGGGTTGATCGCAAAAGTGACTTGCGATTGCTGAGTGTTCTCTTGGGTTATTGGAGATTTTCTAGATGTCTTTAGGAAGTCAGAAGTTTATCGGCATTAGAGATTGAGTTTTCTTATCGACTGGATTCCAGGAGTGATACCGGTGGTTCAGTCTAGTGGAAGGATGTTTCCTAGAGATGGAGTTGGTGAAGCAACTCAAGTTTTGATGGAGTATCCGAGTTTTCTTTATGGATCCGTTGAACCATATTCTTGGATGTGTTGTTCAGTTTGTGCTCATGTTCTTCATCAGCATTTTCATTCTACCTCAGATTAGAGTTGAGCAGCGAAAGCAGTTTGGAGTGTATCTCTGGATAGGAGAAGTAAGTTTGGAATCTACTGATAGTTGTGAAGTAGAATTGTGTTTGGATCTCTTCTGTGTTCTGATTTGGATAAGTATTTGGTCTTCAGGATTGAATGGTCAGTTTGGATGACTGGAATTCATTGTGTTTTACGTATCTCTGAGGGAGTACGTATTTGATCTATCTCTGGATTTGGAATCAGCAGTTCTGGAAGGTTTAGTTGTTGAGTCAGACTCGTCTGTAGTCTGATATTCTGTTTAGTTCTGTAGATCTAGATGAGTAGGAGATCTATAGCTTAGTAGTTTAGATTGTTGTAGAGCGAGTATCCCGGTATATATATATACTTGGGGAAACTCGAGGAATTCTATCTAGAATTTTGTCTGGATAGTTAGATTTGATTGATTGGATGAATTGGTTGCTATGGTTGTTAGCATATGGATGATAGTATATGCTTGTGTTTTAAAATTTAAAATCTTTAATAAGATTATTAAATTACCTTTGTTTAAATTTCGGGGACAAAATTATTTTAAGGGGGAAGGAATGTAATATCCCGGAAATTTTAACAATATCAATTTAATAATCTGTTAAATAATTAAATTGATATTGATGATCTTTGATAATAAGATTTGAATTTAATTTAATAATCTGATTAAATTAGTATTAATTGGTGATTTTATCTTTTAAAAGTTAATAAGATATTTTCTATTTGAATATATATATTTATTTATATATATTGTAAATAGAAGCTTTGGGTAAATTGGGAATTTAGATTTAATTTAATATGACTTTTCAAAGTTATTTAAATTAGTAAATTTATAGTTTTAAAATACTTTAATTGCTTAAGATATTTTTACTTAAGTTTAAAATTATATAAGAGTTAACAAAAAGGCTTGTTTTGTTTCTTTTTAAAATATCACTTGATAATATAATCTCTTATATAAATTATTTAAATATCAAATATGTTAATTTCATATAATAAGTATAATGTATTATTTTTATTAATATGAATGGATTTTAAAGAATATGAAATTGTTATTTAATTGAATAAATAGTTATATATGTATATATATATATATAACTTGACTTTTTAAATTGAATCTTAGGATTTAATTTAATTGAATTCGAATTTAAGCTTTGAAATTCAAGAGAATAAATATTTAAATTGTTTGGATATTATAATATTTGTATAACTTTTAATTATAAATATAATTGGTTTTGTTTCTTTAAAATGATTTATATATATATAGATAAGTGTTTAATAAATAAGAAAAAGGCTTTTTAATTACTTTAAAATAAATAGAAATAAGATAAATACTTAAAAGACATGTGTCTTTATCTAATGACTTGTTTTAACATGTGTTATTTCCTAAAGCCTTATTTTAACAAGTGTAAATAAAAGATGAACTATAATGACAAGTGTCTTCATTTATTTTTATTTTCTTTTATTTTTATTTATCATAAATCTACTTATATATAAACATTGTATTTCTATACTTCATTCTTTCTATTTTCTTTTCAAAACAAGATAAACTCAAACCTTTTTTCTCTAATACAAATCTGAAACAAATCAGTAATCTAAATGCCTCAAACTACAAATCAAAAGATCAACCTGCAACATTCTTTTTCAAATCAAAACCACTCAAGCTAAACAATCAAATGTCTGCATTCTTTCCAAATCTGGAATCATCTCAAAGCAGCCTGTCTACATTCATTTTGTAATTTGGAAGCAGCATGCATGTAGTTCAAAGCAATTAAAAGCTTCAACAACTCAAGTTTAAAATCAAAGAAGATAAGGAATGCAAGTTTCTCAGTTTCAAGTTTTAAAAGCAAAAGTATCTTTCCAGCAACTCAAAGTTTTTAAAATTCAAAAGCAGTTTCAAAGATTAGGCTCTGTTCATCTTTGATAAGGTGAGTAACATCACTATTTTTAAAGGTTTAAGTTATGAATAAGGTTGCATGTTAAACTTCTGTGGTAAATATGTATTGTATGTATGTATAAGTGAAATTTGCTGTGAAAACAATGGATGTATTGTGTGCATATGTGACCATGTACTCTGTTATTGTTTTTGTTTGCCCAGGTTCAGAATTCTGTTTGAAATTCCTTACCATTTGATTTAGTTTTGTTAGGACTTAGTTTACAAACAAAAATTGTTTGTTTTAGCATAGACTAATGTAAAAAAAAAATTATTTAATTAAGTCAAAATTTAAGCCTGAGTGTCTTTGAAAGATTAAAAACATCAATGCATGTTAAAAGAAAGTAAAACTCAAACTTTTTACTTTATAAATTCAGAGTTATAAATTAAACACTTTAACTAAAACATGATTTTTAAGATAAGAATCATAGTTTTTAGTTTGGGAATGAATGTACAGTTCGTGTTTGAACTGAAAATGGATTTTGGGTTAGAACTGTCGATCTAGGAAGTTTGGGTGGCCAGTATCTTTTCTGGTGGTGGAGTAATGATCGAAGTTGCAGAAAAAAAAATAGTAGATGAATTAAAACTTTGAGGCAGTTGTGATTTTGAATCAAAGATTTTAACCCTAGTTTAACTAGATTAGGAAAAAATCAATCATCGCGGCATCTAGAATGGATCGAGTGCTTCAGGCTTTGGAGAGAGGGAAGCTTGGTTGTTGATGATGACATGGTCGGAGTTGCAGAACCTCTGGTGGTCAGGGTTTCGAAGACGAGGCAGTTTCCAGGAATTGAAGAACGTTCCAGTTTTGGATTTCAGACTCGTTCGTTTGCTCGATTTTGTTTCAGGGTGGAATTGTAAGATCTGGATGGTCGGAGGGGTTGTGGGTGTCAATGGCGATGTGTCGGAGTCAGCCTCGTTGGCCGGAGCAGTGTAGATGATCGGTGCACGTGCACGAACCCACGTTCGTATCAGTGAGGGTAGGTATCAGGTTACTCGCATTTGGTTCGAGTTGTTTCGAGGGAGACTCGAGGTTTTAGGGGATGCGACTCGAAGTAAATCTAGGGTGTGCTCGAGTACAATAGATGTTGCCAGTTTTTTTTAAAACTGTCTGTTTAAACTGGATTTAAATTTCTAAAGCAATATTTAAACAAATTTTAAATCTAAGTTTAATCTGATTCAAGTTTAATTTGAATCTCAGTTCAAAAATAAAATAAGTTGTTGAAATTAAAATATTTTAACAACCTTAAATGTTTAGATAATTGAACTTAAGTTTTAAATTGCAAGTAAGTTTAAACCTAAGTTAATCTGGAATCTAATTTAAATCTGTATCTCAGATTTAAAATAAAAGAAAGTTTTTAAATTAAATTGTTTTAATAATTGTTTAAATGTATATTAAATGTTTAGAATTTAAAAATAAATTTGATTTAAATTCTTTAAGTTCTTTTATAAGATATAGGAATTCTTTAACATGTAAAAGTTTTTGAATTGGTTTTAAACTTTGTTAAAGACAAATTGGTATTCATTTCTAAATTCAGAATTTAAAATGAAATTTAAAAGTAAATTTGAAAATGGATGTTTTCAAATGTATTTAAGAATGATAATTTAACCTTTGATAAGAAAATGTTTTATCTTAAAGTTAAAATCATTAAAACTTGAGGGTAATTAAAATGGTTTAAATAATCTAATTAATTAATGATTTGGATTAATTAATTAAGTAATTAAGGATTTAAATTAACTTAATTAAGGTTTAAGTTAATTAATTAAGCAATAATTAATTTATAATTAAGGATTATAAATTAGAGTATTAATTAATGGTTAAAAATTAATTAATAGAATAATTAAATATTAATTAAGTTATGGTTAACACTTAATTAATTAAATAATTAGAGATTAATTAATTGGTTATTAAGATTTATTAATTTGAAATTAATAATAATTAATAAGTTAATTACTTAAGAAAAGTAATTAAAGGGTTGTTAATAGTTAATGAAGGTCATTAACTTGAGATTATTTAAATAAATAATTAATGTGATTAATTTTGATAATTAATTAGATTAATTGATTTAAAGATAATCATTTGTGAAAATGGTTTAAATGTAATTACTTAATAAAAGTAATTTAGAAATTAATTACTCATTTGTAATTAATTAAGTTAATGTGATTAGTTAAGTTAATTAATTAAGTTAATTAATTTAAATTAATCAATGGATGATTTGATAAATAATTACTTAAATGTAATTAATAAGGTATATTATTTAGGGAAGTAAATAATAAGATAATTACTGGAAGTAATTAATTGATGGTTATGTATTAAGGAAAGTAATTTAAGTTTAATTACTTTGAATAATTAATCAAGGGATTAATTAAGAAATTAATTAAGGAGAATTAATTTAGTAAATGAAATTAATTAAGGGTAGTTAATTACTGATTGAAGATTAATCAAGTGATTAATAAATGTGGTTTAATTAAAGGTTAATTACTTAATGTAATTAATTTAATTAGAGTAATTAATAATTAATTTGTAATTAAGGATCATTAATTAATATAATTAATGATGTAATTAAGAATTGATTAATTAAGAAATAATTAATAAATGAAGTAATTAATTAATGTAATTAATTAAGGATAAATGTAATTAATTATAGTTGATTAATTTAATTAATTATAGTTAATTAATTAATGAAGTAATTAAAGGTCAATTACTATAAGTGGTTAAGGTTAATTAATTTGAGTAATTAATTAAAGATAAATAACTGGAAGGTAATTAAAAGATAATTAATCAAAGATGATTAATTGAAAAAGGTAATTAGAGGATAATTAATTAATTTGTAATTAATTAATGTTTAAGTAAGAAGGATTTATAAAATAAAAGTAATTAATTTAATTAACTTTAAATTAATTAGAGATGATATAGATCATTACTTATGGATGGATGATAATACTGAATGCTTTGCATTTGATTGATATCTCTGATGAGATATATGCTATGTGATATGGATGTTTAGTTGAATTGTGATAATATGGATTATCTGATGATATTGATAATGTTGATTATCTATTGTGAATTTTCTTTCTAAGTGTATAAAGATAATTGAATTAAATTGTTTTAACCTTTAAAACAACTTGGCCTTAAAAGATACGTTTTGGATTTCGATGAGACCGGGATCGGGTTTCCGTATACCGGATTTCCAGGTCTGGAGACCCGAATACCACATCGATCCAAATTTACGTTAGGTCGTGAAATCCAAATGGAGCAAGTGAAGACTCGAGGTGTAAGAACGATTCTTTGTCAGTATAACTTTGTGGGTGATTCCGTAATGAGTTTGACGGAGATAGTACTTTCAGATTCGAGATAAAGATTCAGAGTGCAAGGGTTATTGTCGTTAACTCTGAGGGTGATTCCAAAACGAGTGTAACGAGATAATGCCTTCGGTTTCGTTCGAACCCGGAACGAACTTGTATGGACTGAATGCTTTCAGAACATCGTCAGGTGGACGATGAGCATTCTAAGTGATGTGTTCTTTTCTAAGGTAATCGTGACCTCAAGCCTCACAAACCGGGAATGGCTAAAACAGGGGAGGTGCAGCAAGGTTAGTGGGTAGCACCCAAGTAGGACAAGATGACCTCTGTCTAGATGTCCCTTTCTATTTTCGACTTAGTGTGTGCGGTTGGTCATGACAACCGTGAGGTATCTTGTGCGGGAATTATCCAGTAAGGGATGTTCCGGCCTTGTGTTGCAGGGGATTGGGAGTGATCCTCGGTACGGTGATCTAGGCCACGTACTGTGACGGGCGGTACCCCGGTAGCCCTGCCATTGATGGAATCCAAACTCCAATAAGTGCCGTACGTTTTAGTTGTGCCCAACTATGTTGGAACGTGAGATGTAAGCATTCCAGCTATTTCATATTTATTTGAAAACCCTAGACCTATTATAATACAATCGAATTTCCTATCAAATGTTTTGGTTAGCGTAAGGTAAAAACTTACCCATATTTATTGGTGGGGAGTCTTACGTGATACCTTTTCTTTCAAAAGGTTTTGAAGTTAAACAAGTTTAACCTGTTACTCACACCAGACCCATGTCTGACCCAAGTTGTTTATTTCTGTTTTATAAACTCTTGGGTACTCAAATTTTTACGAGTAGCCAAGGGATTCAGGTTTAGCTTTGACGCGTAATCTGGAGGAGCAATGGAGCAGGAGGCTTCGGCGTTGTAGATATAGATAGTAGTTTTCCGCTGTGTTGATCTTTGTATTGATCTGTATTGTGTTGAGATGTAATAACTAGACAGATGTTTATAACTGTCTAGTATGTGATGTGTAATCTGTGTAACTCTGATAGATGATGTATATGATACTATGTAATATTTATGTGATATATTATATTTCGTTTCGTTTCCGCTGTGAGTATCTGTTGTTGTTTTCTTTTCTCTTCTTCTCTTTTCTATTTCTCACCCCTTTCTTTCTTTCTGTCGATGCGATTTTCTGGGAGTGGAAAGCCGGGTCGTCACATATATAATATAAAATAAATATATATATGTCTTAATATCATAATACACAGTAGTAAAACAAACAAAAATAATAAAAGAATTTTTTTTATTACAAAATAACAAGACAAAAGAAAAGATAGTATATAAATATACTCAAGTATGAAACAAAACCAAAATAACTATGTACAAAAAGCAAATGAAGATAAGTATGCAAGAATGAAACCAGACAACACAAAGGGAAAAATCACATAAGTACATACGAAAAAAAAATGGATAAGTATGATTGTACAATGCTAATTAATGTCAGCCACCAAACCAAAATCTACCAGCCTCCACAAAGAAAATATCCCTGCTAAAAATTTATACAAACTCATTTTTTTATCACACTGTAACCAATTTTATATATATCAATCTTCCATCTCACTTTCGTTCACCAAAGGCTGAAGTAAAAAGTTATCAAAACTTAAACAAAAACTTCAATCTAAACAACAATAAATCAAATCAAAACCAGAGAATAAAAGAAATGGGTTCAACAAGCAGAAAGAAATTCAAAAGCTCTGTTCTTCATTCTGAAATCACTGTAAGTAAACATACTATTTTAGAATTTTAAAACTGGGTATTTGATTCATGAAAATTTGTGCTTTGCTGTATATTTTAAATAAGTAATTTTGTATGTTTCTGTTGTACTGAGAATTTGTATATGGTCTGTTCTCCTTAATCTCTGGTTACAAAGTAAAGTAAAGTAGAAAAAATTAATATATCTTCATACAAACATTTTTAAGCTTAGGATTTTAAACAAAATAAGTTTGTTTAAACTTAAATCATGGCTTAGAATTTCTTTTAAGCTCGATATTGAAATATTGTCTCTGCAAATTTAATTTTTCAATGAAAGGATGAACATATGAAAAATTCGAATATTTTAAACCATCGATTCAATTATATAGCTTGAATCTACATACAAAAATAAGATTTTTAAAACAAAAATGGTGATTTTTAGTTGAGTGCGCAAAGTGCAGTTCGTAGTTGAACCGAAAACATATTTTGATCAATTTCTGTTGACTGAAGAATTTTTGGATGTTAAAATTTTGCACGAAGCTTGCTTGACCCTTGTTGAAGTTAGGAAAATTGTAAAAAAAATTATCTATTGCAAGAATCGATAGGACGAGGCGAATTTAGGGTTTATGCTCGAGTTTTTGACGTGTCTGGAAACGAGGTGATTTCATCACCCCTGATTGATCGAGCTGTACGAAACTAAGGGAAAGAGTAGAATAGGGTATCGGTGAGATGAGGCCGGAGTTTCACGTGTTCTGGTGGTCGGAGCTGCGAGAACGTGGCGTTGACAGGTTTGGGATGTGATGGGTTTAAGTGTTTCCAGGTTTCCAATGTTGATCTCGTTTTCGTTTTCGAGTGGATGTCGTAGTTTAGATGATCAGAGATTGGTGTGCTAAGGGTAGTCGACTTGCTCGACGATGCGGCGTCGGCTAGAGATGATGGTTGGAGCCGTACACGTGCACGAGCACGGTGTCTGGAATCTGGGTTGTTTAGTTGGGTGTATTCAGGGATTGTACGCGAATTGTCTCGAGTAATTCTCTAACTAATTGATGTTTGACTCGAAGGACTTTAGTTTTGGACTCGAAGCAAAGTAAGATGGCTCGGGTTAAAATGATATAACAGGTTTTACAGAAACCTGTTTGTTCTGTTTTAAATTTTTAAAAATGAATTTAAAATATAAGAAGTTTTAAATCTAGGTTTAATCTGAATTCAAATTTAAATATGTATTCCAGTTTTAAAATGAAAAGAAGCTTTAAAAATTTAAATTGTTTTAAACAACTTGAATGTTTAAAGTATATTTTTAAAAATGGTTTGAATTTAAAATGAATTTGAATGAAAAATAAAGATTTAAACAAAAGTTTTAAATCAAGTTTTAATTCTGAAATCAAATTTAATTCGAATCTTTGTTTGGAGTTAAATAAGTTTTAAATTGTTTCATCAACTTTAAAGCGTTTAAGTATAATTTAAATAATTTGAACTCTAAATGAGTTCTTAATGGTTAATCAATTTAAAATCAATAATGATTAATATAAGTAAATTTCTGTAGCAAAGTAATCAAAGAAATTTAAATTGTTAATGAAGGTCATTGACTAAGATTTATTTAAATAATTATTGATGTGATTAATTTTCCATAATTAATTAATTTAGATTAATTAATTTAATAATAATCATTTGTGGAATTATTAAGTATAATTACTTAATGTAAGTAATTACGAATTAATTATTCAGTGAAATTAATTGAGTTAATTTGATTAGTCCAAGTTAAATTTCTTGAGTTTAATCTAAAATAATCACTTGAAAAATTTGGAAAATATAATTACTTAGAGAAGTAATTAATAGATAATTACTGAATGTAATTAATTGAATGATGATTTGAAATTTTAGTAAA
This sequence comes from Allium fistulosum, assembly GCA_030737815.1. Taxonomy (NCBI): domain Eukaryota; kingdom Viridiplantae; phylum Streptophyta; class Magnoliopsida; order Asparagales; family Amaryllidaceae; genus Allium; species Allium fistulosum. The sequence goes on from CM060903.1 coordinate 860,838,945, forward strand.
TTATTTGTTAATAAATTAAAGGATTAATTAATAATGGTGATTAATTAAGATTAATTTAATAATTAAAGATTAATTGATTCATAAATTAAGAATGATTAGTTAATAATTAAGGGTTAACTAATAAATTTGAAAGGAGGATTTATTTCAAATAATTTGTAATTAACTTATGATAATTAACCCGGATTAATAATTGATACATCTGATTTAAATGAATCAGTTGATTAATAAATTTACTTATGAATGTTTGGACTTGACTAAATGATTGAATTGTTTGATATTCTGATCTGTGATGCTGTGTGATATATATTCTGATTTGTGTGTGATCTGTACTGTAGTTCAATTATCTGGGATGAATGTAATATATTATCTGTAATTTATATATCTGTGATCTGTGAATAAAAGATAAGCGTTATAGTTATACCGCTTATCAACTATATTCCTGTATTTTAATCTGTGATGATTGGATGATGTTGCACTACTGTGTGAAACTCCTGGACCACACTTTTACACACACAAATATGGATTTCACGAGGAAATCGGTTAAGTCACAAATGATTTAAATTTAATATTTTTGAAATTGAAATTTTAATTTCAATTGAATTTGGAAAAGGATTTGGGTTAAGTGTTAAAGCTTTTGAAAAGGAGTTTTTAAGATAAAAGTTATTTTGAATAACTTGGTAAAGTTTTCCAATTTAAATAATTTAATTTGAATTTGAATTCAAAATTTGGAATTGAATTATATGTTTGGAAATATTAGTTAAAGAAGTTATAAATGTGTTTATATGAATTTAAACCATTTTAAAAGTATGGTTTTGAGAATTTGAATTAACCCAAGGACTTTAACTCGTATAAATGAATCAGATTTTCCGAAATGAAAACTATTTGTTTTCAAATAATATAAGCTTTCATATAAGGAATGAATTTCCAATTTGTGTCAAAAGGATTCCAAATCGAAATGGAATTGTTTTGAAAGCTATCAATTAAATCTTTGATTTAAAGTTTTAACGAGTTAATTCAAATTGAAATGGAAATCGATTTGAAAATCTATGAATGGATCTTTGTAAAACTGGGTGAACTTTGTGAATTAAATCTTTTTGTGTAAAAGATTAAAATGGTAATTTGATTAAACCATTTGAAGAGAAGTTTTTTGTAATAATTTGTGACTTAATCGAAATCCCAATATCCATATGTTTTTAAATATTGCGCTCATTATTCGATTTAGCCGGGAGAGGACTTTGTGTCATATAACCCATTCCGAATAATGATACGACGTTATGGATTGCATCTGAAGACCGGTGGTGAAGACCAGATATTTTTGAAAACGAAAGGACACCTCGTCGAATGTCTCTGCATCGACCGGTCCCCAGTATAGAGACTCCATATGTGGTGGGAAGTCCGGACGTGATTAGGGATTATCCGGATTGCAAGGGCTTCTTCGGAAGTGCCTTCGGTTCTGTTCGAACCTGGAACAGACTTGTATGGTTGTATGTCTGACACTACACTTTGAGATATAAAGCTGATTTCTTTCAAATACATTTCTGTTTGGTGGCGGAGAATTTATTCTCTTAGCTTAACACCTTTCTCTGAGACATACGAGCTCAGAGGTTATGTAGTTGAAGGTTATCAGTGATATACTCCCAATTTGGTAGTGTGGCATACTAAGTGTTGCTTTGTGTTGCTGATCATTTGTTGATCAAAGCATGGCTTTCGTGTAAAGCGTAGCTTTGTGGACGAGACCTCATCGAACCTCACAAACCGGAAATGGTCGAAACATGAAAGATGCGACAAGGTTTCAGGGGTAGCTCCCCTCGGGTATGACCATTCCTTCTAGAAAAAGGTGGTATCATGGTATGGAGCCCAGATATTTACCTGTGTGGTTACTCCAATCTCATTTTCTGTGTGGTTGTTGCTTTGTGATCGAGAGCTCTCGGATAAAGGTCCCAAAGGACTGGGGGTGGCATATCTCAGGTTTACTACCTGGGAAGGGGGTAACCGGCCTTGTGTTGGCAGAGAGCCAGGTGGTTCTCGGGGCGTCCCTCCAGAGGCGTTCCCATGTGGCATAGGAAGTTCCTTAGCCTGACCATTTGTTGGAAAATCCAAAGAAACAATACGAGCCCTTTACGATTGCAGTTGTATAACCTGTCTCCTCAGGCGGCAGCTATAGCAGGCATAATATAATGGTACCTATGCTGGCTAAGATTAATATTATACTTCGAAATGTTTTCTGCACTATGCACTAGTAATAATATCAAAAGAGTTTTCTTGCGTAGTAAGCATGTTTGACTATCATAAGAAGAAATCTCCTCCAAGTCTGCGATTGCATTGTGTGTGTGGTGGGAGGTCTTATGGTAGTTTCATTTTCCAAAAGCATTGCGGATTTCAATATTTAAAATACTTTGTTGTTTGTTTTAAAGATAAACTGTTTTTGTTACTCACATCAGTCCCATGACTGACTCAGAGTTTATTGTTCCCTTCCTAAACTCCGGGTGCCCACAATTTTCCACACGGGCGGTCTAGAGTTGGGTTTTTCAGATAGTTAGGTTTAGTCGATTATCTGGAGCTAGTTCAATTTTGGAGTTCACGCATGACTGACGTTGCTTCTCTTGGTGCAACAGGATGGGGGTTCGAGCTGATGTTGGAGTTATTGGTCTCATTCTCTTTGTCAGATCATTTGGAGTTATCACTTCTGTTTTCCGCTGTATCATTATTTATCTCTGATATTCTTGTGTCATATTGATATCATTATTGTATATCATTCTGGATATTGTATTTATTGGAGTTGTATATGATATCATCTATTTCTTTCTTCCGCTGTATTGTTATACTTACTGTGTTATAAGCTCCGGCATGAATCGAATTTCAACGATTGAATCTGCGGCATTCGAGTACAAGTAAAGTACGGGTGTCGATTTTCGAACGCTGAAATTTGGAACGTGACAACAAACATTTGTATAAACCATAAGGTCTTAATTTCCATTGGCATAACTGACACTGGTGCATTAGTCAACAAGCCCTTTAACTTCAAGAAAGATCCTTCGCACTTATCATTCCTTTTAAACTTTTCATTTTTTCTGGTTAGTCTAGTCATTGGCATTGCAATACAAGAGAAGTCTTTAATAAATTTTTGATGGTACCCAGCTAAACCCAGGAAACTCCTAACCTTGTCGTCGACATGGTCTATGGATTCTTCTGATTGTTAATAGCTTCAATCTTGGATGGATCAACATACAATCCATTCTCAAAAACCACATGTCTAAGGAACTTAACTTCTTTCACCCAAAAATGGCATTTCGAAAACTTTATCCTAAGTTGATATTGTCTTAATGTCTCTAGAACTATTCTTAGGTGAGTTTCATGGTCAAGTTCATATAAATGTCATATGTCATCAATGAAAACTATCACAAATTTATACAAATGATCTCGAAAAATGCAATTCATCGTATCCATAAAGAAAGCAAGGGCATTTGTTAGTCTGAATGGCATGACTAACCATTCATTAGAGCCATACGTTATTCTAATTTCCGTCAAGGGTATGGTTTCTTCTACTATTCCCACTGATGGAAATTTGTGGCTGTGTCTAACTGCAATAATAACTTGGCTCCACATAGTTTATCAAATAAGTCATCAATTCACACCAAAGGATATTGAATCTTTATGGTCTTTTCATTCATCTTCCTATAATCGATACATAGTATGAGAGACCCATCAAACTTTTTCATGAAAACTGGAGAAGCTCCCCATGGTGAACACTTAGTCTAATGAAGCCTTCATTTCTAACTCTCCTAGCTGGATCTTTAGCTCTTTTATCTCATTTGGCAGCATCCTGCTAGGTAGTTTATTCATTGGTTAAGCACCTAGAACATGATCTATTTTAAATTCAACTACTCTTTTTGGTGGTAATCCTGTTACAAATTCAAATACATCGGGAAATTCACTTACCATGAAAATTCGACTTATCTCCTCTTTCCCATCATCAATAGCATACAAAGATGTACACCAGTCCAAGTTTGATTCCTTAATTCTCTCATTATAATCATGGTGATTTAAGGAAACCATGCCTTTTTACAAAATAGTCTATCAACATACCTACTTCGCCAATTCATATCCAAAATCACCTCAAATCCAACAATGTCAAATAGAAGTAAATCACAACTAAACATATGACTACATAGATCAATATATACTTGGTCACATTTTAAAGAAAGGGTTGTGTACCCTCCAATAGGGTTGGCAACTCATAAGGAGGTAATAAGGTATGTAGGTTCAAGGTTTAGTTTATTTTTTGAGTGCTTAGTTATGAATGAGTGGGATTTTCTTATGTCAAATAATATCCTAACAGGAATATTACGTACCATAAATGTACCTTGCATAACTGCCTTCCCCTTTTCATTATTAGATGGATTCAACCCCTCCGGCTTTAGGGCATAAAACCTTTAGCCAACTCCAAACATTTACTTTTATAGTGCCAAAGCTTATCATAGTTAAAGCATTTTAGCTTTTCCGCATCTGGATTTATTTTAGTTACCATTCCTGGGCACCCAGTTGAATAATGACCCTTCTTTTGACACTTAAAGTGGGTAATATGAGCCAAATTGGCCTTCAGCGCTTCACCCTTTGTTAGGCATTTCTTCTCTTTCTAGTTAAAGAACCTCTTCCTCGTGTTTCAATTGAAATGATGTTTATGTCCTTTAGTTGCAAAGACATCCTTCCTAGCATTCTCATTTTCCATGTCTTCGCACATCCTAGCCATGTCAAGTATATCATCTAATGGACCATTTACATGTGCCATGACCTTCTCATGCAAGCTCAGCATAAGCGCCCAAATAAATTACACAACCTTCTTCCTTTGGGTATTGGTGAACTCTGTCTCATACTTAGCCAATGAGTTAAAGCGATTCAAAAACACTGGAATAGTATATTCATCCTAACTTATCTCTGTGAATCCCCTACACATGAATGCCTTCTATGACTCCGAGACAAAATGTTTATCGAAAAGTGCTTTAACATATCCTAAGTAATGTTCACCTTGAGAGTTATAGTGTAACAACCCTCTTTGAAATGGACCTATTTTTTGATTAAACAAAATAATATGCAAAGCTATCTATCTATGCTTCAGAGTCTCACAGCAGAAGTGATAAAATATAATAATCAAATAAGTACCCATTTCATAATATTCAAGTCCCATAATTATAATGTATCAATAACACATAAACCAACATAAATATTATTTGGGTACATCCAAAACATATATAGGCAACTAATACTTCCACCGGGTCTTTGTCGTCTCCTCCTCCACTCTCATTGTCAAATCTAACATGTAAGTTATAATGAGGAGGGGGTCGGAATAACAATGTCTGGTTAATGGAAATCTTAAGTTTTACAATAATAATATGTGGGAAGTAAGTATTCAGATAAGTATTATGTCTTATATATTTATTATATTTCTCCACTTATACCTCCAACTATAGGTTAGTGGCCCTACGAGTCCTACTTTGTAACTGTAAAAGCGGGTGCAATGCAACTATAGAGTATATTGGGTTCAACAACCCATCTCCTATCCAATCATATCCTAGTGATGCGAGAGGAAGTGCCTAGGCTACTTAATACCCTTAAAATGGGAAATAAGTAGACCCTTCGACAACCATTTAATACCTAACCCCACTCGAACCCCTCTTCGTACTTCCTAACTATCATCATACAAAATTTCTTCTAGGCTACTTAATACTTCTTAGAAAGGGCCCTCTAATAACCATTAATACCTTAAACCCGAAGCGGACCTCCCTAAGAGGTTTTCACTAACGCACTTAAAAGATAATCCTGTCTATTTAATACATGCCTAAAAGATAATCCCACCGTTTAATGCTTCTTTAATAGGAAGAGGCAGACCCTAACACAGCCATTTAATACCTTAACTGCGAAGTAGGCTCATCCTGTGATATCCTTTTTATGACCCGTAACCTAACCATGATGTCCCACATTAGTGTAACTATTTGTAGGTACTGGTAGCCAGATTAGCTAGGCAAACTTATTTTATAAAATTGGAACTAATCTTGCATCCACCATGGGTACTTATTGTAGGCGACGTCCCACATCAGTTACAAAAGTCATACTGCTGGTAGCCATATCAGCCGATTAGACTTCTTTATGCTTCCAACTGACCTGACATCTCTATAACTTAGCCATATTTTTCTAATCTCCAACATTTAACGTAAAATTACATCAACATATACATATATCTAACACACCTGTATTTACACATAAAGGCCTTATATGTGGAACTCCTTATTTTGCCTTTTATTTATGGATTAAATTCCATAATTGTTCTTAACTTAGTTTATTAGACTGTTTGTTAATTGTTAATTATTATATACATTATAGATTTACAAGTACAATTACCAATTTTAAAGTTTTAAAGGAATATGTTATTACTATACTTATGTCTAATATGAAATTGTTCATAACTATAATTACTATATAAGTCCCAATTTAATACGGAAATCACATAAAAGCTAATATTAAATAAATAAATTACACAAAAAAGACTTTTTTTTGTGTGTGTACATATATTCAATGATGGAATCCAAACATAAAATTTATTTTAAATTAATATAGTAGAATTATGGTCCTTTTCCAAAGAAGCATATTTACAATACAAATTTTTTTATACTCCATTAACTCTTAATCGAATAGCGTTGAAATGAAAAAGAAATCATACTTATTTTAATATAGGTAGTGCAAACTATGGATAAGAAGAAAAATCTTTTTTTCCATACTTTGCACACCTCTTATATTTCCTTGTTTTAGAATTCTTTATCATTACAATCACAAATTGAAATGTGGAATGAAATATAATACAAATTATTTATATTATAAACATTAATGAATCCGAATCTACCAAATTAAAATAAAACTACCGGGATTCCAAACAACTCAAGATTTACATATTATAGGGAGATTTGGGGTTTTAAGCTGATACATTTTCACATAAAAAATCTTCTAAGGCACTTTACAAATCCAAGTATCAACTACATAATATACTATTAGGGAAAAACTAAGGCTCTGTTTGGTTTGCCATTTTTAGTTTTGGGTTTTCGTGTATACAAAAATGCGTAAGACGCATGTATATTGTCGAAAACGACGAATTTAGAAAACGAAATTGACATAGAAAATAGAAAACAACTTTTTTTTTATTTTCCGTTTTTTGAAAAATAATAAAAGCACGAGAAACAATTCTTACTTCCATCGTCTTTCCATCCCCTTCGTCGTCCCTCCATTTTCCTCCATCACTTTCGTCCTCACTTCACTCTCTCGTATTTGACATATATATTTGAAAACAGAAAACTCAAAATTCGTTTTTAAACCAAACACCACCTAAGATTTTCATTATGGATAATGCCTATTGAATTTCTTTGGATTTGCTTCATGCAATAGCCTTATCCCTTCCTCCAGTTTATCCTCTATTTATTGTATAATGTATAACCAATTCATTTATACATATTAGATTCATAATTTGTAGATTAGAGAATATATATATATATATATATATATATATATATATGTATGTATGTATGTATGTATGTATGTATAACTTATTTCCTTTCTCTTTAGCTTCTTTTAGCTCTTCTTATAATCCTTAGAGATATATATTTATTTATGATTTTGGGTTAAAGAGATTTTTGTGGAGGAACAGAATTGGAAGAGTGTCGTTCACGGTTTAAGATTTGTATGAAAATAATGAGGGGGCTAGCCTCTTATTTATAGTTGCTTGGATGTGTGATAACCGTCAGATCAAAAATATATTTTATTAATTTTAAATTCTGGCCATTTAGGCCAGGGCCAAACCTAGTCATCACAACAATGACCGGTCAACCTGTTGCTTATAGGTAGTAGACTAATAACGGTCGAGCGGCCCCAGTAAGCAGTCGACCGATGGTGGTTCAATGGCTAACTATCGTTAATGTTAATGTTGGTTTATTCTTTAAGTAATTATATTTAATGTTAATTGTTAATGTTAACGTTAAGTAATTACGCTTAACGTTTTCCTCAACGTTAAGCTATTATTAACGTTATCATTCATTACCTTAATACATTTCAAATTATTTTCGATTTGAAATATTCAAATGTTGGTAACTTCTTTGTTTGAACTTAGATCGCGAAGCTCTATGTATGAAAATTGCTCAAAATTATGCTACGAATACAATGGAGTAATTTTTGTGGCCAAATTATAAAGTTTGCAAAATTTCCATTTTATCGTTATTATTAATTAATTAATTTTTCTTAGTTAATTTCTAATTAATTTTATGGGGTGTTACATTATCCTTCCTTATAGAATTTCATCCCCGAAATTTCTAAAGGACAGATGGTGTAACATGCACTCTACAACTATGTTATCTATACAACCATCTACTCAACCAAAAGTTCACTACGACTATATATGCAACATACCTATAGGTGAGCTCAACCCTAACATGAATGCAAGATCGTGACATATAAGAATGTATGCAAATAACCTAAATATGGATGAAATTCTGTATAAATGCAAAAATAACAGGAAAAAGTTTGGCATCCGTCCTCTACCATCCAATCTAACAACCATGATGCAACCGAAACCTATATAATACTAAATTAAGAGGGAGAAAATCTACCAAGAAGAGTTATAGATGAGAATCCTTCATCTTCTTTTCTATTTCTCAGGTGCTTTCTGCCATATTTTCTCCCTATTTTACTTAGACTGGCCTAATTTTATTGTTTTGAAGTTTCCTAACTCTGTATGCCACTATGCTTGCTAAGGCACGGGTGCTATCAGCTCCATCCCTATACCAGTTAACTGATCAGGATTTATCTTAATAACCATATCATTTTGTACTTTTCCCAGTGTGACACATTGAAGGCATTGTGAACTCTAGGTTTGTCTATCTCTCCAGTGGTGCATGATTTTTCGTTTTGAATTTTAGTTCAACTTAAGTGGTTTCATTTCTTCCCATGCCATTTCTTTGTCAACTTCAACCAATATTGACTCGGAAGTATTGTTCTCTCAAACCTAGGAGAAATAATTTTTTTTATCCTAAAGTGAATAAGCATTGCTTGTAATCCTAAATTTGTGAGGTTGCCTAGATGCCTAAAAGAATATATTCTAACTAAGCTTCATTGAATTTTTTGTCTCATTTAGCCCACGGGTTGACTTGACTGAGAGGAAGTTTCAAATCTTCTTATTAACATACTTTCGAGTTCTTAATATTGTTTTCGATCGGAATCGCCTTCACATCTAATCATGCAAGGTCCTTCACCAATCATTCCATGCTTGTCTATACAACACATAATATAATGTACTTCAATATTGGTGACTCTGTAAAGTGACATATGATTTCCTCATATTTTACCAATCAACTATGGTATTGCTTAAGATGATAACCCTAGAATCCAAGTGGTATGCTACCCTATATTTGGGTAAACTCTATGTTTATCTAAACAAAATCCCAAATAACTTTCTTAAGGTTGTAGTGACATCCCTAAGTACCACCATCTATATAGAAAAAATTCAAAAATACATATGATGAGACAACATCTTAGTGGCATGGTGAACAACAAATCCACAACCAAATAATTATACATGGCCCCATAACGATCAAAATGTCTAAATAACGACATGCATACCTAAAACATCATGATCGTCTACCTTTACTGGCTAAATATCATGAGAAATTTCTATAGTATAATTATATCCACTCTTTGCTAACGGTGTCATCATTTCTTCCATTATCTTAACGTGTCTGAGCGATATCCTTACACATCATGTTATTATTTTAATTAAGATAATTATCCATAATATTTTTGAAATGTTTACTGGCTTTCTCTTCTTCATATGACCTTTCCAGAATCCTCTAATGATAAACATTATGTTATAGCAACACTTCTTAACCGTCTAGACAGTAATTGATTATCGCTTTCCAAAAATAAAAAAATTTCTCAAAAAGGAAAGCCATTTGTTCCTCTTTTATTACATAAGCTTCTTCTCAAGTCAAGATGCTAAGTGTATTTTTTTTGAACTAAGATCTAATTTGTAACCAAAAATAGAGAATTCTAAAATTGGTCATTTAATTAAATCTTCTTGAGAAGAAAGAATCAAAAGTTTTAGAAGTTTACATAAGCTTAATTTAAGAAAGTCAAATGTCAAACCTTAAATATCCATATATTTACCCTTTTTACCTTAATCTATTTTACTTTCAAAGTTCAAAGGGTTTAACTTGCCCATAATTAATGGAAGTTTTACAAAAGTGGTTTTACTCTTCTTTTTAATAAGACAAATGTTTCAAATTTCATCAACCATTAGTTTTTTAAATATCTTTTAACCTAGAAAGTATAATTTCAAAACTTTTATCATGTAGTAAGCACTTTTCTTTTAACACATTTATAAAAATTTCTAAATTTCATTTTTAATAGTGGAAAGAGATATTCGTGTGCTTTAGGCCTAACGTGTTGTCTATATATAAAACTTTATTTGCAATGGCTCATTTATTTAGTATGGACTTGCTTCATAAAGTGAGGTCAATATCTCTTAACATTCCGCTTTTAGATCCCTTACCTTTGGTATTAACCTCTTCAAACAAGATATGATTTATCAAAACCCTCCCAAGGTTTCCACTTCCAATTACTGTAACATTTATAGCTATTGCTTATAGCTTTTAGCCTATCCCTATTTTCTCTAACTAGTCGTCCCTATCTACTCCATATCATGGTTAGTTTGGCCAACACTTCTTTTTATAAAATCAGTAAATTCCATAGTCATAAAGTACTTAGTCTAAATTTTATCTTTAAAAATATAAACTTAGAAACTCTCTATTAGATTCAACAATTGTTTGCTTTCCAAAAAGGAGCCATGAAAAACTCTTCATTTTAACTAACTTTAACTATATAACTTTTAAATTTATAATTTAGTATTTATGAAGTAAGTTTATTTATTAAGTTCAAAAGTCAATGTTAGTAGTTTAATTTAAAAAAATCTTTTAAGCAACACATTATTTTCTTTTTTTCAAATATTAAAAGTCAAGTTTTTTTATTGCATGAATAGTCATCAAGGCCTTTTTTCACAATAAAGATTTACTTCTTCAAGGTAGGATTTTTAAATCAAACCATTTATTAGTTTTGCATTCAAAAACTCAATTGCTATACTAAACCAATTTTCAAATATGCGATGTTACAATGTTTTTACAGCCTTTTTTTATAACTTTAAACAATAGAAACTAGAGTAGACAAGGACAACTTTCATACTATTATTTTCTTACTTCTCATGCTATTTAATTTTTCTTGTGTTGCTACTATTTAATTTCCCACTGCGTAAATTGCTTTTATTTAAATAAATTGTTCCTCTTTATATAGCTCTCCTTTTCAATTGACGGTTTTCTTTATTGGATCATCCTAGTGTGTTCGCCTACAGGTTTAGCTGTTGGGCCTTTCTTCATTAACATGAAACACTTTGTTTTTTACACATTGTTAAATAGCCTTTGACCAGGTAGTATACAAATGAACTTGACAAGTCAAACTTAAAAGCTATCAAGGAAGGAAGCCTAGAGAGATAGCCATAGAGTCTAGAAATCAAGTACAACCAAAGTCACAAGAGGCAAGCACAAACCTTCCCAAGAATCCAAAGTTCAAAAGTCCACCAAAGGGTTGGATCGGTACCGATCCAACCATTTGGATCAGTATCAATCCATAACACTACCCAATCTGCCTCAAACTTCCTATGCTCTCAAACCATGATATCAATAATCTTTTTCAAGCTTTAGAATATTGATTACAAGACAAATGAAAAACCACTTCAAGAATTCAAGGTAAGAAAATCCAACATGTGCTGGATCGATACCTATCCACAAATCTTCATGCGAGCCAACTCTACTTCCTCCTATCCACTCTACCTGATGCCAGGAGCCTATTCCAAGTATTATTTCATTATCTCATGCAATTCTCTATAGATCTCCACGAGCACTTGAAGTCAGAAGTTCCATTCTTCTACTGATCCATCATTTTGACTCAGAAACAAGCTAATAATGGTGCAAACAAGTTTGGAGTCATGAAGCTAACTACGAATAGAGCCAGGACAAAGCACTCGAGACTACCCATATGAAAATATTATGGGTCAATATCGATCCAAGCCCATAGATCGGTACTGATCTGTAGATAATGATGAGGTGTCCACCAAATTTTCTGGAGAATTGGTCTTGGCCATGGAGAACGAGGTAGAGATCATGGGAACAAGTTTTCAGGCCATCTACTTCTATAAATAAGAGGGCATGGCTCATTTTTATGGATCTTTTTTCATATCTATTGTTCTCCTACACTAATTTCTTTCAATCACTTATGGATTTATACTGATCCATAATGGATTTATACTGATCCATAAGGACAAAAGTGTAAATAGTACTACTAACCATCAACAAAGTTAAATGGACGTAGGCCAAAACTAGCCGAACCATTATAACAACATAGTACCATTCTAACTCTTTTTAATTTATTTTTCTTTACTTTTTATTCTCTACTTAATCTATAAGGTAGTTGTACCATTTTTTGGTCAAACACGTACAAATGCATTTCAGTTATGTTTCTCTGTATTTTCCTTATACGGGGATATTCTCCATATTTTCACTATCGACTATTCTTACTCTTCCATCCTCTTTACTCCATTTAAATCAAGCACTATTTCCATTTATCCGCCCCTTGCAAAGAATTTCAAAACTTTTGAATTCATAGAAGAAGAAAAATCATCGAGTCAAACATATGCCCCATTTTCTGTCTGTTTTAAAAAGAAAGATTACCAGTTTCTCCTTATTCTTACCAAAAACCCTTCACTTGGAATTATAGTCTAGTCAGTTTTGTCCTCTAAGAAATTTTCTATTTAACTCATTTAAAATTTCCTAAATTTCCTTGTTTTTCAAGAATCTATTTTAAAAGATATTTTCTATAGCGAAAAATTTAGTATTTACTTACTTTTCAAACATGACAACTTTTTAGTGATAGGGTTCTATTATTTTTAAATAAATTTTTTGAAAGCCATTTCAAGTGTTTTAAGGAAATTTAAAATCTTTTATTAAATCCTTTCACATGGGGTTGGACTAGAATTTTATTTGTCCTTTCTTTTGGACCCTTCTTCTTTTCCAATTATCTATAAGAATATATTAAAAATATAGCTATCATCTTATGGTGATTATTGCACACCTTCTTGTGGGAACTTACTCATTCCTATTTATACCTTACCTCCGGATATCTGTAACATATAGGTTTTTACTTTCCGTCGATCCATTTAAATCCACAATCATCGGGCAGTTTAGGCCCAGCCTAAGGAGTACAGTACATTCCAGCTTTAGGGACCGTTCTATATGTCGTGTTCATGTTCTTCTTAAGTCAACATCTTATGGTACGACCTACATCCCTAGGTAATCGAGGTAGGTATATAATCTTATCCTAATTCATAATTGCCTTATCTATCTTTTTCAAAATATGGTTGCAACTACTTTTATAATTGAAATTATAAAGTTTAGCGTGGAATACACACGCTTATAGGTAAAAATACAAATACATTCACTCAACATCCTAATACTATTGATCGGGTAACCTAAGGTCTGATACCTAATGCAAAAACCCTCTCCAAAACAGTCGTAATTTTCAACCCAATAAAAGCCCATCGCACCACAGTTGTCCAGAGTTGGCTGTTGGTTAGTACAATTGGTTAAATAAAATAAAATGTAGAGCTATCTATCTATGCTTTCAGGGTCTCATAGCAAAAGGATGAAATATAATAATCATATAAGTATCCATTTCATAATATCCAAATCTCAGAATTATAATGTATCTATAACACATAAGCCAAGATAAATACATTGTTTGGGTATGTCAAAAACATAAATAGATAACTAATACTTCCACCAGGTCTTCGCCCTCTCACCCTCTACTCTCGTTGTCAAATCTAACATGTAAGTTGTAATGAGGAGGGGGTCAGAACAACAACGTCCGATGAATGAAAATCTTAAGTTTTACACTAATAATATGTAGGTAGTAAGTATTCAGATAAGTGTTATGTCTTACTTATTTACTGTATTTCTCCACGTATACCTCCAACTATGGCTAGTGGCCCTACAAGTCCTACTCCATAACTATAGAAGTGGGTGCAATGCAACTATTGAGTATATCAGGTTCAACAACCCATCTTCCATCCAATCATATTCTAATGATGCAAAAGGAAATACATGGGCTATTTAATACCCTTAAAATAGGAATTAGGCTGACCCTCCAACAACCATTTAATACCTAACTCCAGTTGAACCCCGCCAGGCACTTCCTAACTATCATCGTAAAAAATCTCTTCTAGGCTACTTAATGTTTCTTAGATAGGGTAGAGGTAGACCTTTCAACATCCATTTAATACCGCAACCCCGAAGTGGACCTCCCCAAGAGTTTTTCGTTAATGCATATAAAAGATAACCCTACCCATTAATACATGCTAAAAGATAATCCCAACCATTTAATACTTCTTTAATGGTGAGAGGAAGACCCTAACACAACAATTTAATACTGGTAGTCAGATTAGTCGGGCAGACTTCTATGTGCTTCCAATTGACCTCGAAACCCTATAACTTAGCCATATTTTTCCACTCTCCAACATTTTAACGTAAAATTACATCAATATATACATATATATAATATATACATTTACCTCACTCGTATTTACGCATTAAAGGCCTTATAAGGGAACTCCTCTATGGATTAAATTCCACAATTGTTCCTAACTTATTTTATTAGATTGTTTATTAATTATTAATTATTATATACGTTGCATATTTATAATTATAATTACCAATTTTAAAATTTTAAGGGAATATGATATTACTTTACTTATGCCAAATATAAATTATGCCTAATTAGTTTTATGCGTATTTAGGTAATTCATCCATTTCTTATTTGGGGTGTTATATTATTTTAGTTCATAATTATTATTACTATACAAGTTGCAATTTAATACAGAAATCACATAAAAGCCAATATCATAAATTAATTAATTACACAATATATATATTCAAAGATGGAATCCAAAATATAAAATTTGTTTTTTACATCAATATAGTAGAATTATGGTCCTTCTTCCAAAAGGGTAGATTTACTATACAAATCTTTTACATTCAATTTAAATCAAGGAATAATGTTGAAATGACAAAGAAATCGTACTTATTTTAAAAAAGATGATGCAAACTTTGGATAAGAAGAAAAATCCCTTTTCCCTTAATTTGCATACCTCTTTCTATTTCCTTGTTTTTGAATTATTTGTCAATACAATCACAAATTGAACAGTGGAATTAAATAGAATACAAATTATTAATATTGTAAATATTAATGAATCCAACTCTGCCAAATTAAGATAAAACAACTAGGATTCCAAACAACTCAAGATTTACATATTATAGGGAGATTTTAGCATTTTGAGTCGATAGATTTTTGCATAGAAATCCAAATATCAACTGCATAATATACTATTAGAGAAAAATTAAGATTTCCATTACAAATAATGCCCAATGAATTTCCTTAGGTTTGCTTCGTGCGCTAGCCTGATCCCTTCCTCCGATTTATCTTTTGTTTATTGTATAACATATAACTAATTCATTTATACAAATTATATTCAAAATTGGTAGACTAGAAAGGAGATTTATACATACATACATATATAATTTATTACCTTTCTTTTAGCTTCTTTCAAATCTTCTACTAATCCTTGGAGAAATATTTATTTATTTATTTTGGGTTAAAGTGATTTTTGTGAGGTGGAAGAGTATCGTTCACGATTTAAAATTTGTATGAGAATAATGAGGGGGCTAGCCTCTTATTTTTAGTTGCTTGGATGCATGATAACCCTTAGATTGAAAATATTTTAATAATTTTAAATTCGGGCCTTTTAGGCCAATGCAAAATCTAGCCATCACAGCAATAGCCGGTCGACCAGTTGCTTATAGGCAGTCGACAGCTAGCGGTCAACCGGTGGTGGTCTAACGGCTAATTATTATCAATGTTAATGTTGTCTTAATCCTTAAGTATTTATATTTAACGTTAACCATTAATGCTGATGTTCTCTTAAACATTAAGTAATTACAGTTAATATTCTTTAAAGTTAAGATATAATTAACGTTAACAATATTTATTACCTTATTACGTTTTGAATTATTTTCGATTCGAAATTTTCAAACGTTGATAATTTATTCCTTTGAACTCCGATCGCAAAGCTTTATATATGAAAATTGTTCAGAAAACTGACACAAATACAATGGTGTAAGTTTTGTGGCCAAATTTTGACATTTGCAAAATTTCCATTTTTAGCATTATTGTTAATTAATTGATTTTTCTTAATTAATTTTCTATTAATTTTACCGGGTGCTACATACAACAATAGTAATGTCCCACCAGTTATTAGTAATACCTTACAATTGTTTATAAGCCAGGGTTCATTTTTGTACATCCATGAGTGCTAGGTCTCTAAAGATCCTTTCACAAAGACGATTCCAATCTTGAACTTCCAAAGCTAAAGTCATTCCATCAAAGTGACTTCCTCCAAGGTTATGATACTATAGGCTCCTTCTTGAAATTCATGACAAAATTCAACATATGTCCTCCCACTGTTACATTTTGGAATTGGGTTCATTGTTGGGCCATCATTATTTCCCTAAACATTACACTTATTTCACTAACTCTAATAGGTGCCTCAACATTAGCATTGGTATGGCGATTTGTGTGGGCATTAGTAGTCGTACCTTCTACTCCTCATATGTTCCAATGTCCCTTTCCAGTATTCATCATTTCTTCTTGCTATCTGCACATATCAAGCCTTTATATGAAATAGCGTAGAGTAAGTGAAACCGTAATACAGAGGAAGTGTACATATATACCCTGAAATACAAAATAACAAGTACGTTAATATAACAATATCTCATGTCACCCTTTATTTCGGTAAGAATTCTTTTAAGTGTTACAGCTTGTGCTCCATTTTAATGGTATTTTCCGAACCTATGCTCGGATACCAAGTTGTAACATTCCCCATTTTGAGACTTGAAAATGAATACCAAAATACTGCAATCATTCTAGTCTTATTTTCAAGCGACAAAATGAGATCCTTTTTTTCTCTTTTCAAACAACAAAGTAAATGGAGAACTAAAAATGCATTCCACATAACCTTTCTTACAACCATTACCCATCTGATACCCGTTGTAGAGATAAAATATATTATGCAAAAGTTCCTTACAACTATAATCCACATAGCCAACATATGACAATGCCACTATGCATGATTAGAGTTATAATACAAAAGGAGCAACCATATTTGCATAATAGTACACACCGGATAGATAATATGTAACGACCCAGAATTTTGATCATTTGATTTTGGAATATTTAATTGATTTAAGTATTAAATTATTGGTTTAAATTGTTAAATAACTAAAAATATAGAATACATTGATTATTTAGAGTTTGATAACTGGAATTCAAATATAGAGATATTTAAAATATTTGAATTGGAAAATTTATATGTGGATGTGTTTATAATAACTGAATATTAAATTGAATATTAATTTAGTTTATTTAATGGGTTTATTTAATTCATTTTGAATAAGTAAATAATAATAATGAATCTAATTTTAAGTTCAGTTGTAGTAATAACAGTTCAAATAACTAATCAGAAAATAAATTATTATTATTTCGACCCAAATTCTATTGACGTGTTTTTAGTTTAATTTGTTTGATTTTTCCATAATTTTTAATTTGGAAACTATTTAAATTATTTGTTGACATTTTATTGTCAAATAGCAGTGTTTTCGTGATTTTACAGGTCCAATAACCAATGTATATTATTATTGTTTTGGAATCGCAACACTATTCTGAGCGTGATCATATTTTTGTTTTTGTGTTTGGCGGCCATACGGGAATAAATTTCTATGCGATGAAATGCCAAAAAATAACATTATAACTAACTTAAGCCTTATCCACACTAGTTACACTCTCCTCCATTTAATAAAGTACCATTCTATCACCTGTTTAAAATGAAATGTCAAAATAAGAAGAAGGTAAAACGTGAGCTTTTAAATTCAAAATCATATTGAAAAAATTTCAAAATTAGAAAGCTCGTGTCTTTATATCTAGCAAGCATAGATCTATCTTTTGGCACCAATGTTAGTGGGTGCGGCATCAAGGAGTGGGGTTTGACGATTAGCAGTGAAGTTTTGGTGATGCATTAGTCTAGGGTTTGATCTTTAAGGCAATGGAGAAGGAGTTCTTGGAATCAAAGAGTAAATTTTTGGTTGTGGTGAAGAATAGTTGATGCAGTGGGTTTTAGGGAGATGTGGTGCCTCAGTAGGCATCGCGACTCATGTATGGTCATAGGGCAGAAGGGGAAATCGTGATTCATATTAGGGGATCAGACGTGATTTTGATGGGTGGTCAAAGTTGCTTGCTCGAAGTGGTGAAGGATGGCAGTGGCCGTGGGGTGGTTCATGGAGGAATGGAGGAGGTCGTGGTAGTCAAACTTCGGCCATGGTGAGGTCTGGAAGCGGGAAAAGTTTGGGAGAAGGAGGATTAGAGCGAGATTATTTTAAATGGTAATTAGTAATTAAAAAATATAATTAGTGAATAAAATTTGTAAATTTAAATAGTGATAACTAATATATTGAATATCTTGTCCATACGAGGTCCAATTGAGGCATGAATTTTTTTGCTGCGCTCGTAACAATGGAAGCTTCGCGATGGAACGGGTTTGGTCGAATTTGGAACACTTTAAATTTTGGGCTAGGTTCCAATCCGGAAGACTTCGGCTACAACTGAAATAAATATGAGTTAACTCACCTCTCTGGCCCACTTATATTTTTATATAAGTGTGGATAATTTTATTTTGATTGTTTATTGACTGTTTGAATGATTTACTATTTTATTGTTGGCTTGGATATATTCCCGTCCCGTGTAAGAGCGGATGACACTTTGTACACGATCCCGCCTTAAAGCGGTTAATTTATATTATTTGATTATACACTGTATATGATACAAGGGGACAAGTTGGAGGGATCCAGCTGGATTCCTCACTCTGTCGATTTTACTTTTCATATATTTTGATATATGATGTGATGGATGCCATATTTGATGACATGGATGATTTTTGTAATGGTCCGCCGTTTCGACCCCCGAATTTCGATACTAATACATCCACAGTATTCATGTGCCGAGCATCCAAGTGCCGGAGGGACGAATTGTTAGGGTGAAATAAAAAGAAAAGGAAATAGAACAAGGAAGAAGGAACACAATATCAGAATCTCATAGTGAAAGATTAATATATAATATCAAAGGAACGGTACAAAGGGTTACACCAATATAGAAATTTCGAAGACACAAAACCAAAGTACCATCATCAGCCTGGACAGTTGTAACAACCTGTCCTCACAAATGCTGATATGTACAATATAGTAATGCGGCGGGAAATAAGAATACTGCGGTAAGTGAAACATCCATCTCATCTTCTCAAGCTCCAATGAACATCGATGAAAAACCTGCCATTCTCAGATTACTAGAACGAACACGTGAGGAATCTAGGAAAAGAAAAACCAAGCGTCGGACATGAGTCTAGTATGAGAAACTCAAGAAATATGCGATCGACATATAATAGTATTTTTGAGACCGCATGGAGTGCCATAACGATTGTCTTCTCAAAAGAACCATCATCTAATAGGTACATAAGGTGATATAATAGATAATGTCTAGGGTGTAGAATATAAATATTATAACATAGTTGGAATGGTTACATTGGTTACATTCAACAACATATTAAGAGTACAATCAAAATTGATAAGGAACGTTTGCATAATGGATTTTCCATGGAGATCTCATCAGTGAAGCCGAATCCAAACTCCTTGCACAAGGATCAAAAACTACCTTTCGAGCGTCATATAATTCTAGATATGATATACCATAAGGTAAACACAAACGACCCAGCATCCGAACATAAACATGAAAAATGTGAACCAAATATCATCAACTCCTACCAGCCATAAATTGATAAGTATCTCTAGATATGGAGTTGATAACATCCTAACATGGGTTGATTATCCTAGGTCATGCACCCTACTCTATATTTAGCTATCTCCGATATCAAGGTTACATTCGACATCTTTCACATGGGTGTTCATCACTCGAACTGAACACGAATCCCAAATTGGATGCCCACATCTCAAATAGATCATAAAACCAGACATGGGTTCCCATATCTGGACAGATCTCGGAATCACAAATTGATTCCCACATCTTGAATAGATCATGAACAACTAATGTGTTCGAGCATCTTAAACAAATCTCAAATCTCCACATAGATTCCTGCATCTAGAACCTATCCTCTTCTAAGAGATATAACATGTATATCAACATTGAAGTGGTTTTCGAGAAGTAAAACACTTATCGATCCCAGTTTCATCAAGTCTGAATCGACAAATTTAGTCATTGAATACTAATGAGAGCGATCGCATATGAAAACAAAATCTCATATACTTATCACGTTTCCGATATTTTCCTCTCACATTATCCCTTGATCAAGAGTGAACCGGTAGGTTAGAGGTCTATTGCTTATATCCCTACACGAACATCGGTTTTAAATTCCATGGATAGACAAGCCAACTTCATCAGCTTTTAATGCTAAGTATATGAATAAATGTTTTCCATAAACGAGTAAATATACAAAGCACGGTTAAGTCATACAAAGCATGATCAAGTCACATAAGCGACTTCTAATTCCCTTTTTGTTTAATTAATCTTTTGTTAATTAAAACCTTCTATTAGTAAAACTTCTTTTATCAGTTTCTATTATTCATTTACACTCTTTGAATACTTCAAAAAGTATTCATATACTTATCGCAAATGGTATAAGTATATTCACAAATCATTAACAAGATTTCTTACTTTAAACCTTTACTCTTTTTATACTTCGAAAAGTATTCATATACTAATCGTAATTGGTATAAGTATATTCACAAATCATTAACAAGATTTCTTACTTTAAACCTTTACTTTTTATATCTTTTTCAAAAGGATTCCTTACTTATAATTTCCTTCAAAATATCCATTTTTAAGGATTTAAGTACTTTCACAAATCTATTCAAAAGGTTTAAGACTAATGTTACTCAAACATTGTCACTACAAACCCAAAACCATTTCGCTTTTTCTTATCTTTAAAACATTCTTTTAAAGATCTATTCACATTCATAAGTATAATAAAAAAAGGTTGAAGATGAATGCGATTAACACATTGTCACAACAAACCCAAAACCATTTTGCTTTTACTTATCTATAGAACATTCTTTGAAAGATCTATTTACATTGATAAGTATAATAAAAAAGGGTTAAAGATGAATGTGATTAACACATTGTCATAATAAACACTAAACCATTTCGTTTATGCTTATCATTAAAACATACTTTAAAGATCTATTTACATCCCTAAGTATAATTGAAAAGAGTTAAAGAAGAATGCGATTAACACACTGTCATAATAAACCTAAATCATTTTTCTACTTGTTACTACCTTTAAAACATTCTTTTAAAGATCTAAGTTTAATAATAAGTTAAGTTTGATAGTCGATCAATCAGTTATCTATTTAAAACAGTTGCCTATACAAATCAATGTTTGTATACTTAACTCGTTTCCGACATTCTCGACTTAACAATTCCTCATTCAAAAGGGAAACCCGATAGGTTAGAGCTCTATTCCTCCATCCCTACTCGATATCAATCTTTAACACTCAGAAATAGATAAACCAACTTTGTCGGCTTTTAGAGTTAAGCAAAGTTAATTATCCTTTTTAAACAAAAGTAAACAACATGCTTAACACGTTTTCGACATTTCAACTTACGTTGTTGCTCATTTAAGAGTGATGCCAGGTAAATTCGGGCACTGGTTGCTCCAAGCCTTGCCTAGACACCTCATTCTTGAATCTCACAAACAGACAAGTTTACTCGTCAGCTTATTAGTGTTAAGCATAGTCAATCACCTTTGTCAAAACTTATATATATATAATAATAATTTTGAAATACTTATAAATAGGTTTTACATATCTTTGTCAAATATTAATTGAAAATACAAAATTTAGAAGTTTGATTAAAAACATGTTTTACATTTTGCAGCACTTTACTTCCAAAATTCGTAAATAATGATTGAAGCTATATTTAAACTTCAAATCTTTTTTTCACTCAAATACATTTTCTATGAACTTCCATAAAATGAATTTATAAAGAAAAGAATTTAGAAACCATTTAAATCAAGAAAAACTAGCCAAAACGTCGCATTTTAAACACTTATAACAATAAGTGACTTACTGCAGCATTTATAAGTGCTATTAAAAGTCCTTGTTAAAATAACATTGAAAAGCACAATCTTTTCGACTAGTTTTAACCACTTAAGCAAATGGTTTAAGACCTAAAATTTTTATAGTAAGTACTACCATTAGGGTACTTAAAAACCATGAAAAGAAATCCCTAAGAATATATATTCATTTATTTATAAAAATTCTTGAAAAAAAAGGATTCTGAAGTGCACTTATACGACTATTCTCGTTTCAAACACTTTCAAAATTTCCTCAATTTAACTCACAAGTTAAAAAACCATTTAAACATCAAGTCAAGGCCACACCACATGTTTAAAAGGGTAATAGAACTGAGGTTATATAGTATAAAATTGTCATTTGCTTTCATAATCAAGAGGGGTCCAAAGTTTGTAACTTAGTTAATGTCACTTTAAATTTATAATTCAAACACAACATATATGCAATTAATATATACATAAGAGATGGTGAGATAACTCACTTAGATCCCTGCCTAACCCAAGCATAAATCTATAAGAACCAAAAACCACCTCCTTCCATCAACACAAGCCTAAAGGTCCAACCTTTAGCACTTCCAAACCAAAGCCACCTTCCTCCTCCTCCACCATGCTCATGACCCATCCAAGACCCCCTCTTCCTCTCACCTCTTCCACTTGTTACCTACTAATCATGTCTCGCATAATGTCTTAGTCCTAAACCCAAAGTTTGAAAGAGATTAGAGAAGATTTGGTTAACTTTTGAAAAGTTAGAGAGTACTTAGTGGATTAATGCTTAAGCACTTCCACCATTTCAACCCTCATTGTAGCGACCCGCAGTTCCGTACCCTTTGAGTTGATAATAATTCACTCTTATTCAACCCAAGTTGTATGAAAGAGCGAATAACTAGGGTAAAGAAGAAGAAAGAGGTAGAAGAAAATAAAACAACAACACAGAATCTCACAATCGCAGTAGAACAAAATATAATATATAATAACAGATTTTTATACAAGGGAAACTGTATCTGTTAAAATAAATACAACCATCAGAGTACTACAATTCAATACATCAAAATGGATAGTTATATTAACTTGTCCTCACACAACGGAAATATAACCAAGTACAGAGATACGTCTCTGTCATCCAGCTCGTCTCTTGAGCTCCATAGCATTCTAACCTGAATCTTTAATACTCGGTCTGACCCGAGCATTATAATAAAATAACACCCAAGTCAGTCTGGAAAACCATCGTGAGAAAACACACTCAATTTGAATTATTAAAGTTATCAAAATTCTTTGAAAAACAAAGGTATCTCGTAAGACCGCGTCACACATAAACACGAACGGTTTTTACCTTACGATAACCAAAACAATTTTATCAAAATCATCTGATATTATAATGGTGTCTAAGTAAAATACTTATTCAAATAGCTAAAATTGTTACATTAATTAAATTCCAGCATACTAGGCTCTACAAACAAAACCGTAAAGCTCGTATTGGAGAATGGATCCCATACAAATGACTGGGCCACTAGGGTACCGTCCATCACAGTACACCTCAAGAACAATGTACCGAGGACCATCGCCGGGATCCCATGCTACACAAGACCGGCCTACCCCTAACCTGGATAGATCAAATATGTTATCACCCCGGATGTTCCCACCCTTACAATTGAGCGCTCCTTCTTTCATGCACAACCATATCCATAATATATAGGTTTTCTGAGCACATCTAGAAAAGTGATAATATACCCTAATTGGGTGCGACCCACTTAGCCTTGCTGCATCTTCCCTGTTTTAGTCATTCCTGGTTGATGAGGCTTGAGGCTAAGCATTACCTTTCAAGAACAATTCTACCTAGAATGCTCATCGTCCTCCAATGACGATGTTCTGATAGCATTCGTCCATACAAGTTGTCCTGGGTCTGGACAAACCGAAACACCGTCTTTATCATCTTCATGGTATTCATTCGTAACGTTCAAACCGGATCGAAGTGGTTTTTGGATAATTAAATCCGATCTCGGTCTCTTCGAAATGATTAACGAAAATTGGCTAATATTGATAGTCGGTTATTTAACTATCAATAAAACGTCCATAAGCATACCCTAGACCTTATTATACATTTTCCAAAAATATTCTTTTCCAAATACCTTTACAAGGTATATATTTCAAAGTGGAAATTAGCCACAAGGGCCTCTTTAGCAAGTGAAATTAGTTTCTAGGACACCCAACTGAAATAATTATTTTCAAGGACAAAACGTAAATAATTAGTTTCTAGGGCCTAAAAAACTGTGAAATTATGTCCTTAAAAGTAATTGGACTACTGACTTTGTCCTTGAAAGTAATTATTCTGCTGACTTTGGCCTTGAAAGTAATTTCTTTGAATGTGTGTCCTAGAAACTAATTGGACTGCAAAATTTGTCCTTCTGGTAAAATGCCCCTATTTCAAATTCCTTTCCATATTCAAATATTTGAAAACAATTTTCAATATTTAAATCCATAACGGGATATTCCAAAACTTTTCAACACTTAGGAAAATATTCTAAGTCCATTTTCCAAAATCATCTCAAGTATCAAAACTTAGGAATTTCTTAACTTATCTCCTGCATTTTCGAAACTATTAATAAATTTCTTCTCACAGTTTCCAAAACCGATTATATTTATTTATAATCCCATATAACCATTTACAACTTCTTTATTTAACTCGAATTCTTTTATTTTCAAGTTTCGGCATTCCAACATTTAGGAAATGTCTTAAGTTTCCAGCATCCCATTATAAAACTTCTCTTATAAAACCTTCCCGTTAAATAAACCCACCTGCAAGTCTCGAAAGAATAAAGTAAGAATCATTTCAAACTCTTATATATATATAATAAGCATTTTTAAAGAATAATAATTTATTTTTAAAACATGTTCAAGTAATTTTTTTTAAATATCGAAAACACCTTTATAACGTCAATAACTTATTTATAGATAAACAAATAAATTTTCAAAGCTGATTTTAAAAGTTAAAATTTACTAAAATAAATACTTAATATTTGAAACTCTATCTACCAAAGTATTTCAATCCTAACTAGTTTAAAATTCCATAGTTTTAAAAATATAAAATTTTCCGTTTACAAACAAACTTAACTTCCTAGGATTAAAAATATTTGTTTTCCTCAATAACCAATTTAATTTTATAAATTCCTCTCGAATCACATCATATCACTTCCATTCAGATCTCCTTCACCACTCTCACTTTCAAAAATAGTATCCACTATTCTCACCCTATTTCCATATTCTGATATAAATTCACCCTACGAATTTATTTTCCCAATATATCCACTGATATCGCTTACCTTATTTATAAACATCATTTATATATTTTATAACTCCGTTGAGTTCTACATGTTAAATAAAACAATCTTATTTATAAAATTCCATTGTATAAATCCATTTCTTTATAAATCTATTTATAACTTTTAAGCTATTTTTAATATCGACTTCAACTCCTTTTTATATTTCCAGAATACATTTGTAAATTCTTTTATAAAATTCATTTTTAAAATCTCCATTTACTAATTCACAATAGTTAAGTACAACCAAAAATCAAATATATTTTTTCTAACTCAATTTATTTAAAATAACCCCAATTCCAATATAAATATTCTTACACCGAAAATTCCTTTTTATTCCTTCAATTTAAAAAATAATATTTATGATATTTAAAAATACCAAAATTCAGGCCAGTGCTACAATAGCATCCAATAATTCAAATTACAGCAATAATCTATAATAGATTATCTACACACATCACACTATATATGAAAAATAAACAATATATTTAAGGAATCCAGTTGGATCCTTCCAACCTATTTTCCCTGCATCCACATGTGTTAATACAACATAAAAATACCAATCCCACTTCGAGAGGGATATCGCGGTATATAGGGTCATCCGCTATTATGCGGGGCGCATAGGGTCTCATCCGCTAAAATATGCGGGAATATCACTCCAACTATTAATATATATACTACTATATATACATTTAACATTCAACAGATAATAATTTATAAAATTCAACCAGCATTTCACAATACATTTTAACTATTTAAAATAAATTCTAGTAATCCAAATGAGTGAGAATTTCTCACCTTGATTTTTTCGGAATTTCTAATCGTTCCAATTCCAAATTCTATTGTGTTGATTTCGCAGCTTCGAGTCCTATACGAATGATTCTGTGCAATTTAAACCACGTATGAGCAAATTTTAAATTATATAAGTGAACGATCTTAATCCTAATTATAATTAAACAACTAATCGCTTTTTTTCTATCAGCTAATGAATTAAATTTTTACCTTCTTCCTAAATTTGAATCGCGACATCAGCATCCACCCTCGACCTGACATCGACGAAATCTGCCTCGGCACCCCCCCACGAAACATCCAACCACAACCAGCTGACTCCAACACCAGTAGTGTAACAACTCTAGATTTTTGTATATATTTTATTTGACTTTATTTTATTTTGAAAACTATTTTAAACTTGTTTTATTTCAAACATTTCATTTTTAAAAATAAATGTTGATTATTATGTGAATTTTAATTTCAAACTGGTATAAATTGTTTATGTTCATGTAAAAATGGATTTGTGGTCAAACTGATCAAACTTTGACTTTTAAACTTCAAATTTAAATATTTAAATTTCTCAAATTTTATCTTTTATTATGAAAATATATTTAGTAACTTGAACACTGCTTTTCATTTCGTTGAAAACGGAGTTAAATTGTAAAAGTTATGTACATTTCAATTTTGAGTGCAATTTGATTTATTCAGCAATTTTGTTTATTTTAAATTATATAAATTATATTTTATTTGTCATATTTTATTTTAATATGTGTTAATATGTTATTTTATGTATATTTTTGTCTTTTAATATTTTTATAGTGATAATAGAATTTTTCCAAAATATGTTGCATTTATTTTCAATTTTTAAAGGCTAGTTTCCATTTTTCTACTATTTTCTTCATTAAAATTATATTTAATTAAAATTTATTTATTTATTTTTGTGAATTCACTTTATTTTGTGTTCTTATTTTTATTTATAAATATTTTCAAGTACATAAAAATTCTCCAAAGTTCATTGCATTTATTTTCATATTTTCAAGACTAGTTTGCAAATTTTGCTGTTTTTATTTATTTAATTTATATATAATTAATATTTATCTATTTATTTTTGTTTATTTACTAAATTTTCGTGTTTTTATCAGAATTTATATGCATTTTTTCAGTTATTTAAAATTGCAAAAAGAATTATGGAAATTTGAAAGGTTTGTGACCCTTTAGTTGCTCAAGTCTCTTGGTTTTCCCACCTTTTCAATTCTAAACTCTTGCATTCATTGATAGCCGACCCTATCTCATTCTTTCAGCTGCATTCTTATTCATTTTTCACGTATAGAAACACTTCTCACCTCAAAAATTTCGGTCTCCATCTGAACAAAGAAAATTTGGTAAACTTTCATATTCTTTTTCCATTTTTTTCTACTTGTTGTTTGATTTTTGCACTTGCCTTCTACCTTCCATGGTTCAGCCCTTGCTCCTCCACCACCAAAGCCGCCTCCACCATCACCACATCAAGTCACCATCTCCTCCAGCCCACTGACCAAGCCATGCTGTGGTCATCTATGACTAGATCCACTAAAGTTTATGCAAACACTCCACTTGTTCAACCTAGCCGAGCACCAATCTTGTTCCACCACTCAAACCATCACCTTGGCCGCCACTTGCACCACCATCTCCCGCAAATTCCTGACCTGACACCACTGCCATGTCATCGTACTGACCCTACCAGACCTGACCGTGACCACTTTCCTTTGGTCGTGGCTTGTTTTGCCTTGAAACCATTGTTTTGTTGCCTTGTAGTGTAGTGTCATGCTCATACCTTTGCACATATCTCTCTACTCCTTTATATCCAGGCAATGGCCAACCTATGAACCCAAAACCAGATCCAAATACACCCCTTAGCCATACATTTCAGACCTGTAGCTGAACCATAGGTGGTTGAAAGAAGTGCAATAGCTTTGGATTTGTTTTATGCAGTCATTTCTAACAATGTTTTTTTGAAATTTTGGGTTGAAAACTTATGCTGTTTGTATGGTTTTGTGTAAATGTTATCAAGGCCATTAGCTTTGGCTCTCCACTCTCAAGTCATTTCCGTGTTGTCGTGCCTTCGTTGTGTCTGTATTGTTTGCTTTGGTAGCTATCTCCATCTCTGAACAGGTGAGTTATTCTCACCAGACAATATGTACATATATAACTAGTGAATTGACCCCTTTTGAATCTGTAAAAATGCATTATCATGTTACACCTGCTATGTTATGATTTTATGATGTTCACCCATGCTTAAACAACTATCATATTATATGTTACTGTTATATTATGTTGTTCTATTATTTTTATCAGTTTATCACACTGCAAGTTCCCTTTAGATTAGAATCACTATGGGTTGAAATGATACATACCCGAACGGACTTTAGAATAGGAGAAAATCGTTATGGGCTGAAATGATAGGCCTGAATGATTTTCAATTATTTTCATTTACTTGGGATTGCGGGTTTGAAATGATCAAACCCGGGTTTTCTTTGAAAATTACGGGTTGAAATGATATATTACCCATATCACTTTACCTAGGCTAAAAATGAAATACAGACCCGTAGTTAAAATATGTTTTTCTAAAAATTTTAAAATATTTTAGAAATGTAAATGTTATAATATTTTGATTTAAATTTGATTTAAAATGATTTTTGTAAAGAATTATTGATTTTCTGAAAATTTATAAGTGAAATAAATTAATGGTAAAGTTAGAAAATCTTAAATGTAAGTTATTTTGGGAAATTTTAATTTGGTGATAATTGGAATTTAAATTAAATATGAAATATGATAAATTCATGATAATTTGGATTAAACTGAATTTAAATGATTTTATAATATATTATTGATTTTTGAATAAAGTTAAAATGTGAAATGAATGAATATTTAAGTCGAAATTTTGAAATATAACTAAAATTGGAAATTTGTGAATTTGTCTTAAAAGTGAATTTTAAGTTAAGTAAATAAAAATGGAAATAAGTTATATTTGGAAATTTAAACTTAACTATTAAGCTAAAAATTTAATTATAATGAATTTAAAATTGAATGTTGGAATTTAATGAGTGAATTATCATTAAATATTGATTTTTGAATGGAAATTTAACTTTATAAAATCATGAATTTAAGAAAAATTAAATGATGATTATAAAAGTGAATTTATATGATTTTATAAGTTAAAAATGATTTAAATAAAAATATAATTGTTTGTAAAATTATATTGAATATTTGTAGTTAATTAACTGCATTCCTGAAATGCTATTAATTCAAATGTAAATGATAATACAACATTTGTAAATGCTGTAGTTGATAATTATGAACTAAAAAGCTAATTTGGATTAAAGGTTATTATAGCATTTCTGTAAGTACTATAATTGTTGAATTTAACTAAGTTTTCTTTAAAACTAATGTAACCCTATTCCAGCATTTTTAAATGCTGTCTTTTGTTAAATTGAACTGTTTTGAATATAACTTTCCGTAGCATTTTCTAAATGCCGCGAAAAGTGAATTTTCACTGTTTTGATAAATTTAAGTGAATAAATGAATTTAGAAAAAGATAAAATTTTTGGAAATTTAATAATTTAAATTATTAAATATAATAACTTCATTTTTTGATTTAGAATGAAGTAATTTGTTTTGAAATATAAACTATTTTGAAATGTGTGTTGAAATGGTATTTTAAATAAATGAATGTGGTTTGGAAGATATGAGTATTTGATATTTTGAAATGGGGTTTTGAATGATATTGAATTTTTGAAATGATATCTGATTTCGAAGTATAAAATACCATTTTGTAATTTTAACCACGGGATGTATTTAATTTATAGTTTAACTAATCCTTAAAGGATGGGCGATCCCAAGCATCCTTTGAGTTATTGTGCATTTCTACTACAGTTCACTTGAGTTGGTTTACATTATATAAGTATATATTGTCCTGACTCGAGTGTTTTGTGTTTTACTTTACGCTCGGGTCAGCCTGAGTATTTACAGCTAAGCTTTGGATTTCTTTCTGGAGCTAGGAATCGCTGGAGATTCTGCTTGTCTAGTTATCTGTTCCTTTCAGTTCAGTTGTTCTATTTCAGTTCTGGTATTCATAAACTTCTATTTATTTGAGATTTCTATTGTATATGTTTTCAAGCAGATATTATGTATTATGTTTTGAGAGTTTGTTATAGTAGCTTCATGAACTACTATGGTTTATATTCCGCTGCGAGTTATTCTGATATGTTTTGTGTCTGTGATTCTGTGTATTTGATTTTATTTGCTCCAAATTTTATTACAATCTGTTATTTTGAATTATTCAAGTCAGACATGTGTGGATTATTGTCGATTTGAATGGTCCAAAATAGTGGGTCGTTACTATTGGTATCAGAGCTTAGGTTTTTAGGCAAACCATAGCCTGTGGAGCAAAAACTCATTAGAGATAGGGTAGAAATACCCTAGAATGAGTGAAATCAATCTCAGAATCATTCCTTTGTGAGAGAACGTATTTTCGAAGTATAAAATGATTTTCAAATGATTTTAAAGGATTTTTAAAGATTATTTTGATATAAAATTTTCTTGTTTTGAAAGAAAATTTTCTGGACTTTATCCCTTTCGTATCCACCTTGTTAGTAATTTCTTTGATTAGGATTTCCTTAAAATTCTGAACTTCTATCTTAGTTGGGATTTCTTCGATTAGGATTCCTTTGAATTTTGGAACGCTTCCACTTGTTCTGAAATCCATTCCTGCCTCCCCTAATAGTATTCTTTTGATTTTTGGAGCATTCCATAACTCCACTTTGAATGACCTTTATAGGGTGGCGATTCCGCCAATCTTTGAATGATTTGTAAAAGGGTGAAACTCCCTTATAATTGGCATTGATTCACCGGAGATTTCTGTATCCTCGGTTTACGATGTTTTCTATCTTCTGCTATATTTAGATTCTATCTCTGGCGATCGAAGGTCGATTTGCCTTAGATTTTCGCATCGATTATATTCCTGAAGTCACGGTTGACCGGTTAAGGTTGCCCGCGATTCATATAGGCTTGTTCATCTTCTATTTGGTAATTTAATTATCTCATCTTCGTTCGAGCTTATCTTCGAATCATAATTCTATTTAATTAGAGTTCCTCTAATTTGAATCTCTGTTTGTTTTGAAATCCATCCTTGAATCATTCCTTGGAAAATTTGTGATTGATTGTCTTTTGAAAACTGTGTATTCATCGAAGTTATTATTTTGATAAGGATGACCATATTTTATATATAAAGGTGAAATGTTTTCTATAAGGATCTATATACCTTTTAATTGATAATTTAAAGTTTTGAATGGATTTGAAATTTTGAAATTTATATAAGAAATGGTTTTATATAAAATAATTTATAACTGAAGGTTTTGTGTAACAACCCTGTATTTTTCAAATATTTTTAAATTGATTTTTCCAGATTCAAAAGCTTTATTTATGAAAAAGAATAAATTTTGTTATTTTAAGTATAAACTTTGATTTTGATGTGGATTAGAATTCCAAATATGACTAAATTTAATATTTCCTGAAAATGTGAATTTTGGTCAAATAGTCAAACTTCGACTTTTAACTTAAAATTTTAAAAGTTTGAGATTTTAAATTTTATCTTTTATTATAAAAATAGATTTAATAACTTGAATACTGCTTTTCATTTCGTTGAAAATGGATTTAAACTGCAAAACTTATACTGTTTTCAATATTGTGTGTATATTGGGTTATTCAGCAATATTCTTTATTTTAAAATTTTATAAATGACATTTTTATTTGATATATTTTATTCTAATTTGTATATTTATGTTATATAATATATATTTTGGCTTTTAAATATTTTTAAAGTAAGGTAGGAATTTTTCCAGAGTTAGTAGTATTTTTCTTGCAAATTTCCATGCCCTGTTTGTAAATTTTAAACATTTTCTTTAATCCTTTTTCTATTTTCTCCAATTTAATTATCTATTTTATTTTGAAAATGATAAATAAATTATTTTGATTCAAATTTTCACTTCATAATATTTTTATAATGAAGTGTATAGTTTTTCAAGACTGATAGTGATTTATTTATAATTTTTGAACACTGTTTGGTATTTTTAAGTAATTTTCTTCATTCTTTTTATATTTTTCCAAAATTTATTATTTGTTTTCTCATATTTATAATTGGTTTCGGTTTGTAAAGTATTTTTCTGAATATTTTTGTTTATATAAAGATTAAAAAGAAAGGAAATATGAAAGGTTGTAAAACACTTTGAAACTTAAGCCCTTTTTTATCCAAACCCTTCATTTTCTTTAACTCCTCAAATTTTGCCCTAGCCATCTAAAACCCTAGTGTAGCTGCCACTTTTTTCTCATCTTTTCACGTGAATCATACCTCATTCCATCTCATTTTCTCAGCAAGAAGATTGGGTAATGGCCTCTCCTTCTTTTTCTTCGTTTTCTCTTCTTTTTCCATTGTTTTCCTATGGTTTTGCCTTGATTCTCTAGCTTGTTTGCTCGACCACCACTTGCTTGCCATGGCCACCACCTCCACTACCTCCTCCTTGTCACCATCACCCACCTACCTGAAATGACCCTCCTGTTTCTACTCTAATTCCATAAGGATTTTTTTTTCTTTTAAGGTAAAGAGGATATATATATATATAGATAGATATATCATCCATTGCAATTATAATTCTCAGGGTCAATATCTTTCTCCAATAAACCAAATATATCCAGGATCACAATAATCAACCAATATAAATATATCAGTACATTCACAAAGATAAGCACATACATGTGAGGATGTATATGCCTCTCTTGTTTGAATCAGAGTTCTGGAAAACAAGAGGATATTGGATTGCTGATTTTTTTTTTGACCAAACAATCCACTGGAAACATAAACTTTAGTCTGTTTATCCTAACTAAGAAGTGATCAAGTAATAATCAGTGGAAAGCAAGCTTTTAATATAGATGTTTGTGTTAAGTTCTGAATAGTATCAAACTCAGGCTAAAAGAAAGCGGGTCATAAGAGAACACAAGCAACATCTAGGCGTAATGGAAACGCGCCTAACTTATACACGAGAGGTCACGAGTTCGAGTACTATGCTGGTTGGTTCAAACACAATTTTTGTTTTTTTTTCTTTTTCATTTTTCTCCTGTACAGTTTGGAACCTGTTATCTACCTATATCTGCACATATATACTTTATTTTTGCCTATATTCTATCATACAAAACAATAATTCTTGCTTTATTATTTTTGAAACTCATTCCTACAACCTGGAAGGCTTCATGATTGATGTAAATTAAAGGTCTGTTGCTTGGGTTTTGTAAATGGTAGAAGTATTTATCATTATCCAGGTTTGAATTTCTCCTCACAAAATCTGTCTGGAATTAAGAATGCATTTGGTTAGAATCTGAGTGAAATTCAGATTCTTATCACAAATACAAAGGAAAAGATGTGGTAATATTTGCACTAAACATGTTTATGTGCATATATATCTGCAACTATATGGATCTGGCTTACAATTCCCTTATTACAATTCCTTTCTTTAAAAAAATAGGACATGAGACATTTGTATGAAACAAGTTTAATTATGGGAACCTTGCAGCCATATAAAACATTCAACCTATGCCTATTTTCTTTTGTTTACATATGCCATGGTAGAAAATAAAACCATTTAATTTTCTGAGAATCAACTATCCAGATTTTCCAAAACTTAAATCCTTTCCAAAGACTCAAGATTGACTAATACATTTATAAAATGTAATCATTCGATTTTAACATGGTGTTCTTGCTAAATCCACTTACAAGATTTGATTAACTTTTTTTTTTAAACATAACAGATATTTAACTTGGTTCATAGATTCCAGATACAAGTCAATCTCTTAACAAAATACCTAACAAAATATCCATCCAATATTCAACACTTAATACAAGTAGCAATTTAAATTGTCAATACATGCAGATTTCAACATTTGGGCTCTTATCTAACTAAGTTTAGCATGCTATATCTTCTTCTCAAAGCTTTGCTCCTACTCCTATTTAGTTGCTGCAATCCCTGAAAAAGCATTTGAAACTGCCTCATTTTAAATGAGACACCCCAGATGCCATTAGCACACTAGGGTCAGACACATGTCTGGTATGAGAAAGCTCACAAAAATAATTAGTTAATTAGGTTAAAGTCAAGTTAAGTACATATACAAAAAGTTCAGCCTTTTGGAATCAGGCAAATACTTGTGTGCATGCTCTGTGTCATTGTGCATGTGCACACTTTAATTTTCTTTCCAGAGAATTCATATATAAATATGGCACATACATTCAAGCATACAATTCAATCATAGTCAAACAATCATTCATACCAAACAGGAAAATAACCAATATGAGTTAAATCATTTATTCAATTCTCATATCTCAAATCTGGGAAAAACTCTAGTTTCCTCATCATCTCAAGTATTATTCCCTTGGTATATTTATCTATCCTTGGTCTCATCTGCAATATTTATGAATCAATGGACACACTGTAATGAACTAATTCACTCCATTACAAAAAGATCTCAGGACTTAAACAAGCCATGTGTCAACTTGTGTTACTCAAGCACACAAGTCATTCCTGCAGTGTTCTTGACCCCAATTTCCTAATCAGGTTTAAGTTAATAATAACTCTTTTGATTTTTCATGACAAAACCATTCAGTGATTCATTTCACTAGCTAAAAACATCCATAACATGGCATCTCATATTATTCATGACCATACAGAGGCAAACAAGCAAACAACCATTGGTGATTACAAAATAAGGTTCTGTATATATATATATATTCATCCTGGTATTTAAAAGGAGTTTAGGCAACTAACATTGGCTTATGGTCTCTGAGAGAGTTTTTCTTTTGCAAACATTTGTGCTTGAGTTAAACTCAGGATGACCTGGTTTCACTGAATCACAAAATTTTGTTTGCTATGCATTTTATTGAATCAGGAGCATCAGCACATAGGCAACCCTATTGCACCCCTAATTCCTTTCTATTACAAGCCTCAGCACTTATACATGAGTATATTGCAGCTCAACATTATTTACATCCTTCTGGGTTGAGCCAAAACCAATACTACTTGCCTATTATCAACATTTTATTTTCTGGGTATTTGTTTATATCCCTAAACATTAACATATCAGAGATCTGAGTGTATAAAACAGATATGTATACTAACAACACATAAAACTTTGTTATAATAAAACAAGTGATCAACCAAAGAGAATCCAAACATTTTCAGATTTAAATTCACAGATAAGCATTTATATATGAAAATACTCTTTTAAGAAAAATACTTATAACTGGCTGCCTACATTAGGACTTATTGCCTTAGATTTTTGAGTAAGTTTCCTCACCTAGCTCTCTTCTTTGTTTCCTTAATTAATTGATGAGCTTCTGCCCATAGCCTCAAGCTCTCTTCCTTCCCTTGTCTTATGATTTCTATGGTGTTGTTTTTTTTTCAAAATTCTTTTCTGAGCAGGAGAGGAGGCTGCTGCATATACATGTATATATATACAGGGTCTCTCTCTTAGGGTTTTGGGTATTGGCTAAGTCCATTTTTGCCCACCAGAAAAATCATGTTATCTGCATTTTAAACCCAAAGTTTTACCCTGCCCGGCTTAATTTGGGTGAAGAGAAAAGTGGTTACACATTTTTTTCAGAAATTTGCTTTTCAGAAAATACTTTTCCCCTTGTCTACAATCATGCTAAAAATGTGACTTGATTTTGTTATTTATTAAATACTCTTTTCTAATTCTGCCTATACCAAGCACTTCCCTGTTTTATCTTATTTTTTTCTATTTTTAGCTTTCATGCAAATGGTATGTACTTCCTTCATTTATTTATAAGAGGATTATTCCTTTTTATATCTTCATTCTTTTCATTTCTGCTTATAATAAAATATGTCTGTATATTTTATTTCACTAGTTTAAACTCTAGCATTTTATTAACACATATATATTTATATAAGTCTTACTGAAATAATTAGTACACCCACCTATATATATTCATACATCATTCTATACTGACACACACATGCACATGTACACTCAAAAATATTCAGTAGCATTCATATATATGAAAATACTCTTTTAAGAATTTAATCTACATATATATATATATATATATATATTTCCATACACATCAATATGTATGTATTCTTGGAGTTCAGGGTTTTAGCTTATATTCATGTGCATTTCCTGTGCACACATGTACACACACTGATACACTATCAAGCTATATCAATTCCTCCTTCAAAATTTATTTAAAAATTTATTTTAAATTCATTTATATTTTTCAGAATAAATTCCTAAAATCTTGGGTCATTACATACACCCCTCCTTTTAGAAATTGTGTCCCACAATTTTCCTAAGCTTAAAATAAATTTTAAACTTAATTCAGAGAACAAATATATTCTCTACCAAATAGATTCTTAGTTCTATACTAACTAAAAATATATTCATCCAAAATAAAGAAAACAATCAAAAATCAGAATTACCTTAATCTGAAAATAGCTTAGGATAATCCATCCTAACTTTGTCTTCTAATTCCCATATGCAATCACTAGGATCAAGACTCCACTGTACCTTCACAAGTTTCAGAGATTTATTCCTCAACTTCTTCACATCTTTTGCCAAAATTCCCACTGGATCCTTTTCATAAATCAAATTAGGATTTATCTGCACTTGGGTTGGGGTTTCAAGAATTTCTGCCTTGTCATGGACCCATCTTCTCAATTGTGATACATGAAAAACATCATGTATACCTTGCATGTTTTCTGGTAATTCCAACTTATATGCCAAGGGACCAATTCTCTCCAGAATTTTGTATGGTCCAATATATCTTGGGGTTAATTTGCCTTGTTTTCCAAACCTCAGCACATTTTTCATGGGTGAGATTTTGATGAAAACAAAATTTCCCACCTCATATTCTACCTGCCTCCTTCTCATGTCTGCAAATTTCTTTTGCCTATCTTGAGCTGCTGTCATTCTTCTTCTTACCAACTCAATTTTCTCCTTGGTTTCTTGTATGTACTCAGGTCCTAAAATAGACCTTTCTCCTGCTTCTACCCAGCAAACAGGTGACAAACAGGGTTTACCATATAAGGCTTCAAATGGAGCCATTCCTATGGTGCTTTGGTAGCTGTTGTTGTATGTAAATTCAACTAGATGAAGATAATCTTCCCAGTTGCCCCCAAAATCCAGTATACATGCCCTCAACATGTCCTCCAAAACTTTGTTTACCACCTCAGTCTGCCCATCTGATTGAGGATGGTAGGCAGTACTTAAACATAGTTCACTTCCCATTGCTTCTTGAAAGCTTCTCCAGAATTTTGAAGTGAAGATGGTATCCCTATCACTCACAATGGTTTTGGGAATGCCATGTAACTTTACCACTTCTTTTATAAAAGTTTGAGCTAGTTTTGGTGCTGTTCTTTCTGACTTGACTGGGATGAAGTGTGCTACCTTGGTTAGCCTATCCACTATCACCCATATACTTGTATTACCTCTCTTAGATCTAGGCAGTCCATCTATGAAGTCCATAGATATGTCTTCCCACTTCCACTGTGGTACACTAAGAGGTTGCATCAACCCTGATGGTCTTTGAGTTTCAGCCTTGACTTGTTGGCAAGTCATACATTTGGCAATGTACTTAGCTATATCAGATTTCATCCCCTTCCACCAGAAGTCTCTTTTCAAATTTTGATACATTTTTGTGTTACCTGGGTGTATGGAGTATTTACTTCTGTGATATTCATTCAATATCTCCTTCTTCAATTCTATGTCCTCTGGTACACACATCCTATTCTGGTATCTCATATAACCATCTTTATCAATGTGGTGATTCATTACTTCCTCCCCTCTTGAGAGGAGCATTCTCTTCTCTGATAAGTGAGCATCTAGTTCTTGCATTTTTCCTACCTTCAGAATTAAATCTGGTTGAAGTGTCATTAAGCTTAACTTCCCTTTATCTTCTTGTGCACCATGTATCTGCTCATTAATGTGCACACAACCATTCTCCCCAATCTCTAACTCAGTTAGCAAAAATAAGTTTTTAAATTCTTCTATCATCATCATAGCCAATTTAGCATGCTGTCTACTTAGAGCATCTGCAACTTTGTTTGCTTTACCTGGTGTATAAAGTATGTCAAAGTCATAGGCAGCTAAGAACTCCACCCATCTATGTTGCCTCATGTTCAAATCTTTTTGTGAAAACAAATATTTTAGAGACTTGTGGTCAGTGTAAAGTTCAAACTTAGTGCCTAACAAATAATGTCTCCAAAGTTTTAAAGCATATATCATAGCTGCTAATTCGAGATCATGTGTGGCATACCTTACTTCATGGGGTTTAAGTTGTCTGGATGCATATGCAATGGCTTGGCCTTGTTGCATCAACACTGCACCCAAGCCAAATCCACTAGCATCAGTGTATACCACTAATTCTTCATTTCCATGTGGTACCTTTAGAATTGGAGCATTCACCAATGCCTCCTTCAACTGTTCAAAAGACTTTTCACATTTTTCTGACCAAACAAAAGCTTGGTTCTTCCTGGTTAGGTTAGTGAGTGGTGTAGAAATTTTTGAAAAATCTTTTATAAACCTCCTATAATACCCTGCCATCCCCATAAATGACCTCACTTCACTCACAGTGCTTGGCCTCTTCCATGCTTGAATAGCCACTACTTTATTGGGGTTCACAGAAATTCCTTTGGCAGATATAACATGGCCAAGAAAATGTACTTCCTCTTTCCAAAACACACATTTTGAAAATTTTGCCTTTAAATCTTTTTCCCTTAATCTAGACAAAACCAGGTGCAAATGATGCTTATGTTCTTCCACTGTCTTGGAATAAATCAAAATGTCATCTATAAAAATAAGCACAAACTTGTCTAAACAATCTCTAAAGGTTCTGTTCATTAAATCTACAAAGTAAGATGGTGCATTGGTCAAGCCAAATGGCATAACCAAAAATTCATACAACCCATACCTAGTGTTAAAGGCAGTGTACTTGATGCTTGATTCTTCCACCTTCATTTGATGAAAACCAGATGCTAAGTCTAGTCTAGAAAATACTTTTGCCCCTGCTAATTGATCAAAAAGATCATCTATTCTTAGCAATGGGTATTTATTTTTAATAGTTACTTTGTTTAATTCTCTATAATCTATGCAGAGTCTTAAGGAGCCATCTTGCTTCTTAACAAATACCACTGGTGCTCCCCAGCAAGAATTACTTGGTCTTGTAAAACCCTTTTCTTCCAATTCTTCTAACTGTTTCTTTAATTCTTTTAGTTCATTTGGCCCCATTCTGGTTGGCTTTTTAATCACTGGGCTTGCTCCTGGAACTAGATTGATCTGGAATTCTACTGGTCTATGGTGTGGAATACCCTTGACCTCACCAAACACATCCAAATATTCATTGACTATGGGAATTTCTTCAATGGTTAGTTCACTGAAATCTTTTTCTGAGTCAACTAAATGATATAGTTTTCCTTCCTTAGCTACCTCACATAAAACTGTGATTCTCTGGCCTCTAGAATTTTGCAATGATATGGTGGATGAGTCTAAATTAATTATGGCTTTAAATTGCCTTAACCAGTCTACCCCCAATATAACACCTATATTTGGGTAATTCAAAACATATAAATTGGAAATAAAAATATTTCCTCCTATGTTTAATTCCACATCCACACAAATCACATTTAAAACACTAGAACTCCCCAATGGACTGTGTATATGCAATGGGGTTTCAACCAATATGCAATTCAGTTTTAGCATTTTAACCAATTCATAAGAAATTAAAGAGTGAGTTGCCCCAGTATCATATACTACTGTTATGGGTATGGTACAAATAAGTAATGTACCTTCCACTTGGCTATGGTTTACAGTGTTACTCTCCACTGTGGCTTTGCCTTTTCCTTCCAAATTTGCCAATTTGCCTTGCTGTTTATACTCAGGACAATTCCTCTTCATATGCCCCTCTTTCCCACATAGATAGCATTTGAAAGCTCCTCCTTTCAATTCTGGACATCTTGGTTTGATATGCCCTTCCTTTCCACACTGATGGCACACAATTTTCTTATTGTTTTCCTTAGCTTTGACATCTCCAGTGCTTTTGTTACTAGCCTCTTCTTTCTTCTTATCATAAGGGTGATACCTCCCCTTACCTTTCTTGATATTATTGCTCTTAAAATTTCTGAACTTCTCCCTTTCCTTGTCATGCTGCTCCAACCTCAAAGCCAAGTCTATCACATGGTCAAAAGTCTTGTCTGCATAGGGTAACATGGCTCTGCTAAGTCCTGGGTTCAGACCTTTTATGTACCTATCATTTTTAGATGCCTCATCTGCCACAAGCATTGCTCCATATGTGGAAAGCCCCTCAAACCTTTGAGTGTATTCTATGACAGTCATGGTTCCTTGTCTAAGTCTAATGAATTCTTCTAGCAAGGTAGTCTTTGCTGATGCTGGTACAAACCTTGCTTCCAACATCTCTTTGAATTGATTCCAAGTGATTTCATTCTCATTCCTTCCTGCAATGATTACTTCCCACCAGCCTAAAGCTACTCCTTTTAGCTGTCTTGAAGCCACTTGCCTCTTTCTTTGATCATCAAGTTGCATGTCATTGAAAATTCTTTCCAATGTTCTCAACCATGTTTGAATTTCCATGATATTCTCTGTCCCTTCAAAGCTTTTGCCTCCTAAATGAGTATATGTCTTAAGTAATTTTGAGAGTTCTTCATAGGGATTTTCTTGCCTTTGTCCTGCCCCATCCCTAAATGCTCTCACCAAGTCTTGCAGATTGACCATTGGTGGTGCATGGGAAGATCCTGCTCCCTGATTTGGTGGTCTCCCTACCATAGTTTGCTAATAATAATTTACATAGCTGGTTAGTTTGATTGGTAATTTGGTTGTTTCAGTGGGGGTTTTTTTTTCACACTGAACACATTGTTATATATATATATTTAGTTCCTTTAAATTTTATTTCTATCTAAGAACTTGATCCTTACTTCTACTATGTTGAATAACATAGCTCTGATACCAACTGAAATGACCCTCCTGTTTCTACTCTAATTCCATAAGGATTTTTTTTTCTTTTAAGGTAAAGAGGATATATATATATATAGATAGATATATCATCCATTGCAATTATAATTCTCAGGGTCAATATCTTTCTCCAATAAACCAAATATATCCAGGATCACAATAATCAACCAATATAAATATATCAGTACATTCACAAAGATAAGCACATACATGTGAGGATGTATATGCCTCTCTTGTTTGAATCAGAGTTCTGGAAAACAAGAGGATATTGGATTGCTGATTTTTTTTTTGACCAAACAATCCACTGGAAACATAAACTTTAGTCTGTTTATCCTAACTAAGAAGTGATCAAGTAATAATCAGTGGAAAGCAAGCTTTTAATATAGATGTTTGTGTTAAGTTCTGAATAGTATCAAACTCAGGCTAAAAGAAAGCGGGTCATAAGAGAACACAAGCAACATCTAGGCGTAATGGAAACGCGCCTAACTTATACACGAGAGGTCACGAGTTCGAGTACTATGCTGGTTGGTTCAAACACAATTTTTGTTTTTTTTTCTTTTTCATTTTTCTCCTGTACAGTTTGGAACCTGTTATCTACCTATATCTGCACATATATACTTTATTTTTGCCTATATTCTATCATACAAAACAATAATTCTTGCTTTATTATTTTTGAAACTCATTCCTACAACCTGGAAGGCTTCATGATTGATGTAAATTAAAGGTCTGTTGCTTGGGTTTTGTAAATGGTAGAAGTATTTATCATTATCCAGGTTTGAATTTCTCCTCACAAAATCTGTCTGGAATTAAGAATGCATTTGGTTAGAATCTGAGTGAAATTCAGATTCTTATCACAAATACAAAGGAAAAGATGTGGTAATATTTGCACTAAACATGTTTATGCGCATATATATCTGCAACTATATGGATCTGGCTTACAATTCCCTTATTACAATTCCTTTCTTTTAAAAAATAGGACATGAGACATTTGTATGAAACAAGTTTAATTATGGGAACCTTGCAGCCATATAAAACATTCAACCTATGCCTATTTTCTTTTGTTTACATATGCCATGGTAGAAAATAAAACCATTTAATTTTCTGAGAATCAACTATCCAGATTTTCCAAAACTTAAATCCTTTCCAAAGACTCAAGATTGACTAATACATTTATAAAATGTAATCATTCGATTTTAACATGGTGTTCTTGCTAAATCCACTTACAAGATTTGATTAACTTTTTTTTTTTAAACATAACAGATATTTAACTTGGTTCATAGATTCCAGATACAAGTCAATCTCTTAACAAAATACCTAACAAAATATCCATCCAATATTTAACACTTAATACAAGTAGCAATTTAAATTGTCAATACATGCAGATTTCAACATTTGGGCTCTTATCTAACTAAGTTTAGCATGCTATATCTTCTTCTCAAAGCTTTGCTCCTACTCCTATTTAGTTGCTGCAATCCCTGAAAAAGCATTTGAAACTGCCTCATTTTAATTGAGACACCCCAGATGCCATTAGCACACTAGGGTCAGACACATGTCTGGTATGAGAAAGCTCACAAAAATAATTAGTTAATTAGGTTAAAGTCAAGTTAAGTACATATACAGAAAGTTCAGCCCTTTGGAATCAGGCAAATACTTGTGTGCATGCTCTGTGTCATTGTGCATGTGCACACTTTAATTTTCTTTCCAGAGACTTCATATATAAATATGGCACATACATTCAAGCATACAATTCAATCATAGTCAAACAATCATTCATACCAAACAGGAAAATAACCAATATGAGTTAAATCATTTATTCAATTCTCATATCTCAAATCTGGGAAAAACTCTAGTTTCCTCATCATCTCAAGTATATTTCCCTTGGTATATTTATCTATCCTTGGTCTCATCTGCAATATTTATGAATCAATGGACACACTGTAATGAACTAATTCACTCCATTACACAAAGATCTCAGGACTTAAACAAGCCATGTGTCAACTTGTGTTACTCAAGCACACAAGTCATTCCTGCAGTGTTCTTGACCCCAATTTCCTAATCA
The DNA here is from genome assembly GCA_030737815.1 of Allium fistulosum. Classification (NCBI taxonomy): domain Eukaryota; kingdom Viridiplantae; phylum Streptophyta; class Magnoliopsida; order Asparagales; family Amaryllidaceae; genus Allium; species Allium fistulosum. The sequence goes on from CM060903.1 coordinate 860,882,527, forward strand.
GGTTTAAGTTAATAATAACTCTTTTGATTTTTCATGACAAAACCATTCAGTGATTCATTTCACTAGCTAAAAACATCCATAACATGGCATCTCATATTATTCATGACCACACAGAGGCAAACAAGCAAACAACCATTGGTGATTACAAAATAAGGTTCTGTATATATATATATATATATTCATCCTGGTATTTAAAAGGAGTTTAGGCAACTAACATTGGCTTATGGTCTCTGAGAGAGTTTTTCTTTTGCAAACATTTGTGCTTGAGTTAAACTCAGGATGACCTGGTTTCACTGAATCACAAAATTTTGTTTGCTATGCATTTTATTGAATCAGGAGCATCAGCACATAGGCAACCCTATTGCACCCCTAATTCCTTTCTATTACAAGCCTCAGCACTTATACATGAGTATATTGCAGCTCAACATTATTTACATCCTTCTGGGTTGAGCCAAAACCAATACTACTTGCCTATTCTCAACATTTTATTTTCTGGGTATTTGTTTATATCCCTAAACATTAACATATCAGAGATCTGAGTGTATAAAACAGATATGTATACTAACAACACATAAAACTTTGTTATAATAAAACAAGTGATCAACCAAAGAGAATCCAAACATTTTCAGATTTAAATTCACAGATAAGCATTTATATATGAAAATACTCTTTTAAGAAAAATACTTATAACTGGCTGCCTACATTAGGACTTATTGCCTTAGATTTTTGAGTAAGTTTCCTCACCTAGCTCTCTTCTTTGTTTCCTTAATTAATTGATGAGCTTCTGCCCTTAGCCTCAAGCTCTCTTCCTTCCCTTGTCTTATGATTTCTATGGTGTTGTTTTTTTTTCAAAATTCTTTTTTGAGCAGGAGAGGAGGCTGCTGCATATACATGTATATATATACAGGGTCTCTCTCTTAGGGTTTTGGGTATTGGCTAAGTCCATTTTTGCCCACCAGAAAAATCATGTTATCTGCATTTTAAACCCAAAGTTTTACCCTGCCCGGCTTAATTTGGGTGAAGAGAAAAGTGGTTACACATTTTTTTCAGAAATTTGCTTTTCAGAAAATACTTTTCCCCTTGTCTACAATCATGCTAAAAATGTGACTTGATTTTGTTATTTATTAAATACTCTTTTCTAATTCTGCCTATACCAAGCACTTCCCTGTTTTATCTTATTTTTTTCTATTTTTAGCTTTCATGCAAATGGTATGTACTTCCTTCATTTATTTATAAGAGGATTATTCCTTTTTATATCTTCATTCTTTTCATTTCTGCTTATAATAAAATATGTCTGTATATTTTATTTCACTAGTTTAAACTCTAGCATTTTATTAACACATATATATTTATATAAGTCTTACTGAAATAATTAGTACACCCACCTATATATATTCATACATCATTCTATACTGACACACACATGCACATGTACACTCAAAAATATTCAGTAGCATTCATATATATGAAAATACTCTTTTAAAAATTTAATCTACATATATATATATATATATATATTTCCATACACATCAATATGTATGTATTCTTGGAGTTCAGGGTTTTAGCTTATATTCATGTGCATTTCCTGTGCACACATGTACACACACTGATACACTATCAAGCTATATCAATTCCTCCTTCAAAATTTATTTAAAAATTTATTTTAAATTCATTTATATTTTTCAGAATAAATTCCTAAAATCTTGGGTCATTACACTACCCCTCTGATTTGACCAGGCCACACCACTCCATGATGAACAACTCTACAAAAAACTATGCAACATGCCTTGAAAACCCTTAACTATGCAAGCCATCACCTTATCACCTCCTCCCCTTCATTATACACCACGGCCACCACCTCTAGCCACCACCACCACCTTGCTACCACCACTATACATCATCTTAGCCTCTGTCCAGATCTGAAATTGACAGGGCCGAACCCAAGTACCCATGGCCGAACCATTTTGGTGAACCAAAACCATGCTATGTTGCATAAGCCCCTTCACCTTCATGCTTTGCAACTTCTTCTCCATGCTTCACCACTTTGGCCATGCATTCTTATGCCCATACCTAAGCCATTCCCTGTTCAAACCAGAGCCAAAACCCACCCTTCACCATGCAAAAAAAAATAGAGGAAGCAAGGCAAAAGATTTGACTTTCAAATCTCTTTTTATTTAAAAGTTATTCCATTTCAAGTGCGTTGAAATTGTGTTTGTTTTGATGTATGTTTTGGGTTGTAATACAAGAGTTGTAGCTTTGGATCTGGCTCTCCACTCAAGTCCGTAGTCTTGTCATCATGCTTTTGTTTCCATTGTGTCATTGGTTTTGATATCTCCAGCACAAACAGGTGAGTTATTGTCACCAGACAATATGTACCTATATAACTAGTAAATTGACACCCTGTGAATCTGTAGAAATATATTATCATGTTATATATGCTTATATTATTATCATATGATGTTCACACCTGTTATTACACCTGTTATATCATATGTTACTGTTATTTAATGTTATTCTGTTATTTATATCTGTTATCACCATTGCAAGTTCCCTGTAGATTAGAATCACTATGGGTTGAAATGATACATACCCGAACGGACTTTAGAATAGGGAAAAAATCGTTATGGGCTGAAATGATAGGCCTGAACGAATTTTATTTATTTATTTTAACTTGGGATTGCGGGTTTGAAATGATAGAACCCGGATTTTTCTTTTTTTTAAACCGCGGATTGAAATGATACATATCCGTAGCACTTGACCTAGGTTAGAAAATTTTATACAAGCCCGTGGTGATTTTATAAAGTGTTTTGGATATTTTTAAGTATTTTAAAAATTATAAATTTATGAAATTTGATTTAAATAGATTTTGAAATGTTTTAAAATAAAGAAATTATGATTTTTCTATGAGTTAAAAATGTAATTAATGAATGGTTAAATTGGATTTTTGAAATATAACTTAAGTTTGGAATTTGGAATTTTGGTTAAAAATGATATTTAAGTTATATGAATAAAAATGAAAATTTAATTATATTTGGAAAATGGTAAAGATGATAATTTGATTAAATTTGAATTTAAGCGATTTATTAAAGTATTATTGATTTTTCTATGAGTTTAAGTGGTTAAATAAATGAATGTTTAAAAGTGATCTTTTAAAATATAACTTGACTTTGAAATGTGAAATTTGGTTTTAATTAAAGGTTTAAGTTAATTAAATAAAATTGGAAATTTAGTTGAATTTGTGAAATGGTAATTTAAATTTGAAGTGTTAAGTTATTTGTTGAAATGTGAAGAATTGGAAACTTTTACACTTAAATTTATTAAGTAAATTGTTGAAAATTGGATTTAATTATAAGAAATTTATTGTGAAAAAGATATATGTTAAATGATATGTAAATGAACATTTTAAATGTTAAAATATGATTTTTTAAATGTTTATGAGTTTTAAATTGAAGTTATTTAATTGCTGGAAATACACTAACACCTGAAATCTACTTTTAATAGCATTCAGAAATGCTATAGATTCTGTTTTGAACTAAAATTGTGTAAAAAGAGCTATTATAGCATTTCTGAAATGTTGTAGTTGCTGTAATTGAACTTATAGGCTAATATTGAACTCCGGCCTATTATAGCATTCTCTGGAAATGCTATAATGGTCTACAGTCTTTGCTGAAACCAAATTTAAGCCTTGTTTTGAAATTTGAACTACTGCAGCACTTCTGAAATGCTGTCTTTTCTGTTTTTGAACTATAATTCAACTAAAACTGAGTTTTAACAGCAGTTTTAAATGCTGTCTTTGCTGAATAAAAATGTTTTCAAGTATAACTTATAACAGCTTTTCTAAATGCTGCGGAAGGCTGAAATTTTAATAATTATGGTTTTTGACTTAGTAAACGAACTCAGAATGGTTTGAAACTTTGGAAATTGAATACTTAATTTGAAAATATAATAATTACACTTTCAAAAGGTTTAAGTAAATTATTTTGATTGGAATATAAACTATTTAAAGGTGATTTGAAATGATAGTAAATGAACGATATCTTTGAATTTAAAAGGTATTTAAAGTTGAATATTTGGATTTGAACTGATAGGATATTTTATTATATTAAAATGATTTGAAATGAAGTTTGTATGGATATGATATTTGATATTAAAATGATTTGAAATGAAGTTTTGGAAAGATATGATATTTTGATATATTGAAATGATTTGAAATGAAGTTTTGAAATGATATGATATTTTAAATATATGGAAATGGTTTGGAATTGATTTAATCTTTATTTTGATAAATATATGGTTTTGAAATGATATTTTATTTTGAAGTAAAGTATTGTTTTAAAAGTTATAACCACGGGTTATAATAACGATTGGTTGTTAAAGAGACCGGGATCGGATATGGACATACTCTCTGTCGATACCGAAAACCACTTTGACAACTGTGTACGCGGTGGAGTTTCCAGAATGAAGTAGGATGGTGGCGACGATCCTAAGGTATATACGTGGACCCAACTCCCGTGAGTTGGAATAAGGTGGCTAAAACAGGAGCGATCTCGGGCCAGTGAGGTAGCACCTCGTATCGGACACACTTCTTCGATACCATTCTATTACTTTGTGATTTTTGGTGGCCACCCTTGATTTGGGAGTGTTGTTCGAGGTGGAACGGTAGTGGCTGCTTTGCGTATCCATCAGTCCGTGTGTGTAATTGGTATATCTACCCTGGCATTGCCTTGTGTGCCGTGTCACCTACCATATCGAGCTATACTACGATTATGATTTTAAGATCCGACCGCGTTAAGGTTCTCCATCCCCTTAACGCTATTTTCTATATGATTATACTTTACTAATTAGACACTACTGTATATAGCGTATATTACTACATAGTAGATAGTTTAACGGATCCTTAAAGAATGGGCGATCCCAAGCATTCTTTAAGTTACTTGTACCTTATTACAGTTCACTTGAGTTGGTTTACATTATATAAGTATATATTGTCCTGACTCGAGTGTTTTGTGTTTTGCTTTACGCTCGGGTCAGCCTGAGTTATTCATAGATTTGGATTTCCACTCTCTTAGAGATTTGAATCGCTGGAGATTATCTGCTTGTCTTGTCCTATCTACTTCAGTTCCGTTGTCCTACTCAGCTTGTACTTGGTTATCATATTGAGACTTATGTTGTATTTTATTTCTTCTGTTGTATCTTATTTAACTCTGAGATATTTTCATAGTAGCTTCATGAACTACTATCTCTTTTACTTCTGCTGCATTATTTTACTCTGTGTCTGTGATCTGTGATTATATTTATTTACTGTATATTCTGAGATTTTGCCAAATTTTATTTACAACGCGGTATTTTGAGCAATTCAAGTCCGACATGTGCGGATGCGAATGGTTGAAAATATCGGGTTGTTACAGTTGGTATCAGAGCTTTGGCTTTGAGGCAAAACTCAGCATATGAAGTAGATTTATTTATAGAATCACTTTCGTTCGAGTTTGATTCTTTTCCTCTTGATTCGAATTTCCTTTGAATTTTTGGAACGTTCCCTGCGGTTCCAAAATCCATTCTTGTCCCTCACTATTCATCTTCTTTTGATTCTGGAGTATCACATAACTCCACTTCGAATGATCTTTATAGTGAATTGGCTGTCTCGCCAATATTCTAATTTTCTAGTAAATGGGGAAACTCCTTTACAAATTTGCATCGATTCACCATAGATTTATATCTATCCTTGGTTTAGATGCTAATATCTTTTATTTTTCCAAACTCTATCTCTTGAGATCGAACGTAGATTTTTCCCAGGAAAATCCACATCGATCTTATTCTTTAACTCACGGTTAACCCGGTTAAGGTTGTCCGCGGTTATCTAAGCTTACCCATCTCCCTATTTTGTTATTTAATCATCTTGTCTTTTGTTTCCAAACTATCTCCAAACATTTTTAAATTGTACTTGTAAATCTATGTTTTGTTTTATATTGTGTTGTTTGAGTTGTTGATGTTGATTTGGGTTTCCGATCGATTCGTCTGATCAACGCTATCGATAGGATTTCTAAAACACTTTGACAAAACAAACTAACACAATATTATAAAAAAAATTGGTTAATGAAATAAATTTTGATATATAATTTATGGAACTTAATAAATTGATAATTTGAAGTGATAATACTTGATTTATCATTTATTGTTCTACAAATGAATTTATAAATAGTTGTTTATAAATTTATTTGGGAACTGAAATGAATTTAAAATAAGAAATTTAAGAATTTAATTTCCGATGGATTCAAACCTTGTGTTAAAAGTTTTAAAAGGATATATTATTTAAAGTATTTCCAAGTATAAATTTGTTTCTAAAGGATTTTTAAGTTTAAAAATTTAGTGCTCTTCTCTTTGTTGCTGGAAAATAATTTCGGTGATGACTGCAACATCATCGACGTTCATTTTTGAGTTTCGAAGTGAAGAGACTGTTCTGTAGTCTTGCTACAGCTTTGTTTTGGGGAATTTAATTAATATGAATTTCTAAAAATATGACTTGATTTATAATATATATAGATATATGATTTAAATTTGATTTGACATATTATGTACATATATTTATTTATCTCAAATTGGTTTGAAGGAAATTGGAAATTAATTCTTACATTTTTTTTCTTCTTAAAGAATAATTTCAATTATAAAAAGAAAAATAAAAAATTTGGATAAATGATTCAAACTTGAGATAATTGAATTGTAAAGTTTTATTTGTATAACACACAATTTCATTTCCAATATAACTTACCTAAATTACATAGAAGTTGAATATGAAATTGGATAATATACAATATAAAAGGGATTTTTATAAATAAAATTTGAGTGGTTATAATACATGTTATACACTTAAATTTTAGTTATAAAAGATTAACAGAGGCAAATAGTGAAAAAGGAATTTAAAGAGATTTTATTTAAATAACTTAATAATCAAATTTGATTTAATATGGAACCTTAAGTCTAACCTAGGAATTTAATAAAGGTTATTTCCTGAAATGAATATATTGTATAATAAATAATGTATCTTTGAATAGATAAAATAAAATACATTTGAATTGGACTTTTGGTAATAAAGTTTATTTAACTTCAATTCATAGTTTAATTGATGTCTAAATGAATAAATGTGTAAAGAAATTTGATTGTTATATTTGCTATGATAAATATATTATTTATGAAATTGATATGTCTTGAAAAATGAATAATTATGATTTAAATAGTTAAAATGTATTTTAACATCACTAAAACATGATAATTGAGAATTTGGTTTTCAAATGGGAATTTTAAGTGTAACTCATTAAAGGAATATCTATTTATGAAATGGGTATTTTTAAATAAAGTGTTAGGTTATGTGTTAAATTAAGAGCTAACTAAAATAGGGAGCTTTTGACTTAATAAATGAAGTATAGTTTGATTTGAATATTCCATTCATAAAAGTTTGTTTTAATAAGTCATAAGTTAAATGATATCCAAATGAATATTTCTGAAATTGAACTGATTTGAAATACTAATATACCTACTGTAGCATTTTATAAGTGCAACTATTTTGAAAATACAATGTTTTGGAAGTTTTTATAATTGAATGAACTTAGAAATGTTACAACTTTAAATTGAATATTATTTGACCTTGAATTAAAATGGTTTAAATAAAGATTATTTTTAAAAGGTGTTATGATTTTCTAAGTATTATGTTTTTTTTTAAGAATAACATTTCCAAAGTGTTATGATTTTAGTAGTATGATTTCCAAATGATAAACATCTCTAAATTGTTATGATTTCAAAACATTATGGTTACAAATCTATTATCTTATTTTGTTTTTCAAACTATCTTTTGGTTGTCCTTATTTCTCTTATCTTGTTACAGAATGGAAAGGCTATTGCTTATACCAGTCTGTTTAGAAATCTTTCTGTAATCTTTGATAATCTTTGTTACTCATCTGGATCTTAACATTGTTTTTCCATTTATAGACCGTCGGTCAAGTGAAAAGGGAGATTCAGACTCTAGAGGATCTTTTTCGTGTTTGTGTTCTTGATTTGATCACCTCCATCTTGTTAAACTTACCTATAACAATAGTTATCAGGCATAATTTAAATCTCCTAGTCATCTTATTTTAATCTTATTTCACTCTATCTTTTCTAAGCTTTCCCGTACCTCATTCCTTTTCGAGGACGAAAAGCTTTGAGTGGGGGAGAGTGTAACAACCCTGTATTTTTCAAATATTTTTAAATTGATTTTTCCAGATTCAAAAGCTTTATTTATGAAAAAGAATAAATTTTGTTATTTTAAGTATAAACTTTGATTTTGATGTGGATTAGAATTCCAAATATGACTAAATTTAATATTTCCTGAAAATGTGAATTTTGGTCAAATAGTCAAACTTCGACTTTTAACTTAAAATTTTAAAAGTTTGAGATTTTAAATTTTATCTTTTATTATAAAAATAGATTTAATAACTTGAATATTGCTTTTCGTTTCGTTGAAAACGGATTTAAACTGCAAAAGTTATACTGTTTTCAATATTGTGTGTATATTGGGTTATTCAGCAATATTCTTTATTTTAAAATTTTATAAATGACATTTTTATTTGATATATTTTATTCTAATTTGTATATTTATGTTATATAATATATATTTTGGCTTTTAAATATTTTTAAAGTAAGGTAGGAATTTTTCCAGAGTTAGTAGTATTTTTCTTGCAAATTTCCATGCCCTATTTGTAAATTTTAAACATTTTCTTTAATCCTTTTTCTATTTTCTCCAATTTAATTATCTATTTTATTTTTAAAATGATAAATAAATTATTTTGATTCAAATTTTCAATTCATAATATTTTTATAATGAAGTGTATAGTTTTTCAAGACTGACAATGATTTATTTATAATTTTTGAACACTGTTTGGTATTTTTAAGTAATTTTCTTCATTCTTTTTATATTTTTCCAAAATTTATTATTTGTTTTCTCATATTTATAATTTATTTCGGTTTGTAAAGTATATTTCTGAATATTTTTGTTTATATAAAGATTAAAAAGAAAGGAAATATGAAAGGTTGTAAAACACTTTGAAACATAAGCCCTTTTTTGTCCAAACCCTTCATTTTCTTTAACTCTTCAAATTTTGCCCTAGCCATCTAAACCCTAGTGTAGCCGCCACTTTTTTCTCATCTTTTCACGTGAATCATACCTCATTCCATCTCATTTTCTCAGCAAGAAGATTGGGTAATGGCCTCTCCTTCTTTTTCTTCCTTTTCTCTTCTTTTTCCATTGTTTTCCTATGGTTTTGCCTTGATTCTCTAGCTTGTTTGCTCGACCACCACTTGCTTGCCATGGCCACCACCTCCACTACCTCCTCCTTGTCACCATCACCCACCTACCCCTCTGATTTGACCAGGCCACACCACTCCATGATGAACAACTCTACAAAAAACTATGCAACATGCCTTGAAACCCCTTAACTATGCAAGCCATCACCTTATCACCTCTTCCCCTTCATTATACACCACAGCCACCACCTCTATCCACCACCACCACCTTGATACCACAACTATACACCATCTTAGCCTCTGTCCAGATCTGAAATTGACAGGGCCGAACCCAAGGACCCATGGCCGAACCATTTTGGTGAACCAAAACCATGCTATGTTGCATAAGCCCCTTCACCTTCATGCTTTGCAACTTCTTCTCCATGCTTCAACACTTTGGCCATGCATTCTTATGCCCATACCTAAGCCATTCCCTGTTCAAACCAGAGCCAAAACTCACCCTTGACCATGCAAAAAAAAATAGAGGAAGCAAGGCAAAAGATTTGACATTCAAATATCTTTTCATTTAAAAGTTATTCCATTTCAAGTGCGTTGAAATTGTGTTTGTTTTGATGTATGTTTTGGGTTGTAATACAAGAGTTGTAGCTTTGGATCTGGCTCTCTACTCAAGTCCGTAGTCTTGTCATCGTGCTTTTGTTTCCATTGTGTCATTGGTTTTGATATCTCCAGCACAAACAGGTGAGTTATTATCACCAGACAATATGTACCTATATAACTAGTAAATTGACACCCTGTGAATCTGTAGAAATATATTATCATGTTATATATGCTTATATTATTATCATATGATGTTCACACCTGTTATTACACCTGTTATATCATATGTTACTGTTATTTAATGTTATTCTGTTATTTATATCTGTTATCACCATTGCAAGTTCCCTGTAGATTAGAATCACTATGGGTTGAAATGATGCATACCCGAACGGACTTTAGAATAGGGAAAAAATCGTTATGGGCTGAAATGATAGGCCTGAACGAATTTTATTTATTTATTTTAACTTGGGATTGCGGGTTTGAAATGATAGAACCCGGATTTTTCTTTTTTTTAAACTGCGGATTGAAATGATACATATCCGTATCACTTGACCTAGGTTAGAAAATTTTATACAAGCCCGTGGTGATTTTATAAAGTGTTTTGGATATTTTTAAGTATTTTAAAAATTATAAATTTATGAAATTTGATTTAAATAGATTTTGAAATGTTTTAAAATAAAGAAATTATGATTTTTCTATGAGTTAAAAATGTAATTAATGAATGGTTAAATTGGATTTTTGAAATATAACTTAAGTTTGGAATTTGGAATTTTGGTTAAAAATGATATTTAAGTTATATGAATAAAAATGAAAATTTAATTATATTTGGAAAATGGTAAAGATGATAATTTGATTAAATTTGAATTTAAGCGATTTATTAAAGTATTATTGATTTTTCTATGAGTTTAAGTGGTTAAATAAATGAATGTTTAAAAGTGATCTTTTAAAATATAACTTGACTTGGAAATGTGAAATTTGGTTTTAATTAAAGGTTTAAGTTAATTAAATAAAATTGGAAATTTAGTTGAATTTGTGAAATGGTAATTTAAATTTGAAGTGTTAAGTTATTTGTTGAAATGTGAAGAATTGGAAACTTTTACACTTAAATTTATTAAGTAAATTGTTGAAAATTGGATTTAATTATAAAAAATTTATTGTGAAAAAGATATATGTTAAATAATATGTAAATGAACATTTTAAATGTTAAAATATGATTTTTTAAATGTTTATGAGTTTTAAATTGAAGTTATTTAATTGCTGGAAATACACTAACACCTGAAATCTACTTTTAATAGCATTCAGAAATGCTATAGATTCTGTTTTGAACTAAAATTGTGTAAAAAGAGCTATTACAGCATTTCTGAAATGTTGTAGTTGCTGTAATTGAACTAATAGGCTAATATTGAACTCAGGCCTATTATAGCATTCTCTGGAAATGCTATAATGGTCTATAGTCTTTGCTCAAACCAAATTTAACCCTTGTTTTGAAATCTGAACTACTGCAGCACTTCTGAAATGCTGTCTTTTCTGTTTTTGAACTATAATTCAACTAAAACTGAGTTTTAACAGCAGTTTTAAATGCTGTCTTTGCTGAATAAAAATGTTTTCAAGTATAACTTATACAGCCTTTTCTAAATGCTACGAAAGGCTGAAATTTTAATAATTATGGTTTTTGACTTAGTAAACGAACTCAGAATGGTTTGAAACTTTGGAAATTGAATACTTGATTTCAAAATATAATAATTACACTTTCAAAAGGTTTAAATGAATTATTTTGATTGGAATATAAACTATTTAAAGGTTATTTGAAATGATAGTAAATGAACGATATCTTTGAATTTAAAAGGTATTTAAAGTTGAATATTTGGATTTGAACTGATAGGACATTTTATTATATTAAAATGATTTGAAATGAAGTTTGTATGGATATGATATTTGATATTAAAATGATTTGAAATGAAGTTTTGGAAAGATATGATATTTTGATATATTGAAATGAAGTTTTGAAATGATATGATATTTTAAATATATGGAAATGGTTTGGAATTGATTTAATCTTTATTTTGATAAATATATGGTTTTGAAATGATATTTTATTTTGAAGTAAAGTATTGTTTTAAAAGTTATAACCATGGGTTATAATAACGATTGGTTGTTAAAGAGACCGGGATCGGATATGGACATACTCTCTGTCGATACTGAAAACCACTTTGACAACTGTGTACGCGGTGAAGTTTCCAGAATGAAGTAGGATGGTGGCGATGATCCTAAGGTATATACGTGGACCCAACTCCCGTGAGTTGGAATAAGGTGGCTAAAACAGGAGCGATCTCGGGCCAGTGAGGTAGCACCTCGTATCGGACACACTTCTTCGATACCATTCTATTACTTTGTGATTTTTGGTGGCCACCCTTGATTTGGGAGTGTTGTTCGAGGTGGAATGGTAGTGGCTGCTATGCGTATCCATCAGTCCGTGTGTGTAATTGGTATATCTACCCTGGCATTGCCTTGTGTACCATGTCACCTACCATATCGAGCTTTACTACGATTATGATTTTAAGATCCGACCGCGTTAAGGTTCTCCATCCCCTTAACGCTATTTTCTATATGATTATACTTTACTAATTAGACACTACTGTATATAGCGTATATTACTACATAGAAGATAGTTTAACGGATCCTTAAAGAATGGGCGATCCCAAGCATTCTTTAAGTTACTTGTACCTTATTACAGTTCACTTGAGTTGGTTTACATTATATAAGTATATATTGTCCTGACTCGAGTGTTTTGTGTTTTGCTTTACGCTCGGGTTAGCCTGAGTTATTCACAGATTTGGATTTCCACTCTCTTAGAGATTTGAATCGCTGGAGATTATCTGCTTGTCTTGTCCTATCTACTTCAGTTCCGTTGTCCTACTCAGCTTGTACTTGGTTATCATATTGAGACTTATGTTGTATTTTATTTCTTCTGTTGTATCTTATTTAACTCTGAGATATTTTCATAGTAGCTTCATGAACTACTATCTCTTTTACTTCCGTTGCATTATTTTACTCTGTGTCTGTGATCTGTGATTATATCTATTTACTGTATATTCTGAGATTTTGCCAAATTTTATTTACAACGCGGTATTTTGAGCAATTCAAGTCCGACATGTGCGGATTCGAATGGTTGAAAATATCGGGTTGTTACATTTTGAATCTAAATTTGAGTGATTGGACTCTGGCATTTTTGAAACTGGTTTTAAGATTTGAAATAGAAACAATACGATTTGAAAGTATTTTCCGAATAAGAAATGTTTCAAATGATTTTAATGAGTTTAAAATGATTTCGAAGAAATTTCAAAAGAAGTTTTCGAGAAAATGGAAGTCCAGAACCCACTTATGTCGCTGGAAAATAATTTCGGTGATGAATGCATGCATCATCGACATTGATTTTCAAGTTTCTGAGTGGGGGAGAGGCCACTTCGGTAGCTTTGCTATGCGATTGATTTGTGAAACCAATTTTTGATTTCAAATTTCAAAGTGTGATGTGATATTCGAAAGATATATGTATATATATTTGAACAATTTGAAATGAGCCAGTGTTCAGTCCTTGACTTTTGGACCTGATTTGATATAACCCTATTTTTTGGAATTGATTTACTGATTTGTTGGTGATTTCCAACTCTTAGATTGAAATATGGTTTCTTCGACTATTTTGAAGGTTCGAGCACTTCCAAATCAAGGTTAACTTTTCAAAAGCTAAGAAATTTTGAAGTATAAAGTATATAAGTTTGGTATGTATGTTTAAAGTATGTAGTAATATGATTTAAATAGGTTGAAACTGTTTTGTTAAGTAAATGAATAAGGCTATTTTGAATTTTTTTTCTAATATGAAATTTAGATTTGAAATGTTTTGAGAAGAATTTAGTCTTCAAAATATTTTGAATAAAATTTAGTTTAAATGTTTAACTTAGTAACATCTTTATGATACTATATATTTAAAAAGGTTGGAATAGATACATAAGTTGTACGTATGCTATTTTATTCGCATAATTAAATTGATCCAAGTTTGAGTACACAAGTTCGAGGTGAATTACACCATTTCGTGTTAGGATTTTTCATTTGATTCTTGATGGCGAATATTTGATATGGATTTTGGGCTTGATTCTAGAATTCTCTATCATAGTATATGGCTATGCAAGGAGACCGATGGTTTCTAGACGAGAAACCATATCGAACTCTGCATTAGTGTAACGCCCCACCTCTATACTCACAATAACAAAGAGTATTAAAAGAAATACTGACTATTATTATGAAGAATAAGGCTGGGTAGGAGCGGCCATCCGTAGTTGGCCTTACACTAGTATTGGTTACCTCGTTAGGAGTGGTATATATTTAAATTTTTCATCTCTTATTTATTCACTCCCATCGACATATCCAATTCCAGTATAAAACGAACTACGATGGTTCATAATGGTTTAGGACAATATATATAAAAACAACACAGATACACAAAGAATGCGGAACACAGATAAAAACAAAAGTCTCATATATATATAACTGATGTCAGTTACAATACAGTTGATACAATACATATGATACAACTACAATTGTCGACTTTGGAAGTTATATATACACGTACATTATAAACTAATATACATGAATACATATCAACCTATACTATGACACGATTACTCCAAAAGATGTGAAAAGTCTTCATAGCTCAAACAGCAACTTAAAGAAGGAAATCTACAACCTGAAACAACTCGGGTCTGACCCGAGTATTAAATTCGAAAGAAAATAATACACGGGTCAGTCTAATTCAAACTCAGTTATTAGTGCATAGCAGTAATAATAATCAGATAATCAAATAGACGACAATCACAGAAATCTCGTATATCCAATCCTTTTGACAAAGAAATCAGATAACGAAAATTTTAACACCAAATAGTGTTAAACAATAAATCAGCAAATTTAAATCATCAATAGAGATAAATAAACAATTTATCAAATCGACTAAATCAATTCAAAACTGTCAATTCTGGGTGGCTGCAGTGCACGCACGCGTGCACTGTCTCGCCACTACAGTGCGTAGAAATTGCAAAGGTCAAACCCAAAAAATCGAGTTCAACTCAAGTGTAAGAAAAACAAATGCAGCAGTGGATAAGGTTACTCAGTGTAAATGGTATGCAAACTGTCTCAAATGGTCAAGACAACTGTAATGAATGACCAAACTCGATGAGACCCCACTGCAGATGCAACATGGCCCACCCAAATAAACTACATGATATACAAGAGTGCAGTGACTACGTTAATGAGTATATGCAGAGTCAAGGCCACAATGAAATCACAAAACAAAGGAGTGATACAAACTAAGATAATATATATATATATGCACTGTAAACTGGGTAGTGCAACTATCTTACTCACGACCAAAGGCCGTAGTACATCTCAACTCGACTGCAGGTGAGTTAGTGAACAACAAAGCCCAAAAGGAACTGGACTAGTAAACAAAACCCAAATCTGGTGGATAACCAATGCAACAACTCAGATAAATGGTCCAGTTTCAACATGAATGCACAGCTACAATGAAACTGCAAAGTGAAGACTCAACAAATATCACAGACTACAAGTGAAGAAATACAAGACTATGTTCAAGTGCAGACATAAATCTACTATGGGAATCAACATGGTACACTACAACAAGTGTAACAGGTATGTGGAGATGCAGTGAACTAATTTGGCAAACAATGAATGCACGGTGAATACATGAGCCAGAATGGTAAGGTTCTAGCATATACTGATACAAGTAAAATGAATCGTTTCCAAAACAAAGTCAATCATTCCAAGAGAAAAGAAAATGCAATTCGAACATACATATATACATATCAATTAATGTATATACATACGTCACTGCATATATATGTATGAAGACTAGAATGCAACTGGGTGCAAACAGTTTCCAAAGCATGAATGTACTAATTGTACATTTATATTTAATACTGTAACTGGACAGTATAAATTTCTTAGTCTAGAATAAGGCAACAAAGGATAATAGCATGTGTACTCAAGATAAAGTAACACAGCCACAAATCATAACAAATACAAGAAAGGCACAGCAAGGCCAAATACGAGTTCAATATAAATAAGACCAGAGACAAAATGAAATACACATGTCAAATCCAAATACAGGATTTCAGAATGCAGTGGCCACACACATATATACATACAAGAATGTATGTATACAAATGATCAGCCATCAAAGTGCAGTGAACAACAAAATGCAATTTGAAATAGGCAGTGGCAATCTCACCTTAAAATATATAGGTGCAGACTAGTTACAGGGATGACCAGACCAACCAACTAATCAACAGACAAATGAATCAGATCAGACTCAAGTGAAACCAGTGAATAACAAAAGGAACCTGACCCAATATCAAAACAAGTATGCAGGTCAGAACAGCTAAACAGATGCAAACTACATGAATAAGTCTCGAGTGTTATCAGACATCAAGTCAGTGAACACATTAGGTATGCAGACCAAAGAGTAGAGGTGATCTGGATCAAATGTCACCAGCTCAGAGACCTAGTGCACACTCGAAGATATAGGTACAATTTTAAAGTGATGAAGTGTACAACTACACCAGCCCCAATGCCATCAAGTAAACCAGACAACAAGAATTTCCACCTGAGATCAAAATGCAAAAGTGCAGACTACCTAACAATGAATGTACATGAAGACCATGCCAAACTGCAATGAACCAATGGACCAATGCACATGTAAACAGTGACTTGAAATATGCACAGGGTCAGGCAACGTGAAGGACAATCAGTGCATATGCATACAACTATACAATACAGTGAACTAGTATGATTCAGACAAGTTCAACAGCCAGATATATGTGATCAAGCGACTCGAGCTAAAGATATCAATGCCACTGACCCAAGTACGCTGACCAAATGCAAAATTAAGGTCAGTTCGAGTATACTATAGGGATAAATACAAATGGCCAGAGGCAAAACAAATCTCAATAGAGCAAACAGAGACCAAAGACCACAGTAGTCACCAATTTCAAGTCCAAATGCCAGAAATTATCAAAATCAAACAAGGTCAGTACAATAATGACCAAAATTGATTAAAGCAAAACAACATACAACTTTAAACCAAGTCAAGGCCAATATTACTGTAAAAGGACCGAAGTCATAAAAGCATATCGAAGTCAACGAGAAATTCTCGATTTCAAAATGACCGAAAACAATGTATAAACAGGTCGTAAATCATTAACAACAAACCACGTCGAACGACATAGCAAACTAGGAATTCTTATAACAACCTCGCTTAGCAACATCGAACGAAAACCAATGGCCAAGATAGACAGAATTCGAATCAAAAACCTCATTGCAGAAGTACCATAACCAGAACGAATTAGATGTGAGATTTTTCTCACCTTAGCATCAACGAGCAAGACCAAAGACACGAGTCGAGCAGTCGAAGCGAAGCCGAAGCAATCTCGAACGAAGTTGGATAAATCGCCATCGAACGGTGAACAGGTCGAACGAGTCAGCGACGCGGTGGTGAGGAACATCAAGGGAAACTCGAAGCCGTGGCGGCCCAAAAATCGATCAAAGCCCTAAATTCGACGCCTCTGATCTATGCGAGCTCTAGTTTTTTTTTTTGAAGACGAAGACGAGGCCGCCATTCTCGTTTCTTTGATTAGGTTTAGGGTTACGAAAGTGAATGGAAAGAACGAAAAAAAGGGAACGGGTTTTCTTTGATAGATATCACAGCATTCTAAAAATGTGGGTTGAGATTATAAGTTAAAGCCCTTCAACGTTTACCCAACATTTTATTAAAGAATTTTAACCCGAATAAATCTCAATTGCAATCAAACAATTTTCACATTTCAAATTCGATTTGAATTCCAATAACAATTATCAACTGAATTAAATTGTCATTTTGACGATAATTGAAATTACAAAAATCCTGGTTGTTACAGACTCCCCTCCTTATAGAAATTGCGTCCCCGCAATTTTCATAATTAAGGTTGTCAATAACAATCATTTTTTTTCTAACATAAACTGGTTAAGCTAGAAAAATAAAGATCGAGAACATCAACACCGAAGAAAACTTTTAATTCCATAAAAGAAATTCACAAATTCTCACAAAATCTAATCATCAAATAGATAATCAGAAAACAACAAAACTGAATAAATGCAATTATCAGCAATATTTAATTATCAACAAAGATAATTAGAAAACAAAATTCCCAAATCGCAAAACTGCAAATATCTAGTTATCCAACAGATAAATAGAAAACACGAACTTCATAATCAGAAAACTATAACTATCAAGAGAGATAGATAGAAAACAGCAGTTTAATATAATCAACATAATCTAGAATCAATTAGAGACTAGAAAATCTTACAATCAGCAAAATTAGCAATTGCCAAATTATCAAAACGATAATCAGAAATCCCAAATCAACAATTATTCAATTATCAAAACAATAATCGATTCTCAAATCAACAAATACTCAATTATCAAAAACGATAATCGAATCTCAAATCAACAAATATTCAATTATCAAAAACGATAATCGAATCTCAAATCAACAAATATTCAATTATCAAAAACGATAATCGAATCTCAAATCAACAAATATTCAATTATCAAAAACGATAATCGAATCTCAAATCAACAAATATTCAATTATCAAAAACGATAATCGAATCTCAAATCAACAAATATTCAATTATCAAAAATGATAATCGAATCTCAAATCAACAATTATTCAATTGTTCAATACAGTATACATGTACACATACTCTTATGGAATTAACTCATTTTAATTCCATAGCTCAGCTCTAAATCTCGATTTATCAATTTAATTTGGTCATATCTCTTTGCCATTGAACACCATGTGTGCATTGCAAGGGACTCAATTCTGTTAACCCTTGCACAAAGGCCTATAGGACTTAAACAAGTCATGCACATACCCATCATACTCCTTATGATGAATAGATCAAGGCTTCTCTCCTAGATTAGTTTTATAATCTAGTGACCAATCTCATTTCTTATTTCAGAAAATCTCAACTGTCCATACTTTCATTCATGAAAATAATGTTTTATTTCATTTCTCCAGTTGTCTCATTCAAAATTTGTTTTATCACTTGCATATCTCCTATATTCAAGAATGTCATGATCTCTTAAACAAATCCAGTAGAATTCTATAAAAAAATTTATACTCAATTCTATTGTGAACATAGGGTAAGGTTTTAAAGAAAAACCTATAAAACATTTTAGCTTTAGATCTGAACAAATCAGCACATAAATAATTTATTGCATTGTTCATCTCCAATTTAAAACAATCTAGACATAAGCATGAACCTCATTTGTTCACACTGCCTAGCTTATTTTCCAGTTCCATTTTACATTTTTATATGGTCCAAACTCTTGCCTTTGAACACAAAGTGTGCATTGCAAAGGACTCAATTCTGTTAACCTTTGCACAGAGGCCTTCAGGACTTTAACAAGTCATGCACATACCCACCATCCACCTGATGATGAGTAGATCAAGGCACCTCTCCTAAATTACTTGGTAATTTAGAGACCATACATATTTATTCATTTAAGGAATTTTTCCTTTTTAACTCCAGAAATACTCTTGTAATCCTTTCTTCATTTCATAAGTAGGGAATTTAATTTCTTTAAAAATCATATCTAAACATACAAACATTCATGCCAAATTTTACAACCCATTTCAAAGTCATTTCTGCTTGATCACATTTTTTTTTCAATATTGCTTTGTTCATATCAATTTTTAAATGAACTAGACATGAGCATAAACCTCTTTGTTCATACTGCCTAATCCATTATTATTATTCAATACCATATTTCTCAGTAAATTAATCAAATTATTTCCTTATAAAACTGAGTCATAAACTCATTTCTGTAATCAGGTTATATGATTGATTAAACAATTCTCAAAACAAAATTAGCCAATGCCAAAAACAAATCAAAACAGCAACCAAAATTCAATCAAAATGCCATTCATGATCATCTTATATTTATTCAGAGAAATAAAGATTAGCAAAAATCATAATATGATTTTCATATAAAATAATTGGCTACCCTTACTTGGGTCTTAATGCCATAAATCTCATAAGTGATTATCACTTACTTTCCTCTTCTTTTGAAAGTGCAAACTGTTAGAAATTTTTATAAAACAATTTTTCATTTTAAAACGATTTCCCAATTATGTGATTAAAGCAGCAATATTAGTAACAATTTCGATAAGGAAATTGTACTTCTCAAATACCGTAAAAACGGGTCACAAATCAGCATTGCGGTATAACCGCTTGAAAATCCACTTTTAAAATTTGACGGTTACTGAAGCCAAAGCGACAGTAATTTTTAAACGTCAAAATCTCATCAAAACAATTTACACCACAATGTAACACCAGTGAATTTTCATTCATAAAAATTTTCATCTAAACATCGTGCTTCAAAATATAGCACTAGTGTAAAAATCCCGTTATAAAGGTAACGGTAACAAAATACGTTTCATAACCAAGCATCGGTTCAACGTAAAATTAATGCATTAACGTGCAACTCAAATTTGCACGTACTACAAAATGAACAAAGAAATCATTCGAATATATCTTCAATGAAGATAATTCAAAACAGCAAAAATCTAATCAACATGTGATTAGCATAAAAGAAAATCAGCAAAAATCTCAACAAGAATCACATAACTGCAATCATTTCGAATCCTCAATTCGGATTCGAAATTTTCAAAGAAACAAAATAAACACAGCTATGTAAACAGCAAATGAAATTTATTTCAATTTCATATTTTGATTGATTTTTTTTTAATCAAAAAGATTATCAGTTGTACTCAGCGAAGACAGTTTCACTTTTATCTTTTAAATAAAGATATTTAAAAATTTCATCAAAAATTTTAATCTTTAGTTTTGACTCAAAACACAAAGAAAACATCGACAAATAGTTGTAACACATGTTCCATCCAAGTTATGTTTTATATTATGTCCATAAACCCCAAGCTCTGATACCAACTGTAACGCCCAACCTCTATACTCACAATAACAAAGAGTATTAAAAGAAATACTGTCTATTATTATGAAGAATAAGGCTGGGTAGGAGCGGCCATCCGTAGTTGGCCTTACACTAGTATTGGTTACCTCGTTAGGAGTGGTATATATTTAAATTTTTCATCTCTTATTTATTCACTCCCATCGACATATCCAATTCCAGTATAAAACGAACTACGATGGTTCATAATGGTTTAGGACAATATATATAAAAACAACACAGATACACAAAGAATGCGGAACACAGATAAAAACAAAAGTCTCATATATATATAACTGATGTCAGTTACAATACAGTTGATACAATACATATGATACAACTACAATTGTCGACTTTGGAAGTTATATATACACGTACATTATAAACTAATATACATGAATACATATCAACCTATACTATGACACGATTACTCCAAAAGATGTGAAAAGTCTTCATAGCTCAAACAGCAACTTAAAGAAGGAAATCTACAACCTGAAACAACTCGGGTCTGACCCGAGTATTAAATTCGAAAGAAAATAATACACGGGTCAGTCTAATTCAAACTCAGTTATTAGTGCATAGCAGTAATAATAATCAGATAATCAAATAGACGACAATCACAGAAATCTCGTATATCCAATCCTTTTGACAAAGAAATCGGATAACGAAAATTTTAACACCAAACAGTGTTAAACAATAAATCAGCAGATTTAAATCATCAACAGAGATAAATAAACAATTTATCAAATCGACTAAATCAATTCAAAACTGTCAATTCTGGGTGGCTGCAGTGCACGCACGCGTGCACTGCCTCGCCACTACAGTGCGTAGAAATTGCAAAGGTCAAACCCAAAAAATCGGGTTCAACTCAAGTGTAAGAAAAACAAATGCAGCAGTGGATAAGGTTACTCAGTGTAAATGGTATGCAAACTGTCTCAAATGGTCAAGACAACTGTAATGAATGACCAAACTCGATGAGACCCCACTGCAGATGCAACATGGCCCACCCAAATAAACTACATGATATACAAGAGTGCAGTGACTACGTTAATGAGTATATGCAGAGTCAAGGCCACAATGAAATCACAAAACAAAGGAGTGATACAAACTAAGATAAAATATATATATATGCACTGTAAACTGGGTAGTGCAACTATCTTACTCACGACCAAAGGCCGTAGTACATCTCAACTCGACTGCAGGTGAGTTAGTGAACAACAAAGCCCAAAAGGAACTGGACTAGTAAACAAAACCCAAATCTGGTGGATAACCAATGCAACAACTCAGATAAATGGTCCAGTTTCAACATGAATGCACAGCTACAATGAAACTGCAAAGTGAAGACTCAACAAATATCACAGACTACAAGTGAAGAAATACAAGACTATGTTCAAGTGCAGACATAAATCTACTATGGGAATCAACATGGTACACTACAACAAGTGTAACAGGTATGTGGAGATGCAGTGAACTAATTTGGCAAACAATGAATGCATAGTGAATACATGAGCCAGAATGGTAAGGTTCTAGCATATACTGATACAAGTAAAATGAATCGTTTCCAAAACAAAGTCAATCATTCCAAGAGAAAAGAAAATGCAATTCGAACATACATATATACATATCAATTAATGTATATACATACGTCACTGCATATATATGTATGAAGACTAGAATGCAACTGGGTGCAAACAGTTTCCAAAGCATGAATGTACTAATTGTACATTTATATTTAATACTGTAACTGGACAGTATAAATTTCTTAGTCTAGAACAAGGCAACAAAGGATAATAGCATGTGTACTCAAGATAAAGTAACACAGCCACAAATCATAACAAATACAAGAAAGGCACAGCAAGGCCAAATACGAGTTCAATATAAATAAGACCAGAGACAAAATGAAATACACATGTCAAACCCAAATACAGGATTTCAAAATGCAGTGGCCACACACATATATACATACAAGAATGTATGTATACAAATGATCAGCCATCAAAGTGCAGTGAACAACAAAATGCAATTTGAAATAGGCAGTGGAAATCTCACCTTAAAGTATATAGGTGCAGACTAGTTACAGGAATGACCAGACCAACCAACTAATCAACAGACAAATGAATCAGATCAGACTCAAGTGAAACCAGTGAATAACAAAAGGAACCTGACCCAATATCAAAACAAGTATGCAGGTCAGAACAGCTAAACAGATGCAAACTACATGAATAAGTCTCGAGTGTTATCAGACATCAAGTTAGTGAACACATTAGGTATGCAGACCAAAGAGTAGAGGTGATCTGGATCAAATGTCACCAGCTCAGAGACCTAGTGCACACTCGAAGATATAGGTACAATTTTAAAGTGATGAAGTGTACAACTACACCAGCCCCAATGCCATCAAGTAAACCAGACAACAAGAATTTCCACCTGAGATCAAAATGCAAAAGTGCAGACTACCTAACAATGAATGTACATGAAGACCATGCCAAACTGCAATGAACCAATGGACCAATGCACATGTAAACAGTGACTTGAAATATGCACAGGGTTAGGCAACGTGAAGGACAATCAGTGCATATGCATACAACTATACAATACAGTGAACTAGTATGATTCAGACAAGTTCAACAGCCAGATATATGTGATCAAGCGACTCGAGCTAAAGATATCAATGCCACTGACCCAAGTACGCTGACCAAATGCAAAATTAAGGTCAGTTCGAGTATACTATAGGGATAAATACAAATGGCCAGAGGCAAAACAAATCTCAATAGAGCAAACAGAGACCAAAGACCACAGTAGTCACCAATTTCAAGTCCAAATGCCAGAAATTATCAAAATCAAACAAGATCAGTACAATAATGACCAAAATTGATTAAAGCAAAACAACATACAACTTTAAACCAAGTCAAGGCCAATATTACTGTAAAAGGACCGAAGTCATAAAAGCATATCGAAGTCAACGAGAAATTCTCGATTTCAAAATGACCGAAAACAATGTATAAACAGGTCGTAAATCATTAACAACAAACCACGTCGAACGACATAGCACACTAGGAATTCTTATAACAACCTCGCTTAGCAACATCGAACGAAAACCAATGGCCAAGATAGACAGAATTCGAATCAAAAACCTCATTGCAGAAGTACCATAACCAGAACGAATTAGATGTGAGATTTTTCTCACCTTAGCATCAAC
Source organism: Allium fistulosum (assembly GCA_030737815.1). Classification (NCBI taxonomy): domain Eukaryota; kingdom Viridiplantae; phylum Streptophyta; class Magnoliopsida; order Asparagales; family Amaryllidaceae; genus Allium; species Allium fistulosum. The sequence continues at coordinate 860,906,667 of CM060903.1, forward strand.
GAGCAAGACCAAAGACACGAGTCGAGCAGTCGAAGAGAAGCCGAAGCAATCTCGAACGAAGTTGGATAAATCGCCATCGAACGGTGAACAGGTCGAACGAGTCAGCGACGCGGTGGTGAGGAACAGCAAGGGAAACTCGAAGCCATGGCGGCCCAAAAATCGATCAAAGCCCTAAATTCGACGCCTCTGATCTATGCGAGCTCTAGTTTTTTTTTTGAAGACGAAGACGAGGCCGCCATTCTCGTTTCTTTGATTAGGTTTAGGGTTATGAAAGTGAATGGAAAGAACGAAAAAAAGGGAACGGGTTTTCTTTGATAGATATCACAGCATTCTAAAAATGTGGGCTGAGATTATAAGTTAAAGCCCTTCAACGTTTACCCAACATTTTATTAAATAATTTTAACCCGAATAAATCTCAATTGCAATCAAACAATTTTCACATTTCAAATTCGATTTGAATTCCAATAACAATTATCAACTGAATTAAATTGTCATTTTGACGATAATTGATATTACAAAAATCCTGGTTGTTACAATTAGGGAAGTCGAATGGACAATACTAGCTCGAAAGCGAACTTGTGTGATCGAGCGAGCGATCGAATGTGACCCTGCGAAATGATGACATATGTACATCTTATATTCTAATATCATTGATATACTTGAAGCTGAAATTGGAAGTTTTTGGGTTGGATATCTTTGTAATTTAATTGGAATTTTTCCTTTATGAAAAACTACTATCAAATTTAAAACCATTTTTCAAAACTATTTTTCTTTTATTCTTCTTAAACTAACTATTTTATTCTATTTTCATACAAACTATTTTATATACAAAAATATTCTTAATTAAAAATCTTTTAGTAAGCAAAAATGTTCAGTCCCATATGGCTTTTCACGCAACGAAATTTATTTTTGAAAATTTTGATCCTTATATAAGATAAACTTTATGTAAGTATAAGATGATTTTGAAAACCATTGATTTTGATAAATGAATAATTGAAGCTTATATTAGTATGAAAGGATATTTGGTTTACCTATAATTTGAGTTTATTTAAAAATAATGGATTTATGAAATAAATATTTCAACACTAAGTAATAATGAAGTAAAATTTGAGATATATGAAATTAAAAAAATTTAGTTTTGAAATATGGTATATTTAAGCCTTGAAACATATTTAAGACTTAATAGTTTATTTTGTAAATCAAATCTATATTTGAAATTTGATAATATTTGAAATGGTTTTGTTGGAAAACTAAATTGAATTGAAACTAATGGTTTGAATTGAATTAAAATTGGAAATTTTAGATTTTGGTTTAATTGAATAAATTTTTGAAATGTAAAGAATTAAGGGAATGTTTTATGATTTCAAATGTATGATTTCAAATTGTTATGATTTTCAAATTGAAATGATTTCAAGTATTTGGTTTCGAAAGATTTACAACTTTGAAAGTATTATGATTTTTGAAGTGAATATATGTTTGAAATGGAAATGAATTTGTTTGACCTAAATTTTGTTGATTTGAAAATTTGGATTATTTTCTAAATCTATTGTTTAAGAAACTTTGAAACTAAATTTATGTAATTTGGAAGAAATGATTTGGTGAAATCATATATGATTTTGAAGCTGAATTGATATTGAAATGGTTTGAAATTGAGAACTTTGTTTATTTAAATACTTTGATTTGGGAGTTATCGAACTTATATAAAAATTTGGTTTGTATAAGTATGATGTTGATTCAAAAACTATGGATTTGAAAAGGTACTCAATTTGAAAAGTGAAATCTTATATAATTGAAGTCTATATAAGTGTGATTTGATATACTATTGATTTTGGAAAGTATTTGATTTAAAAATAAAATCTTATATATAATGGACTTTATATAAGTACGATATTTGAAAGTGATTTGAAAAGGTACTATATGATACATATTTTCGAAGTAAAGATATGGAAAGTGCCTTCTGCTTGATAACCGCTTTATGGCCACATTATGGATTCATTCTATCGATATTTCTCTGATTTTGGTTTTCCGGATATGATACTCGAGTTTCCATCGAATCCCATGTAAATCTCCATGGTCTTACGAGCGCGACTTCATAGCGTAATCGCAAGGTTGGGGGGCGGCCTACGGATACGGATGTTTCCTAGGAGATCCGGGCGTAACCATTATGTATCTGCGATCTTTTGAGTCGCTTGGTAGCGTAATCAGCAGGGGCTGCGAGAGCCTAGGGTATGGATGTTTCCTGGGAGATCCAGGCGTAACCATTGTGTATCTGCAGTACTACCAGTCTTCATGGCGTAATCGCAAGGTTGGGGGGCGGCCAAAGGGTACAGATGTTTCCTGGGGGATCCAGGCGAAACCATTGTGTATCCGCGATCCATGATCGACATGTTTTGTTTTTTTTGGATTGTACTTTCCATATCTGTTTTTAAAAGTTTTCCAGTATTTTCACTGGGTGTTGAAACAAGTCTACTAAGTACCTGGATAATTCTAGCTTTGCGCCTGATCAACGCACTGCCAGAGTCTGCAGAAATGAGGATAAACTTGTTAAGACATCGAGTTATAAAAGTATTTTGATAAAATATTATATAAATGATACTTTGATCAGTTATTTCCTTTTTTAAAGGATTTTAAAGTGTTTTAAATATTTTACCTCTTTAACCAACAATTTTAAACAATGGTTCATTCTTCTCTTTCAACATGCTTTCCCACCTTGCTACTTTTCTTCCCTACCTTCTTTCGGGATGTCTTCCAACATATTGTTCTTTCTAGTTGTTTCTCCGCTCCCTTCCTTTTCGAGGACGAAAAGATTTGAGTGGGGGAGAGTGTAACAGCCCTAGATTTTTGTATATATTTTATTTGACTTTATATTTATTTTGAAAACTATTTTAAACTTGTTTTATTTCAAACATTTCATTTTTAAAAATAAATGTTGATTATTATGTGAATTTTAATTTCAAACTGGTATAAATTGTTTATATTCCTGTAAAAATGGATTTGTGGTCAAACTGGTCAAACTTTGACTTTTAAACTTCAAATTTAAATATTTAAATTTCTCAAATTTTATCTTTTATTATGAAAATAGATTTATTAACTTGAACACTGCTTTTCGTTTCGTTGAAAATGGAGTTAAATTATAAAAGTTATGTACATTTCAATTTTGAGTGCAATTTGATTTATTCAGCAATTTTGTTTATTTTAAATTATATAAATTATATTTTCTTTGTCATATTTTATTTTAATATGTGTTAATATGTTATTTTATGTATATTTTTGTCTTTTAATATTTTTAAAGTGATAATAGAATTTTTCCAAAATATGTTGCATTTATTTTCTATTTTTAAAGGCTAGTTTCCATTTTTCTGCTATTTTCTTCATTAAAATTATATTTAATTAAAATTTATTTATTTATTTTTGTGAATTCACTTTATTTTGTGTTCTTATTTTTATTTATAAATATTTTCAAGTACATAAAAATTCTCCAAAGTTCATTGCATTTATTTTCATATTTTCAAGACTAGTTTGCAAATTTTGCTGTTTTTTATTTATTTAATTTATATATAATTAATATTTATCTATTTATTTTTGTTTATTTACTAAATTTTCGTGTTTTTATCTGAATTTATATGCATTTTTTCAGTTATTTCAAATTGCAAAAAGAATTATGGAAATTTGAAAGGTTTGTGACCCTTTAGTTGCTTAAGTCTCTTGGTTTTCCCACCTTTTCAATTTTAAACTCTTGCATTCATTGATAGCCGACCCTATCTCATTCTTTCAGCTGCATTCTTATTCATTTTTCACGTATAGAAACACTTCTCACCTCAAAAATTTCGGTCTCCATCTGAACAAATAAAATTTGGTAAACTTTCATATTCTTTTTCCTTTTTTTCTACTTGTTGTATGATTTTTGCGCTTGCCTTCTACCTTCCATGGTTCAGCCCTTGCTCCTCCACCACCATAGCCGCCTCCACCATCACCACATCAGGTCACCATCTCCTCCAGCCTACTGACCAAGCCATGCCGTGGTCATCTATGACTAGATCCACTAAAGTTTATGCAAACACTCCACTTGTTCAACCTAGCCGAGCACCAATCTTGTTCCACCACTCAAACCATCACCTTGGCCGCCACTTGCACCACCATCTCCAGCAAATTCCTGACCTGACACCACTGTCATGTCATCGTACTGACCCCACCAGACCTGGCCGTGACCACTTGCCTTTGGTCGTGGCTTGTTTTGCCTTGAAACCATTGTTTTGTTGCCTTGTAGTGTAGTGTCATGCTCATACCTTTGCACATATCTCTCTACTCCTTTATATCCAGGCAATGGCCAACCTATGAACCCAAAACCAGATCCAAATACACCCCTTAGCCATACATTTCAGACCTGTAGCTGAACCATAGGTGGTTGAAAGAAGTGCAATAGCTTTGGATTTGTTTTATGCAGTCATTTCTAACAATGTTTTTTTGAAATTTTGGGTTGAAAACTTATGCTGTTTGTATGGTTTTGTGTAAATGTTATCAAGGCCATTAGCTTTGGCTCTCCACTCTCAAGTCATTTCCGTGTTGTCGTGCCTTCGTTGTGTCTGTATTGTTTGCTTTGGTAGCTATCTCCAGCTCTGAACAGGTGAGTTATTCTCACCAGACAATATGTACATATATAACTAGTGAATTGACCCCTTTTGAATCTGTAAAAATGCATTATCATGTTACACCTGCTATGTTATGATTTTATGATGTTCACCCATGCTTAAACAACTATTATATTATATGTTACTGTTATATTATGTTGTTCTATTATTTTTATCAGTTTATCACACTGCAAGTTCCCTTTAGATTAGAATCACTATGGGTTGAAATGATACATACCCGAACGGACTTTAGAATAGGAGAAAATCGTTATGGGCTGAAATGATAGGCCTGAATGATTTTCAATTATTTTCATTTACTTAGGATTGTGGGTTTGAAATGATCAAACCCGGGTTTTCTTTGAAAATTACGGGTTGAAATGATATATTACCCGTATCACTTTACCTAGGCTAAAAATGAAATACAGACCCGTAGTTAAAATATGTTTTTCTAAAAATTTTGAAATATTTTAGAAATGTAAATGTTATAATATTTTGATTTAAATTTGATTTAAAATGATTTTTGTAAAGCATTATTGATTTTCTGAAAATTTATAAGTGAAATAAATTAATGGTAAAGTTAGAAAATCTGAAATGTAAGTTATTTTGGGAAATTTTAATTTGGTGATAATTGGAATTTAAATTAAATATGAAATATGATAAATTCATGATAATTTGGATTAAAGTGAATTTAAATGATTTTATAATATATTATTGATTTTTGAATAAAGTTAAAATGTGAAATGAATGAATATTTAAGTCGAAATTTTGAAATATAACTAAAATTGGAAATTTGTGAATTTGGCTTAAAAGTGAATTTTAAGTTAAGTAAATAAAAATGGAAATAAGTTATATTTGGAAATTTAAACTTAACTATTAAGCTAAAAATTTAATTATAATGAATTTAAAATTGAATGTTGGAATTTAATGAGTGAATTATCATTAAATATTGATTTTTTAATGGAAATTTAACTTTATAAAATCATGAATTTAAGAAAAATTAAATGATGATTATAAAAGTGAATTTAAATGATTTTATAAGTTAAAATGATTTAAATAAAAATATAATTGTTTGTGAAATTATATTGAATATTTGTAGTTAATTAACTGCATTCCTGAAATGCTATTAATTCAAATGTAAATGATGATACAGCATTTGTAAATGCTGTAGTTGATAATTATGCACTAAAAAGCTAATTTGGATTAAAGGTTATTATAGCATTTCTGTAAGTACTATAATTGTTGAATTTAACTAAGTTTTCTTTAAAACTAATGTAACCCTATTCCAGCATTTTTAAATGTTGTCTTTTGTTAAATTGAACTGTTTTGAATATAACTTTCCGTAGCATTTTCTAAATGCTGCGAAAAGTGAATTTTCAATGTTTTGATAAATTTAAGTGAATAAATGAATTTAGAAAAAGATAAAAATTTTGGAAATTTAATAATTTAAATTATTAAATATAATAACTTCATTTTTTTGATTTAGAATGAAGTAATTTGTTTTGAAATATAAACTATTTTGAAATGTGTGTTGAAATGGTATTTTAAATAAATGAATGTGATTTGGAAGATATGAGTATTTGATATTTTGAAATGGGGTTTTGAATGATATTGAATTTTTGAAATGATATCTGATTTCGAAGTATAAAATACCATTTTGTAATTTTAACCACGAGATGTATTTAATTTATAGTTTAACTGATCCTTAAAGGATGGGCGATCCCAAGCATCCTTTGAGTTATTGTGCATTTCTACTACAGTTCACTTGAGTTGGTTTACATTATATAAGTATATATTGTCCTTACTTGAGTGTTTTGTGTTTTACTTTACGCTCGGGTCAGCCTGAGTATTTACAGCTTAGCTTTGGATTTCTTTCTGGAGCTAGGAATCGCTGGAGATTCTACTTGTCTAGTTATCTGTTCCTTTCAGTTCAGTTGTTCTATTTCAGTTCTGGTATTCATAAACTTCTATTTATTTGAGATTTCTATTGTATATGTTTTCAAGCAGATATTATGTATTATGTTTTGAGAGTTTGTTATAGTAGCTTCATGAACTACTATGGTTTATATTCCACTGCGAGTTATTCTGATATGTTCTGTGTCTGTGATTTTGTGTATTTGATTTTATTTGCTCCAAATTTTATTACAATCTGTTATTTTGAATTATTCAAGTCAGACATGTGTGGATTATTGTCGATTTGAATGGTCCAAAATAGTGGGTCATTACAAGTAGCCAACTTGCCAGCGTTAGCCTGGCTATCCATCACCATTCGACGACCACTGTGAAAGCCCCGAACAACTCGTACGCGCCTGCAATCCAATGCAAACCAACTTCATCAACGCCGAATTCCCAACCTCATCCACTTTGGCTATCTCCTTGCGAACACCCACTCGAGCCTCCGATCATCCCTCAAGCCATCGGCCAACACGCCACCGCGCTCAACAATAACCCAGGCGCTCGCGACTGAGTCGCCATCCCTCCCACTCTCGCGCTCGTCGATCAGACTTCATCGCGACCAAGTCGCATCTTCCCCACCATTTTTTTCTTTTCTATCGATTTCGAATAACAGAGCGGAGGAATATTTGAACGAGGAAGATCTGAACGAGGTCGAATAACAGAGAGGAGGGAGATTTTGAATAACAAAGAGAAGCGTCGCCATTGATTTTGATCTGCTACCATGCTAAATAAAGGAGAAAGATGGAAGAAAAGTTAGTGCGATTTGATTTCCCTTTCTTGTGCTTGGAACCGAAAAGAAGGAAAGGAAACGTGATTTGAACGAGGTCGGCTGATAGATGGAGTTGACCTTTTATTAAAATTTTATTTTCAATATGTCTTGATTGCATATTTCGAAATCTTGAAACTTTATCGAGGCATGCCGCCTGGCATTCCTAATGTTATACCCCTATTTCGGACCAAATGGAATAAGTCTCGAGTCCCAATTCGATCGTATGGAGAAGATAGCTTTTTAAATCGACTATTTAAATTAAATTCGATTAAATTATTTCTAGGCGTTTCTATCCTGTACGACCAAACGATAACTCCAAATGATACGAAATTTAAAATCCGATAATGATACATTATTACGGATCCGGTGGAACTAGTTTCGTCGAATTCCGAGACTGTGCCCCGGATCACTATTTTAACTCGTCGATTAAATCAACGATTTCAAAAATTGGCGAAATCGCTTGAAATCCCAGTTGTAAAAACTTATTAACTCAACTAAAACTCCAAATCAAATATTTAAACCATTTAAATATTTAAAATTAAATGACAGAAAAATCCGGGTCGTTACATTCCTTCCCTCTTAAAAGAATTTCGTCCTCGAAATTGCTAAGGCAGGAAAAACGCTCCAAACCCATAACTAACAAAACCCACTTAGTTAAACCCGACATTCACTTTTTCTAAATCTTTTTATTCCAACCAAAACAATTAGTTTTCAATTCTAATTCCAAAACCCTTTATTTCAATTTCAATTTGGAATCAAATTGTATTTAACAAAAATATTCCAAAAATTCTCAAAATTTTTCTAACACCCTAAATTTTAGAAATTTTTTGGCAGAGTCTCCCTTGTACAGAGAGCCTTTTGCAATATGACAAGAGAGATAAATATATATACATCGACCCACATGGTCGAAAACCAAAATATATATATATATATATATCAATATTTATATTTTACGGTATATAATCCAAAAACGTACCTTATTTAGCGTTTTTAAGCATTATTAAGCAAGCAAGTTTACTTCATACGCAATTACGCAACCCAAATCTAGCCCGACAGCCTCCGGGTACCTGTACTTACTGAATTTAAACCACGTAAGTACCAAAATATGAAATTCATCAACATTTCACTTATTTAAATAGTCAAAACACATAACCTTCATAAGTAATGCATGCTAAACATCTCTGCTATTTTCTGTTTTCCGATCTTCACTTCTATCTCCACAAAACTGGAACCATGGGATCTCTGCGGGATGATGAAGGTTGGGAGGAGGTGAGAAGGAAAAGGGGCAAGGCTCCAGCTTCTTCGGGTCCTGATCAGAGGATTAATCTGGGAGGTCAAAGAACGAGTAGATTAGATAGAATCTCGGGTAGGACGGTGCTTCCGGATCATGCTGGGCGGACAGTTACTAAACAACCAAAAATTTCTAAGCAGAAAGTACCGTGGTCAGGAGGTAATCCAAAAATAATTTTCACTGTTTCGGTGAATGCAAGGAAATTTTCATACAGTGAGGCAGTGAAAGAAGGAGCGGTTGGTGATTTAGGTAACCTGGATCTGGAGTTTATAGAGCCTAAGGTAGCGGATGGTAAAAGGATAGGTTCCCTTTCTTCTGAAGCGATCAAAGAAGCGGAGGGAGGTTGGGATTTATGCATTTTATTGTATGTGGTTGGGTATAAACCATGGCTCAGAACTTTTGAGGGATATGCCAACAGGGTCTGGGCAACTAAGAAGCCGTTCTTAGTCCACTCTAGGAATAACGGTTTTTTTTTGTAGTGAGATTTGGTTTGGAGGAGGACTGCAATAAGATTTTAAAATCAGGTCCTTGGTTTATGGACCGGAACTTGATCATTATGAAGAGATTGTCCACAGATATGAGAACTAATAGAGATCTTCTTACCTCTTTGCCTATGTGGGTTAGACTTCCTAGTTTAAGTTTTAAATCATGGGGCAATAAGGCTATTAGCGCTCTAACTAGTACCATAGGAGTTCCTATAAAGATGGATGAGGCCACGAAAAATAAATCTATACTTGCTTACGCCAGAGTTTTGGTTGAGGTTAATGTTAATTATGGAATGCCTAACTCCATTGAAGGCAGGGACGAGAATGGGAGGAGTTTCATTCAGGAAGTAGAATATGAAAACCCTCCTCCCATCTGTGGCAAATGTGTGTGTTTCGGACATGTTACTGCTGAATGTCCAATCACTAAGTCTTGGGTTCCTAAAGACACCCAAGCTGTCAACTCAGATAAGCTAGGTCTTGTTGAACGTGCGGATTCAGTAAGGGAGGAAGGAGGAATTGAGATTTCTAATAATTTTGAAAAGGAGATGAATGCTGGAGGTCCCTATGTTACCGATAATTCTGACAACGGAGTCATTATTGACGTAGGGATGGAAGCCCCCTGTGATGTTCTTTTGGCCGGTAACGTGCAGTCTCAAGTGCATCAAGAAAATCAAATTATTACTGCTGTTTGTCCTCCATCTGATGGAACACAGGATAGGTCTCAGAAAGTCTCTTATGAGCTGGTCCCAGAAGATAGGGGAAAATCTACAAATGTAAATGAAATTTAACCCCAGGATCAGAATTTGGGAAAATTTGCATCCTTAGTAGAGCGGGGTGAGGGGGCAATTTCAGAAGCGTCAGAGCCAGAACATGATACTCTTACCGAAATAGGAGTCAGTGAAGATTGCTTCAATGTTCCTCTGGCCAGGTCGGAAGTTCCTCCTGGTCAAGGAGCCAGGGAGCCATGCATTCCTGCATCTCCAACTACCCCGGGAGCCATAGATCTGAGATCATCTCCTCCGAAATCACCATCGACTCACATATCAATTCTTAAACGCCCTTTGTCATCATTGGATCACAATTCTCTTCCAATATCCTTATCTTCTAATGATTTAGTTATTGATGACTGTATAAATAATAATGTTAATTTTAGGAGAGGTACTGATCCTTGTATTTTCTCACAGGTACAAGATAATCTGGATCAGGATATAGGAACGATTGAAGTGGCAGAGGAACAGAATACTTATGATAATGTTGACCCAGTTCAGCAGGAGATGGAGGAACAGCTTCTTCCGAAGCCTCAAGCCATAGAGTTTGACAATATTCAGAAGGATAAGCTTGTTCATAAGAATCCCAAGTGGGTTCAGATGTTAGGTATTCCTTCAGAAGACAATGGGGAGTCTTCTAGCAGTAGGTCTTTGAGGACCCGCAATAACAAGGTTTTATAATGTCAGTAGCCTGCTGGAACGTTAGAGGGTTTCATAACCCTAACAGAATGGGAGAAGTGAGAAAACTTATTGATAAGTATAATATAAGCTGTTTCGGTATTCTGGAAAACAAGTTGTTGTTTTCAGAGATTTTGAAGATGGAAAAAGCGTTGGATGTCGGATGGAAAATAATAAGTAACGTATCATGTTATTTTAAATGCAGGATTATGGTTCTTATTGACGGAAATGCTTGGGATTTCAATTTTATCAGTATGAGTGATCAACATATTACCATCGAACTGATCAATTCCTCGAAATTCAAATGTAATATGACCTTTGTCTACGCCCAAAATTTTGTTGAATTAAGGAAAAGATTATGGAAGAATCTACAGGAGGATGCTATCAATATTTATAGGCCATGGCTGGTCCTTGGGGATTTTAATTGCATTCGCAGACCCTCAGAAAGAAAGGGAGGCAACCCAGTAACTTTTGGTAATTTGTTTGAATTAGATGAAATGTCTTTTTATACTGGTCTTAATGAGATTAATATGAAAGGCTATGAATTTTCTTGGTGGTCGGGTCCGAGTCGAAACATATTCTCTAAAATTGACAGGGTTTTTGCAAATCTTGATTGGATTAACTTATTTCCAGACTTATCGGCTGAATTTTTACCTCCTTCGGTTAGTGATCATAATGCTATTCTCGTTTCGTTTTTCTCTAAGCCTAGGGTTAAGAATAGTCCTTTCAGATATATGAATCATTGGTCTTTATGCGATCAATACTTTCCATTGATCGAGAAACTTTGGGTTATTAATCACACTGACAGACCTTTGTATCAAATTATTAACATTCTCAAAAATATTAAGAGAGAACTTAAGAGATGGAGTGCTAATTCTCGCAATATCAAACAAGAGGTGAATGTTCTGAGAGAGAACTGTTCTAGACTCCAGAAACTTTTGGAAAATTCTCATGATCACAACTTAGCTTTGGAATTTCAAAATGCCAAGATAAATTTGGATTTAGCACTCAAGAAAGAATTTCTAGTTGCCAAAAAAAGGCTAAATGTGATTGGCTAATGATGGGTGACGAGGCCTCTTCTTTTTTTTATGCTAAAATGTATAACAGAAGAAGTAGAAAGCGTTTGACTAATTTAATGGTCGATGGTAAGGTGGTTTCGGAAGATAAGTTTGTTGAATCGGCTATTGATTTTTTCAAACAAACTTATAATCTACCCTTATGTGACCATTTTCCTGAAGTTATTTGCAAAATGGTTATTTCTGATTTTGGGGCTAACTTTTTAAATGAGAGTTTCTCTTTGGAAGAAATTAAATATGCATTGTGGGATATTAAAGATACTGTTTCTCCAGGACCGGATGGTTTTAACTCGTTGTTTTTTAAGACTCATTGGAATCTTTCGAAAGACATTATTTTTAAAGCTTTGAATGATATTTTTCAAAAGGGTTTAATTATTAAAGAATGGAATCACACGTTTATTCACTTGATTCCAAAAAAAGACCATTCCTCCTGTATTCAAGATTTCAGACCTATTGCCTGTTGTAATACTATATATAAGGTTTTCTCTAAAATCCTGTGTAATAGACTGGGTCCTTTTTTGGATAAGTTGGTGTCCCCAAATCAGACGGCATTTATCAAAGGAAGATCAATAGGGGATGGCATTTTGTTAGCTCATGAATTAATTAGAGGTCTCGGAAGAAAGGATAACAAATATACGTGTATTAAAGTTGATTTAAAGAAAGCATATGATTCGATTAATAGAGATTTTGTTATCCAAATGTTAAGAAGCTTGGGTTTTCTAGATAAATGGGTGAAAATTATTGAAAACTTAATTAAGACTCCAGTCTTTTCTATCATTGTTAATGGAGAAGCGCACGGTTATTTTAAGAGTTCTAATGGGCTTAGACAAGGAGACCCGCTTTCCCCTATCCTTTTTACCTTGGTTATGGAATATTTTACGCTTCTAATGGAAGAAAAAGTTAGGGGTGGTCTGATTTCTCCCGTAACAGACTTTGATAATAAATTGACTCATCTGATTTACGCTGACGACATCATTCTTTTTACTAAAGCCAATGCTCAAACTGCGATTGCTATTAATGATGTTTTTAAAACCATGAAGAGGGTTACTGGTTTGGAGTTAAGCGTTGAGAAATCTAACATCTTCTTTGGGAAAGGGGTGGAGTGTTGCACCGATATTTGTACGATCCTCAACATTCAACAATCAACTCTTCCTATAAGGTATTTGGGTATTCCTTTGTCTAGTGCTAATTTGAGGGATAAGGATTGTTCTCCTTTAATAGAGAAGATCAAAGTTAGGATTGGCAGATGGGAAACTAAAATGTTGAGCTTAGCTGGGAGACTTGAACTTATAAAATCTACCATTTACCCTATAATACAATTTTGGATGTTTTTGTCTTCTAGTTGCTACTATTCAAAAAATAAAACACTTGATTTTAAACTTTCTTTGGAAAAGCCGTAGTAGTAAGATCCCTTGGGAGGTCTTATGTAGGCAAAAAGAGGAAGGAGGTATGGGTTTGAGAAACTTAGAAGAGATGAATAGAGCGCTATATATCAAATTGATATGGAAAGTAATCAATTCAGAAGGTATTTGGGCGGTCTTTATGCATTGTAAATATATAGGGCTTAAAAAGTTTCTGGGATATTAACCAGCGTTCGGATGACTCGGGAGTGTGGAAATTCATTTTGAAGAATAGACATAAAGCTTTGAATTACCTCTCCCTTAACATTGTAGACGGCAAAACTACTTCGTTATGGTATGATCCATGGTTAAATGGGAGTTCTATTATGGAACGCATTGGTAGGGACACAGCTTTTAGAACAGGTACAGAAAATTTGTCGCTCAGTAGGATTATTAGAAATGGTGAGTGGAAGTGGGATTTGTATAGTTTTTTATTTCAAATTCATACAGAAATTGAAGATGTCAAGATTCACAACAATAAGGAGAGGGATTTCTGGTCCTGGAAGTGTTCTAAGGATGGATTATATCAGTTTAAAAAAGTTTGGAACTCGGTTCGACCCAGGTTTGAAACTAAGTATTGGGCGTCTATGGTCTGGAATAAAATTCACGTTCCTAAAATGGCGTTATGCCTTTTTAAAGCCATAAATGATTTTCTTTTGACTAAAGAAAGATTAATTCAGAAGCAGATAGTGGTGGACCATAATTGTGTTTTCTGTAACAGTCACATTGAAAATATAGACCATCTATTTTTTCAATGCGAGTTTACAAGAAATATTTGGCTTTGGAGCTGTAAAAAAATTTTCATAACGCCGAAGAGTCTATTTTCTTTCATTTTGAAGGAGGATTTACAGAAAATTGTTTCTATCTCTAGCTCAAAAAACTTCAATTCAGATTTGTTTCAACTTTCACTTTCAGTTTGCGTCTGGCATATTTGGAAAGAAAGAAATGAAAGGATTTTACAGGAACGTTTTACTGATAGGTCGAAGATTTGTTTAAAATTTTTCCAGACTATGAATATCAGAATGGCAAAATCAAAACATTTCAAGAACATCACTGGCATGAATACAGATATAGCATTGAAATGGGGATTTACCTCCCAACGCTGAATTGGGGATTTAATCATAAGTTCTGTTCCCCTGCCATATTTCTGTTCCTATGTCTTCTGGCTTCAGATTTCGAGTACCTGTTTAATTTACAATGTTTTCTCTCTCCCTCTCACTTAATTACATTATAATTTTCTTTCATCTATAACTATTAAATTAGCATATAAGTATATAGATCTGCAGGTTGCTCAAAGTGATTGTGATTTCGTCCTGGACAAATAAGACATTGCTTCAGTATGAAGTCAGATTAGAAGATTCTAAGGAACTAACTCAAATGAGGACAAAGGCGGCTGTATCTTTTGGATTACTAAAGACTTATCTTGTTTAAGTGTCGTCTGGAGGAAGTGTTGCTGTTTCCATTGTCTTGTAAAAAGCTCAGATCTGTTTTGAAGCTCAGATCTGAATTCGAGCATCAGTGAACGTTGTAGGTTGCTATGAACTTTCTGTATCCCTGTCCTGGACTCAAAAACAGCTTCAGTCTGAAGCTATGAGAACTAAATAGAAGATAAATTCAGATTGTATACTTACTTCGTGGTTTCTAGATGGAGTGTAGATCTCCGTTTAGTTGTTGCTTTTCGAGTGGTTGCTGCTGTTCTTCTCTTCGAATGTAAAGGAAGAAGTTTGCTCCTTGATGGCCGCCATTTTCGTTCTTTTTAGGTTGTTTCGGAAAGAGAAGAGTTATGAAGTAATTGAAGTGGTCGTATTGCCTTCTTTTACTGTGAGAAGTGTCTCGAACAATCTGGAGGTTTTCAGTTTTGATGGGCTTTGGGCTATTTTAGTACGGGCCTGTCTTGTTTTATTTTGTAGTTTAGTTAACTTTGTCTTAGGGCCTGCATTTGGCTATTGTATTTTGTTTGTTGGACTTGGTTTATAGTTTTAATAGAAAAGTTTGAACCCTTTTTCAAAAAAAAATGCATGCTAAACATATATTTATAAGTAATACCGTGTCTCGATACTAATTTAATTACTTTCAAACAATCCATATACCATTTCATTCAATTTAAATAATTTACAACTAAATTTACACGCATTCAATTTATTTTTATACTAAACAAACCCATATCCATTCCAAATTGATTAAAAATCAATTTATTCACATTCTATTTATTCATAGAATTTTATTTACTTCCGTTTACGCCAAACACCAATTTTTTCTGTGAAATTTCGGCGATATTCATTTAATAGAATAATCATTTTATCTTATAGCTATTTTAAATTGATTCCACTCAATTTGTATTCAATTCTATTCCATTTCAAATTTATTCTCAATCAATTCATTTACTAATTAATTAATTAGTTCATTCATTTTATTCACTTCAATTTCAATTCCATATTCAAATTCATTTTTGAATTCATTTAAATGGTATCAAGGCCATATTCAATTTATTTATACTCAAATTGAATTTATTTATAACTTAAGCCATTATTATCCCAATCCATTTCTATTTTATTCGACAATATTTCCAATTATATTTTATTCGCTTACACTTTATCGAATTTTAATTTATACTCAAGTTCCACATTCAATTTCTGATTTTTATTTCAGAAATCTCTTCATTTAATTTTCTTGACTTCCAAATTCATTTCATAATTCTAGTTTGGATTTATTTTCCCTTACCAAAATATCAAACAATTTTATTTTAGGTTTTCTATTTCACTTTTCAATTTTTTAAGTCACACAACTTATTTTTTTTCACATTTCCATCAATTCTATACTCGAATATATTCACAATTTATTTTTAACTCGAGATCATACATTTATTTATAGCCTAAGTATATTTTTATTCCATTAATTTTAATTTTTATAAGCTATTCCAATTTATTTATTCCCAATTCCAATTTTTCACTTAAATTTTATTTCATTCAAAATTTATGCCATATGGTTTTATAATATTTCACAATTCAAAATTCATATTTACTTCAATTCAATATTATTTCTAATTCAATTCAAATTTTATAACATATAGTTATATAGTCACTTTATAATTCACATTTACATATTTTAATTCAATTCCATATAACTCTAATCCAATTCACCTTTTTATTTAAATTTCAATTCCTTTTAACCAACATTTCAAAACCATATCCGAGTTATTCAAACTTAAATTAAATTCAATCCAACAAATTTATTTTTAATTCATTCAATTTCATTATATATTTCAATTACTTCCCTTAAGTTAACTCCCATTTCATTAATACATTATTAATTCAATTCAAATCCAGTCAGTTAAATTTCCAAAATTTAATTTATCCAACTTAACTTAAGTTGGATTCCATTTCAAATTTCTCACTTTAAACTTTATTTCAACTTCAATTTTTCACACTTCCCTCCTTATAAATATCATCTTCCACAGGATTTTAGAATTTTTTTAAACACCCGATATTTATTTCAAATCACTTTGAAATCAAATATGTACATATACACCCTTTTTGGTTTAACAAACCACTTTCTTGGATTTTCAAAATTCACTTGGTTCCATTCCAAAACAATTTCCCTTCGGAATTTTCAAACCAACACTTGTTTTCACCAAAAATATCCATATCATTTTACTACGGAAGCAATCCGTCACTTAGAAACTCGAAAACGAATACCGATGATGCTGCGCAGTCATCACCAGGATTATTTTCCAGCGATTGAAGTGAGTTCTGTGCTATATCACTTTCAAAATCCATTTAAAACAATTTTCCCTTCAAAAATATCTCTAAAATAATATTACTATTATTTATTCTAAAATACTTTGGAAAAACCTTTCCAAAAATCTCCGGGATTTAATTCTCCAAATTCTGGTTTGAACCTTTTTGTAGTTTTTAACTGATTTGTATAATTCACACTAATACAATTTCTATTTGGTTATATATATAACCATTTCAATTTTTATAATTTTATTTTGATTATATAATAACAACCAAACACGCCACCATAATAATTTTTCAGAAAATTATTCCATTTATATCAAAATATAGTTTGGGTAAAATTATTTCATTTACCCGCTTCAAAACCATACTGTGTCGAATTACTCTATTCAAGTGTTTAGAAACTCCTATCGATTTAGTGGAATCCCACTATTCGAACAGAATTTATATACCACTCAATAGATAAATTAACACAATATAAAACCATTTATATTCACTAAAAAATACATGCTTATATCTATTATTACACTCAACTCATTCTAGAGTACTACTGACTCTATCTCTAATGAGTAATCCCCACCAGAGCCAAGGTTCTCGCTTAAACTTCAGCTCTAATACCAAATGTAGCGACCCGTAGTTCCGTACCCTTTGAGTTGATAATAGTTCACTCCTGTTCAACCCAAGTTGTATGAAAGAGCGAATAACTAGGGTAAAGAAGAAGAAAGAGGTAGAAGAAAATAAAACAACAACACAAAATCTCACAACCGCAGCGGAACAAAATATAATATATAATAACAGATTTTTATACAAGGAAAATTGTATCTGTTAATATACATACAACCATCAGAGTACAACAATTCAATACATCAAAATGGACAGTTATATTAACTTGTCCTCACACAGCGGAAATATAATCAAGTACAGAGATATGTCTCTGTCCTCCAGCTCGTCTCCTGAGATCCATAGCATTCTAACCTGAATCTGTAATACTCGATCTGACCCGAGCATTATAATAAAATAACACCCGAGTCAGTCTGGAAAACCAGCGTGAGAAAACACACTCAATTTGAATTATTGAAGTTATCAAAATCCTTTGAAAAGCAAAGGTATCTCGTAAGATCGCGTCACACATAAACACGACGGGTTTTTACCTTACGATAACCAAAACAATTTTATCAAAATCAACTGATATTATAATGGTGTCTAAGTACAAATACTTATTCAAATAGCCGAAATTGCTACATTAATTAAATTCCAGTATACTATGCTCTACAAACAAAACCGTAAAGCTCGTATTGGAGAATGGATCCCATACAAATGACTGGGCCACTGGGTATCACCCATCACAATACACCTCTAGAACAATGTCCCGAGGACCATCGCCGAGATCCCCTGCTACACAAGACCGGCCTACCCCTAACCTGGATAGACCAAATATGTTATCACCCCGGGTGTTCCCACCTTTACAATCGAGCGCTCCTTCTTTCATGCACAACCATATCCATAATATATAGATTTTCCAAGGACATCTAGAAAATGTGATAACATACCCTAATTGGGTGCGACCCACTTAGCCTTGCTGCATCTCCCCTGTTTTAGTCATTTCCGATTGATGAGGCTTGAGGCTAAGCGTTACCTTTCAAGAACAATTCTACTTAGAATGCTCATCATCCTCCTATGACGATGTTCCGATAGCATTCGTTCATACAAGTTATCCTGGGTCTGGACAAACCGAATCACCGTCTTCATCATCTTCACGGTATTCATTCATAACATTCAAACTGGATCGAAGTGGTTTTGGGATAATTAAATCTGATCCCGGTCTCTTCGAAATGATTAACGAAAATTGGCCAATATTGATAGTTGGTTATTTAACTATCAATAAAACATCCATAAGCATACCTCATGCCTTATTATACATTTTCCAAAAATATTCTTTTCCAAATACCTTTACAAGGTATATATTTTAAATTCCTTTCCATATTCAAATATTTGAAAACAATTTTCAAGACTTAAATCCATAACAATATATTCCAAAACTTTTCAACACTTAGGAAAATATTTTGAGTCCATTTTCCAAAATCATCTCAAGTATCAAAACTTAGGAATTTTTTAGCTTATCTCCTGCATTTTCGAAACTATTAATAAATTTCTCTCACAATTTCCAAAACCGATTATGATTATTTATAATCCCATCTAACCATTTACAACTTCTTTATTTAACTCGAATTCTTTTCTTTTCAAGATTCGGCATTCCAACATTTAGGAAATGTCTTAAGTTTCCAGCATCCCATTATAAAACTTCTCTTATAAAACCTTCGTGTTAAATAAACCGACGTGCAAGTCTTGAGAGAATAAAGTAAAAATCATTTCAAACTCTTACACACATATATATAATAAGTATGTTTAAAGAATAATGATTTATTTTTAAAACATGTTCAAGTAATTTTTTTTAAAATATCGAGAACACCATTATAACGTCAATAACTTATTTTTAGATAAACAAATAAATTTTCAAAGCTGATTTTAAAAGTTAGAATTTACTAAAATAAATACTTAATATTTGAAAATCTATCTACCACAGTATTTCAATCCTAACTAGTTTAAAATTCCATGTTATCCCGCTTTTTGGTCAAAGCCGGAATATCAAACTAATCGACAAGAAAGGATGGGTATCAGGATTGGAAGTCGATTAGAGACAGGGTTATGATCGATGTCATCAAAATTTGACCGGGCTCCGATCAGGATGGAATCGATTGGAGATGATGATGAGGACTCGGAGAAGCTACGTTTCAAGTTTCAGGTTAATCGGAGTTTGTACGGAGGAGATACGATCGATACAAGGTAGGAAGAATGCTCTGTTCGAATCCATCATTTCCATACCCACACCTCAGTTCGAATCCATGGACTTTGCACCACCAGCTTCGAATCGATGAGAAGTCCTTTAGCTTCGACTCCATCAAGGTTAACTCCATCCACTTCGTATCCACCGGAAAGCATTCTGCTCGAATCCATCGGTTCGACTCCACTTAGTTCGCATCCACCAGACCAACATTCACTCGAATCGATCAAGGGATGAGTCGCTTCGAAACCATAAAGTTACAGGCCGGTGTCCTTCGATTCCATCGAAATAAATACCTTTGAATCCAATAATGACTTCGAATCAATTGGCTGTAGCATAACATGATCGATTCGAACGAGCACACCTTCGAATCCATTCTCTGGAATCCACTAAGTCAAAGCAGCGGAAAAGATGGAGTCGACCCATTCAACTCGGAGTAAAAAGTGGATTGACCCAGGAAAGGCGCACCACGTCATCGCAAAGGCGCGTGAGGCTACCGAGTCGAGCCTATCGATTCGAACGAATTGAGTCGAAGCAAGCGTGTCAGCCAGGGATGCAATCTTGACTCGATCATAACTTGAGATCTATAAGTCCACATGCTATAAATTTTTCACAGTAGCTTACTGACAACCTAAGGAATGTTCATGCCAAATTTCATCTCAATCGGAACAAATCTTGATCGATTCGAAGCAAGGGTCGAATCGATCCCGGTGTGGGCCCGGATTTCCAGAAAGCGGGCATGTGGGCCCCCTGACGTACCAGAACTGGTCTCCCTTCAGTTTAGGCGAAATATCAGCCTCCTACACCTATAAATAGAGCCCTTGGTCATTCAGAAAAGAGGTCGGAAAATTTTGAGAGCTAAAGAGCGCCCGGACTCTGCCAGAATTACTCCAGATCACCATTGCTGCCTTAGATTCAGATTATAATCATAAAATCCGTTGTACTACGCGATAGGAAATTGTAATCTTCAAGCATCGATCAATAAAAGATAAAAACTTTGGAGTGGACGTAGGCCGGAGATAGCCGAACCACTATAAATCTCGTGTTTTTGTTCATTATTTCTGGATTGTTGTTTGTTGTTTGTTTAGATCTGAGATTTGTGTTTGAATATTGCTGATTTGTATTCATACACTGGTGCTTTCACAACATTCGGGGTTTGTGACCATTTTTGGCGCAAACACTTTGGTGCTTTCACTGAGAGGGACTAGCACCCGCTACATCGGATTGAAGTTTAGATTTGAAAGTTTGAAGGATTCAGATTGACTCGGCAATGACTCGACAAACAAGACAAAGAGCTGTGAGAAGCCAACAGGGAGGAAGTCAAGAGGCATCCTCCGGAGCTGGAGAAGGACAAGCTTCGATTTACATTATGAGAGACGAAATGGAAGCTATGGCAAATTCATTGCATGAGAGGTTGCTGAAGAGTCAACAGGATATGATGCAGACTTTCTTCGAGGAGATGAGAGCTGCAGGAACACAGAACCTTGGACCAACTACAGCGACTGCAAATGTGGAACAAGGAACTAGGGTTGCGGAACCCAATGGAGGACAGAATACAGAACCAGAAGGCAATCAACAAGGGCTTGGGGGCAGGCCCACAGGATCCAACGCAGAAGGACCTTTGGAAGGAGTTCAGCAGGCTAGAGCCAACGTTGCGGCTAATGAGCCACATGAAGAATATGTGCCGGAGTTCCCTCGGGAGCATGGGGGGCAACACCTAACAGGAAATGCTGGATTAATGGAAATCATTAGGAAGACTATGCGTGGAGGTTCGACCAATAGAGACTTGGAAGGAGTGAACAGGAGTCCGTTCGCTCGGGAAATCAGGATGGCTCAGAATCCACCTAAGTTCAAGTTACCTAGCGTGGAAGTATATAATGGAAAGGCTGACCCGACTGATCACTTGATGAGATACACTAGACACATGGAAGTGCTGGGGGCATCGGAGGAAGTGATGGCTAGATGTTTCCCTTTATACTTGACAGACCTAGCGGCAATGTGGTTTAGGCAGCTGGAGGAAGGATCTATCAGGAATTGGAGGGAATTGGTGGACAGGTTTTTGGGACAGTTTCGGGTTCATATCAAAAGACCTAAGAACGTGATGACGTTAACATCGGTAAAGCAAAGAACGGATGAATCACTTAGAGCATTTTTAACTTGATTTAATGCGGCGGTTTCTTCGATGGATCGGCCGGATCCATCGATGGTTTTGATGGCGGCAGTGTCGGGAGTCAGAGAGGATTCAGATTTTAAGGAATCTTTAGTACGAGACCCACCACTGGATCTCGGGGAATTCTTTCACGAAGCTGAAAGATTTCTTCGGCAAGAAGACGCATGTATGGATTTAAAGCTAAAGGAGGTGAATGTGACCGGGGGTGGAGGACCATCCGACGGAAGCTCGGATAAAGATAAAGAAAAAAGGAAGCTGGACGAAAACTCTGAAAAAGCTAGGAAACGTTGGAAGGATCCAAGGTTTTCCACATACACAGAATTAAACGAGACACTAGAGCGGATATACATGGAAACTCGGAATCGCCTTCCTTACCGGAGGCCGGCTAGGAGAGAACCATCCGAGCGGGAGAGGGCATCAGGAAAGCATTGTCTCATCCACGATTTGGATGGGCATGATACCAATAGCTGTAGGCACCTAAAGGACATAATTGAGGAGCATGTGAGGAATGGACAGTTGAGGCAGTATGTTGGGGCTCGGAATGCAGCGGTGGAGCAGGAGCAACCACCGTCTACCTCAAACCATGAGGATATGAGGCACAGGAATAATGGTCGATTGGTCATCAATTGATCAGGATAATATGAAATAAGTAACAAACCATTGGCGAGCAACCGAGTCATTTACACATGTATGGGGACGGAGATAGCCCCTAGGCATGCTCTGAGTGATGATAAACCGCAAAGCCATGGTTTGCGAAATCTGTCTTTTGTTTTTGGATTGGACACTTAGTTTTCTGGTTTGGTTTTTGGAGTTTGGATTGAACTCCTGATTTTGCTTGTTTTTCTGGTTTTGGCATTCATTCGGATGATTGTTCTCCGTTTTGGATGATGGTTTCGATTTTTGATATGGATTTCTGGTTTTTCGATTTGATTTGGATTTTGGATTGGATCTTGATCGGATTCTTTTTGGTTTTTGATAAACAGTCGTCAGGTATGGATTATGCCTGGCAAGGGGTGAGTCGTTCTGCCCGAACGCGGTAAAGTGACTCATTCAGGTCGTCGAGTATGGACTATGCTCGGCAAGGGTCCGGAGTGACCAGGATTCGGCCTAGGACTTAGGCCCCCTATTATTGATTATTGTCTCAGGTCGTTGAGTATGGACTATGCTCAACAAGGGTCCGGAGCGACCAGGATTCGGCTTAGGACTTAAGCCATGGCATTACTTACGTCCAGGGACACTGGACCACGGTCGTCGAGTATGGACTATGCTCGGCAAGGGTCCTGAGTGACCAGGATTCGGCTTAGGACTTAAGCCACGGCATTACTTACGCCCAGGGACACTGGGCCACGGTCGTCAGGTGTGGATCGCGCTTGGCAAGAACCCGGAGAGGTTAGCTCAACGTCCAAGGACACTGGACCACGGTCGTCAGGTATGGATTGCGCTTGGCAAGAGCCCAGAGAGGTTATGGATTTGGATACCGACCCGGAGAGGTCTTGGATTCGGTTGTTGGATAAGGATGGACTAATAACTCAGCCTTCGAGTTTGGATGGGCATGGAATTGGCTATGGACTTTGGACATTGGATTTGGAAACTATTCAAAACACGCCTTATTATCATAAGGCATGTTTTGGGGGGCAAATGTTATCCCGCTTTTTGGTCAAAGCCGGAATATCAAACTAATCGACAAGAAAGGATGGGTATCAGGATTGGAAGTCGATTAGAGACAAGGTTGTGATTGATGTCATAAAAATTTGACCGGGCTCCGATCAGGATGGAATCGATTGGAGATGATGATGAGGACTAGGAGAGGCTACGTTTCAAGTTTCAGGTTAATCGGAGTTTGTACGGAGGAGATACGATCGATACAAGGTAGGAAGAATGCTCTGTTCAAATCCATCATTTCCATACCCACACCTCAGTTCAAATCCATGGACTTCGCACCACCAGCTTCGAATCGATGAGAAGTCCTTTAGCTTCTACTCCATCAAGGTTAACTCCATCCACTTCATATCCACCGGAAAGCATTTTGCTCGAATCCATCGGTTCGACTCCACTTAGTTCGCATCCACCAGACCAACATTCACTCGAATCGATCAAGGGATGAGTCGCTTCGAAACCATAAAGTTACAGGCCGGTGTCCTTCGATTCCATCGAAATAAATACCTTTGAATCCAATAATGACTTCGAATCGATTGGCTATAGCATAACATGATCGATTCGAACGAGCACACCTTCGAATCCATTCTCTGGAATCCACTAAGTCAAAGCAGCGGAAAAGATGGAGTCGACCCATTCAACTCGTAGTAAAAAGTGGATTGACCCAGGAAAGGCGCACCACGTCATCGCAAAGGCGCGTGAGGCTACCGAGTCGAGCCTATCGATTCGAACGAATCGAGTCGAAGCAAGCGTGTCAGCCAGGGATGCAATCTTGACTCGATCATAACTTGAGATCTATAAGTCCAAATGCTATAAAATTTTCACAGTAGCTTACTGACAACCTAAGGAATGTTCATGCCAAATTTCATCTCAATCGGAACAAATCTTGATCGATTCGAAGCAAGGGTCGAATCGATCCCGGTGTGGGCCCGGATTTCCAGAAAGCGGGCATGTGGGCCCCCTGACGTACCAGAACTGGTCTCCCTTCAGTTTAGGCGAAATATCAGCCTCCTACACCTATAAATAGAGCCCCTGGTCATTCAGAAAAGAGGTCGGAAAATTTTGAGAGCTAAAGAGCGCCCGGACTCTGCCAGATTTACTCCAGATCACCATTGCTGCCTTAGATTCAGATTATAATCATAAAATCCATTGTACTACGCGATAGGAAATTGTAATCTTCAAGCATCGATCAATAAAAGATAAAAACTTTGGAGTGGACGTAGGCTGGAGATAGCCGAACCACTATAAATCTCGTGTTTTTGTTAATTATTTCTGGATTGCTGTTTGTTTAGATTTGAGATTTGTGTTTGAATATTGCTGATTTGTATTCATACACTGGTGCTTTCACAACATTCGGGGTTTGTGACCATTTTTGGCGCAAACATTCCATAGTTTTAAAAATATAAAATTTTCATTTTAAAAACAAACTTAACTTCTTAGGATTAAAAATATTTTTTTTCCTCAATAACCAATATAATTTTATAAATTCCTCTCGAATCACATCATATCACTTCCATTCAGATCTCCTTAACCACTCTCACTTTCAAAAATAGTATCCACTATTTTCTCACCCTATTTCCATATTCTGATATAAATCCACCCTATGAATTTATTTTCCCAATATATCCACTGATATCGCTTACCTTATTTATAAACATCGTTTATAAATTTTATAACTCCTTTGAGTTCTACTTGTTAAATAAAACTATCTTACTTATAAAATTCCATTTTATAAATCCATTTCTTTATAAATCTATTTATAACTTCCAATCTATTTTTAATATCGACTTCAACTCCTTTTTATATTTCCAAAATACATTTATAAATTCTTTTATAAAATTCATTTTTAAAATCTCTATTTAATAATTCACAATAGTTAAGTACAACCAAAAATCAAATATATTTTTTCTAACTCAATTTCTTTAAAATAACCCCAATTCCAATATAAATATTCTTACATCCAAAATTACTTTTTATTCCTTCAATTAATTTTTTTTATGGTATTTAAAAATACCAAAATTCAGGCCAGTGCTACAATAGCATCCAATAATTTAAATTACAAGAATAATCTATAATAGATTATTTACACACATCACACTATATAGGAAAAATAAACAATATATTTGAGGAATCCAGTTGGATCCCTCCAACCTGTTTTCCCGCATCCACAGATGTTAATACAACATAAAAATACCAATCCCACTTCGAGGGGGATATCGCGGTATATAGGGTCATCCGCTATTATGCAGGACACAAAGGGTCTCATCCGCTAAAATATGCGGGAATATCACTCAAACTATTAGTATATACTACTATATATATATTTAACATTCAATAGATAATAATTTATAAAATTCAACCAGCATTTCACAATTTATTTTAACCATTTAAAATAAATTCTAGTAATCCAAATGAGTGAGAATTTCTCACCTTGATTTTTTCGAAATTGCTAATCGTTCCAATTCCAAATTCTATTGCGTTGATTTCGCAGCTTCGAATCCTATACGAATGATTCCGTGCAATTTAAACCACGTATGAGCAAATTCCAAATTATATAAATGAACGATTTTAATCCTAATTATAATTAAACAACTAATCACTTTATTTTTTTTCTATCAGCTAACGAATTAAATTTTTACCTTCTTCCTAAATTTGAATCGCGACATCAGCATCCACGCTCGACCTGACAACGACGAAATCTGCCTCGGCACCCCCCTCCACGAAACTCCAACCACAACCAGCTGACTCCAACACCAGTTACCAACTCGCCAGCGTTAGCCTGGCCATCCATCACCATTCGTCGACCACTACTAAAGCCCTGAACAACTCATACGCGCCTGCAATCCAACGCAAACCAACTTCATCAACGCCGAATCCCCAACCTCATCCACTTCGGCCGTCTCCTCACGAACGCCCACTCGAGCCTCCTACCATCCCTCAAGCCATCGACCAACTCACCGCCGCACTCAACAATAACCCAGGCGCTCGTGAGTGAGTCGCCATCTATTCCACTCTCGCGCTTGTTGACCGGACTTCATTGCGACCAAGTTGCATCTTCCCCTTTTTTTTTCTTTTCTATCGATTTTGAATAATAGAGAGGAGGAAGATTTGAACGAGATCGAATAACAGAGAGGAGGGAGATTTTGAATAACAAAGAGAAGCGTCCCCTTTGATTTTGATCTATTACCGTGCTAAATAAAGGAGGAAGAGGGAAGAAAACTTAATGCGATTTTATTTCCCTTTCTCGTGCTTGGAACCGAAAAGGAGGAAAGGAAATGTGATTTGAATGAGGACGGCTGATAGATGTAGTTGACCTTTTATTAAAATTTTATTTTCAATATGTCTTGATTGCATATTTCGAAATTATGAACCCCTATCGAGGCATGCCTCTTGGCGTTCCTAATGTTATGCCCCTATTTCGAACCCAATGGAACAAGTCTCGAGTCCCAATTCTATTGTATGGAGAAGATAGCTTTTTAAATCGACTATTTAAATTAAATTCGATCAAATTATTTCTAGGCATTTCCATCCCGTACGACCAAACGATAACTCCAAACGCTACGAAATTTAATATCCGATAATAATACATTATTACGGATTCAATGGAACTGGTTTCGTCGAATTCCAAGACTGTGCCACAGATTGCTATTTTAACTCGTCGATTAAATCGACGATTTCAAAAATTGTCGAAATCGCTTGAAATCCCCGTTTTAAAAACTTATTAACTCAATTAAAACTCCAAATCAATTATTTAAACCATTTAAATATTTAAAATTAAACGACAGAAAAATCCGTGTCTTTACACTCATACTTCATCTCATGCTTAGGAATTTATTTGTAATAATTAAATGAACCCCTCCCCTTTATTTTTAGGCTTCAAGTGGTGAAGATAAGCTTAATCTCATCCCCCTTGGAAGGCTTACTTTCCATGACATATACTTTATCTTTTGCTAAGCACTAAAGCATTTCCATTTATGCTAACTATTTCTTTATGTCACTTCTCCTTTAGCCTAAATACTATTATACCCATACCATAATACCTTTTATCTTATAGGAAGCTTCTAGAAACTTCCATGCTTGCATAAAGAGGAGAATGTTTGATTAGTGGCTAATGTGTTCATTAGATATTAGCTTAAGAGTTAATTATTTCCATTTTCGCTCATTTTCCTTATTTGCTCATTTTCCAATTTAGCTAGCCATAAATAAGAAAATATTATTAGTTGCTATTTATCTCCATAATGATTACTTAGATATGTATAAAAAATTTGAACAACTTCTGTTGAGAAAATAGCCGTTTATCGATAAAACGATTTTCGGTCATATTATCGGTATTTTTCCAGAGAATATATTTTTGCAATAATTTTTCCAAAACAAGTTTACCATCATTAATTATGATTTAAAAGGAGGCTAAAAAGCTTATTTAATCATTTTAATAACATTTAATCCAAGATTCAAATATTTAAATAATGTAGATATTTAAAAACGAAGTGTCCGAAATTCCGGGTCATTACATTCTACACCACTTAGAATATTTTATCCTCGAAATTCCGATATGAGAAACCAAAGAAACAACCATACATCGATACTTTAAAATATCCTAATCATTAACAAACAAAGCTCATGGTTTGCTTAAGTACAAACCCTCTTATCGCACAAGGATAATAATCAAACTACTAAGCGTACCTTCTACTCAACAACCTTAGGTTATTTGTAACGACCCGAGAATTTTAATGATTTTAATAACGTAATTAACTAAATTTTTATTGAAATTAAACAATAAAATTTTTGCAATGAAAATTTGATATTTGGAATACGTCTATTTAAACGTAGCAAGTGTCAGATTTTCATTAGAAAATATTTAAGTTTGTTTAGTTGAGAAATTTCAAAATTTTAAATTTTAAATCGGTTAATTTGATTGAAATAAAATATTTTGAAATCTGAATATGTTTACATAATAAAAATGCTGAACATTTTCTGAGTGAGACGTCGTATTTCGTTTCGCCAAATTTGGACTGCTATAGCCCCGTTTATCTTATTTCGGTGAATTAGCAGCAGTTTTGGCAGCGAATATCGAGTTTTGATAGAATGGTTGTATCTCTAATATCTACGTACCATTCTATTCATCTCGTCGTGCTGATCTCCGTAGTATATTCAATTGTGCATTTCGGCGTCCGGTACGTGGCAAAATCTACGAAACGGTTAGCCTTATCGGTACCCATTTTTGAGCCTTTTTGGTTTTCTGTGTCTTTTCAATTATCTACCGTGAGAAAGCAAATGGCAATTTACCATTAATATTTCCCTGAATTCAAGTGCCGGGCCTTTTCTATTCACTAGTTTAATTTATATTCTCCGGTTGCATTCTCTTTCTCCTCTTTCATATTTCGTTCTGTCACTTTGAAGAATATATATATATATATATATATATATATATATATATGTATATATGTATGGTTCGTATATTTTGCCTGTAACCCAACTTGCTTCCTCTTTTCTTTTTAACCTGCTCATCTCCAACCACGCTAGGCCTCCCCTTCTCCGCGCCTCTCCACGTCAACCTTGCTGCATCACCTCGCTCTCCATCTCAACGCAATGAATCCACCGGCGCCCTGACCACTAGTCTACCTCTCCACACCCAATTACAGGCCGACCCCACACCCTACTCCACCACCACGCAACCCGCTCCAACCCTCACCAGAACGCCACCTTTAGCCACACCATGCCTTCATCCCTCAGCCCCATCTCCACGCTGACCCGCCACTTGAACCACCCTGCCGAGCGTAGCCACCTAGCAACCATCCTATAGATGCAACGCCACTACCCATCGGATCCGTCTCCCTCAATCACTGACCACACGCCGCAGCCCTCAGCTCAAAGCCCCACCTCTGACCCAACACCCAGCCACCAAAACCTAACTCAAGCAGTTGATTCAGTGATAGTTTCACATATATCTATGGCATAATTATGTATATGTTTAGCTCAGGTTAAGCATCTTAATTGTGGAGTTGTCTTTTTGACAACCTAAGTTGCAACAATTTTGCTTTCGCAACCTCTTCAACATCAATTAATTCATGCTTGTGCATGATAATGTATGGCCAGGTCGCCTTATTGTAGATGAATGATGCTAGAAACGACCCGCTATCACAGCCAACTCCAGTCTTTTCCTACTCTAAAAAAAGAAAAAGAAAAGGTATATGTATATTGTATGTATGTATGTATGTGTATATATATATATGTATATATATATTGTTCCATCAATCCCAAGCAAGCTTTGATTTGTTTCATCGATTCTAGTTAGCTCGCTTTGCTTTGCCGCTGTCAAATTTGTCGCAGCAGCTTCTAGTTGTCGCCGTCCCGCTAGTTCGTGTGCGTATCCGTGTGCATGTCCATGTCAACTTCTTCGCCATCATTGTTTTCATAGCCTCGAAAGGTGAGCGTTCACTCATAATTAACAATCTTATGTTTAGTAAATTTGTATTCACATGAAATGATTATTGAATATGTTGTTAATATGAATTGTTTACTAATTAAATCGTTAAATGATATGTTATTATTTAAATTGTTAGCCTATGTTAATTACTGTATGAAACCATAACCTGTTAGTATATATATTAAATTTAAATTGTTAATGATTATATATGCTTATAATTGATATGTTATACTATTTTATTCTATTGCTTTCACACTGCAAGTTCCCTGTTAGTTTAGAATTCCCCATGGGTTGAAATGATACATACCCGAACGATCTTATAGATTACTGGAAAATCGTTATGGGTTGAAATGATAAACCCAAGCGAATTTATTAATTTTGAAATTTTGGGAATGCGGGTTGATATTTACCCGTAAATATTAAATTATTGCGGATTGAAATGATAAATATTTGTATCACTTGACCATAAGATAGAAAATTATATACGGACATCGTTAGTCTATTTTTGAAAAATGATTTCCAAAGTTTTGAAAGGAAGTATATGGGTTTAGTAAAAATTTATTTTTAAAATATAATATAAAGATTTTATTTTAATATGTGTAAATTTTAGATTTTAAATTATATGTTTTGGAAATTTTAAAATTATTAGTCAAAGTTGTGAAAATGTAAATTTTAAGATTTTACTTATATTTTTATTATTTTTGAAATATATAAAATAAGATTTAACTTATTAAAGTTTAATATATTTTAATTTAATTAGTATATATATAATATGTTTAAAATATTTATTTAAAATTTATATTAATATTTTGAAAATGGCTTTTGTAATAACTTTAATAAATTAAGGTTGGAAGGATGGATTGAAATTAATTTGAAATTTTATTGGTTTAAGAATTTCATATAAATAAGAATTGATTGGAAACTTATTGATTTTGAGATTTTAAAAGGTATGATTTTATAACTTGATTCAATTAAAGGTGATTAAATGAATATTTTCAAATGTAAATAAAATTGAATATTTAGTTTTGATTTAAATTTGTAATTTGAAATTTTATTTAAATGCTTATAAAAGTAATTAGGTGAATATAATTGAACCTTTAACCTTTTTGATTGAAATTAAATATAATTAAAGTTAGATATTTAATTATTGATTTTATTTAAATTCATAATCTGGGATGTTATTTAAATGTTATTAAAAATGATTAGGTGAATATTTTCAAATTTAAATGAAATTAAAGTTGAATTTTGAAATACAAATGAAATTTATCAAATTGAGTTATCATAAATGTTTGAATATTTAAACTTTAAAACCTATTGAATTGGAAGTGGTTTAAATTTGCAGTTCAAACATGGATTTGAAATCAATATAAATTAAAAATGGTTTTAATGAGAATTTGAATTGAACCTTTAACCTTTTTGATTGAAATTATTGAACTAAGATTGATTTAAATTGAAGTTTGGAACTAAAGTTGATTTGAATTGGTTTGTGAAATTGTACGAAACAATTCAAATTTGAAACTATTTTCGATATAAACTCTTTTTAATATATAAACTATTTTTAATGTATAAACTATTTTAATCTATAACCTATTTTTAAATACAAACTATTTTTAATGTATAACTATTCCAATATATATACTACTTTCAATATTCAAACTATTTAAGTTAGAATTGTATGATTTAAGTGATATGATCTCGAAAGTGAATATGATTTCGAAAGTGACATGATTTTGAAATGAATATTATATTTTGATATGAAGTACGAATTATTTGAAATGAAAAATGACCACGGTGTGAAATAAGCATTTAGTTGTTAAAGAGACCGGGATCGGATATTGTCATACTCTCTGCCAATACTGAAAACCACTTTAACAACTGTGTACATGGTGGAGAATCCAGAATGAAGTAGGATGGATTGGCTAACATCTATATGAGGTATGAACGTAGCCATGACCCCCTCGGGTCAGCTTGATGTGACTAAAACAGGAGCTATACCTAGGCCAAGTGAGGTCGCACCTCCGATCGAGCATGCTTCTTCGATACCATATCTATTACTTTGTGATTTGATTTGGTGCACCATTGACTATGGGAGTGTGTCTTGAGGTGGGCGGTAATAGCTGTTATGCGTTACCACCAACCCGGTTATGCAAAACGGTAGTATCCTACCATGGGCATTGCCTCGCGTGCTTTGTCACATGCCTTATCGAGCCCATTACGAGTTTGGTTTGTATCGTACCTATGGAGTGCTCACTGAGTATCCCAACGGTTCGGTAGAGGTTATAGTATCTATAAAGACTATGATATTTATATAAAAAATGTGTTAAGGGGGATATGGGTAACGCCTTAACGCTATTTTAATATTTTACTTTACTGATAGACATTATCTATGTAGTGTATTGTACTATGTATGTAGATAGTTTCACGAACCCTTAAAGGATGGAATCCCAAACATTCTTTGAGTTATATTGCATTTCACCTGGACATTTCACTTGTCTAACAACCCGGGATTTCGCAGTGATCTATAATCGTCATTAAACGATTAATCTGTTGGCTAATTACTGTTGGAAGCTTTTAAATTGTTGAAAAATTATTGTGGGCTTTAAATAAATATTTTTGGGCCATGTTTTAATTGGGTTTGTGAAAAATTAGCTAAGTAATACCGTTCCCCTCAAATTTTACTTTCATTCGAAAACCCTAACTAAATATATGAGAAAATGGTGGCGGCTCGTTCTCTCGTTCGTTCTCCTTGGTTCTCTGACGATTTAGCTCCTCGATTCTCTGTGCCTTCGAATCTAGAATCAAGGCTATGTCGTTACTCGATGCTTCTTTGCCTCGATTCTGGTTTTAAGGTTTTCCCTATTGCGATTTGCTGGCTAATTTAAGCTTCTGCTTCGTCGATTCTTTGTAGTTCCTTTGTGATGACTCTGGCTTCAGCTTTGCTGTTTGCTTTTGGCGATTCTTATTTGAAGCTACAGCTTCGTCTTCACTTCCGTGGCAAA
The DNA here is from genome assembly GCA_030737815.1 of Allium fistulosum. NCBI lineage: Eukaryota > Viridiplantae > Streptophyta > Magnoliopsida > Asparagales > Amaryllidaceae > Allium > Allium fistulosum. The sequence continues at coordinate 860,939,545 of CM060903.1, forward strand.
GGTGAGTAATGACTTACTCACATCTAATTCATACTCATTTCTGCTCGTTTTAACTTGTTTGCTTAAATTGATTACTCCTGCTTGGTCTCTGTTAATGATGGTTTGGGTTTCTCTTTGCTCACACCCAGTCGGGGATGTTTGGGGTTGTTTATTTAGTCGTCTGGTTTTGATTTCCATGGCTTCATCTCTGATCGATTTTCTGTTGACTTTGATTGTGATATTTGATTTTGATATTGATGAATTTCCGGCTTTGATGATTTTCGATCTGAGTTTGACATTGTTGTTTTATTCGACTTTGGCTATTTTGTTTATCACCTCTGGAAGCTTTATCGACCTTGTTCGTCTTCACCTGCTGTTTCATGACTGTGACCACTTTGTGAATTTTTGGCTTCACTAATTTTGTGACCCTGTGAGCTTCGTCTCTGGCCATCTATTCCGTTGCACTTTGTTCATGGTAGTCTGCACTGCTTCATGTTGTCACTTGATCTGTTTCACTATGGTTTCATGCCTTGTAGTTGCATTCCATTCCATGTTTGTATTGTTGTATACATTCCTTACTGTCACTGCCTACTGTTTTGTGGTCAGTTGCTTCAAGTTGATCTTGTTTGGGTTGAGTCTTGATGTACTTGTTTCACAGTATATTTAGTAGCCACATTACCTCGACTTTGCAAGCACTTTGCTTGTGCTTGTCATTGATACTGTCTGGTTGCATACCTTAACCACTGTGGCACTGATTCAGGTTGTATGTTTTTGACATTGCTGAGTCTTTGCCTTTGATGGTTCAGTGGTACACTTGCTTGGTCTTTTGTCCATGTTGATACTGTGCACCGTTGACTTACGTGGTGCTTCTACTTTGAACAGTTTGCAACTGTTTTCCAGTATTTTGTTGATTTGAATGTGTTCTTTTGTTGTCTGGTTGTCTGGACAATTGTTGTATAACTCGAGCTTGTTACTATGGTCTCTCTGACCTGGTGCCTGTAGTATCGTTGCCTTTGACTTTGCATTGATGGGTTGTTACCACTTAAATTTGACTTTGGGTTACTCTGTTGTTATTTTTCTTAGAGAGTGGGCTGTTTCTGTACAGTAATAAATGGTTCATGTTGTATTGACGTTTGAATTGATTTTGTGTTGTTTTACATGGGGTTCGACACTGTCTTTGGTGGCTTTGTTCAAACTACCCGTGTCTCTTACTTATGTGGGTGCTGTTCTAGTTTGAGATAAACACGTCTGCATATTCAGAGTTATGCATACATTCATTCTTGTACTACTTGTATCTGCACGTTGCTAACCTGTCTCGTGCAGTTGCTTTGGGTTTTGTAGTGGCGAGGCAGTACACGCGTGTGTGTACTGCAGCCCTAGCAGGATTGATAGATTTTGCTGATATTTCGATTGTTAAATTGTTCGTTGGTTTAATTCAATAATTTGAAGTTGTATTTTGAAATGGTTCATTTTGATTTGGGATGGATCCGTTTGCTTTTGGACTCATTGACCTTCTGAGTATTTCATAGGCTGTATCGGCGAGGCAGTACACGTTAGCGTGTACTGCAGCCAATCAACATTGATGTTTTTAATTGACATTTCAATTGTTTAAATTGTTTTGGATTGCTTAATTGTTGTTTAACACTGTTTAGTGTTATATCTACCGTTATCCGATTCTTTTATCAAGGAGTCGGATACACGAGATTTTTGTGACTGTCGTCTATTTGATATTTGATTATTACTGCTTCTGTGTATTAATAACTGAGTTTGAATTAGACTGACCCGTGTATTATTTTCCTTTGAATTTAATACTCGGGTCAGACCCGAGTTATTTCAGGTTGTAGATTTATTGCTTTGAGTTGCTGTTGAGCTATGAAGACTTTTTACATCTTTTGAAGTGGTCTTCGTCTTGTTGTAGTAGTCAATGTGTCTGTTTTAAGATGATATGTATTCATGTATATTAGTCGATAATGTACTTGTATATATAACTTCTTGAGTCGACAGTTGTAGTTGTATCAAATGTATTGTGTCAACTATATTGTAACTGACATCAGTTATATATATATATATGAGATCTTTTGTTATCTGTGTTCCGCATTCTTTTGTATCTGTGTTATTATTATATATATTGTCCTAAACTATTATGAACCATCGTAGTTCGTTTTATACTAGAATTGGGTATGTCGATGGGAGTAAATAAATAAGAGATGAAAAATTAAAAGTATATACCACTCCTATCGAGGTAACCAATACTAGTGTAAGGCCAACTACGGATGGCCGCTCCTATCCAGCCTTATTCTTCGTAATAATAGACAGTATTTCTTTTAATACTCTTTGTTATTATGAGAATAGAGGTGGGGCGTCACAACTTGAGTTGATTTACTTTCATAAAAATGTTAATCTTGACTCGAGTGTTTTGTATTTTGCTTTATGCTCGGGTCAAACTGAGTGTCACAACATTTGTGACTCACCTTTGGAGCTTGGAGCTTTGCCTGGAGATCTATCTTTTGTCAATTCAGCTTTCAGTTATTCTAGTTATTTCTAGTTGTTTATGTTCAGATTTGTTAGTTGCTTTTGTATTAGCGACCTCTGTGTACTTGGGATTTTTGTTGTGTTTGTTTCAGACTCTGATGTTTATGTAGTAGCTTCATGAACTACTATTTATCTATTCCGCTGCTATTTGCTTTATTACTCTATGTCTATGATTCTATGATTGATTTATTTACTGTATATGCTATGTTTTGCCAAATATAAATTACAATCAGTTGTTTTGAGCAATTCAAGTCAGACATGTGTGGATGATTATCGATTTGAATGGTTCGAAATGACCGGTCGTTACATTATTACTTAGATAATTATTCATGTCACCTTAGAACCAATCGAAGAGTCATCACCTAAACTCCCCATAAGCCAACAAAACATAGTATAAAAACATACTAAAGCCCATACGATGTACATGGACCATCTATATACAATATAAATTCTGATCACTTGCTTGACGACATAAATCTCACTTCCCAACTAGTGTAGATCACTTGATCTCTCTAGTGCAAACTTCGATCAGGTTCCTTGATTAAAAACCTTCGTTCTCCTTACATCGCCATATACAATGATAGAAAACTTTGAGATCTTATCAAGAATCCATATCAAGTGTTCGCTGTTAAGAATCTAATGAAAAATCCTTGTTTAGATTGGTGTAACCACCTTGAAATTATGTATTCGAATACTAGATTAAGAATAGTCATGCGAATAAAATGATCTACGTACAACTTACGTATTTATCCTATTGGTTTCTTAACTACACCAGTATCCTTTAAATCATATTCATTTATCCAAATAGTATGTTATTCAATACTAAAATCTTTTATGAACCAACTCGTAAAACATAACAACTTAAGTTCATATTCGTATAATACTCCGTGACATCCTAAGAGTATATACAAAACATCAAATTCATTTTACTTAACAAGTATGTTTAACCAATTAAATGTGTTTTAACTTACTAACTTCTCGATTCAAATGTTATATAAACTCATCTTTATATTTTCGCAAAACACTTAGTTTTAAATTTTATAATGATTCGAAAGTTTCTGACTGTCCAAAATCATCGAAAATCCCGTTTCATTTTAACAAGTGAAAACTAGCAAACAATATATCATAATATGATGCACATATCATACAATCCTAATGCATAGGCGACATGTGGCATAAAATATCTTAACAAATTTTAATAATTTATTAAACACACTTTACCCTAAAAATGAAAAACTTGTAAAGTTCTAACATTTATTCTAGGCTATGCCACTACTATTGGGGCACCCTACATATAAAACTTTTCTACATTAAAAAGTTCATATCAAATTCTTTCCAAAGAAAACTTTAAAGCTAAAAACGGGTTTTATTTAAAATCATTTTGAAATAATAATATATACATATATCTTTTGTATAACAAATCATACTTTCAAAATTTAAATCAAAATCTATTGTCTTAAAACAACCTTGTAGCATCGTCCACTTAGAAACCCGAAAATGAATGCTGATGATGTTAAGGTCATCACTAGAATTATTTTCGAGCAACAAGAGTGAGTTCAGTAAATTCATGCCTTTTGGACTTAACCAAAATAATTTCAAAACGACATCTAATACTTCGTAAATATTATTAACTACTATGATCTCAATTTCATAAACCAATTTCCCAAATACTCACTTTTAAATAATACTACTATTATTTTTCCAAAATCTTGAGAAAAAATTTCTAAGACACTGGGATTTAAGTTCTCAAAATATCAGTTAAATCCTTCTTGTTTATAAATCATGTTTTATAAACCATGCTTGTATAAAATCACTTTCTTATAAATTTTCTTTCACAAATTTTTTTACTAAAATAAATTATCCTTCTTAGATTAAAAACATCTTTCGCTAAGTCCAACTTTTATAAAAGTTAACTTTTAACTCAACATTTCCACTGAACGCCTTATAGTCAAACCGTGAAACTAAATTCATAAGGTATGCATTTCAATGCACCCACAATACAATTTTCCCAACCCATGCAGTAAAAAGGTAAAACTGCACATAAACTGGTCGGGCACAAATCAATAAATGATAGTTAATGCCCATAAAATGGCCAAGCATGAGTAAACTAATTCATGAGGGATAATAGATAAACATCATTAACCCCTACGTTAATTAAACTATACTTTGACAATTCACTTCTATAAGTTACCTTATATAAGATCTTTAACTTTCGTAGTTTTAGTTACCATTAAGGTATACATTTATAACAAATACAAATACGCTCTCATATATATAATACACTCAAATCATGCTAGGGTATTCCATTAACGTATCTCTTAATGAGTCATACCCACCAAAGCAAAGGTTCTTGCTTAACCTTCAACTCTGATACCAAGTGTAATCCGCCCTTTCGACCTCCGAATGTCGACACTAATACATCCATGGTATTAGTGTGCTGAGCATCTAAGTGTAGGAGGGACAAATTGTTAGGGTGAAATAAAAAGAAAAAGAAATAAAACAAGGAAGAAGGAACTCAATATCGAAATCTCACAGTGGAAGGGTAATATATATAATATCAAAGGAATAATACAAAGGGTTACTTCGATAAAAAAATTTCAAAGTCACAAAACCTAAGTACCATCATCATCGTGGACATTTGGTACATCCTGAAATTTTCAACCATTCGCATCCATACATGTCAGATTTGAATTGCTCAAAATATAAGATTGTTAATTTAAATTTGGCAAAAACTCAGCATATACAGTAAATAAGTAATCATAGAATCACAGACACAGAGTAATATAAAATAATGCAGCGGAAACAAAAGAATAGTAGTTCATGAAGCTACTATATATATAAAACAGAGTTAAACAAGATACACCAAAAGTCTCGAATACATAGATGTTTCAATACAATAGTCAAATATAAAATCTGAATACATCACTGGAATCAACTGAATAACTGAAAGCTGGATAGATAGTTGGATCTCCAAGTGAAGCTCCAACTCCAAAGGTGAGTCTCAAATGTTGTATCACTCAGTCTGACCCGAGCGTAAAGCAAAACACAAAACACTCGAGTCAGGATTAACATTCTTATATTAATAAATCCAACTCAAGTGAATTATCAACTGAAATACAAGTAACTTAAAGGATGTTTGGGATAACCATCCTCTAAGGATCCATTAAACTATCTACTATGTAGTAATATACGCTATTATAATAATATCTATAGTAAAGTAAATTATTAAAATAGCGTTAAGGCGTTACCCATATCCCCCTTAACACATTTTATAATGCCAATAGTCTATACAGTACCGTAATACCCCGTAAACTGGAGCTACCAGAGGATACTCCATAGGAACGACACAAATCAAACTCGTAGTAAAGCACGCTATGGTAGGTGACACGGCACAGCACGACAATGCCAGGGTAGATATACCAATTAAGCATCCTGACTGGTGGTGACGCAGAGCCGCAGTAACCGCCCACCTCGATCCACACTCTCGAAAATCCGAAGGTGCGCACCAAATCAATCACAAAGTAATAAAATGGCATACGATGGAGTGTGTCCGATAAGAGGAGCTACCTCATTGGCCCAGAATCGCTCCTGTTTTAGCCACCTTATGCTAACTCACAGGAGTTAGGTTGTAACGACCCACCTTTTTGTAGGCTTAAGCAGACACACGTGCCAACTTAAACCATACAGAAGGGCGGATTGTTATGGGGTAAATAAGAAAAATGGAGAAATAAAAGAAACAAAATAGAATCTTGCAGCGGAACGATAAAATATAATAATCAAATAACAGTTCATGAAGCTGTTTTACAAAACATTTTATTATACTTATACAATACATATCAGAGTTACACATACCAGAGAATGATAATTAATGCAGCGGAATACAATGGTGTAGTGGAATATATAACAAATAGTAATAATAATTCTTCGTCTTCGTCCTCCGGAATTAAGGCCTTCAAATCCTGAAATGCTCAGGCTGACCCGAGCGAATTGAAAAGACAAAACACTCGAGTCAGAACTAAAAGATCTTATGTAAGTTAAATCAATGATAAATATATGAGTGGAACGGCGTCAGAGATGTTTACGGGATTTGACATCTCCTATCCAGTGTCTAACGTGAGTGCAGTAACTTAAGAGATGCTCGGGATTCACATCCCCTAAGGATCCGTTAAACTATTTACTATGTAGTAATATTCGCTATTATAATAATGTCTAATATAAAATAAACATACTTTTTAATAGCGTCAAGGGGTTACCCATATAGCCCTTAACACGTAATAGTCCCAGTAGTCTATCCAGTATTAGCATACTCCCAAAAATGGGGGCTACCCTCGATACTCCACAGGCTACGGGAGAAATCACAAATCGTAGTAAAGCTCGATATGGTAGGTGACACGGCACACAAGGCAATGCCAGGGTAGATATACCAATTACGCATCCGGACTGGTGGTGACGCATAGCAGCCACTACCGCCCACCTCGAACAACACTCCCAAATCAAGGGTAGCCACCAAATCAATCACAAGTAATAGAATGGTATCGAAGAAGTGTGTCCGATCAGAGGTGCTACCTCCTTGGCCTGTCGATCTCCTGTTTTAGCCACCTTATGCCAACTCACGGGAGTTGGGTCCACGTATATACCTTAGGATCGTCGCCACCACCCTACTTCATTCTGGAAACTCCACCGCGTACACAGTTGTCAAAGTGGTTTTCGGTATCGACAAAGAGTATGTCCATATCCGATCCCGGTCTCTTTAACAACCAAACGTTATTATAACACCGTGGTCATTTAAAAATATATATACTTTTAAAAACACAATCATTGCTCTTTCAAAACATATTCTTTATTTCAAAATAGTATATACTTCAAAAACCAAAATATTATTGCCATTTCAAACCCAAATTATCAATGTATTATTTCCATTTCAAAACCCAATTCAATAATATATCATTTCCATTTCCAAAACAATTCAATAATATCTCATTTAAATAAAACCAAATTTCCAATCACTAATCTTTCTCAAATTTAGATAACTTGAAATATTCTTTTAAATCATCTTAAACCCAAACCACATTTTGAAGTCATATTTCGAAATTTTCAATTTCAATTGGTTTCAAATCCATATATTCACAGATAATTCTTAAATAAATTCTATTTCAAATAAATTCATTTTCCAAACCATATTACTTTCAAAGTTATAACAATTTCGAAAACCAATACTTTGAAAACAATAATACCTTAATTTCAATAAAACATTTCAATTTTGATATATTTCAAGACTTTAAATATTCCAAAATTCCCAACCAAATCTGATGATCTTATATATACCTTAATTCAATTTACTATTATTTAGTTTAGAAATATTTATTTAATAAATTCAATATTACTTAAATAAAGCTCAAACTTGAAATATTCGTAAATCAAACTTAAAACATCATTAAATTTTACTTAGCTTAAATTTTAGAATTTAACCCTATATAAATATAATATTTATATAATATCAAAATTAGTATATATATAAACCCTTATTTTCCAAAACCCATAGAAAATCACTTTAAAATATTTTATATATAGACCACGGTGCCTGTATATAATTTTCTATCCTATGGTCAAGTGATACAGATATTTATCATTTCAATCCGTAATTTTAAAAATAAAAGTTTACGGTTACGTATCATTTCAACCGCAATCCCGAATGGAATGAAAATGCATAATAACTTGCAGTTTATATAAAATATAGCATTCATTCATCCAAATATCTATAAACAACCATTTATTACAATCATCATCCAATTTAAACAAAACATCAATATAAAGCATATAAAATATAACAGACATCAACGAATAGTTTATATTCAATAAAAATTAATAACTGTTTAACTGGCAGTTTATATGAAATAATAAATAAATTTAACTGTCAGATTTTATGCAATAATAAAATTAAATAACAATTTAATTTAAATAAATGCTATCTAACTGAGATGATGATTAAATATATGCCCAAAAAATCATAGAGAAATTTTAAATCACATCAAAATTTAATTTAACAAACATAAGAAATCTTAGAAGTTGTGAGTGGGTTAAAACACTCACCTTTTGAATTTAAATTGAATTTAAATTCAATTTAAACCAAAAAATTTGACCGTCTCAGAATTCGTCAAAACCAGCGTCATCAGGTCCGGAATTTCAATACGATCCCAGCAAAACAAATCTCTCATGAAACCGAGTCCGTATGCAAAAGTTATGAAAATTTGAAGATTGGAAAATTCTGGTGCTGAGTCGACTTCGGGTTTAACACTGGTCCGGCACCTAAGAATCCCGGTGCTTGCTTGGAGTTTTTACGAAAACGACCCGAAGACCCGAGTAGTTTTCTTCCTGACTCGAAGTAGATGCAGCGTTTTTGCCTCTGAAACTCGAAGCGCGACCCAAAGTTGCTGCAGATCCGCAAATTTTTTTTTTTTAAATTGAAATTGGATTGGGAAGATTAGGGTTTGCAGCCATTGGAAATGAGGAAGAGCAAATGAAATAGCACGTATAGAAATGAGGAATGGAGGCTGCTAGGGTTTATAACTGGATATATATAGGCAAAGTCGAAATAGGATAGATGGACCCGATCTATAAACGCGCTGAACGATGAATGACCCAAAAGCCCGTTTCGACTCCGGAACGAAATTGGGTCAACCCATATATCAAAATAGATGTTTAAAATATTTCAAACGCAATGGAAAAGGTTTCAGGTTCAAATTGTGTCGTATGAAGAAGTTATGCAAAAATCAATATTTTCAAATTGATTTTAATTGCATAAATTTCAAGGCGTTTCGAGTCCGTACGATCAAACGACAAGTCTGATTGCTACGAAACTTGAAACATTATTATAATTCACCGTTACGGATCCGATGAAACTAGTTTTGTCGAAATCCGAGTCAGTGGCCAAAATGGCTATTTTTATATTAATTAAATAAATTTAAAATAAATTAATTAAATCAAATTTCCTATTTAAATTCTGAAATTGACAATCTTTATCACTTTTACTTTCTTAATTCTTCACATTAATTTAAACCAAATCTAGATGTAAATTTAGAGTTAACAATTTTATTCATTTCAGCGTTAAATTTCAAATTTCTTTATATTCGAAAATTATAAATTAAATTTGCAAAAATTTCTTTTTATTTGATTTTCATTCAATTTCTCAATCTATTAGTATCCAATAGATGAGACTACCATTGGATTCATACTTTATTACGTAAGTATCTCTAAATTCCATTTAAATTTATATTTACGTAATATCTAAATATTAAATTTCATCTATTTGAAATAAACCCAATTACTAAAATTTACATATTAATATATCTTGATTTACAAATGCTATATCAACCAATAGTTATATTATAAATGGAATTTACATAAATTTCAAATATTACTTCAATTAACGTAAGTGTAATAATTATTTTTATTTATTGCAATTGGTTATCAGTTATAATTTAATATACTAAATAGATGGTTAATTCTTAAAATACTTGTTATCATTAACGTTTTAATTTCACTTAAAAGCTATTAATAACCAGCCCAATGTTGCTATTTGATTGAGACCTAATTCAATGCATAAATGAATGGGTAAATGATTAAAGTTTTGCACTATTGCCACAATTTCATTAATATACATTAAGGTTTATTAAGTTCTAGTTGACTCCCATTTAATTATTACAATAATTACTACTCTTGCTTCAAATTTCCAAAATTTAGAAATTACAAATTTTATTGTCAATATTTCCATTTAATAGACTTTCCATTCTATCATCAATCTAATTGCCTTATTATGGATAGTATTACATTATTGAGTCGATTATCAATTTATGGGAAGAATTATTATTGGCCTACTCTTATTACATTAACAATTATCATCTTATTCTAATATTAAATTTATATAGAAATAAATTTCATCCACTTACAAATAAATGCAATTATTACATATTTCCTTCCAATTAATTTAAAATTAAATTCTATAGATTGATCTGATTTAATCGCCAAATATATATTCATAAATTACTTTACATTCACACTTCCGTTATGTAATTAATCACCATTAAAGAAACGTTTATTAATTACAACAACATTGTAATAACTTACCTACATTGATTGTATACGTTTTTCATTATTATCATTCATTAGAATTTTATTCAACTTTCCATTAATATATAAATTTGAATCCCATTCTAGTTATTCTTTATTAAAAATTCACACAATATTATAACTTCGTACAAGACATCCAATTACTATTTATCATTATAACTTTACAATCAATATAAATTCATTGATTGATTTACTATTTGCCTTCGTTTCCTTATATTCAATTCTTAGCTTAGTATGACAATTTATAGTACTCCATTTAAAAGACATTTCATTTCAATTGTTAATCCTTAGCTTAAGTTTCTACGCTTGCATTTCATTTACTCTTCCGTTACTATATTAATAATTAGTAACGATTATTATCAATAATAACATCATAATTACTTAATATTTATATGAACTTTAATTCCAAATATATTCATTGACCAATTAATTTGGTAATTTATAATAGTTGTTATTCTACCATTAATTCTATTTCCAAATAACGTACTACCTTATTACCTAAATTTACGAACAATTACGGTTAAAATGTTTTATTGCATAAATCAATTAAATTAACAAATTATAATGGTTTCTACTATTCCTTCAATTGGATTTCATTCCAATTTGTCAAGAATTTATTATATTTACCTATGCAACACTTAATTTCCAACATTCGCTCCAATATACATTATAAGATTTTCATTTCTTTTTACATTAAATTACAAAAAACAATTTAAATCAATATATTTAAATGGTCGAAATTTACGGGTCGTTACACTCTCCCCCACTCAAAACTTTTCGTCCCCGAAAAGGAAAAAGGAAAAGGTGGATTAAATAAACAATACGTCTTATTCAAAATAATAATCTCATAACCAAATAATTTACAAAATTTATTACTTTAAATAAATATACCCATTTATAACCCTTAAATCTTTTTTTTTATATAAAGACATTTCAAAATAATTTCTAAGTCCAAAATTTTACAGAAAATTTCGGTAGAGTCTCCTTTGTACGGAGAGGCTCGGGAGAAAATATAATATCAAAATATACAATATATAACATATAATATCCAAAATTTAATATCCCAACACAGGAAAAAATAGCGCTATAAATCGTAATCCGAAAACGTACATATTTGTCGGGCAATTAACGCTTATTTATGGAACCAAAAGCAGTAGCAATTGCTTCCACAACCTGCATTTTACTTATATAATCTAAAAGGGTTAACAATTATATAAGATGAAATATTTAAGGTTGTTTCAATCACAACAACAATCAATACACAAACACTTGCAACAAGGCATACAACCATAAAATCAATCATTCATTCATATCAAACAAAACAAATAGTTGTTCAGGTTCATAACTTTAAATTGTACAGAATGAAGAATAAACTACTAAGTGTACGCTTCACTCAGCAGTCTTAGGTGAAACTAAATAGATTATTCCTACATCCAAACAATATTAAAGTATCCTTGCCCAAACAACCATAAGCCAAACAAACAATAAATTCAACAATAGATCAAGTTCATTATTATTAATTTCATTCCATATATTGTTGTTTAATTTCCTCTTTATTCATTATTTATTTTTATCCATTCAACCAAATTCCTTGGTAGGTAAATTTATTCCTTAAGTTTTACAGTCATTTTCCAGTATTCATCTTTTATTCTAAGCTAACTTCAACCTATTACTTAAGTTTATTATTATTTATATATAACATTTAAGTCCATAACAACTAGAACATCAATACTTATTAATTTCATTTATTCATTTTTAAATTAATTTACTTTGCATATTTATTCATTTACTTGATTTTATTTATTCATTTATTAATAATATTCATGTTCAATTTTAGTTACTTGGCATAACAGTTATACTTTAATTCTTATTAATAAAAGAAATTTCCTGAATATTTCATTACATAAGTTTACTTGTACAATTTACTATACATTTTCTTATTAAACATTTTCAACTTTTTTAAATTTTTTTTGTAAGTTATATTTATGCTTTTAAAGAATGAAATTGAAAGTTTTACAAGTTTTCTCATTTCCTTTAATTATTTTAATGTTCAATAATTATTTCCTTTATTTCATAGGTTACAATTTCAACTTTCATTTAATACCATTTATAACCTAGCATTTAAATCTCTTATTTCCTTTAGAGGTTTCAATTTATTCATTACCTACGTTCCAATTCACTTCAGTAATTAGGACTATTTATTAATGGAAACTTAAGAATTAAATACCGGGTTTTATTCAAAAATCATTTTAAAATAATAGATAATATATATACTTATAATTTATATATCCAATTATATTTAAAACAATTTAAAATAAAATAATCTTGTAGTAAAACTACTACAATGGCCTTTCCACTTTGAAACTCGAAAATGAATGTCGATGATGCGGCCGCCATCACCGAAATTATTTTCTAGCGATAAAGAGGGGAGTACAACTTATTTCTTTGCGGAATTTCTTTTAAAACATTTCTTTCAAATTCTATTGAAATATTTATATCAGAAAATACTTCTAACAATATTATTATTATATTCCAAAATCAATTGAAAGAAATCTTCAAAAACCCCGGAACTTAAGCTCTAAATTTCCACTTTTCATTTATTTTATTTTCAACTTGGTTTCAACTATTATTTATATTTTCATTACCTAACACCCAATCTATAGCAACCAAATATATATATCTTTATAAAATATTTTTATATATAGAAAATATAATAGGCAAAGTTATTTCATTCACCTATATTAAAACAAATATTATGTCTGTCTGTCCTATTAAGTGTTTAGAAATCCCTATTGATGTCACAGCGGCCCATGCACCAACCAGAATTTATAAATACAAAACGGAACAGATTAACGCAATATTAAAATTTTTTTTATAACACTAACAAATACGCTCTCTCATATACATACGCTCAGCGACTCCCATAGGGTATTACTACCCTATTAGTAAAGAGTCAAACCCCACAAGGCTAAGGTTTATCGCTAAACCAAAGCTCTGATACCAGATGTAACGACCCACCTTTTTGTACGCTTAAGCAGACACACGTGCCAACTTAAACCATACAGAAGGGCGGATTGTTATGGGGTAAATAAGAAAAATGGAAAAATAAAAGAAACAAAATAGAATCTTGCAGCGGAACGATAAAATATAATAATCAAATAACAGTTCATGAAGCTGTTTTACAAAACATTTGATTATACTTATACAATACATATCAGAGTTACACATACCAGAGAATGATAATTAATGCAGTGGAATACAATGGTGTAGTGGAATATATAACAAATAGTAATAATAATTCTTCGTCTTCGTCCTCCAGAATTAAGGCCTTCAAATCCTGAAATGCTCAGGCTGACTCGAGCGAATTGAAAAGACAAAACACTCGAGTCAGAACTAAAGATCTTATGTAAGTTAAATCAATGATAAATATATGAGTGGAACGACGTCAGAGATGTTTACGGGATTTGACATCTTATATCCAGTGTCTAACGTGAGTGCAGTAACTTAAGAGATGCTCGGGATTCACATCCCCTAAGGATCCGTTAAACTATTTACTATGTAGTAATATTCGCTATTATAATAATGTCTAATATAAAATAAACATACTTTTTAATAGTGTCAAGGGGTTACCCATATATCCCTTAACACGTAATAGTCCCAGTAGTCTATCCAGTATTAGCATACTCCCAAACATGGGGGCTACCCTCGATACTCCACAGGCTACGGGAGAAATCACAAATCGTAGTAAAGCTCGATATGGTAGGTGACACGGCACACAAGGCAATGCCAGGGTAGATATACCAATTACGCATCCGAACTGGTGGTGACGCATAGCAGCCACTACCGCCCACCTCGAACAACACTCCCAAATCAAGGGTGGCCACCAAATCAATCACAAGTAATAGAATGGTATCGAAGAAGTGTGTCCGATCAGAGGTGCTACCTCCTTGGCCCGTCGATCGCTCCTGTTTTAGCCACCTTATGCCAACTCACGGGAGTTGGGTCCACGTATATACCTTAGGATCGTCGCCACCATCCTACTTCATTCTGGAAACTCCACCGCGTACACAGTTGTCAAAGTGGTTTTCGGTATCGACAGAGAGTATGTACATATCCGATCCCGGTCTCTTTAACAACCAAACGTTATTATAACACCGTGGTCATTTAAAAATATATATACTTTTAAAAACACAATCATTGCTCTTTCAAAACATATTCTTTATTTCAAAATAGTATATACTTCAAAAACCAAAATATTATTGCCATTTCAAACCCAAATTATCAATGTATTATTTCCATTTCAAAACCCAATTCAATAATATATCATTTCCATTTCCAAAACAATTCAATAATATATCATTTCCATTTCCAAAACAATTCAATAATATCTCATTTAAATAAAACCAAATTTCCAATCACTAATCTTTCTCAAATTTAGATAACTTGAAATATTCTTTTAAATCATCTTAAACCCAAACCACATTTTGAAGTCATATTTTGAAATTTTCAATTTCAATAGGTTTCAAATCCATATATTCACAGATAATTCTTAAATAAATTCTATTTCAAATAAATTCATTTTCCAAACCATATTACTTTCAAAGTTATAACAATTTCGAAAACCAATACTTTGAAAACAATAATACCTTAATTTCAATAAAACATTTCAATTTTGATATATTTCAAGACTTTAAATATTCCAAAATTCCCAACCAAATCTGATGATCTTATATATACCTTAATTCAATTTACTATTATTTAGTTTAGAAATATTTATTTAATAAATTCAATATTACTTAAATAAAGCTCAAACTTGAAATATTCGTAAATCAAACGTAAAACATCATCAAATTTTACTTAGCTTAAATTTTAGAATTTAACCCTATATAAAAATAATATCGATATAATATCAAAATTAGTATATATATAAACCCTTATTTTCCAAAACCCAT
Source organism: Allium fistulosum (assembly GCA_030737815.1). Lineage (NCBI taxonomy): Eukaryota > Viridiplantae > Streptophyta > Magnoliopsida > Asparagales > Amaryllidaceae > Allium > Allium fistulosum. The sequence goes on from CM060903.1 coordinate 860,955,135, forward strand.
AGAAAATCACTTTAAAATATTTTATATATAGACCACGGTGCCTGTATATAATTTTCTATCCTATGGTCAAGTGATACAGATATTTATCATTTCAATTCGTAATTTTAAAAATAAAAGTTTACGGTTACGTATCATTTCAACCGCAATCCCGAATGGAATGAAAATGCATAATAACTTGCAGTTTATATAAAATATAGCATTCATTCATCCAAATATCTATAAACAACCATTTATTACAATCATCATCCAATTTAAACAAAACATCAATATAAAGCATATAAAATATAACAGACATCAACGAATAGTTTATATTCAATAAAAATTAATAACTATTTAACTGGCAGTTTATATGAAATAATAAATAAATTTAACTGTCAGATTTTATGCAATAATAAAATTAAATAACAATTTAATTTAAATAAATGCTATCTAACTGAGATGATGATTAAATATATGCCCAAAAAATCATAGAGAAATTTTAAATCACATCAAAATTTAATTTAACAAACATAAGAAATCTTAGAAGTTGTGAGTGGGTTAAAACACTCACTTTTTGAATTTAAATTGAATTTAAATTCAATTTAAACCAAAAAATTTGACCGTCTCAGAATTCGTCCAAACCAGCGTCATCAGGTCCGGAATTTCAATACGATCCCAGCAAAACAAATCGCGCATGAAACCGAGTCCGTATGCAAAAGTTATGAAAATTTGAAGATTGGAAAATTCTGGTGCTCAGTCGACTTCGGGTTTAACTCTGGTCCGGCACCTAAGAATCCCGGTGCTTGCTTGGAGTTTTTATGAAAACGACCCGAAGACCCGAGTAGTTTTCTTCCTGACTCGAAGTAGATGCAGCGTTTTTGCCTCTGAAACTCGAAGCGCGACCCAAAGTTGCTGCAGATCCGCAATTTTTTTTTTTAAATTGAAATTGGATTGGGAAGATTAGGGTTTGCAGCCATTGGAAATGAGGAAGAGCAAATGAAATAGCACGTATAGAAATGAGGAATGGAGGCTGCTAGGGTTTATAACTGGATATATATAGGCAAAGTCGAAATAGGATAGATGGACCCGATCTATAAACGCGCTGAACGATGAATGACCCAAAAGCCCGTTTCGACTCCGGAACGATATTGGGTCAACCCATATATCAAAATAGATGTTTAAAATATTTTAAACGCAATGGAAAAGGTTTCAGGTTCAAATTGTGTCGTATGAAGAAGTTATGCAAAAATCAATATTTTCAAATTGATTTTAATTGCATAAATTTCAAGGCGTTTCGAGTCCTTACGGTCAAACGACAAGTCTGATTGCTACGAAACTTGAAACATTATTATAATTAACCGTTACGGATCCGATGAAACTAGTTTCGTCGAAATCCGAGTCAGTGGCCAAAATGGCTATTTTTATATTAATTAAATAAATTTAAAATAAATTAATTAAATCAAATTTCCTATTTAAATTCTGAAATTGACAATCTTTATCACTTTTACTTTCTTAATTCTTCACATTAATTTAAACCAAATCTAGATGTAAATTTAGAGTTAACAATTTTATTCATTTCAGCGTTAAATTTCAAATTTCATTATATTCGCAAATTATAAATTAAATTTGCAAAAATTTCTTTTTATTTGATTTTCATTCAATTTCTCAATCTATTAGTATCCAATAGATGAGACTACCATTGGATTCATACTTTATTACGTAAGTATCTCTAAATTCCATCTAAATTTATATTTACGTAATATCTAAATATTAAATTTCATCTATTTGAAATAAACCCAATTACTAAAATTTACATATTAATATATCTTGATTTACAAATGCTATATCAACCAATAGTTATATTATAAATGGAATTTACATAAATTTCAAATATTACTTCAATTAACGTAAATGTAATAATTATTTTTATTTATTGCAATTGGTTATCAGTTATAATTTAATATACTAAATAGATGGTTAATTCTTAAAATACTTGTTATCATTAACGTTTTAATTTCACTTAAAAGCTATTAATAACCAGCCCAATGTTGCTATTTGATTGAGACCTAATTCAATGCATAAATGAATGGGTAAATGATTAAAGTTTTGCACTATTGCCACAATTTCATTAATATACATTAAGGTTTATTAAGTTCTAGTTGACTCCCATTTAATTATTACAATAATTACTACCCTTGCTTCAAATTTCCAAAATTTAGAAATTACAAATTTTATTGTCAATATTTCCATTTAATAGACTTTCCATTCTATCATCAATCTAATTGCCTTATTATGGATAGTATTACATTATTGAGTCGATTATCAATTTATGGGAAGAATTATTATTGGCCTACTCTTATTACATTAACAATATCATCTTATTCTAATATTAAATTTATATAGAAATAAATTTCATCCACTTATAAATAAATGCAATTATTACATATTTCCTTCCAATTAATTTAAAATTAAATTCTATAGATTGATTTGATTTAATCGCCAAATATATATTCATAAATTACTTTACATTCACACTTCCGTTATGTTATTAATCACCATTAAAGAAACGTTTATTAATTACAACAACATTGTAATAACTTACCTACATTGATTGTATACGTTTTTCATTATTATCATTCATTATAATTTTATTCAACTTTCCATTAATATATAAATTTGAATCCCATTCTAGTTATTCTTTATTAAAAATTCACACAATATTATAACTTCGTACAAGACATCCAATTACTATTTATCATTATAACTTTACAATCTATATAAATTCATTGATTGATTTACTATTTGCCTTCGTTTCCTTATATTCAATTCTTAGCTTAGTATGACAATTTATAGTACTCCATTTAAAAGACATTTCATTTCAATTGTTAATCCTTAGCTTAAGTTTCTACGCTTGCATTTCATTTACTCTTCCGTTACTATATTAATAATTAGTAACGCTTATTATCAATAATAACATCATAATTACTTCATATTTATATGAATATTAATTCCAAATATATTCATTGACCAATTAATTTGGTAATTTATAATAGTTGTTATTCTACCATTAATTCTATTTCCAAATAACGTACTACCTTATTACCTAAATTTACGAACAATTACGGTTAAAATGTTTTATTGCATAAATCAATTAAATTAACAAATTATAATGGTTTCTACTATTCCTTCAATTGGATTTCATTCCAATTTGTCAAGAATTTATTATATTTACCTATGCAACACTTAATTTCCAACATTCGCTCCAATATACATTATAAGATTTTCATTTCTTTTTACATTAAATTACAAAAATCAATTTAAATCAACATATTTAAATGGTCGAAATTTACGGGTCGTTACATAGGTCCACGTAAATATACCTTAGGATCGTCGCCACCATGCTACTTCTTTCTGGAATCTCCACCGCATACACAGTTGTTAAAGTGGTTTTCGGTATCGACGGAGAGTATGCCCATATCTGATCCCGGTCTCTTTAACAACCAATCGTTATTATAACACCATGGTCATTTCGAAATAGTTTATAGTTCAAAACCAAAATATCATTTTCATTTCAAAAACCAAATCAATACGATATCATTTTCACTTCAAATATATCCATTTTCAAAAATCATATCACTTTCCAAGGTTATAACTCTTTCGAAATCATACGTCTTTTAAAATCAAAACAATTTGGAAATCAAAACCTTGAAATTCATAATACTTTGAAATCATAGCTTTGAAATCATAGCATTTTGGAATCCATAAAAATTTCCTCTTAAATAGTTTAGATATTAAAATTAGTATATATAATAAAATAGTTTATAAAATAAAAATAGTTTATATAAAATAGTTATAAGTTAAAATAGTTTATATTAAAAATAATTAGTATAGTTAAAATAGTTTATATTAAAAATAGTTTATAAAAATAGTATAAAATAGTTTAAATATAATTTAAAATACTTTATATAATAAAATAATTACCACAAATTCATAAATCAATTCAAATCAACTCGAATTCCAAAATTCACATTTAATTCAATCTCAATCATCGATTTCAATTCGATTCAATTGCTCAATAAACCATTTCAGATTATCGATTTCAAATACATATTTGAACCATAAAATAAGCCATTTCAATATAATTCAAAGTCAGTATATTCAACATTTTCAAAACTAATTTCGATAATTTCATATATATATCAAATTCACTTTACTATTATTTAGTTTTGAAATATTTACTTAATCATTTCAATAACATCTAAATACAACTTCAATTTACAAATTTAAATAAACAAAATATCCCATTTAAATTTATATAAGTTTGAAATATTCATTTAAGTCGCTTTTAATCAAATTCAAGTAATAAAACATATCTTTAAAACTTCAATTTTTATAAATTTCAAATCAAACTTATTTAAGCATAATTCTTAAATAAAATTTCAAACTACTTTCCAACCTGAATTTATTAAAATCATTATAAACTTTATATTTGAAAATATAATTTTTTAATAAATACTTAAACATATTATATATCTACTTTATTAAATCAACTTTAATAAATCTTTAAAATTAATATTTATTAAAACCATATATTTCTTTTCAAAACCATAGAAATCATTTTCAAAATATTTATATATAGACCAACGGTGTTTGTATATAATTTTCTATCCTATGGTCAAGTGATACGGATATTTATCATTTCAATCCGCAATTTAAATATATACGGGTATATATCTTTTCAACCTGCAATCCCAAATTCAATTCAAATAAAAATCGCTTAGGTTTATCATTTCAACCCATAACGATTTTCTCCTATTCTACAGATCGTTCGGGTATGTACCATTTCAACCCATAGTGAATTCTATACTAATAGGGAACTTACAGAGTGATAACAGATATAATAATAATAAATAGGCATATATCATCAATATAAATAACAGATAATGGTGTCAGATGTCACAGGTGAACAGATAGCATATATATAGCAATGTAAATAACTAACTGCAGCATATTTCAATTGATGTTTCAATTTAAATCAAATTTAATAAATATAAGAACATTAATCGTGAGTGATTGCTCACCTTTCGAGGTTAGAGAGAATATTCAATAGAATGAGTCACGGATCCAAGCACAAATTTCGAAGTAGAGCACAATGGACTCGAGTTCGACGAATAGAGCTGATAGATAAGAAATTGATGAGAACGGATATATGTAAAATTTAAAGTCTAATATTAACTCATAAAATAAAATATTTATTATATCAATATTTAACTTTCATACATTTTTTTAATATAATATATATATATATATTAATATCTATTCCTAAAAATCAACATTACTATATATATAAATGAGCTATGCAAACAATTATATTTTTAATATATATTCCACAAAAATATTAATACCCAACAGTGCATGAATAAACTAATATACGTAAATCTCATATATCACAACATTTTAAATATGCTATAATTCTATTTTTCATACATATATGCATACATAAAACTGGGTATACTAGAATCTATACGATCTGCAACATAGTAGAGAAATGTATAAACTATATAAATAAATAACCAGATTATATCTACACGTAACCAAATATATGCAGGCTCGAAAAACTGGGCAAAAGAAAATATGTGTGTAACTTATAATATATATATATACACATTTTAATAAAAGTATGCAACTGGAAAAGCTACAGGATAAATAAGCTTATATTATATGCACCTTAAACATACAAATTTGGAATCTGTACTATGTGAAATATACTCACAACCATATTATAAAATTTATAAAAATCATACAGCTACATATGTAACCATTAGCATATATATATATATATTCTTAAACTCCAACGGATTATATAGATATGCTTACATAGATTTATATATACTACAACAGGTCATATCTAACTTTAAAATAGATAACTATAATATATGAAGTTGCTTACAAAAATATATGTCACTTATAAATACTTACATATATACAAATTGTAAATAAAGAGAAATACAAAGCTATAGAACGCACGATATAAGTGATTTATATATATAAAAATATAATTCATAGCAGGTGGAAATTGTCAAAAATATAACTTACATAGTATATATATATATATAGAGGCATAATCAATAACATAAAAAAAACAATGCAAAGTATTTTTTTTGGAAAATAAAAATATATAAAACAAAAGGAGAAAAAACACCTTTCTCCGGTGGCTCACAATACAACAACGAAGCATCTGAAGGACATATGCCTCCCAGACTCGAAGAGCATAGGAAAAAATGGAAAAGACAAAGAGACAAGCCCACAACAAACAGAGACAAGACAACCAACCTCATAATAAAGAAAAAAGAAAAAAAACCACCAACAACCAGCCTTAACCTGAAGGTAAAGGCCAGACCACCAAGCCAAACCACAAAGAGAGCACACCGAGTAACAGGATAAATAGCTAAACCAGAGGAAGCAGACACCTGGGGATGGAGTCAGTGACGACTGATATGAAGAGCCAGCTCAGAAGACCCAAGAAGGGCCCACAGAAGAATCAGAACAGTACGGAATATCCGGGAGAGCTCCGGGAAATCCACCACCCATCGAACAAACTCAGCGAGTACTGACCTAGCCACCGCCCAATGAACAAACTCATCGAGTACCGACAAAGCCACCTGCCAAAGAAGATGTCCACAACACCTCGTATAGAGCTCCTCCGAAGCCACGTAGTAATCACTCATAAGCCCGAAAGGAGGAAAGCAAGGTCTAACCCTCAAGCACTAAAAGAGAGGGCCTAAGGCGTAAAAGGATGAAAAAAACCCGACCAAGCAGCCTAGGATGACACAGGAAATCACCTGCCTATCCATCCAAAGCGAAATCCATGCCTTGGAAAGACCAAAAACACATGAAGAAAAGACTAGCAACCACATTAAAATAAAAAGGGGGGGTGGGGGAGGGGGAGGGAGAGGTGAGTGAAGGACACCACCCCACTGTGACGGCTCAACCAACTCCAAGTCTAGCAGCGGTTGGAGAACAGGAAATCGAAAGGAGTCCCACTAGCCGCCCAGACCGGTGGCTCATGGGTCCCCTGTAGGGTCTACCACGGAAAGCCAGGAAGATATCATTCCTCATACGATGGATCTGCGGATCCATAGGAGTGCTGTCGAAAATAGCCTTATTCCACGCGCACCAGACGTGCCAGTAGATGAGACATGGGATTAATCTGAACACGATAGACCGAAGCGATTTTCCTGAGCTCCCAGGCCACCAAGAACTCAGAAGTACAACAGGGATTCTCGCATTACTTCGAACACCTACCAGGTTCCCAAAGTAATTCCAGCAAGCTCTGGCAGTGAAACCACCAAAAAACAAATGGTTCAAGGATTCCGATTCCCCGTTGCCACAGCATCTACAACGGGAAACAAAAGGGATGCCGATCTTTTGGAGATTCTCGTCCAGTGGCAACCCATCATGAAGGATACGCCACATCAGAAGAGAGCCCTTGGGAGGAATACGAGAATCCCATATGAACGAAAATTCAGGACGATTGGCGGAAGGAATTCGGATTAAGGACCAGGCTTTCAGGACGGAAAACGAAGCGCCATCCCAGCCTGTCAAGCCGCCGTGAGAGTCAGATAAAGGCTTCACCGACTGCATATGCTTCCAGGTCTCACTAGCATAGGACGGAGAGCCCGAATAATTAGAGCCCGCAAGTCTTTGGTACTTAGCACGGAGGAACGACGCCCATAGGCAGTCGTTAGCCCCAAACCTATACCACAACTTTCAAGCAAAGGCCTTGCAAAGATCTATTGGGTTTCGCAGTCCTAAACCACCTTCATTTTTGGGGCGACAAACCACGTCCCACGACACCCAATGGTGACGACGACCGTTATCCTTGTTTCCCCAGAAGAACGAAGATGCCAAAGACCGATAAGACCGGAAAAAGGAGGAGGTAGGGATCATAGTCACGAAAATATGAGTTCCCATCGAATCCAAAACTGATTTGATAAGAACAAGTCTGCCGGCCTGGGAGAGAAGAGACGCATTCCAGCGTAAAATCTTGCCCCTCACTTTGTCTGTCAAGGGATCGAAAAGAGCATTAAGCTTTCTGCCCCGGTATAGGACAATACCAAGGTAAGGAAGGGGAAGGGATGTTTCCTTGAAACCATAGATAGTCTCGATCCAGGAAGCTCGAGAATGAGACAAGTCCTTCGAGAGGGGTTGACGAGTTGGCCCGAAGACCTCTCGTATTGATGGATAAAGCTAAGTAGCCGCCGAACAGAGGAACGGCTGCCATTAGAGGAAATGACAATGTCATTTGCAAAGGATAAGGAGGATATCAGGGGACAACCCCCCGGGATCCCGAAGCGTTGGATTTTATCGTAGATGGTTAAGGAATGGAGACCTCGAATAAAAGCCTCAACCGCGATCACAAACAAAGAAGGCGAGAGTGGATCTCCCTGACGCAATCCCCTCCCAGCCTTGAAGTACCCATGGGCTAAACAGTTAATGAGGACAGAGAACCAGCAGTTGGAGATAAGCCTCCACACCATATCAATCAAAGCCTCCGGAAACCCGAAGGACCTTAAGACCTTGATGACGAAAAACCAGGACATGCGATCGTAGGCCTTAGCCATGTCCAGTTTAAACACAACATTAGATCCCCTAACTTTCCGATCAATCTGGGAGATCAGTTCCTGGGCTAGAAGGACGTTATCAGAGATAAGACGTCCTTTGACAAAACCTGCTTGAGACGGGGAAATCATACGCTCAAGGAATGGCGCCAAACGGATGGCCAGAATTTTCGAAATAACCTTGTTCGAAAAGTTGCAAAGGCTTATTGGACGGAAATCCGCACAAGACCTTGGGTTTTCGCACTTAGGAATGAGAATCAGGTTGGTGGAAGTCCATCCAGCTGGAAGAGACCCCCCCCAGAGAAGAAGGATTGAATAGCAAGACAAAAATCAGCCTGGATTATAGGCCAGGATCACCTATAAAAGACACCGTTGAAGCCATCAGGACCACTGGCACTATCCTTGCTCAGAGCAAAAACACAAGCACGGATCTCCTCAGGGGATGGGAGATCCGTGAGCATGGCACTTTCCGTGGAGAGGACCACAGGAGGAATGAAAGTTAACAGGGCCGGGTCTGAAACCGAGAGGTGAGCCCAAAAAGGAATGGAAATGGGAAAGAATGATATCTTTGACTTCTTCTGACGATGAAGCCAAAGAGAGATCAGGACGCATAATCTCTCGAATCGAAAGAAGGTTATTCTTCTTTCGAATAGAAGAATGGAAGAATTTGGAGTTTGCATCACCATCGACTACCCACTTGACCCTCGCCTTTTGACGGAGGTAGTCATTCTCGACAAGAAGTTCCGAGGAGAAAGAAGTTTGGGCAAGGGCCCACGCCTCCTTGTTGGCAGTGGTCGGATCCTCGTCAAACAAGGATTCGGCAACGATAAGCAACTCTTCGGCCAAACGAACGCGATCGAAAATGTTCTTGAAAACCTGAACGTTCCACACCTTAAGGCACGCCTTGAGACGCGAAAGCAGCACAGGGAGAGGCAGAAAAAGGATCGCACCAAGAGTTAGAAACCACTTAAAGGAACGAGTGGTGGGATCTCCACATGCTCTGGAACCGAAAGGAAGAGGGCCTCGAGATTGATAGAGGAGAGCAACGTACAATCAAAGGGGCATGGTCCGAGAAGGACCGATGGAGATGAGCGATTGTGAAGGAGAAAGGAAGGCGAAACCAATCCTCCGAACCGAAAACCCGGTCAAGTCTAGAGAGGATACGAGTCAGGCCCTCTTGGTTGTTAGACCAGGTGAAAGCAGATCCGACAAAGGGGAGCTCCGAAAGGCCAGAGGAGGCAATGAACGAATTGAAATCCGCCATCGCCCCTCGGTTGATGGCTGCTCCTCCCCGTTTTTCTGCTTGGCATGCGACGATATTGAAATCGCCGCCTATCACAGAAGAAGAGAAGCCCAAAGATTCGAGAGCAAGAATATCAGACCAAAGAGCCACTCTCCCCAAACGATCACATTTGGCGTAGACTGCCGAGAAAAGAAAAGGAGCTACAAAGGACGGAGACGTACACACCATGGAAAAGAGTTGAGAGGAATCGAAAGCGGGTTGAACCGCAAGAGACTTGGCCCACAAAATCTAAATCTTACCCGAGACATTAGCCGAGCCGCCGCCAAATCCTAAGGATAAGACGATCCTGGAAATACTTGCCGGTTCAATCAGGGGTTCCAGGAGAGCGACCAAACCAACATAGTGCTTCCTGACAATGCGTTTTAGCCTAGCCAAAGACGCATCATTGCCAATACCACGACCTGCTCAGACCAGATACAGAGAAAAATGAGCAGATCGATCGATCTGCTCGGACGCCGCTATAGAGCGTGTACGAATGGTGCGAGGGGTCGAAAGGGCTCTCCACGACCTGCGACGAGTCTAGCGTAGAGGAGGGTCGGACGGCTCAAACATCACCTCACCCCCGGTCCCTACCAAAGGAGACAAGGAGGAGCTAACCAGCGAAGACGAAGGAGAGGAGTTCCTAGCCAAACAGTCTAGACACTCATTAAGGAGCGCAATCTCTGCCTTACTCATCAGAGGGATGGAGATGGATAGAGGGCACACAGAAGAGGAAAGGGAGCACTCCGAGGAGCAGCTCAGGGGAGAAGGGTCCAAGCGGACCGAGAGGTCAAAAGGAATCCGTAAACAAGAAGGGATGCGGACCAAGCACAATCCAAACTGCCAGATGAGCCAGTCAAAAGAAGGTGGGGAATGCACCGCGATGGCGGATGAAGAGCCGATGGAAGAGCAACCATCAGTATCAAACACCGAATCAGCCGACGAAGGACAAGAAGAGAGAGACGAATGGACGGAAAAAGAGAAACAAGGGAGACCTGACGGACGACTGATAAGTGTGGAAGAGCAAACAAGTTGCTTCCCATGTTGCTGTGGGAGCCCTACAACTGCCGGGCTGTCACTAATCAAACAGCCCCGCTCTACGGGTAAGAGTCTCGGCTCTGCCCAAGCAGAGGGATCAACCGAGCAGACCAAAGATGGCTGGCAAAAACCCAGACTGACCGTATAGCGGTCATAGACGATCGCTATACGACAAGAGCTGGGAGAAAGCCCACACCAACCGCACCAGGCCCGTAACATCCATCGAAAGGACCGATGGGTTACCGACCGAGATGAAGCACAATAAAAGGAATAAGTCACTGACGACATAGAAATGGCCTCGTAATGACTCAACACTAGAACCCAGCAAGCGGGTTCCAATCGATCGCTCCATACACGAATAATGGTATGGACACAGCCGGTATGACAGGAGGAAGCCTGCAAAATAGTCAGAGACCACAGTTTCTGAAGTATGCAGCTGGACAAGAGACCACGGCAGGTCGAGACAAAACGAGAAGAGCAAACGGGACCTGACGTGGTACCAGACAGAGGCGATAAAACAAAGTCTGGAATGTTTTCAGGGAGCACACACAAACGTGTGACAAAGCTCAGGCAACCAACACCGACCAAATCGGCCAACAACCCAGCAAAAAGATGGAAACCATCAATAACTACGGAAAAGTAACAAAAGGAAGAAGAAACACATACCTGCCTGCACAAGGCGTCACCATACTGCCGACAAAAAGACAAAGCCAACAGCAATAGGGAACTGGGAAGTTCCTTATCGTCAAAGACCCGATCTGACGGCAAACCAACACTACCAAACAAAGACACCAAGGAAGCTTTGCCCGAGAGCAAAGGCGCACTTCCAGGCAACATATCACCAGGAACAAACCCAGAAAACAGAATACGATCTGGACGTTAGGGAAAGGTGGTCAAATCCTTTACCGCACTATCACCGACTAATCCCGCAATGCCAACCGACCCAAACTCGCACGAAACCTCACGCGAACAAACAAAATCCTCTGCCCCAAGAATAGAGAGACGAGGGACAAAGCAAGTGGTGAAATCTTGCTTGTCATTCGAAGAAGAGCCATCAGTAATGGAAACAGATTCGAACTCAAGCGAGCCAAAGCACACCCCAGAATGGTGCAAGGCCAAGTTTCCCACCGTAACCCCGAAGAGGAGGCTCGGTTCAAATCGGGTGATGAAATCCCGATCACCGAAGGCCGCCGACAGGCATGGGAAGGGGGAAACAATCTCAGGCGCAGCGACAGCTCTAGGAAGCGACCCAGAGAAGGTCGAACCACGCACTGAATACGAGAAGCATGGAGAAATCTCCATGAAGAGCCCACCCACAACCAGATACTTGAAACGAGACAAAGCCGAAGACGACAAATGGGAAAAAACGCAAATCTCAACCGAGCAGGAACTAGTGAAGCATACCGATAACGGCGGAGCCACTACTTCCAATAGAGCAGCAGCTAAATCAGCGAACGAGGGACAATTGCTCACGAAATCACCTCGAAAATAAAAAATCCCCAAATCCATTGGAAACCCTAGGTACCACAGCGAACGAGGGAGACGAGCGCACCCAGCTATAGAGAGCACAGTCGAAATAAAGCAGAAGAAATTCGATCGAGAGGAAGAATCAGAGAATCGCAATAAGAGAGATTTAGCAGGAGGCCATTTTTAATAAGACCGTTGGAGTTTTTTGAATTAAGTTTTTTTCTCTTTGATGCAAAGTAAATATATACAGTACTTTACTTAGACCTGCAGCTAATGAATACATACCACACACACACACACACATATATATATTTTTAAACTTACTATATATATATAAACCCATATAAAACTCATATGTACAGTACACATATAAGCATACGTTCACTTTACATATATGTTAAAAACAACACCAAGTTTAAACACATATATTCCTAAAATCAAAAATATATATATTTATATATACTATACCTTAAAACCAATACTACAAACCAAATATGCAATATAAGAACTAATATAACTGAGCACAAATAAGATTGTAAGAAAATATAAATACTACCATGAGCAATATACATACAAACAGTAAAATACATAGTAAACAAGTTGGTTTACACAACACACAAATATATATATATATATACTTTTTAAAGTTCCATCTGCATATATATATAAGTAAGGCTGAGCAAAATATACTATATTATATACATATAAAGGCCGTAGACACTATATACTTAAACAATATTTTATACATAAAAAATATACAAAACACATGTACGCTTGAATATATTTATATGCTGTATGTGATACAACAACAATGCAAAGAAACTGTACTCACATAATAATATATAATATATAATATATAAAATTTCTAGACAGAACAAACCATAAAGAATATATATATACACTCTTATATGTATATACCTTATTATAAGAAGAGGAAGTAATAGTTTAGAAGAGGAGGCATAAGCTGGTGAGTGACTGTTCGGTGGAGGACGGTCGGCATAGCAGTATGGTGGAGGATGGAAGCGGGCTCGAGGTGGAAAAGTGGCGATGTGGCTAGCTGGATCGGTGATGGAGTGGATGGGAGAACGGGTGGCAGTTTGTAGCTGCGTCGCAGTTTGATGGTTGCGGTGAAGAGAGGTACAGATCTGATGGACGCGGCATGTGGGTGGCAGAGCGATGCAGTGATGAGAAGACGTGGGTGGAAGGAGAAATGATGGATCTCGCGTAGCAAGCTAGGGGAAAGAAAAAATGTGCAGGTGGAAGAGTTTGAAATCAACTTTAAGATGTAAATATTTTTCTTTTTCCGTTCAAAATGAACAGTAGCCGAATTTTTTTTGAAACCAATTAAAACCAAAGGGCATGACTATTGAAATCTGGAATACTAATAGTCAATGGCTATTAGCATTACCTGATGGACAAACGAATGGCCATGGGGTATCCAATAGTCAAATTACGGAACCGATACAGACATCGTTCCGTAGATTTCGCTGTCTCCCGGACTTCGAAAGTTGCAATCGAATATACTACGGAGATCACCACGACAAGACGATCAAAACAGTATACAGATATCAGTGGTACGATCATCCGATCAAAAGTCGATAATCGATACCGAAATGCTACTATTTCGTCGAAAATAAGATCGATGGAGTAATAGAAGTCAAAATTTAGAGAAACGAAACATGACGTCTCACTCAGAAGATGATTTACAAATTTTCTATAGAAAAATATTCGGCTTTGGAAAACATTTTATTACTATCGATTTTTAACTGATTTAAATTGAAATAAAATTACACTAGAAAATAAACTTCCATATTATCTGATGAAAATTTACCAGTTGCTATGTTTAATTAGACGCATTACAAATATCAAATTTAAATTTCAAAATTTTATTATTTAAAATTTCACAAAATTTAAATTAATTACGTTATTAAAACAGTTAAAATTTACGGGTCGTTACAACGGTTATACAACCTGTCCTCACAAATGATGATATGTACAATATAGTAATGCAACGGAAATAAGAATACTACGGTAGGTGAGACATCCAGCTGTCTTCTCAAGCTCCAATGAACATCAACGAAAAACCTGCCTTTCTCAGACTACTCGAATGGGCTTGCGAGGAATTTAGGGAAAACAAAAACCAAGCGTCGAAGATGAGTCTGGTATGAGAAACTCAAGAAATATGCGATCAACATACAATAGTATTTTTAAGGTCGCATGGAATGCCATAACAATTATCCCCTCAAAAGAACGACCAACTAATAGGTACATAAGGTGATATAATAGATAATGTCTAAGGTGTAGAATATAAATATTATAACATAGCTGGAATGGATACATTGGTTACATTGAACAGCGTGTTAGGAGTACAATCAAAATCAATAAGGAACATTCACACAATGGATTTTTCGTGGAGATCTCTTCGAAGAAGCCGAATCCAAACTCCATGCACAAGGATCAAAAAATACCTTCTGAGCGTTGTTATCTCTAGATATGATATACTATAAGGTAGACACAAGAGGCCCATCATCCAAACATAAACATGAACAACGTGAACCAAATATCATCAACTCCTACTGGCTAGCAACCGATAAGTATCTCTAGATATGGAGTTGATAACATCCTAACATAGGTCGCTAACCCTAGGTCGTGCGTCCTACTTGTATTTAGCCATTTCTGACGTTGAGGTTACGTTCGGCATCTTTCACATGAGTCTTCATCACTCGAATGGAAAACGAATCTCAAATTGGATCCCCACATCTCAAACAGATCATGAAACCACACATGGATTCCCATATCTCAACAGATCTCAGAATCACACATGGATTCCCACATCCTGAATAGATCATGAACAACTACATGTGTTTAAGGATCTTAAACAGATCTCGAATCTCCATATAGATTCATGCATCTAGAACCAATCCACTTCTAAGAGATAAAACATGCATCTCAGTCTTGAAGTTGTTTTTGGTAAGTAAAACACTTATCGATCCTGATTTCTTCAAGACTGAATAGACGAATTTGGTCATTCAATGATAATGAAAGTGATCGCATATGGAAACTAAGTCTCATATACTTATCACATTTTTGATATTTTACTCTTAGAGTATCTCTTGATCAAGAGTTAAGTCGTTAGGTTATAGCTCTATTGCTTATATCCCTACACAAACGTCAGTCTTAGTTCCCACGGATAGATAATATTACTTCATCGGCTTTTAGTGCTAAGTATAAAAGTAAATGTTTTCCATAAAAGAGTAAATATACAAAGCACGATTAAGTCATACAAAGCACGATCAAGTGCATAAGCGACTTCTAATCTCCTTTTTGTTTAATTAATCTTTTATTAATTAAAACCTCTTTTATTAGTAAAATATCTTTTATCTAATAAAACTTCTTTTATCAATTTCTACTATTCATTTGTACTCTTTCAATACTTCAAAAAGTATTAATATACTTATCTCAAATGATATAAGTATATTCACAAATCATTAACAAGATTTCTTACTTTAAACCTTTACTCTTTTTATACTTCAAAAAGTATTTACATACTTATCGCAATTGGTATAAGTATATTCACAAATCATTAAGAAGATTTCTTACTTTAAACCTTTACTCTTTTTATACTTCAAAAAGTATTCACATACTTATCGCAATTAGTATAAGTATATTCACAAATAATTAACAAGATTTCTTACTTTAAACCATTACCTTATCTATCTTTTCAAAAAGATTCCTTACTTGTAATTTCCTTTAAAATATCCATTTTTAAAGATTTAAGTACTTTCACAAATCCATTCAAAAGGTTTAAGACTAATGTTACTCAAACATTGTCACTACAAACCCAAAAGCATTTCGCTTTTGCTTATCCTTAAAATATCCTTTAAGAGATCTATTCACAATTTTAAGTATATTCAAAAAGTGTTAAAGATGAACGTGACTGACACATTATCACAACAAACCCAAAACCATTTCGCTTTTGCTTATCTTTAAAACATTCTTTTAAAGATCAATTAACATCCCTAAGTATAATAAAAAGGGGTTAAAGATGAATGCAACTAACACATTGTCACAACAAACCCAAACCATTTTTATACTTGTTGCTATCTTTAAAACATCCTTTTAAAGATCTAAGTTTAATAATAAGTTAAGTTCGATAGTCGATTAATCGATTATCTAGTTAAAACAATTGCTTATACAAATCAATTTTTATATTCTTAACTCATTTCCAATATTCTCGACTTAAGTATTCCTCGTTTAAGAGGAAGCCCGATAGGTTAGAGCTCTATTGCTCCATCCCTACTTGACATAAATCTTTAACTCTTAGAAATAGATAAACCTACTTTGTCGGCTTTTAGAGTTAAGCAAAGTTGATTACCTTTTTTAAACAAGTAAGTAAACAACAAGATTAACACACATACGACATTTCAACTTACACTGTTTCTCATTCCAGAGTGAAGCCAGTTAAGTTTGGGCACTGGTTGCTCCAAGCCTTGCCTAGACACCTCATTCTCGATCTCACAAACAGACAAGTTTACTCGTCAGCTTATTAGTGTTAAGCATAGTCAATCGCCTTTGTCAAAACATATACATATATAATAATATTTTAGAAATACATGTAAATAGGTTTTAATTATCTAAGTAATAATATTTTAGAAATACTTGTAAATAGGTTTTAATTATCTGTGTAAAATATTACTTAAAAATAAATAATTTAGAAGTTTAATTAAAAACATGTTTTACATTTTGCAGCACTTTACTTTCAAAATTCGTAAATAATCTTTAAAGCTATATTTAAACTTCTAACCTTTTTTTCATCCTCAAATACATTTTATATGAACTTCCATAAAAATAATTGATAAAGAAAATAATTTAGAAATTGTTTAAATCGTGAAAAATCTAGACAAAACGTCGCATTTAAACACTTAAAACAATAAGTGACTTACTACAACATTTATAAGTGCTATTAAAAGTCCTTGTTAAAACAACATTTAAAAGCACAATCTTTGCGACTAGCTTTAACCACCCAAACAAATGATTTTGGACATGAAATTTTTATACTAAGTACTATAGTTAAGGTACTTAAAAACCATGGAAAGAAATACTTAAAAATATCTATTCATTTATTTATAAAATTTTCCAAAAACAAGGGATTCCAAAGTGCACTTATAACGACTATTCTCGTTTCAAACACTTTCAAACTTTCCTCAATTTAACACACAAGTTAAACAACCATTTAAACATCAATTCAAGGCCACACCACATGTGTAAGAGGGTAATAGAAGTGAGTTTATACGATATAAAGTTGTCGTTTGCTTTCATAATCAAAAGGGGTCCAAACTTTGTAACTTTACTTAGTTAATGTCACTTTGACTTTATAATTCAAACACAACATATATGCACACAATATATGCTTAAGAGATAGTGAGATAACTCACTTAGATCCGTGCCTAACCTAAGCACAAAGCTATAAGAATCAAAGAACCACCTCCTTCCATCAACACAAGCCTAAAGGTCCAACCTTTAGCACTTTCAAACCAAAGCCACCTTCCTCTTCCTCCACCATACTCACGACCCATTTAAGACCCTACTCTTCCTCTCACCTCCTCCCACTTTTTACTTACTCATCATGTCTCCCATGATGTCTTAGGCCTAAACCCAAAGTTTAAAAGAGATTAGAGAAGATTTGGTTATATAGTTAGAGAGTAATTAGTGGTTTAGTGCTTAAGCACTTCCACCATTTTCAACCCTCTTACTTCATCTCAAGCTTAGGAATTTATTTGTGATTATTAAGTGAACCCCTCCCCTCTATTTATAGGTTTCAAGTGGTGAAGCATAAGCTTACTCTCACCCCTCTTGGAAGGCTTATCTCCCATCACATCTACTTTTTCATTTGCTTAACACTTTAACATTTCCATTTATGCTAACATTTACTTTATGTCACTTCTCCTTTAGGTTAATTACTATTATACCCTTATCATAATACCTCTTATCCTATAGGAAGCTTCAAGAACCTTTCAAGATTTATGAGTAGGAGAGTGTTTGATTTGTGGCTAATGTGTTCATTAGATATTAGCTTAAGAGTTAGTTATTTCCATTTTTCCTCATTTTCCTTATTTGCTCATTTTCCAATTTAGTTAGCTATAAATAAGAAAATATTTTTAGTTGCTAATTATCTCTATAATAATTATTTATACATCTAAAATTTTTTTGAACAACTTCGATTGAGAAAATAGATGTTTATCGATAAAATGATTTTCGGTCATATTATAGATATTTTTCCAAAGAATATATTTTTGTAATAATTTTTTCGAAACAAGTTTACCATCATTAGTTATGATTTAAAAGGAGGCTAAAAAGCTTATTAAATAATTTTAATAATATTTAATCCAAAATTCAAATATTTAAATTATTTAGATATTTATATACGAAGTGTCCGAAATTCCGAGTTGTTACAATTTTTTCCTATTTAGTACTATAGTAACACTGGGCCATATTTTTAGTATTTTGAAATACTATAAAGTGAATATTTAGTTTTTAGAAGGATTTTAAGTAATTTTCAAAACTTATATATTTTCGTAATTATTCTTGAGTTACTAAAAGAAGGAATTTATTTTAAATTTAATAAAAAGTACGATTTTTGGATATAATAAATTAATAGTTTTATAAAATATTTTAAGTTCAATTGAACTGTAAAAAATAAAGATTTTAAAATCTTAAAAAAAATAAGCCCTTCTTTTATAATAAAGGAATACAGTTTTAAAAAGAAGATAGAAATATTTTGGTATAATTATTTATTAACCGTTTTATATAAAGTGATATATGCACACACACATATATTAAGCTTTATTTATAAATGTGGAAATTATAATAATGTATAAATGTGGCTTTTACAAATAAAGTAAAGATTTGTAAAATCGTATTTTATTAATAAAAGAATAGATTTAGGAATGATATTTTTAAATAAAAGGAAACTATTATCATTGGATAGATTGGAGAAATAAATCACAATTTTGGATTTATAATAATATGTGGTATGTGGTCTTAGAAAAATAGTCGATTCTACTTTGGAAATTTAAAGTGAGGATAAATTGGGAGATGTAGAAATGAGCCGAAGCTCTGTAGAACAGGGAACAGTCCCCCACGCAGACAAAGAGACATCGCATATCGCTAGTCTAAACCATAAAATGATCACCATTGATCAATGAAGAGTGTAGATTACACTAAGCTAGTAAATAAATGAGTTTAGCTTCATGTCCCATAACCACTGGCTTAACTTTAATATTTACGAACAAATTGTAGATTTCCACTCGAAAATTGTCACAAGAGTTCAATCGAACAAGTCCAAGAATTAACCGATGAAGTAAACGCAAGCGTTTATACCACTTGTTTTGCTAAGTCGTTTAATTAGATTTCTCATACGAATGAGGTAAAGGTTTGTATATACTAATAGATTGGAAAATGGATTTAAAAATGAGTTTTGTATTAAAAATGGTATTGAAATCATCTTTGTGAAAGCGTTTGAATATTTAATACTAGTATAGAAACCTTTTTATTTTTAAAAGTGACAAATCATAGAAAACGATTGTAGAAACAATCGATCAACCAAAAATTCACATTCGACGACGTGAATCAAAACCATAGAAATCGATATAAAATCCATCAAATGGATATTCCCAAAAATCCAAAGAATGAAGTCATCAAAGTCGATAATAAGTGATAACAACTAACCGGATTGACAAAAATCGATTAAAATTGGAAATCCAATCAAAAACAGCCTAAAATAGGCAGAATTGGCAGTTCCAGACGTCTGGGGTTTAATCCAGACGTTTGGATTTGGTTTCTGGAAATATTCCAGAAAACCCTCAGACGTTTGAAATTTCAAGGCAGACGTCTGAGACCTAACCAGACGTCTGAACCTATAAGTCAGACGTCTGGAATTGATCTCTGCCATTTTATTTTCTGCGTGCTTATTTTTTTTCCTCCAAGTCTATAACCAGACGTCTAGACTTGATAACCAGATGTCTGGTCACCTGGTCTTGGCAATAGTTTGCCTACGCCATGATGGCCAAAACGATTCGGAAGCAATCAGACGAGCAACGATGACTAGAGATTTATGCCAAGCGACAACCCAGCCTTATAGGCTCTTTGATACACCCCAAATATCATGTCCAAACATCCATAGTAGGATTTTCATAAAATTGAACTTCAAAACTAAAAATTGGAAAATTCACCAAATCAATTCAACTCAAAAGCAAATGAACGTGAATAAATGTTAGGAATTCATACCTAACAACAAGGAGAGTTATAGACGTAGATGTGAGTTCAAAAACTCACCTTTAAACCCAAAAACAACGAACGAGAAGCTCTAAAAAAAAGGAAAGGCCAATTCCTCTTCAACTTCAACTCAAGAACCTCCAATCTAAGCTAATAAGCAAATATTTCTTAAGTTAGGGTTTAGGAATTTCTGAAATTGAAGAGAGATTGAGATAGAGAAGATGAAGAGGATGCTTACATAAGCTTCTCTTTGATTTTAGAGCAAGAACTTGAATTTCCTAATAAAACTAGGGTTTAGGAATTTTAATTTCCAATCTTTTCCCCCATTTTTCTCTTGAGCTTGAGTGTTAGGAAATGAGGAATGAAATGAATGAAGAGGAGTTGAGTTATAGTGTTTGATAAAGGAGTTGGGTTCTCTTATTGTGTTAGTAGGCTGAAACCCAAACCCAAAGCACCAAATGAAAACATCAAAATTCTAATCAACTCCAAACATATCGATGTTTATACTCAAAAATGTTGTAAATGCCATTTTGGACTCAATGGAAGTGGTCTCGAGTCCCAATTCGATTGTTTACAAAAAGTAACATTTCAGACTTTAATCCGATTAACGATGCTATATTTAAATAAAACATTTAAATATACAATCGTAAAATATGCAGGTTGTTACATGTAACAACCAAACTGATTTCTACGTTTGAACTTTTTTCAAACAAAGGGTATCTCGTAAGACCATACTGCACATAAAAACGGATAGGCTTTTACCTTACGATAACCAAAACATTTTATATCAAAATCTGGTGATATAATCATAGTGTCTAGGTTTAAAGTAAATAGATAAAATAGCTAAAATGCTTGCATCTCACATTCCAACATACTAGGCCCTGCAATCGAAAACATAAGGCATGTATTGGAGATTGGATCCAAACAATGGCAAGGTAAGGGACCACCTTCCAATGATACACCACTAGAAAATGCACTGATGCTAACACAGAGTCGACTGCCACTTTAACATGACATACCGGATAACCTCACCCCCTTGACACCGAGGCCTTATACTACCATGGTGTTTGCGCGCAAACCAACTCTGAATGGGACATCTAGATTAAGGTGACCACTCCTAATGGTAGCTAACCGCATAGCTCTGATGGATGCCCTGTTTTTGCCATTCCTCCCAGTTGTGAGGCTTGAGGCTACTTTTACCTTTCTGAATAGCAATCCATCTTGGAATGCAAACATTGCCCTCAAGGCGTCAATGCAATGCCAGCATTCATCCATACAAGTTCGTGCTGGGTCCGAACGAAACAAAAGACACTAACTCTACTACATTAATTTTGAAATCACCCTCCGGATTAGTAGCAGTAGCCTTTGCACTTCAAAGAGCACCATCTTCAGTCATCATCAGGATGTCTTCCACTCGAACGTACATGTTGGTTCAGAGTGGTTTTCAGATATATATCCCGATCTCTCCTTGTCAACAACCGATAATTTCCGGTTGACTCATTCCCGGTTCTTTTAGAAGTAAGTATTCGAGACCTTATCGAGGATCTTGAATTTACATTCATGCTTCCTAAGTCAAATTGGGTCAAACTTGATAGTCGATTATTTTACTATCAAATAAACAAACATCCAATCATGGTTTAATTTCCATATGGGATCCTCTAAGCCTTTATTAATTAAACTTTAATTAATAAAATCACTTTATAAAACCTGATCAAAAAGTTAACCAACAAATATATAAAGGTAAGATCTTTCCCAAAAAGTTAAGAATATACTTACCGAAGGCTATCCAAAATTTCGCTGACTTGAGTACGACCTAGCACTTTCATTCCTAAGAAAAAAGATGGAATCTTGAATCCTAAATGTACTAGGTAGGCTAGGCCAAGGATGAACAAGGAAGTGAGACATGTTTTGGTAATGTAGAGTGACTTCGGATAAACATCGATTTCTCAATAATAAACCCGAAAATAGATCATATTGAAACTGATTTTTGGGCTATCTACTCACGGAATTTCAAAAAGCACTCAAAGAGAAAGTTACAGGAATTTATTTTCTCTATCATTTCTAAAAAATAATCATTCATTTTCAATTGGTTTTGAAGAATTTATAATCAAAAGAAGAAGGGTAATTTTCGGACTTGAAATTGTAGGTGAAAAATTGCTTTGCAAAGGTTGGGTATTTTGACATAACTATTTTAGAATTTGAAAAAATGGTCAACTAGAATGTTTTAGCCATTAAAATTTTACAAGGTTTCAAAAAAAAAAAGAAAACCTCCATTTAAGTTAGAAATGAGGAAGAAAATGGTTGGTGGAAAGAGGATGAAAAATGGAGAAACATATGGGTATTTATAGGCAAATTTCCTATGTCACCATTATATCTAGTCACATCACAATTCTTTTATAATATATATATAATTATGTTTAATCACATCACTCTTTTATATATATATAATTATATTTAGTCACATTACTTTATTTTATATATATATATAATTATTATGTTTAGTCACATCACTTTCTTTATATATATATATGTATACGTATATGTATATGTATATATATATAATTATTATGTTTAGTTACATCACCATCTTATATATATAATATTATATTTAGTCACATCACTTTCTTTTATATATATGAGTTAATTATTAATTAACTAAGATGTGATAAGAGATAATTATGGTTAATGATTGCAAAATCTAAGATGTGACAATACTTAATATATATTTTTAAAAATGTTTATTATTTTTAAAACTATCTCTTGTCACATCACTTACTAATATAAATTAATATAAAATAATTTATTTCTAGGTGTATTATTATTTAGTTAATGAACTCTTATATATATGTGTATATGGTGCACAAAGACGAACAACGTTCCCGACAACTTCTGGTGTAGAAAGGTTGAAATTTCGGAAAATGTTCTTCGGTCACTTTTTATATTTTTCTACGAACTATTTAATTTGGTAAACAAAGTTTGAAAACGATTTTACCATCATTATTGGTTAATTAAAATGAGTTTATTTTCATTATAAAACCTATACGTTGAATATTTAGAATTAATTAAATATTCACTAATTAAAGCAGTGAAATTTCGGGTCGTTACATTCTTTCCCCCTTAAAAGAATTTCGTCCCCGAAATTACACTTCGAACAATCCTAGAAAAAACTTAACACTATACATTAGTCATATAATGTACATAAATCATTCTTATACCACGTCTGATTCGATCATAACTTGAATACATAACTTCCCTTTCGAACTAGTATCGCTCACCTGATTCTCTAGTGCGGACTCCGATCAGGCTTCTTGATTTGGAACTTGTGTCCTCCTTACATAGTTATAACTATGATAGAAAACCTTGGTTCCACACCAAGAACCCTCATCAAGTGCTTGCTGTCAAAAGTCGAGTAATAGATCCTTATTCGGAATGGTGCAAACACCTCAAAGTCATATACTCCAATCATAGATCAAAACTCAATGGAAAGGAGAAATGATCTACGTCCACCCTACGCACTTTCTTAATTGGTTCTCCCTAATACCAATTATATTCCCACTTAAATCATTTATGAAAACATTTCATAAACAACTCTTTGTTTAAACCTGGATAATACCCCACTACGGCCTAAAAGTATATACCCCTATCTGATTCCACTATTCCATTTTGAATTTATCTCCCTAAGAAAACTCAAGATCCAAATACCCGACTTTTATTTCAAAAACATTTTGAAATGAAGCTCTATATTTTAATCATATAACATAACATAACATACATATAGCCCGGGTAACTCCAAAATGATACTAAGGAACTGGGTATCACCAAATAGTATTATATTTTTCCTTACCAAGAAGGGTAATACTCAAGAGAAATGTTTACCATTCGAACACACCTCTTCCCCAATTTTAAGTTATTTTCGAGCCACTAAAACTAGTTAACCTAAAAATATTTCTATTTTTATTCAAATATCGTTTTTGAAATATATTTTTTATTCTTCCAACAAAACATTTATCACCAACTTACTTTGGGTTCGTTTGGGTTGAACTTGTTTCGATTGTACAATGATAAAGAGAATAATTTACTAAGTGTACTACAATGTTTGCCTAGGCATACATCTGATCATCACTTAGAAGTTTATTCTGATCATCACAAAAAAATCGAGACTCATTCCCCCTAACCAATCTAAAGAAAATCACTTTTTACTTAAATTTTCATTTCCAAAATTTCATACTTGAACCAAAGTTGCTTTCAAATACTATTATTATTTTCAAAACCTTGAAAATCATTTTTCAAAAACATTGGGATTTTGATTCTTAAGTTTTCATCCTAAATTCTTTTTAATTAAAATACTTATCTTATTCAATAGAAAGTACCAAAACATTTACACAATAGTCAATGCTCAATCTGGAGGAGTGTGACTAACCAAACCCTATATGATAATAATAAAATATTATTATCTCCCAACAACATCACCTCATAAATACCTATCCTATTTTCAAAAATCATTCTTTTATATATAAAATATACCCTAGGTAAAATTATTTCATTTACCCTAATTTCAAAACAATACTTGTCAGTTGTTCTGGTTAAGTGTTTAGGAATCCTTGTCGATAACGTTGGCCAAACGCATCAACCAGAAGTCATATACCACTCAACCAATCAAACAATACAATACAAAACATTTTTATATCACTAACAAATAAGTGCTCTTATATAATATACACTCAAACTCATTCTAGGGTGTCACTTACTCTATCTCTAATGAGTTTACCCCTAACAAAGCCAAGGTTCTTGCTTATCCTTCAGCTCTGATACCAAATGTAACAGTCTAGGCTTTTCAACCATCAACAGTGACTACCGGTAGGCTTTACAACCATCCCAGCACCACTGTGACATTACACTAGTACCTCGAATCTACTTTTACGGCCAGCCTCGCGACTGTAAGCACCTAGCAAACCAACCCATCAACGCCTTATACTACCTCTCCGGGAAGTGTAGGGGTAAGAGTCTCTTGCTCGCCACCAAACAGAAAGCGAGAACCCCCTATCACGTTAATTCAACCAATGGAAACAGATCCAATCCCGGTCTCTTCATGCCAACAACCGATAATTTCTGGTTGAATCATTCTCGGTTCTTTTGGAAGTAAGTATTCGAGACCTTATCGGGGAACTCGAATTTACATTCATACTTCCTTAAGTCAATTTGAGTCAAACTTGATAGTCGGTTATTTAACTATTAAATGAACAAACATCCAATCATGATTGAATTTCTATATGGGATCCTCTAAACCTTTATTAATTAAACTTTAATTAATAAAATCACTTTATAAAACCTGATCAAAAGATCTTTTAAAAACCTATTTCCAAACTTCTTACATACCTTTTTACTTAAAAAAAATATATAAGTATTTACCAAATATTTTGGAAATTCCATTTCCTCAAAATTCCATATTAAATGGCCAAACAATTCCCTTTCAAAAACATCACATTCTATAAAACACATTTACTTATTCCTTATAAAAAATTCTTTTTATAAGTTCACTTCACATTTCAAACCACTTAAAAGTTTTCAAACTAGATTTTAAAACTTCTTTCAAAAATATCTAAAATGATTTATAAAATCTCTTTCTATTTTTACAACTATTTAAAAATCATCCTTCATAATTTCTTTATAGAATCTCCTTTATAAAATATCATTTTCAAGATATCCTTTGTAAATCCTCTAGGTAAAACTTTTTATTTAATAAACCCTTTTTTAAAAACAAGATATTATTTAAATGTAACTTTATAAAATAATAATAAAATTTGAAAATCATTTATAACCTTTAAACCCAAATTGATTTAAGAATTAAAGTTAATTCAAAAACATACTTCAATAATTCGAAAAGAGGCTTATCAATCCCAATGGTACTAATTTAAGTTACCATTCAATTTTAATTCCAATTCACTTAATAGTTATTTACATAGGTCAACATTTAAGTAAATACAACACATATCCAAAACAGGGAATAACATGTCAATATGAACTAATTATCATATATATGTCCAAAAATAATAATAGAAGGAGTGTGATTTGTCCTACTAAATAGATGTCCAAACAATTCAATCAATTAATAGCAGAACAGGGATTTATTTTACTAAACACACGTCCAAACAATCAAAACAATTACCCTATAGCAGAATGGTGTTTTATTCTGCTAATAAACGTCCATACAACACAAACAATCACATTCTAAGTTATTCACAGTTGTTTGTCTATTTAATATCATGGACAAGAGATCCTTTGGTTAAAATCAAACCACTTAGAAAGAACCCAACTTAAAACATAACCGATAAAGTTTAAAATAACTTTTAATAATTAAATTGTCATGGCTCGGATTTTCAACGCTCAAAAATCGACATCACTATATTACATG
Source organism: Allium fistulosum (assembly GCA_030737815.1). Classification (NCBI taxonomy): domain Eukaryota; kingdom Viridiplantae; phylum Streptophyta; class Magnoliopsida; order Asparagales; family Amaryllidaceae; genus Allium; species Allium fistulosum. The sequence goes on from CM060903.1 coordinate 860,982,208, forward strand.
CCGAACAATCGAATCCCAGAAATACCAGATCGTAAGAGAAAAGTAGAAATAACAACACAGAATCTCACAATCGCAGTGGAACAATATATAATAGGTAACAACATGTCTTTATACAGAAAGGACTACAACTGGTATTTACATATTACATCATCAGAGTACAACACACCAATATCACAATAACAGACGGTTATAATAACTTGTCCTCACAAAATTTGAATATACAGCCTACACTACACAACGGAAATAAAATCAAGTACGTGTGATACGTCTTCGTCATCCAGCTCGTCTCCTGAGCTCCAAAGCATCCTATCGACCACGCCAATACCCTCCCTCGACCACGCAGCCTCAGCCAAGAGCCACGTCCCCCACCTCACATGCACCTACGGCTGTACGTTGATGACCGAAACCCAAAACTGAGTCGCATACCTCCAAAACTCCCACTGCCATCACGATTGAGAGACCCGCCTACAACCGCGCCGCACCTCCCTCAGGTTGCGGTCCATCCCACGCGTCTCCAACCTAGGCTCACGCGGCTATTTTTTTTCTGAATTGCTTTGCAATTTAAGAACAGAGGAAAATGATTTTCCTTTGTTTTTTTGAAGATGATGTCGCTCTTTATTTTTTTTAAAGTTTGCTTTCCCCTTTTTTTCTCTGAATTGTGCTCGGTTGGGATTTTAAAAAGGAAGAGGGAGACGTGTTTTTAAACAGAGGAGGGAGATGGGAAAGGAGAATGGATGGGTTGTGTGTTAAAGGAGCTGAAAAGATATAACACGGCTGTTGACTAGTCAATATACAATTTAGTAGATTTTCAAATTGTCTCGTTCTATGCAACTCAAAATCTCGAATCCCTATTGAGGCATGCCGCTAGGCGTTCATAATGTTATACCCCTATTCCAAATGCAATGGAAAAGGTTTCAAGTCCAAATTCGATCGTATAGAGAAGATAGCTTTTTGGACCCAATTATTATATTGAATTTTCGATATTAAATTCAACGCGTTTATATCCCGTATGACCAAACGGTAACTCCAAACACTACGAAATTTGAAATCCGATAATAATACTCTATTACGGATCCAATGAAACTAGTTTCGTCGAAATCCGACACTGTGCCCCGGATGGCTATTTATATACGTTAATTCAAACGATATATTTTTAGAATTGAACAAATCACTTTTAAATTCAATTTAAAAAGTTTTATTATCTTCATTATTATTAATATAAATTTTATAAGCCTTTAAATTATTTTTAACAAGCTTAAAACTCAAGATACAATAATTTAACCAATTTTCAATTATAAAATTCAATAATTAAATTATCCAATAAATCGTTATATTTGAAATTCAAGTTAAAATTAACCTTTAAATATTTAAAATCAATTAAATATTCCAATTTCAAAAAACCAAAATTCTAGGTCGTTACATCCTTCCCCCTTAAAAGAATTTCGTCCCCGAAATTGCATAGGTAAGAAGAATGGTCCAAACCCATTTACTTTCCCAAATACAATCAGTTTAAACAACTTCCCGAAATCAATTTATCGAAACTACAACATCACTTTTACTAATGTCCAAATTCATCCATAGATTCCAAATACTATTATTTTCTCAACCATTTCAAGTTATAATCTAAAATTACATTTTAGTTATTAAAAATTTTCTTTAAAATTTCTAACTCCTTAAATTTTCATAAAATTTCGCCAACGTCTCCTTTACGCGTCTAGATCGGAACACTACAGATCGCCTCTACGGGCCCAAACCATCAAAAGAAAACAAAAGCCAAGTGGCCCAATTATAAAATCATCAAATTCAAACACAATTTAAACATGTACCTTTTTGTCGGGCAATCAAATTTTACTTCTTCGAAGACATCAATTTAGCTTTTGTTTTTAAATACCTGCGCCTTACTTACCAAATAATATCCAATCATACAATTCAAAATCATTTTATTTAGAATTTTCAAATTTCCAACATTTATTTCACCAAAACCCGTACGATGTACATGTATCACCCATACGCAAAATAAAATCTGATCGCTCACTCGATCACACAATTTCACTTCCGAACTAGTATCGTTCACATGACTTTCTAGTGCGGACTCAGATCTAGTTTTCTGATTAGAAACCGTCATTCTCCTTGCATAGCCTATCTACTATGATAGAGTATTCCAGAATCAATCAAAAATCCATATCCAGTGTTCTCCGTCGAAAATCGAGTGAAAAATCCTAACTTGGATCAATATAAATTATCTCAAAATTCTGTGCTCGAATCTGGATCAAACCTTCATGCAAAATAAATAATATGCGTACAACTTACTTATTTATTTCCAATTGATTCTTAGCTATATCAATTCTTTTTATTCACATTTACTTCCTTTTCATTCAATTATTCACAATTATCATACCCATTTAAACTTCACATTCACTGGTTTACTTAGTATATTCCCTTCCATACTAATTTCACTTAAAAATTTATCCCATCAATTTTCTTAAGTCAATTTATAACATTTTATACAAATGTTCTTAGATTTATTTTCACTTCACCACTTAAGTTTATATCCATTTTTATCCAAATTCAATTCCAATTTTCCAATTTCACATTTGATTATTATCAACCAATATTCCAAACCATAACCAAATAACTAATCGATTTAATTTGTTCCTTTAATCATTTATTCCAAATCTCAATAGATTCCATTTCCAATAATTCTTTTTCCATTTAGCCTACTTAGGCTAAATTATCAAATTCACTTTATATTTAAACTTAAGTTAAGTTTAATCCCATTCTAACATCAAATTTCAAATTTTATAAGTTTTCAAACTTATTTATGTTCCGTCCACTAATTTCTTCCAATTCACTTCTTTTAATTAGTTTACTTTACTAATTTATTCTATTATCACACCAACTTTCATTTAGCTTCTCTTGAGTTAAATTTCATTCTCCATTTTCAACATTCAATTTTATCCACTCTATTTAAACTTACCTTAAGGTAGGATTCATTTCAATTTTGCTTTCCAGATTTTATAAGTTTAAGCTTATTTTCTCATATTTCCAAATAAACATTTCAAATCAAAATTCCAAAGCTTAACAATTTGTTCTAAGTATTTCAAATCAATTTTGAAATCATATATATATATACTCACACACATACAAATTCCACTAATATATCAAATCGTTCCTTTGAATTCTAAAACCAAATCCAGTTTTACCAAAATAAAACTTCAATTGGTAGCAATTCCTCTCTTGGAAACTCGAAAATGAACGTCGATGATGCCGCAGTCATTACCGAAATTAGCTTCCAGCGACCGAAGTGATTTCAGTGCTTTTTCCTCTTTAAAATTTCCTTTTAAATATTTCCAATTCAAAAATATTCTCCAAATAATATCACTATTATTTTCCAAAACCTTTGAAAAACATTTCAAAACCAATGGAAATTAAATTCCCAAATTTCCAAATTTTAAATCCTTTATAAATCATTTTTATAAACCATATCATATTTTAAATATTCCTCTGGAATTCCATTTCATTATAAATCACATTTACAAAACCATATTTACAAAATCCCATTTTGTTATATGAATTATTTCTTAACTGTTGACTATAATATCAACTTTTATTTCAATCCCACAGCAACAAATGATAATGGTTTAATATTATAATTTCCTAACAACTAAGCACACCATATACAATTATAATAATTTTTAAAAAATTATTCCTTTATATAGATATATATATAAATAATTTGGGTAAAATTATTTCATTTACCCTATTCAAAACAATATCATGTCGAATTGCTCTGCTCAAGTATTAAGAGATTGTAACAACCCGTGGTTTGTGATTACCTAAAAATAAATTAAAATGGTGATTTTTATTTAATTGGAGTTATTAATAAATTTTTGGATTGGTTAATTTATTCAAAATTGGTTATTTTGGATAAATATGGAATTTTGGGCTTAATTGTAAAAATGGTGATAATTAGAAAAATAAATGTGAATATTTGATTGGAGATATTGTAAAATTTTATTAGTTTAAAATCTTGCAATATTGGCTTTAAGAGTGAATTTATAATTTAATTTGTGAAAATGCAAATTTTGTGCATTTTTAGGCATAACGATGTTTTGTGTATTTTTAAGTGTTAAAAATATAAAAATATAAATTTGGTGTGTTATATAATTTAATAACAAGTGTAAATAATTTTTATAACTTGCCTTGTTCAATTTTATAAGGTTTTGTACAATCTAAATAAATGTTGCATTTTATTTCATGAGTAACACTTAGAAGAATAAAACATAACCTAGAGCTAAAATTGGCTAAGTCCTAATGGATTTGGTTAGTATAGTAATTGGAACTCAATATCCAATAGCCACTTCAGAAAGTTGCCTGTACGTAATTCACTTCCTCCATCTTCTCTTTTTACAAAACAAACAGAAGCTTCAAAATAGAAAACAAATGGCTACTCCATCACCCTAGGCAAAAACTCCTCTTTTATTATCATAAACTCAAGAGAAATTAGTCTAAATACAACTACAGGTAATCACAATCCATATCCTACAATCTATTTCCACTTTTCTTTGATTTTGATAAGAAAGTTTACTCTAAATTCAGTATTTTTTTTGCATGTCTGTTTGCTTTTATCTACAGGTTCTTGAGCTTCAATCTTGCCTAAAGTCGCCATCTTTTCTTGCTAATCTACTGCTAATTGCTAAAAAGGTGAGAAATCACAAATTCTTGCTAAAACAATGAAGTCAGTAAGTTGAAATTGCTAAATTTCGTTTACTGTATGTATATTGGTTGAATATCCATCTCTGTGCTTGTGTTATTGTCCGCCTTTGAGGCTTAATATCTTTCAATCGGGGCAGCGGATTCATGCCGAATTTTACCCGGATTATAGTTCATGATTGGGTTAGCTTGTCTGCAAATTTTCCGACCCAGAAAATGTTATTTGATGTGCCAAAGTCGTGTCCGAAAACGGACACGGACGTTTTTGCAACCTGGGCGCAAAATCGCGTCCAAACTGGTGCATTTATTTGTCTAAGGCATTGAGCCTTGGGTTTTGTTCTCCAGCATGTTTTCTTGCCCAGGTCTGACTTTGTGGTAGTGTATATTTCTCGCCTATTGTCGGATTCTGGAAATTCCAATTGCATTTGAAAGTAGAACCCGCAGCATGCTGAGATTCAGCGTTTAAAACCTTGTTTTAGTCCAACTTTGAAACGACGCAGATTCTTTGTTTCAAATTTTATTTGAGTGATTCTTTTTGCAAATTGAAGTAGGAGTGTTGAATTACATTCCTGCAAATTTTTATGATAATCTGGGTTCTTTTGCTATTTTTAAATTGCGGTCGAACTTGAACCCGCAACATGCTAGAATTCAGCGATTTAACCTTGTTTTTAGTCCAACTTTGAAATGACGCAGATTCTTCGTTTCAAATCGGATTTGAATGATTTTTGTTGCAAATTGAAGTACGAATGTTGAACTATATTCCTGCTGAATTTCAAGTCATTTTGACACTATTAACTATTTCAAACCTGCTGTCGAATATTGAGTCGCAGCTTGTTTTAAACGGATAATACTTGGTGTAATTTCTGTTATTTCGATGTTTTCTTGATATTTCTTTCTGGATTTCATATACGGGTTTTATAATGTATTTTAAAAATGTTTTTCAAATAAATGGGCTTTTCAAATTATTATTATATATATATTTTTTGAAGTATAAAAATTATATACTCTATAATAAGAGAATTTCAAAGGCAATTTCTAAAGCGATTTCGAAGCGTTCCTAAAACTCGTTTTCTTCAACTTAATTTCTATATAAAACACACAATTTTGCACTTCAAGCGAAGAGGGAGGAGAATTAAGTGATTGAATAAAACGCGTGCTATGAACACGTGCGTTTATATTTTCAGTTAATTCCTAATCTATTCGTTTGATCGTTTTGACCTTCGGGTTTGCTTTACCGATGAGATGAGGTAAACTTTGTACTGCTTTGAGTGTGGAATTGACTAACGGTTAGTAAACCGTTTAGTGCGAACGTGTGGTATGTGACACACGTTAACACTTTGCGGGTTCCTATCTGAGGGGTTTGTGACACATATTGCCAGTTAGTGGTGTCCAGTACTGGGCCTCCGGACCTTCGCCACTACGGTTTGTTGCCTTATAGTATCGCTTTTGGAGTTGGTCCATCGTCACCGCTCGAGAGATACTTGGGTTTGTGTCTTCGAGTTTGTGCCTTCGGGTTTGTTGCCCTATAGTATCGCTTTTGGAGTTGGTCCTTCGTCACCGCTCGAGAGATACTTGGGTTTGTCGCCTTCAGGCTTGTGGATCCTTGTTTATAAAGTACTGAGCACGTGCATCTTTTGTTTCATTGATATTTATATTTCCCTAGAGTATCGCCTTTCGGAGTAGGTCCTTTGAACTACTCGATACACAGCGATTACCTTGTGGAAACTTGTGTTACCTTCATTGGTATTTGTTATTTGCCTTTTTGGCTTGATTTGGGATATTCATATCCTTTGTTTATTTGAGTTGCTGATGATATGAGGCTTGTTATGATTCATCTTTTGTTAGATGATCGTGTTATCTCTTTTAGAGATTATTGTGGTACTTTATGACCTTGCTTGTTCATTATCATATAGCTTATCTAACTGATTTGTTTAGTTAGCCTGACCCGTGTATTTTTATACTCGGGTCAGACCGAGGTGTTTCAGGTTCACTACACCACATATAGGATTTTGGCTCAACCTTAGGCGGCACATTTGATACGGCTATAAGCCGTATCAAATTTTAATACGGCTATAAGCCGTATCAAATTTTAATACGGCTTGTAGCCGTATCTATATTATTTAATACGGTTGTAAGCCGTATTAACATTTGATACGACTTATAGCCGTATCAAAATCTATGCCTCTTTTCGTGGGAAATTTTTCCCCAAAACGCACACCCTCCCTCCTTTTTTTTATTTCCAGCTTTCATTATTTCCCGTGCTTATTTAGGGTTAAATCGCCAGAGATCCACCTCGATCGATCGAAGACGTCGTCCATCAGAGCCTTCCTTCCACGTCTTCTCGAATTTGATCACTGCTCTCAGGTAATTTTGTTACGAATTTGCGTGCTTGTGATAAATGTTAATTGTATTTTCTTGTACTGTTAGCAAAGAAGTTATGCAATGCCTGTAATTTGATTATAATCGCATTATTTTCTTACTCTTTTTTAGTTTCTTTATTAAATTGAAGAGCTAGAGTAGGTTGTTCACAAAGATTTTATCTATATTATTTTCTATACCCTTCCTTCTCCATGTGTAGCTGTAGCCAAATGCTTTAACTTCTCTCAATCCTGATTGCATGAGACAATTGTTGAAAGCATGTAGTTGGGTAAATGGTATAGGAAAACCACCTTGTTTGTCTAAAGAGGATGATGCATTGTTGTAGTCTCCCATTAGTACTCATGCATCTGTTATACTTGCGAATTCCTAGATAAAATGTTGCCATAATGATTGTCTTTTAATAAAGAGTTGCTTGGATATACCATAGTGTACATTAGTACGAAGCCACCCGAATTTATTGCTGACATAGTGATATGTTGTGATGATATAAATAGGATTGATATGCTCCAGATTGTAGTGTCCCATCCCATATCACTAAGATCCTGCATGTACACTGATATGAGTTATTAGTTACTAAATCCAAATTTCTTGGGAGCTTATTTCGTAATAAAGAAATATTAGAAGGATTTAATTTAATCTCTACCAACCCAACTATGGTTGGTTTGAATTTTGTTAGGAGTTTGAACACATCACCAACTCTTTGTAGTGTGTTCTTACCCCTAACATTCCATGTAATTAAACTCATTTGGCAGTTGAGTTGTTCCTTAAAGTACTTATAGGAGGAGCACATTTTTCAACTAAAATAAGTCATTTTTGGTTTAACTTGTTGGTTGTGCACTGCTCACTTTGCCTTTTGTTAGATGTTTATGTTGAATGATACTACGCTCTTTGTTGTCATTATCAAAAGCCAAAGGCCTGCTGCAATGGCTGCTACATATGATCAACTATTCAGTTTATAAATCATTGTAGTAATGTTGTATGGTTCATCTGTAAGCACTATTTTATTTTATTTGAAATTCTTGAGATATGTGTTGCTTGTTATACAAATTAGATGCTTCTTTATTTCAAGTGTAGTGTTTACACTCTTAATAAATTGATATTATTTATTCCATTTTTGGATGTTAGTAGATGCGTTGTTATTTTCTGCCTTTAAATTATCATGTCTCCCTGTGTCCAATTTTTCAAAATATTTCTTCATTGTTAATAAATGAACTGATTAAAATGGTAAATGTACGATGAATGTATATGATTGATTGGAGATTGAAAGCTCGCAAAGAAGAAGAATAGAGGATCTATGTGTTAGTAAATATATAACAAGTCTTGAAAACCTCTGAAAGTTAAGATTTATTTACTAACCCACTTGCGGTGTATTTTCCAGATAGTAGATTTAGCCAGCACTGGAATAAAAAAGGGCTGGCTTAAAAGGTACAATTATATAATTTTGTTTTGCACATGTTATGAACACGGAATTCAAAAAGTAAGGAAAAAGTTCAAAGACAGCCAACTTAAAATCTGCAGATACAAGTATCTGTAAATAAAGAATTCAACTATCAATAGTATAAAGCTACAGAATCTAGTGGGCATACAAATTTGTTCGCTTATATTTTATTTATTATGGGTTAATCATAATCGGCACATAACTAAAATATAGTTTTTATAAGCCAAAATTCGCATTTTAGATTCTAAGAACATTATATGCTGATAAACCTCAGATGTGTATATTTTTGTTTAGTGCAACTTGCTATTTTTTGGAAATTTACATCTCCTCTCATGTGCTATAATCAAACGATAGAACAACTTTCAGGTTGATTTTAGTTTAATGTGCATATTTATATCAATATCCAGAGCCTCTTTTTTCTTTAATCTTAATTTTACAGATTTGTGCAGTATAAATTAGTTCGTGCTTAATTTTACAGATTTAATGTAATCTATATTATTTAATACGGCTGTAAGCCGTATTAACATTTGATACGGCTTATAGCCATATCAAAATCTGTGCCTCTTTTCATGGGAAAATTTTCCCCAAAACGCACACCCTCCCTCCTTTTTTTTATTTCCAGCTTTCATTATTTCCCGTGCTTATTTAGGGTTAAATCGCTAGAGATCCACCTCGATCGATCGAAGACGTCGTCCATCAGAGCCTTCCACGTCTTCTCAAATTTGATCACTGCTCTCAGGTATTTTTGTTATGAAATTGCGTGCTTGTGATAAATGTTAATTGTATTTTCTTGTACTGTTAGCAAAGAAGTTATGCAATGCCTGTAATTTGATTATAATCGCATTATTTTCTTACTCTTTTTTAGTTTCTTTATGAAATTGAAGGGCTAGAGTAGGTTGTTCACAAAGATTTTATCTATATTATTTTCTATACCCTTCCTTCTCCATGTGTAGCTGTAGCCAAATGCTTTAACTTCTCTCAATCCTGATTGCATGAGACAATTGTTGAAAGCATGTAGTCGGGTAAATGGTATAGGAAAACCACCTTGTTTCTCTAAAGAGGATGATGCATTGTTGTAGTCTCCCATTAGTACTCATGCATCTGTTATACTTGCGAATTCCTAGATAAAATGTTGCCATAATGACTGTCTTTTAATAAAGAGTTGCTTGGATATACCATAGTGTACATTAGTACGAAGCCACCCGAATCTATTGTTGACATAGTGATATGTTGTGATGATATAAATAGGATTGATATGCTCCAGATTGTAGTGTCCCATCCCATATCACTAAGATCCTGCCTGTACACTGATATGAGTTATTAGTTACTAAGTCCAAATTTCTTGGGAGCTTATTTCGTAATAAAGAAATATTAGAAGGATTTAATTTAATCTCTACCAAACCAACTATGGTTGGTTTGAATTTTGTTAGGAGTTTGAACACATCACCAACTCTTTGTAGTGTGTTCATACCCCTAACATTCCATGTAATTAAACTCATTTGGCAGTTGAGTTGTTCCTTAAAGTACTTATAGGAGGAGCACATTTTTCAACTAAAATAAGTCATTTTTGGTTTGACTTGTTGGTTGTGCACTGCTCACTTTGCCTTTTGTTAGATGTTTATGTTGAATGAAACTACGCTCTTTGTTGTCATTATCAAAAGCAAAAGGCCTGCTGCCATGGCTGCTACATATGATCAACTATTCAGTTTATAAATCATTGTAGTAATGTTGTATGGTTCATCTGTAAGCACTATTTTATTTTATTTGAACTTCTTTCATAACATTTTATACTGCAGCTTGTGGCCTTCAAAATCCACCATCTATGATTTGCAAAATATAAATTAATCTTAGCTATCTCTGTGCTTTGCTTTCTTTTGTTCAGAAGTCATTCTTCTGTTTGAACATTCATATCTTAACGTTTTCTGTTCTATTTTTAACTTTAACCTAATTCAGTTCAAGCTTGTGGAAAAATAAGTCGTCTTTATTCATTCTTGTATTTTAATTTTTTCTAATCTAATTCTTCTCTTGGGGGTATTCCCTATGCAAGACCTTATTTTTTTAACATGAATAATTATGTTATCCATTGAGCCATATCAATTGTTCGAGTTATACAAGGATTGCTCCACAGTTGGATTAGATTTTAGAAAATAATCGGGTGCGAGCTGCTGGTTTTTACCCGATTTACATAAAAAAAATTAGCACATACAATTCAGAATTAGACTAAAAGCAAAACAAACTAGGTATGCGAAGCAAACATTGGTCTTGCTTTTTACTGTTTCCCCTGTTGCTCTAGTCATATTTCTATAAGCATACTCAAGTGAAAGAAATAGACTGATTGAGCATCATATATGCTGCAGCTTGCTTTTACACCTTTCGTTTCATAAAGACAGGGTTAAAAAATAATTGGAAACCCGAAACAGCAAACCATTTTATATTGGCACTCTACTTATAAATAACAGAAGAAGCATCTCATTTTAGCTATTCATCTCTTTTCTCCTTTCTTTTTTTTTCCTTCCTTCTTTCAAACAGGACAGATAAATATTTACTGTTGAATTAAAGGAAATCCAACAGATGAGACTCGGGAAGTCTACTACTCTGTTGCTTAAACTGTTGATATTATTATGTTTGAATATTACATGTCTTTTAAAATTAGATGCTGCAAGTAATGTGACCTATGATCATAGAGCATTAGTAATTGATGGCAAACACAGACTTCTCAGTTCAGGTTCCATCCAATATGGTTTGACATTGTTGTATAAGTGGATAAAATTATTGTTAATGGCGCAAGCCAAGTATCAGGAGAGGGGTAATGCATAGACATTACTCTGATGCTACAAAATAGCGCCGTTGTAATGACAAATTTTTTGGAAACAGTTTGGTGCTAATGTTGTATATTGTGCTGACATTGTTGTATAAGTGGATAAAATTGTTGTTAATGGCGCAAGCCAAGTATCAGGAGAGGGGTAATGCATAGACATTGCTCCGGTGCTACAAAATGGCACCGTTGTAATGGCAAATTTTTTGGAAACAGTTTGGTGCTAAGGTTTAAAATAAACCCTATATTTTGAGTTCCATTTGTTGAAATTTAAATAGTCCATATATTTTAACTATTTAAAATTAATTAAATGTTTAAAATCATACTACAAAATTCTAGGTCGTACAGGAAAACAAAAAACCATCATGAAAAAGGCATGCGTATAAATCTTACAAGGAAGTTAATTGTTTACTAAATTATATTGTTCTTTACTAAACAATTTATATTATGAACGATCAAGTAGCTAGAATCATGTAAAATTACTAACTTAGAAAATGAAGTTACATCTGTTTCCCCATAAAGCTTTTTTTAAAACAATGATGATATCAAGTTTAGATATGTCCTCACAATTTGATGATGGTGAATTATCATGTGGATTAAATCATGTTCTAATTTGGAAAGGAAAGTTATAGACTTATTTATTTTCTAGAAAAGATGCTTTTTATGATAGTGATTTCAAATTTTGAAATATTTTCACAATTTGATAATAATAAATGATACTTTACGTTAAATCTTATAGTTATCACTAAATTAGGAAAGGTTTATGAAATTACTTTTTTATAAAAAAAGGAAATTTATGCGCTGTCCCTAAATTATCTTGTTAATTTATTATAACTATTATAATTAACAAGAACAATATAATTTAGTAAAGTTAAATATGTAGAATTAATCTTACAACAAATTTCTCAATATAATTTCAAAAATATTCTTTTCGAGCAGTTGGAACGAGGACCCACTGAAGGGCAAGTCTCATGTTCTGTTAAATATGATATAGGAGGGCAGTATGTCTTTCAGCATAGACAAACAATGGATAAATGAATCAGATCTAAGATCTACATACTATATAGATGGGGTGCAGAAGTTCATTAGTTTTGTTGAAGAAAACGGTGGTAAGAAAGGATTGTATTTATGCCCTTGCACCCGGTGCAAAAATATGAAGACGATCAAATTAGATGACATTCATTTTCATTTGCTTAGATGGGGTATTATCCAATCGTATACAGCGTGGTATTTTCATGGGGAAAAAAGGGCGGAGATGGAAAAACAACAACCAGTTAGTTAGGGCAGAACTACTGCTGAGTCTGAACATATTAGGATGGAAGATCTGGTCAATGATGCAGATAGATTTCATCATTTTCAACCTACAAATTCGTTGCCTGATCATGCTAATGTTGGAGAGCAGTCTACTGATTATCCAGATTGGCAGGCCAATGAAAGTAAGAAGTATAAATCGCTTTTTGGTAGCATAAAAGAGCCACTGTATCCTTCATGTTCAAAAGGGATTATGAAGCTGTATGCCATTGTGAAACTGAATAGCTTGAAGACCCAATACAACTTTTCAGATAATGGTATGACTGCACTTCTCGAACCAATAAAGGAGTTACTCCCCGAAGGTAACACACTGCCGGCAAAGTACTCCGACGTGAAGAAGATCATTAAGCAAGTTGGGATGAATTACAAAACTTATGATGCATGCATCAATGATTGCATATTGTACTGGAAAGATGATGCGAACAGAGTTTCTTGTACAAATTGCAATGAACCAAGATATATGACATCATTAAACGAAGAGAGAAAATGCACCAAAGTACCTCGAAAGACATTAAGACATTTTCCTTTAATTTCTAGATTGAAGAGACTGTATACTATACCATGGATGCCAGATGCGATGACTTGGCATGGTCGTGCCAAGTCTGATCCAACCGTAATGCGTCATCCATGTGCCACTTCTCAATGGAAAGTCGAAGATTCATTAGATCAAACTTTTGCTGCCGAGCCACGAAATGTCACACTTGGAATAGCAACAGATGGTTTCTGTCCACATGCTTCTCTCTCTAACCCTTACAGTTGTTGGCCAGTAATTGTAGTACCATATAATCTTCCTCCGTCTATGTGCATGAAAAGGGAGTTCTCAATGTTAACATTGTTGATTTCTGGGCCAAAACAACCAGGAAAGGATATTGATGTTTATTTACAGCCGTTGATAGACGAGTTAAAGCAGTTATGGGAAGGAGTAGTTACATTTGACTCGTTAAATAAATCTGAGTTCACAATGAGAGCTAGGGTGTTGTGGGCAATCCATGATCACCCTGCTTTTGGGACTTTATTGGGATGTACAACTCACGGTTACTTTGCATGTCCTATTTGTGGGGAAAACACTTGTTCTTATTATCTTATTGAAAGTAAGAAGATGTGTTACATGGGACATCGAATGTTTCTACCTAATGAACATAAGTTTTGATACGATAACACAAATTTCAACAACGAACAAGAACTTCGTCGTCCTAAATGGCCATTGACTGGTTTTCAAGTTGAAATGAAAGTAGCGAATATCAAAATGAAAGTTGGTAAACAAAAAGAAGAAATTGGTCGAAAATGGAAAAAGTCAACCAATGAAGATGTTGACAATATTTCTGGATGGTATAGGAGGTCTATCTTTTTTGGTTTACCATATTGGAAAGCAAATTTGGTCCGACATAATATTGATGTTATGCATACGGAGAAGAATGTCACGGAGCATCTCATCAGCACTATTATGGACCATAAAGATAAGTCAAAAGATGGCATCAATGCACGCAAGGATTTGAAAATCATGGGTATAAAACAAAAGTTGTGGGTGATGGAAGATCCTGAAACAAATAAAACAATCATACCAAAGACAACTTTCGCTTTGAGCAAAGAAGAAAAGATACTGTTTGCAAAAAAAATGGGCAAACACCTCCAAGTTGTATGATTTAGTTGATTTTATGTTGTTTTTAGTGATTTGGGAGATTTATGCAAATATGTAAAAAGCAAGGACTAAAGTGTAAAAGACACGTGGATTTATAATGGTTCAGCCAGAATGTGCCTACGTCCACTTTATATATTATTTCTCCTTTCTTGTTCAGATTACACGTACAAAGCTTTGATACCAGTAAAAGAAAGTTGTTTGAAAGTTCTATCCGTGCTTGAGCTCTCAAACTTGTCCACCATTGTTGTACCCCTGCCCCTCTATTTATAGAGTGAGGCTGGGGGCAGGGGTCTTGGATGTATATAGCGGCTGGTGGGCCTGGGCTGATGCGATCTGGCCTGGCAGTGTTGGTTCGGTACGCCTTGGTTCGGTGGTGAGTGATCCGGTGGTGCTTTGGTTCAGCGATGGATGGAGTAGGTTGGTTCGGTAGAGGTTGGTCCGACATCATTTGTCTTGGGTGATGGTTCGGTAGAGGTTGGTCCGGCATCATTGGTCTCGGGTGATGGTTCGGTAGTCATGAGGAAGGAGATGGTTCGGTAGAGGCACCTTGCTCTGATTCGGCAGGTAGTGGAACAAGGACTGGTTCGGCTCTGCGTGGGAAGAGTGTTGGATCGGTAGGAGATGGAAACACGCCCAACATTTGCCCCCCAAAGTGGGGCATATGTCAACATATGTCGCGCTTTGTTTGAGGCCAATTAGCTTGGGGGAATTCTTATCCGGTCCTGTGTGCCGAACCCATTGGTCCGGTTGTTGATACTTGCCTATAAGTAGGGGCTTCAAGTTACGGTTTACTCCTTACCAAGAGGGATAGCCGAACCAGATTTCCTTGCTGAATCAAACCTACTACCGAATCGTGTTAGAATACCGAATCAGGTGATTTAGCCTTCCCTCGCCGAATGGCTCTCTTTTTTTTTCTTTTTTTCTTTTTTTTTTGACTTTGATTTACCGAATGGGCAAGGGTCCATAAGTACCGGAGGAAACCGATGACTTTGATTTACCGAATGGGCAAGTACCGGATGAAAATGATGACCTTGATTTACCGAATGGGCAAGGGACCATAAGTACCGGATGAAAACGATGACTTTGATTTACCGAATGGGCAAGGGTCCTTAAGTACCGAATGAAACTGATGACTCTGATTTATTGAATGAGCTTTTATGTTTTGAATTACGAGTGAAGTTCCAGACTACATACTCTTATACTTTCTTATGTTGCAGATAAATGTCTCACAAAGTTGAAACCCGATCAGAAAAGAAGAAATCCCAGGACAGAGAAGAGCCTTCTACCGTGCCCCCAGTCCAGTCAGGACCGGGATGTTATGGGCCCACCCCGAGATCATTGGTAGATGGATATGGTCCTCAGGAGCTTCTGAACTCACCTCCTGATTGTTTCCCTAGCTCACTCAAAGGCGAGCAGCTTGATGTTATTTCTCGCTCCTTTGGGATTGACAGAGCACGCATGCTATTGCCGGGGGAAGGAGTGATGCCGTATGACCCCCCTGAAGGCTACTTTGCTTACATCAGGTATCACTGTATGTGCGGTGCCATCCCGCCTCTCAATGCCTGGATATTCAGCTTTGTCACATATCTGAAGGTGGCTCCATTCCAGCTTCAGTCTAACTCCTACGCCATTCTGGTGAGCCTGTTTGTCATTTTCCAAAGGAGATACGGGCGTCCTCCCTCCAACCGGGAGATCCGGTATTTGTACAACTTGAGAGGCTATAAGAAGGGGTCTCCATACATCAGCTTGGAATCAGCCGTATCTTTCAAGCCGGTCCTGGACTTATATTCGAAGTTTAGCATGTTTAAGAAAGAATGGTTTTTTGTCAGGGATGACTCTGTTTCCATCCGTCGCTTCACCTCCGGCTGTAAGTGTGAAGCTTTATTTATAATTTCCGTTATAACTGCAATGCTTCTTCTTATTTGTTTTTATTTCTTGCTAGCGACAGGTGGCTTTGCGGTCGTGGAGAATGATCGCCTGGTTCAGATGGCTGTGGAGATAGAAGCCATTACGGGAAGGGACAGGTCGGCTTCTTACTTGATCAGGAATGCTACACTTCTGGGGCACAACCTGATCCTTCCGCATCAATCCGTGGTTAAGCAGAGAGACACGGCGGAGGAGAGAGCTGCCAAAGCTACAGGAGGGGCCACAGCGAAAAGCAGCAAAAGGAGACCCTTCCCACCGCATCCAGTCGCCGGGGGGAAGAAACTCAAGAAGTCCGATGGACCCTCTCCCAGCACACATCTGGATCGTGGTGAGGCGGAGAGCGGAAGTGGTAGAGAAGGTGATGGTGATCGTCACGGTGATGATGGTGGCAAAGGACAGGGCGGTGATGGCACCGGGTCTTTGCCTCCCGGGCAGGCGGGTGTGATTCAAGAGTGGACAGATGACGCTCTCCGCCAAGCCTTTGAAGAGTTGGAGGAAACAGAGAAGTCCAAGAAGGCTGATAAGGTTGGGACCGGTGTCGATTTATCTTCCGGGAGTGCTTCTACTGGGGCAACTTCTGCGGTTCAAGGTGAATTTCTCTTTATTCTTTTTAATTCTTGAATGATGGCTCAATGCATGCTGGTGACACTTGATTTTTATTCCAGGAGCGGGAAAAATGGCCAAGACCTCAGATCTTCAGCATAGGCTTGAACAATACAGACTCCTCAAAGCTTCTGCCAAGCCGAAGCCTCCTACTAACCGCCCTGGAGACGTAGTCGACTATCGTCCTCTTCTTGGAGTTATCGAAGAAGATATACAAAAGAGGAAGAGGAGTCGATCTACGTTTGAATCTCTTCCTGGTCCTCCGGCCCAACTCCAACCTATTCACGATATTACGGAGGATGATACTGAGTTTATACCTTCCCCACACCCGTTTGAGAATCCAACCTTCACCCCGATAGATCACCCTCGCTTAGTTCGCAATCCGTTTGCGGGTCATCCCGACCTGGATCCGGCCTCTCATGATATCTCCTTTGACGAGGTTACTGGTGAGCATCTTCTCCCTCGCAATCCTATGGTACGGGTGCTTGACGAAGCTAAGTCCTTGGACCTTGATTTGCTTACTACCCGGGTTGTAACTCTGGGGGATGAGGCTAAGGCAAATATTGACCGGGTTGCTGAGGAGACCAGGAAATTGATGGGGCACCATGCCCGACTAGTCAAGGTCGGGGAGGAAATTGGGAGTGCCAACATTCGGCTGCGGTTAATGGTCTTCGACCAGGCTAAGCAGCTTGCCGATCAAGCCATCCAAATTTCACAACACGAGGCCGCATCTAGGCAACTGAAGAAGACTATGGAAGAGGCCAGCAGGACAGAGTTGCAAAACATGGAGGCCGCCTGTAAGGAGCGAATTGACATGGCCATCACGACGGTGGATGAGGTTCGACGAGCGGACCTTGAGCGGGCGCAGGAATTATCGGGGAGACTTGAGGCCGCAGAGCTCGCTCAGTCTAGGTTGAAGGAGGAGATGCAGATATCCCTTCAGCCCGATCGCTCACGATACCGATCGAAGAGGGATGCTGCCGTCGCTAAGCTGCGTGCTTCTGAGGCCCGAATGAGGGAGCTTGAGGAAAACGAGGGGATGATGGATGAGATGCTCCAGGACATGTATTTCCGCACTTGGAAGCAGGGTAATTTATCCTGGATGGATGATTACCCCCGAGTTATGGCCAGGATTTATCTTTGGGCTCTGGAGGAGGCTAGGGCTGATGCGGGTAAAGAGGGTGGTGCGGTCTTCAGAATGGATGTGGTCACTGCCCAGTTTACCAAGAAGGAGAAGGCGGCAGTGAAGGAGGGTATGCGGTTGCTTGCTGCTGAGGAGGCAGGTGTGCAAGTAGAGGATGATGACCAGGATGGTCAGGAAGCAGGTGCTGGTAAGTATTCCTTTCTAGTCTTTCCGTTAACTTGGTTGCTTATCACTAATGAATTCTTTCTTTGACCGGACAGGTGGGCAACAGGACAAGGACAAAACTCCGATGCAGCAGGCTCCTTAATTTGACCTGGATAAATTTTTAATTATGGACTTGACATTGTTGTATATGTTAGTCTCAAGACAGTAACGTAACCTTTAGGTTGTAATTATGCTACTTGTAATAAACAACATTATTCTTGACGTGTAATTTTTTAACTTAGGCTGATTCTGTCGTTTTTTGAATGTTTTTGCTATTTTGACATGTTGTATGAGAAATATAGCTATGCGTATGCTTGTAATTCAATTGTGTTTGATGTCAAGTTCTTGTTTAAAACATAATTTCATGTCTTGCAATGTTAGTGTGATGTGTGAATGAATTATAGCCAAGTGTTTATACATGAAAGAAGAAAATACCGCCCTTCATATTTTACTTGTAGGTGGCAGCTTTGAATGTCTTGCGTGACTGAGTATAGAATGCGGTCCAGTGTCTTGCTGTGAGTATCTGCTTCCATTAGCGAATGTCTCCTATTCTATGTCCTGTACTTTAGGGTTAGTTACAGAGGATAGGAGAAAAGTTTTTTTTAAATAAAATTGAAATATGAGAAATGGTAAAACTTCCAATCACAGAAGGCCTTCGATGTGCTTAAGTTCGTGGCAAACGGGCTTTGTAGTGACTTTCACCAGCCGTGGGTCTTGGAGACATTTGTCACCCATCTTACGCCTCCGCGGGGAGTTAATCTTTTTTACCACAGCCGTACTTAAGACACATCGGAGCCGAGATCGCGCACAGTAACTATTCGGGCCATTATGGCCCGTAATCGTGGGTATTATTCGATTTACTGTGGCCGGCTAGCGTGGGTGCCGATCGTCAACCGTGAACTACCCCTGGCTGGCCACACCTTATGTTGGGGCTTAAAGTAGGTTCACAGTTGCCGGCGAGCCGAACGCCGTAATGAGCTGCCTTGGCTATAGTCGGCATTCTCGGTGGCTTATAATCGGCTCATTACAGTTGGCTTTAAGTGCCGTCGCGAGCAATGAGTTAACCCGCAGCAGAGGGATGCCGGAGCAAAAGTGTCTCATTGGCGAGGGCATAGATTCGCATAGTACCTGTTAGGTCTTGTCCAAGTGAAGTCGCGCTGTGGAGTGCCTTGAATGGAAATGCTATATGCACAGGATTTTGTCCAACAGAAAAGGATAAAGTTAACAAGCAGCTAAGATATAAAGGAACAAGTTAAAAAAGAGACAAGGTTTTTTAAAGTGGTTCGGCATGAAAATGCCTACATCCACTGATTCTCTTTGTTAATTTACTTCATATGGGCAGTACAAGTTAAGAAAAGTATCGACGGAGGTGTTGGATGTTCCATGCCCTTTGGAACACCTCTCTGTCCACTGTTGACAAAATATAAGCTCCATTGTGGAGATCTTTATGAATTACATATGGTCCATCCCAGATTGGATCTAGTGCCCCAGGGCGAGGGAAGATTCGCTTGAGGACAAGATCTCCTTCTTGTAAGGTACGACGCTTGACTTTGGAGTTGTATTGTGCTGTCACTTTTTGCTTGTGGGCTGCTGCTTTGAGGGCTGCATCATTTCTTCTCTCCTCAATTAGATCCAAAGACATGTGAAGGATTTCTTCGTTCTCTTCTGGGTTATAGTGGATCCTACGGTGGGAAGGCACGATGGTTTCAACTGGGAGCATAGCCTCCGATCCGTATGCCAAAGAGAAAGGAGTATGCCCCGTTGATGTTATGAAAGATGTGCGATAGGCCCATAGTGCCGTAGGGAGTTCATCCACCCAAGCGCCCTTTGACTTTTCGAGTTTCTTTTTTATTAGAGTTTTCAGAATTTTGTTGACGGCTTCGACTTGTCCGTTTGCCTGGGGATAAGCTACGGATGAGAAGCTTTTATGAATTCCGTGCTCTTGGCACCAGTTGGCGAACTCCTCGCTGTCAAACTGAAGTCCATTGTCTGATATAATTTTGAATGGGACTCCGTACCTGCATAGAACATTTTTGATCAAGAAGTTAATAACTTTCGCTGAAGACACTTTATTCAGGGGTTCTGCTTCCACCCATTTGGTGAAATAGTCGACTGCCACTATAGCATATTTGGCCCCGCCTCGGCCCATTGGCAGTTCGCCGATTAAGTCAATTCCCCATACTGCGAAGGGCCAAGGGCTGGTCATTTGAGTAATCTCAGTTGTTGGTAGCCGCGGAATCTTAGCAAACTTCTGGCATCTGTCACATTTTTTGACGAAATCTAAGGCGTCCTTGCTTAAGGTGGGCCAGAAATATCCATATTGGAGTATCTTTTTTGCCAAAGTCTGCCCTCCGGTGTGATCTCCGCAGCTTCCTTGATGAATGTTGGATAAGATTTCCTTGGCTTCCCTTCCAGCGACACACCTTAATAAGGGGTTAGAGAAGCCGCGCCGATAGAGGGTGTCCTCTTGTATTGTGTAGCGAGAAGCTTTCCTCAAGATTTTCTTGACTTCGTTATGCTCGTTGGGTAGTGTGCCACTTTGTAAGTAGTCTCGAATGGGAGTCATCCAAGTTGCTTCTTCGGTTGCAGCTGTCAGATTCACTTGCTCAAAACTTGGGGTTAGTTGCTTTGAGATGACTACTGCTCCGGAAATAGCGCCGTCTCTCATGCTAGCTTGCTTCGCTAGTTCGTCGGCCTCTTGGTTCTCTTCCCGAGGGATGTGTTTGACTAAGTAGTGGTCCAATCGACTGAGAAGTAACTTGGTCTTCTTTAAATATGCTATGAGTTGTTCTCCTCGAGCCTGGAATTCTCCTAGTATTTGATTAACAATAAGTTGAGAATCGCTATGAAGACACAAAGAATTGGCCCCGATTTCTAAGGCAAGTTCTAATCCAGCTATCACTGCTTCATACTCTGCATCGTTGTTGGTGGCAGCGAATTCGAACCTTATAGCATAGTGCAACTTATTTCCCCTGGGAGTGATTATTACCACACCTGCCCCCGAGCCTTGTTCGTTTGATGCACCATCTGCAAAGAGGTTCCACCTGATGTCTTCTGCTATTTCTGATTGCTCCTTACCTTCGTTGGTAGTGAATTCGGCAATGAAATCGGCCATGGCTTGCCCCTTGATGGCGGTGCGAGGATGGTAGGTAATATCATATTGACTTAGTTCAATGCACCATTTAAGTAGTCTCCCAGAAGTGTCGGGACGATGGAGTACCTGCCTCAGCGGTTGATCGGTCAGAACTCTTATGGAATGGGATTGAAAATAGTGTCGCGGTTTTCGTGATGCGATTAGTAGGCAGTATGCTAGTCTCTCAAGTTTAGGATATCTGACTTCTGCCCCTGTAAACTTCTTACTTACAAAGTATACTGCCCGCTGCGTGTGGTCGTCTTCTCTTACCAAAGCAGCGCTTAGAGCATTAGATGATACAGCAAGGTACAGGTATAACTCTTCGCCTTCGTTTGGAGTCGAGAGTACCGGCGGTTTCTGGAGGTGTTCGATTAAGTTAAGGAAGGCTGTTAAGCATTCATCAGTCCATTCGAACTTTCCTTTGTCTTTCTTTAGAGCTTCGAAGAAGGGGACGCACTTGTCCGTAGCTTTGGAGATGAATCGGCTTAGGGCGGCCACTTTCCCATTCAGGCTTTGCATTTCCTTTCGAGTGGAGGGTATTTTGATATCTTTTAAAGCTCGGACCTGTTTAGGGTTTGCTTCAATCCCTCTGGCATGGACGATGAATCCCAAGAACTTTCCTGATGATACTCCGAAGGAGCATTTTAGAGGATTAAGTTTCATTCCATATTGGCGAAGTACTCGAAACATCTCGCCCAGGTGGTTTACGTGATCGTCGGCTTTCCTTGACTTTACCAGCATGTTATCCACATACACTTCCATAGTTCGTCCTATTAGCCCTGCAAACATCTTGTTGACAAGGCGCTGGTAGGTGGCTCCTGCGTTTTTAAGTCCGAAAGGCATTACCTTGTAGCAGTACAATCCCCGGTCAGTGATGAAACTAGTGTGGTCTTGATCGGGAGCATGCATGGGAATTTGGTTGTATTCTGAGTATGCGTCCATGAAAGATAAGAGTTCGTGCCCGGCTGTGCTGTCTACAAGTTGATCGATTCGGGGAAGTGGGAAGCAATCCTTCGGGCAGGCGTCATTTAAGTTGGAGAAGTCAATGCATGTTCGCCACTTCCCATTAGCCTTCTTTACCAGCACCGGGTTGGCGATCCACTTTGGGTAGATGGCTTCTCATATGAAGTCATTGGCAAGTAGATTCCTTACTTCTTCATCGAGGGCTGCTGATCGTTCTGCCCCCATGCTTCTCTTTCTTTGTTTTACAAGCGCCTTGGTAGGATCAATGTTTAGTACGTGGCATGCTATGTCTGGGGAAATTCCGGTCATGTCAGCATGTGACCATGCATATATATCCAAGTTGTGGCGGAGAAAGTCAATGAGTTGTTCCTTCAACTCTGCTTTTAGTTGGGACCCGATTTTCAATAGTCTACTCGAGTCATGTTTGTCTACAGATACAAATTCCATAGCCTCTACAGGCTCGGCGGTGGCCTCCTCCTCTTTGTCCCTATGGTCTAATTCATTGAAAGGGTCGCTGGTATATCGAAGAGGAGGGGCTTTCTTTAGTTGCTATGCTTCCAAACTTTTTGTGTAGAGGGAAACCTCTACACTCTTCCCTTTATCCTTCCTGTGGTTGTTGCGAAGTTCAGTTACATAGCAGTCTCGAGCAACGTCCTGGTCTCCTTCTACTTCCCCTACTCCATTGTCCGTTGGAAATTTCATCTTTAGGCACCATGGGGCCAGGACAATTTGGAAGTCAGATAAGGTTGGCCTTCCTAAGAAGGCGTTGTAGGCCGAGTGGTTTTCTATCAGTACAAATGTCTGTTTCCGCACAACGGAGCGGGGATGACTTCCAATTTCAACAAAGAGGTCCAGTTGCCCGAGGGGCATCTTCGCATCTCTAGTGAAACCGTGTAGTGGTTTATTGCAGGGAGAAACGTCCTTTATTGATAGTTTCATTTTGTCGAATGCATGCTTGAATAAGATATTTACTAGAATTCGGAAAACTTCGGCTGGACCGAGCCGGGCAGAGATAACCATGGGATCCATGTGAAGGTAGTGCCTCCCCTCTAGGTCACACCTACTGAATGTGATGTCACCACTCTCTTTCCGCTTCGGGTGGCGTTCTTCTATAACAGAATTAACACAGTCTTCATTATTTCTAAGCGACTTTCCATATCTTTCCATTTCTGCCCAGCTTCTGTCGGCAATGTGCGGTCCTCCCGAGATGGTATGGACCACTATCTTCTCTTGACTGGAGCCGCTAGTGTTGCGATTTCCTCTGCCTATCTCTGGTGAGGGTAGCCTTGGGTTCTCATTGGCAAGAGCTGGAGTCCTGTTCTGACCTTTTACATAGCGTTCCAGTCTCTTCCTTCTGATGTGTTCTTCAATCAAGTCCCGGAGATGATGACATTCATTGGTGTCATGCCCATGAGATTCGTGGAAGCGGCAGAACTTTCTAGATTTTTGTGCGTTATCTGATTCCTTCTTGTATGGTGGGCGTTTGTATCTAACTTCGTCTTGGGTGGCAAGGAAGATGTTTTCAGTGGTTTCATTCAAAGGAGTGTAAGTGTCGAATCTCGGTCCTGGCCGATATAGGCGCTTTTCTCCCTTCTTGCCCCCAGCATTGTCTCTAGAATCATTTCTTCGAACGTCCTTCGCTGCAGCGGGCGTGTTGCCGTGAGCTGCCTTATTTTGTTGCCCTGATTGCCCCTCAGTGGCAGCATCTTCAAGCCTCATATATTTCCCGGCTTCATGGAAGAAATCGGGTAAAGTAACTGGTTTTTCTTTTGTCAATCTTCTAGCAAATTTAGTAACCGGATGCACACCACTACAGAGGGCCATTAGGATAAGCTTCTCATCGGCATCTTGGACTACGGTCGCTGCGGCATTGAATCGGGTTAGGTATTGCTGCAGCTTCTCTCCAGGTTTCTGTTTGATACTGGATAAGGAATAAGCGTCCTTGGGTTATTCCACATGAATGCGGAACTGGCTGATAAACTTTTCTTTCAACATTTCCCACGAGCTGATGGATCCTTGGGGCAAATGATAGAACCAGGAGGTAGCTAGATCTGCTAAGAATAGTGGAAAGCATTTGCACAGTACTCCCTCTGTTGCTCCACTCATGAGCATATGATGTGTGTATCTCTATAAGTGTACAACGGGGTCGGAGGTTCCTTTGTAAGGTTCCATTGTTGGCATTTTCCATTCTCGGGGGGTGATGGAAATTTCGATATTGCGGGCGAAGGGGCTGGTTACCCTAGCGCCTATCCCTCGATCTCTTTGATCCCGTTGGACGCACTCTCTGAACAAGCGTGCCATCCTTTCATTAGAATTTGGAGCAGATAGGAATGAGTTCGGTTCTGCTCTGTGGGACTGATCCCGTCCGGATGACCTATAGGGATGGTATCGTCTATCATTCCTGATATTTTCCAGTGGCTGTCTTTGGTCTTCTGGGAGCATGCTGGGATCAGCTACAGTTGGCCCTTGCATCGATCTTCCCCTGTTGGGTTCTGATCTAAGCACTTCCTCGGGTCCATCTTCGGGCTGGACTCTAGCTCGGCCCCGTTCACTGGCGTTCCCGTGGTTAGGCAGTACGACAGGCTCAGCTACAGTTGACCTCCGCCCGGCACCTCCCCCGTTGGGTTCGGTTCCAAGCGTCTCCTCAGGCCTAACTTCGGGCTGTGCTTGGTCTCGGCTCCTACCATGGCCGCTTCTGTTGTTAGCTCCTTCGAAGAAGGAAGATCTTTGATGTCTCCGAGATACTCCGGACTGGGACTCTCCCCATGATTCAGTCTTGTGGTTGGACTCTTCAGCATCCCTTAAGCGTGACTTGAGATGGTCCACCAAGGCTTCCTGCTGGGATGTGAAGCGGTTAGTCACTTCCGCCACAACCCTGTCTAGATCTGCCCTAGTAATTGCTGTCGGCTGTTCTGAGGCAGGGGTTGTCGGATTTGCCTGACCTTCATCTGGTACTGCTGCTGGAAGGGAACGATTTACTTGGTCTGTGAACACTGGATCTGGAAGACTGCTGGTTGCGTTGTTTTTTCCTTTGTTAACATATTTCTTCTGCTTGGGAGGCATGTTTTCCAAGCAATGAACGACGCTGTTAGGAAGAAGGTTAAGTGGAAGAAGCTGAAGCTTCGAGCTTTCAGCTCTCAATGAAAGCACCAAAAATGTTTGCACAAAAAATGGGCAAACACCTCCAAGTCGTATGATTTAGTTGATTTTATGTTGTTTTTAGTGATTTGGGAGATTTATGCAAATATGTAAAAAGCAAGGACTAAAGTGTAAAAGACACGCGGATTTATAGTGGTTCAGCCAGAATGTGCCTACGTCCACTTTATATATTATTTCTCCTTTCTTGTTCAGATTACAAGTACAAAGCTTTGATACCAGTAAAAGAAAGTTGTTTGAAAGTTCTATCCGTGCTTGAGCTCTCAAACTTGTCCGCCATTGTTGTACCCCTGCCCCTCTATTTATAGAGTGAGGCTGGGGGCAGGGGTCTTGGATGTATATAGCTGCTGGTGGGCCTGGGCTGATGCGATCTGGCCTGGCAGTGTTGGTTCGGTACGCCTTGGTCGGGTGGTGAGTGATCCGGTGGTGCTTTGGTTCGGCGATGGGTGGAGTAGGTTGGTTCGGTAGAGGTTGGTCCAGCATCATTGGTCTTTGGTGATGGTTCGGTAGAGGTTGGTCCGGCATCATTGGTCTTGGGTGATGGTTCGGTAGAGGTTGGTCCGGCATCATTGGTCTTGGGTGATGGTTCGGTAGTCATGAGGAAGGAGATGGTTCGGTAGAGGCACCTTGCTCTGATTCGGCGGGTAGTGGAACAAGGACTGGTTCGGCTCTACGTGGGAAGAGTGTTGGATCGGTAGGAGATGGAAACACGCCCAACAGATACGGTTTTGCACCATTTTGAAAAATCTGAAAGTGCCTAACAAATTTTCTTCTAACTTTCACAACAATGTGAGCATCAATCCTCCTGAACTAAGAAATATGAAGTCACATGATTACCATGTCATAATGCAGCATTTGCTTCCGGTATTGCTTCAACATTCTTATCCACAACATAAGGATCTACGAAATGCTGTTCATCGTATTAGTTTATTCTTTAACATTTTGTGTTCAAAGGTGATCAATAGGGAACATCTTTTAAAAGCAAAGGCTAGCTTAGTAGAAGCAATGTGTGTTTTTGAAAAACATTTTCCACCTGCATTTTTTGATATCAGTGTCCACCTTATGGTTCATTTAACCGATGAAGCGTTGATTTGTGGCCCTGTCAGATATAGATGGATGTATCCATTTGAACGGTAAATTTCTAATTTCAGTTATGCACATCATTATTTCATATAAATAGCTACCGTCTACAGTATATAATTGATCACATTTATAGGTTGATAAAAACATATAAAGGATATGTGCGCAACAAAAGATACATTGAAGGGTGTATTGCAGAAGGATATATCGTACAAGAAGCTAGTCTTTACTGCATGGAATATATGCCAAACGGAGGTGATGGCAATCATAAACATACCCGCGAAGCGTTTTTAGACGAGGACGATGAGTTTGCTGGTGAGATACCTCTGGATAATGGTAAAGACATAACATTAACCCAAGTGCAGTTTGAATAGGTGCGTAGATGGGTCCTTAATAAGTACGATGGATTGGATGAATGGAAGAAGTAAGTTCACGAACTTGTTTGGAATTTTAATTTTTTTAATTCAATTTATATATACATTTTGATATGTGTTTTTTCGTAGGAGGTATAACTCTTATGTGAAAAGTACTAGATTTCAACCTAGAGGCAGGGCTACCACCGTGGAAGTAGTTCAAAGTTTTAATCGATGGTTACATAATGGGGTTTAACTTCGTCTTAAGTATTTCATGTGTTTATAAGTGTGCAATACACCTTTGTGACCATGCTTTTTTACTTATTAAAATTTATGTAGCTGTTAAAGACCATCGATGTTGATCCAACTCTGTGGTGGTTAGTGCACGGGCCGAAGTTCATAACACGTAGTTATATGAAGTACCAAGTGAATGGATTTTCATTTTCCACGAAAAAGTACGAAGACCGTATGGTAACACAAAATAGCGGTGTATGCATGAGAGCAATTACAAAATTTAGAGCGAGTGGCAAGGATAAAAATTATAAGGAAGCAGAAACAACGTATTACAGAGTCATTCAACAGATACTTGAGTTGGATTACACTGACTTCAAACAAACAGTTTTTTATTGTGATTGGGTAAAAGTCGAGGATAAGGTCAATGGTTGCAAAATAGATCCCATTTCCAACCTCATCATGGTAAATTTAGTGAAATTGAAGAACAAAAATAACGTGAATGACGAGCCATTTATTCTTGCATCAGAAGCGAGTCAAGTTTTCTACTCAAAATATTTAAAAAATAACGGATGGTCTGTGGTCTTGCATACACCAAAACGGTTGACTACAAATGTGGATGACATTGAGTTCTCTACCGTCTATCAATCAGCTTTTGAAGACAATGAAAAATTAGAAGACCTTACCAAATCCATATGTTAACTTATTAGTATTCGTACATCACATGATTGTGTGTCTGTATATTTTTAATTGCACGATTGTGTGTATGTATGGTTTTGAATATTTTATACATTCCAATGCAATTCCAGGTGTTGTCACTTAATAATTTTGCAGGAAACTATGTCAGAAAATACACCATCTTCACATTCGTCATGTTCAGAGGCGAAGAAAGTAGATCAAAACTTACTTGGTATTCCGGTCTCAAATAACGCTGGAAAAATCGCTACTATGCTCGGTAAACTAGTAAGAGCTCATGTGCCGATATCATATATAAGTTGGAATAAAGTACCTAGAATATACAAGGACAACGTTTGGAACGAATTGGTGGTAAGTATCCTTATCTGTTTGACAACAACTATTTCATTAAATAACCTTATGGTTTCAACTCTTTGCACAACACATAATTTAATATATTTTTTGCAGAAAATTTATGAGCTCGATCCGCTTTCAAAGGAAATGTTTTTAAAGAGAATGGCTGAGGCTTTTAGGAGATACAAGAAAAACTTGAGAGTAGTTTATTATGACCCTTTCAACAATGACGAAGAACGGTTGAAAAATTGCCCACCTACAGTTGCTCAAGAAGATTGGGCAGAGTTTGTAAAAAATGAAGCAACGCCTGAAGCGAGCGGAAGAAGGGAGGTAGGCAAAAAGAACAGAGCATTGCTCAGTTATGCTCATCATGCAGGACGTAAAAGTCACGCTAAAATAGAACAAGAAATGGTAATTTATATTCATTTTCATTCAAATGATTTACACATTGTGATTGGATATTCATGTCGTTGCATCAACTTGTATTGCAGATCGTTGCTAGTCCATCAACAAATATCAGTCGTCGTCAAGTATGGGAGAAGACACATAGAAAAAAAGATGGTAGCATATCAGATGCCACTTCTTCATACTTTGTAAGTTAAACAAATATTAACTTGCATATTCTTTAAAATTCCTTATTCATGTAAGTATTATCATATTACAGGATCAAATTGCGAAAGCGAAGGAAAAGATCACTGATAGTGATGAAGAAAAATTGACAGTGGATGAAGACATCTTATCACAAGTGCTTGGTAAAGATGCAAGGGGTAGGAGCCGCGGTGTTGGGACCGTTATACCAAAGACTAAAGTTAAGTCTTGTGCCATTGCACAGAAACGACTCCGACATGTTCACGGCGAGCAGGATGAGTTGAAAATGAGGGTGGGAAGTTTGGAGGGTACAGTGGGAAATTTGTCTGGGCAAATGGAGGTTTTGATCAACATGGTGGGAAATATTGAACAGGGAATTCGTGCACCAGTCAATTCTTCTGATGGAGTACGCACCACACAATTCAATGCTCCTGAATTCATTGCTTCACAATTCCAGGATTCGACCAATGTTACGAACAATCAAAAATGTGAAATCCTCAACGCTGATTTAGAAGTAATAGGAACAGGTATTTTTAACATTTAAACATTTATGACATAATAAGTAGAAAACTTAAATAATAATAAATATTCCCTTTTATTGCAATAGGTACTATATGCCGAGATTCTACATTGTCCAACATCCATGGGAAATCTGTACCATCCACACATGACAAAATGGTGTTGGACAGTATACTGCTACCAGATGAGAGAACCAACAAAATGAATCATCAATTTGCAGAGACCTTTGCTGATGTTGGAGTGGGTGGATATGTGTGCCATCCTAAGTGTCTTATTCGATATCTCTAGATGATGGAGCAGGTATATTTTCTGTTTATGTGGTCGATATTTCAAGTCCCATTAAATTGATTTGAATTTAATTCCAATTCAGATTAATATATTTTAAGTTGTTAATATACCATAAAACATCTTTTTAGATAAATGAATTATAAAATTAAAAACATCTAGCGAGTTGAATAACATTAGTTCATAGGAAACTACCATATTAATCACCATACGGTACTTGCTTTGCAATTACCATTACCATTAAATAAACAAAAAATGGTATACAATTTGTTAAAACTTTGTCTTGTTTCTGCTTGGCGTTGTTTATGCTTGTGATGGTTAAGGTTGTAAAAATTGCTAAGCGGAATTTAGACCGTAAGTATGAACTATTGATTAATCGTTTAAGTGCGTTAATTGAGCAATTATTGAAGGTAGACATTTTTTATAACTCATGTATTTTACATAAAATTTCAGTGTTTTGTTTATATCAGTTAATATAAATTGGACTTTTGGGATTTTGGGTGTGGTTAAAAGTAGCCAATAAGGCAAAACCACAAAAAACTAACATATTGATACTTACATATTGCTTTATATGAATCTCCAACAGTTGGTTAGTAACAGGTCATGGATCAAACTTTTATTAGTTCAAAAGTTTGGTTTAACTGCTAACTCTTCTACTTTTCAAGATAGAATACTACGCCCCATGTATTTTTTCAAGCAGCCAGTAAACATCACAACTAATCTTTAAAGGTGCATGAGTAAATATTAACTTAGAAGTATTTGATCAAGTGGCTAGTAAATATGGATATAAACATTATGCACTTGAAATGTTTTAGTTTAGTTATGGTTATTTGCTAGAGTATTAGTAGTGATATCTGCTAGTTTCTTACTCTACTTCATCCACCTGGTACAACAGTTACCGCATAGTGGATTTTTCAAGTTTTAGGTCTGTTGTGTCCATTGTTATTCTACTTTATATTTGCGCTGAGCATGTACAGATGCTTACTTTTTAAATATTGCACATAAATTTGGCAATAGATAGACTGTTGGAGATTTGTAATGTGGTGACGTGTAGACTCATATAATCAAGTGGTTTAAAGTAGCCAATAGATAGACTGTTGGAGATTTTGGGATTTTGAAAAAACTTCGATATAAATTGAGTGATGGATTGATATAATTAAGTGGATTGCATATTGCTTTATATGAATATAGATAGCAAAAAAATACTATAAAAAAATAAGGGAAAAAATTGCAACATTAAGTATCAGCTTTGATTGCATTTCTAGCAGCAAGCCTGAAGTCATTAACAATTTGAGGAATCTCATCGATTGTTAATCTCTGTAGAGGTGAAATTTGCCATACTATGTTTACCATAGTTATGTCCTGGTAGACATACTAAATTATGTTAATATTTATACTGACAGGGATAGTTAAACTATTTGAATAAAGTATTGTGTTTTCATAATACAATATTCAAATGTCCTCACCAAATATGTTGTTCATTCATTTGTAGGAAGTATAGATTGATGCATCATAAAGATTCAGTGCTTATTGTACATGAGTGACAGTATGTAACAAACAAAATATAAATAACAACAAAGGGACATGCTTCTTTTACCCCTACATTTGAGAATTCTATGCTCTATCTTTAGAAGTTTATATTTCATTTTTTTATGCTCATTGATCCTTGATCTTTCCTAAGTAATATGTAAGTTCATCTATTTGTTTGGATTACAGTTCAATTCTGATAGATATAGTGTTAGGAACATACTATAAGCACTGCACCTTTTCAGGAGTCACAATATCAATCATTGTTCTTGTATGACTCATCTTACAAGTGAAACGAAAGTCCAATTCAGTATGTCTAGGATAAATGTAGGTCACGCCTTGACAAATTTCAGCTATGCATTATGAGCAGCACTCTCAGTTTAGTATTTTCGAATTCAAATAATTGATCTTAGTGTAGCTCATATTACTGTATTTAGGTTTCGAATACTTATAGCAGACATCCAAATAATTTTCTTCATGAAATTAGCACTATTCTATATGCTAGTTTTTAGGAACACGTAATTTGCATAGCTATATGTTTTTCAAGGTAAAACGATGGAATATATACAACTTATATTATATATATTGTTTTCATTTTATTTGTTTTTTTTTTGTTTTTTTTGGGCTGCAAATACAAATCGTAATAAAACTAAACCAGTTTGAATCTTGAAAAAAATGTAGATCAGTTCCGTTTATATTAAAATGCTTTGCCTATTCATCGACACTACCATCGTGTTGTGTTTGTGAAGGAATTCCTTTACCTGTGCTAGAACTTGATGCTTGTCCGTTTGGTTGATAAATTGTATATATTTGTACTAATATTTTGTAATGCTTGTGTAGATGTTTTGGGCTGGAGGAGTTAGCTCTTTGGCTTTGCATTGTACAGTGGCTGCCGTAACAACACAGTATAACAAAGGCTTGTTGTGTATTTGTATTATGTAGTAATGTGATACATTTGTATTATTGTTGTGTATTTGGATCTTGGTACTAGAGCGATAGTGTTTTCTAGTATCCACTACTGCGATATATTAGTGTGCTAAATGCTAGTATTATGTAATGATATTATGTAATGATATTGTTAAGTTATTACGCACTGTAATGCGGATTATTGAATCATTTGAATGTGCACTGTCTATAATATTATTTGTTTTGATGTCTCAGAATGATTATTGATTATATATTGGATATGAATAGGTCTATAATATTATATATTGGATATGAATAGGTCTATAATATTATATATTGGATATCAATATCTAATTGACTAATTAGATACGGCTTTTAGCCGTATCTAATTAGTTCATTAGACACTGCCTATTTGTCAATTAGATACGGCCAGAAGCCGTACCTAATGAGCCAATTAGATACAGCCTAAGGCCATATCTAATTGGCTCATTAGATACGGCTAAAAGCCGTATCAAAATATTAAGCTCGGCATATTTTGATACGGCTTTTAGCCATATCAAAATATCATTTATGGTGAAGTGGTTAGGTGCTTCGGACTTAGCTTATTTATTTTGCTTCCGCATGGACTTTGCTTTCTGCATATCTGCTAGCCTATCTTATTTAGCCTTATCTATTGACACTCTAATCTATGTATTATTATTTTGGACTCATGTATGAGTAGTGGTCGTCATACCACTTAGTTGTATCATTTTGGATTTGTACTGGAGATGTATTTGTATTTAGACATATATATGTCATTCTGTTGTTCTGTGATGTTTTACATTTGAGTTGTTATATTTTGTTCTGATAGATCTTATAGCCATTATAGTTTTGTATTAAGTATCCATTGGATATGTCGATCCACATGAGAGAAAAAATATGCTACATTTATCGACGTATTCAGTAGATAGTTAAGACAAGGCTATAGATGGTCGCTCCTATCTAGTTTTATTCTTCGTATTAGCAGACTGTATTACCTAGTAATACTCTTTGCTAATGTGGGTCTCGGAGTGGGGCGTCACAGAGATCCATATCAATAACATTAATTACTCGTATTGACCAGAATCCATAAGCCACTTAATAGATCAATCAACGAAATATAAATCAGTTTTATATTTACTAACAAATACATGCTCATATCTATTTATACACTCAAACTCATTCTAGGGTGCTACTCACCCTATCTCTAATGAGTTACCCCATCAAATCCAAGGTTCTCGCTAAATCTTCAACTTTGATACCAAGTGTCAAGGCCTGGATTTTCGATGCTCGAAAATCGACATTAATACGTTCACTGTATTACATGCCGAGCAGTCGAATGCCGGAAATACTTGATCGTAAGAGAAAAGAAGAAAGAAGTGGAAGAAGAAAATAGAAATAACAACACAGAATCTCACAATCACAGCGGAACAGTATATAATAGATAACAACATATCTTTATACAAAAAGGAGTACAACTGTTATTTACATATTACATCATCAGAGTACAACACACCAATAATACAATACCAGACAGCTATAATAACTTGTCCTCACAAAAGCTAAATATATAGCCTACAATACATAACGGAAATAAAATCAAGTATGTGTGATACGTCTTCGTCATCTAGCTCATCTCCTGAGCTCTATAGCATCCTATCCTATATCTATAATACTCGGTATGACCCGAGCATTATAATAAAATAACACTCGAGTCAGTCTGGGAAACTAGCGTGAGAAAACACACTCAATTTGAATTATTAGAGTTATCAAAATCCTTTGAAAAACAAAGGTATCTCGTAAGACCACGTCACACATAAACACGACGGGTTTTTACCATACGATAGCCAAAATACTTTATATAAAATCATTTGATATTATAATAGTGTCTAAGTATAAATACTTATTCAAATAGCCGAAATTGTTACATTAATTAAATTCCAGTATACTAGGCTGTACAACCAAAACCGTAAAGGCACGTATTGGAGAACGGATTCCATACGAATGACTAGGCACTTGGGTACCACCTATCACAGTACACATCTATAAAAAATGTACCGAGGACCACGTCGGGATCCCCTGCAACACAAGACCGGACTACCCCTAACCTTTATAGACCAAATATGCTATCACCCCGGGTGTTCCTACCCTTTCCGAGTTCTTCCGCGCACCATAGTAATAATATCCGAGGGTATCTAGAAAGGAGATAAACATACACTAATTGGGTGCGACCCACTTAGCCTTGCTGCATCTCCCCTGATTTTCGTCATTCCCAGTTGATAAGGCTTGAGGCTACGATTACCTTTTTAAGGCATTTTCACTTAGAATGCTCATTGTCCTCCAATGACAATGTACTGATAGCGTTCATCCATACAAGTCAGTTTTAGATCTGAACGGAACTGAAGGCACTATTCCTACTACATCCATTTTTGGAATCATCCTCAGGATTAGTAGCAATTAGCCCTTTCACTTCAATGCTCTATCTTTGACTCCATGCTCTTGTTTTCATTTCGAAAATGTACTCGTTGGATCGAAGTGGTTTTCGGATAACTTATCTGATCCCGGTCTCTTTGAAACAACGTTCGATATTACCGGTAAACTCAACCCCGATTCTTTAGGAAATAAACAGACGAAAATAAGATCGGAGATCACCTCCTAGCCGTTAGTGGACGGATTTCCTTATAATCGTCCTAGAAGAACGAAACGAGTTTATACGTACAATATAGCACCCCGAACGGTAATTATACCACATAATTCCCGTGTTTCTTCTAGATATTCCCAAAGTTATATTTTGGGTCCAAATTTGGTAGTTGGTTATTTAACTATCAAATAAACAAACATTCAACCAGATGTTTCATTTTCCACTGAAAAGCACTAAGTCTTATTTCATTTAATTTTAATAAATTGAATCTCTTTATCAAAAGGTATGTACTTACCTTATCGGAGTAAGTACGTTCACTAACCATTCTTTCCAAAGATATTTGAATTTAAAAAAAATATGGAAAGCACCACGCGGTATCAACCATGGATTCAAAGCTCAATGATTACGTCTCTATCCCAAAGAAATCCATAACTTAACTGCAGGCAATCTCTGCCTCCGATTTCGCCATTAAAGTATACCATTATTTTCCGAAAACTTTATTTAATAACTATCTCAGAATAATGCTTATAAAGTTCTATAATAAATTTCCAAGTTTAATTTAGGCAAATACTCTTAAATAAAAATTATTATATGAAACAATATTAATATTGAATAATTCATCCTTTAAAATAATAATACTAGTTTATTCTTAAATAATAATTAACTTAGTATCAGCTCATTATAACTAACTTAATTAATAATTAAATATACTTTAAACAATTTAAAATAATTACATAACTTTGAAACGATAATTAATTCTGATTTTAATTATAAAATTCTAATTGATTTACAAGACTTATTTATAAAACTTATAATTTATTTTGACAATTTAAAAATATTTAAATAACTAACTTCCTGGAATATTTTTAAACACTTTAAAATTATCCAGTTTAATAATTAAAATGGTCCTTTTACAACCAACTCAACTTCATGATAATATATATTTTCCAATACCAATATAACCAATCTAATATTTATAAATCCCTCTCGATTTATCACCAATTGATTTACGTTCCAATCTCGTAAATCCCCCTTTTCACATTTCCAAAAACAAACCTATCATTTATTCTTAAGCCGATTTACCCATCTCATTATAAATTCTTTCCGTGAATTTATAACTTCAATTTATCAACTGATAATCACTTCACTTTATTTATAAAACATTATTTATAAACCCCATAGTCTCATTTCCAATCCACAACGATTTCACACCACTTAAATCCATTTTAATTCGGTTTCTAATTTAAGTTCCATTTTAAAATCAAATACTTAACAACCCAACTATATTCCACAGCAACCCAAATCCCGATTCTACATCCATTTCATAATTTAGAAATCTTATTTAAGATCCTGTATAACCCATTTCATTTATTTCCAAATTCACTTCCGTTTCTCCAATCTATTTAAAATCTTGATTTAAAAAACTTGTATATAAAACAAGTATTACTTGGGAATTATTGTTTTAATGTCTTTGTCATATATATATATATATATATATATATATTCCAAAATCTCTACTTAAGTATTTCGGAATAGTTAAATACAATTTAAAATCAAACCATTTATTTACAATTCACTTTTCTTTTAACTATGCCGAAATTCTCTAGAAATATTTCACTTCAAAAATCTCTTTTTAATTTCTTTTCAAATTCAAACATATATTTATAGTATTTTTAAAATACCAAAATCTAGGCCAAAACTACTATAGCATCTAATCACACTATAATCTACCACAGATTATTCGAACAAATCATATATCAATAAATATGAAATTTAATTCAACATTTTTGAGGAATCCAGTTGGATCCCTCCAACTTGTTTTCCTACATCCACAGATGTTAGCACAATATAAAAATGCCAATCCCGCTTCGAGGCGGGATATCGCGGCATATAGGGTCATCTGCTATTATGTGGGGCGCATAAGGTCCCATCCGCTAAATATGCGGGAAGAATCACTCCAATTACTAATATATATACTACTATATATATAATAACATCCAAACTGATAATAATTATCAAATTAAACCAATCAACCAATAATTAATTTTACCTATTTAAAATTAATGCTAATCATCCAAATGAGTGAGATTTACTCACTTTGATTTTTAAATTTGCCGAAGGAACCAATTTTGACTCTATTGCACATATTCCGCTCGGTTTTAACCTAGTATAAGAAAATTTTAAGTATATAAGTTAACAATTTCAATTTTAATTATAAAATTAATTCAATACTTCCATTTTTTTACCTAGAAAAGAATCTGGTCGTTGCTTTCAGGAAATTGGATCTGGGCCGCGATTTTGGTTCACAAGCGCGACCTCCAAGTTTTCTTCTTCCTCATCCTTCTCATACGCACTCAACCCATTTGCACGCGACCAAAAATCGATCGCCGTACCACCCATCGACCACGCCAATACCCTACCTCAACTGCTGTAATGACCTAAGAAGAAAATAAAATAAAATAAAGAAAAATGAAAGTTACATTTATTTTAAGAAATTTTAGAATTATAAAATATATATATATATATATATTGCATTAAAACAGAAAAGAAAATTTGGTAATAAATAAAATTGCATTGGAGCTTCTGTTTGATAAAATGCAAGGAGTTAAGGTAATTAAAAATTGGAATTCAAATCAAATGTAGTTCCATGTCCAAAGAATTATATAAAATACATATATTCAATATATAGGGTGTTTTCTGTTTTTATTTAAAGATAGAATAAAATGAAGATTAATAAAAAGAATTAAATGTCTTATGCTTATGATGGAAATAATTAGCATGACATATGTGATTTCCTTTAAAACCCATAAAGATGTGTGAAGAGCTATTATTTTGTCTAAAGGCGGAAAAAAATGTATATACAGGATCAAATAAGAATTTCCACATCTTATATTTATTTCAAGCCAATAGCATAGTGTGAATGATTTTACATTACATGATCATGTATGATAGTATGCATGATTGAATGGAGATGGTGGTAGGTAGAAAACACAAAGGGGATTTTCAGTTTCTTTAAACTTATAAAAATAAATATAAACAATGGGTCACATGCATATGGCATGAGTAAAATAGAGTCATGAAAATAGTATGAAGTGTTTAAAATGCTTGATTCCCGAAATAACTAATTGAGGTAACCAACAATGTGCATTTCCAATTAAGGACCACACAGGGAAATGATTTGTGCATAAATATCCTAGGGCATCAAGGAAATTACCCATTTTTCTTAAACCCTAGAATGATTTTATAAATATCTGCACATAACCATATCCATCATTCTCTCGGGATCAAAACAAAAATAAAAACTAGGAGAAGCACTAGCTTGAGACTTTGGGGAATTGCTGTTCAAAGGATTAAGACAGTAAAAGGAGAACACTAAGTGAGTATTTATCCCTTTGTATGCAATGGCATTAAGTCCTCTTGTAGGCAGCCTAAAATGTTATAAGTCCTTTAAATCTCTGAAATGATTTGTTATGGGTGGGATGAATGTGGTTTGTGCATTCTTGTTTGGAGTTTTAATCTGTATGTGGGTTTTTAAAGTTAAAATGATTTGAGCATTTTTGTTCTATTTTATCATTATTAAATATGGATATAAATTATTTAGGGAATAGGCAGCAAGACAGTGATCTAGCTCATGTTTATTTCTTGGATAATGAAGCATGAAACTAAATGTTCATATCATAAGATAAAGGAGAATTTCTGGGTTAGTAGGACTATGATGCTTAAATTATTCTTAGGAAAATTATAGGCAAACTGGGGTATTTTCTGTAATAAGGAAAATAAATGGGGAACATGGGGTTGAACCAGAAAGTATTAAAGAAGATAAGCCTTTCTGAAACATGAATGAATTGTGAGTTTATGATTGAATTCATAGGTAGAAGCTTGATAAAATAAGCTGAAACTGGAGGGGGGTTTATCAAAGAAAAATTAAACTGGTCAATTGGGAGTTAGTTAATGATCTGCTTGCTTCAGGTGGGAGCAAGTATATGCATGGTGCAACTGCACCCTGAGGCCTTTGTGTGTTGGAATAAAATTAAATAACCTGGGAGTTTCCTTCACAATGCATACATGGTGTTCATTTGACAAGGAGTTAAAGACCATAAAATAAATGGGGGAATGGGGTTTAAAAATCTGGATCATAAATATTCAGACATGGAGATAAATTAATCAAGTTAAATTTTGTGCTTTGATTAATTACTGGGTGAAACTGGGAGCATAAAAATCTGAGTTTATCTATTCAGAAATGGAGAAAAATGAATCAAGAATTATATACATATTTATTTTGATTGTTTACTGGGGATTGTTTGAATAAATGAATGTGTCTTTGTACCACTTGGTATTAATCAAAACATGCTAAGAATAAAATCTGCTAAACTAGGAAGACATTGCAAGATCACCAAAATTTATGAATATGTATACAAATTTGATAAATGCTCATACCAGTGAAAACTGACCCTTTTGGTTGCCCTTGCAATCATCTGGGTGTCTCATTATAATTGGGGCAGCTCAGTGAATTGCTTGCAGGGAATTGAAGTTGGCTTGATGGATGAAGAAGGCAATTAGCTGCTAGTATAAATAAGAGATATCAGTTTTAAATTTGCAGTTGCTTTGTAAAGAATTTAACAGTTAAACTTCATGTTGTAGTAATTGTTACTTGTAGGAAACTTTCTAAGTATTTGGATTAAAAATATGTACTTAAGTAAACCTGTTGTGAGTGACTATTGATGATGTTTGGTTAACTAATGATTTTATGAATGTCTGATTTGGAGAAATAAGGGGATAGACATATCATATAAATATGATATATGTATATGATGATCTCTGATTTTTATTGCTTGAATTTATATTTTGACTTTATGGAAATTAAGAAGCCAAGGTGGTTGATTTTAAAAATGAACTCTCGAGATTTGAGTAGGGATATTCAAAAGAAATGAATTTGTGCATGGCAGGTAAGTGATACAGGCATGTGCATGAATTCTGGAGATTAACATGTATTTGTGTATTTAAATTTGAAATAAAATTATGAGAGAAATAAACCTGGAAGTTATTGTATTTTGAATAATGGATTGAATACATATAAAGATGCATTTCCAGAAAACTTAAACTAGGCAAAAAAACATGCCTGTGTTAGGAGTAGATCTTTGTAGAAGTTTGTTAATACGAGGGATATGGGCTTGCAAGTGGTAAAAGAGGGACTATGGCCGGCCTAGATGGCCATGGGTCAAACTCTTGTAGCCTGGAACCATTTCATTTCAATTCATGGAGTGTAAGTGTTTCCAGGATAATACAAAAGAAAACTCCAAGCAACCCTCAAATAACACCAAGCATTTCCAGTAAAACACCAAGTATTTAAGTCTGCACCATGTTAAACTTAAAAATGCAAAATGACTTCAATTGTTCAACCTGAAATGATAAATAGGAATTAGTTCCAAAGTTCATGCCTGCAAGTATAATTTTTGAAGTGATTTCGTACAAGTATTTGATAACTATCATAAGGTCAATTAAATACCATTTTAATGTTAATAAAATTATTTAGGCAGAAAGTCTAGAAAGCATAAGAAAAATGCACTGTGCATTGCAATATTGAATATATAAGTATTATAATTGCCAAAATGTATCTCTGGCAGTAGAACAAAAATTTAGGGAAGGAATAAATGGTGATGTTATCAAAAAAATATAGTATGTTGTTGCCTGTTTGATTAAAATTTACTTTGCAAATTTGTTAACTCTGAAAGGCAAAGGAAAACAATTATATATCATCAAATATGTAATTGTCTTAATATGTTTTGTGAACTGATATGATTATATTGGTAAATCCAGGGTCTTGGGAAAAATATTTGGAAATTACTTAAATGTTCAAATACAGAAGAAATGGGGTTAGTGGTGAATTCCTTTTGTATGCTAAAAAAAATCTGTGTTTTAGAATGAGGGTCACCACAACTGCGCCGCCTCAGCCAAGAGCCACGTCCCCCACCTCGCACGCACGTACGGCTGTACGTTGATGACCGGAACCCAAAACTGAGTCGCATACCTCCAAAACCTCCACTACCATCGCGACTGAGAGACTCGCCTACAACCGCACCTCCCTCGGGTCGCAATCCATCCCACGCGTCTCCAACCTAGGCTTACGCGACTATTTTTTTTTCTGAATTGCTTTGCAATTTAAGAACATAGGAAAATGATTTTCCTTTGTTTTTTTGAAGATGATGTCGCTCTTCATTTTTTTTAAGTTTGTTTTCCCCTTTTTTTCCTCTAAACTATGCTTGGTTGGGATTTTAAAAAGGAAGAGGGAGACATGTTTTAAAAGGAGGAGGGAGATGGGAAAGGAGAAAGGATGGGTTGCGTGTTAAAGGAGCTGAAAAAATATAATACGACTATTGACTAGTCAATATACAATTTAGTAGATTTTCAAATTGTCTCGTTCTACGCAACTCAAAATCTCGAACCCCTAACGAAGCATGCCACTAGGCGTTCATAATGTTATACCCCTATTTCGAATGCAATGGAAAAGGTTTCGAGTCCAAATTTGATCGTATGGAGAAGATAGCCTTTTGGACCCAATTATTATATTGAATTTTCGATATTAAATTCAACGCGTTTATATCCCGTATGACCAAACGGTAACTCCAAACGCTACGAAATTTGAAATCCAATAATAATACACTATTACGGATCAAATGGAACTAGTTTCATTGAAATCCAAGACAGTGCCCTGGATGGCTATTTATATACGTTAAATTCAAACGATATATTTTTAAAATTGAATAATCACTTTTAAATTTAATTAAAAAGTTTTATTATCTTCATTATTATTAATATAAATTTTATAAGCCTTTGAATTATTTTTAACAAGCCTCAAACTCAAGATACAATTATTTAACCAATTTTCAATTATAAAATTCAATAATTAAATTATCCAATAAATCATTATATTTGAAATTCAAGTTAAAATTAACCTTTAAATATTTAAAATTAATTAAATATTCCAATTTCAAATAACCAAAATTCTGGGTCATTACATAAATCATAATTTAATATAAATTAAAGCTTAATTAAATCTTAAATAATCAAAATCAAATCATAATTAAGTCTTAATTAATTAGAAGTAAATTAATAATTAAACTTTAAAAATATAAGAATTTACTTAAAATTCATCCCTGATTAAGTAATATTTAAGTAAACAATTAATCTTTAATTAAATAATAATTAATTAAATAATTCAACTTTAATTAAATAATAATTAAAATAATTAAACTTGATTACATAAAATAGTTACCTTTATTAACTTAATTAATCATTAATTAAACTTCTCAATAACTTACTTAATTATCACTAATTAGTCACTAATTACTTAACCTAATTATTGATTAATTAATAAATAATTATCCTTAATTAATATATTAATTAGTTATTAAACATATTGATCAAGTTATAATTAACTTATGTGTTGCTAATTACGTTTGGAAATAGGTTTTGAAATCATTTTAAAAAGAAACTGTAAGTTAGAAATCAAACTTTTGTGAACTGCATCCATAGCGACTATTGCTATGGACACAATAACTTAGAATTACTTCTCTAATTTACCATCTAAAATTTTAACCTTACTTTGGATTACTTTTTAAATACATAAAGAAAAGATTTTTGAAAACCTTAACTCGAGTTAGAATTTAAACAAAAACATTTACTAACTCCATACTAGTAAATGATTAGATTTCAAAAATGGATCTCAAGTCCCTTAACAACTCAAGTTCCTATCTTCCATACCATTCAACCATAATCCGAGCATATATGAAAGGTACCAAATCACATCATCATCATATTGTAGTAAAATCACCACATACATATCCAAACACATCACCTAACCATCAATCTCAAATCAAATGCTAAATTATGAGTTAGCACATACACAAAACATTCAAGCCATATCTTAATCCAAACACAACATCATATATATATAACCATATAACCAACAAATATATAAAGGTAAGATCTTTCCCAAAAAGTTAAGAATTTACTCACCGAAGGCTATCCAAACTTCCACTGACTTAAGCACGACCTAGCACTTTCATTCCTAAGAAAAAAGAGGGTGTCTTGAATCCTAATTGTACTTGGTAGGATAGGCCATGGATGAACAAGGAAGCGAGACATGTTTTGGTAATGTAGAGTGACTTCGGATAAACATCGATTTCTTAATAATAAACCCGAAAATAGGTCATTTTACAACTAATTTTTGGGCTAGCTACTCATGGAATTTCCAAACGAACTCAAAGAGAGAGTTATTGGAATTTCTTTTCTATATCATTTCAAATGAAGAATCACTCATTTTCGATTATTTTTGAAGAATTTATGATCAAAAGAAGAAGGGTAATTTTCGGACTTGAAATTCTAGGTAAAAATTGCTTTGCAAAGGTTGGGTATTTTGACATAGCTATGGTAGAAATTTGAAAAAAATGGTCAACTAGAATGTTGTGGCCATTAAAATTTTAGACAGTTTA
This sequence comes from Allium fistulosum, assembly GCA_030737815.1. Classification (NCBI taxonomy): domain Eukaryota; kingdom Viridiplantae; phylum Streptophyta; class Magnoliopsida; order Asparagales; family Amaryllidaceae; genus Allium; species Allium fistulosum. The sequence continues at coordinate 861,025,301 of CM060903.1, forward strand.
AAAAATGAAAACCTTCATTTAAGTTAGAAATGAGGAAGAAAAGTTTGGTGGAAAGAGGATGAAAAATGGAGAAACATATGGCTATTTATAGGCAAATTTCTTATGTCATCATTATATCTAGTCACATCACAAATCTTTTATAATATATATATATATATACACACACATATATAATTATGTTTAGTCACATCACTTTGTTATATATATAATTATTATATTTTGTCACATCACTTTCTTTATATATATAATTATTATGTTTAGTCACATCACTTTCTTTTATATATATAATTATTATGTTTAGTCACATCACTTTCTTACATATATATAAAAGTTTAATTATTAATTAACTAAGATGTGATAAGAGATAATTATGGTTAATGATTGCAAAATCTAAGATGTGACAGTACTTAATATATATATATATATACTTAAAAAAAATTATTATTTTTAAAACTATGTCTTGTCACATCACTTACTAATCTAAATTAATATAAAATAATTTATTTCTAAGTGTATTATTATTTAGTTAATGAACTCTTATATATATGTATATGTGTGTATATGGTGCATAAAGACGAACAACGTTCCCGACAACTTCCAGTGTAGAAAGATCGAAATTTCGGAAAATGTTTTTTTGTCACATTTTATATTTTTCTACGCACTATTTAATTTGGTAAACAAATTTTAAAAACGATTTTACCATCATTATTGGTTAATTAAAATGAGTTTATTTTCATTGTAAAACCTATATATTGAATATTTAAAATTAACTAAATATTCACCAATCAAAGCAGTGAAATTTTGGGTCGTTACATTCCTATAAGTATCCGTCTTTCCGTTCAATTTGTGTAAGACACATGTGGTTTATTATCAACCTAGATTGTGTGGATTTACAAGTCATTACATAATTGCTAATATCATGCCTCCTATAGCGTCCATAAAAGTAATATGGCTCAAATGAAATCCTATACCCTCAACTCTCAACCTACTTCGAAGAATACTTGAGAGTTTAAGGGAAAATTTTTTTTGGGTCAAACATAAGTCTGGTATGAGTAATACTAACTAACAATGAGTATATGTATAATACATAGTGAGACCACATCGTAGACTGGAAAGGGTTTTCCCCTTGCTAGTATTCAACTAAAATGATATATGAAAAACATAACTGACCTACAACATGTAATCACACTTAGTATGATGCGATTCGAGGTCCAACCAATGCATTTCATTAAGTGTTCATTTCCATGCTTTAAAATGCGTGTTCAAGTTAGTTGTGCTTCCTGCACATTATTATTATTATTCCATTCATCGAATTGGTTTCTCTAAGGCATCCTGCCATTTAACTTATACTGATACAATATATCATTTCATTTTTCCATTATTTCGTCTTTCGTATTTTTCATTATTAGGAACTATCAACCCATTCCAAATTTCCTCAGCCTATCCTATGCACTCATTATAAACATGTTAGAGGTATGGCACATCCATGTAGACTGTTGACTCTTTCACTTCGGGGCACAAAAGCAACGACCTAAGGATCTACATTGATGTCAGTCAATCATTAATCTCAATCTTCTCATTAGGTTTCAAATTATCGATAAGTCATTCACTTCAACAAATTTTCTATTTATTGTTATTCATTCTTTATTATTGTCAAGTCATTCTTTTAACAATTTTGCTCTTCATACTTCATTATTATTCATGTTATATCAAGCAAGTCTTTCAAGCTACTAATCAACTTTATCCTCTTTAGATCATATCAAATATATGCAATTTCATTAAAGAGGTAATTAATACAAAATTTTCAGTAGATACCCAAGTTCCATTAAGCATTATTCTTTAGACATGATCTGTAAAATTCCTAAAATCATAAGTAACAACCCTTGTTAAGGTATAAATTTGTGACATCGTTGTGTTCTTTATTAATAATCATCAGGCAATTGGGTAACATAAGATAAGGTCACACTTCATGGTAACATTAGTTAACACATATACAAGTCAAATCTATACCGATAATGTCCAAGTTTCATTTAAGTGTACATTCTGTACATCCGATGTTAATATACCAGGATATTCGAATTTAATATAATCAAGGTTGTGAGTTTTCTAATTTAACCAAGATAATATTTTGCAGTAAGGTTCACTTAATGATATTTTCTTCGTGTGATCTTTAAATATTGTGTATAAATGCTTTCATGATGCTTAGATCGTAGAAGTAAAAGTAGTTCGTATTCAAGAAAACATTTGAAGTTATAAATCATGGAATTAGCAAGAGGATTCAAAAGGAAAGTTTTAGTACACTAGATCACATTTTCAAATCATGTCATAGGTTTTCAAAATTATAGTGTGAGCTAAATTTATGGCTCTTACACTAAAAAGCAACAATTCAGAATCTTTAAAATAACCCAAAGTGTATTTGCAACATTGGCACACGTTCCAATGATAATAAACATTAGAATTTAGAAAAGTATTGTAAATATGAGTTATATGTCTCTGAATAAACTTTCCCAAAAGTCCAAAATCATCGGAAATGGTTAGGAGCATCAAAATTTTTGACTTCGATATGGTAAACGATCTAGATTGAGTTTTGATAGCCTAATCAGAAATAGTTAAGTTTGCAACAAAAAATTTGGACAGCAAGTGGCAATATGTTGAAAAGCGTATAGAATAAAGATTGTAGATATCTTTATTAGCTTTCCACGGATTTGAAATTTACACAAATACATTCAAAGGAATGAAATTTATACTTAAACTACTGAAAGGGATTTGGATTATACTTATCAAACTAATATGAAATATTCGACTTTAAAACCATATTTCAAGGTAGAAAACATTTGATTTGCAAAAGCCAATAATATATATATATATATCTTATTTTTCCAAAAAACTAAAATTTTACCTAAATCGGTTAGTATATCAAAAGATATGCTTAAAATAAAGAAACGTTTTCCATAGCACATCTATCAACTGGCCAAAACATCTTCGACTTTGCAACAAGATTTCATCAAAGAAAACATTTGAATTTGCCAAAGCCATGAGAAACCAAAGTTTTATATAAGTATCTTACCTTTTCATAAAACCAAAAATTATACAAATCCATTCATTGAATTAAAAGTTGTATTTAAAATACAGAAAGGGTTTTGTATAGCACTTGTATCAGATACACTAGAAAACATCTGTGACTTTACGATAAGGTTTTGAGACATTAAACTCTCCAATTTGTGAAAGGTCAAAAAACAATTTTTTTATACCTTTGAGTCCCTTTCCAACAAGCAAGATATCACATTAAATAAATAAGCTAGCGAAAGTTATGCCTTAACTACTTAAAGGGTATACCAACTTCAAATTCCATCTTCTTCATTTCATAACTCATTTTATTATTATAAAATAGTATGAAAATTTAAAGTTAGATAATATTAATCACCTTAATGATGCATGCTCTAGCCTCTAACTTGGACTTCCAACATTCATGATATTTTTTTAGTTATTTTGCTATTTCCTTTTGATGATGGAAGTGAGGAGGTATAGTATATTTATAGTGTAAGATGGGGTTATTATGGTAATTTGGAAAAATGAGCCCTAGGTGACTCCTAGCTTTCTCTAGATGACTCATGACCTTTTTAACCAGTAAATGTCTATGTTTATGGGACAAGCATACATATATATATACTAGTATTTTTGTAGATATAGTTTTATGTTTAAGGATATGTTTGTGTACATGTATATGCTTATGTATATGTACCTGTATTTCTTTGTGTTCACATATATATATTTATGCATATGACATGTACTCATTATCATCCATACATAACCCACTTATACGTGCACTATGTTTTTTATTTCAAGCATTTATGATCCTCAATGGGTTTAACTTTCGTATGTTCATGCGGCTCTCACTATTTGATATAAACATGATTTATTCAATGCATAAACACAACTGCTCTCAATTTATTGCATATTTCACATCATTTTATAGTTGCTATGCAAAAATTAATCATAAGATCTATAATTGATGATAACAATAAGTAATAATAGAGGGTGTTACAGTGGTCATCCTTATTTTAAGATTGCCTATGCCTAGTGATGTCTCTTGTCCATATTGAACCCGATCCTTATTCTTCTTCTCCCATTTGCACTTAGCTATTGTTCACGGGAAGCTCGAATTCAAGTAGTCTTAGATCTTTTCTGATTAACACAAAGTTGTCCTAAGAGTGACTCTAAGTTTTCCTCCGCCTTCTAGCACTTGGTGTCAACTCTGAGTTTTCTTAGACTTGGCTTTGGGTTTTTGTGTGGTTATGGTAATTTTACGTTTTTGATAAAATTTTCAACTGCAAAGGGAGAATATTCAGTTTGTATCAACACTTGTTTGAGTATGGATTTGTAACTTGGTTTCGATGGGATTGTTTCAAAGAATGGTTACATCGAACATGTTTTGGTGTCATACGTATTTTCACATCAATACTTTTACTCAAGCACTTCATCCCAATGTTCCTAAAAAGGAAAACTCCATGTCACACTGAAAAATGGTTATGTTATCATAAATTTTATGATAATGGGTAAATTATGACACGCATTTTCGTAGTTTGATGGAGCTCGTTTACCAGCACAAGCGAGCTTTCTATGCACGGTGTTTGTGTACACCATGCTCAAGACACAGGGCACACATTGCATAGGGTTAGCTACACATTACTTCCGCTGACAATGTATGGGATCCGATTGGTCAATACATGTTGACATCCATTGTAACGACCCATATTTTTGATAGTTGAAAATATTAAATTAAATGAGATTTTGGAAATTAATATTGTCAAAAATTAAAATTTATGATTTATTAATAGGAAAAAATTATTATAATATAATTAATAATGTTGATTGAATAAAACTAACAACTGTTTAGTATAATTCCAATTAATGATAATAATGAAAGCAAATGAGGAATAAAATTTTGTATTAAAAATAGAAATAATAGGTTATTTAATTGAAATTGGTTAATATAGAATACAAAATTAGTTTTGGTAAGTAATTTATAACCCTTGGTTGTAAACAATAAGTTAATAGATATGAATTATTAATGTATAACAATTAATTTATTCTCATCTTATTATTTAATATGTTGAAATTAATTTGGAAGTCAATGAAATTTAATGTAATAAAATATTACAGTTAATGTAAGAAAAAATGTTAACTATAGAAAATGAGTATAATAAGATGGAAGCTTATGATAAATAAATTCATAAGGTATTTTCTAATTTGATAATAAGAATGTAAATCAAAATAAAAGAATATGTTGGAATTTAAATTATAATAAACTAGGTTTTATTCCTATTGTAATTTAATGTTAAATGTAACAACCCGGGATTTGCATTACCAATTAATAAATAAAAGTTAGGATTTTTATTTATTTTAATGAAGCATAAAAGGATTTGGAATAACAAAAATTTATTTGAAAAATGCTATTTTAATTAAATGGGAAATATGGGATTTAAAATGAGGATAAAATGTTATTTTTGGAAAGCTAAATATTTTAGGAGAGATTTTTAAACGGGTTTGGATAAGAAAAATGAGTTTTATAAACATACATGAACACTTAGACTAATTTTTGTAAAACATGTAAATAACTCTCTTCTTATTGGGTTTCTAAACCTATCCCAATAACCCACCCTAAACCTCCTCTATAAATTATCTCAAACTCTCCTAACCTCATTCATTCATCCCTAATCAAAACCCTAATCATTTCCTAAAGCTTCTTAACAAAAATGGCCTCTATCTTCATCTCCTTCTAGTTTTAGCTTATGCAAGTCATTCTATGCAAAGGTAATGCAAATACCCACCTCAAATCAGTTTTTATATCTTTCTAATTTCTGAAATTTATTTGGTAACACATGTTTTATGTGTTTTTTTAATCTTATAGCCTCCTAATCATCTTTTGCTAACTTGGGTTGATACTATAGTGGTCTTTGTTGCTTTCTAGAGAGGTATATTGCTAAAAACCTCTTCTAATATGTGTTTAATCATCTTTTGATTTCGATAATCAGTTAGTAACACATGTTTTATTATGTAACATGTGAATCATAGCTCTTTGATCATCTTTGCTTTCATTTTGGGGTGTGCACATAAGGTGCTTGTAATATATGCTAGCTGAAATTATAATTAGTTTATTTCTGTTAGTAAATTAGGCATATCTCATTCATATTAAATCGGAATTAAGATTTTCTTGATGTTCTGGAAAGCTAATTCTGTAGGCTATAACTTTTATGTTTTGAGTTTTGCCTAATTTTGTGGTTTGAATGGTCTAAATCACGTTTGTTTGTCGCTGACCTGACAACAAACTACATGGTTGATAAAATAAAAACCTAAAATTGATTTGGCCATAAGTTACTGGTTTCTTATCCGAATTAGAAAATTTTGGATGTTCCGGAAAGCTTAAAACCTATGATACAATTTTTGTTCAGTGAGTTTTCTGTAATTTTGCCATTTAGATTACCTGAAATGCATTCAAAGACAGAAGATCAATTATGTCTTTAACAAGTTATCTTGAATTTCAATCTGATATTGTTTTGCATGTATCTCTCTCGTTTTTGATCCGAATTAGATAGTTTTGGATGTTCCGGAAAGATTAAAACATATGCTACAATTCTTGTTTAGTAAGTTTTCTGTAATTTTGAGTCTAACTAGGTCAAAAATTGGTTTTTCTACTATCTTCCCGAGAGCGATACACATATTAGCTCTATGGATGAAACTGAAACTATTTTGGTCATAACTTTTGAGCCGCTAGTCGGAATTTGACGATTTTGGTCTCGTTGGAAAAATGGAGTTATGAACTCCATATCTGGAAAGTTTGGTCATCATCTGAGTTCATTAGACCCTTCGAATTTCCTGTCAGAGTTGAACCCAGATCGCTGTGCAAAATAGTGCATTTCATGTTTCTGTGTCCGACTTTGGAACGTCGCTACGCCTTCGTTTCAAGTCGGAATCGAGTAATTCTTTTTGCGTTCTGAAGTAGGAATGTCGGTCTACGTTCCTACCAATTTTCATGCCATTCGGATTCAGTCTGGTGGTCCTAATAATTTTCCGAACTTGGGTTCGCGTCAGTTTTGGACTATTTTCCAACACTTAGAATATTTTCAGTGATTTTCTGGTTTTATCGATTTCTTTGAGATTTGTCTCTGGATTTTATACACGGGCCTTATAAAAAGGTTTTAAAAGGATTTTTCGCTCCGAAATGGCTTTCGAAATTATTATATAATATTATTTTTAATTAGTAGACTATTTACTCCATAATAGGAGAGTTTTCAAAAGCCGTTTTAGAGTGTTCTCAAAATCAATTATAAATCCGTTTCGAACCTTTATTTTCTATAATAAAAATCTCACACTCACTTTTTAGCACGTCAAGCGAAGTGGAAAGGTGCTTAAACAGTTAGGAAATCTCTGGCCTATGGAACCGTGTGTATTTTCTTTCCGGTTAATCCCCGACCTATTTGATTGATCGTTTTGACCTTTGGGTCTAGTTTACCGATGATACGAGATGGACTTTTTATTGTTTGGAATGTGAGCTTGCTATTGGTTAGTAAACCGTTTAGTGCGAACGTGTGGTATGGGACTCATTGTTAACACTTTACGGGTTCCTCTCCAAGAAGTTTGTGACACATTAGCCTCTGGGCAGCCAGTACTGGACCTCTGGGTCACCACGCCTCTGGGCAACCGTCTCTGGACACCTGTTCTATGGAGCAGTTACTTTTTCGGCGTGTGCCTCTGGGCCTTTATCCTTCTGGGAAGGATCTCGCCGTCTCGCGCGTTCCGCATCTGTGCGAGTGATCGATCACAACTCTACAGTACTTGGCAATAACGACTCTGGTCGGTGCACGTGCTATACTTGTATTATCTGATGATTTTTATATCCATTCGATTACCGCCATTCGGTGTTGGTTCTATGGAACCATACGATGTAAGCGCAATTATCTTGTGGATTCACAGTGTCTCTGGACACTGCTTTTCAGTGTTTGATTTCATTGACTTTTCAGTATATCCTCATTGCTCTTTGGAGCATCGATCTTTGCTTGGGCATTGATTACAGACTCTGGTCACTCTTGGGATTATTGCCTATGGGCAACTTTGTATAGCTTTGGCTACGCCGATGATATGAGGCGATTTTATTTATTCAACACTTTGGTGCTGATATTCTCTTTGGAGATTTTTACTGTTGACTGATGATTTGGGACCGTCATTATATTCATGTGGTCCAAAATACTCTTCTCTTAGGAAAAGTACTGTTTTATTTATGTACCGCATTATTATATATCTCAGTTGTTACTGATTATTTAGCTAGCCTGACCCGAGTGTTTTCGCTCGGGTCAGACCGAGTTGTTTCAAGTTAGATCTCTGGACTTAGCTTCTGTGCTTCCGCTTGGACATTATCTGCTATGCTGATAGATAGCGTTTTTATTTGTCCACTATTCCGCTACTCTGTTATTATTCAGACTTTGATATGTACATATTTTTGACTCACATGTGTGGACAGTGGCTTTGTACCCACTTATAGTATTTGGATCTGTATTGATGATGTATTGTTCTGGGATTTTATATCTGTTATGTGATTCTGTTATGTGATGTTTTATCATTTATTACTATGCTTATTTTGATAGGTCTTTAGCCATTGTAATTTCATTATGAATATTTATTGAATATGTCGAACCACTTGAAAAAAATATATAGATACCATCCTTTCGACGTATTCAGTAGATAGTTATAGTTTGATTACAAATGGTCGCTTCCACTATACTTTATTCTCCGCTTTAACAGACAGTATTACTCCCGTAATACTCTTTGTTACAGTGGGTCTCAGAGTGGGGCGTTACATTAAAATTAATGTAATATTTCAATCTTGGATTTCACATGGAAAATTTAGTTTTAAAAAATATTATTAATTTCTGTGTAGTTAGGAATGATGAAAATTGCTAACTTTTAATTTAGAATTTAAAAGTGATTAAATTGATTTTTAAATAATAATTCATTTAACTAACGTGTAAAAATTAGCCTTTTTGGCCACTGTCTTGGATTTCGACGAAACTAGTTCCATTGGATCCATAATAGTGAATTATTATAGGATTTTAAGTTTCGTAGTGATCAAACTTATCGTTTGATCGTGCGAACTCGAAACGCGTAGAAATCAATTAATGAATTTAAATAAATATAATTTGATTTTAAAAGCTTTCTTTTATGAAACATGAGTTTCATTTTTATCATTTTTCCTACACGTCCTGCCCTCATTTTAGTTTGTTCTTCCATCTTTGCCTAAAGCCTAATCTTGAGAAAAACATAATGATTAAACTTTGTTTATTTTTTTAATATTAAACGTGTATACTAATTATTATTTTAATAATATTTCTTATAACATGAATATCTTTTACATATAAATTTCGATTTACGCACGATTTCTTCTAGTTGATTCATATTTAAATTTCGGACAACATGAAACTGATTTGGTGGAATTTGGAGACTATTGAGATTTTTCGCTTATGTTTGGATTTTTATGGGCAAAAATCAAAGGTGAGTGATTTAACACACTCACCCAATACTAAATCTTCTTATGTTTGTTGAATTAACTTTATGAAGTGATAAGAATATTATTGGTTGTTGTTTGATAGCTTAAGTTGACATTTTAATTGAAATTGAATTTTATTGAATTAAATTGCCATTTAATTTAATATTGAAATTGAATTGCTGGTTAAATACCTGATATTGATAACCAATAAATTGTTGTGAATTATTGGCTGATTTGGATATTGATTATGATGGATGTTTATTTGTAGACATTTTGGATGATTGGATGTTTATTTATTTTTATATATCTCTGTTATCACTTTGTGTATTAAGTGACAACATATAAATATCTAACCATTTATAAACTCTTTCACCTTGCAAATAACCCTTCTTTAATTCTTCGAACCATTTTATAACTTTAAAACAATTTTAATATAATTAAATAACTTTAAAAGAATATTATTATAATTAAACAACCTTAAATTAATATTATTATAATTAAATAACTTAAAAAAATATTAATATATTCATTAACATATTTAGTTAGATAATCCTTAAAATATTTCCAAAATACAATTTCGGATTTAAAAATCCTTTTTGTCTCAAAAACCGAATTCCGACTTAATCGGCCATTTCTAGAATTTTCAAATACAAACTTGAGGCCAATAGCCACCCAACACTTAACCAACATTGGTATTGATTTCCTAACACTACTGGGTTTTATTTTCAATATATAATAATGTTTTAATCGCAGTGTCCACAATCAAGTTCATTTTTCAATATCTCATATTTAGAAATATTATGGAACAATTCAACAATATCGATGAATCCCGTTGGATCCCTCCAACCTGTCCCCCTGCAACAAAGCTTATATATATACGTACATATGTATGTAATTAAAATCAGCAGTTGTGAGGAATCCTGTTGGATCCCTGCGTGTAACAACCCTGTATTTTACAAATATTTTTAAATTGATTTTTCCAGATTCAAAAGATTTATTTATGAAAAAGAATAAATTTTTTTATTTTAAGTATAAACTTTGATTTTGATGTGGATTAGAATTCCAAGTATGACTAAATTTAATATTTCCAGAAAATGTGAATTTTGGTCAATAGTCAAACTTTGACTTTTAAATTTAAATCTTAAATATTTGAAATTATAAATTTTATCTTTTATTATGAAAATAGATTTAATAACATGAATATTGCTTTTCGTTTCATTGAAAACGGAGTTAAAATGTAAAAGTTATGTACATTTCAATTTTTAGTATAATTTGTTTATTTGTGCAATTTTGCCTATTTTAAATTTTATAAATCATATTTTTCTTTCTTATATTTTATTTAATATGTGTCAATATATTAATTTATGTATATTTTCATCTCTAAATATTTCAAAAATAATAATAGAATTTTTCCAAAATTTACTATGATGATTTCCTATTTTTAAAGGCTGTTTTCCTATTTTCTGCTATTTTCTTCATTAAAAATTATATGTAAATTTAATTTTAAATATTTATTTTGTGAATATATTTTTATTTTATGTTATTATTTATGTTTAAAAATATATTACAAGCTCATATGAATTTTTCTAAAATTTATTCTATTCAATTTCAAATTTCTAGACTAGTTCACTATTTTAGCTATTTTCTTAATTTAACTTTATATTATTGATAAATATTTATATAAATTATTATATTTTGCTCAAATTTCGAAATTTTACCTGGGATTATTATCTTTTTCCAGAAATATAAAGTTATAAAAATTAAAATAAAGAAATTCGAAAGGCCTTAAACTTTCTATCTTCCTATGGGCTTTTATAGTCCACCTTTTTACTTTTAACCTAACCTTTCACCAATTAACCCTAACTATTCCTCATTCTTTTTTTTCAGCCGTCTTCCTCCTATTATTCACGAATTTTCAAAGCTTCCTAACCCTAAAAAAAATATGGCTTCCATTATCCTCTTATCTTCTTCCTTTATCTCTTCTTTACTTCACAATTTTCATTGATTTTGCCTTCCTCCTCTTCTAGCTTTGCTTGGCCTCTACCACCTTCATCTCCACCATCCTCTCCACCTTCAGCCCCACCACCATCTACAGCAGCACCTCCTCCTCCTCCACTGACCATGACAAGCCATGCCCATCCATTTAAGTTAGCACCACAAAATTGCACAAAAACCCTTCCAAACAATGCCTAGACCACATATGCTTCACCACCACCTTCATCTATCACCTTGGCCACCCCACCAGCAACTACATGACCTTTGGCTGCTGCTGCACCATCACCCTCCACTGTCCAGACCTGTACCATGCATGGCCGAGCCAAGCAATGACCAAGTCGAGCCTTGTTGTGACCAAAACTTCACCTATTTGCCTTGTCCATTGATATTCTTCATGTTGCATCTCCTACCCTTCACATCACTTCATGTTGCCATGCTTAGGTGTGCTAAACCTGACCTATATGATGCTAACCTGAGCCCAAACACATCATGGCTGAGCACTTGATCCCCTATGGTCAAGCATTTGAATGGTAAAGGCAAAGTCTTGTCTTTATTGCTTTGTATTTCAATTTGTTCAACATTGTTTTATGTTAAGTATATTCATGTGCTATATTGTTTTGTCTTGTTTGGGGTATTGTTTACAAGATGATATCTTGGCTATTTCTCTCCACTCAAATCAAAGGTCGTGCCTTCTGGATCCGTTGTGTCATTCTAATTGATATCTCCAGCATAAAAAGGTGAGTTTTTCTCACCACACAATATGTACCTATATAACTAGTAAATTGACATCCTGCGAATCTGTAGAAATATATTATCATGTTATATATGCTTATATTATTATCATATGATGTTCACACCTGTTATTACACCTGTTATATCATATGTTACTGTTATTTAATGCTATTCTGTTATTTATATCTGTTATCACCATTGCAAGTTCCCTGTAGACTAGAATCACTATGGGTTGAAATGATACATACCCGAACGGACTTTAGAATAGGGAAAAATCGTTATGGGCTGAAATGATAGGCCTGAACGATTTTTATTTAAATTATTTTAACTTGGGATTGCGGGTTTGAAATGATAGAACCCGAATTTTTTCTTTTTTAACTGCGGATTGAAATGATACATATCCATATCACTTGAACTAGGTTAGAAAATTATATACAGGCCCGTGGTTATTTTATAAAGAGTTTTGGATATTTTTAAGTATTTTAAAAACTATGAATTTATGAAATTTGATTTAAATAGATTTTGAAATGTTTTGAAATAAAGAAATTATGATTTTTCTATGTGTTAAAAAAGGTAATTAATGAATGGTTTAACTGGATGTTTGAAATATAACTTAAGTTGGAAATTTGGAAATTTGGAATTTTGGTTAAAAAGGATATTTAAGTTATATAAATAAAATGGATATTAAATTTTATTTGGAAATGGTAAATATGATAATTTGATTAAATTTGAATTTAAGTGATCCATTAAAGTATTATTGATTTTTCTATGAATTTAAGTGGTTAAATAAATAAATGTTTAAAAGTGATCTTTTAAAATATAACTTGACTAGGAAATGTGAAATTTGGTTTTAATTAAATGTCTAAGTTAATTAAATAAAATTGGAAATTTTGTTAAATTGTGAAATGGTAATTTAAATTTGAAGTGTTAAGTCTATTTGTTGAAATGTGAAGAATTGGAACTTTTACACTTAAACTTATTAAGTAAATTGTTGAAAATTGGATTTAATTATAAGAAATTTATTGTGAAAAAGATATATGTTAAATGATATGTAAATGAACATTTTAAATGTTAAAATATGATTTTTAAAAATGTTTATGTGTTTTAAATTAAAGTTATTTAATTGCTGGAAATACACTAACACCTGAAATTAACTTTTAATAGCACTTCTGAAATGCTATCTTTTCTGTTTTGAACTATAATTCAACTAAAACTGAGTTTCAACAGTAGTTTTAAGTGCTGTCTTTGCTGAATTAAAAATGTTTTCAAATATAACTTATAGCAGTCGTTTTTAAATGCTGTGAAATACTGAAATTTTAATAATTAGGGTTTTTGACTTAGTAAACGAACTCAGAATGATTTGAAACTTTGGAAATTGAATACTTGATTTGAAAATATAATAATTACACTTTTAAAAGGTTTAAATGAATTATTTTGATTGGAATATAAACTATTTAAAGGTGATTTGAAATGATAGTAAATGAACGATATCTTTGAATTTAAAAGGTATTTAAAGTTGAATATTTGGATTTGAACTGATAGGATGTTTTATTTTATTAAAATGATTTGAAATGAAGTTTTGTAAGGATATGATATTTTATTAAAATGATTTGAAATGAAGTTTTGAAATGATATGAAAATTTAAATATATGGAAATGGTTTGGAATTGATTTAATCTTTATTTTGATAAAGATATGGTTTGAAATGATAATTTATTTTGAAGTAAAGTATTGTTTTTAAAAGTTATAACCACGGGTTATAATAACGATTGGTTGGCAAAGAGACCGGGATCGGATATGGACATACTCTCTGTCGATACCGAAAACCACTTTGACAACCGTGTACGTGGTGGAGATTCCAGAATGAAGTAGGATGGTGGCGACGTTCTTAAGGTATGTTACGTGGACCCAACTCCCGTGAGTTGGCATAAGGTGGCTAAAACAGGAGCGATCTTGGACCAGTGAGGTAGCACCTCTTCTCGGACACATTTCTTCGATATTATACTCTTACTTGTGATTGATTAGATGGCCATCCTCTGATTTGGGAGTGTTGTTCGAGGTGGAACGGTAGTGGCTGCTATGCGTATCCATCAGTCCGTGTGCGTAATTGGTATATCTACCCTGGCATTGCCTAGTTGTGCCGTGTCACCTACCATATCGAGCTTTACTACGATTATGATTTTAAGATCCGACCGCGTTAAGGTTCTCCATCCCCTTAACGCTATTTTCTATATGATTATACTTTACTGATTAGACACTACTGTATATAGCGTATATTACTACATAGTAGATAGTTTAACGGATCCTTAGAGGATGGGCGGTCCCAAGCATCTTCTAAGTTACTTGTACCCTTATTACAGTTCGCTTGAGTTGGTTTACATTATATAAGTATATATTGTCCTGGCTCGAGTGTTTTGTGTTTTGCTTTACGCTCGGGTCAGCCTGAGTTATTCACAGATTTGGATTTCCACTCTCTTGGAGATTTGAATCGCTGGAGATTATCTGCTTGTCATGTCCTATCTATTTCAATTTCGTTGTTCTACTCAGCTTGTACTTGGTTATTATATTGAGACTTTTGTTGTATTCTATTTCTTCTGTTATATCTTATGTAACTCTGATATATTTATATAGTAGCTTCATGAACTACTATTTCTTTTACTTCCGCTGCATTATTTTACTCTGTGTCTGTGGTCTGTGATTATATTTATTTACTGTATATTCTAAGATTTGCCAAATTTTTTTTACAACGCGGTATTTTGAGCAATTCAACTCCGGCATGAGTGTCTACCTATACACTTATAATGGATGCGAATGGTTGAAAATATCGGGTCGTTACACTGCGACCAGTCCCCCTGCAACACAGCTCATATATTACAAGAATATAATCACCGCTTCAAGGCGGGATATCGAAATAAAAGGGACATTCGCTATTATGCGGGGAGTATAGTGTCTTATCTGCTCCAATCGGTGGGAAATATACCCAAATACTAATATACATATATACTAGTATAAAATATGACATCCAACTGATAATAATTTATCAATCCATCCAACCAACCAATAAATAATTTCAACATTTTAAACTAAAACCAATTATCCAAAATTAGTGAGATTTACTCACCAGAGTTCCAATTGTTGCTTTCAAATTCGGGTTGGTCTATAGTCGAACGATGGTCGACTATAGCTCAAAATTCAACTAGTTCGAATCTTCCCGAATTCAGTTCCAAATCGTACATTTTGATGATACGCGACTGATCGCGTTTGATTTCGACCTAAAATGAACAAGATATTAATTTTACAAGCTTATTGAATTTAATAATAATAAATTCCTTAATCCCATCATTAATTTATAATTAACCATTTAAATATTAATAACCGCTCTTCCCCTCTCTCTAATATCTCATCTACATTGAACGACCCAGGCTCGATTTCCCTTTAACGCCGCTACCTCCCTCCTCCACCTAAGACCGTCGTACCCTCACTGCCGACTACCTAGGCCCTTTAGCAACCCACGCCACCAGCGCCACCTCTAAGTTCGCCACCGTCCATGGTAAAAAACCAACCCAAACATCTCCGTTCAAAAACCCCTAGCAGCCGCCACACACAGCCGTTCGCCACCAAATTTGGCCGGCATCTTACCCACATTCCCATCTACAATCTTTCTTCAAGTCCCATCACTAAACAAGCCACCCATTCGCTAAAAATTGCCAAAAACCAAAACCCACCTTTCCATGAATGGACAGGTTTTCTGGCCATCTTGCAACGAACTAGCTGAAATCCACCATTAATTAGGTTTGTCTCGACGTCGCCTAAAAGTTTCTAGTTAACGACGAAGGCTGAAATCGCCTTGGGTGGTCATGATGAGGTCGTGGCCGTTGGACGAAGCGTTTGAAATTTTATAAAAGGAACGAATCCTTTTCTTCAGCAAATCGCGCAAATAAATAGGAAGGGAATGATAGGGAAGGACGAGAGTGTGCGCTGATGGAGATGGAAAACGGCTGAGTAGTTAAATTGAAGATAATATATTATTTAAAATTCAAAAAAATATCTAGATATTTAATTCCGAACCCCGATCGAGGCATGCTGCCTGGCATTCCTAATGTTATACCCTTATTTTGAATGAAATGGAACAAGGTTCGAGACCTAATTTGATCGTATGCAGAAGATAGCTTTTTGAACCCAATTATTATATTAAATCTTCAATATTAGTTTTAATGTGTTTCTATCCCGTATGACCAAACGTTGAATCTGATCGCTATGAAATTTGACGGCATAACATAATTGATTATTACGAACCAAATGACACTGGTTTCGTCAAAATCCGAGACTGTGTCCCAAAAGGCTATTTTCACTCGTGAATTAAAACGAGTTATTTTAAAAATCGAGTAAATCACTTTTAAATCCATTTTAAAAGTTTTATTATCTTCATTCTTATTAATAAAATTTAATAAGCCTTTGAATTTTTTTTATCTAACTTAAAACGCAAGATCCCATTATTTAACCAATTTCAATTATTAAATTTAACAATTAAATTATCCAATAAATTGCTATATTTGATATTCGAGTTATTTAACTTATAAAATTAACCTTTCAATATTTAAAATCAATTAAATATTTCAATTTCAAATAGCTAAAATTCTAGGTCGTTACATTCTTCCCCCCTAAAAGAATTTCGTCCTCGAAATTGCCAAGATAGGAAAAATGCCCAAACCCGTTTCTTTTCTAAAATAAATTAGGTTAAATAACTTCCCAAATCCATTTAAGCCTTTAACTTTCCAAAATCAATTTGTTGAAACCTTGTTATTACTTTTACTAATCTTCCAAATTCATTTATAGGTTCCAACTAATATTTTCCATTCAATCAATTCAGGTTATAACTCAAAAATCAATTTTTAGATTTTCTTCAAAATTTCTAACTCATTAAATTTTTGAAATTTTTTGCTAGCGTCTCCTTCGCGCGGCTAGATCAGAACAACTACAAATCGCCACTACGGGTCCAAACCAATAAAAGAAAACAAAAGCCAAGTGGCTCAATCATAAAACCATCAAATTCAACCAATAATTTAAACATGTACCTTTTTGTTGGACAACCCAATTTTACTTATGAAACCAAAGGAATCAAGTTAGCTCTTGCTTTTATATACCTGCATCTTATTCACCAATGATACCCAATCATATAGTTCATAATCATATTAAGCTTGAAATTTTAATTTCCAACATTTACCCCACCAAAGCCCGTACAATGTACATATATCATCCGTACACAATACCAAATCTGATCGCTTGCTCGATCACACAATTTCACTTCCGAACTAGTATCATTCACACAACCACTCTAGTGCGGACTCAAAATCGGTTCCTTGATTATAAACCGTCATTCTCCTTGCATAGCGATATACTATGATAAAGAATTATGGAATCAATCAAAAACTCATATCCAGTGTTCGCCGTCGAGAATCAAGTGAAAAATTCCAACTCGGATCGATGTAAATTATCTCGAAATTCTGTGCTCGAATCTGGATCAAACCGTTATGCAAATAAAGTAATATACGTACAACTTACGTATTTATTTCCAATTTATTTCTTAGCTATCCCAAATTCCCTTTCTATTCACATTCACTTATTTAATTAGTATATTCCTTTAATACCAATACCACTTAAGCATTATTCCCTCAAATTTTATGTTTAAACAACATTTCACTCATTGCTATTTTCATTTTCCAATTTCAACATTCAACTTTATCAATCAACATTCCAATCATATCCAATTCAATAATTAATTTAAGTAGCTCATTTCATTAATTTATTCCACATCTCAATCAATTTCATTTCCAAATATTTTTATCATTTAGCCTAACTTAGGCTAAATTTTCAGAATTCGCTTTAAGTTAAATTCCATTCCACAATTCAATTTCAAATTTTTTTTCTTCTTTTCTTGCATTGACATTGAACAATTCAAAACATTGCTTTAACTTGTTAATTTTCAAATTTTATAAGTTATCAAACTTATTTTCTCATATTTAATAAAACATTTAAATGAAAATCCCTGAGTTTAAACACCTCGTTATTCAAATCATTTTTGAAATCATATATATATATATATATATATATATATATATATACTCACAATCCCTTGGTATATCAAATCACCCTTTTTGGAATCTAAAATCAAAACTAGTTTTACCAAAACAAAACTCCAATGGTAATCCTTCTCTTGGAAACTCGAAAATGAACGTCGATGACGCTGCAGTCATCACCGAAATTATTTTCCAGCGACCGAAGTGAGTTCAGTGCCTTTATTTCCTTTAAAATACTTTTAAAAATATTTCCATTATTTCTATTCTCAAACATCTTCCAAATAATGCTATTAATATTTTCCATAACTTGAAAAAATCATTTTCAAAACCAATTGGATTTAAATTCCCAAATTTCCAGTTTTAAATCCTTTCGAATTTAAAAACGGCTTTTATAAATCATAATTATATAATATAATTCTGAAATATCATCTCCTTTTATAAATCATATTTATAAACCATATATTTATATAATCTTACTTTGGTTATATAAAATCATTCCATAATTGTTATTCTGGTTTGCATTATAATAACAACACTTTTATTCGATCACAACAACAAACAACAAATGATAATAGTTTAACATTATCATTTCCTAACAACCAAGCACACCATATATACCATAATAATTTTTTGAAAATTGTTCCTTTTATAGATAAAATAATCAAGGTAAAATTATTTCATTTACCCAATTTCAAAACAATACCATGTCGAATTGCTTTGTTCAAGTGTTTAGAGATCCCTATCAATAACGTTAATTACTCGTATTGACCGGAATCCTTAAGCCACTCAATAGATCAACCAGCACAATATAAAACATTTTTTTTATATTACTAACAAATACGCGCTCATATATATACACTCAAACTCATTCTAGGGTGCCACTGACCCTATCTCTAATGAGTTATCGCGCCAAAGCCAAGGTTCTCGCTTAACCTTCAGCTCTGATACCAAGTGTAACGAACTAGATTTTCGACCCTCGAAAATCGATACTAACACGTCCATTGTATTTCATGCCGAGAAATCAAATATTGGAAAAACCGACCGTTAGGGGAAGAGAAGAAGAAAGAAGATAAGAAGAAAACTAAAGAACTTAGAATCTCATAGTGGAACGAATAATCTATAATATATCACAAGTCTTTACACAAAAGCAAAACTGTAATATGTGTATATACAAACATCAATTAGAGTATACTAACCTATTTTAGCCTGGACAGTTATAACAGCCTGTCCTCACAATTGCTGATAACACAATAATGAATGCATAGGAAAATAACCATCTATGTGAATACATCTCTGGGCCTCCAACTCGTCTCTTGAATCTCCAAGCATCCAAACTAATCTATAATATACTCGGTCTGACCCGAGCATTATAATAAAATAACACCCGAGTCAGTTTGGAAAACCAGCATGAGAAAACACACCCAATTGGATTTAAAGTTATAAGAAGATCTTTGAAATCAAATATATCTCGTAAGACCACGCCAAACATAAACACGATGGGTTTTTACCTTACGATAACCAAAAATACTTTTATAGAATTCAATGCTATTATAATAATGTCTAGAGGTTAAAGTAAAATATGAAGATAACTGAAATGCTTGCATCTCACATTTCAACATAGTTGGGCACAATCAAAATCGTACGACGCTTATTGGAGAACGGATTCCATACAATGACTAGGCACTGGGGTACCACCTATCACGGTACACGTCTAGAAAATGTACCGAGGACCTCTCCTGGATCCTCTGCCAACGCAAGACCGGCCTACCCCTTACTGGATAGTACCGAATATGTCATCACTCCGGTTGCTTTGGAACCCTTTTTTATTGAGATCTCATGCACAACCAATCCATAAATATGCAGATGTATCTAGAAGGGTGACAACATACCCTAACGGGTGCGACCCAGTTAGCCTTGCTGCATCTCCCCCGATTTTCAATCATTTTCGATTGATGAGCTTGAGGCTACGATTACCTTTCAAGAAATTCACACTTAGAATGCTCATTGCCTTCCAATGACAATATGCTGATAGCATTCATCCATACAAATCCGTTCTGGGTCTGAACGAAACCGAAGGTACTATTCCTACTACACCCATTTTGGAATCACCCTCGGGATTAGTAGCGATTAGCCCTTGCACTTTACATCTCTATCTTTGATTCCATGCTTCATGATATCTTCACTTCGAAACGCATTTTTTTGGATCGAAGTGGTTTTTGGATAACATATCAAATCCCGGTCTCTTTGAAACAACGTTCGATAATTTCCTGTAAACTCAACCCCGGTTCTATAGGAAATAAACAGACAAGATAAGATCGGAGATCACCTCCTAACCGTTTGTGGATGGATTTCCTTATCATCGTCCTAGAAGAACGAAACGACATTTGTACGCATAGTACAACATCATCGGAGATGATTGTACCATATAACTCACATGTTTTTCCTAGATATTTCCAAAGTTACGTTTGGGTCCAATCTCGATAGTCGGTTATTTAACTATCGACTAACAAACATTCAATCAGCATTTTTTTCATTTAGAAAATAAACATTGGCTCGGTATATAAGCAATCACTAGCCCCTTTAATAAGTCTTTATACATACAATTACTTTGTAAATTATTTGTATATGAACACCTTTAAAAGATATACTCGAAAATCCCTGTATGTCCATATTTAGAATAGCCTTATACTTATCCTAACGATGTCAGTATATCCACAAAACTTAGAAAAGTTTTCCTTTTATACGATTCTCAAATCATTTAAAATTTCCCTTACAATTTCCCAAGATCATATATAACCCATTTTATAAATCTTCGGAATCATTAATAATTTCTTTACCAAGAATTTAGTCACTTATAAATTTCTTGTACATTTCAAAATCATTTATAACTCTTAATGAACCCATATACCATTTATAAACTTCTTTTATAAATCAATAACCCTGCTTCTAAAAATTTTGTTTATAAATATCTAACCATTTATAAACTCTTTTACCTTGCAAATAACCCTTCCTTAATTCTTCAAACCATTTTATAACTTTAAAACAATTTTAATATAATTAAATAACTTTAAAAGAATATTATTATAACTAAACAACCTAAAATTAATATTATTATAATTAAATAACTTAAAAACAATATTAATATATTCAATTAGAATATTAAATTAAATAATCCTTAAAATATTTCTGAAATCCAATTTCGGATTTAAAAATCCTTTTTGTCTCAAAAACCGAATTCCGACTTAATTGGCTGTTTATAGAATTTTCAAACACAAACTTGAGGCTAATAGCCACCCAACACTTAACCAATATTGATATTGATTTCCTAACACTACTGGGTTTTATTTTCAACATATAACAATGTTATAATCGCAGTGTCCACAGTCAAGTTCATTTTTTAATATCTCATATAACAGAAATATTATGGAATAATTCAACAATATTGAGGAATCCCATTGGATCCCTCCAACCTATCCCCCTGCAACACAGCTTATATATATAATTACATATATATGTAATTAAAATCAGCAGTTGTGAGGAATCTTGTTGGATCCCTCCGACCTGTCCCCCTGCAACACAGCTCATATATCACAAGAATATAATCACCGCTTCGAGGCGGGATATCGCAATAAAAAGAGTCATCCGCTATTATGTGGGGCGCATAATGTATCATCCGCTCCAATCAGCGGGAAATATACCCAAATACAAATATATAATATGACATCCAACTGATAATAATTTATCAATCCATCTAATCAACCAATAAATAATGTTAACATTTTAAACTAAAACCAGTTATCCAAAATGAGTGAGATTTACTCACCAGAGTTCCAATTGTTGCTTTCGCATTCTAGTTGGTCTATAGTCGAACGACGGTCGACTATAGCTCAAAATTCAACTAGTTCGAATCTTCCCGAGTTCAGTTCCAAAATATACATCTCGATGATACATGTAACAACCCAAAATTTGAGCTATAATAATTAATTAGCGAATTAATTAAACAATAAAATAAGTTTGTGAAATTGTCAGAATCGAGCCACGGAAGTTGCACCATTGGGTCCGTGGTAATTTTCTGAGAAATTTCCATATATAACTTGTTGAAATCCGAGTCATTATGGAGAATTTATGGGAGAAACAAGAAATCAGAAATAAATAAACAAAAATGAATAAAAAATACAAGGGCATGGGTCGACCTATGCTATGGTCAGGTCGACCCACACTTCTGCCTGGACGATATTTCATCCAGGTACGAGCCGAAGAGAGTAATTTTGATTTTTGGTTAATCCTGTGCATTCATAGCTACATCCGACGGTTCCTAGTGAGCCTATGAAGTTGTTGCACCAGATTTAATCTTCAAATCTGACGGTCTGAGATCTCTAAGCCACACTATAAATAGAATCCTAGGCCTAGCTATTTTTCTCATTCGGATTTTGTCCCAATTGGGTTCATTGCCTGAGGCTGAACCCTAAATAGAAATTTTTTCTAGGAAGGAAATCTTTTTGATAAAAATATTCTACGCCCTAGAAGCGGATCCAGGAAAGCCCAGGAAGAGAGCTAAGGACCACAGATGAGTGTTTTATAATTATTTTAGATTTGTAAGCAATTTAAAATAATAGGGTTCTCAATAGTGGTAGTTTTTCTACAATTTTGAGACAGTTTTTATATAAGTTTATTTACATTCAGTTTTTAATTAAATTTCAGAAGTTCTTTTCAGTCTATTTTTATTCAGTTATTTGCATTTATTTACATCTGTTTTAAGTTGGAATTTAGCATGTAAATGTTACTTTCTTTTTATAGAGATTTAACGCTTTTTGACGCGAATAAAATATTAAAAAGAGAAGAATTCGCTAACATAGATTAAAATAGATAAACACTAAATTTATAGAAATCAGATGTAAAATGAGAAAAACAGAAATAAAATAGAGGTGGACTGAAATAGGCAAATTTAAGATATTTGCAAGTATGATTATAACAAGAGGTTATAACCAAAAAGAGAAAATAGAAGAGTAACAGTTGCAAGAACAATTATAACACATAGGTTATAATTAGAAAGAAAGAAATAACAGAAGAAGCTTATTTTAAAACGTAGATCTTGGATTAAGTTAATAAGTAAATATAGCAGAAACAACAAAAGAGGCTTATTTTAAAACTTAGATCTTGGATTAAGTTAATAAGCAAATACAGAAGTAGGGCCCGTACCGGCAACATTCCCTTTCAGGTCTAGGACTAATGGTTTCACATGTAGGTGAGGCTGGGACACGCTTATGCTGATTAGGGTAAATAAGTGGCAAAAAGATAGAGGCTCAAATTTGGTTGGGCAAGGGGCGCAAAGCTAAAATATTTGTTTGTCTGGACTAGTACCGCAGCATTCCCTTTCAGGTCAAGGACCGATGGTCTCACATGTAGGTGAGGCTAGGCACGCTTATGCTGATTAGGGTAAATAAAGGGTCAAATATGGGGCGATAGTTAGTGTGTACCAGCAATGACCGAGCGTGCGACATTAATTAAGGTAAATAATTCGCTACTGCGTCCTAAGCGCTAAAGAGGTGTCTTTTGCTGTGACCAACGGGTTTGGTTCAAAGTGGCGCAACAGAGATAGGGAAAGACTGATCAATGGGTAGGATTAGGATTTCAGCCTAATCAAGTTAGCAGTTGAGATAGGATCAGGATTTTAGCCTAATCATAGTAGTTTAAGACAAGTGCAAACAATCAAACAATCAAAGCAAACAGTCAAACTGAATCAGAAACAATATTTTATCCGAGTTTTATATTTTCTGTATTTTCCTTCCATGTTAGAACTATTGCTTAGTCTATTATCTTTATCTTTCTTAGAAATGCTAGTAATTACTTTCACTCACTAGACTTATTGTCTGACCCACTCCTCTATCTTCCCCATTTTCCCCCAATAGGCCAGCAGAGTTGAGGATAGTTGATTCAGGTTGCTTGGAGATTCATTCTTGGAGTTTTCTCATTTTAGATGTATTCTTCTACTTTTCATCTTTTTCATTTGGCTTATGATGGATTGGCACTTGTGAGAGGGATTATTATTGTTATCTTTATACTCTGATTTTATGAGACTGGGATGTATTTTCATGAGACATGAGACATTTTGATTTTTTGAGATATGTTATGTTTTTATTACTTATTTTGAGATGAAGTTTAGTTTTGAATGATAAGTAATTATTTAAATGTTTCCACTGTTTTTACTTATTTGTCCCGTGAATCTTAGTCTCTATGATGCTTTAGCTATACCTATAAAGCACCACATCCTTTAGTGTGCCCTTTTTGGGAATACTAAGGGGTGTGGGGTATTTCATTTGGTAACAGAGCCTAAGATTACAGGATTCCTAAAAACTTATTTTAAAAGTAAAATATTTATAAAAGGTAACATATCTTAAAACTAAAAGTATTTTTCAGAAGAAACTCTTATTATAGAAATAGTTTTCAAGTATAAGAGAGTTTTTATAAAAATCCCCTCAAAGTCTTCGGGCCTAAATTTTCTTTTCTTTGCATAGTATGGCGGATGCCCCAAATCTTCCAGAGGGTGTTCAAGTCCCTGGCTGGTTTTGTAGATACCTCCAAGCTACGGCACCAAAGGTGCAAGGGCAAATGCCCAATGCAACACCGATGGGTGGAGATCTCATTAATCCACCTGCAGCAGCTAATTTTTCTAAGCTATTTAAGGACTTCGCTAGTCTAGGAGGCAAGATGTTTTCTGGCATGGAGGATTTTGTAGAGGCATGAACTTGGTTGAGGAATACGGAGCAGATATTTTGGCTGTTAGGATTGGAGGACCAGTAGAGAGTTCAACTTGCATCTTGACAGCTGAAGGGAGAGGCTTCTTACTGGTGGGAGATTGTAGAGATGGAGGGTAGAGACATTGGTTGGTTTGGATTTCAGGAAAGGTTTGAGAGAAAGTTCTTGTCGCAAGCCGAGGACATGCGGTTGGAGAAGTTCATTAGTATGAAGCAGGGGAGTCTTTCAGTGAAAGAGTATATAAATCAGTTTAATGAGTTACCACGGCTCGGGATGAAGCTTGTTAGTACACCGCATAAGAAGGCCACTAAGTTTGCTAAGGGTTTGAACCAGCCTCTTATTGGGTTGGCATTGACACATGTACGTATGGGAGCGACGTATGAGTCACTTGTTGAAATGGCCCTCATATCAGATGTTGCTAAGAAAGAAGAGGTTAAGGAGGTTCCTAAATAAGAAAACTTTAAGAAGCAGTGGTGGAAGAACAAGAAGGATAAGGACCTCAAAAGGGACAGATCAAGAAGGGCGAGAAATGTCATAATTGTGGATTGGTTGGGCATTTCACAAAGGACTGTAAGATGGACATGATGAAGAGGTGGAGTTACAACTGTGGGCAGCCTGGACACCTTAAAAGAGCTTGTCCTCAGAAGACAGAGCAGAGAGCAGGTGCACCTACGGCGCAAATACAGGCTTTGGATGCAACACCTTTTAGTAGTGGACCGGATCGAGATAGGAAAGTCTCTGTAGAAGATTTGATCTCTATTTCAGATTTTCCTATTCAAACCCTTTTTGACTTTGGAGCATCGCATTCTTTCATTTCTAGTTCCTTGGTTGATTGTTCACTTAGATATTTCTCTAGTTGTAGACCCTATAGTTGTTTCAAACCCCATAGGAGGATCGACACATTTATCCAAGATTTGTAGGGGTTTGAAAATTTTTATACTAGACGTAGAGTTTGATTATGACACCTATGTACTGGGATTTTTGGGATATGGGATGATTTGGGGATGGACTGGTTATCCACTTATGGTGCGATATTGGACTGTGAGAGGAGAGTCGTTAGACTAGAGACATGTAGCGCACAGACTCTCAAGGTTTCTTGTGACCCATAGGGGTTATTCATGTTGAGCTTCCTTTATTTCTTTGATTCATCGCTTGGAGAGTTAGATTCAGCTCCAGCTGTTAGAGATTTCCTAGACATTTTTGAGGAGATTAGGGGGCTACCCCCTAAGAGAGAGATCGACTTTAGGATCTATCTGAATGACAATGCTAAGCCAGTGGCATTGCCCGTGAGACATATGGCTCCTAGGGAGCGGAAGGAGTTAAGTAAGAAGATCGGTGAGCTACTAGAGAAAGGCTTCATCAGATGGAGCATATCTGAGTGGATGGCTCTAGCCCTCTTCGCTACATATGCAGATGGTTCCCTTCGACTTTGCGTAGACTATAGAGAGTTGAATAAGCTCACAAAGAAGAACCGTTACCCACTTCCTAGGATAGAGGATCTTTTCAATCAGTTGGTTAGCTCTTCAGTATTTTCTCAGCTTGACTTAGGCACTAGATTTCATCAGCTTAGGGTCGCTGACGATAGCATAGATAAGACAACATTTAGGACACCCGATGGATTCTTTGAGTGGTTGGTTATGCCATTTGGGATGACCAATGCTCCCGAGCTATTTTGTAGATCTAATGAGCTATGTTTTTCGAGATGTCCTAAATAAGTTCACTGTGGTGTTTGTGAACGACATTCTGGTGTTTTCCAAGAGTAGGAAGAGAACAACCCTTAGCCCAATGTTCGTGGAGTGGAAAAGCCTAGGGTTTATTTCCACCTTTTATTTTAAACCCTCTATGGACATTACTCCTGGATTATTGGCAGCACTTGAGGTTAAGCCTACCCTCATAGATCAGATTGGATCAAAGCAGCGAGAGGATTCAGAGCTTGTGAATATTTTGGATAGGATTAGCAGAGGAGAGGTCTCTAGACATCTCCAACGCTATTCCATCGATAGTAAAGGGTGGCTAAGGAGTGATAGAAGACTTTATGTCCCCCGCACTGGTGATTTGATGAAAGTAGTTCTAGAAGAAGCAACCATTCTCGGATGACTATTCATCCGGGTGGTGATAAGATGTATAAAGACATGAAGAGTGTGTTTTATTGGAGTGGCATGAAGAAGGATGTAGCAGAGTTTGTGGCTAAGTGTCTTGGGTGCCAAAGGGTTAAGGAGGAGCAACAGAAGCCTGACGGATTGCTTCAACCATTGGATGTAGCCGAATGGAAGTGGGATAGTGTTTCGATGGACTTCATAGATGGTTTACCCCGATCTAGGAAGGGGAATACCAGTATTTAGGTGATTGTAGATCGTTTGACTAAGAGCACCCACTTCATTACGGTCAAGTGTAAGAAGACAACACCTTATTTGGCATCCATATACATTCGTGAGATAGTCCGCCTTCATGGAGTTCCCTCTAGCATAGTGAGCGACGGAGACCCTATCTTTGCTAGCTAGTTTTGGAGGAGCTTGCAAGAGGCTTTAGGGACACAACTTAGATTGAATACAGCCTATCACCCTTAAACGGAAGGACAAGCAGAGAGAGTTAATAGAGTTCTTGAGGATTTGTTGAGGATGTGCATTCTTGATTTTGGAGGAACTTGGGTGGAGCACCTTCCTTTAGTGGAATTCGGTTATAACAATTATTTTCAGGCTTGCATTAGTATAGCTCCTTTTGAATCCCTTTATGGAAGACCTTGCAAGTCGCCTTCGTGTTGGTTGGAGTCTACAAAAAGATTGCTACTTAGTCCCGACATGGTTAGAGGACTTCGGAAAAGATTGATTTGATTAGAAGAAGAATGAAGACGGCCCAAGATAGACAGAAATCCTATGCAGATGAGCGGAGAAGTGAAACTGAGTTCGAGGTAGGAGATTTGGTTTTTATTAAGGTGTCTCCGCTAAGAAAGGTATTGAGGTTTGGATCAAGTGGGAAACTTGCTCCAAAATTCGTAGGACCGTTCCCCATTGTGGAAAGGGTAGGGAAGATGGCATATCGGATAAAGCTACCAGAGAGGCTCGTGGGAGTTCATGATGTTTTTCATGTTTCACACTTGAGAAAGTGCTTACATGATTCAGCAGAGGTAGTGGAACCTAGCCTACTTGAGGAAGTTGAAGTGGAGAGAGAAGCATCGGTTCGTCGCCTTCCTACCAAGACCGTTGGACATGATATCAAGAAGCTTAGGAACAAGGAAGTCCCTTTAGTTAAGGTGCAGTGGGGAGATAGTATTGAGGACGATGCGTGGGAGGCTGAGGAGAAAATACGTACCTGTTATCCACATCTTTTTGATGGTACGTCATGAATTTCCTATTTCCATCTATAGCTTTGAATAGGTTCTTTTCTTTAGTATCCTTTAGGAGGGTAGATCTTAGGACTTAACCTATGGATGATAGGACTGAATGTAAACATGTTACTAGAACATGTTATGTATGATGGACGCTAGTGGTTGAAAGTGTTTGCTAGTGGATGCTAATGGACGCATACACACACACTAGGCACTATTATCTCTTAGAGATCGGCCTAACTAGGTCACTAAAGCATATGCATATGGATGTGTGTGCACTTGCAATTTAATTTTATTTCCATGGTTGCTATATTGAGTGATTAGCATATGATTGTTGCATTTGGATGATGATTGTAGCATGCATGTAGAACTATCAGTTATCATTAGGAAATTTGCATTCATTTGGATACATGGCACAAACATGATTGCATAAAAAGGAGGTCGACCGAATCAGTAGACCGCCTAATCTTTTGCATTAGCTACGGACATTGACACTACACTATTGCATATATCATAAATTGCATTAGAAAGCTCAAGGACAATGGATGTAATGGATGATGGTTGAATATGTGGTTGTGGAATTTGGATGAAAATATTTATTGCATTCTTCTATCCTTGGAGATTTCAGGGACGAAATCCTTGTAACAACCCAAAATTTGAGCTATAATAATTAATTAAAGAATTAATTAAACAATAAAATAAGTTTGTGAAATCGTCAGAATCGAGCCAAGGAAGTTTCACCATTGGGTTCGTGGTAATTTTCTGAACAATTTCCATATATAACTTGTCGAAATCCGAGTTAGTATGGAGAACTTATGAGAGAAACAAGAAATGAGAAATAAATAAACAAAAATGAAAAAAAATACAAGGGCATGGGTCGACCCATGCTATGGTCAGGTCGACCCCCAAAGATCATAGGTCGACCCGCACTTCTGCCTGGACGATGTTTTGTCCAGGTACGAGCCTAAGGGATAATTTTGATTTTTGGTTAATCCTGTGTTCGTAGCTGCATCCGACGATTCCTAGTGAGCCTATGACGTGGTTGCACCAAATTTAATTTTCAAATCCGATGGCTTGAGATCCCTAAGCCACACTATAAATAGAACCCTAGGCCTAGCTATTTTTCTCATTCAGATTTTCTCCCAATTGGGTTCATTGCCTGAGGCTGAACCTTAAATAGAAATTTTTTCTATGGAGGAAACCTTTTTGATAAAAATATTCTACGCCCTAGAAGTAGATCCAGCAAGGCCCAGGAATAAAGCTAAGGACCACAGGTGAGTGTTTTGTAATTATTTTAGATTTGTAAGCAATTTAAAATAACAGGGTTCTCAATAGTTGTAGTTTTTCTACAATTTTGAGACAGATTTTATGTAAGTTTATTTACAGTCAGTTTTTAAGTAAATTTCAAAAGTTCTTTTCAGTCTATTTTTATTCAGTTATTTGCAGTTATTTACAATTATTTACATCTGTTTTAAGTTGGAATTTAGCCTGTAAGTGTTAGTTTCTTTTTATAGAGATTTAATCCTTTTTGACGCGAATAAAATATTAAAAAGAGAAGAATTCACTAATATAGATTAAAATAGAAAAACAGTAAATTTACATAAATCAGATGTAAAATGAGAAAAACTGAAATAAAATAGAGGTGACTGAAAAAGGCAAATTTAAAATATTTGCAAGTATGATTATAACAAGAGGTTATAACTAAAAAGAGAAAATAGAAGAGTAACAGTTGCTAGAACAATTATAACACATAGGTTATAATTAGAAAGAAAGAAATAATAGAAGAAGCTTATTTTAAAGCTTAGATCTTGGATTAAGTTAATAAGCAAATATAGCAGAAATAACAGAAGAGGCTTATTTTAAAACTTAGATCTTGGATTAAGTTAATAAGCAGATATAGAAGTAGGGCCCGTACCGGCAGCATTCCCTTTCAGGTCTAGGACTGATGGTTTCACACGTAGGTGAGGCTGGGACACGCTTATGCTGATTAGCGTAAATAAGTGGCCAATAGATAGAGGCTCAAATCTAGGGATTTGGGCAAGGGGCGCAAAGCTAGAACATTTGTTTGTTAGGACCACTACCGGCAGCATTCCCTTTCAAGTCAAGGACCGATGGTCTCACACATAGGTGAGGCTGGGCACGCTTATGCTGATTAGGGTAAATAAAGGGTCAAATAGAGCGTGCGGCATCGATTAGGGTAAATAATTCGCTACTGCGCCTAAGCTCTAAAGAGGTGTCTTTTGCTGTGACCAACAGGATTGGTTCACAGTGGCACAACAGAGATAGGAAAGGCCGATCAATGGATATGATTAGGATTTTAGGCTAATCAAGTTAGCAGTTGAGATAGGATCAAGATTTTAGCCTAATCATAGTAGTTTAAGACAAGTGCATACAATCAAACAATGAAAGCAAACAGTCAAACAGAACGGAAACGGTATTTTATCCGAGTTTTATCTTTCTGTATTTTCCTTTCATGATAAAACTATTGCATAGTCTATTATCTTTATCTTGCTTAGAAATGCTAGTAATTACTTTCACTCACCAGACTTATTGTCTGACCCACTCCTCTATCTTTACCCTTTTCCCCCAATAGGCCAGCAGGCTTGAGGATAGTTGATTCAGGTTGCTTGGAGATTCATTCTCGGAGTTTTCTCATTCATATGTATTCTTCTGCTTTTCATAGTTTTCATTTGGCTTATGATGGATTGGCACTTGTGAGAGGGATTATTATTGTTATCTTTATACTCTGATTTTATGAGACTATGATGTATTTTCATGAGACATGAGACATTTTGAGTTTTTGAGATATGTTATTGTTTGGGCCAAAATTGGTCACAAACACCCAATTGCCGATGAAAGCACCCGTTCACAATCACAGATAGCAAGTATGTAGAGAATATAAATGTGAAGAACACTCAAAATTTAAAAGGAAAGTAGTAGAAACACAAGATTTATAGTGGTTCAGCGTTGTAGCCTACGTCCACTTTGAAGAGTCGTTGTTTTATTGATTATAACTCGCTGGTTATAGAGGTTTACAATAGTACAACCGAGTTACAAAATGATTCCGGCAGAGTATCGGTGTAGAAGAGCCAACTGATCTTTTTTATAGAGCTCTTGGACTGCTATTCATAGGTGTAGGCTGCAAATATCTTGACCAGATCTCGGAAGACTCCTTCTCTCACATGGGTGGGCCTACATGATCGATTCCCTGCATTTCGACTCAATCCATGATCGATACGTACCAAATTCGTATCGATCCAAAATTGCTCCTTTTAAGTTGGGATCGATCATGGACATTTTTGAGGTTATACGCAAGCTCCTATGAAAATTTGGTGGCATTTGGACTTGTAGATTGTGAGATATAAGTTTGGATTGGTGGTAGGCTGAACTGTTCGTATCCATGGTTGTCACCCTGGTTCGTATTGATACCTCCTTCATATCGATCACTTCTTCATACCGGTTGGTCGTGTGTTGATGACGTGGCTCGAGAAATCAGGGGAGATCCACTTTTTATGCTCCTTGACCGCTTCTTTTGGTTGGCGCTGCCTTGCTCGTATCCATGGATTGCCATGTTCTTCGCATCGATTCCCGAAGCCGCTTCGTATCGATGGTTAGGTGGCCGCTTCGTATCGATCGGCAAGGACGTCGCTCGCATCAATCAATCACGAGTTATTTGTATCTATAATTGGCCGATCGATACGAGGTATGTGAATGGGTGGATCGACATGAAACGTGTTGAAATAAGATCAATACGAAGTGACAATTTTCCATGGTTACGAATTAGCTCGACTTTGATGGATACGAAATGAGGTTCCCCCATGATTCTTGATCGATCGTCGTGATTACTTGAATAAGAACCGGAAGACCTAAGTGCATGGACATGAATGGATGTTCACGGGATGGATACGAATGACATGGGGATGGATACGAAGGTTGATACGTGGTTGTCATTCGAAGCGGTTGCCTCCTTTACCCGAAGTAAACCCTCCAGTGACTCAAAGCAAGTGGTGTAGCAACTTGAAGCAATCATTAAACATGCTACCCCATCAAGGACCCGAAGCAAGCTCTTCTATGACCCGAAGTGAACCTGTCTCTGACTCGAAGCAAACACAAAGGTGACTCGGAGCAGACTCCAAACAACTTTATCTTTATTGAAACCACATTTTAAACGTCTTACGGTGTTTGTTTGTCGACCATGCTATATTCTGGCTTCATCATCATGTTTATTATCTATGAAAGTCCAACTTCGATCATTATGCAGTCGAGTGGGTTAAACCCGCCTGTATGTTGCCTTATCAAAAGGAGGGTTAACACTTTGCCCCCCAAAACATGCCTTGCGATAGGAAGGTGTGTTTTGTAATGCCATAAGCTGGATGTTCGTATCCTGTTGATGACCTATAAAGAGATTAATGATCTTACCTGATAGTGAATGGCGATCGTTCGAGATCGTATTGCCGTTTGAGGCGGTATGTGACCGTTCGAGGTTGGATGCCATTCGAGGGGAGTTGTGACCGTTCCCGGTCGGGGTGCCATTTGTGGCGAATGGTGACCGATCGCGGTCGGGTGCTGTTCGAGGCAAATTGTGAAAGTTCATGGTCGGGTGCCGTTCAAGACGAATTGTGACCGTTCATGGTCGGGTGCCGTTCGAGGCGAGTTGTATGTGCCCGGGGAGGACTTAGTATCATTAATGTCAAATTTCACGTTCGAGTGAGTTTTTGAATCATTTGTTCTGGCGGTTCATCGCCATCTCGGAGCATGCCTGAGGACCGTTCGCGATCCCGTGCATGTGTAAGTGACTTAGCCATTATGGAATTACAAATACCAGATTTACATTCAAAATGAGTCTTATAACCAAAATGTCCAACCAAATCAAGATGAAAAAAATAGAAAACAAAAGCAAAACAGGGACGTCAAAGTGCAAACACCTACAGTGATGCGGTTGATAGTCGTCTCAGAACATGCCTGAGGACCGTTCGTGATCCTGTACATGTGTAAGCGACTTAACCACATTAGTGTGGGGTTTGCGACTTATTCGTCATTATTTCAATCAGTTGATGACAAACTGATTCCTCGATCCTGGGCCGTCCCCAGTTGATGCAGATGGTGGTGTTCTTGTTCCACCGTTGCTGCGAGCCTCCTCACGTATTGTAATAGCATGCCGTTTCGGATATGCCCTTCTATCTCATCCCTCAAGTGTCTGCAGTCATTCATATTATGGCTGCTTAACTCATGGAATAAACAGTACTCGTCTGATTTCCTCTCATTGTTGGTCAGATCCCTCCTCATCGGCCTCCGGTACGGAACCTGCCCCTAGTGTCTTGGTAGATTCGTTCCAAAGTCTCGTTCAGCTCTGAATAAGAGGTGAATCTTGGCTCCTTTCACGGCCATTTTTACTCATCACAACTCTCTTCTGCTTTTCGTTTCCTTTTATCCTTGCCTGAATATTTTCCGGGCGGATCTCCGCTTTTGACTGCATACACATCAACTCCCTCTCCTTTCTCTCTCTCAGCATTCGCATCCTCTTATCGCAGAAACCTTTCTGCCTCATGGTACAAATCACCTAAGTCCATAGGTGGGTCCCTTGTCAACGAGTTCTTGAATTCTGTGTCATCAGCTATGCCAGATACAGCTGCCATCAGAACCATGGATGGATCTGGTCGATCCACCGATGCTGCCGCTGCATTAAATCGTGTTAGAAAACTCCTCAAAGATTCCCCGGTTCTTTGCTTCAGTGTTGTCAAACTCATCACATTCTTGGGTCTCGAAATGTGAACTCTGAACTGCCTCATAAACTTCTCAATCAACTTGGTCCATGTTCCAATGGAGCCGCTCTCCAATTTCCTGAACCATAGTGCTGCTATGTCTGTCAAATACAATGGGAAACACCGGGCCATGACCTCCTCCGATGTCCCCAGTACCTCTATGTGCCTTATATAGCTCGTTGGATGAACTGCACGATCTATCCTCCCATCGTACGTCTCCACTGTTGGTAGCTTGAATTCTGGTGGATTCCTAGCCTGCCTAATTCCGGAAGCAAAGGGGCTCCTGTTCACATCTTCCAGATCTTTATTCATTAGTCCGCCTCTCATGGCTCGTCTGACCATCTCCGCCAATCTATCAATGTCACCAAGCTGTAGTCGTTGTCCATTGCGTCCGATCTGCCCCCCGAGTTCGTGAGGGAATCTTGGAATCTGCAATCCTAGACGGGCATCCATTCCTCTATAAATGCCAAGTTGCATAGTCCCAGCTGGTATCCTACCTGAGATTGAGTCAACATGCTCCCGGGGTGTGCCCCCAACTTAGGGGATGCTCCTGATGGTCCTGCTCTATGCGATTATCTGTTGGGTCCTTCTGGTCCAGCACCGTGGATTTGAACTCCAGCAGCTCTTGATGTTCCTGCCTATCCAAACTGTCTGAGAATGTTCTGCGTCATTTCCTCCTGCCTTTTCAATAATTCTTCATGCATAGCTCCTATCATCATCTCCATCTCATTTCTGGTGATGAAAACTGAGGCCTGATTTGCTCCTGAGGAAGCCTCCTGACTTCCTTCGTGCTGACTCCTTTCCACTCTCTGTCTCCTTGTTCATTGCTTAGTCATAGCTTTCCAGATCCAAGTCTTCAAGCCTTTAGATCCAAAATCCAAGTTGTAGAATCCCTGAGTGCTAGCCTTCTCAGTGAAAGCACCAAAGTGTTTGCGCCAAAATTGGTCACAAACACCCAATTGCCGATGAAAGCACCCATTCACAATCACAGATAGCAAGTATGTAGAGAATATAAATGTGAAGAACACTCAAAATTTAAAAGGAAAGTAGTAGAAACAGAAGATTTATAGTCGTTCGGTGTTGTAGCCTATGTCCACTTTGAAGAGTCGCTGTTTTATTGATTATAACTTGCTGGTTACAGAGGTTTACCACAGTACAACCGAGTTACAATAATGATTCCGGCAGAGTATCGGCGTAGAAGAGCCAAAAGATCCCTTTTCTGAAGCTCTTGGACAATTATTTATAGATGTAGGCTGCAAATATCTCGCCCAGATCTCAGAAGACTCCTTCTCTCACGTGGGTGGGCCTATGTGATCGATCCCCTGACATTTCGACTCAATCCATGATCGATACATACCAAATTCATATCGATCCAAAATTGCTCCTTTTGGGTTGGTATCGATCATGGACATTCTTGAGGTTGTATGCAAGCTCCTATGAAAATTTGGTAGCATTTGGATTTGTAGATTGTGAGATATGATCGATGCAAGTTTGGATTGGTGGTAGGCTGAACTATTCGTATCCATGGTTGTCGCCCTGGTTCGTATCGATACCTCCTTCATATCGATCACTTCTTCGTACCGGTTGGTCGTGTGTTGATGACGTGGCTTGAGAAATCAGGGGAGATCCACTTTTCATGCTCGTTGACCGCTTCTTTTGGTTGACGCTGCCTTGCTCGTATCCATGGATTGCCATGTTCTTCGTATCGATTCCCGAAGCCTCTTCGTATCGATAGTTAGGTGGCCACTTCATATCGATCGGCAAGGACGTCGCTCGCATCGATCAATCACGAGTTATTCGGATCTATAATTGGCCGATCGATACGAGATATGTGAATGGGTGGATTGACACTAAACGTGTAGAAATAAGATCGATACGAAGTGACAAATTTCCATGGTTACGAATTAGCTCGACTTTGATGGATACGAAGAAAGTTGACCTATGTTGTATATGAAACGAGGTTCCCCCATGATTCTTGATCGATCGTCGTGATTACTTGGATAAGAACCGGAAGGCCTAGGTGGATGGACACGAATGGATGTTCGCGGGATGGATACATATGACATTGGGATGGATACGAAGGTTGATATGTGGCTGTGATTCAAAGTGGTTGCCTCCTTGACCCGAAGTAAACCCTCCAGTGACTCGAAACAAGTGGTGTAGCGACTTGAAGCAATATGTAAACATGCTACCCCATCAAGGACCCGAAGCAAGCTCTTCTATGACACGAAGTGAACCTGTCTCTAACTCGAAGCAAACACAAAGGTGACTCGGAGCAGACTCCAAGCAACTTGAAACAACTTGATCTTTATCGAAACCACATTTTAAATGACTTGCGGTGTTTGTTTTTCGACCATGCTATATTCTGGCTTCATCATCATGTTTATTATCTGTGAAAATCCAACTTCGATAATTATGTAGTCGAGTGGGTTAAACCCGCCTGTATGTTGCCTTGTCAAAAGGCGGGTTAACAATTATGTTTTTATGACTTATTTTGAGATAAAGTTTAGTTTTGAATGATAAGTTATTATATAAATGTTTCCACTATTTTTAATTATTTGTCTTGTGAATCTTAGTCTATGTGATGCTTTAGCTATACCTATAACACACCACATCCTTTGGTGTGCCCTTTTTGGAGTACTAAGGGGTGTGGAGTGTTTCAATACTAGCGCAACGCTACTGATCGTGTTTGATTTCGACCTGAAATGAAAAAATATTAATTTTACAAGCTTATTGAATTTAATAATAATAAATTCCTTAATCCCATCATTAGATTATAATTTAACTTTTAAATATTAATAACCGCTCTTTCCCGCTCTCTAATATCTCGTCTACATCGAACGAATCAGGCTCGATTTTCCTTCAACGTCGCTGCCTCCCTCCGCCACCAGAGACCGTCGTACCCTCGCCACTGACTACCTAGGCCCTCCAGCAACCCACGCCGCCAACGCCACCTCTCAGTTCGTTGACGTCCATGAAAAAAACCCAACCCAAAGATCTCCGTTCAAAACCCCCTAGCAGCCGCCACACACAGCCGTTCGCCACCAAATTTGGTCGGCATCTTACCCACATTCCCATCTACAATCTTTCTTCAAGTCCCATCACCAAACGAGCCACCCATTCGCTAAAAATTGCCAAAAACCGAAACCCACCTTGCCATGAATGGACAGGTTTTCTGGCCATCTTGCAACGAACTAGCTGAAATCAACCATTTATTAGTTTTGTCTCGACGTCGCCTACAAGTTTCTAGTTAACGACGAAGGCTGAAATCGCCTTGGGTGGTCGTGATGAGGTCGTGGCCGTTGGACGAAGCATTTGAAATTTTATAAAAGGAACGAATCCTTTTCTTCAGCAAATCGCGCAAATAAATAGGAAGGGAATGATAGGGAAGGACGAGAGTGTGCGCCGATGGAGATGGAAAATGGCTGAGTAGTTAAATTAAAGATAATATATTATTTAAAATTCAATAAATTATCTAGATATTTAATTCTGAACCACGATCGAGGCATGCCGCCTGGCATTCCTAATGTTATACCCCTATTTTGAATGAAATGGAACAAGGTTGGAGACCTAATTTGATCGTATGCAGAAGATAGCTTTTTGAACCCAATTATTATATTAAATTTTCAATATTAGTTTCAATGCGTTTCTATCCCGTACGACCAAACAGTGAATCTGATCGCTATGAAATTTGACGGCGTAACATAATTGATTATTACGAACCAAATGACATAGGTTTCGTCAAAATTTGAGACTGTGTCCCGGAAGGCTATTTTCACTCGTGAATTAAAACGAGTTATTTTAAAAATCGAGTAAATCACTTTTAAATCCATTTTAAAAGTTTTATTATCTTCATTCTTATTAATAAAATTTAATAAGCCTTTGAATTTTTTTTATCTAACTTAAAATGAAAGATCCCATTATTTAACCAATTTCAATTATTAAATTTAATAATTAAATTATCCAATAAATTGCTATATTTAAAATTCGAGTTATTTAACTTATAAAAACTTGAACTTTCAATATTTAAAATCAATTAAATATTTTAGTTTCAAATAGCAAAAATTCTAGGTCATTGCAATGCTACTAAGGCAAACTATAGGACAATGCTTAAAAATGTGTTAAGGGGGATCGATGTAAAGCCTTAACGCTATTTTAATACTTTACTTTACTGATAGACACTACATATACATCGTATTTGACTACATATAGATAATTTAATTGATCCTTAAGAGATGAAAAATCCCGTGACATCTCTTAAGTTATTGCACGCACGTTATACACTGGATAGGAGATGTAAAATCCCGTAAACATCTTTGTGGCTATTACACTCATATTTACTTGTTGTTGATTTAACTTACATAAGAACTTTTAGTTTTGACTCGATTGTTTTGTCTTTTCATTATGCTCGGTTCAGCCTGAGCATTTCAGTGTTTGAAGACATTATTCTTGGAGGACGAAGATGGAGTTTGGTATATTATATTATTAGTATTTTTTGCTACACCATTATTGGTATGTTGTTGTTGTACTCTGATTATTGTTGTAAAAATTGTGTAATCAAATGTATATTAGAAAATAGTTTCATGAACTGTTTATTTGATTATTATATTTTGTCATTCCGTTGCGGGATTCTGTATTTTGTTTTCCTTCTTTTCTCTTATTTTCTTATTAAATCCCATTGAGACATCTCCCTTTTGAATGGTTTCAGTTAGACATGTGTGGTTTATTGTTGATTTAAACCGTCTAAAAAGGTGGGTCATCACAGTTGATATCGGAGCTTTGGTTTAGAGATACCTTAGTGTGTTTGGGTTTAAATTCATTAGAGATAGGGTTATTAATACCCTAGAATGAGTCTGAGAGTATAAATACGAGAGAGCATAATTGTTAGTGCTATAAAAATGTTTCGTATTTTGTTAATTTGTTCTATTAAGTATTTATGAATTTCAATCGGTACATAGGACTCTATGGCATCGATAGGGGTTTCTAAATACTTGAACAAGGTAGACGTACATAATATTGTTTTGAAATAGGTAAATGAAATAATTTTACCTAGCAATTATACTTTGTATATTTAAATATATATATATATATATATAATTTTTTATAAATTTATTTTTTTATTTTGTTGTGTTGGATGTTAGTAAATGATGATATTTGATTATTGTCATTTATTAGTTGGTTAGTGAAGGTTATTAAAACCATTAACTATTGTATGTTATAAGAAGTGCAATTTTATAAATATGGTTTGTAAAATATGATTTACAAGTAAAATGAATTTAATTGGAAATTTGAGAACTTCAATTTTGGTGTTTTGAAATTGGGTTTCAAAGATTTTGAAAATATATATTAGTATTATTTGGAGGTATTTTCGGATAGAAATATTTTCAATAAGATTGAAAGAAATGTTTTAAAAAGAATTTTTAAGGAAAATAAGTTCTGTACTCCCCTCTTTTATCGCTGTAAAATAATTTCGATGATGATCGCGACATCATCGACGTTCATTTTGAGTTTCAAAGTGGAAAGACCACTGTAGTAGCTTTGCAGCACATTTGTTCGGATAAACAAATCTTAATATTAAATTTCTAAATATGGTTTGATATATATAAAAGATATGAGTATATATATTATTTCAAAATGGTTGAAATGAACCCAGTATTTGAATTCTTAAGTTTTCGTTAATTAATGATTTTCAGTTGTAGAAATAAAGTGAAATTTAATAGTTGGAAACTTCTAAAATGAGAAATAAGAAACTAGAAGCTAAGTGTTTAACGAAACTGTAAAGAAATTAGAGATTTGTAACTTGTAAATTAAAGATAATGAAAATTAAGAAGGTGTAAATTATTGAACATTTTTGTTAACCAAAATTAATAAGATAAATTTGTATAACATTCAATTAAAATCTGAAAACAAATATAAAACTTACCAGAAATATTTAAAAAAGTTGAAATGTTAATTATGAATATGTAATAAGGTATTATACAAGTAAAAGCTTAGGGATAAAAAATGCTTCAAAAGGAACATATGTTTATAAGTAAATGAAAACTAAGATGTATAAGAAATGTTATAAACATAAGTTAATGTTTTGAAATGCTAATAATTAAATTAAATAGTAAAAAGTGAATACTATTTAAATAAATGGTAAATGATTATAAACCTAAGAATATGTTGAAATGATTCATAAATAGATTGAATATTAAATGACACTATATATGAAGGAATAAATGTGAATTAATTTAGAGGAACTTTAATAATGCTTCATTAATGAATATTAATATTAATGGAAGTAAATAATAAATGTGAATTAAAAAGAATGGAGAAAGTAAAGTATGAAATGATTCATTAATGAATGTTTATATTAAATTGAAATCAAGAATATAAGTAAATAAATGTGAATTAAACTGCAATGAAATGTATGTAATACTTCAATAATGGATTCATTGATGATTCCAAATATTGAATGGGAAATAATTTATGTATGTAAGTGAATGTAAATGAACAAGAGATAACCTTGTATAAATGAAATAAAATAAATGGAAATTAAATGATATGTTAAAGAAACTAATAGAATAAATTATGTAAGTTGTGCGTAGATCATTTTATTCGCATACTAGTCTTGATCCAGATTTGAATACATGATTTTTGGAAATTACACCAGTTCGAACTAGGATTTTTCGCCCAATCCTTGATGGCGAACATTCGATATGAATTTTTGATACGATTTTTGAAGTTTTCTATCCTGATATACAGCTATGCAAGAAAAACGGAAAATTCTAATCAAAGAATCAGATCAGAGTCCGCACTAGAGTGGTTGGGTTAACAATACTAGTTCAAAAGCGAAATATGTGTATTCAAGCAAGCGATTAGAATTGATATTGTGTATAAAAGATTTATGTACATCGTGCAAATTTAAATAAAATTTAATTCTTTGTTGTTTGGCTTATGGGAAGTTTGGGAAAGGATACTTCAAATTGTTTAAGGTTGGATGAATAATCTATTGAGTAATTATCCAAGGCTGTTGAGTGTAAGGTACACTTGTTAGTTTATTTATCAACCTTGTGCGATGAAAAGTGTCTGAACCCGGGCAAACCATTTGTTTTGGCTGCTATGGATGTATGATTGATTCCTTTGTTGTATATAATGGTTGTACTGCTTTTGTTTGCATATGATTATTATAGATGTTGTGTTGCTTGTGCTATTAATTGAAACAACTAAAATATTACTCTTTTACATAGTTTAACTCTTTTGGATTGTGTAAGTAAGATACATGTTTATGGAAGCAATAACAGTTGCTTTTGATTTCATAAATTAAGTCTGTTTGCCCGACAAATAGGTACATTTTCGGATTACGGTTTTAAAACGTATTTTATTGT
Source organism: Allium fistulosum (assembly GCA_030737815.1). NCBI lineage: Eukaryota > Viridiplantae > Streptophyta > Magnoliopsida > Asparagales > Amaryllidaceae > Allium > Allium fistulosum. The sequence goes on from CM060903.1 coordinate 861,066,858, forward strand.
TTTTCCCATGGTTTGGGATGTTTTATTATGAAATATTATATATATATATTGTAATTATTGATATTATTATTTTCCCATACCTATCCGCGCAAAGGAGACTCTAGCGAAATTTTCGTAAATTTAGGACTTGGAATTTTTTTTGTGAAAGTTGAGTTATTTTCAGGTTTTTACTAAACTTAATTATGTAAGTTTAAAATTGTTATAAATTGTCTATTTTGAAAAAATATAACAAATTTCTTGATTCCTTCTTGTTCCTTTTCGGAGACGAAAACTTTTGAGTGGAGGAGATTGTAACGACCCATATTTTTTATAGTCGAAGAAAATTAAATGAGATTTTGGAAACTAATATCGTCAAAAATTAAAATTTATGATTTATTAATGGTAAAAATGATTGAAATATAATTTAATAACGTTGATTGAATAAAACCGACAACTGTTTAGTGTAATTCCAATTAATGATAATAATGAAAGTTAATGAGGAATAAAACAAATGTTGTATTAAAAATACAAATAATAGGTTATTTAATTAAAATTGGTTAATATTGATTATGAAATCAGTTTTAGTAAGTAATTTATAACCCTTGGTTGTAAACAATAAGTTAATAGATATGAATTATTAATGTATAACAATTAATTTATTCTTATCTTATTATTTAATCTATTGAAATTAATTTGGAAATCAATGAAATTTAATGTAATAAAATATTGTAGTTAATGTAAGAAAAGACGTTAACTGTAGAAAATGAGTATAATAAGATGGAAGCTTATGTTAAATAAATTCATAAGGTATTTGCCGATTTGATAATAAGAATGTAAATCAAAATAAAAGAATATGTTGGAATTTAAATTATAATAAACTAGGTTTTATTCCTATTGTAATTTAACGTTAAAATTAATGTAATATTTCAATATTGGATTTCACATGGAAAATTTAATTGTAAAAAATATTATTAAATTCTGTGTCGTTAGGAATAATGAAAATTGTTAACTTTTAATTTAGGATTTAAAAGTGATTAGATTGATTTTTAAATAGTAATTCATTTAATTAACGTGTAAAAATTAGCCTTTTTGGCCATTGTCTTGGATTTCGACGAAACTAGTTTCATTGGATCCGTAGTAGTGAATTATTATAGGATATCAAATTTCATAGCGATCGGACTTATGTTTTGATCGTGCGAGCTCAAAACGCGTAGAAATCAATTAATGAATTTAAATAAATATAATTTGATTTTAAAAGCTTTCTTTTATGAAACATGAGTTTCATTTTTTTTCATTTTTAATACACATCCTGCCCTTATCTTAGTTTGTTCTTCCATATTTGCCTAAAGCCTCATCTTGAGAAAAATGTAAGTATTAAACTTTTTTTATTTTTTTATAGTAAATGTGTGTACCAATTATTATTTTAATAATATTTCTTATAACATGAATATCTTTTACATATAAATTTCGATTCACGCGCGATTTCTTTTTTGGATTCATATTTAAATTCCGGACAACATGAAACTGATTTGGTTGAATTTGGAGACTATTGAGATTTTTCGCTTCTGCTTTGATTTTTATGCGCTAAAATCAAAGGTGAGTTATTTAGCTCACTCACGCAATACTAAATATACTTATGTTTGTTGAATTAAATTTATGAGGTGATAATAATGTTATTGGTTGCTGTTTGATAGCTTAAGTTGACATTTTAATTAAAACTAAATTTTACTGAATTAAATTGCCATTTAAATTAATATTAAAATTGAATTGCTAGTCAAATACGTGATATTGATAACCAATAAATTGCTGTGAATTATTGGCTGATTTGAATGTTGATTATGACGGATGTTTATTTGTTGACATTTTGGATGATTGGATGTTTATTTATTTTTATATATCTCTGTTATCACTCCGTATATTAAGTGACAACTTATAAATTGTTATTTAAGTTATTTCGAATGAATTAAGAAATAGGTTGAAATGATATATACCTATGACACTTTGATTTGGATTGAAATGATATATGTCCATCCCTGAAATTAAAAATTGAAATAACTATTCACTTGCCCATTGGGTAGAAAATAACATGCGGACACCGGATTGGTTAAATTAAATTATTTTAAAAATCTTGAATTTGGATTTTTATTAAATAATATTGTTTAAAAGAAAAAAAAATGGATTTATACGAATTGAATTATTTTCTAATTCAAGCTTTGAAATGTTGAAACCAAAATTGGTTAAAGGAAATTGTTTTAAATAATTGAATTAGAAATGTGAAGTTGTAGTCGATATATGACTTTAATTTTGGAAATTAAATTATTTTAAGGATTTGGATCTTAAAGTTGAACAATGGTGGTTAATTTGATTTAAGTGTTTTAAATCAATAAATTGAAATTGGACTTGAAATTGATATAAACTGAAATGGTTTAAAATAAGAATTGAATTGAAATTTAAATCATTGAATTGAAGTGTTGAATCGAATTTGAAGTTAAAAATAAATGTTTCGGAAATTGAAGTTATTTTGAATTGAAATTGGAATCTAGTTGATTTGAATCTAAATTGAAATTGAGTTAATTGAATTGGAAGATTGGAAATTGAGTTTTGTTGATTTGAAATTTGGACATGTGCCAGATTTGTTGAAATGGAAAGAAACAGTTTGATTTGATACTATTTTCAAAATAAATTATTTTAATATAAGCTATTAAATTCTATCCTTTTTAATATTCAAATTATTTAGATTTTCCAAACTATTTTACTATATAAACCATTTTCAATACTCAAACCATTCTATATTTAACTATTTTAAATGTCTAAACTATTTAAACTATTTAAAACTATTTATAACTATTCAAACTATTTTCTAAAATTTCAAACTATGCAAAGTTAAAATGTTTATATTTAAATCGTTGATTTAAATGTGAATGTGGTTAAATGAGGTTATAACCTAATTTGGAATTTGAAATGATATTTCAAGTGAAAATGACATATTTTGAGTAAATATGGTACTCTGAAATGAAGTGATATTTTTGAAGTGAATATGATATTTTGATATCAAATATGAATCGTTTTCAAAATGTAAAAGAACCAACCGGTGTGAAAAATGACGCTTGGTTGTTAAAGAGACCAGGGCCTCTTATTGGCATACTTTCTGTCAATATTGGAACCACTTTAACAACTATGTATGTTGTGACGCCCTACCTCTATACCCACGCTAGCCAAGAACACTACGGAGTAATGCTGTCAACTAGCACGGAGAATAAGGCTGTTGAGGAGCGACCATCCGTGTAATTTCTTTGTGCGAGCACTGATAAGTCAGATAGTATAGCATGCATTTCATTTAAGGAGGAAATCCGACATACTGATACAAACTCAAAGCTATCACACAGTGGCTATATATAATCTTCGGAAACAAATATAGAAACAAACATAACACAAATCAGTCACAGACATCCATATCACAAAGGCGAAAAAAGATATGAATATATATATATAACACATGAAAGTGTACATCAGAGTAGTGGTCAGAAAGATCCACGATAATACAAAAGAATAGCAACACGTGCTACACAAAAGAATACATCTATGAGTCGGTATCTCAAAGGTATACAACAAAAACTACTAATCTAAGTAGTCTGCCAAAAGTGAGAGTAATAGATCCCTGGAGAGAAGTCAAGCAGAAGCACCTGTAACATCTCGGTCTGACCCGAGTATTATTTCATAAGAAAATAATAAACGAATCAGTCTAGCTATAAATATCAGATGACATGATATAGAATAAGGGATATGGCATAAACATATAATAACCATAATGGCATACTACTATAAGTATGTAAATGATAATCAAAAAGAGATTAATCAATATCACAAGAATCTTCTCAAAGATCCAAATCCACAAAAAGGTAATGACACACGAATTCACCAATGCACAAGAATTGATAAAACATATCAATGAAAATCACGAAAATTGGTGAAGCACAAATTCCAGAAATCAACACACGAAATCCAGAACAAATTCCAGAAATCAACACACGAAATCTAGAAATCACAAAAAGGGGGAAGGCCTATCACACGAACGAGAAGCTATCTCATGGAAGCTAACCATATAAGTTTTCGAACACACGAATGGCCCGAAGACCTTTGAACACACGAACGGCCCGAAGACCATGGGGCGCTACCCAATATATGTGAGTAGAAACATCACACAAGCGGGGTCTAGTCTCCCTCGCAGACAAAGAAACATCGCTCAATCGCTAGTCTAAATCACAAAAATGATCGTCATGATCATCAAGAAGTGTCGATCACACCAAGCTAGTAAATATATGAGTTTAGCTTCATGTCCCATAACCACTTGCTTAACTTAAATATTTACGAACAAACTGTAGATCTTCACTAGAAATTGTCACAAAAGGTTCAGTCGAACAAGTCTAAGAATTAACCGACGAAGTAAACGCAAGCGTTTCATACCACCTGTTTTGCTAAGCCGTTTAATTAGATTTCTCATTCGAGTGAAGTAAAGACTTGTATATACTAATAGATTGGAAAATGGTTTAGGAAAAGAGCTTTATAATAAAATAGTGTTGAAAACGTTTTGATGAAAGAGTTTTGATATTTACTACTAGTATTGAAACCTTCATATTTTTGAAGTGACAAGTCACAAAGTTGATTGTAGAAACGAATCAATCACAAGAATTTACATTCGAAGATGTGAATCAAAACCCAAGGAAATCAGCACAAAAATGCATCAAAGTAGAAGTAGAAGGTGCGGCCAAGCATGCCGAGCGACCTAACAAAATATAGGTCGAACGACCTAAGTGTAGAAAGACAAGCGACCTAACAAAATACAGGCCGAAGGACCTAAGTGTAAAAAGGCAAGCCACCTAACGTCTTGCAAGGTCGTGCGACCTAACGTGTTACGACCTAGAGGTCGAGCGATGTAAGAGGTCTTACAACCTAAAGAAAAGGAAAGACTAACGACCTAAAGGAAATAGGGTCAAGCGACCTAACAGGGAAACAGGTCGAACGACCTAGTGGGTTGCAACCTAAAGTAGAATAGATCAAACGACCTAAGTATAGCTTGCCGAGCAGCTTTATAGGTCATGCGACCTAAAGGAAATAAGGTCTAACGACTTAATGGTTTCGACCTAAAGTGTCAACAGGGTCGAGCGACCTAGAAGCCCACGACCAAAAGCGGGAATGGGGTCGAGCGACCTAACGGATCGCGACTTAATGTGAAAAAAGGCTGAGCGACCTAAGGTCTTAAACAAGGCCAAGCGACCTATCGATGCCGAACGACCTAAATGCTCGCGAGCTAGGAAACGACCTAGCAAAGGAAAACATGGCGACCTAATTGATCGCGAACTAATATTGTTTTAGGTCGCCGAGCGACCTAGGGGATAAACGAGCTAACGAGGCGCGACATATAACAGGTGAGTGTTCTTCAATGCTGAGCGACCTAGGGGTTGCGACCTAACTGCCGAACGACCTAAGGTGTATAGCGACCGAACGAATGCCGAACGACCTAAGGTGGCGCGAGCTATATGAAGGTGCGAATTCTCAATTGCCGAACGACCTAAGGTGGCGCGAGCTATATGCAGGTGTGAATTCTCAACTGCCGAACGACCTAAGCCCAGTTTTGCTGAAGCACACTAAAAATTGGGGTTTTTCACAATCCAATCTAAACCAAATACAAATGCACATGCACAAGTGATAGGGAATCATTCCCAACAATCCAATGACAGTTATAGGCAGGAATGTGAGATAAAAATCTCACCTTTTACACGAAATTGACGATGGAGCAGCTTAAAAGTGATGGAAGAATCAACCAAAAGCTTGAATCCAATGTCTTCACTTTGAATTTGGAGTTAGCTGTTGGATTTGCAAATGAACAAGAGCTTTGGAGTTTTAATTTCCCATTCCCTTCACCATTTTTGAAGAAGCTTTAAGTGTTAGGAAAATGAAGAAGGAATTAATGAAGAGGAGAAGGGGTTGGGACTGACTTAGAAGTGGTTCAGCCGAAACCAAAAGCCCAAAGCAAAAAGTGACGAAAATTCCACTATCTCCAAACATATCGAAGTTTACACTCAAAAAGATTGCAAACGTCATTTTGAACTCAATGGAGGTAGTCTCGAGTCCTAATTTGACCGTACGCAAAAAGTAGCTTTTTGGACCAAAATCCGATTAACGATAAAATATTTAAATAAAATATTTAAATATTAAATCGTTAAATATGCGGGTTGTTACAGACTCTCCTCCTTAAAGAAATTGCGTCCTCGCAATATATAGGATGGAAAGAAAAAGTAACAACCATAAAAGCATATTAACACAAAAGGAAATTTGAAATAAGAAGTTTACCTTAAAGAGCATGAGAAAGTAAGTCCGGATGTGTACGCTCGATGAATTCTCTAGATTCCCAAGAGCAATCCTTAGGATTTGAGGACCATTGAACTTTAACAAGCGGAACATCTTTATTTCGAAGTTGTTTGACCTCTGAAGCAATAATGCGAATAAGTTGCTGCTCATAAGTTAAATTAGGCGAAACTTCAATCTCTTCCACAACACCGGGCTCAAGAATAGAATCGGAATCCCGAAGGCACTTCCGTAATTGAGAAACGTGAAACACGTCATGCATGGCAGAAAACTGAGCCGGTAATGAAAGGCGATAAGCCATGGAACCAATACGTTCAGTGATAGGAAATGGCCCAATGTATCGAGGCGCTAACTTTCCTGATCTACTGAAACGTACAACACCCTTCATAGGTGAAACACGAACGAACACAAGATCTCCCACAGAAAATTCTAATTTTCTTCTTCGGTTATCGGCATAGGATTTTTGTCTACTCTGGGCTTCTTTCATCCTATGTCGAATAAGGTCAATCTTCTCTGTGGAATCACGAATAAGATCTGGACCTAAAACCAGCTTCTCACCGGCCTCAAGCCAACAAGAAGGAGATCGGCATGGCCTTCCATAGAGTGCCTCGAAAGGTGCCATACCAATACTAGATTGGAAGCTGTTATTATAGGAAAATTCAACAAGTGAAATATGATCTTCCCAACTTCCACTAAAGTCAAGCACCCAAGAACGAAGAAGATCTTCAAGAGTTTGATTCACACGCTCAGTTTGTCCATCGGACTGGGGGTGATAAGCGGTGCTAAAATTAAGCTTCGTTCCCAAAGCTTTTTGAAGACTCTTCCAGAATCCACTAGTAAACAATGGATCACGATCACTAACAATAGAAGTAGGAACTCCATGCAGTTTAACAATTTCTTTGATGAAGAGTTTGGCCAAAAGAGGTACGGTCCAATTAGACCGAACGGGAATAAAATGGGCGGATTTAGTAAGTCTATCAACGATCACCCATAAGCTATCATGACCCGAACGAGAACGGGGAAGGCCATCAATAAAATCCATGGAAATTTGATCCCACTTCTAAGTTGGAATTTCCAATGGTTGCAATAACCCGCCAGGCCTTTGATGTTCGGCCTTGACAAGTTGGCAAGTCATGCAACACTTAACAAAGTTAGCAATATCAAATTTCATTCCCTCCCAATAATAAAGTCGCTTCATATCCACGTACATTTTACTACTACCGGGATGAATAGAATATTTGGAACGATGAGAATCTTCTAGAATACCTCTACGAAGATCACTAATATTTGGTACGATCAGCCTACCAAATTTTCGAATGCCGCCACGAGAATCAATATTAAAGTCTTTCAAACCTTCAATATCAATTTTATCCCAAATATTTTGGCCAAGAAGAGCCAATTCGGGATCTAGCCTTTGAGCTTCAAGAATGCGGTCAAAAAGAGAAGGATGAGCCTCAAGGCTACATAAAACAAGAGATGAACATAAATCGAAAACACGATCTCTAATCTCACAAGTGGATAAAACCTCAAGATCATGCCATTCGGATATCATCATAGAAACAACCGCTTGTTGCTTGCGACTAAGTGCATCGGCAACTCGATTTCCCTTTCCGAGAGTATAAAGAATATCAAGATCATAAGGGACAAGGAATTCGAGCCAACGCTGTTGACGCAAATTAAGTTCCTTTTGAGAAAATAAATATTTCAAAGACTTATGATCAGTATAAAGTACAAATTTCTCTCCCAAAAGATAATGTCGCCAAATTCGAAGGGCGAAAACGATAGCCGCGAGTTCTAAATCGTGTGTGGCATATCTAGTCTCAGCCGGCTTCAATTGCCTAGAAGTATAAGCAATAACACGTTCTTTTTGCATAAGAACGGCTCCCAAACCAACGCGACTAGCATCGGTATAAACAACAAAATCTTGATTCCCTTCGGGAATAACAAGAATAGGAGCATCAGAAAGGAGTTCTTTTAATTTCTGAAAAGAAGTTTCACATTTGTCCGACCAAATGTATTTAACACCTTTCTTTGTTAAGCCAGTAAGAGGAACGAAAATTTTAGAAAAGTCCTTAATGAAACGACGGTAATAACCCGCCAATCCAAGGAAGCTACGGATTTCCGTTACACTCTCCGGTCTCTTCCAATTTTGAATCGCTTCAATCTTTGAAGGATCCACTGATATTCCGGATTCGGAAATAATATGACCGAGAAACTTCACAATAGATTGCCATAAGTGGCATTTAGAAAATTTCGCTTTTAATTGATTGCTCCTAAGAGTTTCTAATACAATCCAAAGATGCTTTTCATGTTCCTCCTCGGTTTTAGAATACACAAGAATATCATCAATAAAGATGAGAACAAACCGATCGAGGAAATCTTTGAAAACTCGATTCATAAGGTCAACGAAATAAGCCGGAGCATTCGTTAAACCAAATGGCATAACTAGCCATTCATAAGATCCATAACGAGTACGGAATGAAGTCAAAGGAATACTATCCTCTGCAATACGAAGCTGATGAAAACCGGTAGCCAAGTCCAATTGTAAAAAGACTCTAGCACCACTAAGTCGATCAAACAGATCATCAATCCGAGGTAAAGGATATTTATTCTTAATAGTAAGATCATTAAGCGTGCGGTAGTCGACGCAAAGCCTAAGTGTACCATCGGATTTCTTCATGAAAATTGCTGAAGCTCCCCAAGGTGAGGAACTAGAGCGAATAAATTGCTTCGTCTCTAATTCGGATAATTGTTTGCGCATCTCTTCATTCTCTTTATTGGACATGCGATAAGGAGGACGAGTAATAGTTTGAGCTCCAGGTATAAGAATAATTCTGAACTCAATTGCTCGCTTAGGTGGTAATCCTAAAACGGGCTCAAATATGTCGAAAAATTCACGAACGACGTGAATACGAGAAATGACATCTTCCTCATCATTATTATCATCATCACGAGGATTTAAAGAATATAAAGATGCAGCTAAAGTGGAATCCGAATCTTTAAGAATAATAGAAATCTGCTTTACAGATTGCGGGTGTCGGAGATAAATAGTCCGCTCAGGACATAGGATATGAGCTTCATAACGGTTAAGCCAATCCATACCCAAAATCATTCCAAAGCCTAAATAACGCATGACATGCAAATCGGCTAGGAAAGGAAAATCACACAAAACAATCTCCACATCTTTACAAAGCAAACTAAGAGTTGCGGATCCACCAACCGGATTCGCAATTCTTAAAGAAGTCATTAAAGCAATAACACTTAAAGAAAAAGTGTCTACAAGTTCCTTTGATATAAAAGAATGGGATGCACCCGTATCAAAGAGAACTCTAATAGGTTGATCATGAAATATAATAATGCCATCAAGGACAGAATGAGACATACCTTGACCGCGAGATGTGTTGCTAGGGGCCTGAGCAACGTTTAACTTTCCCTCCTTGCTTGGAAGCTTAGGACATAGATGCATATAATGATCCGGACTTTTACAGTAGCGACAAGAACGGGGCTTTGAACACTTGTTCGCAAAATGGCCCCTAGCACCACAGTTGTAGCATTTCTCATCACTAGAGGAAAAAGTCTTTGTAGCAGGAGTTGCTTGCTTCCCCTTTTTGTTGGGATATGGACCTTTGAACTTGTTAGGCCTTTTCTTGTTGTTGAAGTTCAGTTTGGCATCCACCACTTCAACATCACTTTCCCTATCCGCCTCTTCAAGATGAAGAGCGATATCAATGAGTTGATCGAAAGGAACTTCTAATTTTAGAAGTAATGGCTTCTTGAGATTCTTGTTTAAGCCATAGACGAATCTTTGGTTCTTCTTCAATGGGGTGTTGATGTATTCAATCCCATATTTAGACAGTGACTCGAAGGATGCGACATAATCTATCACAGAGGATTCACCTTGAACAAGATCTATGAAACGTCGAGCCAATGTCACTTTCTCTGCTTCTGGTACGAATTTTAATTCGAAGCGTTCCTGGAATTGCTCCCAGGTGAGATCTGCTTCATTAATTTCAGAAATAAGAAGTTCGTACCAATCCAATGCTCTTTCTTGGAGCATACTAGAGGCCACCTGAACACGGTGAAGATCGATAAGATTCATGCGAGAAATGATTCGATCGCACGTTCTTAACCAAGCCTGGACCTCAATAATAGTTTCGGAACCTTTGAATGGTTTCCCACCCAAGTTGGTATAATCGTTGCACAAGCGTGCAAATCCAGACTTAGGGTGAGTAGGTTCCAGATTAGAACCAGCTGCCTGAGCATTCTTTACTAAATCAAGAAGCTGTTGAGCAGTCATAAAAACTCCATCCTGAGGAGTAACAGTAGATGGTCCAGCTCTGGGACGGCCTGGTCTAGACATTCTCTTCTTTAAGAAGAGAAAAGAAGAAATGTTATTCTCCAAATAAATATCAAGCAAATCTTGATAGATAAAACAAGGATACGTAAAAGGAAATAGGATAAATCGGTATGAAGACTCGAATTAAATCCTAAGGCACGACTCCTAAGTTGGACTTAGGACGATGATCCTTGTTAAGTTATTCTACATTGTTCCGAAGTTTGGCTCTGATACCAAGCTATGACGCCCCACCTCTATACCCACGCTAGCCAAGAACACTACGGAGTAATGCTGTCAACTAGCACGGAGAATAAGGCTATTGAGCAGCGACCATCCGTGTAATTTCTTTGTGCGAGCACCGATAAGTCAGATAGTATAGCATGCATTTCATTTAAGGAGGAAATCCGACATACCGATACAAACTCAAAGCTATCACACAGTGGCTATATATAATCTTCGGAAACAAATATAGAAACAAACATAACACAAATCAGTCATAGACTTCCATATCACAAAGGCGAAAAAAGATATGAATATATATATAACACATGAAAGTGTACATCAGAGTAGTGGTCAAAAAGATCCACGATAATACAAAAGAATAGCAACGCGTGCTACACAAAAGAATACATCTATGAGTCGGTATCTCAAAGGTATACAACAAAAACTACTAATCTAAGTAGTCTGCCAAAAGTCAGAGTAAGAGATCCCTGGAGAGAAGTCAAGCAGAAGCACCTGTAACATCTCGGTCTGACCCGAGTATTATTTCATAAGAAAATAATAAACGGATCAGTCTAGCTATAAATATCAGATGACATGATATAGAATAAGGGATATGGCATAAACATATGATAACCATAATGGCATACTACTATAAGTATGTAAATGATAATCAACAAGAGATTAATCAATATCACAAGAATCTTCTCAAAGATCCAAATCCATAAAAAGGTAATGACACACGAATTCACCAATGCACAAGAATTGATAAAACATATTAATGAAAATCACGAAAATTGGTGAAGCGCAAATTCCAAAAATCAACACACGAAATCCAGAACAAATTCCAGAAATCAACACACGAAATCCAGAAATCACAAAAAGGGGGAAGGCCTATCACACGAACGAGAAGCTATCTCATGGAAGCTAACCATATAAGTTTTCGAACACACGAATGGCCCGAAGACCTTTGAACACACGAACGGCCCGAAGACCATGGGGCGCTACCCCATATATGTGAGTAGAAACATCACACAAGCGGGGTCTAGTCTCCCTCGCAGACAAAGAAACATCGCTCAATCGCTAGTCTAAATCACAAAAATGATTGTCATGATCATCAAGAAGTGTCGATCACACCAAGCTAGTAAATATATGAGTTTAGCTTCATGTCCCATAACCACTTGCTTAACTTAAATATTTACGAACAAACTGTAGATCTTCACTAGAAAATTGTCACAAAAGGTACAGTCGAACAAGTCCAAGATTTAACCGACGAAGTAAACGCAAGCATTTCATACCACCTGTTTTGCTAAGCCGTTTAATTAGATTTCTCATCCGAGTGAAGTAAAGACTTGTATTTACTAATAGATTGGAAAACGGTTTAGGAAAAGAGCTTTATAATAAAATAGTGTTGAAAACGTTTTGATGAAAGAGTTTTGATATTTACTACTAGTATTGAAACCTTCATATTTTTGAAGTGACAAGTCACAAAGTTGATTGTAGAAACGAATCAATCACAAGAATTCACATTCGAAGATGTGAATCAAAACCCAAGGAAATCAGCACAAAAATGCATCAAAGTAGAAGTAGAAGGTGCGGCCAAGCATGCCGAGCGACCTAACAAAATATAGGTCGAACGACCTAAGTGTAGAAAGACAAGCGACCTAACAAAATACAGGCCGAACGACCTAAGTGTAAAAAGGCAAGTGACCTAACGTCTTGCAAGGCCGTGCGACCTAACGTGTTACGACCTAGAGGTCGAGCGATGTAAGAGGTCTTACGACCTAAAGAAAAGGATAGACTAACGACCTAAAGGAAATAGGGTCAAGCGACCTAACAGGGAAAACAGGTCGAACGACCTAGTGGGTTGCGACCTAAAGTAGAATAGGTCAAACGACCTAAGTATAGCTTGCCGAGCAGCTTTAGCGGTCATGCGACCTAAAGGAAATAAGGTCTAACGACCTAATGGTTTCGACCTAAAGTGTCAACAGGGTCGAGCGACCTAGAAGCCCACGACCAAAAACGGGAATGGGGTCGAGCGACCTAACGGATCGTGACTTAATGTGAAAAAAGGCTGAGCGACCTAAGGTCTTAAACAAGGCCAAGCGACCTATCGATGTCGAACGACCTAAATGCTCGCGAGCTAGGAAACGACCTAGCGAAGGAAAACATGGCGACCTAATTGATCGCGAACTAATATTGTTTTAGGTCACCGAGCGACCTAGGGGATAAACGAGCTAACGAGGCGCGACATATAACAGGTGAGTGTTCTTCAATGCTGAGCGACCTAGGGGTTGCGACCTAACTGCCGAACGACCTAAGGTGTATAGCGACCTAACGAATGCCGAACGACCTAAGGTGGCGCGAGCTATATGCAGGTGCGAATTCTCAACTGCCGAACGACCTAAGGTGGCGCGAGCTATATGCAGGTGCGAATTCTCAACTGCCGAACGACCTAAGCCCAGTTTTGTTGAAGCACGCTAAAAATTGGGGTTTTTCACAATCCAATCCAAACCAAATACAAACGCACATGCACAAGTGATAGGGAATCATTCCCAACAATTCAATGACAGTTATAGGCAAGAATGTGAGATAAAAATCTCACCTTTTACATGAAACTGACAATGGAGCAGCTTAAAAGTGATGGAAGAATCAACCAAAAGCTTGAATCCAATGTCTTCACTTTGAATTTGGAGTTAGTTGTTGGATTTGCAAATGAACAAGAGCTTTGGAGTTCTAATTTCCCATTCCCTCCACCATTTTTGAATAAGCTTTAAGTGTTAGGAAAATGAAGAAGGAATTAATGAAGAGGAGAAGGGGTTGGGACTGACTCAGAAGTGGTTCAGCCCAAACCAAAAGCCCAAAGCAAAAAGTGACGAAAATTCCACTATCTCCAAACATATCGAAGTTTACACTCAAAAAGATTGCAAACGTAATTTTGAACTCAATGGAGGTGGTCTCGAGTCCTAATTTGACCGTATGCAAAAAGTAGCTTTTTGGACCAAAATCCGATTAACGATAAAATATTTAAATAAAATATTTAAATATCAAATCGTTAAATATGCGGGTTGTTACATATGTGGTGGATGACCCAGAATGAAGTGGTTGTATTTGGTGAACGTTTGCTGGATTTGAAGAAAGAGAACGATGATGGATAACCCCATTACTTATGCCAATTTGAAATGACTAAAACAAGATGGCTTTTTAGGGCCAAGTGGGCTAGCTACCCCTAGCGGACACACCTCTTCGTATTACTATTGATGTTGGCGTGATCGGTGCACCTTGATTTGATTTTTGTGGGTGTTGGACGCAGTGGGCGGTCGTGGCTATGATGCGTTACCACCAGCCCTATGACCCGAACTGGCAGTATCCTACCTTGGGCATCACCTCACGTGCCTTTTCATACTCTTTATCATGATACACGACCAATACGACTTTGTTTTAGTGTTGTCTTATCATGGCGCCTCCCTGGCTACCGACGTTACTAGTGATGCTACTCAGGCAAACTGTAGGACAATGCTTAAAAATGTGTTAAGGGGGATCGATGTAAATCCTTAACGCTATTTTAATACTTTACTTTACTGATAGACACTACATATATAGCATATTTGACTACATATAGATAGTTTAATGGATCCTTAAGAGATGGAAAATCCCGTGACATCTCTTATGTTATTGCACGCACGTTATACACTGGATAGGAGATGTAAAATCCCGTAAACATCTCTGAGGCTGTTACACTCATATTTACTTGTTGTTGATTTAACTTACATAAGAACTTTTAGTTCTGACTCGACTGTTTTGTCTTTTCATTATGCTCGGGTCAGCCTGAGCATTTCAGTGTTTGAAGACATTATTCTTGGAGGACGAAGACGGAGTTTGGTATATTATATTATTAGTATTTTTCTGCTACACCATTATTGGTATGTTGTTGTTGTACTCTGATTATTGTTGTAAAAATTGTGTAATCAAATGTATATTATAAAACAGTTTCATGAACTGTTTATTTGATTATTATATTTTGTCATTCCGTTGCGGGATTCTGTATTTTGTTTCCCTTCTTTTCTCTTATTTTCTTATTAAATCCCATTGACACATCTCCCTTTTGAATGGTTTCAGTTAGACATGTGTGGTTTATTGTCGATTTAAACAGTCCAAAAAGGTGGGTCATCACAGTTGGTATCAAAGCTATGGTTTAGATATACCTTAGTGTGTTTGGGGTTAAATTCATTAGAGATAGGGTTATTAATACCCTAGAATGAGTCTGAGAGTATAAATACGAGAGAGCATATTTGTTAGTGCTATAAAAATGTTTTGTATTGTGTTAATTTGTTCTGTTAAGTATTTATGAATTTCAATTGGTACATAGGACGCTATGGCATTGATAGGGCTTTCTAAATACTTGAACAAGGTAGACGTACATAATATTGTTTTGAAATAGGTAAATGAAATAATTTTACCTAGCAATTATACTTTGTATATTTAAATATATATATATATAGTTTTTATAAATTGATTTTTTTTATTTTGTTGTGTTGGATGTTAGTAAATGATGATATTTGATTATTGTCATTTATTAGTTGGTTAGTGAAGGTTATTAAAACCATTAACTATTGTATGTTATAAGAAGTGCAATTTTATAAACATGGTTTGTAAAATATGATTTACAAGTAAAATGAATTTAATTGGAAAATTGAGAACTTAAATTCTGGTGTTTTGAAATTGGGTTTCAAAGATTTTGAAAAAATATATTAGTATTATTTGGAGGTATTTTCGGATAGAAATATTTTCAATAAGATTGAAAGAAATGTTTTAAAAAGAATTTTTAAGGAAAATAAGTTCTGTACTCACCTCTTTTATGTCGTTGGAAAATAATTTCGATGATGATCGCGACATCATCGAATTTCATTTTGAGTTTCAAAGTGGAAAGACCACTTGTGATATCCCGGGAATTTAAACAATATCAATTTAATAATCTGCATTGGAAATTAAATTGATTTGATGATCTTTGTTAATAAATTTGAAGTAATTTAATAATCTAATTAAATAAATATTTAATTATTGATTTATCTTTTAAAAGTTTAATAAAATATTTTCTATTTATAATATATATGTATAATTGTATATATTGTAAATAGATGAGTTGGTTTGAATTTAACAAATGAAATTATGTTTTCAAATTTCTAATATATTTTGGGTAATTTGGAAATCATGATTTAATTTAATATTAAGCTTTTTAATAAATAACTATATAGTTTTAAAATACATAATATAAATGTTTAATTGTTTAAAAATGGATTTTAGCTTAAAGTTCAAATTTAAATAAAAGGGTTTATTTTATTTCTTTTCAAATATTATTTGATATATATGATTAAAAATAGAAGTATAAATACAATTTATATATGGTATTGATTCATTTAAAATAGAAGTAATTTATAATTTCTTTTATAAATTATTTAAAATAGTCAAATTTGATATTTTTAATACTTTGTTTTTATAAATATAAATAGACTTTAAATAAAATAGAATTGTTATTTTTAAATGGTAGTTATATATGCATATATATATAACTTGATTTTAAATTTGGATTTTTAAATTTAAATTGAATATGAATTTAGATTATAATAGAAATTAAAAGAATAAACATTTTAAAAATATTTAGATAAGCTTTTAATTTGTTTATTTACATTTTCTTTAAAAGAGAAATTCATATATGTATTTACATAAGAAATTATTAATTAAGTCAATAATCTTTATTAACATTTAAAATATAACTAATTAACTTAAGATGACATGTGTTATTTTCCTAAGCTACCTATAACATGTGTAATTTAGAAAATTAGTGTGTGTGACAAATGTCAAGATAAATAACAAGCGTCTTTCTATTTATTTTTGAATTTTCTTTTATTTTTAATAAATCATATTCTAACTTATAAATACATATGTTTCCCTTCATTATTTTCTTTTCTATCTTTTTCTATTCAAAAAGAAAACTCAGTCCTATTCTCAAAAACAAAATCTGAAATCAACTTCCTCAAACAAACTTTTCAAAAACAATTTATAATCAAAACACTCCTCAAAACAAGAATGCAAATCAAAACCTGGAAACCATTTTCTTCAACCTGAAATCAAGAACCTGTAACCTCTCTTCAATCTGAATGCATTTCAAAATCTGGAAGCAATTTCTTCTCTGTTTTAAAAAGACAAAATCATTTCAGCTAGCAAGTAAATCAGCTTAGCAATGCAAAAGACTCAAGTATTTAAATCAGAGCAGCATTCAAGTTCAAAGTTTAAAGTTTCAATAGCAAAAGCATTTCAGTTTAAGGATTCAAAAGATTTCAAGTGCTGTTTTCAAAAATCAGAAAAGCCCTGTCTCTATTTTAAATCTGTGAGTAACTTTTAAAATTTAAAATACAATTGGGTTGCATGCTAGTATGGTTGAATATAAATGTGTATTGCATGTACATATAAGTGAATGTTTGATGTGAATTTTTGTTTGTGTGCATGCTGTTTATAAGTGCTCTGTTCATCATTTGTTTTTAGGGGAGGAACATCTTTTCTAAAATGCTTAAGTATAAATATGGTTGCATGTGAATCTCTGAAGCAAGAATGGTTGTATATATATATGAAATTGCTGTGAATATTGGATAATAGATATGTGCATGCTTGTGAAATACCTGTAACATCTCTGTTCCAGTTTCAAGACCAAGTTTTGATTCAAAGATTATTATCTCATGATCTAATCTTTATTAGGATTTAAGTCTTAAATAAAATCTGTTAGAAATAACAAGATAAAGATTGTAAAAATATTAATAAGTATATTGATAAATAGAATTATTGGAAATAAGAGATAACAGTAGAAATCAAAGTATAAGTCAAAAATCAAAGTTAATAAATTCGAGTTTGGATTTCATAAATAGAATCATATTGTAAAATGAGGAATTTAGATAACAATTTCAAGATTTTTAAGTTAAAGTTTGGGAAGAATTTGAGAGTTGATCGGAAGTTATATTTTCATCAATTTCTGATGATCGGGGAAACTTTGGATGTCGTGATCGAGGTGGAAGAAGGCTGGGGGTTAGGTGATCATCAGAAAAATACTCACTTAAATTCTAGATGACCATGGTGGCCGAACGACGATGAACTAGGGTTCGGCGTGTCAAATGGGGCGTGTTGATTGATGAGCTTCGTACGACGTCGATGGATAACTGGGATGGATCGCATGGGGGGGAATCGGAGCTGGATATCATGGTGTGGCTTTGGGTTGAACGGCATGAGGCCTGGAGGTCGGAGGTGACGATCAGCGATCGATTTCCGATCAGATATGGGTTCCTGTTTTGTTTGAGATTGTTCGTTTTCGTTTGACCATAAATTTTGTAGTTCCGTTTGGTCGAGTTGTTCGTTGAGATCGTTTGCAGCTTGGTAAATGCCGGAGAGATGGTCGGAACGTCGCCGTGGGTTGGTGCACGTGCACGTGCACGTCTGGGTAGGGTGGTTGTGTTTTTGGGGAAGAAGGGGAGCAACTCGGGTTGTTCTCGTGATTTTTGGTGGAAGACTCGAAGTAAATAAAGTTAGGCTCGGGTTGAAATTTTGTTACAGGGTTTAAAAGCAACCTGTTTTACAAATTTAAATCTGAAATTTAAATTGTAAAGCAAAGATTTAAACAAAAGTTTAAATCTAAATTAAAATCAGGATGCAAGTTTGGTTTGAATTCTAGTTTCGGAATAAAATAAAGTTTTAAATAAAAATGTTTTAAAACCATTTGAATGTTTAAAGTTTGTTAAAGTTAAAATTGTAATTATTTGAAATCTTTTATTTTGAAATGGAACTTAAGATAAATTTAAAAACAAAAAGGTTTCAAATGGCTTGTAAATGATAATTAAGCCATTAATAAGTATGACGTTTTTATCTTAAGTAAATTAAGATTAATGATTTGTAATTCATTAAATTAATAAGAGATTTAAAAGGTAATTAAGGGTTGTAAGTTGATTAATTTAAAGATTAATTAAATTGAAATCAAGGATCATTAATTAGATAAGATTTGATAAGTTAAGATTATTAATTAATGGTTAGGAATAAATTAATCAAGTAATTTAGAATTAATTAAGTTATTGTTAGGTACTAAATTAATTAAGTAATTAGAGATTAATTTATTTGTAATTAGAATTAATTAATTTGTAATTAATAATGGTTAATTAAAGTTTAATTATTTAAGAAAAATAATTAAAGAATAGTTAATGTAGATCATTAACTTGGGTTAAATAAGTAATTAATTAATGTGACTAATTGTGATAATTAAATAGATTAATTAATTAAGATTAATCATTTGTGAAATTGTTTAATTAAATATAATTACTTAATGGAAGTAATTAAGAATTAATTACTCATTGTAATTAATTGAATTTAAATTGATTAGTTAAGTTAATTAATTAAGTTTAATTAATTTAAGATAATCATTTAATGATTTGTATAATTACTTAATGTAATTTAATGAGGTATAATTACTTAGGAAAGTAATTAATGGATAATTACTGATGTAATTAATAGAGTAATTAAGGGTAGTTAATTACTTAATGGAATTAATCAAGAGATTAATTAAGAAATTAATTAAGGGGTAATTAATTTATTTTAAGAAGTAATTAAGGGTAGTTAATTACTGAATGTGATTAATCAATAGTGATTAATAATTGTGGTTTAATTAAGATTAATTACTTAATGTAATTAATTTAAATAAAGTAATTATAATAAAATATAATTAAGGATCATTAATTAATATAATTAATGAGGTAATTAAGAATTGATTAATTAAGGAATAATTAATAAATGAAGTGATTAAGTAATGTAATTAATTAAGGAATAAGATAATTAATTATAGTTAATTAATAAATAAAGTAATTAAAGGTTAATTACTATAAGTGGTTAAGAATAATTAATTTGTGAAATTAATTTAAATGCTAATTACTTGAATGTAATTAAATGTAATTAATCAAGGATGATTAATTAAAATGAATAATTGGATAATGGTTGATTAATTAATTGATAATTAATTAATAGTGACTTAAGTAAGATTGTTAATGATGAAAGTAATTAATTTAATTTACTTTAAATTAATTAGAGATGAAGTATTTAATTTAATTCATTTTAAATTAATTATAGATGGTAATTAATAAATCATGGCTTAGGGATATTGAATGATACTGATTTACCTTGAATGGTTTCTCAGAGATGAGATAATTGGTACTGTATGATTTGGATGCTTTGGTTTCATAATGATGATGATATGGATTATCTGCTTTTAATGATAATGTCGATTATCTATTGTGAATTATCTATCTGTGTGTAAATAGATAGTAGAATTGAATTGTTTTAACCTTTAAAACAACTTGGCCTTAAAAGATACGTTTTGGATTTCGATGAGACCGGGATCGGGTTTCCGTATACCGGGATTCCAGGTCTGGAGACCCGAATACCACATCGATCCAAATTTACGTTAAGTCATCAAATTGGAGCAAGTGAAGACTCGAGGTGTAAGAACGATTCTTTGTCAATATAACTCTGAGGGTGATTCCGTAATGAGTTGACGGAGATAGTACTTTCAGATTCAAGATGAAGATTCAGAGTGCAAGGGTTATGGTCGTTAACTCTGAGGGTGATTCCAATACGAGTGTAACGAGATAATGCCTTCGGTTTCGTTCGAACCCGGAACGAACTTGTATGGATTGAATGCTTTCAGAACATCGTCAGGTGGACGATGAGCATTCTAAGCGATGTCCTGATTAAAGGTAATCGTAGCCTCAAGCCTCATCAAACCGGGAATGGCTAAAACAGGGGAGGTGCAGCAAGGTTAGTGGGTAGCACCCAAGTAGGACAAGATTATCCCTGTCTAGAGGTCCCTTCTTATTATTCGGTTGAGTGGGCAGTTGAATTGCAACAACTGCTGGGATGTCTTGTGCGGGAATTATCCAGTAAGGGATGTTCCGGCCTTGTGTTGCAGGGGATTGGGAGTGATCCTCGGTACGGTGATCTAGGCCACGTACTGTGACGGGCGGTACCCCGGTAGCCCTGCCATTGTATGGAATCCAAAATCCAATAAGTGCCTTACGTATTAGTTGTGCCCAACTATGTTGGAATGTGAGATGTAAGCATTTCAGCTATTTCTGTATTTTACTTGAAAACCCTAGACCCTATAATAATATAACTGGATTTCCTATCAAATGTTTTGGTTAGCGTAAGGTAAAAACTTACCCATGTTTATTTGTGGGGAGTCTTACGTGATACCTTTGTTTCAAAAGGTTTTGAAGTTAAGCAACTTTAACCTGTTACTCACACCAGACCCATGTCTGACCCAAGTGTTTATTTCTGTTTTATAAACTCTTGGGTACTCAAATTTTTACGAGTAGCCAAGGGATTCAGGTTAGCTTTGACGAGTTATCTGGAGGAGCAATGGAGCAGGAGGCTTCGGCGTTGTAGATATAGATAGTAGTTCCGCTGTGTTAATCTCTGAATAGAGTTTTGTGTTGAGTTGTAATAACTAGACAGATGTTTATAACTGTCTAGTATGTGTTGTATAATCTGTGTAACTCTGATAGTCGTTGTATATTATGTAATACTTTTGTTATTAATATAATTTATTCGTTCCGCTGTTGAGATTCTGTTGTTGTTCTTTCTTTCTTCTCTTCTTTTCTACTTTCTCACCTCTTTCTTTTCTTCAAAACGATGCGTCTTCCTAGTCGTAGGATGGCGGGTTGTTACAGTGGTATCAGAGCCAGGTTGAGTGAATACCTAGGCTCTGGAGTGGCGTCTATCTGGAGAGAGCGTATTTGTAATTTTTATATAACTATATATATATTTATTCTACCTATTGTTGGATTACCTGTTCGGGTTTTCCAAATTAAGTTATAAGGGTAGATGAGGTAGGCTGTGTGTAACATGACTACCATTGATTGGAGTTTGAATGTTTGGAGTTAGAAGTGTATCTGATGAGACTGTAGACCCAAATACCGTCTCGAGTAAGCTTTGCTGTGGTAAAGGATTTCATCGATCTCCGAAGGAAACTGTTAAGGTTCGGAGTCAATCTTTGAAGTGCAGTTGGATGAGTAGAGTTTGGATCTACCAGTTAAGTAGAAGCGAGTGATGGTATCTTGGTAACTTCTGGAAGAAGTAGTTGTATGATGAGATACAATGACCATGGATGTTTCCGAAGATGTTTTCTTTGGAACAAGTTTAAGGAGTAAGTCTGCTTCGGTGTTGTGGATGAGTTCAACATAGCGTCTCTGTTTGAGGTTCGAGTTTCTCGAAGAGCTTTGGATTAGGAAGTCCTTGGCATCTGTGACAGCAGTGCAGTTCGGAGTGTTTTGTGTATTAGCAGGAAATTTTCTGGCTGAGCAGTTTTTCTGAAGATGGAGTTCAGAAGTAGCAGAGTATATCCATTTCTTCGATGAATTGGATAGATAAGTGTAAGCTATTCTGATTTGTTAAGAGAGAATAGTATCTTTGGATACTGGACTGGGTTGATCGCAAAAGTGACTTGCGATAGTTTGAGTGATCTTTGAGTTATTGAAGATTTTATGGATGTCTTCAGGGAAGTCAGAAGTTGTCCGCATCTGGAGATGAGTTTTCTTATCGACATGATTCCAGGAGTGGTACCGGTGGTTCAGCCTAGTTGAAGGATGTTTCCTAGAGTTAGAATTTGATGAAGTAGTTCAGGATTTGATGGAGTATCTGAGTTTTCTTTTTGGATCTGTTGAATCATTTTTTCTGGGATAAGTTATCCAGTCTGTGCTTGTGTTCTTCATCAGCATTCTTATCTACTTCAGATCAGAGTTGTGCAGCAGAAGCAGTTTGGGAGTGTATCTGTTGTCTTTTCCGGATAAGAGAAGTAAGTTCAGTCTTCTGATGTTTGAGGAGTAGAGTTGGTATACTTGGTTGTTGAGTCAGACTCGTATGTAGTCTGATATCCTGTCTAGTTCTATAGATCTAGATGAGTAGGAGTTCTGTAGCTTCGTAGTTTAGATTGTTTGTAGAGCGAGTGTCCCGGTATATATATATACTTGGGGAAACTCGGGAAATTTTATCCAGAATTTTTGCCTGGATAATTAGAATTGTTGGATTGGATGATTGTTTGCTATGGTTGTTAGCATATGGTTGATAATATATGCTTGTTAAATCTTGAATAGATTATTAAATTACCTTTGTTTAAATTTCGGGGACGAAATTATTTTAAGGGGGAAGGAATGTGATATCCCGGGAATTTAAACAATATCAATTTAATAATCTGCATTGGAAATTAAATTGATTTGATGATCTTTGTTAATAAATTTGAAGTAATTTAATAATCTAATTAAATAAATATTTAATTAGTGATTTATCTTTTAAAAGTTTAATAAAATATTTTCTATTTATAATATATATGTATAATTGTATATATTGTAAATAGATGAGTTGGTTTGAATTTAACAAATGAAATTATGTTTTCAAATTTCTAATATATTTTGGGTAATTTGGAAATCATGATTTAATTTAATATTAAGCTTTTTAATAAATAACTATATAGTTTTAAAATACATAATATAAATGTTTAATTGTTTAAAAATGGATTTTAGCTTAAAGTTCAAATTTAAATAAAAGGGTTTATTTTATTTCTTTTCAAATATTATTTGATATATATGATTAAAAATAGAAGTATAAATACAATTTATATATGGTATTGATTCATTTAAAATAGAAGTAATTTATAATTTCTTTTATAAATTATTTAAAATAGTCAAATTTGATATTTTTAATACTTTGTTTTTATAAATATAAATAGACTTTAAATAAAATAGAATTGTTATTTTTAAATGGTAGTTATATATGCATATATATATAACTTGATTTTAAATTTGGATTTTTAAATTTAAATTGAATATGAATTTAGATTATAATAGAAATTAAAAGAATAAACATTTTAAAAATATTTAGATAAGCTTTTAATTTGTTTATTTACATTTTCTTTAAAAGAGAAATTCATATATGTATTTACATAAGAAATTATTAATTAAGTCAATAATCTTTATTAACATTTAAAATATAACTAATTAACTTAAGATGACATGTGTTATTTTCCTAAGCTACCTATAACATGTGTAATTTAGAAAATTAGTGTGTGTGACAAATGTCAAGATAAATAACAAGTGTCTTTCTATTTATTTTTGAATTTTCTTTTATTTTTAATAAATCATATTCTAACTTATAAATACATATGTTTCCCTTCATTATTTTCTTTTCTATCTTTTTCTATTCAAAAAGAAAACTCAGTCCTATTCTCAAAAACAAAATCTGAAATCAACTTCCTCAAACAAACTTTTCAAAAACAATTTATAATCAAAACACTCCTCAAAACAAGAATGCAAATCAAAACCTGGAAACCATTTTCTTCAACCTGAAATCAAGAACCTGTAACCTCTCTTCAATCTGAATGCATTTCAAAATCTGGAAGCAATTTCTTCTTTGTTTTAAAAAGACAAAATCATTTCAGCTAGCAAGTAAATCAGCTTAGCAATGCAAAAGACTCAAGTATTTAAATCAGAGCAGCATTCAAGTTCAAAGTTTAAAGTTTCAATAGCAAAAGCATTTCAGTTTAAGGATTCAAAAGATTTCAAGTGCTGTTTTCAAAAATCAGAAAAGCCCTGTCTCTATTTTAAATCTGTGAGTAACTTTTAAAATTTAAAATACAATTGGGTTGCATGCTAGTATGGTTGAATATAAATGTGTATTGCATGTACATATAAGTGAATGTTTGATGTGAATTTTTGTTTGTGTGCATGCTGTTTATAAGTGCTCTGTTCATCATTTGTTTTTAGGGGAGTAACATCTTTTCTAAAATGCTTAAGTATAAATATGGTTGCATGTGAATCTCTGAAGCAAGAATGGTTGTATATATATATGAAATTGCTGTGAATATTGGATAATAGATATGTGCATGCTTGTGAAATACCTGTAACATCTCTGTTCCAGTTTCAAGACCAAGTTTTGATTCAAAGATTATTATCTCATGATCTAATCTTTATTAGGATTTAAGTCTTAAATAAAATCTGTTAGAAATAACAAGATAAAGATTGTAAAAATATTAATAAGTATATTGATAAATAGAATTATTGGAAATAAGAGATAACAGTAGAAATCAAAGTATAAGTCAAAAATCAAAGTTAATAAATTCGAGTTTGGATTTCATAAATAGAATCATATTGTAAAATGAGGAATTTAGATAAATTTCAAGATTTTTAAGTTAAAGTTTGGGAAGAATTTGAGAGTTGATCGGAAGTTATATTTTCATCAATTTCTGATGATCGGGGAAACTTTGGATGTCGTGATCGAGGTGGAAGAAGGCTGGGGGTTAGGTGATCATCAGAAAAATACTCACTTAAATTCTAGATGACCATGGTGGCCGAACGACGATGAACTAGGGTTCGGCGTGTCAAATGGGGCGTGTTGATTGATGAGCTTCGTACGACGTCGATGGATAACTGGGATGGATCGCATGGGGGGGAATCGGAGCTGGATATCATGGTGTGGCTTTGGGTTGAACGGCATGAGGCCTGGAGGTCGGAGGTGACGATCAGCGATCGATTTCCGATCAGATATGGGTTCCTGTTTTGTTTGAGATTGTTCGTTTTCGTTTGACCATAAATTTTGTAGTTCCGTTTGGTCGAGTTGTTCGTTGAGATCGTTTGCAGCTTGGTAAATGCCGGAGAGATGGTCGGAACGTCGCCGTGGGTTGGTGCACGTGCACGTGCACGTTTGGGTAGGGTGGTTGTGTTTTTGGGGAAGAAGGGGAGCAACTCGGGTTGTTCTCGTGATTTTTGGTGGAAGACTCGAAGTAAATAAAGTTAGGCTCGGGTTGAAATTTTGTTACAGGGTTTAAAAGCAACCTGTTTTACAAATTTAAATCTGAAATTTAAATTGTAAAGCAAAGATTTAAACAAAAGTTTAAATCTAAATTAAAATCAGGATGCAAGTTTGGTTTGAATTCTAGTTTCGGAATAAAATAAAGTTTTAAATAAAAATGTTTTAAAACCATTTGAATGTTTAAAGTTTGTTAAAGTTAAAATTGTAATTATTTGAAATCTTTTATTTTGAAATGGAACTTAAGATAAATTTAAAAACAAAAAGGTTTCAAATGGCTTGTAAATGATAATTAAGCCATTAATAAGTATGACGTTTTTATCTTAAGTAAATTAAGATTAATGATTTGTAATTCATTAAATTAATAAGAGATTTAAAAGGTAATTAAGGGTTGTAAGTTGATTAATTTAAAGATTAATTAAATTGAAATCAAGGATCATTAATTAGATAAGATTTGATAAGTTAAGATTATTAATTAATGGTTAGGAATAAATTAATCAAGTAATTTAGAATTAATTAAGTTATTGTTAGGTACTAAATTAATTAAGTAATTAGAGATTAATTTATTTGTAATTAGAATTAATTAATTTGTAATTAATAATGGTTAATTAAAGTTTAATTATTTAAGAAAAATAATTAAAGAATAGTTAATGTAGATCATTAACTTGGGTTAAATAAGTAATTAATTAATGTGACTAATTGTGATAATTAAATAGATTAATTAATTAAGATTAATCATTTGTGAAATTGTTTAATTAAATATAATTACTTAATGGAAGTAATTAAGAATTAATTACTCATTGTAATTAATTGAATTTAAATTGATTAGTTAAGTTAATTAATTAAGTTTAATTAATTTAAGATAATCATTTAATGATTTGTATAATTACTTAATGTAATTTAATGAGGTATAATTACTTAGGAAAGTAATTAATGGATAATTACTGATGTAATTAATAGAGTAATTAAGGGTAGTTAATTACTTAATGGAATTAATCAAGAGATTAATTAAGAAATTAATTAAGGGGTAATTAATTTATTTTAAGAAGTAATTAAGGGTAGTTAATTACTGAATGTGATTAATCAATAGTGATTAATAATTGTGGTTTAATTAAGATTAATTACTTAATGTAATTAATTTAAATAAAGTAATTATAATAAAATATAATTAAGGATCATTAATTAATATAATTAATGAGGTAATTAAGAATTGATTAATTAAGGAATAATTAATAAATGAAGTGATTAAGTAATGTAATTAATTAAGGAATAAGATAATTAATTATAGTTAATTAATAAATAAAGTAATTAAAGGTTAATTACTATAAGTGGTTAAGAATAATTAATTTGTGAAATTAATTTAAATGCTAATTACTTGAATGTAATTAAATGTAATTAATCAAGGATGATTAATTAAAATGAATAATTGGATAATGGTTGATTAATTAATTGATAATTAATTAATAGTGACTTAAGTAAGATTGTTAATGATGAAAGTAATTAATTTAATTTACTTTAAATTAATTAGAGATGAAGTATTTAATTTAATTCATTTTAAATTAATTATAGATGGTAATTAATAAATCATGGCTTAGGGATATTGAATGATACTGATTTACCTTGAATGGTTCCTCAGAGATGAGATAATTGGTACTGTATGATTTGGATGCTTTGGTTTCATAATGATGATGATATGGATTATCTGCTTTTAATGATAATGTCGATTATCTATTGTGAATTATCTATCTGTGTGTAAATAGATAGTAGAATTGAATTGTTTTAACCTTTAAAACAACTTGGCCTTAAAAGATACGTTTTGGATTTCGATGAGACCGGGATCGGGTTTCCGTATACCGGGATTCCAGGTCTGGAGACCCGAATACCACATCGATCCAAATTTACGTTAAGTCATCAAATTGGAGCAAGTGAAGACTCGAGGTGTAAGAACGATTCTTTGTCAATATAACTCTGAGGGTGATTCCGTAATGAGTTGACGGAGATAGTACTTTCAGATTCAAGATGAAGATTCAGAGTGCAAGGGTTATGGTCGTTAACTCTGAGGGTGATTCCAATACGAGTGTAACGAGATAATGCCTTCGGTTTCGTTCGAACCCGGAACGAACTTGTATGGATTGAATGCTTTCAGAACATCGTCAGGTGGACGATGAGCATTCTAAGCGATGTCCTGATTAAAGGTAATCGTAGCCTCAAGCCTCATCAAACCGGGAATGGCTAAAACAGGGGAGGTGCAGCAAGGTTAGTGGGTAGCACCCAAGTAGGACAAGATTATCCCTGTCTAGAGGTCCCTTCTTATTATTCGGTTGAGTGGGCAGTTGAATTGCAACAACTGCTGGGATGTCTTGTGCGGGAATTATCCAGTAAGGGATGTTCCGGCCTTGTGTTGCAGGGGATTGGGAGTGATCCTCGGTATGGTGATCTAGGCCACGTACTGTGACGGGCGGTACCCCGGTAGCCCTGCCATTGTATGGAATCCAAAATCCAATAAGTGCCTTACGTATTAGTTGTGCCCAACTATGTTGGAATGTGAGATGTAAGCATTTCAGCTATTTCTGTATTTTACTTGAAAACCCTAGACCCTATAATAATATAACTGGATTTCCTATCAAATGTTTTGGTTAGCGTAAGGTAAAAACTTACCCATGTTTATTTGTGGGGAGTCTTACGTGATACCTTTGTTTCAAAAGGTTTTGAAGTTAAGCAACTTTAACCTGTTACTCACACCAGACCCATGTCTGACCCAAGTGTTTATTTCTGTTTTATAAACTCTTGGGTACTCAAATTTTTACGAGTAGCCAAGGGATTCAGGTTAGCTTTGACGAGTTATCTGGAGGAGCAATGGAGCAGGAGGCTTCGGCGTTGTAGATATAGATAGTAGTTCCGCTGTGTTAATCTCTGAATAGAGTTTTGTGTTGAGTTGTAATAACTAGACAGATGTTTATAACTGTCTAGTATGTGTTGTATAATCTGTGTAACTCTGATAGTCGTTGTATATTATGTAATACTTTTGTTATTAATATAATTTATTCGTTCCGCTGTTGAGATTCTGTTGTTGTTCTTTCTTTCTTCTCTTCTTTTCTACTTTCTCACCTCTTTCTTTTCTTCAAAACGATGCGTCTTCCTAGTCGTAGGATGGCGGGTTGTTACACCACTGTAGTAGCTTTGCTGCACATTTGTTCAGATAAACAAATCTTAATATTAAATTTCTAAATATGGTTTGATATATATAAAGGATATGAGTATATATATTATTTCAAAATGGTTGAAATGAACCTGGTAGTTGAATTCTTAAGTTTTCGTTAATTAATGATTTTCAGTTGTAGAAATAAAGTGAAATTTAATAGTTGGAAACTTCTAAAATGAGAAATAAGAAACTAGAAGCTAAGTGTTTAACGAAACTGTAAAGAAATTAGAGATTTGTAACTTGTAAATTAAAGATAATGAAAATTAAGAAGGTGTAAATTATTGAACATTTTTGTTAACCAAAATTAATAAGATAAATTTGTATACCATTCAATTAAAATCTAAAAACAAATATAAAACTTACCAGAAATATTTGAAAAAGTTGAAATGTTAAATATGAATATGTAATAAGATATTATACAAGTAAAAGCTTAGTGATAAAAAATGCTTCAAAAGGAACATATGTTTATAAGTAAATGAAAACTAAGATGTACAATGTCAAGACCCGTAAATCCGTACTTCTTGATTAAACAGTAATCTCCATTGATTAACTCAAGAGGCATGGAAATACGGACCCTGAGGGGTTTTAAGAACAAGAAAAAGTAGAAGAAAAAGAAAGTAGAAGAAGAAAGAAGAGAAGAAGAAAATAGAAGAAGAAGAAGAAAGAAGAACAACATCAGAAACAGAAACAATATCAGAATCTCACATATCGCAGCGGAACAATATATAATAGATAATCAATAGTCTTTTAAAACAAAGAACTATATCAGTTTATACATACATCAATCAGAGTCAATATACAACTCAATACAACAATGGACAGTTATATAAACTTGTCCTCATACAAAATACACAGTGGAATAAATAAACAAATACGGGTGATATGCTTCGCCATCCAGCTTGCTTCCAAAGCTCCAGAATATCCAGAATATACTGATAGCATAACTCTAGACTGCCCGTGTGGAAATTTGTGGGCACCCAGAGTTCAGAAGGGAAACAATAAACTCCGAGTCAGTCATGGAGACTGGTGTGAGATCGTAAAACAGTTTATCTTTAAAAGATAACAAAGGAATATTTTAAAATCAATTCGCAATGCTTTTGGAAAATGAAACTACCATAAGATCTCCCGCCACACACACAATGCAAACGCAGAATTGGAGGAGAATTCTTCTTATGATAGTCAAAGATGCTTACTACGAAAAATCAAATCATTTTTGATATTATTATTAGTGCATAGTGTAGAAATCATTTCGAAAGTACAATAAAAATCTTAGCCAGCATAGGTACCATTATAGTATGCTTACTATAGCTGCCATATTAGATGGCAGGTTCTACAACTAAAACCGTACAAGGCTCGTATTGTTTCTTTGGATTTCCAACAAATGGTCAGGCCAAGGAACTTCCTATGCCACGAAGGAACGCCTCTGGAATGACGTCCCGAGAACCTAACCGGATCTTTGCCAACACAAGGCCGGGTTACCTCTGCAAAAATAGGTAACTACTGACACGCGGATGCCATCCCCCGATCGTAACCGATCTTCCCGAGGATCCCCGATTTCCAACAACCACATAATAAGCAGTATCAACATAGGTTAAGTATCTGGGCTCCATACCATGATACCACCTCTATCCAGAAAGAATGACATACACTAAGGGGTGCTACTCCCTAGAACCTTGCCGCATCCTTCCTGTTTTGACCATTTCCGGGGTGTGAGGCTCGACGAAGTCTCATACACAAAGCTACGCTTTCTACAAAGCCATGCTTCGGGTCAAACAAATGATCATAGAAATGATCACAAAGATAAATGATCAAACAAACGATCATATCATAAATGATCAAACAACGATCATTTCACAGCAACACTCAGTATGCCACGTTACCAAATAGGGAGTATATTGCTGATAAATTTCAACTACATAACCTTTGAGCTCGTACGTCTCAGAGAAGGGTGTTAAGCTAAGAGAATAAATTCTCCGCCACCAACAGAAATGTATTTGAAAGAAATCAGCTTTATATCTCAATTTGTAATGTCAAACATACAATCCATACAAGTCTGTTCCGGGATCGAACAGAACCGAAGGCACTTCTCACGAAGCCCTTGCACATCCGGATAATTTTCTAATCACGTCCGGACTTCCCATCACTAAGGGTGATAAAACCTCTAAATCGGAGATCAGCCGATGTAGAGTAACTCGACGGTAATCCTTCCGTTTTCAAAAATATCCGGTGTTCAACACCGGTCATCAAATGCAATTCATAACGACGTATCACATATTCGGAATGGGTTATACGACCCCATGGTCCTTTCCCGGCTAACCCGAATAGTGAGCGCTTATTCAAAAATAAGTGTGGCATTCAAATTCATCCAATTCACAACAAATACCATTCAAGGTAATTATTGATAGTCGGTTATTTAACTATCAATAAAGATGCGCAACATCATCAGATTCCAAATAATTTTCCAAATTATTGTATCTTTCAAAATATCTTTACTAGATATAAAATTTCCACACTTCAAAAATAAATCAACGTTTATTTTTAAACAGATTCCCTTTTCTTTTATAAATTCCATATTGAATTTATATCTTTCAAAATATCTACTGATATACGATTTTTAATCGATTTCAAGCATTCAATTTCAATTTACCTTTATAAAGATAAATTCTCTAAAACGTTTCATTTCATCTTGGAAAAGCATTTCCATACTTATATAATAATAAGTATTTTCACTAATCTATTTATTTTCAACATTTGAAAATATTCGATATACTTAAATCAATATTAAGTATATAATTCATTCTTTAAGGAAATCATTCTCTTAAGCACGTTTATTTGAGTCAAAACGAATGTTACGTAAAACATCGTTACGACGACTCAAAATCACTAGTATAGGGATTCGGAATTAAGATATATGTATAAATCCCAATACTAAAAAAAACATTTCCTTTCGGAAATCATTTACTATAACAACAGTGTTATAGTCCACCATTTCCTTATTTCCTCGAAAACGTCTATTTCAACAATGAATGTTGAAATCTATGGTTTCGATATTTAACACATTTTTAAAACATCGTTTAAAACAATTAACTTCATTTTTTAAATGTCACTTTCCCAAAACATATCCATTTTACTTAACAATATATTCACTGTCCAAAATCGTGAATATACTTCACTAACCAAATTTCACTATTTTCTACACATTTTATTTCAAAGATTATCCACTGTCCAAAATCATGGATAAAATTCCCTTAATAACCTTCTATATTAAATTCATCAAATTTGATTGATTTTTGAATTTATAAAACAACGTTCATAAATTCCATTTCTATTTTCTATAACAACTTCGATTTAATAAATCTCCTTTTATTTACTTCTAAAATTCACTTATCAAAATAAGTGATTTCGGATTTATAAAACAACGTTTATAAATCACATTTATACTTTAAAACAATTTCAACTTATAAAAATCATTTTTTTTTAGCAAATTCTATTCATATCCCATCTAAGTGCAAAAATCTAATTTATAAGTAAATTACTTATAAATATTTTATTCGACAGTTTCATCCATTTTTATAACTTCACAATTTATAAATTTATAAATTTCATTCACTTACGAATTCCATTTGATATTTCATTTTAACACTTATAAAACTCGTTTTATAATCCCAATATTTTAAATTTATAAATATCAACTTTTTAAATCTTTTAAATAAACCATTTACAAAAATTCAAAAATCTCAATTCAAACCATTTTATAAATCAATCAACTATTTATTTCCAAAATCACTTTTCGGTTATATTTCACAAAAATCTTAACTTTTATAACTTTAAAATTTTAACGTTATTTATTTAAAATAAATCAATTCAGAAATTAAATAAAACGTATATTTTCAAAGATCACTTTAAAAATCTCTTTTAAATTCAACATCGTCATTTTTAAATTTTAAAAATGAATCCGATGATGCAACACACAAATTTGTCAATCACGACAACAAACGTCATATATCATCATATGATAACAGAATATACAACAATATCTGTAAACAAATTAATACTGGTGAGGAATCCAGTTGGATCCCTCCAACCTGTTTCCCTGCATCCACAGATGTTAGCACAATACCCATTCCACTTCGAGGTGGAATATCACGGTATATGGGTTTTATAAAAATCATCCGCTTACTAATGGCGCAATAGGGTCTCATCCGCTATACGAGGCGGGAAATCAATCAATCCAATATATACATATGCCAATATGTATATATTGCTATATATATATATATATAGATATATCCTGCTATATCTAATATCACATCCAAATCAATCAATAACTGCAGAATTAAATTTTCCATTCGAGTGAGAAAATCTCACCTTAGCTTTAATTTGCAATCCCATTTCCAATCCAATTCGTTTTCCCTTCATTGTATTAAACCTTGTATAAACAATTTATACCATTTATTAATATTCAAGATTTTTGAACATTAAATTTCCTTTTTAATAAATTCAAATTAGTTAACACATTAATTCTAACCAAAATTTTAATGTAAACTAATTTTCCTTTAATATATCTTTTAATAACTAAATAATTTAAATAAATTTATTAAACACCTTAATCTCTAATATACATTATGAAAATAAACTGGTAGATTTCCATTTCTAAACTGTATATAAAAAAATTTATATAGGCTTACAAATCTAACTTTTATATAAACTCCTTTATATTCCTAAAATCTTATTCATGCATATAGTTTCTGTTTACATTTTTATTTTTATGTACTAGCTGAAACAAATTTTCTGTTTTCTGAATATATATATCTTGACAACTTAAATAGGCCTTACTGCTATTAAAATTTTTGTTTTCTTTTCTAACAGTTTAAATTTCCAAAACCTAAATTTTTATATAACTTTACAATTCAAAGTATTTTAAAATTGCTGCCTTCTCAGATTTATAAACATAAATATAGTTTAATAAGATAAAGTAAAATACCATACTATTTTTAACATATTTTTTTCTTCTTTCTGAAATTCAATTAAGTAATACAGACTTAGGTTTTAATAAGTTAAAAGAAAAATAAATACAAGCAAACCTCATCAATGGCCAGATATATCTCGACCAACCTCAACATCATTGTGCCAGCCCATTCACGAGCACGCCATCACGCCGCGAATCCCCAAATCGAACGCGTGCTCGAGTTCTCGTACGCGAGCCTCAGGCAATCGCCAACATCCCCATACCCCAGCGCCTCCTCTCTCTGACATTTCCCCTAACTTCGAACTGCCATCTTCAGTTGCCACTGCCTCGAGAACGAGGCCTCCATCGCCTATCCCTGACAATGCCACTGCCGAGCTCAACCCAATTCAACGCGCCACCATGAAATACTCCACCTTCCCAGCATTCGATCGGAGCCCCTAGACTCGCGAACTCTATTGCGAATGACACCACAGGGTCGCAGCTCCGATTTGATTTAATTCTCGAACAGATGTTGATTTTATTTTAAGGGGGAGAAACTGAGGAACGCGGCTCTGAAGTATAAATTGAAATAAATCCTCGATTTGCTCTTGCGTTCGATTTTGATTATAAGAGAGGAGGGACGGCCATTTATATTGTTTTGAACGAAAGAAAATTTCGTTTGATTTTTTGTTGAACAGAGGGATATTTAAAATTGGAAGGAGGCATGGGAATCACGATTATCCTTCATGATTTTAGGCGTGATTCACTGCTAGATTAAAGGGAGATAACATGCTGTGTTGACCAGTTTCCAAATTTAAATTTAAATTTTAAATTGAATTTCATTTTATTTCAACGCGTTTGCATATCGTATGGTCACATATCAACTTCGAAAAATACGAAAATTGAAACCCGGCAATCATACAATATTTCGGATCCAATGGAACTGGTTTCATCGAATTCCGAGACTGTGCCTCGGATGGCTATTTTAAATATCGGTTCGAACGATAAAATTTCAAAACTGAACAAATAACTGTAAACTTCAATTCTGAAGCTTCTATTATCTTCAGTGTTATCAATACGAATTTTAAAAGCTTTTGAAATATTTTTCTTCAGCTTAAAATTGAAGATTCAAATTTTTATTCAATTCAATAGATTAAATTTAAAAATTTAATTGTCAAATTCAAAGTTATATTGGGGATTCAAATTAAATCATCGTTCAAATATTTAAAATTAATTAAATATTCTCAATTTAATTTGTTAAAAATTCAGGGTCGTTACATACAAGAAATGTTATAAACATAAGTAAATTTTTTGAAATGCTAATAATTAAATTAAATAGTAAAAAGTGAATACTATTTAAATAAATGGAAAATGATTATAAACTTAAGAATATGTTGAAATGATTCATAAATAGATTGAATATTAAATGACACTATATATGAAGGAATAAATGTGAATTAATTTAGAGGAACTTTAATAATGCTTCATTAATGAATATTAATATTAATGGAAGTAAATAATAAATGTGAATTTAAAAGAATGGAGAAAGTAAAGTATGAAATGATTCATTAATGAATGTTTATATTAATTTGAAATCAAGTATATAAGTAAATAATAAATGTGAATTAAATTGCAATGAAATGTATGTAATACTTCAATAATGGATTCATTAATGATTCCAAATATTGAATGGGAAATAATTTATGTATGTAAGTGATTGTAAATTAACAAGAGATAACCTTGAATAAATGAAATAAAATAAATGGAAATTAAATGATATGTTAAAGAAACTAATAGAATAAATTATGTAAGTTGTGCGTAGATCATTTTATTCGCATACTAGTCTTGATCTAGATTTGAATACACGATTTGTGGAAATTACACCAGTTCGAACTAGGATTTTTCTCCCAATCCTTGACGGCGAACATTTGATATGAATTTTTGATACGATTTTTGAAGTTTTCTATCATGATATACAGCTATGCAAGAAAAACGGAAATTTCTAATCAAAGAATCAGATCAGAGTCTGCACTAGAGTGGTTGGGTTAACAATACTAGTTCAAAAGCGAAATATGTGTATTCAAGCAAGCGATTAGAATTGATATTGTGTATAAAAGATTTATGTACATCGTGCAAATTTAAATAAAATTTAATTCTTTGTTGTTTGGCTTATGCGAAGTTTGGGAAAGGATACTTCAAATTGTTTAAGGTTGGATGAATAATCTATTGAGTAATTATCCAAGGCTGTTTAGTGTAAGGTACACTTGTTAGTTTATTTATCACCCTTGTGCGATGAAAAGTGTCAGAACCCGGGCCGACACACCTCTTGATGGATAACCCCGTCACTTATGCCAATTTGAAATGACTAAAACAAGATGGCTTTTTAGGGCCAAGTGGGCTAGCTACCCCTAGCAGACACACCTCTTCGTATTACTATTGATGTTGGCTTGATCGGTGCACCTTGATTTGATTTTTGGGGGTGTTGGACGTAGTGGGTGGTCGTGGCTATGATGCGTTACCACCAGCCCTATGACCCGAACTGGCAGTATCCTACCTTGGGCATCACCTCACGTGCCTTGTCATACTCTTTATCATGATACACGACCAATACGACTTTGTTTTAGTGTTGTCTTATCACGGCGCCTCCCTGGCTACCGATGTTACTGGTGATGCTACTAAGGCAAACTGTAGGACAACGCTTAAAAATGTGTTAAGGGGGATCAATGTAAAGCCTTAACGCTATTTTAATACTTTACTTTACTGATAGACACTACATATATAGCGTATTTGACTACATATAGATAGTTTAATGGA
The DNA here is from genome assembly GCA_030737815.1 of Allium fistulosum. Classification (NCBI taxonomy): domain Eukaryota; kingdom Viridiplantae; phylum Streptophyta; class Magnoliopsida; order Asparagales; family Amaryllidaceae; genus Allium; species Allium fistulosum. The sequence goes on from CM060903.1 coordinate 861,103,605, forward strand.
TCCTTAAAAGATGGAAAATCCCTAACATCTCTTAAGTTATTCCACGCACGTTATACACTGGATAGGAGATGTAAAATCCCATAAACATCTCTGAGGCTATTACACTCATATTTACTTGTTGTTGATTTAACTTACATAAGAAATTTTAGTTCTGACTCGAGTGTTTTGTCTTTTCACTACGCTCAGGTCAGCTTGAGCATTCAAATGTTTGAAGACATTATTCCTAGTGGATTAAGATGGAGTTTGGTATATTATATTATTAGTATTTTTGCGCTGCACCACTATTGGTATGTTGTTGTTGTACTCTGATTATTGTTGTAAAAATTGTGTAATCAAATGTATATTATAAAACAGCTTCATGAACTGTTTATTTGATTATTATATTTTGTCATTCCACTGCGAGATTATGTATTTTGTTTCCCTTCTTTTATCTTATTTTCTTATTAAATCCCATTGACAATCCTCCTTTTTGAATGGTTTGAGTTAGATATGTGTGGTTTATTGTCGATCTAAACTGTCCAAAAAGGTGGGTCGTCATATCCATTGAGTCTTATATGCTGCTCGGGGCTAAGTTATAGCACATAGATTAAAGTTAAATTTTATCTGACCTTTCTCATATATCGATTTTTTCATTAAGATATGAACCACATATGCTCCTCGCTTCTCTCTAGCATGGATGTAGGTCCATCTACTTTAGAGTTTACTCCACCTATGATAGCTTCAACTTCTACACCAGTTTTTAGGTCGACACTTTGTAAACCTTGACCATCTCGTCTTTGACTTGGGCAATCCATATAAGTGGTTCATTTTACCATGGAAGATGAATCCTACATAAGGTTTTCCCTGATATCGATCTAAAGGGTGTTATGATTCACAATACCTCTCTAGATTCTCCAACATCTACTTTGACTGTGGTGGATGTTAGAAGGATTTGTAACCTCCACGACGTTCCCTTTAAAGAAGTCTAAACTACAAAGCCCTTTCAATGGGCCTATGCCCTACCAAAAGGCTATACAGCTTGTAATTGTTACATGTGTCTTACTGGGGGCGTTCCTCCATTTAGCCAATTCATTTAGCTTATCCTTTAATTCATAAAGCTTTCCCTCACCCAACTTCATCAAAATGGCTATGCTTCGCTAGATTGTACCTACATGACCTTTCTTTGGCACTTGGGAATTGTGCCTACTCTTAAAGAGATTTGATATTTACACAATTTCAATAAGCGAATCAATAATCCATCCATAACTTATTTGGAATCTTCTAAGGGTTATCTCATAATCATCGATCTTTGAAATACATTTTGTCACTTAATAGGTGAGTACTTCTTTGTTCGTTGTCCAATTGGCTTTACCCAAAAGTGGCCGTTAGGATATAAGTTCTATCATTATTCATTGACTTTATGGAGTTTATTCCATCCAAATTATTAACTCCATCTTTCATAAATTTATAGATATTCCAAAGAGACCTGTAGGCCTAGCTCTAGTGATATATATAAAATTCTGAAAGATATACCCGCTGATGAATAGAGGATGAAATTTCTTTTGATTGACACTAAAACACGACATTTCCAGCCTTTATACAATAGCTGCAGTCTTAGTATTATTCTTACTACCCGTAAGGGTGCCTAGCCTACTCAAGAGATGAGGTTGAACCATCAGGTGCTGAAAATCAATATGCTCCACCCACGGTATAGGATCCTCTCATCGATTAAATAGAGGCGAGGATAAAGATGATAACGATGATGGTGAAGATGATGATAGTGAGTATGAGGATGATAATGATATTGTGAATCTTAGGTACGAGTATATAAGAGAAATCAGTGGCGCTGAATGAGTATCGCCTCCAGTCTATAGTCCAAGAATAAGGATAATATCATCCCATCTTGTTTCATAGCCACAATAAACTTCAATTGGGGAGAAACTCTAGGTCCTTCGATTAATGATATTTTTGGTTCTCTTGGGAACATCCCTTATCATATCCCTTTACATGATATTGCTAATTTCAGCCTCCACGACTTTTGTTCTCCTTTTCATCTGGCCGTAGACATGCCTTCAATTGCTGCATGAGAGATAACATAGCTCAATCGAATACATGAGCATGATATGTAGGGTCAATAGAGTACACTGGCATTCCATATGACATCTAAAGTCACAACATGTTCACACTACATGCATTATTCCTTGGCTTCCAAAACTTAACCCAGTTGTGTTTCTTTTTAGGTATGATGGGATGCCTTAACCTCTAAGGTGATCTACATGGCTAGTACGTGGGTTATGTTGGGCCCAAGTCTTCGCTTCAAAGGTGTGAATCATCGTACGAGTCTGACTCAACAAGGCTTTGAAGGAAGGAGAGAGAAAGGCGGGGGAGGAAGAACAACTATACCAAGATGATCATGATCGAGAGTCATGCGATCGCTCTAGATATGTTAGGAGAACACCTCCTCGGTATCTTGAATAATCTCCTTCCACCAAGGAAAAAGAATGATATTCATCAAGGTCTGATCATATTCCTTCCTCTAGGGGTCTTACTTCTCCTACTTTAGTGCCTCTTTTTGCTCAACCTCTAGTCTCTTCCTAAAAATCCAAATATATTTCTTGATCGGTTGGTTCTAAAACTTCTGAGCCTATTCAACATAGGTCCATCAAAGAGCCTACTCCTATGCATATCTTATAGCAGTCTTAGAACCAGCTTTAAATTCTTACCTCGTTGAAACATAGAAAACCTTCCCCCATCTTTTTTGCACTGGGGTTCAATTTAATTATCCTTTAAAGAATATTTCCCACGAGGTCGCTAATCATACCGAAGTGTATATCCATGATGTCTATAAACGATATTACAACTAGAAGAGGTTCACTCATTCATTGTCTAAGATCAATAAAGCTGTAACGACCCAGAATTTCGATCATTTGAATTTGGAATATTTAATTGAGTTAAATATTGAAAAGTTAATTTTATAAATTTAAGAACCTGGGTTAAATATAGCCATTTGATTAATAATTAAATCGTTGAATTAAATATTCGAAATTGTTTAAATAATTGAATCTTGAATTTAATATGAATGAAAAAAATTTCAAAAGTTGAGTTAATTTCTATTTGAACAAGAATGAAGATAGTAAACTTTTAAATTGGAGTTAAAAGTGATTAAATCGATTTTGGAAATTTCCTGTTTTAATTCATGTGTAAAAATAGTCTTTTTGGGCACTATCTCGGATTTCAAAAAAACTAGTTTCATCGGATCCGTAATAGTGAATTATTATAGGATTTCAAGTTTCGTAGCGATTGGACGTATCGTTTGGTCGTGCGAGTTCGAAACGCTTAGATATTAATTAAAGGGATTTAATTAAACATAATTTGATCTTTGAAAAGCTATCTTCTAAATATGACTGAATTGGCTCCCGATATATATTCCATTGTGTTCAGAATGGGGGTATAACATATAGAACACCTGGCGGCACACCTCGTTTGGAGTTCGAGAATTTTACGTGTGAATAGTGTGTGAGTTATTTTCTATATAAAGATGAAAAGTTTCTTCTTTTGCAAAACCCTAGAGAGAATTAGGTCGTACCCGCCATTATCACTTTCTAAAAACCAATAGCCAGCCATTTCCATGTCGATTGGAGCAAAACTAGGCCAGGTGTTCTTCAGCAAAGTGGTGCGGTAGGGGGGAGGCGAGGTCATCCATGGCCTCTACCCAAGGATCGGTGGTAGGTGGCGGCGGCTATTGCCAGTCAAAGTTGTGGAAGGTCATGGTATTTTTCGATGATCGATGACAAATTTAGGGTCGACATTGGTACTAAGTAGTGAGGCGAGGTCTGGTGAGGCTTCGTTGGGCAAGCGATGGTTTTTGGTAGCCCCTCGGCGACGTTGGAGCTCGAGAATGCGAACGAAGTCATGAGTGTAACGACTCGGATTTTCGTTGTTCGATTTTGAATAATTAAATGGTTTAAATATTGAATTTTGAATTTTAATTGAGTTAATAAGATTTTAACATTGGAATTTCAAGTGTTTTCGTCAATTTTTGAAATCATCGATTTAATCGACGCGTTAAATAGCGATCCGGGGCACAGTCTCGGAATTCGACAAAACCAGTTCCATTAGATCCGTAGTAGTGTATATTATCGGATTTCCAATTTCATAGTGTGTGGAGTTATCGTTTGGTTGTACGGGATAGAAACACGTTTAAATCAATATCAAAATTTAATATAATAATTGGTTCTAAAAAGCTATCTTCTCCATACGGTCGAATTAGGACTCGAAACCTTTTCCATTGCGTTCGCAATTGGGGTTTGACATTATAAACTCCTAGCGACATGTCTCGATAGGAGATTGAAATATTTAGTTGCTAAAATGAGATACTTTATAATTAAATAAAATTATATAAAATCAAATCAAAGTCAAATTCCTCAGCTGACCTACCCTTTCCCTTTCACGTGTAAATCACGTCTTCTTCCTTTCCTTTCAGTTAAATCCTCAGGCCACCTTTCTTCCACTTTAAATTGCACCCCCTTTCCTATTTCTTCGTTCAAAAAAAGTTAAAAGCAAATCAAATAAAAAAATTACTTCGTTCGTTATCAAAAGAAAAATTATACGCAGCTTTACCAGTTGGAAGTTCGCGTTCCCCTCTTCCATATTCTCAAACGAAATTCATTCTCAGACCAAAAGAAAAAAAATTATAGAACGAAATCAATTGATTTCGTTTATAAGACAAAAAAAGAGGATCGAGCGAATCGTGATGGCGATAGAGGTAGCAAATTCACGCACAATAAGAAGGGAGAGGCGATCATATACGATCGAAGTGATTCCAGGAAGCGACTAGGTTGCGATTGATTCCAGGCCTCCCGACTTGATTCTAGGAGGAAGAGCGATGCTTGTAGCATGAGGGAAGGAGCGTGAGAGGTTGCGGCTGCGTTTGGAGGGGTCTAACACATGTACGAATGAGGTGGAGCTTCCTGTCGCATTTGAGAAGAAGCACGTGCGCCTGTGTCAATGGGGTCAGGAAGATGAAGCTCAAAAGGAGGAAGACTACAGCGGAATCGATTCGAGTTTTCGTGCATCGAAGGAGGGTTGTTCGAGCAGGTGAAGCTTGGTGTCTGGAGCACGTGAGAGTGATGGAAGAAGAAGCAACAACCTTGATTGCTCAGCTTGTTTTGCTTTTGAGGGTAATTAACTATGATGATTTAATTAATTCAAGTAATTATATTATTGAATTCGAATACTTATTAATTTAATTACTTGCTATACGAGGCCTAAAATGAATATAAAAAGTAAAGTTTGGTTCATAGCGGGAATAAATTTGAAATCGGAACGGATTGCAAATACGAATTAAGGTGAGTAAACCTCACTCTTATTGGATTGCTAGATTTTAAATTTTAAATAGTTAAAATTAATTCTGGATGTTTGGTTGAATTGATTATCTGTTGAATGATATTATATATATAGTAGTATATATATACTAATATTTGGAGTGATTTAGAAATTAGTATCGTTGTTTATTTTAAAAGTGTTTAATATTTTAAATAATAACTTAAACATATTTTAAAAATAAATTACTATTCTTTGAAAATACTCATTATATAAATAGTTTCGAAATGATTTAAAATTTATGCATAAATTCTCTCGAGATGTGTAGACGTGTTTTATTTAAAGGATGAGATTTTATAAGAGAAATCCTATAAATGGAATTCTAGAGACATAAGAAAATTTTCCAAATGTTTAAATGCGATAACTTCGAAAAGAATTTGAATTCATTAAAGAAGTATAAATGGTTAGATGGGATTATATATAAGTATAATCGATTTGGAAATTGTGAGAAGAAATTTATTAATAATTCCAGAGATTTATGAGATGAGTTATGAATTATTTCCCAGTTTAATATTAAAATGATTTTGGAAAATGTACATATAAATAATCTCCTAAGTATTGAAGGGAGGTTTTGGAAATATTTTTTCTAAGTGTTAAAAAATGTAATTGGAAATACTTCTAAGTATTGATATGGTGGAATATCTGGTTATGGATTTAAGTATTTGAAATTGTTTTCAAATATTGGAATATGGAAAGGGATTTGAATATATATCTTAGTAAAGATATTTTGAAATAAATTTTGAAGAATTATAAAATAAGGCCGAGTGTTTGCTTATGGATGTTTTATTGATAGTCAATAACCGACTATCAATAACTGGCCAATTTCGTTAATTGTTTCAAAGAGACTGGGATCAGATTTAATTATCTGAAAAACCACTTCGATTCGGTTTGAACGTTACAAATGAATACTGTGAAGGTGATGAAGACGGTGATTTGGTTTGTCCAGACCCAGGACAACTTGTATGGACAAATGCTATTAGAACATCGTCATTGGGGAACGATGAGCATTCTAAGTAGAATTGTTTCTTGAAAGGTAATGCTTAGCCTCAAGCCTCATCAACCTGGAATGACTAAAATAGGGGAGATGCAGTAAGGCTAAGTGGGTCGCACCCAATTAGGGTATGTTATCACTTTTCTAGATATCCTCGGAAACCTATATATTATGGATATGGTTGTGCATGAAAGAAGGAGCGCTCGATTTGTAAGGGTGGGAACACCCAAGGTGTTAACATATTCGGTCTATCCAGGTTAGGGTAAGGCCGGTCTTGTGTAGCAGGGGATCCCGGTGAGGTCCTCGGTACATTGTTCTAGAGGTGTGCTATGATGGGGGGTACCCCAGTGACCTAGTCATTATATGGAATCGATTCTCTAATACGAGCCTTATGGTTTTGTTTGTAGAGCCTCGTATGCTGGAATTTAATTAATGTAACAATTTTGGCTATTTGATAAGTATTTTTATTTAGACACTATTATAATATCACTAGATTTTCAATAAAATGTTTTGGTTATCGTAAGGGAAAAATCCGTCGTGTTTATGTGTGACGCGGTCTTACGAGATACCTTTTGTGAGAAATGCGGATTAAGGATCTTAAGGCTAGAATTAACACTAGAGGGGGTGAATAGTGTTTTAAGAAATTTGTTAATCTTTTTGAGTTTATCTTAATTTGTTAACAATGTATGCACTAATCCGACACAGATATGAACACAGAATCAAACACAGATGCAAATATAAAGTAAAAGCAGTAAAGGAAAGAACACACCGGATTTTATACTGGCTCGGAGCTACCCTACATCCAGTCCCGCACAACTAAGTACGGATTTTCTTTCAAACTCAATTCAACAATTACAACCCTCGGTTTTAAGGCTACGAGGTACACCCTCCAGAATAACAATCCTCCGGATAGAGATACTTGATTTCCGGGGCAACAAGTTCACCCAATTGATTTCTAGGGCTACAATCACACCTTCTCTCGCTCGATTGATTACAAAAAGTCTATAACTCTGATTAGCACTTGGATCTTGTAGAGATAGTGATGGAGAATCACACTAGAAGTAATCGAGTATGATTCGATATTGATTTCGGCAGAGTAATGGTATGATTTTGTATTAAGAAATGTGGAAGAAGAGGAGTGAAAACCCAAAAAAAGTGATTGAAAATTCGTTGAAACTGACCCCTATTTATAGAAGAGCAACAGCCATGACCATTCATGAAGAATTATGGCGAATAGACGCTTCTTTTGAAATTTGAATTTTGAAACCAACTGACACTATGTCAACATGGGGTACTTGGGTATGTCGACATCCCAAAGGGATTTTTGGTGTTTTGATTTTCTTTGAAAATAACCTCTATTTTATATTAAAATTATTTTAAACTTTATAAATATACTTAACTATAGTTAAAATACATAAGTAAATATAAAGACCAATATATACATATTATTTAACTGTAAATTAAATCAAAGTATAAATAATTTAAAAGTTAAATATATTATTTGAAAAGATAGTTTAAAATCAGGAGTAATTTTGACTCTGAAAATAAAGATGTTTTTGAGGCTAAAATTATTTAAAATCAGGATAGAGAGTTTTGAATCTTTTAAAAGGAAAGTTTTGAAATCATTTTGAAAATAAGATAATTTTGTAAAATCATTTGAATTAAAATTAGTGGATACAAAACAATGTCCCACTAGATTTTCGTAGGTTCCATCCTACTTAGGGTTCCATCCCTTTAACAAGTACGAAGTGGATTCCATTCCACGAATAAAGTAGATATTAAGATGTCAGTGCCTTTCTATGAGTTTTAACAATATTCCTAACTATATAACTTATCTTGGAAACTTGAACTTTGAAATTCTTGATACTCATGAGTCTTCTATCTCTATATCTTGAATCTCTATACTGTACAGTCTTCATTCTTGATACCTGCATGGTTAGATCCTGCATATACATATATATATCTAAACTTGTAATGTTAGTATTTATATTTTATAATCTATTCTAAGGTTGTTGTCATCAAAACCATCATCTCATCATCTCATGGACTAACAATCTCCCCCTTTTTGATGATGACAACCTTTGTTTATAGAATATTCCTTCTATCCTAATAAATCCCCCTTAATCTATGCCTAACTACCCTATTTTATATTTCTCACTCTTTGTCATCAACAAAAACTTACTCCCCCTTATTCTTGGACTTCAGTACCTGCATTGATAAACTATACAATGGAATATATAATATATTGATTAAGAAATAATGATACTTATGAGCATAATAACTTAATTAAAGACTATATTCATTTTAGTGTATATATATATATGTGTGTGTGTGTGTGTTTCACACACCAAACTTCAACCCAAATCAATCCACACAAAGTATCAAATCAAACCAAATTAAATCAAACACATTAATTCAAAAAAATCAAACAAAGAAAGAAAATTAAACGTTTCGAGGAACATCTACCCATCCATCTTCTCCAAATATAGGGTCTGCTTTAATTGCATCCCAATTCTCATTGTCATTGGTGAGAGAGACAGGAGGATGTGCTTCATTATCATCCTTGTGTAGAGAGGAGATCATCCATCGAATTGCATCGAAATACCTTTCTTGCTCCTTAATCATCTGCATTTGACTCAACTCCAAGTGACGTTGGTTTCGTTGAATAAAAGAGAGAAGATTCTTGAATGAATTGAGTGTTTCTTCAAGATTTTCAGATAGATTGTGAATAGGATTGGCCATAATTGAACTAGAGAAAGAAATGAAGGATATAGATAATGAGAAATAAATTTCAGTGAAGATTTCTGGAAGAAAAAGGTATATATAGGTGTAAATTCGTTTGAAATGAATAGACATTTGGTAGTTATTCAATTTTCAAATTCAAAATCAATAATCACTTCTGACCAGTACATGTCGACATGGTCTTCTAGGGGATGTCGACATGGGTTAGTGAAAATTTATGACAACTTTGATTTAGTGAATAATTGTATATATATATATATATATAAATTTATATAATATACTAACATTTATTCAGGAGAAAAGATAAGCTAGATAACAGAAAGGAAATTCAATTTCATTACGATAATACAAAGATTAAGCACAATGAACTACATGAACATTCAAAAAAAAACTAAGACAACTACAATACGATACTAAAAGATAAAACTAGTTAGAAGATGAAGATGACGAAGATAGTCCAAGTTTCTTGCTGACTTCTGAAAAGAACTTGTTCATCTTCGAAGAAATTTTATCCAACTTCTTACTAACGGATCATTTTAAAATCCGTTGATTCTCCACAATTATCTTTTGGTTTTTGAGAAGGGTTTTGTTAGATGGATTGGAAGGATATTCGAAGCTTTCTAGAGATGTTTCACCTTCTTCTTCTATTTCCATTTCATCCCCTTCTTCTCTTTCTTCCTCTTCCTCTTCTTCCATTTCCTCATGAGCTAAACGCTCTTCCTTTTCGGTAAGGGTTTCATAAGGTTGAAAAACATATGGGATTTTCATGAGAGAAATGTTTGAGATATTAAAAACTTTTCTTGAAATAAATTCTTCTCCTTTGAAATTTACTCCAAAATAGTTGAAAATCCGAGTAAGGTAAATTCCATGATATAAAGTGTTTTCTCCCATTTCAAAATTTTTAGGACGAAGTTCATCCAAAATAACTTGCGCCCAATTGATATCATAATTTCCGAAAATAGCAAAAAGTGTTTTGCACACTTTTGAAGTAGGATTGTTAAAATTTCCCAATCTTGGGGTCAAAGTATGTTGTAAAAGAAGATTGACAATTCTTGCTTTAGGACGAAAGTTTCGATTCTTAAATTCAAAGTTTTCATCTCCTTCAAAAATATGATGAAATGTCTCACGATCATGTTCATCGATTTGAAAACTAGAAAGATCCATTCCCGTGCTTTTGCAATTGAGAATGGTACCCAAAAGGTCACAATTCAAAACAATTTGAGTGCCTTTGACATTACTCCAAATTTCATTCTCATTTCCAATATAAAAACCACGGTTTAAATTAGCATAGAAGATTTTGACAAGATTAGGATAGCAAACAAAATCATTTTGAGAAGAGTCAATAAGACTTAAAACACCATTGTTTGCAAAAAGAGAATCAATTTCATAAGAAGAAAAATCTTAAAAAATAGCAAATTTTCCGGGATGGACTTTGGCATAATTAGCATAATTGATGTATGCTTTAATTGCCTCCGGATCATTGAATAATTGCTCTTTGATTTTTCTGGAAATTCTCATGTTGAGGGGTTGCTTGAAGAAGCCATTAGAGTAGAGAGTAGAGAGTAGAGAGCTTGAAGATATGAAGAGAGAGTTTGAATTTGAAAATGAAAGTGAAAAGATATGATAAAAGATAGTGAATAAATAGACTTTCAAAGGACATATTCTCTGGTCAAAAGGTATCTTTTCAGAGAAATAAATGAAGTGAAAAGGTGGAGGGAAATTCAAACATTTGAATTCAAAATTTGAAATTCAAATTCATGTAGCCATGTCGACATCATGGTAGGGGCCATGTCGACATGTGGCTTTGAATTTTCATGACATGATTTTTCCTAAATTATCTAATATACATATATATATAAATATTATTATTAATGTCTATATTTCTAAAATATTATTGTACTTACAATATATTTCAGAATGTGTCAAGAATAATAAAAATAATAATAAAATAATAGTAAAAAATAGAAAATAAATTTTAAAATTCAAACAACATATCAATTCAAAATCAATCAATCAATCAATTCAAAAACAACCAATTAATCAATTAATTCAAGCATGCAATTTCAGCCAATGAATTGTAACGTGTACCTTTTTCAGAGTCCGTGTCTTTGGTATCGACTAAATCGAGAATTGCTGTGAAACACAGATTTGAATTATCTTTCTTCTGTTCATCGTCGCTAGAGGATAAGTCAAAGTCATCTAGAGTAGCAGTGAATGCACGTTTCCGTTTCTTTGTAGAATCATTGTTTGTAGGAGAGTTTTGCTTATCTGGATGCGAGCAGTCTCTTTTGATATGACCTGGTTCGTCACAATTGAAGCATTTGGTACTGTAGTCTGATTACCGAAATTCTTAAAGTTGTTTCTCTTGAGATTATTCATCTTTCTGTATTTCAGAAATTTCCAAAAATTCCTGGTCATAAATGCTGTCTCTTCATCATTATCACTGTTTGAATCTGATCCGTCGGTTAATGTATTGAATGCCATTGATTTCTTTTCAGATGCTTTGCTTTCTCTTCTCCCGATCATTTGAACTTCAAACGACATTAGATTTCCAATCAATTCATCTATCTTTAAAGTACTAATGTCATTTGCCTCTTCAATTGCAAGTGTCTTTTGATCCCATTCTGGAGTGAGCGAATTCAAAATTTTTCTAACTTGATCTTCTTCCAAAAATTCCTTTCCTAAAGATATTAAAGAATGCACAATATCTTGAAATCGACTATACATACCTGAAATAGACTCATTAGTATTCATTTTAAATAACTGAAACTGATTTGTGAGCATGGAAATTTTGGTTTGTTTAACTTTGCTTGTTCCTTCCTGAGTTACTTGCAAAGTTTTCCAGATTTCATACGCAGACTTACAAACTGACACTCTATTAAATTCATTTCTTTCATGTGAACAAAATAGAATATTCATTGCTTTAGAATTATTTTGTGCAACAGTCTTTTGCTCAGTGGTCGACTGTGCAAAATTAGTTGTGGGTTCAGAATATTCAGTTTGTGTGATATTCCAAGTTTCTAATCCTACAGATTGTAAATATATTTTCATCCTACATGCCCAATATGCATAGTTACTGCCATTAAAAAGTGGTGGTCTGGCAGTAGACTGACCTTCTACAAATGAACTAGTGTTGGTGGTAATAGCAGTACTAGTGTTAGTAGCCATTTTGAAATTTTTCAAAATTCAGATAATGAAACTTTTGAAAACAAGGCTCTGATACCAAATGTGAGAAATGCGGATTAAGTATCTTAAGGCTAGAATTAACACTATAGGGGGGGTGAATAGTGTTTTAAGAAATTTGTTAATCTTTTTGAGTTTATCTTAATTTGTTAACAATGTATGCACTAATCAGACACAGATATGAACATAGAATCAAACACAGATGCAAATATAAAGTAAAAGCAGTAAAGGAAAGAACACACCGGATTTTATACTAGTTCGGAGTTACCCTACATCCAGTCCCGCACAACTAAGTACGGATTTTCTTTCAAACTCAATTCAACAATTACAACCCTCGGTTTTAAGGCTACGAGGTACACCCTCCAGAATAACAATCCTCCGGGTAGAGATACTTGATTTCCGGGGCAACAAGTTCACCCAATCGATTTCCAGGGATACAATCACACCTTTTCTCGCTCGATTGATTACAAAAAGTCTATAACTCAGATTAGCACTTGGATCTTGTAGAGATAGTGATGGAGAATCACACTAGAAGTAATCGAGTATGATTCGATGTTGATTTCGTCAGAGTAATGGTATGATTTTTTATTAAGAAATGTGGAAGAAGAAGAGGAGTGAAAACTAGAAAAAAGTGATTGAAAATTCATTGAAACTGACCCCTATTTATAGAAGAGCAACAGCCATGACCATTCATGAAGAGTTATGGCGAATAGACACTTCTTTTGAAATTTGAATTTTGAAACCAACTGACACTATGTCGACATGGGGTACTTGGGTATGTCGACATCCCAAAGGGATTTTTGGTGTTTTGATTTTCTTTGAAAATAACCTCTATTTTATATTAAAATTATTTTAAACTTTATAAATATACTTAACTATAGTTAAAATACATAAGTAAATATAAAGACCAATATATACATATTATTTAACTATAAATTAAATCAAAGTATATATAATTTTAAAGTTAAATATATTATTTGAAAAGATAGTTTAAAATCAGGAGTAATTTTGACTCTGAAAATAAAGATGTTTTTGAGGCTAAAATTATTTAAAATCAGGATAGAGAGTTTTGAATCTTTTAAAAGGAAAGTTTTGAAATCATTTTGAAAATAAGATAATTTGTAAAATCATTTGAATTAAAATTAGTGGATACAAAACAATGTCCCACTAGATTTTCGTAGGTTCTATCCTACTTAGGGTTCCATCCCTTTAACGAGCACGAAGTGGATTCCATTCCACGAATAAAGTAGATATTAAGATGTCAGTGTCTTTCTATGAGTTTTAATAATATTCCTAACTATATAACTTATCTTGGAAACTTGAACTCTTGAAATTCTTGATACTCATGAGTCTTCTATCTCTATATCTTGAATCTCTATACTGTACAGTCTTCATTCTTGATACCTGCATGGTTAGATCCTGCATATACATATATATCTAAACTTGTAATGTTAGTATTTATATTTTATAAACTATTCTAAGGTTGTTGTCATCAAAACCATCATCTCATCATCTCATGGACTAACACCTTTGTTTTTGAAAGGATTTTGATAACTCTAATAATTTAAATTGAGTGTGTTTTCTCATGCTGGTTTTCCAGACTGACTCGGGTATTACTTTATTATAATACTCGGGTCAGACCGAGTATTACAGATTCAGGTTAGAATGTTATGGAACTCAGGAGACAAGCTGGAGGAGTTCGGACGAATTTTCGTACTTGGTTTATATTTCCGCTGTGTGAGGACAAGTTATTATAACTATCCAGATTGATCTATTGGTTATTGTACTCTGATGATTGTAAATATAAAACAATTATAGATTCTTTTGTATAAAAATCTGTTATTATATATTTTATTTTGTTCCGCTGGGACTGTGAGATTCTTTGTTGTTGTTCTATTTTCTTCTATCTCTTTCTTCTTCTTTACCCTAGTTATTTGCTTTTTCGTACAATTTGGGTTGAACATGAGTGAATTATTATCAACTCAAAGGGGACGAAAATGCGGGTCACTACATTTGGTATCAGAGCTGAAGGTTAAACGAGAACCTTGGCTTTGGTGGGGATTACTCATTAGAGATAGGGTCAGTAGTACCCTAGAATGAATTTGAGAGTATTAATAGATATGAGCGCGTATTTTTAATGAATATAAATTGTTTTGTATTGTGTTGATTTATTGGTTGAGTGGTATATAAATTCTGTTCGAATAGTGTGACCCCACTATATCGATAGGAGTTTCTAAATACTTAAACTTGGTAAACCAACACAATATGGTTTTGAAGCGGGTAAATGAAATAATTTTACCCAAATTATATTTATATATAAAAGAAATAATTTTCTGAAATTATTATATTATAAATTAACGTGTTTGGATGTTATAACCAAAATAAGATTATAAAATTGGAAATGGTTATATATAACCAAAGGGAGATTGTATAAGTATAAATTATACAAATGAGTAAAAATTGAAAATTGATTCAAACCAGAATTTGGAAATTTAAATCCCGGGAAGTTTGGGAAATATTTTTCGAAGTATTGTGAAGGTTAAAATAGAATTATTTTTAATAATATTTTTGAAATAAAAATGGGTTTAGTGGATTTTGGAAGAAATATAGCACTGAACTGACTTCGGTCGTTGGAAAATAATTCCGATGATGATCGCGACATCATCGATGTTCATTTTCAAGTTTCAAACTGACTGATTTCTATCGTAATAATTTGATATGGATATTTTTGTTGGAATAAGTGTTGTTTGGAAATTCCGAAGGGAATTGTTTTGGATAAAATCAGGTTGATTTTGAGATTTGAAGGAAGTGGTTTGTTAAACCAAAAAGAGTGTATATATATATATATATATTGATTTCAAAGTGATTTGAAATAAATACCAGGTGTTAAAAATTCTAGAATCCCGTGGAAGATGATATTTATAAGGAGGAAAGTGCGAAAAATTGAAGTTGGAATAAAATTTAAAGTGGGAAGTTGAAATGGAATTCAACTTAAGTTAAGTTGAGTAAATTAAATTTTAGAAATTTAATTGACTGGATTTGAATTGAATTAATATAGATTATTAATGAAATGGGAGTTAACTTAGCAAAGTAATTGGAATATATAATGAAATTCAAAGGATTAAAAATAAATTTGTTTGGAGTGAAATTTAATTTAAGTATGAATAACTCGAATATGGCTTTGAAATGTTGGGTAAAAGGAAATGAAATTTAAATATAAAGTGAATCGAATTTGAATTATATGGAATTGAATTAAATATGTAAGTGTGAATTGTAAAGTGACTATATAACTATAAGTTATAAAATTTGAATTGGATTAGAAATAATATTGAATTGAAGTAAATATGAATTTTGAATTGTGAAATATTATAAAACCATATGGTATAAATTTTGAATGAAATAAAAATTAAGTGAAAATAGGAATTGTGAATAAATAAATTGGAATACCTTATAAAAATTGAAACGAATGGAATAAAAGCATATTTAAGCTATAAAGTGGTGTGTGATCTTGAGTTAAAAATAAAATGTGGATATACTCAAGTAGAAAATTCTGGAAATGTGAACTAAGTTGTGTAACGTACAAATTGGAAAAAAAAAATGGTGTGGTATTTTAAAAGTGAAGAAACAAAATCCAAACTTGAGTTATAAAATAAATTTGAACTCAAGTAAATTAAGTAGAGTGATTTTTGAATACAAAAATAGAACTTAACTTGGTTGAATGAATTGGATTGTGGATTGAAATTAAATATGGAACTTGAGCGAATTAAATATAATTGGAAATATCGTCGAATAAAATATAAATGGTTTGAAATAGTGATGACTTAAGTTAATTCAGTTTAAGGTGCAATAAATTAAATGTGGCCTTCGATACGAATTAAATAAATTCGAGAATGAATTCGAGTATGGAATTAAAATTGAAGTGGATTAAATGAACGAACTAATTAATTAATTAATTAGTAAATGAAATGGAAGTTGGTTGAAATGAAAATAAACTTAAGTTATAAGGTGGAAATAATAATAATAAAAAATAACGGATTAGCTTAAGTAAATATTTTGGATGGAAGTTGGGCTCGAATAAATTATGAAATGGTTATTTAATAAATAGCGTGGGATGATTCCAAGCTTAAAAAAATGGATTTGAATATAATGAATGTGGATATTAATGAAAGGTAAATGAATTGATGGAAAATAAATTTGAAATGGAATAGAACTAAATATAAATTGATTTGGAATCAATTTAAAATAGTTATAAGCTTAAATGGTTATTTTATTGAATGAAATTTGCATAGAAAAATTGTTGTTCGACACTAACGAAAGAAATAAAATTCTATGAACAAATAGAATGTGAATAAATTGATTTTTAATCAATTTGGAATAGATATGGGTTTGTTTGGTATAAAAATAAATTGAATTCACGTAAAGTGAGTTGTAAATTATTTAAGTTGAATGAAATAGTATATGGATTGAGTGGAAGTAATTAAATTGGTGTTGGAACCTCAAAATTGCTTATAAATATATGTTTAGCATGCATTGCTTATGAAGTTTATGTGTTGTCATTATTTAAATAAGTGAAATGTTATTGAATTTCATGTTTTGGTGCTTCCAGGTTTAAATCGAGTAAGTACAGGTACATGGAGCTGTTTTGCTTGACTTTGATTGCGCGAATTGCAAAATAAAATAAGCGCTTGCTTAAAAATGCTAAAATAAGGTACGTTTTCGAATTAAATACTGCGAAAATATAAAATATTGATATATATTTTGTTTTTGGACTGTGTGGGTCGATGTATATATATTTATCTCTCTTGTCATATTGCAAAAGGTCCTCCGTACAAAGGAGACTCTGCCAAAAAAATTCGGGAATTTAGGGTGTTAGAAAAATTTTGAAATTTTTTGGGAAAGTTTTTGTTAACTTAAAAAGGGTGGTTTTAAGTTGGAATGAAAATAAAGGATTTTGAATTAGAAGATGAAAATTGATTATTTGTTTGAATTAAAAGATTTAGAAAGGTGGAATATTGAATTTTAACTAAGTGGGTTTTGATAGGTTAATGGGTTTGGAGCATTTTCCTGCTTTAGCAATTTCGGGGACGAAATTATTTTAAGGGGGGAGGAATGTAACGACCCGGATTTTTCATCGTTCGATTTTGAATATTTAAATGGTTTAAATATTGAATTTGGAATTTTAATTGAGTTAATAAGATTTTAACATTGGAATTTCAAGTGTTTTCGTCGATTTTTGAAATCATCGATTTAATCGACGCATTAAATAGCGATCCAGGCATAGTCTCGGAATTCGACGAAACCAATTCCATTAGATCCGTAGTAGTGTATTATTATCAGATTTCAAATTTCGTAGTGTGTGGAGTTATTGTTTGGTCGTCTGGGGTAGAAACACTTTGAAATTAATATCGAAATTTAATATGATAATTGGGTCCAAAAAGCTATCTTCTCCATACGATTGAATTAGGACTCGAAACCTTTTCCAAATATGTTCGGAATAAGGGTATAACATTATAAACGCCTAGCGGCTCACCTCGATAGGAGATTGAAATTTTAAGTTGCTAAAACGAGATACTTTATAATTGAATAAAATTATATAAAATCAAATCAAAGTCAAATTCCTTAACGGACCTACCCTTTCCCTTTCACGTGTAAATCATGTCTTCTTCCTTTCCTTTTAGTTATATCCACAGACCGCGTTTCTTCCACTTTAAATCGCACCCCTTTCCTATCTTCTTCGTTCAAAAACAGTTCAAAGCAAATCAAATATAAAAAAAATTAATTCATTCGTTATCAAAAGAAAGATTATACGCAGCTTTACCAGTTGGAAATTCGCGTTCCCCTCTTCCAAATTCTCAAACGAAATCCATTCTCAGACCGAAAGAAAAAAAATTACAGTACGAAATCAATTGATTTCATTTATAAGAAAGAAAAAAAAGAGGACCGAACGAATTGCGATGGCGATAGAGGGAGCAAACTCGCGCGCGATCAAGAGGGAGAAGCGATCGTATACGATCGAAGTGATTCCAGGAAGCGACTAGGTCGTGATTGATTCCAAGCCTTGCGGCTTGATTCCAGGGGGAAGAGCGATGCTTGTAGCACGAGGGAAAGAGCGTGAGAGGTTGCTGCTGCGTTTGGAGGGGTCTGACACATGTACGGCCGACGTGGAGCTTCCTGTCGTGTTCGAGAAGAAGCATGCGCGCCGGTGTCAATGGGGTCGGGAAGATGAAGCTCGGAAGGAGGAAGACTACAGTGGAATCGATTCGAGTTTTCATGCATCGGAGGAGGGTTGTTCGAGCAGGTGAAGCTTGGTTTCTGGAGCACGTGAGCATGATGGAAGAATAAGCAATGACCTTGATTGCTCAGCTTGTTATGCTTTTGAGGATAATTAACTATGATGATTTAATTAATTCAAATAATTATATTATTGAAGTCAAATACTTATTAATTTAATTACTTGCTATACGAGGCCCAAAATGAATATAAAAAGTCAAGTTTGGTTCGTAGCGGGAATAAATTTGAAATCGGAACGGATTGCAAATACGAATCAAGGTGAGTAAATCTCACTCTTTTTGGATTGCTAGATTTTAAATTTTAAGTAGTTAAATTAATTCTAGATGTTTGGTTGAATTGATTATCTGTTGAATGATATTATATATATATATATAGTAGTGTATATATATATATATTAGTATTTGGAGTGATATTCTCGCACATTATAGCGGATGATATCCTATGCACCCCGCATAATAGCGGATAACCCTATATACCGCAATATCCCTCTCTAAGTAGGATTGGTATTTTTATGTTGTATTCACATCTGTGGATGTAGGGAAACAGGTTGGAGGGATCCAACTAGATTCCTCAAAATGTTGAATTTAATTTCGTATATTGTGATATATGTTTTGTGTAGAATAATCTATTATAGATTATTGTAGTGATTGGAATTATTGGATGCTATTGTAGCACTGGCCTAAATTTTGATATTTTAAACATCATAAATATATTTTTAAAATTGAAGGAATAAAAGGGAATTTTTGATATAAAAATAATTATATTGGAATCGGGGTTATTTTAAAGAAATTGAGTTAGAAAAGTACATTTGATTTTCGGTTATACTTAATATTGTGAATTATTAAATGGAGATTTTTTTATAAAAATGAATTGTATAAAAAAGAATTTATAAATGATATTCTAGAAATACAAAAAAAAGAGTTGAAGTCGATATTAAAAGTATATTGGAAGTTATAAATGGGATTTAGTAAGGAATGGATTTATAAAATGAGATTTTATAAATAAAAATTTATTTGTAAACAAGAAAATAAAACCCAAATGAGTTGTAAATTTATAAACGATGCTATAAATAAGGGAGATGGTGTTAGTTGATAAAGTGTGAATATAAATTTATAAATGTGAAAATTTATATCGAGCTATGGAAATGTTTTTGAAAGAAAATATAGTGGAATTTATTTTGGAATTGGAAATAGTCATGGAATTGGAGATGCAAAACAGTTTGTGATAAATCGAGAGATAATTTCTGAATACAAAAGTGGTTACATTTAACTTTAAAAATATAGTTTATTTGAGAAGTTAAGTTGTTTTTAAATGGGACTTTATTTATTTAACTATGTCGTAAAAACTATTATTTGGATTAATTTTTTTAGAGGTGGGTTATATAAATATTAAATATTTGTTGAAATGGAATATTTAATAATAAGACTTGAGAATTAATTATTATTTCATATAAATGATTTAGAAATTAGTATCGTCGTTTATTTTAAAAGTGTTTAATATTTTAAATAATAACTTAAACATATTTTAAAAATAAATTACTATTCTTTAAAAATACTCATTATATATATATATATATATATAGTTTTGAAATGATTGAAAATTTATTCATAAATTCTCTCGAGATGTGTAGACGGGTTTTATTTAAAGGATGAGATTTTATAAGAGAAATCCTATAAATGGAATTCTAGAGACTTAAGAATAATTTCCAAATATTTAAATGCGATAACTCTAAAAAGAATTTCAATTCATTAAAGAAGTATAAATGGTTAGATGGGATTATAAATAAGTATAATCGATTTGGAAATTGTAAATAGAAATTTATTAATAATTCCAGAGATTTATGAGATGAGTTATGAATTATTTCCAAGTTTAATATTAAAATGATTTTGGAAAATGTATATATAAATAATCTCCTAAGTATTGAAGGTAGGTTTTGGAAATATTTTTTTATGGGAAATGATTGGGACAGAAATATTTTTTCTAAGTGTTAAAAAAATGTAATTGGAAATACTTCTAAGTATTGATATGGTGGAATATCTGGTTATGGATTTAAGTATTTGAAATTGTTTTCAAATATTGGAATATGGAAAGAGATTTGAATATATATCTTAGTAAAGATATTTTGAAATAAATGTTTGAAGAATTATAAAATAAGGCCAAGTGTTTGCTTATGGATGTTTTATTGATAGTCAATAACCGACTATCAATAACTGGCCAATTTCGTTAATCGTTTCAAAGAGATTGGGATCAGATTTAATTATCCGAAAAACCACTTCGATCTGGTTTGAACGTTACGAATGAATACCGTGAAGGTGACAAAGACGGTGATTCGGTTTGTCCAGTCCTATGACAACTTGTATGGACGAATGCTATCAGAACATCATCATTAGGGAATGATGAGCATTATAAGTAGAATTGTTTCTTGAAAGGTAACGCTTAGCCTTAAGCCTCATCAACCTGGAATGACTAAAACAGGGGATATGCAGCAAGGCTAAGTGGGTCACAGCCAATTAGGGTATGTTATCACTTTTCTAGATATCCTTAAAAACTTATATATTATGGATATGGTTGTGCATAAAAGGAGCGCTCGATTTGTAAGGGTGGGAACACCCGAGGTGATAACATATTTGGTCTATCCAGGTTAAGGGTACGCCAGTCTTGTGTAGCAAGGGATCCCGGTGAGGTCCTCGGTACTTTGTCCTAGAGGTGTACTATGATGGGCGGTACCCCAGTGGCCCAGTCATTGTATGGAATCCATTCTCCAATACGAGCCTTACGGTTTTGTTTGTAGAGCCTAGTATGCTGGAATTTAATTAATGTAACAATTTCGGCTATTTGAATAAGTATTTGTATTTAGACACTATTATAATATCACTGGATTTTCTATAAAATGTTTTGGTTATCGTAAGGGAAAAACCAATCATGTTTATGTGTGATGCGGTCTTGCGAGATACCTTTGTTTTTCATAGGATTTTGATAACTCTAATAATTCAATTGAGTGTGTTTTCTCACACTGGTTTTCCAGACTGACTCGGGTATTACTTTATTATAATACTCGAGTCGGACCAAGTATTACAGATTCAGGTTAGAATGCTATGGAACTCAGGAGACGAGCTGGAGGAGTTCGGACGTATTTCCGTACTTGGTTTATATTTCCGCTATATGAGGACAAGTGATTATAACTGTCCAGATTGATGTATTGATTATTGTACTCTGATGATTGTAAATATAAAATAGTTATAGATTCTTTTGTATAAAAATTTGTTATTATATATTTTATCTTGTTCCGCTGCGACTGTGAGATTCTGTGTTGTTGTTCTATTTTCTTCTGTCTCTTTCTTCTTCTTTACCCTAGTTATTCGCTCTTTCATACAATTTAGGTTGAACAGGAGTGAATTATTAACAACTCAAAGGGTACGGAACTATGGGTCACTACAATGAGCCTGTGAAGGGGTTTCACACGAGGGAGAATGAGTAACGAACGGCCTGGATTGGAAGTTGAGTGTTCAACTGCTCTGATTGCTTAGGGTATTGAGTTTAAAATTAAATTTTGAAATTAATCATATCATTCGGTTATTAATTCATATCGTGCTCATACGAGGTCCAAATCGAACGTGATGAGTCGTGTTGCGATCGTATCGACGGAAGCTGCGACATGGAGATGGATTGGACGAATTCGGAGCCGACAGAAATTTGGCTTAAAATTGAGCGTGTCCAATTTTAATTCAAACTGGCACGTTCCGATGCAACAAAAATCAAAGTGAGTTAATCTCACATTTTTGGCTAATTGGAAAATTTATATATTCAATAAATATTACTTATTGGATTTGGATATTTATTTCTCATCGTTATTGATTGTTAAATAATTTACTAATTACTATTAGTTGGACATATTATCGCCTATTAGAGCGGATGAGACCATATTACATTCCCGTGTAAGAGCGGATGACCCATTGTTTACGAATCCTGCCTCGAACAGGTTGATGTTTATATTAATGATCATATGATGTATGCGATGCAGGGGGACAGGTTGGAGGGAACCAACGGGATTCCTTACATTATTGATTTTAAATTTTCATATATATTGGAATATATGATATGTTGGATGTTATTGGATGACATGAATATGATTTTGTTTATTTAGGGCTTTAGTAACACTGGGTCTTATTCTTGGTATTTTAAAATAAAATAATGATTTGATCTAAAATTGGATTTCAAAGTGATATTGGAAATTTTATATGTTTAATAATTTTCTTAAGCAAAAGTATGATTTTTAGATATTATAAGTTAATTGTTTTATGAATTATATTAAATAGTGATTTTCAATTTGTAAACCAAAGATATTTTGAAATCTTAAAAGAATGTCCTTATAATTAAGGGGTATGCTTTAAAGGAGAAATAAAAAATAACATTTTATAAATATTTGTTAATCATTTTATATAAAGTAATCCATATATTTATATAGGTACCTATATATTATAATGAAATTTATAAATGTGATAATTTTTTAAAGTGAGATTTTACAAAAGAAGTGAAGATTTAAAAATATCATATTTTGTTAATAAAAGGTATGGATTTATAAACAGTGTTTGTAAATAAAGAAAACTATTACCATTTAATAGATTGAAGAAATAAATCAAATGGTCGATTTATTATACAACGTGGAATGGCGTTTTAGAAAATAGTTGATTCTACTTTCGAAATTGAAGGTGAGGATAAATTTTGGATTGTTAAACGATATTTTATAAATTGAAAGAAATTTATAAAAGAAAATTTATACCTATGGAAGCAAGGTTAAAAATGGGTAAAATGGTGTTTTGAATGAGACTGTATGAATAAGTAAGATTTATAACAGAATGGAGTTATAAATGAAGTTCAGAAATAAATGGATATTATGAAAGGAAGTTTCATAAAATAGAGGAGATTTATAAATATAGTTATAAAAATGGGAACAGTCAGGTTGGAAATTAAGTATGGATATTTATCATGGAAATATAATTATGTTTAAAAAGGTTTATTAATTTATATTAATATTGTTTAAAAAGTGATTTATCAATATTTTAATATTTTGAAATGTTAACTATTTAAGCACTATTGGCATGGTTTGAAATTAAATATAATTATTTATAAATAAAGTTTTGGAAATTTATTATTAGTGTTTATAAAAATGTTAAAGATAAATTATTATTGTTATTTAAGAATGTTTTGAAATTAGTAATTATTATTTTAAAATGTTTTAAATTTTGGATTTATTTATTTATAATGCTTATTATTATATAATAGTTTTTTAAAGTAAAAGGTTAGAATTTATTAAAATGTTTTCAAGATTTAGAAATGGAGTTTTATAAGAGGAATCTTATAACAGGTTTGGAAAATATAAAGGCAGATTACTTAAAAAGGTAAAAGCATTTTATAAATGATTTTAGATATTTATAAAAGAATTTTAGAAATTGGTTTATAGATTTATAAAATAAGTTTTATAAATGGTTTTTGTGAATTATAATAGGGTTTATAAATGGTTTTAAGTTGAATAAAAAGGGAATACTTTCCAAGTGTTAGTGGATATACTTATACCGTTGAGATAAGTATATGGATATTTTTCAAGTATTGAAAATATAAGGGTGGCGAATGAATCTTTGTAAAATTATTTTGGTTCAAATAATTTACAAAGTAATTTGAGTTAATGGAAGGATTTGTTAAAGGAGGCCTAGTGTTGCTTGGTGCTTAACCAATGTTGGTTTTTCCCTATGGAATTAAATCCATGATTTGAATGTTTGTTATTCGATAGTTAAATAACCGACTATCGAATTAGGACCCAAACGTAACTTTGGAAATATCTAGGGGAAACACGTGAGCTATATGGCATAGTCATCTTTGATGATGTTATACTGTGCGTATAAATCTCGTTTCGTTTTCCAAGGACGGTAATAAGGAAATCCGTCCACTAACGGTTAGAAGGTGATCCCCGCTCTTATCTTTGTATGTTTATTTCCTAAAGAACCAGGGTTGAGTTTACTAGGAATCATCGAAAGTTGTTTCGAAGAGACCGGGATCGGGTATTTATCCGAAAACCACTTTGATCCAACGAATGCATTTCGAAGTGAAGACATCATGAGGATGATGGAAATTCAGAGACGATGCTCTCAAGTGTTTCGTTCAGTCTTAGAACAGACTTGTATGGATGAATGCTGGTATTGCATTGTTGCCTAGAGGGCAGTATTATCATTAAAAGTGGGAAGTGCTATATGGAAGGTAAAACGTAGCCTCAAGCCTCATCAACCAGGAATGACTAATACAGGGGAGATGAAGCAGGGCTAAGTGGGTCGCTCCCAAGTAGGGTATGATCATCCCTATCCAGAGTCGCTATTATCTCTTATTTGTATGCTTCGGGGCCCATTAACGGAGGGGTGATCATATTCTGTACTATCCAGTAAGGGGTAGGCCGGTCTTGTGTTGGCAGGGGATCCAGGCAAGGTCCTTGGTGTTATTTTATCTAGTGATGCACTATGACGGGTGGTACCCCAGTAGCCCAGTCATTGTACGGAACCCACTCTCCAAGACAAGCCTTTACGGTGTGTAGAACCTAATATGCTGGAATTTAATAATGTAACAATTTCGGCTAAGATTAATAAATATTTGTATCTAGACATTATCATAATATCATAGGATTTCATATGATATGTTTTGGTGATCGTAAGGTAAAAACCCGTCCGTGTTTATGTGCGGCGTGGTCTTACGAGATACCTTTGTTTCCAAAGGTTTTTATAACTTAAAAACTCAGTTGGGTGTGTTTTTCTCACGCTGATTTTCTAGACTAACTCGGGTGTTATTTTATTATAATGCTTAGGTCAAACCGAGCATATCTATAGATTATTTTGGATGCATTGGACCTCAGGAGACAAGTTGGAGGTCTTTAAGTCGTATTCTCGTATATGTTTATTTCCGCTACTTTGTTGTTGAAATTATCAGCAATTGTGAGGACATGTTGTTATAACTGTCAAGGCGGATGATTGCAATTATTGTTGTACTCTGACGGATGTATGTATATAACAGTTTCTCTTTGTAAAAATCATTGATATTATATTACATATTGTTCCGCTGCGATTGTGAGATTCTGTATTTTTTTAATTTCTTTTCTTTCTTCTCTTCTTCTCTACTTCCTTCCTCTTTCTTTCTCATAACTATCCGTCTTTCCATTTGAGTTGGGTTGGACATGTGTGGTTTATTGTCAGCTTAAACTGTACGGATTGGCGGGTTGTTACATGTGGTATCAGAGCTTAGGTTGAGCGAATACCTAGGCTTTGATGTGTATTTACTCATTTGAGATAGGGTAAGAGAGACCCTAAGATGAGTTTGAGTGTGTATATATGAGCGCGTATTTTGTTAGTGGTTATAAAAATGTTTTACATTGTGTTAGTTTATCTGTTGAGTGGCTTATGAATTCTGGTTGATACGTAGGACGCCACGATATCGATAGGGATTTCTAAATGCTTAAACAAGGCAAACCGACACAGTATTGTTTTAAAAGTGGGTAAATGAAATAACTTTACCTAAATTATATTTTATATATAAAGGAATAATGTTTCAGAAATTATTATAAGCTATATATGGTGTGTTTGGATGTTAATTAATGATAATATTTGATTATTATCATTTGTTGTTAGTTGTTATTGTTATTGTTATAATTTAACAAATACAAACACTTGGGAAATAGGTTAGATAAGAGACAAAATTTATAAGTATAAATTTTAGAATATTGATTATACTTGAAATAATCAACATTTTTGAAATGAATTGCATAAGAAGTGATATTTTGTAAGAATGATTTATAAACGTGATTTATAAATGGAATTTCCTAAGTATAGTTACAAATATGATTTGTAAATAAAATTGGATTTAAAACAAGAAGTTGGAGGATTTAAAACCTATTGATTTTGAAAATTGTTTTCAAAGGTTCGGAATAATAATAATAGTATTATTTTGAAAATATTTTGGGTTAGAAATATTTTAAATGGAATTTAAAGGGAATAAAAAGCACTGAACTCACCTCAGTCGCTGGAAAATAATTCTGGTGATGATTGCATCATCATCGGCGTTCATTTCGAGTTTCTAATTGAGGAATTGCAACCATTGAATCTTTTTTTTGATAAAACAAATTATTTTAGATTCTGTTAACCGGTGGCTTGACCAAGTAACAAGAGGCTCGGCGTAGAAGGGTCGCTCGGCACAGAGCACCGTTCGGCATTAAGAGGCCGCTCGGCATCTAGCCTTGTTCGGCATCGAGCCTAACTCGGCATATGGCCTCTTTCGGCATATGGCATCGTTCGGCATCCAAGCCCCGCTCGGTATATGGCCTCGTTCGGCATAGAAGGGCCATTCGGCATAGCAAGGTCGTTCGGCGTTTCACTCCGCTCGGCATATGGCCTCGTTCGGCCTCCAAGCCCCGCTCGGCATGTAACAACCCGCATATTTGTCGATTTTATATTTAAATATTTTATTTAAATATTTCGTCGTTCGTCGGATTTTGGTCCGAAAATCTACTTTTTGCAAACAGTCGAATTGGGACTTGAGACCACCTCCATTGAGTTCAAAATGTCGTTTGCGATCTTTTTGAGTGTAAGCTTCGATATGTTTGGAGTTAGGAGAATTTTGCCACTTTTCACTTAGGGCTTTGGGTTGGGTTTCAGCCCAATAACCCCACTTAACCTCCTACCTCTCTAACTCTTCATCCATTCACTCCCATTTCATTTCATTTCATTTCCTCAAGAAAACTGAAAATGGTGGAGAGGAAGAGGAATTAGAAATTACAAAACCCTAGTTCCATTTGCAAACTCTTGTTCTAGCTCCAAATTCAAAGAGAACCCATTGGTAAGCTTCATCTCCTTCTTCTCCAACACATTCTCTCTTCAATTTCAGTTTATTCCTAAACCTAACTTTGGGAATGTCCTTCTTTAAAGCTTTGATTCAAGCTTGTTGTGTTGGAATTGAAGAGTGATCACCCTTGCCATTGCTTTCAAGCTTCTTCTTCATTGATTTGGGTTCAAAGGTGAGATTTTTATCTCACATTTTAATCTATATTTATCTTCGATTGTTAGGTATGAATTCCTAACACTTATTCTTGTGCAATTGCTTTTGGTTTGGATTGATTTGGATTTTGGTGAATATTCCAATTTTTAGTGTTTTGAGTTCAATTCTTTGAAAATCCTAACTTTGATGTTTTGATCATGTTTTTGGTGATGAATCGAAGAGCGTATATGGCCGGGTAGTCGATTGGCGTAAACCCTTAGCGCCGTTGCTCGACCGATTGCATTTCGGAAGGAATTGGTATTCATTTGATTGGCATGGGAGTGCTGGAAACAGGATCCGGTCGACCGACCTCAGAGTCCGGTCGACCGACCTGCTACTCTAGCATCTCCCTGCCTCTGTTTGGAAGTGCAGATTACAGGCTTCGGCCGACCGACCTCAGGGTCCGATCGACCGACCTGCTACCCGAGCACTTCTGTCTCTGGTTCGGTCAACCGACTCAGGGAGTCCAGTTGACCGACCTGCTCCTATTTGCCAGTTTTTCCTATATTGCCTATTTGTTTGAATTTCCAACTTTAATCGATTCGTGTTGTCTCCTATTTGTTGTTATCATTTCTTAAGACTTTGATGACTCCTCTTTTGGGATGGTACCTCGTTAGGTCGTTCGACCCTATCCCCCTTAGGTCGTTAGACCTCATTTTGTCCTCTCTAGGTCGTACCGTTTTGACGGGGCACTGCCCCGCACCCCGCCGTGGGCGCTGCCCCCTGGACCCCCGCGACCTGACCGGGCAGGTCGAACCCCGTACAACTCTGCGTAGGCAATCTTATCCGAAAAACATTCAACCGAACTTCTTACTTTGATGGTTTTGGGAATTGATTTCTTTGGATTTTATTCAAGTCTTCGAATGTGAACTTTTATGATTGATTTTTTCTACAATCACTTCTATGATTTGTCACTTTAAAATATAAAGGTTTTCAATACTACTAGTAAATATCAAAACTCTTTCATCAAAACGATTTCAACTCTATTTTCAATATCAAACTCGTTTATAAAACTGTTTTCCAATCTATTAGTATATACAAACCTTTACCTCATTCGTATGAGAAAATATAATTAAACGGCTTAGCAAAACAAGTGGTATGAAACGCTTGCGTTTACTTCGTCGGTTAATTGATGGACTTGTTCGATTGAAACTCTTGTGACAATTTTCTAGTGAAGATCTACAATTTGTTCGTAAATATTTGAGTTAAGCAAGTGGTTATGGGACATGAAGCTAAACTCTTATATTTACTAGCTTAGTGTAATCGACACTTCCTTATGATCATGATGATCATTCTTGTGATTTAGACTAGCGTTTGTGCGATGTCTCTTTGTTTGCGAGGTTAGACTAGACACCATTTGTGTGATTTCGATTCACACATATCTCTTTATCTTCAAGGTTAGTCTATGCCTCATTGGTGTGATTTCGATTCACACATATTGAAACTCTTATGACAATTTTCTAGTGCAGATCTACAATCTGTTCGTAAATAATGATCGATGACGATCACTTTATGGTTTAGACTCATGGGTCGTATCTATTTAGGTGCGTCGATGTTTACTTCTCGCATGGGTCGTATCTATTTAGGTGCGTCGATGTTTATTTCTCGCATGGGTCGTATCTATTTAGGTGCATCGATGTTTACTTCTCGCATGGGTCGTATCTATTTAGGTGCGTCGATGTTTACTTCTCGCATGGGTCGTATTTATTTAGGTGCGTCGATGTTTACTTCTCGCATGGGTCGTATCTATTTAGGTGCGTCGATGTTTACTTCTCGCATGGGCCGTATCTATTTAGGTGCGTCGATGTTTATTTCTCGCATGGGTCGTATCTATTTAGGTGCGTCGATGTTTACTTCTCGCATGGGTCGTATCTTTCTAGGTGCGTCGATGTTCGACTTTGCATGGGGTGTACCTTTCTAGGTGCATCGATGTTAGACATTACATGGGGCGTATCTTTCTAGTTGCGTCGATGTTTATTTGTGCATGGGGCGTATCTTTCTAGGTGCGTCAATGCTAGAGCATGGGTCGTATCTTTCTAGGTGCGTCGATGTTCGACTTTGCATGGGGTGCATCTTTCTAGGTGTATCGATGCTAGACTTTACATGGGGCATATCTTTCTAGGTGCGTCGATGTTCAGTTTATGGGATTGGCCATCCTCTTTCTTATGATTTCTGGATTTCTAATTATTGATTTCTGGAATTTTATGTTTCACCAGCTTTTACCATTGACATTGATGAGTATGTCATTTTATTGTGGTTTGGTGAATTAAATTAAGAATATGACATTCTTTTCTCTGTTTCGAGATAATTGAGATATTGTATGACTTTTGTGGGATTTCTAATGTATACTTATCATTGTATGACACCTTTTTGTTATCATACGTTCTATTATCATATCTCATATTCTATCTCATTTTATCTGATAATTATAGCTAGACTGATCCGTTTATTATTTTCTTCTTAAATAATACTCGGGTCAGACTGAGATTTTACAGGTGCTTCCTCATGACTTCCTATCTGGAGCCATCATCTGACTTTTGGCTAACTACTCTAGTTTAGTAGTTTTTGTCGTATACATTTGAGATTGAGACTCCTTGATGTATACATATTCTGTTGTCTTGCACTTGTATCTATTCTTTTGTGTTATTGTGGATCTTATTTGACCACTACTCTGATGTACACTTTCATGTGTTATATTCATATCTATTTCCGCCTCTGTGATATGAATTGTCTGTGACTGATTTATGTTACGTTTATTTCTATGTTTGTTTCCGAAGATTATATATAGCCACCGTGTGATAGCTTTGTGTTTGTATCGGTATGTCGGATTTCCTCCTTAAAAGATATGCATTCTATTATATCTGACATATCGGTGCTCGCACAAAGAAGTTACATGGATGGTCGCTCCTCAACAGCCTTATTCTCCGTGCTAATTGACAGCACTACACCGTAGTGTTCTTGGTTAGCGTGGGTATAGAGGTGGGGCGTCACACGGCATATGGCCTCGTTCGGCATAGAAGGGCCGTTAGGCATAGCAAGGTCGTTCGGCGTTTCACTCCGTTCGGCATATGGCCTCGTTCGGCATGAGCCTCGTTCGGCATAGCAAAGTCGTTCGGCATAACAAGGTCATTCGGCATGAGCCTCGTTCGGCATCTCCCTTCGTCCGGCATCGAGTCTCGGTCAGCACAGGGCTCTTTCGGCCTACATTCTTCACTTAGCACACTGTCTCGGTCGACATGCAGATACCATTCGGCATATCTTCCTCGATCGGCATACAAATGTCGTTCGGCCCGGATATGTGGTTCGGCAATTGCCGTTCGGCAATTGTGGCTCGGCGCACAGAAGTCACTTACTACGGGCCGAGGCATCTTACTCCTAGGCCGATGAGGGAAGTCCAACCCATCTTTGTCTATAAATAGAGGGGCAAGGGCACAGTGAAATGGACCTTTTTTCAAGAACACTGGGGAGACTCTGCTGCATTCCAGACTTATTCTATTTTACTGAGCACTTGTATTCAAGTCTTTATAGTACAGATTGTATCTGTATTTAATCACTTTTGAAAGCAATAAAGATCAAAACTTAAAGTGGACGTAGGCAATTACGCTGAACCACTATAAATCTGGTGTTCTTGTTTTTGCACTTAATTTAGCATACAGTTCTCTGTTTTAATTTACTTTCTTCATTACTCTCTCTACACAATCTTTCTCAAGGGTGTTAGTGACCAATTTTAGTGCTAACATTTTGGTGCTTTCACTGAGAACCGAATTCTCAGGCCGCTGGGATCTGCTTTGTAGCTACTGGATTGAATAAATCCCTCGAAGGAGATCCGAGTAATTCACAGGACGTCCATTGATTCTACTCAGAGTTCTTATCAAAAGCTCTACTATGGGAAGACCACATACACGATCAGTCTCTCATAACCTGGACGTCAATGAGACTGCTAGCGTATAAAAAATAGGACCTAGCAATCAACAAGCAAATCTGGGTGTAGGAACCACCACCCAAAACCAAATGGAAGTTGTCACCAGAATAGAGTTCAACGACTTGATGAGGGAACTCATGGAAAGCAGAAGACAAATTAATGAGCAAATTCAAGCAAACGCTAACCTCATGACTCAACTTACTCAACAACAGCATCAGAATGCTAGATGAAGCCCTGCTCCCTACTCCTCATATGAAAGCTCCTCTTCGTCCGATGAACCTCCCAAACGTAGACGTCGTAAAATAGAAACAACGCAAGCAAGTGTTGCTGATCGATCAACCCGGGATGGTCCGGGTTCTCTACCTGGAGCAATGGCTCCTCACTTACACCAGGAAAATCACACTCAAGCTGGAACGGGAAACTTAGGATATGGAGTGCGAGTGGAAACCGGACAGCCAGCACACCAAGGTCTTAGTGCTGCTGGTCTCCAGGATACACACTTGGTAGATCGCCAATAGAGAAGACACCGACCAGAACGGTCTCACAGGACAGACACCAACTTGCCATCTTCCGTACAAACCCCAGACATATCAGCTATGGTCAGACAGTTGATGAAAGAGAATCAAGGCTTATCAAATGATGATTGGGGGTATCTATGAGTCATACTCCATTTACATATGTTATCGTACAGGCCAAGTACCCCAGGAAGTTCAACATGCCGACTATTCCGGCCTATGAAGGAAACTGATCCCCGACAGCATGTGGCGAGGTATGAATGGATGATGGACTCGGCTAGAGCGAACGATGCGACCAAGTGCAGATGTTTTCCAATAACTTTATTCGGAGTCGCTACCATGTGGTTCACCCGACTTCCCCCGCGAACTATCTCCAACTTTGATGAGTTAGCGACGAAGTTTGTGGAACAATTCAGGATTCATGCCACTCGTCCCAAGGATGTGATGTCCTTGTCCAGTGTGATTCAAACTCCAAGCGAGTCATTGAAAGAGTACTTATAGAGATTTCATGTTGCGGCCACTGAAGTTAGCAACCCTAATGACCACGCAATTTTGATGGTCGTAATGAGAGGAGTGGATTTGGATTCAGAGTTTGGAGACTGGTCGGCATAAAAGCCTCCGACTACGCTAGAGCGTTTTTATTCAAAGGCTCATCATTTCATACGAAGAGAGGAAGCCAGGTGGACAAGGCGAGATAAGGCACCAGGGCCTGTTCAGGAGACCGTAAAAAGCAACATCGCTGTAAAACAATCCGGAGACAACTCGGGGAAAGTCCAGGTCAATGTCCAGAACCAACCCGGGTAATCTAAGGGGTCCGGAGGAGGAAATCCCGGAAAGAAAAGAGAAGCAGGGAAATGGAAGCCGAGGATTCCAACCTACAACGAATACACCCTGCTGAATGCATCTCTTGAGAATATTTATCTATCAACTTGTAATACTTTTCAATACAGAAAGCCGCGCCCAAAGGAGTCAACCGAGGAACAGAAGCAAACTGGGAAGTACTGTCGCTTCCATGAGACTTACGGGCACAATTCTGAAGAGTGTAGGCACCTACATGATGCTATAGAAAAGTTGATTAGACAGAAAAAGTTGCAGGAGTTTGTAAAGAATCCTCAAGAGGGTGGACAAGGAATGTCCAATCCCGGTCACGCACCAGCTCCACGTCACCCTGAGGAGCCTGCTCGGACCGTGGGCAAACTGATCATAAACACGTTAATAGGCGCACCTCACCCTGTAGATAAGAACTGGCAAGAAATGGAGCGGTATGCTAATTCCTTGAGGCATGCAGATTTTGAGTGTTGTTCAAATGTAGAGTATGGGACCCCCGCTAAACAGCAGTGCATGATGACAGACGATATAGTATTCAGGAGCAGAGATGCTAACCAGGTGGAGGCTCCTACCGTTGACCCGATGGACATATCTGCGACAATCGGGCCGGCATTTGTGAAAAGAATTTTGATTGATTGTGGAAGTTCTGTTAATATCATCTTCAAAAAAGCATATGACCAAATGAAGATGGAGACGAAAGATTTAAAACCATCTAAAGCTCGTATCCATGGCTTTAATGGTGCGGCAACCGATGCGGTGGGTTATGTTGAATTGCTAGTTGAACTGGGGAAAGGTGAGCATAGGAGGGTGCGAATCCTACCTTTCATAGTTTTGGATGTAGATTCTCCATACAACGTGTTTCTGGGTCGACCATCCCTGGCTGAGTTTAGGGCAGCATTGGCCCCGTGGTGTTTGACTTTGAAATTTCCAACATACAAAGGACTAGGTGTTGTGCATGGCGACCAGGCGACCGGTCGTGCATGTTATGTGGCTGAGCTAAGAGAGGCCTAGCGGAGAGAGAAAAGAAAGGTTGCGAACAGCTCCGTCCGGAACCGAGTTGTTGAAAATTGACAAGTAATGCCCGAGCCCTGGCTCGGGCAACATGATCGGATCTGTAAAGACATAGATCCAAGAGATGATAATGAGGAACCCAGGGAAGAAAAGGCAGCGTCGGCTGAACTGACGATTGACATTTCAGTCAGCCGGGATGATCCGTCGTGAGTACTTAAGATTGGATCACAACTCGACCCCTCGATGGCCGAGGATCTTACTGACTTTCTCCAAGCAAATTTGGATGTTTTCACTTGGACACATTCTGATATGTGCAGGATTTCTCCCGCTATTGCAAGTCATATGTTGAACATAGACCCGAGGTACGTTCCTGTGAAACAGAAAAGGATGGGCATGGACCCGGAGAGGTCCGCAGCCCTCAAAGAGGAGGTGGACAAACTCAAAGCCAATGGGTTCGTCCGCGATGCCCTCTACCAGAATGGGTGTCTAACCCTGTGCTTGTGAGGAAAGCAAATGGGAAGTGGAGAACTTGAGTAGATTACTCTGATTTAAACAAAGCATGCCCGAAGGATAGTTTCCCTTTACCTAGAATCGACCAGCTAGTCGAATCAACTGCCGAGCATGAGTTACTGTCATTTATGGATGCGTACTCGGGATACAATCAGATCCCAATGCATATTCCAGACCAGGAACATACCAGTTTTGTTACAGACGTTGGGTTGTATTGCTATGTAGTGATGCCCTTCGGATTGAAAAACGCGGGAGCGACTTATCAGCGTTTGGTGAATCGAATGTTTAAAGACCAAATTGGTAGAACAATGGAAGTCTATGTGGATGACATGCTCGTGAAGTCACGACAGTCAAACGACCACATTCGAGACTTAGCGGAGATGTTTGACATACTCAGACATTATGGAATGAAAATCAATCCTTTGAAGTGTTCCTTTGGCGTTGCATCAGGGAAGTTCTTAGGTTTCATTGTAAATGCACGGGGCATCGAAGCTAACCCAGAGAAGATTCAAGCTATCTGAGACATACAAGTGCCCAGAACTATAAAGCAGGTACAAAGCTTGAATGGAAAGGTGGTTGCGCTGAGTCGATTCATATCCAGAGCCACAGAAAAGTGTATTCCCTTCTTCAATGTGATCAAGAAAGGAAAGAAAATTTTCGAATGGACATCCTACTGCGAGGAAGCATTCCGAGCTTTGGTAAGGCATTTAGAAAGCTCCCAGGTGCTATCGAAACTGGTAGGCCATGAGATGTTGTATGTGTACTTGGCTGTATCCCAGCATGCTAGCAGTACAGCTCTGGTTCGGGAGGAGGATAGAGTTCAAAAGCCAGTGTACTATGTCAGTAAACATTTGACGGGGGCAGAAAGGAATTATCCTAAGATCGAGAAACTAGCCTATTGTTTGGTGATTGCGTCACACAAGCTTCGTCCATACTTTCAGGCACACTCAATTAGTGTTTACACTGATCAACCCTTGCGACAGGTACTCCAACGACCAGAAACTTCTGGAAGGATGTTAAAATGGAATATCGAGTTGAGCCAGTTCGATATTACCTACCTGCCATGAAGGGCCATACAAGGGCAAGCGCTAGCAGACTTTATCGTTGAATTCACCATGTCGGACGAATCGAGTAGTAGCGATGTCATACCTCCCGTTCAATGGAAGTTGTACATCGATGGGGCATCTAACGACCGTTGCTCGGGAGCTGGTATAGTTCTTGTGACTCCTGAGAACCGATCAATTTGTTATGCTTTGAAGCTCGAATTCCCAGCGACGAATAATGAAGCCGAGTATGAAGCATTGATTGCTAGCATGAGACTTATCAGAGAACTAGGGGTAAAAATCGGTTGAAATCTTCTGTGACTCACAACTGGTCGTATACCAAGTGCGGGGGGGGGCTATCAAGCGAAGGGACAGAGACTTGCCCCATACCTCGCTCGGGTTTAAGAGCTGCTAGCAAATTTGGAATACTATGATATTTCGCATGTCCCGCGTGAACAAAACAGAGAAGCTGATTCGTTGGAAAAATTTGCGAGTACTGGTGATGCACAGCAAATGGGATTGGTTCCCGTCGAAACCTTACATACTCCGTGTATAAATATGATGGAGATAGATTTCGTGTTAGAAACTGAAATCGAGAAAGAATCATGGATGACCCCATTCAAACAATACATATTACACGGAACCTTGCCCGAAAGAAGGAACGAGAGACGACAAGTCATTCGTAAAGCTTCAAGGTATATAATGCAAGATGGAATAATGTATCGGAGGGGGTTCTCGGTTTCCTTACTCCGATGCATCGCCCATGATGAGATAAAACGAGTTTTGATGGAAGTGCACAAAGGAGAATGTAGTGACCATGCTAAGGGGCAAACACTCGCAAAAAAGATCCTCCGCTATGGGTATTATTGGCCAACTGTGAATCGGGATGCTGCAGACTACGTAAGAAAGTGCGACAAATGTCAAAAGTTTGCAAAAATCCCAAGAGCTCCTCCAACGGAAATTACGCAAATGGTTAGTCCTTGGACATTTGCGATTTGGGGGATCGATATAATCGGTTCCTTACCTATTTCTAAAGGTGGTGAGAAATATGCAATTGTCATATTTGATTATTTTACCAAATGGGCAGAAGCAGAGCCCTTAGCCACAATCACCACCAAAAAGGTCATTAATTTCGTTGTACGAAACATTATATGCCGCTTTAGCCTCCCACGGACTATCATAACAGACAACAGAACTCAATTCGAAAGTAGAGAGTTCAAAGAATTTTGTCAAAAGTATGGCATTGAAAAAAGGTTTGCAGCAGTTGCCCATCCAAAACCCAATGGGCAGGTGGAAGCCGTGAACAAAATAATCAAGTCCATATTGAAAAAGCGTCTGGAAAAGGCTAGAGGCAAGTGGGCGGATGAACTTCCAACAGCACTTTGGGCTTACAGAAACACCCACAAGTCCGCGACTGGCCACACTCCATTCACATTGGCATATGGCATGGAAGCTGTTATACCCGTAAAACTTGAAGTTCCATCACACCGGGTAACTCATTACAACCCTAAGACGAATCAGGATCTTTTGTTGGAATCACTGGACTTCATTGATCAAAAACATGAAGAAGCTAATTTAAGAGCGGCTGCGTACATACACCGAATCGCTCG
This sequence comes from Allium fistulosum, assembly GCA_030737815.1. Taxonomy (NCBI): domain Eukaryota; kingdom Viridiplantae; phylum Streptophyta; class Magnoliopsida; order Asparagales; family Amaryllidaceae; genus Allium; species Allium fistulosum. The sequence goes on from CM060903.1 coordinate 861,140,678, forward strand.
ATATTATAATGAAAAGGTCCGGCCGAGAATCTTTGATGTGGGTGACCATGTTTTGAAACGAGTTTTCCCAGTCCCGTCACATATGAATCCCACATGGGAAGGTCCATACGTCATTGAACGGAAGCTTGGAGAGGGAACTTTCAAGCTAACGACCGTTGATGGTGCGATACTCCCCCGAGCATGGAATAGCGAGCATCTGCGACATTATTACACTTAGTCTTTTTCTTTCATATTTTAGTTGCAATTATTTCTAGCACATTTTTATTTCGTTGATTCTTAGTTTTCGGCATGTAATAAGACAAATTAGCTTGTTTTCCTTAATAAAGGCTTGAAGCCATCTTTTACATGAACTACTGATGTTTCTATGCATGATAATACGATGGAAAACAACTAGAGTTACATTATTATGTCTGACATATGAACGCGTATAAACAACTTTGAAATCTCCAAGTCCCCAGAGTGTGGACCGGAGTACTCTGAGTCCCAAGAGTGTGGACTAGAGTATAAATGACTTAAAAGTCTCCAAGTCCCCAGAGTGCGGACTAGAGTACTCTGAGTCCCCAGAGTGCGGACTAGAGTACTCTGAGTCCCCAGAGTGCGGACTAGAGTATAAACGACTTAAATGTCTCCTAGTCCCCAGAGTGCGGACTGGAGTACTCTGAGTCCCCAGAGTGCGGACTAGAGTATAAACGACTTGAAATCTCTAAGTCCCCAGAGTGCGGACCAGAGTACTCTGAGTCCCCAGAGTGCGGACTAGAGTATAAACGACTTGAAATCTCTAAGTCCCCAAAGTGCGGACCAGAGTACTGAATCCCCATAGTGTGGACTAGATTATAAACGACTTGAAATCTCCAAGTCCCCAGAGTGCGGACTGGAGTACTCTAAGTCCCCAGAGTGCAGACTAGAGTATAAACGACTCAAAAATCTCTAAGTCCCCAGAGTGTAGACTAGAGTACAAATGACTTGAAGTCTTCAAGTCCCCGGAGTACGGACTAAAAAATATTCTAAGTACCTGAAGCGTGGAATAAAGGATGTACAATTCCAAAGAATCTCCGAGTCATGAAAACGAATTGTGGGTTTATGTGACTCACAAGAGCTTGGGTTTCGACCACGGTTATACAGTAAGCTGAACAACAAAAATCAGTTGAAAGACAAAGGAACTAAATTTTATTTATCAATCCAAAATGAGGTCCTACTACAACTCCTCCAGAACCCGAAGATAAAAGACTATCTACATTGACTATGAAAGTAAATAGAAATAATTATGTAATCTAAGCTAACTCTCGTTGAACGAGTATAACAGCTACTTCTTTGGTTTATTTTCCTCCCTCGTTTTCTCAGACGACTCCTCCCCCACACGTTTTTGCTTGGACGCTTTGCTTGATGGGGAAGTAACATCTGAGGAAGGACGAGGGACTTCTAGTGGCCTGGACCCACCAGGGAGGATGACCTTTAGAGGCATGTTCAATGGATCATCTAACTCCACTACTTGGGGCTCGATCTTGATCTAAACTTTCTTCTTTTTCTCTTCCGCGAGTCGCTCCTTCATGCTCACTTTCGAAGTGTGTTCGGAGGCACCTGTAATCTCAACTTCATAGCTTTCTTCAGGTGATGGAGTTTCAGACTTGTCCTCATCAAGCGCCTCAATCACCCGAGCATCAGGACCGGGAGTCTCACCCGCTTGGATAGCCTCGCTCACTTTCCCCTTTTTCTTCTTGGCGTCATCACTCCTTAGAGACGGATCAGGATCAGAACGGTCTGCGCAAAATCACAAGAGATGAACGTTAGAATACAATAACCTCTTGCTGAAAACGACGGTTCTTTGAATTTTAAGAAGAAGAGTTATATACCGGCTTCTTGCTGGCTCTCAACCGTCCGAGGAGTCTCACCCTCTGGAATGGGAGATAGAACATGAATGCCGAGGCCAGGGTCTTCTGGATAATAACAAGCGTGTTGCTCGAATGGATCAAGAACTGGCCGATCAGCCGATTGAGTAGGAGGAGGAGCTGGAGATTCGGCTCCGGATAGGCCAGAAATGTCACTTTTTTTCCTTTGATGTGGGCGAGTTTTTGCTGAAGAGAACCCTCGCTGCAGATTAGTCCGAAGGCTCGTTCCCTCGAAGGAATTCCTTTACCAAGGCCTCTTCATCAACCTCTTCCGTTCCCGATTAAATTTTATTTATCTTTATAAGAGTGTCCCATGCCTCGGCTAGAGATTCGAGGTAAACCTTGCCAAGAAAAGTCAAATCCCGATGCATGAGGACGCGAGTGTTGTATTTTGCTATAAGTGGGTCGAACAAGCACTTGATCTCCTCCCTACCGGCCTCGGCAGCTGCCTCGAGGTGCAAATCGATATCAGAAAGCGCCATCTTTTTACCTTCCTCGCGGGCTATCTCCTTCAGTGCTTCGGATCTGGAAAGCTCCTCATCTAGTTGTGTTTTGAAGAGTCGAGTGGCAACAATCTCATTGCAATATCATTGGGACTCCACCTGAGCAGCTATTTTCTCTTCCTTCTCCTTAGAGAGTAGTTCTTCCAACTCTTTGACCCGCAGGGCGAATGCATCCCTTTCTTTTTGAATGGAGTCCTTTTCTAAAGCCAAGGCCCAGTAGCATTGGACCGCTTCATCAATTTCTTTCTTATGAGTTGTCTCCAGACGATTGACGGCCTCCGCAGTATCTTTAGCATTTTGTTGGGCAGCTTCGAGTTAGGACTTGTTCGAAGAGAGCTCTTTATCATGAGCTTTGATAATGTCTTTATCGTGAACGGCTTCAAGCTTCAGGTGGTCAATTTCGTGTTGACGCTCAACAGAGACTTCCGAGACTTTTTCAGCTAGATAGACAAATGCATCATGTTGAACATAAACGTCGTTGTTGCAAGCAATGATGCTCTGTTTGACATGTCCTGGAATATGATGGATCGCCGGGAGGAACTTTAGACCATCGAAGCAGATTTTGGGGAACTTAACTTTAAGCTCGGCTAGCTTCTCCGATATCGTCGGATCTGTTGCGGGAACATGGGGAGATGGCTTTGAAAGTTCAGTCTTCTTATGATGTTTCCGAGACTGCCATGTGCTAATGAACCAGAGTGTTGATCATAGGGGACATCGGATTGGGATCCCTTCTGTGTAGACTTCTCCCTGCCTTGCTCTGATTGAGAAGGATGATTGCGAGAATATGAGGACTGGCTGTATGTATTCCTTCGATAAGTTGATTCTCGGGGGCGATAGTCTCGGTCTCTAGAGTCTTCTCTGTCTCGGCGCTTGCCGAGGCTCGAATCCCGGCCAGAATGATGAAAAATAGATGACCCGTGAAGACGATCGAGTCCGTGAGTGCATCCCATGTCACCTGCATAGAATTTAAACAACTACAAGTTAGCAAAGGGTAGAGCGATGATGGAAATTTAAGTGCAAGGTGAAGTGCACGTGTCTGTGTGTGTCCTAGTGTCTCCCCCCGATGGACCAGCTTTTTTGGCTTTACTTATCGGAGTTTTCTCTCCCTGATTTTGGACTTGAGCACCTTCATCGCCTTTCGTGGGCGAGCAAACCTTCAGGGTTTCTGGATCATCAAAGCCATAATTAAGCAAATCGTCGGGAATAGTGAGGTCCGACAAGCCTCTCAATGAACTCTCTAAGTGTTGAGGAGAAGGCTCTCTCTCCACCGAAGTAAGGGTGACCTTAGAGGTTCCACCCACCATCTTCTTCCTCAATTTGTAGGTCAACTTCTTCTTTCCCTTCGAAGGAGAAAGTGTCTTCTCGATATCGTGGACTTCGACTATCGGGTCCCGAGCAGGGCTAACATTTTCGCCCTGTACTTCAAGCATTTTGGCTTCTCTAATCTCCCCCTCCTCTGGTGTATCAGGGGCGTTACGTGCTGAAGACCCAGCCTGCTTTTTTCTTTTGCCCGAAGCAGGCCTGGGTATAGTGATGCCTTGAGGGAGGCTTATTCGGCGACCTTCCGCCAGCAGCCCAAAATTCGTGAGCGATTCATTTGAAATGAGAGATCTGATGTCCCGGTCTTCTGTGGGAATAGCTCGGATAGCTTCGACAGCTTTAGAGTACCTGAGGCCTTCGGGACGTGGGTTGATACCTGTAAGAGTATAGAAAGAGTTAGAAAAAGTGCAGTTTCCGCCAAACATGAGTATTGGTCCAGAAAAAAGACTTACTCCCTTCCACCCATCTCCTCGCGAAGCCGGGAGGACAGCGCATGTAGAACCACTCCTGTTTATACTGGGCGAACTTGCTCCATGCCCCAGTCAGGATTTGACACTTGCTATGCGGCTCAAGGAATACAAAAGATGGACTATCTGACCGTATCTTGAAGCAATAGATATAACGGACATCGCCAGGAGTCGGGAGCCTGAAAAGGACATTCATGAAGAGAATGCAAGTGTCGTGTATGAATGCGTGGCTGTTTGGATGTAATTGCGATAGGGCGATCTCGATATACTATAACAGGTCCCGAAGAAAGGAGTTGAATGGTGGCATGCTACCGACCCAGCACATGAATCTGTTGCAGGCTGTATATCCTACTAGGGGCAAGTGAGGACGATCATGTCCCGATGGAACCAACACATCGTCGAAAGGAATCCCGTGTACTGAGCATATACGGCGAAGCGTGCTTTCGTTAATCTTCGAGGCTTGAGAATCGATCGGATCGTCTAAAAAGATCGCTGCATCCAAGCATTGGGAGCCAAGTCGTCAGATGCGATCGTGGGGTTTGGCATGTCCTGTACAGGAGTAGACGACGGATTTGAAGTTCTAACTTCTTCTTATTGAGAAGATGGCCCGGGTCTGTCCGAGATTGTGGCAGAGCTGGATTTCCTAGACATCCCTGATGAATGTTGGATCAGATGAAACACCTGTTTGAACTATACTTGAAAAACGATAGACATTAGACATAACAACAAAAATACTTCCCCCGTGTGATGTGTGAACTAGTGTAGCCATTCGAGTATAGGTGCCAAAGAATTACAAGTCACGGAGTTGATGAAATAAAGTTAGGCTTTGAACTATCGTCTACGAAGACCGTCATCGCTGACCGTCTACGAGAACTTGTCGTATGATGGTTTCTATTTTGAACTCGGCTTTGACACTGTATGTGAAAGGTCATTATCTATTTTAAACAAGTTAAGTTCAGATTTATAGTTGTCAAAACAAGGGAATTATCATTCTGGACTGTCTGATATGCCTAATTGTTTAAGTCTTTGTACTTGTTCACTATCATATGATCGGGCATAAAAAATAGGTTGAGTCAACTGTGCATTATGTTCGACTAGTGTTGCTGTTGTACACCACTCTCCTACCATCCATCACTACCGTTCGGCATGCGGCAAGACATGCCGAACCGCAATCATGCCGGACCATAGACATGCCGAGCCGCATCGCTCAGCACTTTGCCCCTAACTCCAACTTCACTCCAGTACCTCCTCTTCACCATTTGGCATAATGGAGTCATGCCGATCCATGATCATACCAAGCCGCATCGCTCGGCATCTAGGCTCAGCCCTCATTTCTGCACCTTTCTCCCTCTTTCCTCGCTCGGCATGCAGAAATTATGCCAAGCGGTGATAGTGCTGAGCCGCACCGCTCGGACCTGAAAGCCCAATACTCGTTCCTCTCCATTGTCCTCTCTCCACCGTTCGTCATGACTCATTGCTCTCCTCCAATCTCTCTTCGTCGTTCGGCACGCATGAGTAATGCCGAGCCACAGCCATTTCTTTTCCGAATTGTACACCATGCTTGATTTACGCCCCCTAACTTCACTACTCCCTACTCCCTCATATCCTAAACACCTCTGACGCCTACTTCCTTCCATCACTCCGCCTAGCCCTAAAACATGTTCTAACCTGGAATTCGTTGTCCTCATCCACGCAGTTCCTACTATCCTCAGTTTTATGAAGATTCACGAGTTCGAATCTCGTGCTAAGTTTCCTAGTCGAGATGAAGTATTTAAAGGAAAGTCCATTACCTAAGAAATGACTCAAAGCTTGGGGAGATTCTAGAGTAGGAAACATGATTCTGATTGGATTCGTTGATTAGGGAAGGAGGTGAGGCAATGTGTTGAGTTTGGGAAGAGAAGGGAAGGGTAAATAATTCGCTGAAGTCTATTGGGAGGCGAGTTCGTAAGTTCTGTAGAGTGGAGGTAAAAAGTAAAAGGGAAGAAGGGGTGAAGTATCGACTTTTATAGACAGAAAGGAGGAAGGTGAATAGTCAGCGACCAGTAGAACCGATCAAGGCACTTCCCTCGTTCGGCATCAAGGTCGTTCAGCATTCATTATGTCGTTCGACATTCGATGTGTTGTTCGGCATTCAGTGTGTCGTTCGACATTCAGGAGAACACTTTCGAGAGGACAGAACGAAGGCTTAAAGGAGAACACGGAGTACTTATGGATCAAAGTGCATCATGTTCGTCCACATGATACACTTTGGGGGCAAGTGTTAACCGGTGGCTTGACCAAGTAACAAGAGGCTCGGCTTAGTAGGGTCGCTCGGCATAGAGCACCGTTCGGCATTAAGAGGCCGCTCGGCATCTAGCCTTGTTCGGCATCAAGCCCTGCTCGGCATATGGCCTGGTTCGGCATCCAAGCCCCGCTCGGCATATGGCCTCATTTGGCATCCAAGCCTTGCTCGGTATATGGCCTCGTTTGGCAAAGAAGGGCCGTTCGGCATAGCAAGGTCGTTCGGTGTTTCACTCCGCTCGGCATATGGCCTCGTTCGGCCTCCAAGGCCCGCTCGGCATATGGCCTCGTTTGGCACGGAAGGGCTGTTCGGCATAGCAAGGTCATTCGGTGTTTCACTCCGCTCGGCATATGGCCTCGTTCGGCATAGCAAAGTCGTTCGGCATAGCAAGGTCGTTTGGCATCTCCCTTCGTCCGGCATCGAGTCTCGGTCGGCACAGGTCTCGTTCGGCCTACATTCTTCACTTAGCACACTGTCTCGATCGGCAAGCAGATACCGTTTGGCATATCTTCCTCGATCGGCATACGAATGCCGTTCGGCCCGGATATGTGGTTCGGCAATTGCCGTTCGGCATTTGTGGCTCGGCGCACAGAAGTCACTTACTATGGGCCAAGGCATCTTACTCCTAGGCCCATGAGGGAAGTCCAACCCATCTTCGTCTATAAATAGAGGGGCAGGGGCACAGTGAAATGGACCTTTTTTCAAGAACACTGGGAGACTCTGCTGCATTCCAGACTTATTCTATTTTACTGAGCACTTGTATTCAAGTCTTTATAGTACGGATTGTATCTGTATTTAATCACTTTTGAAAGCAATAAAGATCAAAACTTAAAGTGGACGTAGGCAATTACGCTGAACCACTATAAATTCGGTGTTCTTGTTTTTGCACTTAATTTAGCATACAGTTCTCTGTTTTAATTTACTTTCTTCATTACTCTCTCTACACAATCTTTCTCAAGGTTGTTAGTGACCAATTTTGGTGCTAACAGATTCTAGAGGTGTAATTTGAGATATAAAGGAGTTATATATATATATATATATGATTTGAAAATTATATCAGGTGTTTAAAATCCTGAATATTTCTATCTAAATGTTTTAAGAGATTAAGATAATAAGTGTTTGAACTTTGAAGGTGGTATAGAGAGAAATAAGTTTTATAACTTATAGATTCTAAAAATTAGTAAGTCAAAACAAATATTAAATTTGTTGAATATGAATGTTAAAGAATGAAAATTATAAATTGAGATAGAGAATTAACCCTAACTCAAGTTAAGTTAAACAAACGAATTTTGAAATGAAATTAGCTAAAGCAAAGTTAAATAAAATGGAAAATTGAACTCGATTTGTAGAGAATTAATGAAATGAATTGATGAAATGAAAATATACTTGAGTTATAAAATGAAATTTAACTCAAGACAAGTAAAGTGGGATGAAACGAGTAAATAAATTAGAATTTGGCTTCCGAAATGAAGGTGAACTTAAATTATGAAATAAAATGCAACTCGAGTTGCAAAATAAATTGAATCGAGCTAATGAAATAAATTAGTGAACGAAATATTGTTTGTTATGTTGTTTGTTAAAATTGAATATGAACTTAAGTTGTGAACTAAAAAATAAACATAAGAAATATGTTGTATAAAATGTTTATAGTTAACTTAAATAGAGGATTTTACAAAAATGGTTATTGTTGTTGGTATTAAAGAACTATACTAAGTGGAGAATGAATATAACCGTAAATGAATGTGAATTAGATAAAAGTGAATGGTAAATTAATTGAATGAGAATAATTTGAAAAGAATCCATAGCAGGTTAATAAGAAATGGAAGTATATAATGTTGACATTTGGAAATGCAAATGGATATGATGACGAATAAATTGGATGGATGTTATTTGTTTTATAAGTTCTCTTGTACATTCACTAAAATTGCATATAGTTATGGTATATTCTATATTACATAGTGATAGTATTTCTATGTACATATTCTCACTGTCTGTTGAGTGATTAGTAGGTGCGGATGGTGTGTGCTTCGCATTTGGAGCTCGTTTTCACGCTATATATATTGTATATGATTGATAATGCTAACAAAAGGTACATATCTCGGATTACATACCATATTTTTATATTTTTCCCAACGAGATGCCTCATCCTCGAAGATGAGATGTATATTTGTTATTATATATACATTGTAAAAAAATTATGATCGAGCAACGGAAAGGAGATGTAACGACCCGTATTTTTGATAATTAAGAACTATTAAATTAAATAAGATTTTGAAATTTAATATTATGAGAAATTAAAATTTACGATTTATTAATGAGAAAAATAGTTAGAATATAATTTGATTTTATTTTTTGAATGTTATTGACAACTATTTTAATGTAATTTCAAACAATTGAAATAATTGTAAAGTTGATTTGGTTATAATTGAAAATAAGGAATAAATTAAATGTTGGATTCAATGTTGAAATTATCTGTTATTAATTGAAATAGGTTTATTGGAGAATATGATATCAATTAATTGGTATGTAAATTTATTACCTTCTGTTTGTAAACAATAAATTTAGAAATGTTTTTGGATTACTATATATGACAACTTTTTTATTTATCACCTTATTATTTAATCCATTGGAAATCAATGGAATTTAATGTAATTAAATATTGCATTTAATATGAGTTAAGATGATAAGTATAGAATATGAATGTAATAAAATGTAAACTAGTGTTAAATGAATTCATAAGGTATTGGATGATTGAATAATAAGAGTAAAAATCGAAATAAAAGAATTTGATTGAAATTAAAATATAATTAACTGGGGTTTTATTACAGTTGTAATTGAACGCTGAAATTAGTGAAATATTTAAATATTGGATTTAACATGGAAAATTTATTTTAAAAGATTATAAATTTCTATGTAATCAAGAATGATAAAATTGTTAATTTTTAAATTTGAATTTAAAAGTGATTAAATCAATTTAATTATAATTTATTTAATTAACGTGTAAAATTAGCCTTTTTGGGCACTGTCTCGGATTTCGATGAAACCAGTTTCGTCAGATCCGTAGCAGTGAGTTATTGTAGGATTTCAAGTTTCGTAGCGATCAGATTTATCGTTTGATCGTGCGGGCTCGAAACGCGTAGAAATCGATTAATGGAATTTAAATGAATATAATTTGATTTAAAGAGCTAACTTCTATATACAATGGAATTAGGGTTTGAAACTAGTTCCATAGAGTTTAAAAATATCGAAAACATATATTTCGATATATTGGATAACCTATTTTCGTTTCGGGAACGAAACGGGCTTTTCGGGTCGTTGTTAACGTTTCGATCCATTCGATCTGCTCCATCCATTCTTATCCATCTCTGTCTATATAAATAGATATGTTCTGAAACCCTAGCAGCTTCTATTTCTAATTTCTGTACGTACTGGTTATTTTCATTTCTATCACCTCTTCCTTCCCAATGGTAGAAAACCCTAAATTCCCAATTCCAAATCAAATCGAAAATTCAAATTCCTTAAACCTTATCGAATTATATATCATCGCGAAGCTCTCGACGGGCATAATCTATTTCTGCAATTCGTTTTTGCAATCGAGTTTCGGTTTGGCCAGAAATCAGTGAAGAAGTGTCGGCCGTTGAAACTAGGGGTTTTGTTTACAACAGCGGATCGTTAACCATTCGACGACCGGATGTTGCTACAGTGTAGAGGACGACGAGTGGAGCAGATCAATGTGGTTGGAATGTCGAGACCAGTCACGATTTTGCTAGAATTGGGCCGTGAATGGCACGACGACATGGTGCGCCTGGAAGCGTTAGGGGTAGTCATGACTTCTTGGAGGGGGTGGCGTGGCAAGGCAAAGGCAACAGTGGTGTTCGATCTTGGCGAAGTTGGCTGTGGGAGGCGGCGGCAGCAAGAGTAGGTGGCGGCTGTACGTGTGCTGTTGGGTTCAAGGAACGCATGTGTTAGGGTTTGTAACGATGAGATATTTACGTATATGCCCTTATTTTAATTCAAATTTAATTTAAAATTTTAAATGTTCTAACTATCATAACTTTTTCATACAAGCTCTGATTTGGATGGGGTTTCTTCCGTTGGGATCGTATCAAACTTTCAGACAACCTGGAACTAGTTTGCTTGGTTTCGGAGACTGTTCAAATTTTAGGCTTTTATTGGATTTTTAGTCGACTAAAAATCAAAGGTCAGTGATTTAACCCACTCACACAATACTAAACCTTCTTATGTTAACTAAATCAAAATTTTGATGTGATAAAAAATTTATTGGTTGTTGTTTGGTAGTTTAATTTGACATTTTAATTGAAATTGAATTTTATGGAATTAAATTGCCATTTAAATTAACATTGAAATTAAATTTGTAGTTAAATATCTGATATTGATAACCCGTTAATTGTTGTGATTCATTAACTGATTTGAATGTTGATTGTGATGGATGTTTATTTGTTGACATTTTGAATGTTTGGATGTTATGTTTATTATATATGTTGTTATCACAGTGCAAGTTCCCTTAGTTTGTTGTTAGAAAAATCACTATGGGTTATAATGATACATGCCCGAATGATCTTATAGATCAGGGAAAATCGTTATGGGTTGAAATGATACATACCCGAGCGATTTTATTGATTTGGAAATTATTGATTCGGGATACAGGTTGAAATGATATATACCCGAGAAATTTAACTATTTTGGGTTGAAATGATATATACTCGGAAAATTTATCTATTTTGGGTTGAAATGATACATACCCAATCACTTGACCATAGGGTAGAAAATTATATACGGACACCGTTTGACGGTTTTAATCTATTTTTTAAATGGTAAAGTATGTTTCATTTTTAAATTTGATTTTTAAATTTAATTTAATGATTTATTTAAAAATTTATATTTGGAAAATAATTTATTTTATATGTTTTAAAGCTTCAAATTATAAGTTAATATAAGTTTTAAAAACCTAGATTTTAAGATTTTAACTTATACTTTTATTTAGTTTTAAAATATATAATTAAATAATGTAATAAAATAAAAACACTTTAAAATTTTAATTTAATAAAATATTCAATAATGTTTTAAAAGATTTATTTAAAAGTTTAATTTAAGGTAATAAATATAGACTTTTATAATAACTTTAATAGATAAAAGATTTTTGTAAAAGACTTTATAATTTTGTAAAAAGTTTTGTAAGGAATTTATAAAACTTTTATAAGAGATTTCATAATGGATTTTATAAAAGGATTTTTTATAAAATATTTTTATAAAGGATTTTATAAAGGGTTTTATAAAGAACTTGTATAAAGGGGTTTGGAAGCGTTTAAAGGAATTTGCGTAGAGGTTTATGAAAACGGGAAGAGTTATAAACTGTTTTGGAATTTATAAATAGCTTTATAAATGATTCTAAAGCATATAAATAGTTTATAAATGGTTTAAGAGGGATTTATAAATTATTTTTGAAATTGATTGAAAGAAATCTTCCTCGGCATTTATGAATATGTTTATACTTTTGGAATAAGTATATGGATATCTTGATATGAAGATATAAACTGTTTTCTGGATTTATTATTAAAAATGTTTTATAAAATGATCACGGTGTGAAATAAGTGTTTGGTTGTTAAAGAGACCAGGATCGAATATTGTCATACTCTCTACCAATTCCGAAACCACTTTAACAACCGTGCACGTGGTGGAGAATCCAGAATGAAGTTGGATGGTTTGGCAAACGCTACTGTATGAGGTAAGAACGCAGCCTTGACTTTCGAGTCATCTTGATATGACTAAAACATGAGCTATCCCGGGCCAAGTGAGGTCGCTCCTCCTATCGAACACACTTCTTCGATACCACATCTATTACTTTGTGATTGATTGGTGGCCACCTTTGACTTGATTATGGGAGTGTGTCTTGAGGTGGACGGTAGTAGCTGCTATGCGTTACCACCAGTACTGGAGTGCAAAATGGTAGAATCCTACCATGGGCATTGGCTTGCTGGCCTTATCATATGCCTTATCGAGCCCACTACGATTTTGGTTTGTCTCATACCTATGGAGTGCTCCCTGATAGCCCACCAGTTTACGGTGGAGTTTAGAGTACTTTATAGACTACGATGACTATAAAAATGTGTTAAGGGGGATATGGGTAACTCCTTAACGCTATTTTAATACTTTACTTTACTGATAGACACTACATATATTACTACATATAGATAGTTTAACGGATCCTTAGGAGATGGAAAATCCTGAAACATCTCTTAAGTTATTGCACGCACGTTATACACTGGATAGGAGATGTGAATTCCCGTAAATATCTCTGAAGCTATTACACTCATATTTATTTGTTGTTGATTTAACTTACATAAGATCTTTTAGTTTTGACTTGAGTGTTTTGTCTTTCATTACGCTCGGGTCAGCCTGAGCATTTCAGTGTTGAAGACTTTATTTTTGGAGGACGAGGACAAAGTTTGATATATTATATCATTAGTAATTTTACGCTGCATCATTTTTGGTATGTCGTTGTTTGTAATCTGATTGTTGTAAAATTTGTATAATCAAATGTATATTATAAAACAGCTTCATGAACTGTTTATTTGAGTATTATATTTTGTCATTCCGCTGTGAGATTATGTTTTTTGTTTTCTTTCTTTTTTCTTATTTTCTTATTTACCCCATTGACAATCCTCCATTTTGAATGGTTTGAGTTGACATGTGTGGTTTATTGTCGATTTAAACGGTCCAAAAAGGTGGGTCATCACAGTTGGTATCAGAGCTTTGGTTTATGGATACCTTAGCCTGTTCGGGGTTAATGTGACGACCCGCAAATCCATCCCCTTTGAATCGACAATAATCCACACATGTTCGACCCAAAAAGCATAGACTGACGGAAAGTCAAGAGAAAGAAAAGAAGAGAGAAGAAGAGAAGAGAAGAAAGAGAGAAGACAGAACCAAATAGAACAATACAGAATCTCACATCGCAGCGGAAAACATATAATATCGTATCAATGATCTTTACAAAACAAAAACTGTATATACATACATCAATCAGAGTCAACAATCAATCAATAGTTATCAGCCTGGACAGTTATAATAACCTGTCCTCACAGTTGCTGACAATATACAACAACTAAGCAAGGCAGTGGATAATCAAAACAAATACGTGTATACAAAATGAAGATCTCCAGCTCTCCTACTGAAGCTCCAAAAGCACCAATCTAAACCTGTAAATATACTCGGTCTAACCCGAGCATTGAAAGGGAAAAAGGCCCGGATCAGTCTGGTAAACCAGCGTGAGAAACACACTCAACTGAATTTATTTAATTACCAAACTTTTCCTTAGTTTTCAAAACAAGAGTATCTCGTAAGACAAGTCCACACATAAACACGGACATGTTTCTACCTTACGATAACTAAAACATCTCATATCAAATCCTCTTATATTATAGTAGTGTCTACTATATACACATAATATTAATCATAGCCGAAATTGTTACATTTATTAAATTCCAGCACATAGCCCAATTGGGTAATACAATCAAAATGGCAAGTACGTAGTGGAGTTTGGGTTTCCATACAAATGACCAGGTGAAGGGACTACCTTCCGAAGGATACACCTCTAGAGGGATGTACTGAGGACCACACATGGATCCTCTACCAACACAAGATCATCCCACCTCTATAACTAGATAGTACTGAATATATCATCCTCCGGTCGTTACCAATCTTTTGCCGAGGTCCCTCTAGCATACAAACCACAATAATCAGATACACGACGTCATAGCATGTAAAGATATATCAAGAAGAGGATGATCATACCCTACTTGGGAATGACCCACTTAGCCTTGCTGCATCAAACCCTATTTTGGTCATTTCCGGTTGATGAGGCTAGAGAGGTAACGATTACCTTTCACAATCACATATCACATCACTTTGAGTGCCACACGGCCATTTCCATTGACTACTAATTGCCTTCTACAAAAATACAACCCTTAAGCTCATACGTCTTAAGGAGGGTGTTAGGCTAAGAGAAGTTGCCTTCTTTGCCACCAACTGATGTACATTTTTAAAAACCAATGTACGTAATCATTAGAAATGCAATGTCAGACAAACATCCATACAAGTTGTCCAGGAACAGGACAAACCGAAGGTACTTTCCTACCACATCCTGTTGGGAAATCCCTAGGATTAGTAGCGAATAGTCCTTGCATTGGAAATATCATACTGAAGAGACTACTACTACTGGATGTATATTGGGATTTTAACCCCAAACGATCAACAAGCAGTCCTCCACTATGAAAATCCGGAATATCAATATCATCATAAGCAACCTACACAATCATCGCATATACGTTGGTCCGAAGTGATTTTCAGATAAATCTGATCCCGGTCTCTTCGCACAACAACGCAAAAGTGTTTCTCAACCTCACACAGAAACTAAGTCTCATAGACTTATCACATCTCCAACTTTCAACATGCTATCCTTCGGGCCAAGAAGGAAGCTCGATAGGTTGGAGTAATTCTCCGCACTATACAAAACCACATCCTCAACACAAACGATAATCAAGCCTACACAGAAGGTAACGTACTAAGTGTATGACTAAATAGTTCCCACATCAAGTTGAGGAACTAAAATTTGGCCAAGTTTGATAGTCGGTTCTTTAACTATCAAAACAAACAAACAAATATTCAGCACCATAACAATCACTGGGCGCTTTAATTAATCTTTTATTAATTAATTCACTTGCCAAATATTCACTCAAATTATCTTTAAAAAGATATATTCTCAAAACCATTAAATATTGGAAAACATTTACATATACTTATGTAAAAAATATAAGCACCTTCACAAATCTCTTTATTTTCAACACTTAGAAAATATCGCATATACTTAAATCAGGATTAAGTATATATTTCATTCTTTAAGGAAAACATTCTCTTAAACACATTTATTTGGGTCAAAACGTATGTTGCGTAAGACATCGTTACGACAACCCAAAATAAAGAGTATAGTGATTCGAAAATGAGATAGATATATAAATCCCAATAATATACAAAAACATTCCTTTCGAAAATCATTTGCTATAACAACGGTGTTATAGTCCATTGTTTCCTTACTTCTCGAAAACGTCTATTTCAACAATGAATGTTGAAATCTATGTATTCGATACTTAACACATTTTAAAACATCTTCAAACCATTTAACTTCATTTTATAATACCACTTTCAAAACATTTATTTAATTTAAAATATTATTCACTGTCCAAAATCGTGAATATACTTTGTTTATCAAATTCAACTTCTACTATTTATTAAAAGATTATCCACTGTCCAAAATCATGAATATACTTATCTAGCCATATTCCTTACTTCCACATATTTATTAAAGGACAATTCACTATCAAAAATCGTGAATATAATTCCTTTAATAAACTTCCATATTTAATTATCAAAATCAATTGAATTCAGATTTATAAAACAATGTTTATAAATTCCATTTATATTTTATAAAAACTTCAACTTATAAAAATCCCTTCATTAACCAATTCTATTTATAACATTTATATGCCAAAATCCAAATTATAAGTTAAATTGCTTATAAATCATTTATTTCCAAAATTCGTTCCTTTTATAACTTTACAAATTCAAAAATTTTATCTACTCATAAGATTAAAATATACTTCATTTTAACACTTAATAAACTCGTTTATAATTTCATCTCTTTTGATTTATAAAAAATTCAATTTTATAAATCTTATGCATAACCCATTTATAATAATAATTTCAAAAATCTCAATTTATAATATTTCACAAAATAGTTAACTTCACATTTTAAAAATCACATTCTAATTATTTCACTCAAAAATCATAATTTTTATAGCATAAAATGAAGTATGTGTGGACTTCAAAATAAATCCATTCCTTAACAATTCAAAATTATATATTTTCAAATCACTTGAAAATCCTTTTTAATTCGAAATCATCACTTTAACATTTTTATTATTCCAAAACAGGCCCAATGCTGCAACATCACTAAATACATCAATCATGACAACCAAAACATCATAAATCATATGATAACAACATATATATCAATATCTGTAAATAAATCAACAGTGATGAGGAATCCAGTCGGATCCCTCCAACCAATCACCTGCAATAAATATACATATGAGAATATGTGTACAACGTCTGCTTCGAGGTAGACACGCGTACAAAGGGTCACCGCTCATACACGGGAACGTATAGGGTCATCTGCTCCACTAGGCAGGTATATATCCAAATATCAATCAATGTATATACAATATATCATATATCATCCAAACAATCATCAATCATCGTAAAATAAATTATTTCTCACTTATATAAAAATATAAGTGGGTCAGAAAGAGTGAGTTGTACTCACATTGCTTCCAATAGCAGTTGCAGTGTTTTATTCCGAATAAAATTAAAAAAGCGTTTAGTTTTACCCTAAATTCACACTATCTCCAATCAACTCCAAACTAGCTCTAAAATGTATTGCTCGTCCATACAAACCCACGCAATTCATTTCGTGCGAAACGGACCTCGTATGAAGAACTTATATAGTTTTAAAGTTATACGATTTTTAATATAATTAATTTCACAATTTTATTTTCTTTTTAAAACCCTACTTTCATATCGGCCGTCGATTTCTGCTAGATGAGATCTCAGCTGTGACCTTTTTCTTCTCCATAATACGCAACCCCTAGGTTTGAGAAACCCATCGGCCGCCACTAGCAATTGAATTATCAGGCCTCCATCGTTCACCTTTACATTGATCAACAACTACCAATCGAACGTGCGTCACGAGCTCCACCCATGACATGAAGGACGTGAAGCTCAGCCTCACCAATATCGAGAAAAACACAGCCAAACGCACGACTTTGCTGCAGAAATTCGACCACCACGACGCTCTAAAGATGATCATCACCCTATGGATTAAAAGATCTCACGATGCTCTTCAAGTTTGTAGTTGAAAGTATTTGCTAATTCTTCATGGATTGAGAGAGATTAAGAGGAGAAGAAGATGAAATTCTGGCCATTAAACCCAAAGTGGCGGCTAGCCCTAGGTCGATTAGGGTTTTGGGCAAAATGAAGAAAGTTGGGCCTTATATAGAAAATTTATCGACATTATTCATCCCGAAAATCTTCGTACTCGAACCGAAGCGCTCCGCCTGGCGTTTTAATGTTTTACCCCTATTATGAACACAATGGAATATATATCGGAAGCCAATTCGATCGTATTTGGAAGATAGGTTTTCAAATCGAATTATTTAAATTAAAAATTCACTTAAACCGATTTCTATGCGTTTTAGCTTGCCCCGGACAAACCGTAAATCCGATTGACACGAAATTTGAAATCTTACAATAATATAACATTACGGATCCAATGAAACTAGTTTCGTCGAAATCCGAGATTGTTTGAAAAATAACCATTTTCACTCGTCAATTAAATATTAAAATATTCAATTTCTATAATTTAACTTTTAATTCAATTTCAAAAGTTCTCTAACATCATTCTAATTCAAATATGATTTATTACAACTTTACAAATTATTTTTATTCATATTAAATTCAAATTCCATTTCTAATTTTTTTCTCCAATTTCAAATATTAACTTAATAATTTAATTATCCAATTAAATCCAGATATTCAAAATAAAATCCATTCAACAAATAAAATTAACTTGTGAATATTTAAAATCAATTAAATATACGAATTTTGAATGATAGAAATTTTGGGTCGTTACATTCTCCCCTACTTAGAAGAATTTCGTCCTCGAAATTACCAAGTAAGAAAAAGTCTCAAAATCCATTAACTTTCCAAAACAAATCGTTAATACTAGATATCAAATCTATTTAAACATTTTAACTTTTCCAAAATCCATAATTTAAACTTCTTATAAAGCTTTCTAGTTTTCAAATCCATTCTTAGTTATCTTTTCAAAACCAACCAATATCGTTTAACCTTTTAACATTTCGAAAATCCATTAGTTAAACTTCTTATAAAAACTTTTCTAAGTTTTCAATGGTTATCTTTCAAAACTAACAAATATCGTTTAACTTATAACTCAAAATCAAAATTTTAGTTATTAAAAATTTTCCAATTTTTCCAAAAAAAATTCTAACACTTTAATTTTCAAAAAAAATCGCCAGCGTCTCCTTTGCGCGGTTCGATCGTATTAGGATCACAACATATATATATATCACAAATATACATCTCATCTTCGAGGATGAGGCATCCCGTAGGGAAAAAAGTATAAAAGTACGATATGTAATCCGAGATATGTACCTTATATATTATTAGCGAGCATATACGGCTAATATAACGTGAAAGCGAGCTCCAAATGCAAAGCAAGCGCCATCTGCACCTACTAAACTCAATCAACAATAAGAAACATGTATATATGAAAGTAATATCAATATACAACATATACCAATACAACTACTATATATGCCACTATAGAAAATGTAACAAAACAACAAATCCAACCATCCAACAAATCAAATATCTATCCAATCAAATTCATACCAAATCAGTATAAATTCACTTCTCATTAATATTCATTGAATTGATTTTCAATTTATTCCATTTGATTCATTAACATTGGATTTTACTAACATTCATTTATTTAAATTCAATTAGTTTACATTCACTAATTTACATTCAAGTTTGTTCACTTTCAATTCAAATTAAATTAAATTCTATTTAAATTTGCTTAACTTCCACTTTGAATTCAATTATTTAGCTTTCAGTTTCATTAATTCAATTCATATGAATTTCTATTCAATCAACTAACATCCATCAAACAATCAATGCATAACCAACATTACCAAATTTATTTACTTTACTTTACACTCAACATTCGTTTTTACTTCGTTTATATTCAACATTCATATTTACTTCTTTTACCTTCAATTTGGTTTAACACATTTAGTTAGCTTTAAATGAATTAACACTTACATCTCTTACCATATCAATTTATTCACATTCAATGATTAACATTCAATCCATTTATTAATTCAATTGCTAATTCATTCGTACAACTAAAGTTGAATTTCATTACATAACTCAAATTCATATTCATTACTTCACTTTATTAATTCATTTTGATATCAAATTCAACCTCATTCAACATTACTTAAGCTATGTTTCATTTTATCTTCACTTGCATTTATTTTCACTATACATCTTAAGTTCATCTCTAATTTGTTTGAAATTCTATTTTATTTACATTTTACTTAAGTCAAATTTCATATCACTATCCAAATTCAGATTTTGTTTTGCTTAAAAAAATTGTTTAACCATTTTAACAATTGGTTTACTTACATTTTCTCATTTTATAAGTTATACAACTTATTTATTAAAACTTTCAAATTCATGTTATATAATCACTTATCTTTTAAGTTTAAATTCCCATTTCAAAAATTTATCTAATCCAGTTCAAATCTAATTCAATTAATTTAACTTTCCTTTAGCTAAATTTCAAATCATATATTTATTATGCTAACTCAAATTTATTTCAACTTTACCAAAGTTGAATTTGTTATCTCATATTATAAGTCCAAAACTCGTTTTACTTATATTTATCAATTTCAACTTGGATTTTAAATTCAAATTTGTTTATCACAACAAAACTTAAATTTTCAATTTATTATTGGTAGCAAATCTATCACACAGAAACTCGAAAATGATATTGATGATGTTGCAGTCATCACCCGTATTATTTCCCAGTAACAGTAGTGAATTCAGTGCTTTATATTCATTTCAAAAATAAATCCTTTTATTTATAAATCACATTTATAAATCTTTTACTTATATAATTTTCACTATATCACTCCACTTATATAAGATTCATTCCAAATTCATTTATCTTACTTATTTAGATTTATAATAATATAACCTCTTTAATCTTTGAAAAATAACTTCCAAAATTAACGGGATTCAAATTCTCAAATTTTAGTTTAAATTCATTTTCATTTACAACTCATATTATTTCATTTCTTATATATAAGATTATTTCACAGTTGTAAACCATTTTAATTATAATTCCATACTTATAATTCAATAGCTTATATAATTTATTCTTTTACAATTCTTGTTTTATTTAGATTATTCAAACATCTTTTATTAGCTTATATACATTTACATTTCCAAATAATCAAACAATTAATTTGTATACACTTTAATAATTTCTGGAAAATTATTTCCTTTATATATAAAATATATTCGAGGTAAAGTTATTTCATCTACCCAATTTAAAATGATACCATGTCGACTTGCCTCGTTTAAGTGTATAGAAATCCCTATCGATAATATCGCGTCCCACATACCGACCAGAATTCACAAACAAATCAACGGATAAGTAAACAAAATATAAAACATTTTATAATCACTAACAAATACGCGCTCATATATATAATACACTCAAACTCAATCTAGGGTGCTACTGTCCCTATCTACACTGAGTACACATCAAAGCTTAGGAATATACAAAATCTAAGCTCTGATACCACATGTTACGACCCGCAAATCCATCCCCTTTGAATCGACAATAATCCACACATGTTCGACCCAAAAAGCACAGAATGACGGAAAGTCAAGAGAAAGAAAAGAAGAGAGAAGAAGAGAAGAGAAGAAAGAGAGAAGATAGAACCAAACAGAACAATACAGAATCTCACATCGTAGTGGAAAACATATAATATCATATCAATGATCTTTATAAAACAAAAACCATATATACATACATCAATCAGAGTCAACAATCAATCAATAGTTATCAGCCTGGACAGTTATAATAACATGTCCTCACAATTGCTGACAATATACAACAACTAAGCAAAGCAGTGGATAATCAAAACTGATACGTGTATGCAAAATGAAGATCTCCAGCTCTCCTGCTGAAGCTCCAACAGCACCAATCTAAACCTGTAAATATACTCGGTCTGACCCGAGCATTAAAAGGGAAGAACGCCCGTATCAGTCTGGTAAACAAGCGTGAGAAACACACTCAACTGAATTTATTAAACCACCAAACTTTTCCTTAGTTTTCAAAACAAGAGTATCTCATAAAACAAGTCCACACATAAACACGGACATGTTTTTACCTTACGATAACTAAAACATCTCATATCAAATCATCTTATATTATAGTAGTGTCTACTATATACAAATAATATTAATCATAGCCGAAATTGTTACATTGATTAAATTCCAACATAGAGCCCAATTGGGTAATACAGTCAAAATGGCAGGTACATAGCGGAGTTTGGGTTTCCATACAAATGACCAGGTGAAGGGACTACCTTCCGAAGGATACACCTCTAGATGGATGTATCGAGGACCACACATGGATCCTCTACCAACAAAAGACCGACCCACCTCTATAACTAGATGGTACCGAATATATCATCCTTCGGTCGTTACCGACCTTTAACTAGGGCCCTCTAGCATACAAACCACAATAATCAGATACACAATGTCATAGCGTGTAAAGATATATCTAGAAGAGGATGATCATACCCTACTTGGGAATGACCCACTTAGCCTTGCTCCATCTAACCCTGTTTTGGTCATTTCCGGTTGATGAGGCCAGAGAGGTAACGATTACCTTTCACAATCACATATCACATCACTTTGAATGCCACATGGCCATTTCTGTTGACTACTAATTTCCTTCCACAAAAATACAACCTTTAAGCTCATACGTCTTAAGGAGGGTGTTAAGCTAAGAGAAGTTGCCTTCTCCGCCACCAACTGATGTACGTTTGTAAAAACAAATGTACGTAATCATTAGAAATGTAATGTCAGACAAACATCCATACAAGTTGTCCAGGAACAGGAAAAACCGAAGGTACTTTCCTACCACTTCCTGTTGGGAAATCCCTAGGATTAGTAGCGAATAGTCCTTGCATTGGAAATTTCATACTAAAGAGACTACTGCTACTGGATGTATATTGGGATTTTAACCCCAAACGATCAACAAGCAGTCCTCCACTATGAAAATCCGGAATATCAATATCATCATAAGCAACCTGCACAATCGTCGCATATACGTTGGTCCGAAGTGGTTTTAAGATAAATCTGATCCCGGTCTCTTCGCACCAACAACGCAAAAGCGTTTCTCAACCTCACACAGAAACTAAGTCTCATAGACTTATCACGTCTCCAACTTTCAACTTGCTATCCTTCGGGCCAAGAAGGAAGCTAGATAGATTGGAGTAATTCTCGGCACTATACAAAACCACATCCTTAACACAAACGATAATCAAGCCTACACAGAAGGTAATGTGCTAAGTGTACGACTAAATAATTCCCATATCAAGTCGAGGAACTAAAATTTGGCCAAGTTTGATAGTCGGTTCTTTAACTATCAAAACAAACAAACAAATATTCAGCACCATAACAATCACTGGGCTCTTTTATTAATTAATTCACTTGCCAAATATTCACTCAAATTATCTTTAAAAGGTTATATTCTCAAAATCATTCAATGTTCTATATTGGAAAACATTTCCATATACTTATGTAAAAAATATAAGCATATTCACAAATCTCTTTATTTTCAACACTTAGAAAATATTGCATATACTTAAATTAGGATTAAGTATATATTTCATTCTTTAAGGAAAACATTCTCTTAAACACATCTATTTGGGTCAAAACGTATGTTGCGTAAAACATCGTTAACGTACCACCCAAAATCAACAGTATAAGGATTCGAAAATGAGATAGATATATAAATCCCAATACTATACAAAAAAAATTCCTTTCAAAAATCATTTACTATAACAACAGTGTTATAGTCCATCTTTTCCTTACTTCTCGAAAACGTTTATTTCAATAATGAATGTTGAAATCTATGTATTCGATACTTAACACATTTTAAAACATCTTCAAATCATTTAACTTCATTTTATAATATCACTTTCAAAACATTTATTTAATTTAAAATATTATTAACTGTCCAAAATCGTGAATATACTTTGTTTATCAAATTCAATACTTCTACTATTTATTAAAAGATTATCCACTGTCCAAAATCATGAATATACTTATCTAGCCAAATTTCTTACTTCCACATATTTATTAAAGGACAATTCACTGTCAAAAATCGTGAATATAATTCCTTTAATAAACTTCCATATTTAATTATCAAAATCAATTAAATTCAGGTTTATAAAACATCGTTTATAAATTCCATTTATATTTTATAAACACTTCAACTTATAAAAATCCCTTCATTAACCAATTCTATTTATAACATTTATATGCCAAAATCCAAATTATAAGTTAAATTGCTTATAAATCATTTATTTCCAAATTCATTCCTTTTATAACTTTACAAATTCATAAATCTTATCCACTTATAAGATTCAATTATACTTCATTTTAACACTTAATAAACTCGTTTATAATTTCATCTCTTTTGATTTATAAAAAATTCGATTTTATAAATCTTATGCATAACCCATTTATAATAATAATTTCAAAAATCTCAATTTATACTATTTAACAAAATAGTTAACTTCACATTTCAAAAATCAAATTCTAATTATTTCACTCAAAAATCATAATTTTTATAGCATAAAAATTATAACTTTTATTTATTCATAATAAATCCATTCCTTCACAATTCAAAATTATATATTTTCAAATCACTTGAAAATCCTTTTTAATTCGAAATCATCACTTTAACATTTTTAT
Organism: Allium fistulosum; assembly: GCA_030737815.1. Taxonomy (NCBI): domain Eukaryota; kingdom Viridiplantae; phylum Streptophyta; class Magnoliopsida; order Asparagales; family Amaryllidaceae; genus Allium; species Allium fistulosum. The sequence goes on from CM060903.1 coordinate 861,164,859, forward strand.
TATTCCAAAACAGGCCCAATGCTACAATAGCACTATATACATCAATCATGACAACCAAAACATCATAAATCATATGATAACAACATATATATCAATATATGTAAATAAATCAACAGTGGTGAGGAATCCAGTCGGATCCCTCCAACTTGTCACCTGCAACAAATATACATATGAGAATATGTGTACAATGTCCGCTTCGAGGCAGACGCGCGTACAAAATGTCATCCACTCATACACGGGAACGTATAGAGTCATCTGCTCCACTAGGCAGGTATATATCCAAATATCAATCAATGTATATACAATATATCATATATCATCCAAACAATCATCAATCATCGTAAAATAAATTATTTCTCACTTATACAAAAATATCAGTGAGTCAGAAAGAGTGAGTTGTACTCACATTGCTTCGAATAGCAGTTGTAGTGTTTTATTCCGAATAAAATTAAACAAGCATTTAATTTTACTCAAAATTCAAACTAGCTCTAATCAACTCCAAACCAGCTCTAAAATGTAGTGCTCGTCCATACGAACCCAACACAATTCGTTTCGTGCGAAACGGACCTCGTATGAAGAAGTTATGTAGTTTTAAAGTTATACGATTTTTAATATAATTAATTTCACAATTTTATTTTCTTTTTAAAACCCTACTTTCATATCGGCCGTCGATTTCTGCTAGATGAGATCTCAGCCGTGACCCTTTTATTTATCACCTTATTATTTAATCCGTTGAAATTAATTTGGAAATCAACGGAATTTAATGTAATTAAATATTGCAGTTAATATGAGTTAAGATGATAATTGTAGAATATGAATGTAATTAAATGTAAATTAGTGTTAAATGAATTCATAAGGTATTGGATGATTGAATAATAAGAGTGTAAATCGAAATAAAAGAATTTGATTGAAATTAGAATATAATTAACTGGGATTTTATTACAGTTGTAATTGAACGCTTAAATTAGTGAAATATTTAAATATTAGATTTAACATGGAAAATTTGTTTTAAAAGATTATAAATTTCTATGTAATCAAGAATGATAAAATTGTTAACTTTTAAATTTGAATTTAATAGTGATTAAATCAATTTAATAATAATTTATTTAATTAACTTGTAAAATTAGCCTTTTTGGGTACTGTCTCGGATTTGAACGAAACCAGTTTCATCGAATCTGTAACAGTGAATTATTGTAGGATTTCAAGTTTCGTAGCGATTGGATTTATCGTTTGAACGTGCGGGCTCGAAACGCGTAGAATCGATTAATGGAATTTAAATGAATATAATTTGATTTTAAAAGCTAACTTCTGTATACAATGGAATTAAGGTTTGAAACTAGTTCCATTGAGTTTAAAAATATCGATATATTGGATGACCTATTTTCTTTTCGGGAACGAAACGGGCTTTTCGGGTCATTGTTATCGTTTCGATCCATTCGATTTGCTCCATCCATTCTTATCCATCTCTGTCTATATAAATAGATATGTTCTGAAACCTTAGCAACTTCTATTTCCAATTTCTGTATGTACTGGTTGTTTTCATTTCTAACTCATCTTCCTTCCCAATGGCAGCAACCCTAAATTACTAATTCCAAATCAAATCGAAAATTCAAACTCCTCAAACCCTATCGAATTATATATCATCGCGAATGTAACGACCCGATATTTTGGACCATTCGCATCCATACATGTCGGATTTGAATTACTCAAATTATCAGGTTGTTAATTTAAATTTGGCAAAACTCAGCATATACAGTAAATAAAATAATCACAGATCACAGACATAGAGTAATATAACAATAATGCAGCGGAAACAAAAGAATAGTAGTTCATGAAGCTACTATATAAATAACAGAGTTAAACAAGATACAACAGAAGTCAGGAATACATATATGTCTCAATACAATAGTCAAATGCAAGATCTGAATATATCACCGGAATCAACTGAATAACTGAAAGCTGGATAGATAGCTGGATCTCCAAGCGAAGCTCCAACTCCAAAGGTGAGTCTCGAATACTATATCACTCAGTCTGACCCGAGCATAAAGCAAAACACAAAACACTCGAGTCAGGATTAACATTCTTATATCAACAAATCCAACTCAAGTGAAATATCAACTGAAATACAAGTAACTTAAAGGATGTTTGGGATAACCATCCTCTAAGGATCCGTTAAACTATCTACTATGTAGTAATATTCGCTATTATAGTAATGTCTAATAATAAAATAAACTTACATTTAAATAGCGTTAAGGCTTTACATTTTCCACCTTAACACGTAATAGTCCCAGTAGTCTATCCAGTATTAGCATACTCCCATATCGGGGGCTACCCTCAATACTCCACAGGCTACGACATAAATCCCAACTCGTAGTAAAGCTCGATATGGTAGGTGACACGGCACAACAAGGCAATGCCAGGGTAGATATACCAATTACGCATCCGGGCTGGTGGAAACGCATAGCAGCCACTACCGCCCACCTCGGAATACACTCCCAATCAAAATCGAAGGGTGGCCACCAAATAAATCACAAAGTAATAGAAATGTATCGAAGAAATGCGTCCGATCAGAGGTGCTACCTCATTGGCCCGAGAATCGCTCCTGTTTTAGCCACCTTATGCCAACTCACGGGAGTTGGGTCCACGTATATACCTTTAGGATCATCGCCACCATCCTACTTCATTCTGGAATCTCCACCGCGTACACAGTTGTTAAAGTGGTTTTCGGTATCGACAGAGAGTATGTCCATATCCAATCCCGGTCTCTTTAACAACCAAACGTTATTATAACACCTTGGTCATTTCAAAATAGTTCATACTTCAAAACCAAAATATCATTTCATTTCAAAACCCAAATCAATACGATATCTTTTCCAAAATCATAACACTTTCAAAGTTATAACATTTCGAAACCAAAACACTTGAAATTATAACATTTCAAAACATAATACTTTGAAATCATAATACTTCCCACTTAAACCGGCATAGATATTAAATTCTCTAAAAATAAAATAGCTTCTTCAATTTTACAAATCAATTCCAAAACAACTCGAATTCCAAAATTCAAATTTAAATCAAATCTCAAATCATCAATTTCAATTCAATTCAGTTCTCAATAAATCATTTAAATTATATCGATTTCAAATACAGATTCGAACCACAAATAAACCATTTAAATTTCAATATTTTTCAAAGCTTTATATATTCCAAAATTTCAAAACTTAATTTGATAATTTCATATATATATATATATATATCTTAATTCAATTTACTAATATTTAGTTTTGAAATATTTACCTAATAAATCCAATATCATTTAAATAAAACTCAAACTTGAAATATTCCTTAATCACCTTAAACCAACATCACGTTATAAAATCATACCCTTTAAAATCTCGAATTCAATAAGTTTCAAATCAATTTAATTAAAGCCAATTCTTAATTAAATACAAATTCAATAAATTTCAAATGCAATTTAATTCAAAACTTATTTATAAAATAGTTTCAATATCTAATAAAACCATATATATATATATCTTTCCAAAACCATAAAAATCATTTTTAAAATATTTATATATAGACCAACGATGTCTATATATAATTTTCTATCCTATGGTCAAGTGATACAGATATTTATCATTTCAATCTGCAATTTAAAATATATACGGGTATATATCATTTCAACCCGCAATCCCAAATTCAATTCCAATGAAAATCACTTGGGTTTATCATTTCAACCCATAACAATTTTCTCCTACTATACAGATCATTCGGGTATGTATCATTTCAACCCATAGTGAATTCTATACTAACAGGGAACTTGCAGAGTGATAACAAATATGATAATAATATAACAACAGTAATAGGCATACAGCATGAGTATAAATAACAGATAATGGTGTCAAATGTCACAGGTGAACAGATACAAATAATGGCATATATATAACAATGAAAATAACTATTAGCAGCATATTTCAATTGACGTTTCAATTGAAGTCAAATTTAATAAATATAAGAACGTTAATCGTGAGTGCTTGCTCACCTTTCGAGGCTAGAGAATATTGAAGATGACACAGATATGTATACTGAAATTGAGTTACGAATCCAAACAAAGCAAAATCGGCACGAATTTGACGGACAAGCTGATAAATAGAAATGGACAAAATCAAATCAGTACTGGATCGATGATGATAAATAGTATAAGTGAATTGATATAGATCTAACATATAAAATTGTGTATATATATACAAAATCATATTCTAATTTCAAACTATTTTAAATAAAATATATATACATGTATTTCAAAACTCGTTTATAAGATATGGACATGTACATATGAACTTTACAAACAATAAAACTTATACGCATAATACTATTTATACTCAACCGACTATAACCATGGTAAATATATATATATAACCTGTATACTTTAACAAAATATATTAGGTGTGTAATCATATATACACAAATTCGGTGGTGATTAGTTATGTATATTCATTCTTCAAACTCAAATACAAGGCTAACATTATCACTGAATAAAATCTATCATGTGTAAATACTGATGCAGACAACACTCGAAACATATATATATATATATTTTATATATATATATGCAGACATAACGTATTTAAAATCCCCAACAGATAAGAAAAATACAACCAAAATCTTATGTAATAACATAACTGTCACTATACTATACTTATATAAAACTGTAATATTATATACTTAAAACAGTATATACTTTCTAAAGCTATTCCAATCTATATACTTATAAAACTTATATAGCTTAGCCAACCACATATGTATACAACTAACAACTTATATATGTACCACAAACACAGTTTTATAAAATTAAACTCAACATACTATAATATATATAAACTTAAATATATATATATAACAGGTTTAGGCATCATATAACAGCCTCACTGATGTTATTATTATTATAACACATACAGTTTAAAATATAAATATATTATGTTACATACATAGAAAAAAAAATCATTTCCTAACTAATATAACTGTTCAAGTAAACATTACAGAAAATAAATATTTATATGCATATATCCAACATACAACCGTCATACATAACTTCTATAAATTTGTACATATATATATATACAAGTGACGTTAGATACTACTCATATACTTATATATTATAAACGACTTACATAACCAGATTTTATACCTTGTAAATAGCCACCTATAGTCATACATGATTTATATACATGCTTATAAACTAATATATATATTTAGAAACCAGTTTTATAAAAGTACTTAATTTAAACCCAGACTCGTGTATGCATGCCAACTGAAATACAATGCTATCAAACATATATAAATTAATATATAACTCGTACATTGGAACTTCATATATGCGTGTAGACTTCACTATATGCAGACCTCTAAATGAATACAAGGCTCACCCATATATCTAAACTACAATATAAAATTCTGTTATAACTCAAAGTGAACATATATAGATAACCTTAACCACTTATAATATAACATACTATTATATTTCATTTACAACTTATATATACATGAACAGCCCATTCAACTATGCAAAATAAACTTATATATATAAAAATAAAATGTACACAATTTCTCCTTAGCATACTGTATATAAACAAATGTCTCACAGGAAACAATGTATCTTGTAAATCCCCCATACTTACACATATATACAATATAACTAACTCTAACTTCAAAATATATATATACTTAATAGTATACTATATAACATATATAGACAACCTATTGTGAAAACTGTACGCTTATATATACATACGATAGATGTAAAGTTAGGATTTTAAATAAACAAAATATAGGCAAGACTGTAACATATATATATTAAACCACTTAAAAAAATCAAAATAAAACCTTTAAAATATCAGGAGGGAGGTCGAACGAGTTAAGCAGGTAGTGGAGGCTGAGTGGCCGAACTGTGGCAGATCGCGGTGGAACAAGGTGAAGGCTTGTGGCTCGCGTGGAGGCTCAGGTGAGGATGGCAGCTGGGACATGTGCGGTGGGTGGTCGGCTTGAAGCAGGTAGGGAGGGTGGATCTGTAGCTTGTGTGGAAAATATGGATAGAAGGTGAATACGAAAATGAAAACGAACAGACTTTGCAATGTTGTATATTTTCTTCAAGTTTACAGAACGAAACAAAATATGAACAGACAGAAAAAAATGAACCGAGAAAATATATTGAAATATTGGAAATACAAAAGTGAAATGTTGGGAATATTAATGGCTATTGACTGATGGTTTATAGAGTGAGAAATAAATGGTCACGGAAAATCAAAAGGCAAGTTGCGAAACCAATACGATTACCGTTTTCGTAGATTTCACCGTTTCTCGGATCTTGAAATTTATAATTGAATATACCATAGGGATCGACACGACGAGATGATCAAAACGGTATAAAGATATCAGTGGTACGATCATCCGATCAAAAGTCGATAATCGGTACCGAAAATGCTGCTATTTCGTCGAAAATAAGATCAACGGAGCAATAACAGTCAAAATTTGAAGAAACGGAAGGTGATGTCTCACTTAGAAGATGATTTACAAATTTTCTATAGAGAAATATTCAGGTTTGGAAAACATTTTATTATCATCAAATTTTAACTGATTTAAATTGAAATAGAATTACACAAGAAAATAAACTTTCATATTATCAGATGAAAATTTACCAGTTGCTATGTTAAAATAGACGTATTTCAAATATCAAATTTTTATTTCAAAACTTTATTGTTTAAAATTTCACAAAAATTCAATTAATTAAATAAATAAAACCACTGAAATTTACGGGTCGTTACAACGAATCTCTCGACGAGCGTAATCTACTTCTACAATTTGTTTTTGCAATCGAGGTTCGGTTTGGCCAGAAATAAATGAAGAAGTCTCGGCCGTTGAAACTAGGGTTTTGTTTTCAATGGCGGATCGTCAACCATTCAACGATCGAAAGTTGATGTAGGGTAGAGGACGACGAGTGGAGAAGATCCATGTGGTTGAAATGTTGAGATCAGCCACGATTTTGCTAGAATTGGGCCATGAATGGCGCGGCGGCGCGGTGCGCCTGGAAGCGCTAGGGGTGTCGCGGCTTTTTGGAGGGGGCGACGTGGCGAGGCGAAGGCAACGGTGGTGTTCGATCTGGATGAAGTTGGCTGTGGGAGGCGGTGACAGTAGGGGTAGGTAGTGGTTGTACATGTGTTGTTGAGTTCAACGATCGCGTGTGTTAGGGTTTGTAACGGTGAGATATTTACGTATATGCCCTTATTTTAATTCAAATTTAATTTAAAATTTTTGTGATGATTGTCAAATAGGAAAATTAACAAAATCATCTTTCAAATCTAAGAAAAATATTTCAACTTTACAACCACTAGAATTACTTCATATGGATCTTTTCAGACCAACACAAGTTCAATCCATTAATCATAATCGATATGTATTTGTAATAGTTGATGATTTCTCAAGATATACATGGACTATTTTTATGAAAAATAAAATTGATACATTTGAGCATTTTAAAACATTTGTCAAAAGAATTCAAAACACTAAAGATTTGAAAATTAAGAATATACGAAGTGATCATGGTGGCGAATTCGAAAATGAAGCTTTTGAATATTTCTGTAAAAAGAAAGGAATAAATCATAACTTTTCATTTCCTAGAACTCCTCAACAAAATGGAGTAGTGGAAAGAAAGAATAGAACATTACAAGAATGTGCAAGAACATTATTAAATGTAAGCCTTCTACCAAAACATTTTTGGGCAGAAGCCGTAGCTACTACATGTTATGTATTAAATCGTATTTCTATTAGACCATTAACTAAAAATACTTCATATGAACTTTTTAAAAATAGAAAGCCAAATATCTCTTATTTTAAAATATTTGGATCAAAATGTTTTATTTTAAATACAAAAGACCAACTAGGAAAATTCGATCCGAAAGCTGACGAAGGAATTTTTGTAGGATACTCAGAACGAAGTAAGGCATATCGAGTTTTTAATAAACGAACAAATATAATCGAAGAAACTTTACATGTATCTTTTGATGAAAACTTTAATAAAAACTTGAGTATAAAAGATGATGACGAATTTATAATAAATACAGACAATACAAATCTTGAAAATATGAATAATACCGAACTTAGATCTCCACTTAGAATCTTACGAGATCACCCTGTACAAAACATAATCGGTGAAATTGATTCTCAAGTTAAAACTAGAAGTCAACTACACCAAATGGGACATGTTGCTTTTATTTCTACATTAGAACCTAAAAATCCTAAAGAAGCATCAACAGACGACTACTGGATTGTTGCTATGCAAGAAGAATTAAATCAGTTCGAACGTAATGATGTTTGGGATTTAGTTCCCCGTCCTAATAATCAATCTGTTATAGGAACAAAATGAGTTTACAAAAATAAAGTAGACGAACAAGGAAATATAACTAGGAATAAAGCTAGACTAGTAGCATAAGGATATAATCAAGAGGAAGGTATCGACTTTGAAGAAACATTTTCTCCCGTTGCAAGACTTGAAGCAATACGTATTCTATTAGCCTTCGCGTGTTTTCACAATTTTAAACTTTATCAAATGGATGTTAAAAGTGCTTTTCTAAATGGTTTTATAAAAGAAAATGTGTACGTAGAGCAACCCCCTTTATTCATACATGAAAAATATCCAGATCATGTATATAAATTAAAGAAAGCCTTATATGGTCTTAAACAAGCACCTCGTGCTTGGTATGAGAGACTTAAAAGCTATTTACTAGATTCACGATTCCAAATCGGAAAAGTAGATCAAACTCTATTCATTAAAAACACTACTAAAGACATTCTAATAATTCAAATATATGTAGATGACATTATATTTGGCTCAACTAATGAAAACTTGTGTAAAGAATTTTCAAATATAATGACTAAGGAGTTTGAAATGTCACACATGGGAGAATTATCTTATTTTCTCGGATTACAAATTAAACAATTAACGAATGGAATTTTCTTAAACCAAGAAAAATATTGTGCTAATCTAATTAAACGTTTTGGAATGGAAAACACTTCTGGAAAACCTACTCCTATGAGTAACACAACTCATCTCGATCGAGATGAAAATGGCAAAAGTGTAGACCAAAAGTTGTTTAGAAGTATGATAGGTTCTTTACTATACTTAACCGCTAGTAGACCAGACATAATGATGAGTGTATGTTTATGTGCATGTTTTCAAGCTAATCCTAAAGAATCACATTTAAGAGCCATAAAACAAATTATGCGATATCTTAATAATACTTAGGACTTTGGTCTTTTCTATCTAAAAGATTGTCCATTCGAGTTAGTGTCATTTAGTGATGCTGATTTTGGTGGATCTCAAACTGATAGAAAAAGTACAAGTGGTACGTGCCATTTCATTGGAAAATCACTTGTATCTTGGTTTAGTAAGAAACAAAACTGTGTTTCACTTTCAACTTGTGAAGCGGAATATACATCTGCTGCTCTGGCTTGTACCCAAGTCATATATATGCAACAAACACTTAAAGATTTTAATATAAATTTAACAAATTCTACAATATATTGTGATATTACAAGCACAATAAATTTGTCTAAAAATCCGATAAATCACTCTCGTACAAAACATATTGATATTCGTCACCATTTTCTACGTGACAATATCGAAAAAGGAATTATCAATCTAGAGCATATTTCTACCGAAAACCAAATTGCCGATATATTTACTAAACCATTACTAGAAAAATCGTTTATAAAATTACGAAGATAACTAGGAATAATTTCTTTCAAAGATATTTAATAGCAAATATGATAATAAATATAATACTTAAATATACTTTATCTAAACAAAAGTCAAACAAAAATTTAGTTCACTTAACTATAGGTTTAAAAACTTAATCTACTCCTAAGACCATTCATTTCAAAGTAAATATGAACCAATAACATAATTACTGGCTCTAAATCCCTATTAACTCTATACCACACATTTTTAAACCACTAATTCTATAAATACATGCACATATGATTTGTCAAAAACTAAAAATTTCAAACTCTGTAGAAAAATGTCTTCCAACAAATCAAACTCTCCAATCAACATAACCTCCTCAATCGATATCTCACCTACATCACCACATCTTCCTACTCCAACACCAAAACACGAGCCGGTTTATAAATGGGAAAATTATCGAACTGGCTATACACCGGATTCGAAGAAGGCCAAACGTTGACTATTTACCTCTCCTGATATGAAAAGAAAAATTGATGAAATTCATCATTATCAACAGTAGCAAATTGATCTTCAACGTGAATTATATTTTGAACAAAAAGTAACTGCTAGACGCTTGAGCTCTCTTGAGCAAATTGGTTTACGATTTTGTAGCTCAAAGAAAAATGATGTGAGTGAGCCCCTACCTCGACCAGTTAGTTCGTTTGATCCATCTTCATCATATCGTACACCAAACGATCCGATAAATCCTTGGGTATCGCCAAAAACTCCTCAATATAGCCCAAATTCATGGGACAGGAACTATATGGCAAATGAAGGAAATAAAACACCGAAGAACATTAGTCCTTCTCCAAAGAAATGATTTTTTAAAGATCAAAATAATGTGTTATATTGTAATATGTTTGTACAATTGTAATCATTTCTTTAAATAAAACATTTGCATTCAAAAAGTCAAGAAAAACCAAAAAAGCAAAATTAAGTCGACTGAATAGTTCTGCACAGTCGATGAATATATGGCAGAAACTTTCAGCCAACAGTTCAGTCGACTGAAACTCTTTGTTCAGACGACTGAATTTTACCTAGAAAACTTTCGGGTTCTAGTTCAGTCGACTGAACAGATAATTTCAGTCGACTGAACGCAGTATACCAGTTTTTTTTACCCTACTTAGCCATCTTTCTCACTTTTACTTTTTACCGATTCCAAACTTCATCTTCCCCATCTCAAAGAAAACCCTAGCCCCCAATTTCTACTTTTTTCACAATTTCTTCCTCAAATTTCCACAATTATGCCTCCTAAACGTTCTAGAGCTTCAACTTCAACCTACTCCGACTCAATTGATGCCCAAATCGCTCAATGGCTTTACAATGATGTTGCGGTCACTCGGTGGAACAAGATGAAGAATTCAAGGATCTTCGAGCACTCATTTGTTGATTTCCAAGGTCTTCAATCCTACAATATTCAAGCTTTAACAGACCAGGCAAGTTTGACATCACTTTTAGACATTAATCGGAATGACCATGCCATCAACCATATTATGGTCAAATTATTCTATGCCAACCTCAACCTCGGACACCAAACTCCACGAAATCCAAACGACAGCGTTTGGAGTATGGTATGCGGGAAAAAGGTATGGTTTTCACTTGATCGCATAACTCATATTCTAGGATCCCCAAACATTGGTATAAAGCTTGAGGACATAGATTTCAATCCTCGTATTCGTGATAATATAAATCATCAATTTTTAGACGATGAGATCAACGTCCTAGATATTAAATCCACCTCCTTAAGATCAAGAGCTAGGCTTCTACACAAAGCACTTATGAGGACCATTACCCCCCGCACCGGCTCGTATGAAATAGTATATCCGAATAACTACCGGGCACTATATGCTATATGGGGAAATATTAAAGTAAATTGGGTGCAATTGATACTTGATGAATTTATTTCCTTCAACAATGGTAAAATGAGAACGATATATTTTGGCGAATACATAATGAAACTTCTACTAGACGTTGATACGCCACTACCGGACTCAGAAAATATGATGGTTCATCAAATCAACCATCGGACTATAAGCCTCATGCAACTACCAGTAAGGCCCCCTCGTATCATGTCTCTAGCCGAATGGGAAGCACGTCATCAAGAACCTCATCAACCTCAACCTCAACCTCCACAACAAGAACCTCGTGATCATGATGATGAAATCTGTCTTGTTCAACCAGATTTTACTACAAATCAATCGTTGGGAATTATATCAAGAAATCAACAAATCCTCGCTACTCGTCTCAAAAAGGTTGATCACAAACTTGATAAGGTAAAAGGGTTCTTCACCAAACTATGGGATGCTATTTCATGCACTAGCACCACTTCTGTTTCAACCTCACGTGCTCCAACGTTCACTTGGACATCTTCCGAGGAGAATCCGAGCAACAGCACTAGTGGTAACAATGATGGTCAAGGAGGAAGAGCTTTTAGACAACCACCGGTGGCCCTGTTATTCGTGAACCAGAAGGAGATCGTGAAGGCTCTTATGATTGGGACAGGGATCCTTGATCATTTTGATAGTTTGATCATTTTGGTAGTTGAGGCAAGAAATCCCGTTCGGTTGTTCGGGTAAGTTGTAAACCTATTCCTCCGGGTTAAGTGAGGGTTGTTGGTTAGTTGAATTCCTAAGAGGAGCTTAGGGACTGGACGTAGGACAAGTGGTCTGAACCAGTATAAAGTCTTGGTTTCTACTTTACTTACTGCTTATTGCTAACTACCTAGACCATTCTACTATTCCATATTATACGATCCTACCGCATAGCTTCTTTCACTACCGCCCAACTCGGAACACACTCCTAAAATCAAATCGAGGGGTGGCAACCAAATCAATCACAAAGTAATAAATATGGTATTGAAGAAGCATGCCCGATAGAAGGAGCGACCTCACTTGGCTCGGTATAGCTCCTGTTTTAGTCACATCAAGCTGACTCGAGGGAGTCAGGGCTACGTTAATACCTCATACAGAATCATTCGCCAAACCATCTTACTTCATTCTGGAATCTCCACCACGTGCACAATTGTTAAAGAGGTTTCGGTATTGGTAGAGAGTATGACAATATCTGATCCCGGTCTCTTTAACAACTAAACGCTTATTTCACATCGGGTGTTTCTTTTACATTTCCAAAATCGATTCATGATTGATATCACAATATCATATTTACTTCAAAATCATATCACTTCCGAAATCACATTCACTTTCGAAATCATATCCAAAAAATAGGTTAAACCCTCATTTCAAAATCATCATATTTACTCAAATATGTCATTTCACTAGAAAATATCATTTCAAATCCCAACTTAGGTTATAACATCATTTAACCATATTCACTTTTAAATCAGATTTAATTGTAAACAATTCAGCCTTGCACAGTTTGAATTTTAGAAAATAGTTTAGATAGTCATAAATAGTTTAAATAGTTTTAAAATAGTTTAAAATTGTTTTAAAATACTTTAAAATAATTTAAAATACTTTAAAATAGTTTAAATGGTTTAAATAGTTTAAAATGGATTAAAATGGCTTATAATAGATTAAAATAGTTTAAAATATATTAAGATGGTTTAAAATAGTTTTAAAATAGATTAAATATCGTTTTAATAGTTTAATATAAAATGATTTGATTATTGAAATGGTTTATATAGTAAATATTTGAAAATCTAAATAGATCTGAATTTAAAATAATATATCTTTAAACAGTTTATATTAAAATAATTAATTTGGAAATAATATCAAATCAACTGTTTCTTCCATTTCAACGGACCTGGACTATATCCATATTTCAAATCAACAAACTCAATTTAAATCTTTCCATTCAAATTCCCATTAAAACCTTTTTTATTTATATCGATTTCAAGTCCATGTTTGAACTACAAATTTAAACCACCTCAAATTCAATAGATTTCAAAATTTAAATATTCAACATTTACAATAACTCAATTCTGGTAATTTCATTTATATTTCAAAATTCAACTTTAAAATTACTATTTAAATTCTTTAAAAAATTCATTTAAAACAATTTCAATTTCAACATTTCAAACTTAAATTTGAAAATAATTCTGTTTATATAAATCAAGTTTTATTTCATAATATAATTTAACTGGAGTCAAAAATTAAGGATTTAAAAATCATTTAATTTAACCAATCCGGTGTTCGTATATAATTTTATACCCTATGGTCAAGTGATACAGATATTTATCATTTCAACCCGCAATAATTTAATTTACGGGTATATATCATTTCAACTCGAAATCCCGAATTAAAATTTAAAATCCATAAAATCACTCGGGTTTATCATTTCAACCCATAACTATTTTTCCCTAATCTATAGATCATTCGGGTATGTATCATTTCAACCCATAGTGATTTTCCTAACAATAACCGAGGGAACTTGTAGTGTGATATCAATATATAAAATAACATAACATCTAGTCATCCAATATCGACAATTAGCAACCATCACAATCATCATCCAAATCAACCAATAAATAACAACAGTTACTGGTTATCATTAACAGGTATTTAACTGGCAAATTTAAATTCAATATTAAATTAAATGGCGATTAAATTCAATAAAAGTCAGATTTAACTAGAATGACAATTTAAAAATACCAAACAATAGTTAATCAATTTCTAATTGCATCATAGATTTAATTTAACTAACATAAGATATTTTAGTAGTTGTGAGTGAGTTAAAACACTCACCTTTGATTCGTCGTCGATTCAAAATCCAAATAAAGGCCCAAATTTGAACAGCCTCGGAATTCGACCAAACAAGTTCCATAATGTCCAGAATTTCGATACGATCGCAGCAGAGGAAACCATGCATGAATCCGAGCTCGTAAGAAGAAGTTATGGATGTTAGAATAATTGGATAATTAAATTAAATTTAAATAAAACAAGGGTATAGTTGTAATTCCGATACCTTATAGAAACCCTAGCTACAGGCATCGATCTCGACCACGTACTGCACACGGCCGCCACCACCTTCAACACGCGAACGCTGCCCCCATGCTCACATCCACCACGATCCCCAGTCCCCGCCGCATGCTTGACCATAGCCGAGCCTGGCCAAGGTGCTACGATCACATGCGATGCTCCCAGGCGCACGCGCCGCTGTTCACACGCCGTATGCATATCATCAATTTCTGGCGATTCCAATTGCCAATAACACGAAACCACCGTATGGATCGAAAGCCCTGGTCGTTCTCTATGCAGCAGCACCTCCCGATCGAACCATCGTCGAAGATCCACCGTTGAACAAGAAGCCCTAATATGGACGGCCGAAACTAAATCATCAATTTCTAACCAAACCGTGATTCGAATCGAAAAATGAATCATTGCAGTAGTTGGCGCTCGTCAAGAGCTTTCCAACGATATATAATTCGATATAGTTTGGACAGTTTGAATTTCGATTTGAATTTGAAATTGGCTTTAGGGTTTTGGATTTTCAGCCATTGGGAAGGAGGAGGAAGCAGATAGATTGAATAGACAGATACGTACAGAAATAAGAAAATAGAGTCTGCTAGGGTTAGAAACAAAATCTATTTATATGGACAAGGCCCGATAAGAATGAATGAACATGTTGAATTGGTTCGAAACGACAATAACGACCCGAAAAGCCCGTTCCGTTTCCAAAATGAAAGTAGGTCATCCCATATACCAAAATAGATGTTTTCGATATTTTTAAACTCAATTGAACAGGTTTCAAACCCAAATTCAATTGTATACAGAAGTTAGCTTTTAAAATTAACTTATTTTAAATTGAATTCATTAAATTAATTTCAACGTGTTTCGAGCCCGCACGATCAAACGAAAAGTCCGATTGCTACGAAACTTGAAATCTTACAATAATTCACTGTTATGGATCCGATGAAACTGGTTTCGTCGAAATCCAAGACAGTGGCCAAAATGGCTATTTTACACGTTAATTGAATAACTTATTATTAAATTGATTATATCACCTTTAAATTCAAATTTTATAACTAGCAGATTTTATCATTTTTGATTACCTAGTAATTTATAATCTTTTAAAATAAATTTCCATGTCAAATCCAATGTTAAATATTGTACTAATTACAGTGTTCAGTTTTAATTGCAATAAATTCATTAATTATAATCTAAATTCCTATAAATTCATTTATTTTGATTTTCATCTTATTATTAAACCAACTATCATCCTATGATATAATTAAAATTAGTTACGTTTTATTACATAAATATTCTACAGTTATCATCTTAATTCACATTAACTGCAATATTTAATTAGATTAATTTCAATTGATTTTTGATTTATTTTCAATGAATTAAATAATGAAATGATAATTGAGCAATTGTTACAACTTACAATTTCAAACACATTTCTATGTTTATTGTTTACAAACCAAGCAAATTTAAATTCACATACTGATTAATTATTCTATATTAACCAATTTCAATTAATCACATATAATTTCACCATTTAACACAACATTTAATTTATTTCCTTATCTACAATTTATAACCAATTTAACTTTACACCTTACGCTCAACAGCCTTAGATAATAGCTTAATAGATTATTCATATAACCTTAAACAATTTGAAGTATCCTTTCCCAAACATCCCATAAGCCAAAACAACCAAGAATTTAAAATATTATTTAAGTTTATTCTTATTAATTTCCTTTCACATTATTTACTGTTCATTTATTTTCATTCATTCATATGATGATTATTTTATTAATTTAACTTCATTACTTCCAAAATTCATTTCCCATTCATTCATACAATGTCATTTTCCATTAAATTTTCATTCATTTACTTACATAAGTTATTTCCATTCAATTATTTGGATCATCCAAAATCAATTCTTAAAATATTATGTAAGTCTCTTTGCAAATTTAATTCACCATTATTATTTACTTATATAGCTTGATTTCCATTCAATATTAATATTCATTGGTGAAATAAATTCATACTTAAGTTTTCTACCTTTCAATTCATATTCATTTCACCATAGTATTTCTTTTAATATTAGATCTATCTATGAATCATTTTAACAATTTTCCTAAGTTTATAATCATCTTTTAAATAGTATTCACATTTAGCTACTCAATTTAATTTTTAAAGCATTTCAAAACATTAACTCATGTTTATAACATTTCTTGTAACATCAAACTCTTATTTATAGAAATAATTCCATTTGAACACTTTCATTACTTAAGTTTTACTTGTATAATATTCTATTACATATTCCTTTTTAACATTACAACTTTTTAAACATTCCTGGTAAGTTATATATATGTTTTAAGAATGTAATTGAATGTTACACAAGTTTATCTTATTTATTTAGTTAACAAAATGTTCAACAATTACTTCTTCTAAATTCTCACTATCTTTTAAATTTACAGGTTCAAATCTTCAATAATTTCAATAATCAATTAGATTCTAATTTCTTATTTCTCATTTCAGGAGTTTCCAATTATTAAAATTTCACTTTATTTTTACAACTGGAAATCATTAATTTAACAGAAACTTAAGAACCAAATGTCGGGTTCTTTCAAACCATTTACAATAATATATATATATATATATATATATATATATATATATATATTCATAGCTTTTTATTCAATCATATTTAGAAATTTAAAATTAAGATTTGTTTATCATGACAAATGTGTGGTAAAACTACTACAATGGCCTTCCCACTTGAAACTCGAAAATGAATATCGATGATGCGTGCACTCATCACCGAAATCATTTTCCAGCGATAGAAGAGGGGAGTACAAAACATATTTCCTTTAAAATTATTTACAAACATTTCCTTTAAATCACATTGAAAATATTTATATCTAAAAATACTTCCAAATAATCATATTCCAAAATATTTTGAAAACAAATTTCAAACCCCTGGAACTTACGTTCTCAAATTTCCAATTTATGTTTACTTTACTTGTAAATTCTGTTTTGCAACTAATATTTATAAAATTTCACCACCTAACAAACAATCATATCACATATAATTATATCCATTTATAAAAATTATTCCTTTATATACAAAATATATTACTAGGTAAAATTATTTCATTTACCTATATTTCGAAAACAATATTATGTCAGTCGGCTCTATTAAGTGTTAAGAAATCCCTTTTGATGCCATGGCGTCCTAGTACCGACCAGAATTTATAAATACTAAACAGAACAAATTAACATAATATAAAAAAATTTATAACACTAATAAATACGCTCTCTCCTATATATACGCTCAAAACAACTCATTCTAGGGTATTACTACTCTATCTCTAATGAGTCAAACACCACAAAGCTAAGGTTATCGCTAAACTTCGCTCTGATACCAAATGTAACGACCCACCTTTTTGGACGGTTTAAATCGATAATAAACCACACATGTCAGACTCAAACCATTCAAAAGGGAGGATTGTTATAGGGTAAATAAGAAGAAAAAAAACAAAACACAGAATCTCACAGCGGAATGACAAAATATAATAATCAAATAAACAGTTCATGAAGCTATTTTACAAATAACATTTGATTATACTTTAGCAATATAGATCATAGTTAGACATATAGCAGGAATAATAAATAATGCAGCGGAACAACATGATGCAGTAGTACAAATATAATAAATAGCATACAAATCTTCATCTTCATCCTCCAGAGATAAAATGGTCTTCAATACATTGAAAAGCTTAGACTGACCCGAGCGTAATGAAAAGACAAAACACTCGAGTCAGAACTAAAAGATCTTTTGTAAGTTAAATCAACAGTAAATAAATATGAGTGTAACAGCTTAAGAGACGTTTACGGGATTTTACATCTCTTATCCAGTGTCTAACGTGAGTGCAATAACTTAAGAGATGTTCGGGATTCCATCTCCTAAGGATCCGTTAAACTATCTACATACATAGTACAATACGCTATTATAATATGTATACAATAAAGTAAAGTATTAAAATAGCGTTAAGGCGTTACCCATATCCCCCTTAACACATTTTTATATAATCTCGTAGTATATACAAGACAGTAATTCCTCCGTAAACTAGAGGGCTATCAGATGGCACTCCATGGGTACGGTACAAACCAAACTCGTAATGGGCTAGATAAGGCAAGTGACAAGGCACGCGAGGCAATGCCAGGGTAGGATTCTACCGTTTGCACTCCCAGACTGGTGGTAACACATAACAGCTACTACCGCCCACCTTGGAACACACTCCCAAAATCAAATCGAGGGGTGGCCACCAAATCAATCACAAAGTAATAAATATGGTATCGAAGAAGCATGTCCGATAGAAGGAGCGACCTCACTTGGCCCGGTATAGCTCCTGTTTTAGTCACATCAAGATGGCTCGAGGGAGTCAGGGCTACGTTAATACCTTATACAGAATCGTTCGCCAAACCATCCTACTTCATTCTGGAATCTCCACCACGTGCACAATTATTAAAGAGGTTTTTGGTATTGGTAGAGAGTATGACAATATCTTATCCCGGTCTCTTTAACAACCAAACACTTATTTCACACCGGATGGTTCTTTTACATTTTCAAAACCGATTCATGATTGATATCAAAATATCATATTTACTTCAAAATCATATCACTTCCGAAATCACATTCACTTTCGAATCATATCCAAAAAATAGGTTAAAACCTCATTTCAAAATCATCATATTTACTCAAATATGTCATTTCACTAGAAAATATCATTTCAAATCCCAACTTAGGTTATAACATCATTTAACCATATTCTCTTTTAAATCCAGGATTTAAATATAAACAATTCAGCCTTGCACAGTTTGAATTTAGAAAATAGTTTAGATAGTCATAAATAGTTTAAATAGTTTTAAAATAGATTAAAATACTTTAAAATAGTTTAAATGGTTTAAATATTTTGAAATGGATAAAAATAGTTTAAATAGTTTAAAATATATTAAGATGTTTTAAAATAGTTTAAAAATATATTAAATATAGTTTTAACAGTCTAATATAAAATGGTTTGATTATTCAAATGGTTTATATAGTAAATATTTGAAAATCTAAATAAATCTGAATTTAAAATAATATATCCTTAAACAGTTTATATTAAAATAAATAATTTGGAAATAATATCAAATCAACCGTTTCTTCCATTTCAACAAATCTGGACTATATCCAGATTTCAAATCAACAAACTCAATTTAAATCTTTCCATTCAAATTCCTATTAAAACCATTTTTATTTATATCGATTTCAAGTCCATGTTTGAACTATAAATTTAAACCACCTTAAATTCAATAGATTTCAAAATTTAAATATTCAACGTTTACAATAACTCATATCTGATAGTTTCATTTATATTTCAAAATTCAACTTTAAAACTTCAATTTAAATTCTTTAAACAATTCATTTAAAACAATTTCAATTTCAAGATTTAAAACTTAAATTTGAAAATAATTCAGCTTATATAAATCAAGTTTTATTTCATAATATCATTTAACTGGATTCAAAAATTAAGGATTTAATAATCATTTAATTTGACCAATCCGGTGTTCGTATATAATTTCTACCCTATGGTCAAGTGATACGGATATATATCATCTCAACCCACAATCATTTAAAATTTACGGGTTTATATCATTTCAACTCGAAATCCCAAATTAAAATTCAAAATCCATAAAATCGTTCAGGTTTATCATTTCAACCAATAACGATTTTCCCCTAATCTATAGATCATTCGGGTATGTATCATTTCAACCCATAGTGATTTTCCTAACAATAACTAAGGGAACTTGCAGTGTGATATCAATATATAAAATAACATAACATCCAGTCATCCAATATCAACAATTAGCATCCATCTCTATCATCATCCAAATCAGCCAATAAATAACAACAGTTACTAGTTATCATTAATAGGTATTTAACTGGCAAATTTAAAATTCAATATTAAATTAAATGGCGATTAAATTCAATAAAAGTCAGATTTAATTGGAATGTTAATTTAAATATACCAAAAAGCAATCAGTCAATTTCTAATCGCATCATAAATTTAATTTAACTAACATAAGATAATATAGTAGTTGTGAGTGGGTTAAAACACTCACCTTTGATTTTTCGTCGATTTAAAATCAAAATAAAGGCCCAAATTTGAACAGTCTCAGAAATCGACCAAACAAGTTCCATAATGTCCGAAATTTTGATACGATTGCAGTGGAGGAAATCGCGCATGAATCCGAGCTCGTAAGAAGAAGTTATGGATGTTAGAAAAATTGAATAATTGAATTTAATTTAAATAAAACAAGGGTATAGTTGTAATTCTGATACCTTATAGAAACCCTAGCTATAAGCTATAGGCATCAATCTCGAGCATGTACTGCACACGGCCGGCACCACCTTCAACACATGAACGTCGCCCCTACGCTCACATCCACCACGACCCCAGTCGCCGCTGCATGCTCGACCACAGTCGCGCCTGGCCAAGGTCTACGATCACGTGCAATGATCCCAGGCGCACGTGCCGCCGTGCCACACGCCGTACGCATATCATCAATTTCTGGAGATTTCGCTCGCTAATAACATGAAACCACTATATGGATCGAAAGCCCTAGTCGTCCTCTACACAGCAACACCTCCCGATCGAACCATCGTCGAAGATCCACCGTTGAACGAGAATCCCTAATATGGACGACCGAAACTAAATCATCAATTTCTGACCAAACCGTGATTCGAATTGAAAAACAAATCGTTGCAGTAGTTGGTTCTCGTCGAGAGCTTTCCAACGATATATAATTCGAAATAGTTTGGACAGTTGGAATTTGAAATTGGATTTAGGGTTTTGGATTTTCAGCCATTGGGAAAGAGAAAGAAGCAGATAGATTGAATAGACAGATACGTGCAAAAATAAGAAAATAGAAGCTGCTAGGGTTAGAAACAAAATCTATTTATATGGACAAGGCCCGATAAGAATGAATGAACATATCGAATTGGTTTGAAACGACAATAATGACTCGAAAAGCCCGTTCCGTTTCCAAAACGAAAGTAGGTCATCCCATATATATCAAAATAGATGTGTTTGATATTTTTAAACTCAATGGAACATGTTTCAAATCCAAATTCCATTGTATACAGAAGTTAGCTTTTAAAATCAGCTTATTTTAAAATGAATTCATTGAATTAAATTTTACGCGTTTCGAGGCCGCATGATCAAACGGCAAGTCTAATTGCTACAAAACTTGAAATCTTACAATAATTCACTGTTACAGATCCGATGAAAATGGTTTCGTCCAAATCCGAGACAGTGGCCAAAATGGCTATTTTACACGTTAATTAAATAAATTATTATTAAATTGATTATATCACCTTTAAATTCAAATTTTATAACTAACAAATTTTATCATTTTTTATTACCTAGTAATTTATAATATTTTAAAATAAATTTCCATGTCAAATCCAATGTTAAATACTGTACTAATTACAGTGTTCAGTTTCAATTGCAATAAATTCATTAATTATCATTTAAATTCCAGTAAATTTATTTATTTTGATTTTCATCTTATTATTAAATCAACTATCATCCTACGATATGATTAACATTAGTTACGTTTTATTACACAAATATTCTACAGTTATCATCTTAATTCACATTAACTTCAATATTTAATTAGATTAATTTCAATTGATTTACAATTTAGTTTCAAAGAATTAAATAATGAAATGATAATTAAGCAATTGTTACAACTTACAATTTCAAACACATTTCTATGTTTATTGTTTACAAACCAAGCTAATTTAAATTCACATGCTGATTAGTTATTCTATATTAACCAATTTCAATTAATTACGTTCAATTTCACCATTGAACACAACATTGAATTTATTTCCTTATTTACAATTTATAACCAATTTAACTTTATAATTATTTTGATTAGTTGAAATTACATTAAAGTAATTGTCAATAACCTTCAAACAACATTATTAAATCTTAGTTATTTTCCTCATTAATAAATCACAAGTTTTTATTTCTTCCAATATTAAATTCCAAAAATCTTATTTAATTTGATATTTTAATTATCAAAAGTTACGGGTCGTTACACGCGACCTCCACATCCCTACCCAAACAACTCAACCTCGATGGTTTCCTACAAGTTACGACTTGGCATGAACTTTCCTCGACCATGAAATGTTGCACGTCCCAAATATCCACCGAGCTTCCCAAATTTATCACCCCCAAAGCTCCTCGATACTACAAACACGTTGCCACCAACATCATTACCTAAATCCTCCTAAAACTCACGAGATCGATAACCCTAATTGCTCCATCAACATGCCAAACTGTCGATCACCACAAATCTCGATCGCACCTAATAATACCTTATGAATTTGTAGATCTCATCACCACGAACTCAAAGAAAATTTAGAGTATTTGGTTTTATAAATAATTTTGAAGATTGTGGGTTAAATTTTATTATTATAATAAATATAAAGGAGGAGGGAAAGTGAAAATGATGAGAGGGAAAAGTAAGTGAGTAAAAGTATATGTGTTAAGTGATGTTTATTTTACAAATTCCAGCATCTCATTGCACATAATTCTGTTCACGTACGAACCGCGAACGACAAAACAAAAATACGATCGTGCACAACAATGCGACAGGATCCCAAAACAATACTAAAATACACTAGTTATCTTAATTTGTAAATTTTAAAAATATCATCTTTTATCGAAAAATACGTCAATGATAGTTTAAATATTTTCCAAATTTAAAAATTATGGAAGAATCCTATAAATTCATATAAAAATACATCAATAAAAATCAAGTCATTTTATCAACAATTGATTTTCTTGTCATTATATTCGAACTACTTATTATTGTAAATAAATTTACAAAATGAGTTCACCATTATTATTTATTAATTAAAAAAAGTTAAATAAGGTAATTAAATCCATTTAATTAATATATGATTAATAATTCAAAAATTTAAATAATCCCTATATGTGAATATAAGTTATTTATATTTTAAAACCAATTAAATATTCAAAATCAAAATGATAAAATTCCAGGATGTTACATTCTCCTCTCTTAAAAGAATTTCATCCACAAAATTCCCAAAGGAAGAAAATGTCCTCTCACCCTTAGGCTTTTAAAGTTTCTTATATTATGAAAAATTTCAGCAGCACCTCCTTTGAGCGGCTGATCTGAAAAATACAATTCTCCACAACGAACCCAAATCAACAAAGAAAACAAAAGCCAAGTGGTCTTCCATATCCGGGGCATAAAATCATTAATCAATTATCAATCTCTAAATCTAATAAATACCTATTTTGCCTTTGATTTTTTTGCAAACAACTTACTATCTCGATGCAAATGCAGATGCACAAGAAATCCAATATTAATCTCTTACTTTCATGTACCTATTTTGTACTTACATAATCCAAATGAGAAACATGCTAACACAAGAACAATAACTAGCTATTTCTATTATAAGCACAAGCAATATCAAAAATATAATAACCATATGCAACAAGGCAATATGATGAGACTGATAGAAATGATGCAACTCTAGTATGACATAAAGTTACATATAACCAAAAGCAATATAACAACCATATGCAACAAAAGTATAGAGAATACTCTGTAATAAGTTAATACGCATCCAATCTTTTCGAAAGATAAATTTAGAACTAAATGCCTAGGTTTTTATATTCAAAATATATTTTCAAATTCCTCCAAAGAGAAATGTATAAAACCAAAATCAATTATGACAATGAGGGGGCTCCTCCTAGTGAAGCATGGTATAACTCTAGAATCAAAACAACATGGAGCATCTACTGGTATTATTGTTCCTCCTAAAACAACAAGATTAAACAAATATACCTGGCGAGTCATCCAAATCGGAAAATTCTCAATCGCCCAACTTTGGTCATAACAAAAAATATTTGAAAAACCACTTCACAAAAACTTCTTTCAAATATTTTGAAATGATAATTCCTCACTAAAGTTCTCAAAATAATAATATTATTATTTCTTTCAATTTTTTTTAAAATCACTTTTTCAAACTAGGATTTAAGTCCTAGTAAACAATAACTTTATAAACCATAGTCTATAAAATCACTAGCATTATTTAAAATGTTAAATGACTAATAAACAAAATTTAGAATTTCGCTTAGGTTCACAACTTTCTCAATCATTCAAGGATGTAGATAATTTCCTAAGCATGCCATTATGCTCATCAGCCTTTGTTATTGCTTAGAAGACTACCTATGCTCCCTTGAACAAAATTGAAAGTGACTCCCTAACTTTCCTAAGCCACACAACCAAGCATACAAATATACTTAAGCCCGTATAATGTATATAAATCATTTGTACACGATATTCGATCCGACCACTTACTCGGATGTATAAACTTAACTTTTGAACTAATATCTCTTATTCGACCTCCCTAGGGTGCACTTCGATTAGGTTCCTTGATTAGAAACTTTTGTTCTCCTTGCATAGCCATATATTATGATAGAAAACCTCAATATCATATCAAGAATCTGAATCAAGTGCTTGCTAACGACAATCAAGTGAGAAATCCTTTTTTGGACTAGTGTGAACCACCTCGAAGTTCTGTACTCGAACCTTACATCAAGAAACGTGCAAATAAAATGATCAACATATAACTTACATACCGAATCTTATTATTTTCTTAACTACACCAATTTCTTTTCATAATCACCTTCATTTTCATTTACAATTTTCCATTTAATACTAAAATTATTTTTGAATCACTTCATAAATTTTAACTTAAGCTTATAAACATGTTATAAAGACACATCTTTCTTTACAAAACATTAAATTAAGTAACTTTTATTTACTTGTATAATACTCTTCTACATCCTAAGAGCATATACAAAATGTTGATTTTAATTTATTTATTTATTTTATTTTAAAATTCAAATAGAGGTCCAAACATAATATGGGGTCTTAATACTGAGTCACAACCTTTCGACCTCTTTACCATAGAGTGTTCTAAGGAAAGATGTTTACTAGTTGGTCTAATAACATCTAATAGTTTACACAACATAGATGTTTAAACAAAAACTACGGTCTTAATAAAACAATGCTTATTAAAACATTCCTATCCAATTTAACCCATTTAAAAACTTGAGTTAAATTATCTCCTTTCTATCCAAGAGTATAAAATTATATTTATCAAACCATTCTTTTATCAAAATACCTTTTATTTTAAACCAATTTCCTTTAAGGAAACTTAAGGACTAAATACCTAGTTTATATTTCATAATCCTTTTTGAAATCATACTACATATATTTCTATGTATTAAAATAACTTTAACACTTTATTCACTAACACTCACTTTGGGTTCGTTCGGATTTGAACCCATTTCGATTTCACAATGATAAAGAGAATAATTTACTAATTACACAACGTTCACCTAAGCAACATTTGATCATCACTTAGAAGATTATTCAGATTACCATAAAACTAATCGAGATGTTTTTCTCGAACTATCTAAAGAAAATGTATCTTTCTTAAAAAATTCTCTTTGAAATATTTATTCTTATAGATACTTCCAAGTAACATTACCATTACCTTTCTCAAATCTTTTTGAAATCATTTTATTCAATAATTGTATTTAAATTCTCAAAAACCCTTTACAAATCAGATAAATCATTTTTATAACCATACTCATGTAAAATGTACCTTTCAAAATCATCTTATATCATAATAACTTCCCTTTATTATAATAAACTTTTCACAAATAATTATCCTCTAAATGTATTATCCCCTCATTTAGATTATATTAAACAACTTTATTAACGGATGACTTTTAACTTAATGTTTTCACCAAAATAGTCAAACCGTGAAACTTAATTCACAAGGGGTTCGTTTCAATGTACTTATAATTATCAAAATAATAAATGCTCATAAACTGATCGAGCATAAATTAACAATCAACAAATGATAGTCAATGCTCCTAAACTACTCAAGCATGACAAATCAAACAACAATGATAATAAATAAATATTATCATTTTCCAACAATCAATCACAACATAAGCAACTATATAAATTTGAAAATTATCCCTTTACACATACAAAATAAATAATCCTAGGTAAAAATATTTTATTTACCTAATTTTCAAAAATCATTATTGTGTCCATTTGCCTTGTTTAAGTGTTTTGAAATCCCTATCGACACCGTTGCATCCTACATCTCGACCAAAATTCAAAATTCAAACTTAACAGACCAATTAACACGAAACGTTTTAATAACAATAACAAATACGCACTCGTATGTATAATACTCTTAACTCATTCTAGGGTGTCACTTACTCAATTTCTAATGAGTTTACCCCATCAAAGTCATGGTTCTCGCTTAACCTTCAGCTCTGATACCAAATATAATGAACCACCTTTTCGACCCTCAAAAGTCGGTACTTAATACATCCACCATATTCAAATGTCGAGCATCCAAGTGCTGGAAAGGAAGATTGTTAGGGTAAAAAGAAAAAAACAAGGGAAACATAATCTCATAGCAGAATGGTCACATATAATAAAACAAAGACTATACAAGCGGTCACTCTAAAATACATAGTATATTAGAGTTAAAAAAAACCTCATCAGCTTGGATAGATATAATTTCCCGACCTTACAATTGCTGGTGGGTATACATAATAATACAGCTAAAAATAAAAATACTACGACCGGTGAACCTCTAGCTTTACTCCATGAGCTATGTCCAACCAATGACAATCTGGAAAAATACTCAGTCTGACACAAGCATTATAATAAAATAACACCCGGATCAGTCTAGACAAAACCACCATGAGAGAACCCAAGAAATACGGTGAATAAATAATAATTCTGTATGACCATGTCGCTAAAAACGAAATCGGTTTTACCTTACAAGAACAACATCTATATATGAAAGAACGGAAACAAATTAGAATAAAACCTAAACTTAGAAGAATGGGCTTACAAAATATTAAAACCAAACTTAAAGAATGGACATAAATAATTAAACATCAAGAAGAGCTCCAGGCAATTCTCAACGCAATTAAGAAAATAATTCAAAGGTTTAAACAAAAACAAGGAAAGGGAAAATTTCCAACAATCACTAGGAGTGTGCACTCCCTTTATCGAAAGTGTACCTCTAGAAATTATACTTGAAAGGGTCATTTACTTTGTGACTCTCTCGAATATGTCCAAACCGGACACCGCCAACCTTACCGAGAATCCGAGTATTTCACATCTCCAAGCACATACCACCGAATCCAATCTAGAGTAGATGTGAATATACCCTAATAGGAGCAACCCCATATAACTTGGCTTCCACTTGCACTTTGGTTTTAGTCATTTCTGGTAAAGGATATCAACGCTCAAAATGAGCACAAATCATCTTAAATTGGCGAACACAGAGAAGTTAGCAGAATCGATAGTCAATAATCAACTATCGAGAATAACAAAATGACCGTATATGGAAATTACATCTCATACCCTTATCACCACTTATCAATTTCACACTTGTATTATCCCTTGGTTAAAAATGAAGCCAGGCAGGTTAGGTCATTATTGCCTCTCAGACCTTGTCTTGACGTTCATTCTTATCTTTTGAGATAGCGACGAGTTTCCATAACTCAACATTTAGTGTTAGGTATATGCCTAAATCCTTTCCATATAAGTGATGGCGTTTACGAAAATTTAATTTCTTATACTTTACGTAATCGAATCAAACTTTTAAAAACTAAACTTGTGCTTTGTTTTCACATCCTAAAAATTAACTTTAAATGGCTTTATTAAAGTTATTAATTGGCTTTAAACATCCTCATTAAAATGATCGATTAAAACAGTTTACTACTAATATCTCAAAATAACCTTTACTTTTAGGTAAAATAGTAATTTAAAATATTCTTAAAACCCCAAATTCCTTTCAAATACTTATAAGATTTTTATGAACCAATTTGAAAAGAATTTACAAAATATTTAAAGTAAATAATCTTTTATACTTTATGTAAACCAAATATCTCTGAACTACATCCATAGCGACTGTCGTTATATAGACCATAACTTCTAAACTTGTGTTGTAAATCAAAATTGATTCAAACCTCGGTTTAAACAACATTTTATCACCTCGAAAGAAAATAAATCAATTTAAACTAATTTTGTATAAACAATGTTAATCATCCCAAAAGACAATTGATACGACTCTTTTATAAATTTAAAACCATACTAATTATCCCGAAAGGTAATTAATCAAATTTATAATCTTTTATAAATTTTAAACAATATTAATTATCTCGAAAGATAATTGATCAAATTTATAACTCCATTTATAAATTTTAAACAACACTTATCATTATTTCAAAATCCTCAACTCAAAGTACAAAAACACGGCCAACATTTATTTTGTAAAACAACAAGCACAAATTCAACACATACAAAGGTTTAAGGAGATGATATTTCATAAGCGATAGTATAACAATAATCGCTATAACGAAACTTACACAAATCAAACAGTAGGTCATAAATACTTCAACCAAACATCAATATAAGCAACATAAGGATATAAGTAGGATTCATATAACGGTAAATTAATATTGGCGAGAAACCCCTTAGGACCTATCTACAAAAGTCCCCTACAAAATAGTGGTTATTTATGCAATTCACTTTTCAAGTAGGAATTCAAATCCAAAAAATAATCAATCAATAATAACAAACATATTATTATCAACAATTAGCAATCAATAGTTAACATATCATTTATTAATTAATCCATATATTAATTAACTTCAAAAATAATCTTTTTATTCTGCAAACACAGAATGGTGATTTAGTTTGCTCGATAGATGTCCAAAACAATCTGTCCGATTTAATTATAGCAGAACGATGTTTTATTCTGCTAAATAGATATCACAAATGAAGTATAACTAATGTAGCTATGTTAAATGTAATTAAATTAAATCACTATAACTTTATCATTAATTTATAATTCATTAAGACTATCATCTATCATCCAAGTATTCAACGATAACCTATAGCATAATAAATATCATATAGTTTATTTAGGGATGAGTAAACTCACTAAGATTCTAATTGACGCTTTTGCATTCCGGTTTGAATAACGTTTGATTTTAGCCCTAAATTTTACTAGCTCCAAACATGACAAATCCAACTCTGACATGTAGATAACATCGATACAAGTCCAATGCAAAAGACCACGTCCAAATTTGACCTCGTATGAGTGAGATATTCAATTTATAAGTTTGAGATTAAATTAAATTAATTAAATAACTTAATCACTCACTTAACTTCTAATTGTCGTACATAATTATCTTCCCAACTCTCTAATTACTCTTGTCTATTCACACATATCACCTATGCATATACACACCCATCTCCGAGCCTCCCTCTCTCCTCCTATGTCACTTAATACTCCACGAAAATGCAATCCAACTTCGCCAACATTCATTTATTCGCAATCTCCACCTCCCTCACCCAAACAACTGAACCTCGATGGCCTCCTACAAGTCGTGACCTGGCAAGCACTTTCCTCGACCATGAAATGTCGCACGTCCCAAATATCCATCAAGCTCCAGCAAATCACCACCACCAAAGCTCCTCGATACTAGAAACACATTGCCAGCAATGCCATCACGTAACTTCACCTAAAATTCATGAAATCGCGAACCCTAGTTGCTCCTTCAACACTCCAAACTATCGATTACCACAAATCTTAACCACACCCAAAAATATTAATATGAATTTTAGACCTCATCACCATGAACTCAATGAAACTTGTTTTGTATTTTTTTTGTTGAGTACTTGATTTTATAAATAAACTTGAAGATGGTGGGTTAAATTTTCTTTTTACAATATACAAAAAAAAGAAGAGGGAAAGTAAAAATGATGAGAGGGGAAGTAAGTGAGGGAAAGTCTGTGTTAAGTGATGTTTATTTTACAAATTTCGGCATCTCGCTACACAACATTCTGTTCGCGCATGAATTGCCAACGACAAAACAAAAATAGATTGCGCACAACAATGCGACATAATCCCAAAACAATACTAAAATACACTGGTTATCTTGTTTTGTAAAATTTTAAAAATATTATCGTTTGTCAAAAAATACACCAACGATAATTTAAACATTTATCAAATTTAAAAATTACGAAAAAATCCTCTAGATTCATTTAAAAATATGTCAATAAAAATCAATTTGTTTTATTAACAATTGATTTTCTTGTTATTTATTTGAACTGCTTATTATTGTACATAAATTTACAAAATGAGTTCACCATTATTATTATTTATTAAAAGGAGTTAAATAAGGCTGTTAAATCTATTTAATTAATATGTAATTTACAATTCAAATGTATAAATAATCTCTATATTTGAATATAAATTTTTTATATTGTAAAATGAATTATTTAGATATTTAAATTAAATAAATATTCAAAATCAAAATGATAAAATCTTGGATGTTATATCCTTCAAAAAAGAGAGATCAAGAAAAAGGATCATGAGCGAATTATTAACCTTATTCTAAAGAGCAAGATCAAGATAAGAAACCTCTTAACTGCTTATTAAGCTACATTACTACATTATAATCAAATGTTTTAAGTATTAGTCCCGACCAACTTAACCTAAGCATAAATTATATTCCGTAAATCAATTAGTGTACGGTTCAACATCTTTTGAGAGCTACAGTTCACTCGGTCTTGTTTAGAGAAGCCTAACTTAGTTTGGCTCTGGTGACTTATAGTATTTAAATCTTTAAATATGCAAAATAATCTCCTTTTCTCAAAATTCAAACTTAGTTTTCAGAAATAACCTCCTCTACATAAAGTTCAACCTTATCCCTTGTTCCCTTTTGGCTTTTGGCTTTTGGATTTTGGCTAACACCTTTAGTTCAATAACTACCTCATACTTAGCATTGCTTAGATTTCATTTTTAAGTTCTTATAGTTATAGTTCTTGCATATTTTATTTTTAATTTGGTGCCCCATCTTTCAGCACTTTTTCTTGGTTCACATTGGGTGTGACGACCGCCCCATACCACGGGCACATCAATGACCTAAAAGAGCACTGTAAACCGTGCCAAGCAGATGTGGAACGATCATCAAGGTTGATATTTAAAGCAGTAACGTGTTGCATATCTCACATCGCATGGATAAAATAATATAGAAAATATACAATGGAATATAGTGAGCCATAACAAATGAGACCACTAAATCATGAATTATGGTACAAATGTCATAATATCTCGATACAACATTTCCTCATTACATCCCTCGGAGTACATAGAAACAGACAACGAAAACTACAAATACAGAGTAATACGCCATAGCTTCTCTAAGCTCATGTTCTTACAGCAGCTGCGACTCCAAACATTTCATCTAGTCTACTCATTTAAGAGTAGTCAAGATGATAAGAGGAAACATAAAATCCTGGATCAGACAGTCTAGCATGAGTGGTAAATGACTATCAAAAGCTATACTTGAAAAGATGGTTCTGACAAGTACCAAAAACCCATAGCTGACCTGTCCCTTCTACCAAAGAGTTAGCACATAATAATAAGATATAATATGCTACTCAAATAAACGAAAATAGGATACTGTAATAGAACAAGATGGAAGAATCTAAGTGGCTTCATCCATTGACCCTATTCCCAATCCCTTCTCCAGCATTCCTATAGATGATAGCCTACCCAAGAGAAATAGCAAACATAGCAACCATTGCATCCATCAACCAAAACCTAACTATCATCTTCTGAAGCCTTGAATATATGATAACACGTATGGCCTCGTCCTCGCTTGCCAGAGACTAATGGAAATTCTGGTTCTCGATTGTGTTCCCTCGTACTTTAAGGTCCGAAACCCCACATGGTTGTCTCTTATAGTACCTATACCGTCTGACACTAAACACTCCTAGAGCGGTCCAGGATACACGACAGGCGCTACCACTCCTCAGGTGCCCTCGCATATAGTACCCTTACTTGAACACAATGAGAACACTCCGAGTTATCAACGATTCCTTGGCTCTCCCAAATCGTTAGAGCTTTCACAACTCTAATCCATTTTTAGGCACGAGTCCTTCCACTCATGCCAGTCCATTATACTACAGGCTCGTTCCATCTCGAGCTGTCTATCAACTCCTTCGATCCTACTCCTTATCCGAGCCCCCGACCAAAGAGTCGAAAATTCGTCATGCCATAAATTCCAAACCATAGAAGCAACCAACGAGCCACCACTTCTAGCATGATCCACTACAACCCTAGAGTCTCCTTCCCGAATCTCACATAAAATAGAGCCTATAATTTGGATCGGTATCGATCTGATCCAATTGGATCGGTGCCGATCTAAATACATAGCCAATTTTGGCTCCATTTCTCTTGCATCCTCTAGTGCACTTCCTCTAGATGCCATAGACCCTTAGCCATCCCTCTTAGCCTTCAAATCTTCTCTACTATGCACCATAGCCAATCCAACAAAGATGATCCATCCAATCTTCAAATTGGTCTATCCTCCGATCCAACTTCATAGAGCCACTTTAGAAACTGTGCTCTATTCCCCCTATGAGTCGCTCCTCAATTGGAGCTCAAATTTTGGATCGGTACCGATCCGAATACTTAGCTCCAATTGTGGTGCAATTCACAAGACTTCCTTCTGACCTGCCCCAGAACCTATCATCCTAGTTTCGTGTGATTCCAACGAACTTTTCTCCCGATATGCTCCTATCACCAATCTAAGTCCTAAAACATGCACAACACTAACAAACAAATCAAGCATAGCAATCAATTCAAACAAATAGTGAATCAGACATAGCAAATCATCCAATTACATCCAATATGAACATACAAATCATCCAATTCAATCTACCATCATAATTCTAGCATAGATCTAATCTAACACATAGAATTTCATAGCCAAATGTACACAAATGACACTAGTCAATGATCTAATCCCAATTACATGCTTAATTAAGTTAATCTAGGGTTTCCAAATCTGAAATTACCTAAGTCTTACCAATTTATAGTTTAATTTGACAATTCAAACCTATAATGTAACAACCCGCATATTTTATGATTATATATTTAAATGTTTTATTTAAATATAGCATCGTTTGTTGAATTTAAAGTCCGAAATGTGACTTTTTGTAAACAGTTGAATTCGGACTCGAGACCACTTCCATTGAGTTCAAAACGATGTTTACAACTTTTTTGAGTATAAACATTGATATGTTTGGAGTTGATTAGGATTTTGGTATTTTTTTC
The DNA here is from genome assembly GCA_030737815.1 of Allium fistulosum. Taxonomy (NCBI): domain Eukaryota; kingdom Viridiplantae; phylum Streptophyta; class Magnoliopsida; order Asparagales; family Amaryllidaceae; genus Allium; species Allium fistulosum. The sequence continues at coordinate 861,198,883 of CM060903.1, forward strand.
TAGTGTTCTAGCCTACTAACCCAACAAGGTAAGCCAACTCCTCTACCAAATACCCTAACTCCTCTACTCTTCATTCATTCTACTCCTCATTTCCTAACACTCAAACTAAAGAGAAAAATGGGGGAAAAGAGGGGAAATTAAAATTCCTAAGCCTTAGATTGTTAGGAAATTCAAATTCAAGTTTTAAAATCAAAGAGAAGCTTAGGTAAGCATGCTCTTCATCTTCTCCGTCTCAATTCCTCTTCAATTCTTGATTTTTCGTATAACCTAACTTAGGAAATTCATTTCATTTGGAAATAGATTGAAGATTCTTGAGATGTTGTTGAAGAGAAATCGATCTTGCTTTGTTTGAGAGCTTCTCATTTCTTGTTTTTAGGATTAAAAGGTGAGTTTTTGAACTCACATCTATGTCTATAGCTTTCATTGTTGTTAGGTATGAATTCCTAACATCTATTTCATGTTCAATTGTTTTTGAATTGGATTGGTTTGGTGAATTTTCCAATTTTTGGTATTTTAAAATCAAAATCTATTAAGATCCTACTATGGATGTTTGGACATGTTATTTGGAGTGTATTGAAGAGCCTATAGGGATGGGTTGTCGCTTGGCATAAATCCCTAGCCACCATTACTCATTCGATGGCTTCCGAGTTGAATCGGCCATCAATGGCCTAGGCAAATTTTGCCCTGAGCTTCAGCTCAGACGTTTGGTAAAACACTCAGACGTTTGGTAAAACACTCAGACGTCTGAGGCAAATGAACAAACGTTCCAGACCTTAAGCTCAGACATCTAAGTGATCTGGAAAAATTCCAAACCTTCAGCTCGGACGTCTGGGAAGGACCACCAGATGTCTGGCGCTGTTAAAATTAGCCAAATTGCCTATTTTTATGTGGCTTTCCATTTATATCGATTTTTGATTGATCCGATTAGTTGTTATCACTATTTATCGACTTCGATGACTTCTTTTCTGGATTTTTGGGAATATCCATTTGATGGATTCGATATCAATATTTATGGTTTTGATTCACGTCGTCGATTGTAAATTTTTGGTGATAGATTGTTTTAACAATCGTTTCTGTGATTTGTCACTTTAAAATACAAAGGTTTCTATACTAGTAGTAAATACTCAAACTCTTTCAAATGATTTCAACATTTACTTTTAATACAAAGTTTTTTTTAAAACCGTTTTTTAATCTATTAGTATATACAAACCTTTATCTCATTCGTACGAGAAATCCAATTAAATGACTTAGCAAAACAAGTGGTATGAAACACTTGCGTTTACTTCGTTAGTTAATTCGTAGACTTGTTCGATTGAAATCTTGTGACAATTTTCGAGTGGAAATCTACAATTTGTTCGTAAATATTTAAGTTAAGCCAGTGGTTATGGGACATGAAGCTAAACTCATCTATTTACTAGCTTGGTGTATTTTACACTTTAATAGATCTATGCCGATCATTTTATGGTTTAGACTAGTGATATGCGATGTCTCTTTGTCCGCGTGGGGGACTGTACCCTGTTTTGTTGAGCTTCGTCTCATTTTATAGGCTAGCGACCTACGGGCTTTATGGAGTTCGGTTCATCGGGTGTACCATTGTACTACATCGTTGTTCCGGCTTATTTGAGTTTCAGGTTTCTCGGGCGTACCATTGTACTACGTCATTGCACCGGCTCTATGGGTTAGCGACTCATGGGATAGCGTCTCGTTTGTGATACACGTGTTGGTGAGTTTTCATGCTCTCGTTTATGATAGGCCTCCCCCTTTTGTGATTTCTGGATTTCTAATTGAAGATTTCTGGAATTTATGTTTCACCAAGTTTTGTGATTTGTATTGATAAGCCCAATCAATATTTGTAGTTTGGTGAACAAAAATAAAGAATATGACATTCTTTTTGGTGTTTGAGAAAATTTGAGATATTGTATGATTTTTGTTGTTATCATATATATTTGTCATATCTCATATCCTATCTCATCTTATCTAATAATTATAGCTAGACTGGTCTGTTTATTATGTTTATTCTTAAATAATACTCGGGTCAGACGGGGGCGTTTCAGGCGCTTCCACTTGACTTCTTAGCAGGGACTAGCTTCTGGCTTTTGGCTAACTACTTTAGCTTAGTAGTTTTTGTTTTTATACATTCGAGATAGAGACTCCTTGATGTATACATATTCTTTTGTCTAGCACTTGTACCTATTCTTTTGGGATGTAGAGGATCTTGTATGACCACTGCTTTGGTGTACACTTCTATATGTTATATTCATATCTGTTTCCGCCTTTGTGATATGAATATCCATGACTGATTTATATTATGATTATTTTATATTTGTTTCTGAAGGCCACATAGCCACTGTGTAGTAGCTTTGAGTTTGTATTTGATATGTCAGATTTTCTCTTGAAACGAAATGCATGGCATATTATCTGACATATCGATTCTCACACAAAGCAATTACATAGATGGTCGCTCCTCAACAGCCTTATTCTTCGTATTGGTCGATGGCATTACTCCGTAATGTCCTTGGCTAGTGTGAGTATAGAGGTGGAACGTCACATATAATCACCTAATTACAACATATAATCCATCATAGACTGGTGAGAGATCATCACCACTCACCAAATCTACCAAACCTATGAAATATAATGAAGATATGATCCAAACAATGACAAATCAGATGAAGATGCAATCCAAATGATGAAATCAAGCTCCTCATTGAAGATCTTGCCTCTGATTTGTAATTAGAGACGATTTGAGATGAAATCCAATGAGATGAATGGAGAATTAAAGAGGAGTTAGGGTTTGGGGCTGATATCAAATGAGAGGCAAACTTTCAAATGGTCTCTATCACCTCATATTTATAGCCAAACCTGATTAGACTAGTGGGCTTGCTAATTCAGCCTATTAATTCCCTTTTTAATTTTGGTCAGTGGATTTTAAAACTTAAAACTGCTATAACTTCCTAGCCATTTATCTGATTTTCCAGTATGACCACTCTATGGAATGGGAAACTACCATCCCGAAGCAATGAAATAGGTTAGAGCATCTAATTCAGCTTTTATCAAAAGCTATAGTCGAAATAATATCCCTAAGGGAAAAATGGTCACATAGAAATTCGGAAAAAAACATAGATTTGTAAAACATCCCTAAGAATCATATCCCAAAATATTAGAATCATACGGCCACAAATGAATTAAATAAGATTATTTTACGATCCTTAGACATGTAAAATACGGGTTGTTATATTCTCCCCCCTTAGGAATTTCGCCCCCGAAATACCTAAATAAACATAAACAACCAAGGTTATCTTGCATGCCTACCGGCCGCTAGCAATCATCTAACAATCCAACTAAGCAACCAAATCAAATAATAGTAAACAAAATCTATCCTAACATGCAAAATTCTAATAGTATAAGGTAAAATGGTGCAAGTAGATACAACCTATGGGTCTTAGCACTCTTCGAATTCTGGATAGGCCGTCCTCATACTCTCTTCAATCTTCCATGTACAATCGCTATCGTCCCCATCCCATTGCACCTTAACTAGTTTAACTACCTTCCTCCTAAGCTATTTTGTCTCATTCCCAACAATTTGAAGCGGCATACAAGGTCTTGAAACTTCTGGTTCAACCTTTATCTCTTCCAACTGATCTGGTGCTATTACTATACCCGATTCATGCACAAATTTCCATAGATAAGAGATATGAAAAACATCATGCACACCCACCAGTCCACTCTATAAGCCAACTTCCCAATTCTTTAGATAATCGGAAACGGTCCATTAAATCTGGCTGCTAGCTTTCCCTTCCTCCTAAACCGAACAACATTCTTCAGAGGATAAACCTTAACAAATACCATGTTTCCAACTAAGAATTTCAAATCTCTTCTTCTCTTATCTGCATAACTCTTTTGACGATCTTGAAAAGTCTTCATTCATTGCCAAATGATCTCTATCTTCTCTGAAGTCTCTCTAATCATCTCTGGTCCAAGTATCGACTTCTCTCCTACTTCCCACCAACATGAAGGAAAATTACAAGATCGTTCATATAATGCTTCATGCAGTGCCATGCCAACTGTAACGACCCGTATTTTTACGGATCGAAAGATCGTAAAAACTGTTATTTTTAGGTCGTTAGTGTTGATAAGTTGTCCAGAGTTTAAGTCGACCAAAGCTTAAGTCGTCCAGAGTTAGGTCGTGTAGTAGCTTAGGTCGTGTAGAAGTCTGGGTCGGTTGAGCGACTTAGTGAAGAGGAGCGACCTAAGGATTGGAACGACCTAAGGAGTTGGGTCGTGTGATAGTTAGAACCTGTTATAGTTTAGGTCGGTCAAGCGACCTAAGGAAGTTGGTAGCATTAGTGAGCGACTTAAGGGGGGTAGCGACTTAACAAGATAAGCGGCATAAGCAGGTTAGCGACCTAAGGGAGGAAGGTCGTTCGAGCGACTTAAGGATTTCAGTTGTTGTAGTTTAGGTCGTAAGCGACCTATGTTGCCCTGTAATGAAGTTAGGTCGTATGCGACATAAGGTAGATTTTGTGTATAGTTGGGTCGTGAGCGACCTATGATTTAGTTAGGTCGTGAGCGACCTATATCAGGTTGCTATATGCTAGTTAGGTCGCGTAAAGGCTAAGTTGTTAGGTCGCGTGAAGGTGTAAGCGTTAGGTCGGTACTCCTGTTAAGTCGTTAGGTCGGCATCTCAGTTAGGTCGCGCACTTGCGTGGTCGTTAGGTCGCGTGTGTGTTAGGTCATGACTTCTGCTAAGTCACTAAGCCGTGTGAGTGTTAGGTCGTAGGTCGGGGGTAGTTAGGTCGTTAGGTCGGCGACGACCTAAGGGGCGGACGACCTAAGGATTCCAGCCTATAAATACACGTCCTTGCCTCACTTTTTGGGATCCGGATTTTGAAGCGACGAAGTGCTACCATTTTGAGAGCTCAAGAACTACACTTCTTCACTTCTTATCTCTTCTCAAATTTAGTACTTCCATCCAGGATCGAAGATCCAAGAGCTAAAGTTGAAGATCTACATTCTACGAAGAGAGATTTCATCGTTTGAAGTGGAATTTTGACAGATCAAGTTAGATCCTTCGCTGTCCAGATCTGAAGTGTGTTGCTTTTGAAGTGTTTAGTTGATTTGGTGAGTGGTGGTTATCTCTCACACAGATCCAAAGGAGTATATCGGATCGGTGGCTTGATTATGTGTTAAAAATAGTGATTTCATGCATTTCCGTAAACTTAAGTATAGATTCATTGTTCATGATGATTTGACATCCATTTTACTACATGTTAGTCTATGCAAGTTCATTCATCAAGTTGTAGAGATATTGCTCATGTTTCATGCTTGTTAGATTTGGACTCTTTATTTACAAAATTGCCATTTTAGTTATAATTTCTTTTAGATCTTGTTTGCATGATTGATTACTTGGATTAATGATTGATTTGATTGGTTGTTATAAATTAGTTGATTAGTTGTTGGATTTAGACAAGATGGTCGAGGATGATTCAAAAGCTAAGGGAAAGGCTCTTGAATTGGAAAAGCTGCTCGTGGCATATGTGGTGGATGATGAAGCTCATATGGATAGATTTGATGATGATGATGAGATGAGGCTTTGCTATGATGTGAAGTAGCCTTGGTATAATCCAGACGGGATCATTCCAAGCATGTTGATAACTTGAGGGATGATTCGAGTTCGTTGATAATGGTTGGCTCGAGAGGGGTTTGAGCTAGTATGAGAATAGTCGTCGAGGAGGATGACTAGAAGGCTGAGATTTCATCGTTGTTGAAGGTTCTAGCAGACTCAAAGCAAGAGTACGCTGGGCAGATTTGATAGTCCCAAAAGAGTACAATTGATAGTCGAGTACTCTGGGCAGATTCGATAGTCCTAGGCACGGGCTGCGATGACGTGCAGAGTTCTGTCTAAAACCGGGGTTACCATTAGCCCTTGACGGACGGCTGAAAGAATGTGCCGGTCATTCAATTAACGGTGGTATCGAAGCAATGATAACAGTGATAGCCAGAGTCATGGATGTTTGGTTGTATCGTCATTCGGTCTCAAGAGCAATATTTTCTGGGTGCTTATCTGATCTTGGTTTAGGCCTTGGGGGTTTGTACTTGGAAAACATCGACCTTGACTAGAGTGATAATTGCTTTACTTTAAATGTTTGCTTTACTATGTTTACTTCTGCTTAGTGTGTCTGGGGGCTATCACTGTAGAAAGAGGTGGAGTGGGAGGGTTGGGTTCCTATTCCTTTTACCTTTATGCTCTTTTGGTATGTTGTTAGTTAATTTACCGCTCACTAAGACTGTTGTCTGACTCAAGGTTTTATGTTCAACTCTTATGACCTTGGGCTGTTCATCCATTTTGGGATGTGCAGACTAGGTAGCAGGTGACAGGTGCTGTTCTTAGTTTCCAACGATGCTGATGACGAAGACGAGCTGGAGGCTTGCATATTATTTTCTTATTATATGTACTGGATGTTCCGCTGCTTGTATATTCTCTGAGTGATATGTAGTGAGGCTGGATGTATTGACTATTCAGATTTTTGTATCAAACTACTATGAGGCTATTTGATGCGATTCTGTTCTGTGTAGCTTCACTATGTATATTTTTCTCTATTGTATTTTATCCATGCGCTGTGAGTAATACGATAGATTCTGCTATTTCAACTTACCTCTGACGATCATCCATGGCTGCCTGGCACACTTTTCAGCGCACTATTTCTTTGGTTAGTGCAGGAGTCATGGGCGGTCGTCACATTTGGTATCAAAGCCTTGGTTAATCGATTTTACCCAACGCTCGCTGACGTAACTACGTATGAGAGACGTAATTGTATTTTGATGGATTATTACTATATATAATATAGTAGCTTAGAAGGATTTGAGTCCTTTATGCAGTTGTTTCTCAAGGTGTGCTGATCATTTCTTTTATAGATATCAAGAATGAGTCGAAGAGGGAGACCAGCTGCTAGGGAAGGCCGTGCTGCTGAGGGGGCTGCTGATTATGCTGCTATGTTCGAGGCTATGATGACTTCGATCATAAGAAGGATGCCAGCTCCGGGGTCAGCAGTTGATGTTGGAATTCAAGTTCAAGCTCCAAGACCGGTGGATTTTGCTAAGTTGTGTAAAGACTATACTGCTCTTGGAGGGAAGATTTTCTTGGGAACAGAGTCAACCATTGAAGTCCAGAGATGGATAGATGCTTGTAGAAGAATCTTTGGTGATTTGGGAATCGAGGATGCAACTAGAAGGAAGCTCGCATCAAGACAGCTTCAAGGGAGAGCTTCTGACTGGTGGAACTCTATCACCATTGATACTCCGGAGGAAGAAATTACTTGGGAGCAATTCCAAGCCAGATTTGAAGCTAAGTTCATTTCTACAGCTCAGAAATCTGTTCTGTTTAAGAAGTTTGTAGAGCTCAAGCAAGATAGAAGACCAGTTCTTGAGTATGTTTCTGAGTTTGAAGCTTTGTCCAAGTATGTCTGGTCGTATATTGAATCTCCTTATTAGAAGAACGAGAAGTTTGTGACAGGCTTGGACATTTATCTTGGGAAGCAGTTGGTGGATCATCTGGACGATCCATTTGAGAAGCTTGTGGAGAAAGCTCTCAGGCACGAAAATCTGTTTCCTAAAGGAGGATCTGTTGTTGCTGTGACCAAGGAAGAGTCTAAACCACAGCAGGGTGGAAACAAGAAGAGGAAGCAGCAGCAGCAAAAGGGTAAGGATGGCCAGAAGAAGCCGAAGGGCGAAGTGACCTGCTACAATTGTCAGCAGAAGGGCCATTTCTCCAGAGATTGCAAGAATCCAAAGGTGCCGATGAAGTGCCACAACTGTGACAAGCCGGGGCATATTAAGAAGAATTGTCCAGAACGGCGGAAGGACAAGCAGATTGTGCAAGCTTATGCTTTGGGGGCTGTTCCATCATCTTCAAAAGCTCCTACCGCTGAAGAGAAAGGAAAGAGTGTGGTGGTTCAAGGTACTCTTTCCATATGTGGTGTTCCAGTTAGAGTGTTATTCGATACTGGGGCGTCGCATTCTTTTGTTTGTAATGAACTTGTAGGCCGGTTGGGTTTAGAACCAGATATCGTTGATAGACCATTGGTTGTGACTAATCGAGTTAGGGGTTCGTCCTGTCTGTGTATGCTATGCCATGGTTTGGTTGTATCGAGTCATGATTGCTCTTTTGTTTGTGATTTTTTTGTTCTGAACTTTGCGGGGTTCGGAATTATTTTGGGTATGGACTGGCTTAGGAAGTATGCGGCAAAGGTTGATTGTGAAAGGTTGGAGGTGACAGTCGAGAATGTGGAAGGGCGAAAGGTTGTGATACGATGTAAGCATGAGGAAGGCGTCTTCATGAGCTTCATGTATTCGCTGGTTGTTCCACGGGTTGGACTGTCATTGGTGCCAATTGCTAATGAATTTGAGGATGTCTTTGATGAGGTCAAAGGGTTACCGCCGCATAGAGAGATCGAGTTTCGTATCGATCTAGTTGAAGGAGCCAGACCTGTTGTGATGCCTCTTAGGCGGATGGCGCCTAGGGAACAGCAGGAGTTGAAGGTGCAGGTTGAAGATCTTTTACAGAAAGGATTCATTCGGCGTAGTGTGTCCGAATGGGGTGCACCAGTTGTGTTTGCAACCAAAGCAGATGGATCATTGAGGTTGTGTGTGGATTATCGTGAGCTGAATAAAGTGACTAAGAAGAACAAGTATCCATTGCCAAGAATAGATGACTTGTTCGATCAACTTCACAAAGCTAAGGTGTTTTCTCAGATGGATTTGGCAACGGGATTTCACCAGTTAAGAGTGGCTAAGGATAGTGTGCCGAAGACTACTTTCAGGACACCATCCGGTTTCTTTGAGTGGCTGGTAATGCCGTTTGGATTGACCAATGCGCCAGCATATTTTGTGGATCTTATGAATAGAGTGTTCAGAGATCAGTTAAACAAGTTCATGCTAGTGTTCGTGGATGATATTTTGATTTATTCCAGAACTGAAGAAGAGCACATGACGCACTTGCGTATTGTTTTGGAAATCTTACGGAAATATCAGCTGAAGGCTAAGTTTTCGAAGTGTCACTTCTGGAAGAGTGAAGTGAGGTTCTTAGGCCATATTATCTCTGGAAATGGAATAGCGGTTGATCCCGCTAAGGTGGCAGCAATCCAGGATTGGGTTAGACCTAAGAATACATCTGATGTGAGAAGTTTTCTTGGATTAGCAGGATATTATCGCCGATTTATCAAAGAATTTTCCAAGATAGCTGCACCATTAACAGGATTGACGAAAAAGAACCAAGTATTCAGATAGGATGCTAAGTGTGAGCAAGCTTTCAGAATCCTGAAAGAGCGATTGACAAGTGCTCCTGTTTTGACTATTCCAAGTGGAAATGATGAGATGGTGGTTTACACCGACGCATGTGGTACTGGACTTGGAGCAGTGCTGATGCAGAAGGGTAAAGTTGTTGCGTATGCAAGTCGACAACTGAAGCCGCCTGAAAGGAATTATCCGACTCATGATTTGGAGTTAGCGGCGATTGTTTTTGCTCTGAGGATGTGGAGACATTATCTATTGGGAGTTCGATTCGAGTTGTTTATAGATCATAAGTCGTTGAAGTATCTTTTCTCCCAAAAGGATTTGAATCTTAGGCAGCAACGATGGCTAGAGTTTTTGGCATCATATGATTTTGGTATAACCTATACTCCGGGAAAGGGTAACGCAGTGGCAGATGCGTTAAGTCGAAGACATGCAGGATTGGGAGCCATGTTTTCAGAATGGAAAAATCTCGAGTATTTAGCTGGATTTGACTTCAGGCCCAGATGTGAATTGGAACCTGAGATGTTGACAAACTTATCGATAAGATCGACTCTTGTGGAAAGAATTGGCGAGAGCCAAAAGCGAGACGATAAGCTTGTCAAGATTATCCGTGATTTGGAATCTGGATTGGACCCAGAAAAGGATAAAGGATTTGAGGTCGATCGAGAGGGTTGGCTTCGGAAGCAAGGACGACTAGTTGTTCCCGATATAGATGAATTGAGAAATGAAGTTCTAAAGGAAAGTCATCACTCGAAGCTGACAATTCATCCAAGTGGAAATAAGATGTATCGGGATATGAAGAGAACCTATTACTGGGAAGGTATGAAGAAGGATGTTGGAAATTTTATTTCCAAGTGCATGAACTGCCAGTTGGTAAAAGCTAAGCAAAAGAAGCCCAGTGGATTGCTTTAGCCATTAGAAGTTCCTACATGGAAGTTGGAGCAAATATCGATGGATTTTATTGATGGGCTACCTAGAACAAGAACGGGAAATGAAGGGATTTGGGTCATCGTAGATCGTCTGACTAAAAGTGCAAGATTCATTCCTGTTCGATCGACCAGGACTGCATCAAAGTTGGCTGAGCTGTATGTTAAGTGGATAGTTCGATTCCATGGTATTCCGAAAAGTATAGTGAGTGATCGAGACCCATTGTTCACTAGTGAATTTTGGAAGAACTTCCAGGAAGTTTTGGGAACTGAACTGTGTTTGAGTACAGCTTATCACCCCCAAACAGATGGTCAGACCGAGAGAGTCAATCGAGTTTTGGAAGATCTCCTTAGAGCTTGTGCTTTAGATTTCGGAGGATCATGGGAAGATCACCTTCATTTGGTAGAATTTTCGTATAATAACAGTTACCAGTCAAGCATTGGTATGGCACCGTATGAAGCATTGTATGGAAGACCATGTAACTCTCCGACATGTTGGTTAGAAACAGGAGAAAAGCTGATACTTGGGCCAGAAATGATTCGACAGACTTCGGATTGCATAGAGATCATTCGGTAACGAATGAAGGCAGCCCAAGACCGACAGAAAAGTTATGCCGATAAGCGTCGTAAGGATTTGGAATTCGACGTAGGTGATATGGTTTTTGTGAAGATTTCTCCATTGAAGAATGTTATTCGATTTGGGAAGAAAGGAAAATTGACTCCGAGATTTGTTGGACCATTCCCGATCATCGAGCGAATTGGAAAGCTCGCCTATAAATTGGAGTTACCAGAAAAGATGGTGGGTGTGCACAATGTTTTTCACATATCACATCTACGGAAGTATGTGCACGACTCGAATACTGTGGTTTCTACTGATAGCTATGAAGATTTTGAAGTTGACCTAGTTGATAAGAGACCCCGTAAGCCGCTTCGTGTTGTGGAAACTGACATGAAACAGCTTAGGAGGAAGGTAGTTAGGTTGCTCAAGATACAATGGAGTGATGATGTTAACGACTGTACATGGGAGGTGGAAGAGAGGATGAAGGTAGCTCATCCTGAACTCTTCGAGGTATGGCCATAAGGTGTCGTGTCATCTCACGACATTGTAACTTGTTCTAGTTTTGGAATTCTGCATGTTAGGCTAGTAATTGGATGCATGGTTTGTTGATTGCTATGGATGGTAGGCATGCAGAATAGTTTTTGATTGCTCATTGTTTGTTTGGAATTTCGGGGGCGAAATTTCTAAGGGGGAGAGAATGTAACGACCCGTATTTTTACGGATCGAAAGATCGTAAAAACTGTTATTTTTAGGTCGTTAGTGTTGATAAGTTGTCCAGAGTTTAAGTCGACCAAAGCTTAAGTCGTCCAGAGTTAGGTCGTGTAGTAGCTTAGGTCGTGTAGAAGTCTGGGTCGGTTGAGCGACTTAGTGAAGAGGAGCGACCTAAGGATTGGAACGACCTAAGGAGTTGGATTGTGTGATAGTTAGAACGTGTTATAGTTTAGGTCGGTCGAGCGACCTAAGGAAGTTGGTAGCATTAGTGAGCGACTTAAGGGGGATAACGACTTAACAAGATAAGCGGCATAGAAGTTAGCGGCATAAGCAGGTTAGCAACCTAAGGGAGGTAGGTCGTTCGAGCGACTTAAGGATTTCAGTTGTTGTAGTTTAGGTCGTAAGCGACCTATGTTGCCATGTAATGAAGTTAGGTCGTATGCGACCTAAGGTTGATTTTGTGTATAGTTGGGTCGTGAGCGACCTATGATTTAGTTAGGTCATGAGCGACCTATATCAGGTTGCTATATGCTAGTTAGGTCGCGTAAAGGCTAAGTTGTTAGGTCGCGTGAAGGTGTAAGCGTTAGGTCGGTACTCCTGTTAAGTCGTTAGGTCGGCATCTCAGTTAGGTCGCACACGTGCGTGGTCGTTAGGTCGCGTGTGTGTTAGGTCGTGACTTCTGCTAAGTCACTAAGCCGCGTGAGTGTTAGGTCATAGGTCGGGGGTAGTTAGGTCGTTAGGTCGGTGACGACCTAAGGGGCAGACGACCTAAGGATTCCAGCCTATAAATACACGTCCTTGCCTCACTTTTTGGGATCCGAATTTTGAAGCGACGAAGTGCTGCCATTTTGAGAGCTTGAGAACTACACTTCTTCACTTCTTATCTCTTCTCAAATTTAGTACTTCCTTCCATCCAGGATCAAAGATCCAAGAGCTAAAGTTGAAGATCTACATTCTACGAAGAGAGATTTCATCGTTTGAAGTGGAATTTTGACAGATCAAGTTAGATCCTTCGCTGTCCAGATCTGAAGTGTGTTGCTTTTGAAGTGTTTAGTTGATTTGGTGAGTGGTGGTTATCTCTCACACGGATCCAAAGGAGTATATCGGATCGGTGGCTTGATTATGTGTTAAAAATAGTGATTTCATGCATTTTCGTAAACTTAAGTATAGATCCATTGTTCATGATGATTTGACATCCATTTTACTACATGTTAGTCTATGCAAGTTCATTTATCAAGTTGTAGAGATATTGCTCATGTTTCATGCTTGTTAGATTTGGACTCTTTATTTACAAAATTGCCATTTTAGTTATAATTGCTTTTAGATCTTGTTTGCATGATTGATTACTTGGATTAATGATTGATTTGATTGGTTGTTATAAATTAGTTGATTAGTTGTTGGATTTAGACAAGATGGTCGAGGATGATTCAAAAGCTAAGGGAAAGGCTCTTGAATTGGAAAAGCTGCTCGTGGTATATGTGGCGGATGATGAAGCTCATATGGATAGATTTGATGATGATGATGAGATGAGGCTTTGCTATGATGTGAAGTAGCCTTGGTATAATCCAGACGGGATCATTCCAAGCATGTTGATAACTTGAGGGATGATTCGAGTTCGTTGATAATGGTTGGCTCGAGAGGGGTTTGAGCTAGTATGAGAATAGTCGTCGAGGAGGATGACTAGAAGGCTGAGATTTCATCGTTGTTGAAGGTTCTAGCAGACTCAAAGCAAGAGTACGCTGGGCAGATTCGATAGTCCCAAAAGACTACAGTTGATAGTTGAGTACTCTGGGCAGATTCGATAGTCCTAGGCACGGGCTGCGACGACGTGCGGAGTTCTGTCTAAAACCAGGGTTACCATTAGCCCTTGACGGACGGCTGAAAGAATGTGCCGGTCATTCAATTAATAGTGGTATCGAAGCAATGATAACAGTGATAGCCAGAGTCATGGATGTTTGGTTGTATCGTCATTCGATCTCAAGAGCAATATTTTCTGGGTGCTTATCTGATCTTGGTTTAGGCCTTGGGGGTTTGTACTTGGAAAACATCGACCTTGACTCGAGTGATAATTGCTTTACTTTAAATGTTTGCTTTACTATGTTTACTTCTGCTTAGTGTGTCTGGGGGCTATCACTGTAGAAAGAGGTGGAGTGGGAGGGTTGGGTTCCTATTCCTTTTACCTTTATGCTCTTTTGGTATGTTGTTAGTTAATTTACCGCTCACTAAGACTGTTGTCTGACTCAAGGTTTTATGTTCAACTCTTATGACCTTGGGCTATTCATCCATTTTGGGATGGGCAGACTAGGTAGCAGGTGACAGGTGTTGTTCTTAGTTTCCAACGATGCTGATGACGAAGACAAGCTGGAGGCTTGCATATTATTTTCTTATTATATGTACTGGATGTTCCGCTGCTTGTATATTCTCTGAGTGATATGTAGTGTGGCTGGATGTATTGACTATTCAGATTTTTGTATCAAACTACAATGAGGCTATTTGATGCGATTCTGTTCTGTGTAGCTTCACTATGTATATTTTTCTCTATTGTATTTTATCCATGCGCTGTGAGTAATACGATAGATTCTGCTGTTTCAACTTACCTCTGACGATCATCCATGGCTGCTTGGCACACTTTTCAGCGCACTATTTCTTTGGTTAGTGCAGGAGTCATGGGCGGTCGTCACACCAACACTTGACTGATAACTATTGTTATATACAAACTCTACCAAATGCAAATAATCCTCCCAAGATCCTCCAAAATCTGTAATGTAAGCTCGTAGAAGATCTTCCAAAATCAAATTCGCTCTCTCGGTTTGGCCATCCTCTATGGGTAATAAGTTGTGCTCAAGTGCAGCTCGGTTCCAAAATCTCTTGTAAGCTCTTCCAAAATCCACTGGTAAATAACGGGTCTCTATCGCTTACAATACTCTTTGGGACACCATGGAATCAAACAATCCACTTAATATACAATTTTTCCAACTTGGATGTCGTTCTGATAGAATTGATAGGTATAAATCTTGCACTCTTGGTCAGTTAATCTACTGCTACCCAAATACTATCATATCCAGCTATATTCCATGGCAATCCATCTATAAAATCCATAGATATTTGTTCCCACTTCCATTCGAGAATATCTAGTGGTTGTAGCTAAGAATTAGAAAGAGAACTAATGAGCTAAATTAGCAAGCCCATTAGTCTAATCGGGTTTGACTATAAATATAAGATGAGAGAGACCATTTGAAAGTTTGCCTCTCATTTGATATCAGTCCCAAACCCTAACTCCTCTCTAATTCTCCATTAATCTCATTGGATTTCATCTCAAATCATCTCTAATTACAAAGTATAAGCTAGATCTTCAACGAGGAGCTTGATTTCATCATTTTGATTGCATCTTCATTTGATTTATCATTCTTCAGATTAGATCTTCATCATATTTCATATGTTTCATAGATTTGGTGAGTGGTGATGATCTCTCACTAGTTTATGATGGATTATATGGTGCAATTAGGTGACTATAGGTTAGAATTGTGAAATTAAGCTATAAATTAGTTATGCTTAGGTAATTTTAGATTTAGAAACCCTAGATTAACCTAATCAAATATATAATTGGGATTAGATCATTGGCTAGTGTCATCTGTGTATATTTGGCTATGAAATCCTATGTGTTAGATTAGATCTATGCTAAATGTTAGATTGAATTGGATGATTTTTATGTTCATATTAGATGTAATTGGATGATTTTCTATGTTTGATTCGCTGTTATGTTTGAAATAATTGCTATGCTTGATTCGTTTTCTAGTGCTATGCATGTTTTAGGACTTAGATTGGTGATGGGAGCATATCGGGAGCAAAGTTCGTTGGAATCGCACAAAACTTGGAGGATAGGCTCTGGAGCACGTCAAGAGAAAGTCCTATGAATTGCACCACAATTGGAGCTAAGTATTCGGATCGGTACCACTCCGAAATTTGAGGTCCACTTGAGGAGCAACTCATAGGGGGTATATAGCATGGTTTTTAAGGTGGCTCTATGAAGTTGGATCGGAGGATAGGCCAAGTGTTGAAGATTGGAAGGATCTCCTTCATTGAATTGGCTATGTTGCTTAGTAGAGAAGATCTGAAGGCTAAGAAGGATGGCTAAGGGTCTATGACATCTAGAGGAAGTGCACTACAAGACGCAAGAGAAACGGAGCCAAAATTGGTTATGTATTTGGGTCAGCACCGATCCAATTAGATCGGATAGTTACCGATCCAAATTATGGGCATTATTTTATGTGAGATTCGAGAAGGAGACCCTAGGGTTGTAGTGGATCATGCTGGAAGTGATGGCTCATTGGTTGCTTCTATGGTTTGGAAGTTATGGCATTATGAAGTTTCGACTCTTCGGTCGTGGCCTCGGATAAGGAGTAGGATCGAAGGAGTTGATAGACAGCTTGAGATGGAACAAGGTTATGTTATAATGGACTAGGTTGAGTGGAAGGACTCGTGCCCGAAAATGGATTGGAGTTTTGAAAGCTCTAACGATTTGGGAGAGCCAAGGAATCATTGATAACTCGGAGTGTTCTGGTTGTGTTCAAGTAGGGGTACTATATGCGGGGGCCCTCGAGGGCTGGTAGCGCCAGTCGTGTATCCTGGACCGCTCCGAGAGGGTCTAGTGTCACACGTTACGAAGGTACTGTAAGAGACAACTGTGCGCGGTTTCGGACCTGAAGTATGGGGGAACACAATCGAGAACCGAGATTTCAATTAGTCTTTGGCAAGCGAGGACGAGGCCATACGAGTTATCATATATTCAAGGCTTTAGAAGATGATTGCTAGGTTTTAGTTGATGGATGCTATGGTTGCTATGTTTTCTATTTCTCTTGGGTAGGCTATCATTTATAGGAATGCTTGAGAAGGGATTGGGAATATGGTCAATGGAGGAGGCCGCTTAGATTCTTCTATCTTGTTCTATTATAGTTCCTATTTTTGTTTATTTGAGTAGCATATTATACCTTATTATTATGTGCTAACGCTTTGGTAGCAAGGATAGGTCAGGTATAGTTTTTTGGTACCTGTCAGTACCATATTTTCCAGTATAGCTTTTGATAGTCATTTTTCACTCACATCAAACTGTTATTTGACCTAAGGTTTTAAGTTTCCTCTTATCATCTTGGGTGCTCTTAAATGAGTAGACTAATGACATGTTTGGAGTCGCAGTTGTTGTACGAACACAAGCTTAGAGAAGCTATGGCGTATTACTCTATATTTGTAGTTTTCGTTGTCTGTTTCTATGTACTCCGAGGGATGTAGTGAGGAAATGTTGTACCGATATATTATGACATTTGTACCGATATATTATGACATTTGTACCATAATTCATGATTTAGTGGAGTATTCTCATTTGTTATGGCTCACTATATTTTGTTGTATATTTTCCATATTATATTTTATTCATGCACTATGAGATATGAAATAGGTTTTCTGCTTTAAATTTCTACCTTGATTATCTTTTCATATCAGCTTGGCACAGTTACAGCGCCCTTTTAGGTCATTGGTATGTCGACGATATGGGGCGGTCATCACATTTGGTATCAAAGCTTTGGTTATGAGTTAACCGAAGAAAGTCGAGAGTATATGCTAAAGGAAGGAGCATATTTGTTAATGGAGATATTATGCTTTATAGTAATATTATACAGTATAGTATGCACTTGAGTACCATTACAGCTTTTCTTGGAATGAGGCTAATTAGAACACAAGGAATGCTGCTAGGAATAATTCCACTAGGATGAATGGTCAATCTAGTGAGATTCTTAGGACTTAGCTCCAATTGTGGTGCAATTCATAGGACTTTCTCCTGACGTGCTCCAGAGCCTATCATCCAAGTTTTGTGCGATTCCAACGAACTTGCTCCCGATATGCTCCCATCACCAATCTAAGTCCTAAAACATGCATAACACTAGCAAACGAATCAAGCATAGCAATTATTTCAAACATAACAGTGAATCAAACATAGAAATCATCCAATTACATCTAATATGAACATAAAAATCATCCAATTCAATCTAACATCATAATTCTAGCATAGATCTAATCTAACACATAGGATTTCATAGCCAAATATACACAAATGACACTAGCCAATGATCTAATCCCAATTATATGTTTGATTAGGTTAATATAGGGTTTCTAAATCTAAAATTACCTAAGCATAACCAATTTATAGCTTAATTTCACAATTCTAACCTATAGTCACCTAATTCCAACATATAATCCATCATAAACTAGTGAGAGATCATCACCACTCACCAAATCTATGAAACATATGAAATATGATGAAGATCCAATCCGAAGAACGATAAATCAGATGAAGATGCAATCAAAATGATGAAATCAAGCTCCTCGTTGAAGATCTAGCCTCTACTTTGTAATTAGAGACGATTTGAGATGAAATCCAATGAGATTAATGGAGAATTGGAGAGAAGTTAGGGTTTGGGACTGATACCAAATAAGAGGCAAACTTTCAAATGGTCTCTCTCATCTTATATTTATAGTCAAACCTGATTAGACTAATGGGCTTGCTAATTTAGCTCATTAGCTCTCTTTCTAATTCTAATCAGTAGATTTGAAAACTTAAAACTGCTATAACTTCCTAACCACTTATCTGATTTTCCTATATGACCGCTGTACGGAATAGGAAACTACCATCTCGAAGCAAAGAAATAGGTTAGAGAATCTAATTCGGCATCTATCAAAAGTTATAGTCGAAATAAGATCTCTAGGGGCAAAATGGTCATATAAAAATTCGGAAAAATCATAGATGTGTAAAACATCCCTAAGAACCATATCCCATAATATTAGAATCATATGACCTAAAATGAATTGAATAAGATTATTTTACGATCCTTTGATACGTAAAATAAAGGTCGTTACATTGGAAGCTGTTTTCTGCACTCTAACGGTACCATTATACGTATTGTTCTATTTAGTTTAACTTAATCATTTTTTATCGTTTTGATGTACTTTTCTGACATGTTCAGCATAGTTTGTGGGTCTGGTCTATTGACCAATTGTTAAATACTTTATTTAATTAAATTACCTTCATTCCCCAATTATTTAGCCTTCGTCTGAGCATATTTCCTTTTGGAATTTCTACCTTTAATCCCAGAGAATCATAGAGAATGTTTACATGTATTTTCTTTTGTAGAATTTCTCAAACTCCCCTACTTTTACATGTTTCCATAATACATGGCTCTCATATTATTCCTGTCAACTTACTTACTTTTGGGAAAAATTTATAAATTAAAAACCATCTCCAATAATGTGTTCCTAACATCATATTTAATTTTTGGATCAAAAAGATTACGAGAAGCACGAGAAACATTCATTATTAGTTCACAACCTAAAAAAGAAAATGGGACTAGAGATTTATTACTCACTAATTCCTTAGTTTATTAATGTTTCTAGTTCCCTTAGCTTTGATCATTTTCTTTTCCTCTATTTCTTGATAAGACTGCAATCACCATGAACGGGCTATAAAGCTTTGTATTTTATTTGCAAAATTGAAATGAAATGAAAATAGGAAAGTAGTTATCTTTATCCCAATGGATAGTTGGGCCACCGGCCCATTCCCCTTTTCTTCATTTAGCTCTTTTTGGTTAAGCTTTATTTGAACAATAGTTCCCAATAAGTAAATATCCACTCAAGTACTATTACATTACGTTGGTTAGTCTCATTATTTAACCACTTAATCCTTTATCTCATAATTAATTCCTAAATTAATTGCGTATTAATTTATGGGGTGTTACAGACTTCCGCCTAAAGGAAATTCGTCCTTGAAAATTAAGACATGATAGTGATGCACAAACTTTTTGATACCCCCTAGCATATACACATAAGTTCCCTTACCCATGTGTCTCAAACAAAGTATACCAGCACATCTAAGTATACATAACAAAAATCAACCATAATATCTTCCATATTCATGGCTTATAGCAAAACATAGCAAACATACATGCTAAGCTAAACAAACAACTAGGATAGGTCCTCTTTACTTTATCCTCTGTTTTCCATGTACAATTGTCTCTCTCCTTACTCCACTGGACGCTCGCAAGATTTATTTCCTTATTTTGAAGCTTCTTTACATCTCGTTCTGAAATTCGAATGGGATTCCTTACATAAGTCATGTTTGGTTCAACAACCAAATCTTCAATAACTCCCAAAACCACAACATCCCTAGGGTCTTGGGCACAATTCTTTAGATGTGACACATGAAACACATTATGGACTCTGCAAAAGCATTTGGCAATTTAACTTTGTAAACAACCTTGTTGATTTTCTCTAGCATCTTTCACTCTTTGCTGAATTAACTCAACCTTGTTCTAAGGTTCTTTTATAAGATTCGGCCCAAGAACAAGTCTATCTCCAGCCTTACACCAACTTACTAGCGACTCATAAGGTCTTTTATACAACACCTCAAAAGGGGCCCTTATAATAGTGAATTGGTAGCTGTTGTTGTACGAAAATTCCATTAAGTGCAAATGATCTTCCCAAGATCTACCAAAGTCTAACACACAAGCTCATAACAAAACTTCAAGCACTTAGTTGACTCTCTCGGTCTAACCATCTATATGCATATGGTTAGCGGTACTCATACACAATTCTGAATTCAAAGCACTTTACTAGCTCCGCAAAAACTCAGTGGCAAACAAAAGGTCTCGGTACCTAACAGTAGTGCTTGGAATTTCATAAATTCTCACCATAGTTTAAACATATATCTTAGCTAGTTTGGCTTTTGTCCTCGCAGACTTTACCAAAAAGAAATAGACACTTTTGGCTAGTCTATCCACTATGACTATACACTCGTTCCCTGCCGTTGTCCTAGCCAAACCATAAAGAAAGTACATCAAAATTAAATCACATTTCCACATTGGAATTTTCAAAGGCTGCAAAAGTTCACTTAGCCTCCTATGTTATGCCTTTACATATTGGCATGTGAAACATCTCTTAATATGTTACTCAACATCTCTCTTTATCCCTTCCAATAGAAGCTCTGCTTCATGTCTCCATAGATCTTAGTGCCTTATAGATAAATAGAAAACTTTGAATGATAGTACTCGTTCGTAACCAACTTCTGAAGGTCTCCACTATTCGAAACATAACAACTTCCTTTCTTCCAATGCTAACCCTTTTTATTGATACTGAAGCCCTTTAGCTCTTCGACCTAGGCACCACTCCTAATTAAGTCTTTTAGCACGTAGTGTAACAACTCGCACCTTAGTAGGCCCAAATTTTCGCTAAATCGAAAACTTAAGTCCACTAGAGTACGGATCATTAATGTTGGCATCCTGCAAATAAAAAAGAGTTATCAGAGCACTATCGACAAAAACTCATAACAAAATAGTAATGTATAATGAAACATATAATTACGGACTAAGGCTAATACCTTTGGTATTTAGTAACCTTGTCAGCATCGAGCATGCATAAGGAAATATGTCATTCCACCATTCCCGCCTTGTACTAGTACTTGTCCCTCTAAATCTATTCTTTGGGCTACAATGAGTAGCGGGTCAGAACAACGTTTTAGTGACCGGTAAATTACATACTTTGTCCATAACACTAGTTTATGATGATTGACTTCCATTACATGTTATGTCTACTATTTAAACTTGGTTGTCTTAACTTCATGTACACGCATGATACTCCCCACCTATTCGAGTTTTACAATAACTACATACATATATATAATTACCACAATCCTCGCATGGACCAGGATACATTTCCTGCTAGTATCCGTAAAATAACACCGCACCAGGTATTCACCATCTATGTCTAGGCCGAATTGTCCGTGTACATCGAGGATCTTCCGATTAATGCCTAATAATGGCATTACAACTATTTAGTTGTATTCTTCCTTATCTTTAAGACTCATTTAAGGGTTATCTAGCCTTGCCTCCAAACTACTAACAAACTAACAAACAACTTTAAGGCGGTGCATGTTCCATATAGATCCTACACTCGCAGGAGGTGTAGTCTATTTAGGCTTAACCCGAGTTTTTCTAATGATCGCTCCAATAATTATGACAAATTTGACCTTTGTATACAGCCCTACTCCTCACATATATGGTACCAATCTTGCTGACATAGCACCAACCCTATGCTCACCGTCCCATTTGGATTTCCTAATACAGTTAAGGAAATGCCCACTTGTTACTTAATACCCCTTGTAAGGATTGAAGTAGACCTAACTTGGCTATTTAAAACTTCAAACCAGGGAAAACAAACTTTGGTATATTCCCATCACCTATACACGAACATATATTCCCACGGGTCCTACGGTTGGAATGTCTCACATCAGTAAAATATATACACAACCGATGTTAGCGCCTTTAAGAGGGCAGACTTTTGTTGTGAAACGTTACAGACCTGCCACTCTAACCCTTACTAATGACTATGTCATTCATAGTTAATTTAAGTTATTGAGTAGATCTAATAATTCACACCCATAATAAAAATTTACTTTAGGCTATATAATTTTAGTTGTATAATTACACTGCCTATATGTTCAATTATTAGTATTCAGACACTTTTGCATGAACTTACTTCTTACTTCTTTAATACTATTAAATGTCATTATACCGCTTGTTTCCAATTTAATAGATTAAGTACTTCTTACCGCTTGATTTCCAATTAGTATAATTAGATATTTTTTACTGTTCCTTCCTAACTTATAGTTATACTCTGTTGATAATTATAGTTTTCCTAATTTCTTATTATGTTATCTTATTACTCTTTCGTTGCTTATTGTTTATCTACTAAGTTACTTTTGAACATGTATATTAAATTGACAGCATAATTATTGTTATTATTTCTATTTATAATATCTTGGTTTTACCTTTAGGGATTTCTATATTTTAATGCATTAGAATTATATCTTCCCAAAAGGTAATGTTAACACTGTAAACTTTCATAACTTACCTAAAAAATGATTTGTGTTATGTTTGGAATTTCATGGAATTATCTTTTCTATTATTATTGAAATAGACCGTACAAAATATGGTAAATGTCCTTATTTTGCTCTTTCTTTTGATCATATTCCTTGTTATTTCAAACAATGCACCTTCATACATAATTATAGAATTGGATAACTTATAGAAATTTACATTGCAACATACTTCATTGTAATGAATTAAAATACAACGTAAATTGAAATGCAATTCATAAAAATCTTCAATTCATGTTTAACAACATATAATATTCAAATAATAACCTGGAATTTACATAAAATTCCCATTAATGAATTATTCATAACTTAAGGACTACTTTCACCCTTACTTTCCAGGTTTAGGTATATATGATATTTATCAATTCAAAGAATATGTAGGCAAGGTTATCAAATTTATTACATATTCATATTTAAGCCTACAACTCCAAAATTACAATTAGGCATACTGAGAACAGATTCACAACGATATAAATCCAATACTATATAAAAATATATAATTTTTCACTTACCTTTAAGCTTCCAAATCTCTAGATCTAAATCCATTATTCCAGATTGACTCCTTTTCGTTCTACCAAAATTTGTATCAAAAGCATATACATATTTATTAGAATTTTAGATCTAAGAAGATAGATTTGGATTTATAATTTACCTTAGCTTTAGCTATTCGATCCGACCCTATTCTTCTTCCCTATTATTCTCTACTATTCTCTACTTACATATATATATATATATATATTATAGTTTGTACAATATTCAGAATTTGTGGAGAAAAGAAAATGGTAGATCTTTGCCATTGATTCGGAAAATATAAGAAGAAAAGTAAGGGATTAGGCCTGTATTTATAAGGGTTTGAATCAATCCCAATCGTTAGATTATATTATATTAAATTTGGATCATTCCTCCTAGGTTCAATTCACTACCACCAGCTTACTACCGGTCAACCTCTATACATCCACCAGTCGACCGCTAGCTGTCGATCGGTCCTAATAAGGGGCCAACCGGTTTGCTTTATATGTTAACTGTTGATTTTCGTTTGGTTTATTTCGCAATTACCCTAATTTGATTTGATCTGATTAACATTAACCTTGCTTAAATGTTAAGTAATATTAATTAACAATAATTCATTATATTTGTTTCCTTAATTACAAATATAATTGTTTTGGACTCAAAATCTTCAAACGTTAATAAAAAATTTGTTTGAACTGCGATCGTAAATCTTTATATATGAAAATTGATCAGAAAATTACCATGAACACAATGGTGCAAGTTTCGTAGCCAAATTCTGACATTTGTGAAAATTTCATTTTTGAGATTTAATAATTATTTATTAGTTTCTTTTTAATTAATTTCCATTCAATTTACGGGGTGTTACGCATAGTGGGTCCTATTTCTACTTTTGTCAAACCTCTCTATGAGTGTTGGGTGAACTTCCAAGCAAGACAATGCCCCTAAAGTTCTACTTTAACTAGTGGTCGACTAAAACTGAATATTATAAGTGGCCAGTCTCTAAAACATCCTATTTCTCAATCATAGCCAAAACATAACTTTGCTGCTTTGGGCTCAAGGTATAAGCAACATTGTTTCCTTTCCTCAGGGTATACTCTGTTCCAACATCATATGATGTCAAAAACTCTAACCACCTCCCTTGTCTCATGTTTAACTCCATTTCAGAGAACATGTGCCTTGAGGATTTCTGGTCAATAAATAGCTTAAACCTTTCCCTTAAAGGTAATGCTTCCAAATGATTAGTGCAAAGATAATAGCTGCCAACTCCAAGTCATGCATTTGATACCTAACCTCATGGGGTCTCAATTACCTAGATGCATATGCTATAACTTCCCCTTCTACATCAGCATTGCTTCGAATCCAGAACCTGTAGCATTTATGTACACCACTATATATTCATTCGCTTTTGACATTACTAGAACTAGGGCTTCCAATATCCCAAGCTTCCACTTTTGGAATACCAGCTCACATTCTTTCGTCCAGACACACCTCTCCTTCTTTCGAGTAAGCTTTGTTAGTGGTGCTGCTATCCTGGGGACATTCTTAATGAATCTTCGATAGTATCCTGCCAATCTCAAGAAACTCCTTATCTCGATAATAGCCTATGTTCATTTCCAACTATTCACGTCTTTAACCTTCGAAAGATCTACGGCTAATCCCTCCTTAAAAACCACATGGTCTAGGAACTTACTTCCTACTTCCAAAAATGACACTTAGAATAGTTTGCCTTTAAATTCTGCTGCCTCAAGGTCTCTACTACCAATCTAATATGAACTTCATAATCTTCTCATCCTTAGAATACACTAATATCATATAAAGGCCAACACAAATCTATCCAACTAATCACGAAGTCATAAGACCAATAATGAATGTTGGAGCATTGTTTAGTCCCAAGGGCATTACCAACTAGTTGTACGAACCATACTTTGTCCTAATGAGATCAAGGGGATACTCTCTTCATTAACCCTTAGTTGACAAAACCCTACAGCCAAATCTAATTGCAATAATACTATAGCTCCACTCAACTGATCGAATGGATCATTTATCCTTAGTAAAAGATAATGATTCTTCACCATTATCTCATTTAACTTTCTATAGTCAATGCACATCTGAAGTTATCCATTGACCATCTTTACGATTATCATAGAATCTCCCCATAGCTAACAACTTGGCCTAATGAAGCTCTTATGCTCAAGCTTCACTAGTTGCTTCCTCAATTCTTCTATCTCCTTAGGTGGCACTGTGCTAGGTAGTCTGCTAACAGGTTGTGTCTGTCGTACCAAATCAAAGAAAAACTCAATCACTCTTCTCAAAAATAATCCTATTACTGGTTCGAAGACATTCAAAAACTCCAAAACTACAAAAAAAATCTATCTTTCTCCACTTCCAAACTCTTTGTTGCACACAAAGAAACCCCATACCTTCATTTCATCTAGTCCAAAGATACTAGGGTTCTTTCTCTTCCTTTCGGGTTCCATAAGGTAATGATCCTCTCGACATAATAAATCCTTGCATCATTATTTGCTAACCAATCCATACCCAAAATTATCATTGTAATGACCTGTATTTTACGTATCGAAAGATTGTAAAATAATTTTATTTAATTTATTTGTGGTCGTTTGATTCTAATATTTTGGGATATGGTTTTTAGGGATGTTTTACACATCTATGATTTTTTTTCGAATTTCTATGTAATCATTTTGCCACTGGAGATCTTATTTCGGCTATAACTATTGATAGAAACCAAATTAGATGCTCTAACCTATTTCATTGCTTTGTGATGGTGGTTTACCATTCCGTAGAGTAGTCATATGGGAAATTTAGATAAGTGGTTAAGAAGTTATAGCAGTTTTAAGTTTTAAAATCTGCTGGCAATAATTAGAAGGGGATTAATGGGTCGAATTAGCAAGTCTATTAGTCTAATCAGGTTTGGCTATAAATATATGGTGAGAGAGACCATTTGAAAGTTTATCTCTCATTTCAAGTCAGCCCCAAACCCTAACTCCTCTCTAATTATTCATTCATCTCATTGGATTTTATCTCAAATCATCTCTAATTGCAAATTAAAGGCTAGATCTTCAACTATGAGCTTGATTTCTTCACCTTGGTTTCATCTTCATCCGATTTCTCGCTATCTGAATTGGATCTTTATCATATTTCATAGGTTTGGTAGATTTGATGGGTGGTTATGATGTCTCACTATTCCATGATGGATTATATGTTGTAGTTAGGTGATTATAGGTTAGAATTATCAAATTAAATTGATTAGACTTAGGTAATTTCAAATTTAGAAACCCTAAATTCACCTAATTAAACATGAAACTGGGATTAGACTGTTGGCTAGTGTCATTTGTGTATATTTGTCTATGAAATTCTATGTGTTTGATTAAATCTATGTTATAATTGTGATGGTAGACAAAATTGGATGATTTGTATGTTTGTATTGGATGTAATTGGATGATTTGCTATGTTTGATTCACTATTATGTTTGAATTGCTTGTTATGCTTGATTCGTTTGCTACGGGTGTGCATGTTTTAGGACTTAGATTGATGATTGGAGCACATTGGGAGCAAAGTTCATAGGAATTGCATGAAACTTGGAGGATAGGCTCTGGAGCACGGTAAGAAGACATTCTGAAAGTTTCATGACAATTGAAGCTAAGTATTTGGATCGGCACCGATCGGATTGGATCGGTACCGATCCAAAAATCATCTTACCAATTAAAGTGAGATCCATAGTGGAAAATGAACATGGATTTTAGAGTTTCTCTATGAAGTTGGATCGGAGGATATGCCAAGTATTGAAGATTGGATGGAACATCTTTAATGGATTGAACCATGATGCATGGAAGAGAAGACCTAAAGGCTAAGAGAGATGGATCGGGGTCTAAGGCATCATGGGGAAGTGTACTAGAGGTTGTAAGAGAAATGGAGCTGAAAATGGCTAAGGTTTTTGATCGGCATCGATCCAAATGGATTAGGAACAGATTAGCACCAATTTAATTTGTTGGCTCCAATGGTGATGCGATCCAGTGTGGAGACTTTGGGGTTGTAGTGGATCATGTTGGAAGTTGTGGCTCGCTGATTGCTTCTACAGTTTGGAAGTTATAGCATGATGAAGTTTCAGCTCTTCGGTTGGGGGCTCGGATAAGGAATAGGATCGAAGGAGTTGATATACAGCTCAGAATGGAACGAGGTGTTATGTAATGGACTGGTTGAGTGGCAGGACTCGTGCCTGGAAAGGGATTGGAGTTGTGAAAGCGCTGAAGATTTGGGAGTGCCAAGGAATCGTTGATATGTCGGAGTGTTCTGGTTGTGTTCAAGAAGGGGTACTATATGCGGGGGCACCTAAGGGATGGTAGCACCAGTCGTGTATCCTGGACCACTTCGAGAGGGTCTAGTGTCAGATGGTATGGAAGTACTGTAGGAGACAACCGTGCGGTGTTTCAGACCTGAAAGTGCGGGGGAACACAATCGAGAACCGGGATTTCCATTTGTCTCTGGAAAGTGAGGACATGGCCATAGAGTTATCATATATTCAAGGCTTTAGAAGATGATAGCTAGATTTTAGTTAATGGATGCTATGGTTGCTACGGTTGCTATTTCTCTTGGGTAGGCTATCATCTATAGGAATGCTGGAGAAGGGATTGGGAATAGGGTCAATAGAGGAGGCTGCTTAGATTATTCTATCATGTTCTGTTACAGTATCCTATTGTCGTTTATTTGAGTAGCATATTATATCTTATTATTATGTGCTAACTCTTTGGTTGCAGGGACATGTCAGGTATGGTTTTTTTGTACCTGTCTAGTACCATATTTTTTAGTATAGATTTTGATAATCATTTACCGCTCACACCAGACTGTTGTCTAACCCAAGGTTTTATGTTTGCTCTTATCATCTTGGGTACTGTTAAATGAGTAGACTGGATAATAGGTTTGGAGTCACAACTGTTGTACAAAGACGAGCTTAGAGAAGCTATGACATATTACTCTACATTTGTAGTTTTCGCTGTCTGTTTCTATGTATTCCGAGGGATGTATTGAGGAAATGTTGTATTGAGATATTATGACATTTGTACCATAACTCATGATTTGGTGGAGACGTTATTTTTATTTGTTATGGATCACTATATTATGGTTTATATTTTCTATATTATATTTTATCCATGCATTGTGAGATTTGCAATAGGTTTTCTGCTTTAAATTTCAACCCCTGATCATCGTTCCATATTAGTCTGGCATGGTTACAGTGCTCTTTTAGTTCATTGATGTGCGGATGGTATAGTGTGGTCGTCACAATCATGTACCCTATGAAGTTAAAAAACAACTAGGTCGCAAGAAAATAAACTATTACATAGAAAAAAATCTAGATTGGATCAACTTAACTTGAGGGTGGCATACCTACTAATTGGATTAACTACATGCAATGAATTAACTAAATATGTGACATCTAACCCCAATCTATCAACTATATCTGTTGAAATGAATGAATGCATAGCTCTAGTTTCTAATAGAACCCTAACTGAAAAATTGGAAATGGAAATCATAACTTCTAACGGAACATTCTTGCCTTTCTCCTCGGTAGATTGTCTTCCTCTTGGTCCTTCCAAGGCAAACAACTTTGTCTACTTCAGCTCTGGACTCTTATTATGACCTGGCTTATCATAATTATAATACTTGACCTTGATATCCCTACCAGCTGTGGACATCTTAATGCATAGTATCTTTTTTTCCTACAATTGGAGCAAGTATCCTTTAAAATGTCTTTTTGGTCACCTCCCTCTTGAGTCTTTCCTCTAAGTTGTTGCCTCTTCTTCCCTTTCCGGTAAGTGTGCCATTGACTTATGATCTAAACCTTGCTGCAAACCCATGCTAAACTTCTCGTTCTTCTTCAGCGAGGTGCTAATCAGTTCTCGTCCATAATTCACCAAGGAATTGAGCTTCTAAATATACTCTTCCGTAGAAAGATCCCCTTAATTAAGATCATTGAACACTCTCAACAGCATTCTTCTCTGAGTCTTGGAAATGAACCGAGCCTTCGATCTTTCCTTGAATTTCTCCCAAGTCGTCTCCTCTTTAGGAGTCCCTGCAGTCACCATCTCCTGCCAATCCAAAACATCTGTAATGCCCTAGCCCAGTTCCATATGCTATCAAAGGGAGGCTAGCGTTCAAAAGCATAGAGTAAAGGACATGATAAGAGTGATCTCTCATATATAATCCCTTTTGTCTCCATGAATACGTGATATCGTATACCTAAATCTCTACAAACACGTAATCACGTCTCGGCACAAAGCAATATAAACGAGTTTCCTAGATTAAATAATATGGAGATAAGATCACATAAAATAAAACATCAACAAAAACAACAGTGTGGTCAAAAAGTCACACATGCACAGATGTGTGTGTATCACATCCTTATATACAACCAGTGCCAGCATCTAGTTACACACACTTAAAAAATACATATATAACTATGCACATGGTCACCATCCCTCTTAAATACTAGAGTACTATCCTGAATTCTAGAATGATCTGGTCAAAGGTCGCCTCATCTTCTACGGCTAGTACGAAAAAATATGAGAAATGGAATACTATATCTAAACCAAACACATTCCTCTCCAAAAAGGACAAGATAAAAATGATATTATGGAAGTACATCCTGATATATAATATTAATCTAACCTAAGGTTTTAAAATAAATAACAATCTATGTCAAGCTAGAAACTAGTTATGAGTATACTAAAATATACAAAAAAGAACAAAACGAAATCATCATATTAATATTCCAAATACTCAACCCTCGTGTAGGTATCATATATAAATCATATTACATATGTTGTGTGTTAACCGAGTTTTTAACCTAGTAGAATTTAATAGGAGTTATAACATCCAGCCAAGATTACTTCGAGACTTCACCAATAGGCCTAAAAGAACGAGATTAAAGCCTCCAAGAAGTATAGGCCAAAAATGGTCTAACTTTCCAGATCGGCACCAACCCGATCCAATTGGATTTATACCTATCCGAATTGTTAATTCATAGTGGCTCCATTCCTTTTGCGTTATGGCCTTATGCCTCTACTAAGCTCATCTAACAAGTTTGCTAACATTCCAAGCATCAAAGTTCAAGAAGTGCGGACTCATCTGATTCAAGATGCGTTTCCATCTTACACATAGGTGAATCATCGTCAAAAGTCAAACTAACTATGAAAATATATGGAGAGCATCAAAACAAAGCAAGGAAGATAGACAAGTAGTTGGAGCATCAAAAATGCTTAACTATTTGCATCGGTAATGATCCGATCCAATGGATCGGTACCGATCCAAATAGTTAGCCCCTGTGACCTCCAAACATTCTGCGCTCCTTTTTCATACTGAGTGCAGGCTTCTGACAAAGCGGCTCTGCCTCAAATGTTCTCTAATTCCTATAAATACCATCCCATCTGCAATAGATAGTGAGATCTTTGGACTGGCTGCTACAACTCTGCCATTACTATCCTTCACTCTTTTTCTCCCACGCAATGGTTACAAATGAGCAACTGAGATCCTTCGGTTACCTCCAAGTACTTGTGATTTAGATCTAACTAGGTGATTCAATCATATTGTAAACGAAATCAATCTTATAATAGCAGTCGGCTAATAAAATCTATAAAGTAGACGTAGGCTTCATTAACAGCCGAACCACTATAAAAATCTTCTTTTCTCTTTACTACTTCTGCTCTTTTTACATTTATTCTCTATATTGTTTGCTCTGAGAAACAGATTTGGTGCTTTCACACTCAGCCCAGGGTGTTAATCCATTTTTTGGGTCAACATTTGGTGCTTTCACTGAGAAATCGGTGAATTCAGGCATAGATCTAGTTTTCCTCTGTGTGTTCACCAGATCTAGAAACTAGGTCCATCATATTAGCTCTAGGAAGGTTGAAGCTTGTCGTTGAATATCAATGGCAGGGAGAAAGAGAACCACTTCCATAAAATCCATATGAGCTGTTATAGCTGGAGAAGAGACTAATCCTCAGCAAGTTTGAAGTCAACAACGCTAATAATTTGCTTATTGGAGCAAATTTTAGAGATAAAACCGGAGATTGGGTATGGGAATCTTCTACCTAGCATGAAGTCGTCACTAAAGCCGAATTAAACAAGATGGTTGATGAAATCAACCAAAATATAGATGACAACTAAAAATCTTTTATGGACAAATTAAATGCCCTCCTAACCTTGTAATCGCTAGCTGCTTCAAGAACCATGCCAGAACCCATGGCTTCCACGGAGCAGGAAAAATCTTTCCTTTTTGGCCGAAACAGAAGAAATGGAAGGCAGAAGCAAAAAGGAGTAGTGAGTGGAGCTGCAGGAATCATCATAGAAGGAAACGCAAGGACTCCACAACTGCAAAGCAACCTGCTACAAAATTGAATCTAGGGGGGAAAACCCCACAGGAAGATATAGCGGTGGATCTCTTCGACTCTTAAAATGGTGAGCAACTTGACGATGACAAGTTGGAAGAAAATGCAAATGCACTCAACACCAGCAGGAAGGCCCAAATTGCGTCTTCCCGACTAATCGCAATCCAACAAAACTCCTAGGGAGTGGCTCTCTCAAAGACAGGAGAGCAAAGGCTTCAGCCCACTTACCACGATTGTTTTCCAAATCAATCATTTAGCATAGTTGTTGACAGCAGACTCATAGACTACCGGACCTCAGAGGCATATATTTTGGATATGATCAAGCGCTTAATGGACAAAAGTAAGGATAGGAGAGATGATGAATGGGGATTCGCTCCAAGCCTCCTTCACAAATGACATTTTGAATGAACGGTACCCTGAAAAGTTTACTATGTCGGTTATTCCGTCTTACGATGGAACTAGAGATCTGAAACCTCACTTGTACAAGTATAGTTGGTACATGGATGGAGTAAATGCTTCAAATGCTTCAAATGTTGTTCAATGTAGATGTTTTCCTATCTTCCTAGAGGGAATTGCTTCTATATGGTTCACTAAGCTTCCACCAAAATCCATCTCCTCTTTCAATGAATTAGCAAAAAAAATTCCTTGATCAGTTTAGGCTTCACACATCATAACCAAAAGATGTGATGTCCTTATTTGGCCTATTCCAGGGACGAAATGAATCTTTGAAATCCTTCATGAGTCGGTTCAACACCATGGTGACTGAAGTAAGTAACCCAAAGGAAGATATGGTCTTCATGGCCCTGGTCCACGCTATTCACCCCGACACCGAATTCGAAAATGGATCAAAATGAAACAACCTGCCACTATGAAGGACTTTAACCAAAAGGCAAGCCATTACTTGAGATTAGAGGAGGCGGAGGAGCTAGAAGGAAAACCTGCTAACCCATAGCCAACCGACGCTGGCTAGAATGGCATGGCAGCTAACCGAGGTGCAAACACCTCCGGAATCGCTGTCGGAAACGCAGGGAAGGATGGGAACCATAAAAGGAAGAACCAAAATTCCAACAAGCCAAACGGAGGTAACAAGCGTAGTAAGGCTAGAGGCCTGAATACTACACCCCACTCAATGATACTCCAGAAAACATCTAACTTGCGACATAAGGGATGGAGGAGTACAAGAAGCTGCCTAAAAAGGAAGTGACTGAACAACAAAAGCATTTTGGAAAGTACTGTTGCTTCCATGAAATACATGGTCACAACGTGAATG
The DNA here is from genome assembly GCA_030737815.1 of Allium fistulosum. Lineage (NCBI taxonomy): Eukaryota > Viridiplantae > Streptophyta > Magnoliopsida > Asparagales > Amaryllidaceae > Allium > Allium fistulosum. Next base: position 861,231,524 of record CM060903.1, read on the forward strand.
AGTGCCGACACCTAAAGAACCTAATTGAATAGCTGGTTTAGAAAAACAAGCTTCAGCGGTATGTGAGGAAACCACAAAATCCTGACCAACCTACTACACCCCAAGCTCCTAAAGACTGGAGAAACCAAGCTGGAACCAGCGAAGAAGGATCTAGACGGACCGACCTGAGATCATCATTAGAATAATATCTAGAGGACCTCATCCCATGCAGAAGAGTTGGGGAGAAACGGAGCGATATGTAATCTTATTGAAACATGTTTCGAAAGATTCGTGCTTCACGGTTGAAGACGGAACTCCTATTAAGCAGCAGAGAACCCTAAATAATGATATAATATTCTAAAATTGAGGCACTAAAGGAATAGAAGCTCCGACCCTCGACCCCATGGTCGTGACGGTAGAAATCGGACTAGCTATGGTTCGACGAGTATTGGTGGACAGTGGCAGCTCTGTCAATATCTTGTTCAGACACACGTTTAATCAATTAAAGATTAGTATGAAAAATGTATTCACCTGTCGAACAAAGATTCAGGTATTCACCGGTGAACTTAAGCAGCCTGTCGGAACAATTGATTTGCCTGTAGAACTTGGGAAAGGCAACCGAAGAGTCATCCTCATCCAAACCTTTGTAATCGTAGATGAAATGTCTGCCTACAATGCTTTCTTAGGTTGGCCCACTTTGGCAGATTTCAGGATTGCTTTAGCTTAGTGGTTTCTAACCATGAAATTTCCAATAGAGAATGGAGTTGGGGTGATCAAAGGAGACCAAAGTGTTGCTAGAGAATGCTACATCGCAGAACTGCGCAAGTATAAAAGAAAAGAAAAGGAGAAGAATGTAGGGAGAACTCTCCACATTCGTGAACCTACCGCATAGCAACTATAGAGTCGCCCCAGGCTTGGGGACCATAGCTGATTCGACAAGGCTTTGGATCCTAGAAAGAAGAGTTCAGGGGCGGATTGGGCAACACTGGCCGAATTGACGGTGCATGTCCCATTCGATATGGATGGCCCAACTCGGGTCCTAAAAATTAGGTCACATCTTGGAAACAAGATGCGACATGAACTAATAAAATTTCTTCGTGCCAACCTGGACATATTCGCTTAGACGCATTCCGATATGTGTGGGGCATCAACAGAGATTGCATGAAATGCACTAAATAATGATCCAAAGTATACACCAATGAAGCAGAAGAGGCGCAACCTAGGACCCAAATGGTCCAAAGCGCTAAGAGAAGAAGTGGAAAAGCTGATGGCAAATGGCTTTATTTGCGATGCAACCTATCCAAAATAGGTATCCAACCCTGTCTTGGTCAAGAAATACAAAGGAAAATGGAAAACTTATATCGGCTACTCAGACCTAAACAAAGCCTACCCAAATGTAACGAACTGGGTGTTTTCGACCCTCGAAAATCGACATCAATACGTCCACTGTATAAAATGTCGAGCAGCTGAGTGCCGGAAATACCAGTTCATTAGGGGTAAAGAAGAAAAAAGTAGAAGAAAAAAGAACACAACAACATAGAATCTCACAATCGCAGCGGAACAAAAATATAATATATAATAACAGATTTTTATACAAAAGAATCTGTAGCTGTTTAATACTTACAATCATCAGAGTACACAATCACCACATCAAATCTGGACAGTTATAATAACTTGTCCTCATTACAGCGGAAATACACATCAAATACAAAAATACGCCTCTGTCATCCAGCTCGTCTCCTGAGCTCCATAGGATCCTATCCTAAATGTGACATCCCGGAATTTTTGGCAATATCAATTTAATAATCTGTATTAAAAATTAAATTTATTTGATGATTTTTGTTGGTAAATTTGAATTGATTTAATAATTCTTCTTTTAATAAACATTTAAATTGTGAATTTATCTTTTAAAAGCTAAATAAATTATTTTCTATTTATAATGTATATAAATTTATATATATTGTAAATAGATGAGCTTTGTTGTAAATTTAATTAATAAGGCATATTTTATAATTCTAATATATATTGGTAATTTGGAAATTTTGATTTAATTTAAAATGTATAGTTTTAAAATATTTAAGATAAATGTTTAATTGATTTAAATTATAGCTTAGCTAAATTTAAGATTTAATTAAAAAGGTTTGTTTTAAAATATTGTTTAATAAATATGATACATTAACCCATTTAATGCTAATAGGAATTTATAATCTCTTTTATAAATTGTTTAAATGTGACAAATTATTATTTTCAAATGACATTATTTATGTATTGTTCTATATATAAATATAAATAGTTTGTTTTATATTCTCTAAAAAGTAATTCATAAGAATAAAGTTTTAACTTAAAAATAAAATATGAATATAAAGTAAATGTTTGTGTTTGCGCCAAAAATGGTCACAAACCCCAAGTGTAGTGAAAGCACCAGCGTATGAATACAGATCAACAATATTCACACGCAAATCACAGATCTAAGCAAGTAACAAGCAGCAATCAAGAAATAATGAATAGTGACACACGATTTATAGTGGTTCGGCTATCTCCGGCCTACGTCCACTTCAAGGTTTTTATGATTTTATTGCTCGATGCTTGAAGATTACAATTTCGTGTGTTGTATTACAACTGATTTTCTGAGCTAAGTCTGAATCTAAGGCAGCAGTGGTGATCTAGAGTAAATCTGGCAGAGTCTGGGCGCTCTTTATCTCTCGAAATTGTCCCACCCCTTTTCTGAATGACCAGGGGCTCTATTTATAGGTGTAGGAGGCTGATATTTCGCCTAAACTGAAGGGAGACCAGTTCTGGTACGTCAGGGGGCCCACATGGCTGAAATCTGGAGATCCGGGCCCACTTTGGGATCGATTCGACCCTTGGTTCGAATCGATTAAGAAAGTGTCCAACCGAGCTGAAATTTGGTGTGAACATCCTACATCATGTGCTTAAGCTCCTGTGAAAATTTCGTAGCATTTGGACTTGGGCATCTCGAGTTATGATCGATTCAAGGTTAGATACTCGGCTGAAACGTCTCTTCGAATCGATCCCCTTCGACTCGGGTACTTCGAATCGATTGCCTCGACTCAATTCAGCGTGTCTTCATGATGACGTGGCGCGCCTTCTTCGTATCGATCCGACTTGCGCTCCAAGTTGTCTGGGTCAAACCCATCATTTCAGGCGCTTCGACTTAGTGGATTCGAAGTGATGGGTTTGAAGGAATGCTCCTTCGAATCGATCGAATAGGCACCCTTCAAATCGATTCGACTAGTGGATACAAAGTTATCTTGACGGAGTGGGTTCGAAGTAACTTATGGGATGGAGTCGAAGGGTATTGGTTGCATGGGTTCGAAGTGGAGGAAAACCTGAGGGGTTCGAAGTGTTGGATTCGAACGTAGTCTGTTTGGATGGATTCGAAGCAGGGAGAACTCGATGGTTTCGAACGACTAAGACCTCATCGATTCGAACTAGATCATACGAATTTGACGTGGTGGATTCGAATGGAACTTGCTCTGACGGGTTCGAACCAAGACCTCGTGGATGGATTCGAACCAATGTGTGGTCGATGGATTCGGAGCATGGCTTTCTTCTGATCGATTCGAGCCTATGCTATTCTCGAGGGATTCGAACCCACGGCTGGGCTTATGGATTCGAACCTAGGGCTATTTCCTCCAACTTGCATCGATGATATCTTAAGCATACGAACTTGGATTGACTCGAGATTTGGAATGTTGTTTTATCTGGCCTTGCTTGACATGTCTTATCAATTTTAGCCCGATCCGGACTCAGAAAAAATTCATCGATATCCATGGTGAACCTACGATGCACAATCGATGTTCATGACTAATAATCATTGATTTTTAGTTAATCTTTGGGTATCTCGGCTTTGCCAAAAGTTGGGATAACAGTTTGATACTTAAACTTTAAAAAAGAAATAAACAATACATAAATATATATGTATAGAAATACAAGACAATAAGTATATAAGTTAGAAATAAGTATTAAGTTAGAGATGGAACATAAAAATAGAGTTGGTAAATTCTAACATCATGTTAATATAGAAACTTACTTGTTTGTAGATGCAAGGCTATAAGTAATTATGAAAGGCAAGAATAAACAAAAGTATAAAAGGAAACATATCTTCATGTTGTATAGGAAATTGGGTATCTACACTTGAAAGGGGATAAAACAATATATATACAAAGATATTCAGGTACATACGAAATTTAAACAAAAAGGTAAAGTATAAGTTTGAAGATATGGAGGACAACTTCATTTAATGCTAACATCTCTAAGTACACAAAATAGATCATATCAGCCCCCATAAGGAAAGAAAGATCTCTGAACATTTTTGTACAAAGAAGAATAAACAATCTTGTAAACATTTTTTATTTATCTATCTTTCCCATTTCCTTTCGTTTACAAAAGACATAGCATTCCAGAAAAGTTTTATTTCAAACTGAAGCATCATTTATTTAAACAAAAACAAGAAGACTTACAGAAGAATCAAGCTTGTGCATCTTCTTTTCAAAATCTGAAGTCAAGTCTGTGCATCTCTGGAACCTGAAGTCTGCATCTTTTCAAACTAAAGAGTATATGCAGTTTTTAAATCTAGAACAAAGAAGCAAAAGCATTTTAGCATTCATGTTTTCGAGAGTTTTCAACTAGCTAGTGCAAATCTGTTTCAAAGTGGAAAGCTCTGTCCATTTTCAAAAATGGTGAGTAACATCACACTTTTAAAAGCTTTAATTTGATTTTGGTTGCATGTTAAGTTCTGGAATGTTTTTTTTGTGTGTGAATATATATGTATGGTGAATTTCTGCATATATATGGATGTGTTGATATGTGTATATGTTTATTTCCTGTATCACCTCTGTTACCAGTTTTTATCAAGCTTAAGACTTATTCAAAAATCATTATCTCTTGATCCAATCTATGTTTGGATTTAAGTATTAAACAAAACTTGTTTGTTTGATCATAGAGTAAGTTTAAAATTTTTAATTAAGTTATATAAATTTGAAATGGTTCTGGAAACCAAAAAGGACAGTAATACTTAAGTTTTGTCAAAATTTCAAACATGTTAATTTAACAATTCAGTAATATAAACTGAATCTTTATACCAAATACTGATTTTTAAAACAAAAATAACATTTTTTAGTAATGGTTTGAAAGTGCATTTCTGGTTTGACCAGAATTTGAGTTTTGGGGAATCACTGGTGATCCCAGTGATTGGAGAGGTTGAGTTTCTCTCTGATGGTAGTGGGATGTCTGGAGAGTTAGGCAAAAATGACTGGTGGTTGGTCTGAGCATGGGGGTGGCAGTGGTTGCTAAACCTAGTTTGGTCGGGGTGGAGATTTTGAGTCAGTTTGATCTCCATGGAGCATCGAGTTCAACGAGCTCTCGGGGATTGGTAAAGGGGTGATAGTCGAAGTCATAGCCGGAGTTGTACGATTTCTAGTGATTGGTGCGGCGAGAACGACGCGTTGCCAGGTTTAGCATCGTTTGTAGTGTCGAGTTTCCAGGTTTGGGATTAGCTACTCGATTTTTGATTCGAGCTACTTGAAATGACCCTCCTATTTCTACTCTAATTCCATAAGGATTTTTTTTTAAGGTAAAGAGGATATATATATATATAGATAGATATATCATCCATTGCAATTATAATTCTCAGGGTCAATATCTTTCTCCAATAAACCAAATATATCCAGGATCACAATAATCAACCAATATAAATATATCAGTACATTCACAAAGATAAGCACATACATGTGAGGATGTATATGCCTCTCTTGTTTGAATCAGAGTTCTGGAAAACAAGAGGATATTGGATTGCTGATTTTTTTTTTTGACCAAACAATCCACTGGAAACATATACTTTAGTCTGTTTATCCTAACTAAGAAGTGATCAAGTAATAATCAGTGGAAAGCAAGCTTTTAATATAGATGTTTGTGTTAAAGTCTGAATAGTAACAAATTCAGTATAAAAGAAAGTGGATCCTATGTGAACACAAGCAACATCTAGGCGTAATGGAAACGCGCCTAACTTATACACAAGAGGTCACGAGTTCGAGTACTATGCTGGTTGGTTCAAACACAATTTTTGTCTTTTTTTTTCATTTTTCTCCTGTACAGTTTGGAACCTGTTATCTACCTATATCTGCACATAGATACTTTATTTTTGCCTATATTCTATCATACAAGACAATAATTCTTGCTTTATTATTTTTGAAACCCATTCCTACAACCTGGAAGGCTTCATGATTGATGTAAATTAAGGGTCTGTTGCTTGGGTTTTGTAAATGATAGAAGTGTTTATCATTATCCAGGTTTGAATTTCTTCTCACAAAATCTGTCTGGAATTAAGAATGCATTTGGTTAGAATCTGAGTGAAATTCAGATTCTTATCACAAATACAAAGGAAAAGGTGTGGTAATATTTGCACTAAACATGTTTATGTGCATTTATATCTGCAACTATTTGGATCTGGCTTACAATTCCCTTATTACAAATCCTTTCTTTAAAAATAGGACATGAGACATTTGTATGAAACAAGTTTAATTATGGAAACCTTGCAGCCATATAAAACATTCAATCTATGCCTATTTTCTTTTGTATACATATGCCATGGTAGAAAATAAAACCATTTAATTTTCTGAGAATCAACTATCCAGATTTTCCAAAACTTAAATCCTTTCCAAAGACTCAAGATTGACTAATACATTTATAAAATGTAATCATTCGATTTTAACATGGTGTTCTTGCTAAATCCACTTACAAGATTTGATTAATTTTCTTTTTTAAACATAACAGATATTTAACTTGGTTCATAGATTCCAGATACAAGTCAATCTCTTAATAAAATACCTAACAAAATATCCATCCAATATTCAACACTTAATACAAGTAGCAATATAAATTGTCAATACATGCAGATTTCAACATTTAGGCTCTTATCTAACTAAGTTTAGCATGCTATATCTTCTTCTCAAAGCCTTGCTCCTACTCCTACTTAGTTGCTGCAATCCCTGAAAAAGCATTTGAAACTGCCTCATTTTAAATGAGACACCCCAGATGCCATTAGCACACTAGGGTCAGACACATGTCTGGTATGAGAAAGCTCACAAAAATAATTAGTTAATTAGGTTAAAGTCAAGTTAAGTACATATACAGAAAGTTCGGCCCTTTGGAATCAGGAAAATACTTGTGTGCATGCTCTGTGTCATTGTGCATGTGCACACTTTAATTTTCTTTCCAGAGACTTCATATATAAATATGGCACATACATTCAAGCATACAATTCAATCATAGTCAAACAATCATTCATACCAAACAGGAAAATAACCAATATGAGTTAAATCATTTATTCAATTCTCATATTTCAAATCTGGGAAAAACTCTAGTTTTCTCATCATCTCAAGTATTATTCCCTTGGTATATTTATCTATCCTTGGTCTCATCTGCAATATTTATGAATCAATGGACACACTGTAATGAACTAATTCACTCCATTACACAAAGATCTCAGGACTTAAACAAGCCATGTGTCAACTTGTGTTACTCAAGCACACAAGTCATTCCTGCAGTGTTCTTGACCCCAATTTCCTAATCAGGTTTAAGTTAATAATAACTCTTTTGATTTTTCATGACAAAACCATTCAGTGATTCATTTCATTAGCTAAAAACATCCATAACATGGCATCTCATATTATTCATGACCATACAGAGGCAAACAAGCAAACAACCATTGGTGATTACAAAATAAGGTTCTGTATATATATATATATATTCATCCTGGTATTTAAAAGGAGTTTAGGCAACTAACATTGGCTTATGGTTTTTGGGAGAGTTTTTCTTTTGCAAACATTTGTGCTTGAGTTAAACTCAGGATGACCTGGTTTCAATGAATCACAAAATTTTATTTGCTATGCATTTTATTGAATCAGGAGCATCAGCACATAGGCAACCCTATTGCACCCCTAATTCCTTTCTATTTCAAGCCTCAGCACTTATACATGAGTATATTGCAGCTCAACATTATTTACATCTTTCTGGGTTGAGCCAAAACCAATACTACTTGCCTATTCTCAACATTTTATTTTCTGGGTATTTGTTTATATCCCTAAACATTAACATATCAGAGATCTGAGTGTATAAAACAGATTTGTATACTAATAACACTTAAAACTTTGTTATAATAAAACAGATGATCAACCAAAGAGAATCCAAACATTTTCAGATTTAAATCCACAGATAAGCATTCATATATGAAAATACTCTTTTAAGAAAAATACTTATAACTGGCTGCCTACATTAGGACTTATTGCCTTAGGTTTTTGAGTGAGTTTTCTCACCTAGCTCTCTTCTTTGTTTCCTTAATTAATTGATGAGCTTCTGCCCTTAGCCTCAAGCTCTCTTCCTTCCCTTGTCTTATGATTTCTATGGTGTTGTTTTTTTTTTTTCAAAATTCTTTTCTGAGGAGGAGAGGAGGCTGCTGCATATACATGTATATATATAGGGTCTCCCTTAGGGTTTTGGGTATTGGCTAAGTCCATTTTTGCCCACCAGAAAAATCATGTTATCTGCATTTTAAACCCAAAGTTTTACCCTTCCCGGCTTAATTTGGGTGAAGAGAAAAGTGCTTACACATTTTTTTTCAGAAATTTGCTTTTCAGAAAATACTTTTCCCCTTGTCTACAATCATGCTAAAAATGTGACTTGATTTTTGTTATTTATTAAATACTCTTTTCTAATTCTGCCTATACCAAGCACTTCCCTGTTTTATCTTATTTTTTTCTATTTTTAGCTTTCATGCAAATGGTATGTACTTCCTTCATTTATTTATAAGAGGATTATTCCTTTTTATATCTTCATTCTTTTCATTTCTGCTTATATTAAAATATGTCTGTATATTTTATTTCACTAGTTTAAACTCTAGTATTTTATTAACACATATATATTTATATAAGTCTTACTGAAATAATTAGTACACCCTCCTATATATTCATACATCATTCTATACTGACACACACATGCACATGTACACTCAAAAATACTCAGTAGCATTCATATATACATTTACTCATGCATACTACTTTTAAGAATTTAATCTACATATATATATATATATATATTTCCATACACATCAATATGTATGTATTCTTGGAGTTCAGGGTTTTAGCTTATATTCATGTGCATTTCCTGTGCACACATGTACACACACTGATACACTATCAAGCTATATCAATTCCTCCTTCAAAATTTATTTAAAAATTATTTTAAATTTATTTATATTTTTCAGAATAAATTCCTAAAATCTTGGGTCATTACATACACCCCTCCTTTTAGAAATTATGTCCCACAATTTTCCTAAGCTTAAAATAAATTTTAAACTTAATTCAGAGAACAAATATATTCTCTACCAAATAGATTCTTAGTTCTATACTAACTAAAAATATATTCATCCAAAATAAAGAAAACAATCAAAAATCAGAATTACCTTAATCTGAAAATAGCTTAGGATAATTCATCCTAACTTTGTCTTCTAATTCCCATGTGCAATCACTAGGATCAAGACTCCACTGTACCTTCACAAGTTTCAGAGATTTATTCCTCAACTTCTTCACATCTTTTGCCAAAATTCCCACTGGATCCTTTTCATAAATCAAATTAGGATTTATCTGCACTTGGGTTGGGGTTTCAAGAATTTCTGCCTTGTCATGGACCCATCTTCTCAATTGTGATACATGAAAAACATCATGTATACCTTGCATGTTTTCTGGTAATTCCAACTTATATGCCAAGGGACCAATTCTCTCCAGAATTTTGTATGGTCCAATATATCTTGGGGTTAATTTGCCTTGTTTTCCAAACCTCAGCACATTTTTCATGGGTGAGATTTTGATGAAAACAAAATTTCCCACCTCATATTCTACCTGCCTCCTTCTCATGTCTGCAAATTTCTTTTGCCTATCTTGAGCTGCTGTCATTCTTCTTCTTACCAACTCAATTTTCTCCTTGGTTTCTTATATGTACTCAGGTCCTAAAATAGACCTTTCTCCTGCTTCTACCCAGCAAACAGGTGACAAACAGGGTTTACCATATAAGGCTTCAAATGGAGCCATTCCTATGGTGCTTTGGTAGCTGTTGTTGTATGTAAATTCAACTAGATGAAGATAATCTTCCCAGTTGCCCCCAAAATCCAGTATACATGCCCTCAACATGTCCTCCAAAACTTTGTTTACCACCTCAGTCTGCCCATCTGATTGAGGATGGTAGGCAGTACTTAAACATAGTTCACTTCCCATTGCTTCTTGAAAGCTTCTCCAGAATTTTGAAGTGAAGATGGTATCCCTATCACTCACAATGGTTTTGGGAATGCCATGTAACTTTACCACTTCTTTTATAAAAATTTGAGCTAGTTTTGGTGCTGTTCTTTCTGACTTGACTGGGATGAAGTGTGCTACCTTGGTTAGCCTATCCACTATCACCCATATACTTGTATTACCTCTCTTAGATCTAGGCAGTCCATCTATGAAGTCCATAGATATGTCTTCCCACTTCCACTGTGGTACACTAAGAGGTTGCATCAACCCTGATGGTCTTTGAGTTTCAGCCTTGACTTGTTGGCAAGTCATACATTTGGCAATGTACTTAGCTATATCAGATTTCATCCCCTTCCACCAGAAGTCTCTTTTCAAATTTTGATACATTTTTGTGTTACCTGGGTGTATGGAGTATTTACTTCTGTGATATTCATTCAATATCTCCTTCTTCAATTCTATGTCCTCTGGTACACACATCCTATTCTGGTATCTCATATAACCATCTTTATCAATGTGGTGATTCATTACTTCCTCCCCTCTTGAGAGGAGCATTCTCTTCTCTAATAAGTGAGCATCTTGTTCTTGCATTTTTCCTACCTTCAGAACTAAATCTGGTTGAAGTGTCATTAAGCTTAACTTCCCTTTATCTTCTTGTGCACCATGCATCTGCTCATTAATGTGCACACAACCATTCTCCCCAATCTCTAACTCAGTTAGCAAAAATAAGTTTTTAAATTCTTCTATCATCATCATAGCCAATTTAGCATGCTGTCTACTTAGAGCATCTGCAACTTTGTTTGCTTTACCTGGTGTATAAAGTATGTCAAAGTCATAGGCAGCTAAGAACTCCACCCATCTATGTTGCCTCATGTTCAAATATTTTTGTGAAAACAAATATTTTAGAGACTTGTGGTCAGTGTAAAGTTCAAACTTAGTGCCTAACAAATAATGTCTCCAAAGTTTTAAAGCATATATCACAGCTGCTAATTCGAGATCATGTGTGGCATACCTTACTTCATGGGGTTTAAGTTGTCTGGATGCATATGCAATGACTTGGCCTTGTTGCATCAACACTGCACCCAAGCCAAATCCACTAGCATCAGTGTATACCACTAATTCTTCATTTCCATGTGGTACCTTTAGAATTGGAGCATTCACCAATGCCTCCTTCAACTGTTCAAAAGACTTTTCACATTTTTCTGACCAAACAAAAGCTTGGTTCTTCCTGGTTAGGTTAGTGAGTGGTGTAGAAATTTTTGAAAAATCTTTTATAAACCTCCTATAATACCCTGCCATCCCCATAAATGACCTCACTTCACTCACAGTGCTTGGCCTCTTCCATGCTTGAATAGCCACTACTTTATTGGGGTTCACAGAAATTCCTTTGGCAGATATAACATGGCCAAGAAAATGTACTTCCTCTTTCCAAAACACACATTTTGAAAATTTTGCCTTTAAATCTTTTTCCCTTAATCTAGACAAAACCAGGTGCAAATGATGCTTATGTTCTTCCACTGTCTTGGAATAAATCAAAATGTCATCTATAAAAATAAGCACAAACTTGTCTAAACAATCTCTAAAGGTTCTGTTCATTAAATCTACAAAATAAGATGGTGCATTGGTCAAGCCAAATGGCATAACCAAAAATTCATACAACCCATACCTAGTGTTAAAGGCAGTGTACTTGATGCTTGATTCTTCCACCTTCATTTGATGAAAACCAGATGCTAAGTCTAGTCTAGAAAATACTTTTGCCCCTGCTAATTGATCAAAAAGATCATCTATTCTTGGCAATGGGTATTTATTTTTAATAGTTACTTTGTTTAATTCTCTATAATCTATGCAGAGTCTTAAGGAGCCATCTTGCTTCTTAACAAATACCACTGGTGCTCCCCAGCAAGAATTACTTGGTCTTATAAAACCCTTTTCTTCCAATTCTTCTAACTGTTTCTTTAATTCTTTTAGTTCATTTGGCCCCATTCTAGTTGGCTTTTTAATCACTGGGCTTGCTCCTGGAACTAGATTGATCTGGAATTCTTCTGGTCTATGGTGTGGAATACCCTTGACCTCACCAAACACATCCAAATATTCATTAACTATGGGAATTTCTTCAATGGTTAGTTCACTGAAATCTTTTTCTGAGTCAACTAAATGATATAGTTTTCCTTCCTTAGCTACCTCACAAAAAACTGTGATTCTCTGGCCTCTAGAATTTTGCAATGATATGGTGGATAAGTCTAAATTATTTATGGCTTTAAATTGCCTTAACCAGTCTACCCCCAATATAACACCTATATTTGGGTAATTCAAAACATATAAATTGGAAATAAAAATATTTCCTCCTATGTTTAATTCCACATCCACACAAATCACATTTAAAACACTAGAACTCCCCAATGGACTGTGTATATGCAATGGGGTTTCAACCAATATGCAATTCAGTTTTAGCATTTTAACCAATTCATAAGAAATTAAAGAGTGAGTTGCCCCAGTATCATATACTACTGTTATGGGTATGGTACAAATAAGTAATGTACCTTCCACTTGGCTATGGTTTACAGTGTTACTCTCCACTGTGGCTTTGCCTTTTCCTTCCAAATTTGCCAATTTGCCTTGCTGTTTATACTCAGGACAATTCCTCTTCATATGCCCCTCTTTCCCACATAGATAGCATTTGAAAGCTCCTCCTTTCAATTCTGGACATCTTGGTTTGATATGCCCTTCCTTTCCACACTGATGGCACACAATTTTCTTATTGTTTTCCTTAGCTTTGACATCTCCAGTGCTTTTGTTACTAGCCTCTTCTTTCTTCTTATCATAAGGGTGATACCTCCCCTTACCTTTCTTGATATTATTGCTCTTAAAATTTCTGAACTTCTCCCTTTCCTTGTCATGCTGCTCCAACCTCAAAGCTAAGTCTATCACATGGTCAAAAGTCTTGTCTGCATAGGGTAACATGGCTCTGCTAAGTCCTGGGTTCAGACCTTTTATGTACCTATCATTTTTAGATGCCTCATCTGCCACAAGCATTGCTCCATATGTGGAAAGCCCCTCAAACTTTTGAGTGTATTCTGTGACAGTCATGGTTCCTTGTCTAAGTCTAATGAATTCTTCTAGCAAGGTAGTCTTTGCTGATGCTGGTACAAACCTTGCTTCCAACATCTCTTTGAATTGATTCCAAGTGATTTCATTCTCATTCCTTCCTGCAATGATTACTTCCCACCAGCCTAAAGCTACTCCTTTTAGCTGTCTTGAAGCCACTTGCCTCTTTCTTTGATCATCAAGTTGCATGTCATTGAAAATTCTTTCCAATGTTCTCAACCATGTTTGAATTTCCATGATATTCTCTGTCCCTTCAAAGCTTTTGCCTCCTAAATGAGTATATGTCTTAAGTAATTTTGAGAGTTCTTCATAGGGATTTTCTTGCCTTTGTCCTGCCCCATCCCTAAATGCTCTCACCAAGTCTTGCAGATTGACCATTGGTGGTGCATGGGAAGATCCTGCTCCCTGATTTGGTGGTCTCCCTACCATAGTTTGCTAATAATAATTTACATAGCTGGTTAGTTTGATTGGTAATTTGGTTGTTTCAGTGGGTTTTTTTTTTCACACTGAACACATTGTTATATATATATATATTTAGTTCCTTTAAATTTTATTTCTATCTAAGAATTTGATCCTTACTTCTACTATGTTGAATAACATAGCTCTGATACCAACTGAAATGACCCTCCTATTTCTACTCTAATTCCATAAGGATTTTTTTTTTTAAGGTAAAGAGGATATATATATATAGATAGATATATCATCCATTGCAATTATAATTCTCAAGGTCAATATCTTTCTCCAATAAACCAAATATATCCAGGATCACAATAATCAACCAATATAAATATATCAGTACATTCACAAAGATAAGCACATACATGTGAGGATGTATATGCCTCTCTTGTTTGAATCAGAGTTCTGGAAAACAAGAGGATATTGGATTGCTGATTTTTTTTTTTGACCAAACAATCCACTGGAAACATATACTTTAGTCTGTTTATCCTAACTAAGAAGTGATCAAGTAATAATCAGTGGAAAGCAAGCTTTTAATATAGATGTTTGTGTTAAAGTCTGAATAGTAACAAATTCAGTATAAAAGAAAGTGGATCCTATGTGAACACAAGCAACATCTAGGCGTAATGGAAACACGCCTAACTTATACACAAGAGGTCACGAGTTCGAGTACTATGCTGGTTGGTTCAAACACAATTTTTGTCTTTTTTTTTCATTTTTCTCCTGTACAGTTTGGAACCTGTTATCTACCTATATCTGCACATAGATACTTTATTTTTGCCTATATTCTATCATACAAGACAATAATTCTTGCTTTATTATTTTTGAAACCCATTCCTACAACCTGGAAGGCTTCATGATTGATGTAAATTAAGGGTATGTTGCTTGGGTTTTGTAAATGATAGAAGTGTTTATCATTATCCAGGTTTGAATTTCTTCTCACAAAATCTGTCTGGAATTAAGAATGCATTTGGTTAGAATCTGAGTGAAATTCAGATTCTTATCACAAATACAAAGGAAAAGGTGTGGTAATATTTGCACTAAACATGTTTATGTGCATTTATATCTGCAACTATTTGGATCTGGCTTACAATTCCCTTATTACAAATCCTTTCTTTAAAAATAGGACATGAGACATTTGTATGAAACAAGTTTAATTATGGAAACCTTGCAGCCATATAAAAGATTCAATCTATG
Organism: Allium fistulosum; assembly: GCA_030737815.1. Lineage (NCBI taxonomy): Eukaryota > Viridiplantae > Streptophyta > Magnoliopsida > Asparagales > Amaryllidaceae > Allium > Allium fistulosum. The sequence continues at coordinate 861,246,565 of CM060903.1, forward strand.
CCTATTTTCTTTTGTATACATATGCCATGGTAGAAAATAAAACCATTTAATTTTCTGAGAATCAACTATCCAGATTTTCCAAAACTTAAATCCTTTCCAAAGACTCAAGATTGACTAATACATTTATAAAATGTAATCATTCGATTTTAACATGGTGTTCTTGCTAAATCCACTTACAAGATTTGATTAATTTTCTTTTTTAAACATAACAGATATTTAACTTGGTTCATAGATTCCAGATACAAGTCAATCTCTTAATAAAATACCTAACAAAATATCCATCCAATATTCAACACTTAATACAAGTAGCAATATAAATTGTCAATACATGCAGATTTCAACATTTAGGCTCTTATCTAACTAAGTTTAGCATGCTATATCTTCTTCTCAAAGCCTTGCTCCTACTCCTACTTAGTTGCTGCAATCCCTGAAAAAGCATTTGAAACTGCCTCATTTTAAATGAGACACCCCAGATGCCATTAGCACACTAGGGTCAGACACATGTCTGGTATGAGAAAGCTCACAAAAATAATTAGTTAATTAGGTTAAAGTCAAGTTAAGTACATATACAGAAAGTTCGGCCCTTTGGAATCAGGCAAATACTTGTGTGCATGCTCTGTGTCATTGTGCATGTGCACACTTTAATTTTCTTTCCAGAGACTTCATATATAAATATGGCACATACATTCAAGCATACAATTCAATCATAGTCAAACAATCATTCATACCAAACAGGAAAATAACCAATATGAGTTAAATCATTTATTCAATTCTCATATTTCAAATCTGGGAAAAACTCTAGTTTTCTCATCATCTCAAGTATTATTCCCTTGGTATATTTATCTATCCTTGGTCTCATCTGCAATATTTATGAATCAATGGACACACTGTAATGAACTAATTCACTCCATTACACAAAGATCTCAGGACTTAAACAAGCCATGTGTCAACTTGTGTTACTCAAGCACACAAGTCATTCCTGCAGTGTTCTTGACCCCAATTTCCTAATCAGGTTTAAGTTAATAATAACTCTTTTGATTTTTCATGACAAAACCATTCAGTGATTCATTTCATTAGCTAAAAACATCCATAACATGGCATCTCATATTATTCATGACCATACAGAGGCAAACAAGCAAACAACCATTGGTGATTACAAAATAAGGTTCTGTATATATATATATTCATCCTGGTATTTAAAAGGAGTTTAGGCAACTAACATTGGCTTATGGTTTCTGGGAGAGTTTTTCTTTTGCAAACATTTGTGCTTGAGTTAAACTCAGGATGACCTGGTTTCACTGAATCACAAAATTTTGTTTTCTATGCATTTTATTGAATCAGGAGCATCAGCACATAGGCAACCCTATTGCACCCCTAATTCCTTTCTATTTCAAGCCTCTGCACTTATACATGAGTATATTGCAGCTCAACATTATTTACATCTTTCTGGGTTGAGCCAAAACCAATACTACTTGCCTATTCTCAACATTTTATTTTCTGGGTATTTGTTTATATCCCTAAACATTAACATATCAGAGATCTGAGTGTATAAAACAGATATGTATACTAATAACACTTAAAACTTTGTTATAATAAAACAGATGATCAACCAAAGAGAATCCAAACAATTTCAAATTTAAATCCACAGATAAGCATTCATATATGAAAATACTCTTTTAAGAAAAATACTTATAACTGGCTGCCTACATTAGGACTTATTGCCTTAGGTTTTTGAGTGAGTTTTCTCACCTAGCTCTCTTCTTTGTTTCCTTAATTAATTGATGAGCTTCTGCCCTTAGCCTCAAGCTCTCTTCCTTCCCTTGTCTTATGATTTCTATGGTGTTGTTTTTTTTTTTCAAAATTCTTTTCTGAGGAGGAGAGGAGGCTGCTGCATATACATGTATATATATAGGGTCTCCCTTAGGGTTTTTGGTATTGGCTAAGTCCATTTTTGCCCACCAGAAAAATCATGTTATCTGCATTTTAAACCCAAAGTTTTACCCTTCCCGGCTTAATTTGGGTGAAGAGAAAAGTGCTTACACATTTTTTTTCAGAAATTTGCTTTTCAGAAAATACTTTTCCCCTTGTCTACAATCATGCTAAAAATGTGACTTGATTTTTGTTATTTATTAAATACTCTTTTCTAATTCTGCCTATACCAAGCACTTCCCTGTTTTATCTTATTTTTTTCTATTTTTAGCTTTCATGCAAATGGTATGTACTTCCTTCATTTATTTATAAGAGGATTATTCCTTTTTATATCTTCATTTTTTTCATTTCTGCTTATATTAAAATATGTCTGTATATTTTATTTCACTAGTTTAAACTCTAGTATTTTATTAACACATATATATTTATATAAGTCTTACTGAAATAATTAGTACACCCTCCTATATATTCATACATCATTCTATACTGACACACACATGCACATGTACACTCAAAAATACTCAGTAGCATTCATATATACATTTACTCATGCATACTACTTTTAAGAATTTAATCTACATATATATATATATATATATATATATATATATTTCCATACACATCAATATGTATGTATTCTTGGAGTTCAGGGTTTTAGCTTATATTCATGTGCATTTCCTGTGCACACATGTACACACACTGATACACTATCAAGCTATATCAATTCCTCCTTCAAAATTTATTTAAAAATTATTTTAAATTTATTTATATTTTTCAGAATAAATTCCTAAAATCTTGGGTCATTACACTACTGTGGTGGATTCCGATGGTCGTGATCGATTGTGTGGATGGTTGTTGATGTGGGGAAGGCCTGGAAGGTGGTTGGAGATGGCCAGAGCCACGGTGCATGTGCACCATGCATTTTTAAGTTCTGATGAACTTGGTTTGACAGAAGAGAGTGCACTCGAGTTTTACTCGAGTTATTCAAGTGTTTTACTCGAAGTAAATAGAGTCTGGGCTCGAAGCAAAGTTTTAATGGCTTGGGTCATTTATTCTGGTGACAGGTTTATAGACCTGTCAGTTTAAAATTTAAAGTGATTTTAAATTATTAAGCCAGGATTTAAAATATGTTTTAAATCAAAGTTTAAATATAGATTCAAGTTAAATTTAAATCTTAGCTGGAATGAATAAAGTTTTTTCCTTTAGTCAAATTGTTTTTAAGAAGTAAAGTATATTTATGAGAATTTGAATTTAAAATGGAATTTAAAAATATAAGGAAGAATTTAAAACCAAGTTTAAATCAGAATTCAAATTGAATTTGAATCTTAGGTTTTGAAAATAGAATAAAGTTTATAACTTTAAATGATGTAAATAAGTTTAAAAGTTAAAGTATACTTTAATGATTTGAATTTAAAAGGAATTTAGTTTAAAATCTTTAAATTAGAATTTAATGATTTGGATTCATTAAATTATTAAGATAATTAAAAATGGATAGTTAACTAATTTAATTAATTAATGATTAGGATTAATTAATTTAGTAATTAAGAGTTTAAAATTAATTAATTAAAGTTTAAGACTAATTAATTAAGAACAATTAATTTGGAGTTAAGGATCATTAATTGGATAAAGATTAGATTTTAATTAATAATTAAAGATTAATAAATTGGTTATTATGGATAATTAATTTATAATTAATAATGATTAATCTAAGTTTAATTTCTTAAGGAAAGAAATTAAGAATTGTTAATAAATGATGAAGATCATTAACTAGAGATTATTACATAATTAATTAATGTGATTAAATTAAATAATTAATTTTATTAATTAATTAAAGATAATCATTTGTAGGATTGATTAAGTATAAGTACTTAATGGAAGTAATTAAGGAATTTATTACTTAATATAATTAATTGAGTTTAATTTGGTTTTGTTTAAGTTAATTAATTAAGTTTAATTAATTTAAATTAATCATTGGATGATTTGATAAGTATAATTACTTAAATGTAATTAATAAAGTGTAATTAGTTAATGAAGTAATTAATGGTAATTACTATATGTAATTGATTTAAGATGATTTAAATATGGAAGTAATTTGGATTAAATTATTTTGTGTAATTAATCAAGGGATTAATTAAGATAATTAATTAAGGAATAATTAATTTATTTAATGAAGTAATTAAGGGTAGTTAATTACTGAATGGGATTAATCAAGAATGATTAATAATTATGGTTAAGTAAAGATTAATTACTCAATGTAATTAATTTAAATATGATAATGATTTAAAAATGTAATTATAGATCATTAATTAATATAATTAATGATAAAATTAAGGGTTGATAAATTAAGATTAAATAATCAATAATAAGTGATTTTGAGTAATTAATTAATATAATTAATTAAGGATTAATGTAATTAATTATAGTTAATTAATTAATAGAGTAATTAAAGATTAATTACTGTATTTGGGTAAGGATAATTAATTTGTGAAATTAATTAAAGGATAATTACTTGAATGTAATTAAAGGTCAATTAATCAAAGATGATTAATTCAGATGGAAATTAGAGAATGATTAATTAATTTATTTGTAATTAATTAATGGTTATGTAAGCAAGATTTATAATGATGAAGTAATTAATTTAATTTACTTTAAATTAATTAGAGATAAGATAATTAATTTAATTCATTTTAAATTAATTATAAGTAATGTGTTTATGAATCCTTGTTTATGTATTGATGGATGATATTGATTTCCTTGAATGGTTTGAAATCTCAGATATGAGATAAATAATGCTGTGTGATATGGATGTTTTGGTTGAAGTGAATTATCTGCTGTAATGATAATGTAGATTATCTATCTGTGATATTATGAATTATCTATCTGTGTGTATATGGATAATGAAATGAATTGTTTTAACTTTAAAACAACTTGGCCTTAAAAGATACGGTTTGGATTTCGATGAGACCGGGATTGGGTTTCCAGATTTGGATATCTGAAAACCACATCGATCCAAATTAACGATAGGTCGTGAATCTCAAGTGAAGATGAAGATTCAGAGTGCAAGGGTTATTGTCGTTAACTCTGAGGATGATTCCAAAATGAGTGTAACGAGATAATGCCTTCGGTTTCGTTCGAACCCGGAACGAACTTGTATGGATTGAATGCTTTTAGAACATCGTCAGGTGGACGATGAGCATTCTAAGTGATGTGTTCTGATGAGGTAATCGTAGCCTCAAGCCTCATCAACCGGGAATGGCTAAAACAGGGGAGGTGCAGCAAGGCTTAGTGGGTAGCACCCACTTGAGAGCGAGATATACCCCTGTCTAGATGTCCCTTATTATTCGGCTGTGTGTGCGGTTGGTCGCGACAACCGTGGGGTTGTCTTGTTTGGGACTGTCCAGTAAGGGATGGTTCCGACCTTGTGTTGTAGGGGATTGGGAGTAATCCTCGGTACGCTGATCTAGGTCAGGTACTGTAACGGGCGGTACCCCAGTAGCTCTGCCATTGTATGGAATCTAATTTCCAATAAGCGCCCTCGGATTTGTTTGTATTACCCACTTGTTGGCTAGTATGCTGGAATTTAATCATGTAACAATTTCAGCTATTTCTTATTTACTTGGAAACCCTAGACCTATTATAATATCACTGAATTTCCTATCAAATGTTTGGTTAGCGTAAGGTAAAAACTTTTCCATGTTTATGTGTGGGAAGTCTTACGTGATACCTTTTGTTTTAAAAGGATTTTCAAAGTTAAGAAACTTTAACCTGTTACTCATACCAGACCCATGTCTGGCCCGGAGTTTATTTCTGTTTTTCTTAAACTCTCGGGTACTCAAATTTTTACGAGTAGCCAAGCGATTCAGGTTAGCTTTGACGAATTCTGGAGGAGCAAATGGAGCAGGAGGCTTCAGCGTTATAGATATATAGTTTTCCGCTTTGTTGGTATCTCTGTGTTGTATTTGAGTTGTATCGAGTTGTATTAACTAGACATGTGTTTATAACTGTCTAGTATGTGATGTATTATCTGTGTAACTCTGATTGATATTATATATTATGTAATATTTATGCGATTAATATAATTTATTCGTTCCGCTGTTGAGATTCTGATGTTGTTTCTTCTTTCTTCTTTATCTTTTCTATTTTCTATCCCTTTCATTCTTAAAGATGATGCGACTTTCTGTTGTTAGAAAGTTGGGTTGTCTCACTTGGTATTAGAGCATAGGTTGAGTGATTACCTAAGCTCTGGAGTGGTGTCTATCTTGAGAGAGCGTATTTGTAATTTTGGATATATATATATATATCTATATTTCTACCTATCTGTTGGGTTACCTGTTCGGGTTTTCCAATATAAGTTATAAAGGTAGATGGGGTAGTTGTGTGTGTAGCACGATTACCAATGGTTGGAGTTTGTTGAGGTTGGAAGTGTATCTGCCGAGACTGTAGACCCAATACCGTCTCGAGTGAATTTTTTTTTGTGGTGTAAGGATTTCACCAATCTCTAAAGGAAATCTGTTAGGGTTCGGAGTCCATTTTTGAAGTGCAAGTTTGAATGAGCAGAATTTGGATTCTGACAGTTGAGCAGAAGCTAGTGATGGTATCTTGATACCTAAGAAATTAGTAGCTGTGTGATGAGACACAGTGACTATGGATGCCTCCGAAGATGCTTTCTTTGGAGCAAGTTTTAAAGAAGTGTGTCTGCTTCGGTGTTGAGGCTGAGTTCAGCTGGGTGTTTGTGTTTGGCTTTGAGGCTTGAGTTTCTCGAGGAGTTGGATTAGGAAGTCTTTGGCATCAGTGGCAGCGTCGCAGTTCAGAATTGTTCTGTGTGCAGGCAAGGAGGTTATCTGTTAGTAGTTTTCTAGAGGTGAAGTTCAGAAGCAGCAGAGTGGATCCATTTCTTCGATGGATTGGCTAGATAGGCATAAGCTGTTCTGATTGGTAAAGAGAGAGCAGTTTTTCTTTGGATATTAGATTGGGTTGATCGCAAAAGTGACTTGCGATAGTTGAGTGTTCTCTTGGTTTGTCAGAGATCTTTCGGGATTTCTGAGTTTTCTTTTTATGGATCTGTTGAACCATATTTCTGGGATGTGTTGTCCAGTTTGTACTCGTGTGTATCATCAGCATTTTCATCTTCTCCGGATCAAAGTTGTGCAGCGGAAGCAGTTTGGGAGTGCATCTATTTTATCTTTTTGGATAGGAAGAGTAAGTTCAGTCTTCTGATGTGTGAAGAGTAGAGTTTGTATTCTTGGATTGATTGTGAATGGATCATCTTGATGAGTTGTTTTGAGAGGATTCAGCGAAGGTTGAGCTGATCAGTAGGGATGAAGGCAGCCCAGGATCGTCAGATGAGTTTTGTGGATAAGAGACGAAGGAATTTGGATTTCGAAGTCGAGAATTTGATTTTGGATAAGTTTTCTCCGATCAAAGGAGCTTTAAATTTGGTAAGATTGGGAAGCTAGCTCCGAGGTATTTTGGATTTTCTCTATGTTCTGATGAGAATAAGAGTTGGTCTTCTGGAGTGAATGGTCAGTTTGGATAACTGGGATTCGATGTGTTTCACGTGTCTCTGAGGGAGTATGTGTATGATCCATCTCTGGTTTTGGAACCAGCAGTTCTAGAGGTTTGGTTGTTGAGTCAGACTTATCTATAGCTTGATATCCTGTCTAGTTTTGTAGATCTAGATGAGTAGGAACTCTGTAGCTTAGTAGTATAGTTTTGTTTGGATTCTGCAGAGCGAGTATCCCGGTATTTTTACTTGGGAAACTCTATATAGTCCTATCTCGATTTTGTCTGGATAGTTAAATTTGTTTGATTGGATGAGTTGGTTGCTATGGTTGTTAGCATATGATTAATATATGCTTGTGTTTTAAAATTAAATCATTAATGAGATTATTAAATTACCTTTGTTTTAAATTTCAGGGACGAAATTCTTTTAAGGGGGGAGGAATGTGACATCCCGGAATTTTTGGCAATATCAATTTAATAATCTGTATTAAAATTTAATTGATTTGATGATTTTTGTTGGTAAATTTGAATTGATTTAATAATTCTTCTTTTAATAAACATTTAAATTGTGAATTTATCTTTTAAAAGCTAAATAAATTATTTTCTATTTATAATGTATATAAATTTATATATATTGTAAATAGATGAGCTTTGTTGTAAATTTAATTAATAAGGCATATTTTATAATTCTAATATATATTGGTAATTTGGAAATTTTGATTTAATTTAAAATGTATAGTTTTAAAATATTTAAGATAAATGTTTAATTGATTTAAATTATAGCTTAGGTAAATTTAAGATTTAATTAAAAAGGTTTGTTTTAAAATATTGTTTAATAAATATGATACATTAACCCATTTAATGCTAATAGGAATTTATAATCTCTTTTATAAATTATTTAAATGTGACAAATTATTATTTTCAAATGACATTATTTATGTATTGTTCTATATATAAATATAAATAGTTTATTTTATATTCTCTAAAAAGTAATTCATAAGAATAAAGTTTTAACTTAAAAATAAAATATGAATATAAAGTAAATGTTTGATACTTAAACTTTAAAAAGAAATAAACAATACATAAATATATATGTATAGAAATACAAGACAATAAGTATTAAGTTAGAAATAAGTATTAAGTTAGAGATGGAACATAAAAATAGAGTAGGTAAATTCTAACATCATGTTAATATAGAAACTTACTTGTTTGTAGATGCAAGGCTGTAAGTAATTATGAAAGGCAAGAATAAACAAAAGTATAAAAGGAAACATATCTTCATGTTGTACAGGAAATTGGGTATCTACACTTGAAAGGGGATAAAAATATATATACAAAGATATTCAGGTACATACGAAATTTAAACAAAAAGGTAAAGTATAAGTTTGTAGATATGGAGGACAACTTCATTTAATGCTAACATCTCTAAGTACACAAAATAGATCATATCAGCCCCCATAAGGAAAGAAAGATCTTTGAACATTTTTGTGCAAAGAAGAATAAACAATCTTGTAAACATTTTTCTATTTATCCATCTTTCCCATTTCCTTTAGTTTACAAAAGACATAGCATTCCAGAAAAGTTTTATTTCAAACTGAAGCATCATTTATTTAAACAAAAACAAGAAGAATAGAAGAATCAAGCTTGAGCATCTTCTTTTCAAAATCTGAAGTCAAGTCTGTGCATCTCTGGAACCTGAAGTCTGCATCTTTTCAAACTAAAGAGTATATGCAGCTTTTAAATCTAGAACAAAGAAGCAAAAGCATTTTAGCATTCATGTTTTCGATAGTTTTCAACTAGCTAGTGCAAATCTGTTTCAAAGTTGAAAGCTCTGTCCATTTTCAAAAATGGTGAGTAACATCACACTTTTAAAAGCTTTAATTTGATTTTGTTTGCATGTTAAGTTCTGGAATGTTTGTTTTTTTGTGTGAATATATATGTATGGTGAATTTCTGCATATATATGGATGTGTTGATATGTGTATATGTTTATTTCTTGTATCACCTTTGTTACCAGTTTTTTTCAAGCTCAAGACTTATTCAAAAATCATTATCTCTTGATCCAATCTATGTTTGGATTTAAGTATTAAACAAAACTTGTTTGTTTGATCATAGAGTAGGTTTTAAAAATTTTAATTAAGTTATATAAATTTGAAATGGTTCTGGAAACCAAAAAGGACAGTAATACTTAAGTTTTGTCAAAATTTCAAACATGTTAATTTAACAATTCAGTAATATAAACTTAATCTTTATACCAAATACTGATTTTTAAAATAAAAATCACATTTTTTTAGTAATGGTTTGAAAGTGCATTTCTGGGTTGACCAGAATTTGAGTTTTGGGGAATCACTGGTGATCCCAGTGATTGGAGAGGTTGAGTTTCTCTCTGATGGTAGTGGGATGTCTGGAGAGTTAGGTAAAAATGACTGGTGGTTGGTCTGAGCATGGGGGTGGCAGTGGTTGCCAATTTGATTTTCTAAACCTAGTTTGGTCGGGGTGGAGATTTTGAGTCAGTTTGAACTCCATGGAGCATCGAGTTCAACGAGCTCTCGGGGATTGGTAAAGGGGTGATAGTCGAAGTCACAGCCGGAGTTGTACGATTTCTGGTGATCGGTGCGGCGAGAACGGCGCGTTGCCAGGTTTGGCATCGTTTGCAGTGTTGGGTTTCCAGGTTTGGGATTAGCTACTCGATTTTTGATTCGAGCTACTGTGGTGGATTCCGATGGTCGTGATCGATTGTGTGGATGGTTGTTGATGTGGGGAAGGCCTGGAGGGTGGTCGAGATGGCTAGAGCCACGGTGCATGTGCACCGTGCATTTTTAAGTTCTGATGAACTTGGTTTGACAGAAGAGATTGCACTCGCGTTTTACTCGAGTTATTCAAGTGTTTTACTCGAAGTAAATAGAGTCTGGGCTCGAAACAAAGTTTTAATGGCTTGGGTCATTTATTCTGGTGACAGGTTTACAAACCTGTCAGTTTAAAATTTAAAGTGATTTTAAATTATTAAGCAAGGATTTAAAATATGTTTTAAATCAAAGTTTAAATATATATTCAAGTTAAATTTAAATCTTAGCTGGAATGAATAAAGTTTTTTCCTTTAGTCAAATTGTTTTGAAGAAGTAAAGTATATTTATGAGAATCTGAATTTAAAATGGAATTTAAAAATATAAGGAAGAATTTAAAACCAAGTTTAAATCAGAATTTTAAATCTGAATTCAAATTAAATCTGAATCTTAGGTTTTGAAAATAGAATAAAGTTTATAACTTTAAATGATGTAAATAAGTTTAAAAGTTAAAGTATACTTTAATGATTTGAATTTAAAAGGAATTTAGTTTAAAATCTTTAAATTAGAATTTAATGATTTGGATTCATTAAATTATTAAGATAATTAAAAATGGATAGTTAACTAATTTAATTAATTAATGATTAGGATTAATTAATTTAGTAATTAAGAGTTTAAAATTAATTAATTAAAGTTTAAGACTAATTAATTAGGAACAATTAATTTGGAGTTAAGGATCATTAATTGGATAAAGATTAGATTTTAATTAATAATTAAAGATTAATAAATTGGTTATTATGGATAATTAATTTATAATTAATAATGATTAATCTAAGTTTAATTTCTTAAGGAAAGAAATTAAGAATTGTTAATAAATGATGAAGATCATTAACTAGAGATTATTACATAATTAATTAATGTGATTAAATTAAATAATTAATTTTATTAATTAATTAAAGATAATCATTTGTAGGATTGATTAAGTATAAGTACTTAATGGAAGTAATTAAGGAATTTATTACTTAATATAATTAATTGAGTTTAATTTGGTTTTGTTTAAGTTAATTAATTAAGTTTAATTAATTTAAATTAATCATTGGATGATTTGATAAGTATAATTACTTAAATGTAATTAAAAAAGTGTAATTACTTAATGAAGTAATTAATGGTAATTACTATATGTAATTGATTTAAGATGATTTAAATATGGAAGTAATTTGGATTAAATTACTTTGTGTAATTAATCAAGGGATTAATTAAGATAATTAATTAAGGAATAATTAATTTATTTAATGAAGTAATTAAGGGTAGTTAATTACTGAATGGGATTAATCAAGAATGATTAATAATTATGGTTAAGTAAAGATTAATTACTCAATGTAATTAATTTAAATATGATAATGATTTAAAAATGTAATTATAGATCATTAATTAATATAATTAATGATAAAATTAAGGGTTGATAAATTAAGATTAAATAATCAATAATAAGTGATTTTGAGTAATTAATTAATATAATTAATTAAGGATTAATGTAATTAATTATAGTTAATTAATTAATAGAGTAATTAAAGATTAATTACTGTATTTGGGTAAGGATAATTAATTTGTGAAATTAATTAAAGGATAATTACTTGAATGTAATTAAAGGTCAGTTAATCAAAGATGATTAATTCAGATGGAAATTAGAGAATGATTAATTACTTTATTTGTAATTAATTAATGGTTATGTAAGCAAGATTTATAATGATGAAGTAATTAATTTAATTTACTTTAAATTAATTAGAGATAAGATAATTAATTTAATTCATTTTAAATTAATTATAAGTAATGTGTTTATGAATCCTTGTTTATGTATTGATGGATGATATTGATTTCCTTGAATGGTTTGAAATCTCAGATATGAGATAAATAATGCTGTGTGATATGGATGTTTTGGTTGAAGTGAATTATCTGCTGTAATGATAGTGTAGATTATCTATCTGTGATATTGTGAATTATCTATCTGTGTGTATATGGATAATGAAATGAATTGTTTTAACTTTAAAACAACTTGGCCTTAAAAGATACGGTTTGGATTTCGATGAGACCGGGATCGGGTTTCTAGATTTGGATATTCGAAAACCACATCGATCCAAATTAACGATAGGTCGTGAATCTCAAGTGAAGATGAAGATTCAGAGTGCAAGGGTTATTGTTGTTAACTTTGAGGATGATTCCAAAATGAGTGTAACGAGATAATGCCTTCGGTTTCGTTCGAACCCGGAACGAACTTGTATGGATTGAATGCTTTCAGAACATCGTCAGGTGGACGATGAGCATTCTAAGTGATGTGTTCTGATGAGGTAATCGTAGCCTCAAGCCTCATCAACCGGGAATGGCTAAAACAGGGGAGGTGCAGCAAGGCTTCGTGGATAGCACCCACTTGAGAGCGAGATATACCCCTGTCTAGATGTCCCTTATTATTCGGCTGTGTGTGCGGTTGGTCGCGACAACCGTAGGGTTGTCTTGTTTGGGACTGTCCAGTAAGGGATGGTTCCGGCCTTGTGTTGTAGGGGATTGGGAGTAATCCTCGGTACGCTGATCTAGGCCAGGTACTGTGACGTGCGGTACCCCAGTAGCCCTGCCATTGTATGGAATCCAATTTCCAATAAGCGCCCTCGGATTTGATTGTATTACCCACTTGTTGGCTAGTATGCTGGAATTTAATCAAGTAACAATTTTAGCTATTTCTTATTTACTTGGAAACCCTAGACCTATTATAATATCACTGAATTTCCTATCAAATGTTTGGTTAGCGTAAGGTAAAAACTTTTCCATGTTTATGTGTGGGAAGTCTTACGTGATACCTTTTGTTTTCAAAGGATTTTCAAAGTTAAGCAACTTTAACCTGTTACTCATACCAGACCCATGTCTGACCCGGAGTTTATTTCTCTTTCTCTTAAACTCTCGAGTACTCAAATTTTTACGAGTAGCCAAGGGATTCAGGTTAGCTTTGATGAATTCTAGAGGAGCAAATAGAGCAGGAGGCTTCAGCGTCATAGATATATAGTTTTCCACTGTGTTGGTATCTCTGTGTTGTATTTGAGTTGTAACGAGTTGTACTAACTAGACAGGTGTTTATAACAGTCTAGTATGTGATGTATTATCTGTGTAACTCTGATTGATGTTGTATATTATGTAATATTTATGTGATTAATATAATTTATTCGTTCCGCTGTTGAGATTCCGATGTTGTTTCTTCTTTCTTCTTTATCTTTTCTATTTTCTATCCCTTTCATTCTTAAAGATGATGCGACTTTCTGGTGTTAGAAAGTTGGGTCGTCTCACTAAATCTGTAATACTCAGTTTGACCCGAGCATTATAATAAAATAACACCCGAGTCAGTCTGGAAAACCAGCATGAGAAAACACACTCAATTTGAATTATTAACTTTTATCAAAATCCTTTAAAAACAAAGGTATCTTGTAAGACCACGTCACACATAAACACGACTGGTTTTTACCTTACGATAACCAATACATTTTTACCAAATCCGTCTGATATTAAAATAGTATCTAAACCAAGTAAATAGAAAATAGCTGAAATGCTTGCATCTCACGTTTCAGCATAGTTGGGCACAATCAAAACCATACGGCGCTTATTGGAGATTGGATTCCATACAATGACTAGGCACTGGGATACAACCTATCACGGTACACTTCTAGAAGCATGTACCGAGGACCTCGCCGGGATCCCTTGCAACACAAGACCGGCCCTATCCCTAACCTGGATAAAACCGAATATGTTATCACCCCGGGTGTTCCCACCCTTACCGAGAGCTCTTTCGCATGCACCGTATCTATCAAATATAATATATCCGAGGTTATCTAGAAAGGTGATAACATATCCTAATTGGGTATGACCCACTTAGCCTTGCTGCATACCCCCTGATTTTCAGCAATTCCGGTTGATGAGGCTAGAGGCTACGATTACCTTTCGAGAATAATTTCACTTAGAATGCTCATCGTCCTCCAATTACGATGTTCTGATAGCATTCATCCATACAAGTTGTCCTGGGTCTGGACCAACTGAATCATCGTCTTCATTATCTTCATGGTATTCATTCGTAACGTTCAAACTGGATCGAAGTGGTTTCAGATAATTAAATCCTATTCCGGCCTCTTCGAAACGATTAACGAAATTGGTCAAAATTGATATTCGGTTATTTAACTACCAATACACATCCAAAAGCAAACATCGGGCCTTATTTCAAACTTTTCCAAAATTTATTTCCAAAAATATCTTTATAAGACATTACTTCCAGTACTTCAATGTTTGAAAATAGTTTTCAAATCCTTATATTTCAACGAAATTTTTCACCCCCTTCCTAATACTTAGAATATTTTTTTGCACATCATTTTATATTCAACACTTAGGAAGTATTCCATTTATCCCCTATTTCTTTTCTCAAAATCATTTACAATTTATTTGTAAATTTCTTCACTCATTTACAACGAATTTTATAAGTTCCAGAATTCTTTAATTAATTCCCTTCAATATTTCCAAAGTTAAATATACTTACTTATAACTCCAATTTCCCCTTCCTACCGCTTTTATGAATTCTGTTTCATTTTTCGAAAATTCAATTTTATTTAACTTCTTCGGAAATTTTCTTACTTTTCCTAAAATTTCGTTTGAGAATTTCTCTTATAAGTCTCATCTACTAAATAACCCTTTCCCCAACTCTTGAGAAGATTTAAATAAATTTAAACCATTTTAAAACTCTATATATATACATATGTAAATAAAAATAAGTATTTAAAAGGAAAATAATAATAATTTATTTTTAAGACATGTTCAAATAATTACTTAAAATTATTGAAACACTTTTTATAACATCACTTTTCAAAGCAGGTTTTAAAAAATTAGGATTTTATTAAAATAAATATTAAGTATTTAAAAATTCACTTCTGAAGTATTTCAATACTAACTAACTTTAAAATTACATAGTTTAATAAGAATTTTCCTTTTTAAATAAAACTTAACTTATAAATAAATAAATAAAAATTTAAATCTCAATAAACCCAATTTTAAATTTATAAATCCCTCTCGATTTCCACCACATCACTTCCCTTTCAGTCTCCTTAACCATTTTCACTTCAAAAATTGTATCCATTATTTTTCTCCCACCCTATTTCCATATTTAAATATAAATACTCCCTGTAAATTTATATTCCAAATTTTATCATTTGATATCGATTTCCTTTATTTATAAACATCGTTTATAAATTTTTATAACTCCTTTGAGTTCCTCTAAAAATAATCTCATTTATAAAATTTTCCTTTTATAAATTCAATTCCTTATAAATTCCCTTTTATTTTTGCCAATCTGCTTTTAATATCAATTTTCAACTTCTTTCCATATTATTTTCCGAATATCATTTCAAACTCCAGTCTCAAAAGTCCCTTTATATAATTCATTTTAAAATCTCTATTTAAATATATTTTTTTCGCAATATTTAGTATGATCAAAAACCAATTATTGCTTATTCAAATCAATCTCTTTTAAATAATACAAATTTCGATATACAGATTTTTATATTAAAAATCTCCTTTTAATTCCTTAAAAATTCAAAATAATATTTATGGTATTTAATATACCAAAGTTAATTCCCATGCTATTATAACATTCAAAATACACAATAACCCAGCAGATTATTCAATCACATCATATCTTTTATATATGAAAACACTAAATATATTTGAGGAATCCAGTTGGATCCCTCTAACCTGTTTCCCTGCATCCACAGATGTTAGACAACAATAAAAATACCAATCCCACTTCGAGGGGGATATCGTGGTATATAGGATCATCCGCTATTATGCGGAGCGCATAGGGTCTCATCCGCTATAATGTGCGAGATATCACTCCAATTACTAATATATATACAACTATATATATAGTCATCCAACGTATAATTATAAATTCAATCAAGCATCAATTAATTTAAATTCAACATTTAAATTTAAACGTGGCAATCCAAAAGAGTGAGAAATTCTCACCTTTATTTTTCGAATTTGCTGACCGATCCAATTTTTAATTCCAGCTTGTATATTTTCTCATCTACAAATACAAACTCGTCTTGATTTCATTTATTTTAGACCTCGAAAGCAAATTTTATTTAAATAACTATCTCAAATTTAAACATTTTAAGTAAATAACTAAATACATAATTGAACCTAATTATAGAATTATACCTCCACTGCGATACCCAGATGAATGCACGCTACCATGCTTCCAACGCCACATCCATTGACCTCGCGATTGTGACCTCATGACTCCACCTGGCCAGCACCCTCCCCTAGTCGCTGCCAATCGCCGACCCCAAAATAGATTCGAACCCTCCCCTGCTCAATGTCGAGCACATCACAACATTGACCTCCCCACCTTTATATATATATATATATTCTCTTCTTGGAACGAGAAGATAAATCGCGCTTCCCACACCCGAGCGTCGCCGGCCGAACCCCTGGCCATCGCGCCTCGCGAGCCCACCCTCCTCGACTTTCTTTGCCACTCTCTATCCCTCCTTCGCCATTGCGACCATTAACCCTTCGATTGCTGCTCATCTTTAAATCGAAATCGCCCGATACCTTTCCCCTTGCTCGCGATTTGCCTCGATCGTGCCTCGAGCTTCGGGCGCTCACGCGCCATCACGGCATTGATTTTTTTTTCAAATTTTCAAACGAATTCGATTTCCCACTTTTTTTTCGAATAACGTCGATTTCGGTTTGGCAGAGGAAATTGCTTTTGTTTTTAATTTGAATGAGGAAGAATACGTATGAAGATGAATACGCGATTTTTATTCTGTTCGATTTCCTTTCTTTTTTTTATTCGTTCATTCGAACTGAGGAGAGGGAAATGTCACGTGAAATATAAAGAGGAGGGGGATGTGATGATGGCGTGTAGGATGAAGGCTATAGTGTTTTTGAAAGGAAGGAAAAAAGTTTTGATGTGAATGCAGTAAATCAATATAATTATAAATATATTATATTATTTAAATTTTAAAACGTCTCGATTTACACAACGTAAAATCTCGAACTCATATCGAGGCATGCCGCTAGGCGTTCATAATGTTATACCCCTATTTCGAATACAATGGAAAAGGTTTCGAGTCCTAATTCGATCGTATGGAGAAGATAGCTTTTTGGACCCAATTTATATTGAATTTTCGATATAAATTTCAACGCGTTTATATACCGTACGGCCAACCGATAATTCCAAATGCTACGAAAATTGAAATCCAATAATAATATACTACTACAGATCCAATGGAACTAGTTTTGTCGAATTCCGAGACTATGCCCCGGATCGCTATTTTAAATCATCGATTTAATCGACGATTACAAAAATTGACAAAATTACTTAAATTTCCAGTTTTTAAAACTTACTAACTAAATTATTAATCCAAAATTCAATATTTAAAACCATTTAAATATTTAAAATTAATCGTTGAAAAATCCATATCTTTACACCAAAGGACAGCTTTCCACTGCCTAGAATCAACCAGCTTGTGGATGGGACAGCAGGACATGAATTGCTACCATTCATGGATGCTTACATCGGATACAACTAGATCATGATGTATGAAGCAGACTAGGAACGCCAGTTTTATCACTGATCTAGGATTATACTGTTACAAAGTGATGCCATTCGACTTAAAAAATGCTAGGGCAACTTACCAATGGCTGCTGAATGCCATGTTCAAACATCAGATCGGGAAGACTATGGAAGTCTATGTAGATGATATGTTAGTTAAATCGCGCATAGCTGCAAATCACTTGGACAACCTCGTCGAAAAGTTCAAGATACTTCGTAAGTATAGAATGAAACTCAATCCACTTAAACGTCACTTCGGGGTAGCCTCTGGAAAGTTCCTAGTATTCATTGTAAGTGCAAGAGGCATCAAAGCTAATCCCAAAGAAATTACCGGTTTACAGGAAGTCGAGGCCCTAAGGAACAAGAAAGATTTAAAAAGCTTGAATAGGAAAGTTGCTAAGCGGGTTCGTCTCAAAAGCAACTGCTCCCAGTTGAAACTTCGACTGCTCCAAGCATAGGCAAGATGGATATCGACTGGATTTTCAAAACGACCGAAGAACCAAAAACATGGATGACACCGATCAAGGACTATCTGCTCAGAGGAACACTCCCCGCGGATAAGAATCAACAGAAAAAGCTCTTTTGAAAAGCACCACAGTTCGTAATACCAGATGGAATACTCTAATGAAGGGGATTCTCTACCCTCTTGCTCAGGTGTGTGACCAACGGCAAAGCTGAAAGAATCCTCAAGGAAGTTCATAAAGGTGATTACGGAGGTCACAACGGGGGGCAAACCCTTGCAAATAAAGTTCTCCAATATGGGTATTTTGGCCAACGGTCAACCGCGATGCAGCAGATTATGCCAAATAGCATGACCAAAGCCAAAGATTCATCAAGATCAAAAGAACTCCTTCAACAGGGCTAAACAGATGGTCAACCCATGGCCATTCGCAATTTGGGGAATAGATTTCATTAGTGTATTGCCAATAGCCAAAGGAGGAGCCAAATACGCTATCGTTGCTATTGACTAATTCACCAAATGGGCCGAAGCGGAACTACTGGCCATTATTACCACAATGAAAGTTATTAACTTTGTCACTAAAAACATTATTTGTAGGTTTAGAGTGCCACAAAAAATCATCATGGATAACAGGACTCAATCCGAAAGTGTTGAGTTCAAAGAATTTTGCAAACTCTTCTGAATCGAGAAAAGCTTTTCTGCTGTTGCACATCCGCAGGCAAATGAGCAAGTGGAGTCAATAAACAAGATCATTAAGTCCACCATCAAAAACTGGCTAACTAAAGCTAAAGGAAATTTGATTGATGAACTTCTACTTGCACTATGGGCTTACAAAACAACGCACAAATCTGCAATCGGGCACTCTCCGTTTGCCCTGGCATATAGTTCAAAAGCAATTATTCCAGTCAAACTGGAAGTCCCTTCTCATCGAAGGCAAAACCTTACTCAAAGACAGAATGAGCAGTTCCTACTCGAGTCGCTCGATATGGTCGATGAGAAGCGGGAAAAAGCCGAGTTAAGGACTGATGCTCACCAGAAAAGGGTCGCACGACATTTCAACTCCAAGATCCGTAATCATATTTTCGAAGTAGTAAACCTTGTCCTCAAACGAGTCTATCCTACATCAGGAACCTTTGGACCAAACTAGGAATGGTCCTATGTAATCGGCCAAAAGCAAGGGGATGGCACGTTCAAGCTAACAACCATTGATGGAACCCAAATTCCCCGTGCTTGGAACAGTGAACCGCGTCATCATTACTTTATCTAGGACTATCTTATGTATTTCCTATTTCTGCAAATAAGCCATCCCAGGATACCGGAGGCATTGTAAATGGGCAGAACATGCCCAACTTTTATTTCCATTAATGAAATTGCTTTAATTTCTGAACTAATAAAACTGTGTTCACATAAGCAACTTGCCGAGTCGACGGGGTCAAATCGGCTCAAAACCATTCGATCGCTACTTGAGATAGTGGAACCATGCTCAAGTACGCCCCATCTACCTACCGAGTCGACGGAAGAAAATTGACTCAAACCGCTGAACGACGGAACTCGATCCTGGCTTTCTAAGAACCGGTGTTACTCCAGCAACACCGGGAAGGTCCAAATCAAAGCCGTGCATTTCATAAGCCACACATCGCTTCTTATATTGTGGAATCATGTCCAAGCAAACACAATTACCTAAGTTGCACTTCTCGTTAGCCACGCATCGCTTGGTTCACAAAACTACGACTGAGCAACCCTCGATCCCACTGTGCGCATTTCATAAGCTACACACCACTACTTGGATCAGAAAAATTGCATCCAAAGACGAGGAACTCTCATATTACAAAAAGCCATGCACTATCTCCGTAGCCAAGGAAATAGCACTCCATGGAGTGACACATATGCACAATAGCCTGAACGTCAGCAGTGCGATGGAATCACTTAACATAATTTCAAGTAATCCGTGTTGCTCCGGCATTACCAACCACTTAGTGAAATCCTTAAGTGCATATATCACTTGTCGTAAGACCGCTAAAAAGCTTTATAGATATCTCAATTCAAAAATCAAAATGGGATATCTAAAATGAGGACAATAAAACCAGAAGTTCCCAAAGATAGGAGTTGCAGTATAGACCCGAATGGGAGCATCCAATAGACAACCAGGGACACCCAGTCTCGTATCAAGTGTTCAAAGTAAATAGTCCCATGAACTAGGGGGAACACGCACACCAACACTTAACCAAAATAGCAAATACTTCACAGTTCTATTGCACCAAACAATGAATTTTGGCAGTAATTATGGGACTAAATAAAACGGTATAGGAAAAAATGGTGCTGAATAAAAAACAATGGTATATAAGAGGTAACAGTGCATGAAATATAGACAGGTAGACAAGTGAAATTACAATCAAAATTTCAACAGTTTTATCACTTATAACATTTTTCATGTACAACAACAAACAGTAGAGACCATACCTGCACAATATCGGCCAAGAAAAGGAAAATACAAACACCACTGTTGCAACAACAAGAAGAAATGCTAAGTGTAGACTCTACACTTATAAAAAAAGAAAGCAAAAAAGCAAAAGCTCTGCTTCACGGGTACACGGACAGATCATGGCTTCTTGTCATTACCTCCTCTCCCGTCATTCACGCCTCTGATCGGTAAGTTCTCAAGCTTCTCCCCTCCCAAGATGGTCTCATTTTCTGAAACATTGCCACTGGCAGATCCTCCATTGCCTTTGTGCTTGTAGGATTATGAGAACTCTTCGACGACCTTTTTTCTCTTCAACCTTCTCCTTCTTCATCTCCTCCATATGCTGCTTGGTCATCAACTGCTCGATCTCTACTTTTTCCGGTTGGCTAGCTTGATCCGCCTACTCCCGTGTGTTAGTAGCTGCCAAACCCTCCTCTTGAGATACAGAGGGTCATCTAAACCATGCAGCATTGCAATTTTCTCAGAGTGCAAATCGGGCTGCAAGCCAGATGTGGAGATGATGGTTGATGCGGTCTGAATGGCAGTAGATCTGGCACCGTGAGGAGCAGGTAACTCAGTAAGCAAAGAGGATTGATCTATAATATTAAAATAAACGGCGGTTATCTCGTCAATTTCATCCGGCGTAAGTTGGAAGTCATCAAACACGGGAGAGATAAGAGAATTGCCTACTGTGAGGGTCTGTTCGTGTGCCACAACTTCGAAGCACTTGCCGTTGCCCTCTTTCGATGGCTGCATAATCACAGGAGAAGTAGAAACGATCCCCTCATCAGCACGAAGATGTGAAGATGGCTCACCAAGGCCAGAAGGAAAATGCCCAATTATAGCCTTAATGGCGGCCGCAGCATCAACATCTTCTCGTTCCCTCTCCAGTCTCAAGATTTCCTGGCCCTCCCCTAAAGCTTGGTGGGACTCTGCATTCAAATATGCTTGAACTAACTCCTCTTCGGTATAACCACCACTCATGTCTTGAAAACAGGCCAGAATCTCTTCCAAAACTATGAAAAGCGTACGATAGAACAACGAACCCAAGTAACTAAGACTCCCCTGATGTAGCACGGAGTTGACATAGAAGTCTAAAATAGTAGAATCCATGCCTTCCATCTTCTTTGAAAAGGTACCTTGAACCTATGAAAAGCTGGCATCCATGTTAGCCTTCTCTACCACTAGCTGTTTCTTCTCAACATCCAAATTCGAAACTTGTTCGTAAAGAGAGGCAATTTCTTGAGCCTGCTTGGCGATGGTTTTCTTCTGCATCTCAACCATCGTCTCGCTTATCCTCAACTTTTCTTTTAAAGCCGCCTCATTCGTATGGCACTTTTTTATCTCATCTCTAAATATGATTACGGCTCGGTCAGTGGATTCTTTTAGCTCCTTAAGCAAATAAGCAATTTTGCTCTCCCTCTTGAAGGCATCATCTTTCTCTTTCTTTGGCCTCTCGATCTCTGCATCGCGATCTGCAAGCTGCTTCTCGTACTCATTTTTTTCGGACTCAATTGAGAGGATTTCCTGGTAGTTGTTTCGGTTAACAGTAAATAGCCATATGCATAATTTTTCCCACCCTTCAACTTGCTCCAAACTGCTCTAAATTGATTTAAAATGTGGTGAATAAGATTTGGCACGAACTGACTTCAGATTAGGCTTATCAAACATAACCTCCTTAAGAACACTTAGGGAATGTAGCTTGTAGATGCGAGGGACCAGCAGGAAGAATGTAAGGCGTGGGCCTAGAAATCTAGGGAGTTGCGGTCATGACAGTTTGAGTGGAAGAGGTCACAACATCGGAAGCAGGGACATTTATCCTAGTAGAACCAGGAGGCTGTGAAGCAAATTCTCGTTCTTTTCCTCTTTTCAGCCTCTTTGACGGATCTTCCCGCTCAGTCGGGCTCTTCCTCTTTCGTGGCCACTTCTCCTATCTCTTCCATGATCTTTCTCGGCATGGCGATGCTCTTCTACCTCCCTCTCCTTCCTCCTTTTCTTCTCCTCGTCAGTCTCCCGAGGAGCATGGTACCTTGAAGAGTGTCTCTACGAACTTTGAGGCTCCAAAACTCGATCAAGATGTTGTAAAGACCACGAGACATGATTCCTACAGCAAGTGATAGAATGGCTTTAGGAAAAGGCGTTTGATGAACTAAAACATCCTTACAAAAAATATATAAATTGTGTGGTCCTAGTGAAGTGTGTGTGTTGCAACTTAACGACCCCAACGGAATACACAAACCAGATTGGTCACTAACTAATGTTAAAACATTGCTTTCTATAGGGATGATCTGAGTAGACTGGGAAGGAAACTCTTCCGAAGTAAAGCCATCCATCAAGTTACAAATATTCACAAAAAATTTACTTGTATCTCCCAAATCAATGTCAGCACCTTCCGGCATAGAGCTGGGTACAGGCTCGGTCTTGGGAGAAGCTCCCTCAATGGGCTTTTTCAAAGAATATGAGGGTGCATGACCAGGGCTTATTCAGAGGCCTTATCACCTAATTTGACATCACCCTCATTAGTGTCCCAATCTATTTCTTCCCCATTTAGAGGATGCTCCTCACTGATTTCTCCTTCTTCCTTCTCTTCAATAAGAGGAGCCTTGCCCTCCCGTTGAATAAACTGTTACTTTTTCTCTTTTGGAATCGATGGCATTTTGGGTAGACTGTCGACCCCAACTTGAATTTGGATCTCCTTAAGGGCTTTCTCTGACCCATCGGATGGGCCAATTTCTTCTTCATCATCATCTTCACCAGCGTCATGGGAAGTGGATATATAATGGGTTCAGGGTCTAGAGCGGGAACGAGCACTAACGAATCCAACGGATCTCCCAGGGTGTAAAAGCCCACATCGACGAAGATTCTCATATGTGAGAAAGAATATAATCATGCGCTCTTGAGCATCAACCACTTTCAAGGTGCTAAGAACGGTGTCGAGTGCTAGGTCATTGTTAATTTTTGGAAGAACTGCAAGGAATATATGACCATTCAGAAAACTTATAGCAATTAAGGGAAACTCCAAGCATGGTGAAGGAGACTTGCCTCCCATAGTCCATAAACGGGTGAATCCTTCTGGACACTTAGCAAAAAAGAACTGATTCTTAAATGAAGGAACATTTTTGGGAAGATCCAGTATAAGTTTCTAGCTATGCTGTGCTTCAATATAAATAAGTGATGGATAAGCCTCTCTCTTCTTGAATAATAGAAGTTACTGAAGCACAGTAAAGCTCGAGGCACGATTAAGTGTCTGCATGAACAGAACATATAAGCACATTAGCATGGCGTATCCATTTAGAAGAATCTAGAATAAGGTCAACCCTATGTTATGAAGTGTTGTCATTAAGAAGTGATTGAACATAGGCACTACACCGTAAATGCACATATCGATGGCAAGCCACGTATCTAGAAGGTGGCCTATTAGCAAATTATCCTATCGATGGCACAAGCACATCATCCTTTGGGATACCATATTCGAGCAAATGCTTCACAAAATTCTATGTGTAAGACTTGTAGAAGCTTTCTCCGGAGGATCAAGCAAGGCTCTGAAATTAGGAGGAGTACGATCGACTACGGGACCGACTGGAATTAGATGACTATATTGACCTAAAGTTATGGAAGCAATGGATCCAAATGGGATCGACGATGACTCCGCCTCAGAAAGAGGTGAGTTCCACTCAATTGATTTGCATCGAGAAGATTCGCACATCATTTTATATAAGAAAGCTTATGTTCAAAACGGTCAGGTATGCCTAATCTCTAAACTATAGACCCTTGAGTGGTTGACACTTGAAATCCAGGTGACAATTACCGTGCACCAACCACCGATCGAATTCCAAGTGTCAACTGAGAGTGTGTGTGATGTGTAATCTAAGTGAGAAAGGGTCCGGTGTCCTAAACACTGTGAAAAAACCATTCCGTGTAGATGGCTCATTCACACTGGAAAGAGCAATCCTTATCACCCGTTAATTTTATTTCTATTCTACTTACCCATTATCGATCAACGATCGATAATGGATCCATTGTCCAAAGCGATATGGAAAGCCCTTCCTATTCCAGGTACACCGACTGTGCAATGACAGGACCAATTCGAAGCGAGCGAATATAGATCGATGGGTCCGAGTCAAGTAAAAAATTCTTAGCATATGTCGATTTTGATTCCCTAGAAGGTGATAATAGCATGAGCTGCACATAAGGCGCTACCCTAAGCTATTATCACCTTCCAAAAAAACCAAAATCATTTTGAAAGACATTGTGCTGGGATCTACTGTGTAACTCGGTGCAAGTCAATTCTGACTCTGTGGTTGAAGATAGAAAAACATGTCGAGTATCGAGGCAAAACCCTAGCTTCATTTCATGGAAAATTCAAGACTCTGTTTATTATCTTCTTCCACAAAGTCACAATCAACTCAAATCTTCCACTGTATGTATCACCAACACAACTTCATCACCAATCGCTAATGTATTAATATGCCAAAACCCATGCTACCAGCCTTCGAATTGGAGAAGATAAATCGATCTTTGGTTTAGGGAGACCCAAAACTAGGGTTTCAACCAGATTGGATCGGCAGTATTCGCGAAAGTAGAAGCTTTGGTGGCAGTTCCTTGCTCACGTCATCGGCGATGGTTTCAAAAGGCGGTGGCTAGAGATGCTGGTGGTGAAAGTCAACGGTGGCGGTTCCTTGGTGGATTAGATGCTCGATTGGCTCGACTAAGGATTTGTATCGAATGAAACAAGACCAGAAGTGAACTGACTGGATCAGGCCAGTTGGTAAATTAGTATAAAAAAATGTTCTCTAGATAAATATTTATCAAAGTGCTCGGATCAGTACTGATCCGACCCAATCGGATCTGTACCGACCCGAATCATTTTTCCTATGCCACACCAAATGTCTCCGGCATGACCACCTTGATGTTCGTATATGTTCTTGAAAAACTTAAGTCCAAATTACCAAGTAATCACGAGCAATGAAGATCTATATTGAAAGCTGAATAGCTTACCGGCATATCACGAGATAGCTCAACACGATCAATGAAAACCCTTAAAATGAAAACCCAAAGATAGTCAACTCCAGACAGCACCTTGTTTTCAATGAAAGCGTAATCTCGAGGGCAATGTTAAACGCATTTTTATCCCAGTAGAATTCAATAGGAGTTAGAACATCCAAACAGAGCCAAGATGGCTTGAGACTTCATCAATAGGCCTAAAAAACGAGATAAAAGCTCTAAGAATTATATGCCAAAAGTGGTCTAACAATTCAGATCAGCACCGATCCAATCGGATCAATACTGATCCGAATTGTTAATTCATAGTGACCCCATTCCTTTTGCTTTATGAACTTATGCCTCTACAAAGCTCATCTAACAAGTTTGGTAACATTCCAAGCATTGAAGTTTAAGAAGTGCAGACTCATCCGATTCAAGATGCGGTTCTATCTTACACATAGGTGAATCATCGTCAAAACAAGTCGACAAGCTGTGAAAATATACGGAGAGCATCAAAATGAAGCAAGGAAGATAGCTAAGTAGTTGAAGCATAAAAAATGTTTAACTATTTGGATTGGTACCGATTTGATTGGATCAGTACCAATCCAAACAGTTAGCTCCTATGACCTCCATACTTTATGGGCTTCTTCTTCACACTGAGTGCTGGCTTCTGACACTCTAGCCCAAATGCTCTCTAACTCCTATAAATACCATCCCATCTGCAATAGAAAGGTGATCTCTAGACTAGTTGCTACAACTCTGTCATTACTATCCTTCACTCTTCTTCTCCCACACAACAGTCACAAAGGAGCAACTGAGGTCCTCCGGTTGCCTCCAAGTACTTATGATTTTGATCTAACTTAGGTGATTCAATTATATTGTAAGCCAAATCAATCATGTAACAGCAGTCAACTAATAAAAGCTATAAAGCGGACGTAGGCTTCATTAACAGCCGAACCACTATAAAAATATTTTTGTCTCTTTACTAATTCTGCTCCTTTTACATTTATTCTCTATATTGTTTACTATGAAAAACAGGGCTGGTGCTTTCACACTCAACCCATGGCGATGATCCATTTTTTGGGTTAACATTGTGTTTCTATTTGATCCGACCACAACAATCCAATAACTCGAACCTTAAATCGGTACCCATAACCATCCAATAACCCAAACCGTCTTTAAACTAACATTTTACATCCATTTAAAAATCCACTTGAGAAGTTTTATCCAAATTTAATTTTATTCTTTTAATGATTTTTCTTTCTAAAAAATAATGCTTTTCGATTTTTTTACTTCCAAAATATTTTGAAATGTCGAATTGTGATATCGCCAATTTTCAGTTTGTTACAACTCCCCTCTTATAAAAATTGCATCATCGCAGTTTCTAAATAAGGTAATTTGTAATTAACAACCAATAAGACGTCCAATCATCCATGACTCAAAACACACAATTTTTTTAAAATCGTACCTATCTAAGCAAAGAACAAATTAGGATGTGTTCGTCTCATTAGTTCTTCGGTCTCCCACGTACAACCTTTGAGATTATTTGACTATTGAACCTTGGAACATTTTAGTTTCTTAATTGTTTCACCTTTGAATCTATAATATGTGCTGGCTCGGCAGTGAAAGTCAGGTTCAGGTCAATTTTCAGCTCCTTAAGTTGCCTTGGCTCCAAAATAATATCGGGATCTTGTACACATTCCCAACTTTAGGATACATGGAACATGTTGTGTACTCCTGATTGATAGGTTGGAAATCGATTCGATATTCCATGCTTCCAATGCGATCCATAATTGAATAAGGTCTAATATATCTTGAGGCTAATTTCCCAGCTTATCCATATCTTATTACTCCATTCATCGGAGATATCTTTACAAATACAGAATCCCCGACTAAAAATTCTAAGTCCTTTCTACAATTGTCAGCATAACCCTTCTATCTAGACAGAGCAGTTTTCATATAATCCCTGATGAACTCGATCTTCTTTGTTATCTCTTGCACCATATCTGAACCTAGTAACAGTCTATCAAAAGTTTCCAACCAACAAGCTGGCGAATGACTCGGCCTTCCGTAAAGAGCTTTGAAAGGAGCCATGCCAATGCTAGATTGTAAATTGTTATTGTAAGAGAATTTTCCTAGATGAAGATACTCTTCCCAAGAACCACTAAATTCGAGAATGCAAGCTCTCAAAAGGTCTTCTGCAACTCTAATGACTCGTTCAGTTTGTCCATCCTTTGTAGATGATAGGCCGTATTGAGATTGAGTTTTGTTCCTAAGGCACTCTACAAACTCTTCCAAAAATAGCTAGTGAAAAGTGGATCTCGATCACTATCTATACTGCTGGGCAACCCATGTAGTCTAATAACATGTTTGAAAAATAATCTGGCTAAGCTTTCTGCTATTCTATTATAGCGTATAGGAACCAAATGTGCACTTTTAGTGAGTCAATGGATTATCACCCAAATGCTTTTACTTTCTTGTATCGAATGTGGAAGTCCATCGATAAAGTCCATAGAAATCTGATCTCATTTCCACTATGGTACTTCTAATGGCTAAAATAATCTCCTGGGTTTTTAATGCTCCCTTCACTTGCTAACATGTGCACTACTTTACATACTCTATAATATCATGTTTCATACCTTCCCAATAATATGCGTTTCATATCTTTATACATTTTCATTCCACCCGTATGGATAGTGAACATGGAACGATGGCATTCATCAAGAACGTCCTTTCTTAGGTTAGCTATATTAGGAACACATAGCCTTTCTTCCGATCGTAAGCTACCATTTGAGTCAAGAACTCGATTCATCAAGTTAACAAAATAAGCAGGTGCATTCACCAACCCGAAAGGCATAACTGTCCACTCATAGGATCTGTATCTAGTTCTGAATGCTGTAAGAGGAATACTATCAGCAGCTACTCGTAATTGGTGAAATCCGGGGGCTAAATAAAGTTTCGAGAAACCTTTTGCTCCATTCAGCTGGTAAATAAAAGATCATTAATCCACGACAATGGATAATGATTTTTAATCGTCATCTCATTCAACCTTTATAGTCAATGCACATCCTTAGAGACCCATCCGCCTTCTTTACAAATACTGTCGCTGCATCATATGGCGAACTACTTTATCTGATAAAGTTCTTCTGCTCAATTCCTTCTAATTGAGTTCACAATTCTTCCATCCTGGTAGGGCATAATCAATTAGGAGGTCTACTAATGGGATAAGAACTTGGAATTAAATCTATTTGGAATTCTACAGCTTTATGGGGGGTAACACTTCTACATAATCAAACATATCTGTAAATTCGCTAATGATTGGAATCTTCTCAACTTGGTTGCCTTGGGATTCCATAGCATAAAGTAAAATGCAGGATCCGACTTTCAAACGATCAAGGGCATATGCAATACGATTTCTATGGTCGGGATGCTTTAGAGTAATAACTCGATCAGCACAAAACAAGCGAGCATTATAATGCTTAAGCCAGTCCATTCCAAAAATAATTCCAAAATCCTAGTGACTCTTAACATGCAAATTACACATAAAGGAGTATCCATATAGATCAATAGTCGAATCATAGCATTTCATCCCTAAAGTACCGTAACCATTTACAGAATTTACTATCCTAAGCGATGTTACTAGCAGTGTATAATATATCTTTAATTTCTCCACTATATATTTTGATTTAAATGAATGTGAAGCGCTCGTATAAAAAAGAAATCATATAGATATATTAGATATTATAATCATACCTTTAAGAACTATGGTTGTTTTCCCATTGCTTGATCCAGTGGGCTTACAGATTCAATAGCAAATATCTTCCCTTATTTTTGCTTGATTGGCTTAAAACAATCCTATATGATATGGCCAATCCCATTATAATTGAAGCATTTCCTAGTATCACTATTTTGAGCTTTCTAACATTCATTTGTGAAGTGACCCTTGAATCTATAGATTTAATACACGATCTAGGATTTATCAATCTTCTTCTTTTGCTGAGATCCAGAATCGGTTTCGACTTGTTTCTTCTTCAATCCTTGGTCCTTTTTAAGATAAAAGAATTTTCGCTTCGCTCCTTGGTCTTGTTGTTCATTCAAATTTCCTACTTCTTTATCTTCTTCATAAACGCTCTCATAACATAGTGTTGTATCCACCATATCCAAAAATGAACTACGCAATTGAGCCAGAAGTCTCTCCCTGAGGTCTTTCCTCATTCCTCAAACAAACTTCTCATTCTTCTCTTGGGGTGTATTAATTATTGTTGGTCCTTATTTTTAAAGAGCATTGAACCTATTCACACACTCTTGCAATATCATATTATCTTGATTCAGACCAATAAATTACTTAAATAGCGTTGCCTTGGCCTCTTCGGGAATAAAATAAGCTCTAAGCATGCACTTGAATAGCTTCCATGAAGTCTCTTCTTCAGGAATCTCTAATGTCATAGCATCATACCAGTTTAATGCTCTGCCTTGTAGTTGTCTAGATGTGAGCTTCCTCTTTTGTGGATCCGTGAGACCTATATCATTAAAGATTCTCTCATAGTTTCTCAACTAGGTATGGACACCCATGGGACCTTCATCCCTAAATAATCGCTTACTACCTAGACTAGCATAATCACTACACTATTGAGTAAAGTTTGAGCGAGTAGCAGGATTTGGTATTCTTACTACTGTAGTATCCTGTATGCCTCTCATAAATTCCTTCCACTGATCCATTGTCATCATTACATCATAAGTATCGATACCACAAGACTAACAGTTATGGAATTTGGTATGGGCACCAACACGGTCACCTCTAGGTTTAACCATATTTTATGTATCAGGGTAGTGAAAGACAAATTCATTAGAAATAGAAGAGAAGTTTAGATAGGAATCATAAATGAATAAGAAAGTATTTCATATATTTACTTAAACTATATGCCGATAATCAATCACACAGTCGCTTAAAATTGAAAAGTGGATCTTCCCACATATTTATCCAATATGCAGGTAATCTATACTCTAAGTCTCACTCCTCTATGGCCAATTTATGTTCCTATCCCTGAATTATTCTATCATGGGCTCTAATACCACTTTGTAATGCACCGGCCTAGTACCCATGTTATCAGAGGGAGCTTACCGTTTAAATGCATGAAGTAAAGGACAGGATACGAGCAATCTCTTATATAACTCCCTTGTGTCAACATAAATACATGATATCATATGCCCAAATCTCTGCAAACATGTATCCCGTATCAATACAAAGCAATATACACGTGTTTTCCAGGATGAATAATATAAAGATAGGATTACATAAAATAAAATTTCAATAACAACATCAGTGTGGTCAAAAAGTCACACGCACATAGACATATATATATATATATATATATATCACATCTTTATATACAATCGATGCTGACATCCAGTTACAAAATTTAAAAAAGATACATACATAACTATGCACATGGTAACCATCCCTTCTAAATACTAAAGTACTATCCTGAAGTCTCAAATGATTTGGTCAAAGATCACATCATCTTCTATGGCTAGTATGACAAAATATAAGAAACGAAATACTGCATCTTAACCATACGTATTCCTCTCCAAAATGCACAAGATAGAAATGATATTGTGAAAGCACATCCTGAAATACAACCTCAGTCTAACGCATGGTTGTTAAAACAAATAACAACTCGGTTCAGGCTAGAAACTAGCTATAAGTATGCTTAATTATCAAACAATAAAAAAGAACATAACAAAATCATCATATTAATATGCTAATTACCCAACCCCCATGTAGGTATCATATATAAATCATATTAGATATGTTCTGTTTCAATTTGATCTGATCACAATCGCACATCTGCTTAATTTTGATTCTCCTTAATTACAAGTTATTAATACCACATCATATAATCATACAATAGTGATAAATTTGATCAGCTACCAAAAAGTGAATTGACACCCAGTGAAACCTAGTACCGCTTACCACTCAATATACCAGAAATCGAATCAACGCCTAATAATAATGAATATCACTTATGAATCTACACTATAGGTGCACCCATATGACCCTCCTTAGTCTACTCTAGCCAATATGAAAACACTCATCTATCCATCATCTCATCTAAGTCATGTAGCCATAATACTTAATGCCCGTACAATAGATTGTCAGACTAGTGACATTAGGGGAAAGGATGCCATACTCACGGTGCTACTCTGAGTCAATCCAACTGGGATGGACACTAGCTCTATCTGGTATAGCACTCTTTAAATAATTTACAATTTTTAATATTTTTCACAAGTGTATATAC
Source organism: Allium fistulosum (assembly GCA_030737815.1). Lineage (NCBI taxonomy): Eukaryota > Viridiplantae > Streptophyta > Magnoliopsida > Asparagales > Amaryllidaceae > Allium > Allium fistulosum. Next base: position 861,278,623 of record CM060903.1, read on the forward strand.
GATATTAATCCCACCTAACTGTTGTTAACCGAACGTCCCTAAGGGTTTTGGTATACTCAAATTCCAAACTGATAGTAATCCCACCTAATTGTTGTTAATCCAATGTCACTAAAGGGATTACCACATCATATATCATTTTGTATTTTCATATATGATAGCAATCCGCACCTAACTATCGTGTATCCAGTGTCAGTAAGGTTTACAATTTTAAATCACAATATTCTTACTTTATTCAAACTAAATACATGATCAACTATTCATAACAGTATATACAAAACATTTCTTAGCATATTCAAATATTAAATCCATCTTTGTAACTTATTTCAACTCATATCTAAGAGTAGCATGGTAAGAATCAACCAATGTGAACTTTAAATAAGATTTACTCACTGACCAATCATTAACAATATCAACCATTTTTAACAGAATTTCAATCTAAACAGGCTACCAGGACATCATTAATGAGTCTGGGAATTAAAAAATAAGCATAATCTTCTATAAATCATATGGATCAAATTGAAATCAAATTAATAGTGAAGTTAGCTCACCGTTAAACTATTAAATTATATTAACTATATATTAAAATAAATTGATTATACTCATTGTATATTAAAATAAATTGATTACAGTTAGTATATATTAAAATAAATTAATTATACTCACTTCCTAAAGCTTGAATTCTTTTGATTTGATGAAGATATTTGCAACTCTAGTTTGCTTGAGAATGAAGATGAAAGTCATGGTGATTTTCTTTTGGTTAGGAATGAAAAATATGTAGTTGCCATTGGGTATTTTAGGCTTTGGTTCAAGAAGCTTAGGATGTAAGCTAGGATAGGATAAGGATAAAACTTTAGAATAGGAAAAAATAGAAACGAGTTAAAATAAAAAGAAAATATTTAGCATAGACTTAAATATAGATAAGCATGGAATATAAGTTGAAAGATAATCATTATTACTTAGGCTTTAAGGATTCTAATTGGTTAAATTAGCATGATTACTTATTAGATAAGCTAGAAAATGGTGGTGTAATAAAAGAGTAAAAAAATTCAATAAATCGATACCCCTAGCCGTTCAATAACTCGAACTGTCTTTTAACTAATATTTTACATCCGTTTAAAAATGCACTTAAGAAGTTTTATCCAAATTTTATTTTATTCTTATAATGATTTTCTTTCTGTAAATATCACTTTTCAATGGTTTTTTACTTCAAAAATATTTTTGAATGCCAAATTACGATATCACAAAATTTCGAGTTGTTACAACATCTTCATTCAACTGCCTAGAAGCTATTCTTCTCTTATATGCATCATTCAACCTTAAATCCCTGGAGATACACCCACTCACCATCAGCCAATTCAATACTTCTACCTTCGACACTCTCCCATTAAACATTTTACACCTAGGTTCTAGCAGTCTTGATTCAGTTTCTAAAATTCCTCTCCATAACCAGCCTCGACTCTACAACTTCCAGCATATTCTCTCTCATCATATGTATCATGAGCTACCGAAACTGAACAACCACATCCATTCCCATGACAAGTGGGAGTACCTCATTCTCTGCTACCAGAACCACTTCCCTTCCACTACTTTCAGTAATTTGCATGCTTTCATTTTTCCTCCTTCCGTTGGCTTCTTCTATCATGGTTTTTCCACTCATCAAATCCATTTCTATCGATAAAGTCTTCATTAAATAACAGACGGAAGAAGGCGATTTTACAACAGAAATCTCTAATAAAATCATCCAGATCTCTATATGGAAAAATATAAATAAGTGATATAGTAGCATATACCCTCCCTAAAGTGTTTGTTTTCCTACTATCTAATTTACTTAAACCTTTACGAGCTTAGTTTTACTTAGGTATCCCGTATCCTAAGCTCTAATACCAACTATATCATCCCTCATTTCGAAATCCAAAGATGGAACTCCAATATGCTGCCATCACCTTGGAATTATCTTTCAGCGATAGAGATGGGATCAGTTATACTAAACAGTCTTAGGTAAATAGAACGGAAATCAACTAAAATCAAGAAACACATCATTACAATTTAAATTTAATAATTTAGTTCCTATCACGGGTCAAAAATGTAATACAACATAGATTATAGTGTTATACCCAGCATAAGAAGATGTTGACATAAACACTTAGTACATCGAAATCATATAATACATCCAAGCCTCATGCTTCGTGTCTTCAGCTCCTTTGTTTGTCCATCTAAAAGCATCCTGCCTATACCTATAAACTTAACCTACTCGAGCAAGCACTTATGAGTTTATAGGTAAAACTATGATAAAAATTGGGCCAGATATAAAGTTTGGTATAAGAGATATATTACCCTAAACATAAAAGTTAGCAAGACCACGTCGTTAAAGCACGGAACGAGTTTTCTGCTTGCTAAAAGAAAACATTCATTTTACATTTATAAATTTAGACATGCACAAAGTCCAGGCTTAGGTATCTTACTCTTACAGTAAGGCCATAACCAAAATCATGCCATTTAGTATGCCATACAGTAATCATTCACTTTTCAATCCAAAAATCAAAATATCCTATCTTAGGTTGTCACCGAGACCTCACACCCTCTACAAATAGATAAAGGATTTAAGTGTTAACATTTGGCTGTCATCTAGGCCATATGCCTTCAACTAATTCTGCTAACTATATAATTAGTTTCGGATGCCACTCTATGCCTTATACCTACTCTATTTATGTGTTTGATTGCCACACCTAGCCTTACCCGTATGCATTCATTTTTGGTTGTTATACTCAGCCTTACACCTATGCTTTTGTTTTCGATTGCCACACTAGGCCTTACACCTACCTCGGTTTTAGTACTTAACTTCCATACCAGCCTTGTTATTTCTACCAAATCTTCGATTGCCACAATATGTCATAAACCAGTTGTTTTCATGTTCCATATGCCACCTTAGGCCTTAATCCACACTTTCAAAAATGATTGCCACTCTAAGCCATACACCTATGCTTTCATATGTAGTTATTGCACTAGCCTTACACTTATGCTTTCATATTTGGTTACTACACTAGGCCTTACTGCTACGCTTTCATTTTCGGATGCCACACAGACTTATTCATACGCCTTCGATTTATTGACTTCCACCATAGGTCTGACGTCATCTACCGAACATCACATGCCTACCTTGCCATTCATACATTATGCTTTTCACCTTGCTATTTATTAAGCTATGTTACTGCATTATCATCAATTGTTTTAAGTATGTCTTATTCAACTTAAGCCTTAACATAAATTCTCTTCCGAAAGTCAATTTGTTTCAAGTTCAACATCTTATTGAGAGATACATTTCTCGTGCCTCGTTTGGGGAAGCCTATTTTAGTTTATCTTTGGTGACCTATAGTGTTTAAAACTTTCAATTTTCTAAATCACCTCCTCTAGTCAAAATTCAACCTTGGGTTTTAGAAATCACATCCTTTACCTAAAGTTCAACCTTAGCCCTCGTCCCCTTTCGGGCTTCAGCAAACATCTTTAGTTCAATAAACCTTGCCCCATACTTAGCATTACTTAGCTTTCATTTTTAAGTTCTTATATTTAAAGTTTTTTGCTTATTTTACATTCAGTTCAGTACCACATCCTTCGGCACTTCCTTTGGTATATGATGGTAATTGTTTTCTGCATGTTTGACACTATCTTTATGTATATCGACTTCTGAGTAGTTTGACCTAATCTTTTCTTACCATTTTGTTGTATTTTCTCAATACATTCAACACATTTATGGATTTGGTCTATTGATTAAATACTTTATTTAATTCAGTTACCATCTAGCCCTAATTATTTACCCTTCGACCGAGCATATTTCCATCGGATATACTACCTTTAATCTCAGAGAATCATAGAAAGTGTTTACAAGTATTTTCTTTCATAGAATATTCTCAAAATCCCTAATTTTAGCTATTCCGATAATATACAACTCTCAAATAATTCATATTAATTTATATACTTATGGGAAAAATTTATAAATCAAAATTCATCTCCAATAATGTGTTGCTAACATCATATTTAATTTTTGGATTAAAACGATTAGAAGAAACATGAAAACCTTTCATTATTAGTTCGACTATGATAAATTTAGGGAAGAAAATAGGATTATGTTGGTACCAAAATTGGGCACAACACTCTTCGGAAGTTTTTGAAGAGATAAAATGAAGAAATTAAATGGAAAAAGAGGATTATCTAACAAAAACACCAAATTTCATAAATGAGAATAATTAAAATGCAAGGAGACACAAGAATTTAGAGTGGTTCGGCGTATCGCCTACATCCACTATGAAGTTGATTGCTTTATTAATCTTTCTTTGAAGATTACAAGTGAATTCAATGAATTACAGCAGATAATTATGATTTAAAGCAGTGATTTTCGTTGTTGGCAGCAGCGATGGAGTTCAGATCTGGATCCGGTAGAGTCTAGGCGTTGGAGAATTCAAGGAAGAAGAAGCCACTTTTCTGTATGCCCTGGGGCTCTATTTATAGGTGTAGGAGGCTGGTATTTCGCTCAGATCTCGGGAGACCCTCTCTGGCACGTGACCAGGCCCGCGCGCCCAAGCCCGGGAAGTTTCGGTCTGATCCGTGATCAATACGAACGGATTTCGTATCGATCAAGATTTCATCCAATGGAGTTGAGATTTGGAGTGGAAGTCAGGGTCTCAGTAATGATGACTGGGGAATCTCCTGGAGTCATACCCCTTTCACCGATGACGTATTATATGTTGAACCACCTCGGCGCTTCAGGATGCCAACTTTGCCAGTCTATGAAGGAAGTTCTGATCCCAATCAACACATCCTGAAGTACGAATGGCTGATGAATGCTGCGAGAGCTGATGATGCAGTAAAATGTCATAGTTTCCCCATTTCCCTGGGGGCATTGCAACCATGTGGTTTACTCGTTTTCCACCACGATCCATTTCTAATTTTGATCAGATGGCCACAAAGTTTGTTCAATAATTCTGAATGCACGTAGCGAGGCCTAAAGATGTTAACACTCTATCTAGTGTTACACAAGCTCCCGGAGAAACACTTAGACGTTACTTGGAGCGATTCCATGCTGCGTGTGCAGAAATAAGCAATCCCAATGATAACTCTATCCTGATGGCACTGACTAAGGGGATTGATGCTGATTCCGAGTTTGGAAATTGGTTAGCTGGAAAACCACCTGCGTCATTAGACCGTTTCTATTCCAAGGCTGCCCAATTCTTGAGAAGGGAGGATGTGAAATAGTATAGGAAGCAGGATGACGCAGGGCCCAACATCGAAGGAATCCAAAGTAACATCGCTGTTAAACAGTCCGGAGATAGTTCTGGAAAAGTTCAGTTGAACGTACAAGATAAACAGAATCAGCAGAGGGACAATGGAAATCAAAGCAAAAAACGCGATCAGAATCATGGTCCACGGCGTAGAGCTTCCATGTACGACAATTACACTCCATTGAACACGTCGTTGGAAAATGTGTATTTGCAGACCTACAATACCATGCAATACAAGAAACCTGCCCCGAAACCACCAACTGAAAGACAAATCCAAACAGGAAAATTTTGTAGGTTCCACGAAAGCTACGGCCATAACACTAATGAGTGTTGTCACTTACAAGACCTCATTGAAAAACTGATACGTGAACGGAAGTTGGATCAGTATGTGCAGGCACCGCAGTCTGGTGGTGCGGGCCCATCAAATCAGAATTATGCACCGAATCAAGAAAGGAAAGAGGAACCCGCTCGGACTGGCGGGAGGTTGGTTATTAATACAATAAGTGGTGGTCCACATCCAGCAAACCGGAGCTGGAAGGAAATGGAGTCGTATGCCAGTACTATCAGGCATGCAGACTTCGAGTGTTATAGTAGTTTTGATGAAGGGGCTTCGACCAAGCAACAGAAGACAATGACAGATGACATCGTGTTCAGGAACAGAGACGCTTACAAAGTCGAAGCCCCCACTATTGATCCACTGGTCATCTCAGCTCAAGTAGATCCCGCGTGGATGAAGAGGATCTTAGTTGACAGCGGAAGCTCTGTGAATATTTTGTTTTAGCGAGCCTATGATCAAATGAAAATGGAAGCCACGGACTTGAAACCGTGTCAATCCCGAATCCATGGTTTCAACGGAAGTGCTATTATACCCACCGGAATGGTGGAACTGCCAGTAGAGTTGGGAGTTGGAGAACGTCGGAGAGTATGGATGTTGCAGTTCATTGTTTTGGACATAGACTCCCCTTATAATGCTTTCCTGGGCTGACCGGCCCTCGCTGAATTCAGGGCAGCCTTGCCCCATGGTGTTTGACTTTAAAATTTCCCACTGATCATGGAGTGGGAATCATTCAGGGAGATCAGGCCGTGGCAAGAGCCTGTTATGTTGCTGAGCTGCGGGAGGCGCAGCGGAAGGAGAAAGGAAAAGGCTTAGAGGAGTCTCTCTACGTCCGTTTTGCCGATAATTGACAATTAACGCCCGGACCTAGGCCCGGGCACCCCAGCCAATTCCTCAAGGATCTTGACCCAAGATAAACTGAAGACGAAGGAGAATCTAAAGAAAGTCAAGCATCCCCGGCCGAACTAACGATTGTTGTCCCAATTGACGATGACGATGATTCGAAAATGATAAAGATTGGGGCTCAGCTAAGTCAGCAAACTCAAGTGGAATTGGTTGAATTTCTGCCGGCGAATCCTGACGTATTTGCCTGGACACATTCTGATATGTGTGGGATCTCGCCGGACATCACGAGCCACACTCTGAACATTGACCCGCGGCATGTCCTGGTCAAACAGAAAAGGCGTGGTATGGATCCAGAGAGATCTGCCGCCCTTAAAGAAGAAGTAGAAAAGCTTAAAGCGAACGGGTTCATTCGAGATGCGCTATACCCCGAATGGGTTTCGAATCCCGTACTTGTCCGAAAACCGAACGGAAAATGGAGAACATGTGTCGATTACTCCGATCTGAACAAAGCTTGTCCCAAAGACAGTTTCCCACTTCCCAGAATTGACCAGCTAGTAGATTCAACAGCTGGGCACGAGCTTTTATCTTTCATGGACACGTATTCTGGCTACAATCAGATACCGATGCATTTACCCGATCAAGAACATACCAGCTTCTTAACCAATCTGGGACTTTATTGCTACAAAGTTATGCCATTCGGACTCAAGAATGCCGGAGCTACTTATCAACGATTGGTCAATCGGATGTTTGCCAATCAAATCGGGAAAACCATGGAAGTATATGTAGACGACATGCTTGTGAAGTCACGACTCCCCACTGACCATGTTAAAGACCTGGAAACTATGTTCGACATACTTCGAGAATAATGAAGCTAAATCCACTGAAATGTCAATTTGGAGTTGCATCCGGAAAATTCCTTGCATCCGGAAAATTCCTTGATATTACTTACACTCCAAGACGAGCGATCCAAGGACACGTCCTAGCCGATTTCATAGCTGAATTTACCATTCCAGAGGACTTGCTAGAAACTAGTAAATCCCCTGAATACGTCTGGAAGTTGTATACTGATGGTGCATCAAACGACCGGTGGTCGGGCGTTGTTGTTGTACTCGAAACCCTCGAAGGCCGATCTATATGCTATGCTTTGAAGTTTTACTTCCATGCAACCAATAATGAAGCTGAATATGAAGCCCTCTTAGCTGGACTAAAACTTGCCAGAGATCTGAAAATTATCGCTGTGGAAATTTATTGCGATTCACAATTAGTTGTGTGTTAAGTATGGGGAGAATACCAAGCGAGAGATCAAAGGCTGGCGGCTTACTTAGCTCGAGTCCAGGAAGTACTGGATCAGTTTGATTATTATGCCATTTATTGTATACCTCGAGACTGCAACCAAAAAGCCGATTCATTGGCAAAGCTAGCCAGCACAGGTGAAGCTCAACAAATAGGACTCGTTCCCATAGAAATGTTAGCTTCCCCAAGCATCGACCGGGCAGAAATAGACTGGGTATGCGAGACCGTCCCCGAAAAAGATTCATGGATGACTCCACTCAGAAATTACATTGAGCATGGAACCCTGCCAGAACTAGGAATGGCAATGGGGCGGGTTGGGGCGGGTTTTAGGTGCCCCGTACCCGTCCCGGATTTTTTAGACCTCGCCCCAGACCCGCCCCGTAGACCCGGTGCGGGTCTGGAATTTTGCCCCGTACCCAGGACCCGTACGGGTCAGGGTAGACACGACCCGCTCCAAGACCCGATGAGTCTCTATATATTGATTCAAAATTGTATACCAACGTACATATATTTATTTGTTTATACTCGTTATCACCAAATAATACATGGAATAAAAAAACAATGTGTCTAAGGGAAGTTAATAAAAATGATGTCTACAATAACAATTCAGAAAATATATACATATGTTATTGTATAATTATCAATGATGCAACTTAATACTCTAATTTTTTCTATAGATTATTGATTGGAACATTTTAATATCCATGCTAGAATCACTTATATCTAATAAGATTAATAAATCATTGTAGTAATAAAGCAGTTTCATGAGATGTTAGTAGTGCGGGTCGGGTTGGGACGGGTCAGCCGAGCCCCGACCCGACCCTAGACCCGGAGCACTTAAGAAAGGGTCACGGGTCTACCCGCCCCAATGACCCAATGGGGCAGGTCTGGATGGGCCAAAACAGGGGCGGGTCGACCGAGTTTGGACCCTAGACCCGCCCCATTGCCATCCCTAGCCAGAACGCAGGAGTGAGAAGAGACAAGTTCTTCGAAAGGCCTCACGATTCATCATTCAGAATGTGGTCATGTATAGAAGAGGGTACTCTGTTCCTTTACTCTGGTGTATCACTCACAATGAAATCAAACGAGTATTTCACGATGTACACGAGGGAGAATGTGGCGATCACACCAGGGGGCAAGCACTTGCCAAGAAATTACTTCGATACAGATATTACTGGCCGACCGTGAATCGTGATGCGTCGGATTATGCAAAGAAATGTGATAGGTGCTAGAAGCATGCTCGAATTCCGAGAGCCCCGCCTACCAAGATAACACAAATGGTCAGCCCATGGCCGTTTGCAATGTGGGGCATCGACATCATTGGTGCTCTACCTCTGGCAAAAGGTGGTGTGAAATACGCCATCGTCGCAGTTGATTACTTTACAAAGTGGGCTGAAGCTGAAGCTCTTGCTACCATAACAATGAAGAAAGTAATCAACTTCGTAGTCCGTAACATTATCTGTCGATTCGGTCTTCCACACACCATTATTACGGACAACGGAACCCAATTCGATAGTGCTGAATTCAAAGATTTCTACAAGCGATTTCACATCCAAAAGAAATTCTCCGCAGTTGCACACCCTCAGGCGAACGGACAGGTCGAAGCGGTTAATAAAGTTATAAAGTCTATTCTGAAAAAACGACTGGAAAAGGTCAATGGCAAGTGGGTCGATGAACTTCCTATAGGTTTGTGGGCTTACCGAACAACCCACAAGACTGCGACCGGTCACACTCCATTCTCTCTCTCTCTTACGGTTCAGAAGTCGTTATTCCAGTCGAGCTAGAAGTACCTTCTCATCGTGTGACATACTATGATCCAAAGACAAATGCTCTACTACTTGCTGAATCTCTCGATCTACTAGATGAGAAGCGTGAAGAGGCTGATTTGAGGGCAGCTGCACATCGAAGTCGAGTTGCCCGATTGTACAACGCCAAGGTTCGTTCGCGAACCTTAGAACTAGGCGATCTCATCTTGAAAAGAGTTTATCCGGTTCCTTCGCATATGAAGCTGACATAGGAAGGACTGTATGTTATTTAACGAAGGCTCGGAGATGGCACATTCAAATTATCGACCGTTGACGGTCTTACTCTGCCAAGAGCCTAGAATAGCGAGAGCCTTCGCCGCTATTACACATGACAGGCTATCTCTATCCATTTAGTTTACTTTCCATTTTGCAATTTGTTTTGCATTTTGAAATTAGAATTTGTAATAAGGCAACTGACTTTGCCATATTTTCTTATTTCAGCAATAAACTGCAATCTCTTCGAGCCAGAGCTGTGATTTACTTGAAATGCTTCATATGATCATCACTATGCACGGAGAGCTAAGTTTCACCATACGGTGGAATTTATTCAAATAGGGAGTGAATGCGACGCAACCAATCACTCGCTAAGTGAAACCCGAGCTCGGGGACCAGCCATCACATCAGAATCAAAAAGGATTGATACACGACAATCCTTCATACAACTCCGAACTCCCAGAGCGCGAATCGGAGTATAAACATCAACTCCGAGTTCCCAGAGCGCGAATTGGAGTATAAACATCAACTCCGAGTTCCCAGTGTGCGAAACGGAGTATAAACATCAACTCCAAATTCCCAGAGCGTGAATTGGAGTATAAACAACAACTCCGAACTCCTAGAGCGCGAGTCGGAGTATAAACATCAACTCCAAATTCCCAGAGCGCGAATTGGAGTATAAACAACAACTCCAAACTCCCAGAGCGCAAGTAGGAGGATAAACAACAACTCTGAACTCCCAGAGTGCGAGTCGGAGTATAAACATCAATTCCAAATTCCCAGAGCGCGAATTGGAGTATAAACAACAACTCCGAACTCCCAGAGTGCGAGTCGGAGTATAAACATCAACTCCAAATTCCCAGAGCATGAATTGGAGTATAAACATCAACTCCGGATTCCCAGAGTGCGAAACGGAGTATAAACATCAACTCCAAATTCCCAGAGCGTGAATTGGAGTATAAACATCAACTCCGGATTTCCAGAGCGTGAATTGGAGTATAAACATCAACTTCGAACTCCCAGAGCGTGAGTCGAAGTGTAAACATCAACTCCGAGTTCCCAGAGCACGAAACGGAGTATAAACGACAACTCTGAACTCCCAGAGTGTGAGTCGGAGTATAAACATCGACTCCGGATTCCCAGATTGCAAAGCGGAGCATAAACACCAACTTCAAGTTCTCGAAGCGTGAATCGAATTATAAATATCAACTCCAAACTCCCAGAGCGCGAGACAGAGTACAAATGTCAATTCCAAGTCCCCAGATCGCGGACACGTGATTAAATCTCAAGCCGGCGTGACCAACCGCCAGTAAACAAATGAGAATCCCTGGAGTGCGGATATGATCATCGACAATTAGGCGAACGTGGAAAAAAATCTCGGTCCCTAATTGACTCAAACATCCATTTAGTGGCACTAGACTCAACATGTTATAACCAAGAATCAATCGCTGACTGATGTTCCACAACTCATCCCCGAGACTGGGGGGCAGGACTTAAGCATCAACCATTGACTGAAGCGATGCAACGTCAAAATTCAACTCGCTTCCCGATAGCAAACCATGTCCACAGTTTTCGAACTTGGCGAACAAAAACAAACTTGATTCGAAAGCTAAAACTTTACAAGTACCTTTCAAACATTGAAACACTTAAACAAAGGCACAAAGAAGCTCAAAAAGAAAAAGTTTCATTTCTACTATTCATGAAAGAAATTCATGTATAAGTTTGTTCCAAAAAATTACTACTAGCAAGGGCCGAACCCGCATCTATACACGGCTAACAAAATGAAAGTCAGAATCACACCAAGGAAGCATGTTTAATCTTTCTTCTTCCTTGGCTTCCTTCTCGCTGTAGACCCGTTGGAGCCACCGCTAACCTTCCTCTTCGAGCCTTTGCTTTTCGGTGGTTGGTCTCCAGGCGAGGGCATGATATCAACATCCTCCTCCGAAATCGAGTGGATAGGAATGCTGCCTGCCGGCGGAGTCGGAGGAATAGGATCAGATGCAGAGGATGGAATGGACATGCTAGTAATGAAAACCGAACCACCAGGAGATATAATTCTGAGTGGAGCTGGACCAGGCGCCGCCATCCCACCTCCAAAACTGCCACCGTGGGCCGCTGCTTCCATTTCAGCGTCGATTTGTGCGAACATCTCCTCCTCAGCAACCGCTCGAGCCTCGCTGGGGGCGTCAGTAGTTGGCATTGAAGAACTTGTGGCAGGAGCGCTTCCCCCCATGACAAACGGCAAGTCGTCAAGAGGACCGCCGTGACGGCGAAAGAGTTCTTCCATCATCTGCTCATCAAACACAAGCGTGCCTCCCCATGTATCATCAAGTGGGGCAGTTGTCGTCATGGTGATCGCTTCGGTAACGATAGCCTCTTGTGTCTGATGTGATTCTTGAGTAACAGGAGGCCCGACATGTGCAGCATCGATCAGTGGACAAAGAATAAGAGAACTGTTAGAACTTAACTCGATCGAAGATTCCGACTTAAGAAAGATATGTGGAATGTTCAGAGTACCTTCCTCAGTTTGACTCGTAGGCGGCGGAGCGGCATCAGTAATTTGCGTTGCGGCCGGAGAGATCTGCGGCTGATCTGGATTGTAAGCAGGAACAGCCTGGGGATCGACCGCAGACGAGGATTCGGGCTGGGTTGACGCGGGAACTTCAAGACTCGCTTCATGGTGGTCAACCCCTGAACCCTCTCCTATTTCAAAGTGTTGGGCGCCAAGTCTTTCCTTCTCATGCAGAATCATTGACTCGTGAAGAATCTTCCTTTCATCTTCATTCAGAATGCAATTCTCGAGTTCAAATTCATCCACAGACTCACCCAGATGCGCCTCCTTCTCTTCCTCAACCAGTCGGCCCCAAGCATTGTAAAGATCCACCGGATAATCATCGAGCCAGGCTAGACCCCTATGCCTCAGCACATTAGCGTTGTAAACAACGAGAAGGTCTTCGATGTCAGCCTCTAGCCTAGACTCGGCCGACTTCACTTTCTCCTCAACCTCAGCCTCCACCTTGCAGACTTTAGCCACAGCTGCATCCCGCTCACCCCTAAGCAGAACAGTTTGTTCGCACGCCTCCTGGGTTACGTTGTTTACATCATCCCTTTCCTTGGCCATGTCGGCGAATTTGGCCTTGAGTTCCTTGACCGCCGCATCCCGCTCGGCGGTGACTGTAGTGTTCCGGTGGCACATCTCCTCCACTAGGGCAACATGAGTCTGCCCCAACCTCTCCATTGCCGCCTTCGCTTCGTCAGCTTTTTTGGTGGCCTCAATTTCCGATTTTCGAGAAGACTCGGCTTCAGCAGTGAGCACTTGAATGATCCAATCCCTTTGAGCGAGTTCGGTCTCCATTTTCTCAAGCGCTTTGGCTCGCTTAAAGGCCACCTTCGAAGCTTTCTCTACAGCCTTTAGCCACTCTCTGTATTGGGTGTAGATGTCATGAACGTAATCATGCATCGTGCCTTCCACCCTTGACGGAATTCTTTTTAAGTGTGGTGGGAAGACATAGCCATCGAAGCAAATATTCGGAAAATCCTTCCTCATCTGAGCCAATTTAAGGGCCCCTTCTCTTGTGGGCTCGTCTGGGACCTGCTCTGCAATTATGGAGGCCGTGGTCTCAATTCTCTGAAGATGATTCTCAGATCTAGAAGTATGAGAAGACGGCCTATGACGAGGAGGCTCTAGTGGATTTGAAGTTTGAACAGGAGGTGGAGATGGAAGTCTAGGAGGTGGAGAGCCTGATCTAGAGCAATGTTTGTATTCTCTGTCCCTATCACGCCCATGCCTATCTTGGTTAGAATACTTACGATCATGATCTCTATCTGAGTCCCTCCTGCGGGAATCGTAATAGGAAGAAGCCTTTCGGGCCGAGCGGAGATTCCCGAGCATCGATCCTTTCCCAGACATGGTCCCTGAAAATGAGAAACAAAGGAAGAGTTAATGATTTCCTAAGTTGGACGATTCACGATTATGAATTATGTAGTGCAGTGAAGTGTATGCATGTGCATCCCCCCGACCAACCGGAAATGTCGGCCGCACTCATAGCAAGCGACCCGCTCAGTTCAAGAGCATTATCAAGCTCCTCCATCCCGGCGTCGTGTTGAGACGACACAAAATCCGGAATTGGAATATCAGCAAGCCCTTCAAAAAGATTCTCTATCGGCGGGGGAGGAGCCTCCGAAATTCTAATCACCGGGACGGACAAGGACACGACCACGGATTTAAACCTCTCGAATTTAGAGCGCTTGTGAGCAATAGCCTTGCCTTTTCTCTTTCCTCCTGAATCCGGGACATCGGAAGAAGGCCCAGCTTGGAGCTCGGTATCGCTAGGCGTCCTCTTTGGATCAACTTCTTCGGTTATTACGACTGCGGGCGCTTTGCGCTTCACCCGTCTCTTCGAGACCACTCTAAGTGTCCCTTCCAGCCGTATGCTCTGCCTCCGTTCTATCAGCCCGACAATCCTTAAATTTCTGTCGATCAGAACCACGTCGATATGCCTCTCTTCGCCCGAAAACGCTTGGAGGATCCGAACTAGCTCTCTGAAGTATGCACCATCAGGTCGAGAGGTTACAGCTATAAAAGAGGAGAAGTATGTCAGTTTTGAAGTCAGTTACTAATATCTCGATGATTCAAGAGAAAAATGGCAACACTTACATCTATCCAACCATCGCCTAGCAAATCTAGGGGGGCATCGAACGTAGAACCACTCAGTTTTAAAGTAACTTAGCCTTCCCTAGGAGCCCATTACAATGTGGCAGTTCCTGACCGCTTCCAAGAAGGTGAAAGAAGGGCTATCCCCACGGCTCTTAACGTTAAATAAATACCTGATCTCCATCGGCTTTGGTGGTCGAAAGAGAATCTCCATAAACAGAATAAAGGTGCTGTTCAACAAAGCATACCCGTTGGGGTGCAGCTGGGATGGAGCTATTCCAAGGAAAGACAACATCTCCCTTATATATTGGTTGAAAGGAGGAAGTGTTCCCGCCGTACAGGCATGACGGTTAAAAGTAGTAAACCCCTCTGGGGGATCATGAGGCCTGTCATTTGGCCCAGGCAGTAGCACGTCATCGAGCGAAAAGCCGTGCCTTAAACAAATCCGTCCCAGCATATCTTCGGAGATACCGTACGGCACAGAATCTTGTGGACGACAAATGAACCGGGCACTTGGACGTTCGTCCGGAGCTAGGTCTATAACTTCGGCTTCAATAACTGGTATCTCGATGGTTGGAGGAATAGAACTCGGGAGTTCCTGCTGCTGATAACTTGAAGGTTCCATGACTAGCTAGCTTATGAAAAATCATTGTTAAACAGACAATAACGCTCGTGCATCCCCCATTGTAAAGTGTGTGAGTGTGATGTGCAGTGCAGTACTGTATATCACTTGAGAAGATCTACAGGATTGAAGAAAACATGAAAACGATGAGACTTCGAAATTCAGTCGGAAGGACCGTCATTACTGACCATCACAACCGGGCCATCCAGAAATTAGCAATCAATCCAAGTTAAAGTTTGTTAAAATCTTATTAAAGTTGCAGTTCCATCGACGAGCTTCGAAGAAAAATAAAATATGCAGTCCAAAGGTCAAGTCTAATTATGCCAAAATGAAGCTCGTCGGAGTTAGGTGTTCAAATGCACAAGAGTTTTCGATGTCATCGAAGTTAGGTTCATTGTCAATCATCAAAAGTTCAAGTTCGAATCGGTCGCTCAAGTTCAAGTTCGCATCGATCAGGTTCGATTTCGTATCGATCGCTCAAGGACACTTTCGTATCGATCTAAGGGCCGCGCAGTTCGAATCGGTCTGAGGCCTCCACTTCGACTCGATCTAAGGCCGCCGCTTCGAATCAATCCAAGGCCTCCACTTCGACTCGATCCAAGGCCGCCGCTTCGAATCGATCCAAAGCTATCCACTTCGACTCGATCCAAGGCCGCCGCTTCGAATCGGTCCAAGGCCTCCACTTCGACTCGATCCAAGGCCGCTTCGAATCCATCCAAGGCCACCATTTCGAATCGATCAGACGCAACCCCTTCGTATCAATCCACATCTTCGAAGCATTCGATTCGATGCAAAGCTCGGTCATCGATCGATACGAAGGCCTCCGTCTCATCATCTCGAAGCCCCTATTCCAGATCGACGCGAAGCTAAGGCCGAGGAACCTTCGATCGACCGCGACTTCGGGTGATTTGATGTTAAGGATCGAGTATCATCATTTACGCATTGGCTTCGCTTAGTGGATTACCTAAATTTGGCAGTTAGTTCGAGTAATTGAAAATCTGAATCGGTTCAAAGGCAAGAACAATTCCTTCTTTTCTCGAGTCTCAAAGCAATACAAAAGCAAGGCAGGAAATTAAAAGGTGAAAAGTGAAAAAATGGCTAACTACAGAGTATTTATATGGACTCCAAAGCAAAGGGAATAAACGATTCGCATCCCGGTGGATTCGACCGGCTACGAGACATCACCACGGGATCGATTCGAACAAGCTCTTCGACTCCATCTCCAGTGCATCGATGCGAAGCCCCTCTTTGTATCGTTCATCTTCGACTCCGTATCCAACTCCATCGACACGAAACCACAGTTCGTATCGATCACCTTCGACTCCGTCTCCTATGCAGTTCAGAAGGCATTAACTCTATCGATACGAACAGCTGTTTCGTATCCATCGAGCCCCACATCCATCGATTCGAAATGCTCATTTCGCATCCATAAATTCAATGAAAATCATCTTCAATGTTTCAACCCTTCACATTGATTCAGAGAGGATCGTTATGAAGGAACATTCAAAAACAACCATCGAGCGTTGTTACAACGAATTTCACGACGGTTCAGGAGAGGATCGATATAGAATTCAATATAAAATAAACTAACAACAACTCGTGAACGTACAAACGTCAATGAGAGTCAGATTAACATATATGCATGCATGTCGGACTAATATCCATTATTCCAGATTTACAGGAATTAAAAACTCATTTGATAACGTTTACAACAACAAACGGCTAATCCATAGTGGGCCTGTGTATAACCGATCTCTGGGATGGACCGTCATTGGTTTACTAGTCAATTCCTTAGTGTCACGGCCTTGCCAAAAGGCGGGATAACAGATTAGATATTACATTACTCATTAGTTCCTTAGTTTATTGACGTTTCTAGTTCCTTTATCTTTGATCTTCTTCTTTTCCACTTTTTCTTAATTAGGCCATAATCACCATTAATAAGCTACAAAGCTTTATATTTTATTTATGAAAGAGAAATGAAATGAAAATAGGATAGTATTTATCTTTATCCCAATGGATAGTAGGGATGCCATCCCATTTCCCTTTTCTTTATTTAATTTTTTTAGTTAATCTTTATTAAAATAATAGTTCCTAATAAGTAAAAGTCCACTCAAGTACTTATCACATTATGTTTGTTAGTCTCATGGTTCAACCAATTAATCCTTTATTCTTATAATTTAATTCCTTAATTAACTATTTATTAATTTATGGAGTGTTACATGTATAGTATTTCAATGATGTTGCATAAAATACATACTGCATAGCTTCATCAAAAGAACATGAGGTAGAAGATAAAGTAGATCCCAGATTGGGAATTAGTGAGAAAGTCTAATGGCCAGTAGATGATCTAGAAGATGTACAACTGTATTTAACAAATCCATCAAAAGTTGTGAAAACTGGGAAAAACCTAAGTATAGAACTACACACGAAGTTGGTCGGTTTCTTTGTGTAGTCACCCAATGTGTTTGCTTGGACCCATTCGGATATGGTCGAAATAGGCCCAACCATCATTTCCTCTCCTCCTAACATCGACCAAACGTGCATCACCTAAGGAAAAAGAGGCATTCTCTGGACCAAGAAAGGTACAATTCCCTACATAAATAAGAAAAGAAGTTAAAGGCAACGGTTTCATCAAAGAAGTATAATATCCTTAATGGATAGCTAACCCAGTCCTAGTGAAGAAGTCCAATGGAAAATGACGAATTTGTGTAGACCTCACTAATCTCAACCAAGTCCACCCCAAAAACAATTTTCCACTACCTAGAATGTTAGTCCATGAGATGATGAGATGATGGTTTTGATGACAACAACCTTAGAATAGATTATAAAATATAAATACTAACATTACAAGTTTAGATATATATGTATATGTAGGATCTAACCATGCAGGTATCAAGAATGAAGACTGTACAGTATAGAGATTCAAGATATAGAGATAGAAGACTCATGAGTATCAAGAATTTCAAGAGTTCAAGATTCCAAGATAAGTTATATAGTTAGGAATATTGTTAAAACTCATAGAAAGGCACTGACATCTTAATATCTATTTTATTCGTGGAATGGAATCCACTTCGTGCTCGTTAAAGGGATGGAACCCTAAGTAGGATGGAACCTACGAAAATCTAGTGGGACATTGTTTTGTATCCACTAATTTTAGTTCAAATGATTTTACAAAATTATCTTATTTTCAAAATGATTTCAAAACTTTCCTTTTAAAAGATTCAAAACTCTCTATCCTGATTTTAAATAATTTTAGCCTCAAAAACATCTTTATTTTCAGAGTCAAAATTACTCCTGATTTTAAACTATCTTTTCAAATAATATATTTAACTTTTAAATTATTTATACTTTGATTTAAATTATAGTTAAATAATATGTATATATTGGTCTTAATATTTACTTATGTAATTTAACTATAGTTAAGTATATTTATAAAGTTTAAAATAATTTTATTATAAAATAGAGGTTATTTTCAAAGAAAATCAAAAAACCAAAAATCCCTTTGGGATGTCGACATGCCCAAGTACCCCATGTCGACATAGTGTCAGTTGGTTTCAAAATTCAAATTTCAAAAGAAGTGTCTATTTGCCATAACTCTTCATGAATGGTCATGGATGTTGCTCTTCTATAAATAGGGGTCAGTTTCAACGAATTTTCAATCACTTTTTTTTGGTTTTCACTCCTCTTCTTCTTCCACATTTCTTAATACAAAATCATACCATTACTCTGCCGAAATCAACATCGAATCATACTCGATTACTTCTAGTGTGATTCTCCATCACTATCTCTACAAGATCCAAGTGCTAATTTGAGTTATAGACTTTTTGTAATCAATCGAGCGAGAGAAGGTGTGATTGTAGCCCTGGAAATCAATTGGGTGAACTTGTTGCCCCGGAAATCAAGTATCTCTACCCAGAGGATTGTTATTCTAGAGGGTGTACCTCATAGCCTTAAAACCGAGGGTTGTAATTGTTTAATTGGTTTTGAAAGGAAATCCGTACTTAGTTGTGCGGGATTGGATGTAGGGTAACTCCGAACCAGTATAAAATCCGGTGTGTTCTATCCTTTACTGCTTTTACTTTATATTTGCATCTGTGTTTGATTCTGTGTTCATATCTGTGTCTGATTAGTGCATACATTGTTAACAAATTAAGATAAACTCAAAAAGATTAACAAATTTCTTAAAACACTATTCACCCCCCCCCCCTCTAGTGTTAATTCTAGCCTTAAGATCCTTAATCCGCATTTCTCACATTTGGTATCAGAGCCTTGTTTTCAAAAGTTTCATTATCTGAATTTTGAAAATTTTCAAAATGGCTACTAAAACTAGTACTGCTATTACCACCAACACTAGTTCATTTGTAGAAGGTCAGTCTACTGCCAGACCACCACTTTTTAATGGCAGTAACTATGCATATTGGGCATGTAGGATGAAAATATATTTACAATCTGTAGGATTAGAAACTTGGAATATCACACAAACTGAATATTCTGAACCCACAACTAATTTTGCACAGTGGACCACTGAGCAAAAGACTGTTGCACAAAATAATCCTAAAGTAATGAATATTCTGTTTTGTTCACTTGAAAGAAATGAATTTAATAGAGTGTCAGTTTGTAAGTCTGCATATGAAATCTGGAAAACTTTGCAAGTAACTCACGAAGGAACAAGCAAAGTTAAACAGACCAAAATTTCCATGCTCACAAATCAGTTTCAGTTATTTAAAATGAATACTAATGAGTCTATTTCCGATATGTATAGTCGATTTCAAGATATTGTGCATTCTTTAATATCTTTAGGAAAGGAATTTTCAGAAGAATATCAAGTCAGAAAAATTTTGAATTCTCTCACTCCAGAATGGGATCAAAAGACACTTGCGATTGAAGAGGCAAATCACATCAGTACTTTAAAGATAGAAGAATTGATTGGAAATCTAATGTCGTTTGAAGTTCAAATGATCGGGAGAAGAGAAAGCAAAGCATCTGAAAAGAAATCAATGGCATTCAATGCATTAACCGACGGATCAGATTCAAACAGTGATAATGATGAAGAGATAGCATTTATGACCAGGAATTTTCGGAAATTTCCGAAATACAGAAAGATGAATAATCTCAAGAGAAACAACTTTAAGAATTCCGGTAATCAGACTACAGTACCAAACTTTATCAAATGCTTCAATTGTGACGAACCAGGTCAGATCAAAAGAGACTGTCTGTATCCTGATAAGCAAAATTCTCCTATAAACAATGATTCTGCAAAGAAACGGAAACGTGCATTCACTGCTATCTAGATGACTCTGACTCATCCTCCAGCGACGATGAACAGAAGAAAGATAATTCAAATCTGTGTTTCACAGCAATTCTCGATTTAGTCGATACCAAAGACACGGACTTTGAAAAAGGTACACGTTTACAATACATTGGCTGAAATTGCATGCTTGAATTGATTGATTGATTGGTTGTTTTTGAATTGATTGATTGATTGATTTTGAATTGATATGTTGTTTGAATTTTAAAATTTATTTTCTATTTTTTATTATTATTTTATTATTATTTTTATTATTTTTGACACATTTTGAAATATATTATAAGTACAATAATATTTCAGAAATATAGACATTAATAATAATATTTATATATATATGTATATTAGATAACTTAGGAAAAATCATGTCATGAAAATTCAAAGCCACATGTCGACATGGCCCCTACCATGATGTCGACATGCCTACATGAATTTGAATTTCAAATTTTGAATTCAAATGTTTGAATTTCCCTCCACCATTTCACTTCATTTATTTCTCTGAAAAGATACCTTTTGACCAGAGAATATGTCATTTGAAAGTCTATTTATTCACTATCTTTTATCATATCTTTTCACTTTCATTTTCAAATTCAAACTCTCTCTTCATATCTTCAAGCTCTCTACTCTCTACTCTCTACTCTAATGGCTTCTTCAAGCAACCCCTCAACCATGAGAATTTCCAGAAAAATCAAAGAGCAATTATTCAATGATCCGGAGGCAATTAAAGCATACATCAATTATGCTAATTATGCCAAAGTCCATCCCGGAAAATTTGCTATTTTTTCAAGATTTTTCTTCTTATGAAATTTATTCTCTTTTTGCAAACAATGGTGTTTTAAGTCTTATTGACTCTTCTCAAAATGATTTTGTTTGCTATCCTAATCTTGTCAAAATCTTCTTTTACAACATACTTTGACCCCAAGATCGGGAAATTTTAATAATCCTACTTCAAAAGTGTGCAAAGAACTTTTTGCTATTTTCAGAAATTATGATATCAATTGGGCGCAAGTTATTTTGGATGAACTTCGTCCTAAAAATTTTGAAATGGGAGAAAACACTTTATATCATGGAATTTACCTTACTCGGATTTTCAACTATTTTGGAGTAAATTTCAAAGGAGAAGAATTTATTTCAAGAAAAGTTTTTAATATCTCAAACATTTCTCTCATGAAAATCCCATATGTTTTTCAACCTTATGAAACCCTTACCAAAAAGGAAGATCGTTTGGCTCATGAGGAAATGGAAGAAGAGGAAGAGGAAGAAAGAGAAGAAGGGGATGAAATATAAATAGAAGAAGAAGAAGGTGAAACATCTCTAGAAAGCATCGAATATCCTTCCAATCCATCCAACAAAACCCTTCTCAAAAACCAAAAGATAATTGTGGAGAATCAACGGAATTTAAAACGATCCGTTAGTAAGAAGTTGGATAACATTTCTTCAAAGATGAACAAGTTCTTTTCAAAAGTCAGCAAGAAACTTGGACTATCTTCATCATCTTCATCTTCTAACTAGTTTTATCTTTTAGTATCTTATTGTAGTTGTCTTAGTTTGTTTGTTTTTCGAATGTTCATGTAGTTCATTATGCTTAATCTTTGTATTATCGTAATGAAATTGAATTTCCTTTCTGTTATCTAGCTTATCTTATCTCTTGAATAAATGTTAGTATATTATATAAATTTATATATATACACAATTATTCACAAAATCAAAGTTGTCATAAATTTTCACTAACCCATGTCGACATCCCTTAGTAGACCATGTCGACATATACTGGTCAGAAGTGATTATTGATTTTGAATTTGAAAATTGAATAACTACCAAATGTCTATTCATTTCAAACGAATTTCTACACCTATATATACCTTTTTCTTCCAGAAATCTTCACTGAAATTTATTTCTCATTATCTATATCCTTCATTTCATTCTCTAATTCAATTATGGCCAATCCTATTCACAATCTATCTGAAAATCTTGAAGAAACACTCAATTCATTCAAGAATCTTCTCTCTTTTATTCTACGAAACCCGCGTCACTTGGAGTTGAGCCAAATGCAGATGATCAAGGAGCAAGAAAGGCATTTCGATGCAATTCGATGGATGATCTCCTCTCTACACAAGGATGATAATGAAGCACATCCTCCTGTCTCTCTCACCAATGACAATGAGAATTGGGATGAAATTAAACAGACCCTATATTTGGAGAAGATGGATGGGTAGATGTTCCTTGAAACGTTTAATTTTCTTTCTTTGTTTGATTTGTTTGAATTAATGTGTTTGATTTAATTTGGTTTGATTTGATACTTTGTGTGGATTGATTTTATTTGGTTTGAAGTTTGGTGTGTGAAACATATATATATACACTGAAATGAATATAGTCTTTAATTAAGTTATTATGCTCATAAGTATCATTATTTCTTAATCAATATATTATATATTCCATTGTATAGTTTATCAATGCAGGTACTGAAGTCCAAGAATAAGGGGGAGTAAGTTTTTGTTGATGACAAAGGGGGAGAAATATAAAATAGGGTAGTTAGGCATAGATTAAGGGGGAGTTGTTAGTTTTAGGGGGAGTTATTATGATAGAAGGAATATTTTATATACAAAGGTTGTCATCATCAAAATGGGGGAGATTGTTAGTCCATGAGATGATGGTTTTGATGACAACAACCTTAGAATAGATTATAAAATATAAATACTAACATTACAAGTTTAGATATATATGTATATGCAGGATCTAACCATGCAGGTATCAAGAATGAAGACTGTACAATATAGAGATTCAAGATATAGAGATAGAAGACTCATGAGTATCAAGAATTTCAAGAGTTCAAGATTCCAAGATAAGTTATATAGTTAGGAATATTGTTAAAACTCATAGAAAGGCACTGACACCTTAATATCTTTTTTATTCGTGGAATGGAATCCACTTCGTGCTCGTTAAAGGGATGAAACCCTAAGTAGGATGAAACCTACGAAAATCTAGTAGGACATTGTTTTGTATCCACTAATTTTAGTTCAAATGATTTTACAAAATTATCTTATTTTCAAAATGATTTGAAAACTTTCCTTTTAAAAGATTCAAAACTCTCTATCCTGATTTTAAATAATTTTAGCCTCAAAAAATCTTTATTTTCAGAGTCAAAATTACTCCTGATTTTAAACTATCTTTTCAAATAATATATTTAACTTTTAAATTATTTATACTTTGATTTAAATTATAGTTATATAATATGTATATATTGGTCTTTATATTTACTTATGTATTTTAACTATAGTTAAGTATATTTATAAAGTTTAAAATAATTTTATTATAAAATAGAGGTTATTTTCAAAGAAAATAAAAAAACCAAAATTCCCTTTGGGATGTCGACATGCCCAAGTACCCCATGTCGACATAGTGTCAGTTGGTTTCAAAATTCAAATTTCAAAAGAAGTGTCTATTCGCCATAACTCTTCACGAATGGTCATGGCTGTTGTTCTTCTATAAATAGGGGTCAGTTTCAACGAATTTTCAATCACTTTTTTCTGGTTTTCACTCCTCTTCTTCTTCCACATTTCTTAATACAAAATCATACCATTACTCTGCCGAAATCAACATCGAATCATACTCGATTACTTCTAGTGTGATTCTCCATCACTATCTCTACAAGATCCAAGTGCTAATCTGAGTTATAGACTTTTTGTAATCAATCGAGCGAGAGAAGGTGTGATTGTAGCCCTGGAAATCAATTGGGTGAACTTGTTGCCCCGGAAATCAAGTATCTCTACCCAGAGGATTGTTATTCTGGAGGGTGTACCTCATAGCCTTAAAACCGAGCGTTGTAATTGTTTAATTGGTTTTGAAAGAAAATCTGTACTTAGTTGTGCGGGACTGGATGTAGGGTAACTCCGAACCAGTATAAAATCCGGTGTGTTCTTTCCTTTACTGCTTTTACTTTATATTTGCATCTGTGTTTGATTCTGTGTTCATATATGTGTCTGATTAGTGCATACATTGTTAACAAATTAAGATAAACTCAAAAAGATTAACAAATTTCTTAAAACACTATTCACCCCCCCCCCCCTCTAGTGTTAATTCTAGCCTTAAGATCCTTAATCCGCATTTCTCACATAGAATAGATCGGTTAGTGTATGTGGCCAATGAACACGAACTGCTCAACCTTCATGGATACTTATTTAGATTATAATCAGATTGTAATATTCAAACTAGATCAAGAGCATACCAGTTTTATTGTAGATAAAAGGTTGTACTGTTACAAATTCATGTCATTCGAATTAAAGAGTGTTAGTGCAACCTATCAAAGTCTAGTGAATATGATGCTTCTAGATGAAACTGGAAAGAATATGGAGTTATACGTATATGGCATGCTTGTGAAGTCCAGGAAAGCTCCCAGTCATGTTGAGGATCTAAAAGAAACCTTTGCCACACTATGTAAGTTCAACATGAAGCTAAACCCCCTTAACTGCACCTTTGCAATTCAGTCAAGGATGTTCCTTAGTTACATAGTAAGCACAATGTGAATTAAGGCTAATCTATAAAAGAAATTGACATCGTCACAAAAATTGGGGTCTCATAGAAGCCTAAGGATGTTATGAGTCTAGACGGGAAGGTAGCTGCTTTAAGTAGGTTCATTTCAAAGCAACTTATAGGTGCACTCCATCCTCGACAAGTTCAAAGGGGGCAGAAATTTTGAATGGACAAAGGAATGCAAGGCCATAGTTTAAGTATCAAATGATCATTTGGCTACCCTACTTATACACTCAAACTGATCTTAAGTGAGGATTTATTTGTATACTTAATTGTAACCAACCACGTTATCAACACGGTTATAGCCAGCAAAGATAAGAGTATACAAAGGCCAATATACTTTAGCAGCAAACACTTATCTAGCACTAGGCTGAATTATACTTTGATAAAAAGTTGGTTTATAACCTAGTGCTTATGACAAGAAAGCTGCATCCTTACTTTCAAGCACATCCCATTAAGGTGTTGACAAACAAACCATTGAAGCAGATACTTCACAAATAAAAAACATCAGCATGTCCATTGAATTGGGCTATTGAACTAAGCAAGTATGATATACCATACTTCCCAAGAAGCGCAATCAAAGAACAAGTCATTGTTGATTTCATTGTGGAATCTACACAACCAACTAAATAACAAAATGATGAAGTCGGTGAAGTGCCTCAGCTTGGGAAATTGTATATGGATGTGTGTCAAATGAATATGGGAATGCTTCATATATGCATTGATCACTCCAGACAAACACATGTAGTATGACATAGTTCTACTTGAATATAAGACAACTAATAATGTAGCATAATGTGAAGTGCCCATTGCTAGGATAAAGATGGCATAGGGAATAAAGGTACAACGGATTAAAATTCACAGTGATTCCCAATTAGTCGTTAGTTTTTTTATGGAAACTATCAAACAAAGCAAACAACCCTGACAAAGTATGTTGAGCTATCCAAGCAGTTGGTAGGTCAATTTGAGCATTTCCTTATTAAGCATATTCCTAGAGTGGAGAACTTCTCCATAGACTCCTTAGCAAAACCAGTTAGCTAAGGTTGCAAACAAAATGACAGCAGTCCCAATAGGACATTTGGTTGAACCTAGCATCTCATAACTGGATCAAGTTTTGATCTAACATAAGCCCAACGTAGGTCAAACCACAACAAGTTAATCTGAAACAGTGTCAGCCCAATTGACTCAACACACACCCACAACATAGTAAGACATGGAGGGAACCTAGATGACCCCTATCAAGACATTCTTATTAAATGGCACTTCACCAAAAAATTAGAACATAGCTAGGATAGTTGGTTATCAAGTCCCTTACTTTACATTCTTTGATGGAATATTATATAAATAAGGGTACTCAACCCCATATTTTAGATGTGCCACAAAGGAGGAAGGGGTTAGGGTAATGAAAGAGGTTCATAAGGGACACTAAAGAGATCAATCTGAAGGATTAAAACTGGTAATAAAGGTGCTAAGACAAGGATATTGTTGGCCTACGGCACACTAGGATGCGTATGAGTTTGTCCGTAGGTGTGACTATTGTCAAAAGTTCGCTATTATCCCAAGATAGCCATCACATGAACATCTCCTAATAATTAAGCAAATGGGCATAGATTTGATAGGGTTACTTCCAATGTCAAAAGGGTGGCAAAGTATGCAATTTTAGACATAGATTATTTTATGAAGTGGTAAAAACTGAACCACTGGCAACAATCACATCAAAGAAGATAGTAAACTTCATCATTATGAAAATTATCACCAGATTTGGAATTCCATATAAGATAATGTCCGATAATGGAATGCATTTTGAAATATAAAAATTCACTAAGGTCTGCAAAAGAAATGGTATAGTTAAAAGTTTTTCCTTAGTAGTTCATGCTTAAGCGAACAGGCAGGTCAAAGCAGCTAACAAGACTAGTAAGAAAATGCTTAAGGAAAGGCTGAATAAGGAAAAAGGAAATGGGAAAAGGAGTCACCCTTGTTCTTATGGGCTTATCGAACCTCAACAAGATCCCCTAAAGGACATACTCCAATTTCCTTATCATATAGTTATAAAGCAATTCTTCCAATTCGAGGTAGAAGTGTCATCATATTGTTACTTATCATATGTGGTAGAGTAGAACTAATAACTAAATAAAGCTTCCCATTTATAAATGAATGAAGAGATGAAGCAGTTGTCAAAGCAGCTGTATATCAATAGAGGATGGCTAAAAGCTATAATTCTAGGCTCAAGAAAAGAAAATTCCATAAAGGAACATAGTCTGGAGGAAAGTAATGGCTAATTCAAAAGACCAAACCGACAATGCATTAGGTTCGAATTAGGAGGGATCCATGGTCATTGTAGAAACGCTCTCTAATGGAGCATACCACTTATCTAGGTTAGATGGGAATATCACCACAAGAGCTTGGAACTCAAATTATCTTAGGCCTTACTTTGTATAATTCGTTTTGTAAAATAATGATATGTACAATTTGTAATACTCATAGGTAATAAGATGATAAACTCAATGTGGGGATATTAAACAACCCGAAAATGTATAAAAATCTATATGTCAATATTATTTATCTGAACAACAAACTAGAGTTATGAAACATATAATTAGCTTTTCAGCTAGACTACAATGGATATAAGGATATTAGATGTCTCGAATCGGTATAAAAACATCACGTGCATGTATAAAATAAGGGTTGTAAATATAAAACTTGACTTCTTAGTCAAACAATTAAAATAGCCTACACCATATACGGGGCAGGACCACGTCGAAGCTTGTGTTCAAGTAATTAAAGAAAAGTTCAAGAAACATGTTATCATACAGGAAACTGGAGTGCACACAACAGCAATGCATTCCAGAGCCAAGCAGTTGTTAAATAAAAGGATGTGTGGAAGTACATGCAAAGCTCACTGAAGGGCACATGAAAATATTTGCATAAAGCATAAAAGGTAAAGACAATGCTCTTTTAATTCCTCTGTGGGCCATAGTCATTTATACATCACTATTATTATGTATACTTATAAGTGCAAAATATTTAATTACACATACACTATTACCTGAAATGCACTAAAAAGTTTGACTCTAGTTTGGATGGCTCTTTGGTCAAAATCCTTCTCTTCCTCAAATAAGAAGGTTAGGCTGTTGGTGAAACTTAGGGGGCAGATGCACCATCAATTCTCGAACCATCATCCAAGCTAGTAGGAATGTTTGACACCTCTACAATAATAACAGAGGAACATGGAGGTGCACCGACGAATGCAACCCTAAGATCGTATTAGTGCCTACCCAGTGGTTACTGACCTACACCATTAGCATATAATGAGATCGATTATTTTAAAAATGAAAAATCCAAGTCATGGCAGAAATGGTAAAGGATGTCAATGGATCGACCTATTATAATATCTTCCATGGTGTATGTATCCTTTTCTTGATGAAATGCCTTAACTAAGGAGGCATAGGATGAGTTGGGAGGAGAAGGCACACTAGAACTGGATGTTGCAGTTAAGGGAGCCAACTCGGAAGACTATGTACAAAGTTAGAATTTAAGTGCAACAACATTAACTTCAAGGGCGAGCAATCTCCCACATATGTGCCATCTCTGATAGAAGTTATATCTTAGTTCCTTTTGATTTCATAGAAAAGGGGCCAAATAGCTCATTTGCATTCTTATGATCCTACACATCATCTCTTCTAGGATTCACGAGCTTCTTCTCGTAAGAGGCCTTAAGCTCATTAAAATTTGGTTTATAATAACACACTAGGTTATCTTTCAATTTAGTGCCTGCGCTGGAGTCTACGTCAAATGGATGTGTATGGACTCCACCTAGCATCGAATATGTGTGTAGCACCAAGGCGGTTGAAGAACTTCATCCTAAAATTGCTTTACCGGCTTCAAAGACAATTCTCCCATGGTTCCCTTCAAGTTCTTTATTTCCACTTCATAGAAGGCAACTTATAAGCCCCTCATATTCTCCAACGTAGTCTCCAGCTCCACTATGCATTCACATGTGGAGTTTAATTTAACACATTTTTCATATTACCTATAGCCACTTCCAAGTCCTTTATCTTTTTCTATGTTTTCCTAAGCTCAGCCTTTATTCGCTTAATACATCCATATTGCATCTCATTGATCTCTTTAGTCTCCGCCCAAATAAATGCATTACCTTCAAACTCTCCAAGCATTTCAAACTCTGTAATGCTAGTAATCTCCATGTTTTTATAACACCCCATGATTTTACTTTAATAAATTAAAAATAAATTAATCAATAAAGAAGAAAGCGAAAAAATGATTTTTTTTACAAATGCCAGAATTTGGCTACAAAACTTGCACTATTATGTTAGTACAGATTTTCTAATCAATTTTCATATATAAAGTTTTTCGATTTGAGTTTAAATGGAAATGTTATTAACATTTGAAGTTTTTGAATGAGAAATAATTATATATATAATTATTCTAATAAAAATAAATTAAACGTTACTTGGTAAAGTAAATAGAACCTTAGACCTTAAGAAATGTTAACGCTAATATCAAATCTCAAAAGCTATGTAAAGTGGGAAACAAATGAACGTAACCGATTAAACAAAGACGAAAATTAAACAAATTAGGGCACTAAATAAATCACCATTTAAACAAACTACTGTCGAGCAAGATGTTCCTACGTCGACTAGTAGCAATCGACCCAAGGTCTTGAATGGTAGACCGTTTCCCATGTTAATTTGGTAGTAAATTTTGGCTACCCAGCATGGACTTATTATAATTTAATCGAATAGCTGGCATTGATCTGAACCCCTATAAATATAGACCCAGACCCTCACTTCTAAAATATTTTTTGAATAAATGCTAGAGCTCTGCCATTTTCTTTTCTCCTCTAAAATTATAAATTCTCATAAATAGTTCTAGTTTATATATATACACAATTAGAGAATTGTAGAAGATGATTGAGGAAGGGAATAGGTTCAAATCAAATCACCAAAGCCAAAGTAAATTGTAAATCTGAATATAAAATAGAAATAAAATTCCAAATCTCTTTTCTAATCAAGATTTCCGATAAATCTCTATACATTGGAGGTGTGTAAATCCAAATAGGGAGAAAAAGGGAGTCAATGTGGAATAACAGGGATTATATCTGTAGATTTGGAAAGCTAAAAAGGTGACTAGAAAATTATATATTTTTATATAATGTTAAATTTATATTGTTATAGATCTATTCTTATATGCCTGAAATGTAAATTGGAGTTTTATAATAAACTTGTATACATGAAATGAAATTATAAACTCTACCTGCATATTTTGTTAGTAATAACTTGAATTGTATTCTAAATGTACGTAAATCTTGAAATATTGGATAATTATAGTCCCTGAATTTTAGAATATATATATATATATATATATATATATAATGGTTCCAGATTTGTAAATTTAGAATGATTTATGAAATAAAAATGTAAGTTTAATTATCACAGTAAATTGTAGGTATTTAAGTAGTATTTTAATTTATTGAATTATATAGCATGTTGCAATGTGAAAATCTGTAGATTGTCAAGTTTTAGATTTATAAATAAAAGTGTAGCGGTTGAAATAAGAAAAGGGAATACACCTAAAAAGAAAGAGATGTATAAAATAGGGTTGATTGTCGTATTTTATACCGTCTATTTCAATAACTATGAAAAAGATAATTCATTGTAATTTCAACGTAACACAAACTCCCCTTTTGGGTAAGATATAGAACTTAACAGCGTTAGCCATTCCATTTGGAAGAAATGTAATTCTAATGCATTAAAATATAGAAATCCCTAAAAATAAAGTAAAGAATTATAAATGTGATAAAAATGATATAGAGAAAGAATATCTGTGAAACAAGTAAAGTGGAAGTGAAATAAAAGAAACAAAAAGGTAGACAAGACATAATTTAAAATAAAAGGGTATGAAGAATCCACTAAATAAGGAAGGGAATAAAAGGTTAAAACTGGAAATAAAAAGTTAAATAGTAAGGGAAAAAGAGAACTAAATGGGAAAATATATTTACAAGATATTTAAAAAGGAAGCGGTAAATGACATTAAATTAAATAAGATGTGAATGCATAAAGACGTAAAGAAAATATTATTAACACTATATAGTAGAGGCGTAATAAACAAATAAGAATGATTAAAGATATGTATATAGATATAGGTGTGAACTATTAAAGTTAATAAATAATTAAATGAATAGAATGACATGGTCATTAGAATGGGTTGGGATGCGAGGTCAGTAGTCTTACACAATAAAAGTTTGCCCATCGCAAAGGGCTACCAACAATTTTGTATACATTATATTGATATGAGACATATCCAACCATAGGACCCATGGAATGTATATGCTTGCATATAAATGAAGGAATTTCCCATTGGAAAGTGGAGTCTACTTCAAAAAAATTGGAAAGGGGGTACTACCTTGATTGCAATAGGCAAACTAAATCGGATGGTGCGTGAAGAACGACGCCATGTTAGTATGTGTTGGTGCCAAATTAAGGTGTATGGGCTACACATAGGTCAAGAACGTCATTAGTCCTTAGCGATCAACGGAAAAACAAGGGTTACACCTAATGGGCTACAATCCATACCAGTGTATGGTCCACGTTAGGTTATGCATCGCCACATTTTTTTTGCTAGTTTGTTTATTAGGAGGTAAGGCTAGCTAATCCTTTTAGAGAAGTCTTTCAAATGCATGATGTAGTCCATGGAGCTGAGTCAATAGCCGGTGGCATAGATTCCACCAAACTTATAGTTCGTAGAGCCGAGTCTACAAACCGGGAAGCAATTAAGCTGAAAATCCCCAAAATGCAAGTTAGAGTATGGCTAAATTATTAAAAAGCCATTACCGGGCACTACAGGAGTTCCTCGGTATGCGCGGCAATGAAAACATGATATGTCGAGGGTGATGGATCCTAATGGGGTTCTAATTAAGTGATACTAGTGGGGATAGTATCTTGGTCCAATGAGGGACTGTGGTACTTATATATTATATATTTGTACATAGTTATAGTCTACTACGGGTAGATGTGACGTATTGTGCGCGTATGTGGAGTCGCGACAACTAATTAAAAATAAAAGACATAACATGTGATAGAAGACAATCGACATAAACTAGTGTTATATATAAAGTGTATAATTTCCCAATCACAAGAACGTTATTCTGACCCCCTCCTTATTACAACCTATAAGATAGCTTAGGCGGGCAGGTTCCTTTGGCTTGATTGGCACTGATAAGGACACTGGACATTTGAAGTGTCAATCTTGTTCAGTAAGTATGAGACTTATTATATTTTATTATTCTATCATGAGTTATATCGTTAGTACTCTGATAAGCATTCATTTATTTTATATGCAAGATACCAACCAATGATCCGTACTGTGGTAGACCTGGGTTTTCGAATTAGCGAAAATTCGGGCCTACTGGGGTATGGGTTGTTACCGTTTTCATCAAATAGCTCATCATTTAGTTGTTCAAGTTCTTTAGTTCTCTCTTTATATGTTTGTGAAACACAAGCAAAAGTCCGACCCTTAGTAGAGAAGTTATGAGAATATGAGACATTAGAAGAACCCCCAAGCTCTTGTATGGTCAGGTGGCTCGGCAAAGTTTTAACTTGCGAGGGGGAGACATCCTTCAAAACAAACATGAGAATGAAAATTAATAGGTATTATAAAAATTAAAGACAGGTTGAAGGAATAAGCAGTGTTCTATTAAATAATACTTAAATAGAGAGACAATGTTACACTCAATGATTAATGAAAAAACGAAAACTACCCTCCTTCTAAAGACATGGCACCTACCTACGACTAATCCTATCTTTAAACCACTTCAAGTAGGGATGACCCAAGGAAAATAAATCGCCCCAAGGAAGGTTGATAATTACATGGTATAAAGGAACTCAATGCTTACCTCACTTGAGTAACTTGAGTGATCCAAGCTAAAAGGCCTTAAGTTTCTTGCTTTAACTATGTAACCATGTCCTCAAGTTTTTTTCCCTCTTACATTTAAGTGAAATATGCACCAAAATTATTTCTCCTATTTGTTTTTCTCGGTGTCTAATGCACCCTTGTAAATGTTGAATAAGACTACCTTCCTTATGAAGCCATAATTAAGAAGGTGTAATAGAAGACTTTCACCTGAAAAGGAAAAATGAGCATTTTCAACCTTACAACATCAATCAATGAAAGTACAAATAAAAATGTGACACCCCTATTTTCATTACACGTTATTATGGAATTTTAATTAATTAGCAATTAAATATATAATATGGTAAAAATGTGAATTATGGGGATTTGCCTTAATAATATTTTCGGTTTGAAATTTCAAAATGAAATTATATATAAAGAGAAAGGAATGAATGTACTAAATTAATTAAAAAGGAGAAACTAAAAAAGGAAGTTAAGGCCCAATCAAATTCCAAACTCTTCTCCCCCTCCTTACTCATTATTTCATTTTCTTCATAATAAACAAATGAAAAAGAGAAAATATACCCCATTAACCATCTCCACAAAGAAGAAAAAGATAAAGCCTGAAAAAGGGGAAGTTATGGTAAATCTCTCTCTACACATAGTTAACCAAGGCGAATAATATTATAATCCCTAAATTTTAAGGTGTTTAGTTTGGATTTGATGTAGATCTGAATGGTTTATGATGTAAATATGGGTTTTTGGTTAAGATATTCATTTACATGGATTTATGAATATTATTTTAGAATTATGGAATTTATTAATAGGTTTTTTGGACTTTTAACCTATGTTAATGGTCTCCAAATGATTTGAAATTTGAAATGTTATTTAAAACATTAATCTAGTGATGGATTTTTAATTTCATAATTTTCTAGAATTATTTGGATTTTATATGAGTTTTTTAAGTTGAGAAAATGCTTAATTTCGAATTTTAATTATTTAAAATAAGAAAATAAATATTTTTCCCTAAAAGTTTTATATGTGTTGAAGGATCGAAAATCCATTTTTTGGGATTTTCTCACTTATTTTTAAGTTAATATGATTTATTTGTAAAGGAAAGAATTGATTTCTATATGACAATTGATTGAGTTAATTATGATATTAATTAATATTTTTAGTGCAAGAGAAATTATCTTTGAATTTTCTGAAAAGGTTTTTATAAGGTTTTAATTAAAAAATAGAAATTTGATATATAACATGATTTGGTGAAAAATAATTGCTTTCAATGAAAATAATCAGTTTTAATAATAGTTACAGATATGGCATTTATATATGCAATAGCCCTTAAAAATTTGGCGATGTCAGGGCATTGGAATTATATAATTATAGTAGGTATTTTTATCCATACATGGCCATTACTATACTCCAAAAAGTTATGGGAATTTATACTCGCGATAGCTTATTTTCTCAATCTATTCTTCTCCAAACATCTAATTTTCTAAATCTAACGTATATACAAATCCCTTGGTATATATCAAAAAGAAGAGATCTGAAAGAGTTCATTGAAGGCATGTCAAATCCAAGAGAAGGCAAAGCTAAGGACCTATATGAGTGGAAATCTTAGGTTTTCTATTTTAGTAATTGAATAATGTAGTTTGGATTTGATGTATGCCTTGGGAAGTTTTGGACTACGAAAACACTATATTAAAAATCCCCAAAATTCCCCTAAAGCAAAATATCAATTCTTAGGTTGGAATCTTAATTATTTTGTATTAAAATAATGGAGTTTGTATGGATTTTGCAGTTTATATGTTTAACATCTATTCCACTTCTTATTCTTTCTCTTTGGCTCTGATTAGCGGATTTGATTAGGAAATGGTGTGTAAGGTACGAATTCTTATACATAGTTTGCACTGCCTATTTCTATAAATTGAATAGAAATTCCCTTGTCTAATTTCATGTCAAAAAGAGTTAAATAGAGCATAAAATTAACTAAATTGTAAGTTTCCATTATTATTATATTATTCCACTGTTTTAATATAAAATAAGTTGGAGTTGGATTCTAAGTACAAGTGAATATTGGATTTATGGTGAAAATACTATTGTGGAAATGAGACTTGTATAATATTGGAAATTTTGACATTTGAACATTACTTTATGGCGTAATCTCCGCATGCATCGAAATTAATAAATCCGTATACACACACACATACACACACACACACACATATATATATATATATAATATATATAAACATGTGTAAATAACATACAATTGGAACGTATTAATTGTGTAGTTAATTAAGTTAATAATTGTCATATAGATCTTTCTTAGGAAAGTAATTAATTAGACGAAATAAGAAGGATTTATTATAAGGCCTTAATAATGAATACGGTGAGATGTGTGATAATATACTTAGGGAGTGTTATGAAATATGCCTAAGTTATAGGGATGCGAGGTCAGTCAAAGCACATCTGCCCAGCTAACCTAGCTACCAGCAGTGTGACTATAGGGCTGATGTGAGACATCACCTATAATAAGTAACTATGGATGACGTGAGGTTAGTCCTAATTATGTAGGTAAACTGCCCAGCTAATCTGGCTACCAGTTCGTATGAATAGTCGGGCTAATGTGAGACGTCTCCATGGGGTATGGGTCATAATACGAAGGACATGCTTGGGGGATTAAAGGTACTAAGTGGTTGTTTGAGGGCTTGCCTCTTTCCTTTACATGAAGTATTAAATGGTCAGGAATGGGTTTAGGCACAGTTGAGGATATCTCGGAAAGGTCTGCTTCAATAAAAGTATTAAGTGTACGAAGAGATTTTTGTGCAATGTCAGTTAGATAGATACATGTGTGGAATCCGCCTTTTTATATGTATTAAATGATAGAGGCCTACCTCAATTAAGGTTTTAAATGGCCAGAGTCCGCCTATTTTCCATTAATAGGTAAGTGGCTTGGTACTGTCGCCCACATTGGTAGGCATTAATAACGATGGTTATGGGATTGGATAATACGAAGGACCTCCTTCGGGGAAGGTATGAAGTGTTTGTTTGAGGGCCCACCTCTTTCCCTTGTATGAAGTATTAACTGATTTTGAATACAGTTTAAATGTGAAAGGCATATCCTTGTTCGAATTATACTGCCCAAGCACTGATATAAAAAGGCTCGAGATCTTTATTCACTGGATATTGTTGTTCTGACTCCCTCCTCATTACAACATAGGTTAGGGAAGAAGATGAGGATCAAAATAGAGATGGGAATGAGAGAAGATTGTGGCAGTAGTATATTTATCTATTCATGCTATTTTTTGATGTACCCATTTGAAGATGGCAATGTATTTTTTAACATGATTATGTAAGATTATTATTAACATAATGTTATGGTTTTGTGACATTTGGAATTTTTAATAACATGGGTGTTGTTTATGCTATTATATTTATCTTTCCGTTGTGAGTTCTGAATGAATAAGATAAATCGCTCTGTATTGTTCTTTTTACCATCCAATAGCTAGTTTTGGATTGGGTTTAAGTTTCGATAGGCATTTTCTGGTTCGAGATTTAAGCCTATTTCGGGGTGGGTTGTTACAAAGGGGATTAGTTTCAAATGGTCAAATGTGGATTGGAATTGGTAGAAAGGAGTAAGCAAAGGAGATTAGATCTACCCTTTTTGCTCCACCCTGATGCCTATTTAAACCGCACCTTTTCATTCATTAGGATTACTTTTTGGCTCCTCCTAACCTACATTGGCCCCAAACTTCTTCATTTCCAAATCAAAGTCATTTTATTAAGGAGTTGTATTCATCTCTAGTCTATTGCACTTGTCTAAAGGTGGTTCGATCAGATCTAAGGAGTTGGTTCATCATTCAAGGTGCTGATCATACGCGCTGCTAATTTAGTAATAACTCATTTCCAAACGTGATTACTATTATATAAAACGATCATCATATTTATGTTGTTTGGATTGATATTGCTACAACAAATTTGTATATTGCTTTTGTTGTCTAATTATATGTACCTATTTAACTTGTTTTAAAAAAACACAGATGAAAACAATATTAATAGGTCTATGTTTATTTTGACTATAATATATATATATATATATTTCAAAACTAATATTTTAAAATAGTTTTGATATTTTAATAATGTAATATATGTAAATATATATATAATAGTTTATTGTACATAATAAGTGATTTCAAATAATTTATAAACATATGTATTTTCGGTTTAAAAGAATAATTCATTGTATAATATTTATTAATGTATATGTGTTTGTGTATGTGCGTGTCTTTTAAAAATACTATCAAAACCATATGTATTTGATATTAAAAAAATTTATTCAAAAATCCTTTCAGACAAAAGTAGTAAAAGAATAAAAAATTTAATATATGTATATAACTAATAATATATAATGTGTATGTGAGTGTGCATACATGCATACATACATATATACATACATACATACATATATATATATATATATATTTAAAATATAAATCATGTGCATATGTAAATTTCAAAAAAAAATATTTTTAAGATTATATATATAAATAAGTCATAATTTGAATTTAGAAATTCTAAAATAGATTTTTACTTAGATATAAATCTAGTTTGGAATTTTAAAGTAATGCAAGAAATTTTATGGTATTAATTCAAAATATTTTTAATTGATCAAAGCTATTTAAATTAATATCCATACTTATTGTTATATATACTATGTATATAATTTTCATATAAAATTATAAACAATAAAGACTATACACATGAGCAAATGTGTTTGTTGTAATGTAAATCCCAACACCTATATACGGTCACATTAGCCATGACCACTCATTATATGTTGCACATGCACTATACACACATAAGTATATTTGGTACACTTATATATATATATATATATATTATAACTTATATAAATCAAATAAAACCTTTTACATTAACAAGTTAAATAAAATAAAGATTCTATTTAAAGTATTTTAGACTAGACCTAAAACTAATTAGACTTCATAGGCCCAATAAAGATCTAAAATGTATTATTTTTTAAATTCACCCGTTTAACCCACTGCGACCTGGCCCGGTTCCTTTAGAAACATCCGTTGAGATCATAGGCCTAACGTTCTCCAAACATTGGCAATGTATTACTCAAGACTATTGGGGGGTACCATAGGGTTATGTACTGAACCTTATTGGATAACTATGAAATGACTCACTTGTGAGTTTCCCAATGGTTAATAGTAATTAAGGTCAAGCAGAAAATCTCGACGCGATGATATTACATAATTCTCTCGACATGAGAATACCTTTGAACGTTAATATGGATACTCTACTTTGATTACAGTTAAATCTTGACATGACGTCCAATAAACGACTATAGTTGGATTCGAGTTGAAGCATTGGAAGTGAAACACTATTCAATAGAGAATTCATCTCCTTGGTTATGTGAGGTTAGTATCACGGCCAATTGTAGTCAACTAAAAGTCAAAATCATTGGCCAAAGGAGTACGATCAATAATAAACGTTATTATTGAACCAAGAACTTTTTTATGGACTAACCAAGTTGAATGTAGACGATATTATAATTTTGACCAATACCAAATTTCATAAGTCATAAAGTGAAATAGTGTTGACGAAGAGAATTGGTGTAAACAATCGTTATTAAAATGTACTATTTGAATTGTAAAATTGGATTTTATCGATAAAGATGTATAAGTGATAAAATTTGGTCAAATTGTCACTTCACTAGCTAAGGTGACGAGTGAACGTTGAATTTAAATAGTCCGATATTAATTGCTGACTGAATTTACACCTACGAGTTGCACAACTATTTTGGTGATTTCTCTAAAATATCACATGATTTAATTGATTTGTAATTATTATAAATTGATTAAATCAATTAATATATATGAAATATTATTTATTTATTTGATATATTGAGTGCTAGTAGTATTTTATGGGTGTCATTCGTAATTAATTGGATGTGTTTATAAAAGTTATATATGTACATATTAATAAACTATATCGATACATATTAAATATGTTTTAAATGATATTATTACTTAACAGGTTTAGAGTAATTTTATGGCCCATGTAGCCTATGTTGTGGACAACCATGAAGAGGGGAGGTGGATTCTAAATTTTAGCATTAGATCTGAATACTTGGTAAAATGAGACATGGTAAAAGAAGGAGAATTTGTCTCCTCTTCTCTCCCTATTTAAGTCTAGTTAGCCTCCACATTTTCTCTTATTGATTCCTCCTCATTTCATTCCAAGGCTATGAGGATCTACCTCCAATCTTTGGCCGAGAAAATACGTGAACGCAATCACATCAAATTTAAATAGAAAGGTGATACCCCAAGTTTTTGCAATGCTAGAAGATCGATTAAGGTGGATCTAGGAGAATCGATCAATCAAAGTGTGTTCAAAGAATACATTTCTAAGGTATTAGATCTCATTTACTTTTATATTATATTCATCATGTTATATATAGATCTTATAACAATTTTGTATACGCAATAGTTGTCTCACATTTATCTATCACTGCATTAGTCAAATGGTTGTATAGATTAATAAAATCTTTGTATAAAAAGAAATTAGTAACTATTCATTTCAACTATGATACATATTTTATTATTTTAAATTTTAAAATTAATTTTATGTTATTCATCATTATAACTACAAATAAATATTTAGCATTGTTTATAATATATATATATGAAATATATGTTTCGGCTTTAAAAAAGAAAAATTATTCCTGATTTTATGTTTAATTTATAAAATTATTATATCTAAGAATTTTAAACAATGTTTATATAGGTGTAGTAGTTGAACTTGACTCGGCGTCGGATTCGATATATCTCGAAGTGGATGTACCTATGGCTTGAGCAACAAGATGTTTGGAACGTCTCTGATCCATTTCTATAAAAAAATCAACAGATAATCAACATTAGAAGATTACGTGCAAGTTGTACCCCCTATGCAAAAGTGGATTCTAGTGCGGTGTCAGGCAGTGTTGTGTAGTCCAGGTTTTCGATATTATTTCACAATTTGTTTTAAATTCTGAATATCACTCGATGTGACCGTCATCGCTGACCGTCTCAACTAGTTACACACCATCGACGTCAAATTGGCACCAACATCCAGTCAGTATGAAAGCACCACAAATCCAATAATCAACTCCAAACAGAATGATATAGAGAATAAAATATATATAGAACAACAAATTAAAATTAAAAGAAATGAACACAGAGAGTTTTATAGCGGTTCGGCTGACTTTGGCCTACGTCCACTCCGATAATTTTCCTTTTATTTATATTGTTGATTATAGTTTCAATTATTTGAATCGTGTAATAAAAATGATAGAGTTTAGCCAAGAGAGAAAAAGAAGAAGAAGGAAATCTCCCTGCAATGAGTTATCCGTCCCGTATTTATAGGTGGAGACCCAAAAATACCCTACTGAAAATTTGAAGCCCAAGAAACAAACGAACTCCTCTAGGAAAGATGGGGCCCACTAGTGCCAACCCTAGGGATCGGTGCCGACCCATATAAGGGGATTGATGCCTATCCCTATTCTTTGAGGATGGGAGTCGGCGACCCCTGATGGTGGTCCTCCATGATGTCTTCTTCTTGTTTCTTGAGTTATTTTGCGGTGTTACCTAGGTGAAATTTTGAGATATGGATTGATTTCCGTTGAGTTGAGCTGCCAGGTTAAGTATCCATAGCCATAATGATCCAATACATTCCCCTGCCTAGGGGAAGGGATAGATACCGATCCCCTACCTAGGGAAAGTATCAATGCATACTTAGCTATTTCTAGGGTGTCATTCGTCAAAATCCGCTTGACTATCATCCATAGCCTTGTTATATCTGATTTGTAAACCTTATAATCATCCGTCCGAGCTTCTTGCCTTGACAATCACGAAATCCATTTAGTTAAATCCACCCGTATATCGCCTGGTCAAAAGGCGGGTTAACACTTGCCTTCCAAAACATGCCTTGTGGTAGGAAGGTGTTTTTTGAATTACCATAAGTCTGAAGTCCATAATCCATCAATAGCCAAATCCATGATCTCATTGGATCGTCCGCCAATACCAAGATCTCGCTGGACCAATAGCTTGGTTCATAGTCTCTCTGGACCGATAGTGGGTTCTTAGCCTCATCGGGCCTATTTGTGGTCTCTACGGACCCTTGCTAAGTTCAATCAAAACTTAACGACGAGCAGGTCGATCATGTCACTCTCCGATGAAGCGGTCTACCCCTTTCACCATGGCCCTGACACTCCGGCGGGACATATAGCGATGTAAGTATGAATCATGGTCTCTCCAAGCCGACCATGGTCTCTCCGGACCCTTGCTAGACCCCACTCACTCTCCTGCAAGGAGGGCATTATAATAAGCAGGCCAATCCTATCACTCTCCAGTGAAGCGGCCTACTTCTTGCACTCCAGTTCCATCTCTCCAGTCGGAACATAAGGCAATCTGTGGGGTTTTATTCTCCATCCTTGATTCTTCAGTCGAGGACTTAATCCATGACGTACGAGTCCATCCTGTCACTCTCCGACGAAGGGACTTGCACCTTGCGGTTATTACCCCGCTTCTCTGATCGGGACAACTGCGACCTATTTCATTTATTACTTTAATGCAGATTTGAGTATTCTAAAATCCATTATGAAATTTAAGTTATTACAACCAGAAAACAAGAAAAACAAAATTTTGCCTCTTCGAGCATGACGGTTTATCGTCATCTCAGAGCATGCCTAGGGATGGACCTCGATCCCGTACATGTGTAAGTGACTTAGCCGTTTTATTGTGGAGTTTATTATTTATTTAGTCCATGCCATCCTGATCAAGAGATGACAATCTGCAACCTCGATCCAAGGTCATTTCCGTTTGATGCGAACGTGGCCGCTTCTGTTCCATCGTCGCAGCTTAAGTCCTCACATATTATGGCAGCTAATTATTCCTTACGTGTTCCTTAACCATATCCTTCAAGTGCTTTCAGTCATTTGTATTATGCCCATCCAACTCAAGGAATAAGTAGTACTTTCCTGAAGCCCGCTCACATTCGATAGGCTCTCTCCTTCCTGGCCTTCGGTACGGAAGGCGTCCTCGAGTATCCAAATAAATCCTCTCCAAAGTCTCGTTCAAATATGTATAAGAAGAGAATTTTGGTTCTCTCCTTTGCTGCTTCGATCCGTTGAAGCCATCATCCACTTTTCTCTTTCTTTTATCCTTGCCCGAACCTTCTCCAGACAGTCCTCCATCCCTCAATGCGTAAACCTCTACTCTATCAGTCTTAGCATCTTCCAGCCACAAGAACCTCTCGACCTCATGATAAAATTCCTCGAGATCCATTGAAGGGTACCACTCTAGTGCCACTTTGAAATCTGTGTTGCCAACTTTTTCTAATACTTCCTCCATCAAAACCATCGATGGATCTGGCCGATCCACAAAATCAACTACCACATTAAACCTTGTTAAGAAATTCTTGAGGGAATTCCCTAACCTTCTGCTTCGTCATCATCACGCTCTTGGGCCTTGTGATGTGAATTCGAAATTGCCTCATAAATTTATCCACCAACTCTGTACAAGTACTAATGGAACCATTCTCCAATTGCCTAAACCATAGTGCAGCTATATCTGCCAAGTACAAGGGGTAACATCATGCCATCACCTCCTCTGATGCCCTCATCACTTCCATATGCCTCATGTACCTCATCAGATGAACAGTAAGGTCCATTTTTCTATCATATGCTACCAATGTCAGTAACTTAAACTTTGATGGATTCCTAGCACGCTTGATATTAAGAGTGAATGGAATCCTATTCACATCATCCAAATCTCTATTCACTAATCCTTCTCCCGTGACTTGTCTGATTGTCTTTGCAAATCTGTCACTGCCATCCAAAGGCAGCCTCTAATCATCATTTCCAGCCTTCCACCTGACTCCACAAGGGAATCCCTATTATACTCTTCCACTTTCTGATTCACAGTGGCATGCCCTGCTTCAACCACTGGCCGAACAGCATCCACACCAACACCTATACCAGCCTGACCCAGGGGCGTGCCCCTAAGCCTTAGGGGTTCAATGCCGACCCCTTTGGGAGGATCGGTACTGACCCCCTACTGTTGATCGAGGGCCGCCCCAGGTTGCTCCGCTGTGATATCTTGCCAGTTGGCTCCATTTCCATGCTCCCGGTTTTGAATTTCAATAGCTCCTGCTGCTCCATCACTTGATCCAAATTGCCAGTAGCTCTTGCCGCTCCTGGTGCTTGGTTTTGAGTTTCTACTGCTCCAACCTGTCCAATTTGCCTGAGGAAATTCTACATCATCTCCTCTTATCTCTTCGCCGTCTACTCCTGCATTGCCACCATAATAGTCTTCATCTCGTTTTCTCATTTTTAGTGATGTAGATGGAGGGTTGATTAGCTCCAGCTCCTGAGGATGCCTCTTGACTTCCTCCATGGTGACTTCTGTCTGTCAATGCTCTCCTTGTCGATTGCATGGCCATTGCTTCCTAGATCAAAGTATCCAAGCTTCCAAATCAGAGTTTCAAGCTTCCAAATCCATATGTGTAAGTGTTTTCAGTGAAAGCACCAAAATGTTGACGTCAAAAATGGCACTAACAACCAATCAGTATGAATGCACCATAAATCCAATAATCAACTCCAAACAGAATTAAGCAAAGAATAAAATATGAAGAACAAAAAATTAAAATTTGAAGAAATGAACACACGGAGTTTTATAGTGGTTCGACTGACTTTTTCCTACATCTGCTCGAATAATTTTCATTTTATTTATATTATTTATTATAGTTACAATAATTTGAATTCGAGTAATAAAAATGATAGAATTTAGCCAAGAGAGAAGAAGAAAAAGGAAGTCCCTCTGCAATAAACCATCCATCTGTATTTATAGGTGAAGACCTGGAAATATCCCGCTGAAAATCCATGTGCAGAAGCCCTAGGACCA
The DNA here is from genome assembly GCA_030737815.1 of Allium fistulosum. Lineage (NCBI taxonomy): Eukaryota > Viridiplantae > Streptophyta > Magnoliopsida > Asparagales > Amaryllidaceae > Allium > Allium fistulosum. The sequence goes on from CM060903.1 coordinate 861,322,373, forward strand.
GACGAACCCCTCCACAAGAGATAGGGCGCACTGGGGCCAATCCTAGAGATTGGTGCTAATCCCTATTCTTTAAGGATAGGGGTCGACGACCCCTGGTGGCGGTCCGCTATGATGCCTTCTTCTTGTTTCCTAAGTTGCTTTACGGTGTTGCCTAGGTGAAATTTGGAGATATCGATCAATTTCCGTTGAGTTGAGCGATGAAGTTAAGTGTCCATAGCCATAGTGATCCAATCCGATCACCTTCCTAGGGGAAGGGATGGATATCGATCTCCTGCCTAGAGGAAGTATCAATCTATACATAGCCATTTCTAGGGTGCCATTCGTCTGAAGTCGCTTGACTATCATCCATAGCCTTACTTATACCTAATTTTTGAACCTCATAATCATCCCTCTGGGCTTCCTGCCTTGACATTCACGAAATCCATTTAGTTATCTTTTCATATATTCCTTGGTCAAAAGGAGGGTTAACATACACCATTGGTCATGCTTTGGAAAAGGCTCGAGAACAAGAAGAAGATATCAGTTCACAAAGCGGGATTCTCATGTGGACCAAATGATAAAAAGTCTGTCTAAGTGTTAGAATTATACAACTCCATCACCTAAAGAAATTTCCATTCTTCTTCCACTTTCACCGCTTCCCAAACCACGGCCGTTAACATCAACCACGTTCACGTCCAAGTTCACCACCTCCGTTCATTTAGTCCAACACCTACCTAATCAGCGGAAGAGATTCAGTCAAGGGATCTAGATCTAAGGCTTGGTTTGACCGAGTTAGGGCATGATGGAGTCGTGCTTAGGCAAAGGGTCGAGTGCTGGTGCTGGAGGCATAAGGGTCTGAAGTGATGAACATTGGCAAGGGAGAGGTGGCGGTGGTCCAAGGCTTGGGCGGAGGTGAGATTTGATTTCGGAGTTGAAGGTTTTAATGGCAACTTGAACTTGGATTGGTTAGCAAGTGAATGAGTGAGGAAATAAAGTGATGAGCTTGGGCTATATACTCTTGAACCCAAAGTTGCAGGTGTTATCCCGCCTTTTGGCAAGGCCGTGACACCAAAAAGTTGACTGGAAAACTAAAGACAGTTTGTCGTAAAGTTCGTTATACACCGTTTCACCATTGATATCGATGAAATTTGTCCGAGCCCGGATCAGGCCACAATTAATAGGACACGACAAGCAAAGCCATGAAAGTCAGCAGTCCAAATTTCAAGATAATCGGAGTTCGTATGGAGGAGATATGATCGATACAATGTAAGGGAATATACTGTTCGTACCCATCAAAGAGTTGAGGCGATGTACAGTTCGAGTCCATAGAGTTCGTATCCATCGGAATGGCACCGCCTCAGCATGTTCGAACCCATACAGTATTGTATAGTTCGAATCCATCGGGTTCGAATCGATCAGATTCACGCATGTCTGGTTGTTCGCATCCATGGATGCATCTTGCTTCGAGTCGGTCGGTCTTGTATCCATCCCCAAGCGCTGCTTCGCATCGATCCACTTCGCACCATCAACAGTGATAAGTCACCATTTCGTATCCATGAACCATCTGCCCTGTTCACATCCAACCCCAGTTCGTCTCGATTCAGTTCGTATCGATCAGTTCGTATCCATCGATGCAAACTGGGTAAAGGCATTTGATGCAAACAAGGCGAGATTCATGGATACGACGCGGTCAACCTGGAACAAAAGGCGGATCGATACGAGATGTGCGTGCCACGTCATCTCGAAGGCACGTGCATCCATCGATTCGAAGACATGGGTTCAAAGCAATCGACTCAAAGCAAACAGCCAACCAAGGAACATCAGCTCGTATCGATCATATCTCCCAAACCATAAATCCAAATGCCATGAAATTTTCACAGCATCTTCCACGCAAGGTAAAGAATGTTCCTGCGAAGTTTCAGCTCGATTGGACTAATTCTTGATGGATACGAAATCAATTCGTATCGATCACAGATCGAGTCGAAACTTGGTGGGACCGGTCGCGTGGGCCCACTCACATGCCAGAAGAAGTCTCCCAAAGTTTGAGCACGATCTCAGCCTCCTACGCCTATAAATAGCCCCCTGAAGCCTACAGAAAAAGGATCTTTTGGTGAATTCAACGTCCAGACTCTGCCGGATTCAATTCTACATCTTATGATTACTGATGTATTCGAATTTCAAAGCACTAATCCACTGCAACCTGCTGTAATCAGTTATAATCATCAAGTGAATATCAATAAAGTTATCAGCTTCAAAGTAGACGTAGGCAAGATCGCCGAACCACTATAAATCCCGTGTCATTTACCGTTTTTATTGAGTTTCCTGAGTGATTTGCATACTTCTTTTTCTACATACTTGTTATCTGTGATCTGTGATTGCGAGCTGGTGCTTTCAACGACAATTGGGTGTTTGTGACCAATTTTGGTGCAAACAGTAGGCAGTAAATTTAGGAAACTTCCCAAGTCTCAAGTTAGTTGTAACATCCCGATAATTTTCGACTTTCGAAAATTCAACATCGATACTCACTTTATCGACTGCTGAGCCATCGAATGCCGGAAACCCGAAAAGTTATGGTTTTAAGAAAGAAGAAAAAGGTAGAAGAAGAAGATAGAAGAAAAAGAAAGAAGAACAACAACAGAACAAGAGCAGAAACAGAAACAGAAAACAATATCGAAATCTCACATATCGCAGCGGAACAATATATAATAGATAAATGAATATCATTTAAAAACAAAAGAATTATATCTATTATTACATTACATCACATCATATCATCAGAGTCAATAAACAACAATGGACAGTTATATAAACTTGTCCTCATACAGAATACACAGCGGAATAAATACTTTCAGATACAAATACTACGTCTCGTCATCCAGCTTGCTTCCAAAGCTCCAGAATATCCAGAATATCCTGATAATATAACTCTAGGCTGCCCGTGTGGAAATTGGTGGGCACCCAGAGTTTAGAAGGGAACAATAAACTCCGAGTCAGTCATGGTGACTGGTGTGAGATCGTAAAACAGTTATTTATCTTTAAAATAAACAACAGAAAATTTTAAAGTCAATTCGCAATGCTTTTGGAAAATGAAACTACCATAAGACCTCCCGCCACACACACAATGCAAACGCAGACTTGGAGGAGATTTCTTCTTATGTTAGTCAAAGATGCTTACTACGCAAAAAAACAAATTCTTTTTGATATTATTATTAGTGCATAGTGTAGAAAACATTTCGAAAGTATAATATAAATCTTAGCCAACATAGGTACCATTATATTATGCCTGCTATAGCTGCCTTCTGAGGAGACAGGTTATACAATTGAAATCGTAAAGGCTCGTATTGTTTCTTTGGATTTCCAACAAATGGTCAGGCTAAGGAACTTCCTTTTCCACGATGGGTACGTCCCTGGAATAGACGACCCGAGAACCTAACCGGATCTCTGCCAACACAAGGCCGGGTTACCTCTGCAAAAATAGGTAACTACTGACACGCGTATGCCATCCCCCGATCGTCACCGATCTTCCCGAGGATCCCCGATTCGCAACAACCACAAAGTAATAAATTTGCAGCAACCACAGAGGTTAAGTATCTGGGCTCCATACCATGATACCACCTTTATCCAGAAGGAATGACATACACTAAGGGGCGCTACTCCCTAGAACCTTGCTGCATCCTTCCTGTTTCGACCATTTCCGGGGTGTGAGGCTCGACGAAGTCTCGTCCACAAAGCTACGCTTTCTCAAAAAGCCCTGCTTCGGGTCAAACAAAATGATCAACCTATGATCACAAAGATATAAGATCAAACAAATGATCATATCGCAAATGATCAAACACTGATCATTTCACAGCAACACTCAGTATGCCACGTTACCAAATTGGGATATATCGCTGATGAATTTCAACTACATAACCTCTAAGCTCGTACGTCTCAGAGAAGGGTGTTAAGCTAAGAGAATAAATTCTCCGCCACCAACAGAAATGTATTTGAAAGAAATCAGCTTTATATCTCAAATTGTAACGTCAGACACACAATCCATACAAGTCTGTTCCGGGATCGAACAGAACCGAAGGCACTTCTCACGAAGCCCTTGCACATCCGGATAAATTTCTAATCACGTCCGGACTTCCCGTCACTAAGGGTGATAAAACCTCTAAACCGGAGATCAGCCGATGTAGAGTAACTCGACGGTAATCCTTCCGTTTTCAAAAATATCCGGTCTTCAGCACCGGTCTTCGAATGCAATTCATAACGACGTATCACATATTCGGAATGGGTTATACGACCCCATGGTCCTTTCCCGGCTAACCCGAATAGTGAGCGATTATTCAAAAATAAGTGTGGCATTCAAATTCATCCAATTCACAACAAATACCAATCAAGGTAATTATTGATAGTCGGTTATTTAACTATCAATAAAGATGCGCAACATCATCAGATTCCAAATAATTTTCCAAATTATTTAATTTCCAAAAATATCTTTACTAGATATAAAATTTCCACACTTCAAAAATAAATCAACGTTTATTTTTCTAAACAGTTTCCCTTTCCTTTATAAATTCCATATTGAATTTATAATTTCAAAATATCTACAGATATACGATTTTCAAATCGTTTTCAATATTCAACTTCATTTTATCTTTAAGAAGATAAAATCTCAAAAACGTTTCATTTCATTTTGGAAAACATTCCCATACTTATTTTATAATAAGTAATTCACAAATCATTTATTTTCAACATTTGAAAATATTCAATATACTTAAATCAAATTAAGTATATATTCATTCTTTAAGGAAATCATTTACTATAACAACATTTATTTGAGTCAAAACGAATGTTGCGTAAAACATCGTTACGACGACTCAAAATCACTAGTATAGGGATTCGGATTTTAGATAGATATATAAATCCCAATACTACATAAAACATTTCCTTTCGGAAATCATTTACTATAACAACAGTGTTATAGTCCACCATTTCCTTATTTCTCGAAAACGTCTATTTCAACAATAAAAGTTGAAATCTATGATTTCGATATTTAACACGTTTTAAAACATCTTTTAAAACAATTACTTCATTTCATAATATCACTTCTCCAAAACATATCCATTTTACTTAACAATATATTCACTGTCCAAAATCGTGAATATACTTCACTAACCACATTTCAATATTTTCTACACATTTTATTTAAAAGCTTATCCACTGTCCAAAATCGTGGATATAATTCCTTTAATAACTTCTATATTAAATTCATCAGATTTGATTGATTTTGAATTTACAAAACAACGTTTATAAATTCTATTTCTATTTTCTAACAACTTCAATTTAGTAAATCTCCTTTATTAACAATTCGATTCATAACTCAAATCTTATACCAACAATCCATAATTATAAGTTAAATACTTATAATTCCTTTATTTTACAAAATCATTCCCATTTGTAAGTTCACAATTTATAAATTTCATTTATTTATAAATTCTTAAAAATTCATTTTAACGCTTATAAAAACTCGTTTTATAATACCAACATTTTAAAGTTATAAATATCAATTTTGTACATCTTTTACATACATCGTTTTTTAATAATTCAAAATTTTCCATTTAAAACCATTTTTATAAATTTCTTAACTATTTATTTCAAAAGAAATTACCTTTTGGTTATAATTCACAAATCTTAACTTTTATAACTTTAAAATCTTAACGTTTATAAATCAATTCAAAAATTCCATAAAACGTATATTTTCAAAAATCACTTTAAAAATCCTTTTAAAGTAAAAGTCGTTATTTTTAAACTTCAAAATTTTGAATCCGATGATGCAACAGCACCAATTAGTCAATCACAACATTCAATATCATATATCATCATATGATAACAGAATATATCACAATATCTGTAAATAAATAAATAAATACAGTTGAGGAATCCAGTTGGATCCCTCCAACCTGTTTCCCTGCATCCACAGACGTTAGCACAATACCAATTCCGCTCCAGTACGGAATTATCGCGGTATATGGGTTTTATAAAATATCTACTTACTAACGGCGCAATAGGGTCTCATCCGCTATACGAGGCGGGAAATCAATCAATCCAATATATACATATGCCAATATGTATATATTGCTATATATAGATATATATCCTACTATATCTAATATCACATCCAAATAGCAATCAATAACTGCAATCCAAATATAAATCTGAGTGAGGAGATCTCACCTTTGCTTTTATTTGCAATCCAATTTCCATTCCAGTTTGTTTTCTCGATTTATAAACCTTGTATAGACAATTTTATACAATCGGTTAATATTCGAAATAAACCGAAAAATTAAATCTGCCATTTTAAAATCTTAATTTAACTAAGATTTTCAGTTAAACTAATAATTTCATTTTATCGAATGATTTATTTTAAACGAATTTTCTATTAACTAAACTTAAGTGTTAATTAACTTTATACTTAACTTAAATTAAATTACTTAATTAAACATTAATTAATATTTTAAAACATTTTAAAATAATTAAACTTGTATTGAATTCTCAACTCAAAAATAGTTAAACATTAAGTTCTTTGTTAACAAATAAATTAGTTTAATATTTTTAACTTTAAATTTATAAATCTTAACCCCTTCTGAAGCAACCCGAGATCTTCCCAGGTTTCGCTCCACTAACGCTTCGAGTTTCCCACCAGATCTCACGGGTCATTCTTCTCCCCTCTCATTCGTTACTTCTTCTTTTAATTTCTTTAAAACTTAGTTTAATTTTTTAAGTTGAAATATGGGAATACGACTATCACTCGCGTTCTACTCGTACCCATACCCGAGTTTCCCACCGAGTTCCACGAGTTCTTCCCCGAGACCATCCTTCTTCCCCAATTTCTTCTACTGACACAAATTACCAGCTGTGCACGTGCACGCCTCGGCTCGCCGCTTCTGACCGTCACTCTGGCCATCTGCGAGTCATCAACGATACTACGAGCTACCCCAAACACTCAGAGACCTGAATCGAACTCGAGAATGAAATCGAGTAACCCAACCCAAAATCTGGAACCACCCCCCATCTGAAAAACCACCACGTGCCGACGATATACGCCACCGCCAACTACGCCATTCCACCCAGGGCTTCGTCTTCAACCCACGCCGAGTCTCCCCCAGGTCCGATCGAACACGAAGCTTCCTCGTCAACGAATTAAATTCAAAACTGACCGTAACTAAAATTCACTCTAAAACCCTAGTTCAACCTCATTCTTACATCTCATACAATAGAAAATTTATATTATAATTTTCTCAACTTCATAGATGGCCAAGCCAGCTTCGATCAAAATCTCAACACTCAACGTTCATTCGATCACCAGTAATCGACCCAAAAGCATATTTCGTTCTAACCAAAAATGCTCATTCAATACTTAACAAAAAAAATGTGATTTTAGTTTTAAAAATCATGACTTGTAGTATGAATTCAATATAAAATCTTGAATTTATATTTTACAACAATCGATTTTATCACATATCTACCTACTTGCCTGTAAATCAAAGTTACAGTGTATATTTTACACATCAGGGTTTAATCAGCTTTTAACAATCCTAATATAAGTTTAAATATTCTGTTTTGGGTTAAAAGCTTAACTTAGCAATGATTAAATGAGAATCATATGAGATTTTGAACAAATATACAACCTGTAACACTTTCCAAAGTAGTACAGAGCAATCCCAACAATATTCAAAAATCAAAGCATATACAACCATATCATAGCAATCTCCTGAACTGTTATTTTATCAAACTTAAAGCTTTTAAATTTCTTGTTTACTCACCGTTATGAAGAAAAAAAGAACAGAGCTTTCACCATTTTGAAACTGTCTCGAATTTGCAGTTGAACTTCCTAGTTTGCATTTGATTTGTTTTGATCTAAGTTGTTTGATGTTTTCTCAGTTGTAATTGAACGAAACAGAGATGAAGAAAGTGATGTATATAACAAAAGGTTTACAGGTTGTTTTATATTGTTTGTACAATACAATAGGGTAATATCATAATGCTCTGTACAGGTGATATATAGGAAGAGTACAGGTATATATTTTTATTTCTTTTGTACACGATTTCAAAAATGTTGGTCAGAGATATTTACTTTGGTTGGAGGCTGGTTCGTGTACTAAAGAGGCTGAGGGGATCTTGTACATGATGAAGAGTAATGGCATTTAATGCCTCATGTACAACTTGTTTTCGGCTGTAGATAATCTGGTGTGCTAAAGATATAGGTTGCATTTAATTGCTTAAGTCCTTTCTTTGGTTCTATTATACTAATATTTACATTTCCTTTTGCTTGGCTGATAAAACATGTTATGGTGGCTGAGATGATAGGGGTAAGTACTTTGGTTTCTTATTTTATTTACTTAAATATATATATATACATGATGTCCTATTTGTCTACAGCCTCTATTTAGTTTGTATATGTACTTCTTTTGCAAGCCATTTCCTTTGTCTCTTATATTCATACTTAACCAATTTGTTTCCCACATCTACATACTCATCTTTTCTTTTATTGGCTGATGCATCCTTCTTTTGTATGTTTACTTCATACTCTTCTTTGCCTTACATATCCATATTTGTCTTGTTCTTGCATTCTTGCTTATTATGATGTCGTTTTAGTTATTTGTATTAATTTAACTTAGGTTGCATACTTGTCTTTATAATTAACTGAATATTTTTTTTTTAAAACCATTTATTTTAAGATTATATTTCAAATCCACTCATATATTCTTAATTACATATACACACATATATATATATACAATATTTAAACATTAAATGATTTATACCAAATATATTTGGATATCGGGGAAACTCGCATCACTTAATCAATTTTCTAATTGAATTTACAAAAAAATTTCTCAAAAATTCATTTAATTATTAATTTAAATAAATTAAAATCTAGGGTCGTTACAAATTTCCCCCCTTAAAAGAATTTCGTCCTCGAAATTCGCAGGCACGAAAACAACATAGATAGACAGATTCGATCTTCTATAATTCCTCAAACTTATGATATGAATTTTATCTTCAAATATCTTCCAATTCACATTTATAAATTTCATTTGTCAAATGAATTTATCTTCAATCTTTGGTTATTATTTTATTTCTTATTCAATTTCAACTTAACAATGATAATATTTCAATGTTATTACTTTCTAGCAACCAAGCATCCATATACTATAATAATTCATAGAAAAACATTTCTTTTCTATACAAAAATAGTTTTGGGCAAAATTATTTCATTTACCCCATTTTAAAACAATACTGTGTCGAATTGTTCTATATAAGTGTTTAGAGACCCCTATCGATAGAGTTGTACGGACAATACCGACCAGAATCCATATACCACTCAACAAACCGATCATCACAATATAAAACAATTTTTTATATTAACTAACAAATACGCACTCGTATCTATTATTACACTCAACTCATTCTAGAGTACTGCTGACTCTATCTCTAATGAGTAACACCCAACAGAGCAGGGTTGTCGCTTAACCATATGCTCTGATACCAAATGTAACATCCCGATAATTTTCGACTTTCGAAAATTCAACATCGATACTCACTTTATCGACTGCTGAGCCATCGAATGCCGGAAACCCGAAAAGTTATGGTTTTAAGAAAGAAGAAAAAGGTAGAAGAAGAAGATAGAAGAAAAAGAAAGAAGAACAACAACAGAACAAGAGCAGAAACAGAAACAGAAAACAATATCAGAATCTCACATATCACAGCGGAACAATATATAATAGATAAATGAATATCATTTAAAAACAAAAGAATTATATCTGTTATTACATTACATCACATCATATCATCAGAGTCAATAAACAACAATGGACAGTTATATAAACTTGTCCTCATACAGAATACACAGCGGAATAAATACTATCAGATACAAATACTACGTCTCGTCATCCAGCTTGCTTCCAAAGCTCCAGAATATCCAGAATATCCTGATAATATAACTCTAGGATGCCCGTGTGGAAATTGGTGGGCACCCAGAGTTTAGAAGGGAACAATAAACTCCGAGTCAGTCATGGTGACTGGTGTGAGATCGTAAAACAGTTATTTATCTTTAAAATAAACAACAGAAAATTTTAAAGTCAATTCGCAATGCTTTTGGAAAATGAAACTACCATAAGACCTCCCGCCACACACACAATGCAAACGCAGACTTGGAGGAGATTTCTTCTTATGTTAGTCAAAGATGCTTACTACGCAAAAAATCAAATTCTTTTTTATATTATTATTAGTGCATAGTGTAGAAAACATTTCGAAAGTATAATATAAATCTTAGCCAGCATAGGTACCATTATATTATGCCTGCTATAGCTGCCTCCTGAGGAGACAGGTTATACAATTGAAATCGTAAAGGCTCGTATTGTTTCTTTGGATTTCCAACAAATGGTCAGGCTAAGGAACTTCCTTTTCCACGATGGGTACGTCCCTGGAATAGACGACCCGAGAACCTAACCGGATCTCTGCCAACACAAGGCCGGGTTACCTCTGCAAAAATAGGTAACTACTGACACGCGTATGCCATCCCCCGATCGTCACCGATCTTCCCGAGGATCCCCGATTCGCAACAACCACAAAGTAATAAATTTGCAGCAACCACAGAGGTTAAGTATCTGGGCTCCATACCATGATACCACCTTTATCCAGAAGGAATGACATACACTAAGGGGCGCTACTCCCTAGAACCTTGCTGCATCCTTCCTGTTTCGACCATTTCCGGGGTGTGAGGCTCGACGAAGTCTCGTCCACAAAGCTACGCTTTCTCAAAAAGCCCTGCTTCGGGTCAAACAAAATGATCAACCTATGATCACAAAGATATAAGATCAAACAAATGATCATATCGCAAATGATCAAACACTGATCATTTCACAGCAACACTCAGTATGCCACGTTACCAAATTGGGATATATCGCTGATGAATTTCAACTACATAACCTCTGAGCTCGTACGTCTCAGAGAAGGGTGTTAAGCTAAGAGAATAAATTCTCCGCCACCAACAGAAATGTATTTGAAAGAAATCAGCTTTATATCTCAAATTGTAACGTCAGACACACAATCCATACAAGTCTGTTCCGGGATCGAACAGAACCGAAGGCACTTCTCACGAAGCCCTTGCACATCCGGATAAATTTCTAATCACGTCCGGACTTCCCGTCACTAAGGGTGATAAAACCTCTAAACCGGAGATCAGCCGATGTAGAGTAACTCGACGGTAATCCTTCCGTTTTCAAAAATATCCGGTCTTCAGCACCGGTCTTCGAATGCAATTCATAACGACGTATCACATATTCGGAATGGGTTATACGACCCCATGGTCCTTTCCCGGCTAACCCGAATAGTGAGCGATTATTCAAAAATAAGTGTGGCATTCAAATTCATCCAATTCACAACAAATACCAATCAAGGTAATTATTGATAGTCGGTTATTTAACTATCAATAAAGATGCGCAACATCATCAGATTCCAAATAATTTTCCAAATTATTTAATTTCCAAAAATATCTTTACTAGATATAAAATTTCCACACTTCAAAAATAAATCAACGTTTATTTTTCTAAACAGTTTCCCTTTCCTTTATAAATTCCATATTGAATTTATAATTTCAAAATATCTACAGATATACGATTTTCAAATCGTTTTCAATATTCAACTTCATTTTATCTTTAAGAAGATAAAATCTCAAAAACGTTTCATTTCATTTTGGAAAACATTCCCATACTTATTTTATAATAAGTAATTCACAAATCATTTATTTTCAACATTTGAAAATATTCAATATACTTAAATCAAATTAAGTATATATTCATTCTTTAAGGAAATCATTTACTATAACAACATTTATTTGAGTCAAAACGAATGTTGCGTAAAACATCGTTACGACGACTCAAAATCACTAGTATAGGGATTCGGATTTTAGATAGATATATAAATCCCAATACTACATAAAACATTTCCTTTCGGAAATCATTTACTATAACAACAGTGTTATAGTCCACCATTTCCTTATTTCTCGAAAACGTCTATTTCAACAATAAAAGTTGAAATCTATGATTTCGATATTTAACACGTTTTAAAACATCTTTTAAAACAATTACTTCATTTCATAATATCACTTCTCCAAAACATATCCATTTTACTTAACAATATATTCACTGTCCAAAATCGTGAATATACTTCACTAACCACATTTCAATATTTTCTACACATTTTATTTAAAAGCTTATCCACTGTCCAAAATCGTGGATATAATTCCTTTAATAACTTCTATATTAAATTCATCAGATTTGATTGATTTTGAATTTACAAAACAACGTTTATAAATTCTATTTCTATTTTCTAACAACTTCAATTTAGTAAATCTCCTTTATTAACAATTCGATTCATAACTCAAATCTTATACCAACAATCCATAATTTAAGTTAAATACTTATAATTCCTTTATTTTACAAAATCATTCCCATTTGTAAGTTCACAATTTATAAATTTCATTTATTTATAAATTCTTAAAAATTCATTTTAACGCTTATAAAAACTCGTTTTATAATACCAACATTTTAAAGTTATAAATATCAATTTTGTACATCTTTTACATACATCGTTTTTTAATAATTCAAAAATTTCCATTTAAAACCATTTTTATAAATTTCTTAACTATTTATTTCAAAAGAAATTACCTTTTGGTTATAATTCACAAATCTTAACTTTTATAACTTTAAAATCTTAACGTTTATAAATCAATTCAAAAATTCCATAAAACGTATATTTTCAAAAATCACTTTAAAAATCCTTTTAAAGTAAAAGTCGTTATTTTTAAACTTCAAAATTTTGAATCCGATGATGCAACAGCACCAATTAGTCAATCACAACATTCAATATCATATATCATCATATGATAACAGAATATATCACAATATCTGTAAATAAATAAATACAGTTGAGGAATCCAGTTGGATCCCTCCAACCTGTTTCCCTGCATCCACAGACGTTAGCACAATACCAATTCCGCTCCAGTACGGAATTATCGCGGTATATGGGTTTTATAAAATATCTGCTTACTAACGGCGCAATAGGGTCTCATCCGCTATACGAGGCGGGAAATCAATCAATCCAATATATACATATGCCAATATGTATATATTGCTATATATAGATATATATCCTACTATATCTAATATCACATCCAAATAGCAATCAATAACTGCAATCCAAATATAAATCTGAGTGAGGAGATCTCACCTTTGCTTTTATTTGCAATCCAATTTCCATTCCAGTTTGTTTTCTCGATTTATAAACCTTGTATAGGCAATTTTATACAATCGGTTAATATTCGAAATAAACCGAAAAATTAAATCTGCCATTTTAAAATCTTAATTTAACTAAGATTTTCAGTTAAACTAATAATTTCATTTTATCGAATGATTTATTTTAAACGAATTTTCTATTAACTAAACTTAAGTGTTAATTAACTTTATACTTAACTTAAATTAAATTACTTAATTAAACATTAATTAATATTTTAAAACATTTTAAAATAATTAAACTTGTATTGAATTCTCAACTCAAAAATAGTTAAACATTAAGTTCTTTGTTAACAAATAAATTAGTTTAATATTTTTAACTTTAAATTTATAAATCTTAACCCCTTCTGAAGCAACCCGAGATCTTCCCAGGTTTCGCTCCACTAACGCTTCGAGTTTCCTACCAGATCTCACGGGTCATTCTTCTCCCCTCTCATTCGTTACTTCTTCTTTTAATTTCTTTAAAACTTAGTTTAATTTTTTAAGTTGAAATATGGGAATACGACTATCACTCGCGTTCTACTCGTACCCATACCCGAGTTTCCCACCGAGTTCCACGAGTTCTTCCCCGAGACCATCCTTCTTCCCCAATTTCTTCTACTGACACAAATTACCAGCTGTGCACGTGCACGCCTCGGCTCGCCGCTTCTGACCGTCACTCTGGCCATCTGCGAGTCATCAACGATACTACGAGCTACCCCAAACACTCAGAGACCTGAATCGAACTCGAGAATGAAATCGAGTAACCCAACCCAAAATCTAGAACCACCCCCCATCTGAAAAACCACCACGTGCCGACGATATACGCCACCGCCAACTACGCCATTCCACCCAGGGCTTCGTCTTCAACCCACGCCGAGTCTCCCCCAGGTCCGATCGAACACGAAGCTTCCTCGTCAACGAATTAAATTCAAAACTGACCGTAACTAAAATTCACTCTAAAACCCTAGTTCAACCTCATTCTTACATCTCATACAATAGAAAATTTATATTATAATTTTCTCAACTTCATAGATGGCCAAGCCAGCTTCGATCAAAATCTCAACACTCAACGTTCATTCGATCACCAGTAATCGACCCAAAAGCATATTTCGTTCTAACCAAAAATGCTCATTCAATACTTAACAAAAAAAATGTGATTTTAGTTTTAAAAATCATGACTTGTAGTATGAATTCAATATAAAATCTTGAATTTATATTTTACAACAATCGATTTTATCACATATCTACCTACTTGCCTGTAAATCAAAGTTACAGTGTATATTTTACACATCAGGGTTTAATCAGCTTTTAACAATCCTAATATAAGTTTAAATATTCTGTTTTGGGTTAAAAGCTTAACTTAGCAATGATTAAATGAGAATCATATGAGATTTTGAACAAATATACAACCTGTAACACTTTCCAAAGTAGTACAGAGCAATCCCAACAATATTCAAAAATCAAAGCATATACAACCATATCATAGCAATCTCCTGAACTGTTATTTTATCAAACTTAAAGCTTTTAAATTTCTTGTTTACTCACCGTTATGAAGAAAAAAAGAACAGAGCTTTCACCATTTTGAAACTGTCTCGAATTTGCAGTTGAACTTCCTAGTTTGCATTTGATTTGTTTTGATCTAAGTTGTTTGATGTTTTCTCAGTTGTAATTGAACGAAACAGAGATGAAGAAAGTGATGTATATAACAAAAGGTTTACAGGTTGTTTTATATTGTTTGTACAATACAATAGGGTAATATCATAATGCTCTGTACAGGTGATATATAGGAAGAGTACAGGTATATATTTTTATTTCTTTTGTACACGATTTCAAAAATGTTGGTCAGAGATATTTACTTTGGTTGGAGGCTGGTTCGTGTACTAAAGAGGCTGAGGGGATCTTGTACATGATGAAGAGTAATGGCATTTAATGCCTCATGTACAACTTGTTTTCGGCTGTAGATAATCTGGTGTGCTAAAGATATAGGTTGCATTTAATTGCTTAAGTCCTTTCTTTGGTTCTATTATACTAATATTTACATTTCCTTTTGCTCGGCTGATAAAACATGTTATGGTGGCTGAGATGATAGGGGTAAGTACTTTGGTTTCTTATTTTATTTACTTAAATATATATATATACATGATGTCCTATTTGTCTACAGCCTCTATTTAGTTTGTATATGTACTTCTTTTGCAAGCCATTTCCTTTGTCTCTTATATTCATACTTAACCAATTTGTTTCCCACATCTACATACTCATCTTTTCTTTTATTGGCTGATGCATCCTTCTTTTGTATGTTTACTTCATACTCTTCTTTGCCTTACATATCCATATTTGTCTTGTTCTTGCATTCTTGCTTATTATGATGTCGTTTTAGTTATTTGTATTAATTTAACTTAGGTTGCATACTTGTCTTTATAATTAACTGAATATTTTTTTTTTTAAAACCATTTATTTTAAGATTATATTTCAAATCCACTCATATATTCTTAATTACATATACACACATATATATATATACAATATTTAAACATTAAATGATTTATACCAAATATATTTGGATATCGGGGAAACTCGCATCACTTAATCAATTTTCTAATTGAATTTACAAAAAAATTTCTCAAAAATTCATTTAATTATTAATTTAAATAAATTAAAATCTAGGGTCGTTACAAATTTCCCCCCTTAAAAGAATTTCGTCCTCGAAATTCGCAGGCACGAAAACAACATAGATAGACAGATTCGATCTTCTATAATTCCTCAAACTTATGATATGAATTTTATCTTCAAATATCTTCCAATTCACATTTATAAATTTCATTTGTCAAATGAATTTATCTTCAATCTTTGGTTATTATTTTATTTCTTATTCAATTTCAACTTAACAATGATAATATTTCAATGTTATTACTTTCTAGCAACCAAGCATCCATATACTATAATAATTCATAGAAAAACATTTCTTTTCTATACAAAAATAGTTTTGGGCAAAATTATTTCATTTACCCCATTTTAAAACAATACTGTGTCGAATTGTTCTATATAAGTGTTTAGAGACCCCTATCGATAGAGTTGTACGGACAATACCGACCAGAATCCATATACCACTCAACAAACCAATCATCACAATATAAAACAATTTTTTATATTAACTAACAAATACGCACTCGTATCTATTATTACACTCAACTCATTCTAGAGTACTACTGACTCTATCTCTAATGAGTAACACCCAACAGAGCAGGGTTGTCGCTTAACCATATGCTCTGATACCAAATGTAACATCCCGATAATTTTCGACTTTCGAAAATTCAACATCGATACTCACTTTATCGACTGCTGAGCCATCGAATGCCGGAAACCCGAAAAGTTATGGTTTTAAGAAAGAAGAAAAAGGTAGAAGAAGAAGATAGAAGAAAAAGAAAGAAGAACAACAACAGAACAAGAGCAGAAACAGAAACAGAAAACAATATCAGAATCTCACATATCACAGCGGAACAATATATAATAGATAAATGAATATCATTTAAAAACAAAAGAATTATATCTGTTATTACATTACATCACATCATATCATCAGAGTCAATAAACAACAATGGACAGTTATATAAACTTGTCCTCATACAGAATACACAGCGGAATAAATACTATCAGATACAAATACTACGTCTCGTCATCCAGCTTGCTTCCAAAGCTCCAGAATATCCAGAATATCCTGATAATATAACTCTAG
The DNA here is from genome assembly GCA_030737815.1 of Allium fistulosum. NCBI lineage: Eukaryota > Viridiplantae > Streptophyta > Magnoliopsida > Asparagales > Amaryllidaceae > Allium > Allium fistulosum. Next base: position 861,339,407 of record CM060903.1, read on the forward strand.
GATGCCCGTGTGGAAATTGGTGGGCACCCAGAGTTTAGAAGGGAACAATAAACTCCGAGTCAGTCATGGTGACTGGTGTGAGATCGTAAAACAGTTATTTATCTTTAAAATAAACAACAGAAAATTTTAAAGTCAATTCGCAATGCTTTTGGAAAATGAAACTACCATAAGACCTCCCGCCACACACACAATGCAAACGCAGACTTGGAGGAGATTTCTTCTTATGTTAGTCAAAGATGCTTACTACGCAAAAAATCAAATTCTTTTTGATATTATTATTAGTGCATAGTGTAGAAAACATTTCGAAAGTATAATATAAATCTTAGCCAGCATAGGTACCATTATATTATGCCTGCTATAGCTGCCTCCTGAGGAGACAGGTTATACAATTGAAATCGTAAAGGCTCGTATTGTTTCTTTGGATTTCCAACAAATGGTCAGGCTAAGGAACTTCCTTTTCCATGATGGGTACGTCCCTGGAATAGACGACCCGAGAACCTAACCGGATCTCTGCCAACACAAGGCCGGGTTACCTCTGCAAAAATAGGTAACTACTGACACGCGTATGCCATCCCCCGATCGTCACCGATCTTCCCGAGGATCCCCGATTCGCAACAACCACAAAGTAATAAATTTGCAGCAACCACAGAGGTTAAGTATCTGGGCTCCATACCATGATACCACCTTTATCCAGAAGGAATGACATACACTAAGGGGCGCTACTCCCTAGAACCTTGCTGCATCCTTCCTGTTTCGACCATTTCCGGGGTGTGAGGCTCGACGAAGTCTCGTCCACAAAGCTACGCTTTCTCAAAAAGCCCTGCTTCGGGTCAAACAAAATGATCAACCTATGATCACAAAGATATAAGATCAAACAAATGATCATATCGCAAATGATCAAACACTGATTATTTCACAGCAACACTCAGTATGCCACGTTACCAAATTGGGATATATCGCTGATGAATTTCAACTACATAACCTCTGAGCTCGTACGTCTCAGAGAAGGGTGTTAAGCTAAGAGAATAAATTCTCCGCCACCAACAGAAATGTATTTGAAAGAAATCAGCTTTATATCTCAAATTGTAACGTCAGACACACAATCCATACAAGTCTGTTCCGGGATCGAACAGAACGGAAGGCACTTCTCACGAAGCCCTTGCACATCCGGATAAATTTCTAATCACGTCCGGACTTCCCGTCACTAAGGGTGATAAAACCTCTAAACCGGAGATCAGCCGATGTAGAGTAACTCGACGGTAATCCTTCCGTTTTCAAAAATATCCGGTCTTCAGCACCGGTCTTCGAATGCAATTCATAACGACGTATCACATATTCGGAATGGGTTATACGACCCCATGGTCCTTTCCCGGCTAACCCGAATAGTGAGCGATTATTCAAAAATAAGTGTGGCATTCAAATTCATCCAATTCACAACAAATACCAATCAAGGTAATTATTGATAGTCGGTTATTTAACTATCAATAAAGATGCGCAACATCATCAGATTCCAAATAATTTTCCAAATTATTTAATTTCCAAAAATATCTTTACTAGATATAAAATTTCCACACTTCAAAAATAAATCAACGTTTATTTTTCTAAACAGTTTCCCTTTCCTTTATAAATTCCATATTGAATTTATAATTTCAAAATATCTACAGATATACGATTTTCAAATCGTTTTCAATATTCAACTTCATTTTATCTTTAAGAAGATAAAATCTTAAAAACGTTTCATTTCATTTTGGAAAACATTCCCATACTTATTTTATAATAAGTAATTCACAAATCATTTATTTTCAACATTTGAAAATATTCAATATACTTAAATCAAATTAAGTATATATTCATTCTTTAAGGAAATCATTTACTATAACAACATTTATTTGAGTCAAAACGAATGTTGCGTAAAACATCGTTACGACGACTCAAAATCACTAGTATAGGGATTCAGATTTTAGATAGATATATAAATCCCAATACTACATAAAACATTTCCTTTCGGAAATCATTTACTATAACAACAGTGTTATAGTCCACCATTTCCTTATTTCTCGAAAACATCTATTTCAACAATAAAAGTTGAAATCTATGATTTCGATATTTAACACGTTTTAAAACATCGTTTAAAACAATTACTTCATTTCATAATATCACTTCTCCAAAACATATCCATTTTACTTAACAATATATTCACTGTCCAAAATCGTGAATATACTTCACTAACCACATTTCAATATTTTCTACACATTTTATTTAAAAGCTTATCCACTGTCCAAAATCGTGGATATAATTCCTTTAATAACTTCTTTATTAAATTCATCAGATTTGATTGATTTCGAATTTACAAAACAACGTTTATAAATTCTATTTCTATTTTCTAACAACTTCAATTTAATAAATCTCCTTTATTAACAATTCGATTCATAACTCAAATCTTATACCAACAATCCATAATTATAAGTTAAATACTTATAATTCCTTTATTTTACAAAATCATTCCCATTTGTAAGTTCACAATTTATAAATTTCATTTATTTATAAATTCTTAAAAATTCATTTTAACGCTTATAAAAACTCGTTTTGTAATACCAACATTTTAAAGTTATAAATATCAATTTTGTACATCTTTTACATACATCGTTTTTTAATAATTCAAAATTTTCCATTTAAAACCATTTTTATAAATTTCTTAACTATTTATTTCAAAAGAAATTACCTTTTGGTTATAATTCACAAATCTTAACTTTTATAACTTTAAAATCTTAACGTTTATAAATCAATTCAAAAATTCCATAAAACGTATATTTTCAAAAATCACTTTAAAAATCCTTTTAAAGTAAAAGTCGTTATTTTTAAACTTCAAAATTTTGAATCCGATGATGCAACAGCACCAATTAGTCAATCACAACATTCAATATCATATATCATCATATGATAACAGAATATATCACAATATCTGTAAATAAATAAATACAGTTGAGGAATCCAGTTGGATCCCTCCAACCTGTTTCCCTGCATCCACAGACGTTAGCACAATACCAATTCCGCTCCAGTACGGAATTATCGCGGTATATGGGTTTTATAAAATATCCGCTTACTAACGGCGCAATAGGGTCTCATCCGCTATACGAGGCGGGAAATCAATCAATCCAATATATACATATGCCAATATGTATATATTGCTATATATAGATATATATCCTACTATATCTAATATCACATCCAAATAGCAATCAATAACTGCAATCCAAATATAAATCTGAGTGAGGAGATCTCACCTTTGCTTTTATTTGCAATCCAATTTCCATTCCAGTTTGTTTTCTCGATTTATAAACCTTGTATAGACAATTTTATACAATCGGTTAATATTCGAAATAAACCGAAAAATTAAATCTGCCATTTTAAAATCTTAATTTAACTAAGATTTTCAGTTAAACTAATAATTTCATTTTATCGAATGATTTATTTTAAACGAATTTTCTATTAACTAAACTTAAGTGTTAATTAACTTTATACTTAACTTAAATTAAATTACTTAATTAAACATTAATTAATATTTTAAAACATTTTAAAATAATTAAACTTGTATTGAATTCTCAACTCAAAAATAGTTAAACATTAAGTTCTTTGTTAACAAATAAATTAGTTTAATATTTTTAACTTTAAATTTATAAATCTTAACCCCTTCTGAAGCAACCCGAGATCTTCCCAGGTTTCGCTCCACTAACGCTTCGAGTTTCCCACCAGATCTCACGGGTCATTCTTCTCCCCTCTCATTCGTTACTTCTTCTTTTAATTTCTTTAAAACTTAGTTTAATTTTTTAAGTTGAAATATGGGAATACGACTATCACTCGCGTTCTACTCGTACCCATACCCGAGTTTCCCACCGAGTTCCACGAGTTCTTCCCCGAGACCATCCTTCTTCCCCAATTTCTTCTACTGACACAAATTACCAGCTGTGCACGTGCACGCCTCGGCTCGCCGCTTCTGACCGTCACTCTGGCCATCTGCGAGTCATCAACGATACTACGAGCTACCCCAAACACTCAGAGACCTGAATCGAACTCGAGAATGAAATCGAGTAACCCAACCCAAAATCTGGAACCACCCCCCATCTGAAAAACCACCACGTGCCGACGATATACGCCACCGCCAACTACGCCATTCCACCCAGGGCTTCGTCTTCAACCCACGCCGAGTCTCCCCCAGGTCCGATCGAACACGAAGCTTCCTCGTCAACGAATTAAATTCAAAACTGACCGTAACTAAAATTCACTCTAAAACCCTAGTTCAACCTCATTCTTACATCTCATACAATAGAAAATTTATATTATAATTTTCTCAACTTCATAGATGGCCAAGCCAGCTTCGATCAAAATCTCAACACTCAACGTTCATTCGATCACCAGTAATCGACCCAAAAGCATATTTCGTTCTAACCAAAAATGCTCATTCAATACTTAACAAAAAAAATGTGATTTTAGTTTTAAAAATCATGACTTGTAGTATGAATTCAATATAAAATATTGAATTTATATTTTACAACAATCGATTTTATCACATATCTACCTACTTGCCTGTAAATCAAAGTTACAGTGTATATTTTACACATCAGGGTTTAATCAGCTTTTAACAATCCTAATATAAGTTTAAATATTCTGTTTTGGGTTAAAAGCTTAACTTAGCAATGATTAAATGAGAATCATATGAGATTTTGAACAAATATACAACCTGTAACACTTTCCAAAGTAGTACAGAGCAATCCCAACAATATTCAAAAATCAAAGCATATACAACCATATCATAGCAATCTCCTGAACTGTTATTTTATCAAACTTAAAGCTTTTAAATTTCTTGTTTACTCACCATTATGAAGAAAAAAAGAACAGAGCTTTCACCATTTTGAAACTGTCTCGAATTTGCAGTTGAACTTCCTAGTTTGCATTTGATTTGTTTTGATCTAAGTTGTTTGATGTTTTCTCAGTTGTAATTGAACGAAACAGAGATGAAGAAAGTGATGTATATAACAAAAGGTTTACAGGTTGTTTTATATTGTTTGTACAATACAATAGGGTAATATCATAATGCTCTGTACAGGTGATATATAGGAAGAGTACAGGTATATATTTTTATTTCTTTTGTACACGATTTCAAAAATGTTGGTCAGAGATATTTACTTTGGTTGGAGGCTGGTTTGTGTACTAAAGAGGCTGAGGGGATCTTGTACATGATGAAGAGTAATGGCATTTAATGCCTCATGTACAACTTGTTTTCGGCTGTAGATAATCTGGTGTGCTAAAGATATAGGTTGCATTTAATTGCTTAAGTCCTTTATTTGGTTCTATTATACTAATATTTACATTTCCTTTTGCTCGGCTGATAAAACATGTTATGGTGGCTGAGATGATAGGGGTAAGTACTTTGGTTTCTTATTTTATTTACTTAAATATATATATATACATGATGTCCTATTTGTCTACAGCCTATATTTAGTTTGTATATGTACTTCTTTTGCAAGCCATTTCCTTTGTCTCTTATATTCATACTTAACCAATTTGTTTCCCACATCTACATACTCATCTTTTCTTTTATTGGCTGATGCATCCTTCTTTTGTATGTTTACTTCATACTCTTCTTTGCCTTACATATCCATATTTGTCTTGTTCTTGCATTCTTGCTTATTATGATGTCGTTTTAGTTATTTGTATTAATTTAACTTAGGTTGCATACTTGTCTTTATAATTAACTGAATATTTTTTTTTGTTTTATTTTTAAAACCATTTATTTTAAGATTATATTTCAAATCCACTCATATATTCTTAATTACATATACACACATATATATATACAATATTTAAACATTAAATGATTTATACCAAATATATTTGGATATCGGGGAAACTCGCATCACTTAATCAATTTTCTAATTGAATTTACAAAAAAATTTCTCAAAAATTCATTTAATTATTAATTTAAATAAATTAAAATCTAGGGTCGTTACATTAGTACCAAACCCACTATATGGGTCGGTATTAAGTCCTATTCTAATATATATATATATATATATATATATATATATATATGTGTGTGTGTGTGTGTGTGTGTGTGTGTGTGTGTGTGTGTGGATATATGCATATGTGAATAAATGTGATTGACCATGTACAAAAGCTCCTACTCATCCACTCAAGAGCATGCACACGAATATGTATATGAATATACATATATCCAGTACTCGACGACTAGAATCATAGAGAAATCAAACTAAAACCCGAGAGATCCGTGGATGGAATCGGTTTAAAATCATCAAACTTGGAATAATGGATCATGAGAATACATCCTAGATTTATAATCTTGGATGCTGGTTGAGCATTGGGATGGATAACAATGGACATAACATTTAACAAAAACGATTCGCATGAAGGATAATGACTATTTGAAACACGGTGTGGAGTCCTTCGCAGCAACTCTAACTTGCCTCGATTCAAAGCATATCATGTTTGAAATGAGATGTATTTTAGGGGGCAAGTGTTATCCATACTTTTGACCAGGCCGTATTCGGACAGATTGAACAAGCCTAACTTCGAGTTATCAAGGCAAGAAACCTAGAGGGATAGCCCAAGAGTCTAGAAACTAAGCATAAACAAAGTTGCAAGGCTAATGCCAGAACAACCTAAGCCAAAAGGACCCAGAAAACATCTAAGTGATGGGTTGGTACGACCCTACTCTATGGCTCAGTATCGACCCCTATTTCCCCTCTCAACCATGCTTATCTTTTGCCTAATAGTCATACTTGATGCCAATGGCCTATTTCCAATGTCATTTTGTTGATTCAATGTCGTTCTCCATCGATCTCTACTAACACTTGAAACTACAACTTTGTTCTTCCACAACACCATCATTTGGACCCAGAAGCAAGTTAATATTAATGCAAACAACTATGGAATCACAAAGATAACTGTAAGATGAGCCAAGACGAAGGGTTGAAGACAGCCATATTGGTCATCCTATGGGTCGATACCGACCCTAACCTTGGAGTTGTATTGACCCATGCAAACTGATAAGTTGGAACCTACTTTCTTAGGAGAATTTGTCTAAATCATGGATAACGGATTGGAGATATTTTTGTACAAGATTTTAAGCCCCTACCTCTATAAATAGGAGGATAGTGCTCAATTTTCAGGATTCTTGGGCTTTAGTTCTTTCCTACCTCATATTCTTGTAATTCTGAATGTCTAAGTGTCGAAGTAGTACAGACCCCTAAGAACTTCTACTTCTAAGTCAGATATAAGCAATAAAATCTTAAAATGGACCTAGGCCTTGTTTTGCCAAACCACTACAAATGATCATGTCTTTTTTATTTCTCATTTTCATTTACATTTCTTCATATTTAATTCTCTACATAAACTTCTAGGTGTTTATGCCATTTTTGGTTCAAATATTTTGGTGCTTTCACTAAGAACTCGGATTCTCAAGCTACTTGGATCCATCATTACTATTGGATTTACTATATCCAAGAGATAGATCTAATTTCTCTACCTTTTAATTATATAACTCAGATTTTCAAATATCTAAGAGAAGCTATCTGTCATGGCCCCATCAAGAAAAGACTGTTTTACCAATTCCAGAGCTACTACTGAAGTTGAGAGTTAGAATCCTTAGCATGAAGATGCAGTTGTCCAACCAACTCAACCTGAGATCTAGAATCCAACTAACGTCGTGACCAGAATGGAGATGGATAGGATGATGAAGCAAATGGAAGATAGATTCTAGGATAGTCAGAATGAAATGAATCTAACGATGTAGCAAAGCTTGAGATTGCTGAATATATAGACTCAAAACAACTGTAGAAGGAGTAGATGGGAGTCTATTTCCTCATCTTAAAGTTCCTCATCATCCGAGCAGAGACGGAGGGATGGGAAGTAGAAGAGGATGTACAATGCTGCTAAAACGTCGTACTTGGGAGGAAGATGAGCCCCAGGATCAAGTTTGGGGATCGGTATCGAACCAATATTAGTGGTCGGTACCAACCCCTCCAATGGTGGTCCTAGATCCCATCCTTTGGAAGGCGGCATGGACTTGGCTTTAGGATGCACTACTGGTGGTTATAATCTTGAGAATCGTGTTGCTGCTGATGATATTGCCCACACGAATCAAACAAGGGGACTACTACACGAATGGATCTCCTGGAGGCTAGAGAACCTAGGTATTGAGAGCCAAACCAAGAGCGTTCGCCACGCTGAACAGTCCGGGCGAAGCCCGATTACCGCCGTTCAGTCAAACCTGTTGAACCGGACTATTGAAGGATATGGTCAGGAGGCTTGTAGAAAAAATCATTTCAAAAGCAATGATGAATGGGTAGCTATCTCAGTCGAAATCTGTTTACAGAGAACATTCAACATGGGAGACACCCCTGGAGATTTGCAATGCCAACTATGCCATTGTACGGAGGAATGATGGATCCTAGGCAGCACTTGATGAGATATGAATGGCATATGGATTCAGCCAGAGCTTCCGGTGTCGTGAAATGCTATTGTTTTTCAATTTTCTTAGAAGGAGTAGCTACGATGTGGTTCACTCGACTTCCTCGAGGTCCATATCATCTTTCATTGAGTTATTAAAGAAGTATCTAGAATAATTTTATTTACATATTGCACGTCTGAAGCATGTGATGTCTTTGTCAAACCTATTCCAAGCTGAGGGAGAGTCGTTGAAGGATTTCCTAAACTGGTTCCATACAGCCGTGACAGAAGTTACAGATCCTAAGGATGACATAGTATTAATGGCGTTGATTAGGGGGATTCACCCTAATATAGAGTTTGGGGAATGGTTAGCAAGGAAGTCCCCATCAACAATGAATGTAATGACTGTCCTACACCTACGGTGCAGAATGGTAGTCAAAGGAAAGAAAAAGTAATAAGATGAAGAAATAGAAGAGAAAAGAAAGGAAAAAGAAGAAAAAGGAAGCATCGACTAACCAAATTACCTATCGCATATCTCACATCGCGTTAGAGTAAATATAATAATCAATACATGTATAAAACAATAGAGACAGTAATAACAATGTGGAATAATCATCTGAATAAAGATCCACAAAGTTATACAACACCATAATAGAGTTTGTACAACAGGAAAGTAAACTCAATTAGCACACTGTCTCATAATAGCAAATCAACATCGTCAAGGCTCCATAGTGTCACATAGTGGAAATATAATAACAAATGCATATATAAGTATAGATAACCGTCACTTCCTATCAGTCTACCTGTAGCACTCCATAATCATCCACCTACTCTCAATCTATTCATTTAAGAGTACCCAAGATAATAAGAAGCAAAGGATAAAACCTTGAATCAGACAACAGTCTGATGTGAGCAATATCAAATCTCAAAATACTATAAAACTTGATATTATGCGAAATAGAGGGTATATAAACCATACCTGACATGTCTCTACAACCACAAATTAAGCACATAAACATAAGTAATATGCTACTTTATAACATCGTAAAAAGCGTATACCATACTCAGTATCTGTCAGGGTGCCTAGGTATCTCCACCTATAGTCCCTACTCCATACTAAGTAAACTTCAGGTATCTAGGTATCTCAATCCATACCTACTGCATACAAAAGTCAAGTTAGGGTACCTAGGTATCCCTACCACAATACATACCTAGTGTAACATCCCTAAGGTGATAGGTGATTAGCGAGCAACCATAACAAACATAGCATTCATCAAACAATACTAACAATCACCCAATGTGCCAGATATATGATGACTCATATGACCCTCTACAACTGCCAAGGGCTAGTGGAAATCCAGGTTCTCTATCGTGTTCCCCCGTACTTTCAGGTCTGAAATCCCGCACAGTTGTCTCCTATAGTACCTCTATACCATCTGATACTAGACCCCTTTGGGGCGGTTCAGGGCACACGACCACGGCTACCAGCCCTCGGGTATTACCCGCATATAGTACCCCTGCTGCGAGCATGACAGAAAACACTCTGAGTCATCAACAATCCCTAGGCACAAACACATCCATCAAGCCTTGCTCACTTAATATAGATTTGAACCCTACCGGCTTACTATAGTTTCTGGGCACGAGCCCTAACACTCACATAATCCACTATCCGCAGCCTCACTCCAATCTGAGTTGATATCCTCGATCCTGCTCTCCGCCTGAGCTCTCGACCAAAGAACCCTACTATCATGCCATTCGAAGCCTGAGGTCCAGCATGATCCATACAGTCCTGATACTATCATCCCGGAGCCTACTCCATACATCATCAAGTCACTATCTTCAGTATCAGACTACCAGGTCGAAGCACCACATTCCTGCTTCACCATCAAAATCACCAGGTTGAAACACCACACCACTGCTTCACCATCAATATCACTTGTTGTAGGTAAATAACATCCAACCTCTAAACCGATTGCATGAACAAACCATTATGTCACGCATATGATATCTCATCAACGTCCAAGCCATATATCGGCCAAATCGATAATAGTAATAGACATTGACCACTCTACTATAGTCAATACCATCCATCTTGGTCTTGTACTTAACCAAATGGTTAAGTACAAACTAAATAGAAACGTCCGGCATCCACTTTGAAACCCAGATCGTCGACACGTATCTCAAACCCTCTTCTACAACTCATCTCGTTCATTAGATTTCCATGTGTGTAGAACTCCAACGTACAAGATGCTACCTAAAATCAAATCACCACTAATCGGCATTTTCAACGAAAACAACCAAATAACAAACAAGCAAAACAATCAAACATAGATCCAAACATCCATACATCAAAACAACCATATATCCATTTAAAACAACATACATACAACATAAACAATCTATCCATATCAATTAATATGGGAAATAACATCAATAATAGATATAATCTAATAATTCACTAACTATGGCACGATGATTGAAAATACGCGATGTTCTTTATAAATCATTTAAAATAATTATATATTCTTTTATAAAAATATAGCCGCTGCATAATAATAATAATAATAATAATAATAATAATACCATGTTTAAAAACCAAAAATCATTCCCGAACGTCAATATAACACTAAATAATCAACCATAGTAAAGTGAGATAGTATCACTTACCTCATCTAAATCTCTGCGCCAAAGTGTAGATCTTGCCACCACGAGTGCAATGCAAGAAACCATATTGAAAACGGACCTCGTATGCAGAAGATATGGCCAAACTAAGTATCGATATTATTTAAATAATTAATTAACTAAATCAAACCACTAATTACCATCATTATCTCACTAACTCTTATTCCTCTTTTATTTCAATTGCCTGTACATGTGCACGAGGATATGCACATCATATCAGCATCTTGGATCGTTGATTTCTTGGCTGATAGTTAAAATCAAGAATCATCTTCGTCGAATTGCTTCTCTTCCAAATCTCTACGCCATGGGCCCGTCGCCACCTTGATCGCATGGCCTATGCAATTCGTGACCTGATGCTAGTGTTCGTCCATGCTATCCTATGCATTTTGCTCTACTTGACCGATCACTATTAAATCGAATCCAAACGCTCCCCTTCACGCAAGAATCACATTACAAATCTCGGATCCGCCTATCGTCGCTCCAAGATCAAGCAAAGTCAAACCCTAGTTGGCTGTGGAAGGGTCGATCTCGACCAATGATGATTGCACCCTAAATCGAGCACATAAGTTTGAAGCCCTCATCGATACGAACAGAATGGATCAAACGTGATGATTTTTTATTGAGCGGATTTAGAGAATTTAATTTTTAAAGAGAAGGATTTGAGTTTGGCCATGAATTTTCTTCCCAACCAATGAACAGTGAAATGATAAAATAAATTTGGAGGGAGATCTAATTTGATTTGGGTATTTATAATATTTTATATTCCATTTATTTAATTCTCAAACAAATGGATGTACGTTTCGAGTTCGTTACGATCACATTACGCATGTGATCATCACAAAAATCGCCTATGTATTCACCTGATTTTTCTGGATGCAATGGTACTAATCTCGTCGCTATTGTGACTTCATCCTGGGAGGCTTATTTCGCGTATTTCGAGATCCAATCTCAAAATATAGTGATCCTTATACTCATTTCAATTAGCAATGCCAATTCGAACTCAATGGAAGTGGTCTCGAGTCCTGATTCGGCCAAATGCGAAAAATCACATTTTTGGACATTTATTTAATTAATGATTAATATTTAAATTAACTATTTAAATATCCTATCATTAAAAATATAGGTCATTAGGATACTTTCTATAGAAAGGCTAATGAATACTTACACTTGGAGGAAGTGAAGAAATGTCCAGGGAGGACTGGTGTTGGGAATTCGGACGAAGTAATACAAAGAAATGTTGATGTAAAGCAATCTGGAGGAAGCTCGGGAAATATAGATGTGAATTAATCAAAACAATAATCGGAAATAAAATGATGATGACGCTAAGAAGAAGAAGCTAGATAACAAGAATCATATTAGGACTCCTAGATATAATAGTTATACCGAACTGAACAGCTAATATCAATTTGGTAACTCAAAATACTGAGCGGTAGAAAAAGCAAGCTCTAAGACATTCGAATGAGAAGGGGAGAAAGTCAGGCAAGTTCTGCAGATTCCATAAAACTCATGGCCACAACACTAACGAGTGCAGACACTTGTGGGATATGATCGAGGAGTTGATTCATAAGAAAAAGTTATAGCAATATGTGAATGTCCCACAAGATGGTGGGCAAGGAAACTCTAATGCCCTTGGATTGTCTTTCCAATGGTGGCAAGCTGAGCCTGGTGTTGATGCATTCAAGCAGCTAAAAAAACGATTGGTGATTATATAGTTATCAGTGAGCCACACCCAGTCGATAAGAATCTAGCTGAGATGGACAGATATGTTGGTGCAATAAAACATGCAGAAAGTGAAAGTTGCTTCGCTATTGAAGATGGGACTCTGGCAAAACAATGTAGAACGATGACTGGCGATATTGTTTTCCGAAATAGAGATGTTGATGGGGTGGAAGCTCCAATGATTGACCTGCTCATGATCACAGCCATGATTGGTCTTGGTATTGTTGGGAAGGTGTTGTTGACTATGGGAGTTTTGTCAATATCTTATTTAAGAAGGCTTATGGTCAGACGACATTGGAGGAGATGGATTTGAAACCTTGCAAATATCGAATAGAAGGGTTCAATAAGATGACTACTGAGCGTATTGGATATGTATAATTACCGGTGGTACTTGGTGAGGGCGTCCGCAAGCGAGTGTGAGTCATGCCTCTTTTGTTGTTAGATATTTACTCAGTTTACAATGCATTTCTAGGCCAACCGACCTTGGCTGAGTTCAAAGCAACTATAGCACCTTGTTGTGTGACTATGAAGTTTCCTACAGAGAATGGTGTAGGGATTATCCAGGGAGATCAGATGACTGGCCGCGAATGCTATGCCATCGAGCTAAAGGGGGCAAGATGAATGGAGAAAGGAAAAAATGTGGAGGGTACCTTCTGCATTAAGGCTTTGGACACATAGCAACTATATTCTGAGCCCTGGCTCGGGCAACCCAGTCGGTTCCACGATGACATGGACTGACATAAAGAGCCAGAAGATGGAAGAGTAGCTCCCGTCAATTTGATGATCGTTGTTCCGATCAACCAGGATGATCCAAATAGGATCCTAAAGGTCAGGTTGCAGCTTGGTTCAAGATTGATGCAGGAGTTGGTTGGTTTTCTCTAGGAAAACCTGGATGCGTTTGCCTAGACACACATAGATATGGCAGGATTTCACCAAAGATAGCGGGCCATGCATTAAATATAAATCCCAAATGCGTTCCTATGAAATACAAACACCACAGCCTGGGTCCAAAGAGATCCACTGCACTCAAAAGGAGGTGGATAAGCTGAAGGATAACAGCTTCATTCGTGATGCCTTATACTCGGAGTGGGTATCTAACCCTGTCTTGGTGAGGAAAGAAAAGGGGGAGTGGAGGACATGCATCGACTATTCTCATTTGAATAAGGCATGCTCGAAAGACAGCTTCCCGCTCCCGGGGATCGATCAGTTGGTGGACTCAATAGCTAGACACGAGCTACTTTCTTTCATGGATGCATACTCTGGATACAACCAAATCCCGATGCATGTCCCAGATCAGGAACACACCAGCTTCATAACCGACCTCGGATTGTATTGCTACCTGGTTATGTCCTTTGGATAAAAGAATGTAGTAGAAACTTACTAGAGGCTTGTAAACCGGATGTTTAAAGACCAGATTAGATTCCCAATGGAAGTCTACATAGATGACATGCTTATGAAGTCATGACGTTCAAGGAACCAAGTTGATGATATGGTAGATATGTTTGTTGTCCTGTGAAAATACGAGATGAAGCTCAATCCCTTGAAATGCTCTTTTGGCGTTTTGTCGAGGAAATTCTTGGGCTTCAATGTAAACTCTCGTGGGATTGAAGCAAACCCAGAGAAGATCAAGGGATTGAGAAAATTTGAAGCCCCAAAGTCGATCAAGGAGGTCCAAAGCTTAAGTGGGAAGGTCGCCGCCCTTAGTCGGCTCATTTCCAGATCCACGGATAAATGCATCCCTTTCTTTAAGGTTATTAAGAAGCGAAAAATGAACTTCAGATGGAACCACGAGTGTAAAGACACATTACAAACTCTGGTGGATCACTTGGAGGGACCCCTCATCCTTTCAAAGTTGGTTGATGACGAGGACTTATTTATATACTTGGATGTCGGTGCATGCTTTGAGCGCCACACTTGTACGCGAGGAGTCTTGCACCCAATGACTGATTTATTATGTCAGTAAACGATTGCCCAGCATAGAAACTACCCGAAGCTAGAAAAGCTGGCATGCTGCCTTTTGATCGCTCTAAGAAAGCTCCGCCATTATTTCTAGGCTCGTCCAATCAAAGTTCTTACCGACCAGCCTTTGTGGCAAGTCTTGTAGTGACCTGAGACTTCTGGAAATGGAACATTAAATTGAGCCAATACGACATAGCTAATCACCCTTGGAGAGCAATGTAGGGTCAGGCTTTGGCAGATTTCGTAGTTGAATTTACTACACGAGTTGATCCTCCAGAGAGCAGTGGTGAGAAAGAAACTGGACGGAAGATGTACACAGATAGTGCATCTAATGAATGGTGTTTCGGTGCCGGAGTTGTACCTATCACTCCTGAAGAACACCCGATCTACTACACCTTGAAAATCAACTTCCCAGCGATAAATAATGAAGCTGAATATGAAGCCTTGATTGCAGGAGTAAAAGTTGCCAAAGAATTGGGAATAAAGACTTTACACATTTTCTGCGACTCCTAGCTGGTGGTTTGCCAAGTTCAAAAAGAGTTTCAAGCAAAAGGGGTAAGACTAACTCCTTATCTGAACCGAGTCCTTGAGTTGCTTGTTGATATTGAATATTACATAATCACTCACATTCCTAGAGAGGGGAATGAGAATGTCGATTCATTGGCTAAACTGGACAGTTCCGAAGATGCGTAGCTAATGGGCTTGGTTCCGTTGGAAGTACTTTCGGCTCTGAGCATCGACCAGATGGATGTCGATTGGATCTTGGAGACCGAGCCTAAAAGGGATTCGTGGATAACTCCGATTGGGGATTATTTGCAAAGAGGAATCCTTTTAGAGAGAAGGAATGAATGATGAAAAATCCTTTGACAAGCTTCGAGATATATCATGCAAAAAGGAGTACTTTACAAGAAGGGTTTCTCTGTCCCCATGCTTTGATGTGTCACTCACGACGAGGCTAAGTGGGTCCTAGGAAAGGATCATGAAGGGGCCTGTGGCGTCGACACCGGGAGCAAAACCAAATGAAGATCCTCCACTACGGATACTTCTGGCCAACCATCAACAGAGATGTAGCTGATTACACCCGAAAGTGTGACAAGTGCCAGAGATTTGCTAAAATACCAAGAGCCACACCGATGGAAATTGCTCAAATGTTCAGTACTTGGTCGTTAGCAGTTTGGGGCACTGATATCATCAATGTGTTGCCGATATCGAAAGGTGGAACGAAGTACGCCATCGTCGCAGTTGACTACTTCATCAAATGGACTGAGGCTAAGCCATTGGCCACAATCACCACAAAGGAAGTAATTAACTTTGTTGTTCGGAATATCATCTGTCATTTTGGAGTTCCACGAGCAATCGTTACTGATAATGAGACCCATTTCGACAGTACCGAGTTCAAATATTTATGCTGTCGCATCGCATAAAGAAGAGATTTGCTACGGTGGGACATCCTCGGGCGAATGGATAGGTTGAAGCTGTGAATAAGATTATCAAGTCCATTCTTAAGAAGCAATTAGAAAAGGCCAAGGGCAAGTGGGTCGATGAACTTCCATTAGTACTATGGGCTTATCGAACATCTCACAAGTCAGCGACTGGCCATTCTCCATTTTCCCTAGCCTACGGATCATAGGATATGATTCCGATTGAACTGGAAGTACATTCTCATCAAGTGATTCACTACAATCCTCGGACTAATGAGTAACTCCTGCTAGAGTCTCTTAATATGATCGATGAGAAGCGCGATGCAACTAAGTTGAAGGCAGCTGCACACTGACGCCAAGTCGCGCTATATTATAACATTAAGGTCAGGAAATGAACCTTCAAAGTTGGCGACCTGGTTCTCAAACGAGTCTTCCCTGGCCTTAGAAACTTAGGCCCGGCCTGGGAAGGTCCATACGCAATAGAGCAGAAGTTGGAAGATGGAATTTTCATGCTTGCAACTACAGACAAGATTTTGCTTCCGAGGGCGTGGAATAGAGAGCACTTACAATGCTATTTTACTAAGAAATAAATTCATAAATAATTGGCTAGAGCCGTGTAATAAGACAGATTCTATCATTTCTCTTCTTTTATGGAATAAAATGGCTCTTCGAGTCTAAGCCTCTTTCTTTCCATTACTTAAGAGTTTTGACTTGACTAACTCAGCTGAATCTACATGTGAATAATGTAGGTGTGCATGTATCCAGAGTTAGGTGCCAACCAAAACTTCTAAGGTTCGTGTTCGAACCCGCGGACTTCTTTACGGTATCTGAAGATAGATACCATCCAACTCTTGTCCTTGGATTAGAGGTAGGAATATAAACTCAAACCGAATGTGACATGACGTCCGTACACCAACTCTTGTCCTCGGATTGGGGTAGGAGTATAAACTCAAATCGGATGTGACATGGTCATCCGTACATCAACTCTTGTAATCGAACCGGCGGTAGGAGAATAAACTCAATGAACGTGACACGACCGTTCATTTGCTAACTCTTACTCCGGATGTAGGTGCAGGAGTACAAATCAAGTTGAAAATGATACGACCATTCACTCGCTCAACTCTTTTACTCGAAGTGGGCATAGTAGTTTAAACCGAAATGGACGTGGGAAGACCATCCAGCCCTCGTAGTAGGAAAAATGGAGGATCCATGCCCGATGTAAGGTAGGACCTAACTTACGAGTCTTCGATCGATGATCAAAGTTAGGTGCAATTGAACATAAACATCCTAAATGGGGATGTACGAACTATAATCCTTAGTGGTTGACTTAAACTAGTGCCCGGAGTTTGGTACGATCGAAAGTTATTATCCTGAAAAAGGAAATTTAAGTCGTTAATCCTAAGTGACTAATCTCAACCAATGCCTAGAGTTTGGCACTTTAACAATTACTTTGTGTCTACAAGAACAACTAAAGGCCGGAAAATTATAAAACGGACTAATTTGGTCCGACACTAATAACTCAAAGGAATAGATTGCAAGTACATTGAATGGAAAGCATATTTCATAAGTACTTAGACAAATCCAAACAAAGAGTTGATGAAACAAAAACCTTTGTTATTCACATGAAATCAGAAAAGCTAAGTACAAGTATTGTTGACACTAGAAACAAAAGGCAAAAGCAAAGGCCAAACTTGCACAAATCCAGCCAAAAACATAAAAGAGCCTACATGCCCAAAACAAACCGGCACTCATTTTTTTTGATTCGTTCTCCTTTGCTTCTTCTCAGCACTTAGAGATGCATCATTGGAGCCCTCATCTTTTCTCCTTCCTTCTTTTCCCCGTTTCCTTTGCCTTTGGTTGGAGTACTCTGCAATGATCCAGTAGGCACACTTTGAGTACTCCCAAGTGGAGGAACGGAGGCTGGAATACTTTACAAGGATCCTATGGGTCTGCTTTGAGCACTTTCGGATGGAGGAATGTAGGATAGAGCAAAGATAGTCTGCCCAAGCAAGGCGATGGATAAAGGAGGAAGGATAGCTTCCATCTTCTCATGCTTGATCTCTATGGTAAGGAAGATGGCATTCCCAAGTTCTTGCTCAAGCTCGTGCATGGTGGGACTCGACAAAGGCTTGGGTACACTAGTAATAATAGTATCTTCATCAATTTGAGTTTCCTGAGTCCCACCACCTCCTTCATCCAACAAAGCATCAATTATCTTCTCGTCAAGACAGGGAGTATCTTCAACCAGGATGGTTGGAATCATTGTTGAAGTGTTAGCAGTAACTGATTCTGTTATAGGCACTTGTAGTCCCATCTAAGAACCCTTATCGGGAAGTAGAGCAATGTATGGCTAACCTGAGGCTTGAGAAACAAAGAAAGAGAGATAGATAAGCATTGTTAATCAGTGACACGTTAACTTTTTGGAATACAATAGAAATCAATGAGATACCGTCTTCGATTTAGGGTTATGTGCGGGTCGGAGTGCCACTAGAGTTCCCCTCAAGAATCATAGAGACAATGGTAGGGTAGTGGATCTCAGGCTTCTCAGGATCATACCCAGGATCAATGGATGAATCCGGAGCAGCTTGGGGCCCAAGCATTTGGCTAGTAGTAGCATCATGTGGTGTCGATCCGAAGCCTTCCCCCAAGTTTTTATGCGCTGTTGAGGCAAGCTCCGGATGAAGGATAAGCTAGCCACCCCTTAGAATCTTGGGCTCCTCTCCGACCAAGACTTCTTTCTATGACTGCTCTAAATCCACTTTGCCACCTTCGAGGAAAGCTTTCTATTCTTTAATAACCTGCTCCCAGGCGAAGGCAAGGATTCTAGGATAATCATCTTTGACCCACTCCAAATTTTGAAATTTGAGCACATTAGCATTGTACTAGTTCAGCGGTGGTTCAAACTTCTTCATCACATGCTCTTTTAACCACTGTTCCATGGCCTCAACCTCTCTTTTTACAAGCGCGTCAACATCTCTAACACATTCAAGCGCTTTGTCCCTCTCTTCCTTGGCATCGAGAAAATCATCACAGTAAGTCTGAGCTTGCTGGAGCGTGTCAACTTTTTCTTTTGTTTCATGCTCTAGCTTTGTCTTTAGCTCAATCGCATTTCTGTTTGCGATATCCCTCTCCATTACTAGAGTAAGGTTTCGCTGGAAAGCCTTCTCCACTTCATCTTGATGCTTAATCCGCTCCTCTTCAAGTGCCTTGATGGCCTCCTTGGCTTTCTTCTCAACTTCGGCTTAGGATGTTCTCAATTTCTTGACTTCAGCATCGAGATTAGCGATGATTCTCTTATTGTCAGTTTTAATGCGTTTCTAATTATCAATCTCTAGCTGCCCATCCTTCGAGACTTTGGAAATATTTTTAGCTACCTTTTCATTATATTGATTGTGGAAATTGACCACACAGTCGATGGTCATCTTTTGGACGTCAGTAGGGATTCTTTTCAATTTTGGCACAAACATAAGACCATCAAAGCAAATGTTTGAAAATTCTTCTTTTAGTTTGCCCATTCGGACATTGGCCGAAAATTGTTCCTCCAAGAGATAGGTGGGATTATAGTAGTTTCATTGCTGTACCTATGATGGGATGTTTCAGAGCCACTCTTGTAATGCCTAAGGCCAGAGGACCGACTAGAGTGAGATAGCACCGGAGGTTGCACGGGGATGGAAGCTAGAGGTGGAATGCGAGAAGTATTACTAGGTGGGATGTCATCGCGACAATCAGATTGCCTATCTGACCTCTAGGAGGAGGTGATCCAGACCTAGGGTGACGCTTGGAAGCAGAATCATGTGATGCGTGATCTTTATTGTAGCTTCTTCTATCCTAATCATCTCCATCATGGCTAGAGCGGTAGCCTGACTCACGACCACTTCCCTGGTGTTACGAACTCGACCGAGGCCTTTTACACTTGGGATGATTTCTCCTCCAAAGATTAATATATGTATTTCCTTTTCTCTGTAGATCCTGCAAGGGAAACAAGAACATATTAGATCCAACAAGCAAGGACATAGGTCAAGTGTGAGCATTGTGAAGTGCATAGTGCGAGAGTATCCTAGTATCCCCCCGATGGACCGTGAACTGGAGCCTTGCTCATAAGAGTGATCTCTCCCATACTGGTAAGGATGAAGTCCTTATCGTTGTGAATAAGGGAGAAAATTCCCCCAATGCTAATATTACTGACATTGAAAGAACCAAACTCGGTAGTAATTGGCTCTAAACCAGCAAATGTACCTGTTAAGGAAGAGATGGAATTTCTCTACATCTATGACTAATAGAGGATGAGTAGAAATTTACGCCTTAGAGATTTTCAAGATTAATCTCTTTTTCGAAGAAGGTGGTTGATTGTCCCTAGTTATTCAGGCTGAGACTCATGACCCGCATCGATGTCACCTAGGCTAGCCTCACCACTTTCACCAATAACTTCGCCTTCCTCGATGACTTCTAGTGCTTGTTCAATATTTTCTTCAACTCCAGCCCTAGGGCATAGGACTAGGGGCAAATCTGGATTAACCTCGATTCTTCCAGGAGAATCATTATCATAATCGTCATTGTCGTCATCACTTGAAGCTATTTGAACGCTGCTAGTACTGCGGCCCTCTTCTAACAAGCCATAGGCAAGAAGATTTTCACCTAACAGGAGAGTTCTGATATCTCTATCTCCTACCAGAACTGTGATAAGAGTGTTAACGGCATCTAAAAGCACCGAGCAACTGGGTCTCGTTGGAACATCTGGATAGTAAAGCAAGGAAATGAGTGAATTTTGCATACTATAAGGCAAATTTGTACAATATATAGGAGATGGAACTTACGGCCAAATATCCATCTTTGAGAAAACTTGGGTGGACAGCGAATGTAGAACCGCTCACTCTTGAAGTAGCTTAACTTGTCCCATGCCCCAGTAACTACTCTACAACCTTTGATTGGTTCTAAGTAAATCAAAGACGGACTCCCTATTCGACACTTAAAGCTATAAAGTACTGAATCTCCTTATCGCTGGGTACTCGGTTCAAGTGCTCGGTGAAGACCATGTATGTACTAAGGAGGAAAGCATAGCTATTCGGGTGCAGTTGTGTCAGAGCTAAGTGCATGAAATTTAGAACTCGGTTGATAAACTAGTTGAATGGTGGGACGCACCCGCTAAACACATATATCTATTGCTGGCAGTGTACCCTTTCGTAGGGTTGTGTGGTCTTTGATGATGGGAAGAAGCCAGAATGTCTTCAAATGGTATCCCATGGTTATTGCATATTCTTTGAGTGATCCTTCATCAATTTTGGAAGCAACAGAATCAACATGATCATCTAATATTACGGCATCCTCAAGGGTGTCAGGTGCTGGATCTATTTATGGCCCACCTACTGGATCTATTGGATTCTCTACAACATGTTGTTTAACTTGAGGATTTTCTAGATATTGTTGCTCAACCCGCTGAGTCTCTTACTATTCCTGCTGAATTGGAGTTTGTTGTGCATGCTCTACCGAAGTTTGTTAGGCATGTGGAGTCATATTTGAACTTTACTCGACGTCGGATTCAACATATCTCGAAGTGGATGTACCTATGGCTTGATCAGCAAGACGTTTGGAACATCTTTTGTCCATTTCTATATAAAAACTTGACAGATAATCAACATTAAAAGATTAAGTGCATGTTGTACCTCCGTGCAAAAGTGGATTCTAGTGCGATGTCGTGTAGTGCTGTGCAGTCTAAGTTTTCAATATTATTTAACAATTCATTTTAAATTCTGAATATCACTCGACGTGACCGTCATCACCGACCATCTCAACAAGTTACACTACATTGGTCATACTTTGGAAAAGGCTCGAGACCAAGAAGAAGATATTGGTTCATAAAGCAGAATTCTCATATGGACCAAATGTTCAGAAATCTGTCTAAGTATTGGAGTTGTAGAGCTTCATCACTTAAAGAAATTTCCATCCTTCTTCTTCTTCCACCTTCACCGCTTCCCAAACCATGGTCGTTAACATCAGCCACATTCACGTCCAAGTTCACCACCTTCGTTCATTCAGTCCAATACCTAACTAATCAAGGAAAGAGATTCGCTCAAGGGTTCTAGATATAATCGGTCGAGCTAGGGCATGATGGAGTCATGTTAAGGAAAAGGGTCGAGTGATGGTGCTGGAGGTGTAGGGGTCAGAAGTGATGAATGTTGGCAAGGGAGAGGTGGGGGCGATCCAAGGCTTGGGTGGAGGCAAGATTCGATTTGGGAGTTGAAGGTTTTAATGGCAGCTTGAACTTAGATCGGTTAGTAAGTGAGGAAATGGAGTGAAGAGCTTGGGTTATATACTCTCAAACCTGAAGTTGCAAGTAGTAAATTTTGGAAATTTCCCAAGTCTCAGGTTGGTACCGACCCCACTCTATGGGTTGGTATCAAGTCCTATTCAAATATACATATGTATGTATTTATGTTTGTATGGATATATGCTTATGTGAATACATGTGATTGACCATGTACAAGAACTCCTATACTCATCCACTCAAGAGCATGCATGTGAATAAGTGTATGAATATACATATATCAAGTACCCGATGACTAGAATCAAAGGGAAATTATTTCAAACCTGAGAGATCCATGGATGGAATCGATTTAAAACTGTCAAACTTAGAATAATGGGTCATCAGGATACGTCACAGATTTATCACCCTGGATGTTGGTAGAGCATCTTGACGGATGACAATGGACATAACATTTCACAGAAACGATGCGCATGAAGGATAACGACTATTCGAAACACGAAATGGAGTCCCTCGCAGCAACTCTAACTTGTCTCGATTCAAAGCACATCACATTTGAAATGTGATGTACTCTAGGGGCAAGTGTTATCCAGCCTTTTGACCACGCTGTATTCAGACAGATTAGACAAGTCGACTTCAAGTTAACAAGGCTAGAAGCCCAGAGAGATACCCCAAGAGTCAAGAAACCAAGCATAAATAAAGTCGCAAGGCCAATGTCGAAAGGACCCAGAAACCATCTAAGTGATGGGTCGGTACCAACCTCGCTCTATGGATCCGTACCGACACCTATTTTCCTTCCCAACCATGCTCATCTTATACCCACTAGTCCTACTTGATGCTAATGGCCTATTTATAATGTCATTTATTGATTCAGTGTCATTCTCTATCGATCACTACGAACACTGGAAATTGGGACTCTGTTCTTCCACGATTCCATTCGTTTAGACCTAGAAGTAAACTAATATTGGCGCAAACAACTATGGAATCACGAAGATAATCATCAGTTGTGTAACATCCCTTAATTTGGCGTTAGTTATTTAATTAGTTAGTTAGTTAATTAGGCTCCAAAAATGGAATTTGACTATGATACATGCAACACTACATTCGTGGCAAAATTCTAAGAAACTTTCATATTTGGATTTTTGCGATCGGAGTCCAAACGAAGAAGTTAAGGATGAAAAATGAATTTGGAACTAAAATAAATAAATAAGAAAAATTAACATTTATTATTTATTCACCCAGGCCCACAAACCGGCCATTCTATGCGAACGGTCGACATGTAGTGGTCGACCGATGCATATAGGCGGTCGACCACTTGGGTAACTATGGGCACAACAAACCTAGGCCACAATGGGTCGGATTTAATATTTTTAAATAGAACGGTTGAGGTTGATTCTAGCGCCTATAAATTAAGGCCTAACCGTCCCTTCTCTTCTCATATTTTTTTGAAGGCAGTAGCGAAGCTCTACCATTTCTTTCTCTCCACTTTCTTTCAAAACTACAAAAATAAGGTATTTGTATCTATATTCATACAAATTGGAGAAGAATAGAAATCTAATAAAAAGAGAAGAAAAGAGAATCAATCATACGTGTTTTGATGTAATTTATATATTTATATATATTTGTATCTATTTTATCTCCCAACCCCAATCTCTTCTCATATTTGTAATTTTAATGTACGTATATACCCTTTTTATACATATTTCTTGGATTATAAAGGATTTGGAGATGAATCAAAGGTTACACTTCAGATCTGGAGATTTGGATCGCTTTTAAAAGGTGAGTGGGAAAATTTATAGACTGTTATAATATGAAAATTATCTAGCTGTTGTTTGTTTGATTATTATGCTTAACTGGATAATAGTATATGAGTTATAGGAAATAAATTTAATACAATCTGAATATAGTAAATATAGCTTACATGTTCTTGTTTATGAATTAATATAGAAATGTTTACAACCCGATTTGGAAATCAGTCCCAAAAGAATGAAATTTATTCTAGATCTGAAATAGGTTGTATAATAATGTTATGAATTTGGATTATTACCCTAATCTTGTTGGATTGTAAACTTTTCTATGTTTGGAATTTTTGGAACTTATATACGTTTAATATTTGTAAATTAGTTGATTTCTTTTCCTTTTTGGAAAAATATAGTGTTTGATCTAGCTAGGAATATATGCGAATAAAAAAGAGAAAGAGATGTGTAAATATTAATTCATTGTAGTTTACACTGTCTATTTCAATAATAAAAGAAATGATCATTCCTTGTAATTTCAAGCAATGTAATCTTTTATATTTTAAAGTTAAATCTTTTGTTTTGGACTAATTTATGGAAATTATAGTAGAGAATCTTTTTAGACATGATTCCAACAATTGAACATGGAAAAGAATATTTTAATGTAGATATATAACTAGAATATATTCGATAAAAGTAGATATCTGTACATAATTTACTGGGCTTCTAATAATTAAATAAAAAGCTAATACCATGCTTACATGTAATACTTGTGTTTAGGATAATCAATTAATGAGGAAGGGATTAAAAGGTTGTAACTCCAATAAATGGGAAATAAATGGTAATAAATATGGGAGTTGCAGTAATTTGATAGGGTAAATGAATTAATGGAACTGATAAAAATGGAACGGATATAAAAGGTTACTAATTCAAAATTAGCAATCATATATAAATGTCTTAGGAAATGTCTGTTATGATTTTATGGACAAATTGACATTTATGAGCATTAAATGAGGATTTATGGGTGAAAAAGTATTTAAGGTAAATCTTATTGCCTTAAATAAAAAAGGAATTAGTAAGCTAAGTCCAATGTCAACCTAAGATAATACAAGTATAGACTTAGGATTGTTATTGGACTTAGTAAGTTAGTGATGCGAGGTCGGTAGAGTCACTAGACGGAAGAATACCATTCACTTTGAGGCTACCAACAGTCGGGTGCACTTATTACTGATGTGAGATATCACTAATCCTAAGATTGGTGATGACCTGAGAGATTGGGCCTGCCTTTTAAATTGGAAAGTATTAAATGGTCTTAATTTGTAATTAGGAGCGATAAGGGATATCTCTATAGGGGTTCACTTCTGGTTTGAGGTATTAAGTGGTCGTAGGGTCCGTCTCTCTCCTAAAAGGAAATATTAAGTAACATAGTGAGATTCCAAATAAATAAAGATTTCTATAAAAGGGTTTACTTCAGTGTTGAGGTATTAAGCGGCTGTAGGGCCCACCTCCCTATCGAAAGAAGTAACCTAATGAGATGCCTTATTTATAATTAAGAGTGACAGTGGATATCTTGGGAAGGGTTTGCTCTAGGTTTAGGGTATTAAGTGACGGTAGCGTCTGCCTCTTTCAAAGAAGTATTAAGTAGCCCAATGAGGTTTCCAAGCAATATCGGTTAGATAGTACCAGTGAGGAGTCCCCCTTGAGGTTAGATATTAAATGGCAAAGGCATACCTATAAGTAGGTGTTAAATGGTCAGAGGTATGCCTAGTACTTACCAATGAGGTATTAAGTGGCTTTGGTATAGTCTCTCACATTGCTAAGGCTGTAATAACGATAGTACCATTGGGGAGCACGCCTTGGAAATGGGTTTTAAATGATAGGGTATGCCTTAATAAGGTATTAAATGACTAGAGTTTGCCTATTTTCCAATAAAAGGTATTAAGTAGCTTGAGTATTGTCTCTTATATGGCTACGATTTTATTGACGATAGATGCGGTAATAGTTGGATATTAAATGTTGAAAGCCTTAAATAGTGGTTATAGGTCTTCGTAGCTAGGACCCACCGACCATTAACAACATTGTTAGGAAACCACCTTGGGAATAGGTCTTAAATGATGGGTCTATCTTGATTGTGATCTTAAATGACAGAGTCTGCCTATTTCTCTTTTAAAAGTATTATAGAAGCCCGCTTCGTATGTAGAAGTATTAAGTGGCAAATTGTTGGAAGTATTGGGTGGTTGATAAGGCTTCATCAGTATTTTGTACCTTGAGAAGGAGTAAGTAAGTAATCATGTGTGTAATGCAAGGTTAGATTAGAATTACTAACCTTAATGGACATTACAGTTAAATGGAAACCAATCGGTATAAATTTATGTTATGGACAGTTTATATTTTCAGTCACCAGAACGTTGTTCTGACCTCCTCCTCATTCCAATCCACATGATAGATTTAGAGGAACATGTCATTGGAGCTGGATGTGTTTTGTTGTTGAAGAATTCTTCTTTTCTCTCATTATGGATGCTTATGTGACAATCTGCTATCCAAGGAATATCATAAATTCCAAGGTAGTAGTCATAATCAGTATTCTTATTCTATTATTGTTTTGGCTGTGGGTTTAGATTACTATCAATCTCTGATAATGCTCATGCTTATTTGCAGGTACCAAATCCAACGAACTATGCTCTGATGGACTTGAGTTTCGATTTTTGTCAAAATTTAGGCCCATTAAATTGTGGGTTGTTATATTTACTATCAGAGCCTAGGTTAGTAGGTCAGAGGAATTAGGATAAATCGAGAGAATGTATTTTACTTTCCTATGTAGTAATAATATATTTTTATGCTAGATTCTAAGAGTTCCAACAATAGAAGTAGTAGTAGTTCCACTCTGAGGGAATGGGCAAAGCAACTATGGGTTGGAAATATCTTAGATTAAGATTCTCATGCCAACTCCAGAGTACCCCCACGAAGTGTTGGTAATGCGTAAAGCTCCGTTGATAAAGAGCATGAGTTAGACATATGGCAAAATCCTGAAGGCTGGAGGTGTTCGACTTGATGGTTGCGACTAGCTACCTTGTGATTTTGGATTTTGAGTTACAGTTGATTGACATGTAAAAGTGTTTATTTTTACGCTCATATCTTACCTTTGTTGTGTATAAATAAACATTACACCAGGTATTTTTGAGTATTTCTACAGATATACAGATTTGAGGAGCCTTCATGTTAAATGGAGCAAAAGAGAAGAAAAAGGTAGATTTGCATTGGATTATACCAGCTACTCTAAAAAGATAGAACAAAAGAAGTTGTAGCTGAGTGGTTAAGGCGTCTCCTAAATGGCGAAAGGAGTTAAGTTCGAATCCTGGAAAGCACATTACTTTTGATTGATTGTATACATACAAATCAACAATATCGCAATCAATCACAATTCTTCTTCCAATCAAATCACAATCAATCAAAATCTTCCAATCAAATCAAGCAATTACAATCACATTCATATGACTATGCCAATTTATCATGGATTTGATTCACATCAACAAATCATCCTCAAATCTCAATCACCCATCATGCCACATGTCAAAGATCTAAAGGCTAGCTATCTCTCATGAATATTTATATTCACATGATCAAAGAGAAGATATTCATTTTTATGGCAACATATTTTGTAAATTTTTGATGGGAAACAACTTGTACTCTATAAATACCCAAGTGTATTCATCGAAAAAGAGATCTCATATCTCATATTTTCTAGTGTAGAATAAAGCTCTTTTTCTTCTATTTTCTGTTTTTTATTTACACTTAGATAATTGTGGCTTCTATCACTTTGTTTTGTTAGACATTATTATCTAAGTTTTTCTTCCTTTTCATTAGTGATAGACCGTTAATTAGTTTTAGCAGCTATCCTAATTTTATTTTTTGTTTATCTGAATTTTTGTTTGTTTTTCTGTTTTTTCATTGTTTAGAACTTGTGAAGGAGTTCTGATTTAACCCTCAACAACTCTTCCGTGACAAATAGTTTGATCCTTTTGTGAGAAAAGGACTGGAGTTTAAATCAATAGTTCTTCACTTGTCTATTTTTTTACATTTTTCGTAGTTTAGAAATCACCTCCAAATTCGTCTAACTCGCCCACGAAATTACATAAATAATAGAATTTAATTTTCCTCCGCGTGTTCAACTTGCATACTACATACCTGTATGCTTGCAGTATTATTTTTAATTTGTGTTTTTCTAATCCCATAGAAAAGTGACCATCAAGATTTTGGTGCGTTGCTGGGGTGACAACAATTAAATTTTATTGTTTATTTAATTTCCCATTCGTGTTAGTTTTTCTTGTATTTTGTTTCCCTTTCTAATCTAAATTTTTTTTGTATCTAATCAAAGAAAGGAAGAAAAAAGGAAATAAATAAATATCAATTCGTTTACAGATTTCATAATTTATTTCTTTTTTTAGCTTACACAATCTCTTCTTTTTTTTTCCCCTTCTTTTTAGATTACAAAGTCTCGACTTATTCTTTTTTTCTTTCCATTTTCCCTTTTTCCCTTTTTGCCTATTTTAAGCCACATATATCGCAGTATCTTTGCTGCAACAAAATAAAATATCTTTTTTATGCTTATTTCTCTTTTGCAACTTTTTCTCTTTCTACATTTTTTTTGTATTCTTCTTTTTAGATTTTTCTCTTTTCAGTTTTTATTTTTTCTTGTTTTTCTTTTCAAAAAAAGTGAGAGATTTTGCCATTTGTTTTCTATTTCATTTCTCTTTTTAGAATTTGTTTCCATTTTTTCTCCGATTTCATTCGCAATTTCAAATCTATTTCCCTTTTATTTTGCATTTCCTTGTTTTTCAATAAAACAAAAAAAATCCAAAAAAAATAAAAATAACAGGTTTTGTGTTGTGTTTTCTGATTTGTTTTTTTAGTTGTTTTGTGTTCATTGCTAATTCACCGTGTTCTTTTGTTCTTTTTAGTTTGTGTCTTTTTTTTAGTTGCATTTTAATTTTCATCTTAGTTTGTGTCAAATAAAAAAACAGCTCTTGAAATTCAAATTGAACTCACACATGACGATAAAGGATCCAGGGGTCGAGCGATTACAAACAGTGGAGTTTGAATCTCTAGCGCTACTCAACTACTTTGGACGGACTGCCATACTCCACTGTAAGTTGTTCTGTCACTACAGGTGCCTACTCCGACGTATAAAACTTGCATGTAAAAAATTTCTGCATGTGCCGCGGCTTGCTTGTACAATTTTAATTTCTGCAATTATTATTGTCTCATTGTGTTTGGCTGCAAATTTCTGAATCAATCTAGTTAAGAGAAAGTTCCCATAACAAACATAAGGTGGGGGAATTAATTACCCTTTCCATGGCTCCAAAATAACTAAAATCATGATCTCTCATCTTTTTCAACTTTAAAAGACATTAAACATTGGCCCTAGGACAAAAACGAGCCCATAGGAGAAAATAGTATAATTGAAAAAGGGTGTTTTTGTGAAATTGACTATCTCGTACAATTAGATCGCGGATATATAGTAGTTCAATTTTTTGAACTATTATAAAAAGAGGTTACATACTACCCGTAAAACATTGGTTGTATCCCTTAGTATTTATACTATACGTGAACGGCCATAAGACCATCTTCCCCCTTCTAATTGAGACTGTTAACTAATAAAGCACAACTTAGTATTTTATATTATTTTGAAGTAGGATCCACTTCTAAAAACTTTTCAAAATGAGTGAAAGCAACCACAATTCACCAAGGGAGTCTCGAATAAATTAAAACTTTTCACACGAGCTTGATCCACGAAATTTGATGAATCAAAACTTTCCAAATCTCAACGTCGGAGTAGATAGACACTTATCTCTTAGGGAGTTATGCTATCCAACAAGAACTATCCAACCTTCGGCCATTCTCTTTCCACCGACCGAAGGAAATAATTTCGAATTGAAAAGTTCTTTCATAGAATGAGTTCCAAAATTCATGGATTCGGAAAATGCGTACGAATTTCTTCGTAATTTCCAATTCTACACTTCCACACCGAAAATACAACAATTGTCCGATGGGTCCATCAAACTTCGATTGATTCCATTTACGCTACAAGCTAGTGCAAAAGGATGGTTGAATTCTCTACCACCACACTCTATTCGAAGTTGGAATGAGTTCGATGATATCTTTGTGAAAAAGTTTTTTCCTTTCCACAAAACTCTTAAAATCAGAAATGAAATCAATCAATACGAACAAAATGAAGGAGAAACTTTTTCATAATATTTGAATGATTTAAAGAACTCTTACATAGTATCCCTCATCATGGAATATCCAAAACGATTCTATGCCAAGTTGCGTATGAAGGGCTTAACTATCCAACTCGAATCCAACTTGAAACCATTTGTCAAAACGATTTTATGAGCAAATCGACCGATGAGGCTTGGGCCTTCCTCAAAGATTTTGCCGAAAATGACCAACAATGGAAATCGATTCATCTCCCATCCCGTACGAGAGGGGTACACGCAATTGACCCCTCATTGTTTCCCGTTGACGATTCCCAGGCCGAAGGAGGAATACCCCAGGTGTACCCTACGGAACAGGCCAATGCTCTAGCCCACAATCCATACCCCTCCAACTAGCGAAACCATCCAAATCTGTCGTGGCCAAACCCTAATATTTTGCGAACCCTTCGCATTTTTATTCCACAAACCGAAACGCTCAACCTTCTCAAACTACACCTCGATTTAAACCTTCGAATCAACCATATAGGCATCCTAACTCTTTAGCTTAACCTTATCAAACTCCACATTCTCAGTCTCCTCAACCTTCATAAGAAATTGTTCGACTAGAGAAACAAATAAGTAATCAAGATGCTAAAATTGAACAAATGATGAACATAATGAAGGAACTAATGAAAAGTAACGAGAAAGGAAAATTGCCTAGTTAACCCGAAGAAAACCCAAAGTATAATTCTTGAGGAGTGCACTCTTATGAGGATGAAAATTTAAATCCAGTTAACGTTGTCGCCACATTAAGGTCTGGAAGGAAGGTAGACAACCAAGTCGGCAATCCCAACATTACTCCAAAGTCTACCCATGCTCCAAATTCTGAAACTCATTTGACACCCACTCTTGTTGATCCAAACGATCCTCTTTCTTCATCCAAGGTCGACAATCCCGAACAGTCTTCATCTTTGGATGTTGGCAACCCCAACATTCCAGCTTCTATAGCTTTGTCACCTTCACCTCATGATGCGACATCCTCTTCCTCAAACGAAAAAACTCCTGAAAGAGTCTATAAACCCAAGGCTCCTTTTCCTCATAGACTCAACATAAAGAAGAAGTCCGCCAATTTTGATAAAATTCTTGAAATTTTCAAACAAGTTCGGTGAATATACCACTCCTTGATACCATTGAGCAGATTCCCCAATACACAAAATGTCTCAAAGAGCTTTGTACTCAAAAACGTGCCACCAATGTCCCAAAAACCGCATTTATGGTTGCAAATTCTAGCTCTGTCCCTGCGAATTGTGCCCCAATCAAGTATAAGGACCCCGGTTGTCCTACAATTGGCTGTAGATTAGGCAACACTCACATTAGCTATGCCTTACTTGATCTTGGTGCTAGTGTCAATCTTTTGCCTTACACTGTTTACTGTCAACTAGTACTTGGAGAATTGAAACCCACGAACATCACGATTCAACTAGTTGACCGATCTGTCAAAAAGCCCTTTGGCACTATTAAAGATGTGCTAATCCAAATTGAAAAATTCTATTTCCTCGTGGATTTCATAGTCCTAGAGACCGAACCTGTTTCAAATCCTAGCACTCAAATCCCTCTGATATTACGCCGTCCCTTCTTAGCAACTTCAAACACTATCATAAATTGTAGGAATGGTCAACTCAGACTTTCCTTTGGACATCTAACCATCAATCTAAACATTTTCAATCTTAATAAACAACCAAGGGAATTCGAAACAGACGAAGTTGATATGATCCAAACGCATGTGAATGGAAATCTTGGTGACACATCTGACCCTCTGACGATGTGTCTTGATCACTTTAATTATGACTTCAATATAGACGAATACACCTCTGAAATGAATGATTTGCTAGACCTCTCTTACAATTCACAAAAATTCGACCAACTAATGTCAACTAAAGTCGCAACAGAAGACCCTCCTAAATTGGACCTCAAACCTCTTCCATATGATCTTAAATATGCATCTTGGACCCACCTGAAAATCTCCTTGTGATTTTGGCCTCCGATCTCATGGAGGACCAAGAAAAACAACTTTTGAAAATCCTAAGGGAAAATAAATAGGCGTTGGGATGGGTTATCACGGAAATTAAAGGAATAAGCCCCTCAATTGTTGAACACCGGATTCATCTAACTGAGGAGGCCAAACCCACTCGCCAAGCTCAAAGGCGTTTAAACCCAACTTAAGAGAAGTCGTGAAGGAGGAGATCATCAAATGTTTTGATAATGACATCATCTACCAATATCTGATAGTACGTGGGTAAGTCCGATACAAGTTGTACCAAAGAAATCGGGGATAACTGTGGTCGCGGACGATAATAACGAACTTGTTCCCACAAAAATCAAAACCAAATGGCGAGTCTGTATCCATTATCGAAAACTCAATTCATCCACTAGAAAAGATCACTTTCCCCTTCCTTTCATCGATCAAATGCTTGAACGTTTGGCTGGGCACGAATATTACTGTTTCCTTGATGGTTACTCTTGTTATAACCAAATCCCTATTGCTCTAGAAGACCAACACAAAACGACTTTCACTTGTCTTTCCGGAACTTTCACTTATCGTTGCATGCCCTTCGATCTTTGTAACACTCCTGCCACATTTCAAAGATGTATAATGAGTATATTCTCTGATATGGTGGAAGATTTTCTTGAAATATTCATGGACGATTTTTCTATCTATGGGTCATCCTTTGACCAATTCCTCTATCGTTTAGAACGTGTCTTAAAACGATGTAAGGAAACGTCACTCGTGCTTAATTGGGAAAAATGCCATTTCATGGTGAAGAGAGGAATAGTCTTAGACTGTGTTGTTTCAAAAGATGGTCTAAAGGTTGATAAATCCAAAGTCGACTTAATTGCTAACCTACCTCCGCCTAGTCAGTAAAGGATATTCGCTCATTTCTTGGACATGCTAGATTTTATAGGAGATTCATCTGTTTGCACCAAAAATGGTCACAAACCCCAAGTGTTGCGAAAGCACCTGTGTATGAATACAAATCAATAATATTCAGACACAAATCTCAGATCTAAGCAAGCAATAAACAACAATCCAGAAATAATGAGCAGTGACACGCAATTTATAGTGGTTCGGCTATCTCCGGCCTACGTCCACTTCAAGGTTTTTATCTTTTATTGATTATCCTCGCTGGTTACAGATGATTACAGCAGTTACAATGAAGAATTTCGAGTATAACAGCAATAGAAAGAAGTAGAATTGAATCCGGCAGAGTCTGGACGTTCGATGGCCAAAAGGATCTCTTTTCTGTAGGCTTCAGGGGGCTATTTATAGGCGTAGGAGGCCCAGATCTCGCCCAAACTTCAGGAGACTTCTTCTGGCACGTGAGGGGGCCCACGCGACCGACTCCACCAAGTTTCGACTCGATCTGCGATCGATACGAAGCAATTTCGTATCCATCAAGAAATGATCCAATCGAGCCGAAACTTGGCAGGATTGCTCTTTATCTTGTACGTAAGCTACTGTGAAAATTTCGTTGCATTTGGATCGAGGGTTTGCGAGATATGGTCGATACGAAATTGGTTTGCTCGATGGCTGTTTGGTTCGAATCCATTCATTCGAACTGATCACTTCGACTCGATGGCAACGCGCGTGAGCAGGTTGACGTGGCGCGCGCTCTTCGTGTCGATCCGCTTCTCACTCCGGTTTGATCAAGTCACTCTGGGTATTTCGTCGCGTTCGCATCCATAACTCACGCGTCATCTCTGGCCTGTTTGACTCAGTGGATACGAACAAGCAATTATTCACGGATTCGAGCAAGGATTCCTGATGGATACGAAGTGGTCAGCGCCTCATGGATGCGAAGTCATCTGATGGATTCAAGACAGATGGGTACGAAGGACTTGCATCCTCGATCGATACGAAGACGATGGATTCGAATGGAATCTCATCCATGGATACAGACCATGTTTGGTTGGATGGATATGAAACAGGACGTTGTTGATCGATACGAAGCGCATGTCTCTATCGATACGAAGCTAATGCTGCTTGATGGATACGAAAGTGTGACTTTTTTCATCAACTTGCATCGATCATATCCTGAGCATATGAACTCGGATTGACTTGAAATTTGGAATGCAGGTTTCCATGGCTTTGCTTGTCATGTCTCGTAAATTGCGGCCCGATCCGGACTCGGACAAAATTCATCGATATCCATGGTTATCCTGTAACGCATAGTTGACATTAATGACTTGTTATTATCGATTTCCAGCCAATTATTGGGTATCCCAGTTTTGCCAAAAAGTGGGATAACATTTTGCCCCCCAAAACATGCCTTTTTTGTAAAAGGCGTGTTTTGAATAACTTCAAATCGAATGCTGTGGGCTCATGTGTTATTCATAGCTAGAGTGTTATCAATCAAATTCATGGCTGTTCGAAGCCGAATCGTTATCAATTTCTTCCAGTGGAAGTTAAAAATGAAATTCCAAAGTCTCTTCGGACTATCGATGGTCACTTCGGACCC
Source organism: Allium fistulosum (assembly GCA_030737815.1). NCBI lineage: Eukaryota > Viridiplantae > Streptophyta > Magnoliopsida > Asparagales > Amaryllidaceae > Allium > Allium fistulosum. The sequence goes on from CM060903.1 coordinate 861,374,360, forward strand.
TTGCCAAGCCCATTCCAGACTTAGCGATCGAATAGAAAGATCCTATTGCACTCCGGCGTTGCTTTTTATTCCTTGCACTCTGGCCTCAGTTAAGGCATAAAGCGATGTCTTGGTCATTCTGGACCGAGCATAGCCTCTCCGGGCTCGTGCTGGATCCCATCCTGTCACTCTCCGGTGAAGGGGAAACAACGTTAAGAGGGTCGATCCTGTCGCTCTCCGGCGAAGCGACTCACTTCTTGCACTCCGGTTCAGTGTATCTGAACATTAAGCGATGTCTTGACCTGAATCGTCAGCCGATCACAGCCTCTCCGGGACCTTATCGAATCCCGATCCAATCACTCTCCGGTGAATAGGAAACGATGCTTAAGTGAGTCGATCCTGTCGCTCTTCGGCGAAGCAACTCACTTCTTGCACTCCGGACCCCGCCTCTCCGGGTAGGATCATAAAGCGATCATGTTTATACTGATATTTAATGTTCATCCTTTAACTCTCCGGTCAAAGGTTTATTTCAATAAATTCAAGTTTATTTATTAAATGCAGGTCCTAGATGTTCAATCTCAAACATCAGGAAAAAACTAAACATTGCCTCTCCGGGCAGATCGGTCTATCTCCATCTCAGAGCGTGCCTAGGGATCTCTCCGGTTCCCGTACATGAGTAAGTGGAGTAGCCGTTTATTCTAAAAGCAAATCTAACGGAATTATTTGACCGAAGTCCAGATCCTGAACTTGGCCCTTGCCATCTTAATCAGTTGATGACGAGTCGTGATCCCGATCTAGGATCGTTTCTGTTAGGTGGAGGCGGTAGTTGCTCAGGCCTTACCACCGCTGCCCGTTCTCTAACATATTGTGGCAATCTACCACTCCTGGCATGTTCTTCCACCTCATCCTTTAGGTGGCAGCATTCGTCGGTTGTGTGCCCATCCAGCTCATGGAATAGGCAATATTTCCCGGTTCTACGCTCCCGCTCTGTGGGATCTCTCCTGGGTGGTTTTCGATAGGGGAGTTGCCCCCGAGTTTTAGTGTAAATTCGTTCTAGGCTTGCCGCCAAATCTGTGTATTGCCTGAATCTAGGCTCTCGGAATTTCTTCCGTTTGTTAGGACCATCATGTGCGTCATCCTGCTTTCTCTTTCCTTTGTCTGCCCTGGACTATTCCCTGGCGGTTCCTTCGCCCTGTGCAGCATTTACTTCCTGCCTCTCGGCTCGTGATTCTTCTAATCGAATGAATTTCTCAGCTTCATGGTAAAACTCTCCAAGATCTTGTGGTGGATCTCTTGTCAACGAATCTTTGAATTCGGTGGCTTCTCCAACTCCTGCCACTACCGCCATCAAAATCATCGATGGATCCGGGCGATCTACAGAAGCCACCGTTGCATTGAATCGCAGCAGAAAACCTTTTATGGACTCTCCGGTCCTTTGCTTTATCGAAGCTAAAGTCATCACACTCTTGGGTCTTGTCACATGGACCCTAAATTGTTCCATGAAGCAATCTACAAGCTCGCCCCATGTCCTGATCGATCCGGTCTTTAATTGCCTGAACCAAAGTGCAGCCAAGTCTGACAAAAATAAAGGGAAACATCGTGCCATCACTTCCTCGGATGCTCCCAGTACTTCCATGTGTCTAATGTATCTGGTAATGTGCATGGTCGGATCCGACTTCCCGTCATACGGATTCAGCATTGGTAGTTTGAACTTTGGAGGGTTCCTTGCATTCCTGATATCCGGAGTGAACGGACTCCGACTGACTTCCTCCAATCCTCCGCTAGACAATCCTCCTCTCATGAGTCGTCGCACTAACCCAGCCATCTTTTCATCTCCATCCTGGGGTTTCCCTCTTGGTCTTGAAGGGTATTCTGGTACGTATTCTTCGTGTGGCCCGTTAGCATCAGCGTTGGTCCCAGCTTGTTGAGCTCCATCTGTCGGCCTTCCAGCATCAGATCCTGAGGGTCTGCCCCCAAGTCCTTGTTGATTGTCTCCTGGATCTGCATTCTGACCTCCATTGGGTTCCGCAATCCTAGCTCCTTGTTCCACATCAATAGCCGCTGTAGCTGGTCCTAGGCTCTACACCCCTGCAACTCTCATCTGTTCAAAGAAATTCTACAGCATCTCTTGTTGGCTCTTCATTATTCTTTCGTGCATCAGATTGGTCATGGTCTCCATTTCGTCTCTAGTGATGTAGATCGAAGCTGGTTCTCCTCCAGCGCCAGAGGATGCCTCTTGACTTCCTCCTTGTTGGCTCCTCTCAGCTCTTTGTCTCGTTTGTCGAGTCATTGTCTCCCAACTCTGATCCCTTCAAGCTTTTAAATCTGAACTCTGAATCTGGTGTAGCGGGAGCTAGTTCCTCTCAATGAAAGCACCAAAGTGTTTGCACCAAAAATGGTCACAAACCCCAAGTGTTGCGAAAGCACCAGTGTATGAATACAAATCAATAATATTCAGACACAAATCTCAGATCTAAGCAATCAATAAACAACAATCCAGAAATAATGAGCAGTGACACGCAATTTATAGTGGTTCGGCTATCTCCGGCCTACGTCCACTTCAAGGTTTTTATCTTTTATTGATTATCCTCGCTGGTTACAGATGATTACAGCAGTTACAATGAAGAATTTCGAGTATAACAGCAATAGAAAGAAGTAGAATTGAATCCGGCAGAGTCTGGACGTTCGATGGCCAAAAGGATCTCTTTTCTATATGCTTCAGGGGGCTATTTATAGGCGTAGGAGGCCCAGATCTCTCCCAAACTTCAGGAGACTTCTTCTGGCACGTGAGGGGGCCCACGCGACCGACTCCACCAAGTTTCGATTCGATCTGCGATCGATATGAAGCAATTTCGTATCCATCAAGAAATGATCCAATCGAGCCGAAACTTGGCAGGATTGCTCTTTATCTTGTACGTAAGCTACTGTGAAAATTTTGTTGCATTTGGATCGAGGGTTTGCGAGATATGGTCGATACGAAATTGGTTTGCTCGATGGCTGTTTGGTTCGAATCCATTCATTCGAACTGATCACTTAGACTCGATGGCAACGCGCGTGAGCAGGTTGACGTGGCGCGCGCTCTTCGTGTCGATCCGCTTCTCACTCCGGTTTGATCGAGTCTCTCCGGGTATTTCGCCGCGTTCGCATCCATAACTCACGCGTCATCTCTGGCCTGTTTGACTCAGTGGATACGAACAAGCAATTATTCACGGATTCGAGCAAGGATTCCTGATGGATACGAAGTGGTCAGCGCCTCATGGATGCGAAGTCATCTGATGGATTCAAGACAGATGGGTACGAAGGACTTGCATCCCCGATCGATACGAAGACGATGGATTCGAATGGAATCTCATCCATGGATACAGACCGTGTTTGGTTGGATGGATACGAAACATGACGTTGTTGATCGATACGAAGCACATGTCTCTATCGATACGAAGCTAATGCTGCTTGATGGATACGAAAGTGTGACTTTTTTCATCAACTTGCATCGATCATATCCTGAGCATATGAACTCGGATTGACTTGAAATTTGGAATGTAGGTTTCCATGGCTTTGCTTGTCATGTCTCATAAATTGCGGCCCGATCCGGACTCGGACAAAATTCATCGATATCCATGGTTATCCTGTAACGCATAGTTGACATTAATGACTTGTTATTATCGATTTCCAGCCAATTATTGGGTATCCCAGCTTTGCCAAAAAGTGGGATAACATCATCAAAGATTTTTCAAAAATTTCAAAACCACTTTCAAATCTGCTTGCCAAAGACGTTGAATTTGACTTTTTTGATGAATGCAAAACGTCTTTTGAAACCTTGAAATCGATCTTGACCTCAGCACCTATAATCCAACCCCCGAATTGGACTCTGCTATTTGAACTAATGTGTGACGTTTCTGACTATGCCGTTGGAGCCATCTTAGGCCAACGTGTCGATAAACTTCCTTGTGTCATCTATTATGCTAACAAAACTCTAAACGATGCTCAGTTGAAATACTCAACCACTAAGAAAGAGTTTCTAGCAGTTGTCTTCGCTCTTGAAAAATTCAGATCCTATCTCGTAGGTTTGGAGGTCATAGTTTACACCGATCATGCCACATTGTGCTATCTTCTTTCAAAAAAAGATGCTAAAGCCCGCTTAATACGTTTGATACTCCTTCTTCAAGAATTTGACCAAGAGATACGAGATAAAAAGGGTTCTGAAAATGTTGTAGCCGATCATCTCTCTCATATTGTGCATGAGAATGCCAATGACACTCAAATCAATGATCACTTTCATGATGAACAGATACTTTCCATTTCTAGTACACCTTGGTACGCCGACATCGTAAATTATCTTGTCACAAACAAAATGCCTTCCCATTGGTCGAAACAAGATAAACAAAAATTTCTCTCCAATGTTCGAAACTTTTATTGGGATGATCCTTATCTCTTTAAATACTGTCTTGATCAAATCATTCATAGATGTGTCCCCGATCATGAATATCACAACATTCTCTCTTTTTCACATCACCAAGCATGTGGGGACACTTTGGAGCAAGGAAACCCGCTGCAAAGATTTTGCAGTGTGGATTCTTTTGGCCTACTCTCTTTCATGACGCATACGAATTTTGTGCTAAATGGGCTTGATGCCAACAAATGGGCCAAATTTCCAACCGAAACATGATGCCTCTAAACCCAATCCTTGTCGTTGAAATTTTCGATGTTTGGGGCATCGATTTCATGGATTCATTTCCTAATTCGTTTGGAAATCTTTACATCTTACTTGTCGTGGACTATGTCTCTAAATGGGTTGAGCCATCCCTACCAAAACGAATGACAATAAAGTTATTGTCAAATTTCTGAAGGAGAACATATTTTCTCGTTTTCGTACACCTCGTGCTATTATAAGTGACAACGATACTCATTTCTATAATCATGCCTTCGAATCTCTTCTTAAGAAATACTCGATCACTCATAAACTGTCTACTCCATGTCATCCACAAACTAGTGGTCAAGTCGAAATTTCCAACTGGCAAATCAAACAAATTCTTGAAAAGACTGTGAATTCCTACAGAAAAGATTGGTCATCTAAATTAGTAGATACCCTTTGGGCATTTCACACAACTTATAAGACCAACCTTGGAATGTCACTGTATCGCTTGATCTTTGGAAAAGCATGTCACCTCCCCGCCGAACTGTAACATCGAGCAGTTTAGGCAATCAAATACCTTAATTTTGACTTGGAAAAAGCAGGATCACATCGAAAGCTGCAGTTGTCAAAAATTGAAGAACTGAGAAACGAAGTCTAAGAAAATGCAAAGATTTATAAAGAGAGAAAAAAAATGTATCATGATAAATCCATACTTCGAAAGTTGAAGTAGGCCAAAAGGTTCTCTTATATGATTCTAGGCTTCATTTATTTCCGGGCAAACTAAGATCTTGTTGGACCGGACCATATGTTGTAAAGACAGTGTACCCATATGGCACGATCGAAATTGAAAATCCAATGGATGGCTCTATTTCAAAGGTCAATGGGCAGCGACCGAAACCATTTCTAGAATTTGAGCAATACGAGGAAGACGAATTCGTGGACCTCCACGAACCCAGTCATGCTTCTTAAGACACCTCGATCATGTTAGGTTGTATATATTCTGTTTTCCTTTTCACCATTTGCATGATTTAGATAGTAGGGACACTGCCTTATCCAAGTATGGGGGGTATCATTCATATATCATTTTTTTGCATCAAAAAAAATGAAAAAAAAATCATCATCACGACTTGTTTCAAACTAGTACAATAAAGTAAGTTAACAGTTTTAGTCATTTGATGGAATTTTTTTTGTGAATCACTGAGATCGAATGGAAAATATAATGAAAAGATGAATTACGAGAGATAATAGTGTAACTAGTATATAGGGAGACTCATATGTGATGGTTATGAAATCTATTCTAAATTGTAGTCTTTGTTTAAAAAGTGGTTGCTTTAGAGTACTTGCGTTGACACTTGTTTTTTCAATAGAGTTAGTAAGTGCTAAGATGATTTTACATAACTCTCTCTTCAAAAAATAAAAACAGAATAATAAAATTTCAAGGGTATCCAACATTGCTAGTACATCTAGCGTTGGTGTGCAAACCCGCCAAGCTCTTTCCCAACTCTCACATAAGCTCGTGAGGCAGTGCATTGGTGGTATACCTTGGTCTCATTTTATGAGTTGGACACCTAAGGATTACCGACACCTTGTTGACATAGTCAGCGTCGATCTGCACAATCCGCCAAGCTTTGTCCTAACTCTCACGTAAGCCCACGAGGGAGTGCATGGGTGGTATACCTTGGTCTTTTAAGTTAGGTGTATAGATTTTTATTTTTGCAAATAAAGAGAGAGTAAGCAATTGAAACCCAAGCACCTTCTTGACTTTATTGATTTGACTATTTATACAAAAGGAAATAACAATACCACTTTGTAAACTATGACAAGCAAACAAAGAATCTATTTCATGGTTGCACTATGTTGTCAACCGAACCAACTAGCCAAACTAGAGTTTAACGTATGAAATCTTGAATTATGTTGGAAAATTGTGACTAGTTGAGGAACAAAAATTTCTAGAAAATGACTTAGACTTGTATACGTTACTATGTTGCAACTATTCTGAAATAATTCATGTTGTCATTTGTATATATTTGTTGCATTCATGTAGCTGCATTAGAATCATCAAATATTCCATTTGGATTTTACAGGTAGTATCTGCTGAAAACCCTCACGAGACACCACTCATCCTACTAGGGACACTTAGAGGTTTAACGGCTTGTTGCATACACTCAATGCAATCGTGATTCCTACGAAAGTGTGACCTACCTAGTTTAGATTTTGTTTTTGTTTTACTCGAGGACGAGTAAAAGATAAGTACGGGGGTATTTGATTGACATGTAAAAGTGTTTATTTTTGCGCTCATATCTTACCTTCGTTGTATATAAATAAACGTTACACTGGGTATTTTTGAGTATTTCTTTAGATATACAGATTTGAGGAGCCTTCATGTTAAATGGAGCAAAAGAGAAGAAAAAGGTAGATTTGCATTGGATTATACCAGCTACTCTAAAAAGATTGAACAAAAGAAGTTGTAGCTGAGTGGTTAAGGCATCTCCTAAATGGCGGAAGGAGTTGAGTTCGAATCCTGGAAAGCACATTATTTTTACATATGAAAATGGAGGATTATTGAGAAGATATACATATACATATGAACATACTTGTGATTGATTGTATACATACAAATCAACAATCTCCCAATCAATCACAATTCTTCTTCCAATCAAATCACAATCAATCAAAATATTCCAATCAAATCACAATCACATTCAGATGACTATGCCAATTTATCATGGATTTGATTCACATCAATAAATCATCCTCAAATCTCAATCACCCATCATGCCACATGTCAAAGATCTGAAGACAAGCTATCTCTCATGAATATTTATATTCACATGATCAAAGAGAATATATTCATTTTTATGGCAACATATTTTGTAAATTTCTGATGGGAAACAATTTGTACTCTATAAATACCCATGTGTACTCATTGAAAAAGTCATCTCATATCTCATAATTTCTAGTGTAGAATAAAGCCCTTCTTCTTCTATTTTCTGTTTTTTTATTTTCACTTAGATAATTGTGGTTTCTATCAATTAGTTTTGTTAGACATAATTATCTAAGTTTTTCTTCCTTTTTCATTAGTGATAGATCGTTATTTAGTTTTAGCGGCTATCCTAATTTTTTTTTTTATCTGAATTTCTGTTTTTTTTCCTATTTTTCCATTGTTTAAAACTTGTGAAGGAGTTATGATTTAACTCTCAACAACTCTTCTGTGATAAATAGTTGGATCCTTCTGTGAGAAAAGTATTGAAGTTTAAATCAATATTTCTTCACTTGTCTATTTTTCTGCATTTTTTGTAGTTTAGAAATCACCTCCAAATTCGTCTAACTCGCCCATGAAATTACATAAACAATACAATTTAATTTTCCTAACTGTGTTTGACCTGCATACTACACACCTGTGCGCTTGTAGTATTATTTTTAATTTGTGCTTTTCTAATCCCATAGAAAAGTGTCAAACAACAGTCGGAGACACACATTTATTTCAGATGGGTGGGAAATTAGAGCCTGTATATCGTAATTGTCTAAAAGCAAGTTTTTTCTATGTGCATTCATTGATCACCTCTTCAATTGCAAATCAGATTATTATTCGAATAATTAATGTCAATTCCCCAGTCTTAAACTCGTGAGAGAATTTTTATAAGTATGTTTTGGAAATGCCTTCGATTTTGGAAAAAAGGGTTTTCAAAGGATTTCTTTTCCCAAGGATTTATTTTGGAAATTTTGTTGTGGGACAGTTTTGAAATTTAATTTTCAAAGAAACACATATACCACTAGGTTGGGCTTGTTAAAAAATTTTAGATTATAAAAGATTAGTTTCTGAAATCCTTAAATATTTATATGTATATATCGGTAAAGGCTTGATTTTGATTTTGGACAAGGAAAAATTTTTCCAATTTGGAAAATTTGTGTTTTAAAAAAAGTTTTTGGAAACCCTGAAATATATATATATATATATATATATATATATATAAGTTTGATTTTTAAAGGGAAGCTTTGGTATGAAATAGTTTCTATTATTTAGAAATAAGTATAAAAGAGCATATGGTTAGCTCAATGATTTTTCGGTTTACAAAATTGAGGTTTTTAAATCTTCTCTATTTAAGATACGGACAAAATAGGAATGGCATTCAATTTTTTTGGGGTAAGTAGTTTGGAGTGTTGTTGTACCCACCGGCTAATGGAAGAATTATTTCTATATGAAGTAGGTAGGAAATAGAAGCTGAAATATTTTCGATTTTTCAGAAGTGTTGTTGGTCGCAACAGTTTTGTTAAGGCTATCGTAATCTGGCCAAGGAGGGGTCTACACGGTAAGGTGGATATCGTCGTGTGGAAGGTAGAAGTTTTTTGGATGAGTTAAGCTCAATATGGTGTGTGGATGGGTCATTGGAATATTAACTAATTTAAACCGACCCTATTGGGTCTAGGTTCAGGTCATACCAAATCTAGGCTAGCAGTAGACCGCAAGCGGTCAACCGTAGCGATTAACCGGTTGACCTAAAAGCAGTCGACTGCTAGGAAGATTTGGGCCGAACCTGAACTTGGAATTCGACTATAAGTTGCATCCAAACCTTCAGCCACCACACTCATTCTCTTCCTCCTCTCCATTTTCAACCGAACCCCATTTCCATTTCCCCTTCCTCCACTTAATCAAAGCCACTCTTCTTCGTTCCTCCACCAAGCAATGCTAAAATTCTTGCACGTCAGATCTAGCCCCACCACCACTCCGGATCTAAATCCTTTTCAACCTTCTTCCAACCGCCTCTCAACCCATAGCACTGCCGCACACCGATGGCTCTTCCTCTCATCGTCCCGGCCTCACTCCACAAAAAGCTACTTAGCTTGACCGGAGCAAGCGGAAGATCACCAATTATCTTGGAATGGTGACTTTGATTTTCTCCATGGACGATCGGTGAAATTCGGATATTTCACCGCTGTAACAAACGAGATTTTCGACCCTCAAAAATCGACATCAATACATCCACTGTATAACATGCCGAATATTCAAGTGCCTGAACTACCGATTGCTAGGGGTAAAGAAGAAGGAGGTAGAAGAAAATAGAACAACAGCACAGAATCTCACAAACACAGTGGAACAAAATATAATATATATATAATAACAGATTTTTATACAAAAGAATCTGTAACTGTTTATATACATACCATTATAAGAGTACAATAGACAACACTCAATTTGGACAGTTTAATAACTTGTCCTCACACAGCGGAAATACAAATCAAGTACGGAAATACGTCTTTGTCATCCAGCTCGTCTCATGAGCTCCATAGCATCCTATCCTGAATCTGTAATACTCGGTCTGACCCGAGTATTATAATAAAATAACACCCGAGTTAGTCTGGAAAACCAGCGTGAGTAAACACAATCAATTTGAATTATTAATGTTATCAAAATCCTTTGAAAAACAATGGTATCTCGTAAGACCGCGTCACACATAAACATGACGGGTTTTTCCCTTACGATAACCAAAACATTTGATATCAAAATCATCTGATATTATAATAGTGTCTATAGAAAGTAAATAGAAAATAGTCGAAATGCTTGCATCTCACATTTCAGCATAGTTGGGCACAACCAAAATCGTACGGCGCTTATTGGAGAATGGATTCCATACAATGACTGGGCTACTGGGGTACCTCCCATCACAGTACACCTCTACAAAAATGTACCGAGGACCTCGCCGGGATCCCCTACCACACAAGACCGGCCTACCCCTAACCTGGATAGTACCGAATATGTTATCACCCGGGTGTTCCCACCCTTAAAATCGAGCGCTCACTTTTCCATGCACAATCATATCCATAATTTATATATATTTCCGAGGATATCTAGAAAAGTGATAACATAACCTAATTTGGCACGACTGTTAATCGACGAAATTTCTATCGGTTCAGAAAACCGTCGAAAAATTTATAATAAAATTTATACCGCAAGCGCACGGCGTACTATTGAAGTACGTGACGAGTACGGGTCGATCCGCAGGGAATTGATGATTTTAAATCTCTATTCAATCAAATTAACCTAAATTGAAGAGTGTTAAGCTAAAAAAAGGAGAAAAATGGCAAAAGAAAATAGATAAAAATATGAGAGTGTTAAGACAATTTAGAGGTAACTTCCACTCTCTAGATCACATAAATCAACAAAATGAAGTTATGATCTCTCTTTTCTTTGTCATTAGTTAGCTTAATTGATGTGCTTATCATAAGTATGGCATATTTGTGCTATTGATTAGCCAACATAAGCCATCAAACTATAACACACCCCTTAAACCACTTACTAACTTTCATGAAACTTGATAATGAAAATGGAAATGAAATCTATTTTAAGTATGGCCTATTAACTATTGATTAGAAATATAGACCATCAAATTTTAATTTCAAATCACTTTCTTTTGCCATAATCATATTTTTATGAAGAGGAAATTAGTGTTAATGATTGTTTAAGCATAGCCTATGTGGTGTCAACAATATAGGCTATCAAATTCAAAGCAAAAACAACTAGTAAACCATTTCTATCATCATTCTTATTAAAGCACAAAAATAGAGCATAACATCAAAATGTTGAAGCTACATGATTAGAGGCTTCATTACCCCTAAATTGGAGGGATTAGCCTCTCATTTGTGTTATCATATCAACACTTGTAGCAAGCAACATGAAACTAAAAAGAAAGGAAAATGAAAGCTAATGAAAACGAGAACTAATCTAATTGCATAAAAGAAAATCTACACTACTAGCATGAAAGGAAATGAACATGTAATTAAAAGGAAACAATAATTACATTTCATAAAAAAAGGAAAGTTACATGAAGTAGAAATGGCTAATTAGCCATGAAAAGAGAAAGAGAGCTTGTCTTTTTATTTTGAGCCTAAACTAAACTAAAGAGAGACTAAGGAAGAAGAGAGTTACATGAAACATAAGGGGCATTTATACATGTGTTAAACCCTAATTCATATTTTTGGGGAATGCCCAAACTACCCTCTTAGGAAGTGTGGAGGCCAAGTAATCATTAGCTTCTACTAATCATCATTTAAGTGTACATGAAGCCATTAATTCCATAAGCATGTGCATTAGCCTCTAATTTGTACATTAAGGTAGGTGGGTGGGTGGGTAGGTGGGGTCCTCCATGATCATCACTTTGAATTATTTTCATCTTCATTTGTTCTCTTCACTCTTGTGCATGCATATATCATCATTAACCACCTGTAAAATTCACCAAACTTCCTACAAAACAACATAGAAAATTCCAAGTAAATTTTCACAATTTAATATATGCATAAAAATGACCATTTTGCCCCTATATAAAGATGAATATGTGACAATTTGAAAATAATTTGAATTTTGGTTTAAATAAGTTAAAATACCCAATAAGATCATTTATTTAATTTAAATAGATTAAATATGGTGGTAAAAATATGCACATTTACGTGCACATCAAATACCCCCACACTTATCTTTTTATTCATCCTTGAATATACTAAAAACTAAGATAAATCCATTTTCGTAGGAAGCACGATTGCATTGAGCGTATGCAACAAGCTGTTAAACCTCTGGGTGTCCCCAGTAGGACGAGTGTTGTCTCGTGAGGGTTTTTAGCGTATACTACCTACAAAATCCAAATGCAGGATGAAAATATTTACAAAATGCAAGATTTATTTACAAAGAGATGAATGCGAGTTTTTGAAAATATTTACAATGAAGGATTTACTTTTAAATTGACAAAAATACGTTAAATATAGGTTTGGTTATTATCTTTGAAAATTTAAGTCATTTACTTGTCAAAATTTCCAACAAAAATGAAGTTATCAAACCAAATATACTATAGTTTAACTTGTTGTTTCGGTTGATAACACAGTGTAACTATGAAGTGGATCCATAGTTGATTATCAAAGTTTATCAAAGTGGTATTTCATTTCATTTCATTTCAATAACAAATCAAATCAAATAAGTTAAAATAGTGCTTGGATTTCATTTGCTTACTCTCTCCGTTTTTTCTTTTGAAAATTTTGTTCATATTTACATATGCCTAACTCAGATAAACTGAGGCCAGATATATTACCCATGCACTGCCTTGCGGACTGATGTGAGGGGAATACAGAGCGTGGCGAGTGAACACACAAATGTGAACACTTATTGACTATAGGCGTTATTAGTAAAAGAATTTTTTATATACACATACCTAACTCAGATAAACTGAGGCCAGATATACCGATCATGCACTACCTTTCGGACTTATGTGAGAAGGGTACAGAGCATGGTGAGTGAACACACGAGTGTGAACACATGACTCTAGGTGTTTATTAAAAATATATATATATACATATATACAAGAACTATATTTTTTTTGTATGTTGTATTTTTTTTCCTTTTTGTTTTGTTTCGAAGAGAGAGTTTTGCAAAATTACCTTAGCACCATTTAACTTAGAAGACAAAAAAAATGTTATATCCTTTACTTTAAATTCACCATTTTTTAAAACAAAGATTTTCAATTAGGATGTATTTCATAATTAACACGTATGAATCTTCCTATATGCTAGTTAAACCATTGTTATTTATAATCAAACTTCATTTTTATTTTTGTTAAGACAAATAAATTTTAAAAAATTTCAATTTAATAAACCAAAACCATATATTTATCTTATAGTGTTTCTTTTAAAAAAATTCAAAATGCTTAAAAAAAAATTGGAAAGAAAAATTAAAAATAAACCATAAAAAATCGAAATGATGATGAGTCTCCCCCCCCCCACACTTGATTTTGACCGTGTCCCCACAGTCAACCCAAGTGAAAGGAGAAAAATAAAACAAAAATAAAAAGAAGACCTATATTTACATGAAAATGAAATGTATTTACATGGCCTCAGAAAGTATATCGTTAAAAAGTAAATGAAACGGTCTTCCAAAGACCGATTCATTTGTCTCATCAAGTATACGAGACACAGCTCAAGCGCAAAAAACCAAACCATTAAAGATTTCGAAGTTGAATGTTGATTTGGAAAAATGAATGTTGTTTTAAAAATCTTACGAGTTATTTCTTTTTTGATGATTTTCGGGGTTGATAAAATGATTGATTGAAGTTCAAGTTTATTTTCACCAAAGTGAAATTCAAATTTATCATTGAAAAATTCTTCAAAATTGTTGATTTCAAAATCAAAATTCGACAACTCATTTTCGAAAAGTCCAAAGAAATCGTGTTCATTAAATTCGTCTTCCTTTATTGGATTATCAACAACTTCACTGCGTATCAAAATCCAAACTTGTTGTATTTAAATTTTTGAAATCGAGAAAAGGATGATCGAATTTTAAATTTGGTTCCACACCCTCGAAAGAATTGAAATCCAACTCAATTACCGTGTTTTCAACAACTTCATTAAGATTGTTATTTTCAATTTCAAAAGTTGTTATTTGAAAATCATCGATTTGGGTAAAAGATGGATTATTGTTTGACTCGTCACATGTTGGGATTTGCTTTTGTTTATCATGTTTTTTCATATATGTTTCGAACAACAAATCCATGTGATTATTGTAGATTTCATTCATTTGTTCAACAAAATCCAATTTATAGTTATTAACTTGAGAATTAAGATTTGGATTTGTTGAAAACAAAAATTTTCACTCGTATCATAGTCTAGATTATTATCTTTGCCAAATTCGTTTGAAAAGTTGTTTCCATTTTCCTTTTGAGTTTGAAATTCATTTTGGAGTTCGAAATTGAATTGGCATGGGTTATAATCGAAATTGTTTGAATTTTGAATTGAATTCAAATTTTGAAATCCTTGACTCGAGTTATTACACAAATATGAATTACATAAATCATTTATACTTTGATTTTGTTGTGTAGAGAATTCAAGTAAAGATGAAATGCTATTTTCGAGATTCGAGGGTTGGTCAACATTTTGAAAACTTTGTTGTTCAAAATTCGAATTGTTTAAAGAATAGTTGTCGTTAAAATATCCATACGAATTTGGAGTGAAATTATATGGATTATATTGATTTTCACAACTATCGTAAAATTCATGTGAGTAAGGAAATTCGGACATTTCCAAGTTTGTTTTTGGGTTTTTTTATAAAGGAAAAATACTTACAAAAAGAATTTATTTTTCAAAATGGAAAATTGATTTTTGTCTTGTTTTTGATTTTTCAAATTTTTTTTTTGAAAAGATTTTATATATTTTTTTGGATTTTTGATTTTCTAAAAAAAACTAAGTAATTTTTTTATTTAAATTTTTGGAATTTTGATTTGAAAATTTTCAAAGGAAAAGGAAAAAAACTAAGTTCAGAAATATTTACAATTTTTTTAGTTTTGGATTTTGAATTTTTTTTTTTAAATATGCATGAACTAATGCAACTAAATGAGTGCAGTAGTTAATTACAAATGATTTATCCTAAGTTAACCCAAAATTGTATAATCACACTTTGTCTTAATTCAATAAGATAGTTCTCAACCAAGTAACGGACATGATTTATCGGTGCACCACGAATCATCGTAGCAATGCAACCGAAGGTTTAAGTACCTTCAGAGAAACAATTCAGTATAATATTTACGAATCACCGTAATATTTATAGCTGATTATTGCTTTATCGTAGCCTAGACACCGAGAATTTAAATTGTTCAAAGAAGACAACTTGTCAATATACAGTTAAGTGTTATCAATTTCTAATCGTTATTATTAATCAAAATTCTAGGATGAAATGCAAAGCAGAAATTAAACATGTATTAACAATGCAATTACGAATGGCTTTTGTTTTTGTTTTGGGTTTTGAATTTTTGTTATTTTTTTTAAATGCAAGAAAACAACAATGCAAGACAAACAAAAACAATAAATATATACAATGCAAGGCAAATAAAAAGAAAATTATAAACAAGCAAGCTGTTATTTTTTTTGGCAAGCTCTGCAAAGCAAGCAATTTATTTTAGCAAGCACTTCTGCTCCTTCTGCAATTCTACTTGGGCAACCTGAAAATTAAAAACACAATATATACAGGTTTTTTTTTAAAACAAACAAATTTTAAAATTCATTTTTTTTGGTTTCGAATGTTTTAACAATAAAATAAAACAAGAAGATGTTTTAACAAAATAAAACAAAGGATTTTCAAATAAACAATACAAAAATACTTAACTAAGCAAATGAAGATGAAATGAGAAAAAAAAACTTAAAACTTAAAACAAATGAAGAAAAAAAAAGAAAAATGGACAAAATAAAAAAAATAAAAAATGAAAACAAATCCCTATTCAGCTCGGCCCAACTTAATAGACTAAATAAACAATCTACCCAAATAATTCAAACCGAGAATAAAAAACAACGCATCACTATTTTCGCAAATTAAAATCTTTTCCCTCTTTTTTTTGGAATCGCCGGAGTTGATGAGATGGGTTCGATCGCGGTTCGAGGAGGTGAGTTTCAACGCTCGAATTGGGTTGTGTTTTTGGGTGTGGCCATTGTTCTGGATTCGGTGATGGGTTTGGGTAGAGAGAAATTCGCTGTGGTGTTTGGGGCTGGTTGTGATTTCAGGTCGAGGCGGGTTGGAGGTGATTGGGGTTAGAAGCGTGATTCGAAGGTCGCGGCTCCGTGCTCGAATAGGTAGCTCGATGGTAGGTGTTAGAATTGGAAGTCGATTAGTTGCAAATGGTCTCGTGGTTTGAATTGTGTTTGCAGATGCGATTTAGGGATGAGGCGATTGGGATTGGTCGCGATTTTGAAGCAGTAGTCGAAGGCTTGGTTTCGTATCAGGTGATGAGGAAGTTGTGGTGAGGTAGGAATCGTTCGTGGTTGTTGTTTAGTTGAATTGGTGGTGTTGTGAGGCTTCGAGCTTGTTCAAGTCAATGGAAACGAAGATGGAATAGTGCTGCAGTGAAGTGTTTGTATAAACTGATGATGGTATGGTTTGTTATGGAATGATATGGTGATGATGGTTGTGGTTCAGGTTGTAGTTATGGAATGATGGCTGATCTGTGGCGATATGAAGTGAAGTGATGGGGTGTGCAGTTATTTCTGGTGGATTGGGATGTTGACTGGGTGACAGTTTCAAGTTTCACGTTGTTGTTTGGGTCGCGGCGATATGTTCTCGAGTTCAGGTTAGTTCGGCGATTGAGGAGTGCTGCCGAGTGGTTTCGAGAGGGAGATGGTGGTTTTGAGAGGGAGATGGTGGTTAGGCTACAGGCAAGAAGCAGTGAAGTTTGTGGAGGTCGGGGATGGAGTTTTTGCAGAAGGCAGTAGACAAAAGTGTGGAGAATGTTGGACAGATTTGAAGGGGATGCAGAGGTATTTGACAGGGCACTGATCATGTTTTTGGTATGCACTGGCAAAAATGCAGGGGTTGTACTGCAGTTTGATGGTTTGGTACGATTGTTTGGTTGTTGTCGAACTACATTGTGGCAGTGGTAAGTTTGGTAAGTAGAAGTGAAGTTGTAGATGGTAGATTGTGGGCAGATGTGCTTGTATATGGTTGTACGGCGACAGAAGTGGAAACAAAGCACGGTTTTCAGGTACTGCTGGTGAAGTTTGGAAATGTCAGTAGAATTTGCTTATCAGTGGGATGTGTATGCGCATATTAATGAGGCCGCTGTTGTAATGTTGAAGCAGAGGCTTGTATGGTAAAAAAACAGAGAGAGTGGATTTGTGGAGTGACAGTAAGGTGGTCTTTGTAGTCTGGTATGGTTGGTTAAATGTGAAACTGCAGTTGTTTGAAGCAGTGGCAAGGGTTCGAAGAGTTGTGTAGCTGATCGCTGTGGAAAAAGTGTGATGTGAGAAAGCAAGGTGATGATGTATGTGGAGATTGAGGGAATTGCAGGAATAAGGGGTGAGGCTGGGGGAAGGAAGTGATATGTTGTAATGACTTATGGCACTGGGTACTGTTAGTGAGGTGTGTGTGTCAGAGGAGTGGAGGGTGGTTTTGTCGGGTGGAGATGGTTTCGAGCAAGCAAGCAGTGTGATGTTAATGTGGCAGGGGGTTTCCAGGGAAAAACAGGTCTTGGTGATGGAGGAAAGGAAATGGATAGAGATGTATGTATAAAATGACACAGTGATGTATATAGAAAATGCACAGTGATGTATGTAGAAAATGTTGAAACAAGAAAAATTGTAAAAAATGAAAATTGTAACTTGAAAATGAAATAAAAGTTTTTTTTATGTATGTTTTTGTGTTTTTGTTTTGTTTTGTTTTTTTTTTGAAATATGCAAATGCAAATGGACAAACAACAAATGCAAACAAACACACAAACAAATGCAAGCAAAATAAAAACAATAAACACACAACATTTTTTAAAAATGCAGACACACACAAAATATAAACATACAAAAATCAAACAATAACTAATTCGAAGAATAGAAAATTAAAATCAAGACAAAATCCCCGGCAACGGCGCCAAAAACTTGTTAATCGACGAAATTTCTATCGGTTTAGAAAACCGTCGAAAAATTTATAATAAAATTTATACCGCAAGCGCATGACGTACTATTGAAGTATGTGACGAGTACGGGTTGATCCGCAGGAAATTGATGATTTTAAATCTCTATTCAATCAAATTAACCAAAGTTGAAGAGTGTTAAGCTAAAAAAGGACAAAAATGACAAAAGAAAATAGATAAAAATATGAGAGTGTTAAGATAATTTAGAGGTAACTTCCACTCTCTAGATCATATAAATCAACAAAATGAAGTTATGGTCTCTCTTTTCTTTGTCATTAGCTAGCTTAATTGATGTGCTTATCATAAGTATGGCATATTTGTGTTATTGATTAGCCAACATAAGCCATCAAACTATAACACACCCCTTAAACCACTTACTAACTTTCATGAAACTTGACAATGAAAATGGAAATGAAATATATTTTAAGTATGGCCTATTAACTATTGATTAGAAATATAGACCATCAAATTTGAATTTCAAATCACTTTCTTTTGCCATAATCATATTTTGATGAAGAGGTAACTAGTGTTAGTGATTGTTTAAGCATAGCCTATTTGGTGTCAACAATATAGGCTATCAAATTCAAAGAAAAAAAAACTAGTAAACCATTTCTATCATCATTCCTATTAAAGCAAAAAAAAGAGCATAACATCAAAATGTTGAAGCTACATGATTAGAGGCTTCATTACCCCTAAATTGAAGGGATTAGCCTCTCATTTGTGTTATCATATCAACACTTGTAGCAAGCAACATGAAACTAAAAAGAAAGGAAAATGAAAGCTAATGAAAAAGAGAACTAATCTAATTGCATAAAAGAAAATCTACACTACTAGCATGAAAGGAAATGAACATGTAATTAAAAGGAAACAATAATTACATTTCATGAAAAAAAGGAAAGTTACATGAAGTAGAAATGGCTAAGTAGCCATGAAAATAGAAAGAGAGCTTGTCTTTTTATTGTGAGCCTAAACTAAACTAAAGAGAGACTAAGGAAGAAGAGGGTTACATGAAACATAAGGGGCATTTATACATGTGTTAAACCCTAATTCATATTTTTGGGGAATGCCCAAACTATCCTCTTAGGAAATGTGGAGGCCAAGTAATCATTAGCTTCTACTAATCATCATTTAAGTGTACATGAAGCCATTAATTCCATAAGCATGTGCATTAGCCTCTAATTTGTACATTAAGGTAGGTGGGTAGGTGGGGTCCTCCATGATCATCACTTTGAATTATTTCCATCTTCATTTGTTCTCTTCACTCTTGTGCATGCATATATCATCATGAAACCACTTGTAAAATTCACCAAATTTCCTACAAAACAACATAGAAAATTCCAAGTAAATTTTCACGATTTAATAAATGTATAAAAATGACCATTTTGCCTCTATATGAAGATGAATATGTGAAAAATTTGAAAATAATTTGAATTTTGGTTTAAACAACTTAAAATACCCAATATGATCATTTATTTAATTTAAATAGATTAAATATGGTGGTAAAAATATGCACATTTACGTGCACATCAGCGACCCACTTAGCCTTGCTGCATCTCCCCTGTTTTAGTCATTCCCGATTGATGAGGCTTGAGGCTAACGTTTACCTTTCAAGAACAATTTCACTTCGAATGCTCATCGTCCTCCAATGACGTTGTTCTGATAGCATTCGTCCATACAAGTTGTCCTGGGTCTGGACAAGCCGAATCACTGTCTTCACGATATCCATTCGTAACGTTCAAACCGGATCGAAGTAGTTTTCGGATATTAAACCCGATCCCGGTCTCTTTGAAACGATCAACGAAATTGGCCAATAGTCGGTTATTTAACTATCAATATAACATCCATAAGCAGTCAGCAGGCCCATATTATTCCAAAATTTATTTTCAAAATAGCTTTATAAGATATATATTCAAATCCCTTCCAAATTTTCAAAATTGAGATAACTCAAATACTTATATCCATAACAGGATATTTCAATCCATCTCTTATTTCAACACCTAGAAAAATATATTTTTCTAACCCCTTACTTCTCGACACTTAGGAAAGTTCCTTTTGTTTCTCTTTTCTCAAAATCCTTCACAATTTATATTGTAAATTCCTTAACTCGTTTATAATGAATTCTATAACTTCCAGGGTTCCTTAATTAATTTCCTTTAATATTTCCAAAGTCAAAACACTTGTCTAAAATTCCAAATATCCACTTCTAACTTCTTTCATGAATCCTAATTCATTTTTCAAAGTTCACTTTTATTTAAATACTTCGGAAATTTTCCTTACATTTTCCCAAATTCCATGTTGAGAATTTCTCTTATAAATCCCATCTACTAAATAAACCCATCTCCAAACCTCAAGAAGATTTATAAATAAATTTAAATCATTACAAAACTCTCTATATATATATAATAAGTATTTAAAGAATAATAATTTATTTTTAAAACATGTTCAAGTAATTATTTAAAATATCAAAACTCTTTTTATAAACATCAATAACTCATTTTTAGATAAACAAATCAATTTTCAAAGCCGATTTTAAAAATTAGGATTTATTAAAATAAATATTAAGTTTTTGAAAAATACACTTTTCGATGTATTTCAATTCTACTAGTTCAAAATTACATAGTTTGATAAATAAAACTTCCCTTTAAAAACAACTTAATTTCTTAGTAATAAAATATATTTTTAAAATCTTAATAACCAATTAATTTATAGATTCCTCTCGATTCACAACCCATCGATTTCATGCCGATTCTCCTAACCATTTCCACTTTTCAAAAATTGTATCCACTATTTTCCTCAACCCTGTTTCCATATTCTAATATAAATTCACCCTATGAATTTTATATTCCCAATTTAGCAACTGCTATCGTTTTACCTTATTTATAAACATCGTTTATAAATTCTTATAACTCCTTAGGGTTTTACTTGTTTTAAAAAAAACAAATCTTATTTATAAAATTTCAATTTATAAATCCATTTCCTTATAAATTCCATTTATTCCGCCAATAAAATTTTAATACCGATTTCAACCCCTTTTTACATTTTCCGGATATCATTTAAAAATCCTTTATATAGATTATTTTTAAAAATCCCTATCTAAACAATTATCGAATTTATTAAGCATAACCAAAAATCAAATTATTGTTTTATTTAATCAATTTCTTTTTAAAATAGTCCAAATTTCGATATAATTATTTTTATAATCAAAATCTCCTTTTAGTTCCTTAAAAATTTAAAAATAATATTGATGGTATTTAAAATACCAAAATCAAGGCAGTGTTACTATAGCATCCAAAATTCAATCATAACAAATCTATATCAGATTTATTCACACAAATCATATATCAATATATATATGAACAATTAGTATATTTTTAAGGAATCCAGTTGGATCCCTCCAACCTGTTTTCCTGCATCCATAGATGTTAGACAACACAAAATACCAATCCTGCTTTGAGACGGGATATCACGGTAATATATTGTCATCCGCTATTATGTGGGGCGCATAGGGTCTCATCCGCTCCAACGGCGGGTATATATCAAACTACTAATATATACTAATATATATATAATATCACATTCAAATGATAAGAATTTCATAAATTTAACCAAGCAATCCATAAATAATTTTGACTATTTTAAATTAATTCGGTAATCCAAATGAGTGAGAATTTATCACCTTGATTTTATTTTGCAATCCATTCCAATTTTAAATTAAATCGAACCACGTTCGATTGAATTTAAAATTTCTGTCGACTTCGAAAAATCTCAAACCAATCCCAAACCAATCCTATGCATAGCATTTGATGACACGAACCCGGTGCCACTTGTTTGTTCGAATTTGACCTCGTATAAACACGATATGGATTTTTGAACTTTTAAATAAATTTAACTAATTTAACTTAAATCAAATGATGGTTTAAAAAATTTTACCCTTGACCTTTTCATGCTTTCCAGGCACGCACCCTACCCAGCAACCGACCACGCGGCCGCCACACCTCGCCTTGTCCATCACCTGAGTTCCCTCGCGCCACCAGAACGCTCACGACACCAGGCTCGTACACGAACCTTCCCCTTCCACCATTTCGCGTGCTATTTCCCCTTCGTCCCTCAAACTCCTCCGCTTGCGTATGCAAATGCCAAGGTCGCGTCTCCATGTTCGACGATGTCAGCCTTCGCCAAACACGATGACAACCCTAACTTGCCAATCGATGAACCACACTACCTATATATAACCCTAGCTTCCCAGTCGAACACTGCAACTACGTGCTCTGCCGCAAAAGATTTTCTCCCTCGACGACTCGTGATCGCGATTCGCTTGCTTGCCTCGACCAATTCACTATCACACTCAACCTTGCTCGCGAATGGTCTTCCCTTAGCTCCCCTCACGATCGCCCTTTTCTTTTTTTTCCTCTGTCGATTTTGGTTTGAAATGGAAAGAAGAAAAAATGAACGCGGTTTTAAATTTGGTTTTTCCTTCTTTTTTTCGTTTGATTTGCCCTGAAGAGAAAAGGAAGGGATAAATTTCATGTTTTTAAAAACAGAGGAGGGCGGCTTCGTACGTGATAGGTCAGAGCCTAGGGTGGCTGAAATGAAGGATAGGGCGGCTACGATTTGAAGTTAATATTTTATTTTATTATAAATATCTTGATGTTTATTTTTGAATCCCTATTGAGCCGTGTTGCCCGGCGTTTCTAATTTTATACCGCTATTCTGAACCCAATGGAACATGTTCCGGGACCTAATTCGATTGTATGTAGGAGATAGCTTTTTGGATCGTCTATTTAAATTAAATTAAATTAAATTATTTTTATAGATCATATGACCAAACGGTACATCCAAATGTTATGAAATTTGAAATCCGATAATAATACTCTATTACGGATCCAATGGAACTGGTTTCGTCGAATTCCATGACTGTACCCCGGATCGCTATTTTAACGCGTCGATTACATCGACGATTTCAAAATTTGCGAAATCGCTCGAAATTTCAGTTTTAAAATCTTACTAACAAAATTATAATTCCAAATTCAATATTTAAACCATTTAAATATTCCAAATTAAATGTCGAAAAAATCCGGGTCGTTGCAGCCGCTTTTGGGCTTGAAGAGCTTTACATCGCGGTAGGACTTGCATCGATCATCCGCTTCAAGACTTATGAGTGGGATTATTACCCATGTCGTGTCCTTTTCGATGTACAAATGGCATATAATTTTGAAGAATGCAAAAGGTATATTGAGTTCGAGGTGAAGGGAGCTCGGATCGAGATGACAAATGATGATCTCGTTGGTATTTTGGAGATATCTGCAGTAGGCATAGATTTAGATGACATAGAGATAACTAATTTTGAGATTCTACAGTGGATCTTTTCTGAAAATGTCGGTGATTGGAGGATCGACAATTTGCGACTAGTTTCCCATCTCGTCGTGCACATCATTCAGCACAACATCATTCCGAAGACGGGAAACCTCGATTAGATCTATACCTCGGTGTAGAGTGTCGTCTATGCTATAATTTTTGGCATAGCCATCAACTGAGCTCATGTTTTGATGCTTCACATGGTCGATCGGGGAGTTGGTACCCCGAGGACTCACTTTCCATTTTGCTATTTGCTCACTCGAGTGTTTAGGCATTACGAGGTAAATTTGAGCGGAGAGCCAGTATGAGGAAAGTCCCTCCCCCCATCGACTGGACCACTATTAAGAGGATGAATATTCCCTTACCGCTTGTCGCACCACCTATACTAGCACCAGAGCAGCAGCATCAGCAGCAAAAGATAGCACAGGGTGCTGAGGGATACTTGAGTCATGAGCTTGTTACTATCCGTCACGTTCAGGCAGAGCTCTGAGAGGTTAGGGTGGAGCAGTAGTGCCAGGGGTATGAGATTGGGTGCATAGCCGCCATGCTATGACCATTCCATGGTCGCGGCAATGGCTCGAGCTCCAACCGCGTAGCAAGACCTTCTCATCAGTTCGTAGGTGATGTTTTATATAGGATTGTTGTTTCTTTCTTTCCAACATTTTTCCTTTTTCTATAGGTTGTTTGGTTTGTAACTATTAGTTGTCTCTTGTAAAAGGCACACATGATATTTTGAGTTTCTATTTATTGACTGTGTTATTGTTTCTAGATATGTGAACGGCTCCTATATATGCATAGTAAAGAAGTAACATAAATATAGGAATCTCATAAAGACACGGTAAATGAAATATAAGACATGAAGTTTAGAATTGTTGGAAATTTTTGCAAAGGACATGATAAAGTTATTTTGATATCGCGGGTCATCGCTCATGTTTCTTAAGTTCAAAATTTTGAATAATAGATGTGATGATATTTTTAAAATAAAATGTCAACTTTTTGGGTAAAGGTTAGTTGTAAAATTTTGGAATTTGGTTTATGCGTTTAGCACATAACCGACTTCCAACTACGCTGAAATTGTGGCTTAATTTATAACAAAAAAATTAGAAGGAAAATATTTGAAAATTTTCCCCTTGATTCTTAAATTATTTTTAGAATTTCTGCTCAAAAAAATGATTTCACAGGAAAATGTGCGTCTAAACATTTTGGGATTTTATTTAACGTACAAATTTGAAAAGTGAAAAAGATTTTTATGAAATCTTTGATTTTGAAGGCCACATGTTAGGCGTAGGGAAGACAAATAGAGTTAGAATTTGCAAATTTAGTGGTGCATTAGGGTTGACGATGCGATAAATGCAAGCGATAACAAGGGAAATGTTATTTTACCCTTGGAATTTCTATTCACATACCTTATCGACAACACATGCGAGTTTATTTTTAGACTTAATTCCATTTTTGAGCTTGAAAATAAGCCTCCTTATTTGTTTTGTGCGTGGAAAATTTGGTGTAAATCCATGGCAGCGAGGAAATTTCCACTGTACTACGAGAAAAGATCATAAAGTGGAAAGAATGTTGATTCTCTGCCTAAATTCCTTTTTTGGTATAGGAGAAAAGTTTATGAAGCAATTTTTCAATGCGTTAGATTATTGGATGGTAGGAACTGGATGAAAAATTGGTTGCTTCATACTTCTATTCGTAAGGGTATGGGGGTTTTGGTTGAAAAGATTTTTCAAAAAGCTGCATCTGCCAGCATATATGTAGGTTGTTTACATCATGTTTCCAAAAATGTTTTCAAAGAAATACAGTCATATAGGAGGATCTGATTTAGAATCATTCTGCATGTATATTTTCTTTGTAGTGATACAGTAACGTTATGCACTTGTGCACATTTGGTTGCAAATTTATTGTACACTCATTGGTTATGTAGTTTAGGGTAATTTGGAGCCATAACCTTGACCTAGTCATTAGTGACATTTCGGGGATGAAATTCTTTTTAAAGGGGGGAGAACATAACACCCCGTAATTTGGCGTTAGTTATTTAATTAGTTAGTTAATTAATTAGGCTCTAAAAATGAAAATGGAATTTGTGCAAACGATGGAATTTGACCATGAAACTTGCACCATTGCGTTCGTGGTGAAATTCTGAGCAACTTTCATATTTGAAGTTTTGCGATCGGAGTCCAAACGAAGAAGTTGCAGACGAAAAATGAATTCGGAACGAAAATAAATAAGTAAAAAGAATTAACATTTATTAATTGTTCACCCGGGCCCACTAGCAGACAGTACACTACAACCGGTCGACATGTAGCGGTCGATCAGTGCATATAAGGCGGTCGACCAGTTGGGGAACCACGGGCGCAATATGCCATAACTGCCCAGGTTTAATATTTTAAATCGACGGTTGAGGTTGATTCTAGTCCCTATAAATTCAAGCCTAACCCTCCCTTCTCTTATCATATTTTTCTGATGGAAGTAGCAAAGCTTTGTCATTTCTTCCTCTCCACTTTCTTTCTAAATTATAAAAATAAGGTATTTGTATCTATATTGATACAAACTGAAGTAGAATAGAAATCTAATAAAAAGGAGAAGAGAAGAGAATCAACCATACGTGTATTTGAGGTAATTTATATATTTATATATATTTGTTTCTATTTTCTCTCCCACTCCCAAATCTCTTCTCAGATATGTAATTCTAATGTATGTATATACTTTTTTTTATACATATTTCTTGGATTATAAAGAATTTGGAGATGAGTCAAAGGTTCTACTTCAGATTTGGAGATTTGGATCGCTTTTAAAAGTGAGTATGAAATTTTATAGGTTGTTATAATATGAAAATTATCCTGTTGGTGTTTATTTGATTATTATGCCTAACTGGATAATTGTATATGAGTTGTAGGTAATAAGTTGAATATAATATGAATATAGTAAATATTTCCTACATATTGTTGTTTATGAATTGATTTACAATTATTTACAACCAAATTTGGAAATCAGTCCCAAAAGAATGAAATTTATTCCAGATCTGAAATAGGTTGTATAATAATATTATGAATTTGGATTATTACCCTAATCTTGTTTGAATGTAAACTTTTCTGTGTTTGGAATTGTTGGAATTTTGATCCATTAAATATTTGTAAATTAGTTGATTTCTTTCCTTTTTTTGAAAAATACAGCGTTTGATCTAGCAAGGAATAGATGCATATAAAAAAATAAAGAGTCATGTAAAGTATTAATTCATTATTTATTTCAATAAAAAAAAGAAATGATTATTCCTTGTAATTTCAAACGATGTAATCTTTTATATTTTAAAGTTAAAACTTTTGTTTTTGACTAATTTATGTAAATTATAGCGGATAATCTTTTTAGATATGATTCCAACATTGAACATGGAAAAGAATATTCAAGTGAAGATATATAACTAGAATATATTCGATAAAAGTAGATATTTGCACGTAATTTACCGCGCTTGTAATAATTAAGTAAAAAGCTAATAACGACGCTTACACGTACTACTTGCGTTTAGGATAAATAACTAATGAGAAAGAGATTTAAAAGGTTGCAACTCTAATAAATGGGAAATAAATGGTAATAAATATGGGAGTTGCAATAATTTGATAGGGTAAATGGATTAATGGGGCCGATAAAAATGGAATAGATATAAAAGGTTACTAATTCAAAATTAGTAATCATACATAAATATCTTAGGAAATTTCCGTTAGGATTTCATAGACAAATTGACATTTATAAGCATTAAACGGGGATTTATGGGTAAATAAGTATTTAAGGTAAATCTTATTGTCTTAAATAAAAAGGGAATTAGTAAGCTAAGTCCAAGTCGACCTAAAATAATATAAGCAAAGACTTAGGATTGTTAATTGGACATAGTAGGTTAGTGATGTGAGGTTAATAGAGTCACTCAACGGAAGATTGCCCTTCACTTTGTGACTACAAGTAGTCACGTGCACATACTACTGATGTGAGATATCACTAATCCTAGGACCCGTGACGATGTGAGAATTGGACCTGCTTTCTTAATTGGAAAGTATTAAATGGTCCAAATTTTGAATTAGGAGTGGTGCGGAATATCTCCATAAGGGTTCGCTTCTGGTTTGAGGTATTAAGCAGCTGTAGGGTCTGCCACTCTCCTTAAAAGAAGTATTAAGTAACCTAGTGAGATACTACATAAATAAGGATGTCTCTAAAGGGGTTTACTTCAGTGTTGAGGTATTAAGTGGCTGTAGGGCCCACCTCCCTACCGAAAGAAGTAACATAATGATATGTTATATTTATAATTAAGAGTGGTAGTGGATATCTTGGGAAGGGTTTGCTTCAAGTTTGGGATATTAAGTGACTCTAGGGTATGCCTATTTCCTATAAAAGAAGTATTAAGTAGCCCAATGAGATTTCAAAGCGATGTCAGCTAGATAGTAATAGTGAGGAGTCCATCTTGGGGTTTTGTATTAAATGACAAAGGCCTACCTATAAATAGGTGTTAAATGGTCAAAGGTCTGCATATCCTTATTAATGAGATATTAAGTGGTTTGGGTACAGTCTCTCACATTGCTAAGGTTGTAGTAACGATAGTACCATTAAGAAGTACGCCTTGGAAATAGATATTAAATGATGGGGTTTGCCTTAATTAAGGTATTAAATGACCAGAGTCTGCCTATTTTCCAATAAAAGATATTAAGTGGCTTGGGTACTGTCTCTTATATAGCTACGATTTTATTGGTGATTGACGCGGTAATAGTTGGACATTAAATGTCGAAAGTCTTAAATAGTGTTTAGAGGTCTTTGTAGCTAGGACCCACCGACCATTAACAATATTGGTAGGAATCCTCCTTGAGAATAGGTCTTAAATGAGGGGTATACCTTGATTGAGGTCTTAAATGACAGAGTCTGCCTATTTCTCTTTTAAAATATTATAGAAGCCCACTTCATATTTAGAAGTATTAACTGGCAAATAGGTTTGGAAGTAGTGGTTGGTTGTTAAGGCTTCATCAGTATTTTGTACCTTGGGAATGAGTAAGTAAGTAATCGTGTGTGCAATGCAAGGTTAGATTAGAATTGCTAACCTTAATAGACATAACAATTAAATGGAACAAATTAGTATAAATTTATGTTATGAACAGTTTATATTTCCAATCACGGTTCCAACCCACTCCTCATTGCAACCCACATGATAGATTTAGAGGAATAGGTCACTGGACCTGGATATGCTTTGTTGTTGAAGAAGTCTTCTTTTCTCTCATGCTCAATGCTGATGTGACAATCTGTTATCCAAGAAATATCACAAATTCCGAGGTAGTAGTCATAATCAGTATTGTTATCCTATTATTGTTTCCACTGTGAGTTTAGATTTCTATCAATCTCTAATAATGTTCATGCTTATTCGAAAGTCCCAAATCCAACGATCTGTGCTCTGGTGGACTTGGGTTCCGATTTTTGTCGAAATTTAGACCCATCAAGGTGAGGGTTGTTACAAGACGAGCCAAGATGAAGAGTTAAAGATAACCATATTGTCAATCCTATGGATCGGTACCGCCCCCTTACCTTTTGTACTGACCCATACAAACTTATGAGTTGGCACCTACTTTCTTGGGAGAATTGGTCTAAATCTTGAAAAACGGCTTGGAGATATTATTGTACGAGATTTTAGTCTGCTACATCTATAAGTAGGAGGGTAGGGCTCATTTTTCATTATTTTTTGGCTCTAGTTCTTCCCTACTCTATATTCTTGTAATTCTGAAATTCTTAGTGTTGGAGTGGTACCGACACCTAAAAACTTCTGCCTCCAAGTCAGATATAAGCAATAAAATATTAAAGTGAATGTAGGCCTTGCTTTGCTGAACTACTATAAACGATTGTGTCCGGTTTATTTCTCATTTTCATTTAAATTTATTCATATTTAATTCTCTACATAAACTTCTGGGTGTTTGAGCCATTTTTGGTTCAAACAAATTCTAAAATATTTTACCAAGTCAAAATTAGATATTTCAACTATTATACTAAAATTCAATTTTATTGACTTGGTTAAAATCTAATTAAAATTTTTAACTTATTTTATCAATATGTAAATAGATTTTTAAAATAATATATATATGTATATATGTATGTATTTAAACAATATTTTGAGATAGCCAATGCACCTATGAATTCAGAATGTATACATGCTAGATGTAAATCCCAACATCTATATACGTAAGCATTAGCTATGTACACTTGATATATATTGAACATGCGCGACGTACACAAACGAGTATATAATAATACACTCATATAGTGTGTATATTTATTAACTAAATCTTTAATTAAATAAATCGCAAAATTAAATAAACTTAGATTTTATTTAAACAGTTTAGATTGGATCTAGTACTACCCTTTAGACTTCAAGGCCCACTATAGTGCAAAATAGAAAAATTTTAAAATCTACCTATTCACCCACTTCGGCCTGATTTTAATAATTAGTAAATAGGGGTGTGTCCTAGAAATTTTCAAGATGCTATGTGTAATTATTTGGATGCCCATATTAACTTTATAAGTGCACGTATCGATATAAGATATCGATATATATCTAAATAGGTTTTAATATAAATAATTATTTGGCGGTCGTGGAAATTTTTTGGTCCATATAGGAACCGAGTATGGCTGACCATAGGAAGGGTAGAATGAGTGTGGGGCTGGATCGGAGTTTTAATTAGTAAGAGAGGAGTAAATGGTGGTAGAACTTTTTTCCTTTTTTTCTTTATAAACACCAGCCAACCTCACTTACTTTATTTCACCACTTCTTCATTTTCTAGCCACCATCTATAAGGCTTGCTCTCCCTTAGCCGAACTCCCCCACCCCATACAGCATCAAATACAAAATAAATTCAAGTGCTTCATTCAATCATGGAAATGTCTTGTAGTAATTCAAGAAATCTAGGAGGCTGTTCATATATCGAAGTGTCATAAAGGGATGAATCTGTTAAGGTATATTTCTATTTATTATATTCATCACATGTGTCATATTCATATATGTAATATATTTAATTGCCTTTGAATTATATTTAATTTACATTATATATATATATATATATATATAATTGTTTTATAAAATAGAATTTGCATAGAAAAACAAATTTTTTGATCTTTTAATTTCGACCATGCATACGCGCATGCACCACATATGTATATAAAATTATTTTATATAATGTATATTTTATAAAATATTAAACAATGTTATACATAGATACATAATTACTAATTTCAAAAATGTTAATTTATATATATTTGTATATCTAAAGTTGGTTTTGTTACACTACAATAAATATACCCTATTACAATGGTGTTTTACAACGGTAAAAAAAGCCTGTTGTAATAAAAATCTATTACAAAAGTTTTATCTTGCCTGTTGTAATAGATGCCACTTTTCAACAACTATTTTTCTTTGCTCGTTGTAATAGATACCTATTGCAACACTTTTCATTTTCCCATTGTAATAGGTGCCTATTATAACTATTCTTTGCATGTTGTAATAGATACCAATTTTCATCAATTCCTCTTCTTTGTTTGCCAATTGTAATAGATGCCTATTACAACCATTTTCTTTCGCCCATTGTAGTAAATGCCAATTTTCACAACTCTTTTTTTGCTAGTTGTAATAGATACATATTTGAAAAATAATAATAGATAATAATTACTATTAAATAATAATTACTATAAATAATAATGATTAATAATCCATTTGAAATCAGAAATAATTACTATTAATAATTAATATTAATAATTACTATTAATTAATAATGATTAATAATCCATTTGAAATATGAAATGATTACTATTAATAATTACTATTCAATAATTAATAATTAATATAATAATTAATAAATAATAACTATTAATAATTAATAAAGAATATTAAATAATTATTAGTAATTAAATATAAATAGTAAATAATAAATAATTAATTAATAATAACTAATAATAAATATTAATTATTAATAATTAATTAGTAAATAGTAAATACTTAAATAATAAATAATAGCATTAAATATTAAATAATAATAATTAATATACTAATTGATAACTCTTATTCAATATTTAGTATTTAATAATTGGTAATATATACATAATAATTAAATTTCAATAAATAATATTAAATAATCAATAGTTAATACTAATAATTAGTAATTAAGACTAATATGAAAAATTAAAAATTATTATTTATTAATCTCTATTAAATATATAATAATTGGTATTAATAATTAATATTAATAATATATACATAATAATTAATATTCGATTTTAATTAATAGGCAATAAATAATAATTAATAACTAATAGATAAAAGTAATATTTAATATGTAATATTTTAATAATATTATTGAATGATTGCTATTAAATAATTAATAAGTAATATTTAATCTATTTTTTTTAAATTGGGTATTTTAGATGGTAGTACATAATTGTGTTAAGTCTTAGGTAGTATATAACTTATTGCACATTTAACAATTAAAAAGTAAGATTTATTATTTAGTATTTAATATTTAATAAATAAAATTATTAATTTTGTTTAATATTTTAAAAAAATTAACTTTTGTAAAATAAATTTAAAAATATTGATAAATTTTAAAAACTAAATTTTGAAATTTTCGTAAAATTTAAAAAAGTAAAGTTAAAATTTCATTAAATATTCAAAATTTCATAAAATTCGAAAGTGTATCGCAACTTGTGGATGACATAAAATATTATTCCCATATGTATTAATTTTTTTTTATAACTTCTTTCTTTGGCATACATAGGTTTTTATTTTGTTTCAAACCCAAATTTTTGGCCCAAGCACTAATATTAGGCTCCACATCCAATTCTTTGGCTTCAAACTCTAAATTTCAACTCCATACCCAAAGTTTCCAATATGACATCTGCATCGTTCATTTCCCCTACCCCACTACTTCTAAATCCAGATCGAAAGCTAATATTCATATCAAAATCGCAAGCTAAATTCAAGTCGAAATTCGATTATAAAATTAAATCGAAATCCAAATTAGAACCACTTCTCAAATCCGCTCCAAATCGAAAATTAAGATCAACATCAATGATGGAAGGTAGGTCGATTTGGGTTGTGGATTGAGCGGGTTTGTTTGTTTCAGGTGGTGGATTTGGGGATTGCTGGATTTCTTCGAGTTGTGATTTACTAAAGATGGTCGTGGGTTTAGGGTGGTGAAGTTGCGATATTGGAGTTCGGGTTGTGCAATTGGGCATTTGCTAAAGTTCGGTGATTTGGGTCAAGGCGGTTTTTTTGGTTTTGGTTGAAGTTTATATAAAAGTGTTGAAGGGAGGGTGTTTTTAGGGCAGTGAGGGTTTGAGGCAGGAGAAGTTGGAGCTGCCGTTTGGATGTTGGAGGAGATGGTTTGAAGGAGATGGTTTGGATGTAGATTGTAGTGACAGCGAGGTGGGATGGTGATGTGGAAGGGTTGCAGGTGGAGATTGGGTTGGTGATTTCAGGCTTCGTGTGCTTTGCAGGTCGTTGTTGGTATTGTAGTGGTTGATGGTGGTAAAAGTGCATTCAGGTTCAGGTTGCTAGTTGGTGTTTGTCGAAATGTGCTGTTGTGATTGAGTTTGGTTGCAGTGTGGTAGGTTTTGTTTAGAGACGCAATTAAATGTTGCAGGTTAGTGGAGAGAAAGTGTGCGATTCAGGCTTGGGTAAAATTGCTGGGATATTTGATGAAGAATTGTGGATTGGATTGTAATTGAGAATGGTGATAGTGTTGTTGTGTTCTATGTATTGGAGGAGTTTGGCAATGGTTGAGGAAGGAGGTCGATGGGTTGTTTTGGCAGTGGATTAGGAGATGAGAAATAAAGTATAATTGAACGTAGTTTTGCAGTTTTGTGTTTGCAATGGTGTTGGTTGGTGGAGAGCAAGGCAGTTTGGGGAAGTTGTTGATGCAGTAGGTTGAACTCGGATGTGTAATACACAGTAAATGAAAGATCCAAATGCACAAATGCACAAATGTATTCCAAGAGACAGTGAACTCAAATGTGGCTATGTTTGTTGCAGCACAATCATTAATGTGGAGTTATCGATTTTTGTGATGGTTGGTTCAGAGATTTGGGGTTTGTGAGGAAACGTTGGTTGTTTCTCTTTGTTTTCCTAGAAACTGCCAACCTTGAGATACTTTGTTGTTTGCAGCCAGAGTCTGAAAGTTGCTCGCCATGTCGATTGTTTGCAGCCAGGTTAATACTTTACAGTAGCTATAATGGTTTTTATATAATTTGTACTGTTGATGCTGCTAGAAACGATGAGACCGTTATAATTATCATTTGTATTGTTTGTATTCAACTTCTTTTGTATTAGTTTTGGCTTAAACGACAATGATTGTTAATTATATTAAAACTTTATAAATGATGTGAATGTTTAATTCATTTTGGCTTTTTAGTAATTGTGAGTATGATCTGTATGCAGCTGTGCCAATGCTTTATTTTTTTTATTTTGCATATTTTTTAACAATGGAATAAAATAGTTGTAAAAGGCATTCATTATAATAGTCAAAAACAGTTGTAAATAAATCTATTACAACGGCCAAAATAAGTTGTAAAAGACCCTAGTGCAGCGACTTTTGACAGTTGTAAGATCTCTTCGGTCTATTACAACTCCATATAACACAACGGTTGCAGGTCCGTTGTTAAATATCTATTATAACTGGGATTGACTATTGTAAAAAGGGCATTTTATTGTAGAGTTATTTTATGTATATTTTTCATGTTTATTAGCTCATGGCCATTTTTAAAAAATTATTTTAATTCGATCGAGCATATATATACACACACACACACTACAAATAAATTATATAACATATTGTATAATGAATTTGCATTCAAAATATATGTATATTATATTCTATTTTAAGGTTGAAATAAAAATAATTGTAAATTTAATTGTAAATAACAAAATTTGAAATTTAAACTTTTGAACTATATATGCATGTTATTTGAAATAGCAAAATGTTTTGAATAAAATATTTTGACTAAGTTAATTCTGATTTAAATTAAGATATTTTAATATTACTAGGTCAACTAAATAAATTTGAAACTTAAATTCTTTAGTTATTTGAATTAATATATATGTGTGTCTAAACTATATATATATATGATACTATTAATATGTGTATACAAATCATACACATATATTATAGTATATTTAAACATATTTATATAGGCATTTATATTCCCTTGATGTGCATATGACTTTATTATATGTATATGTAAGTAATACACACACATAGAATAAATATAAGTTCTAATATATATATATATATATATATATATATATATATATGCATGTATGTATATATGTATGTATGTATGTGTGTATGAGTGTAATACCCTGAAATTTTGTATATAACTTAAATAATGATTATAATTTATATAAATACATTCTGAATTTAATTGGAGGGTATTTGATAATTTTCAGTAGAAGGGAAAAATGATAAATTTTACAAACAATTCAATTTGCTAATGGGAGTTGCACCATTCCATAGCTCTCATTTTTTTGATCAAGATGGAGTATTCATTTGTCTGAATTGGACATCATATGATAAGATATCGAGGTTTATTTAAGTAGGCTTAGCTTGTGCGTGAGCAACGGGCCTGGTTTGGGCTTAGTTAGGCCAAACCCATAGATTGAATTCAAATTTGAGACACTGATTCTATTTTCCCTCCTAAAGCCTATATTAAAACTATGTACATTTCAATTTCTATTTTTCTATTCTCATTTTCTGAAAAACAACGAATCATCATTTTCCTTCCTCCAATCACCAAACACTAAAACCGCATTTCTCAATGAAACTTTATAAGACGAAGTGCGTTGGATTCGCAATGGGGTTCTCAATCATCTGGAGTAAGAGTCATAGACGATTATGAAGATTCACATTTTTAGAAATTTGGGATAGTGGACTAATTCGGGTTTCTTTGGCTTGGGATTTGTGTGTGTGGCTTCTCCAATCCTTATATAGCACTTTGATGATAAAGGATGTTTTAGGGCTAAATTAGGGTTTAAATATGATATATATAAATCTGAAATGGACAAAGAAACTAAGAAACAAAAAGGAGTATATTTTAGTTTCAAAAAAACTATAAAAACCTAATTTTACACTAATTCGAATTTGAAACCAAATGAAATACCAAATTGATGCCGGTAAATGTATAACGACCCTAAGAAAACACTAGACAATGTATGTATATGATATAGAATCATTAAAACAAGGTCTAGAGTAAATAAAAAAAAAATTGAGAAATCTAAAATTTTCAAAAACAGAAGAAAATGCGTATTTTGGGACGTGCACCGGTGAGTTCACACCGGTTCACCAATGGACGACCCAGATTTGTGTATTCGGCGTTTTTGAATGTTGATTAGACGTGTAGTGATCCGAATTTTTATGCTATATTTTCTAATGACTCTATGATGATTAATTGATTGGTATGGCTGATGTTTGGATGCATGTTTGATGATGGCAATGAAGTAAAGACGTCGAAATTATTGTTTTGGAATGTTAACTGAGTATGCAAAGCAAATACGAATGAGTAGTTTGACGACGATGATGTAAGATGGGAATGTATGTAAATCTGGATAAATATAGCACTACATGGGACTTGGCGTAAATTGGGAAATATGAATGTGCTGCATATGGATTTGGATAGTATTGTTTGGTGATGATATATATATATATATATATATGTGTGTGTGTGTGTGTGTGTGTGTGTAGTATTGGGACGAGGAACAAATACCTGAATCTTGTAGTGCACACGGCGGGTCCTTAATTCATGGTATTGGTGAGCGTTCTACTACAGAGCATCGGGGCTGGTCCAGGAGAGCTTCGGTGTGGACAAAAGTTGACCTATAGTGTCGTAATGGGACAAGCATGAGTCCAATACATAACTATCCTTAACTGCAGGCGGCGAGGCCGGATAGCTGTAGACTTGAAATCCTTTACTACTTGTGGTGAGACTGGATTTTGTATAGAGTGTCCTCTACTGTAGGTGTTCGGGGCTGAATCAAACTTAGATAGCATAATATCATTCTGTAGCATGGCGCAGGAGGTCCATAAGGTATTATACTTAGGCTTAAACCATGTTATATCACTATCATAGTAGTATAAAAGCTTAGATTAGCTTCAGAAACTCAGACATATGTCTAACCTACTCCTATATTCTTTTTATCGATATTGTTCAGGTGGATGGACTTTGAAAACGTGATATACTTAAAGATGAGATCTGTCTATATTGTAAATATTGTATATAAGTTTTGATCTATAACAAGAAGACAAGATGTGATGGTGTATGGTGTTGTTTGGATTTGGATTTTAAATACTTACGTAATGGTATCAGAATTTATAAATAGTTAATTATATATATTTGAGTTATATAAAATATTTATTTGATCTTCCGCTATGAGACTTTGAAAGTTATTAGTTAGTTTAGTTAATAGAGTTTTATCTTATACTCTTTATCATATGTATTATCTTCCGACGACTCGCGATTTTGGGACTTTGTTGTATCGTTATGGGGTTCGGAAATGGCCTGTTGTTTCATTTGATATTAGACCATAGGTTATAGGATTAGGGACGTATTGAGAGAGCATAATTGTATATTTTATAAAATATATAATATATAAGAGTTAAATTTAATTTTGTAAATACACTATATCATATTCCAATCTCTGACTATCTAGTTATCTATTGAGGAGATGCTAATGGATCTCATTTACGGATAATTGAAGCATGAATAATTTAGAGGAAACTGGAATGGGCACCAACGTTGGTGGAGGTTAGGGCTGTCAATGGATACTCGAAAAATCCGAAATCTGTCCGCATCTGCATCCAAAAAGCGGATAAATATCTGATATCCGAAAAAATGGATGCGAATACGGATACGAAGACATCCGTATCCGAAAATTATCCGTCCGGTTTATGTCAAGATTATAGTCCAAATTATGTGTATTTAATGCAGTTAATGATATTAGTTTATTATTTTATTAAGTTAGTAGTTTATAATATATGCATTTAATGCTTATTAACTACTCGAAACTATTTATTATCATCATATTTGTAATTTTTAACACTTTTATAATAAATGAGATTGAAAAATATTTATGTTAAACTAAAATTCTCTTTTTGTAATTCTTGATTTATCAGTCATTAGCGGATAAGATATTTGTACGATGTCCTTCTGTATCTGCGGATGCAGATATGCGATATCCGAAAATGATTTCGATTGCGGATGCGGATGTGGCACTATCCGCATCCGAAAGCATCTGTTGACATACCTAGTGGAGGTATTACCAGTGCAGGTGCCAGTACCCGAATGGATGCACCCGAGATTCCTGATGTGAACATGCCCATTCGGTTCCATGGGTATCTCTAAGCAACTGCTCAGACAAGTACCACTATCACCTCAACCAAACCAGTTTCTATAACATAAGTTGGGGTTGCTGTTCCACCATCGAATGTTGACTTTATGAAACTCTACAAAGATTTTGCTAATTTAGGTGGAAAGCCGTATACCGGGACAGAATCATGTGTAGCGACCAAAGCATGGCTAACGAACTATAAGAAGATATTTGGCTTACTGGGATTGAGTGATGGAACTAAAAGGCAGTTTGGCATCTGCAAGAAGAGGCAACAAACTGGTGGAAGATTGTTATAGTAGAGACGGAGGAGAATACCATTACTTAGGAAGTTTTCAAAAGGAAGTTTGAGGTGAAATTCTTTTCTAGGGCTAAGAGGGGAATGTAGTTGGAGGAATTTATTCAGCTTAAACGGGGAGACGTGACCATAACAGAGTACGCGAACAAATTTAATGATTTGGCGAAGTTTGGATTCGAATTGATCAATACTCGGGAAAAGGAAGCTGAGAAATTACTAAGGGGTTGAATTCCCCACAAAAAGAGTTGGCTTTGAATCTAATATCATTGGAAGCAACTTTTAAGAAATAGGTTGAGGGTGCCTTATTGAATACTATGGATGGAAATTTGAACAAAAAGCAAGTATCAGATGAAGATCAAAACAAGCGTAAGAATAAAGGACTGCAAGGTAGACAAAATAAGAAGTAAGTTACTGTATATATGAGATTAATAAGATAGGACATATAGCTAAGAATTGTGGGTGAACCTGAAAAATGGAATAAAATGTTATCAGTATGGTAAGGTGGGACATTTGGCAAGAGATTGTAGGTCGAAACCATCAGGACATCTAGGATAGTCGGGGCAAAAGGAACGATTAAAGGGAATCAAGTGGCTATAATTGTGATCGGTTGGGAATTATAAGAGGGACCATTCAGCATTACAAAAAGAGGGTCAACTTGTTAATGCTTATGCATTGGATGCTATACCCACTACCAGCATTGCACCAACGGCCCAAAAGAAAGGGAAGTCAGTTATGGTAGTTGTGTTATTACTACTTGATTCACCTACCAGAGTTTTATTTGATACTAGTGCTTCACATTCATTTATATCCAATGCATTGTGGAAACATAAGGAATAACCCCTAAAATTGTGCATGAGATCGTTATTGTATCAAATCCTATTAGAGGACAGACGCATTTGTCTACTATCTGCCATAATCTTAAGTTGGTTATAAACAATGTGGAGTTAGATTATGATGCAATGTGCTTAATTTTACGGGATATGGATTGATCTAGGGAATGGATTGGATGGCTTGATATGGAGTGGTTTTAGATTGTGATGGGAGGGTTGTTCATTTGATTAGTCATGGGAAGCGTGATTTGATAGTTCTGTGTGAGCCAGATGTTTCCATGATGAAGTCATATTTTATTCGTTAGACCTATCACATGATGAGTTGGGGTTTATCCCCGTAGTTTAATATTTTTCAGACGTATTCGCAGAGATTTTCGGACTTCCACCCCGTAGAGAAATTGAATTTAGGATTGATCTGGAGAAAGACACTAGGCCTATAGTAATGCCTTTGAGACATATGGCTCCAAAGGAGAGTAAAGAGTTAGATAAGAAAGTTTTGGAATTATTGCAGAAAAGATTTATTAGGCGAAGTATTTCAAATTGAGGAGCGCCTATCGTATTCGCTACTAAGGCAGATGGTTCCATGAGGTTGTGTGTCGATTATCGGGAATTGAATAAGCTAACGAAGAAAAATCGGTATCCATTGCCTCACATTGACGACCTCTTTGATCAACTTGTTGAGGCAAAGGTTTTCTTGTGGCTTGACCTTGCTATAGGGTTTCATGAGTTGAATGTTGCTGAAGACATCATTCTGAAGATCGCTTTTCGTACTTCAGATGGATTGTTTGAGTGGGTTGTGATGTTGTTTGGACTATCTAATGCATCGACTCATTTTGTTGATTTGATGAATAGGGTCTTTCAGAAGCAGCCGAATAAATTTGTAGTCGTATGTATTGATGATATCGTGATATTTTTTAGAGATGAGAAGAAGTATGAGTTGCACTTGAGAGAGTATTGAATGTACTGAGGAGTAATCATTTAAGGGCTAAAATTTTGAATTACCATATTTGGAGGAGTTAGGCCTGATTTCTAGAACATGCTATATCTGGTAATGGGTCGGCAATAGACCCCGAAAAAGTGGCAGCTGTTAAAGATTGGAAGGTTCCGAAGAATGCTTAAGAGGTACGTAGTTTCTTAAGATTAACTGGGTTATATCTGAAGTTTATAAAGGACATTTGACCAAATGCAAATAAGTATGAAGGACGTTAGGCCTTATAAATCCAAGATTCAAGGATTACAGGCGAGTTGAAACAACCGGTTGGGACGATTGATTTTTCGGTTGAATTGGGTCATGGAGACTTTAAGGTTGTGCGGATCCAAAATTTTGTTGTAGTAGATGAGTATTCGGCATATAATGCCTTTTAAGCCGACCGACCTTAGCGGATTTTAGGATAGCACTGGCTCCTTGGTGCTTAATGATGGAGTTCCCTAAGGAGAATGGGGTCGGATTGGTAAGAGGAGAACAGAGCACATGAAGGAATATTATGTGTTGAGCTAAGAGAAGCAAAGCGATGAGAGAAAGGCAAGAATGTAGAGAAGAGTCTTTGCATTAAGAACTCGAAAGTAAAGCAATTAAAACCCAAGCCCTTACTTAGGACCATAGCACGTTCAATAAGTCTATGGATCCTAGGAAAAAGCCAGAGTAAGTGTGGGCGGCACCAGCTGAACTGACGATCGATGTTCTGGTCGACATGGATGGTCTTACGACTGTTAAATTGAAGCTTAGCTTAGTATTGAACTGAGGAAGGGATTGAATTAAATTTTTTCGAGGGAATTTGGACGTATTTGCTTGGACATATTTGGATATGTGTGGTATATCGTTGGAGGTAGCTTATCATGCACTAAATGTGTATCCAAGGTTTCCACCTGTGAAGCAGAAATGTCGTAGTTTGGGTCTAGAGCAATCTGCTGCTTTTAAGGAGAAAGTGGATAAGCTGATGGCGAATGGCTTTATCCACGATGCTTTATACCTGAAATGGGTATCAAACCCTATGTTGGTCGAGAAATTAGAAGAAAAGTGGTGGATGTGTATTGACTATTTTGATTTGAACAAAGTATGTACGAAGGATAGCTTTCCTTTGCCTAGGATCGAGCAATTATAGACGGGACTGCAGGACATGAGTTGCTCTCGTTTATGGACGTTTATTTAGGCTATAATTAGATCCCAATGCATATATCAGATCATGAACACACCAGCTTTATAATGGATTTGGGACTGTACTATTATCGAGTAATGCTATTCGCTTTGAAGAATGCAAGAGCTGTATATTAGAGGTTGGTGAATTCTATGTTCGTAAAACAAATCGGACGAATGAAGGAAATATATGTTGATGATATGCTGGTGAAGTCATGGTTATCAAGTAATCATATTGAATTTTTTCTGAAATGTTTGAGGTATCGCAAAAGTATGGAATAAAGTTGAATCTGTTGAAATGCTCTTTCAAAGTTGCATCGACGAAATTTCTAGTATTTATTATGAATTCAAGAGGCGCTGAGGCTAATTCGGAGCAGATAACGCTTTAAGGAACATGAGAGCCCCAACCGTGAAGTAGGAGTTACAGAGTTTGAATGAGAACGTTGCCGCTTTGAGTCGGTTTATCTCAAAGGCAATGGACAAATGCATACCGTTCTTTGATGTCCTCAAAAATGGTAAGGATAATTTCGAATGGGACGAGGATTTTTAGAATGCATTCGAGGAGTTACTTAGGCATATCGAAACACCACCGATTCTATCCAAACCATTGGATGGAGAAGAGTTGTTCGTTTATTTAGCAGTATCTGCTCATATGCTAAGTGCGGCATTAGTACGTGAGGAGGTGAGGATTCAAAAGCCAGTTTATTATATTAGCAAACGGTTTATTAGAGCTGAAAAGAATTACCCAAAATTGGAGAAACTTGCCTATTGTTTATTGATTGCATCGAGGAAGTTACGACCATATTTCCAGGCTCTTCCATTTAAGGTGCTAATAGACCAGCCCTTAAAAAAGGTGTATATCGACTGGAGACCTCGAGGAGATTGCTAAAACGGAATATTGAATTAAGCTAGTATGATATTACTTACCATCCGAGGAGTGTGATAAACAGGCCGGTGTTGGTGGACTTCATCGCTAAGTTTACTGTGCGAGATTATGAAGAGGAGGACGGTATGGCCACACCTCTTCATTGGAAATTATTTGTAGATGGAGCTTCAAATGAACATAGTTCAAGAGTAGGAATAGTGCTTGTAACTTCAAAAGGACAATCGATTTGTTATGCATTGAGGTTGGAATTTTCCACAACTAACGAGGCTGAGTACGAGGCATTGGTAGCGAGGTTGAAGATATCAAAGGAAATGGGGATAAGGATGCTACTCAATGATTCTTAGTTGGTGGTTTGTCAAGTGAGAATGGAATATCAGGCTAAGGGGCAAGGCTTTCTCCTTACCTAAATAAGGCACTGAAACTATTGGATGATATACAGCATTATATGATTACGCATACCCTAGAGAGGAGAATGAAAAAGCCAATTCGTTGGCCAAGTTGGCTAGTATTTGAGAGGCACAGGCAATGGGTTTGGTTCCAATGGAGGTATTGATGGCTCTAAGTATCGGCTAGATGGACGTCGAGTGGATTTTGGGGACCATGGAGGAAGAAAAAGTCGTGGATGACTCCAATTGAGGATTATCTACTCAAGGGAATTCTACCAAGGGACAGGAATAAATGGAAGAAAATACTTTGAAAAGCACTATGGTTCATGATGCAAGAAAGGAGTGTTATACAAAAGAGGATTCTCTAACCCCTTGTTGAGTTGTGTAACCAGGATGAAGCTATGAAAATCCTCATGGAGATCTATGAGGGTAGCTATGGTGACCACACCAGCGGACATGCATTAGTAAAGAAAGTACTTCGATATGGATATTTCTGGCCAATGATAAATCAAATGCAGCTGATTATACCAAATAATATGATCATTGCCAAAGATTTGGGAAGATACCAAAAGCCATATCGACAAAGCTCACACAAATGGTCAGCTCGTGGCCATTTGCAGTTTGGGGAATTGATATTGTTGGTGTGCTACTGATAATGAAAGAGGGAGCTAAGTACGCAATAGTTGCAGTGGATTATTTCATGAAGTGGGTTAAAGCAAAACCACTTACCACGATTACAACAAAAAAGGCGATCAACTTCATGACAAAGAACATCATCTATAAGTTCGGGGTACCTTAGAAGATTATAACAGATAATGGAACTCAGTTTAAAAGTATAAGTTCAAGTATTTCTGTAATCGGTACAAGATTGGGAAGAGCTTTTCAGCGATAGCACATCCACATGCGAATGGAGAAGTTGAGGCAGTGAATAAAATCATCAAGTCCACCTTAAAGAAACGGTTAATAAAAGCCAGGAGAAACTAGATCAATGAGCTTCCAC
The DNA here is from genome assembly GCA_030737815.1 of Allium fistulosum. NCBI lineage: Eukaryota > Viridiplantae > Streptophyta > Magnoliopsida > Asparagales > Amaryllidaceae > Allium > Allium fistulosum. The sequence goes on from CM060903.1 coordinate 861,417,665, forward strand.
TGGCATTATGGGCTGACAGAACGACTCACAAGTCTACGAGTGGACATACGTCGTTCGATTTGGCATACGGGTCAAAGGCCATGATCCTAGAAGAATTGGAGGTACCTTCTCATCGTAAAAGGTTTTATGATCCAAAGATAAACAAGGAACTCTTGCTTCGATCTCTATATTTAGTTGATGATAAAAGGGAGGAAGCGGAATTAAGGGTATCTGCTAACTAGAAAAGAGTAGCACAACATTTAACACAAGGTTCGAAACCATACTTTCGAGGTAGGGGATCTCATTTTGAAATGGGTTTTCTCGACTAAGGGGGCGCTTGGTCCGAATTGGGAAGACCCTTATGCAATCGAGCAAAAGCTTGGAGATGGAATGTTCAAGCTAGCTACTGTCAATGAAATCTCGATTCTAGTGCATGGAACAGTGACTAACTATGGCACTATTTTGTTTAGTTTTATTTAATTTACTTTTTGCACATAAGCCACCCAAGGATTCTAGGAGCATTGTAACAAGGCAGGACTTGTCACGTTTTCTATTCATAAATAAAAGTTAGCTTCTTAAACCAATGGAACCATGTTCTTATAAGACAAATCCTATGCTGTTCGATTAGCGATATAGTTAGGAACAAACTCCTTTGGCCCAAGATCAAGGCCGAGGATTATAATTTCAAGGGTTGATTGAATAATTTAACCATACACGCTTAGGTACTCAGAAACGGTACTAGCTCCCTTGGTCTAGGGTCGGGGGACCAGGAAGGGAAAACATAGGGGTCGATTGGATAATCTGACCCCAACCTTCAGGTATTGACTATTACCTAGAATTAAGCAGTGCCAAGAAGGGATATCGAGGATAAGGTGACTAAAGCATCGGTTTCCGGAGATAGAAACTAGTGTGCGATTGAAATTTTAATGAACACGCTAATGGCTTAGGAGGATGCACTAGGCTGAGGATAAGTGGGGATGATCAACAGATACTCTTGGTCAACACTTGGATATAGGTGGGACTGAGAGCGGATACCTAAAGATAGGCATCCAAAGGCACAGGTTCTTAGATACATGAGCCGACATACGGTGGGATATTCATGACTGTGCTTATGGCTTGACAGGGCACACTCAGCCAAGGATAAGCAAGGATAGTTGTTGAAAAACGAAAACAGGAGCGCCCAGACTCCTTCGACAAAGATCAGGATCGAAAGGGTATAACCGAACTGTGGGTAATTAAATAATTTGCCCCGCATGATTAATCACTGACGAATGCCCAAAAATAGGCAAAGTCAGCGAATAATGCCTGGATTTTGGCATTTGGAATTACAAGTCCCGAAAATGGGACTTGCACAACAGAACAGCATAAATGCTACAGTTTGACTCGTGGCTTAGAATGATGCGCTTTGCCGAGATTTAGCGGTGTAAACTTATGGATAACATCAATCATGCCTGTTAGTACAAAATTTCATCTACACCAACACCCCAAGGTCTGAAAGTATAGCTCCAAAAGCTTGTTAAGTTATAGGTCTCGGTTATGAGATTACCGAAATGTGATATAATTAGGATGGATTTGCAGAGCATTGAATTATAGAATCGCGATGATAAATAAGAAGGAGGTAAAGTGTGAAAGGGTAAATAACACCAAGAGTTTTATAATGCTTCAGGCCAAAAGTCCCTACGTCCATTGGCCTTTCCTTATTTAGTTACTCTTATATAGGCGAGAGGCTTATTACATTGAATCTAGGCGTTTCCGCCGTTAATGAGTTTCTGAATAGAGCTTTAATATAGGAAAGTACAATATAGTTTTATTCTTTTGATATGCCAGAAGATCCTTGTGTTTTGGGATTACCTCCTAGTTATAGTCAACAAGTTGTGACGCTATTGGTGGAGAATCTTCTCCTTGGATTGCTGAGGTTACTTGCTATGTGGCTACGATTGGAGCTTGTTCTGAGCATCTAGCATTGCTGCTTAAGAAGTGCAGATTGATGAGTTGTCTTCCCACCTAAATGGCCTCTTGCATCTGAGCCGCACATTGTCTCGCTGGCCATTTAGGCCGTTGATTCTTATTGCTATAGATTGGTGGTTCGGGCTTCGGACCCGCTAATGGGCTATTTCCTTTGGCCCGTGGTTTTATTCTTTTGAGATGAGCTTGGTTCATTTGATATTTATATATCAAAAAATCATAGCTCTTGTAATACATATGGATATGGAATGTTAGACTTTCCTTAGGAAGATAATCATCGTTTTTATTATTGAAAATTTTTGGTATAACACATGCCCCTCAAAGTTTACTTCATATGTGAAATATGGAGTGAACTTTCAAGTGAGCAGATTTGGTTTACTTTTCTTGATTATTCTAAGTTCCGTCTGCACTATATGCATAGAAAAGGTCACGGTACTTAGTTTTGAATGGAGTACTGGGTCAAGTGATGAGTATTTAAAGGTTTTGAAAATTGAAGGGTGGAGATTTATCTTGGACCGAGAGGTCACAAACTCCAAAATCAAATTTGTTATGCGAAGCCATCTAGGATAGATAATGAGTGAAAAATTTTTGAACATCGAGGGGTGAAATTTAAATAGGGACCGTGAGGTCAAAACTTGTGGAAACCGTGCTTGCCATTTGAAACTTTTTAGGTCGAGTGGTAAATGGAGTTGTTTTGGTGCCAAAAGACAAAATCTAATTTGAGACCGTGAGGTCGAGACTTTTGAAAATTGTGCTTGTCATTTGAAGTCATCTAGACTAAGTGGTAAGTGAAATGGTTTTGGTGCCGAAAGGAAAAATCTAACTTGAGACCGTAAGGTCAAAACTTTTAAAAACTATGCTTGTTACTTAAAGTCATCTAGGCTAAGTGGTAAGCAAAATGGTTGGTGTCGAGAGGCAAAATTTAACTTGAGACCGTGAGGTCAAAACTTTTGGAAACTATGCTTGTTACTTGAAGCCATCTAGGCTAAGCGGTAAGCGAAATGGTTTTGGTGCCAAGAGAAAAAATCTAACTTGAGACCGTAAAGTCAAAACTTTTGGTGCCCAGAGGCAAAATCTAACTTGAGACCATGACCATGATGTTATCTACTAAACCATGATTTTCAAACTCGAAATCAAACTTGTGAGTTTTCAAACTCTTCCTGTTTAGAATACTCTTGCTTCTAATATTTGATCATGTCATTCTCTAATACACACACACACACACACACACATATATATATATATATATATAGCTATACTTGGGGGGACAAGGCTCCAACCCTCAAGGATCTCTTCGACTCAAGATATGTGGATGTGATGAAAATTACAGAAGGGGAAAGGCATAGACATGTTGTTCTTATTGAGTTCAATCTCAAGGTTTGCGGGTTGTTACAATCCTCGGCTAAGTTTCTTGGATACGATCCCCCTTCAACTGAAACTATGCCCTTGGACGTGATTGATTTATGTAATCCTGAAGGATCCACTCATGCTGACCCCAAAAATGCTAAGACCGAAAGACAAGATACTGTCCCCGAGGGTAGATCTCGGTTTTGAATACCTTATATCATGTGTTCTAGGATATAACTTTCGTGAAACATAAGTTTGTTTATTTAACCTGCTTTCTCTTTTTCATGTGGCAGTGGCTTCTGGTGATATGCTTGCAATAAGGCAGTTGCTTTTGAACAAGTCGTCCTCTGCTTTCCCTTCTGCTCGACCAAAGCCAGCTCTAAAGGATCCATCCCTAACTAAGAAACATATAAAGAGCATCTCTTCTACTAAAGTCATGCCAGCCTCGGATGCTCTTATTTTAGCTTCCTCTCCAGAGGACCAAACCGATCAGGTGGTTGAAGTAACCCGCTTCGCTATTAATGATTGTTTACCCAAAGTTATAGGAAACTCCCGAGTGGAGTTAGTTGATGACATTAGCAGTTTTGAGAGGATGATGAGAATGGGAATGGAGGACCAGCTCAGGGTAAAGACCTTACTCTTTCCTATGAAGTATTTATTTCTTTAATTTATATTATAACCTTCCTTCTTCAGGCTTTAGCTGATTTCAGAGTTTTGCACCGAGGGTTTCAGAAGATGAATGGTGAGTTGGAGAGGGCTGATGTTGTTGAGAGACAATTGGCCGAATATAAAGAGATGGCTGAATCTATTTGGAAATGGTTTGCTGAATACATTGAGAAGGCCAAGAAGGAGGCTCAGGACGAGAGGGAGAAGAAGCCTTTGGAGCTGAAAGCTTCCGAAACCAAGATTGCTGAACTAGTGAAAGCTTTAAAGGACCATAAAAGCATCAAAAGGCCGAAGAAGAGTTAGCGAAAGCCAAGAAAAGGGTATTGGATCTGGTTACTAGGGAAGAGGCTGAGAAGTTGGCTGCCGCTGAAGCCTTTAACATTCTTTATGAAGCTTATGATTCTCTCTATGGGCTTCAATCCTAATGGTAAACAGATTGAAGATAGCTTTTCCCATAGGTATGAGAAGGCACAGGCTTCGGCTCGACACCTATAGAGGAGAATGTTGATGGAGAAGAGGTACATCATCATTCTGAATCCCAGTAATCTTCTACTGTTGACGTTTAAACTTTTAGTTTGTAATATTTTTAGTACATTCTCTTTATTTTTTTATTTGTGGTGGTAGATGACTTACAATAGTACTTTGGTTTGATGTTGGATTTACGATAAATTATTTCTTTATTTCTTTCATTGCATTGTTCTGAAGTACTTATCCCTTTACTCATGTTTAAACAGAGAAAGTCAAGTTTCACTTCTCACTATGAAGTATTATGGAAGATGAGTCAAACCAGAAACTCAAGGTTGTTAGTAACCATAGGCACCCTTAAAACCCAATTGAAATCCAATAGACTAAGAAATGTTGACTTGACCAATAAGATCAAAGAGGTATCGGAAACACATGACCAATCTTATGCTAAATCGATCAAGTCCCTTAGGCTTAGAGGTACTAGGTTATCCAACTGAATCATCGATCTTAGGAGTAGATTAAAGCTAGCTTTAGATGACCGAGATGAGGTTTTTCAAGAGTTTGCTCGACTTTCTAAACTGCATTCGGGAGGTGCACAGTTGAAGAACAAAGGATTATCTTTCCTTAGAAAATTCCATGATCCGAGCCTAACTATAACTCCAGAGGCTCTTCCTAGTTGCCAGAGTGTAACCCCACCTCCCTTAGTTATTACCAAAGGGAAGACTCCTGAAAGCAACATTGTCTTAGAATATTTTCCCCAATGCATTCTAGAAGCTACCCTTAGACTACCCCTAGTAGACTCTTCTCCTTCGGAACTATCTGTACCAAAGGGTGTTTTAGGAAAGCATATTAATTTTTCCAATATAACCAGACTCTTAGGGTTCTTTGCTGATACTAGGAGTAGAGGCCTTAAGATTATTTTAGCTACTAAAGAGAAGTTTGCCTATCTAAGGGAACCATGAATTATGTACCTTTCATTTTTCACTATCTGTATTAATTCTTTATGGAATGGAATAGAATAGAATTACCTTTATGATGATCTATTTTTGTATTTTAATTTGAATTTGTTTTAGGCGCAATCATGTCCTAACTGCTTAGAACTGGAGAGAGATTATGCCTCCTTGCAATAAAGTCTTGATGCCGAACCAACGAAGTGTAGCCCTAATCTTTTTACCAATATCCATGACATTTTGAAAGACAACGAATCCTTAAAGCGAACTCTCGAAAAGTTATCTAAGAAGATGTCTGCTATTCTAGAGGCAGTGTCAGTTACTGGCCGGGCTTAAGAATCTGTTGTTTCCAGTTTATGGGAGTCCACATCTACTCTTTGACGGCATTTGGATGAAACTCACCGAGAGCTTTCGGAAATCAAATTACAAGAACTTGAAACTGAAAATACACGAACTAACGAAGTTACGGTTGCAGCCCCTCCAGCTAGAGGAAAGGGTAGAGGTAGAGGTCATGTTGCTATGGGGATTTCTTCTTCTTATAAAACCACTGTTGCCTCTTTTAGGCCTTGTCCTTAACCTGAGAGGAGTTCTCCTTTAGCCCCAATATTTGATACATCAGACATCCTTTGTTGCACTAGGGATGGCTGAAGAATTTTGCTTAAGTAATTTAAGAAGGAATGGATATCTAAGACAGACGACAAGATGGAGGAGCATTTCAAATCTCACCTAGAGAAGGCTGTTAAGGAGACCGAAACTAAGATCAAAGATATGGATTTAGGCTCATGAGACATTTCCCCTTTCTCTTTTCTTCTTGTATATTGTATTCCAGATGTACTAATAGTCACTTAACCAGTCTATAACATTGAGGTCTTTTTTTGTCTTTTTAATTAACTAGTTCTTCCAACTCGAGTCATTTTGCTTGTCCTTTCTAATTTCATCTTGGGTTCTTCTTGCCCCTTGGCATCTCGATGTACTGGGTTTTTGATGTCTTTCCTTATGGCTCGGATTGGGATCCTTACCCAATGCTCATTTTTATTAGGAACTCTCCTCCTAAAACTCTAACCTTATAAGGAATTCTATCCGATTTCGATCTTATGCATGATACTTCTCGATCATGGCTCACTATTAATGGAAAACTACTCAATATTCTCATCTAACTAGGGATCTACCCAATGCATGACACTTCTCATCCATGGCTCACTATCATTGGAAATCTACCCAACATTCTAATCCAACTAGGAATCTACCGATACATGGCACTTCTTGCCCATGGCTCACCATCGTTGGGAATCTACCCAATATTCTAATCTAACCAAGAATCTACCCGGCGCATGGTACTACTTGACTATGGCTCATTATTACTGAGAATCTGAGCCTTAGATATTTATTCGGAAAGTCCAGTATATTAATACCCAATATTCTAATCTAACTGGGAATCTAACCAGCACATGGTATTAATTAACCATATCTCGATACTATTTGGAATCTACCTAGTATTCTAATTTAACTAGGAATCTACCCATCGTATGGTACCACTTGACTATGGCTCACTACTAGCATGCATTCTACTTTTTGACATCTTCTTAAACCCAAGTGATATTGGCCTTACACTTTGTTGTGCATAACTATGGCGGTGCTTTTATGGTGAGGTCTACCAACCTATCGTTGGGTCATCACTTGTATCTGAAGTTGGCCATTTACAACCAATTTTGGCTGGTGTCGGCCACCTACAACCACATTTCGCTGGTGTCGACCATCTAAAGCTAATTTTGGCCAGTGTCGGGCATCTAAAACTATGTAAAGTTGACGATCATACCAAATGACAAAGGAAAACATGAATTTTGTCAAAAAATGCTTTTTGGTAAAAGATTTTATTTTTTGAAACTAAATAATTAGTAGACCTTATTGTTTCGTAGAAAACAATTTTACTTCAAATCTGAGAAAGTGAATCGCTAAGAGAGTTAACATTTTTAAGAAAATAGTGAAATTCTTTATCGATCTCGTCTGGTCAATAAAAGAGTTTTGGCCTTTGGACTCTAAATGCTGACATGTCAATCGAAAATAACTAAAAGAGATAGAATTTCATAGGTACCAAAACTGGATTGTACTTTACAAGAGAGGATAAATGTTAAACCCAAAAAGAGCGTCTTTGGTAAGATAAGAGATTTCTTCAAATATAAAGATCCATATTGAATGCTTTATCTTCATAAGGTGGTCCTTACATATTCAGTCGAATGAGTCTACACGAATTTCTACTGAAATGTAGAAATAAAGTTAAACATTTATAAAGATGAGATGTTTAAGTAACTATTTAACAAACTCAGTCAATATCCCTTTCCGTATAAATCTTTCTACAGCCTGAGAAAGTCTTCGACACTCATCTATTTCTTGTCCATTCACTTGATGGTACACATAGTAGTTCTCCTTTTTGGATATTCTTTAATGGATGGTGAATAGTTTGGATAATGGAGCTCTCCTTATATTTGCAGAAAGATCCAAGATAAACTTCGATTGAGTGGGGTAAGGACTTAGTCTCAGTTAACCTTCTTCCGAGATCGAAGAGTAGAGATAACCGAGAGTGCTCTTTTAGCAGGGTGATATGAACCTTTATTTGTCATTACTACGACACTTAAGTCTTTGATTTTGTTTGTCATAGCCTTAACCATCCCTCGGAGTTGAGAAGACTCTTGGAGGAGCTCCTGAAGATACTTCAAAATCTGTCTGATCTAGAGTGCTTGAAGTTCATAAACAGGATCATACTCTTGGCTAATTTCCTTTTTTGAAACAAGGGTGACTAATATTTCATTATCATCTTCTTTAATGAGTTGGACGTTAAGGTTGAGGGGCAGTTTTAAGACGACTCCTTTGTTTTTGGAACTTGACATAATTAAATGGAATGCTTTGTTAGGTCTCTGAAAGGGAACAAAGTGCGAAGGTTTGGCCCTCCTTCTAGCGCTAAAAATGTTAGTGTAGAATTTCGTTTACACCAAGACCCCATGGTTCGAAGGAATAGCTCCAAAAGCTTGTTAAGTTATAAATCTTGGTTATGAGATTATCGAGATGTGATATAATTAGGCTAGAGTTGCGGGACATTGAACTATGTAATCTTGATCATAAATGAGAAGGAGGTAAAGTGGTGAAAGGAAAAATAACACCAAGAGTTTTATAGTGGTTCGGGCTGAAAGTCCCTACGTCCATTATTCATTCCTTATTTAGTTACCCTTATATAGCCGAGAGCTTATTACATTGAATCTCGGTGCTTCCACCATTAATGAGTTTCTGAATAGAGCTCTAATATAAGAAAGTGCAATATAGTTTTATTCTTTTGATATGCTAGAAGATCCTTGTGCCTTAGGATTACAGCCTACTTATAGCCAGCAAGCTGTGAGGCCATTGATGGAGAATCTTCTCCTTGGATCGCTGAGGTTGCTTGCTGTATGGCTACGATTAGAGCTTATTCTGAGCATTTAGTGTTAGGAACTGAGATGTTGGTTTTGATGACAACAACCTTTTTAACTTATCTTATTATAAAATATATACTAACTCTATTGTCTAGATATATATATATATATATGCAGAAACTATGCAGGATATATATATATATATATGTATATGTATATATGCAGGTATTGATTACAGAAGATTGATCAGTATAAAGACTCAAGACTCAAGATTCAGAATGGAGATATCAAGATTGAAGACTCTAGAGTATCAAGATCAAGATTTCAAGATAACTATCTAGTTTTTGTTAAAACTTCATAATAGCATGGAAATCTTCATTCCAAATTTCATTTGGGATGGAACCCATTTTTATCTTCTTAGTGGCTTACAAACCCACGACAAGTAGCTTACAAACCTATGACAAGTGGCTTACAAACCCACGAACATCCTGGTTTTGTACAAGTTCTCGAATCCTTATGTGATGAGATATTCTACAGGAAGAAGCTTGCAAAACTACTTCAAAATGGTTTTTCAAAATGATTTTCAAAACTGCTTTTCAAAATGTTTTAGCCTTAAAAATTATCTTTTCAAATGATTTTCAAAAATATGTTTTAGCCTTAAAATATTCTTTGTTTTTGTTTTTAAATAAACTCTTGTTTTAAACTTCGTTTGTTTTTAAAACTATCTTTTGATTTTTAAATATTCTTTTATAATATATATATACTTGAGATTTAAAATCAAATTTATATATACATTTTAAAAATATATTTTTCTACTCTTCTTTATTTTAAAACATAGGAAAATTATTTTATTTTACTCCAGAATCATTTTATCTTGTTTTCCTTTCAATGCCATTTTCAAAACAAATTTTACATTGTTTTTAACTAAGGAATGTCGACATCATGGGATACCCCATGTCGACATGGCAGCCGTTAAATTCAAAAGTTTCAACTTTCAAAAGAAGTGTCTATTCGTTTAAATCTCTTCACGAATGGTTATGACCGTTACTGGTCTATAAATAGCCTTCACAAACGAATTTTTTAACTAACTGTTTTCTTCACTCCTTCTTCTCCACAAATCCATATTCTAAAATTTTCATATTTTTAAGATCGTGCCGAAATTCTGCCGAATTCTCAAGTGAATCAAATTAGAATCTCATTCTTGTTTGATTCTTTGCCCTCTCTCGAAGATCAAAGGGCTATTCAAAGTTATAGGATCAATTTGTAATCAAAAGTTTATCGAGTCTCTCTATAAGGTGTGGTTGTGCCTGGAAATCAATTGGGTGATCTTATGTCTCGTAAATCAAGAGAGTCTGCCCTGGACTCGAAGACAGGAAGGTACCTCAAGGCCTTTAGAAATTGAGGATTGTAATCTCGACATTTGTATAATAAAAATATGTACGAGGTGTTTTCCTTGGTGGAGGACTGGACGTAGGGTAACTCCGAACCAATATAAAATCCGGTGTGTTCTTTCCTTTTACGGCTTTTTATTTACTTTCTGCATCTGTGTTTGATTCTATGATTGTTTAGTGATTAAGTTCTACATTTGTTTGTGTCATAATTTTAATTTAGTCTATATAAGTCGTAGAATCCATTAAACACTATTCACCCCCCTCTAGTGTTAAATTAGCCTTAAGATCCTTAATCCGCACTCCCTTTCAATTAGTATTGGGGCATTGGTTTTCATAGTTTTCATAATTTGAAACTTGAAAATTGTTTTAATGGTTACCAACACTAGTAATGTCAACTCTGGCACTAGTTCTGTTAACACTAACACTAGTTCATCTGTAGAAGGTCAGTCTACTGTCAGACCACCATTTTTCAATGGCAGTAATTATGCATATTGGGCTTGTAGAATGAAAATTTATTTACAATCAGTAGGATTAGACACTTGGAATATCACACAAACTGAGTATGTTGAACCAACTACCGATTTTGCCTAGTGGATTGTTGTGCAAAAGGGTGTTGCACAAAATAACTCAAAGGCCATGAATATATTATTTTGTTCACTAGATAGGAATGAGTTTAATAGAGTGTCTGTTTGTAAGTCTGCATTTGAAATCCGGAAAACTTTGCAAGTTACTCATGAAGGAACAAGCAAAGTTAAACAAACTAAAATTTCCATATTAACTAATCAGTTTCAATTGTTTAAAATGCATGCAAATGAGTCCATTTCTGACATGTATTATCGATTTCAAGATATTGTTCATTCACTAATTGCACTGGGAAAAAGCTTTTCGGAGGAAGACCAAGTCAGAAAAATTCTAAATTCACTCACTCCAAAATGGGATCAAAAGACACTTGCAATTGAAGAAGCAAATGATGTCAGTCTAATGAAAATAGAAGAATTGATTGGGAATCTAATGTCTTATGAAGTTCAACTGCAAGGAAGAAGAGAAAACAAGGCTACAGAAAAGAAGTCATTAGAAGATTCGGAACCAGACAGTGATGAGGAGATTACTTTCATGACAAGAAACTTTCGAAAATTCCTAAAATATAGAAAAATGAATAATTACAAAAGAAATGATCAAAGGAATTCCAGAAATAATACGGAGAACATCAACAATGATAGATGCTACAATTGTAATAAAGTCGGGCATCATAGGAAAGATTGTCCATATCCAGATAAACAGTTGTTCCCTCCAAACAATGATTCGTCAAGGAAAAGAAAGAAAGCATACACAACAACCCTTGATGACTCAGACTCATCATCCAGTGACGATGAAAATAAGACGGATGATTCAAATCTGTGTTTCACTGCTATTCATGAATCAGACGACGATGGGAGTTTAAAATAGGTACGCATTTACATTATTTTTATTTTTCTTGTTTGAATGGATGCTTGTTTGTTTGCTTGATTTTTTTTTAATTCCTTGAATTTTAAATTCAAATTTATCCCTTGAAATTTGAATTTTAAATTCAATAATAATATTATATTAATAACATTTTAAATATTAAACTATTAATATTTAAGTATTATATTTAATGTTATCACAGGAATTGTATAAGTAGAATATAGGATATAATATATACATTTATTAGAAATTAGGAATAGACACTTGTCCTTTGATTCAATAGGCACATGTCGACATACCTGGATACCCCATGTCGACATGCCCCTCAAAAATTTGATTTCAAAATTTGAATTCAAACTTTTGAATTTCCCTCCACCTTTTCACCAACTTCAATGCTCTGGAAAGATGCCTCTTGACCAGAGAACATGTCTATAGGATCTCTATTTAATTCACTCTCTTTATCGTCACTTTTCACTTTTATTTCAAATTTCAAATTTATCTTCATTACCTTCAACTCCTCTCAAACTTCTTCAATGGCCTCTTCAAGCACTCCTAACACCATTAGGCTTCCAAAAGCTATCAAAAACTTTCTTTTTAATGACACGGAAGCTATCAAAACTTACATCAACTATGTAAACTTTGGTAAAATTCATACGGGGAAATTTGCTATTTTTGAAGATTTTCGTTCTTATGAAATTGAAAATCTTTTTCAACAATGTTCTATTCTTATTGTAGTAGATAACAAACAAAATGATTTTGTATGTTATCTATATCTTGTTAAGATGTTTTATGTGAATTTGAATCGTGGTTTTTATGATGGGCAAGATGGACAAATTTGGAGTAGTGATAAAGGAACACAAATAGTTTTGGATTGTGAAATTTTAGGAAATATTTTGGGATGCAGGTATACCAGAATGAATCTCTCGGAATTTCAAATAAATGAAAATGATCGAGAGACATTTCATCACATCTTTGAAGAAGATGACAATTTTGAATTCAAAAATCGTTATTTTCGTCCAAAAGCAAGAATTGTTAACCTTCTTATTCACACACCCTTATACCAAGATCGGGAAACTACAACAACTCAACTTTGAAAGTTTGCAAAGATCTTTTTGCAATTTTTGGAAATTATGATATCAATTGGGCTCAAGTTATTTTGGATGAGCTAAGGCCCAAGAATTTTACTATGGGTGAAAACACATTATATCATGGAGTTTATCTCACTCGGATTTTTAATTATTTTGGAGTTGACTTCCAAAGGGAAGAATTTATAGCTAGAAAAGTGTTCAACCACGGAAACATTTCCCTTATGTAAATTCCATTAGTGTTTCAACCATATGAAACACTTACGGAAAAGGAAGAAAGGTTTGCTCACGAAGAGATGGAAGAAATGGAGGAAGAAGAAGAAGAGGAAGAGGAAGAGGAAGGAATGGAAATTGAAGAGGAGGAAGAGGAAGATCAAGAAACTTCCTTAGAGAGTATTGAATATCCTACTAATCCCGCTAATCCATCCAATAAGACTATTCTCAATAATCAAAGAATTATAGTGGAAAATCAAAAAACACTCAAAAGATCAATGAGTAAGAAAATGGATAAGATTTCCACTAAAATTAACAAGTTCTTCGGGAAAGTTAGTAGAAAGCTTGGACTATCATCTTCTTCATCTTCATCTAATTAGTTTTAGTTCATGTTATCTTGTTTGCTTCAAGTTCTATCCATGTATTTTCCTTTATTTTAGTTAATATTATATTATTTTATGTAATGTTGACTAGAATCATTAATGAAATTTTTTATTTCCTGTTATTCAACTTCACTTGTCTCTGTAATCACTTGTTTTTATATTATACAAATTTTAGTTGCATAGATTTGTTCATAATATTCAAAATAAAGCAAATTGTCACTTTAGGCAGAGGCATGTCGACATTCCCCATCCCCCCATGTCGACATGCAACGGGTAGAAAGTAGTTACACTTTCAAAATTTAATTTCATGTAACTAACTTGTGTCTATTCATTTTAAACGAATTTCTACCCCTATTTATACTTGTTTCTTCCAGAATAAATTATCAAACTTCATTTCTAATCACTCCCTTTCATATTTTTTCCTATTTCTTGAATTAAGGCTTCTCCGATTAAGAATCTAAGTGATAATCTTGAGGAAACTCTCACTTCCTTCAAAAATATCCTTACATTCATATTTCGTAATCAGCGCCACTTAGAATTGAGTCAAATGTAGATGATCAAGGAGCAAGAGAGACATTTCGACACCCTTCGTTGGATGATCTCAGCCCTTAACAAGGACGATCTCGAAGGACATCCACTAGTCACTCTTGACAAAGATAAAGAAGAATGGGATGCCATCAAAGCAGACCTTATCTTTGGAGAAGATGGATGGGTGGAAGTACCATGGAATGTCTAGTCATTCTGTATGTTATTTGTTTGATTTGATTGGTGTGTTTTAAACTTGATTGACTTAACTTAATTAAAACATTTGGTGTGGTTTGTATATATGATTGGATTGAATAATTACTGTAAATATGATTGGATGATGATTGATTTACTTCTGGATTACACTTATGATCACACTCATGATCACATTTCACATTTATGATCACATTTCATACTTATGATCACACTTAGCACTTATTACACTTATATATGAATTACTCTATTGTATTATGGTTGATTATCTTATATCAAGTTCAGGGAATTTATTAGTAAGAAGTTTTTGTTGATGACAAAGGGGGAGAAGTTATAAAATAGTAGTTGGCTTGGAGTAAGGGGGAGTTATGATTGGAGTAAGGGGGAGTCATGGAGTAAGGGGGAGTTATGATAGGAGTTATGGTATGGTAAGTATATTTTATAAATACAGGTTGTCATCATAAAAAAAGGGGAGATTGTTAGGAACTGAGATGTTGGTTTTGATGACAATAACCTTTTTAACTTATCTTATTATAAAATATATACTCACACTATTGTATAGATAGATATGTATATGCAGGATATATATATATATATGCAGGTATTGATTACTGAAGACTGATCAGTATAAAGACTCAAGATTCAGAATGGAGATATCAAGATTGAAGACTCTAGAGTATCAAGATCAATATTTCAAGATAACTGTCTAGTTTTTGTTAAAACTTCATAATAGCATGGAAATCTTCATTCCAAATTTCATTTATGATGGAACCCATTTCTATCTTCTTAGTGGCTTACAAACCCACGACAAGTAGCTTACAAACCTACGACAAGTGGCTTACAAACCCACGAACATCCTGGTTTTGTACAAGTTCTCGAGTCCTGATGTGATGAGATATTCTGCAGGAAGAAGCTTGCAAAACTACTTCAAAATGGTTTTTCAAAATGATTTTCAAAACTGCTTTTCAAAATGTTTTAGCTTTAAAAATTATCTTTTCAAATGATTTTCAAAAAGATGTTTTAGCCTTAAAATATTCTTTGTTTTTGTTTTTAAATAAACTCTTGTTTTAAACTTCGTTTGTTTTTAAAACTATCTTCTGATTTTTAAATATTCTTTTATAATATATATATACTTGAGATTTAAAATCAAATTTATATATACATTCTAAAAATATATTTTTCTACTCTTCTTTATTTTAATACATAGGAAAATTAGTTTATTTTACTCCAGAATCATTTCATCCTGTTTTCCTTTCAATACCATTTTCAAAACAAATTTTTAGTTAAAATTTTTCAAAAACCTATGCTCTGATACCAAGTTGTAACATCCCCTTTCTGGAGGCCTGAAGTTAAGCGCTATAGATGCTACAGTCATCCATAGTATTAACTTCCAGTGACCAAATACGGTAATGTTAATGGTATCTATAATATCAAAAACACATGAATATGAAACAAAATCATAGATTTCACAAAAATAACTTTTCTGAATACATTTCACAAAACATATTTTATATTTCATTATATAATCCTATAATCGTTTCCCAGGTAAAGATCAAATATAATTATTACAAAATACACCAAGAGCGACATATGAAGATGCCCCCTTGGTTGACCAGAGTACTATATAGACATAACCGTCATAAATACAACACAGCAAAATCAAACAAAATAAAACAGCAACTCCTAAATAGCTATCCGCCAGCCACCTGCTCGTCTCCGGAAGCTTTATTCGCCAACCTACTAAAAACCTGCAAACCTCAACCCTTAGCCTACTCAAATCAATTTTGAGCACCTGAGAGTTTAATGGAAAAAATATAAACTTCGAGTCAGACATAAAGCATGGTGTGAATAATACTATACATCTCGGTTATTTGATATTAAGTGAGACCACGCCGCTTAGCGGAATGGATTTCCCCTCACTAATATCCTTTTAAAACATATCTTTTGCAAACCTTTATCCTATAACCAAAACTGGTTAAAACTATAAAGCAATATCATGTAAACTTACATGTCAGGTAATAAATGAACTATCTGTTCAAACACTATAGTTTTGTTTGGCTAACTACTAACCTTGGGCTAACTCGGGCCTACCAGACAATATAAATAAAATAATACAACACCTATTAGATTCTCCTCTTCTGGACAGTCTGTCCCTAACTTATCGGTTAGATACTCCACTCCTAGACGGTCTGTCCCTAACTTATCTTCTCCCAGGGTCACCTGATCCTAATGGTTTTGCGGGCTCACCAATAACCTATCTGTATATAAACATATTTTTCCTTATGCGTGTAATCATAATTTTAGTCTTACCTGTGACAAAGCCCTACACACTGGAATTTTGGACTAAATTAACCGGGGCTAATAGCTAATGTATAAGGCGCGACCCTATACCAGTCCTATATGGTATTCTAATATCCGAGTCATTTTACTTGGGGTAATCTCCCCTAAAAATTTCCTTGAAAACATTTTCATCTCAAATTGATTTAAAACCTTTAAATCAAACTTAAATAAGGAAAATATATACTCTATGCTTTACTCAAAATCACCTTGCCATGTTATATATACTTTACTCAAATCTTTGTTGATGAAAACATTTAAACCTTTGAAAGTACCCCTTTCGAATCCATTGAAAGCTACCCTTCCGAAACCAAGCAAACCCTTCTTCATAACCTAGGCCGAAAGGCCAAAACATTTCTTTCAAAACCATTCAATCTTTCTTTCGAAACCATTGAAAAACCATTCAATCTCTAAAATATCATTTCCAATCTATATCAAAAATTGCAAGGCATTTGGATGTCATTAAATAGGCTTTTGCATTAAAACATATCATAAATCCTATATGAAAAAGCATACATCATCAACAAGCATATATAAACATTTAATCATTCAAAAACATGGCATAATCATGCAAAATACTTCGGATTCATCATAGAACCGAAAACAACTGGAAAATGAGATGTAGTCATTATTCTCCTTAGCTTTGAGATTAAGGAGTTTGAGATTTGAATGGATTAAGTTGATTAATCTTCTTCCTTTAGCTTTTTCTTCCTCTTGTTCTTGCTAATGGTGGTTGGCCTTTACTTTAATTTGATATTGCAAATGAACGTATGAATGAATTCCTAAGGGTTTAGGGCATAAGATTATTATTATTCCAACTTTTCCCTCACCTATTACCCTTATCTATTTTAATTCATGTTAGCATTTTAGCTTATTCATTAACATGACACGACTACCCTTATTAATCACAAATTTAATCCCCTAATCATCACATTATTTTATTTATTTAGCTAATTAAATATCCTAAATAATTTTACTAAAAATATAGGGTGTTATAGATATTTACGGAATGGAGACAACGCTCTAAAGCAACTCTTGGATAACCAACAGACATATATAGATAGTGGCGTATGTTTGTTTTGTTCCAGAGCATGCTTTGTTTCCAACAGAAGCATACTCTATGGGGCAAGTGTTATTCAGCTTCTTAACCAAGCAGGCTCTCAAACAAATTTGATCGTCAAGATGAAGACAAAACGATTCATGGACTTGGGAACATACTTGGAAGCACCGTAGAAATGGACTCAAGAGATTGTAACATAATTAGAGCTAAGGTACTCGGTACCGAGTTGATCTACTCGGTACTGACCTTTCTTTGGACCATAGTGGGCTTTCGAAGCTATGGTTTATGGATAGATGACTTATGTGATCGTCGTGATGTGCATTTCATAATGAATAAACGAATAACTCTAAGAAAGTCACAAAGGAAAGCAGATAAGTACAAGTAATATTAGAACCTCTCGAAAATAACACGATCTCTAAGGAAAAGTACTCGAAACCTAATGGATCAGAGATGCAAGACAAATGGAAGGAAGGAGTGACTCCGTATCCAAAAAATAGGTCGGTACCGAGTTGTTTTTACGACCCTTGAGGACTCTATCTTCCACTTTTGCCTTTTCAGATCTGAAGTAATATTTAGTATATGGAGATCTAACGACTTTGTTGGACAATTTTCTTATAAATACAACATCTATGACATTTGGAAAAGGACTTTTGGAATTTTATTCTCTTCATCTTCCATCTCTCCTCACTAGCCACTAAGCAATCTATTATTGGCTGTTAGATCTGTCTAACCCCTGTACTAGTGACTTACAATCCATAAATTAATAAAACTACGGTGGACGTAAGTCAGAGATTGCCGAATCACTTTAAAAATCTTGACTTTCTCTCTATTTACTTATTTTTTCTTCTAAATTTCATTTTATTTCAGTTTTCTTTGGGTGCTGTGCCATTTTTAGGCTCAACACAGATAATTATATATATATATATATATTTGTGTTTTATAAAATATTTTGTTTAACCTTCCATTGTGAGACTTTGAAACTTATTAATTAGTTTATTTAATATAGTTTATCTTATTCCTTCTTTGTGTATATTATATATATCATCTTCCAATGACTCGCCCTTTCAGGACTTTGTTGCATAGTTACGGGGTTCGAAAATGAAAGATTGTTACAGTGTGTGTATGGTTATATGCATGCTTATATCTATTATATTGTTATCTTCGTTTAAGAATATATATATATGTATATATATATATATATGTATATATAAAAGATATTCAAAATAAAAATTAAATAAATTTAATTAATATGATTAATTAAATAAATATATAATATTTTAAATAAAGGGATTATATGTGTGTGTGTGTGTTGGATCCAATGTTAGTTAATATATTACATAGATCCATTAAGGTCCAAATAGAGACTTTTTTTTAAATCTACTTATTTTGTCCGTTGCCAAACAAGACCGTTCAAATAAAATGAAAAACAAAAAACTATCCTAAATACCTAAATGGGTCTCATAGCTCACATCGTTAAAATGCAAGTCACCGAACTATGTACCTAGCTTGCACTTTTTACAACATAAGGTTATTTGTTTTAGTTCCTCGTACATAAAAAAATGGAAGTTAACACAAATATTTATAACAATCATGTTTCGAATCAAAAATATAGGAATGTACTATTTTATCTACAACATCCTTTTCATATGTTTTATAGAACGTTTTTCAAGCATTATGATATTCCAAATTTCAAGATAAAGTGATAAAATAATCCTATCTAATGTGCATATTCATATATAATATATTATAACATTCACTCATGTTATAACCTTAACTCACATTCGTATCCATAGTGTGACCCAATTGGTATGGCATAGAGTACCACAAAGGTTATTATATCAAATTTCGATATGTTGGATGAGCACATAACATAACATGAATTACCCAGAGTATGCGTTATGCATTCGATGTATACTTTCTCAGAGTTTATAAACGAAACTTTGTTGTCTTGATCTTTAAAAAAAGCACTCACTCATAGTCCATCACCATGGTCTCTTCTAATTTAGGTCAATTAGTATCACCCATAACGTTAGACAACTTAATAAAATCAATTATTGTCTTAATAATCTAGAAAACGAGAAGAAATTCATAATAAGGAAACCATAACTAGAATACCAACGGCTTTAATTTTCAATACAAAATAAGACTAAATTTTTATCATAAAAGAAGTAGGTTATTTTAAAGCGAGTGATGTTAAATGCACCTCCAATATTCTTTTAGTTTAACACGTCTTTATTTTTTTAGAATAAGAGCAACATTTGTTCAACCAGAATACTCATTCTGATGTCCCGGGGCTTCAAATCCAAAATCTTCAGAAACTCGGTTTAAAACGGCTTACAACTTGTCATTTGAGTTAGTGATCCTTGACTAATGTGTCTATATTTTACTATAATAATCTATTCTATTGTTACTTTTTATAATTCCGTATAATTAAAACCCGTCACCCTTGTGATTTGACAATATCCCACCGTTCGACTTTATGTGGTCGAGCGAGTGGTCGTCGTTCTATAATGTATTACTATTAGGGTTGTTTATCCATTTTTTTGGAATTGATAATTTATTACCGACTGGTTATATGTCGCCGATCCATAGTGTAATACGAAAATGGGCATTGCTCCCCTTTTCTCCTTTTCTTTTAATTAACTGAATTGTAGATTAGGTTGGGTATCAGTATATTTTAAGTAGTTTTGAAGTAAAGTAAAAACAAACCGAAAGCATAATTTGGCATCTGAATACCAAAAAGCGAGCTAAACCTAGTTTGTCTAAAATCCAAATCAAAGTAATTTGCAGGACAGTTGCTTTTTCTACATCTTAATACAAAAAATCCGTCTTCCCCTTCCTAAATCTTGAAGGAAACCAGCTAATTTTCTCTGTAGAAAATGATTCGGCGTTCAATCCAAACAATAAAAATATCTCCTCCAGTAAATCATTGTAAATCTGCAACTTTGCAGAAGAATAACCAAATTTTCAGGTAGTTTGTTTAGAATTCAAAATTTGATGCTGTTGTGCTCGTCTTATTACGTTCATGTATCAATTTTATGCTATAATAACTTTTGTCCCTTCAGACTGTTTTCTGTGTCATCCGAGCAAGCCGTAGCTAATGAAAGCAATCACACTAAAAAGACTGGGTCTTTGGTGAAAAAGAGACTAGTTCCGATTGTACTGCTGAGTTTAGCTGGTGGTTTTGCTCTTAGTGCTTTTAACGATCTCGCAATTTTCAATGGCTGCAGCAGGTATTTCGTTAATTAATTTAATCTTAACATTTAGTTGAGGGATTGACGAAGGGACTCCGAAAGTGATATGAGGGGTTTTGGATGGGGGATCGGTGCCGAATCAGGGTTGATTTTCAGTGAAAGGTGCAGCGAACTCGTGCAGATTTTCATTTCTGGCAGCAAGCTACCGAATGTTATGTCCCTATGCATGTTCGGAATCCCTTTATCAACCCCTTTAGTTATAGTTGTGTTTGGTTTGTGTTTTATTTTGAGACAATGTATATATGAACAATTGAACTTCATAGATCCTGTACTAAGATCTTGAATTCAATTGATTTTCTTCTTAACTAGTGTGTAACCCGTGCGTGCACACGATAATTTTATAAAATATAGCATTTATACTTTTAATGTCGAATTAGAACTTTGTTGTGCAACGAATGAGAAATTCAGTGAAATAAATGAATTATAGTATATAATTGTTATTATTGTTTTGTATAATTTATGTTATGTAGCTTATATACCTTTATATTTGAGTAAAAAATTACTTTATCATTTTTTATGAAATTGGATACTTGGATGGTAGTACATCTTAGTACAACAAGTCTTAGGTAGTATACAACATACAATATGCCAATATATTCTCGAATCACAGTACGCCAATCTCGAAGCTGTGACCTCTCGCACTAAAGTCGAAGCGTCTAACCACTGAGACAGTGATATTGGTATACTTTATCATTTTTGTTAATTCGAATATGATATACACGTTGAAGTCGATATATTTTGATGATTTATTAAATGGATTAACAAATAATATTTAACTGATTTTTTAAGCATGTTAAATTCAAAATTACATAATTAATCTAATATATGGACATAAAGGTAAATAGCAGAAAGAGTTGAGAAGAGTTTTGTAAAAAGCTTCATAAATATTAATGCTTAGTTATTTAAAGTTCAAATTAAAATTTTGTAATGCAACGTTGATTTGCAAATTAACTTTATCATTATTGTTTATATACATAATTTATGTTTTGTTATCTATATATTTTTGTAGTCGATAAATGATTTATCATTTTTGTTTATGTGTACACACACATATACATATACATATACATATACATATACATATACATATACATATATATATATATATATATATATATAAATTGACATATATTTTTAGAGATTTATTAGAAGAATCAACTAAATATATACGAAGATTATTTTAATAGCTAAAATTTGTGATTTCGCAAGTAGTTTAAATATATGTATTTAAATATAAAATATTAGAAAAGAATTGAGCATGTTTGAATAATTGTAAAAATGTAAAAATGTAGATATTTGAAGCTAAAAATAGAATTTTGCAGTGCGATGTAATAAAATAAATTATTGAGATAAATGAATAATAGATTAAATTCGTTAATATTGTTTATTTATATTATTTATGTTATGTGATTCGTATATCTTTATATTTGAACTTAACTTTACCACTTTTGTTGATATAAATATGATATGATATATATATATATACATATATATTAAAACCATCATATTTTAGGATTTATTAGATGAATTAACGAATATTTGTTAATTGAATTTGTTCTAATAGTTTAAATTCAAGATTACGTAATTAATTTAAATATATTGATTTAAATGTACAATATTATGTGAGATTGATGGAGGTTTTGTAAATAACTATAGAAATTTCAAAATGTGGGTACTTGATATTAAAAAAAGAATTTTACAGTGCCTTGCATGGTAAACATATCGATACAAATGAATTTTAAATTAAATTTGTGATTATTATTTATGTCATGGGATTGATGTATCTATAAATTTAAATGAATATTTTAACCCTTTTTGTTAATATAAATATGATATAGATATTGAAAATTTCATATTTTTATGATTTATTATTTACTAAATTTATCTAAATAGTTTTAAGATTAAATAATTAATTCTATTATATGAACTAAAATGTAAAATATTACAAGGGGATTGAGAGTGTTTTATAGATGATTATAGAAAATCTAAAATGTAAGTATTTAAAGTAGAAAAAACATAATTTTGTAATGCACTATATGATATATTTATTGAGATAAAATGTAAAAATTAGGAGAACAACGAGGTAAGTTGTATAAATAATTGTGGTAATTTAAATGTAGGTATGTGAAGTTAAAAGTAGGATTTATAAAAAAAGTATGATATATTTATTGAGATACATAATGAACTATAAATTAGTATTTTATGTGATTTATATACCTTTATAATTGAATGAAAAATTGATTTTACCACTTTGGTTGTTACCAAAGTGGTATACATATTTAAATTGTTCTTTATTATTTATAAGAAATATAAACAAATATTAGTTAACTGAATTATTAAATAACTTAAATTTTGGATTATGCAATTAACATGAATGTATGGACTTAATATAAATCATTAGGAGGTGACTATATGTAAGTAATTGTATAGACTGTAGAATGTCTGTATCAAAATGTAAAATAATGGGGGAGAATTAGTAAAATAAGTGTAAATTGTTAAATTAAAAAATTTGGAAATAAAATATTTAGGGAGAGAATTAAAAAGAAAAAAAGTGAACTCCTAGAATCAACGAAAAAGCCAAAAATTCTCCTGTTTTATTATTATTTAATTTAACAGATATAGGAGACACTTTTATAATCGATGTTGAACACTTTTAAAAACTAATAACAAAAACACGCCTAGTTGAAAACTATTTACAAATGTTGATCGATGCTTTAAGCTTGGCCTGGAGCTACTTTAAATAGCACCAATGTAAACTTGCAAAGAGCCGATGCGCTTTGAAAACGTGTCAGTGTTGTTTAGCCATATATGCACATCAACACTTATCATGCACACGGATGTATATACAATAAATATACACAATTATACTACAACCAAAAAATCACAATATCTATTCATATAAAAAATCAAACCATAGTAAATATCGAACAGTCAAAGCACATCAAATGCTTCCAAATAATCACATTAAATTCCAAACGCAGATACATGCACTTGCGCACACGCACACTGACACACACACACATATGTGTATCCGTATAAACCAGTAACATTAATTAATACAAAATTATTCCTTTAGTCTTCTAATCTTCATTGGTATATTTCTTTTCTTCTTCTTTGGCATGGTTGAAAAGGCTTGGTATTGTCGTCTGCTTGAGCGTAAAGAGGCTATGAAGGTCGAAGAACAATTTTCTCTCTCGATTTTCTCATGGTTTTTGTGCATCTTCTGCTTCTCTCGTTTTTTCCATGGTTTTTTGGTCTTCTTTGATAAGTAATGTTGTACCTTCTTTGAAGAGACGGTGGTTGTGACATTTCTTTTTTCAAAAAATAGATTCTTAATACCTTAATATTTGACATTTCGTTTTCGTTTTCGTTTGTTCCACTTCTTCTGCAACATCTTCGACAACGTTAAGCATGATATGTGGCATTAGAGTGTAAAAATATATTTTAGAATCGAACTAAAGGAGATTCTTATGCAAGCTGTATATTTGAAAATGAAAAAAATACCAAACAATTCCTTACATGTGGTGCACGAGCAACGTATATGTATATGAAATTATCATAACTGTTAAAACCTATGAATAATACACCAGTACAAACTATGGTACTTATCAAGTGAAGTGGTTGACCGTCATGCATTTTGAATGTATGTATATTGATTATCCCATATATTGTTGCTTTCACTTACTCTTTCAATCGATTGTGGTAGTGGAGCATTTGTAGAGCTTCCAAAAAATTGGAGCGCTATTAGGAATGCGCTAAGGCATCCCAAATGATGCATGAATCAACCTGTTAAACGATGACGAATACTTTGAAAACAAATAAGTGGAAGTCCCAATCTTCAAAAAATGTGAATCCCACACATGAACTTTGGGAACTTGGCAATATATCGAGTATGTATGTGAGATGTATCACAACTGCATACTCTAGAACATCAAACTCATTACAGTAGAACTGCACATGTTGAACTAAAGTACCTATCAGAGTCTTTAACCCAACCCTCCTATTATATAAATACATCATTAGAAATATTATTTATATTAAGTATGATTTCAAAGTAGAATTATTGTAACATAAACAAAATTATCAAAATTCAAAAGAAAATCTATCTGCAACACCCGTATGAACAATCTGACAGTCAAGTGGAAGATAGGTCCACAACGATAATCGTATAATTACAAATGACTATTGTTTGTATTTTCATGATTAATAAACAAGTCGTATTCAACCTGCTTGCACTTGCTTTAAACTTGCTCGAATGATGTTGCATTTGACAATTCAATATTCCATTGTAAACATTGTTGTAAAAAATATTAAAATTTTACGATTTAAATCCCAATTCAAATTTGATCTCTACATTTGCGATTCGATTTACATTCCAATTAAAACTTAGTCAAAATCGCAATTTAAAAAAATATTCAACTTATACTGACATGTTTAGTATACTTATTTGGATTCACAATTTCAAATATAATGCCTTGAAACAAAATAAAAATGTAATGAAAGAGAAAATTAAGTTATAAATTAAGTTGTAGAAGTGCAAACATCAAAATCAATTTCAAAATATGCCAAGGAACTCTACTTCAAGTGGTTAGGAGTATGGCGCTTTAGATAGATGTGCTAAAGATCATGGGTTCAAGCCTCCGGTACATAAAAAAGAATGCTCTGTTTTGATTAAAGTTTCACTCATGTTATCAATTTCAAAATGTGTACATACCAAGATTTGTGGTTTCGACTGAAACACCGAGATTCTGATCGTTCCATTTTGGTTTCAGTAGGGGTCGAAACGAAACGAAACTGAAAATCCAATTCAATAATTTTTTGTATTGAATTTCAAATTTCATAGAAAAAACTTAAAAAAGAATTAATTTGAGTTTCAAATATACAAATATTCAAAAAAATAAAATAACAAGAGCAATACTTTATTCAAACAGAGCACTAGTACAAATATTCAAAATTTGATATTTTAACTTAGAAAATATATAAAATCACAAAATATATATATAAATAATGTAACTAAAAAAGTTAAAAACAAAGTAATGGATAAACATTTTTTAATGTTATAAATATTTATGATTAACCCGTATTCTTTTTTATATCTTATTTTCGATTAAAGGTAAATTATAGAATTTGTTTCAATAATCAAACAAATATATGTGTAATATTCCAAAATTGAAGCTGAAACGAAATTCATGAAATTTACGAATTACAATCGAAATTGCTTAAAATTACAAAAGATCGAAACCAAATTATTGAACCTTGGTACATACCTTAAAATATGGATATTTTGAATCCATGATTTACAATTTGAATCCTATTTTGATTTAAAGTTTGAACTTACGATTTCCGATTTAAATCTCATCTTGAAAACCTTGATTGCAAACATTACACAGGACCACACTTTCCCAAGAGTATTTTCGACAAACTACAAGAACCGCTAAGAAAGGAAACCATTGCAAATTAACTTGCATTTCAGAGTGGTCAACAAACAAGCGACAATGTGATGGAGAATAAAAGCACGAGCTTGCTGTTGTACTTGTACATTTATTGCTTCAACGACAACTCAGGAACAATGATTCCTCTTTAAGAAATATCACACCTAACAGCAAACTATTAAGTGCATGATATTTAGAACCGTGTGAAGTTTTAACCATACTCCCTCCAATTAAGAGATCTAAAGTTGTGGTCATCTCTCCTACATGCAAATGAAATGATGACGATTTCAACCTTCATTATTTCGTACCGACGTGATAAGATTGTGATCTAGTTAAATATAGTTTAACTTCAAAATTTGTGAAAAACCATATTTTCTAACTTTGCTTTAATTCTAGGATGCGATGAAATGCTTTTTTAACAAGCTAGAGCAATTAAGACATTAATATTGTTGACCCCCGTCAATCAAAAGTTCAAAAAATACGATATCAAAATTCGTTCATATAGAAAAAAATACATGGCGCATGAATATTTTGAAATTACTATTGTCATCAGCTGTTGATTGTTGGTATTATGTTTTTTTTAAAATACCTTCAATATGCAAAATATAACTTTTTAACGAGCTAGTGATTAAGATATTTAAGAACGCACATCCTCTGTTATTAGAAATTTAGAAAATACTGTATTAAGATATGATTGTATTGGAAAAAAGACAATATGAATAACCAGAAATTCAAAAATTGTCACCATAATCAATAGTTGATTATTAGTACTATTTATTTTCAAAATATAATACACTTCCATCAACTGGACCAATCTTCATCTCTATAATCAAACACATTGAGTATGAATAAACACATGGTTTTAAATATTTCGTATCTCGCCTGAGATCTTCTTTTCACAGTTAGACGAGAGAGACTATCTCCTCCAACACTCATTTCATCCAAAATATTCAAATCTCGTCCGAAATATATTTCAAATCTCAATTTGAGATCTCATCCAAATTTTTTTTTTCTTCTTTTACATAATATCTTTTTTCATTTTCATATAGATTCAAAAGAAATTACTTAATTCAATTACTATTTACCGACTTTCTATTTCCTAACCATATATATTTTTACTTTTTATCTTTAGTCACAACATAAGGTTTCATTTCTTTTTCATGTTCAAAAAAGATGATATTGTTCAATCATACTAAATAAATTAAGCTAATTAAGCTATCACTTTTCTCTAAAACATTAATTTCGGTTCTTTTTGCTATGTAAATCTAGTATGTTACAATTTTTATTTCTACCAAGAAAATTATAGTTAAATAAATCATCAAAACATCAATTTTAGATATACAAGTTACTTCGAGATATTTGTGAGATGTACTTTGAAACCTGAGATGTCAATTCGAGATGTACACCGCGATACACTCATCTCGTCCGAGATCTTCTTCAGTACGAGATAGCTTGTATGAAAATTTTGAGATGAAACGTGATCTGAATCCAAAATTTAAAACCTTGAATAAACAGTAAATATAGACATTACAAACATACAAATTTCCCTACATTAGAAACAGGAAAGTTTCTAGCATATGAGTTTTCCAACAATACGGACATATGAATATTTTTTTCCAACATATAGTTTTTCCAACATCATGAAAAGATCAAACAATTAAACAATCATATAATAGAGTTTCGATAATCTGCACATACAATCAAATAATCCAAACTGTTAAACTATTTTGTATGAATATTTCAATAGTGGTTTTGAATTACTATAACATGGATTTTTTAACCTTACGTATGAATTTATGCAGTTACAGCTCCACTAAAGCCTAGCAAATGTCTTGCAACGCGTTTAGCACATTTTGATCGCTACACTTTCAATTTATCGTTATTGTATAATAGATCCGTTTAAAGCCCTGCTGTTTTCCGCTACGTCCGCTTAATCTGGGGGTTCTAGCACCTGCTTTAGCAATTTTAATATAAGAAAGTTAATTTGACCAATTCTCTGATAAACCAGATCAACAAATTTATGATATAAGTCTAAGTTCGAGTTCTAAGTACTAAACAAAATTTAGAACTCTATTCTATTTACCAAGTTTGAACTACATGGATCAAGATATTTTTCAGTTTTGTTATATAAGAATAAACAATGTTTATTTTTTCGAATGATGTTAGATTGAAAATAAATCAACTTTGGAGACCTGATTTTAGCTCCAATAAAGATTTTACCACCACTATTTTTCGATATCCCCGCTGTAGCTTTTCGCACCTCCACCGCTATAAAACCGCTAAGCGTTTTAATTGCACAAGTATGAATGTACAATCAAACAAGCATATGTATTTTATGACTACAATTTTATAAAAGAATTAAGAGAGTATGCCAAATGTTTGCGTATATGATGATGCAGCCATTGATTCGTTGAAATAATTGCAAAATAGAGTAGAATTTTCGATGACTTAGAAGTTAAGTTTTGAGGATTCGAGGATTTCTTGAGTTGATTTTAGTTTTGAGGAATTAAAATATGTATTTGAATGATTATGCATAAAGAGATGAATCTTTCATTATTGGACTAACCAAGGTTAACTCGGTTTCAATCAGTTGAAAATTTTCTTAATTTCGGACAATTGCGAAAATTTTGGAGGTTTCGGTCCCGATTACGATTTTCAATAATTTGGTAATGAAAATGTAATAACGATTTTTGTAAATGATACTAAATCCTACTCAAATTAAACTTAACAATAAACTAAACCTAACCCTAATTATTTTATGGCTCTAATTAACCATTACTCAATTAAAATATGAAATTAATTGGTAGTCCAACTCAGTCCAAGCCCAAAATAAATCAAAATAAACATTCCGGCTCAACCTAATATGTAACATCGCCTTCCATTCTCCTCAAAATCAACGTCGATTGATAGGGCATGGAGGGAAAAAGGAAAAAAAAAGGCCAAAGCTAAAAATAATAATAATACTTTATTGATTTAGTTTAACTTCGAAGTCGAATTTTGATTTTGCATGGGTAATTAAGTTGTTGAATTGATTTCTATTTTCTTTGATTTGACTATGATTTTCGTTTTATTTCCTCTGATTTGGCTTTGTGCATTTGATTTCAATTTTTTTTCTTGACCCTAACTGGAGACTATTTTTTTGCTCAGTTTCGTTTCAGTTATGATCAATACCGGTACAGTACCACCGAAATTTTAGGGTACCATCCGATACCGCATCCTTGCACTAAACATCTACGTCGATGGATCTAATCGTCGTCAAATTAATACACAAATCAATATCAAATGCTCTTTCCATTTCTTTAGGCTCATCATTCTCAATCAGAAATTTAATGTCCAATGGTTCGTCCCATTGTCATTATCATCATCACCGTCATAGTTGTCAAGGCGCATGCCTAGGCGTCAGAAAGGCATAGGCCCAACTGCTGCGCCTTTTGTGCCGTAGAGGCGCCTCTGCCACTGGAGGCGAACAAAAAGCGCAATAAGGTGTGACTTTTTCAAGGCGCCGAAGCACAATAAAGCAAGCCTCGAATGGTCGGCTACGGTAGACATTCAATTTTAGGGTTTTCACAATTCGAACAGAAAAAGCGACTACTGCCATCCATCGTCGACGCCTCTGCCGTCGGCACTACCGCTGTCGATGGTCCGCCGCCACCTTGCCACTGTCGTCGGCATTCTCTCTTGTCCTCGAACCTGTTTTGACAGCCTGATAGATAATGTTTTTTTACTTAATTAATAATTATTTAAATCAGTTTAAACTTTAAAATTGATTTTAATCAGTTTAAAGTTAAAAAGTTAATTTAAATTAGTTTAAATTTTAAAATTAATTTGATTAATTTAGTTTAAAAATTAAATAGTTATGCTAAATAAATTATAAATATGGTTTTAAATTTAAATTTTAAATTTTAGTTAATTAAATAGTTAAATTTTAAATTTTAGACTTTTTAGTTGATGAAATAGTTAAATCTGAATTTTACTAAATAAAGTAGTTAAATAAAATATTTAAATAGTTAAATAAATTGTAAAATATGATCTAAAATTCAATTATTAGTTAATAAAATAGTTGAGTAGTTGAATGAATTATAAATAGTTAAAATTAGAATTTTAGTCAATAAAATATTTAAATATTTATAAATAGTTGAATGGATTATAATTTTAGTTAAAAAAATAGTTAAATAAAATATTTAAATGGTTGAATGGATTATAATTTTAGTTAATAAAATAGTTAAATAAAATATTTAAATGGTTGAATGGATTATAAAGAGTTAAAATTAGAATTATAGTTAATAAAAATTTAAATATTTATAAATAGTTGAATGAATTATAATTTGTGTAATAAAATAGTTAAATAAAATGGTTATCAACATTAAATTTATCATTTTTAGTTGTAATTCTCAGTGCAGTTTTTGTTTTCATCAAAAAAGTTCAAACTTGTATTAAAGCGCTCACGAAAAAAAACCCAAGGCACCTTAACTACTTGATCACCATCATCATCATTTACTCGCATATCATTGGTCGGTGACCTCTCAACCTCTGATCTAACATCAATTTCCATACTATATATTATAAAAGATTTACATCGTCCATATGGCCAACAAATGAGGTTCCTTGAGTATAAGTAGGTATGGAAAAGTTTGGTGTAAAGTTGCAATGAATAAATAACATGCACATATGTATGAAAGATCAAATATCAACTGAGTTATGACAAAGTATATGAAATAAATTTATACTTCAAACCCTGTTGCGTGGGATGTGGATAACTCTTGGACGAGAGAAGGGATAGCTCAAATGTAGATGTATACCGTCACTCATTTGTGGTTCAGTAAAGGTTGTCTTCATCCTTACGAGATACCTAATATCGACGTCTTCATTGTCATTCACTTCTTCATGTTTGATCCAATGTTCATTGTCCAATAACTATATACCTTCTGATGAAACATTTTCAGTGACTGAGTAATCTTTTGCTTGTTTTCAGTGATTTGAGTGGATTTAAGATTGTTGAAGCTTTAAATTTTGTCATGCAACTCAACAAAATTTAAGGTATGAAATTGATGGTAAACACTTAACATGAAGCTGGATACAGTAGGTTGAAAATGTGGAAGTTTCTGAAAATGTTCCGAAAAATCCTTTATATGGAATAATATGAACCGAATTAGCCAAGGGATTTATTACATTGTATTTTTATATTTTATCATCTTACTGTTTTATGATTTATTTTTTAAGTATTAAACAGTATATCTTTACATAAACATTATTGATAAGTTAATAAAATTAACACAACCAGTCACTAATCTTCTGCTCACATCTATTATTTTACTTCACTCAAGGTAGGCAAAAACGATACTTCACTCGACTCACTTTAGCCCCAATTCCCTTACCCAGATTCACTTTCATGCACCTTCCGTGCTCCCTGAGTGAACCCTAAAATGCAAATGGCTGACCCTTGTTCCAAAATTCTTAAGCAAATAATGACTTCAGAGCTTGGCGGATTACTTGAAGGTGGATTACTTGAAGGTCCCATTTGTTCATTTGGTCGAGCTACTCGCTTTCGAGAATAGTTAGTGGTAAGTCATTCAGCTGCATTACCTCTAGTGATGGGCATTGCTCTTAGTGTCTTAGCTCACTTTCTTGTTAGCTTACTTGCCTTGTTAGAGAGACTTGCCTTGTTACTGTTGTAGAATAAGTCTCGCTATGCACCTAGTTTTGTATGTAATGTGGTTTAGTTTCCGTTGAAATATTTGAAGTACATTATGTAATATCGACTTCCAATGCGCACTGTAATACAAACCAATGAGACTTCTTTCAAATATCTTACCGTATTATCACACACATAATTTATTTATTTATAATAGTCTATGGCATGTACAATGTGCACACACATGCACAAGATGTATAAGTGCGATACGATATTTGAAAAACAAAAGGGTGTTAAGTAACTTAAATGACGATTCAAACGATGATGCATCGGCGAACCTTATAAAATCAATTTCCTTTATTAAAAATAGAGATAATTAGATATATGGTTATTATGTACTATAACGTTCCATCATAGGTTTGTAAACAGACACTTTCGAATATGGATAGTGCCGGACGGATATCGGATAATTATCTTATCCGCTAACGATTGATAAATCGAGAAATATAAATAGAAATTTTTTGTTTAACATAATTTTTTTTCAATCCCATTGATTATAAAAATGAAAAATAAACAAATAGGATGATAATAAATAGTTTTGAGCAATTAACATGCATTAAATTCATATAATATAAACTATTAACTTAATAAAAAATAAACACATGTCCATCGTTGTACTAAAGTACACAAAATATTAACTATAATATTTGACAAAAACCGAACGGATAATTTTCGGATGCGGGTACCTTCATATCCGTATTCGTTTTTTCAGATATCGGAGATTTGTCCGCTTTTCAAATACAAATGCGGACGGATTTCAGATACTTCAGGTATCCACTGACAGACCTAGTTCCATATATACGTACATATGTATATACGTAAATACAAATAATAGTAAGTTAAGATAAATGATATTCTTCATGGGTTGAGGGGTTGGTTTGGGCTTGCAGTGTACTATGCTAGGTCAGAAGTTTGATGCATGTCAAATCTTTTCAAATGCGTCACACCAACCTCACTTCACTCATGTTGATTCTAGACTGCGTGAAAGCCCGGTCCAAAAGAGGGCATACACATCTTCGGATTTACAAGGGCAAACTTGGTATCCCATATTATGGGGGTTTTAAAGCTAAATGATGTCACAAATGAACTAAAACAAGCGTAAGTTCTGGGCTAAATTTAAATTAATGTCCCATCCTACATCAGCATTAATGGCATGTAGTGACAATTGTCAAATACCAAACATATTTGTAATTTAGTATCACATACCAAATAAGCATCAGCTAACCTAATATAAATACTTGAACACGGTCAAAATTGTTTATAAATTAGCGTCAGAAACCAACTTTTAACTGCCTGTTAAATATGCATTTAAGTCAGTTATCTGCTCAACTGGCATGCAACACTATCCAAAATGCTTCAACCTTGAATTGGATTTGTTTACTGAATATTCAAAGTGTAATCAAGGGGCCTTCACACATGCTAAGAAATTAATTGGACTAACAGATAACGGTTCAATGTTTCTATTTTCATTTTTCACCAATTTTTGATGTACCAAATACCCCAATAAAATACTTCTTTGAAAACATATAGCTGCTTATTCTTTACTTGCACATATTATTGTTCCAGGCATGCTACAATCACTTGTAATTTGGTTGCTTAATTTGTATAATGAGCCAAAAAGACTTGCAAATTGCAACTGAAACCTATTCATTTGCTGGCTTTGCAGAAAAGCAATCGAAAAAGCTAGTGAGAACAAGAAGGTTGTAGAAGCTATTGGAGAGCCAATTTTAAGAGGGCCATGGTACAATGCAACTCTTGCAGTTGGTTACAAAAGAAATACTGTTTCCTGCACATTTCCAGTTTTTGGACCGCAAGGTTCAGGAATTTTCAGATTAAAAGCTGTTAGAACTGGAGGTATGTTTTCTCCTTTATGCTATAACTTGAAGTTGTCATCTATTATTTGTCTCCAAATTGTGGTTGAATAGCTCGATATGACATTACTCATCCCCTTGCATGGGTATATACTACGCTTTTAACTACCAGAAATCAAATCAATGTTACACACTACTATATATTTATGTTTATTCATATATTTCTTTTTTACATATTGTATACATCAACTTTTCTTTATATGCTGCAGAAGATAGTTTGTTTTCATTTTTGAGGCATAATGATTGGGATATACTAGTAATGGATGCTCTTCTTCATGTTCCTACAAATGATGAGAAGAATCAAACTGTCCGAGTAAATCTCATGGATATTGACCGTACTTCTAGTTCTGTACAATGCAAAGAATGCGAACCACTGCTCCCTCAACCACAGAAATAAATTCCCATATCGTATAAACTGCTTACAATTCTTAATGCAATTACAGGAAATAAGTTCAGTTCTCCCTCATGTTTTGGTAGGAAAGATTAAAAGACACAGCATCGTACTCACAGATGTCCATGTGATTCATCTTTGCTTTTGAAGCTTCAATGTTTTTATATATTTATGACAATTAGTCAGGCAGACTACTAAAAACTAACAGGTGACTTTTTCATACTATTGAAAACTAAACTTGTGGACAGGTCTGTCAATAAAACATAAAAAATCCAAAATCCGTCTGCATTTATTCGAAAATATGAGAAATATCAGATGTTTGAAAAACGGATGTGAATATAATGGTATCTGTATTCAAAAATTATCCGTGTTTTCAGTTATTATAGGGTGTGTGGTGTTCACGAATTCTCCATCCAAATTGAAATTTGTTATGAGAGGTATTTTAGTGGTGATATATCTCATAATTAATCTATATTGTGCTTTTACACTTTATAATCTCATGTTGTATCCATTCCTTCAAAAATATCAATAATGATTTCACATCATACACCATAATTATGTACATGAATATGCAAAGTTAAAAAAGTATTTAATTTTGTTTTTATAAGAAGACTTCATTCTGTAGTGATCGCATGCAATATATTTCATTATTAAAAATTTGTCCAACTTATAACCAAAACTGGAGTATCTTTAGTAATTTCCAATTCTTATTGCCTTGCTTTTTTTTTTTATATATATTTTTTACTACGACATCAATTTTAATTGAAAATCTCAACTTTTAAAATTAAGAACTGAGATAAAAACCTAAATATTTTAGTTGAAAAATGTAATTTTGGATTTAAGAAAACTACAAATTTTAGATTAAACTTTTATTTTTAAACAAATGTTATAATTGTTTGCGTACAAGTACTTTTGGATATCCAAAATTACCTTTTTTTTTCTTTATTGAAGATGAATATTTTCAGACATCCAAAAATATCTGCATTTTTTTTTGATATTGATACTTTTAGACTTTTTAAACCGGATACAGATATGGGCTTTTAGATATCCATGGATATGGATTTGAATGTGGATTTTTATTTTCGTACACGGATGTTGGTACAACAATATTTGTATCTGTTTGCATCCATGAACAGCCCTACTTCTGGACTTTAGGATTTTCTTTACATATATCTTATTATTATTTGGAAAGCTCATGGTTTTCTTTACCTTGGACTTCTCTTCTTTTTCTAGTTTTTATCTTGTAACCATCGTTATGATAGAATAGACACCATAATCATAATTGGAAATGGATTCATTACACAAATATTAACGCGTAAGAATATCATTAATCACATAAAAGCATCATAATTGATCGTTAAAAGAATATTAATTGTCACACTTTAATGTAGAAGTCGTTAAGATAATTTATTCATGCATTAAATAGGTTTACACATTTGGTTATTAAATTTGTCAATTTTGCATTGGACTGTTATTAGCTTAAATGTTAATATGTGTATTGCTTATGTATATAGATTATATATACTAAGGCTGTTATGACAACGGTTGCTCTTACCAACGTAAGAAAACCATTATTGTACAGATTATATTGGTAAACTAAAAATGAGTACCGTTACTTCATCAATACCACTGGTAAAATGATCATCGGTATCCAATAGACCGGAAAAACCAATAATTGGTAATGGTATATGTTGCTTAAATTTCTTACTAATATAATTAACAGGTCGATCGGGCTCAACCCGGTCCATTCAAAGCCAATCCACCTGAATTTAGCTCGTTCGGTACATGCCGGGCCAAAAACATTCTGGTCCTAAGACAATCCACCTACTCAACAACCCTT
Source organism: Allium fistulosum (assembly GCA_030737815.1). Taxonomy (NCBI): domain Eukaryota; kingdom Viridiplantae; phylum Streptophyta; class Magnoliopsida; order Asparagales; family Amaryllidaceae; genus Allium; species Allium fistulosum. The sequence goes on from CM060903.1 coordinate 861,453,568, forward strand.
CAGTCTATTATCGGCCATCTCAATTTGAGACGGCATCGGTAGCTAACTCATCAGTCAAGACCGGCTCAAGCACGATCTGTCTTTGGTCTAGCTTTATCACAGCTCGCCGACCGGTCCCAGGCAGCCCATATCGTCATTTTATAGCCGACCTGACACCTCTCCTGCAACTTAGTTCTTGGTACCATTCAATTTCCCCAGCGAACTTCGGTAGTAAACAACCGGCCCATTCATGGCGGTCTACATCCGAACTGGCTCCAGGTCAGCCCGTTAAGACTAACTCAATTGCCGACTGGCACAACTCAAGGAGACTTCAACATCCAACTCATCTGTTAAGACCGGCTCAAGCATGACCCATCTTTGTCCCGGCTCCATCACAGCCCGTCCCATCGTCTCACACCCAACCCAACACGTTCTTTGGACCGTGGTTTTTGGCAGTATTCAACTTTCTTTAAGCATCGTTAGTAGTCGACCGACTAACACAGCCTGGCCGAAGCCACTCATCTGCCTTGCCACGTAGGCATTCAAAAGTAAACGACACGTCGTACATTTAGCTGTACTAGGTACCGTGGCAAAGTGGTAAAAAACATACCTACTCTTGTAGCTCGCCATCAGCATTTATTGCGCATTAACTGTAATGCATGCGCCTGGTATGGAGGAACAACTGACATACTTCTCAGCCACACATTCTAGGCTCCATTTACCACGATCATCCATCAGCTAGTGCAACCAGATCAACGGTCGGACGATCTTCCCGTCTATTTTCCTACGTAATCTCAGCCTTTCATCATCCATTCTAGCCATTATAAATACTCATGCAATGCTACTTTAAAGGGTTTGATTTCCAGTTGAATTTAAGTCATTATCACACAACTCAGCCACTCCTCAATAAATCACATTCCTAAACTCTTAAGATTAGCTACTTTTGAGTCTCTTAAGTGTTTTTTTCTCTATAATTCCCTGTAGTTGTAAGAGAGAAGTATAGTAAGTGAAGTTCATAGTGGACGTAGACAAGCTTTCCGAACCACTCTATATCTTTATGTCATTTACTTTAACTTGCTTTTCTTCCTCATTTTACATTTTAAACCTTATGATTAGCAAGTAACATTTGCTTTTACGTACGCATTAGTCTACTTTCGAGGTTGACTCATTTTAGCATTAGAAGGAGGGTCCTTCCCTTAAAGCTTCCATCTTTTATCATTTTTCTTCTCTACATAAATCTGATCTGACTTGTTACCATGGACCAAGTTTCTGTGATTGAAGGTAACAACTCCAGTAAGCATAGAACCAATGGCAACACCGTCTCCAGTGTTGCTTGCTCCATTCTTGACTCAGCACCTTGGTCCGCGATGTGCAAAGTCTAAAGACGAGGTTGAATGCTTAGGCTACCGTAAACTTTGTCCTGCCAACTCCTCTTGCAATCGACCTAGTCGATCCGCTTGTTCACCAACCTGCCCAACGCCCTATGACCTTATAAAGTATGAAGACTGCCGAGTCCCAGGATACAGTGGTGCCTAAACACCACTCATGGATGTTCATGCTCATCCAAGGAGGTTTATCGCACGCTTGCCTAGCTATGTTGTCCATATTGCTCCAGCTGTGGCCGCGCCCAAAGAACAAAGACATCGTCGTTCCCTGTAACGACCCGCTATTTTGGACCATTCAAATCGACAATAAATCCACACATGTCGGACTTGAATAATTCAAAATATCAGATTGTTATTTAAATTTGGCAAAACTCAGCATATACAGTAAATAAATCAATCACAGAATCACAGACACAGAGTAATACAATAATACGCAGCGGAATAGATAAAATAGTAGTTCATGAAGCTACTATATAAACATCAGAGTTAGAAATAAAATACAACAGAATATCTCAAATGCAGTGAAGTCTCCAGTACAACAGATGACTTCTCTTGAACAAATCAACTAGAAGAGCTGAAAGCTGAGGCGATAGTTGGATCTCCAAAGGAAGCTCCAAACTCCAAGGGTGAGTCTCAAATGCTGTATCACTCGGTCTGACCCGAGCGTAAAGCAAAACACAAAACACTCGAGTCAGGATTAACATTCTTATATAAATAAATCCAACTCAAGTGAAATATCAACTGAAATACAAGTAACTTAAAGGATGTTTGGGATAACCATCCTCTAAGGATCTTCAGAACTATCTACAAGGTGGAAATATACATTATAACACCGTGGTCATTTCAATTTAATTTATACTTCAAAACCCAAATATCATTTCATTTCAAATATAACTATTTTTCAAGATAGTATATATATTAATTAATTTATAAAGTAAAGCATTTAATTTTCTCAAGTCTCGCAAATCGATTCAAATCAACTTCAAATTCCAAATCCAAATTTTATTCAAGCTCTATTCATCAATTCAATTCAGTTCTAATTATACCATTTAAATTTTCAATACATTTCAAAACTTTAATACTCAACATTTTCAAAGTTAAATTTAACCGTTTCATATAGCTCTTGATTTAACTTTATTATTATTAAATCAGGGAATATTAACTTAATAAATTCAATATCATTTAACTAGCCTTAAATTACATTTTTACTAAATATTTCTTTAACTTTATTTTAAACAAGAAATATTTATTAAGTTACTTAAATCAAACCCAAGTTATAAGTCATATCTTAAATTCCAATTTCAATAAGTTTCAAATCGGTTTAATTAAATAAAATTATCTTCCCAACCTTAACTTATTCAAATTTTTACCAAAATCTATTTTGGAATATAATAAATTTTTTTTATACTTAAACATATCATATGTATTAAATCCATCCTAATTTAAATTAAGTAATTTAAGGCTCAACATTTATTAAAACCATACATTTCTTTCCAAAACCATAGAATTCAATTTCAAAATATTTATATATATATGGACCAACGGTGTTTGTATATATATTTATCATATGGTTAAGTGATACAGATATTTATCATTTCAATCCGAAATTTAAATATATACGGGTAGATATCATTTCGACCCGTAATCCCAATTTCAATTCAAATGAAAATCGCTTGGGTTTATCATTTCAACCCATAACGATTTTCTCCTATTCTAAAGTCCGTCTGGGTATGTATCATTTCAACCCATAGTGAATTCTATACTAACAGGGAACTTGCAGAGTGATAACAGATAATATAAAATATAACAACAGACATATATCATCAATATAAATAACAGATACTGGTGTCAGATATCATAGGTGAACATATACAGATAATAGTAATAACATGCATATAAATACTAGATACTGGTGTCAGATGTCACAGGTGAACATATACAGATAATAGTAATAACATGCATATAAATACTAGATACTGGTGTCAGATGTCACAGGTGAGCATATACAGATAATAGCATATATAACAATAAAAAAAACTACAGCATCATATTTCAATTTTCGTTTCCATTGAAATCAAATTTAATAAATACAAGAACGTTAATCGTGAGTGATTACTCACCTTTCGAGGCTAGAGGATAGACAACGAAATGAGATAGACTACGAATCCAAGCACGAATTCCAAAGCAAGCAGTGTTGGCACGAATTTGAAGGGTCAAAGCTGATAAATGGGAGTCGAAGAGAACAAATCAAAACCAGTCGATTTCAATGAAATGAAATGTATATTATATAAACATTTTCCTTAAACAAAAACTCCATGTAAATGCCTTTTTAAAATGACACAATTACACATTACATTTATTACAAATCAAACATACACCCTAAAATACAATAATATATAATTATATAGATATACCGCCTATCACATGTATATATATATATAATATATAACAAAACCCAATCACAATCGATTATCTAAACTCAATTGAACATATATACGTATATGTACTAACATAATATACTCCTTTTAAAATCGAATATAATATACATTATGACAACCTATACTATGCATACCAAAAGAACTCGTGCAGACTCATATATAAAAGAGGACCCACACTAATGTTAATATAAAAACAAGGCCAGAGCTCATGTGCATATAATGATGATTTTTTTTCAACTTATATATATACCTTAGTTCAACATAAACAGACTTACCTATAAACTAATATGTACAACCGCATTAACATCATATAATATATGACTTATACAATATCACAGCAAAAGAAGGAAAAGTCTAAGCTTATATAATATAATATATATATTTTTATTTCTGACTTAAACATTGTATGTATGACAGAACTCCATTTATTCACTTACAGCAAGATACGCATATAACTTGTATAAACTGTAAGCCAACATCAATAATATTCAAAACAATGCTTAACAGAACATATAAATAAAATATTAACATGATATATATATGGTACAACTTACATACTATATGCCAAAACAAGCATTGGTAAAATAAAACAAGAATACATATACTAACGTATATTTGAACTCATACATAGGCTCATAAAGAAATAATATACTTCAATGAGATAATATATAAAACGTATCAACTTAGAATGCATACTAAAATATATAACAACAACTTTCTTATAACATATATATACTTTTTACAAAAAAAATAACTATAGACTCATATACTTTACTGTAACCATAACTCAACACATATAAACAACATTCGAACTATATAACACAATAAAATGTAATATAATAAAATCTAATATAATATAGTACAGTAAGATGTAAAAAATATAAAATAATATAATATAATGCAGTGCATATAATACTGCGAAAGTCTTGGCTAATATCAATATACATAAGTGCGAAAATTCCCTTTAAATTAATCATATATATAACAACTTATCACTATATTTATAAAACTTTTTTTTATATATAAAATCTTATGTTATACTTGCAGTACACGAAATCACTTCCTAAAATTAAAAATTTATATGCATACAAATAAAATCTTGTACATGCATGTCTTCCTAGCATGGCCCAATATGCAGATTAACTTTTATCTACTGACATATCTAAAAATATATATTACTAACGCGAATAAGTGCAGGTTGGTCAAAATCATACATTAATATATAATAATATATATAAACTCGGACCTTATATAACTTGCTTGGTGGAAGGGTTCGGCTCCGCTGTGGAGGAAATGGGTTCGGAGATCGCCAAAGCGGAGGTTGATGGAGACTCGGACGGTGGAGGGAAGCGAAGGAGGCTGGAGATGGGTGAGTTGAAGAATTAAGGTCGGATCTGGTTCATGGGAAGGTGGACATTGGCTGCGTGGGGTCCGCGGGTTGTCGGCGTCTAGGTGAAGTGGAGGAAGAGGCCGGTTGCGTGGGGAGGAGGAGCTGCTCGAGGGGTGGAAGGAGATGAAAGGTGGCACGTGGAGGCAGTTTCAAGAGGAGGTGTAGTCGAGTGTTTTGGTTGGTCGATCACTGAGGTGAAGGGCGACAGACATGGTGTGGCGTGCTTGGCTACCTTACGTGGCCATGTGTGAAAGGAGATGAGGAGGTTGGCAAGTTGGTGGAATGGGAGAGAGGAAAGGGAAGGCAGAGGAGGCTAATCACAAAAAGAAACCAAACTATATTCTCTATTTCGCAGAATGAAACGAATAGATCTGACAAATATAAATATGCGTGTTGGGCCTGTTGGCTTCAACTAAATATATGTTCACACCTTTCCTTATTATTAATATTATAAAACGTTTGAAAAGCTATATACTGAAACGGCTACAAATAATTATTATTGCAAAACGTAAAGTGACCAGAGAAAAAAAAGACAAGGGCGTTGATTCGAAAATTTTATTAATAGCTGGGAATGGGGAAGTCTATCCGTGAATTGGAAAAATTATTAAAGCAATTTATTTGGCTGAAGTTTAAAATTCAAAGAAAATAAAAGTCACGAATCCGGTATCGATACGGTTACCGGTTTCGCGAATTCCGTTGTGTACCGGACTTCAAAACACAGAATTAAATATACCGTAGAGGTCAGCAAGACGAGACGATCAAAACGGTATACAGATATTGGTGGTACGATCATCCGATCAAAAATCGATAACCGGTACCGAAAATGCTGCTATTTTGCCAGAATTAAGATAAACGGAGCAGTAAAAGTCCAAATCTGGAAAAACGAATTTCGTAGTCTGATTCAGAATGATCTAAATAAATTTTCTCCTGTTGACATATTTTGGTTTCGGAAAACATTTAAATTCACTGTTATTAACCTGTTTGATTTGAAATGAAATTTCACAGGAAAATAAACTCCAATATTATCAGATGAAAATTTTCCAGTTGCTATATTAAAATAGACGTATTCCAAATAATAAATTTTTAATTTCAAATTTTATTGTTTAAAATTTCACAAATTTTCAGTTAAATATACTTTTAAAACCATTAAATTTTGCGGGTCGTTACACTCTCCCCCACTCAAAACTTTTCGTCCCCGAAAAGGAAGGAGGTAGAAGAATAGAAACAACCAGACAGAAAAAATAGATTGAAAGTCAAGATTAAACAATTAATTTGAAACTATATAAATTTTACTTGAAATATTCATTTGAAAACTTCATTTACAATTCAATTATTTTTAATACCTTAATATTTTCAAACCCCTTTGTAAAATTTCTTGTTTCCTTTATAAGTATCATTTATAGGTTTAAATAGCACCTTTATAAATATATGTAGGCTATTTGAAAACAATTATTTACATTATTGCTTATTTTTACAAAGAAGCTATTGAAACATTTAAATCCATAATTCATAAATTTATTAATTTTTATCTCAAGATACTTTTCAAATATTATTAATAAATCAATAATCATTTACTTTAAATGTGTTTTATTTAATTAATAACTTCTAAAACATTTATAACACTAAAAAAAATTCTATTAAACCATATAATATATAAATAAACAATATTTAAAAGGATATAGTCAACAAGGAAAAGAAGCACGACTTGGAAAAACAGAATATAGGTGAATAAATAAAGTTGAGCAGATAAGGTCGATTCAAAAGGATAGTATCGGGCATGAATAATTAATTCAAACCATTAGAATTTAAATTTCAAATATTGATACAAAATTTCCTTGTTGGAAATACTTTTATAATAAAATACATTTATAATAAAATACTTTTATAACTCGATGTTTCAACAAGTTTATCCTCGTTCCTGCAGACTCTGATAGTGCATTGATCAGGCGCAAAACTAGAATTCTCCAGGTACTTAGTAGACTTGTTTCAACACCCAGTGAAAATACTGGAAAAACTTTAAAACAGATATGGAAAGTACAATCCAAACAAAAACGAATCAAATCATGGATCGCAGATATACAATGGTTACGCCTGGGTCCCCCAGGAAACATCCGTACCTTTTAAGCATTCACTGCCTTGCGAATTTCGCCATGCAACATGTAACGACCCACCTTTCTGGACAGTTTAAAACGACAATCAAACACACATGTCGACTCAAACCATTCAAAGGGGAGGATTGTTAATGGGGTAAATAAGAAAAGAAGAGAAAAGGAACAAGAAACAATCACAGAATCTCGCAGCGGAAAGAAAAATATAAAAATCAAATAAACAGTTCATGAAGCTGTTTAATATACTTTTGATTATCATTTATACAACATTTATCAAAGTTATACATATACAACAGAACAAATAAATAATGCAGCAGACAGCATGATGCAAGGATAATAATAGTAATAGTATACCAAATCTTCGTCTTCGTCCTCCAGAATAAATCTTCAATAAGCTGAAAAACTCAGGACTGACCCGAGCGTAATGAAAAGACAAAACACTCGAGTCAGGACTAAAACATCCTTATGTAAGTTAAATCAATCGTAAATAAATATGAGTGTAACGGCGTCAGAGATGTTTACGGGGTTTGACATCTCTTATCCAGTGTCGACGTGCGTGCAATAACTCAAGAGATGTTATGGAATTTTCCATCTCTTAAGGATCCGTTAAACTATCTACTATATAGTACAATACGCTATTATAATATGTCTACAGTAAAGTAAAAGTATTAAAATAGCGTTAAGGCGTTACCCATATCCCCCTTAACACATTTTTATAAATATTCCCATAGTCTATACAGTACCGTAATTCCTCCGTAAACTGGAGGGCTATCAGAGGGCACTCCATAGGTATGGTACAAAACAAACTCGTAGAAGGCGCTCTAGGGCATGTGAACACGGCACACGAGGAAATGCCAGGGTAGATATACCGTTTGCGGATCCGGACTGGTGGTGACGCATAGCAGCTACTACCGCCCACCTCGGACACACTCCCAAACAATCGAGGGGTGGCCACCAAAACAATCACAAAAGTAATAGAATGGTATCGAAGAAATATGTCCGATAAGAGGAATGACCTCACATTGGCCCGGCGTGGCTCCTGATTTTAGTCACATCTAAGCTGACTCACGGGAGTCAGGGTCACGTCATACCATATAGAATCGTCGCCAAACCATCCTACTTCATTTCTGGAATCTCCACCACGTACACAGTTGTTAAAGTGGTTTTCGGTATCGACAGAGAGTATGCCCATATCCGATCCCGGTCTCTTTAACAACCGAACGCTTATTACACACCGGATGGTTCTTTTACATTTTCAAAAATCAAATTCATAATTGATATCAAAATATCAAGTTCGCTTCAAAATCAAATCCATTTCAAAATTATCGTATCTACGCAAAATATACGGTTTCATTTGAAAAATCATTTCGCCCAATATCTCATTTCAATTTAAAAATCGTTTCACATTTCCAATTTAGGTTATAACTTCATTTAGCCCAATTCGTATTTAAATCCAAGATTTAAATATAAACATTTCACCTTATTAACCAGCTAGAAATTTTGGAAAATAGTTTGAATAGTTTAAAAATAGCTTAAATAAATAAAATAGTTAAATTACTCCAAAATATTAAAGATAGATTTCAAATTAGTTTAAATTTGATTTAATATAGTTAAATAGATTTAAAAATAGATTTATTATAATTAAATAGGTTAAATAACTTTAAAATAGATTAAATATGACTAAAATAAATTAAAATAGGTAAATTACTTTAAATAAATTAAATTAGGTTAAGTAGATTTAAAAATAGATTAAAATAAGTTAATATGTTTAAATAAGTTAAAATAACTTAATATAATTAGTATAGGTTAAAATAGTTTAATATAAAATAGTTTAAGTATTTAAAATAGTTTATATAGCAGAATAACTTCAGAAACCAAATTTGAAATAGCTTCAAAGTCAACCATTTTAATTTCCAACTTACCAATTCTGAATCAAATTCAAATTCCATTCAGTCGATTCAAATCTCAATTTCAGTTCAATCAATTTCGATTTCAAATTAATTCAATTCTATCAAAAATCCAATTTCCTCAAATTTCAAAATGTTGTCTTTATCACACTTTTACTTAATAATATTCAAAGTCCGAATAAAAATTGAATCCTTTAAAATCAAATCAATTTACGAAAATTCAATCATATCACAATTTTAATTTCAAAGTCTTAACTTCAATTATTAACCAATTTGTTTAACAAAAATTTATTTCGACATCTCAACATCAAATTCGCGATGAATTCAATTTCTATAAAATTTGATTTTTGAATTCCTTTAAATCAGACCATTTAAAAATAATTCCAAATCATAGATTTTAAAAATTATTTAATTTAACCAATCCGGTGCCCATATATAATTTTCTACCCTATGGCCAAGTGATCAGTTATTTCAATTAAATTTCAGGAATAAATATATATCATTTCAATTCGAATTATAGTGTCATAGGTATATATCATTTCAACCTATTTCTCAATTTTATTCAAAATGAATCAATCTGCAGTTGTAATTTATAAAAAGGGTGATGACAGGATATCGACAACCAAATATACATCCAAACATTTCAAACAACAATCAATAGCATCCATCGCAACCAATCATCCAAACAGACAATATAAATCACGGAAATTTCATAGTTATAAATGTTCAGTAATTTAATTGCGATTAAATTTCAATTCTAATCTGACTGTCGATTTCAATTTCTAACATTAAATTCGATGACAATCTAGATGACAGTTAAAATTTTATCAACAACGACTAATAAAAATCATAGCACTTCACAATATTAAATTTAACAAGCATCAAGATTATTTCAGTACGGTGTGAGCGTTATAAAACACTCACCTTGAGTTTACGTTGCCAATCGTTCAAATTTTTAAATTAAATCGATCGCGTTCGATTTAACCAAAAATTTTAACGAGTCCGAAACATTCCCGGATCTGCACTGCAGCGTAGCTCTCGTCTCTGCGATTCCGGCGTCGCCGGTTTCGTTTGATTCTGATAAAGTACGATGAAGATATCCAATTTTAAAGATTGAACGACTTTAAGGTAAATGATTTACAAATTTAAAAATTTAAATTTACCAACAATTGATCAGAGCCGTACGTTAGAAATCAAGGCTGATGCCTTGTTCTTCCAACCGCGACCACGTTCCAGGCAACAGCACAAAACAACCCATCTACACGCGAGCTACCATCGATCATCGAGCCTCCTACGATTGCCTACAGGTCGATCAAACACCACCGTCACGCAGCCCCACGTGAGCTCCACCACCGGCCAGAAGCTCGTCGAGCTCGGTCACTCCTATGGCACGCAAATCAAGGATGAACGGCAACCTAAACTCCACGATTGCCGCCAATCTATCTCGTCTCTGACGATCCTGACCGTTGGATGCGTAGATGTTGAGGAGTTCTTCAACTTTGCAGTGGAGAGTTTTCGATAAAGGTCGATGGATGGAGAGAAAACGAAGGGGAAGGAAGGGAAGTTTTCGGCCATCAAAATTGCCTCTGGCGGCCACGAGAGATAGAGCTAGGGTTTCGGTAGAGAACGCGTATATATACACATATATATATATATTATTATCCACAAATAACATGATTTTCGAACGAACTCCAAATTAGACGTGCCGACAGGCGTCCGTAAGGTTTTACCTGCCTTCCGAACACAATGGAACGTGTTTCGGAAGCCAATTTGATCGTCTGTACGAGTTATAGAAATAAACGATCGATTTTAAATTAAATCGATTAAATGAATTTCTAAGCGTTTTCAGCTGCCACGGTCACATGGCAACTCCGATTGCTCCGAAATTTGAAATCCGATAATAATAAACTATTACGGATCCAATGGAACTGGTTTCATCGAATTCCGAGACTGTGCCTCGGAAGGCTATTTTTACTCGTCGATTAAATCGACGACTTTTCAAAATTTACAGAATTTCTTAAAATTCAAATTTTAAATGTTAACAAATTCATTGTTGTTTAAATAAAATTTTATATCAATCTTCGATATCATTTTCAATCATATTATATTCAAAACTCAATTATTCAAATATTTGCAAATTAAATTTTAAACAATTTTGATTATCCGAAATTCATTATCCTGAAATAATTGAAAATGAACTTATAAAATTTTCTTTAAAACGAATTCAAATTATGGAACAATTATTTCCGTTATACAATTATTCAATTCCCGTTATTAAATTTTATTCAATTATTCAATTAATTTCCAATATCAAATTTAAACAATTTAATTGATCCATATTCAACAAATTCCAATATTGGATTTTAAATGAATCCTCATTACTAATCGATTACTTTATTTACATCCATTAAATTTCAACATTATTATTTAGTCCAACTATTGATCGTAAACTCATTCAATAAGTAGCATTTATATTTCAATATTGGATTTTTAAATAAATTTCCGTTATTAGTCAATTACCTTATTCACATCCAGTGCCTCCAACATTTGTTATTCAACTTCAGTTATTGGTTGTACACCCAGTTAATATCTAAAATTTCATTTCATTTACAATTGGTTTCTAAGTTCGATTCGACTGACAAATAAACAAGTAACTTATAATAATTATCACCATTTACTTTTAATCACACTTATAAGTTTATTATTTACTACAAGTGTTACAATTTCCTATACAATACCAATTAGATTCCATTACCATTGACTACATCTTATTTCATTAGTTAACCTAATATTTACATTTGTTTTTCTTATATTCCCTTTATAACCAAGTTATAATATTTAAGTCATTTCAACTGATTGGAATATCATTTAATTCATTAATAATTAACTCAGATAAATATTGTTGCAATTCATTCTCGTTATTATTATCATAAATAAATTACAAAATTTTTTTTTTATTCTTCCAACATTAAGCCATGAAATCTTATTAAATTAACTATTTTAATTATCGAAAATCTACGGGTTGTTACACTCTCCCCCACTCAAAACTTTTCGTCCTCGAAAAGGAAAAAGAAGGGAAAAGGAACTAAGTCAAGAGTTCAACATTTGAAATATTTTATTCGAAGTTATCAACTTATAAAACAAAGAAATTTCATTTATAAAGTCGTTACTACGCTTCCTCTACGCTACTCCGATTGGCTTACGAAATTTACAAGTTGGTTATCCAAATGAGTTATTAAATTTTAAAACTCAAAAATTTTCTAACACCCGGATTTACGGAAAATTTCGGCAGCGTCTCCTTTGCGCGGCTCGATCGGTACAGCTACAAAACGCCTCTACGGGCCCCAAACCAATAAAAGAAAACAAAAGCCAAGTGGCTCCAATCAAAAATCACCAAATCCAATGATAAAATAAACACGTACCTATTTGTCGGGCAATCCAATTTCCTTGATTTTAAATACCTGCATCTTATTTATCAATGATATCAAATCATATAATTTAAAATCAATTTAGAATTTTCATTTTCAATTATTTCAATATTTGCCTTACTTAAACTTGTACGAAGTACATATATCATCCGTACGCAATATCAAATCTGATTACTCATTCGATCACAAAATTTCACTTCCAAACTAGTATCGTTCACACGACTCTCTAGTGCGGACTCAGATTTGGTTCCTTGATCGGAAACTGTTATTCTCCTTGCATAGCCAAATACTATGATAGAGAATTCTAGAATCAAATCAAAAATCCATATCCAGGGTTCGCCGTCGAGAATCGAGTGAAAAATCCTAACTTGGATCGATATAAATTATCTCGAAATTCTGTGCTCGAATTCAGATCAAATTGTTATGCGAATAAAATAATATACGTACAACTTACATATTAACTTTCAATAGATTTCTATACAATTCATCTATATTCAATTATTTTACTTACCTTCATTTCATTTACAATTTATTATTCACAATGCCTTATTCATATCCCTTAATTACTTAGCATATCCATTTCTTTACATAGCATGTTCTTTTATACTATCATTTCTTATGCATCATCTTATACAATTTTCTTAGTTAAGTTCATTTTAACCATTCCATGTAATGTAATTAAATTCACTTTCATTCTTCAATTGATTCTTAGCTATATCAAATTCATTTGTTAATTTTTACTTCATTTTCATAATTTCAGTTAATAATGTACTTCATTTTCATAATTTCAGTTAATAGCAAATTTATAGGTGGAACATTTTATCAATCATCACTTTAGTTTATTAATCATCTTATAAAAGTCATATATAAGAAGTTGGACTTTATCTAAGTTTATAATTATCTCCAAAGCTACAAACTTCAATTTCACAATTTCTTTGCAAATTTATATTCAATTCTGTAATAAATTTACAAGGATATTATTTCGATTCATTTGTCTGTTTTCTTAAGTTCACTTACTTATTCCATTTAGCCATTCATCATTTCACATTTTACTTAAGTATATAACATTCTTATCACAATCAAATTTCCATTTATATACATTTTAATTACTTTTAAGTTTTGCTTACTTATATAATTCAATTATTTTTAGGTTTTGCTTATTTGTATAATATCTCATTACATCCCTAAACATCATTTTAACTTTTTAACATTTGGTAAGTCATATTATATGTTATTAGAGTGCAATTTGATAAAATACAAATTTATAGGATTCATTTTACTTAATTAGAATGTTCAAAAAAAATTTCTTATTTAAATTTCTTTACTTTCCAATTTCAAGTGTTACTTTTCAACACTAAGGTTTTCTCAAAAGATTTTACTTTAGACTTCTCAATTTCTTATCTTATATGAATTCTAGTTATCCAATATTCCACTTCTTTCAAATAATTTGAAAATTATTAATTAACAAAACCTAAAATTTTAAATGCCCGGTTCATTTCAAATCATTTTAAATAAATATATACATTTATATCTTATATATATCAAATCATACCCTTTGAGTTTAACCCAAAATGCATTTTTCAAAACAGTTTCGAAGCAAAGCAAAGCTTCGCAGAAATCTCCTCCACTTTGAGACTCGAAAATGAACGTCGATGATGCTGCGCAGTCATCACCGAAATTATTTTCCAGCGACATAAGAGAGGAGTACTGAATTTATTCTTTCTTAAAAATCCTTTCAAAATATTTCCATAAATATTTTTCAACTCATATTACTACATATTTTCTTCAAAGTTTTGAAAAAAAAACATTTTCAAAATCCCCGGGTCTTCAATTCAATATTTCTCAATTTAGATTCACTTTAATTTATAAGTTATATTTATAAATCATTCTTACAAAATTTCACCTTCTTAAAACATTCCACAAGTTGTTTTATCATTGTTTATTTTGTAATAAACCTTATTTATTAAAACACAATATCCAATTTATGATAACCATCCATATTATCATTTCTAAAAAATCAAACAAACTGGATGAATCAAAATAATTTCTGAAAATTATTTCTTTATATACAAAATATAATTAGGGCAAAATTATTTCATTTACCCAATTTCAAAACAATACTATGTCGAATTGTTCTGTTCAAGTGTTTAGAGATCCCTATCAATAACGTTAATTACTCGTATTGACCAGAATCCATATGCCACTCAACAAATCAACCAACACAGTATAAAACAATTTTATATCACTAACAAATACGCTCTCTCATATATATACACTCAACGACTCATCATAGGGTATTACTACCCTATTTATAAAGAGTCTGACCCCACAAAGCTAAGGTTATCGCTAAACCAAAGCTCTGATACCAACTGTAACGACCCACCTTTCTGGACAGTTTAAAACGACAATCAAACACACATGTCGACTCAAACCATTCAAAGGGGAGGATTGTTAATGGGGTAAATAAGAAAAGAAGAGAAAAGGAACAAGAAACAATCACAGAATCTCGCAGCGGAAAGAAAAATATAAAAATCAAATAAACAGTTCATGAAGCTGTTTAATATACTTTTGATTATCATTTATACAACATTTATCAAAGTTATACATATACAACAGAACAAATAAATAATGCAGCAGACAGCATGATGCAAGGATAATAATAGTAATAGTATACCAAATCTTCGTCTTCGTCCTCCAGAATAAATCTTCAATAAGCTGAAAAACTCAGGACTGACCCGAGCGTAATGAAAAGACAAAACACTCGAGTCAGGACTAAAACATCCTTATGTAAGTTAAATCAATCGTAAATAAATATGAGTGTAACGGCGTCAGAGATGTTTACGGGGTTTGACATCTCTTATCCAGTGTCGACGTGCGTGCAATAACTCAAGAGATGTTATGGAATTTTCCATCTCTTAAGGATCCGTTAAACTATCTACTATATAGTACAATACGCTATTATAATATGTCTACAGTAAAGTAAAAGTATTAAAATAGCGTTAAGGCGTTACCCATATCCCCCTTAACACATTTTTATAAATATTCCCATAGTCTATACAGTACCGTAATTCCTCCGTAAACTGGAGGGCTATCAGAGGGCACTCCATAGGTATGGTACAAAACAAACTCGTAGAAGGCGCTCTAGGGCATGTGAACACGGCACACGAGGAAATGCCAGGGTAGATATACCGTTTGCGGATCCGGACTGGTGGTGACGCATAGCAGCTACTACCGCCCACCTCGGACACACTCCCAAACAATCGAGGGGTGGCCACCAAAACAATCACAAAAGTAATAGAATGGTATCGAAGAAATATGTCCGATAAGAGGAATGACCTCACATTGGCCCGGCGTGGCTCCTGATTTTAGTCACATCTAAGCTGACTCACGGGAGTCAGGGTCACGTCATACCATATAGAATCGTCGCCAAACCATCCTACTTCATTTCTGGAATCTCCACCACGTACACAGTTGTTAAAGTGGTTTTCGGTATCGACAGAGAGTATGCCCATATCCGATCCCGGTCTCTTTAACAACCGAACGCTTATTACACACCGGATGGTTCTTTTACATTTTCAAAAATCAAATTCATAATTGATATCAAAATATCAAGTTCGCTTCAAAATCAAATCCATTTCAAAATTATCGTATCTACGCAAAATATACGGTTTCATTTGAAAAATCATTTCGCCCAATATCTCATTTCAATTTAAAAATCGTTTCACATTTCCAATTTAGGTTATAACTTCATTTAGCCCAATTCGTATTTAAATCCAAGATTTAAATATAAACATTTCACCTTATTAACCAGCTAGAAATTTTGGAAAATAGTTTGAATAGTTTAAAAATAGCTTAAATAAATAAAATAGTTAAATTACTCCAAAATATTAAAGATAGATTTCAAATTAGTTTAAATTTGATTTAATATAGTTAAATAGATTTAAAAATAGATTTATTATAATTAAATAGGTTAAATAACTTTAAAATAGATTAAATATGACTAAAATAAATTAAAATAGGTAAATTACTTTAAATAAATTAAATTAGGTTAAGTAGATTTAAAAATAGATTAAAATAAGTTAATATGTTTAAATAAGTTAAAATAACTTAATATAATTAGTATAGGTTAAAATAGTTTAATATAAAATAGTTTAAGTATTTAAAATAGTTTATATAGCAGAATAACTTCAGAAACCAAATTTGAAATAGCTTCAAAGTCAACCATTTTAATTTCCAACTTACCAATTCTGAATCAAATTCAAATTCCATTCAGTCGATTCAAATCTCAATTTCAGTTCAATCAATTTCGATTTCAAATTAATTCAATTCTATCAAAAATCCAATTTCCTCAAATTTCAAAATGTTGTCTTTATCACACTTTTACTTAATAATATTCAAAGTCCGAATAAAAATTGAATCCTTTAAAATCAAATCAATTTACGAAAATTCAATCATATCACAATTTTAATTTCAAAGTCTTAACTTCAATTATTAACCAATTTGTTTAACAAAAATTTATTTCGACATCTCAACATCAAATTCGCGATGAATTCAATTTCTATAAAATTTGATTTTTGAATTCCTTTAAATCAGACCATTTAAAAATAATTCCAAATCATAGATTTTAAAAATTATTTAATTTAACCAATCCGGTGCCCATATATAATTTTCTACCCTATGGCCAAGTGATCAGTTATTTCAATTAAATTTCAGGAATAAATATATATCATTTCAATTCGAATTATAGTGTCATAGGTATATATCATTTCAACCTATTTCTCAATTTTATTCAAAATGAATCAATCTGCAGTTGTAATTTATAAAAAGGGTGATGACAGGATATCGACAACCAAATATACATCCAAACATTTCAAACAACAATCAATAGCATCCATCGTAACCAATCATCCAAACAGACAATATAAATCACGGAAATTTCATAGTTATAAATGTTCAGTAATTTAATTGCGATTAAATTTCAATTCTAATCTGACTGTCGATTTCAATTTCTAACATTAAATTCGATGACAATCTAGATGACAGTTAAAATTTTATCAACAACGACTAATAAAAATCATAGCACTTCACAATATTAAATTTAACAAGCATCAAGATTATTTCAGTACGGTGTGAGCGTTATAAAACACTCACCTTGAGTTTACGTTGCCAATCGTTCAAATTTTTAAATTAAATCGATCGCGTTCGATTTAACCAAAAATTTTAACGAGTCCGAAACATTCCCGGATCTGCACTGCAGCGTAGCTCTCGTCTCTGCGATTCCGGCGTCGCCGGTTTCGTTTGATTCTGATAAAGTACGATGAAGATATCCAATTTTAAAGATTGAACGACTTTAAGGTAAATGATTTACAAATTTAAAAATTTAAATTTACCAACAATTGATCAGAGCCGTACGTTAGAAATCAAGGCTGATGCCTTGTTCTTCCAACCGCGACCACGTTCCAGGCAACAGCACAAAACAACCCATCTACACGCGAGCTACCATCGATCATCGAGCCTCCTACGATTGCCTACAGGTCGATCAAACACCACCGTCACGCAGCCCCACGTGAGCTCCACCACCGGCCAGAAGCTCGTCGAGCTCGGTCACTCCTATGGCACGCAAATCAAGGATGAACGGCAACCTAAACTCCACGATTGCCGCCAATCTATCTCGTCTCTGACGATCCTGACCGTTGGATGCGTAGATGTTGAGGAGTTCTTCAACTTTGCAGTGGAGAGTTTTCGATAAAGGTCGATGGATGGAGAGAAAACGAAGGGGAAGGAAGGGAAGTTTTCGGCCATCAAAATTGCCTCTGGCGGCCACGAGAGATAGAGCTAGGGTTTCGGTAGAGAACGCGTATATATACACATATATATATATATATTATTATCCACAAATAACATGATTTTCGAACGAACTCCAAATTAGACGTGCCGACAGGCGTCCGTAAGGTTTTACCTGCCTTCCGAACACAATGGAACGTGTTTCGGAAGCCAATTTGATCGTCTGTACGAGTTATAGAAATAAACGATCGATTTTAAATTAAATCGATTAAATGAATTTCTAAGCGTTTTCAGCTGCCACGGTCACATGGCAACTCCGATTGCTCCGAAATTTGAAATCCGATAATAATAAACTATTACGGATCCAATGGAACTGGTTTCATCGAATTCCGAGACTGTGCCTCGGAAGGCTATTTTTACTCGTCGATTAAATCGACGACTTTTCAAAATTTACAGAATTTCTTAAAATTCAAATTTTAAATGTTAACAAATTCATTGTTGTTTAAATAAAATTTTATATCAATCTTCGATATCATTTTCAATCATATTATATTCAAAACTCAATTATTCAAATATTTGCAAATTAAATTTTAAACAATTTTGATTATCCGAAATTCATTATCCTGAAATAATTGAAAATGAACTTATAAAATTTTCTTTAAAACGAATTCAAATTATGGAACAATTATTTCCGTTATACAATTATTCAATTCCCGTTATTAAATTTTATTCAATTATTCAATTAATTTCCAATATCAAATTTAAACAATTTAATTGATCCATATTCAACAAATTCCAATATTGGATTTTAAATGAATCCTCATTACTAATCGATTACTTTATTTACATCCATTAAATTTCAACATTATTATTTAGTCCAACTATTGATCGTAAACTCATTCAATAAGTAGCATTTATATTTCAATATTGGATTTTTAAATAAATTTCCGTTATTAGTCAATTACCTTATTCACATCCAGTGCCTCCAACATTTGTTATTCAACTTCAGTTATTGGTTGTACACCCAGTTAATATCTAAAATTTCATTTCATTTACAATTGGTTTCTAAGTTCGATTCGACTGACAAATAAACAAGTAACTTATAATAATTATCACCATTTACTTTTAATCACACTTATAAGTTTATTATTTACTACAAGTGTTACAATTTCCTATACAATACCAATTAGATTCCATTACCATTGACTACATCTTATTTCATTAGTTAACCTAATATTTACATTTGTTTTTCTTATATTCCCTTTATAACCAAGTTATAATATTTAAGTCATTTCAACTGATTGGAATATCATTTAATTCATTAATAATTAACTCAGATAAATATTGTTGCAATTCATTCTCGTTATTATTATCATAAATAAATTACAAATTTTTTTTTTATTCTTCCAACATTAAGCCATGAAATCTTATTAAATTAACTATTTTAATTATCGAAAATCTACGGGTTGTTACACAACAAAACGGTGGACCGCAGGATACATAAAAATGGTTACGCCTGGATCCCCCAGGAAACATCCATACCCCTTAAGCAATCTCTGCGAGCGGATTACGCCACTAACACGACCATAGATCGCAGATACACAATGGTTACGCCTGGATCCCCCAGGAAACATCCGTACCTTTTAAGCATTCACTGCCTTACGAATTACGCTATGCAGTCGAGTTCGTAAGACCATGGGTAACGCCATGGAATTCGAAGGACACTCGAGTATCATATCCGGAAAACCAAAAATCAGAGAGAATAATATCGATAGAATGAATCCAAGATGTGGCCACAAATCGGATATCAAGCAGAAGGCACTTTCCATATCTTTACTTCGAAAATATGTATCATGTAGTACCCTTTTCAAATCACTTTCAAATATCGTACTTATATAAAATCCATTATATATAAGATTTAATTTTCAAATCAATTACTTTCCAAAATCAATAGTATATCAAATCATACTTATATAGACTTCAATTATATAAGATTTAACTTTTCAAATTGAGTACCCTTTTTCAAATCCATAGTTTTCGAATCAATTTCATACTCATACAAATCAATTTTATATAAGTTCGACAACTCCCAAATCAAGTATTTAGTAACACAAGGTTCTCAAATTTCAATTTGTTTCAATATCAGTTCAATTTCAAAATCATATACAATTTCACCAAATTATTTCTTCTCAAATTAAATATCTTTAGTTTCAAAGTTTCCAAAATAATATATTCAGAAAATAAATCCAAATTTCCAAATCAATATAATTTAAGTCAACCAATTCATTTCCAAAATCAAATGTTTTCAAAATCCTCTTATACTTACGTAAGGTCCATCTTATATAAGGATCAAAATTTTCAAAATAAATTTCGCTGTATGAAGAGCCATATGGGATTGAATATCTTTGCTTTTATGGGTTATATATCTTTTTAATTTAAATTGGAAATTTTCTTTTAGTAAGAAAGATATTCTAACCTGACAGCTTTCAATTTCAGCGTCAAATATATCAATGATAATAGAATATAAGATGTACATACGTCATCATTTCGCAAAATTACATTTGATCGCTCGCTCGATCACACAAGTTCGCTTTCGAACTAGTATTGTCCATTCGACTTCCCTAATGCGGATTTCGATATGGTTTCTCGACTAGAAGCCATCAGTCTCCTTGCATAGCCATATACTACGATAGAGAATTCTAGAATCAAGCCCAAAATCCATATCAAATATTCGCCATCAAGAATCGAATGAAAAATCATAACACGAAATGGTGTAATCCACCTCGAACTTGCGTACTCAAACCTGGATCAAATTAATTATGCGAATAAAACAGCAGACGTACAACTTATATATTTATTCCAACTTGTTAAATATATAGTTTAATAAAGATGTTACTAAGTTAAAACATTTAAACTAAACTTTATTCAAAATATTTTGAAGACCAAATTCTTTTCGAAACATTCCAAATTTAAATTTCTTATTAGAAAAATTCAAAATTGCCTTATTCATATACTTAACAAAACAGTTTCAACTTATTTAAATCATATTACTTCATACTTAAACATTCGAAAAAAATTTATATACTTTATCAAATAATTTATACTTTTCAAAATTTCTTAGTTTTGAAAAGATAACCTTGATTTGGAAGTGCTCGAACCTTCGAAATAGTTGAAGAAATCATTTTCAAATTCAAGAGTTGGAAATCAACAACAAATCAGTAAATCAATTTTAATAGATAGGGTTATATCAAATCCGAAACTCGAGGAACGAACACCGGCTTACTTCAAATCATTTCAAATATACATATATCTTTCGAATATCAAATCTTACTTCGGAATTTGAAATCAAAATGGTTTCACAAAATCACTCGCATAGCAATGCTATTAAAGTGGCCTTTCCCTCACTCTGAAACTCGAAAATCAATGTCGATGATGCGTGCACTCATCACCGAAATTATTTTCCAGCGACATAAGTGAGTTCTGGACTTCTATTTACTCAAACTTCTTTTGAAATTTCTTCGAAACTCATTAAAATCATTTGAAACATTTCTTATTTGAAAAATATTTTTAAATCATATTATTATTATATATTTCAAAATTTTAAAACCAATTTCAAAATACCGGAGTTCAATTCTCGAATTTCAAATTTAAAATCCTTCAGTTATAAATCATTTTTAGATAAATCAAATTTCTTATATAGTTTCTCAAAATTACAAATCCTTTCGAAACCTCAAATTCTTATTTTAAAAGGGTTTATAATCTTTATCGAAAACATTTCACTTTTATATATAAAATATAATAATTTCGATATATAAAACAATTTCAAAAATATAAACAAGCCTGATTTTTCAAAGGATGGTTCAAGAATGGGTTTCAAAACAAAGATAGAAATTCAAATTAGAGGGACTCTAATCAAATAGGATTCTGATTCGAAAATAAGTTCGAACGAAGATGAGATAATTAATTACAAAACAGTAGATCGATATAGTTATATAAATCGCGGGCGACCTTAACCGGGTCAACCGTGACTTCAAGAATATAATCGATGCGGAAATCTAAGGCAAATCGACATTCGATCGCCAGAGATAGAATTCGGCATAACAAGAGATGGCAACATCAAAACCGAGGGATATATAAATCTCCGGTGAATCAATGCCAATTGTAAAGGAGTTCCACCCCTTTACAAATCATTCAAAGATCGACGGGATCGCCTATTGTTATAGAGATCATTCGAAGTGAAGTTATGGAATACTCTAGAATCAAAAGAATACAAATAGGGAGAGACAAGAATGAATTTTGGAACCGCAAGAAACGTTCCAAAGTTCAAAGGAAATCGAGTCAAAAGGAAGAGATTCAAACTCGAACGAAGTGATTCTGTAAATAAATTTACTATATATGCTAAGTTTTGCCTAGAGCCAAAGCTCTGATACCAATTGTAACGACCCGCTATTTTGGACCATTCAAATCGACAATAAATCCACACATGTCGGACTTGAATAATTCAAAATATCAGATTGTTATTTAAATTTGGCAAAACTCAGCATATACAGTAAATAAATCAATCACAGAATCACAGACACAGAGTAATACAATAATACGCAGCGGAATAGATAAAATAGTAGTTCATGAAGCTACTATATAAACATCAGAGTTAGAAATAAAATACAACAGAATATCTCAAATGCAGTGAAGTCTCCAGTACAACAGATGACTTCTCTTGAACAAATCAACTAGAAGAGCTGAAAGCTGAGGCGATAGTTGGATCTCCAAAGGAAGCTCCAAACTCCAAGGGTGAGTCTCAAATGTTGTATCACTCGGTCTGACCCGAGCGTAAAGCAAAACACAAAACACTCGAGTCAGGATTAACATTCTTATATAAATAAATCCAACTCAAGTGAAATATCAACTGAAATACAAGTAACTTAAAGGATGTTTGGGATAACCATCCTCTAAGGATCTTCAGAACTATCTACAAGGTGGAAATATACATTATAACACCGTGGTCATTTCAATTTAATTTATACTTCAAAACCCAAATATCATTTCATTTCAAATATAACTATTTTTCAAGATAGTATATATATTAATTAATTTATAAAGTAAAGCATTTAATTTTCTCAAGTCTCGCAAATCGATTCAAATCAACTTCAAATTCCAAATCCAAATTTTATTCAAGCTCTATTCATCAATTCAATTCAGTTCTAATTATACCATTTAAATTTTCAATACATTTCAAAACTTTAATACTCAACATTTTCAAAGTTAAATTTAACCGTTTCATATAGCTCTTGATTTAACTTTATTATTATTAAATCAGGGAATATTAACTTAATAAATTCAATATCATTTAACTAGCCTTAAATTACATTTTTACTAAATATTTCTTTAACTTTATTTTAAACAAGAAATATTTATTAAGTTACTTAAATCAAACCCAAGTTATAAGTCATATCTTAAATTCCAATTTCAATAAGTTTCAAATCGGTTTAATTAAATAAAATTATCTTCCCAACCTTAACTTATTCAAATTTTTACCAAAATCTATTTTGGAATATAACAAATTATTTTTTTATACTTAAACATATCATATGTATTAAATCCATCCTAATTTAAATTAAGTAATTTAAGGCTCAACATTTATTAAAACCATACATTTCTTTCCAAAACCATAGAATTCAATTTCAAAATATTTATATATATATGGACCAACGGTGTTTGTATATATATTTATCATATGGTTAAGTGATACGGATATTTATCATTTCAATCCGAAATTTAAATATATACGGGTAGATATCATTTCGACCCGTAATCCCAATTTCAATTCAAATGAAAATCGCTTGGGTTTATCATTTCAACCCATAATGATTTTCTCCTATTCTAAAGTCCGTCTGGGTATGTATCATTTCAACCCATAGTGAATTCTATACTAACAGGGAACTTGCAGAGTGATAACAGATAATATAAAATATAACAACAGGCATATATCATCAATATAAATAACAGATACTGGTGTCAGATGTCATAGGTGAACATATACAGATAATAGTAATAACAGGCATATAAATACTAGATACTGGTGTCAGATGTCACAAGTGAACATATACAGATAATAGTAATAACATGCATATAAATACTAGATACTGGTGTCAGATGTCACAGGTGAGCATATACAGATAATAGCATATATAACAATAAAAAAAACTACAGCATCATATTTCAATTTTCGTTTCCATTGAAATCAAATTTAATAAATACAAGAACGTTAATCGTGAGTGATTACTCACCTTTCGAGGCTAGAGGATAGACAACGAAATGAGATAGACTACGAATCCAAGCACGAATTCCAAAGCAAGCAGTGTTGGCACGAATTTGAAGGGTCAAAGCTGATAAATGGGAGTCGAAGAGAACAAATCAAAACCAGTCGATTTCAATGAAATGAAATGTATATTATATAAACATTTTCCTTAAACAAAAACTCCATGTAAATGCCTTTTTAAAATGACACAATTACACATTACATTTATTACAAATCAAACATACACCCTAAAATACAATAATATATAATTATATAGATATACCGCCTATCACATGTATATATATATAATATATAACAAAACCCAATCACAATCGATTATCTAAACTCAATTGAACATATATACGTATATGTACTAACATAATATACTCCTTTTAAAATCGAATATAATATACATTATGACAACCTATACTATGCATACCAAAAGAACTCGTGCAGACTCATATATAAAAGAGGACCCACACTAATGTTAATATAAAAACAAGGCCAGAGCTCATGTGCATATAATGATGATTTTTTTTCAACTTATATATATACCTTAGTTCAACATAAACAGACTTACCTATAAACTAATATGTACAACCGCATTAACATCATATAATATATGACTTATACAATATCACAGCAAAAGAAGGAAAAGTCTAAGCTTATATAATATAATATATATATTTTTATTTCTGACTTAAACATTGTATGTATGACAGAACTCCATTTATTCACTTACAGCAAGATACGCATATAACTTGTATAAACTGTAAGCCAACATCAATAATATTCAAAACAATGCTTAACAGAACATATAAATAAAATATTAACATGATATATATATGGTACAACTTACATACTATATGCCAAAACAAGCATTGGTAAAATAAAACAAGAATACATATACTAACGTATATTTGAACTCATACATAGGCTCATAAAGAAATAATATACTTCAATGAGATAATATATAAAACGTATCAACTTAGAATGCATACTAAAATATATAACAACAACTTTCTTATAACATATATATACTTTTTACAAAAAAAATAACTATAGACTCATATACTTTACTGTAACCATAACTCAGAACATATAAACAACATTCGAACTATATAACACAATAAAATGTAATATAATAAAATCTAATATAATATAGTACAGTAAGATGTAAAAAAATATAAGATAATATAATATAATGCAGTGCATATAATACTGCGAAAGTCTTGGCTAATATCAATATACATAAGTGCGAAAATTCCCTTTAAATTAATCATATATATAACAACTTATCACTATATTTATAAAACTTTTTTTTATATATAAAATCTTATGTTATACTTGCAGTACACGAAATCACTTCCTAAAATTAAAAATTTATATGCATACAAATAAAATCTTGTACATGCATGTCTTCCTAGCATGGCCCAATATGCAGATTAACTTTTATCTACTGACATATCTAAAAATATATATTACTAACGCGAATAAGTGCAGGTTGGTCAAAATCATACATTAATATATAATAATATATATAAACTCGGACCTTATATAACTTGCTTGGTGGAAGGGTTCGGCTCCGCTGTGGAGGAAATGGGTTCGGAGATCGCCAAGGCGGAGGTTGATGGAGACTCGGACGGTGGAGGGAAGCGAAGGAGGCTGGAGATGGGTGAGTTGAAGAATTAAGGTCGGATCAGGTTCATGGGAAGGTGGACATTGGCTGCATGGGGTCCGCGGGTTGTCGGCGTCTAGGTGAAGTGGAGGAAGAGGCCGGTTGCGTGGGGAGGAGGAGCTGCTCGAGGGGTGGAAGGAGATGAAAGGTGGCACGTGGAGGCAGTTTCAAGAGGAGGTGTAGTCGAGTGTTTTGGTTGGTCGATCACTGAGGTGAAGGGCGACAGACATGGTGTGGCGTGCTTGGCTACCTTACGTGGCCATGTGTGAAAGGAGATGAGGAGGTTGGCAAGTTAGTGGAATGGGAGAGAGGAAAGGGAAGGCAGAGGAGGCTAATCACAAAAAGAAACCAAACTATATTCTCTATTTCGCAGAATGAAATGAATAGATCTGACAAATATAAATATGCGTGTTGGCTTCAACTAAATATATGTTCACACCTTTCCTTATTATTAATATTATAAAACGTTTGAAAAGCTATATACTGAAACGGCTACAAATAATTATTACTGCAAAACGTAAAGTGACTAGAGAAAAAAAAGACAAGGGCGTTGATTTGAAAATTTTATTAATAGCTAGGAATGGGGAAGTCTATCCGTGAATTGGAAAAATTATTAAAGCAATTTATTTGGCTGAAGTTTAAAATTCAAATAAAATAAAAGTCACGAATCCGGTATCGATACGGTTACCGGTTTCGCGAATTCCGCTGTGTACCGGACTTCAAAACACAGAATTAAATATACCGTAGAGGTCAGCAAGACGAGACGATCAAAACGGTATACATATATTGGTGGTACGATCATCCGATCAAAAATCGATAACCGGTACCGAAAATGCTGCTATTTTGCCAGAATTAAGATAAACGGAGCAGTAAAAGTCCAAATCTGGAAAAACGAATTTCGTAGTCTGATTCAGAATGATCTAAATAAATTTTCTCCTGTTGACATATTTTGGTTTCGGAAAACATTTAAATTCATTGTTATTAACCGGTTTGATTTGAAATGAAATTTCACAGGAAAATAAACTCCAATATTATCAGATGAAAATTTTCCAGTTGCTATATTAAAATAGACGTATTCCAAATAATAAATTTTTAATTTCAAATTTTATTGTTTAAAATTTCACAAATTTTCAGTTAAATATACTTTTAAAACCATTAAATTTTGCGGGTCGTTACATTCCCCTTCAACGGAACTACCATCTTCTTTTGAGCGTCTACGGACATCTACTTTTAACGTCTCAACGGTGGTGCTCCTGTCGTCGGTTAAGAGCATGGGGCTCCCTTGGCATGCTCCAGATCTCATAGGGGTGTGGCTAGGAATAGGTCAAGGGAGCGGCTGGCCGGTCATTCATGGCCGCCCTTTGTGGACAAGGAGAGGAGATCTCCCACTTCAGCCCGTCGTCGTCATCACCACTCTCCTTTCCACCATTGATCTCCCACTCCACTAAGACATTGGTTGAGCTCTCAGTTGGTTGTTGACCAAACCATCCTGCAGCAAGTAGATGCAGGCCTCAAGGAGGAAATGAACATTCTTCGCCAACAACTCAACAGAATGCAAGCCCAAAATCCCGAGGAGCAAAGCTTTTTCCGATGACAGTAATGATGACCCATTTTATGAAGAAATCTTGAACATCTACATTCACAGGCGGTTCACCTTGCCATCCATTGACAAGTAAGATTGGAGTGCCGACACGTTTGATCACACTACTACTTTCAACTCCATCATCCGTGCCGGTTAGCTTTTCGGCCCAGCAAAGTGCTTACTTTTTCCATCCACATTCACTAGACCGGTCTTTTGCTGGTTCTTGCATCTACGGTCATGGAGCATCAATTCTTAGGCCCAACTATGTATAGATTTCAAGACCAGGTTCTTTAGTTCTAAGACCCTTGTTATGACAAAGACCAACTAAAAGCCTGCGGTCGTATACCAATCACTTCGACAAAGAAACTACCCGGAATAGGGGCGTCAACATGAAGTATGAGACCTCCCTCAAACAAGCAAAGAAGGGTGTTCTCATACTTGAATTTCAGATATAGCGATTTATTGGATAATTTAATTGTTAATTTAAAAATGAAATTGTTTAAATAATTGAATCTTGGGTTTTAAGCTGGATTAAAATAATTTCAAAGCTTATTTAAATTCCATTTAATAAGAATGAAGATAATAAAACTTTTAAATTGGATTTAAAAGTGATTTAACTGATTTTGAAAATAACTCGTTTTAATTAACATACAAAAATAGCCTTCTAGGGCACTGTCTTGGATTTCGACAAAACCAGTTTCATTGGATCCGTAATAATGAATTATAATACGCCGTCAAATTTCATGGCGATCAGATGTATCGTTTAGTCGTGCGAGATCGAAATACATAGAATTTAATCTTGAAAATTTAATATAATAATTGGATTCAAAAAGCTATCTTTTGTATATGATCGAATTAGGTCTCGAAACAGGTTCTATTGCGTTCGGAATAAGGGTATAACATTTAGAATGCCAGACGGCACATCTCGTTTGGGGTTCGAGATTTTCGAACGTTCAAAGCTTGAGATTTTTCAATTTAAATAATATATATAACATACTCACAGCATAACTTAGCCATACCCCTAGCCTTACCGGACCTTACCTTCCACGTCTCAACCCATGCTTTTCCTTCCTATATATATATATATATATATATATAATCGCGTTACATCAGAAGGTTCGCAGAAAAAAATTTCAAATCAACTTCCCTGAATCGTACGACCGTCGTTCAATGAGGCCACTCGAGGCTGAGATGGTCCTCGACCTCAACTAGGAAGTTGCGCGGCTAGGAGTAAGGAGTTCATCTATCGGTTAGATTGGCTTGAAGATCATCGTGGTGGCCAGAAATTCGAGTTGATCATCGAATCTAATAAGGCAAACTGCGGCATCGTCGTTGGGTTTTAGTCAATGGGGTTTGAAGAGAAAGTATAGAGGAAGGCGAGAGCTAGCTTCGGCTAAAAATTGGTGGCAAATGGTAGTGCGTAGCGGCGGCAATCGTGGGATGAACGGCGTGGGTATTTTCCCGTTCTTGACAGCGACGACGTGGCTTTGGAGGGGGCGCGATGGTTTCAGAGGTTGCAACGGGCTTTGGTGAGGAGAGGATGGGCGACGATGGTGCCTGGTGGAGGGAGGAGGCAACGCAAGGGGGATGGGTGATCGAGCATGGATCTGGCGTATTCGTGTACGAGCATAGTGGATTAGAATATGATATTGAGTGTAATGTTGTAAATAATAGTTATAATAAATTAATTAGTTTATTTATATTGTAATTTGAAATCGATAACTAAAACATGGATAACTCTCTCATACGAGGTCCAATCGAGGCGTAGATTTTTGCATTGTGTTCATATGGACGTTAGCTTCGCGATGGAATTGGTTTGGACGGATTTGGAGACTGTTGAAATTTGGGCTAAAATCGGACGTCGTTCGATTTTAGTTCCAAATCGGAACGCCTCGACGACAACAAAAATTTCGGTGAGTTAAACTCACCTTTTTGGTTAACTAGTATGATATATAGTTGATACAAATTATCGGATGATTGTTTGAATGAATTACTATATTTATATTAGTTGGATTGAATATTCCCGCCTATTGGAGCGGATGAGACCCTATTACGTTCCCGTATAAGAGCGGATGACCCTTTGTATACGAATCCCGCCTCGAAGCGGTTGATTTATATTCTATGATTATATACTGTTGTGATGCAGGGGGACAGATTGGAGGGATCCAACAGGATTCCTCGCTATTGTTGAATTGTTTTGATAATATTCCTTTTATATGGATTATTGAAAATGAACCTAACTGTGAATACTGTGGTTATAACATTGTTATATGTTTGAAAACTAAAACCCAGTAGTGATATAGAAAATCAATATCGATATTGGTTAAGTGTTTGGTGGCTATTGGCCTCAAATTAGTATTTTTAAAAGTACTATAAATTGTCATCGAGTTGGAATTGGTTTTGAGACAAGAAATGATTTTTTAAATCCGAGATTGGGTTTCAGAAATATTTTATTTTAAAGATTATCTATTTATATTAATATTATTATTTTAAAATTATTTAATTATATTAATATTTTTTAAAGTTATTTAATTATATTAATATTATTTTAAAGTTATTTAATTATATTAATATTGTTTTAAAGTTATTAAATTATATTAATATTATTTTAAGGTTATTTAGTTAAAGTAATATTGTTTAAAGTTATTTGTTTATAGTTAATATTGTTTTAAAGAATTTATCAAAATGTTAATATTTTGAAAGGTTAATTATTTCAAGAATAATTATGGTATGAAATTAATAATAAGGATTATTAATAAGGTTTTGAAAATAAACTATTTTTATTTATAAAAATGGTGAAGATTAATTATTATTGTTTCTTAAACAATATTTTGAAATTATTAATTATTATTTAAGATGTTTTATAATTAATAATTTCCATTTATTTATAATGTTTATTGTTTATAGTTATTATTATATAATGGTGTTTTGAAGTAAAAGATTTTTAATTATTTATAATTGTTTCCAAGACCCAGGAATAAAGTTGAAAGACTTGGATTTTATAAAGGAGTTTATAAAATGGTTTGAAGACTCAGGGGAAGGTTATTTACAAGGTGAAAGAGTTTATAAATGGTTAGATATTTATAAATGAATTTTAGAAACTGGTTTATAGATTATAAAAGAAGTTTTGTAAATGGTTTTATGGATTTATAAAGGCTTTATAAATGATTTTAGAAATGTACAAAAAGAATTTATGGGCAACTGAAATGTATAAAAGAATTTTATAAATGGTCCAAAAGATTTATAAAATGGATTATAAATGTTTTTAGAGAACTATAAGGAGTTTTATAAATGATTTTTGAATCATTAAAAAGAAAGTCTTTCTCAGTTTTATGAATATACTTATACTGTTGAGATAAGTATATGAGTATTGAAATGCGGGAATTTGTGAGTATTTCTTTGTAAAAGTATTCTTATACAAGTAATTTACAAAGTGGTTTTATTTATTTATGAAAGATTAATTAGGGAGGCTAGTGGTCGCTTACATGTTTAACCAATGCTGGTTCCCTATGAAATGAACCCCTGATTGAATGTTTGTTATTCGATAGTTAAATAACCGACTATCGAAATTGGACCCAAAAGTAACTTTGGAAATATATAGGAGAAACACGTGAGTATATGGCACAGTCATGTTCGATGATGTTGTACTGTGCGTATAAATCTCGTTTCGTTCTCCTAGGACAATGGTAAGGAAATTCGTTCACTAACGGTTAGGAGGTGATCTCCGATCTTATCTTTAACTATTTATTTCCTAAAAAATCGGAGTTGAGTTTGCCGGGAATTATCGAAGGTTGTTTCGAAGAGACCGAGATCGGGTATGTTATCCGAAAACCACTTCGATCCAACGAATGCGTTTCGAAGTGAAGACATCTTGAAGATGATGGAATTTTGAAGATGGAGCTCTTAAGTGTTTCGTTCAGTCCCAGAACGAACTTGTATGGATGAATGTTGATATTGCATTGTTGCCTGAGGGGCAGTATTAGCATTCCAAGTGGGAAGTGCCATATAAAGGTAAAACGTAGCCTCAAGCCTCATCAACCAGAAATGACTAAAACATGAGAGATGCAACAGGGCTAAGTGGGTGGCTCCCAAGTAGGGTATGATCATCCCTATAACGCCCCACCCCGAGACCCACATTAACAAAGAGAATTACTAGGTTATTCTGTCTACTAATGCGGAGAATAGGGCTGGTTAAGGGCGACCATCATAGTCTTGCATTAGATAAGAGCTAAGTTTGTCGATTTAGTATTCATTTTTTTCCATTTTATCTCAAGAGTTCGACATACTTAATTCCTATCTAATACACTACTATGGTGGCTACAGGATCAATTCAGAAACAAAACATAATAACTACAACAATCACAAGACACAGAACAACATCACAAATAATATATACATAAACATACATCAAATGTAATACAACCCGTCACAAGTGGTATTCAACCACAATATATATACATACATCCCAACAAAAGAATATATACATCATAAGGTTCCCAAACAAAAGACTACTACACAAAAACTATGCCATAATCACAGTCGATGAAGAAGCCTAAAAGGTAAAGCTAACATAGGTCCAAAAGCTAACCTGCAACTCGATCTGACCTGAGTAATAAATATACGGATCAGGCTAACTAGAACTTGATATTAGCAAAAGATAAAGGAATACATGTGCATAAGGGAAACATTCCTTTAAAGGCAAAGGAATGATATAAGAAAGTCTATTTATACAACTAAGAATAGATATTCCATAAAGGCTCAAAGTTAATCACATGATAAGGTTTAACATGGCATAGATGTTTCACATTCAAGGGCTATACAATGTAAGTGAACATAAGCAACATATAAGCTATAAGTGAAATCATCAAAATCTCCAAATTAAAACTCATGAAACTCGATAAGAGTTCATAATCCCAATATCGAAATCACCATAAAACATATATATAAGCCTTTTTCTAACTCAAGGCTATAAGTAAATTCATCATCTCAAATTGGTGAAATCAAAATCAAAAACTCATAAAAATTCCCTGGATTGGCCAAATCCCATTTGCATGCCGAAGCGATGCTACACTTTCCATCCCACTAGTACTATATATATATTAGGTACCTCTTCCAAACGATCGAAGTCGTAAATCCCAGACGATCGAAGTCGTAAATCCCAGATGACCCGAAGGTCTATAGTACTGGCAATCCCAGAATGTGTCACAAACTCCCAGATAGGAACTCGAAAAGTGTTAACATGCGTCCCATACCACACGTTCGCATTGAACGGTTTACTAACCGCTAGTCAATATCACATTAGAAAACAGAAATCATCATAAAATCTCAAAACTTGGAAAACTCAGACTCGCCTCATCTCCATGGCAAGTAAAACACTTTAAAGACATTTTATTGAAATTTCTCCTTATTATAGGTGGTATCATAAATTATTTCAAAGTATCTTAAATACATTTAATAATAATGATTTCAAAAACCAAATCATTTAGAAATTTTCTCAAAATTTATTTGGAAGAAATAGTGCTTGAATTTCGAGAAAAAAGTTGAAAATACACACAATCGATATTCAAATTTAAATTGAATTTCAATTCAAAATTTTAAATTCCAAATCTCGGCTAATCCATTGATGGATATCATAGCCCATAGTCATCATCAAATCATTTCAAAATTTGTGTTAGAAATGAGCCACGAAAACATAGAATAAGATAAACATATAAGGCAAAAAGGGCTCGGACAAAAGGCCTAACACTCACGTACCTGGGCCAACATGGGTCGACCCAGGCCGGTGGCCAGGTCTACCTCCAGGTTGACCGCAAAGTCGACCTCCAGGTCGACTTGGAGACTGCTGGGTCGACCTGGAGACTACTGGGTCGACCTGCCTGTTGACCCAGGCTACGAATTTTCTTTCCTAGGTGTCTTCTGCTTCGTATTGAACTTTGAACAACAAATTGGAGTACCAAACGATCAAGTTTTGCAACGAAAATTGACATGCATAGAGTTTGACAAGTAAAATACAATCCGGAAAAGATATGGCAGTAATTCGACTGAAAATCAAAGAGTTATGGCCACTCAAAGTGGCAACCAGAAACAAGGAATTCAATAAAACAACAGACAACAAGATCAACGTATATAGTAAACTTTTTACAGAGCGATTTCTTTATAGGCAGCATTTTCCAATTAGAAAATGTGAATTTTTACTCACCTTGATGATTTAGCAGCGATTTAGAATGCAAGCAATGAACTTTGGTGAAGTAGGAGCCCTAAGAACCGGTAGAAGCTTGAAAACAGATATGCAAAACAATAGAACAAATTACAAACAATTCATTTCAAGTTCTAAGAATTTTTTTGATGAAATCTTTAAGTATTGGTGGAGATTACCTTGTATACTTTCTAATTTGATGATTCTCTTCTTTAATTTGCAACATATTTGGTGAAAATTGGATTTATTTCGAGGCAGCCATTAATTTGCTCTATTTCTTTTACTGCGAATTATTTTGAGAAGGAAGAGATGAAACTAACGTACTGTTAGTTTTTCTCATACCAGAAGCCTCTAGAGGATGGGCTTTGGATCCCATTACAAACCCTATTAAGCCTAAAGCCCAAATACTTAAAGAAAATATAAAACTATAAGCACATTTTCTCCTATTTAACACTATATACACTTATTTCTTCATTTGAAAGTCATATAAAATGCATACATCTTATTTGTATGGAATAAAATTGTTATTGTAACAAAATAAAATTTATTTCAACAATAAAATGTTATTTTTACAAACAAAACCTTATTTTCAACAATATTTTACAATTTACATGTTACTCGACACCTTTGCCTGGCTACAAGACGATAGTTGCAGAGGTGATAGTTAGCGCCAGACAAGATTCTTGCTAAGGAAAGGTTGGAGGTATAAAGGGTTTGGTGCATTCGATATGTTACGGCATTTCTACATGGCTCGGTCAAAGTGGAGGGAACACAAGGCTCGGCCAAAGTGGTGGAACGCATGGCTCGGTATAGGTGTTAGCAGATGCCGCTCGGTCTGAATTGTTCGACATGCTTCGTTCTATCGAGGTGGCTCGACATTTTGTGGGTCGGCATCGGAGAGTTATGTTCAGTGTGGTTTGGCCAGTATAGAGAGACAAAGCGGTTCTGTCTGGAAGGTCCAACAAATGTCTTTCGGCCTAGACGTGTTAGCAGGCATCGTTCGGTCGTGGTTGGGAAGCTATTTTCGTTCGATCAGGGGTGGTTTGGACGAGTATTCGGTGTATCTGGTTCGGTGCAAGGTGAAGGAGTTAGCCAATTCTTGGAAGCCAACATCGAGGTGAGGAGGTCGGCATTACTTTGCTCCGAGATCCATTACGAGTTGCTCTGAGTCCTTTGAAGGCTTACTTCGGGTCATTTGCTAAATGACCACTGATCAACCACGATGGTTCGGCATTTCTCGATTGGCCGAGAGTCATTCGGCACGCCTGGACCGGCCAGCCTAAGATTACCATATTTGGGCCGAGTCATCTTGGTCATGGGCCCACGTAGGTGAACCAGCCTATTTTCGTCTATAAATAGAGGGGCATGGGTGTAGTGAAAAGGGACCTTTTTTCGAGAACTCTAGGGATACTCTGCCATTTTTAGTACTCGCTTCTTTCAGTTCAAACTTGTATTCGAGTTATTGGTTTACGGATTGTATCTGTATTCAAGTCTTTGAGAGAAGCAATAAAGATTACATTAACAGTGGACGTAGGCAGTTACGCCGAACCACTATAATTCTGGTGTTCTTGTTTCTGCGGTTAGTTTTGCATATATTCCTTTGTTTTAATCTACTATCTTCATTAATCTCTCTACAAAAATCTTTTCTTGGGTGTTAGTGACCAATTTTGGTGCTTTCACTGAGAACCGCGTTCTCAAGCTATTAGGATCTACTTTGTCGCTACTGGATTGAAGAAATCCCCCAAAAAAGATCCAAGTTCATTCACAAGAAGTTTACAGATTCTACTCAGAGTTCCGACCGATAACTCTACAATGGGAAGACCACGTACCAGATCAGCCTCCCACAATGCGGATGTCAACGAGACCGCTAGCGTCCAACAAGTAGGACCCAACAATCAACAAGCTAATCCAGGCACAGGGACCGCTGCCGTCCTAAACCAAACAGAAGTTGTCATTAGAACAGAGTTCAACGAGCCGATGAGGGAACTCATGGAAAGCAGGAGACAACTTAACGAGTAGATTAAAGCTAACGCCAATCTCATGACCCAGCTTACTCAACAACAGCATCAGAATGCTGGAGGAAGTTCCGCTTTCTACTCATCAGCTGACAACTCCGCTTTCTCTGATGAACATCCCAGGCGTAGACATCGTAGAATTGAAACATCGCAAACAGGTGTAGTAGATCAATCCAACAGGAATGGTCCAGGTTCCCTACCTGGAGCCGTGGTCCCTCACTTGCACCTGGGGAATCACACTCAAGTTGGAATGTGAAACTTAGGATATGGAGCACGAGTTGAAGCAGACCGACCAGCTCACCAGGGTCGTAGCGAAGCAGGTCCCCAGGACACGCATTTGGGAGACCACCAACCGAGGAGGCACCAGCCGTAACGGTCACGCAGGACGGAGTCCAACTTGCCACCTCCCATCTAGACCCTGGATTTATCAGCTATGGTCGACAGCTGATGAGAGAAAATCAGGGCTTATCTAACGATGATTGGGGTACAACTAGGAGTCATACCCCATTCACAGATGCTATCCTACAAGCTGAGTACCCCCAAAAGTTTAGCATGCCGACTATTCCAGCCTATGAGGGGAAGACTGATCCTCGATAGCATGTAATGAGATACGAGTGGTTGATGGACTCGGCTAGGGAAAATGATGTGACTAAATGTAGATGTTTCCTAATAACCCTATCTAGAATCGCTACCATATGGTTCACCAGACTTCCTCCGCGATTGATCTACAGATTCGATGAGTTAGCGACGAAATTTGTGGAGCAGTTCAAAATTCATACCACTCGTCCAAAGGACGTGATATCTTTATCCAGTGTAATTCAAGCTCCAGGGGAGTCCTTGAAGGAATATTTACAAAGGTTTCACATTGCAGCTACCGAAGTTAGCAACCCGAATGACCATGCTATTCTTATGGCCGTGATGCGAGGAGTAGATCCAGACTTAGAGTTCGGTGATTGGCTGGCAGGAAAACCTCCAGCTATCCTGGAACGTTTTTATTCAAAGGCACACCAATTCATGAGAAGGGAGGAAGCCAGGTGGACGAGGCGAGGCAGTGCGCCAGGGCCTGGCAAGGAGGCAGCGCAAAGAAATATCGCGGTAAAGCAATCTGGCGATAATTCTGGAAAGGTCCAGGTTGATGTTCAAAACAAGCCCGAGCAATCTAAAGGATCCGGAGGAGGAAATTCCGGAAGGAAGAGGGAAGCCGAAAAGTGGAAACCAAGGATCCCGACCTACAACGAATACACTCATCTGAACACATCTCTAGAGAATATTTATTTATCAACTTGTAACACATTCCAATACCGAAAGCCGCACCCAAAAGAGTCCACTGAGGAACAAAAGCAAACTGGGAAGTATTGTCGTTTCCATGAGACTTACGGGCACAATACTGAGGAATGTAGACACCTCCATGATGCTATAGAAAAGTTGATTCGGCAGAAAAAGTTACAGCAGTTTGTTAAGGATCCACAGGAAGGCGGACAGGGGACGTCCGACCCTAATCGCGGGCAGGTTCCACATCGACCTGAGGAACTTGTTCGGACTGGTGGTAGATTGGTTATAAACACGATAGTCGGTGGGCCTCATCCGGTAGACAAGAGTTGGAAAGAAATGGAATGTTATGCTAGTTCCTTAAAGCTTGCGGATTTTGAATGTTGTTCAAACACAGAAGACAGAGCCCCCGCAAAACAGCAGTGAATGATGCCAGACGATATAGTGTTCAGGAGCAGGGATGCCGTTCAGGTGGAGGCACCTACCATTGACCCGATGGTCATCTCAGCAACGATTGGGCCGGCTTTGGTGAGAAGGATATTGATTGATTGCAGGAGTTCTGTGAATATTATCTTTGAAAAGGCGTACGACCAAATGAAGATGGAGGCGAAGGATCTGAAGCCATCTAAAGCCCGCATTCACGGCTTTAATGGTGCAGCTACTGATGCGATAGGTTTTGTTGAATTGCCAGTTGAGTTAGGAGAAGGTGAACGTAGGAGGGTACAGATCCTACCGTTCATTGTTTTGGATGTTGATTCCCCATATAATGTTTTTCTAGGTCGACCAGCCCTGGTGGAGTTTAGGGCAGCTTTGGCCCCATGGTGTTTGACGTTGAAGTTTCCGAAAAATAGAGGAGTTGATGTAGTGCATGGCGATCAAGCGACTGGTCATGCGTGTTATGTGGCTGAGCTGAGAGAGGCCCAGCGAAGAGAGAAGGGAAAGGTTGTGGACAACACTGTCCGCACCCAGGTTGCACAAAATGGACAAGTAGTGCCCGAGCCTTGGCTCGAGCAGCGGGGTCGGATCTACAGAGACAGATCCGAGAGACGATGATGAAGAACATAAGGAGTCTAAAGCTACATCGGCTGAACTGACGATTGACATTTCGATCAGCCATGATGACCCATCACGGGTGCTTAAGATTGGATTACAACTCACTCCCTCGATGACTGAGGATCTAACTGACTTCCTCCGAGCAAACCTGGATGTATTCGCTTGGACCCACTCTAATGTGCGGGATTTCTCCCGCCATCGCAAGTCATATGTTGAACATTGACCCAAAATACGTACCAGTAAAATAGAAAAGGAGAGGTATGGACCCGGAGAGGTCTGCTGCTCTCAGAGAGGAGGTGGACAAACTCAAAGCCAATGGGTTCGTCTGCGACGCCATCTACCCTAAACGGGTTTCTAAACCCGTACTAGTGAGAAAAGCGAATGGGAAATGGATGACTTATGTCGATTACTCAGACCTGAACAAGGCATGACCTAAGGATAGTTTCCCTTTACCCAGAATTGACCAGCTGGTCGACTCAACAGCAGGACACGAGTTGTTGTCATTCATGGATGCGTATTTGGGATACAACCAAATCCCGATGCACATCCCAGATCAGGAACACACTAGTTTTCTCACGGACGTCAGACTGTATTGTTATGTGGTGATGCCTTTGGGTTAA
Organism: Allium fistulosum; assembly: GCA_030737815.1. Lineage (NCBI taxonomy): Eukaryota > Viridiplantae > Streptophyta > Magnoliopsida > Asparagales > Amaryllidaceae > Allium > Allium fistulosum. The sequence goes on from CM060903.1 coordinate 861,492,698, forward strand.
AGAACGCCAGAGTGACTTATCAGCGCTTGGTAAATCGAATGTTTAAAGACCAAATTGGTAGAACAATGGAAGTCTATGTGGATGACATGCTCGTGAAGTCACGGCAGTCAAACGACCACATTCGATACTTGGCGGAGATGTTTGATATACTTAGATACTACGGAATGAAAATCAATCCACTGAAGTGTTCCTTTGGTGTAGCATCGGGAAATTTTTTGGGTTTTATTGTCAATGCATGGGGAATCGAGGCTAACCCAGAAAGATTCAGGCTATCCGAGACATACAAGCACCTAGAACTATAAAGCAAGTGCAAAGCTTAAATGAAATAGTCGCTGCGCTTCATATCCAGAGCAACCGACAAATGCATCCATTTCTTCGATGTGATAAGGAAAGGGAAGAGGAATTTTGAATGGATGCCGGACTATGAAGATGCATTCCGAGCTCTGGTGAGACACTTGGAGAGTCCCCCGGTTCTGTCAAAGCCCATAGACCATGAAGAGTTATATGCTTACTTGGCCGTGTCTCAACATGCTATCATTACGGCATTGGTTCGTGAGGAGGACCGAATTCAAAGGCCAGTGTACTATGTCACTAAACGCTTAACGAGGGCAGAAAGGAATTATTCTAAGATTGAGAAGCTAGCCTATTGCTTGGTGATTGAATCACGCAAGCTCCGTCCGTATATTCAGGCACACCTGATAAGTGTCTATACTGACCAACCTTTGCGATAGGTGCTCCAACGACCAGAAACTCTGGAAGGTTACTCAAGTGAAAAATTGAATTAAGTCAATTCGATATCACTTACCTGCCATGAAGGGCTATCCAAGGGCAAGCGCTAGTAGACTTCATTGCAGAATTCACCATATCAGACGAGCCAAGTGGTGTTGATGTCATTCCACCCATTCGATGGAAACTATACACCGATGGGGCGTCCAACGACCATTGTTCTAGGGCTGGTGTTATTCTAGTAACTCCCGAAAATCGATCAATTTGTTATGCTTTGAAGCTCGATTTCCCAGCTATAAATAACTACGCCGAATATGAAGCATTGATTGCTGGCTTAAAACTTACCCGGGAACTCGGAGTGAAGTCGGTTGAAATCTTTTGTGACTCACAATTGGTGGTGTATCAAGTACGAGGAGACTACCAAGCAAAGGGGCAGAGACTTGCCCCATTCCTTGCTCGGGTTCAAGAACTATTGGCGGATCTTGAATATTACGATATTTCACATATCCCACGTGAACAAAATGGAGAAGCCGATTCATTGGCAAAATTCGCAAGTACTGGTGATGCACAGCAGATTGGTTTGGTTCCGTCAAAATCTTACATGCCCCGAGTATAAATGAGATGGAAGTAGACTCTGTGTCAGAAACAGAAATTGAGAGGGAGTCGTGGATAACCCCGTTCAAGAAAGCTACACGGGACTTTGCCCGAAAGAAGGAACAAAAGACGACAAGTCATTCGCAAAGCCTCACGATATATAATGCAGGATGGAGTAATGTATCAGAAAGGATTCTCGGTTCCTTTACTTTGGTGCATCGCCCACGATGAGATAAAGCGGGTCTTGAAAGAAGTTCATGAAGGAGAATGTAGCGACCATACTAGGGGGTAGACGTTAGCCAAAAAGATCCTCCGCTATGGATACTATTGGCCAACAGTGAATCGAGACGCCGCGGACTATGTGAGAAGGTGCAACAAATGTAAGAAGTATGCAAAGATTCCTAGAGCTCCGCCGACGGAACTCACACAAATGGTTAGTCCCTAGCCATTTGCAATATGGGGGATCGATATAATCGGCTCCTTGCCAATCTCCAAAGGTGGTGCAAAATACGCAATTGTTGTGGTCAATTACTTTACCAAGTGGGCGGAAGCAGAAGCCTAAGCTATGATCACCACCAAAAAGGTCATTAATTTCATTGTGTGAAACATCATATGCCGTTTTGGCCACCCACGAACCATCATTACAGACAACGGAACTCAGTTTGAGAGTAGAGAGTTCAAAGAATTCTACCAAAAATATTGCATTGAGAAAAGGTATGCGACAGTCGCTCACGCTAAAGCCAATGGACAAGTTGAAGCCGTAAACAAAATAATCAAATCCATATTGAAAAAACGTTTGGAAAAGTCTAAAGGCAAGTAGGCGGATGAGCTTCCGACAGCACTCTGGGCTTACAGAACCACCCACAAGTCCGCGACTAGCCACACTTCATTCACATTGGCATATGGCACTGAAGCTGTTATACCCGTGGAACTTGAAGTTCCTTCTCATCGGGTGACTCACTATGATCCTAAGACGAATCAGGATCTTTTACTGGAATCGCTGGACTTTGTGGAAGAAAAACGTGATGAAGCTGATTTAAGGGCGGCTGCATATAGGCACCGAGTCGCTCGATATTACAATGAAAAAGTTCGACCGAGAATCTTTGATGTGGGCGATCTCGTTTTGAAGCGAGTTTTTCCGATCCCATCACATATGAATCCCACATGGGAAGGTCCATACGCCATTGAACAGAAGCTTGGAGAAGGAACTTTCAAGCTAGCGACCGTCGATGGCGTGACGCTCCCCCGAGCAAGGAATAGCGAGCTTTTGCGCCGTTATTACACTTAGCCCATTTCTTTCGCATTTTAGCAGTAATTGTTTCCAGTATGTTTTTCTATTGTTGTTCTTTGTTTTCGGCATGTAATAAGACAATTCAATTTGTTCCTACTTGTTATGATCAATAAAGGCTTGAAGTCGCTTTTCTGTGAACTGTTGATGTTCCATGTGTCATAATTCCATGGCAAAAATCAGATTACGTTATTTTGTCCGGCGTATGAACGCACACACAAAATTAAAAGTCAATCGATAAAATAAAAACCTCTAAGTTTCCAGAGTGCAGACTAGAGTACTCCGAGTCCCCAGAGTGCGGAGTAGAGTATAAACGACTTAAAAATCTCTAAGTCCCCAGAGTGCGGACTAGAGTATAAACTACTAAAAAATCTTTGAGTCTCCAGAGTGCGAACTAGAGTACTCTGAGTTCCCAGAGTGCGGACTAGTGTATAAACGACTTAAAAATCTCTAAATCCCCAGAATGCGGACTAGAGTACTTTGAGTCCCCAAAGTGCGGACTAGAGTATAAACGACTTAAGAATCTCTAAGTCCCCAGAGTGCGAACTAGAGTACTCCAAGTCTCCAGAGTGCGGACTAGAGTATAAACGACTTAAGAATCTCTAAGTCCCCAGAGTGCTGACTAGAGTACTCTGAGTCCCCAGAGTGCGGACTAGAGTAAAAACGACTTAAAAATCTCTAAGTCCCCAGAGTGTGGACTAGAGTACTTTGAGTCCCCAAAGTGCGGACTAGAGTAAAAACTAGAGTATAAATGACTTAAGAATCTCTAAGTCCCCAGAGTGCAGACTAGAGTACTCCGAGTCCCCAGAGTGCAGACTAGAGTATAAACAACTTATGAATCTCTAAGTCCCTAGAGTGCGGACTAGAGTACTTCGAGTCCCAAGAGTGCGGACTAGAGTATAAACGACTTAAGAATATCTAAGTCCCCAGAGTGCGGACTAGAGTAAAAACGACTTAAAAATCTCTAAGTCCCCAGAGTGTGGACTAGAGTACTCTGAGTCCCCAGAGTGCGTACTAGAGTATAAACGACTTAAAAATCTCTAAGTCCCCAGAGTGTGGACTAGAGTACTCTGAGTCCCCAGAGCGTGGACTAGAGTATAAATGACTTAAAAAATCTCTAAGTACCCAGAGTGCGGACTAGAGTACTCTGAGTCCCTAGAGTGCGGACTAGAGTATAAATGATTCAAAAAATCTTTAAGTCCCCGGAGTGCGGACTGGAGTACTCTAAGCCCCCAGAGCGTGGACTAAAATACGAGAAATTTAGAAATCTCCAAGATTTGTGGAAGCGAACAGGTGCTTACCTGATCCACATAACTTTGAATGTCAAATGCTATATGAGTGATAAGCTAAACAGCGAAAATCATCTAAAACAAAGAAACAAATTTTATTTACTAATCGAAGATTCAGTTTCATTACAACTTCTCCTGAACTCGGAGCAAAAAGTCTATTTACAACGACTATGAAAATAAATAGAAATAACTGCATAATTGAAACTTATTCGAGTTGAATGAGGCACGATCGGTAGCTACTTTTTTTATTTTTTCTCCTTCCTCGGCTTCTCCAAAGGCTCCTCACCCAAGCGTTTTCTCTTGGACACCTTGCTTCCTAGTGAGATGGTGCTTGGGGAAGGAGGAGGAACTTCCAGTGGCGTGGTCCCACCGGGGAGAATGACCTTCAGGGGCCTGTTCAGGGGATCATCCAGTTCCACCACTTGAGGCTCAGCCTTAATTTCAACTTTCTTCTTCCCCTCTTCCATGATTTGTTCCTCCATGCTCAGTTTCGAAGTCTGTTCGGAGGCACCCGTGATTTCAACTTCATCATGTTCTTCTGTAGGAGAGGGGTTCTCGAGTTTGTCCTCATCGAGTGCCCCGATCATTTGAGCATCGGGTCCAGGAGCATTCCCAGTGTGAGATTCCTCTCCCAATTTCTCTTCCTTCTCCGTGGCGGCATCGCTCCTTGGAGTTGGTTCGGGATCAGAATGGCCTACACGAAGTCATAAAATACAAATGTTAGAATACATTTATTGCTCGCCAAGAAGCGATGGTTATTTGAACTCTAGAAAGAAAAGTTAAATACCAGCCTCCGGCTGACTCTCGGCTGTTTTGGGAGTTTCACCCTCTGGAATAGTGGATAGAATGTGGATATCAAGCCCGGGCTTCTCTGGATCATAGCCAACGTGCTGCTCGAAAGGATCGAGTGATGAGCAACCAGCTAGCTGGGCGGAAGGAGGAACTGGAGACTCGGTTCCAGATGGGCCAGCAACGTCGTCCTTCCCTTTCGATGAGGAGGAATCTCTTCCGTAGAGGGCTTTGGCCGCGGATAAGTCGGAAGGCTCATCTCCTCGAAGCACTTCCTTTATAAGAGAATCCTCGTCAATCTCTTCCACTCGCTTAATCTTTATTAGAGTATCCAATGCTTCAGCTAATGATTCGAGGTAACCCTCGCCCAAAAAAGATATATCTCGATGCATGAGAACCCGAGCGTTGTATTCAGCAATAAGCAGATCAAATAAGCATTTAATTTCTTCTCTCCCGGCTTCAGCAGCTGCCTCAAGGCGAGAATCAATTTTTGTCAATGCCATTCTTTTGCCCTCTTCACGGGCTGCATCCTTTAACGCTTCAGTTTTGGAGAGCTCCTCATCAAGCTTTGTTTTTAGAAGTCGTGTAGCGACAATCTCGTTGCAATATCGTTGCGACTCCTCTTGAGCAGCAGTTTTTTCTTCCTTTTCTTTGAGGAGTAGCTCCTCCAATTCTTTAACTCGTTGATCTAGGACATCCTTCTCTTTTTGAATGGAGTCTTTTTCTAAGGCTAAAGCGCCACAGCGTTGAACTGCCTCATCAATTTCCCTTTTGTGAGTAGCATCCAGACGACTGACTGCCTCGGCTGTATCTTTAGCGTTTTGTTGGGCACCTTCAAGTTGAGATTTGTACGAGGAAAGCTCTTCATCATGGACTTTAATAATGTCTTTATCATTGATGGCTTTGAGTTTCAGGCGATCGATCTCATAATGACGTTCCATAGAAACTTCTGAAACTTTTTCTGCCAAGTGAACAAACGCATCGTGTTGGACATAGACATCGTTATTGCAGGCGATGGCGCTTTGTTTGACATGCCCTGGAATTAGGTGAATAGTAGGAAGAAATTTCAGTCCGTCGAAGCATATCTTTGGAAATGTGGCTTTAAGCTCAGCTAATCTTTCGGCTATCGACGGATCATGTGTAGAGATTGGAGAGGTTTGCTTAGCCGGAGCCACAGATTTTTTTGAGGCTCACGAGATTGCTTTGTGCTGGACGAACCAGAGTGTTGGTTGTGGAGAGCTTCAGATTGAGACCCCTTCTGAGCAGATTTTTCGTTACTGTGCTCTGAGTGAGGGGGAGGATCGTTGGGGTATGAAGAATGGCTGTATGTTTTTCTTCGAGAAGACGATGAGTCTCTGGGACGGTAGTCCCTATCGCCGTTGTCATCTCTTTCTCGGCGTCTAGCTGACCCCGAATCCCGACTGGAGTGGTGGAAGATAGAGGACCCGCAGAGGCGGTCGAATCCGTGAGTGCACCCCATATCACCTACACAGAAATCAAGTGAGCACGAGTTAGCGAGAATAATATGATGGCTAAAATTTAAGTGCAGGGTTTAGTGTAAGTGTTCGTGTGTGTCCTAGTGTTTCCCCCCGACGGATCAGTTTCTTTTGCTTTACTTATTGGAGTTTTTTCTCCCTGATGATGAATTTGATCGCCTCTATCGCCTCTCACGGGCGAATTAAGTCCCATATCCCCTGGGTCGTTGAAACCGTAATTCAGCAGGTCATCGGGGATGGTCAGGTCTGAAAGTTCTTTCAATGAACCCTCTAGATGTTGGGGAGATGACTTTTTCTCAACCGGAGTGATTGTAACTTTAGAAGTTCCGCCTACTATTTTCTTTTTTAGTTTATAGGCTAAGCTTTTTTGCCTCTTCGAAGGGGAAGCGACTTGGCGATGCCAGGCGCGTCCGTTATTGGTGTAATATCGGAGCCTAAGTTCTCATCGATCGTTTTTGGCATCTCGGCCTCCTTTATTTCGCCTTCCTCAAATATATCGGGGGTTTCACCTATAGAGGGCATCGAAGGCCCAGCTTGCCCTTTGCCTTTTTCCATGGAAGATCCGGTTGTAGCGGCGCCGGTTGGGAGATTAGTTCGACGACCTTCCGCCAACAATCCAAACTTTAAAAGTGATTCATTAGAAATGACGGATTTGATCTCCCGGTCTTCCACAGGAATAACTATGATGGACTCGACGGCCTTAGAATACCCAGTACCTTCGGGACGTGGGCTGATACCTGTAAAAGTCGGAAAAAGTTTAGAAAGAATGCACTTTGTGCCATAGACAAATATTGGTCCGAAAGTGGAACTTACTCCCTTCCAGCCATCTTCTCGCAAAGCCAGGGGGCAGCGTACATAAAACCATTTCTGTTTATATTGGGAGAATTTACTCCATGCCCCCGTCAGGATTTGACACCTGGAGTGTGGCTCGAGGAATATGAAAGAAGGACTGTCAGACCGTCTTTTGAAGCGATAGATGTAGCGGATATCACCGGGAGTGGGGAGCCTGAATAGGATGATGATGAAGAGAATACAAGTGCCATAGATGAACGCGTGACTATTGGGATGTAGCTGTGTCGGGGCGATCCCGATATACTGTAACACTTCACGGAGAAAGGAGTTGAAAGGTGGCATGCTACCAACCCAGCACATGAATTTATTGCACGCTGTATATCCAGCTGGGGGCAGGTGAGGCCAATCTTGCCCCGATATAACTAAAACGTCGTCGAAAGGGATTCCATGAATTGTACACAACCGACGAAGACCGGCTTCATCGATTTTTGAAGCTTGTGAATCAATAGGACCATCCAGGATGATTGCTCCGTCTCTAACATTAGGAGCCAGGCCAATAAATGCTGCTGATGGATTTAGGATACCTTGTGTAGGAGTTGTTGATGGATTCGAAGTTCCTACTACCTCCTGCTGAGAACTTGGCTCAGGCTTGTTGGAAACTGTAGCAGAGCTCGATCTCTTGGACATCTTCAACGAGCGTAGAATTTGGGTAGATACCTGTTTGAACTATACTTGAAAGACAATCGATATTAGATATAACGACAAAAATATTCCCCCCGTGTGGTGTGTGGAATAGTGCAATCATTCAAGCATGAGTATAAAAGAATTAAAGATTTAAAGACCGATGAAGTGTGATTGAGCATTAAACTATGATCTTCGAAGACCGTCATTGCTTACCGTCTCCGAGAGCTTGTCCTATGTTCGGTAGTAGGGGTCTTAAAATCAGACATTGGCATTATATGTTGAAGGATGTTATTTGCTTTTGTTAAGTTGAACTCACATTTATAGTTCTTAAAACTATAGAGTCATTAGTCCAAACCAGTTCCATATGCTCATGTGCTTAAGTTCTTGTCATTATTCATTGTTCTATGGTTAAGCGTGGGAGTATGTGATCTTGACATATGCTAAGTTTAAGTTGAGATGGTTTTTATTATCAATGCCGATCCCGAGGCCCAAAGCCAATCATCTCTCTAAACCTACATACCGAACAACTCATCTACAAGCTACCGAATGACCTCCTAGACCAACGACACCGACCCACTCACTCTCCACACCAACACTCTCTCGTCACCGAACGGCCTGCTGGGGCTATACCGAACCACACTTGCTCGGTATATCGAACCCTCCTAGTGGATTCTCACCGGGCCGTAATGCTACATCCAAACGACCAAACCACATTCACTCCCTAATCACCGAACGGCCTCACCATAACATGTACTGAACCACCCCTTCTCAGAATAAAGGACTACTCTGTTACCAAACTCCCACTGACCCGGCTCCATTCTAATAAACGACCGGCCCATACCATCTGTCACGCTACCGACCCACACCGTCTCTTGAATCACCGACCTACTTCATTGCCAAAATCCTATTGGCTCATTCCTCTACCAAATTCCTACCGATCCACTCGCTGCCAGTGTTCTACCGACTCGCGAGCACTCAGAGTGTCGAACTTATCCTCCTCACAAAGCCCCATACTTTTTCTCTTTCCCAAACTCGCCGCTCACCTTACACATGTTAACACTACCACTATTATACTCGTCTTATTCTCGTCAGGGAAGATCGAGTGCGTGTGATGCACAGGTCTAGGTCGAGTTTAGACGAACGTGGGCAAGGAAATTATGCAAGAATTTAGATCCTTACCTATGATATTAATTAGAGTTAAAGCGTGAAATCTTTCGAGCTTGAAGCCAAAGGGAGGTTGAAAGGTACTTGATAAGATAGTGGAAAGAGGAGGAGTTTGGTGGAAAGAGGATGCATTTGTTTTGAGTGAAACTGGAGAGGGTGTAACAGCCCGATATTTTAAAGCGAAATTTTAATTTTTAAAAACAAAACATTTTGAAATATTAATTTAAATATATATTGTAGAAATTCGTAAAATGAAAATTTAAAACGTTACATTTCGTCACTTTTGTCCGTTCTTAATTTTTACATTAGAATCAAATTTTATTAACGTTGATTTTAGCTATTTTAAAATTTTGATTTATAAAGTTACGTTTTATTGAAAGAAACCGTTATCATTTTTTATTAGAAGCAACTAAAATTATACGTTACTTTGGGCTAAAATTTACAAGCTTGAGCCGTTCAAATTCTTGCCCAAAGGCGTGCACTAAATCACTTCATTCCTTTGGCCTTCCATTCGTGTCCAATATTTAAAATAATTAATTTTCCTTAGATCCCTCTACCGTTTCAAAAACCTTTTATTTTTCCTAAACTTTCTCTAACCGTTCAAGACCCTTTCCTTTTGCATTCTCTACAAATCAGTAGATAGTTCTGACAGTCCTCGTTCAAGAAAAATTAAAATATTTCAAAACCAAAAAAATCATCTTCCTCTGCAAAGTTCTCCTGGGAATCTTGTGAGTCGGTACAAGGTAGGACACGTTTCTTCTTTTCAGTTTTCACTCTTCTTCAAATATTATTTTGTAAAAATTGCTGTCCCCTGCTTTGTTTCAACCTGCCACCATCACGTCATTCCACCCTTCCATTAGCCTACAACTGTGAGCCTAACCGAACTCCATCCATCCACCACGAGGCCAGATCCGTGCCGGTCGCCTCCACATCACCACCAGACCGACCCCAGCCCAACGCCACCCCTGGCCAACCACCTGCCACCATCACGCCTAGACACCCACGCCAGGCCTACACCCACCAGCAGCCGTCATCGCCTGACCAACACCAACCGAACTCCTACCCCAACGCCACCAGCCTCGTACGCCAGAGCCACCACAGCCCAGCCGAGATCTCCACGTCACCACCCCTTCGCCAGATCCCACCAGACCGCCTCCAGCCTGCACCACGTGACAACCCCATGACCATTCGCCTCCACGTCGAGACCAGACAACCCCAGACCGAACCCAGACCGAAACCAACCCCTTCGTCAACCCTACACCCACCAGCAACCACCCATCGCCGACCCTAGATCCAACCCACCACCGACCCTACACCCACCATCATCCCCGCGGTTTCACTGACCCATGCTGCAACCACGCCCATGCCAAGACCAGCTCATTACCGTGTATACTTGGTATTTTGAAGCAAGAATTGTAAAATTGCCACCTTTGCTTTTGAAAAAAATTTGTCCATATTGCCTCTGGTTTGATAAAAGAATTTGAAAGGAAACTTGTTTTGTTTGTCACCTTGAATTGAGTAATTTGTTTGCAGAACTTTGTTTGAAAGAGAATATGTACTTTTGTTTTGTTTTAGTTGGTAACCGAGCCTATTATTTTTTCTACTAGCATTTGTTTAGATTTGAAGTTGTTGGTCACGTGTTGTTCACTCTACCTACTTTTGTATTTGGTTTCCAGAGCCTTTATTTCGAAGTTTTAAAAATATATTGAACTTTGTTTTGGAAAAAATTTGTTTTGTCACTCTGATAATTTTTAAAGTTATAATTGATAAAAAAAAAAAAAGAGTAGGCGTGCTATTGTTTTTGATTTTTAACCTGTTACTTTTTCGTTGTTCGCTTCGTTGAAATTTCGTTATTTGTGAAATCTTAGAGTTGGTTATTTACTGTGCTTTTGGTTTGAATCCAGTTGGCGCATCCGCTAACGACTGATCGTGCTATCCGCGTGCTTTCGATTGACTTCGTATTTCTTTCGTTCCGAATCTCCAGCTTCGTAGAGGTGAGTAAATCTCACTCGAATATCCATACTTATATAATTGTGAAACGACCGCAACTGAATGTGTAGAAATAAATAAATAAATAAATGATGTTATAATTACCTGTGATTTATTTATAGTTGATGTTAATTGTTAAAACTGCATATCGTATCATCTGTTATATCTGTTATTATTTTACTGTTATTCTATTCTGTTAAATCACACTGCAAGTTCCCTGTAGAATAGAATCACTATGGGTTGAAATGATACATACCCGAACGGACTTTAGAATAAGGGAAGGTCGTTATGGGCTGAAATGATAGGCTTGAGCGATTTTCAATTAAATTTTATTTACTTGGGATTGCGGGTTTGAAATGATAAAACCCGGATTTTTCTTTGTAAATTACGGATTGAAATGATATAGTATCCGTATCACTTGAATTAGGCTAGAAAATATTATACAGACCCGTGGTTATTTTTATGCATTTTCTGAATATTTTTAGATAATTTAAAAATTGTAATAATATATAATTTGATTTAAACCGAATTTTTAAATGATTTATTAAAAATAGAAATGATTTTTCTATGTGATAAATATAAATAAATGGAGGAATATTGGTTTTAAAACGAAACTTAAATTTTGAAATTTTGAAAAAGGAAAAAAAGAAAGATGGAAACTTAAGTTAATTGAAATTGAAATTTAGTTTAAATTTGTGGAAAAATGAAGTTTAAATTTAAGTGTTGAAATGAATGTAATAAGCAATTTGGTAAGTTTGGTTTTTAACTTGTAAAATTTCTTTGAAATAAAATTTGTTAAAGGATTGAAATGAACATTTTTTTATGTATGATTTTATAAGTTTAACTAGGTAGAATCTGTAGCACTTGTTAAGTGTTGTGGTTTTTTTTAAATGAACCAAAAGATTTAAAATGAACTAAAGCTACGATAGTACTTGGTAAGTGCTGTTGTAGCAGAAACTAAAATTTAACTTGAACAAATGAAAAGCTGCTGTAGCACTTGTTAAGGACTGCAGTAGACTGAAATATGATTTTGTTTAAAACTGAACTGATATAACAAATTTTAAATATTGTTTTGTTGAAATAAAATGGTTTTCGAATATAACTTACCGCCACATTTTTAAATGCCGTGGAAGCTGAAAATTTAATGTTTTGTTTAAGAGAATAAGTGAACTCCGAAGGGTTAGATTTTTGAAATATAATATTGATTTAAAGGAACAATAACTTTGTTTTAAATGGTTTAATTCGAAGTATATTTTGATAAATTGTTTTAAATCTATAACCACGGGTTATAATAACGATTGGTTGGCAAAGAGACCGGGATCGGATATGGGCATACTCTCTGTCGATACCGAAAACCACTTTGACAACCGTGTACGCGGTGGAGATTCCAGAATGAAGTAGGATGGTGGCGACGTCCTTAAGGTATTACGTGGACCCAACTCCCGTGAGTTGGCATAAGGTGGCTAAAACAGGAGCGATCTCGGACCAGTGAGGTAGCACCTCTTCTCGGACACATTCCTTCGACATTATACTCTTACTGATTTGACTAGATGGCCATCCTCCGATTTGGGAATGTTGTTCGAGGTGGAACGGTAGTGGCTGCTATGCGTATCCATCAGTCCGTGTGCGTAATTGGTATATCTACCCTGGCATTGCCTAGTTGTGGCGTGTCACCTACCATATCGAGCTTTAGTACGATTATGATTTTAAGATCCGACCGCGTTAAGGTTCTCCATCCCCTTAACGCTATTTTCCGATATGATTATACTTTACTTATGTAGACACTATTATAATAGCGAATATTACTACATAGTAGATAGTTTAACGGATCCTTAGAGGATGGGCGGTCCCAAGCATCTTCTAAGTTACTTGTACCTTTACTACAGTTCATTTGAGTTGGTTTACATTGTATAAGTATGTATATCCTGACTCGAGTGTTATGTTTTATTTTACGCTCGGGTCAGCCTGAGTATTCACAGCTTTGGATTCACCTTTCTGGAGCTCGGAATCACTGGAGATTCTGCTTATCTAGTTATCTTCCTATTTCAGTTTCAGTTGTCTTATTTCAGCTTTTGTTTTAGAGACTTGTGTATTTGGGATTTCTACTGTACTTGTTTCAGAACTATATTGTGTTTCAGACTATGTATTTTGTATTTGATTTTAGACTATGTATTTAGTGGCTTCATGAACCACTATGGTATTTTTAAATTCCGCTGCGAGTTATTCTGTTATTTCTGTGTCTGTGATTCTGTGAATGATTTTATTTGCTCCAAATTTTATTACAATCTGTTATTTTGCATTATTCAAGTCTGACATGTGTGGATTATTGTTGATTTGAATGGTCCAAAATAGTGGGTCGTTACATTTGGTATCAGAGCTTTGGTTTTAGGCAAACCTTAGCCTATGGAGCAAAACTCATTAGAGATAGGGTAGAAATACCCTAGAATGAGTGAAATCAAACTCAGAATCATTTCCTCGTGAGTGAACGTATTTTTCAAAGTATAAAATGATTTTAAAATGATTTTTCAAATGATTTTTCAAAGATTATTTTGATATAAAGTTTTCTTGTTTTAAGAAGAAATTTTCTAAACTTCCTTCTTTCCGTATCTACCTTGTTAGAAATTTTGTTAGTAGGATATTCACCCAAGTGATCTTATCGTGTTTTACCTTAATTTATCTTAGTCTTCTTTGTACCTTGTCCTAAATTAATTCTTGATATTTCCAGGATGAATCGTGGAAATGCTAGAGGTAGGGGTCGTGGTATTGCCCCAGTTCCTCCACCTGTTGCACCCGTTAAGTTTACTGTCCTTTGCAAGGAATTCTCTAAGCTCGGTGGCACTAAGTTCACCGGTTCAGAAAGTATCATCGAAGCCCAGCAATGGCTAAGAAGTTTGGAAAGAATCTTTACTGGTTTAGAGATCACTGATGCCCAGAAGCGTCAGTTAGCAGCATGGCAGCTGCAAGAGTCAGCCCTAGATTGGTGGGAGTCAGTTACGACTCACACTAACGAAGGTGATCTTTCGTGGGAGCAGTTCAGGTATCCTTTGTGTTAACTTGAATTTTTTCCCCATTTCCTTTCTTTTCGAATTCATCTTAAGTTCTGTTTCTGTATCTTCTTTCCAGGGAGGCTTTTGTGGCAAAATGGATGCCCGAAGCCGGAAAATCTCAGCTTTACCGTGAATTCATGGACCTCAAGCAGGGTACCATGTCCTTCTCAGAGTATGAACGGAAGTTCAATGAACTCTCAAAATTCGGTCCTGGTCTTATCGACACTCAGCTAAAGAAGAACGAGAAGTTCATTTCTGGAGCTCGCCCAGAGTTCTACGATCGCCTTATTTCGCATGTCCATGGTACATTTACTGAGCTCATGGATATGGCTATCCGCTATGAGAACCCTACTTCCAAGGGTCCTGCTACTTCTGGTACTCATGTCTCACAATCTTCCTCTGCAAATTCCAAGAAGAGAAAGCCCAACTTCCACCAGCAGAAGAAGAATTGGATCAAACATGCGGGCTTGGGATCTTCAGCATCTGCTCCTTCTCAGAGGCAGCCTATTGATCTTTCCGCCATTACTTGCTTCAAATGTGACCAAAAGGGACACTATGCCAATAGTTGCCCTAATCCGTCCAGTGCTGCTGTTCCTCCACCCCAGGTTACCAGGAACGATCTTTGTCATGTTTGTCTTCAGCCGGGTCATTTTAGGAAAGACTGTCCCTTATATCAGAAGGGAAAGCCATCTGGCGTATTTGCTGTCACATCGGCTTCATCACCTGCTCCTGCACCTACTCCTGCTCCTAGCGATAGTCAAGGTACTCTTCAAGGCACCTTTACTTTATTTCATCATCCAGTTCGTGTTTTATTTGATACTGGTGCTTCACATAGTTTTATTTCTGATGACCTGTGTAATAAGTTTGAACATCTCCTTTCACCTGAGTATGCTTCTGTTCCTTTATGTGTTTCTAATCCTATTGGTGGTCCCGCAAATCTTAATAAGATTTGTAAGCATGTGAAACTCCTCCATTCCGATCATAGTTTTAGTGGCGATTTCTATATCCTTGGTTTCGATGCTTTTGATTTGCTGCTTGGAAGTGATTGGCTTGATAGACACGATGCCCGTATCTCGTGTAAATCCCGAATTGTTTCTCTTAAGGACGATCGAGGAAATTCTTTACTTATTCAGGGTCGTATGCCTCATGATTATGCTGGTAGCTTTATCTTTTCTCTAGATGCTTCTATTGATGATCTTCAGTCGACCCGTGTAGTTAATCACTACCCGGATGTATTTGGTGAAGTTACTGCTTTACCTCCCAAGCGGGAAATTGATTTCCGCATCGACCTCATTCCCGGAGCTCGACCTATAGTTCTTCCTCCTAGAAGAATGGCACCCCGCGAGAAGGTTGAGTTAAGGAAACAGATTGAAGACCTATCTTCCAAGGGTCTGATCAGACCTAGTTTTTCTGAATGGGGAGCTGCGGTGGTTTTCGTCACCAAGTCCGATGGTTCTCTTCGGATGTGTGTTGATTATAGGGAGTTGAACAAACTCACTATGAAAAATAGATATCCAATGCCTCGCATCAATGACATGTTTGATCAGCTTTATGGTGCTACTGTTTTCTCTCAGCTTGATCTAGCCACAGGTTTTCACCAACTCAGAGTTGCTGAGGAAAGTATTCCTAAGACTGCTTTCCGTACTGAGAGTGGATTCTTCGAATGGTTAGTCATGCCTTTTGGTTTGACTAATGCTCCTGCTTTCTTTGTTGACTTGATGAATCGTGTATTCCGTGATGTGCTAAATAAATTTGTTCTAGTCTTTGTGGATGATATCCTCATATTCTCCAAGTCTGAAGAAGAACATGAGTCACATTTGAAATCTGTTCTTGAGACTCTTCGAAAGCATCAGTTAAAAGCTAAATTTTCCAAATGCCATTTCTGGAAGGATGAAGTCCGATTTCTGGGGCATATTGTTTCTAGTAATGGAGTTTTAGTTGATCCAGTCAAGATCGCTGCGATCAATGTAAGTTCTCCTTTCTTTCTCTTTCATTGTTTCATTTCAATTTACTCCATCTTTTCAATTATCCTTCTTTTCCCTATTCTGTACAGGATTGGGAAACTCCTAAGACTCCTACTGATATCCGTAGTTTTCTGGGCCTCGCCGGTTATTACCGGAGATTCATTGAGAATTTCGCTCGGATTGCTGCACCTCTCACTGCTTTAACTCGGAAGAATGCTAAGTTTATTTGGAGTAGTAAGTGTGAAGCCGCATTCAATGAGTTAAAAGACAAGCTTACTTCCGCACCTGTTCTTACCGTTCCAAATGGAGATGAGGGATTAACGGTATACACTGATGCTTGTAGAGAAGGTTTGGGAGCTGTTCTGATGCAGGATGGTAGAGTGATTGCTTATGCTAGTAGACAGTTGAAGACTCATGAAGTAAATTATGCTGCTCATGATCTAGAGTTACTTGCAGTTGTTTTCGCTTTGAAGCTTTGGAGACATCATCTGTTGGGTACTAAATTCGAGCTTTTCACAGACCATCAGTCTTTGAGGTATATTTTCTCTCAGAAGGATTTGAATCAGAGACAAGTTAGGTGGTTAGAGTTTCTTGCTTCTTATGACCTCGACATCAACTATACACCGGGAAAGGCTAATGTAGTGGCAGATGCTTTGAGTAGGAAGAAAGCTTTGTTGTGTCAGATTGTTGTTTCTTCGCCTCTTGTGGATCGTATTATGGCTAGACAGGATGAAGATCAGATGCTTAAGTTGATTAAGGAGAATGTTCGGAGTAGAGTTGGAGGTAGTAGTCTTGATGGTAATGGAGCTCAGATTGACGATAAGGGTGTATTGAGGATTAATAATAGGATTTGTGTCCCGAATGTTGATGGATTGAGACAGGAGTTACTTCGGGAGAATCATCAGTCCAGACTTTCTATTCATCCAGGCGTAACCAAGGTGTATCAGGATATGAAGAAGTTATATTGGTGGAAAGGTATGAAGCGAGATATTTCCATTTTCGTCAATAGGTGTGCGACTTGTCAGCAAGTCAAGGCAGATCATCAGAAGACCCCTGGTTTATTGCAGCCTCTTGAGATTCCCAATTGGAAGTGGGAACAAGTTTCTATGGATTTCATTGATGGTTTACCGAGAAGTAGGAAGGGTAACGAGAGTATCTGGGTTATTGTGGATAGATTGACCAAATCAGCTCATTTCATTCCGGTCAAGTCTACCCGTTCAGCTTCTAGTTTATCTGAGATTTACATGAGGGAGATTGTTCGTCTCCATGGTGTTCCTCTCAGTATCGTTTGTGATCGTGATCCTATCTTTACTAGTAGATTTTGGAAAGCCTTTCAGGATTCTTTGGGTACTCATCTAAATCTGAGCACTGCTTACCATCCACAGACTGACGGTCAAACGGAAAGGGTGAATCAGATTTTAGAAGATCTTCTTCGTGCTTGTGTGCTTGATTATGGAGGATCTTGGGAAGATCATCTCCATCTCGTCGAATTCACTTATAACAATAGTTATCAGGCCAGTATTGAGACATCTCCATTTTCTGCTCTTTACGGACGACCTTGTAGATCTCCTTCTTGTTGGATTGAATCCGGTAATCGATTGGTTCTTGGTCCTGAGATGGTTTTGGAAGCTTCAGAGAGAGTTGAAGAGATTAAGAGAAAAATGAGGATTGCTCAAGATAGACAGAAGAAGTACGCCGATCGTCGAAGACGGAGTTTAGAGTTTGTTGTTGGTGATTTGGTTTTCCTTAAGGTCTCTCCCTTAAGGAATGTTATTCGTTTTGGTCGTAGAGGAAAGCTATCTCCTAGATTTGTTGGTCCTTTCCGCATTTTGGAAAGAATTGGTTCTCTTGCTTATCGTCTGGATTTACCCGAGAAATTTTCTGGAATTCACAACGTCTTTCATGTCTCTCATCTTCGTCGCTATCTGCATGATCCATCTCTTATTATTCAGCCTTCTGCTCTTGATAGTTTGGATATTGAGCCAAATCTGACTGTTGAGAGGAAGCCACTTCGTATCGTCGATCGAGGTACGAAGCAGCTAAGAAGAAAATCTGTCAACCTGGTCAAAGTGCAGTGGAGCACTGATGAACGGGATTGCACCTGGGAGACGGAGGAGAGCATTCGTGCTTCGAATCCGGAATTGTTTATTTCAGGTACTTTTGCTATTCTATCTTATATCTCTTGTTTTCCTTCTTCGTTCCTTTTCGGGGACGAAAAGCTTTGAGTGGGGGAGAGTGTAACAGCCCGATATTTTAAAGCGAAATTTTAATTTTTAAAAACAAAACATTTTGAAATATTAATTTAAATATATATTGTAGAAATTCGTAAAACGAAAATTTAAAACGTTACATTTCGTCACTTTTGTCCGTTCTTAATTTTTACATTAGAATCAAATTTTATTAACGTTGATTTTAGCTATTTTAAAATTTTGATTTATAAAGTTACGTTTTATTGAAAGAAACCATTATCATTTTTTATTAGAAGCAACTAAAATTATACGTTACTTTGGGCTAAAATTTACAAGCTTGAGCCGTTCAAATTCTTGCCCAAAGGCGTGCACTAAATCACTTCATTCCTTTGGCCTTCCATTCGTGTCCAATATTTAAAATAATTAATTTTCCTTAGATCCCTCTACCGTTTCAAAAACCTTTTATTTTTCCTAAACTTTCTCTAACCGTTCAAGACCCTTTCCTTTTGCATTCTCTACAAATCAGTAGATAGTTCTGACAGTCCTCGTTCAAGAAAAATTAAAATATTTCAAAACCAAAAAAATCATCTTCCTCTGCAAAGTTCTCCTGGGAATCTTGTGAGTCGGTACAAGGTAGGACACGTTTCTTCTTTTCAGTTTTCACTCTTCTTCAAATATTATTTTGTAAAAATTGCTGTCCCCTGCTTTGTTTCAACCTGCCACCATCACGTCATTCCACCCTTCCATTAGCCTACAACTGTGAGCCTAACCGAACTCCATCCATCCACCACGAGGCCAGATCCGTGCCGGTCGCCTCCACATCACCACCAGACCGACCCCAGCCCAACGCCACCCCTGGCCAACCACCTGCCACCATCACGCCTAGACACCCACGCCAGGCCTACACCCACCAGCAGCCGTCATCGCCTGACCAACACCAACCGAACTCCTACCCCAACGCCACCAGCCTCGTACGCCAGAGCCACCACAGCCCAGCCGAGATCTCCACGTCACCACCCCTTCGCCAGATCCCACCAGACCGCCTCCAGCCTGCACCACGTGACAACCCCATGACCATTCGCCTCCACGTCGAGACCAGACAACCCCAGACCGAACCCAGACCGAAACCAACCCCTTCGTCAACCCTACACCCACCAGCAACCACCCATCGCCGACCCTAGATCCAACCCACCACCGACCCTACACCCACCATCATCCCCGCGGTTTCACTGACCCATGCTGCAACCACGCCCATGCCAAGACCAGCTCATTACCGTGTATACTTGGTATTTTGAAGCAAGAATTGTAAAATTGCCACCTTTGCTTTTGAAAAAAATTTGTCCATATTGCCTCTGGTTTGATAAAAGAATTTGAAAGGAAACTTGTTTTGTTTGTCACCTTGAATTGAGTAATTTGTTTGCAGAACTTTGTTTGAAAGAGAATATGTACTTTTGTTTTGTTTTAGTTGGTAACCGAGCCTATTATTTTTTCTACTAGCATTTGTTTAGATTTGAAGTTGTTGGTCACGTGTTGTTCACTCTACCTACTTTTGTATTTGGTTTCCAGAGCCTTTATTTCGAAGTTTTAAAAATATATTGAACTTTGTTTTGGAAAAAATTTGTTTTGTCACTCTGATAATTTTTAAAGTTATAATTGATAAAAAAAAAAAAGAGTAGGCGTGCTATTGTTTTTGATTTTTAACCTGTTACTTTTTCGTTGTTCGCTTCGTTGAAATTTCGTTATTTGTGAAATCTTAGAGTTGGTTATTTACTGTGCTTTTGGTTTGAATCCAGTTGGCGCATCCGCTAACGACTGATCGTGCTATCCGCGTGCTTTCGATTGACTTCGTATTTCTTTCGTTCCGAATCTCCAGCTTCGTAGAGGTGAGTAAATCTCACTCGAATATCCATACTTATATAATTGTGAAACGACCGCAACTGAATGTGTAGAAATAAATAAATAAATAAATGATGTTATAATTACCTGTGATTTATTTATAGTTGATGTTAATTGTTAAAACTGCATATCGTATCATCTGTTATATCTGTTATTATTTTACTGTTATTCTATTCTGTTAAATCACACTGCAAGTTCCCTGTAGAATAGAATCACTATGGGTTGAAATGATACATACCCGAACGGACTTTAGAATAAGGGAAGGTCGTTATGGGCTGAAATGATAGGCTTGAGCGATTTTCAATTAAATTTTATTTACTTGGGATTGCGGGTTTGAAATGATAAAACCTGGATTTTTCTTTGTAAATTACGGATTGAAATGATATAGTATCCGTATCACTTGAATTAGGCTAGAAAATATTATACAGACCCGTGGTTATTTTTATGCATTTTCTGAATATTTTTAGATAATTTAAAAATTGTAATAATATATAATTTGATTTAAACCGAATTTTTAAATGATTTATTAAAAATAGAAATGATTTTTCTATGTGATAAATATAAATAAATGGAGGAATATTGGTTTTAAAACGAAACTTAAATTTTGAAATTTTGAAAAAGGAAAAAAAGAAAGATGGAAACTTAAGTTAATTGAAATTGAAATTTAGTTTAAATTTGTGGAAAAATGAAGTTTAAATTTAAGTGTTGAAATGAATGTAATAAGCAATTTGGTAAGTTTGGTTTTTAACTTGTAAAATTTCTTTGAAATAAAATTTGTTAAAGGATTGAAATGAACATTTTTTTATGTATGATTTTATAAGTTTAACTAGGTAGAATCTGTAGCACTTGTTAAGTGTTGTGGTTTTTTTTTAAATGAACCAAAAGATTTAAAATGAACTAAAGCTACGATAGTACTTGGTAAGTGCTGTTGTAGCAGAAACTAAAATTTGACTTGAACAAATGAAAAGCTGCTGTAGCACTTGTTAAGGACTGCAGTAGACTGAAATATGATTTTGTTTAAAACTGAACTGATATAACAAATTTTAAATATTGTTTTGTTGAAATAAAATGGTTTTCGAATATAACTTACCGCCACATTTTTAAATGCCGTGGAAGCTGAAAATTTAATGTTTTGTTTAAGAGAATAAGTGAACTCCGAAGGGTTAGATTTTTGAAATATAATATTGATTTAAAGGAACAATAACTTTGTTTTAAATGGTTTAATTCGAAGTATATTTTGATAAATTGTTTTAAATCTATAACCACGGGTTATAATAACGATTGGTTGGCAAAGAGACCGGGATCGGATATGGGCATACTCTCTGTCGATACCGAAAACCACTTTGACAACCGTGTACGCGGTGGAGATTCCAGAATGAAGTAGGATGGTGGCGACGTCCTTAAGGTATTACGTGGACCCAACTCCCGTGAGTTGGCATAAGGTGGCTAAAACAGGAGCGATCTCGGACCAGTGAGGTAGCACCTCTTCTCGGACACATTCCTTCGACATTATACTCTTACTGATTTGACTAGATGGCCATCCTCCGATTTGAGAATGTTGTTCGAGGTGGAACGGTAGTGGCTGCTATGCGTATCCATCAGTCCGTGTGCGTAATTGGTATATCTACCCTGGCATTGCCTAGTTGTGCCGTGTCACCTACCATATCGAGCTTTAGTACGATTATGATTTTAAGATCCGACCGCGTTAAGGTTCTCCATCCCCTTAACGCTATTTTCCGATATGATTATACTTTACTTATGTAGACACTATTATAATAGCGAATATTACTACATAGTAGATAGTTTAACGGATCCTTAGAGGATGGGCGGTCCCAAGCATCTTCTAAGTTACTTGTACCTTTACTACAGTTCATTTGAGTTGGTTTACATTGTATAAGTATGTATATCCTGACTCGAGTGTTATGTTTTATTTTACGCTCGGGTCAGCCTGAGTATTCACAGCTTTGGATTCACCTTTCTGGAGCTCGGAATCACTGGAGATTCTGCTTATCTAGTTATCTTCCTATTTCAGTTTCAGTTGTCTTATTTCAGCTTTTGTTTTAGAGACTTGTGTATTTGGGATTTCTACTGTACTTGTTTCAGAACTATATTGTGTTTCAGACTATGTATTTTGTATTTGATTTTAGACTATGTATTTAGTGGCTTCATGAACCACTATGGTATTTTTAAATTCCGCTGCGAGTTATTCTGTTATTTCTGTGTCTGTGATTCTGTGAATGATTTTATTTGCTCCAAATTTTATTACAATCTGTTATTTTGCATTATTCAAGTCTGACATGTGTGGATTATTGTCGATTTGAATGGTCCAAAATAGTGGGTCGTTACAGAGGGTGAGTTGAGAAGTAAAAGTGGGAAGAAAGAGAAGAAGTGTAGGCCTTTATATGTGGGAAGGGGGAAGCGAACAGGCATTACCCTGTGGAACCGGTATGAGCACCATAGTGGGTCGGTGAGTGAACGTAACCGAACGACACCAAGTAGATCGACTGCATGGCTCGGTGTTCGTACGCTGAGCCATCCATTTAAAAAAAAGAAAAAAAAGAGAGAAAATAAATATAACTAAATAAAAATTATATAAACGTATGCACGTGATGCTAGGAAAGTTCGCCATGTTTCGATCTTTGTGAGATCGTATACGTTCGGCTTTTGAAAGCAGGAGCTGATTACTGATTCAAAGCGTGTCGTGTTGTTTCACACGACACACTTTGGGGGGCAAATGTTACCCGGCACCTTGGCCTGGCTACAGGACGATAGTTGCAGAGCTGATAGTTAGCGCCGGACAAGATTCTATCCAAGGAAAGGTTGGAGGTATAAAGGGTTTGGTGCATTCGATATGTTACGGCATTTCTGTATGGCTCGGTCAAAGTGAAGGGAACACAAGGCTCGGCCAAAGTGGTAGAACGCATGGCTCGGTATAGGTAGTTAGCAGATGCCGCTCGGTCTAAATTGTTCGACATGCTTTGTTCGGTCGAGGTGGCTCGGCATCGGAGAGTTATGTTCAGTGTGGTTCGGCCAATATAGAGAGACAAAGCAGTTCGGTCTGGAAGGTCTAGCAAATGTCGTTCGGCCTAGATGTGTTAGCAGGCATCGTTCGGTCGTGGTTAGGAAGCTATTGTCGTTCGGTCAGGAGTGGTTCGGCACGAGTATTCGGTGTATCTGGTTCGGTGCAAGGTGAAGGAGTTAGCCAATTCTTGGAAGCCAACATCGAGGTGAGGAGGTCGGCATTACTTTGCTCCGAGATCCATTACGAGTTGCTCTGAGTCCTTTGAAGGCTTACTTCAGGTCATTTGCTAAATGACCACTGATCAGCCACGATGGTTTGGCATTTCTTGATCGGTCGAGATTCGTTCGACACGCCTGGACCGGCCAGCCTAAGATTACCATATTTGGGCCGAGTCATCTTGGTCATGGGCCTACGCAGGTGAACCAGCCTATTTTCGTCTATAAATAGAGGGGCAGGGGTGCAGTGAAAAGGGACCTTTTTTCGAGAACTCCAGGGATACTCTGCCATTTTTAGTACTCGCTTCTTTCAGTTCAAACTTGTATTCGATTTATTGGTTTACAGATTGTATCTGTATTCAAGTCTTTGAGAGAAGCAATAAAGATTACATTAACAGTGGACGTAGGCAGTTACACCGAACCACTATAATTCCGGTGTTCTTGTTTCTGCAGTTAGTTTTGCATATATTCCTCTGTTTTAATCTACTCTCTTCATTAATATCTCTACACAAATCTTTTCTTGGGTGTTAGTGACCAATTTTGGTGCTAACATTACACTATTTTATTACAAAACACTATTTTCAATCCAACAATTTGTACAAAAATTGTTTTCTTGTCAAATAAATTACTATAAATCATTTTAACTCTTTTTAATCATCAAAATATTATTTCAAAAAATATTTCATCTTTTATTTTAATAAAACACATATTATCTTCATATTTCTCATTTTAAATTCAATAAAAGATTAATATTTATAATGTTTTCCAATAGTGTTGTATTTACCTAAATAAAATTGCAATTTGGTTATTTTCTACTCAAATTCTCAAAATAAAGTTTTTAAAACTTTATTTTCATTACTTTAGATTTATTTCAACAATTTAACATTGAAATACATCACCTAATTAATTTATTAGCTCCAAACTAATAAATACCCAATATTTCAATTTATTTAAACCAAATACTTATCCAATCAATATTTAATCCCATATTTATTCCCAATTAAAAAAATAAAGTTCCAAACTTTAATTTTTCCATTTTATTTACAAAATTCATTGTTTATTCCAAATAAACAATTTAAAATTTCCAATTATATTTTAATTTACAATATTAAATTATAACTTCAGTTATAATTTAATATATACAGGTAATCTCCAAACCAAGGTTGTTACAGACTCCCCCCTTAACAAAATTGCGTCCTCGCAATTTCTAGAAAAGGATTTGCATTCAACACATTTATTTCATCATTCAAAGGAAGGATAGACAAGCACGAGATCAAAATTCCTTACCCTCTACTCAATACGAAAAAAGACCAAGATAAAATTACTCGATAAATTCAATGATTTTCCTAAGTATAAATACTAGGATTTGCGGACCATTGAATTTCTTGAGCAATGCTTCATGATTTCGAAAGTATCTCACTTTCGAAACAAAACACAACGGGGTGTTACTAAAAAATATATCGAAGGAGAATGATTTCACAAAAGTTTCTCGAATAGAGTTGGGATTTAGCATCGCTTTATCCGAACTCCAACCACAAATTGAAGATTTTCTCTATGTTGCTACGAAAAGAGCCATACTGATACTAAGATAACAACAATCGAGGTAAGAAAACCAAATGAGAGGTGGTTACTTCAAAGACCACCCTACTCAAACGACCGCAAAATGCTAGTCGTTAGACTATTGTACTAAGGCAAGACAATCACGAGGAACACAATAGATTTTAATTTTAATTTACAATTAAAATTTATTGGAGTTTGAAATTCATTATTTTCAAAACCATAATCTAAATTTTTGTTTACAATCAAACTCCTTAAAGTTCCAAAACTCATTGCCTTTAAATTCAAAATCTCAATTTTCAACACTTGGAAATTTTCCAAACTCCTTCCTATAGTTCGTATAAAAATGACAAATAATTTCAAATTCATATTTCCCTTTTTATTCCAAATTAAATTTTCAAAAGAATTTTTATAATTTCATTTCAACAATTCTTAAGATAAAATTTTAAAACTTACTACTCTTTATTTTCAGTTACCCAAATTCTCATAAAAAACTCCATCTTTAACATGTATAACTTATTTTAAAATTTTCAATAAACATTTATTTTTTAAACAAAGTATTATCTCATCATTTAAACAATAAAACATAACTATATTTAAACTCATACAATTCAATTATCATAATGGCATTTCCTTGCCATTGATTTATAATAAATAACTCTATCGATTGGCTGCAGTTTTGACCAAATGATCAAAACCGCCTCGCCACTCATCCAATCCCACTATGGTTCAATGGCTACATATGTCATCCAGAAAAAAATATTAATTCTAAAATCTTTTTTAATTTATTTCCAAATTTAGTCTTATTAAAACTCAATTTATCGTGTCTGATTGTCTCATCACAACGTTTAGGAAATTCCTATCGATAACGTTGATCAGGCGTATCGACCAGAATTCTTAAAGCACTTGATGGACAACCCAAGACAAAAATCATCTTTTATAAAAGAAGTATCTCATATTTAGTTCTCAAAATGTTCTTTATTTATCCCAAAAACCAAATCCAATTTCTCTTAGAAATATATCTTCAATTTTTGAAAAATTTGAAAACACAATTCATTACATATACCCAAAATCAAAACATAAAAAGAGACTCATCGAGATGTTCCCTTAATATACTCGATTCACAAGATTGAGGGTATAGATTGGAGTGTTCGTCATTCCTAACGGTATAACGAACTACTCAGAAACTCATAATGAGTGCGGAATGTGGTAAAAGAACACTCTCCTCCATAACTCGTAGCTAATGGGAATCAGTGTAGGGTCAAGCTGAAAAAAGACTCTAGCACCACTAATAGATCGAATATTAAATCAGCGAGATATAAGGGTAAGGGTAAAATATCTTCTCGATTGAGAAGAAAAATACAAACTACAAATCATTACTTCGGGTGAAGTAATATTGCTAAGCCTATAAATGAGTATCTAAAAAGGTTATCTCAAAAGAGGTAAGAATGGAAGTATCAATTAAATTCCAAGGATCACCTTATTTCCTTAGTGGGCATCCTCGTGGAAGGATGACCGAAAGTCTAAGAACCGGGAATGAGATCAATATAATATTCGATTGCCCGATTGGGTGTCATACCCAAACGGACTCATAGAAATCAGCAGAATCACAACGACGGGAATTCGAGATATATCATCAACATCTCGATACTCAAGAGTGAATACAGAGACTTCAAAATCATAATCAATATTCCAAAGACAAGAATTAACCAACCAACTGAATTAGGATACCTAACTATAGGACCCTTCAAATCGTAGAATGTGGCTTGATAAAATGCAAGCCACTTCCTCTCAAATTACTCCAAACTCAAGATAGAAAATAGCATGCTAATACGCACGCAAAGATAAGCACAAGAAACAAATCCCAAAATTCTTACGTCAAGTATTGTGGATCCCCTCCAAAAGGATTCGTAATCCTCAAGTAAGCAACAAGACCAGAACATCTAATAGCATTAACAAATTTCTCCGGTACGAATAAATGCCAAGCACCCACATCGAAGAGGATTCGAATAGAACAGTCATGAAAAAGAATAGAACCTTCCAAAATAGTAGGAGATATACCTCGCAACTGAGATGCACTACTAGAAGCCTGAGCCACATTCAGATTCCCCGAACCTGAACTCTTCCCCTTCTTAGGACATGACGAAACTATATGTCCTTCCTTCTTGCAATAATGGTACTTTGGGGTTTGAGGACATTCTCTAACTAGATGGTCTCTAGAACCACAATTGAAGCAAGCCAACACTCTAGCTGAAGGAGGTGCTGCACCGAAATGAGAACCATAATTGCCTTGCTTCAACTTCTTCTTAGGAGGAAATGATTGGGATCTCTGAAAAGGAAATTTCTTCTTATTTGGGTTCATTCGAACCTCGGCCTCGTCACTACTATGCCTTTCTTTATTGACGGCTTCGAGGTGAAGCACCGAATCCACAAGCTCCTCGAACTAGAGCTTAAGCTGAAGAAATAGGGACTTCTTCAAATATTTATTAAGTCCAAATACGAACTTAAGATTCTTCTTGTATGGAGTACTAATGAATTCGAGCCCATACTTGGATAGAGATTCGAAGGAGGATACATAATCTATCACAGAGGATTTTCCTTGCTTCAACTCGAGAAAGCGACGGGTAAGGAAAGCCTTCTCGGATTCTGGCACGAACTTAAGCTCAAAACGATGTCGGAAATGCTACCATGTAAGAGTAGACTCATCTATCTCACCTATAAGGAGCTCGTACCAGTCTAATGCTCGTTCTTGCAGCATACTCGATGTCACAAGAACACGGTAATGATCGGAAATCTCCATGCAAGTGAAGATGTGCTCGCATGTTCGGAGCCAAGCCTGAACCTCTAAAACTGTGTCGGAGCCTTTGAATGGCTTGCCTCCAAGATGGGTGAAGTCGCTATACATACGCGCAAATGCGGATTTGCGTGGAGGAGAGGAATGAGTAGGAGCGGGAGGTTGAGTGTTCCTAAGAAGCTCAAGAATCTGGTCGGTCGACATATAAATTCCTTTGGGATGAGAACCACTGGACGGTCTCGCCTCCGAAGTGCGACCTCTACCTCTTCCAACCATTTGCTGAAAGTTAAGATAAGATAGGATTATTCACAGAGGTAGATATTAGCAATTGGAATTCATTGAATAAGGAATATTATAGAATTAAAAATTGACATTCCTAGACATATTCCTTTTTATCCACCCCCAAAGAACTCAAAAGGTTAAGGACATGGCTGGGTTCAACTACGATTTGGGGATGATGTTTACACTTGTATTATACTTGATGTATGGTAATCGTGTATACTGTTATGTGTTTATTACATTTTGTTCTGAATCCAGCTCTGATACCAAGTTGTAACGCCCCATCCCGATACCCACATTAACAAAGAGAATTACTAGGTAATTATGTCTACTAATGTGGAGAATAGGGCTGGTTAAGGGCGACCATCATAGTCTTGCATTAGATAAGAGCTAAGTATGTCGATTTAGTATTCATTTTTTTCCATTTTATCTCAAGAGTTCGACATACTTAATTCCTATCTAATACACTACTATGGTGGCTACATGATCAATTCAGAAACAAAACACAATAACTACAACAATCACAAGACACATAACAACATCATAGATAATATATACATACACATACATCAAATGTAATATAACCCGTCACAAGTGGTATTCAACCATAATATATATACATACTCCCAACAAAAGAATATATACATCATAAGGTTCCCAAACAAAAGACTACTACACAAAAACTATGCCATAACCACAGTCGATGAAGAAGCCCAAAAGGTAAAGCTAGCATAGGTGCAAAAGCTAACCTGCAACTCGGTCTGACTCGAGTAATAAATACACGGGTCAGGCTAACTAGAACTTGATATTAGAAAAAGATAAAGGAATACATGTGCATAAGGGAAAAATTCCTTTAAAGACAAAGGAATGATATAAGAAAGTCTATTTATACAACTAAGAATAAGTATTCCATAAAGGCTCAAAGTTAATCACATGATAAGGTTTAACATGGCATAGATGTTTCACATTCAAGGGCTATACAATGTAAGTGAACATAAGAAACATATAAGATATAAGTGAAATCATCAAAATCTCCAAATCAAAACTCATGAAATTCAATAAGAGTTTATAATCCCAATATCGAAATCACCATAAAACATATATAGAAGCCTTTTTCTAACTCAAGGCTATAAGTAAATTCATCATATCAAATTGGTGAAATCGAAATCAAAAACTCATAAAAATTCCCCGGATTGGCCAAATCCCATTTGCATACCAAAGCGATGCTGCATGTGCCATCCCACCAGTACTATATATATATTAGGTACCTCTCCCAGACGACCAAAGTCGTAAATCCCAGACGACCGAAGTCGTAAATCCTAGATGACCCGAAGGTCTATAGTACTGGCAATCCCAGAATGTGTCACAAACTCCTAGATAGGAACCCGAAAAGTGTTATCATGCATCCCATACCACACGTTCGCATTGAATGGTTTACTAACCGCTAGTCAATGTCACATTAGAAAACATAAATCATCATAAAATCTCAAAACTTGGAAAACTCAGACTCGCCTCATCTCATTGGCAAGTAAAACACTATAACAGGTTCTCATAGATCATACTCCTAGAATAGGAGATCTCGAACCATAACCCGCCAAATATTGGCTTTTCCAGATAATTCCTAAAGATAGGAATTATAATCTCAAAAACTCGCCATAAGATGGCTAAATAACTCAGAAATCAATAACCGAGATAGTTTCGATCGTACAAGTCCGGAATTAACCGATAAAGTAAACTCACGTGTCCCATACCACGTGTTTTACTAAACTGTTTAATTCTCTTTCTTATATGTTCGAAAAGCATAAAATAATGTGTATTATTTATAAAATAATTTACTTGAGAAAACGGGATTTTAAAATAATTTTTTGAAATCATTTTAAAGACATTTTATTGAAATTTCTCCTTATTATAGGTGGTATCATAAATTATTTCAAAGTATCTTAAATATATTTAATAATAAAGATTTCAAACACCAAATCATTTAGAAATTTCTCAAAATTTATTTGGACGAAATAGTGCTTGAAAATCGAGAAAAACGTTGAAAATACACCCAATCGATATTCAAATTTAAATCGAATTTAAATTCAAAATTTTAAATTCCAAATTCCTTCAAATCTCGGCTAATCCATTGATGGATATCATAGGCCATAGTCATCATCAAATCATCTCAAAATTTGCGTTAGAAATGAGCCACGAAAACATAGAATAAGATAAGCATATAAGGCAAAAAGGGCTCGGACAAAAGGCCTAATACTCACATACTTGGGCCAACAGGGGTCGTCCCCGGCCAGTGGCTAGGTCGACCTCTAGGTTGACCTGGAGACTGCTGGGTCGACCTGCCTTTCGACCCAGGCTATGGATTTTCTTTCCTAGGTGTCTTCTGCTTCGTATTGAACTTTAAACAGCAAATTGGAGTACCAAACGATCAAGTTTTGCAACGAAAATTGACATGCATAGAGTTTGACAACTAAACTACAATCCGGAAAAGATCCGGCAGCAATTCGACTGAAAATCAAAGAGTTATGGCGACTCAAAGTGGAAACCAGGAACAAGGAATTCATAAAACAATAGACAACAAGATGAACGTATACAATAAACTTTTTACAGAGCGATTTCTTTACAGGCAGCATTTTCCAGTTAGAAAATGTGAGTTTTTACTCACCTTGATGATTTAGCAGCGATTTAGAATGCATGCAGTGAACTTTGGTGAAGGTAGGAGCCCTAAGAACCTGTAGAAGCTTGAAAACAGACATGCAAAACAACAGAAAAAATTACAGACAATTCCTTTCAAGTTCTAAGAATTTTTTTGATGAAATCTTTAAGTATTGGTGGAGATTACCTTGTATACTTTCTAGTTTGATGATTTTCTTCTTTAATTTGCAACAGATTTGGTGAAAATTGGATTTATTTTGAGGCAGCCAATAATTTACTCTATTTTCTTTTACTGTGAATTATTTTGAGAAGGAAGAGATGAAACTAACGTACTGTTAGTTTTTCTCATACCAGAAGCCTCTAAAGGATGGGCTTTGGATCCCATTCCAAACTCTATTAAGCCCAAAGCCAAAATACTTAAAGAAAAAATAAAACTATAAGCACATTTTCTCTTATATAACACTATATACACTTATTTCTTCATTTTAAAGTCATACTACATACGTCTTATTTTTATGGAATAAAATTGTTATTGTAACAAAATAAATAAAACCTTATTTTCAACATATTTTACAATTTACACAATTTTATTACAAAACACTATTTTCAATCCAAAAATTTGTACAAAAATTGTTTTCTTGTCAAATAAATCACCATAAATCATTTTAACTCTTTTTAATCATCAAAATATTATTTTCAAATAATATTTCATCTTTTATTTTAATAAAACACATATTATCTTCATATTTCTCATTTTAAATTCAATATAAGATTAATATTGATAATGTTTTCCAATATTGTTGTATTACCCAAATAAAATTGCAATTTGATTATTTTCTACTCAAATTCTCAAAATAAAGTTTTTAAAACTTTATTTTCATTACTTTAGATTTATTTCAACAATTTAACGTTGAATTACATCACTTAATTAATTTATTATCTCCAAACTAATAAATACCCAATATTTCAATTTATTTAAACCAAATACTTATCCAATCAATATTTAATCCCATATTTATTACCAATTAAACAAAATAAAGTTCCAAACTTTATTTTTCCCATTTTATTTATAAAATTCATTGTTTATTCCAAATAAACAATTTAAATTTTCCAATTATATTTTAATTTACAATATTAAATTATAACTTCCGTTATAATTTAATATATACAGGTAATCTCCAAACTAGGGTTGTTACAATGCCTATATAGAGTCGCTATTATCTCTCATTTGTATGCTTCGGGGCCCATTAACGGATGGGTGATCATATTCAGTACTATCCAGTAAGGGGTAGGTCGGTTATGTGTTGGCAGGGGTTCCAAGCAAGGTCCTCGGTGTTATTTTAGCTAGAGATGCGCCGTAATGGACAGTACCCCGGTAGCCCAGTCATTGTATGGAATCCATTTTCTAGTACGAGCCTTTACGGTTTTAGTTGTATACCTATTATGCTAGAATTTAATTACTGTAACAATTTTAGCTAAGATTAATAAGTATTTGTATCTAGACCCTATTATAATATCATAGAATTTCATATGAAATGGTTTTGGTTATCGTAAGGTAAAAACCCGTCCGTGTTTATGTGCGACGTGGTCTTACGAAATACTCTTGATTTTCAAAAGGTTTTCTATAACTTTAAAATCCGGTTGGGTGTGTTTTCTCACGCTGGTTTTCCAGACTGACTCAGGTGTTATTTTATTATAATGCTCGGGTCAGACCGAGCATATTACAGATTTAGTTGAATGTTTTGGAGCTTCAGGAGATGGGTTGGAGGCGCAGAGACGTATGCACGTATATGGTTATTTTCCACTGTATTCTTTGTTGTATCTATCAGCAATTGTAAGGACGGGCTGTTATAACTGTCTAGGCCGGAATAGGTTAGTATACTCTGATTGATGTCTGTATATACATATATTACAGTTTGACTTTTGTGTAAAGATTTGTTGTATATTATTGATTATTTGTTCCGCTATGAGATTCTGTGTTGTTTAGTTTCCTTCTTATCTTCTTCCTTCTTTCTTTTCCCTAACAATCATGTTTTCCGACATTCAATTTCTCGGCATGTAATACAGTGGATGTATTAGTGTCGATTTTCGAGGGTCGAAAAATCCCGATCGTTACAAGCATTAACATCAACAGCTCTTCCTACCAGCAATATTTTACCCGATTATATCATGACATCCAACGACGTGTCACCTGAGAGTACCCTCTAGCCTGACAGCGCTCAAGGTCGAGTCAGGACCGTCCTTGCCATTGAAGATACTACTGCCAACGGTGTGTCACTTGGGAGTACCCTCAAGCTAGCCATTACGCTAGAATCAATATCCTAGACTATATCGACCCTAGCAATGTTTTTCAAATCGGTACATGGAGGAAGAATATCTGGTCTGAGTAGCTAACCCGATATTGGTCAGGAAGCCAAATGGGTCTTGGAGAACTTACATTTATTTCTCCGACCTCAACAAAGCCTTCCCCAAAGATAGTTTTCCCTTGCCTCGCATCAATTAGCTTGTAGATGTGATTATTGGACACAAGCTACCTTCTTGCATGCCTATTCTGAGTATAATCAGATTGCCATGCACAACCCAGACTAAGAGCACACCTTCTTCATCTTAAATGTCGGCGTATACCGCTATCGTGCCATACCATTTGGCCTACAGAATGCAAGTTATCACCTATCAGCGTCTCGTCAACCTACGTCCTCTGAACAGATCGACCAGTCTATGTAATTTTATGTGGATGACATTTCAGTAAAGTTTAAAAAGGTCGAGAGGTACGTACATAACCCATCTAAGACTTTCAATATACTGCACCAGTACAACATGAAGCTGAACCCAAAGAAGTACTTTTTTGTTGTCCGGTCCGGTAAATTCCTTGGTTATATTGTAAGCACCAAGGGTATTGAGGCTAATCCCGACAAGATTCAAGCCATCCAAGATATGTAAGTCCCTATAAATATGAAGCTCGGGTAGAGCTTGAGTGGGATGATTGCAACATTAAGTCATTTCATGTTAAAAGCGATCGACCAGTGTCTCCCCTTCTTCGACCTCATCAATAAGGAAAAGTCGTCTACTTGAAACGACGAATGCGCTAAGGCATTCGAGGAGTTGGAGCTACATTTGGTCACTCCTCTAGTATTATCCAAGCCCATTGACGAGAAGGATTTGTATCTTTATCTACCAGTGATTGACCACACGATCATTGCTGCCTTAATAAAAGAAGATGAGAAGATCCAACGACCGGTCTATTATGTCAGTAAGTTGTTGTCGGGCTCAGAAACAAGATATACAAGCTCAAGAATCTTGCCTTCTACCTGCTCATATCAGCCGTGAAACTTTGACCGTACTTGTAAGCTAATCCCATCAAAGTCTTGACCAACCAACCTTTGAACCAAGTCCTTAACTGACCAAATACAGCTGTAGTCTATTGAAATGGTTTGTCGAACTTGGGCAGCATCACATCTCATTCTACCTCGCACTTCTGTCAAAGGCCTAGCCATGGAAGATATCACTCCCAAAGAAAGAGAGTTATGATTTGCAGTCTGCCTTACTTTCGAGGCAACAATAATGAAGCAATGTATGAAGTTGTCCTACCGACCTCAGGTTGGCAAGTGAATTACACGTGGAGTCATCCATATTTTCAGTGATTCATCACTAGTCGTCAATCAAATCGGCAAACCCTTTCAAGTGAAGTACAAGACACTAGCCTTGTATATTGTCGAGGCCATGAAAATGATCGGCACATTTGCCGAGTTCAAGCTAGAGTAGATACCCAAGGAATAAAACGCCAAGACCGATCAGTGGGCTAAGGCAGCAAGCAACCAAAAAAGCCACTCCTTGGGTCCTCTTAAAGGTTCTAAGCACCCCTTGTGTAACGACCCGTGTTTTTATTTATTTTTAATTATTAAATTTAAGGTGATTATTGAATAAAAATGGTTAGAAATAAAATCTTAAAATAAACAATTTCGAAAATTTAGGGATTATTTATATGAAATAAAATTATAACAAATAGTTAGAATTGAATAATAAATAATCAATTATTTAGATAGAAATGAAATATTGTTGATAACTAAAAATTCAAATTGAAATGAATGGTTATTAATGTAATTTGTTGAATAATTTAATTGTTTAATTTTAATATTGAAAATTATTTGAATAATTAAATTCTGAATTTAATGATTGAAAAATGATGTCGTAAGTTGATTTAAATTTTATATAAACAACAATTAAGATTGTTAATATTTAAAATTGGATTTAAATGTGAATAATTAAAATTTGGAAATTTTATATATTAAATTGACGAGTAAAAATAGCCATTTTGGCAACTGTCTTGGATTTCGATGAAACTAATTTCATCGGATCTGTAATAGTGAATTATTATTGGGTTTCAAGTTTCGCAGCGATCAGACTTGTCATTTAACCGTATGAGCTTGAAACGCGTAGAAATCAATTTAAGGAATTCGATAAAATAAATTGACTTTGAAAAGCTATCTTCCACATACGATCGAATTAGGCCTCGAAACTAGTTCCATTACATTCGGAATGGGGGTAAAACATTATAAACGCCAGGCGGCACGCCTCGATTGGAGTTCAAATGATTTTTGACCTAACTATATAAATACGCACGCAAATCGAGACAGTTTTATTTTATTTTAAATGATTTGGTTTTAAGTAATAAAAATCAATTTATGGAAATCAAATTATTTTCGAAATGGAACTCGGAATGTTGAAATTTAAATTTGTAACGAAATTGTTTAATTAATCGAAGTTGAGATTTTAAGTTATAATCGAAATATGATTCGAATTTTTGGAAATTGATTTGTTCTAAAGGATTGGACTTTTGAATATTGCCAAGTAAAAGTGATATAAAATGATATTTCGAAATTGAGTTCGGTATTTAATTACTTTAAAGGTTTGGATTTTAAATTGGATATTGAAGGAAAATTTGATTTAAGTGTTTTGAATCGATGTTTTGGAAATGAACTCGGAATTGATATAAATTGAAATGGTTTAAAATTTAGAGTTGAAATTAATTTGAAATTGGAATTTAAATTAATATGAAATTGGAAGTGAAATTAATTTTGGAATTTAAATTAATTTGGAATTGAAATTAAAATTCGACTTGAAATTGGAATTGAATCGAGTAAAGCGAAATGGAAATTGATTTGAATTGGAAATTTTGGAATTTAATCAGTTTGGCTTGGAAACTATTTTTAAATAAATTATTTTAGTTAAAATATTTCAAATCTATTTTCTTTAAATATTCAAATTATTTTATTTTTCCCCAACTATTTTATTATATAAACCATTTTTAATACTCAAATTATTTCTTATTAAACTATTTTAACTATTTAACTATTTTAAAACCATTTAAAACTATTTTCTAAAATTAAAACTGGTCAAAGGGTGGAATGTTTATATTCAAATCTTGGAGTTAAATGCAATTGGGATAAAGTGAATTATAAGCAGAATTGTAATTCGAATCAAGTTTAGAAGTAAAATCGATATATCGAATTGAAATAACATTTGAAATAAAAATATAGTTTTGAAGTGAATATGATGATTTTGAAATGGATTTGATTTTGAAGCTAATATGATTATTTCAAAATGGATATGGTATATTTTGAGTAAATATGTTGATTTTGAAATGGATTTGATTTTGAAGCGAATATGATATTTTGATATCAAATACGAATTGTTTTCAAATTGTAAAAGTACCAACCGATGTGTAAAACGACGTGTGGTTGTTAAAGAGACCAGGGCCTCTTATTGGCATACTCTCTGTCAATATTGGAACCATTTTAACAACCATGTACGCAGTGGATGATATCCAAAATGTAGTGGTTGAATTGGCAAACGTTTACTGGAATGAAGTAAGAGAACGATGATGAATAGCTTTGACACTCGTGTCATAATTAAAATAACTAAAACAGGAGCCTATGTCTGGCCAATGAGGTTAGCTACCTCTAGCGACGTTATCTCTCGTATTACTATTGTGATTTTCGACTCGATAGGTGCACCATTTTCATTTGGATTGATTGTCGCGGTCGGCCACGGATGGGTTACGACCAGCCAGATACGGTAAACCGGTAGAATCTTACCTTGGGCATTGCCTCACGTGCCTTGTCATATTTATCCCTATATAAGCTCATTACGACTTTGGTTTAGTACCGTACAAATGTGTTAAGGTGGATCAATGTAAAGCCTTAACGCTATTTTGATATTTATTTTACTGATAGACATTATCTATTATAGTGTACACTATTACATATAGATAGTTTGAGGGATCCTTAGGAGATGGAAAATCTCGTAACATCTTTTAAGTTATTGCACTCATATTTCAAGATATTGATTTGACTTACATAAGAATATTTTAGTCCTGACTCGAGTGTTTAGTCCTTTCATTACGCTCGGGTAAGTCTTGAGTTTTTCCAGTGCATTGAAGATCGTTTTCTGGAGGACGAAGACGAAGTTGGTGTATTATTACTATTTATTATCCTCTACATTATGCTATTCTGCTGTATTGTTTATTTATCCCTGATGTATATATATCTTTGATAAATGTTGTATATATTATAATCAAATGTATGATATAAACAGCTTCTTGGACTGTTATTCGATTATTATATTTTATCGTTTCCGCTGTGAGATTTTGTGTTTGTTTTCTTCTTCTTTTCTTATTCTTCTTATTGAACCCCATTGATTATCTACGTTCCGAATTGTTTAAGTTGGACATGTGTGGATTACTATCGATTTAAACCTTCCGAAATGTGGGTAGTCACGGTTGGTATCAGAGCGAGGTTTAGCGATAACCTTGGCTTTGAGGGGGTTTGACTCATTAGAGATAGGGTAATAATACCCTATAATGAGTCTGTTTGAATGTATATATATAAGAGAGCGTACTTGTTAGTGTTATAAATTGTTTTATATTGTGTTTACTTATCCGTTAAGTTGTTTATGAATTCTGGTCGATGTGCGGGACGCCGTGTTATCGATAGGGGTTTCTAAACACTTAAACGAGGCACGTGGACATAATATTGTTTTAAAAATCAAGTAAATGAAATAATTTTACCTAAATTATATTTTAAATATATATATATATATAAAGTGATTATTAATGAATGTTAGTTGTTAGCAGATGATAATATTTAGTATCATCAATTATTGGTTAAATAAAAATAAAAATGAATACTTAATGTAACGATCTAGGATTTTATATAAATTTAAATTGATAATTAATTTAATTTTTGAATAAAAATTGGGAAATTTAATTGATAAATTGATTCGAGTTTCCCCGAATTCAAATAGAATATATATTAAATCGTTTAAATTTAAGAATTGTATATATATGTGAAGGTATATAGTTATGCCTATATGAGTAAATTTGAAATTATAAAATTTTATTTAATTGAGTTTAAATCTTAGATAATATTAAATATTGCAATTCATCTATATTACAAAATAAATAAATTATATAGTTTTATACAATATAAAGTAAAATATAAATCCTAATATCATATTTATAAATCAATACTAAATAATACAAATAAAATAGATACAAAAATAATAAAAGAAAAATAAAATAAAATAGATACAAAAATAATAAAAGAAAAATAAAATAAAATAGAAGTTCATTTACATTATAAAGTAATGAAACAAGTAAATGTATGCGTGCTAGCTTGCAAAAGAAAGGGAATAAAAATACATTCAAGTATATATTGTATAAGTATGAATATATATATATATATATATATATATATGGAGTAGCTTGCATAAGAAAGAAATATATATAATCAAATATGAAACAAATAAAATACATTCACATATAAGCAAAGGATATACATTCAAGTATTCAAACATTTTTTGTGTTTGAGCTGCAAAGGAAAACAGCTCGCATCCAAACATTTAAAAGAATGAATGGCTGAAGCAAAATAAAGTCATTTATTAGCTTCCAAAGGAAGTTACTAGCATATAGATAAATAAATATATATATTTGTACAAAATAATAAATGTTAGCCTCCTTAGTACACAAGAGATATATATCAGCCACCATTTGAAAAATATCGCTGCCTATTGTACAACGAATTATATCACCCTGTACAAATATATTCACCCAGTAAACTCAATTTCTTATATCAAACTCTTCAACTCATTTTCGTCCATCTGAAACTGTGTAAACCTGAGATAAATATCATCTTAAATTTAAACAAACTTCAACGTAAAACAACAATACAAATTCATATAGCCAGAGATCAAAGAAGGAAAGATTTCAACTTGCAAAATTTAAAGCCTGGGTCAAAGATAAGCTACTCTGTTCATTTCTGGAAATACGGTGAGTAAACATTTAAAAAATAAAATTTTGGTGCTAATTTATTTTGTGTGATATGGATGTAAATGTGATTGTATGAATGTTTTCACCTCAAATCTGGTTTTGAATACTGCTTTGAATTGGATGAATGTCTGTATATGATTGCATATATGTCTCTGTAAAATTATGGCAAGAACAACTAAAATAAATTCCTATCTTCCTGAATAATCAAAATTTGACTTTGATTACTGAAAAGAAAATGTTAGTAACATTGTGTTCTTGTTTTTAAAAAGAGTTTTGAGTAATTATATTTGGTAAATATTCTGTAAATTAAAGATTATAGTAGAAATCAGAAAATGGGTAAACCTCAAACATCTTATTTTATAAATTCAGGATTATGAATCGAATCCCTAAACTAAATCATGATTTTTAAAACTAAAATCACAATTTTTAGTGTTGTATTCACGGAGCAGTTTCGAAATGAACTGGGAATGGGTTTTAGGCAAATTCAGGCGGTCGGAGGCACTAGCGAGGCCGGGGTTTGGGCTGAGGTTAGGTGAGTGATCAAGGAGTCGGGGAAAAATGGCTGGAGTTGCTCCAGTTCCTCGAGGTAACGGCGGCAAGGAGATTTGGTATTTTAACCTAAGTTTTGTGGTGGTCGGAATATGATCGTTGCAATTTCATTCGTGCATCGAGTTGCACGCGATTTTGGAAAATGGTAGCTGGGAAGTAGATGAGTTCGTGGCTGGAAGCTCGGAGCTTCCGGTGGTCGGAGTCGCGGTGGCGAGTTGATTCTTTGGCCGGAGGTCTTGATCCAGGTTTCAAACGATGGGTCTAATCTCGATTCTGGTGACGTTCATGTTGAGTTGACCGCTGTAATCGAATGTGGTAGTGAATCGCGACTTGCCGGAGTAAGTGAGGGTCGCCGGAGTGACTGCGATCGTCGTGCACGTGCACGGCGATGGAATTGGTGTCAACGTATGGGTTCTCATGAGTAACCAGAGGGGTATTCAAGCAAATGAAGATTTTACTCGAGGTAGGACTCGGGTTCGTGGAGAGGTGAGTGTATCAGATTTTATACTCAAACTAAAAATTTTAAAAAATAAAATAGAATAAAATAAACTATATAGATGAAGAAGTATATAAGCAGGGGAGGAACTCGGGAAAAATGAAAGGGAGCTCGGGTCTGAACTCGAGTTGTTTGGAATGTTTGCTTGAGTTTAGTTTATAATAAACTTGAGAAATTTTTAAGTTATTAAAATTTAAATAGATTAGATGAATGTTTTGATTTTAATAAATAGCAAGAGAATTAATATATGTTAAGTAATTTAAATCTTGAAATTTTAGATCAAATAAATGGTAATAAAGAAATTTATTACTAATTAAATGTTAATTAAATGAGCTAATTAAAGTAAATTCATAATTAAGGGTTGACTAATTTAAATTTAATTAAGAGTCATTAACTAAATCCTGGGGTAATTAATTAAGAAATTAGTGAATAGATAAATGGATACTTAAGTTTTAATTAATAATTAAGGATTATTAATTTAATATTAATTAATAATTCAAGTTAATTAATCAAGTAATTAATGAATGATTAATTAAAAAAGATTACTTAGTAAAAGTAATTAAGAATGGGTAATTAATGATCAAAGATTGATTAACGAAGTAATTAAGGGTTAATTACTTTAAAGAATAATCAATTAATGTGGTTAATTAATCAGAGTAATTAATTTAAGGGTGACTGATTAGTACTTAGAGGATGATTAATTAATTCGTAATTAATTAATGGTTAAGTAAGCAAGATTTAGAATGATGAAAGTAATTAATTTAATTTATTTTAAATTAATTAGAGGATGATGATTAATAAATCATTACTTATGAATGATTGTATTGTATGAGATGCCTTGAATTGATTGTCCTATCTGATTTGTGATATTTTGTTCTATGTGATGCTGTGTGATATGAATTATTTTAATTCAAGCTGTGATGAATGCAATTTATTTATTTATAATGCATTTATATTATCTATCTGTGATTCGGTGTATATATATAAGCGTTATAGGATTATATCGCTTATCGATATTGTTGTGATTATATCTGTGATGATTTATTGATGTTGCACTATTGTGTTAAACCCCTGGACCACACCATACACACACAAAAGTGGATTTCACGTGGAAATCGATTAAGTCACAGATTTTAAACAATTTTGAAAAATTGAATACTTGAATCCAAAAATAGTTTTGGAAATTGGAATTGAGTACTTTTGAAATAAGTTTCAAAGATAAAAGTTATTTTAAATTACTTAATAGAATTTGAAATTCAAATAATTTGATTTAAATTTGAATTTAATATTGGAAATTGAATTCAATAACTTGGGATTTTGGGTCTAAAAGATTGTACAAGTTATAAAAGGTGTTTATATGAGATTTTAACCATTTAAAAGTGTGGTTTTGGAAATCTAAATTTAAATCCAAGTTTTATACTTGGATGGCTTTAACCTATGTAATTATAATCAGTTTTTCCAAAACAAAAACTAGTTGTTTCAAGTAATAACAGCTTTCATAAAGGAAAGGGTTTCCAATTTGTATCGAAACATTTCAAGTTGAAATGAAATTGTAAATAGTTTAAGAAAACTATGAATTAACCTTTGTGACGATGACTAAATTGTGTTTTGAAAATGGGAAAAAAAAGATTTAAAATGGCGTATCTTTTATATTATAAAAGATTTGAATTGTGAATAGTTTTGAAAGCTATCAATTAAATCTTTGGTTTGAAGATTGAATGGGT
Source organism: Allium fistulosum (assembly GCA_030737815.1). Lineage (NCBI taxonomy): Eukaryota > Viridiplantae > Streptophyta > Magnoliopsida > Asparagales > Amaryllidaceae > Allium > Allium fistulosum. The sequence continues at coordinate 861,534,219 of CM060903.1, forward strand.
TAATTCAATTTGAAATTGAATTGGTTTGAAAAGCCATAAATTGAACCTTTGTGGAAGATCGTTAAATTTTGTTTTGAAATTGGAAAAGTATACCTTTTGTATAAAATATTTGGAAATTGAAATAGTTTTGAGAACTATGAATTAATCTTTGTGAAACTGGGTGAACTTTGTGAGATGAATCTTTTTGTAAAGATTGGAAATGGTAATGTGTTTAAACCATTTGAAGAGAAGTTTTGGGTAATAAGTTGTGACTTAATCGAAATTCCAATATCCATATGTTTTTAAATATTGCGCTCGTTATTCGGTTTAGCCGGGAGAGGACCTTTGTGTCATATAACCCATTCCGAATAATGATACGACGTTATGGATAGCATTTGAAGACCGGTGGCGAAGACCAGATATTTTCGAAAATGAAAGGACAACTCGTCGAATGTCTCTACATCGACTGGTCCCCGGTATAGAGACTCCATATGTGGTGGGAAGTCCGGACGTGATTAGAAATTATCCGGATTGCAAGGGCTTCTTTGGAAGTGCCTTCGGTTCTGTCGAACCCGGAACAGACTTGTATGGTTGTATGTCTGACATTACACTTTGAGATATAAAGCTGATTTCTTTCAAATACATTTATGTTTGGTGGCGGAGATTTATTCTCTTAGCTTAACACCCTTTTCTGAGACGTACGAGCTTAGAGGTTATGTAGTTGAAGGTTATCAGTGATATACTCCCAATTTGGTAGTGTGGCATGCTAAGTGTTGCTGTGTGTTGCTGATCATTTGTTGATCAAAGCATGGCTTTGTGAAAAAGTGCAGCTTTATGGATGAGACCTCACCGAGCCTCACAAACCGGAAATGGTCGAAACAGGAAAGATGCGGCAAGGTTTCAGGGGTAGCTCCCCTAGGGTATGTCCATTCCTTCTAGAAAAAGGTGATATCATGGTATGGAGCCCAGATATTTACCAGTGTGGTTGCTCCAATCTCATTTACTCTGTGTGATTGTGGCTGTGTGATCGAGGCCTCGGATAAAGGTCGCAAATGACCGAGGGTGGCATATCTCAGGTTTACTACCCGGGAAGGAGGTAACTGGCCTTGTGTTGGCAGAGAGCAGTTGTCTCTCGGGGCGTCCCTCCAGAGGCATTCCTACATGGCATAGGAAGTTCCTTGGCCTGACCATTTGTTGGAAAATCCAAAGAAACAATATGAGCCCTTTACGATTGCAATTTGTATAACCTGTCTCCTCAGGCGGTAGCTATAGCAGGCATAATATAATGGTACCTATGCTGGCGAAGATTAATATTGTATTTTCGAAATGTTTTCCACTATGCACTATTAATAATATCAAATGATTTTGCGTAGTAAGCATGTTTGACTATCATAAGAAGAAATCTCCTCCAAGTCTGCGATTGCATTGTGTGTGTGGTGGGAGGTCTTATGCTAGTTTCATCTTCCAAAAGCATTTGCGGATTTCAATGTTGAAAATTCTTTTGTTGTTTGTTTTAAAGATAAACTGTTTTTTTACTCACACCAGTCCCACGACTGACCCGGAGTTTATTGTTCCCTTCCTAAATTCTGGGTGCCCACAATTTTCCACACGGGCAGTCTAGAGTTGGGGTTTTTTAGATAGTCAGGTTTAATAGATTATCGGGAGCTAGTTCAGTTTTTTGGAGTCCACTGATGACTGACGTTGCTTATCTTGGTGCAACGTGATGGTGGTTCGAGCCGGATATTCGAGTTGTTGGACTCATTGTCCTTTCAGATCATTTGGAGTTATCAGTTCTGTTGTTTCCGCTGTAACATTATTACTTGTCTCTGATATTGTTGTATCATATTGATATCATTGTTGTATATCATTCTGGATATTCTATTCATTGGAGTTGTATATGATATCATTCATTTCTTTCTTCCGCTATGTTGTTATACTTACTGTGTTATAAGCTCCGGCACGACTCGAATTTCAATGATTGAATCTGCGGCATTCGAGTACAAGTGAAGTACGGGTGTCGATTTTCGAACGTTGAAATTTGGACCGTGACACTTAATGAATTTTATTTTATGAAGCATTTGATAATTAGATTGGATTGAAATCAATTAAAATAAGAAGTGCTTAAGATGACCAAGTTGTAAATTAATTAAATATTTTGATAAATAAGTTAAGGAAATTTGTATGAGTATATTTATAATATAGCTTATATATAGAAATGATTTTAAAAATTGAGAATTTCCGAATTTAAAATACTTTTGTTTTCAAAAATTGTTTTCGAAGCCTTCAAAATTTATAATAGTATTATTTGAAAGTGTTTTGATTAGAAATATATTTTGAAAAGATTTTTGAAGAAAATAAAAGCATTAAACTCACTTTGGTCGCTGGGAAATAAATTCTGGGGATGACTGTAGCATCGCCAGTATTCAATTTCAAGTTTTTGAGTGAGAATTGCTACCAAAAGAAATTTGTTTTTGAATAAAACAAGTTTTGTTGTGAGAAATATTCTAAATATGATTTGATAAATATATGAAAATAGCTTTGAACTTATAATTGAAATAGTATAGATTAAAAATAAGTTTATAACTTATAAATTTGAATAGGAAAGTAAAATTTAAATTTAAAACCATTGGATATTTTTGATTTAAGCAAAGAAATTTGAATTTGAGAGATGAAATAAATAATTAACTTAAGAAATGTGAATAAATTAAGTTAGTGAAATGCAATAAATAAAATGAAGTTAACTCGAGAAAGCTTAAATAATAATGAATTGCATTTGAAATGAAGTTGATAAAATAACAAAAGGAAATTTTAAGTGAATAAGTTTTTATAGTTTATAGATTTGAGAATATTAAGCTAAAAACAAATTTTAAAATTTATAAAATAGGAATGATAAGAAATTTAACTTGAATAAAATTTAATAAAATTCCACTTAATGAAGGTTAAATGAATTGAATTGGATTTAAATGAAATTAGATAAATTGAATTGGATATTGAATGAAATTAGAAAAATGAGTAAAGTGAATTAATTTCACTTAAGCTATAAAGTGAATTAATAAATGAATACAAGCTTGAATTTTTTAAAATGAAATGTAATTTAAGTGTGTAAGAAATTGAACAAAAATAAATGAGTGTAAGTAAAATTAGTATGGTAAATTTAATTTAATTTAATTTGGATATAAATAAATTAAATGCAAGTGGAGTGAGTTTTAAAAATTGAGTATTAACTAATTTAATATGAAATAGAATTGAAGTTTGAGTGTTTAAGAGAAATTATAAATCAAAGTTATAACTCTTAAATTGGAAGATAATGGGAATTCAAAACATATAAAAATGTTCAAATTAAGATTTATTTTAGAAAAAAATGTTTGAAGATAAAAGTTAAGTTATTATAAGAATGTTTATACACTTAATTAATGTTAAAGAAATATTAAATAAATAAATTAAATAGTAAAAGAAGATATTATTTAAGTAAATGAATATAAACTTAAGAAATTGATTAATGAACTGTATCATTAATGAATTTGGTATTAGATAGAAAATACGAAATACTGGAACTAAGTGTAAGAAATAAATTGTCAAAATAAATTGAAAATTTATAAATATAAATAAAATTTAAGTTGATATAGTAAATATTTTACACTTTGTTAATGTATGAAATTTAATTGAATTAAGTAGAGTTAAATAAATGGAGTCAATGAAATAAACTAGTAAAACGAATTGTGAGGTTTGATTTAACTTAAGGGAAGTTAATGGAAATGAATAACAAAATCCATTAAGGGAATAAATTAACAAATATGTCAAATAAAATAGAACTTGATTCAAATGAAATGAATTTAGGTTGTAAATTTAAAATTGAATGTAATAATTTTAAATCATTGAATATAAGAGAAATTTGATTTCAATGAATGTAAATAAGTGAATGTGAATGTGAATTAATTTAAAATATATGGAATGTGGTATGGAATTAAATTAGTTAAGTGTAATTAATTATATGAATTATTGAAATGAAATAATGGAAGAAAAAAATGAATGTAACTATAAACGAGGATAAATTAATAGAATGTGAATTCGTTAATGTTGATAAGTGCATGCAAATCAATTGGAAGTAAATAAATTGAATGAAAAATCAATAAAACGTGAGTCTAATTGAATAAAAGATGGTTGGATGGTTTCTTTTGTTGAAACCATTGTTATTACCGTTTTGATTGCATATGATTGTTGCATGTTGCGTATGTGTGCTTGTATTTATTGTTTGGATTCGAAATCCATGTTATATGGTTATATTAGACTTATACATGCTTCTATATTTTTATATGCAACTAATATCTTAAATTGAGTTGAGATAGGTACATACGAAGACCGTTTGGGCGTATACGAGGATTTATATGTTTTTTCTTGCTTAATACGAGCGAACTCACTCGTATTATTAATAATAAGGTACGTATCTCGGATTACATACCGCGATTTTATATTTTTGCCCTTTGGGATGCCTCATCATTGAGATAAGATGTATATTTGATATCTATTTGGTATATTGTGATATATATTATATTGTAAAAAAAATTCCGATCGAGCCGCGCAAAGGAGACTCTGTCGAAATTTTCCATAAATCCAAGAGTTCGAATTTTTTTGAAGTTTTTAAAAAAATTTATACTTATTTTGTTAACTAACTTGTAAATTCCGTAAGCCAATCAGAGTGGCATAGTAGAAGCATAGTAATAGTTTTGCAAATCAGATGCTTATGTTTTATAAGTTGACTATTTTAAAAAAAAATTGTATGTTAAATTCTTTACTTAACGCCTTTTCGAGGACGAAAAGTTTTGAGTGAGGGAGTATGTAACGACCCATGTTTTTAGTTATTTTTAATTATTAAATTTAAGGTGATTATTGAATAAAGGTGGTTAGAAATAAAATTTATTAATTTATTAATGTAGTTATTGAATATGAACTTGGATAAAATCTTGAAATAAACAATTTCGGAAATTTAAGGATTATTTATATGAAATAAAATTATAACAAATAGTTAGAATTGAATAATAAATATTCAATTATTTAGATAGAAATGAAATATTGTTGATAACTAAAAATTCAAATTCAAATGAGTGGTTATTAATGTAATTTGTTGAATAATTTAATTGTTTAAATTTAATATTGGAAATTATTTGAATAATTAAATTCTGAATTTAATATTATTGAAAATGATGTCGTAAGTTGATTTAAGTTTTATATAAACAACAATTAAGATTGTTAATATTTAAAATTGGATTTAAATGTGAATAATTAAAATTTGGAAATTTTATATTTTAAATTGACGAGTAAAAATAGCCATTTTGGTAACTGTCTCGGATTTCGATGAAACTAGTTTTATCGGATCCATAATAGTGAATTATTATTGGCTTTCAAGTTTCGTAGCGATCGGACTTGTTGTTTAACCGTACGAGCTTGAAATGCGTAGAAATCAATTTAAGGAATTCGATAAAATAAATTGACTTTGAAAAGCTATCTTCCACATACGATCGAATTAGGCCTCGAAAATAGTTCCATTGCATTCGGAATGAGGGTAAAACATTATAAATGCTAGGCGGCACGCCTCGATTGGAGTTCGAACGATTTTGGACCTAACTATATAAATACACACGCAAATCGAGACAGTTTTATTTTATTTTAATTCCTCAAAACCCTAGCCGCCAGTATTTTAATGGTTGAAATTGCTCGAACTTCTTCCCTCTTTATCTCTCAGTCCGTTCAACGAAATCAAAAAATTCCAAAAGCAAAATTATAGATCTCGGCAAGCTCTTCAAATCCATATGGTTGATCTATGCTATTACGTCATGGATTCGCCAGAATCTGGCTTGGAAGTATGCACATGTTTTGAGGTTTTCAAGGCAAATGAGGGCAGCTGGATGGACGACATTTGGGGCGGTAGTAGCTCTGGATGAGGCGCATGAGTTGACGGGTATGGATCAATCTCCGGTTGTTGATCTTTGCATGCGTGTGGAGGTTTCATCATGAAAGATGGGTTCGGCTACGTTTTGTAGAACGTGAAGATGAAGTAAAGTAATTTTTATTGATTTATTTATTTTGTAATAATATAAATCGCATAACTTCTAATTAGCACATCTTTTGCATATGAGCTCAGATTCACGCGCGGTTTTCTCCGTTGCGTTCGTATCGAAATTCCGGACATTGTGGAACTAGTCTGCATTCTAAGATTGTTAAAATTTGGGCCTTTATTTGGATTTTAAATCGTCGATAAATCAAAGGTGAGTGTTTATACGCTCATAATTGACTGAAATATTTTTATGTTAGTTAAATTTATATCGTGAAGTGATTTAAATTTTATTGGTTGTTGTTTGATAAGTTTAATTGACATTTAAATAGACATCTGAATTAATTTATAGAAATTGAATTGACAGTTAAATTTAATTAGAATTTAATTACCCGTAAAATACCCGATATTGATAATTATGAAATTGTTGTGAATTTTATTGACTGTTTGGATGATTGGTCGTGATGGATGCTATTGGTTGATATTTGGATGTTTATTTATTTTGATATATCATGTTGTCATCCTGTATATTATTTACAGTATATAAAATTGTAAATTGAATTATTTCGAATAAATTAAGAAATAGGCTGAAATGATATATACCTATGACATTTATTTTGGGTTGAAATGATATATATCCATCCCTGGAATTAAATTAAAATAACCGATTCACTTGGCCATATGATAGAGAATTATATACGGACACCGGATTGGTTAAATTAAATGACTTTAAAATTTTGATTTGGAATTATTTAAATGATTTGGTTTTAAGTAATAAAAATCGAATTTATGGAAATCAAATTATTTTCGAATTGGAACTCGGAATGTTGAAATTTAAATTTGTAACAAAATTGTTTAATTAATCGAAGTTGAGATTTTAAGTTATAATCGAAATATGATTTGAATTTTTGGAAATTGATTTGTTCTAAAAGTTTGGACTTTTGAATATTGCCAAGTAAAAGTGATATAAAAAGATATTTCAAAATTGAGTTCGGTATTTAATTACTTTTGAAGATTTGGATTTTAAATCGGATATTGAACGAAAATTTGATTTAAGTGTTTTGAATCGATATTTTGAAAATGAACTCGGAATTGATATAAATTGAAATGGTTTAAAATTTGGAGTTGAAATTAATTTGAAATTGGAATTTAAATTAATTTGAAATTGGAAGTGAAATTAATTTTAGAATTTAAATTAATTTGGAATCGAAATTAAAATTTGTCTTGAAATCAGAATTGAATCGAGTAAATCGAAATGGAAATTGATTTGAATTGGAAATTTTGGAAATGAATCAGTTTGGCTTGGAAACTATTTTTAAATAAATTATTTTAGTTAAACTATTTCAAATCTATTTTCTTTAAATATTCAAACTATATTAATTTTCCCAACTATTTTATTATATAAACCATTTTTAATACTCAAATTATTTCCTATTAAACTATTTTAACTATTTAACTATTTTAAAACCATTTAAAACTATTTTCTAAAATTCAAACTGGTCAAAGGGTGGAATGTTTATATTTAAATCTTAGAGTTAAATGTGAATTGGGTTAAAGTGAATTATAACAAAACTGTAATTCGAATCAAGTTTTGAAGTAAAATCAATATATCGAATTGAATTAACATTTGAAATAAAAATATAGTTTTGAAGCGAATATGATGATTTCGAAATGGATTTGATTTTGAAGCGAATATGATGATTTTGAAATGGATATGGTATATTTTGAGTAAATATGTTGATTTCGAAATGGATTTGATTTTGAAGCGAATATGATTATTTGATATCAAATACGAATTGTTTTCAAATTGTAAAAGTACCAACCGGTGTGTAAAATGATGTTTGGTTATTAATTGAGAGAAATGCGGATTAAGGATCTTAAGGCTAGAATTAACACTAGAGGGGGGGTTATAGTGTTTTAAAAAATCTGTTAATCTTTTTGAGTTTATCTTAATTTGTTAACAATGTATGCACTAATCAGACACAGATATGAACACAGAATCAAACACAGAATCAAACACAGATGCAAATATAAAGTAAAAGCAGTAAAGGAAAGAACACACCGGATTTTATACTGGTTCGGATTTACCGTACATCCAGTCCCGCACAACTAAGTACGGATTTCCTTTCAAAGCCAATTCAACAATTACAACCCTCGGTTTCAAGGCTACGAGGTACACCCTCCAGAATAACAATCCTCTAGGTAAAGATACTTGATTTCCGGGGCAACAAGTTCACCCAATTGATTTCCAAGGCTACAATCACACCTTCTCTCGCTCAATTGATTTCCAAGGCTACAATTACACCTTTTCTCGCTCGATTGATTACAAAGAAGTTTATAACTCTGAATAGCACTTGGATCTTGTAGAGATAATGATGGAGAACCACACTAGAAGTAATCAATTATGATTCGATGTTGATTTCGGCAGAGTAATGGTATGATTTTGTATTAAGAAATGTGGAAGAAGAAGAGGAGTGAAAACCAGAAAAAAGTGATTGAAAATTCGTTGAAACTGACCCCTATTTATAGAAGAGCAACAGCCATGACCATTCATGAAGAGTTATGGCGAATAGACACTTCTTTTGAAATTTGAATTTTGAAGCCAACTGACACTATGTCGACATGGGGTATATGGGCATGTCGACATCCCAAAGGGATTTTTGGTGTTTTGATTTTCTTTGAAAATAACCTCTATTTTATATTAAAATTATTTTAAACTTTATAAATATACTTAACTATAATTAAAATACATAAGTAAATATAAAGAACAATATATACATAATTTTATATTAAATCTAAGTATAAATATTCAAATGTTAAATATATCATTTGAAAAGATAGTTTAAAATCAGGAGTAATTCGACTTTGAAATTAAAGATGTTTTTGAGGCTAAAATTATTTAAAATCAGGACAGAGAGTTTTGAATCTATTAAAAGGAAAGTTTTGAAATCATTTTGAAAATAAGATAATTTTGTAAAATCATTTGAATTAAAATTAGTGGATACAAAACAATGTCCCACTAGATTTTCGTAGGTTCCATCCTACTTAGGGTTCCATCCCTTTAACGGGCTCGAAGTGGATTCCATTCCACGAATAAATTGGATATTAAGATGCCAGTGCTTTTCTACGAGTTTTAACAAATATTCCTAATAAAACAAACTTAACCTTGAAATCTTGAACTCTTGATAATCTTGATACTCATGAGTCTTCAATCTTCGATATCTTGAATCTCTATACTATACAGTCTTCATTCTTGATACCTACATGGTTAGATCCTGCATATACATATATATCTAAACTTGTAATGTTAGTATTTATATTTTATAATCTATTATAAGGTTGTTGTCATCAAAACCAACTCCTCAGGGACTAACAATCTCCCCCTTTTTGATGATGACAACCTTTGTTTATAAAATATCACTTCTATCCTAATAACTCCCCCTAAAACTAACAACTCCTCAGGGACTAACAATCTCTCCCTTTTTGATGATGACAACCTTTTTTTATAAAATATCACCTCTATCCTAATAACTCCCCCTAAAACTAACAACTCCCCCTTAATCTATGCCTAACTACCCTATTTTATATTTCTCCCCCTTTGTCATCAACAAAAACTTACTCCCCTTTATTCTTGGACTTCAATACCTGCATTGATAAACTATACAACAGAACATATACTATATAGATTAAGAAATAATGATACTTATGAGCATAATAACTTAATTAAAAACTATATTCATTTCAGTGTATATATATATGTTTCACACATCAAACTTCAAACCAAATAAAATCAATCCACACAAAGTATCAAATCAAACCAAATCAAACAAATTAATTCAAACAAATCAAACAAAGAAAGAAAATTAAACGTTTCGATGGACATCTACCCATCCATCTTCCCCAAATATAGGGTATGCTTTAATTGCATCCCAATTCTCATTGTCATTAGTGAGAGAGACAGGAGGATGTACTTCATTATCATCCTTGTGTAGAGAGGAGATCATCCATCGAATGACATCGAAATGCCTTTCTTGCTCCTTGATCATCTGCATTTGACTCAACTCTAAGTGACGCTGGTTTCGTAGAATAAAAGAGAGAAGATTCTTGAAAGAACTGAGTGTTTCTTCAAGATTTTCAGATAGATTGTGAATAGGATTGGCCATAATTGAATTAGAGAAAGCAATGAAGGATAAGATAATGAGAAATAAATTTCAGTGAAGATTTCTGGAAGAAAAAGGTATATATAGGTGTAGAAATTCGTTTGAAATGAAAAGACATTTGGTAGTTATTCATATTTCAAATTCAAAATCAATAGTCACTTCTAACCAGTATCTGTCGACATGGTCTACAAGGGGATGTCGACATGGGTTAGTGAAAATTTATGACAATTTTGATTTTGTGAATAATTGTGTATATATATATATAAATTTATATAATATACTAACATTTATTCAAGAGATAAGATAAGCTAGATAACAGAAAGGAAATTCAATTTCATTACGATAATACAAAGATTAAGCATAATGAACTACACGAACATTCGAAAGAAAAACAAACTAAGACAAATACAATAAGATACTAAAAGATAAAACTAGTTAGAAGATGAAGATGATGAAGATAGTCCAAGTTTCTTGCTAACTTTTGAAAAGAACTTGTTCATCTTCGAAGAAATGTTATCCAATTTCTTACTAACGGATCGTTTTAAAATCCATTGATTCTCCACAATTATCTTTTGGTTCTTGAGAAGGGTTTTGTTGGAAGGGTTAGATGGATATTCAATACTTTCTAGAGATGTTTTACCTTCTTCTTCTTCTTCTTCTATTTCCATTTCATCTCTTTCTTCTTCTTCTTCCTCTTCCATTTCTTCATGAGCCAAACGCTCTTCTTTTTCGGTAAGGGTTTCATAAGGTTGAAAAATATATGGGATTTTCATGAGAGAAATGTTTGAGATATTAAAAACTTTTCTTGAAATAAATTCTTCTCCTTTGAAATTTACTCCAAAATAGTTGAAAATCCGATTAAGGTAAATTCCATGATATAAAGTGTTTTCCCTCATTTCAAAATTTTTAGGACGAAGTTCGTCCAAAATAACTTGTGCCCAATTGATATCATAATTTCCAAAAATAGCAAAAAGTGCTTTGCACACTTTTGAAGTAGGATTGTTAAAATTTCCCGATCTTGGGGTCAAAGTATGTTGTAAGAGAAGATTGACAATTCTTGCTTTAGGACGAAAGTTTCGATTCTTAAATTCAAAGTTTTCATCTCCTTCAAAAATATGATGAAATGTCTCACGATCATGTTCATCGATTTGAAAACTAGAAAGATCCATTCCCGTGCTTTTGCAATTGAGAATGGTACCCAAAAAGGTCACAATTCAAAACAATTTGAGTGCCTTTGACATTACTCCAAATTTCATTCTCATTTCCAATATAAAAACCACGGTTTAAATTAGCATAGAAGATTTTGACAAGATTAGGATAGCAAACAAAATCATTTTGAGATGAGTCAATAAGACTTAAAACACCATTGTTTGCAAAAGGAGAATCAATTTCATAAGAAGAAAAATCTTGAAAAATAGCAAATTTTTCGGGATGGACTTTGGCATAATTAGCATAATTGATGTATGCTTTAGTTGCCTTCGGATCATTGAGTAATTGCTCTTTTATTTTTTTGGAAATTCTCATGGTTGAGGAGTTGCTTGAGGAAGCCATTAGAGTAGAGAGGTTGAAGATATGAAAAGAGAGTTTGAATTTGAAAATGAAAGTGAAAAGACATGATAAAAGATAGTGAATAAATAGACTTTCAAAGGACATACTCTGGTCAAAAGGTATCTTTTCAGAGAAATAAATGAAGTGAAAAGGTGGAGGGAAATTCAAACATTTGAATTCAAATTTTGAAATTCAAATTCAGGTAGGCATGTCGACATCATGGTAGGGGCCATGTCGACATGTGCCTTTGAATTTTCATGACAAGATTTTACCTAAGTTATCTAATACATATATATAAATAAATATTATTATTAATGTCTATATTTCTGAAATATTATTATACTTATAATATATTTCAGAGTGTGTCAAAAATAATAATAAAATAGTAGTCATAAATTTTAAAATTCAAACAACATATCAATTCAAAAAAATCAATTCAAGCAATTCAAAAACAACCAATCAATCAATCAATTCAAGCATGCAATTTCAGCCAATGTATTGTAAACGTGTACCTTTTTCAGAGTCCGTGTCTTTGGTATCGACTAAATCGAGAATTGCTGTGAAGCATAGATTTGAATTATCTTTCTTTTGTTCATCGTCGCTGGAGGATGAGTCAGAGTCATCTTGAGTAGCAGTGAATACACGTTTCCGTTTCTTTGTAGAATCATTGTTTGTAGGAGAGTTTTGCTTATCTGGATGCGGACAGTCTCTTTTGATATGGCCTAGTTCGTCACAATTGAAGCATTTGATAAAGTTTGGTACTGTAGTCTGATTACCGGAATTCTTAAAGTTGTTTCTCTTGAGATTATTCATCATTCTGTATTTCAGAAAATTCCGAAAATTCCTGGTCACAAATGCTATCTCTTCATCATTATCACTGTTTGAATCTGATCCGTCGGTTAATGAATTGAATGCCATTGATTTATTCTCAGATGCTTTGCTTTCTCTTCTCCCGATCATTTGAACTTCAAACGACATTAGATTTCCAATCAATTCTTCTATCTTTAAAGTAGTGATGTCATTTGCCTCTTCAATTGCAAGTGTCTTTTGATCCCATTCTGGAGTGAGAGAATTCAAAATTTTTCTGACTTGATCTTCTTCCGAAAATTCCTTTCCTAAAGATATTAAAGAATGCACAATATCTTGAAATTGACTATACATATCTGAAATAGACTCATTAGTATTCATTTTAAATAACTGAAACTGATTTGTGAGCATGGAAATTTTGGTCTGTTTAACTTTGCTTGTTCCTTCGTGAGTTACTTGCAAAGTTTTCCAGATTTCATATGCAGACTTACAAACTGACACTCTATTAAATTCATTTCTTTCAAGTGAACAAAACAGAATATTCATTGCTTTAGAATTATTTTGTGCAACAGTCTTTTGCTCAGTGGTCCACTGTGCAAAATTAGTTGTGGGTTCAGAATATTCAGTTTGTGTGATATTCCATGTTTCTAATCCTACAGATTGTAAATATATTTTCATCCTACATGCCCAATATGCATAGTTACTGCCATTAAAAAGTGGTGGTTTGGTAGTAGACTGACCTTCTACAAATGAACTAGTGTTGGTGGAAATAGCAGTACTAGTGTTAGTAGCCATTTTAAAACTTTTTTCAAAATTCAGATTATGAAACTTTTAAAAACAAAGCTCTAATACCAAATGTGAGAAATGCGGATTAAGGATCTTAAGGCTAGAATTAACACTAGAGGGAGGGTGAATAGTGTTTTAAAAAATATGTTAATCTTTTTGAGTTTATCTTAATTTGTTAACAATGTATGCACTAATCAGACACAGATATGAACACAGAATCAATCACAGATGCAAATATAAAGTAAAAGCAGTATAGGAAAGAACACACCGGATTTTATACTGGTTCGGATTTACCGTACATCCAGTCCCGCACAACTAAGTACAGATTTCCTTTCAAAGCCAATGCAACAATTACAACCCTCGGTTTCAAGGCTACGAGGTACACCCTCCAGAATAACAATCCTCTGGGTAGAGATACTTGATTTCCGGGGCAACAAGTTCACCCAATTGATTTCCAAGGCTACAATCACACCTTCTCTCGCTCAATTGATTTCCAAGGCTACAATTACACCTTTTCTCGCTCGATTGATTACAAAGAAGTTTATAACTCTGAATAGCACTTGGATCTTGTAGAGATAATGATGGAGAACCACACTAGAAGTAATCGATTATGATTCGATGTTGATTTTGGCAGAGTAATGGTATGATTTTGTATTAAGAAATGTGGAAGAAGAAGAGGAGTGAAAACCAGAAAAAAGTGATTGAAAATTCGTTGAAACTGACCCTTATTTATAGAAGAGCAACAGCCATGACCATTCATGAAGAGTTATGGCGAATAGACACTTCTTTTGAAATTTGAATTTTGAAGCCAACTGACACTATGTCGACATGGGGTATATGGGCATGTCGACATCCCAAAGGGATTTTTGGTGTTTTGATTTTCTTTGAAAATAACCTCTATTTTATATTAAAATTATTTTAAACTTTATAAATATACTTAACTATAATTAAAATACATAAATAAATATAAAGAACAATATATACATAATTTAACTATAATTTTATATTTAAATCTATAAATATTTAAATGTTAAATATAATATTTGAAAAGATAGTTTAAAATCAGGAGTAATTCGACTTTGAAATTAAAGATGTTTTTGAGGCTAAAATTATTTAAAATCAGGACAGAGAGTTTTGAATCTTTTAAAAGGAAAGTTTTGAAATCATTTTGAAAACAAGATAATTTTGTAAAATCATTTGAATTAAAATTAGTGGATACCAAACAATGTCCAACTAGATTTTTGTAGGTTCCATCCTACTTAGGGTTCCATCCCTTTAACGGGCTCGAAGTGGATTCCATTCCACGAATAAATTGGATATTAAGATGCCAGTGCTTTTCTACGAGTTTTAACAAATATTCCTAATAAAACAAACTTAACCTTGAAATCTTGAACTCTTGATAATCTTGATAATCTTGATACTCATGAGTCTTCAATCTTCGATATCTTGAATCTCTATACTGTACAGTCTTCATTCTTGATACCTACATGGTTAGATCCTGCATATACATATATATCTAAACTTGTAATGTTAGTATTTATATTTTATAATCTATTCTAAGGTTGTTGTCATCAAAACCAACTCCTCAGAGACTAACATTAATGAGACATGGGCCTCTTATTGGCATACTCTCTGTCAATATTGGAACCACTTTATCAACCGTGTACGCAGTGGATGATATCTAGAATGTAGTTGTTACGCCCCACCTCTATACTCACGCTAGCCAAGAACACTACTGGGTAATGTTGTCGACTAGCATGAAGAATAAGGCTGTTAAGGAGCGACCATTTGTGCAATTGCCTTGTGCGAGTACCGATATGTCAGATAGTATAACATGCATTTCGTTTCAAGAGGAAATCCGACATACCGATACAAACTCAAAGCTAGCACACAGTGGCTAAGTGGACCCTCGGAAACAAATATAGAAATAAGCATAACATATATCAGTCACAGATGATCATATCTCAAAGGCGGAAACATATATGAATATAACACATAAAAGTGTACATCAGAGTAGTGATCAAATAAGGTCCACAATATCACAAAAGAATAGATACAAGTGCTAGACAAAAGAATAATTATACATCAAGGAGTCTCTATCACTAATGTATAATAACAAAAACTACGAAACTGTGTAGTTAGACAAAAGTCAAAAGATGATCCCAGATAAGAAGTCAAGCAGAAGCATCTGTAACATCTCGGTCTGACCCGAGTATTATTTAATAAGAAAATAATAAACGGATCAGTCTAGCTATAATTATCATTAAAGAAATGAGATATAAACAGAGATATAATAAGAACGTATGATAACAATAATGTCACACCAGGACAAATATGATTTAAACAACAACAAAATTATACAATATCTCAAGAATCTCAAAGCACCAAAAAGAATATCATATTCTTAATTTTATTCACCAAACTACAAATATTGACAAACATATTAATGCCAATCGCAAAAGTTGGTGAAACACAAATTCTAGAAATCATCAATTAGAAATCCAAAAATCACAAAGGGGGAGGCCTATCACAAACGGGAGCATGAAAACTCACCAACACGTGTATCAAAAACGGAACGCTATTCCATGGTCGCTAACCATAAATTTTGAGCCGAAGCTCCACAAATGGCTCGAAGACCACGGGCCGCTACCCCGCAAAATTGAACCGAAGTCCCATAAATAGGGATTGTAATCCCCACACAAACAAATAGACATCGCACATCGCTAGTCTAAATCACAAAACGATCATCATCGATCAATAAAAGTGTGAATTACACTAAGCCAGTAAATATAAGAGTTTAGCTTCATGTCCCATAACCACTAGCTTAAGTTAAATATTTACGAACAAATTGTAGATTTCCACTCGAAAATTGTCATAAGAATTTCAATCGAACAAGTCCAAAAATTAACCGACGAAGTAAACGCAAGCGTTTCATACCACTTGTTTTGCTAACCCATTTAATTAGATTTTCTCATACGAATGAGGTAAAGGTTTGTATATACTAATAGATTAGAAAACGGTTTTATAAACGAGCTTTGTATTAAAAATAGAGTTAAAATCATCTTTGTAAAAGAATTTGAATATTTACTACTAGTATGGAAACCTTTGTAATTTAAAGTGACAAAGCATAGAAATGATTGTAGAAACAATCAATCACCAAAATCCACATACGAAGACGTGAATCAAATCCAAAGAAATCGATACCGAATCCATCAAAATGGATATTCTCAAAAATCCCGAAAAAGAAGTCATCAAAGTCAATAATAAATGATAACAATAAATCGGATAATCACGAATTGATAAAAATTGGAACCTCAAGCTAAATAGGCAAAATAGACTGAAACAAGCAGGTCAGTCGACTGGCCTCTGCAGTCAGTCGACTGATCCAGAAACCCGAAAGTTTCAGTTCCTGCAGTCAGTCGACTGACTGCAGGGGGCCAGTCGACTGGCTGGCACCGGAACTGTTTTCCAACCTATCAAATGGAGAGCAAACTCTCACCATTTGCAATCGGACGAGCAATGGGCTTTAGGGGTTTTTGCCAATCGATAACCCAGCCCTATGGCTCTTCAATACACTTCCAAAAACATGTTCATACATCAAAGCTAGAATTTTCAAAGTTTTGACTTCAAACCATCCAAAAATTTAAATGTTCACCAAATCAATTCAAATCAAAAGAAAATGAATATGCAAAAGTGTTAGGAATTCATACCTAACAACAAAGATAGCTATAGACATAGATGTGAGTTAAAGAACTCACCTTTAAACACAAAAACGAAGAAGGAGAAGCTTGAAAGCAAAGGAAGATCAACTACTCTTCAACTTCAACTCTAGAAGCTTGAATCTAAGCTCAAAAGAAAAACATTTCCTAAGTTAGGTTTAGGAAATTTCTGAAATTAAAGAGAGAATGAGTTGGAGAAGATGAAGAGGATGCTTACCTAAGCTTCTCTTTGATTTTGGAGCTAACACTTGGATTTGTAAAAGAAACTAGGGCTTAGGAATTTCTAATTTCTCATTCCTCTCCCCATTTTTACTTAAGCTTGAAGTGTTAGGAAATATTAGAATTAATGAAGAGGAGTTGGATGAAGGGCTAGGTTATTTAGAAGGTTGATGGGCTGAAACTCAAACCCAAGCCCAAAGTGAAAAAGTCATGATTTTTACTCAACTCCAAACATATCGATGTTTATACTCAAAAAAGTTGTAAACGCCATTTTGGAATCAATGGAGGTGGTCTCGAGTCCCAATTCGACTGTTTACAAAAAAGTAGCTTTTCGGACTTTAATCCGATTAACGATTCTATATTTAAATAAAATATTTAAATATACAATCGTAAAATATGCGGGTTATTACAGTAGTGGTTGAATTGGTGTACGTTTACTGGAATGAAGTAAGAGAACGATGATGAATAGCTTTGACACTCGTGTCATAACTAAAATAACTAAAACCGAAGCCTATGTCTGGCCAATGAGGTTAGCTACCTCTAGCGACGTTGATCCCTAATATTACTATTGTGATTTTCGACTCGATGGGTGCACCTTTTTCGTTTGGATTGATTGTCGCGATCGGCCACAGATGGGTTACGACCAACCAGAAAGGGTAAACTAGTAGAATCCTACCTTGGACATTGCCTCACGTGCCTTGTCATATTTATCCCTATACGAGCCCATTACAACTTTGGTTTAGTACTGTACAAATGTGTTAAGGTGGATCAATGTAAAGCCTTAACGTTATTTTGATATTTATTTTACTGATAGACATTATCTATTATAGCGTACACTATTACATATAGATAGTTTGATGGATCCATAGGAGATGGAAAATCCCGTAACATCTCTTAAGTTATTGCACTCATATTTCAAGATATTGATTTGACTTACATAAGAGTATTTTAGTCCTGACTCGAGTGTTTTGTCTTTTCATTACGCTCGGGTCAGTCCTGAGTTTTTCCAGTGCATTGAAGATCAGTTTCTGGAGGACGAAGATGAAGTTGGTATATTATTACTATTTATTACCCTCTGCATCATGTTATTCTACTGTATTGTTTATTTATCCCTGATGTATATATATCTTTGATAAATGTTGTATAGATTATAATCAAATGTATGATATAAACAGCTTCATGGACTGTTATTCGATTATTATATTTTATCGTTTACGCTGTGAGATTCTTTGTTTGTTTTCTTCTTCTTTTCTTATTCTTCTTATTAAACCCTATTGATTACCCATGTTCTGAATTGTTTAAGTTGGACATGTGCGGATTATTGTCGATTTAAACCTTTTGAAATGTGGGTCGTCACACCTTGCTATGAGCCAAGGGCAACAACAATGGAAATAGACGCATCGTCCATAGATAACTGGATGGTGCCCCCATCTAATACTTAACAAATGGGGAACTTCCTACTGACCGTAAGGAAGCCAAAAGAATTCTCTACCGGGCTCCCTGCTAAACAATCAGAGGTGGAAAGCTCTACAAAAGGGGGTACTCCACACCACTTCAGCAGTGCATGTTTGAAGATGAAGCCGACTAGATTTTGGAAGAGCCGCATGAAAGATTTTTAGGGATCATACTAGGGGGAGAAGTCTAACAAAAAGGTCGTTCGACAAAGCTACCGTTGGCCTACTACAATCAAATATTCCATGGACTATGTAAAGCGATGCGATCAGTGTCAATGGTTCACCAAGATCCCCATGGCCTCTCCTACCCTCCTTACCCCAATTATTTCCCCATGGCTGTTTGACCCATGAGGGATCGATTTGACCGAAAAGCCGCCTAATGCCAGGGAGGATACAATCATGCCATAGTCACTATAAACTACTTCGTCAAATGGATCGAGTCCAGGCCCCTTAATGCGGTCAACACCCTAGAGATTCTCAACTTCATCATCAAGAACATCATCTGCCATTTTAACCCGCCAAAGAAAATCATCACCGACAATGACATTCAATTTGAGAGCAACCTCCATCAGAACTTCTGCATAAAGAATGAAATTGAGAAGTGCTTCCCTTTTGTTGCCCATCCTCAAGCCAATGGACAAGTCAATGCTGTCAACAAGACCATCAAGTCCACACTCAAGAGGCGCCTCACAAAAGATAAAGGGAACTGGACCGAAGAACTATAGCTCCTTTGGTCGTACTGCACTTCCAGTCGTACTTCAACCGACTATACTCCTTTCTTGCTTTCCTACAGGTACAAAGCCATGCTACCCATAGAAGCAGATGTCCCATCACCTCGGCATCTAACCTTCAAGCTCGAGCAAAAAAATGAGTTACTCAAGTTCGGATGCGACACTATAGAAGAATGAAGACCAAAACCGAACTCTGCACCGAAGCCTACAAGAGGAAGATGGCCAAGCACTACAACTCAAGAGTAAAGCTCTAGCAATTCATTATCAACGACCTAGTCCGGTGTTGGATGTTCGCCAATACAAAGAAACCAGTCGAAGGTGGGGTTGGCCCAAACTGGAAGGGGCCGTATGTCATATGCTCCATCTTAACAAGTGATGCTTACTTCCTCTCTCATCCGTATGGAACCCACATTTCCTGCACTTGGAACCCCATGCACCTCCAGGCCTATCATATATAAGAGGCCGTCATAATTATAAGGCTGTGTAATACATATTTTGTGAAGAATACATCAAAGACTCTAGAGCCAACATTGCTCAACACATTCACCAAGGTTATCCAATGAAGGATGAGTTATTATGTGCTCATTACATTGTTGGGGACTATTGAACTTTGCCGCCAAGGATTGCACAAGTCATGCTCCCTTCCTTGTCCACCTACTATCTACAAGGGCAAATTATTGTGCATTCTCTTCCTTCTAAGGGACTACCAGGCTATCCGATAAGGGTGAATTATTGTGCATTCACTTTTCTATTTGGGACTGCCACCTACCATTCAGGTTCGAGTTGGGACCGTCTACCACTTTTAACTGACAGTGTATCAACATAGAAACCTTCGAGCAGCCTAGGCTATCCAACGAAGGATGAGTTATTATGTGCCTATTAGCTTGTTAGAGATTTCCGACATTTGCCACTAAGGACTGCGCGACACACTCTTCCTTCCTGGCCAGCCGGTTATCCACAAATGCAAACTACTGTGCATTCACTTTCTTGTAAGGGGGCGCCAGTCTATCCAACAAGATTGAATCGTCATGCATTCCCTTCCTTGTTTGGGGACTACATATTGTCCTGTGGGTTTGGGCGAGATGTTTCTCCCTTTCATGTTGGGGTGCATCAACGAGCTGAGATGTGACTACAACGGTCACGTATCCCTCATCTATGATATTGCTCGTCCCTCATGTAGGACGGGAATGTTATCGAGACTAGTCTATTACCTCGAGTAACGCCGAAGTTCGACATCCGTAATGCATCTGCATAAAAATAAATGGGGCCATCCTTTGACTAATGAGTATCACCTGAGAGTAACCTTTAAGCCATTCAACGATTAGGTTTAAGCTGAGATCGCATGCCCCTCTTAATAATGTATCACTCGAGAGTAACCTTTAAGCAACTCAATGTTTAGGTTTGACTTGGGACCGCCTGCCACTCCTTGCAACATGTCACCCGAGAGTAACCTTCAAGCCATTCAATGTTTGGTTTCGAGCTAGGACCGCCTACCAGTCCTCCTTGCAGCATGTCACGTGAGAGTAACCTTCAAGCTAATCAACGCTTGAGTTTGAGCCGGGACCACCTACCACTCTTGTTGTAGTGTGTCGCCCGGGAGAACCTCAAGCCACTGTTCCAGTGGTTAGGCATTTCGTCTTAGGTTCATGAGGTTACAACTTCGAATCTTGCATGACGTGATTTGAACCATTGGAAGTATGTTGACATGTAGTACCCAATATACTACATAAGACCTGTGGTATTACAATGTAGTACCACCTAATTAATACCAATTTCAAAAAATAAAAACCTATACCCACTTTTGTTAAATGTGAAACTGATAATATTTCACAATTAAATCGTGGTATATTATAGCAATTGTTTGAAATTAAAATGAGTGCATTAGTTAGCGTATTATGCTACTCTCCTACTACTTCACCTACTATAATAACATTACTTGCAATGTGAAGTTCATTTAACCTTTTTCCATGGATTTTGTACTTGTAAGTTGTTTTTTTGGATAATTCCAGATCTAATATTAATTACATATGTAAATTCCAGATCTAATATTTAAAACCCAATAAGTAGAACTCATAGATAGACAATCTAATATAAGAAAATGCTTATATAGTAGGAAGTTAAATCCATCTTCTCCTTAAAGCATTTCTAAGTAATCCACATGATTTCATTTTTGGTGTCTCTTCTTCTAGAAATAAATACTTTCAACCCTCTCTTCTTTGCCAATTGTCCCTTTATTGCTTCTAACCTTGGACTTTTGCATCTTCTTCTTAGAGGTCTTATATTTAGAAGACGAGGAACCCTTTGATACAAAAATGGAATGAGTTCCTTCACAAAAGTGCTCTCGATTGAAGATATGCAATGCAATATTTGATTTATGGATTAATTAATTAATCAATCTATTAATGGTTTGTTAATTATTTAATTAATTAGTTAATTATGGAAAGTAGTATGGTTTTGTTTTGGAAATGATTTAGTTTTTATTTAGTTAATGGCATAAATCTTTAGAGGTATTTTAGGAATGAGAATCAATAAATATATGGATAATACATTTGTTTACATGATTTGATTTTGTAAGAGATATTTTCTTTTTGAGAATATATCTCTAATACTATTTAGTGACTTTTAAAAATATGAGGCTATAAGGTTAGCCATTTAATGAGGAGTCATTGTCTAGTTTTTCAGTTAAGATTGGTTCTTAATTTATGTTTCTTTGTAATCCTTTTTGCTAATCAAATAAAATCGTTTTTTGGAGGAATTTTCCATGTTTTAGATTCTTCAACTCTTATCTCTTACAAACACGGTTGTGTAGAAATACTTGGGACAACTCTAAAATTTTGGTATCATAGCCTTCTGCACTTTTTTTGAATCGTGTTTGCTTATCGATAAGATGGGCGTTAAAAAACTTAATCGGAGAGATTTGGGGTTATGGAAGGCGAAGATGAAAGGTTTTTCATATATTAGCGATCTTCATCAACCATGGGAGAATAAATGGAGAGGCCTAGTGGAATAACAGTAACAAAATGGGAAAATTTGGATAAAAAGGCTGCATTGGATATTCAATGCTTTTTGAAGTATGCAGTGTTTCATATTATTGCTAATGAAACATTTGCTTCTGCAATCTAGGAGAAGTTGGAAGGAATTTACGAAAATAATTTTGAAATAAACAAGACTTTGCTCATGTAAATCTAAAGCTTAAAGAAGGCTATTCAATTGGAGAACATCTTAATAATTTTCAAGCAATTGTCAATCAATTAGAAGTCGTAAATTACAAGGTCGATAATGAGACACAAGCCTTGATTTTGATGAGTTCACCACCGAAAAGTTGGAAAACACTTGTGGTTGCATTAAACAACTCAAAATAAGATGTAGCTGTTTCATTTGATTCGGTGATTAATAGCATTCGTAATGAGGAGATGTGGATGATGAGCTCAATGGGAAAAAAGGTTAATGAAAAAAGGAAATTAGAAACCCATTTAACGAGGTGAATCTTGCAAGAGGAGGTAAGTGACCAAATATGGAAAAAGATATCATTTGTTATTGTTTCGAAAACCCTGGTCATTTATTTAAATCTTACTACAAGCTGAAGAGAGATAAGATATAGGATAATCGCGATGATGAGGTGAATAATGGTGAGGAATTTGATGACAATGTCCTATCTATAGGTAAAGACAAAAACAATGATTGGGTGCTTGATTCAACTGCATGTTTTCATATATGCAATCAAAATGGAGCATTCATTGACTATAAAGAGCAATAAAGCAAGGTGGAGTCCGCTAATGGTGGATATGTTGAAGTGAAGTGTGAGAAAGTTTGATGGAAGGATGGTAAAACTCTCTAAAATTAGAGATGCATTGGAAATTAAGAGAAACCTTATTGTACTTAGACAATTGGAAGAAAATGGATGCAAATTTTCAATCGATGTGGAATTATAAGTGTATGACAAATAAGGAGGTTTTGTGTGCAAAACGAGGAAGCAATAATGTTTTTGAACTGCTTGGAGAAACAAGAGGATGTTAGAAGTTATCAAACTTGATTTGAAGTGGTCAATTTACATGAATCAATGTGGATCCAACAAAGGTAAATCATGAAACCTGCATGGAGGCCTTTATGGTATACAAGCATTTTTGATTGATTGATGACATGCATATTCAATTAGCGAGCATGCATAATTATGCGGTTTGGAGGTTGGTTAAGTTTTTTTAAAACAAAGGTAGAACTAGTGAAGAATATTGTATCGAGGCGGAGTGTTGAAGGTACGCAACACAATACTCATTTACGAATTAATTAACTCATTGATCTGTTAATTAGTTAATTGATCGATCAATTAATTAGTTAAGTATGGAAAGTATTAAGGTTTAATTTTGGGAATGATTTGGTATGTATTTTAGATAATGGCCAAATTCTTTAGAGTTATTTTAGGAATGAAAATAAATAAATATATGGATAATATATTTATTTATATGTTTTTATTTTGTAAGAGATATTTTTATTTTGGAAATATATCTTTAATACTATTTAGTAGCTTTTATATATAGGAGGCTATAAGGTTAGCCATTTAATGAGGAGTTATTATTAGGTTTTTCAATTGAGGTTGGTTCTCAGTGCAGGTTTCTTTGTAAATCTTTTGGCTAATCAAATAGCATTGGTTTTTAGGGGAATTGTTCATGTTTTATATTCTTCAATTATCTCTTCCAAATCTGATTATGTAGAGATCATTGGAATAACTATAACACTCTCTTTTGTCCTTAACATATAAAGGAGATGTCTATCTTACACAGTTACACTTAAGTGAGTTCATATTATAAATTAATATGAACAATCAAATGAGGCATCAATGATTATAGAATGAGGTTTATTTGTAGTCTTGGTCAAAGTCATCCCAAACTCAGCATGCTTCCTTACCTAATAATAGTGAGCATTTGATATTGTACTGCGGTTCTCTTTCCCTTTTTTGATAACATGTTCCCTTACCTATTTCAAATGTAACAATTCCTTTAAAATCTCATACCTTATAGAATAAGAATATTTATACAACATTTTTAGGTGATCGAGTATGGAATAAACATCCATATTCTCGTGCTATCTCATAGTTGACAACACATAGTATTGGATACATTCATAATCAAGTGACCAAGACTTGATAGCATAATCTTGCCAATAGTGATTGTATCACTTGACTCTTACATGGACTATGAAGCAACAACAAGTCAAAAAGTAAAATTTTATTCGTAAGCATTTTTTCCTAGTTCTCATTCATCTTTGTAGTTTAGTTCATTTAGTATGCTTTACAAGAAACCATTTCTCCGCAAATCCATTCAAGTAGATTAGACTAGTATTGTAAACATTCATTTTCTTATTAGACTGATTTATTATATTTTTCTAATAATGCTCATATTAGATTTTACATATCTCCTTAAAACCCCGAAGGAGGTGGGAGTATTCCTATAAAAAATCATCTAGTAGGTGTTAGGACTCATTTATCATGTCATTAGAACCTTGAGTATACTCAACAAATTATGGCCCAACAAATGATGAATAATATGTACTGATCATATTTCATGTATAACTCCTAATCATTTAGTACTTTGCTTATAATCATCTTTGTGACATTTATTATATTCAACAAATGACATAGTACATTATTTACTCAAGACCCATCATTTCACTATTGCATGAAAATAAGTTTTATAACCATCGAGTGTAATCAACAAAGTTATAAAATTGTTCCTTCAATCTAAAGGATTTCACAGAATCACTAACACATATTATATGGTTTGAGTGTGCTCAACAACCATATAAATGTCTTAGTATTCTACTCTTGAATGTGAATAATGGAGAACGATAATATTTTAAAAGTCATATTCTTAAAATGTGGAAACAGGTAATATCCATGGTAAGGATGATAAGTATTAGGAATACTAAATGATATTACATTACATGTATTCATCCCTTACGTCTATATGGATTTTATTTTCTTTTGAGTTGAACTTTTAAAGTCTTAGTAACTTTTAAACTCTTTTAGTTATTATTATAACAATTATAAGTTTAATTTATATTCAAAATAATTTTAATTTATTAGTTATAACATTTATATTTTTAATTTTTGATTATAACATTTATAATTATAATTTAATTTTTTGTAAAGTTCAAATTTTAGTTTATAACCTTTATAATTTTATAATATTAAGATGCAATATTTGATTAACCCAAGCTACAAATATATTACGCCTCGCATATATGGCACATCACCGAATTTAGACGAACATATTAGTTAGGCAAGTTCCAAGTAGACTAGGGAAGTTATACGTTTATAAAAACGTTCCTTGATTAACCTTTCACCTTAGACATCTTCCTCTATGAACAATCAATTGATTAATTGATTGACTTGAGTATTGGTTAATTATTTATGATAACATGCGACGAATCTGATACGATTGTTGGATTAAGTGTTTTATGCAGTAGGCGACCAAAGAAAATTTCAAAAAAGTTCCTTATTTTAGTTTTGCATTAATTCCTATTTTTTATTATTATCAATAACATTTTTCATATTAAATCATATTTTATATCTACGTGTTTAACTAGGAAATAAAAATCATTTCTCTGTTATGTTAAAGTTTTTTAAACTAATTATAACTTTATATTTTTCCTAATAGAACATCCTATGTTCTAATGTATATGAATGTATTATACTGATATTTAACAGGGACATCTAATACATATACATGTGCGCGCACACGCACACACAAATATATATATATATATATATATGTGTGTGTGTGTGTGTGTGTGTGTCTGTATATGTATGTATGTATTTGTGCGCGTGTGTGTGTCTGTATATGTATGTAAGTATATGTGCGTGTGTGTATCCATAGGGAATTATAGCCTATATATATGTTGTGTGTATAAACGTGCGTGCACACACGCACACATACACATATACACGTGTGTGTGTTGGATCAGGTTTGCTATGGAGCAAAGTAAAATAGTGAATTTAAAAAAAATTATTATTGTTGCAAAAGATTCTATTTTGTGTTATTGTGAATGAACTTTTATTTGTACAAAAATCATATTTTATACTACACGAATTTGTTTTGTAATTTAAATAAATATGTTTATGTATGTTGAGATTTTTTATAATATTAATATTATTTTTGATTTAGCACTTTTATGAGTATCATTGCACTCAACCATATATAAACGATGTATATATTAAGATAAATTACCGTCTAAATATAGGTGATGTGTGTGTGCACGCAGTGATGTGTGTGTGCGAGTGTGCGTATGCGCGTGCGTGCACACACACGGTATTTCATATAAGTACACACATATGCACATGCATGCTCACACACATATATATAAGTTCAAATTCTCAATTATAAGACAATTTACATATATTTATGTTGTTAACGGTAAAAAGTGAACGCTAACACCCGGTGTGTGCAATAGAATTGTGAAAGCACCACCCGTTGGTACGGGAACAGAATATAAGCTGAAAATAGCAGAAAAGCAGTAAATGAACAACAGATTTATAGTGGTTCGGCCTGTAATTGAGCCTACGTCCACTTTATAGTCTTTTATTGCTGATTCGGTTACAATTTAATACAATATCCTTCAAAATACAATACAACTTGATCATGAAAACACTCTTGACTACTAGCTCGATCTTTGATGATAAAACTCGGCGAATCCGTGTTGGATGTAAGGAGCTCTTCTCGAAGATTGTTGTAGTGTCTCGAATGCTTGAAGATCTCTGATTGCTGAATGAGAGGAGGCTTCGACAGCGTAACGGCGCTTAGAGAAATGAATGGCCAAAAAAGTCCTTTTCATGTTGGAAGTGGTGGCCTATTTATAGGAGCAGATTTCTGAGCTCTCGGTTTGGCCAAGTCATGAGTCGTGACCGACTCATGGTAAGTCGTAACTCGTATTCGACTTAAGATGTCTCGTGGGCGCCATATTTGGTCCATCTTGGGGCTCAGTTGGAAGACAAGTGTTAAGTCGTAGTCGACTCATCAGATCAAAGTAGCACAGGCCAGGGCTTTGGATTCCAGCTTGATAGCCTTTAAGTCGTAAGCCTGATGAGTCGTAAGATCTCATGAATCGTAAATCTCCATGAGTCGTAAGCCTGATGAGTCGTAAGATCTCATGAATCGTAAATCTCCATGAGTCGTAAATCTGATGAGTCGTAGGACTGATGAATCGTAAGACCTCATGAGTCGTAGAACCTCATGAGTCGTAGAGCCTTTAGCAGTTAGGTCGTTGATTCTTTTCAACCACTAAGTCGCCACATAACTTAAGTTGTTCACTTCTTATCTCGTAAGACCATGAGTCGTATGAAGCTTGTCTCGTTGAGTCATGAAGCTCTTAAGTCGTAGGCCACTTATAGCAAATCATGAGTCGCAGACGACTTATAGCAAACCATGAGTCGTAGATGACTTATAGCAAACCATGAGTCGTAGACGACTTATAGCAAACCATGAGTCGTAGACGACTTAAGGCCTTCCAGATAGTTAAGGCGCTAGGCAAGTCAAGTCGCTGAGTCTCTTAAGTCGTAGGCGGCTTAGCTTGATGAGTCGTACAGGCTTTGTGAGTCGTAAGATCCTTTTGAGTCGTAAGCCTGATGAGTCGTAGCATGTTAAGTCGAAACCTTCTTAAGTCGTAGAGACTTTTAACTCGTTGAGTAGTTAAGTCGGAGACTTCTTAACTTCTTAAGTCGTAGGTCGCTTAACTCGCTGAGTCGTCAAGCCCTCAAGTCGTACATCCACTGAGTCGTAAACTTGTTAACTCGTAAACTGTTAAGTCCCACCATGTCTCAGGTCGCTAACCTTTTAACTCGTAGGTCGCTGAGTAGGACCATTCCTTAGATCGGAGTCTACTGAGTCGTAGATCATCTAAGTCAACTTGTTAAGTCTCGCAATCCTTAACTCGTTAAGTCTTGAGACGTATACTTCTTAGGTCGTGGATAATTCAGGGTTAACATTTGCCCCTCGAAATACACGCCTAAGTCGTAGGTCGTGTGTTTCGATTCATTTTAGCTCGTGTGAGTCGATTCCAATTCCTTCGACCTGAGGTATAAAACGCTTAGGTCGTACCTCTTATCTTCTTCTTCCTATCACTCGTGCTTTAAGTCGTATCTGCCATTAACAAGATCTCAAGCTTCCAAAGGCGATTTCGACTCGATTTACCTCCAACCACTTCTAGTTACATCGCGTAAGCGTCTTCTCCCTTTTCCCAATCGCTGACCATTGCTATCGACCTTTCTCCATGAATTCTTCCCTCGGTCCTTGCGAATACTGCTATGTAGGATATTCATGGAATTAAGGTGGCTTGATATGGCTTGTAATGATTTGTGATCTGTGGTGGTTTAGAAATAGGGTTGACGAAGAAGCTAACCGGTGAATGGGTTAACGGGTTGGATAGTTAAGGGTTAGGAGTTGGATGGATATATGGTTAACGAGTTAGGGATCAAACGAGTCAGGAGTTAGATGGACTAAATTCTGGATCGACTTATCACTTACAGCAACCTAAGCTTTGAGTCGTAGCCGAGTTACGACTTACGACCTAGAGAATTGAAGCCTCCTTTTAGACCTCATGACCCACGAATCGGAGAATAGTTAACCCTAGTTCGTAGGAACCATTTGAGTCGTTCGCGACTTAGCACTTGTTCACTTTGCTTGAATGTGTAGTACGATTGGAGAGTTACGACTCAACTTGATTCATGGCATATCTTTTAGACCGTGAACGAGCTAGGACTTAGGAAAATCTGTCCCATGCTAAGTTGTGATCGAGTTAGAACTTGAGCAAATTTCCCACTGCCTTGAATGCTAAGACTTGAGTTGTTTGAACTTTGGACTCTTGAATTTTGTTGCACTCTTTTATAGATTGTCAATAATTCTAACTGCCTGTTATAACATTTACAAAAAACTGGGACGAATATACTTCCACCGACTGCCCACATCGAATGACAGATTAGTTGATAAAGATTAAATTAAATTAAATGATCTGTATGAGTGAAATGCTACACAATAACCAACTCAAGTGAAGTATTAAAGCAGAATCGTAATGGTTAACTAAAATTGATTTGTCTGCATTAACACTGCACTTGAGCATTAACAAGTTCTGAAATCTCGTAATCGACTGATTGTCAGTTAGTTTAATTCCAGTTATACTTGCTTTTTCTTATTTTCATTAGTTTTGCACAGCACTTCACACCTTTAGGAAACGTGCACCTTCACTTTTGAACATTCGGCTGATTGTGTAGAATGGCATCCCATCAAGAAGACTTGGAATCAGCTGGAGAAGCTTTTCCAATTGCTACCCCGCTGAATGATCCCCCGGAAAGGATTCCTACCACTCTGAGTCATAAAGTCTTCCATCAACTATGCACCCAGTTTGGCATCGCTGAATCTGACGCTTTGCTCCCTGGAGTAAATGACACTGCTGATAGGCCGCCCCACGGCTTTATCGCAGTGAACCGCCAAATGTGCTTGAGTGGAGAGATTCCCCCGTTTAATGACTGTCTCCGAGAACTTCTTCTTCGATTATCTATCTCCCCTTTTCAACTTCATCCTAATGGCTACGCCATCCTGTTGGGACTGTGTGTGCTTTTTAGGAGAATGCTGGACCGTTTTCCCAGTTTTGGAGAAATTTGCTTTCTATGCTCATTTACAAAGACCAAAGACCATCCCTCTATCACAGTTGTAAGGAGTGCCAGGAATCGTAAACTGATTATTGGTCTTCCCGAAAGCGTTCCTGGGTTTCTGAGCCAGTTTTTCTTTGTTCGTTGTCCCCCGGGATTTTACGCCATTTGGAGAGTGGGAAGTACGATTATCTATCTTTTCCCTGTGTTTTCTAAATTCTTTGAAGTCCAAATTGTCAAGTGTTAACTTCTTTTTCTACTGTTTCAGCGCTTCCTCCCCCCTCTAGGGAACCTCGTCACAAGACTACCTTTGAGAGGCTTATGGCCGTGCCGGTTGAGGAGAGGAGTGTTCAATTTCTATTGAGAGATGAGTTCCTCCACGAATTTGGACTCTTACATCCTTCCCGTTCCACTCAGCCACATGAAGTCCCTAATTCTCCTGCTGAGGAGTCAGATGCCCCTGTTCCTGCTAAAGAACTTTTACCGCAAGATCTTACCGCTGAGACTTCATTGGTAAAGTGTTCTACTTCTACCGACATTGCTGGATCGTCCAGTAAGTTAGCACTTGCCCCGGTTGTTGAAGAGGAGGAAAATCTTCACACTCTTGAAAAGACGGCTGAGGTGGAAGTTGAAAAAGATAATTCTCCCATGCACCATGGCGATGATACTTTTGACAGTCTGAGCGACATTATGATAACCTCTCAGGAGCTCTTTAAAGATGATGTTTCTAAAGTGGTCCCTCCTGTTATCGAAGCAACTTCTTCTTTGCAACAAACCAGAACGCCTTCCACACAACTTATTGCCATTTCTACACCCAAAAGTGGTTTGTAGTCTGACGCGTGTAGTTTGCACATCACACACACTTAGAATTTTGGCACTTATATGCACTTAGCCTCTTCAATTTGAGGATTTCTAAAACTGGTCTTTTTCTTCAATCTCAGGTTCTTTGATGGGGCGAAGCGGCTCTTACTTCAACAAATTCCAGCGTTACGGAAGCCGTGAGGCTTATGACTTTAGGAGTTATATCGGTGCTGTGAAGGAAACTGATGAGGAGAGGGCTGCCAGAAAGGCTCATGAGAGGCGAGCTCATGAAGAGCGTCGCCGGAGAGAAGATGAGGGATACTATGGGAATAGGGACGAGCGACGTGACTCTTCCCGCAGAAGCGACGATCCTTACAAGAGGAAATCTTATGATGACAAGGGGAAGAGTCATACTTCCGATGATTCCAGCAAACGGATCAGACTTGGAGAGAAAGATACATCTAATATCTCGGAAAAGACTACCGCTTCTATTCCTCCTAATACATCTTCCGGTTCTCCTGCCCTTAAGGAGTCTGATATCCAGACAATCATTAATAGGCCACAGTACCAAGCTGGAGATGGTCCTCCCACACTCCAGAGCCGATTTCCGAATTGGTGTCTGAAAGGAGTGCGATTTGATTTGGATTTGGTCCCCATTGATAAGCAGGCGATGCTGAAAAATGTCGATGCTGTAAAACTTGACATCGAAAGAATGTCTGGATGGCAGAAGCTGGTTGATGAACTTCAAAGGGTCAACCATATGAACCTTGAGGCGATGATGACCATGGAGAATGATAAATCTGAGTGGGACAAATGGCGTAAGCAGCATGACGCGGAGATGAAAAGCATTAGCGATGGTTATGGGAAGCTCGAAGCTGAAGTTGAAAGACTTAAAAAAGAGCTTGCTACTTCTTCCACTTCTTATTCTCAGAAAGAAGAAATGCTTCAAAAACAAGTTCGAGACGCCCATGCTGCTCAGAAAGATATTGAGGTGAAACTCGAAGCAGAACAGCAGGTTACGAGAAAATACCGCGATGATGCTTTTCAGCTTCGAGAGAAAGTCAGCTCTCAAGATTTATAAATTATAAGACTGCAATCTCAGCTACTGAAAGCTGAAAGAGAACGTGATGAAGTTCTCTCTGGTAAAGCTGCAGCCGAAGAATCCCATAAGGCGACCATAGCCACCGTTGACGCGACTCTGTTCGACTTTTATATGCATTGTGTCCTGGGGCGTGGGAGCCTTTCATTTTTGGGACCAGAATATGAAGTCACCTTAGCGGAAGTATGGGAGGCAATCATTGACTTATTTGGTGGTGCCGGATATTCTGAAACAGATCTTCAAGCTACCTACTTAGGTGAGAGCGATTGCGCTGCCCTTGCCAAAGGAAAAGAGCAGCTTATCCGAGTGCGGGCCGAGGCGACGGGAGAGAAGCTTCCTGAGAAAGAAACACCTCCTATTGCTCCTGCTTATACTTCGGCTTTAGCTTACACGGATATTACTGGCTCTAGTTCTCATTCCACGCCTCCCGCTAAGGTTGACAAAGAAACTGTAACCACCCCTACAGAGGAAGAGGCAATGAAGGACTTCCAAGCTCGGGAATTTGAGATTGATCTTGCTAAACCGGCTTCTCCAGGTAACTTTGACGATTCACGGTCTTCTTTTTTCTCGGAGAATACTGATTTTGATTTCTTTTATTATGCAGCAGTCGTGCCGGAAACTGCACCAATTCTTCCTTCTTCAGCTGTCGTTCCTCCTCCTCCTCAAGTTATACCTCTTCCAGCTTCTCAACCAGGTTCACAGGAAGAACCAATAGCAGCCCTTCAAGGTTTAGACGAACCACCTGCTTCCGAAGAACAAAAGGCAGAAGGTCTGGAAGATAGTGAGAAGACCCCGGAGCGGTCTTTTGACTACGACACAAAGCTTTCTACATTTCTTGCTCCGGGGAGCGAGTCTTCTTCCAAGAAGAAGGGAAAGCGTGCGGTTTCGAAGAAAGGAAAGAAGAGTTCTTCTGCTGCTGGGGATGAAGCAGAGATTGATCCGGCTGAGTCTCTTTCTCCTTCTTCTCCGATACGGCCTACGAAGCTAATTACCAAGCCGGGTAAAAGCTCCAAGGGTGGGAAGAAGGGGAAATGAGTTTGATTTTGTCTTTTCTGCTTTTTGTATTGACCGGGGATTGTGCGGATACCGGTCTCCGCTTCTTTTTGTAACCTGTACAATGTAAAAAATTTCTCATAGTGTTGAAATAAATAGATATTTTTCTTGTACAAATCCTTGTGTATGTAGGAATACATCTGTTTTTCATTTGAAGTGTAGAGTAAACGATTCCTTCTATTTGTACAAACTTTTTGTCTGTGTTTCAAGAACGCATTTACTCCACATCTTTATTACGTGATATTGCAATGAACTTGTGGTATGTCGCTTGTATATTACTTTTATTATTGTAACTGAATTGTATAATGCTGCCCCCATACCATAAGTATATTGTAATATTTCTTGCTTTCACAAGACCGATACTCTTATTTTAGAGAATTACTTTCCACTTTTTCAGGGAAGAATTATTCTGCTTTTTAATAGAGTATATCTTGTCTTTGGAGAAATTTTTATTTTCTTTTTCTTCCTGAAGAACATTCCGACTTCTGGGAATGATCACTTTTATTTGTTTGAAAGTGAATTTTCCTGTACAATGAAATGAGCTTCTGAAGAAGGTTTTGATTTTATGCCCCAGTAAAGGGTTTATTTTTGGTAC
The DNA here is from genome assembly GCA_030737815.1 of Allium fistulosum. Classification (NCBI taxonomy): domain Eukaryota; kingdom Viridiplantae; phylum Streptophyta; class Magnoliopsida; order Asparagales; family Amaryllidaceae; genus Allium; species Allium fistulosum. The sequence continues at coordinate 861,567,855 of CM060903.1, forward strand.
TTCAAGCAAGGTGAAGTACGCCTCTGAAGAGGTTTTTCGGTCTCTGAAGAGAAGCAATTTTGGTCTCCGAAGAAAAGCAATTTTGGTCTCCGAAGAGAAACAATTTTGGTCTCCGAAGAAAAGCAATTTTGGTCTCTGAGGAGAAGCAATTTTGGCATTTCAGCTCTGGTGAAGTGGGTCTTCGAAGAGAAGCATTTTGCACTTCTACACGGGTGAAATGTGCCTCCGAAAAGGGCTTTTGCCTCCGAAGATGGCTTGTGCCTCCGAAGAGGGCTTGTGATTGCCTGGAAGTTACTTTCTCATGGTCGGAGGGGTCCACGGGACAGGCGCAAGTTGCTTGATTGGATGTTTGTTTGTACAAACGATCGCAATCAATTAACGAGGTGCCCCTTCGGTGGTCCTACCAATCTTTTTGATTGAGGAAAGCACTCCCATTTATTGGCATGCCTCGCTAGAGGGCTTTTTAGTATTTCATCACTGGTGAAGTGGGTCTCCGAAGAGAAGCATTTTGCACTTCTACACGGGTGAAATGTGCCTCCGAAAAGGGCTTTTGCCTCCGAAGATGGCTTGTGCCTCCGAAGAGGGCTTGTGCCTCCGAAGAGGGCTTGTGATTGCCTGGAAGTTACTTTCTCATGGTCGGAGGGGTCCACGGGACAGGCGCAAGTTGCTTGATTGGATGTTTGTTTGTACAAACGATCGCAATCAATTAACGAGGTGCCCCTTCGGTGGTCCTACCAATCTTTTTGATTGAGGAAAGCACTCCCATTTATTGGCGTGCCTCGTTAGAGGGCTTTGGTTGGTGTGCCAGGAAGGTTGCGTCTTAGGGGCAAGTAGATCCATGGGATGGACACAGGCTGCCTGATCGGATGCATCACAATCAGTTAGCGAGGGTCTTATTCCTTCTGCTTGGGAAGGTATCCCTTTAGTGGATCTACCGGCTTTCCTGTTGAGAGGCATACCTCCCTTTGGCTACTTCCATGCTTGTCCGCTCATATTGTATCATCATCCGCCAATCTGCAATCCTTTATCATCGTTTCCAAGCGCGTCTTCCTTTCTTTTGCAAGTAAATTGCTTTATCCGAAGAAGTAGACTTCACTGTTGAATGACTCCACAGAGTAAACGCAAGTTATTTGGTTGGATGCCTTTTTTATATCAACGATCGCAACCAGTTAACGAGGGCTTGACATAGTGGAGCCGTCAACTTTTTATGTGAAGTTCCTCTTGTATGGGATTTGAGTTTGGAATTTTTGTTGCTTGAAATTTGCTTTAATAAATGATTTGTAAGGCTCGCTTAGCTTTGCGATGGGTGAGCTTTGCTTTAATGACCTGCAGTATTAGATCGACATTTTAGCAATACATTTAGAGTATTTACACATCGAAATATAACAGGCATTTTATAATAGAAAACACAGAATGCATAGTTTTTCATTATTGAGTCACGCTGATTTCTCAGCGGTGTACAATGCAGAAGTTACACATCCATCATTATCTTTACAAATTCAAGCAATGCTGTTAAGTAAAAAATGAATGCTAGTTATTGTTGTTTCAGAATCTCCAAGCTGGATTTCCATTTGTGCTTGATTCATAGCTTTTGGATTTTTATGCCAGAGAAAGTGAGAGATGCCCCAGCCGTAGTTTTGTGGGTAATTAGTAGTCATCCCAACTTCTGCTTGCTGGGTATGGTCCCCCTATGATAGCATTAATGACAAGTTTTTCTGAATCTTGCACTGCAGTGTTGTCGTGAGAATCGGATTGATGGGTAGGGTGTTGTTGATCCCGAGTGGATGAGGTTGGATCGACTCCGCTTCTCTTAACGTATTGTTGGAGTTTACCTTGTTCCAGCAATTCTTCAATCACTTTCTTTAACTGGCGACATTGGTCAGTGTCATGGCCAGGTTGATTGTGAAATTGGCAGAATTTTCCATTACTCTTTGCACCTTTCGTCATCTCAGGTGGCTTAGGATACCGGACAACGTCTTTTGTTGCAAAAAAGATATTTCTTGGTGTATCAGTTAAAGGAGTATAATCCGAAGAATTAAAGCGGCGAGGTTTCTTTTCATTTCCCTGGTTCTTTCCTCCTTCATTCTCCCTTTTCTGACTTTCAGATTCTCTTTTCCTAGATGGGACACTGTTATTATTAGTTTGGGCAGCAACCACCTTCGACGTCGTAGAAAGGCTTTCAAGGCGAATGAACTCATCGGCCTTTTTATAAAATTTATCAAGTGAATTCGGTTCCTTCATCTTTAGCCATATTCCAAATTTACTCGATTTATCAATGGCTCGCATCAAATAAGTCAGGATCATGCGTGGTTCCGCATTTTCTACTTCGGCTAAAGCTATATTGAAACGGCTCAAGAAAGATTTGATTGATTCTCCGGGCGCTTGTTCAAGGTTAGACAGTGACATTATATCCTTAGCTTTTGAAGCATACAATCTGAACTGTTCTTTAAACTTTTGTGTCAAGTCGGAGAACTTATCTACAGACCGAACTGGAAGCTTTGTGAACCAAAGTAAAGCCACACCTTCCAGATATACTGGAAAGTATCGACACTTGATCTCGTCTGATGCTCTTGCACCGGTCATATGCCAATCGTATTTGTATAGGAAATGATTAGGATCACCGGTTCCCCTATAGGCTTGGATAGTAGGAGGTGCGAATTTCCTTGGAAACTCCGCTCTCAGGATCCTTTCAGTAAACGGAGTTCTGCTTGGTGCAAATCCCCAGTTAGCCTCATCCTCTTCCCTTTGCATGCTCTCTTTCATGATGCGGCCAACCATTTCAGACAGGTACTCTTTATTGTTCAAAGACACCTCCGGGCAAGCACCAGTTCTTCCCTCGGAAGTTTGCCCGGGCATATGTTCATGACAAGTTGGTTGCGGCATAGAACCATCAGCTTGGAAAGGTGGCATTTCAGGAAGGGTGGTTTGATGGTTTTCTGGTTGACGATTTGCCCCGAGCAGGGCAGTTATTCTATCCATCATCAAAGCATTTTGAGTTTCAATTTGTTGGTATAATCCAGAAACTGCGTCATCCAATTTAGCCCTGGTGACTCCAATGGTTGGAGTTGCTTGGTCTGTTGTTGGGGAAGCGGAAGTCCCTTCGTGAGCATTTCCGGATCTGATAGGTCTACCTCTTCTTCCAGGAGCCATTATTTCGGATCTGGTTTTTAAGAGAGGTTCTTTTAATGAATCTTTGCGAAGCAATGGTGGATGATCGCCTGAGTTCAACTCTCAGTGAAAGCACCAAAATGTTAACGGTAAAAAGTGAACGCTAACACCCGGTGTGTGCAATAGAATTGTGAAAGCACCACCCGTTGGTACGGGAACAGAATATAAGCTGAAAATAGCAGAAAAGCAGTAAATGAACAACAGATTTATAGTGGTTCGGCCTGTAATTGAGCCTACGTCCACTTTATAGTCTTTTATTGCTGATTCGGTTACAATTTAATACAATATCCTTCAAAATACAATACAACTTGATCATGAAAACACTCTTGACTACTAGCTCGATCTTTGATGATAAAACTCGGCGAATCCGTGTTGGATGTAAGGAGCTCTTCTCGAAGATTGTTGTAGTGTCTCGAATGCTTGAAGATCTCTGATTGCTGAATGAGAGGAGGCTTCGACAGCGTAACGGCGCTTAGAGAAATGAATGGCCAAAAAAGTCCTTTTCATGTTGGAAGTGGTGGCCTATTTATAGGAGCAGATTTCTGAGCTCTCGGTTTGGCCAAGTCATGAGTCGTGACCGACTCATGGTAAGTCGTAACTCGTATTCGACTTAAGATGTCTCGTGGGCGCCATATTTGGTCCATCTTGTGGCTCAGTTGGAAGACAAGTGTTAAGTCGTAGTCGACTCATCAGATCAAAGTAGCACAGGCCAGGGCTTTGGATTCCAGCTTGATAGCCTTTAAGTCGTAAGCCTGATGAGTCGTAAGATCTCATGAATCGTAAATCTCCATGAGTCGTAAGCCTGATGAGTCGTAAGATCTCATGAATCGTAAGACCTCATGAGTCGTAGAACCTCATGAGTCGTAGAGCCTTTAGCAGTTAGGTCGTTGATTCTTTTCAACCACTAAGTCGCCACATAACTTAAGTTGTTCACTTCTTATCTCGTAAGACCATGAGTCGTATGAAGCTTGTCTCGTTGAGTCATGAAGCTCTTAAGTCGTAGGCCACTTATAGCAAATCATGAGTCGCAGACGACTTATAGCAAACCATGAGTCGTAGACGACTTATAGCAAACCATGAGTCGTAGACGACTTATAGCAAACCATGAGTCGTAGACGACTTAAGGCCTTCCAGATAGTTAGGTCGCTAGGCAAGTCAAGTCGCTGAGTCTCTTAAGTCGTAGGCGGCTTAGCTTGATGAGTCGTACAGGCTTTGTGAGTCGTAAGATCCTTTTGAGTCGTAAGCCTGATGAGTCGTAGCATGTTAAGTCGAAACCTTCTTAAGTCGTAGAGACTTTTAACTCGTTGAGTAGTTAAGTCGGAGACTTCTTAACTTCTTAAGTCGTAGGTCGCTTAACTCGCTGAGTCGTCAAGCCCTCAAGTCGTACATCCACTGAGTCGTAAACTTGTTAACTCGTAAACTGTTAAGTCCCACCATGTCTCAGGTCGCTAACCTTTTAACTCGTAGGTCGCTGAGTAGGACCATTCCTTAGATCGGAGTCTACTGAGTCGTAGATCATCTAAGTCAACTTGTTAAGTCTCGCAATCCTTAACTCGTTAAGTCTTGAGACGTATACTTCTTAGGTCGTGGATAATTCAGGGTTAACATATGTGTACTTATATTAAAGATACTTATTTAAAATAATTTTACTTATAAAATTATTTATAATTACTGTGGATTTTTTTCACCTATGGCAAATCGAAGATGAAAGTCATTGGAAGATAAGCGAACGTTCAAAGGAGTCGTAGAGAATGTTGAAAAGTGATCGAACGGGTAAGATGAAGTGATGAGAATGGTGAAAAATGGCTAGGAGTTGTTGGAACTGTGCCAGCTCGCAGTGGAAGTTATAGGTGAATTATAATTTTTTTACCCTATTGGATCTTTATTGGGCCTATGCAGTTTAATTTATTTAGAACATTTCTAAATTTTATTTAAATAAAATCTCTTATTTTATTTAAATTTAAAAAGTATATAGTTTTATTTAATTTATATATTAATACATATAAATATATGCATATGTATCATGTACATATATGTATGTGTGTGCATGTGTAACATGATCTCGTGCAAGGTATAACATGCCCGTGTATAGATGTTGGGATTTACATCGCAATGGACACATTAGCTCATCTGATATGTTTTGTATGTTGTCCAAATGTATGGATGTATTTAAAGTTGTTACTTCTATAAATATTATAAATCTGTATATGTTATTAATGCATATGCTAATTTAGTTTAAATATTTTATGTAAAATAATATATATATATCTATAAATAAAAATAATATATATATATATAATTAATAATATATATGCATATTATTATAATAAATATTGAAATAATACACACATATATAATATACATACATACATATATTTATTTATGAATCAAATATACATATATATATAAATCAGCAAAATAATTTTTTTAAATTATATATATATACTCATAAACATATTTATAATATCTATATATATATATTAACAAAATAAATTCTTTATTTTTTTAATAAGTCCAGATCGTATGTACAGCACCTTAAAATTTTATTATTGATTTTATTATCTTAAAATATATGTTAATTGATTGTTCACTCGAAAATAGATAAAATATTAATAAAAAATATTTTTGAAACATTTTATTCAAATTTTAAATTTCCAAAGAATCTTATATGATATTTTAATGTTTGGAAAAAAATTCCATAATTTGGTCAATATTTATTTTTTTAATAATTTATTGTTTTTCGACCGTTTATTATAGTAATTTTTTTAAATAGCAAGGTTGAATTTTTAATATTTAGTTTCTAGCTGAGAGCTTATCTTATGATAAAATAATTTTATAAGATTTAAAAATTACCATTCGAAACATATTTTATTTTATAATATTTATTTAGGTAGTATATTGATTTAACTAATATTAAATAATAATAATTATTTATAAAAATTAAATTATAGTTGTCAAAAATTATTATTGCTATAAGTATACATGTATAAAATTATATGATTAATTATTACAATGGATGATATTATAATTAAATATAAACTATATACATATAATTAAATGATATATATATATGTAAATTAATAAAATAATAATTATTATATATAGAATATTCGATTGTATATATTTGACTTATGTATAAAAAAATTGTTTTTTAAGTGAATAGATGTATATAACCAATCTAGCTTGTGACAACATCAAGACATATATGAATCGCCACCTAACTTATAGTATAATAATATATGTGTATAAAGAAATATTATTTAGAAATTATAGTTATAATTCAGTGAAAAACATACTTAAAACCTATATCTTAAAGCACACATTGTAATGATGAACTCTCTCTTCTTTGAAAGCCATTTGATTCGGCAGACTGCTAATTCTTGAATCGTTGACCTTTTAACTATCGGATAGTCATCGACTTTGAATTGATTTGAGCTTGATATGATAGGGCACCTAAGGAATGAAGTCGGGCAGCAATGGAAGCAAGGAGTGGCAGCAAAAGGCTATTTGCAATTAGGATTAGCAATGTTTAAATAGCGGATAGAAGAGAGAAAATAGTGGGTCACATCTCATATCAGTTCTCCTTCAATTTGAGCCATCCAACATTTAACCATTCTGTCCTAATTTGAGCCGCCCCTTATTACCATATTATAGCCAAAATTCTCGCCATCATGATGGGCCAAAATCCCATTTAAGCCCAAAGAAAATATTATTTAATTAAATTCAATTATTTGCTTATCGATATGGTATATCGATCGATATATTTATAACTATTTTAAATATATTTAATAATATTTATTCCTCAAATCATAATCAAAAACTTATAATTAATATTTAATAAATATTTATAACAACTATAACTAATTAAATCGTTTGATCAAAAGAGAATTCTTCGTTTCGGTTGTGTGACTCATCAGGTGTAAATTTGGTCAGTGATTAATATCGAACTATTCGAATATTAACGTTCACACATCACTTAGCAGGCGGTGTGACATTTTGTCCAAAATTTTCACTTACTTGATTTTGGTAAAATCCAATTTCACTTTGTTAAGCATTACCCGGTTGTGACTTTTATTTACGCCAAATCTCTTCGTCAAAACTATATCACTTTGGACATATGAAATTTGGGAATGGTCAAATTTCCAACATCATCCATATGAAACTCTATAGTCCAAACTCAAAGTCCTTGGTTTAATAATAATAATAATTATTAACCGAAATCCTCTAGCCAGATACTTTGACTTTGAGTTGACTTGAGTTGACCGTGATACTGACCCAATACAACTGAGGAGACGAATCCCCTCTTGAATTGTGCTTCACTTCCAATACTTCCACTCGACCCAACTATAGTTACTTGATGGACACCATTGTTAATACCTCAGTTATTGATTTTGATGATAACAACCTTGATAACAACAATATACATTCATATAAAAAATAGATACTAATGTTTTGCAAAGTTATATAGTATATAGTGCATGATATTATATAGGTGTTGAATTGAAGACTGTATAGTATAAAGACTCAAGAAATGGACATGAAGACACATGAGTACAAAGACCATGATATGAAGATCTAAAGACATAATATAGTGTATAAAGTCATAGTATATTGTTAAAGCCCCTGGTATCAATCTTTGATCTCTATCTCCTATTTTTCTATCTTTTATATTTTTAAACAAAATAAATTTTCAAAAAATATTTGGAAATATTTTATAAATTTTTTTCAAAGATCAAAATGTTTACAAATTATGTTCAAACCATTTACAAAGTATCAAATTATTTTACAAAGTATAGGATTTTCAAAACATTTTAAGAAGAAACAAGTTTTCAAGTTCAACATGTATATGTCAACATATGCCTAGATGATATGTCGACATACATGCCGCTAAATGGTTTTTCAAATTTTGAAAAGAAGTATTTATTCATTGCAACTGTTCGCAAATGGACACGTCTGTTTATTCACTATATAAATGGGAGTTTAAATGAATTTTTTGATAGTTATTAACTTATTTTCTTCCCTCCTTCCACTCTCTTGAAAAATCCATTAAAAATATACTGTATTCTATTTAAAATCATATAGAACCAATTCAAACTTTATTGTATTGGTTTACTACTACTTTCATACTATTTTGGAATCATCTCTCTCACAAATCAAAGATCAAACTGCTGTCCAAGAGGCTATAGGATCCATTGTATCCAAAGTTCAAGAAATTATCTTTGGAAAAACCATCAAACTTTATTTGTATTTTCTTGAGTGTGTTTAGTAGCTCGAAAATCAAAGTGGGTGTGTTTGTAGCCCGTCCAAATCAAGTGGGCGTACCCCGAGCCCGGAAATTTAGAAGGGCGTGTCTCGTAACCTCGGAATTGAGATTTTAATTGGGTTTGTCTTCTGCCTGTTTAAAGGTTGACATTTGAAAAGAAATATGTAAAAGCAATTGTACGGGACTGGATATAGGAGAAATCTGAACCAGTATAAAATCTTTGGTGTCATCTCTCTAACCCATTCTTTGCTTTACTATATTATTTTTTTATCTCTGATTGCATTTGTGACTGTTTAATAGTATAATTCTATGTTGTTAATTTTAAATTTAATATCAAACTTGAAAGAAATTTAGAAAGATTTACAAAAGTTAGAAAGCAGTATTCACCCCCTCTATGTTTAATTAGCCTTAAGATCCATAATTCCACAACCCACATTTGATATCAGAGCACTAGGTTTTCAAAAACTCATAATTTGATTTTTGAAAAGTTTTAATGGCTAGCAACACTGTAAGTACATTTGTTAACACTTTTGTCGAAGGACAATCTACCGTTAGACCCCCGCTTTTTAATGGCAGTAATTACACTTATTGGTCATGTAGGATGAAGATTTATTTACAGTCTAATGGTTTAGATATTTGGAATGTTACACAAAATGAGTACACTAAACCCCAAACTAATTTTGCACAATGGACTGCTGACCAAAAGGTACTTGCATAGAATAAATCTAAAGCCATGAATATTTTATTTTGTTCACTGGATAAAAATGAATTTAATAGAGTCTCTATTTATAAGTCTGCATATGAATTTTGGAGAACACTTCAAGTTACACATGAGGGCACTAGTAAAGTTAAACAGACCAAAATTTCCATTCTAACTAATCAGTTTCAATTGTTTAAAATGAATCCAAATGAGTCTATTTTTGGCATGTACTACATATATAGATTTCAAGTTATAGTGCAATCTTTAATAGCATTATGTAAAATATTTTCTGAAGAGGGCCAAGTTATAAAAGTCCTCAATTCACTCTCTTCGGAGTAGGATCAAAAGACGCTAGCAATAGAAGAGGCTAATGATATTAGTACTATGAAAATTGAAGAGTTAATAGGAAATTTAATCTCCTATGAAGCACAATTGCAGGGTAGAAGAGAAAGCAAGGCAATAGAAAAGAAATTCATCGCTTTCAATGAAATTACCGACGAACAGGATTCAGAAGACGACAATGACGAAGAAATTGGTTTCATGACTTCAGAAAGTTCCTGAAGTATAGAAAGGTGAACAACTATCGAAGACCTAAAAACAAGACTCTTGGAACTAGAACTACAATTAGATGTTTCAACTGCGATGAACTCGGTTGTCTACAAAGAGACTGTCCGCATCTGAATAAATCAAAGATCTCACCAGTTATTGATTCATCCAAAAAAAGAAAGAGGGCTTATACAACAATATTAGATGATTCAGATACTTCCTCAAGCGACAATGAACCAGACAGTGAGTGTAACAACCTGCCTTTTCGATCCTCAGAAGTCGATACTAATGCACCCACAGTATTCGCGTGCCGAACATCCACGTACCGGAAAGATGGATCATTGGAGTGAAAGAAAAGAAAAGAAAAAACAGAATCTCATGGCGTGACGAGTAATCTATAATATATCGATGAATTTTACAAAAAGAAAACTTTTATATACATACATTAATCAAAGTACAATTATCCTATCATCAGACCCTGGATAGTTATAACAACATGCCCTTTTAGTTTCTAATAAATACAACAAGAACAAAACAGGGAAGATAAAATATGTGAATATGCCTTGGAGGATCCAACTCGTCTCCTAAAGCTCCAAAGTGTTTAGCTAAATCTGAAAATATGCTCGGGCTGACCCGGGCATTATAAGAACAATAATACCCGGATCGGTCTGGTAGAACCAACATGAGAAACACACATCATATAGATTTTAATATTATAAAACCTTTCAAAATAAAGGTATCTTGTAAGACCATGCCGCAAAAAAGCACGGACGGGTTTTTACCTTACGATAACCAAATCATTTCATAGGAAATCTTCTGATATTATAATAATGCCTAGGTAAAATAAATATTAATCATAGTCGAAATTGTTACATTAATTAAACTCCAGCATAATAGGTTTACAACTAAATCCGTAGGGGCATGTATTGGAGATTGGATTTCCATCAATGACTGGGTTACTGGAGTACCGCCCGTCACAGTGCACCTCTAGACAAAATATATCAAGGTCAACAAAAACTTCTTGCACCCTTGCTACACAGAGCCGGCTGCCCCTTTAACATGACATACCTGATTACATCATTCCTCGGATACCAAGGTTCCTAAAACAATGTGCACCAGCCCTGGCTGCACTCTTCACGCGCATATAAAAATCCATTATCGAATCTAGATCGAGGAATGTTGCTCTTAATGGTAGCGAACCACATAGCTCTGCCGCATATCCCCTATTTTAGTCAATATCATGTTGTGAGGCTTGCGAGGCCACGATTACCTTTTTCCTCTCTTAGCAAATCCCACTTAGAATGCTAACACTGCCTTCCAAGCACCATGCAATGCCAACATTCATCCATACAAGTTGTTCAGGATAAGAACAAACCGAAGGCACTACTTCTACTACATCCATTTTGGAATCACCCTCAGGATTAGTGGCAAGTAGCCCTTGCACTTCAAAGAGCTCTGTCTTCGATTCCAACATCTTCAAGATGTCTTCAATATGACGCTTGAGTTGGTTCGAAGTGGATTTTGGACAATTCATACTTATTTGATCCCGGTCTCTTCAAACCAACATTCGATAGTTTTCGGTAAACTCAACTTCGGTTCTCTTGGAAATAATCTGATAATACATAAGAGCGGAGATCACCTCCTAACTGTTTAAGTGGACGGATTTCCTTATCATTTATCCTAGGAGATCAAAATGAGATTTATACGCATAGTACAACATCATCAAACATGACCGTGCCATATAACCCCCGCGTTTCTCCTAGATAATTTCAGAGTTAGATTTTGGCCAAGATTTTATAGTCGGTTATTTAACTATCAAATAACAAGCAATCAATCGTAGATTTAATTCCGCATGAGATCCACCAAACCTCTATAAATAAATATTTCAATTATTAAAATTTCTTTCAATTATTTGATTCAAAATACCTTCACAAAAGATATATTCACAAGCCCTTTATACTCTTTTTGATACTTAGAAAATATCCATATACTTATCTCAATTGTATAAGTATATTAACAAAACTTGAGGGAGATTTCCACTTTTCCAAAATCATATTTAAATGTGCCAAAACAAATATTATTTAAAATATTTCTTACTATAAACCAAACCACTATCCTTCGGTTTAAGTATGAAAAGAATGTTTCCATACCACCATAATTAAGAAGAATTAATTACTAAAATCAAATCTTATTTCTTTTATAAAATTCCCTTTCTATAAGTCCATTTCATACTTCAAATCCTTTATAGATCTCCAAATTAGTTTATAAAACTTCTTTATACATCTCCTAAATGATTTATAAACTCCTTATAAAACTTCTTTACTAAATATCGCTTAAAACCACCCTTTCAAAATGTCATTTGTAAATCTCCTTAAATAAATCCTTTTTATTGAGTAAAATCCTTTTTATAAAACAATTTATCATTTATAAACACCTTTATTCATTAATTAATTAGTTTTAAACATCATAATTAATTAATTAATTTACTTTAAACGGCCCTAATAAGATAAGTAATTAACTTTAAACACATCATTAATAAAAAAATTAATTAACTTTAAACAAAACTAAACCAATTAACTAACAACAACAATAATATAATTAAATAACTTAAAATATCATTAACAATATAATTAAATAACTTTAAACATCTTTATTAAAATAATTAAATAACTTAATTTAAAACATCATTTATAAGCACTTAATATCAAATTGTTATACAATTGAAGTTATTTAAATCCGTAACTTTACAAATTTGGTAAGACGCTAAGCAACCACAATGGTACTAAATCAAGTTACCATTTAATTCAATTTGACATTTCAAGTCACATAACTGGTATTTACATAAGCAACATATATGTAGATCAAATCCAATGGTTACACATCACTTTTCCCAATATTAGTTAACTAGTATTTGAATAAATGTCCAGATTAATATAATAGCAGAACATGGATTTATACTGCTAATCACATATCATCAATAATCTATTCAATTTAAATTATAGTAGAACGGGGATTTATTCCGTTAAACAATTGTCATTAATAATTTATTCCATTTTTGTTTGGATACTTAAAGGCACAGACAAAGGGAATCCCTTATATTTGAATCATTCTTTGAAAAAAAAGACTGCTTTTTAAATAAACTTATCCTCGAAAATAAAATAATTAAATATTGATTAAATTTAATCAAATCTTAATTAAGTCATGACTTAATTAATAATTAACCCTACTTGATTAATAATTAATTAATAATTAAACCTTGATTAATTAGCAGTCAACTAGTAATTAAACCTTACTTAAATAATAATTAATTACATAGTTAATCTTTTCCTAATTAATAATTAATTAACCTTTACTTAATTAATTAACTATTATTATCTTACTTAATTAATAAATTAAGTACTAATTAACTTTACATAACTAATAATTAAGTACTAATCATCTTTACTTAATTAACAAATTAGATAATCCTTAAACCCTTAAATAATTAATAAGTATTAATTACTTTTAGATACTTAAGATATGTTTGAAAATAATTTTCAAAAAGAATAAGAGTGAAAACACTTTTAGTTTTCAAAAAGTGTTCGTTTTTATCAACTGCATCCATAACGACTATCACTATGGATACCATAACTTCAAAACTAGTTTATATATCAAATGCCCTTTTTAAACCCTTACTTCTTCTCTTAACTTACTTTATATAAACATATTATATGTTTTGGAAACTAAAGGTAAAGTTTTTGAAAAATTTATAAAACATTTTCTAGAAAATACATAAGTAAACCAAGTTTAAAAACAAGGGATCTCGATATCGCAACAAAACAACTTTAAGTTCTATTTTCTTTTATCTTACTACATTCCAACATAATCTCATACATCCAACAATTGCCATAACCAACATACACAAGCTAAAGATCGTAACTTTAAACCATAACATCACTTTTGAATTCATGTCCAAGTCTATAACCAATACTACCTATAAGCACATACAAGTAAAACACAACAATACTATTTTTCAGCCAAACATTCAACAACAATTTACTGTCACCATATAAAGGTGAAAACTTTAATTAAAAATGTGAGTTTTACTAACCAAAACTTAACCAAATCAACTAGAACTACCACTACAACTTAGATCGGCCTTAGATCTTGGATTTTCCTTTGCAAAAGACTTGATTTATGACCCTGGGAAGTGAAATAGGGTTCATCCATAAGGTGTTTAGGCTTGGCCTAGTCTTAAGGAGGTAGGTTTGGGCTTATCTTTGAAGGAGAAAAGTGTATAAAAGAAGAGTAAGGGTTTAAATAAGTTTTTAAGAATTAAAATTAGAAAAAGGAAGGATTTTTAAGCTTTTTAAAAAAATCTTTGGAAGCTATTAAAGCGTTTTAGAGCTTAAAAAGAGAAGATGAAGTTTTGAAAATAAGAATTGAAATGAAAAAATAGAGAGAGAAATTTTGAAAATTGTTTTTATATAAAGTGAAATAAACAAATTACTAAAATACCCTTTTAGTACATACCCTCCATTCAAAATGTGCCACATCATTACCATCCACCTCCATCCCTTCCTACACACGCAAGAACCAAGGAGCCCCCCTTTGTCCAACATATTTTTCCATTACTTTGTACCATGATGTTAAGTGAAATGTGACATTACCTTTTTAATTTATTTTTATTTAAATTTTGGATAAAAGGTCACATCTCCTTTATATTTACTTAAGTAAATATATTTTTACCATATTATTATTATTAACCATACTTATGTTAATATTATATGTATGCGTATATGTTTACTAAATGTACACAACATTTCTGACAACTTTTCGACGATGAAAATTCGAAAATTCGAAAAACGATTTCAGGTCACATTTTCTATTTTCCTTCGAACTAATTATTTTTTAAACACATTTTGAAAACCATTTCACCACCATTAGTTATAAGTTAAAAGAGGATTATTTAATTATTAAAACCATTGATTGAATATTTAAAATTAATTAAATATTTTCAAATCAAGGTGATAAAATTCCATATCGATACATTCTCCAATCCTTATAATAATTCCGACCCCAAAATTTCACCACATGTATACCCAATATTATCCATAAGTCTGTATGATGTTCATGGATCATCCATATGCAAAAATCTGATCCAATCGCTACACGAATACATAACTTCACTTCCGAACTAGTATCACTCACCCGATTCTCTAGTGGACTCCGATCAGGTTTCTTGAATAGAAATCTCCGTTCTCCTTACATAGCAATATACTATGATAGAAAACTTTAGTTCCATATTAAAAACCCTCACCAAGTGTTCGCCGTCAAGAATCGGGTGACAGATCCTTTTTTGGAACGGTGTGAAACACCTCAAAGTTATGTACTCGAATCTTGGATCAAAAATTATGTGAAAAGAAGAAATGATCTATGTTCGACTTACGAACTTATTCTTATTGGTTCTCACTGATACCAATTCTTTTACCTCTAAAATTATTTTTGAAAATATTTCTTAAAACTAAAATTAATTTAACTTGTATAATACACTATTACATCCTAAGAGCATATACCATTACCTGGTTCAAACTTTTTCCATTTTGAATTTATTAAGTAAAATCAAAATCCAAATACCTAGTTTTTATTCCAAAGTCCTTTTTGAAATGAAACTATATATTTAACCATAGAATATATATATATATATATAGCCCAAGTTACCCCGAAATTATACTAAGGAATTGAGTAGTACCAAATAGTGTCATATATTCCCTGACTAAGAGGGGCAATACTTAAGAGAAGTGCTTACCACCCGAACACATTTCTTTTCCATTTTTAGTTATTTTCGGGCCACTCGAACTAGTTAACATAAAAGTACTTCTTCCATTTCAAAATCCACTTTTTGAAATAATTATGTATATACTTCGGGTTCGTTTGGATTTGAACTTGTTTCAATCATACAATGATAAAGAGAATAATTTACTAAGTGCACTACAATATTCACCTAGGTAAACATCCGATCATCACTTAGAAGATTATTCAGATTATCATAAAACAAATCGAGACTCGTTCCTCGAACCAACCAAAGAAAATACTCCTTACTTAAAAATTTCCTTTTCGAGATATTTATACATAAAAAATATTTTCAAGTAAAAATATTACTACATTTTTCGATAAAGCATTTGAAATCTTCTTCAAGGCTCCAGGATTTAAATCCTCAAAACCCTTTCATTTATAAAACACATTTTTATAAACCAAATTGATATAAAATCACTTCTTTATACAAAATCGTTTCTCAAATATTTATTCCTAAAATATTCTAGCTTTCTTTTAATAAATATCTTTTATTAAAATCTCATTTTAACCTAACATTAATATCGAATGCCTCGTAGTCAAATTGTGAAACTTAATTGTGATATCCCGGAATTTTGGGCAATATCAATTTTAATAATCTGTATTAAAAATTAAATTGATTTGATAATCTTTGTTAATAAATTTGAATTAATTTATAATCTAATTAAATAAATATTTAATTGGTGAATTTTATCTTTTAAAAAGTTAATAAAATATTTTCTATTTATAATATATATATATATATATATATATATAATTGTATATATTGTAAATAGATGAGCTTTGGTTTGAATTTAACAAATGAAATTATGTTTTCAAATTCTAATATATTTTGGTAATTTGGAAATCATGATTAATTTAATATTAAGCTTTTCAAAGCTATTTAATAAATAACTATATGGTTTTAAAAATACTTAAAATAAATGATTTATTGTTTAAATTATATTATAGCTTAAGTTCAAATTTAAATAAAAGGTTTGTTTTATTTCTTTTTAATATTACTTGATATATATGATTTAAAAATTAGTTTAAAATACAATTTACATATGGTATTAATTCATTTAATAATAGAAGTAATTTATAATCTCTTTTATAAATTATTTAAAATTGTCAAATTTGATATTTTCAAATAATAATTATAATACTTTGTTTTTATAGATATAAATAGACTTTAATAAAATAGAATTGTTATTTTAAATTTAAATGGTAGTTATATATGCATATATATAACTTGATTTTAAATTGGATTTTTAAATTTAATTTGAATATGAATTTGGATTTATAATAGAAATTCAAAAGATAGACATTTTAAAGATATTTGAATAAGCTTTTATAATTAGTTTTGTTTCTTTAAAATAATTTGTACATGGATAAGTATTTAAATAAATAAAGAAAAAGGGATTTATTTACTTTTAAAATAAATGAAAATAAGTAAAATTACTTAAAGGACAAGTGTAATAAAATTAAGACACATATATAACAAGTGTTAATTTATAACCAATGCTAATGACAAATGTCATCTTTAATTTTTATTTTCTTTTATTTTTATAAAACACAAATTTACTTATATATAAACATATGCATTTATTCTCTTCATTTCTTTCTATTTTCTTTCAAACTAAGAGAAACTCAAACAAAATAACTCAAAACAAATCTGGAAATCAATACTTCCTCAAAACCAGAAATCAATCCAAACATGTAAACCCTATAACCAAGTTTGCAAATCATAATCACCAACCTGAAGTTCATTTTCAATTCAAGTTTGCAAAGCTTCTTCTTCAACCTGTAAACTTATTTTCAAAAACCAATCTGAAATCAAAAGCCTGCCAACATTCTTCAACCTGAGATTTATCAAAAAGGAAGCAAAATCATTTCAGCTAGTAAATTAAAACATCTCAACAGCAAAAATGCTTTCAAATATCAAGTTCAATCATATTACAGTTTTAAAGTTTTCAAGCTATTTTTGAAAGCTTTTCACAATGGTGCTCTGTCTTTATTCTATATACAGGTGAGTAACATCATTTTTAAAAGCATAAGTATTGAATATCTGTTTGCATGTTGATTACTGGAATGTGTATGCTTTGCATGTATATATATTGGTGAATCTTCTGTGTGTATATGAATGCATATATGTGTGCTTGCTGTGTATCTGTTCTTGTCTGTTCTTGGTTTTAAAACTAAGAATTTGGTAAAAATTCCATTATCACTTGATCTGATCTTTATTAGGATTTAAGATTAAAACAAAAGTTGTTTGTTTCATCTTAGATTATAGTTTAAAATTATAATTAAGTTAAAATAATATATGAATGACTCTGGAAATTAAGACATCAGAGCAAGTCTAATATAAGTTAAAAATTCAAACTTCTAAATTCATTGATTTAGGCATGTAAACTGAATCATTAACCAAAAACTTGATTTTTAAAAGAGGGATCATAATTTTTAGCATTGAATTGAGGGAATAGTTTGAGTTTGATCAGATTTGGAGTTTTGGGTGGGTTCTGACGATCTAGGTGATCGGGGAAGACGTGGTTTTCACTGGAGGTAGCTAAATGATGGGTGAGGTCGGCAAATATAGCAGAAGTGATGGTAGTTCACTTTGGTGGCGATGGATGGGCAGTAAAGTTTGTTAACCTAGTTTGGCTGGATCAGGGGTTTGTGATCATCTCAACTCCTCTAGATGATCGAGTTCAACAGAACTCTGGGGATCGAGTGTTTGGACGTTGACGAAGGTTTGGACGAAGGTGCTGACACTCCGGTGATCGGAGGCAGGAGTACGAGAGGTTTTACAGGTATTGTTTGGTTCCAGGTGGGTGCTCGAGTGCTCGAATTCGATTTCGAGTTTGAATTAGTGTTCTGATGGTCGGAATCTTGTTTGAGGTTGGTCGCTAACTTGTGAGGATCAACGCTGATGGTCGGAGCCGCCGCATTTGGCTGTGCATGTGTACGGCAGTGTGTTGTGTCAGTTTTGGGTTGGGAAGGTGACTCGAAGGAAGACTCGTGATTTTGGGTTGGAGACTCGAAGGAATTCTCGGGGTTTCGAAGATGGGCTTGGGTAAATTTTTGTTGCCAGGTTTAAAACCTGATAGTGTTTTTAAATTTTAAAATATAAAGTAAAGATTCAAGTTTTAATCTGGAATTAAATTTTGTTTGAATCTTAGTTTGGAGATAAATAAAGTTTTATCAAATTAAAGTGTTTAAACAACTTTAAATGTTAAAGTATATTTTAAAAAAAGTGATTTGTATTTAAATTGAATTTGGTTTTAAAACTCTTGTAAATTCCCTTTATAAGATAAGTGTTTCTTAACATGTGACTTAAAAAGGTTTTTAAATTGTTTTAAATTTTGATAAGTTAAATCATTTTAAATCTTAATTTAAAATGGAATTTAAAATTAAATTCAAAGTAAAATGTTCAAATGCAATTATGAATGACAATTAAGTCATTAATAAGAAGAATGTTTTATCTTAAAAGTAAATTAAGATTTAATGATTTGGAATAAATTAAATTATTAAGGTATTTAGAAGATAATTAATCAAATTAATTAATTTATGATTTGGGTTAATAAATTTAGTAATCAAGGGTTTAAATTGATTAATTAAGGTTTAATTAAATTAATTAAAGGTTAATTAATTTGTAATTAAGGATCATTAATTAGATAAGTTAAGATTTAAATTAACGGGTTAAAAATTTATTTAATCAAGTAATTAAGGATTAATTAAGTTATTGTTAGGTACTTAATTAATTAAGTAATTAGAGATTAATTTATTGGTAATTAGAATTAATTAATTTGTAATTAATAATGGTTAATTAAAGTTTAATTATTTAAGAAAAATAATTAAAGAATAGTTAATAGTTAATGTAGATCATTAACTTGGGTTTAATAAATAATTAATTAATGTGATTGATTTTAATAATTAATAGATTAATTAATTAATGATAATTAATTATGAAATGGGATAAGAATAATTACTTAATGTAAGAAATTAAGGAATTAATTTCTTAATGTAATTAATTGAGTTTAATGTGATTAGTTTAAATTAATTAATTAAGTTTAATTAATTTAATCACTGAATGATTTGATAATAATTACTTAATGTAATTAATGGAGTGTAATTACTTAGTGTAAGTAATTAATGGATAATTACTGGACGTAATTAATTAAAGATGATTTAAAAATGGAGGTAATTTGGGTTTAATTACTTTGTATAATTAATCAAGGAATTAATTAAAAGATAATTAATTAAGGAGTAATTAATTTATTTAAAGAAGTAATTAAGGGTAGTTAATTACTGAATGAGATTAATCAAGAGTGATTAAGAAATGTGGTTTAATTAAAGGTTAATTACTTAATGTAATTAATTTAATTAGAGTAATTAATAATAAAAATCTAATTAAGGATCATTAATTAATATAATTAATGATGTAATTAAGAATTGATTAATTAAGAAATAATTAATAAATGAAGTGATTAATTAATGAAGTAATTAAAGGTTAATTACTATAAGTGGTTAAGAATAATTAATTTGTGAAATTAATTTAATGCTAATTACTTGAGTGTAATTAAATGTTAATTAATCAAGGATGATTAATTAAAATGAATAATTGGATGATGATTGATTAATTGATTTATAATTAATTAATAGTGATTTAAGCAAGATTGATAATAATGGAAGTAATTAATTTAATTTACTTTAAATTAATTAAAGATGAAGTAATTAATTTAATTCAATTTAAATTAATTATAGATGGTGTGATGATTAGATCATTGCTTATATATGAATGGATGATATTGATTATCTTGAATGGTTTGAGATCTCAGATATAAGATAAGTGATACTGTGTGATATGGATGCTTTGGATGAAGTATGATGATAATGTGAATTATCTATTTGTGATGATAATATAGATTATCTATTGTGAATCTGTGAATTATCTATCTGTGTATATAGATAATAGAATTGAATTGTTTTAACTTTAAAACAACTTGGACCTAAAAGATACGTTTTGGATTTCGATGAGACCGGGATCGGGTTTCCAGATTTGGATATCCGAAAACCACATCGATCCAAATTAACGATAGGTCGTGAATCTCAAGTGAAGGTGAAGATTCAGAGTGCAAGGGTTATTGTCGTTAACTCTGAGGGTGATTCCAAAATGAGTGTAACGAGATAATGCCTTCGGTTTCGTTCGAACCCGGAATGAACTTGTATGGATTGAATGCTTTCAGAACATCGTCAGGCGGACGATGAGCATTCTAAGTGATGTGTTCTGATTAAAGGTAATCGTAGCCTCAAGCCTCATCAACCGGGAATGGCTAAAACAGGGGAGGTGCAGCAAGGTTAGTGGGTAGCACCCAAGTAGGACAAGATTTCCCCTGTCTAGAGGTCCCTTCTTATTATTCGGTTGTGTGGGCAGTTGATTGCAACAACTGCTGGGGTGTCTTGTGCGGGAATTATCCAGTAAGGGATGGTTCCGGCCTTGTGTTGCAGGGGATTGGCGTGATCCTCGTACGGTGATCTAGGCCACGTACTGTGATGGGCGGTACCCCAGTAGCCCTGCCATTGTATGGAATCCAAACTCCAATAAGTGCCATCAGACTTGATTGTATACCTATGTATGCTGGAATTTAATAATGTAACAATTTCGGCTATGTGAAAATTTATTTGAAAACCCTAGACCTATTATAATATAACCGAATTTCCTATCAAAGTTTTGGTTAGCGTAAGGTAAAAACTTACCCATGTTTATGTGTGGGAAGTCTTACGTGATACCTTTTGTTTCAAAGGCTTTACAAAGTTAAGCAACTTTAACCTGTTACTCACACCAGACCCATGTCCGACCCAAGTGTTTATTTTCTGTTTTATAAACTCTTGGGTACTCAAATTTTTACGAGTAGCCAAGGGATTCAGGTTAGCTTTGACGAATTGTGGAGGAGCAATGGAGCAGGAGGCTTCAGCGTTGTAGATATATATTGTAGTTCCACTGTGTTGATCTCTGTATTGTATTGAGTTGTAATAACTAGGCAGGTGTTTATAACTGTCTAGTATGTGATGTATAATCTGTGTAACTCTGATAGCTGTTGTATACTATGTAATACTTATGTTATTAACATAATTTATTCGTTCCGCTGTTGAGATTCTGATGTTGTTTCTTCTTTCTTTTCTATCTTTTCTCTTTTCTGTCCCTTTCTTTCTTCAAGATGATGTGACTTTCTTGTCAATGAAAGTCGGTTCGTCACAGTTGGTATCAGAGCTCTTGGTTGAGATAATACCTAGGTTCTAGAGTGGTGTCCATCTTGAGAGCGCGTATTTGTAATTTTTATATAACTGTATATATGTATATCTATATTTCTACCTATTTGTTGGGTTACCTGTTCGGGTTTTCCAATATAAATTCTAGAGGTAGAAAGGGTAGTGGTGTGTGTAACACGACTACCAATGGTTGGAGTTTGAATGTTTGGGGTTGGAAGTGTATCTGTCGAGACTGTAAACCCAATACCGTCTCGAGTAAGCTTTGCTGTGGTGTAGGATTTCATCGATCTCTGAAGGAAACCTGTTAAAGGTTCGGAGTCCATTTTTGAAGTGCAGTTTGGATAACTAGAGTTTGGATCTGTCGGTTGAGCAGAAGCGAGTGATGGTATCTTGGTAACTTCTAGAAGAAGTAGTTGTGTGATGAGATGCAGTGACTATGGATGTTTCTGAAGATGTTTTCTTTGGAACAAGTTTAAGGAAGTGTGTCTGCTTCGGTATTGTGGCTGAGTTCAGCATGGTGTTTCTGTTTTGTTTGAGGTTCGAGTTTCTCAAAGTGCTTTTGATTAGGAATTCTTTGGCATCTGTGTTAGCAGTGCAGCTCGAAGTGTTCTGTGTGTTGGCAGGAAGTTTTCTGGCTGAGAAGTTTTTCTTGAGAAGGAGTTCAGAAGCAGCAGAGTGGATCCATTTCTTCGATGGACTGGATAGCTAAGTGTAAGCTGTTCTGATTGGTAAAGAGAGAGCAGTTGTTTTCTTTGGAAATAAGCTGGGTTGATCGCAAAAGTGACTTGCGATTGCTGAGTGTTCTCTTGGGTTATCAGAGTTTTTCTGGAAGTCTTCAGGGAAGTCAGAAGTTTGTCTGCATCTGGAGATTGAGTTTTCTTATCGACTAGGATTCTAGGAGTAATACCAGTGGTTCAGCCTAGTGGAAGGATGGTTCCTAGAGATAGAGTTTGGTAAAGCAGCTCAGGTTTTGGTGAAACTTCCGAGTTCTTCTTTATGGATTTGTTGAACCATATTTCTGGGATGGGTTGTCCAGTCTGTGCTTGTGTTCTTCATCAGCATTTTCATTCTACTTCAGATCAGAGTTGTGCAGCGGAAGCAGTTTGGAAGTGCATCTGTTTTTTCTTTTTCGGATAGGAGAAGTAAGTCAGTCCTATGATGTTTGAGGAGTGGAGTTTGTTCTTGGTCGTTGGTTGATCTTGAGAGGATCATTTTGATGGGTTGTTTTTGGTCCAGTTTGTTTCTAGAGGCATCAGCGAAGGTTGAGCTGATCAGGAAGGATGTAGGCAGCCTAGGATCGTCCGAAGAGAGTTTGTGGATTAGAGACGGAGGAATTTGGATTTCGAAGTCGGAGATTTGATTTTGGATAAGTGTTTGGTCTTCAGGATTGAATTGCCAGTTTGGATAACTGGGATTCATTGTGTTTCACGTATCTCTAAGGGAGTACGTGTATGATCCATCTCTGGTTTTAGAACCAGCAGTTCAGGAGGATTTGGTAGTTGAGTCAGACTCGTCTGTAGTCTGGTATCCTATTCAGTTTTATAGATCTAGATGAGTAGGAGCTCTATAGCTTAGTAGTATAGATTGTTTGGGTTCTGTTGAGTGAGTATCTCGATGTTTATACCTGGGAAACTCTAGGAAGTTCTATCCAGAATTTTGACTGGATAGTTAGATTTGTTTGTTTGAGTAAATTGGTTGCTATGGTTGTTAGCATATGGTTGTTAGCATATGGTTGATAATATATGCTTGTGATTTAAAATAAAATCTTTAATGAGAATATTTAATTACCTTTGTTTTAAATTTCGGGGACGAAATTCTTTTAAGGGGGGAGGAATGTGATATCTCGGAATTTTGGGCAATATCAATTTAATAATCTGTATTAAAAATTAAATTGATTTGATAATCTTTGTTAATAAATTTGAATTAATTTAATAATCTAATTAAATAAATATTTAATTGGTGAATTTTATCTTTTAAAAAGTTAATAAAATATTTTCTATTTATAATATATGTATATAATTGTACATATTGTAAATAGATGAGCTTTGGTTTGAATTTAACAAATGAAATTATGTTTTCAAATTCTAATATATTTTGGTAATTTGGAAATCATGATTAATTTAATATTAAGCTTTTCAAAGCTATTTAATAAATAACTATATGGTTTTAAAAATACTTAAAATAAATGATTTATTGTTTAAATTATATTATAGCTTAAGTTCAAATTTAAATAAAAGGTTTGTTTTATTTCTTTTTAATATTACTTGATATATATGATTTAAAAATAGAAGTTTAAAATACAATTTACATATGGTATTAATTCATTTAATAATAGAAGTAATTATAATCTCTTTTATAAATTATTTAAAATTGTTAAATTTTATATTTTCAAATAATAATCATAATACTTTGTTTTTATAGATATAAATAGACTTTAATAAAATAGAATTGTTATTTTAAATTTAAATGGTAGTAATATATGCATATATATAACTTGATTTTAAATTGGATTTTTAAATTTAATTTGAATATGAATTTGGATTTATAATAGAAATTCAAAAGATAGACATTCTAAAGATATTTGAATAAGCTTTTATAATTAGTTTTGTTTCTTTAAAATAATTTATATATAGATAAGTATTTAAATAAATAAAGAAAAAGGGCTTTATTTACTTTTAAAATAAATGAAAATAAGTAAAATTATAAAGGACAAGTGTAATAAAATTAAGACACATATATAACAAGTGTTAATTTATAACCAATGCTAATGACAAATGTCATCTTTAATTTTTATTTTTCTTTTATTTTTATAAATCACAAATTTACTTATATATAAACATATGCATTTGTTATCTTCATTTCTTTCTATTTTCTTTCAAACTAAGAGAAACTCAAACAAAATAACTCAAAACAAATCTAGAAATCAATACTTCCTCAAAACCAGAAATCAATCCAAACATGTAAACCCTGTAACCAAGTTTGCAAATCATAATCACCAACCTGAAGTTCATTTTCAATTCCAGTTTGCAAAGCTTCTTCTTCAACCTATAAACTTATTTTCAAAAACCAATCTGAAATCAAAAGCCTGCCAACATTCTTCAACCTGAGATTTATCAAAAAGGAAGCAAAATCATTTCAGCTAGCAAATTAAAACATCTCAACAGAAAAAATGCTTTCAAATATCAAGTTCAAGCATATTACAGTTTTAAAGTTTTCAAGCTATTTTCAAAAGCTTTTCACAATGGTGCTCTGTCTTCATTCTATATACAGGTGAGTAACATCATTTTTAAAAGCATAAGTATTGAATATCTCTTTGCATGTGGATTACTGGGAATGAGTATGCTTTGCATGTATATATATTGGTGAATCTTCTATGTGTATATGAATGCATATATGTGTGCTTGTTGTGTATCTGTTCTTGTCTGTTCTTGGTTTTAAAACTAAGAATTTGGTAAAAATTCCATTATCACTTGATCTGATCTTTATTAGGATTTAAGATTAAAACAAAAGTTGTTTGTTTCATCTTAGATTATAGTTTAAAATTATAATTAAGTTAAAATAAAATATGAATGACTCTGGAAATCAAAACATCAGAGCAAGTCTAATATAAGTTAAATATTCAAACTTCTAAATTCATTGATTCAGGCATGTAAACTGAATCATTAACCAAAAACTTGATTTTTAAAAGAGGGATCATAATTTTTAGCATTGAATTGAGGGAATAGTTTGAGTTTGATCAGATTTGGAGTTTTGGGTGGGTTCTGACGATCTAGGTGATCGGGGAAGACGTGGTTTTCACTGGAGGTAGCTGAATGATGGGTGAGGTCGGCAAAAATAGCAGAAGTGATGGTAGTTCACTGTGGCGGCGATGGATGGGCAGTAAAGTTTGTAAACCTAGTTTGGCTGGATCAGGGGTTTGTGATCATCTCAACTCCTCTGGATGATCGAGTTCAACAGAACTCTGGGGATCGAGTGTTTGGACGTTGACGAAAGTTTAGACGAAGGTGCTGACACTCCGGTGATCGGAGGCAGGAGTACGAGAGGTTTTCCAAGTATTGTTTGGTTCCAGGTAGGTGCTCGAGTGCTCGAATTTGATTTCGAGTTTGAATTAGTGTTCTGATGGTCGGAATCTTGTGTGAGGCCGGTCGCCAACTTGTGAGGATCAACGCTGATGGTCGGAGCCGCCGCGTTTGGCTGTGCATGTGTACGGCAGTGTGTTGTGTCAGTTTTGGGTTGGGAAGGTGACTCGAAGGAAGACTCGTGATTTTGGGTTGGAGACTCGAAGGAAATCTCGGGGTTTTGAAGATGGGCTTGGGTAAATTTTTGTTGCTAGGTTTAAAACCTGATAGTGTTTTTAAATTTTAAAATATAAAGTAAAGATTCAAGTTTTAATCTGGAATTAAATTTTGTTTGAATCTTAGTTTGGAGATAAATAAAGTTTTATCAAATTAAAGTGTTTAAACAACTTTAAATGTTAAAGTATATTTTAAAAAAAGTGATTTGTATTTAAATTGAATTTGGTTTTAAAACTCTTGTAAATTCCCTTTATAAGATAAGTGTTTCTTAACATGTGACTTAAAAAGGTTTTTAAATTGTTTTAAATTTTGATAAGTTAAATCATTTTAAATCTTAATTTAAAATGGAATTTAAAATTAAATTCAAAGTAAAATGTTCAAATGCAATTATGAATGACAATTAAGTCATTAATAAGAAGAATGTTTTATCTTAAAAGTAAATTAAGATTTAATGATTTGGAATAAATTAAATTATTAAGGTATTTAGAAGATAATTAATCAAATTAATTAATTTATGATTTGGGTTAATAAATTTAGTAATCAAGGGTTTAAATTGATTAATTAAGGTTTAATTAAATTAATTAAAGGTTAATTAATTTGTAATTAAGGATCATTAATTAGATAAGTTAAGATTTAAATTAACGGGTTAAAAATTTATTTAATCAAGTAATTAAGGATTAATTAAGTTATTGTTAGGTACTTAATTAATTAAGTAATTAGAGATTAATTTATTGGTAATTAGAATTAATTAATTTGTAATTAATAATGGTTAATTAAAGTTTAATTATTTAAGAAAAATAATTAAAGAATAGTTAATAGTTAATGTAGATCATTAACTTGGGTTTAATAAATAATTAATTAATGTGATTGATTTTAATAATTAATAGATTAATTAATTAATGATAATTAATTATGAAATGGGATAAGAATAATTACTTAATGTAAGAAATTAAGGAATTAATTTCTTAATGTAATTAATTGAGTTTAATGTGATTAGTTTAAATTAATTAATTAAGTTTAATTAATTTAATCACTGAATGATTTGATAATAATTACTTAATGTAATTAATGGAGTGTAATTACTTAGTGTAAGTAATTAATGGATAATTACTGGACGTAATTAATTAAAGATGATTTAAAAATGGAGGTAATTTGGGTTTAATTACTTTGTATAATTAATCAAGGAATTAATTAAAAGATAATTAATTAAGGAGTAATTAATTTATTTAAAGAAGTAATTAAGGGTAGTTAATTACTGAATGAGATTAATCAAGAGTGATTAAGAAATGTGGTTTAATTAAAGGTTAATTACTTAATGTAATTAATTTAATTAGAGTAATTAATAATAAAAATCTAATTAAGGATCATTAATTAATATAATTAATGATGTAATTAAGAATTGATTAATTAAGAAATAATTAATAAATGAAGTGATTAATTAATGAAGTAATTAATGAGTAATGTAATTAATTATAGTTAATTAATTAATGAAGTAATTAAAGGTTAATTACTATAAGTGGTTAAGAATAATTAATTTGTGAAATTAATTTAATGCTAATTACTTGAGTGTAATTAAATGTTAATTAATCAAGGATGATTAATTAAAATGAATAATTGGATGATGATTGATTAATTGATTTATAATTAATTAATAGCGATTTAAGCAAGATTGATAATGATGGAAGTAATTAATTTAATTTACTTTAAATTAATTAAAGATGAAGTAATTAATTTAATTCAATTTAAATTAATTATAGATGGTGTGATGATTAGATCATTGCTTATATATGAATGGATGATATTGATTGTCTTGAATGGTTTGAGATCTTAGATATGAGATAAGTGATACTGTGTGATATGGATGCTTTGGATGAAGTATGATGATAATGTGAATTATCTATTTGTGATGATAATATAGATTATCTATTGTGAATTATCTATCTATGTATATATATAATAGAATTGAATTGTTTTAACTTTAAAACAACTTGGACCTAAAAGATACGTTTTGGATTTCGATGAGACCGAGATCGGGTTTCTAAATTTGGATATCCGAAAACCACATCGATCCAAATTAACGATAGGTCGTGAATCTCAAGTGAAGGTGAAGATTCAGAGTGCAAGGGTTATTGTCGTTAACTCTGAGGGTGATTCCAAAATGAGTGTAACGAGATAATGCCTTCGGTTTCGTTCGAACCCGGAACGAACTTGTATGGATTGAATGCTTTCAGAACATCGTTAAGTGGACGATGAGCATTCTAAGTGATGTGTTCTGATTAAAGGTAATCGTAGCCTCAAGCCTCATCAACCGGGAATGGATAAAATAGGGGAGGTGCAGCAAGGTTAGTGGGTAGCACCCAAGTAGGACAAGATTTCCCCTATCTAGAGGTCCCTTCTTATTATTCGGTTGTGTGGGAAGTTGATTGCAACAACTGCTGGGGTGTCTTGTGCGGGAATTATCCAGTAAGGGATGGTTCCGGCCTTGTGTTGTAGGGGATTGGGCGTGATACTCGGTACGGTGATCTAGGCCACGTACTTTGACGGGCAGTACCCCAGTAGCCCTGCCATTGTATGGAATCCAAACTCCAATAAGTGCCATCGGACTTGATTGTATACCTATGTATGCTGGAATTTAATAATGTAACAATTTTGGCTATGTGAAAATTTATTTGAAAACCCTAGACCTATTATAATATAACCGAATTTCCTATCAAAGTTTTGGTTAGCGTAAGGTAAAAACTTACCCATGTTTATGTGTGGGAAGTCTTGCGTGATACCTTTTGTTTCAAAGGCTTTACAAAGTTAAGCAACTTTAACCTGTTACTCACACCAGACCCATATCCGACCCAAGTGTTTATTTTCTGTTTATAAACTCTTGGGTACTCAAATTTTTACGAGTAGCCAAGGGATTCAGGTTAGCTTTGACGAATTGTGGAGGAGCAATGGAGCAGGAGGCTTCAGCGTTGTAGATATATATTGTAGTTCCGCTGTGTTGATCTCTGTATTGTATTGAGTTGTAATAACTAGGCAGGCGTTTATAGCTGTCTAGTATGTGATGTATAATCTGTGTAACTCTGATAGCTGTTGTATACTATGTAATACTTATGTTATTAACATAATTTATTCGTTCCGCTGTTGAGATTCTGATGTTGTTTCTTCTTTCTTCTCTATCTTTTCTCTTTTCTATCCCTTTCTTTCTTCAAGATGATGCGACTTTCTGGTCAATGAAAGTCGGGTCAATTCACAAGGTGTTCGTTTCAATGTTCCCACAAATTTATCTACCTAATCCATGTTGTAGAATGATAAATTACTTATAAATCAACAAACAATAATCAATGCCCCAAAAATGGACGAGGATGAGTAATCAAACTTTAAATGGTAATAATTGAATATAATTGTTAACGGTAAAAAGTGAACGCTAACACCCGGTGTGTGTAATAGACTTGTGAAAGCACCACCCGTTGGTACGGGAACAGAATATGAGCTGAAAATAGCAGAAAAGCAGTAAATGAACAACAGATTTATAGTGGTTCGGCTCGTAATTAAGCCTACGTCCACTTTATAGTCTTTTATTGCTGATTCGGTTACAATTTGATACAATATCCTTCAAAATATAATACGACTTGATCATGAAAACATTCTTGACTACTAGCTCGATCTTTGATGATAAAACTCGATGAATCCGTGTTGGATGTAAGGAGCTCTTCTCGAAGATTGTTGTAGTGTCTCGAATGCTTGAAGATCTTTGATTGCTGAATGAGAGAAGGCTTTGACAGCGTAACGGCGCTTTGAGAAATGAATGGCCAAAAAGTCCCCTCAATAGTGGAAGTGATGGGGTAATTATAGGAGCAGATTTCTGAGCTTTCAATTTGGCCAAGTCATGAGTCGTGACCGACTCATGGTAAGTCGTGACTCGTATTCGACTTATGATGTCTCGTGGACGCCTTATTTGGTTCATCTCGTGGTTCAGTTGGAAGACAAGTGCTAACTCATAGCCGGCTCATCAGATCAAAGTGGCTCAGGCATGGGCCTTGGATTCTAGCTTGATAGCCTTTAAGTCGTAAGCCTGATGAGTCGTAATACCTCATGAGTCGTAAGCTCTCATGAGTCGTAAGTCTTCATGAGTCATAAACCTGATGAGTCATAGATCCAATGAGTCGTAAGACTTGTGATTCGTAAACCCTATGAGTCGTAAGACCTCCTGAGTCGTCAGTTCTCATGAGTCGCAGATCCTCATGAGTCGTAAGAGTGATGAGTCGTAATACCTCATGAGTCGTAAGTCCTCATGAGTCGTAAATCTCCATGACTCGTTGAACCTGATGAGTCGTAGAAAGCTTGTCTCGTTGAGTCGTAGAAGAGTTAACTTTATGAGTCGTAGCATGCTAAGTCGAAACCTTCTCAAATCATAGAGCCTTTAACTCGTTGAGTAGTTAAGTCGCGAAGTTCCCCTAGGTCGCAAGCTGCTTAACCCGGTAGGTCGTAAGTCGTTCAAGCTGTAGATTCCTTCTTAGCAATTAAGTCGTGAGTCGTTGAGTACACAGGCTTTAAGCTTTTTAACTCGTAAGTCGTTGCAAAAAGGGAGTTAACATTTGCCCCTCGAAGTATACGTCTTAAGTCGTAAGTCGTGTGCTTCGATTTCCTTTGCTCGCTTCTTGATGAGTGTGATAGATCTCGATCGACTTAAGATGAGTCGTAGGTCGTGAACGACTCAGTATAAGTCGTAAGCCGAATGTGTCGATTCACCTTTCACTGTCCCAGGGCATAAATAGCTTAGGTCGTTCCTTCTTCTCCTTCACCTGTTTCATTCTGTCATTTGCAAGCATTCAAGCTTCCAAAGGCGATTTCGACTCGATTTACCTCCAACCACTTCCAGTTACATCGCGTAAGCGTCTTCTCCCTTTTCCCAATCGCTGACCATTGCTATCGACCTTTCTCCATGAATTCTTCCCTCGGTCCTTGCGAATACTGCTGTGTGGGATATTCATGGAATTAAGGTGGCTTGATATGGATTGTAATGATTTGTGATCTGTGGTGGTTTTAGAAATAGGGTTGACGAAGAAGCTAACCGGTGAATGGGTTAACGGGTTGGATAGTTAAGGGTTAGGAGTTGGATGGATATATGGTTAACGAGTTAGGGATTAAACGAGTCAGCAGTCAGATGGACTAAATTCTGGATCGACTTATCACTTACAGCAACCAAGCTTTGAGTCGTAGCCGAGTTACGACTTACGACTTAGAGAATTGAAGTCCCCTTTTAATCCCCACGACTTATGACTTAGAGAATAGTTAACCCTAGCTCGTAGGAAACATTTGAGTCGTTCGCGACTTAGCACTTGTTCACTTTGCTTGAACGTGTGGTACGATTGGAGAGTTACGACTCAGCTTGATTCATGGCATATCTTTTAGACCGTGAACGAGCTAGGACTTAGGAAAATCTGCCCCATGCTAAGTTGTGATCGAGTTAGAACTTGAGCAAATTTCTCACTGCTTTGAATGCTAAGACTTGAGTTGTTTGAACTTTGGACTCTTGAATTTTGTTGCACTCTTTTATAGATTGTCAATAATTCTAACTGCCTGTTATAACATTTACAAAAAACTGGGACGAATATACTGCCACCGACTGCCCATATCGGATGACAGATTAGTTGATAAAGATTAAATTAAATGAACTGTATGAGTGAAATGCTACACAATAACCAACTCAAATGAAGTATTAAAGCAGAATCGTAATGGTTAACTAAAACTGATTTGTCTGCATTAACACTGCACCTGAGTATTAACAAGTTTTGAAATCTCGTAATCGACTGATTGTCAGTTAGTTTAATTCCAGTTATACTTGCTTTTTCTTATTTTCATTAGTTTTGCACAGCACTTTACACTTTTAGGAAACGTGCACCTTCACTTTTGAACATTCGGCTGATTGTGTAGAATGGCATCCCATCAAGAAGATTTGGAATCAGCTGGAGAAGCTTTTCCAATTGCTACCCCGCTGAACGATCCCCCGGAAAGGATTCCTACCACTCTGAGTCATAAAGTTTTCCGTCAACTATGCATCCAGTTTGGCATCGCTGAATCTGACGCTTTGCTCCCTGGAATAAATGACACTGCTGATAGGCCGCCCCACGGCTTCATCGCAGTGAACCGCCAAATGTGCTTGAGTGGAGCGATTCCCCCGTTTAATGACTGTCTCCGAGAACTGCTCCTTCGATTATCTATCTCCCCTTTTCAACTTCATCCTAATGGCTACGCCATCCTGCTGGGACTATGTGTGCTTTTTAGGAGAATGCTGGACCGTTTTCCCAGTTTTGGAGAAATTTGCTTTCTATGCTCATTCACAAAGATCAAAGACCATCCCTCTATCACAGTTGTAAGGAGTGCCAGGAATCGTAAACTGATTATTGGTCTTCCCGAAAGCGTTCCTGGGTTTCTGAGCCAGTTTTTCTTTGTTCGTTGTCCCCCGGGATTTTACGCCATTTGGAGAGTGGGAAGTACGATTATCTATCTTTTCCCTGTGTTTTTCTAAATTCTTTGAAGTCCAAATTGTCAAGTGTTAACTTCTTTTTCTACTGTTTCAGCGCTTCCTTCCCCCACTAGGGAACCTCGTCACAAGACTACCTTTGAGAGGCTTATGGCCGTGCCGGTCGAGGAGAGGAGTGTTCAATTTCTATTGAGAGATGAGTTCCTCCACGAATTTGGACTCTTACATCCTTCCCGTTCCACTCAGCCACATGAAGTCCCTGATTCTCCTGCTGAGGAGTCAGATGCCCCTGTTCCTGCTAAGGAACTTTTACCACAAGAACTTACCGCTGAGACTTCATTGGTAAAGTGTTCTACTCCTACCGACATTGCTGGATCGTCTAGTAAGTTAGCACTTGCCCCGGTTGTTGAAGATGAGGAAAATCTTCACACTCTTGAAAAGACGGCTGAGGTGGAAGTTGAAAAAGATAATTCTCCCATGCACCATGGCGATGATACTTTTGACAGTCTGAGCGACATCATGATAACCTCTCAGGAGCTCTTTAAAGATGATGTTTCTAAAGTGGTCCCTCCTGTTGTCGAAGCAACTTCTTCTTTGCAACAAACCACAATGCCTTCCACACAACTTATTGCCATTTCTACACCCAAAAGTGGTTTGTAGTCTGACGCGTGTAGTTTGCACATCACACACACTTAGAATTTTTGGCACTTATATGTACTTAGCTTCTTCAATTTGAGGATTTCTGATACTGGTCTTTTTCTTCAATTTCAGGTTCTCTGATGGGGCGAAGCGGCTCTTACTACAACAAATTCCAGCGTTACGGAAGCCGTGAAGCTTATGACTTTAGGAGTTATATTGGTGCTGTGAAGGAAACTGATGAGGAGAGGGCTGCCAGAAAGGCTCATGAGAGGCGAGCTCATGAAGAGCGTCGCCGGAGAGAAGATGAGGAATACTATGGGAGTAGGGACGAGCGTCGTGACTCTTCCCGCAGAAGCGACGATCCTTACAAGAGGAAATCTTACGATGACAGGGGGAAGAGTCATACTTCCGATGATTCCAGCAAACGGGTCAGACTTGACGAGAAAGATACATCTAATATCTCGGAAAAGACTACCGCTTCTATTCCTCCTAATACATCTTCCGGTTCCCCTGCCCTTAAGGAATCTGACATCCAGACAATCATCAATAGGCCACAGTACCAAGATGGAGATGGTCCTCCCACACTCCAGAGCCGATTTCCGAATTGGTGTCTGAAAGGAGTGCATTTTGATTTGGATTTGGTTCCCATTGATAAGCAGGCGATGCTGAAAAATGTCGATGCTGTGAAACTTGACATCGAAAGAATGTCTGGATGGCAGAAGCTGGTTGATGAACTTCAAAGGGTCAACCATATGAACCTTGAAGCGATGATGACCATGGAAAATTATAAATCTGAGTGGGACAAATGGCGTAAGCAGCATGACTCGGAGATGAAAAGCATTAGCGATGGTTATGTGAAGCTCGAAGCCGAAGTTGAAAGACTTAAAAAAGAGCTTGCTACTTCTTCCACTTCTTATTCTCAGAAAGAAGAAATGCTTCAAAAACAAGTTCGAGATGCCCATGCTGCTCAGAGAGATATTGAGGTGAAACTCGAAGCAGAACAGCAGGTTACGAGAAAATACTGCGATGATGCTGTTCAGCTTCGAGAGAAAGTCAGCTCTCAAGATTTAGAAATTATAAGACTGCAATCTCTGCTACTGAAGGCTGAAAGAGAACGTGATGAAGTTCTTTCTGGTAAAGCTGCAGCCGAAGAATCCCATAAGGCGACCATAGCCACCGTTGACGCGACTCTGTTCGACTTTTATATGCATTGTGTCCTGGGGCGTGGGAGCCTTTCATTTTTGGGACCAGAATATGAAGTCACCTTAGCGGAAGTATGGGAGGCAATCATTGACTTATTTGGTGGTGCCGGATATTCTGAAACAGATCTTCAAGCTACCTACTTAAGTGAGAGCGATCGCGCTGCCCTTGCCAAAGGAAAAGAGCAGCTTATCCGAGTGCGGGCCGAGGCGACGGGAGAGAAGCTTCCTGAGAAAGAAACACCTCCTATTGCTCCTGCTTATACTTCGGCTTTAGCTTACGCGGATATTGCTGGCTCTAGTTCTCATTCCACGCCTCCCGCTAAGGTTAACAAAGAAACTGTAACCACCCCTACAGAGGAAGAGGCAATGAAGGACTTCCAAGCTCGGGAATTTGAGATTGATCTCGCTAAACCGGCTTCTCCAGGTAACTTTGACGATTCACGGTCTTCTTTTTTCTCGGAGAATACTGATTTTGATTTCTTTTATTATGCAGCAATCGTGCCGGAAACTGCACCAATTCTTCCTTCTTCAGCTGTCGTTCCTCCTCCTCCTCAAGTTATACCTCTTCCAGCTTCTCAATCGGGTTCACAGGAAGAACCGATAGCGGCCCTTCAAGGTTTAGATGAACCACCTGCTTCCGAAGAACAGAAGGCAGAAGGTCTGGAAGATAGCGAGAAGACCCCGGAGCAGTCTTTCGATTATGACACAAAGCTTTCTACATTTCTTGCTCCGGGGAGTGAGTCTTCTTCCAAGAAGAAGGGGAAGCGTGTGGTTTCGAAGAAAGGAAAGAAGAGTTCTTCTGCTGCTGGGGATGAGGCAGAGATTGATCCGGCTGAGTCTCTTTCTCCTTCTTCTCCGATACGGCCTACGAAGCTAATTACCAGGCCGGGTAAAAGCTCCAAGGGTGGGAAGAAGGGGAAATGAGTTTGATTTTGTCTTTTCTGCTTTTTGTATTGACCGGGGATTGTGCGGATACCAGTCTCCGCTTCTTTTGGTAACCTGTACAATGTAAAAAATTTCTCATAGTGTTGAAATAAATAGATATTTTTCTTGTACAAATCCTTGTGTATGTAGGAATACATCTGTTTTTCATTTGAAGTGTAGAGTAAACGATTCGTTCTATTTGTACAAACTTTTTGTCTGTGTTTCAAGAACGCATTTACCCCACATCTTTATTACGTGATATTGCAATGAACTTGTGGTATGTCGCTTGTATACTACTTTTATTACTGTAACTGAATTGTATAATGTTGCCCCCATACCACAAGTATATTGTAATATTTCTTACTTTCACAAGACCGATACTCTTATTTTAGAGAATAACTTTCCACTTTTCCAGGGAAGAATTATTCTGTTTTTTTAATAGAGTATATCTTGTCTTTGGAGAAATTTTTATTTTCTTTTTCTTCCTGAAGAACATTTCGACTTCTGGGAATGATCACTTTTATTTGTTTGAAAGTGAATTTTCCTGTATAATGAAATGAGCTTCTGAAGAAGGTTTTGATTTTATGCCCCAGTAAAGGGTTTATTTTTGGTACTTCAAGCAAGGTGAAGTACGCCTCTGAAGAGGTCTTTTGGTCTCTGAAGAGAAGCAATTTTGGTCTCCGAAGAGAAGCAATTTTGGACTTCTACACGGGTGAAATGTGCCTCCGAAAAGGGCTTTTGCCTCCGAAGATGGCTTGTGCCTCCGAAGAGGGCTTGTGCCTCCGAAGAGGGCTTGTGCCTCCGAAGAGGGCTTGTGCCTCCGAAGAGGGCTTGTGCCTCCGAAGAGGGATTGTGCCTCCGAAGAGGGCTTGTGCCTCCGAAGAGGGCTTGTGATTGCCTAGAAGTTACTTTCTCATGGTCGGAGGGGTCCATGGGACAGGCGCAAGTTGCTTGATTGGATGTTTGTTTGTACAAACGATCGCAATCAATTAACGGGGTGCCCCTTTGGTAGTCTCACCGATCTTTTTGATTGAGTAAAGCACTCCCATTTATTGGCGTGCCTCGCTAGAGGGCTTTGGTTGGTGTGCCAGGAAGGTTGCGTCTTAGGGGCAAGTAGGTCCATGGGATGGACACAAGCTGCCTGATCGGATGCATCACAATCAGTTAGCGAGGGTCTTATCCCTTCTGCTTGGGAAGGTATCCCTTTAGTGGATCTACCTGCTTTCCTGTTGAGAGGCATACATCCCTTTGGCTGTTTCCAAGTTTGCCCGCTCATGTTGTATCATCATCCGCCAATCTGCGATCCTTTATCATCGTTTCCAAGCGCGTCTTCCTTTCTTTTGCAAGTAAGTCGCTTTATCCGAAGAAGTAGACTTCACTGTTGAATGACTCCACAGAGTAAACGCAAGTTATTTGGTTGGATGCCTTTTTATATCAACGATTGCAACCAGTTAACGAGGGCTTGACACAGTGGAGCCGTCAACTTTTTATGTGAAGTTCCTCTTGTATGGGATTTGAGTTTGGAATTTTTTGTTGCTTGAAATTTTCTTTAATAAATGATTTGTAAGGCTCGCTTAGCTTTGCGATGGGTGAGCTTTACTTTAATGACCTGCAGTATTAGATCGACACTTTAGCAATACATTTAGAGTATTTACACATCGAAATATAACAGGCATTTTATAATAGAAAACACAGAATGCATAGTTTTTCATTATTGAGTCACGCTGATTTCTCAACGGTTTACAATGCAGAAGTTACACATCCATCATTATTTTTACAAATTCAAGCAATGCTGTTAAGTAAAAATGAATGCTAGTTATTGTTGTTTCAGAATCTCCAAGCTGGATTTCCATTTGTGCTTGATTCATAGCTTTTGGATTTTTATGCCAGAGAAAGTGAGAGATGCTCCAGCCGCAGTTTTGTGGGTAATTAGTAGTCATCCCAACTTCTGCTTGCTGGATATGTTCCCTCTGTGATAGCATTAATGACAAGCTTTTCCGAATCTTCCACTGCAGTGTTGTTGTGAGAATCGGATTGATGGGTAGGGTGTTGTTGATCCCGAGTGGATGAGGTTGGATCGGCTCCGCTTCTCTTAACGTATTGTTGGAGTTTACCTTGTTCCAGCAATTCTTCAATCACTTTCTTTAACTGGCGACATTGGTCAGTGTCATGGCCAGGTTGATTGTGAAATTGGCAGAATTTTCCATTACTCTTTGCACCTTTCGTCATCTCAGGTGGCCTAGGATACCGGACAACGTCTTTTGTTGCAAAAAAGATATTTCTTGGTGTATCAGTTAAAGGGGTATAATCTGAAGAATTAAAGCGGCGAGGTTTCTTTTCATTTCCCTGGCTCTTTCCTTTTTCATTCTCCTTTTTCTGACTTTCAGATTCTCTTTTCTTAGACGGGACATTGTTGTCATTAGTTTGGGCAGCAACCACCTTCGACGTCGTAGAAAGGCTTTCAAGGCGAATGAACTCGTCAGCCTTTTTATAAAATTTATCAAGTGAGTTCGGTTCCTTCATCTTTAGCCATATCCCAAATTTACTCGATTTATCAATGGCTCGCATCAAATAAGTCAGGATCATGCGTGGTTCTGCATTTTCTACCTCGGCCAAAGCTATATTGAAACGGCTCAAGAAAGATTTGATTGATTCTCCGGGCGCTTGTTCAAGGTTAGACGGTGACATTATATCCTTAGCTTTTGAAGCATACAATCTGAACTGTTCTTTAAACTTTTGCGTTAAGTCGGAGAACTTATCTACAGACCGAACTGGAAGCTTTGTAAACCAAAGTAAAGCCACGCCTTCGAGGTATACCGGAAAGTTTCGACACTTGATCTCGTCTGATGCTCTTGCACCGGTCATATGCCAATCGTATTTGTATAGGAAATGATTAGGGTCAGTGGTTCCCCTATAGGCTTGGATAGTAGGAGATGCAAATTTCCTTGGGAATTCCGCTCTCAGGATCCTTTCAGTAAACGGAGTTCTGCTTGGCGCAAATCCCCAGTCAGCCTCATCCTCTTCCCTTTGCATGCTCTCTTTCATGATGCGGCCAACCATTTCAGACAGGTACTCTTTATTGTTCAAAGACACCTCCGGGCAAGCATCAGTTCTTCCCTCGGAAGTTTGCCCGGGCATATGTTCATGACAAGTTGGTTGCGGCCTAGAACCATCAGCTTGGAAAGGTGGCGTTTCAGGAAGGGTGGTTTGATGGTTTTCTGGTTGACGATTTGCCCCAAGCAGGGCAGTTATTCTATCCATCATCAAAGCATTCTGAGTTTCAATTTGTTGGTATAATCCAGAAACTGCGTCATCCAATTCAGCCTTGGTGACTCCAACGGTTGGAGTTGCTTGATCTGTTGTTGGGGAAGCGAAAGTCCCTTCGTGAGCATTTCCGGATCTGACAGGTCTACCTCTTCTTTCAAGAGCCATTATTTCGGATCTGGTTTTTAAGAGAGGTTCTTTTTATGAATCTTTGCGAAGCAACGGTGGCTGATCGCCTGAGTTCAATTCTCAGTGAAAGCACCAAAATGTTAACGGTAAAAAGTGAACGCTAACACCCGGTGTGTGTAATAGACTTGTGAAAGCACCACCCGTTGGTACGGGAACAGAATATGAGCTGAAAATAGCAGAAAAGCAGTAAATGAACAACAGATTTATAGTGGTTCGGCTCGTAATTAAGCCTACGTCCACTTTATAGTCTTTTATTGCTGATTCGGTTACAATTTGATACAATATCCTTCAAAATACAATACGACTTGATCATGAAAACATTCTTGACTACTAGCTCGATCTTTGATGATAAAACTCGATGAATCCGTGTTGGATGTAAGGAGCTCTTCTCGAAGATTGTTGTAGTGTCTCGAATGCTTGAAGATCTTTGATTGCTGAATGAGAGAAGGCTTTGACAGCGTAACGGCGCTTGGAGAAATGAATGGCCAAAAAGTCCCCTCAATGTTGGAAGTGATGGGGTATTTATAGGAGCAAATTTCTGAGCTTTCAATTTGGCCAAGTCATGAGTCGTGACCGACTCATGGTAAGTCGTGACTCGTATTCGACTTATGATGTCTCGTGGACGCCTTATTTGGTTCATCTCGTGGTTCAGTTGGAAGACAAGTGCTAACTCGTAGCCGGCTCATCAGATCAAAGTGGCTCAGGCATGGGCCTTGGATTCTAGCTTGATAGCCTTTAAGTCGTAAGCCTGATGAGTCGTAATACCTCATGAGTCGTAAGCCCTCATGAGTCGTAAGTCTTCATGAGTCATAAACCTAATGAGTCATAGATCCAATGAGTCGTAAGACCTTGTGATTCGTAAACCCTATGAGTCGTAAGACCTCCTGAGTCGTCAGTTCTCATGAGTCGCAGATCCTCATGAGTCGTAAGAGTGATGAGTCATAATACCTCATGAGTCGTAAGTCCTCATGAGTCGTAAATCTCCATGACTCGTTGAACCTGATGAGTCGTAAGACCATGAGTCGTAGAAAGCTTGTCTCGTTGAGTCGTAGAAGAGTTAACTTTATGAGTCGTAGCATGCTAAGTCGAAACCTTCTCAAATCATAGAGCCTTTAACTCGTTGAGTAGTTAAGTCGCGAAGTTCCCCTAGGTCGCAAGCTGCTTAACCCGGTAGGTCGTAAGTCGTTCAAGCTGTAGATTCCTTCTTAGCAATTAAGTCGTGAGTCGTTGAGTACACAGGCTTTAAGCTTTTTAACTCGTAAGTCGTTGCAAAAAGGGAGTTAACAATAATCACAACCACGTCAAAAGTAACTATATTAATATTTTTTAAAATTTTTTCCATTATATATAATATAATCCTAGGTAAAATTATTTCATTTACCGATTTAAAACAATACTATGTTGGTTGGTCTTGTTCAACTGTTTAGGGATCCCTATCGATAACGTTGGCCAGACACATCGACTAGAATTCATAAACCCCGATCAAATAACACAATATAATTTTTTTTTATCACTAACAAATACGCGCTCTTATATATACACACTCAAATTCATTCTAGGGTGTTACTAACCCTATCTCTAATGAGTTTATCCCACCAAAGCCAAGGTTCTCGCTTAACCTTCAGCTCTGATGCCACTGTAACAATCTGCCTTTTCGATCCTTAGAAGTCGACACTAATACATCCACGGTATTCACGTGCCGAATATCCAAATACCGGAAAGGCAGATCGTTCGGGTGAAATAAAATAAAAGAAAAAATAGAATTTCACAATGTGACAAGTAATATATAATATATCAATGAACTTTATAAGAAGAAAACTTTTATATACATACATTAATCAAAGTACAATTGTCCTATCATCAGACCCTAGACAGTTATAACAACATGTTCTTACATTTCTGCTAAATACAACAAGAACAAAATAGCAGAAGGTAAAATACATGAATACGCCTTGGAGGATCCAACTCATCTCCTGAAGCTCCAAAGTCTCCAGCTAAATTTGGAAAATATGCCCGGGCTGACTCGAGCATTATAAAAAAATAACGCCTAGATCGGTTTGGTTAAATCAGCATGAGAAACAGACATCATATGGATTTTAATGTTATAAAATCTTTCAAAATAAAGGTATCTTGTAAGACCATGCCGCACATAAACACCGATGAGTTTTTAACTTACGATAACTAAATAATTTCATAGGAAATCTTCTGATATTATAATAATGTCTAGGTAAAATAAATATTAATCATAGCCGAAATTGTTACATTAATTAAATTCCAACATAATAGGTTTATAACTAAATCTATAGAGGCACGTATTGGAGGTTAGAGTTCCATCAATGACTGGGCTACTGGGGTACCGCCAGTCACAGTACACCTGTAGACAAAATGTAACAAGGTCAATCAGAACTTCTTGCACCCTTGCTACATAGAATCGGCTGCCCCTTTAACATGGCATACCAGATAATATCATTCCTCGGGCACTAGGGCTTCTAAAACAATGTGCACCAGCCCTGGCCCCACTCTTCGCGCACTTACCAAAATATATAAATATCGAATCTAAATCGAGGAATGATGCTCCTAATGGTAGCAAACCACATAGCTCGGCTGCATATTCCCTATTTTAGTCATTATCGGATTGTGAGGCTTGTGAGGTCCCGATAACCTTTTTACTCACTTAGCAAATCCCAATTGGAATGCTAACACTACCTTCCAGGCACCATGTAATGTCAGCATTCGTCCATGCATGTTTAGGATAAGAAAAAACCGAAGGCACTACTTCTACTACATCTATTTTCGAATCACCCTCGGAATTAGTAGCAAGTAGCCTTTGCACTTCAAAGAGCTCCGTCTTCGATTCCATTATCTTCAAGATGTCTTTAATATGACACTTGAGTTGGTTCAAAATGGTTTTTGGATGATTCATGCTTATCTAATCACAGTCTCTTCTAACCAACATTTGATAATTTCTGGTAAACTCAACTCCGGTTCTTTCAGAAATAATCAAACAATACATAAGAGCGAAGATTACCTCCTAACCGTTTAAGTGGACAGATTTCCTTATCATTTATTCTAGGAGAACAAAACGAGATTTATAGGCACAATACAACATCATCGAAGATGACTGTGCCATATAACCCCCGTGTTTCTCCTAGATATTTCCAGAGTTAGATTTTGGTCAAGATTTGGTAGTCGGTTATTTAACTATCAAATAACAAGCAATCAATCATAAATTTAATTCTATATGGGATCCACTAAACCTCTATAAATAAATCTTTTAGTTATTAAAATCTCTTTCAATTATTTAATTCAAAATACCTTCAAAAAAGATTTATTCATAAACCCTTTATACTCTTTTCAATACTTAGAAAGTATCCATATACTTATCTCAATTGTATAAGTATATTAACAAAACTTGAGGGAGATTTCCACTTTTGCAAAATCATATTTAAATGTGCCAAAACAAATATTATTTAAAATATTTCTTACTATAAACCAAACCACCATCCTTCGGTGTTAAGTATGAAAAGAATGTTTCCATACCACCATAATTAATAAGGATTAATTACCAAAATCAAATCTCCTTTCTTTTATAAAATTCTTACTATAAGCCCATTTCATACTTCAAATCCTTTTATAAATCTCCAAATTATTTTATAAAACTTCTTTATAAATCTCTTAAATGATTTATAAACTCCTTATAAAACTTCTTTACCAAATATCGCTTAAAATCTCCCTTTCAAAATATCATTTGTAAATCTCCTTAAATAAATCCTTTTTACTGTAAATCCTTTTTATAAAATAATTTATCATTTATAAATACCTTTAGTCAATTAATTAATTGCTTTTAAACGCCATAAATAAATAAATAATTTACTTTATACAACATTAATAAGATAAGCAATTAAATTTAAAGACATTATTAATAAAAAAATTGATTAACTTTAAATAAATCTAAACTAATTAACTAATAACATTAATAATATAATTAAACAACTTAAAATATCATTAATAATATAATTAAATAACTTTAAACATCTTTATTAAAATAATTAAATAACTTACTTTAAAACATCATTTATAAACACTTAATCTCAAATTGTTATACAATTGAAGTTATTTAAATCCATAACTTTACAAATTCGAAAAGAGGCTAGGCCACCATAATGGTACTAAATCAAGTTACCATTTAGTTCTATTTGACTTTTCAAGTCACATAACTCGTATTTACATAAGCAACATATATGTAAATCAAATCCATAATTAACCATCAATGGTTACACATCACTTTTCCCAATATTAATTAACTGGCATATGAATAAATGTCCAAATTAATATAATAGCAGAACAGGGATTTATACTGCTAAACAGATGTCATCAATAATCTATTCAATTTAAATCATAGTAGAATGGGGATTTATTCTGCTAAATAGATGTCATCCATAATCTATTTCATTTTTGTTTAGCTACTTAAAGGCA
This sequence comes from Allium fistulosum, assembly GCA_030737815.1. NCBI lineage: Eukaryota > Viridiplantae > Streptophyta > Magnoliopsida > Asparagales > Amaryllidaceae > Allium > Allium fistulosum. The sequence goes on from CM060903.1 coordinate 861,611,080, forward strand.
TCGACAAAGAGAATCTCCTGTATTTAAACCATTCTTTGAAAAAAAGACTTCTTTTTAAACAAATCAATCCTTGAAAATAAAATAATTTTAAAAAAAACCTTTATTTTAAAATAATTAAATCTTAACTTAATTAATAATTAATTAATGATTAAACCTTGATTACTTATCAGTTAATTAATAATTATACCTTACCTAAATAATAATTAATTACATAATTAACCTTTTCTTAATTAATAATTAATTAACCTTTACATAATTAATTATTAATAATATTCTTACTTAATTAATAAATTAAGTATTAATTAATTTTACTTAACTAATAATTAAGTACTAATCATCTTTACGTAATCAACAAATTAGATAATCCTTAAACCCTTACTTAATTAATAAGTATTAATTACCTTTAAACACTTCAAATATGTTTGAAAATAACTTTTCAAAAATAATAAGATTGAAAACGCTTTTAGTTTCAAAAAGTATTCGTTTTTACGAACTACATCCATAACGACTATCGCTGTAGATATCATAACTTTAAAACTAGTTTGTATATCAAATGCCCATTTTAAACCCATAATTCTTCACATAACTTATTTTATAAACATAATATATGTTTTGGAAACTAAATGTAAAGTTTTTGAAAAATTTATAAAACATTTTCTAGAAAATACATAAGTAAACCAAGTTTAAAAAAAATGGATCTCGATGTCGCAACAAAACAACTTTAAGTGCTATTTTCTTTTATCTTCTACATTCCAACATATGCTCATACATCCAACAATTGTCATAACCAACATACACAAGGTAAAGATCATAACTTTAAACCATAACTTCACTTTTGACTTCACGTCCAAGTCTATAGTCAATACTACATCTAAGCACATACAAGTAAAACATAACAACACTATTTTCAACCAAACATTCAACAACAATTTACTGTCATCATATAAAGGTGAAAACTTTAATTAAAAATGTGAGCTTTAACCAAAACTTAACCAAATCAACTAGAACTACCACTACAACTTAGATCGGCCTTAGATCTTGGATTTTCCTTTGCAAAAGACTTGATTTATGACCCTGGGAAGTGAAATGGAGTTTGGCCATAAGGTGTTTTGGCTCGACCTAGTCTTGAGGAGGTGGGTTTGGGCTTATCTTTGAAGGAGGTGTATAGAAGAAGAGTAAGGGTTTTAAATAAGTATTTAAGAATTAAAAATGGAAAAAGGAAGGATTTTTAAGCTTTGAAAACTCATTGGAAGCCATTAAAGTGTTTAGAGCTTAGAAAGAGAAGATGAAGTTTTGAAAATAAGAATTGAAATGAAAAATGAGAGGGAGAAATTTTGAAAATTGTTTTTATATAATGTGAAATAAACAAATTACTAAAATACCCTTTTAGTACAGACCCTCCATTCAAAATGTGCCACATCATCACTATCCACCTCCATCCTTTCCTACACATGCAAGAACCAAGGAGCCCCCCTTGTCTAACATATTTTTTCATTCCTTTGCACCATGATGTTAAGTGAAATGTGACATTACCTTTTTAATTTATTTTAATTTAAATTTTGGATAAAAATTCACATCTCCTTTATACTAACTTAAGTAAATATATTTTTACCATATTATTATTATTATTAACCATACTTATGTTATTATTATATGCATGTGTACATGTTTACTTCAATGTACACTACATTTCCTACAACTTTTTGACGATGAAAAATCAAAAATTCGGAAAACGATTTTCTGTAACATTTTCTATTTTTCTTCGAACTAATTATTTTTGTAAACATATTTTGAAAACCATTTCATCATCATTAGCTATTAATTAAAAGATGGTTATTTAATTATCAAAACCATTAGTTGAATATTTAAAATTAATTAAATTTTCCCAATGAAAGGTGATAAAATTCTGTGTCGTTACACAGAGGATGCAAACATGTATTTTATGGCTATAGTTGATTAAGCAGAACAGATCAAAGAAATGGAGCAAAAAGTGGTACTTTTTACATTTATTTTTTATTTCATTTTTTTGCATGTTTTGTGTGTTTTTAGAATAACATATAGATTAATAATATTGGATGAATTTAAGTGTATATATATAGGAATATTTTATATAGTTTTATTTTTGTAAACTACGACATATATGTCGACATACATAAAGCATATAAGTCGATATACCTGCTAGAAATTTGAAAATTGAAATTTCATTTCAGAATTAAAAATTCAAACTTCCCTCTCTTTTTGCATTTACTTCCATGTTCTTAAAAGACATCTTTTTTACCAGAGAATAAGACTCTTCATGCTTTATTAATTCAATATGTCTCTATTCATTCATTCACTCTTTTTTTTTCAAATTTCAAATATCTTCATTCTCTTATCTCGTCAAATTCTAAAAAATGGCCACCAAAAGTCAAACTCCTAAAACCATAAGGCTCTTTAAGAGAACCAAAGGCTTTCTCTTCAATGAAAAAGAAGCTATTAATACCTATATTGAGTGCTACTTTTGAAAAAGTTTTCCCAAAAGATTTGCCAAATTTGAAGATTTCTCCTCTTATGGTCTTCAAGATCTTTGCGTTCAAAATGAAATTTTTGGTTTAATTTACTCTTCTCAAAATGATTTTGCTTATTATCCAGATTTGGTCAAAATGTTTCATGCAAATTTAAATGGAAAATTTTTCAAGGAGAAGAGGGACAAATTTGGAGTAATGTAAATAGCACTTGAATTGTTTTAAATTATGAACTTTTGGATCATATATTTGGTTTCAAATATGGTGGAATTGATCTCTCCACTTTTCAAATTGGTGAACAAAATCGTGAAGTTTTTCATGACAGTTTCAAAAGTGATGAAGAATTTGATTTTAAACATAAGAATCTTCTACCAAAATCGAGACCTATGAGTCTCATTTTACAACAAAGTATCACTCCGAGGATGAATAATTACAATAACCCTACTAAAAAAGTTTTCAAAGCTCTTTTCACCATTTACGGAAACTATGATATCAATTGGGCACAAGTCATATTAGATGACTTTGTTCAGAAGAACATTTTTAGACATAAGAACGCACTCTACCATGGTGTGTATCTTACTAGAACTTTCATATGTTTTGGTATTGATTTAAAAGGAGAGAAATATCTACCTTGAAATTTTTTTGATAAGGCAAACATTTCTCTCATGCACATTCCACCTTATTTCGAACCATATGAAACTCTTTCCGAAAAAGAAAAATATTAGCATATGAAGAGAAGCACGAAATTTAACAAGAAGAAGAGAAAGAAGTTGACGAAATGGATATAGAAGAGGAGGAGGAAGAAGCGAATACTTCTTTAGAAAGTTTCGACAAGCCATCTCACCCCTCCAACGAAGAGATTCTAAGGAACCAAGAGAAGCTTCTTAAAAACCAGAAGAAGCTTAAACATTCCTATAGTAAAAAGTTCGCTTTCCTTTCCAACAAAGTAGACAAATACTTTGGGAAGATCATTCGCAAGCTTGGAGGAAATTCATCTTCACCATCTACATCTTTCTAAGCCTATCAAGTTATTTCCTTACGATATCTAGCTTCGTATTCCTTAGCAATGTGTCTTTTTAGTTTAAATTCATGTTACTTTCATGTATTTCATTTAAATCCATGTAATTTTCTGTCAGTAGAAATGGAATCTTGTTCTTGCTATTATAAATAGTTCTAATAGTCTTTGGAAGTTATATATATAATGGTACAAGATAAAAACAAAAACTATAACAAAAACAAAAGTTTTGCAATTTCAGGAATGTATGTCGATATATATACAATAGATATGTCGATATATATAAGCCACTAGGTAAATTTTTAAATTTTTAAATAAAATAACTACCACCTATTCAATCATTCCAAATGACTTTTCAGTTTTATATAAGCATATTTCTTCAGAAAATCCACTTATCATTTTACTCTCTATTCTCTTTTCATTCTAACATTTTTTCAACAAAATGTCTTCTCCACACCAAAAACTGTATGAAACCCTTGAACAAACACTTCAATCTTTCAAGGATATTCTTACTTTTATCTTGATAAATCAAAGGTATTTACAGTTAAGTCAAATGCATATGATCAAAGAACAAGAAAAGTATTACGATGGCCTTCTAATGTAGCAGCGGATAACAAAAATGATGAATCGGTGAAAGTAGCGATTGTGGAATAGAAGATACCGAATGGCCCAAATTCGTTGATCCAAAGATACCGGATTTTAGCTATCTCAAACATGTTAATCGCGCATGATACCGTGTTCAAAGATCTACGATTCTTCGTACGTCGATCTAGCGCACTAGATACCGTGAATCGGCTTCAGCGATCGTTGATTCAAGCGCACTTGAATACCGAAGGTGGAGATAGGAGATTACACTCAACTACCGATTTAATGAAAGCACAAAGCTAACAAACAAAAGTTTTATTCAAAATCAACTAAACTGTTACAAGTGACACCACTCGCCTATTTATAGGCTTACAACTCAACACAACACAAATTTGTACAACACATAGGTCGTTCACGACCTAACATAGACCAGCGACCTAACAAAGTACACGACCTAACATGGATCGCGACCTACGACTTATATACAAACGACATAAGAAAACACTTTACAACATACATCACAAAGCCTTGATCGACCTAAGATACAACACACACACGGCAGCTGTAACAACCCTGGTTGGAGATTACCGCTAATATTAAATTATAATGTTAATTATAATTTAATATTGGATTTATTGATTTAATTGGAGAAAATTTTGAAGTATATTGTTTAGTTGATGTAAACAGTATTGTTGGATAAAATCTTGGGTAAATGAAATTGATCGTGTTTCATCGTGAGAACATGAGATTTATTTCAATTTAAAATGGTTATTAATTAACAAATTACAATAAATATTTCTAGTAATGGTGTTTTTATGTTTTAGGGATGTTAAAATAATTATTTACACTTTATTGGATGGAAAATGTATTTTAATTAACTAAAATAGGTTAAATTTGTTTTATTTCTTTAAATAGTGTAAATTTGTTAAAAATAAGAGTTTGTTGATAAAATAACATTTAAAATTGTTGAAATATGATGATTTTATCATCTTAATAAATTCTAGACGTTGCAACGATCGCAACGCAATTTATTTCGTTTAAAAAGGATAAAAATTAAGAAAGATGTGAATTAAAAACCTTTGTATATATAAAACACTTTATTATTTAGGCTAAGTATTTAATATTGGGCTACTGGGTTGAATTCAAACCCAAACCCACTTGAGATGAGGCTTCTGGAGAAATGAGAAGTACGTACAGGCACTTCTCTTCCTTCTCATCTTCTCAAAACAGAAAAAAAAAGAAAACTCCAGTAACTCAATAATGGCCTCCATGCTAAAAATCTTTTAATCTCCTAATTAAATCCGCAAAATCTAGAGTTTCTATTGCTAAAAACATAATCTAAGGTAATCTCCTACCTCAATAATCCCTAACTCATGAAAAATCTCAGTTTCAGTTACTGTAAGTTTTGTTTTGACGATTTTTCTTCTTGCATGTTCTTGTTTCAGCTTCTACAGGTCCTCCTAGCTCCAATTCTCGCTGAAAGTCTCCATCTTTCGACCAAAATCATCATCTTTTGCCGCTAACAGTAAGTGAAAACTTGCAGCAAACCGTAAGCAAATAAAATACTTCGTTGTGTATACTGTGATGTTTTGTTTTGATCTTTTTGATATGTTTATCCGGCTGAAATAGTGCCAATTTCATTTGCCCACATCTTGTTCATTCGGAGTCGGATTACTGTCAAATTTGTTCAGTTTGTAGTACATTTGTTAGAGTTCATTCCTGCAAAATTTTATCGAGTTTTGAGTCCGTTTGGACCTCCTTATTTGCTGTCAAAGTTGCAAAACCGAGAGGGTATTTGCACAGAAAATAATAATTGTGCTCTATTGGCTGAATAGTATTTCTAGCATAACTTTTGCGTTTCAAATCATAATTTAGAAATTTAAGATGTTCTGGAATCCTTGTGAAATATTCCACAACTTTCATGTTTTCAGTTTTTAATGATTTTGAGGTCTACATAGTGAAAAACTGACTTTTTTTATCACTGGTCAGTGTTGATAGCCAGTGAGCATAATTTTTTTTCTAAGTAGTATTTCGTTCATAACTTATTCGTTACTAATCGGAATATCGAAATTTTTGAAGTTATGGAAACCTTAGAATGTAGGCTACAACTTTCATGTTTTGAGTTTTATATGATTTTAAAGTATACAGGATGGAAAATTGATGTTTTTACTGCTGGTTGTCATTGACAGCCATAATATTTATATATTTGTCCTATTTCGACGGTTTCATTCGCATTCTTTTGCAAATTTTTTTATATGAAATTTTGATGCTAATATTTGATATTTTTTTTCCATCCATGGACTAATTAATTTAGGATGAGATTTGAATTTAGATTAATTTAAATTCGATTTAAATTTGAATTTCGGTTTAGGCCGATTAAATTACAAATTGATATTTTCTTGAGTTTGAAAAATCCGAATAAATTCCATAAAATCTTCTAAAATCATGGTTTGTGTAATAAATGATTTTTATACATTTTTAATGGTTTTTAAACAATCATTCTTTATTTTCTAGGCTTTCAAAAAAAAATCATTAAAAATTCTTTTAAATGATGAGTTTTCTCTCAAAATCCTTTAGATAAATTTCTAGAAATTATTTAAAATCCCGTTTTCTCTAGTAAAATCTTTTATTAATAGTTTTTATTTTATTTTAATCACTTTGATGCTATTCGGACGTATGAGGAAGTAAATTAAACGGTTTAGTAAAACTACGAGGTATGAGACTCGTGAGTTAACTTTATCGGTTAATTTCGGACTTGTACGACCAAAACGACATTGAGGAATGTTGATACACGAAGATTTTGATCAATGACAATGAGCTTCAACAAAAAGGAAGAAATACATTTAAAATCAGAGGAAGATCAATGAATACCAAAGTGAAAACATGAGTATGATTTTTATGGGTCCAAGTCTAGATTATTTGTTAAAATCTATCCTCAAGAGATTTATACGAACACTAAAACACTTCCTTTAAACTTCATTTTTATAAATACTTTTAGTGTGCAAATTTTCACAGTTCAGTCAACTGAACAGGCATGGCCAGTCGACTGAAACTGGCACAGAAATAAAAACATACACAGTTTCAGTCGACTGAACTCCCTGAACAGTCGACTGAACACAGACCTGAAAATTTTCCTTTATATTTTCAGTCGACTGGATCTCCTGCTCAGTCGACTGAATCTGTAACTGCGAATTTTCTATGAATAGACATCTTCTTCCTCCCAAGAGTTGCAACCATTCTCCAATGGAAACAGAAGCATCCCTTCCCTGCATCTCTAGCAAACAAATGCAACTCTTCTACAAGTATAAATACATTGTTTTAACAATTACAAATCACCAATTCTACTTGCTTTAATCTCTCTACTTACTTGAACATACTTTCAGATTCTTTTAAGTTTTCAAAAGCAAACCAATTGCTTGAATCTCTGTTTTAACTATAACATATCTTGATTCATAACAATTCATATTTCCTAAATCTTCACAAACACTTTGTATACTCTCAAGGATAAGATTATAGGAAAGTTGTACTAAATTGACTCATTAGTGTTATCAAGAACACAACAAGTCAGAAATACTTTTTGTATCCAAGTTGAAGTCCTCTTCGGTAGTTAAGGCAAGAAATCCCGTTCGGTTGTTCGGGTAAGTTGTAAACCTATTCCTCCGGGTTAAGTGAGGGTTGTTGGTTAGTTGAATTCCTAAGAGGAGCTTAGGGACTGGACGTAGGACAAGAGGTCCGAACCAGTATAAAGTCTTGGTGTCTACTTTACTTACTGCTTACTACTATCTACCTAGACTATTTCACTATTCCATATTATACGATCCTACCGCATAGACTCTTTCAATTGGTATCAGAGCAAGGCCGTCCTATAACCATAACACCGTTATTTGACATATTGATAATATGGAAAACAACACAAGCACAACATCTACCTATAACTCTACATTTGCGGAAGGACAATCTACTCAAAGACCACCTCTATTCAATGGACTAAACTATAATTATTGGGCTACTAGGATGAGGATTTATATGCAAGCAACAAGTTTTGAAGCCTAGAACGCAACTCAAGCAGAACTCATTGTACCCACAACGGATTATTCTACATGGACACAAGCTCAGAAGAATGAAGTTAGTGCAAATGCCAAAGCTATGAATATGCTATTTTGTGCTTTGGATAGAAATGAGTTCAACCGTGTAAGCATCTGTACTACTGCACATCAAATATGGAGTACACTACCCGCCGTTCGTAGCTCGGTTGGTTTGGGAGCTGGGAGATGGGAACCAAAGGACTGTGTCCGGGCAGGTTCGAATCCCATCGCCAAACCATCAGTGGGAGTTTCAACGTTACGCATCCGTGTGCGACGACTAAATAAAAGCGAGGTAGACACACGGCGTGGGGTTTACTTAAGTGAGTATCAATGAATACCATGATCTTAAGGTTCCCCATGATCTCAAAAAAAATATGGAGTACACTTAAAACCATACATGAAGGCACAAACAAGGTGAAGCAAACTAAGATCTCCATGCTAAAGAACCAGTTCCAAAACTTTAGAATGCGACAAAATGAATCCATCAATGACATGTACTCAAGGTTTCAAGATATTCATCATGCCTTAATAGGACTAGGAGAAAAATACACGGATTTTGATATTGTATCTAAAGTTCTAAATTCACTCACTGATGAATGGGAGAGAAAAGTCTTAGCAATCGAAGAAGCAAATGATCTATCTACAATGAAACCGGAAGAATTAATTGGAAATCTTATGTCATATGAAGTTAATATGCAAGCTAAGAAAGATCAAGCACAAGAAAAAAAAAATGTAGCTTTTCATGCGGAAAAGGAAGAATCAGAGTCTGAAGATGAGGATTTAGCATTTATAGCCAAAAATTTCAAGAAATTTTTAAGATTGAGAAAAGAAAATAAAAACGGATTCAAAAAGAATTTCTTGAACAAACCTTCATCCTCAAATATAGAATGCTTCAACTGTCACAAGAAAGGTCACATGCAGAAAGATTGTCCAGAGCAAAAGAAGGAGAATCAGAACAAAAACAAGAAAGAAAAATTCAAAAAGAAGGCATTCTCTATAACATGGGACGATTCAGATTCATCTTCATCTGATAGTGAAAATGATAGCGACAATGAACAAGCAAATGTATGCTTTATGGCTCGGGAATCTGAGGTTAGTACTTTAACTTTCGACGATTTAATTGATGTAAACACTGAACTTTTGAGTACAATAAAAATTCTTAAAAAGAAACTTAAAGAGACACGTGAAAATCAGAACAAGGCTGAGTTTGAAAGGGATATGTTAAAAGATGAAAAGAAGATTTTAGAAGAAGAACTTGAAAAAGTTCAAGAATCTCATTCAAATTCGGAAACTCAACTATCACTTTTAAGTCAAGAAATTGAAACTCAAAAGACAAAAAATGATATAATTGTTTCTGAAAATCATGAATTAAAAACTCAGATTAAACAAGTTAAGTTAGATAACAATAGTCTTCAAGTTAGATTAGATAACATAACTAAAAATGTCTCTAACTTTAACAAAGGAAGAGAAAATTTATCTAAGATTTTAGAAAATTCTCAATCTTCCTCAAATAAACAAGGATTAGGATATAAAAAGGAGCCAAAAATTTCTAAAAAGATAAAAACAAATTTTAAGAGGAATATTGACTCTAAACAACAAGTGTTATTAAGAGAACCTATTAGAACAAGAAAAGAAACTAAGTTTGTTAAAATCTGGGTTCCAAAGACTAATAATATTTTAATTAGAAATAAATATATTAAAACATTTATGGATAGTGTTCATAATAATAAAAATTATATTTATAAAAAGGATACTGAACCAAATTGGGTTTGGTTTCCTAAGTTCTAACTTATTAGGACCCTATTGAAAAGTGGGTACCAATAATTTTATATTTATTTTCAGATCCCACACAAAAAGAAAAAATGGATATTAGATAGTGGTTGCTCAAAACACATGACCGGTGACAAAGATATGCTTACAAACATCACATACTTTGATGGTGGCTCGGTTACCTTCGGAGACAACTCAAAAAGCTATATCATTAGCAAAGGAGATGTGAGCAATTACGGTACATCAAATTTACCTTTTATTACAAATGTTTCATTAGTTAAAAATCTAAAACATAATCTACTAAGCATAAGTCAACTTTGTGACAAAGGTTTTAGAATAACGTTTTCGGAAAATAAATGTAGTATTTCTGATCAAAACCAAAATCTTGTTTTTGAAGGAAATAGAGATAGGAATATTTATGTTTTAAATATGAAAATAAATCATAATATGAATATGTGTTTACTAGCAAAAGATAATGATCCTTGGTTATGGCACAAAAGATTTTGTCATATTAATTTCAAAACTATTAGAAAACTTTCTAAAAATGAATTAGTAAGAGGATTACCTAAGATAAACTTTAAGATAAAAAATCTTTGTGATGATTGTCAAATAGGAAAATTAACAAAATCATCTTTCAAATCTAAGAAAAATATTTCAACTTTACAACCATTAGAATTACTTCATATGGATCTTTTCGGACCAACACAAGTTCAATCTATTAATCATAATCGATATGTATTTGTAATAGTTGATGATTTTTCAAGATACACCTGGACCATTTTTATGAAAAATAAAAGTGATACATTTGAGAACTTTAAAACATTTGCCAAAAGAATTCAAAACACTAAAAATTTAAAAATTAAAAATATCCGAAGTGATCATGGTGGCGAATTTGAAAATGAAGTTTTTGAATCTTTCTGTAAAAAGAAAGGAATAAATCATAACTTCTCATTTCCTAGAACTCCTCAACAAAATGGAGTAGTGGAAAGAAAGAATAGAACATTACAAGAATGTGCAAGAACATTATTAAATGGAAGTTATTTACCAAATATTTTTGGGCAGAAGCCGTAGCTACTGCATGTTATGTGTTAAATCGTATTTCTATTAGACCATTAACTAAGAATACTTCATATGAACTTTTTAACAATAGAAAGCCAAATATATCATATTTTAAAATATTTGGATCAAAATGTTTTATTCTAAATACAAAAGACCAACTAGGAAAATTCGATCCAAAAGCTGATGAAGGAACTTTTGTAGGATACTCAGAACGAAGTAAGGCATATCGAGTTTTTAATAAACGAACTAATACAATTGAAGAAACTTTACATGTATCTTTTGATGAAAAATTTAATAAAAAATTAAGCACAAAAGATGATGATGAATTTATAATAAATACAAATAATACAAATATTGAAAATATAAATAATACCGAACTTAGATCTCCACCTAAAATCTTACGAGATCATCCTGTACAAAATATAATCGGTGAAATAAATTCTCAAGTTAAAACTAGGAGTCAACTAAACCAAATGGGACATGTTGCTTTTATTTCTACAATAGAACCTAAAAATCCTAAAGAAGCATCAACAGATGACTACTGGATTATTGCTATGCAAGAAGAATTAAATCAATTCGAACGTAACGATGTTTGGGATTTAGTTCCTCGTCCTAATAATCAATCTGTTATAGGAACAAAATGGGTTTACAAAAATAAAGTAGATGAACAAGGAAATATAACTAGGAATAAAGCTAGACTAGTAGCACAAGGATATAATCAAGAAGAAGGTATTGACTTTGAAGAAACATTTGCACCCGTTGCACGACTTGAAGCAATACGTATTTTATTAGCCTTTGCGTGTTTTCATAATTTTAAACTTTATCAAATGGATGTTAAAAGTGCTTTTCTAAATGGTTTTATAAAAGAAAATGTGTACGTAGAACAACCTCCTTTATTCATACACGAAAAATATCCGGATCATGTATATAAATTAAAAAAAGCTCTATATGGTCTTAAACAAGCACCTCGTGCTTGGTATGAAAGACTTAAAAGCTATCTACTAGATTCGGGATTTCAAATCGGAAAAGTAGATCAAACTCTATTCATTAAAAACACTACTAATGACATTCTAATAATTCAAATATATGTAGATGACATCATATTTGGTTCAACTAATGAAAACTTATGTAAAGAATTTTCAAATATAATAACTAAAGAGTTTGAAATGTCACACATGGGAGAATTATCTTATTTTCTTGGTTTACAAATTAAACAATTAACAAATGGAATTTTCTTAAATCAAGAAAAATATTGTGCTAATCTGATTAAACGTTTTGGACTAGAAAACACTTCTGGAAAGCCTACTCCTATGAGTACCACAACTCATCTTGATAGAGATGAAAATGGTAAAAGTATCGATCAAAAATTGTTTAGAAGTATGATAGGTTCCTTACTCTACTTAACCGCTAGTAGACCAGACATAATGATGAGTGTATGTCTATGTGCACGATTTCAATCTAATCCTAAAGAATCACATTTAAGAGCGGTAAAACGAATTATACGATATCTTAACAATACTAAAGATTTTGGTCTTTTCTATCCAAAAGAGTGTCCATTTGAGTTAGTATCATTCAGTGATGCTGATTTTGGTGGATCTCGAACAGATAGAAAAAGTACAAGTGGTACGTGCCATTTCATTGGAAAATCACTTGTATCTTGGTTTAGTAAGAAACAAAATTGTGTCTCGCTATCAACCCGTGAAGCAGAGTATATATCAGCTGCTTTAGCTTGTACTCAAGTTATTTACATGCAACAAACACTCAAAGATTTTAATATAAATTTAACAAATTCAACAATATATTGTGATAATACAAGTACAATAAACTTATCTAAAAATCCGGTAAATCATTCTCGAACAAAACATATTGATATTCGTCATCATTTTCTACGTGACAATATCGAAAAAGGAATAATTAACCTAGAATATATTTCTACTGAAAATCAAATTGCCGATATATTTACTAAACCTCCATTAGAAAACTCCTTTGTAAAATTACGACGTGAATTAGGAATATTGTCTTTTAAAGATATAAATTAAAGAAAATTAAAAAGAAAAATCTACACAAAATATATACAACATTATATGGAATACAACATTATATGGAAATTATAAAAACAAAATGTTTACCATAGATTCTTAACAAACCCATATTAACCATTAAAACGTTAAGTGGTTAAAAATCATTTAAAAATGGTAGCCACTATATGTTTAGAACATTCTTACTATAAATATACCCCTAAACAAAATTTCTTTTCATCAAGTTATTCCACATATAAAAGAATTACAAAAAAAATGTCCTACGATAGCTCAGACTCTCATATCAATATTATCTCCTCGGTTGAAAACACTCCTGCTTCACCTAAACTACCAACGCCAACACCAACGCATGAACCGATGTACAAGTGGGAAAACTATCACACTGGTTACACACCAGATTCGAAAAAGGAAAAACGAAGTCTTTTTACCTCCCCTGACACAAAAAGAAAGATTGACGAAATTTCTCACTTTCAACAGCAACAAATTAATCTGAGAATTGTATTTTGAACAGAAAGTAACAGCACGACGGCTAAGTTTTCTGGAGAAAATTGGATTACATTTTTGTAGTTCAAAGAAAAATGAAGTGAGCGAACCTTTACCTCGACCAAGTAATGTGTTCGATCCATCTTCATCCTACCGTACACCAGCTGATCCCTTGAATCCTTGGACATCTCCAAAAACTCCTCATTATACTCCAAATTCATGGGATATAAATTATGGGAAGAACGAAGGAAAAACTCCAAGTCCATCCCCGAAGAAATAGTCAATTCTAATATTTTTTATTTCATCTATATAATTGTAATTTGTTTTCTTGTAATATATAAATTATTTACTTTTATATCAGGAGAAATAACAAAATTTAATTTTCAGTCGACTGAAACCCACTGTTTAGTCGACTGAACCACAAACAGAAATCATAATATACACAGCTCAGTCGACTGAATTCACCTGCACAGTCGACTAAATAGTTAACAGAAAATTTCAGCACAAAATTCAGTCGACTAAAATTACTGTTCAGTCGACTGAATCTAACACAGAAATATTTCGTACTATATTTCAGTCGACTGAACGTGAATTTCCAGGCAACCTTTTTCCTTTTAACCACAGTTTTACCCCTATTCCTTCACTTTTTACCTCAAGCTCCATCTTCTTCCCCAAAAATACTCAAAACCCTAGAACTTAAATTGCTCCTACCAAAATCAAATTAGACACAAAATGCCTCCAAAGCGATCTAGAGCTTCTTCTTCATCCTCCGAGCCAATTGATGCTCAAATAGCACAATGGCTATACGATGGAATAGCCGTCACAAGATGAAGAATTCAAGGATTTTCGAGCATTCTTTTGTTGATTTTCAGAGTCTTCAATCCTACAATATCCAAGCATTCACGGATCAAGCAGGTCTAACATCTCTTTTAGATTTAAAAAGAAATGATAATGCCATAAATCACATTATGGTGAAATTATTTTATGCTAATCTTAATCTCGGACACCAAACTCCAAGAAACCCAAATGATAGTGTTTGGAGTATGGTATGTGGTAAGAAAGTTTGGTTTTCTCTTGACCGCATTTCACACATCTTAGGCTCGCCAAACTTTGGTAGCAAACTTGAGGAGATTGACTTTAACCCTCACATTCGTGACAACATAAACCACCAATTTTTGGATGACAATGCCAACATTGCGGATCTTAAGTCCACCTCCTTACGTCCTAGAGCAAGAATTCTCCATAAAGCTCTAATGAGAACAATCACGCCAAGGACGGGCTCATATGAACTTTTATACCCTAACAACTATCGCGCTCTCTATGCAATTTGGGGTAACTATCAAGTTAATTGGGTTCAATTAATTCTCGACGAATTCCTCACTTTGAACAATGGCAAAATGAGGACAATTTATTTCGGTGAATATATCATGCGTTTACTTCTAAACGTTGACACACCATTACCCGAATCCGAGAATACTATGGTCCACCAAATAAACCATCGGACCATAAGCCTAATGCAACTTCCAGCGAGACCACCTCGAATCATATCTCTCGCCAAATGGGAAGCTAGGCATCAAGGACCACAACATCCTCCACAAGCTCCACAAGCTCCACATGAAGATCCTTCCAACCGAGAAGATGAAATTCGTGTTATTGAGCCAAGCTTTACTACCAACCAATCTTTAGGAATTTTATCAAGAAATCAACAAATTCTTGGTAATCGTCTCAAGAAGGTAGACCACAAGCTTGATAAGATTAAAGGATTCTTCAACAAACTATGGGATGCAATCTCGTGCTCAAACACTACTACTGCTTCAACATCACGTGGAAAACGTCCGGCACCTACCTTTACATGGACGACATCCGAAGAACATACAAGTAGCAGCGCGAGCGGAGCTAGCTGTAGTCAAAGAGGAAGAACTCATAGACCACCAACAGGAGGACCAGTCATTCGAGAACCTAGAGAGAGAGAAGGTTCTTATGATTGGGATAAAGACGAGTAACTTTTTATGGTTTGTTGTTCTATGCATTTTTTATTAGATAAATCTCTGTATTTATGATGCAAACTCTGTTTTATTTAACTATGCTAATCGTAGAATTCTATTGTTCAGTGACTGTTTTCTATATATCTATGATTATTACTTCCTTTTTGTCGATGACAAAGGGGGAGAAATCTGTGTAGCTAACTCTGTTTTGTAGGAAAGATAGGTGCATTCATTCAGGGGGAGAAAAATAGCATTAATGTTGTCATCAATCAAAAATGGGGAGAATGTTGATACACGAAGATTTTGATCAATGACAATGAGCTTCAACAAAAAGGAAGAAATACATTTAAAATCAGAGGAAGATCAATGAAGACCAAAGTGAAAACATGAGTATGATTTTTATGGGTCCAAGTCTAGATTATTTGTTAAAATCTATCCTCAAGAGATTTGCACGAACACTAAAACACTTCCTTTAAACTTCATTTTTATAAATACTTTTAGTGTGCAAATTTTCACAGTTCAGTCGACTGAACAGGCATGGCCAGTCGACTGAAACTGGCACAGAAATAAAAACATACACAGTTTCAGTCGACTGAACTCCCTGAACAGTCGACTGAACACAGACCTGAAAATTTTCCTTTATATTTTCAGTCGACTGGATCTCCTGCTCAGTCGACTGAATCTGTAACTGCGAATTTTCTATGAATAGACACCTTCTTCCTCCCAAGAGTTGCAACCATTCTCCAATGGAAACAGAAGCATCTCTTCCCTGCATCTCTAGCAAACAAATGCAACTCTTCTACAAGTATAAATACATTGTTTTAACAATTACAAATCACCAATTCTACTTGTTTTAATCTCTCTACTTACTTGAACATACTTTCAGATTCTTTTAAGTTTTCAAAAGCAAACCAATTGCTTGAATCTCTGTTTTAACTATAACATATCTTGATTCATAGCAATTCATATTTCCTAAATCTTCACAAACACTTTGTATACTCTCGAGGATAAGATTATAGGAAAGTTGTACTAAATTGACTCATTAGTGTTATCAAGAACACAACAAGTCAGAAATACTTTTTGTATCCAAGTTGAAGTCCTCTTCGGTAGTTGAGGCAAGAAATCCCGTTCGGTTGTTCGGGTAAGTTGTAAACCTATTCCTCCGGGTTAAGTGAGGGTTGTTGGTTAGTTGAATTCCTAAGAGGAGCTTAGGGACTGGACGTAGGACAAGAGGTCCGAACCAGTATAAAGTCTTGGTGTCTACTTTACTTACTGCTTACTACTATCTACCTAGACTATTTCACTATTCCATATTATACGATCCTACCACATAGACTCTTTCAAGGAATCTTTTTGATTTCCTCCTTGGGATTTACCACTTTGTGGTCTGGGATAGAGTGTTATATTAGTCTTTTAGATTAATAACTACAGTCCAATATTTCGTATTCGAGAGCATATACGACATGGGACTATCTTGAAAAAAAAAACACTATTGCCGATGATATGAGGCAATTGTTTTATATGAGATTTATGACTTTATGGAATTTTCCACTTGTCAATGAGATGAGACAGGTTATATATTTTATGCCTTATGCCAATGACATGAGGCAATTCTTTGAGATTTTGATGCTTTTGTTAGTGTGGCATCGACTAGCGGCTAGAAAACCGCTGAGTGAGGACGTACGGTATGGGACGTACGTAACCACTTTTCGGGTTACTATCCGAGAGTTTCTGACACATTCTGGGAATTACTAGTGCTATGACCTTTGGGTCATCTGAGAATCTGGGAATCTGGGAAATTAAGAATCTGGGAAAGTGTGACTTCGGTCGCCTTAGAGATTCATGTGGGTACCTATCCATTCTACAAGCGCTAGTCTGAGAACTTTAGCACGTGCAACATGCTTTCTGCATGTAACTATTGGCCAATATGGGATTTTCTTTATGAGTTATGATGATTTCGATTTCACCTCTTTGATGTGTTTTTCCTAGCCTTATAGAGGTAAATAAGGCAATATGACTTATTTGAGGACTTTGGTGATTTCGAATTAAAAACTTATACTTTAGACTTTATAATGAGAAATTTATTTATGCATGGATAGTGTTGGAAGTATTCTTGTATTATATGCATAAAACCCCCTTTATCAAACTTAGTAGATGTAGATGCAAATCTCTAGCGTAGTGTTATAGTCATGCTACCGAGCTAAGTTACTCAAACTCCTTTATACTTCGCTCGATACATGTTTCCCTTATTTACTTTATCTTATATCCTTTGGCTAATGATAAGATTCAGTTGCCTGACCCGTGTGTTTATCACTCGGATCAGACCGAGTTGCAGGTTAGGTTAGATGACTATCCTTTATGCTTAGATCCGTTTTGCTATCTTTTGTGGGCTCATGACTATGGACTTGGATATCTCCACTTTTGATGGATCTTTTATTTACCACTTCATGTATATATTCTTTTATGGGATGATGTTGTATTATATTATGTGGTGAACGGTATTACATCAGATGTTTGGTTTTGTATCAGTATATATATAATCTGTGACTGCTGTCTCTGTGACATGTTATGATGTTATTGTGCTTTGTTCTGAATAGATCCGTTAGCCGTATAGTATCGTATTAGTGAATCACTGAGTATGTCGACTATATGGAATTCGAAAAAAAAATTGGTAAGATTTCGACGTACTTAGTCATTAGCTAATGCATTACTATTCGGTCGCCCTTAACCAACCCTATTCTCCGCATTAGTAGACGGAATTACTTGATAATTCTCTTTACTAATGTGGGTTTCGGGGCGGGGCGTTACAGCTTGGTATCAAAGCTAGCTTTCAGAACAAAATAGAATAAATACAGGACAACGACACTAAGAACCATACATCTAGTGTAATACCTTCATACATCTCATCCCTTAGAAGTGGCCAAGCCTAGTCATGTCCTTATCCTTTCGATTCCTTCGGGGTAGATAGGATGGAATACGTCTAGGAATGTTAAATACTATTCCATAGTATTCCTTACCTACTGCATTTCTATTGCGATATATATATATCTACCCTGTGAATAATCTTTTCTTATCTTATCTTTCAGCTATGTCTGGTAGAGGTAGAGGTCGCACTTCGGCAGCGGGACCATCTAGTGATCCTCGTCCCGAAGGTGTTTTTATGACCACCAATCAGATTCGAGAGCTTTTTGGGAGCACTCAACCTCCTACTTCTGTTCCACCTACATCTCCTCGCAAATCTGTATTCGCACATCTATGCAGTGATTTCACTCATCTCGGAGGCAAGCCATTCAAAGGCTCCGAGTCAGTTCTTGATGTGCATGCTTGGCTTCGCATTTGCGAGCGTGTGTTTCTTCGTATGGACTTATCTGATCATCATCGAGTTCTTGTGGCATCTAGTATGCTACAAGAGCGTGCTCTTGACTGGTACGAGCTTCTTATTGTCGAGGTGGATGAGACTACCCTCACATGGCAGCAGTTTCGAGATAGATTTGAGCTTAAGTTTATTCCCGCTTCTGAGAAGGCTCATCTCACTTGTCGCTTTATTTAGTTGAAGCAAGGCAAGTCATCGGTATCTGATTATGTCTCCTCCTTCGAGTCTCTATCTAAGTATGGGTTGGAATTCATTGATACTCCATACAAGAAAAATCTTAAGTTCGTATCTGGACTTAAGAAATATCAAAAGAAAGCTTTGATGCTCCAACTCAAGTTATCTTTTGAAGAATTAGTTGATGCAGCTCTCAATCTCGAGACAGTTGAGAATGAGAAAGAGAGTGATGACGAAGGTGGTCCTCAGTCCAATCCTAAGAAGAAGAAGTTTCCTTTCCGCAAGTCCCGATTTCCTCATTCCAAGAAGAAGAAACAAGGTGGATCGTCTACTCTCAATCTCAAGCTCCTTCTCAGCCTAAGCCTTTCGCATGCTACAACTATGGTTCTCCTAACCATCCAGACCGTGAATGTCCAAAGCCTAAGAAGTGCAATTATTGCAAGGCCGAAGGACATATGGCTTTTTCTTGTCCTAAGAAGAACAAAGGTTCTCGTCTGGGAAATCTTAATATAGCAGCAGCTTCTAGTGATGCATCTCAGCCGAAAGGTATATTTCCTTCTATTCTTGAAGGTTCCATTCTATTTCATGATCGATCGATTAGAGTGCTCTTTGATACGGATGCGTCACTCATTCGTATCAAAGAAACTCGTGGATGCTTGTTCTTTGGATGTTTCATGTTTGCTTACTTCTTTGCGGATTGCAAATCCTGTTGGGGGGTTTGCAACCCTTAGCTTATATTGTGATGATGTTGAGGTTATGCTTTGTGGATTTTCTTTCCGTGCGAATCTGCACGCTATTCCTTTGCTTGGTTTTGATATGATCTTTGGTATGGACTGGCTAGTTCGATACGATGCCAGGATTCTTTGTTCAGACAGAGTCATTTATCTTCGACATCCAGATTCCTCTTCTCAGTTATCCCTGGTTCTCCGGGATACCGATGTTGATTCCTTAGCCTCTTTGCATGCTCTTGATGCGCGAGACAGTGATGATGATGTGTCTCGTATTCCGATTGTTTGTGACTTCACTGATGTGTTTGAGCCTGTTTCGAGTTTGCCACCTAAGCGGGCCATAGAGTTTCGTATTGATCTCATCCCTAGGGCGCAACCAGCTAGTCGTCCTCCCACGAGGATGTCTACTAATAAGAATGAGGAACTTAAGAAGCAACTCCTCGAGCTCGAAACCAAACATTTCATTCGTTCTAGCTCTTCACCGTGGGGTGATGCGGTGGTATTCGTGAAGAAGTCTGATGGAACTCTTAGGCTTTGCGTCGACTATCGCAAGCTTAACGAGTTAACCATAAAGAATCGCTACCCATTGCCTCGTATTGATGACATGTTCGATCAGTTGAGTGGTGCAAAAGTCTTTTCTCAGTTGGACCTAGCCACGGGTTTTCATCAGCTTCGTGTTGCGGAAGATAGCATTCCACTTACAGCTTTCCGCACTCGATATGGTTCATATGAGTGGCTCGTCATGCCGTTCGGATTGACGAACGCTCCTGCTTTATTTGTTGATCTCATGAATCGAGTATTTAGGGAATATCTCAATAAGTTCGTCCTTGTATTCATCGATGACATCTTAGTTTATTCTAAATCCGAAGAAGATCATGCTCGACATCTTAGAATTGTCTTGAGTACTCTCCGCAAGCATCAACTCAAGGCAAAGCTTTCTAAATGTCACTTCTGGGAGAAGCAAGTGAAATTCTTAGGTCATGTTGTATCTTCCAATGGCATCTCAGTCGATCCGTCTAAGATTGAGGCTATTCAGAATTGGAAGAGGGCTGAGAATGTTCATGAGATTCATAGCTTTCTGGGATTAGCCGGTTATTACCGCCGCTTTATTAAGGATTTCTCTCGTACTCTTCCTCTTACTAGTCTTACTAGGAAGGGTGTTCGTTATATTTGGTCTGATAAGTGTGAGACTTCCTTCCGGCGATTGGAGGAACTTCTTACTCTTGCTCCCGTGCTTGTAGTTCCTGAGGGGAATCAGGATCTCATCGTTTATACCGATGCCAGCCTTAGTGGTCTTGGTGCGGTTCCTATGCAGAAGGATTGGGTTGTTGCCTACGCTTCAAGGCAATTACGTCCGAACGAGATTCGGTACGCTACCCATGACTTAGAACTTGCAGCTATCGTCTTCGCTTTGAAGATGTGGCGTCATTATCTTTTGGGAGAGCACTTCATTCTTTACACCGATCATAAGTCTCTCAGGTATCTCTTTTCACAGAAAGATCTTAATATGAGGCAACATCGATGGTTAGAGTTTCTCGCCTCATATGACTTTGACATTGAGTATACCCCTGGGAAGGGCAATCGTGTTGCTGATGCACTTAGTCGCAAGCATTCGGCGGTAGTTTACTTGATGTTAGTCGAATGGGATATTCTGGAGACTCTATCTTGTCTTGATATTCATGATCGAGCATCATCTTCTGATTCTCCAGCTTATTTATTTAGCATGGATGCTCGACCATCTCTTCTTGATCGTATCTCCGAGGCGTAGAGACGTGATGATGGTATTATGCGTCTCATTCAGTCATGTTCATCCAAGTCCCGTAATGAGGAGTTGCGGGATTATTCGATTGATTCTCATGGTTATCTCCGGTTGAGAAACCGTATTGTGATTCCTTCTGATTTAGCTCTTAGGGTGACATACTTGACGATTGTCATCGCTCTAAGTATTCTATTCATCCGGGTAGCAATAAGATGTACGCGGATATGCATCGCCTTTATTATTGGGAAGGCATGAAGCGGGATATTGCAAGTTATGTAAGTAATTGCATGACTTGTCAGCTTGTCAAGGCCGAGCATCAGCGGCCATCCGGTCTCCTTCAACCTTTAGAGGTTCCGCTATGGAAGTGGGACCAGGTTTCGATGGACTTCGTTGACGGCCTACCTCGTTCGAGGTTGGGTCATTCGAGCATTTGGGTTATTGTGGATCGTCTCT
Organism: Allium fistulosum; assembly: GCA_030737815.1. NCBI lineage: Eukaryota > Viridiplantae > Streptophyta > Magnoliopsida > Asparagales > Amaryllidaceae > Allium > Allium fistulosum. The sequence continues at coordinate 861,633,092 of CM060903.1, forward strand.
CTAAATCCGCACACTTTGTTCCTATTAAATCTAATAGGAATGCTCCTCTTTTAGCGAAGCTTTATATTAAGGAAATTGTTCGATTACATGGTGTTCCTTCTTCGATAGTTTGTGATCGTGATCCTTTGTTCACTAGTCACTTCTGGACTAGCTTTCAGTAAGCTTTGGGTACAAAGCTAAATATCTCTACAACTTATCATCCCCAGTCTGATGGGCAGACTGAGAGGGTGAATCGTATGCTTGAAGACCTCCTCCGTGCGTGTATTCTTGATTTCGGTGGTTCTTGGGAAGATCACGTTCCATTGGTTGAATTCTCTTATAATAATAGCTTCCAATCCAGTATCGGTATGGCACCATTTGAGGCTCTTTATGGTAGACCGTGTCGTTCGCCTTCTTGTTGGTTGGAATCGGGCGAGAAGTTCATTCTCGGTCCTGATTCAATTCGTGAGTCTTCTGAGAAGATATCTTTGATTAGACAGCGGATGAAAGAGGCACAGAATCGTCAGAAATCCTACGCGGACAACCGTAGGAAGCCTCTGGAATTCGCAGTGGGTGATCTTGTGTTCATTCGAGTATCTCCTTTAAAGGGGGTGATGCGCTTTAGCTCTACGGGGAAATTGGCTCCTCGTTTTATAGGACCATTTTCGATTACTAAGCGCATCGGCCCAGTTGCTTATCGAGTGACTCTTCCGTCTCATTTATCCGGTATTCATGACGTCTTCCACGTCTCTCAGCTTCGGAAGTGCATTCGAGACTCTGATTCCGTTGTTGATCCATCCGAACAACTTAAGCTTGAGATCTCACCGAGTCTATCTACTGTTCAGCAGCCTATTCATGTACTTGATTCGGAGGTGAGGCGCCTTCGAAGCAAGAACGTTCCTCTTGTAAAGATTCAATGGTCAGAAAACCCCAATGATTGCACTTGGGAAACCAGAGAATCTATCGAGCGATCCTTTCCTGGCTTTCTTTCTTCTTCCAGTGGCGGTGAGAATTTATTATCTCAAGCTATTTTTGTTTCTTTTAGTTGAATCGTCATAAGTGTTACGGTTTCTCCCCTAGAAATTGCGTGGACGCAATTTTGTTAAGGGGGGGAGTCTGTAACAACCCTGGTTGGAGATTACCGCTAATATTAAATTATAATTTAATATTGGATTTATTGATTTAATTGGAGAAAATTTTGAAGTATATTGTTTAGTTGATGTAAACAGTATTGTTGGATAAAATCTTGGGTAAATGAAATTGATCGTGTTTCATCGTGAGAACATGAGATTTATTTCAATTTAAAATGGTTATTAATTAACAAATTACAATAAATATTTCTAGTAATGGTGTTTTTATGTTTTAGGGATGTTAAAATAATTATTTACACTTTATTGGATGGAAAATGTATTTTAATTAACTAAAATAGGTTAAATTTGCTTTATTTCTTTAAATAGTGTAAATTTGTTAAAAATAAGAGTTTGTTGATAAAATAACATTTAAAATTGTTGAAATATGATGATTTTATCATCTTAATAAATTCTAGACGTTGCAACGATCGCAACGCAATTTATTTCGTTTAAAAAGGATGAAAATTAAGAAAGATGTGAATTAAAAACCTTTGTATATATAAAACACTTTATTATTTAGGCTAAGTATTTAATTTTGGGCTAATGGGTTGAATTCAAACCCAAACCCACTTGAGATGAGGCTTCTGGAGAAATGAGAAGTACGTAGAGGCACTTCTCTTCCTTCTCATCTTCTCAAAACAGAAAAAAAAGAAAACTCCAATAACTCAATAATGGCCTCCATGCTAAAAATATTTTAATCTCCTAATTAAATCCGCAAAATCTAGAGTTTCTATTGCTAAAAACATAATCTAAGGTAATCTCCTACCTCAATAATCCCTAACTCATGAAAAATCTCAGTTTCAGTTACTGTAAGTTTTGTTTTGACGATTTTTCTTCTTGCATGTTCTTGTTTCAGCTTCCACAGGTCCTCCTAGCTCCAATTCTCACTGAAAGTCTCCATCTTTCGACCAAAATCATCATCTTTTACCGCTAACAGTAAGTGAAAACTTGTAGCAAACCGTAAGCAAATAAAATACTTTGTTGTGTATACTGTGATGTTTTGTTTTGATCTTTTTGATATGTTTATCCGGCTGAAATAGTGCCAATTTCATTTGCCCATATCTTGTTCATCCGGAGTCGGATTACTGTCAAATTTGTTCAGTTTGTAGTACATTTGTTAGAGTTCATTCCTGCAAAATTTTATCAAGTTTTGAGTCCGTTTGGACCTCCTTATTTGCTATGAAAGTTGCAAAATCGAGAGGGTATTTGCACAGAAAATAATAATAGTGCTCTATTGGCTGAATAGTATTTCTAGCATAACTTTTGCATTTCAAATCGGAATTTAAAAATTTAAGATGTTCTGGAATCCTTGTGAAATATGCCACAACTTTCATGTTTTCAGTTTTCAATGATTTTGAGTTCTACATAGTGAAAAACTTACTTTTTTATCGCTGGTCAGTGTTGATAGCCAGTGAGCATAATTTTTTTTTCTAAGTAGTATTTCGCTCATAACTTATTCGTTACTGATCGGAATATCGAAATTTTTGAAGTTATGAAAACCTTATGATGTAGGCTACAACTTTCATGTTTTGAGTTTTATATGATTTTAAAGTATACAGGATGGAAAATTGATGTTTTTACTGTTGGTTGTCATTGACAGCCATAATATTTATATATTTGTCCTATTTCGACGGTTTCATTCGCATTCTTTTGCAAAAAAATTTATATGAAATTTTGATGCTAATATTTGATCTTTTTTTTCCAGCCATGGACTAATTAATTTAGGATGAGATTTGAATTTAAATTAATTTAAATTCGATTTAAATTTGAATATCGGTTTAGGCCGATTAAATTACAAATTGATATTTTCTTGAGTTTGAAAAATCCAAATAAATTCCATAAAATCTTCTAAAATCATGGTTTGTATAATAAATGATTTTTATACATTTTTAATGGTTTTTAAACAATCATTCTTTATTTTCTAGGCTTTCAAAAAAAAAATCATTAAAAATTCTTATAAATGATGAGTTTTCTCTCAAAATCCTTTAGATAAATTTCTAGAAATTATTTAAAATCCCGTTTTCTCTAGTAAAATCTTTTATTAATAGTTTTTATTTTATTTTAATCACTTTGATGCTATTCGGACGTATGAGGAAGTAAATTAAACGGTTTAGTAAAACTACGAGGTATGAGACTCGTGAGTTAACTTTATCGGTTAATTTCGGACTTGTACGACCGAAACGACATTGAGGAATCTTTTTGATTTCCTCCTTGGGATTTACCACTTTGTGGTCTGGGATAGAGTGTTATATTAGTCTTTTAGATTAATAACTACAGTCCAATATTTCGTATTCGAGAGCATATACGACATGGGACTATCTTGAAAAAAAAACACTATTGCCGATGATATGAGGCAATTGTTTTATATGAGATTTATGACTTTATGGAATTTTCCACTTGTCAATGAGATGAGACAGGTTATATATTTTATGCCTTACGCCAATGACATGAGGCAATTCTTTGAGATTTTGATGCTTTTGTTAGTGTGGCATCGACTAGCGGCTAGAAAACTGCTGAGTGAGGACGTACGGTATGGGACGTACGTAACCACTTTTCGGGTTACTATCCGAGAGTTTCTGACACATTCTGGGAATTACTAGTGCTATGACCTTTGGGTCATCTGAGAATCTGGGAATCTGGGAAATTAAGAATCTGGGAAAGTGTGACTTCGGTCGCCTTAGAGATTCATGTGGGTACCTATCCATTCTACAAGCGCTAGTCTGAGAACTTTAGCACGTGCAACATGCTTTCTGCATGTAACTATTGGCCAATCTGGGATTTTCTTTATGAGTTATGATGATTTCGATTTCACCTCTTTGATGTGTTTTTCCTAGCCTTATAGAGGTAAATAAGGCAATATGACTTATTTGAGGACTTTGGTGATTTCGAATTAAAAACTTATACTTTAGACTTTATAATGAGAAATTTATTTATGCATGGATAGTGTTGGAAGTATTCTTGTATTATATGCATAAAACCCCCTTTATCAAACTTAGTAGATGTAGATGCAAATCTCTAGCGTAGTGTTATAGTCATGCTATCGAGCTAAGTTACTCAAACTCCTTTATACTTCGCTCGATACATGTTTCCCTTATTTACTTTATCTTATATCCTTTGGCTAATGATACGATTCAGTTGTCTGACCCGTGTGTTTATCACTCGGGTCAGACCGAGTTGCAGGTTAGGTTGGATGACTATCCTTTATGCTTGGATCCGTTTTGCTATCTTTTGTGGGCTCATGACTATGGACTTGGATATCTCCACTTTTGTTGGATCTTTTATTTACCACTTTATGTATATATTCTTTTATGGGATGATGTTGTATTATATTATGTGGTGAACGGTATTACATCAGATGTTTGGTTTTGTATCAGTATATATATAATCTGTGACTGCTGTCTCTGTGACATGTTATGATGTTATTGTGCTTTGTTCTGAATAGATCCATTAGCCGTATAGTATCGTATTAGTGAATCACTGAGTATGTCGACTATATGGAATTCGAAAAAAAAATTGGTAAGATTTCGACGTACTTAGTCATTAGCTAATGCATTACTATTCGGTCGCCCTTAACCAACCCTATTCTCCGCATTAGTAGACGCAATTACTTGATAATTCTCTTTACTAATGTGGGTTTCGGGGCGGGGCGTTATAGCAGCAGCGACCTAAGCTCTTCCAACGACTTAAGTTTTGCGACCTATACTTGAGCGACCTAAAAATGCAAGGCAGCGACCTAACTCTTCAGTGCATAAGATCGAGCGACCTAAAAACATTGCTTCAGGACATCTTCGCGACCTAAGGCCTCGCGACCTATAGTAAGCGACCTAAAGTGAGCGAGTTGAGCGACCTAAGTTAGGTCATACGCGACCTAAAGAAAAATGCGGCATACTGAGTGAGCTAGGTCGTTAGGTCGCTCGCGACTTATCATAGGTCGTTAGCTTGATTTGAGCGACCTAAGGAACCCGAGTGATACGAGATTTGCTTTAGCCCGTTAGGTCGTTCCAACGACTTATCCCCCTACTTTAGCTCGTTAGGTCGTTCCAACGACTTATCCCACAACTTTAGCATGTTACCTTCCTCGTTAGGTCGCACGCGACTTAACAGCACGTTAGGTCGGTCGCGACCTAAGACTTTATCATTCTGGGCTGCATCATCCTCCCCTGGTTGGGAAAAATTCATCCTCGAATTTGCGCCCTCCTCTTCCACAACAAGCTCATCCCCATGATACGGTATGAGATGTTTAACATTAAACACGTCAGAAGTGTACACATCCTCCGGCAGCTTCAACCTATAAGCGTTTTCATTGATTCGTTTCACAATCTTTACAGGACCAATCTTTCGAGCTTTCAGTTTATTGTATGCTCCCACTGGAAAACGATCCTTCGTTAGTACAGCATATACTAAATCTCCTTCATTAAATTCAACATTTCTTCGCTTCAGATCCGCAGATCTTTTATACTTTTCATTTGCTTTCTCCAATCGTTTCTGAACGATTTTATGGCATTCTGCCAATCCATCAACAAAATCAACAGCCCGTTTAACTGTTCCCTTTGGTTGTGGTACTATCGTCAAATCCAACGACCCCTTTGGTAAGCTTGAATATACAATCTGAAATGGACTGAAACCCATACTACGGTTTATGGCATGATTATGAGCAAACTCCGCTTGACATAACTTCATATCCCAACTCTTCAGATTATCCTTCACCAGGCACCGCAACAAATTTCCCAAAGATCTGTTAACAACTTCAGTCTGACCATCCGACTGCGGATGGTAAGCACTACTGAAATTTAGCTTTGTTCCCACCATCTTCCACAAACTCAGCCAAAAATGACTTAGAAATCTAGTATCCCGATCAGAAACAATGGATTCTGGTAAACCATGTAAGCGATACACTTCTTTAAAGAATAATTCGGCAACACGGACGACATCAGCTGTCTTCTTACAAGCGATGAAATGTGCCATCTTCGAAAACCTGTCCACTACAACATATATTGAATCATTCCCCCTCTGAGTTCTCGGTAATCCCAAAACAAAATCCATACTGATATCAACCCATGTTCTAACCGGCACGGGTAACGGCATATACAATCCCGCATTCGTCGTTGTCCCTTTAGAAATTTGGCAAATATGGCATCTCTCCACAAACCTTCCAACTTCCCGTTTCAACGAAGGCCAATAATAAGATTGAGAAATCAATTGCAAAGTACGATCTCGGCCCACATGACCTTCCTCATGCAACTCCTTTACAATCTTCATATGTAAGCTGCACTCTAGTATGCACAATCGATTCCCCTTAAAAAGAAAACCATCCACCAATACAAACTCATCCGTCTTTCCCTCCTTGACTTTATCTACACACTTCGCAAAGTAAGGATCATCAACAAACATTTCTAGCAACACATCAAACCCCGTTACTTCAACTTTCATTATAGTCAACAAATGATTCCTTCGACTCAATGCATCTGCCACTCTATTCGTAATTCCTGATTTATGCTTCACCACAAATGTAAATTGTTGTAAGTATGCAATCCATGAAGCATGCCTAGCTGCGATCTTGTCATGTCCCTGCATATGCTTCAATGCTTCATGATCAGTATATAAAACAAATTCTTTATGAAACAAATAATGTCTCCAATGTTTCACAGCTTGCACGATAGCATAAAATTCGACATCATATGTATTATATCTCATCTTTGCTCCCGATAGCTTTTCACTGAAATATGCAATAGGATGTCCTTTTTGACTCAACACCCCTCCAATTCCAACCTTCGATGCATCAGTATGTAATTCAAACAACAACTGAAAATCCAGCAACACTAGAATCGGTGCTGTCGTCAAAAGTCCTTTGATTCTCTCAAAAGCAAATCCTGCTTCCTCCGACCATGAAAATTGCTTTCCTTTCATACAATCAGTAACTGGAGCCATCATGCTACTGAAGTGTGGAATAAATCTTCGGTAGAATGATGTTAAACCATGAAAGCTTCTAACTTCTGTTATCGTCTTGGGTTGTGGCCAATTTCTGATTGCTTCAACTTTATTCTGATCCACCTGTATACCTCCATCCGAAATAACATATCCCAAAAATAAAACATTATGCGTCATGAACACGCATTTCTTCGTTGCAGCATAAAATTGTTCCCGTTGCAATATCATCAACACTTCACTCAGATTTTGCAAGTGTTCTTCTGAGCTTCTACTATATATCAGTATATCATCAAAATACACTACCACGAACTTCCCAATAAAAGGTCTAAAGATTTGATTCATCACCCGCATAAATGTACTCGGTGCATTCGAAAGACCAAACGGCATAACCAGCCATTCGTACAACCCTTCTCTCGTCTTGAATGCCATCTTCCATTCGTCCCCTGGTCTGATTCGAATTTGATGATAACCACTCTTCAAATCAATTTTCGAAAAGATAGTAGCCCCGCTCAACTGATCCAACAAATCATCAAGCCTCGGCATCGGAAATCTGTATCTGACAGTTATTTTATTGAGTGCCCGACTATCAGTGCACATCCTCCATGTTCCATCCTTCTTTGGTACTAACAAAGCTGGCACCGCACAAGGACTTAAACTTTCCTGCACACGCCCCTGCTCAAGCAATTCTTCCACTTGCCTTCGCAACTCCTCATGTTCCTTTGGACTCATTCTGTAATGTGGTTTATGAGGTAACAGAGCTCCTGGAACAAGATCAATTTGATGTTGAATGTCTCTCAACGGCGGTAACTCCGTCGGTAGCTCCTCAGGAAATACATCGTCAAACTCTCCCAGTACTGGCTTTACTTCTTCAGGAACATCAACCACTTCATTACTCTCACGTCCAATCAACAAAAACACTTCAGGCTCCTCTTCTACTTCCTTAACAAACTCCTTCAAAGATAGCAAAGTTTTAAGTTCTTCAATCTCCTCTGACTTGCTTTCTTCGTGTTGTCGTTTCTTAAGAATTAAAGTGATTTTAGTACCCTCAAACATGAAACTGTAACTGTTAGCACGTCCATCATGTTGCACAGCCCTATCATACTGCCATGGTCTCCCCAACAACAGATGGCATACATCCATGTCTACAACGTCACACCAAATTTCATCTTTATATTTCTTCCCAATTGAAAAATTAACACACGCTCTTCGTCCAACTTTCACCTCCCCACCTTTCCTCAACCAAGCGAACTTGTAAGGTTTCGGATGCTTCTCAGTCTTCAATGCTAACTTCTTCACAGCCTCTGTAGAGATAATATTATCACAACTTCCGGCATCAATAACAAACTTGCAAACCCTTCCCAAGATAGTGCATGCTGACTGAAAGATGTTACTTCTCAACCAGCTAGTTTCCTCCTCTTGTTTTGGTGTTAAACACGACCTCTTCATCATCAATGAATACCCTTCATCTCCTGACACATTCTCTTCCTCCTCATAATGTAATGAATTAGAACAGTCAGCTTCTACCTCACCTTCCTCTGCCTCAGCAATCATCGTTTGCTTCTTTGGCTTCGTACACTCATTGCTTTTGTGACCCATCTCTTGACAATTGAAACATTTGATACTACTATTGATTTTGGTCTTAGCAACTTCATTAACAACCGGTTTCGCAACAGCCTTCGAAACATTCGCATTGCTACAAGCCCCTTTCATTGGATTGTTGGAATTTGTAAACACACCACCACCTCTCCTTCCTTGCTTCTCCCAAGCTAGAGCCTTTTGATCTGCTTCAGCCACAGATCTGGGATCAAACATATTCACCATATCTTGTATTTGCATTCTCAACCCTCCAACAAATCTAGCTGTCAACTGCTCCTCCGTCTCCATGATGTCATTCCTTGCAATTAGCTGATAGAACTCATCCGCATAATCGTTCATAGACTTTGTCCCCTGTCTCAGATTCTGCAATCGTTGATACATAAGAGATTGATAGTTATACGACAAGAATGTAGCTTTCATCAACTTCTTCATCTTATCCCAAGATTCAATCTTTGACTTTCCCATCCTTTCCCGCGTAAGTTTAGTTTGCTGCCACCATGCCATGGCTCTCCCTTTCAATCATGTAGCAACTAACTTCACTCTCCGATGCTCAGGAACCTCCTTAAAGTCAAAAATTTCTTCCACATTAGACAACCAATCCAAAAATTCTTCCACCACCATTCCACCTTTGAATTCTGGAATTTCAGTTTTCATCCCCGACTCCCATCGGCGATCATCCTCAAAATCTCTATCTCGATTCCGTCCTTGGCCATGATCTCGATAATGAACACTTCCTCTATCACCATCCTCATCAACCACAGATGTGCTTTGATAACGATCCCGTCCATCCACATCTCTATGATCACGCCTATCCCTTCTACTTTGCCTTTCATCATCTCGATATGTTTCATTTTCAAATTCTCGATGACTTCTTCTTCCTTGATGAGATTGTGGCGATATTCTCCTTTCACCCGAAACCGATGGCGAAACCCTGTTTCTACCTTGGTTTGAAATTGGCGATGTTCTTCTTCGGGGTTGATTCATATCCATCATGAGCTTCTCTAACCTCCCAATACCTTCATCCAATTTCTCATTGAATTTATTACTAATGCGTTGTTCCATCTGTTTAGCATCTTCTCTCTTGTACAAAGCTTCAACATTTTGATGACGGTTAGCTCTTCTCGGCTGCATGATTGAATCTTCACGAACTTCAATACTAAACTTTCGGCCTTGAATAACAAAGTGATGCACGGCTTAAACTCTTCGATAGAATATTGGCTCCAAGACTCGGCTTAGCTATGATTGGCTAAGTCTAGCTCTAATACCAAATGATGCAGCAGTGGATAACAAAAACGATGAATCAGTGAAAGTAGCGATTGTGGAATAGAAGATACCGAATGGCCCAAATCCGTTGATCCAAAGATACCGGATTTTAGCTATCTCAAACACGTTGATCGCGCACGATACCGTGTTCAAAGATCTACGATTCTTCGTACATTGATCTAGCGCACTAGATACTGTGAATCGGCTTCAACGATCGTTGATTCAAGCACACTTGAATACCGAAGGTGGAGATAGGAGATTACACTCAACTACCGATTTAATGAAAGCACAAAGCTAATAAACAAAAGTTTTATTCAAAATAAACTAAACTATTACAAGTGACACCACTCGCCTATTTATAGGCTTACAACTCAACACAGCACAAATTTGTACAACACATAGGTCGTTCACGACCTAACATAGACCAGCGACCTAACAAAGTACACGACCTAACATGGATCGCGACCTACGACTTATATACAAACGACATAAAAAAACACTTTACAACACTTTACAACATACATCACAAAGCCCTGAGCGACCTAAGATACAACACACACACGGCAGCAGCGACCTAAGCTCTTCTAGTGACTTAAGTCTTGCGACCTATACTTGAGCGACCTAAAAATGCAAGGCAGCGACCTAACTCTTCAGTGCATAAGGTCGAGCGACCTAAAAACATTGCTTCAGGACATCTTCGCGACCTAAGGCCTCGCGACCTATAGTAAGCGACCTAAAGTGAGCGAGTTGAGCGACCTAATAGTTGAGCGACCTAAGTTAGGTCGTATGCGACCGAAAGAAAAATGCGGCATACTGAGTGAGCTAGGTCGTTAGGTCGCTCGCGACTTATCATAGGTCGTTAGCTTGATTTGAGCGACCTAAGGAACCCGAGTGATACGAGATTAGCTTTAGCCCATTAGGTCATTCCAATGACTTATCCCCCTGCTGTAGCTCGTTAGGTCGTTCCAACGACTTATCCCACAACTTTAGCATGTTACCTTCCTTGTTAGGTCGCACGCGACTTAACAGCACGTTAGGTCGGTCGCGACCTAAGACTTTATCATTCTGGGCTGCATCACCTTCGATGGATGATTTCTTTCTCAATCAAAGATGATCAAACCAACAACCCAAAATGCTCTATCAACAAGGATAAATGAAGATTGGAATGCCATCAAAGTAGATCCAATCTTTGAATCTACGGGTTGGGTTGAAGTTCCTAAGAATGTCTAGTTTTCTACGTATTTTTCGTAAGTGTGTGTATTTATTTGATTTGGATTTATGTGGTTGAATTTGTGTGATATAGTTTGGATTAATACTCTCAGGATTAGATTTGATTGTATTGGTATTTGGATTTGTTTTGGTCTGATTGGATGCTTGGATTATAATATAATATGTATAGATTAAATTTAAATTAATAAAAATAGTTTTTGTTATCTTATTTATCAATTATCTCATAATCATCATATTATTATCATGCTTAGATATCATATTACATCATTTTTAGTGTGCTTTGATTATTTTAAATACTTAGTTATTGATTTTGACTCTATAGTTTTTAAGTATTTGATTTAGAGGGAGTTTTTATTTTTCATCTATTTTTGTTGATGACAAAGGAGGGGAAATTACAAAATATCCATATGCATATATTCAGAGCGAGTTATCTAATTTAGGGGTGCTATATTATATTTTATATACAGGAACATTTAATGGTTGTCATCGTCAAAAATGGGGAGATCATTAATACCTCAGTTATTGATTTTGATGATAACAACCTTGATAACAATATACATTCATATAAAAAATATATACTAATGTTTTACCAAGTTATATAATATAAAGTGCAGGATATTATATAAGAGTTGAACCAAAGATATACAGTATAAAGACTAAAGAAATGGAGATGAAGACTCCTTAGTACAAATAACTAGATATGAAGATCTTAAGACTATAATATAGTGTATAGAGTCATAGTATATTGTTAAAGCCTCTAATAGCAATCTTTGATCTCTATCTCCTATTTTTCTATCTTTTATATTTTTAAACAAAATAAATTTCAAAAAATATTTGAAAATATTTTTTAAAAGTTTTTCAAAGATCAAAATGTTTATAAACTCTATTCAAACCATTTTACAAAGTATAGGATTTTTAAAATATTTTAAAAAGAAACAAGTTTTCAAATTCAACATGCATATATTGACATATGCCCAGATGACATATCGACATACATGCTGCCAAATGGTTTTTCAAATTTTGAAAAGAAGTGTCTATTCATTGCAACTATTCGCGAACAGACACGTCTGTTTATTCACTATATAAAGGGGAGTTAAAATGAATTTTTTGATAGCTATTAACTTATTTTCTTCCCTCCTCTTACTCTCTTGAAAAATCTACTAAAAATATACTCTATTATCTTCAAAATCATATAGAATCAATTCAAACTTCATTATATTGGTTCACTACTACTTTCATATTGTTTTGGAATCATCTCTCTCTCAAATCAAAGATCAAGAGTTGTCCAAGAGGCTATAGGATCCATTGTATCCAAAGTTCAAGAAATTGTCTTTGGAAAAACCATGAAACTCTATCTATATTTACTTGGGTGTGCTTGTAGCACGTTCAAATCAAGTGGGTGTGCTTGGTAGCCCAGAAATCTGAGTGGATGTGCTTGTAGCCCGTCCAAATCAAGTGGGTGTACCCTGAGCCCGGAAATTCAGGAGAGTGTGACCTGTAGCCTTGGAATCAAGATTTTAATTGGGTTTGCTTTCTGCCCATTTAAAGATTGACATTTGAAAAGAAATATGTACAAACAATTCTACGGGACTGGATGTTGGAGAAATCAGAACCAGTATAAAATCCCTGGCATCATCTCTCTAACACTTTACTTTGCCTTACCGGTTTTATTTTTATTTTTGATTTCATCTGTGAAGGTTTAATAATATAATTCTGTGTTGTTAATCTGAGATTTAATATCAAACTTGAAAGAAATTTAAAAAGATTTATAAAAGTTATAAAATAATATTCACCACCTCTAGTGTTTAACTAGCCTTAAGATCCATAATTCCGCAACCCATGACCATGCCATAATTTGACTATAATCAAAGCGGAGCTTTCATATGGAAGATCGACAGTATTCTCAAGTCGAGAGAACCATGTAAATTAGTCACATCAATATTTTATGTTTGACCTTAGTTATATTAAACAACGGAAAACTATCGAGTGAGTAGTTCATAGTTATCCAATAACTATCAGTACGTAACCCCTAGGTGCACCCAACAGTCATGAGTAATACACTATCCAACATCTGGAGAGCATTACGTACTTTAATCTCAATAGATACATCGATGTCCAGTTTTGATGCATCTTGATTAGGAACATTTAAATGGTACATTTGTTTTCATTGTAATAAATTAATCACGGTTACAATACTTTGTAACTACTATCATAGAACATACAATTTATGGATTTTCTATTAAATATACGTTAAATTAAATTAATAAATTAATATAACACATTATATCAAGTAAACAACAGAAATAAAATACCTTTTATTTCGAACAAGATTGGTTATCGTGTTAGATATACAGAACAAATTACATATTGTCGAAGGGCATACCCCTAATTCTATCAATCTCCCACTTGCACTTGGGGTCAATTATGGAATTTACTCCAACTTCTCCAATTGGTTTCCTCAAAACCAATTAGGTCAGTCCCTCGGTGAACAGGTATGCCATTATGTTTCAGTTATCTACTCTGTCAATCAACTCTCCCCAATGCTGATAAACTATTTTATCATGTGAAACAATTTGGAGTATGTCTCTCGACTTCTAGTGAGCTCTAAGTTCTGTTATGAACTATATCCTGACATTGTTATCATATAACAAGTTTATGGGATTCTCAACATTTGGAATCATCCTCGGCTTAGTTATAAATTTGTGCATATATTATATATACATTGCTTCAGTTGTGACGCAATTTAAGTCAATGTACTTAGCATTTTGTTGAATCAGCCACAATCTCTTCTATTTGGAATATTTCCAACTTAGAGATTCTTAACCTAAATTTTATTATTGACATATTATACTCAATAACATTTATGAAGTTTGAGTCCGAACACTCCTTTATAAGGAGTTCATTGTTTCTATAAATGTAACGACCCCGAATTTTATATAAATTTAAACTGATAATTAATTGAATTTTTGAATTAAAATTGTAAAATTAATCAATAAATTGATGCGATTTTCCCCGAAACCAAATAAAAATATTAAATCATTCAAAATTTAAATATTGTATATATGTGATTTGAATTTAAATCTTAGATAAATGGTTTAAAATATAAATAATAAAATGTTGGAGTGGTTGGACTCAAATTCCGATACCATATGATATCATATATTTCTTTATTCCGCTGTGTTGTTATACTTAATGGTGTTATAAGCTCCGGAGAGCCAGATTCGGCGTTTGAATCTACGGCATTTTGAGTACAAGTGAAGTATGGGTGCCGATTTTCGAAGGCCGAGTCCGGGATTTTCACATTTTGGTATCAGAGCTGAGGGTAAAACTTTAGCTCAGGAGTATAACACATTAAGTAGCTCATTAGAGATAGGGTGAAGTATACCCTAGAATGAGTAATCCCTAAGATATCTGTTCGAACGCCTCAGTAAATTCTCTTACTATCCGTTGATAGTAAGTATGAGTGCAAGAAGAGGATGAGATAGGGGACAAGGGAAATACCACCACGAAATGGTCAATACCCTGTAACAACAAGGAAACAATCTTTTCTCTATCAATCTCTTTTGTTTGTCATCTTTTCTCAATTCTTTGATAGTTCCTGGTAGATCCAGGAAGGAGATTCGATATTTGTATGGGACATAAACTCCAAATAAACCAAAATTGTTGTTTGGATGTATTGGTTGCCTTATTTTCTTTGTTTTCTATGGTTTATAGGTATACTTTGGTTTCTAAACTAAAAGTTTTGAAATTGTATCCATATATCTATCTATTCTTTGTGTAATGACCCGTAGAATTTTCGATAATTAAAAATGTTAATTTAATAAGATTTCATGGTTTAATGTTGGAAGAATTAAAATTTTGTAATTTATGTATGGCAATAATAACTAGAATGAAATTGCAACAATGTTCATCCAAGTTAATTATTAATGAATTGAATGAAATTCCAATCAATTGAAATGACTCAAATGTTATGACTTGGTTGTAAAGGAAATATAAGGAAAACAATTGTAAATATTGGGTTAACTAATGAAATAATATATAGTCAACGGTAATGGAATCTAATTTGTATTATATAAGTAATTGCGACACTTGTTTGTAAATAATATATTTATAACTGTGATTAAAAGTTAATGGTGATAAGTATTATAAGTTACTTGTTTATTTGCCAGTCGAATTGAATTTAGAAACCAATTGCAATTGAAATGAGATTTTATATATTAACTGGGTTTATAATCAATAACTGAAGTTGGATAACAAATGTTGGATGCACTGGATGTGAATAAAGAAATTGAGTGATAACTAAAATTAAATTAAAATCTATTATTGAAATTCGTCGAATATTGAACAATTAAATTGTTTAAATTTAATATTTGGAAATTTATTGAATAATTGAATCCTGAGTAAAATATGATTGAAATGATAACGGAAATTGATATGAAATTTTATTTAAACAACAATGAAGATTGTCACCATTCAAAATTTGATTTAAAAGTAAATAACTAGAAATTGACAATTTTATATTATAATCGACGAGTAAAAATAGCCTTCCGAGGCACAGTCTCGGAATTCGACGAAACCATTTCCATTGGATCCGTAATAGTGTATTATTATCGGATTTCAAATTTCAGAACGTATGGAGTTACCGTTTGGTCGTACGGGTTAGAAACGCGTCGAAATATATATCGGAAATTCAATATTTTAATTCGATTCGAAAAGCTATTTTCCACACACGATCGAATTAGGCCCCGAAACCTATTCCATTGTGTTCGGAATGTGGGTAAAACATTACGAACGCCAAGCGGTACACCTTGATAGGAATTCGAAATTTTAAGCTGCTTTTAAATGAGATATTTGTCATTAAATAATATTTTTTTAAATTTTTTTTAGTCTATCACAGCTGTATATCCCATCCAATCACCCACCCTATGATTTGATCTGCATATTCCTTCTGTAATATGCTTCTTTCCTTCTTCTTTGATAACAGTCGAGCAAAACAGTGAAGAGGGAATAAAATCTAAACTTCAAAAATTCCTAACTCCAATTCTATTCCACTAAAAATCCCGAAACCTCCTCTAAAAATCCTATTTCATCGTTTGCTTCGATCCAGTATACTTTTGTTTGGTGCAACTAGGATTTAGGGAGGGCAATAATGAAGACGTGAGGGAGTTTGAAACTAGGGTTAAGCTTCTCTTCGTTTTCATTCATCGATTCAAGAAACAAAGCTCGTATTTGAATTCTCCTCGTCGAATGGCATTTGGGCGTGCGTTTTGGTGAAGCTCGGTAGCAATTTGTGTCGTGCGACCTGGCTTTGGCCGAGAGGAGTGTGGTTCGCACGCGTTTTGATGGGTAGGTGCGAGCTTCGATGTGAGGGGTCCGGGAGATGGAGATTGAGAGGAGAAGCTTGTCGGCGCGATCGGTTTCGATTTTCATCGCCCGTAGCTCCGTATCACTGGAGATGAGTGCACGGCATGGTGGGTTTGTACTTGTTTCGTGTACAGGCTTTTATTTGGGAAGAAGAAGGTCTCGGGGTAATATCGTAATTATGTTAAAATTATTTAATTTTTTTATTTGAATTGTATCAGTAACTTATAAATTTAATAACTCTCACATACGAGGTCCGATTGGAACGAGAATTTTTGCATTACGATAGTAATGACGAGAGCTTCGAAATGAAACTGGTTTGGATGAATTTGGAGATAGTTTAAATTTGGGCTAAATCGGGAGTTGTCCGGTTTAGTTCCAAACCGGAACGTCTCAGTGACAACAGGATATCAAGGTGAGTGTTTTATAACGCTCACAATGTACTGAATATCTTTATGGTAGTTAAATTTGATATTATGAAGTGATATGAATTTTATTTGTCGTTGTTTGATAAAAATTTAATTGACATATAGATTGTCATTCGAATTCACCATTGAAAATTAAAATTGATAGTCAAATTTAAATTAAAATTTAATTGCAAATTAAATTTCCTGATATTGATAACTATGAAATTGCCGTGAATCGTATTGTCTATTGGATGATTTATTTCGATGGATGCTATTGGTTGATATTTAAATGTTTGGATGTTTATTTGCTTATATATATCTTATTATACATACATATGACACTGTGATTAGTTTAAGTCATATATATTCATCCCTGACATTTAATTGAAATAAATAATCACTTGGCCATAGGATAGAAAATTATATACGGACACCAGATTGGTTAAATTAATAATTTTTAAAAATTGTTGATTTGAAATTCATTTAAATGTTTTGATTTAAAAGTTATAAATAAAATCAATTTATAGAAATCGAATTTATCACAAATTGAGTTTGGAATGTTGAAATAAATTTTGGTTAAAAGAAATTGCTTAATAATTTAAGTTGAGACTTTGAAATTTAAAGTTGGGATATGATTGAATTTTGAAAATTTATTTGTTTTAAAAGATTGAACATTATTTCGAGCTTTGAGTATTACTAAGTAAAAATGATATTTCGAAATTGAGCTTGAAATTGAATCATATTTGAATTTGGATTTAAAATTGAATATTGAAGGATAAATTTTGTTAAGTGTTATAAATTGATATTTTGAAAAATCAAGCTCCAAATCGATATAAATTGAAATTGAATTAATTAAAGGTGAATGTAGAATTGAATTAATTTGAAGTCAAAGTTGACATTCATTTGAATTGAAATCGAAATTGAATCGGTAGAATGGAAATTGAAATTGATTTGAATTGGGAAGTTATAATTGAAACGGTTTGGTTTTGTAGATGTTTCAGTTTTGTTTCCAAATTTCTCTGTTATATAAACCATCTTTAAATACTTAAACTATTTTATCTATTTTAAATCTACTTAACCCAATTTAAATTATTTTAAACTAATTTATCTATTTGAAATCCATTTAAAGATTTTAAGTATGTCAACTATTTTAATTATTTAAAACTACTTTTAAAACTACTTAAAACTATTTTCTAAAAATTTCAAGCTGGTCAATAAGGTTAAATGTGTATATTTAAATCTTGAATTTAAATACGAATTGGGTTAAATGAAGTTGCAACCTAAATTGAAATTCGAAATGATTTTGAAATCGAAATGAGATATTGAGGCGAAAAATGATTTTGAAATCGAAATGAGATATTAAGGCGAAAAATGATTTTGAAATCGAAATGAGATATTGAGGCGAAAAATGATTTTGAAACAGAATCTTACATCTTGAATAGATATGATGATATTTGAAATGGATTTGATTTTGAAGCGAATATGATATTTTGATATCAATTATGAATCGATTTGAAATGTAAAAGAGCCATCGGTGTAATAATACGTAGTTATTAAAGAGACCGGGATCGGATATGGACATGCTCTCTATCGATACCGAAAACCACTTTAATAACTATTATACGCGGAGTGTTGATCCAGAATGAAGTGGATGGTTTGGTGAACGCGTTGACTGAAGAAAGAGAACGATATTGGATGGCCCCTGACATGACTAAAACAGGAGCTGCGCCGGGCCATTGAGGTTCGCCACCTCTAGCGGACACACTTCTTCGATACCATATCTATTACCTTTGTGATTCGATTTGGGTGCACCCCTTGATTTGGGAGTGTTGTTTCGCGGTGTTGAGGTAGTAGCTGCTATGCTCAACATCAGTCCGGATCACGCAACTACTAGTATCCTAGTTGGTATCGCCTCATGTACCTTGTCATACTGATTATCCTATTCGCGACCACTACGTTTTGGTTTGTACCTTTAGTATATGGATTTCCCTCTGGTGACTTCCGGTTTTGGGGAAACTACGGTCTTGTATATGCTCTTGGGAATATAAAATGTGTTAAGGGGGATTATGGTAACGCCTTAACGCTATTTTAATACTTTTACTTTAATGTAGACATATTATAATAGCGTATTGTACTACATAGTAGATAGTTTAACGGATCCTTGAGAGATGGAAAATCCCGTAACATCTCTTAAGTTATTGCACGCACGTTGAAACTGGATATGAGATGTCAAACCCCGTAAACATCTCTGACGCCGTTACACTCATATTTATTTACGATTGATTTAACTTTCATAAGAATATTTTAGTCCTGACTCGAGTGTTTTGTCTTTTCATTACGCTCGGGTCAGTCCTGAGTTTTTCATCTTATTGAAGATCTATCTGGAGGACGAAGACGAAGATTTGGTATACTATTACTATTATTATCCTCGCATCATGCTGTCTGCTGCATTATTTTTTTTATTCTGTTGTATATGTATAACTCTGATAAATGATGTATAAATGATGATCAAAAGTATATTAAATAGCTTCATGAACTGTTTATTTGATTATTATATTTTATCTTTTCCGCTGCAAGATTCTGTGATTTTTTCTTGTTCCTTTTCTCTTCTTTTCTTATTTACCCCATTAACAATCCTCCCTTTGAATGGTTTGGAATCGGCATGTGCGTTTGATTTGTCGATTTAAACTGTCCAAAAAGGTGGGTCGTTACAGTTGGTATCAGAGCTTTGGTTTAGCGATAACCTTAGCTTTGTGGGGTCTGACTCTTTATGAATAGGGTAGTAATACCCTATGACGAGTCGCTGAGTGTATGTATGAGAGAGCGTATTTGTTAGTGACATAAAATTGTTTTATATTGTGTTGGTTGATTTGTTGAGTGGCTTATGGATTCTGGTCAATACGAGTAATTAACGTCATTGATAGGGGTCTCTAAACACTTGAATAGAACAATTCGACATAGTATTGTTTTGAAATTGGGTAAATGAAATAATTTTGCCCTAATTATATTTTTTATATAAAGAAATAATTTTTAGAATTATTATGATTCATCCAGTTTGTTTGGTTGTTAGAAAGGATAGTATGGATGGTCATCATAAATGGGATATTGTGTTTTAATAAATAAGGTTTCTTACAAAATAAATAATGATAAAACAATTTATAGAATGTTTTAAGAAAGTAAAATTTTGTAAGAATAATTTATAAATGTGACTTATAAATCAAGATAGATTTAAATTGAGAAATATTGAGTTTAAGACCCGGAGATTTTAAAAATGGTTTTCAAAACTTTGAAGAAAAATATGTAGTGATGTTAGTTGAAAAATATTTATGGGAAATATTTTGAAAGGAGTTTTTAATAAATTCAGTACTCCTCTCTTATGTCGCTGGAAAATAATTTCGGTGATGACTGTGCAGCATCATCGACGTTCATTTTCGAGTCTCAAAGTGTAGGAGACTTATGCGAAGCTTTGCTTTGCTTCGAAACTGTTTTGAAAAATGCATTTTGGTTTAAACTCCAAAAGTATGATTTGATATATATAAGATATAAATGCATATATTTTTATCTCAAATGATTTGAGATGAACCAGCCATTTAAATTTCTAAGTTCTGTTAATTAATATTTTCAAAATATTTGAATGAAATGTGAATAATCAGAAATTATATAATAAGAGAATTAAAAACTCTAAGCTAAATGTTTTGAGAAACTTTAGAGTTGAAGTGTAACTCTTAAAATTGAAGAGTATTGAAAGGTAAAGAAAATATAGACAAGTTAAAAATTGTGAACATTCTAATTTAGTAAAATGAATTCTAAATTTGTATAATACCACAATGCATTCTAATAACATATAATATGACTTACCAAACGTTAAAAAGTTAAAAGAATGATTTAGAGATGTAATGAGATATTATACAAGTAAGAAAAACCTAAAAGTAATTGAAATATACAAGTAAGCAAAACTTAAAAGTAATTAAAATGTATATAAATGGAAATTTGGTTGTGATAAAATGTTATATACTTAAGTATAATATGAAATGATGAATGGCTAAATGGAATAAGTAAGTAGAATTTAAGGAAGCAGACAAACAAACTAAATAATATCTTTGTAAATTTGTTATAGAATTGAATATAAATTTGCAAAGAAATTGTGAAATTGAAATTTGTAGCTTTTGAGGTAATTATAAACTTAGATAAAGTCCAACTTCTTATACATGACTTTTATAGGATGGTTAATAAACTAAAGTGTTGGTTAATAAAATGTTCCACAAATAAATCTGTTATTAACTGAAATTATGAAAATGAAGTACATTATTAACTGAAATTATGAAATGAAGTAAATGTAAACAAAAGGATTTGGTATAGCTAAGAATAAATGGAAAATGAAATTGAATTTAATTAAAATTGTATAGAATGTTTAAAATGGATATGCTAAGTAATTAAGGGATGAATAATGCATTGTGAATAATTAATTGTAAATGAAATGAAGGTAAGTAAATTAATTGAATATATTCAAATTGTATATGAATCTATTGAAAGTTAATACGTAAGTTGTACGTATATTATTTTATTCGCATAACAATTTGATCTGAATTCGAGCATAGAATTTCGAGATAATTTATATCGATCCAAGTTAGGATTTTTCACTCGATTCTTGACGGCGAACCCTGGATATGGATTTTTGATTTGATTTTGGAATTCTCTATCATAGTATATGGCTATGCAAGGAGAGTAACAGTTTCCAATCAAGGAACCAAATCTGAGTCCACACTAGAGAGTCGTGTGAACGATACTAGTTTGGAAGTGAAATTGTGTGATCGAATAAGCGATTAGATTGATATTGCTCACGGATGATATATGTACGACTTACGGACTTAATTAAAGTTAATATTGGAAATTTAAGATGCCAAATATAAAATGATTCTTTTAAAATTATATGATTGGTTATCATTGGTAAATAAGATGCAGGTATTTAAAATCAAGGAAATTTGGATTGCCCGACAAAAGGTACATGTTTATTTTGTCATTGGATTTGGTGATTTTTGGATTGAGCCACTTGGCTTTTGGTTTTCTTTTGTTGGTTGAGGCCTGTAGAGGCGTTTTGTAGCTGTACCAATCGAGCCGCGCAAAGGAGACTCTGCCAAAATTTTCCGTAAATCCGGGTGTTAGAAAATTTTCAGGTTTTAAAATTTTATAACTCGTTTGGATAACCAACTTGAAATTTCGTAAGCCAATCAGAGTAGCGTAGTGGAAGTGTAGTAACGTCTTTATAAATAAAATTTCATTGTATTATAAGTTGATAATTTTGAATAAAATGTATCGAATGCTGAATTCTTTACTTAGTTTCTTTTCCCTTCTTTTTCCTTTTCGTGGACGAAAAGTTTTGAGTGGGGGAGAGTGTAATGACCCGTAGAATTTTCGATAATTAAAATGTTAATTTAATAAGATTTCATGGTTTAATGTTGGAAGAATTAAAAATTTGCAATTTATGTATGGCAATAATAACTAGAATGAAATTGCAACAATGTTCATCCAAGTTAATTATTAATGAATTGAATGAAATTCCAATCAATTGAAATGACTCAAATGTTATGACTTGGTTGTAAAGGAAATATAAGGAAAACAATTGTAAATATTGGGTTAACTAATGAAATAATATATAGTCAACGGTAATGGAATCTAATTTGTATTATATAAGTAATTGCGACACTTGTTTGTAAATAATATATTTATAACTGTGATTAAAAGTTAATGGTGATAAGTATTATAAGTTACTTGTTTATTTGCCAGTCGAATTGAATTTAGAAACCAATTGCAATTGAAATGAGATTTTATATATTAACTGGGTTTATAATCAATAACATTTGTTGGATAACAAATGTTGGATGCACTGGATGTGAATAAAGAAATTGAGTGATAACTAAAATTAAATTAAAATCTATTATTGAAATTCGTCGAATATTGAACAATTAAATTGTTTAAATTTAATATTTGGAAATTTATTGAATAATTGAATCCTGAGTAAAATATGATTGAAATGATATCGGAAATTGATATGAAATTTTATTTAAACAACAATGAAGATTGTCAACATTCAAAATTTGATTTAAAAGTAAATAACTAGAAATTGACAATTTTATATTATAATCGACGAGTAAAAATAGCCTTCCGAGGCACAGTCTCGGAATTCGATGAAACCATTTCCATTGGATTCGTAATAGTGTATTATTATCGGATTTCAAATTTCAAAACGTATGGAGTTACCGTTTGGTTGTACGGGTTAGAAACGCGTCGAAATTTATATCGGAAATTCAATATTTTAATTCGATTCGAAAAGCTATTTTCCACACACGATCGAATTAGGCCCCGAAACCTATTCCATTGTGTTCGGAATGTGAGTAAAACATTACGAATGCCTAGCGGCACACCTTGATAGGAATTCGAAATTTTAAGCTGCTTTTAAATGAGATATTTGTCATTAAATAATTTTTTTTAATTTTTTTTTAGTCTATCACAGCTGTATATCCCATCCAATCACCCACCCTATGATTTGATCTGCATATTCCTTCTGTAATATGCTTCTTTCCTTCTTCTTTGATAACAGTCGAGCAAAACAGTGAAGAGGGAATAAAATCTAAACTTCAAAAATTCCTAACTCCAATTCTATTCCACTAAAAATCTCGAAACCTCCTCTAAAAATCCTATTTCATCGTTTGCTTCGATCCAGTATACTTTTGTTTGGTGCGGCTAGGATTTAGGAAGGGCAATAATGAAGACGTGAGGGAGTTTGAAACTAGGGTTAAGCTTCTCTTCGTTTTCATTCATCGATTCAAGAAATAAAGCTCGTATTTGAATTCTCCTCGTCGAATGGCATTTGGGCGTGCGTTTTGGTGAAGCTCGGTAGCAATTTGTGTCGTGCGACTTGGCTTTGGCCGAGAGGAGTGTGGTTCGCACGCGTTTTGATGGGTAGGTGCGAGCTTCGATGTGAGGGGTCCGGGAGATGGAGATTGAGAGGAGAAGTTTGTCGGCGCGATCGGTTTCGATTTTCATCGCCCGTAGCTCCATATCACTGGAGATGAGTGCACGGCATGGTGGGTTTGTACTTGTTTCGTGTACAGGCTTTTATTTGGGAAGAAGAAGGTCTCGGGGTAATATCATAATTATGTTAAAATTATTTAATTTTTTTTATTTGAATTGTATCAGTAACTTATAAATTTAATAACTCTCACATACGAGGTCCGATTGGAACGAGAATTTTTGCATTGCGATCGTAATGACGAGAGCTTCGAAATGAAACTGGTTTGGAAGAATTTGGAGATAGTTGAAATTTGGGCTAAATCGGGAGTTGTCCGGTTTAGTTCCAAACCGGAACGTCTCGGTGACAACAGGATATCAAGGTGAGTGTTTTATAACGCTCACAATGTACTGAATATCTTTATGGTAGTTAAATTTGATATTATGAAGTGATATGAATTTTATTTGTCGTTGTTTGATAAAAATTTAATTGTCATATAGATTGTCATTAGAATTCACCGTTGAAAATTAAAATTGATAGTCAAATTTAAATTAAAATTTAATTGCAAATTAAATTTCCTAATATTGATAACTATGAAATTGCCGTGAATCATATTGTCTATTGGATGATTTATTTCGATTGATGCTATTGGTTGATATTTAAATGTTTGGATGTTTATTTGCTTATATATATCTTGTTATACATACATATGACACTGTGATTGGTTTAAGTCATATATATTCATCCCTGACATTTAATTGAAATAAATAATCACTTGGCCATAGGATAGAAAATTATATATGGACACCGGATTGGTTAAATTAATAATTTTTAAAAATCGTTGATTTGAAATT
Organism: Allium fistulosum; assembly: GCA_030737815.1. Lineage (NCBI taxonomy): Eukaryota > Viridiplantae > Streptophyta > Magnoliopsida > Asparagales > Amaryllidaceae > Allium > Allium fistulosum. The sequence continues at coordinate 861,657,849 of CM060903.1, forward strand.
CATTTAAATGTTTTGATTTAAAAGTTATAAATAAAATCAATTTATAGAAATCGAATTTATCGCAAATTGAGTTTGGAATGTTGAAATAAATTTTGGTTAAAAGAAATTGCTTAATAATTTAAGTTGAGACTTTGAAATTTAAAGTTGGGATATGATTGAATTTTGGAAATTTATTTGTTTTAAAAGATTGAACATTATTTCGAGCTTTGAGTATTACTAAGTAAAAATGATATTTCGAAATTGAGCTTGAAATTGAATCATATTTGAATTTGGATTTATAATTGAATATTGAAGGATAAATTTTGTTAAGTGTTATAAATTGATATTTTGAAAAATCAAGCTCCAAATCGATATAAATTGAAATTGAATTAATTAAAGGTGAATGTAGAATTGAATTAATTTGAAGTCAAAGTTGACATTCATTTGAATTGAAATCGAAATTGAATCGGTAGAATGGAAATTGAAATTGATTTGAATTGGGAAGTTATAATTGAAATGGTTTGGTTTTGAAGATGTTTCAGTTTTGTTTCCAAATTTCTCTGTTATATAAACCATCTTTAAATACTTAAACTATTTTATCTATTTTAAATCTACTTAACCCAATTTAAATTATTTTAAACTAATTTATCTATTTGAAATCCATTTAAAGATTTTAAGTATGTCAACTATTTTAATTATTTAAAACTACTTTTAAAACTACTTAAAACTATTTTCTAAAAATTTCAAGCTGGTCAATAAGGTTAAATGTGTATATTTAAATCTTGAATTTAAATATGAATTGGGTTAAATGAAGTTGCAACCTAAATTGAAATTCGAAATGATTTTGAAATCGAAATGAGATATTGAGGCGAAAAATGATTTTGAAATCGAAATGAGATATTGAGGCGAAAAATGATTTTGAAATCGAAATGAGATATTGAGGCGAAAAATGATTTTGAAACAGAATCTTACATCTTGAATAGATATGATGATATTTGAAATGGATTTGATTTTGAAGCGAATATGATATTTTGATATCAATTATGAATCGATTTGAAATGTAAAAGAGCCATCGGTGTAATAATACGTAGTTATTAAAGAGACCGGGATCGGATATGGACATGCTCTCTGTCGATACCGAAAACCACTTTAATAACTATTATACGCGGAGTGTTGATCCAAAATGAAGTGGATGGTTTGGTGAACGCGTTGACTGAAGAAAGAGAACGATATTGGATGACCCCTGACATGATTAAACAGGAGCCGCGCCGGGCCACTGAGGTTCACCACCTCTAGCGGACACACATCTTCGATACCATATCTATTACCTTTGTGATTCGATTTGGGTGCAACCCTTGATTTGGGAGTGTTGTTTTGCGGTGTTGAGGTAGTAGCTGCTATGCTCAACATCAGTCCGGATCACGCAACTACTAGTATCCTAGTTGGTATCGCCTCATGTACCTTGTCATACTGATTATCCTATTCACGACCACTACGTTTTGGTTTGTACCTTTAGTATATGGATTGCCCTCTGGTGACTTCCGGTTTTGAGGAAACTACGGTCTTGTATATGCTCTTGGGAATATAAAATGTGTTAAGGGGGATTATGGTAACACCTTAACGCTATTTTAATACTTTTACTTTAATGTAGACATATTATAATAGCGTATTGTACTACATAGTAGATAGTTTAACGGATCCTTGAGAGATGGAAAATCCCGTAACATCTCTTAAGTTATTGCACGCACGTTGACACTGGATATGAGATGTCAAACCCCGTAAACATCTCTGACGCCGTTACACTCATATTTATTTACGATTGATTTAACTTTCATAAAGATATTTTAGTCCTGACTCGAGTGTTTTGTCTTTTCATTACGCTCGGGTCAGTCCTGAGTTTTTCATTTTATTGAAGATCTATTCTGCAGGACGATGACGAAGATTTGGTATACTATTACTATTATTATCCTCGCATCATGTTGTCTGCTGCATTATTTTATTTGTTCTGTTGTATATGTATAACTCTGATAAATGATGTATAAATGATGATCAAAAGTATATTAAACAGCTTCATGAACTGTTTATTTGATTATTATATTTTATCTTTCCGCTGCAAGATTCTATGATTGTTTCTTATTCCTTTTCTCTTCTTTTCTTTATTACCCCATTAACAATCCTCCCTTTGAATGGTTTGGAATCGGCATGTGTGTTTGATTTGTCGATTTAAACTGTCCAAAAAGGTGGGTCGTTACACTTTAGGTCCCAATATATTCTACGGATGGTTAGTTATCCCTTCGAACTAACCAATGCCACTACATATTTCGTAGATCTGGATAACCCGAGTATCTTGTGAAGTGTTAAAACAGATTCGTTCTTGTATCTATTATTAGTATTCTGATTTGGTCAGCCAAATGCAGAATAGATATTCAGTTTGATTTGATGAAATATTTTTCATTTATCTTCGTGTCTCCTTGGCAATTTCGAGGACGAAATTCTTTTAAGGGGGGAAGGTTGTAACCACCCCGAATTTTATATAAATTTAAACTGATAATTAATTGAATTTTTGAATTAAAATTGTAAAATTAATCGATAAATTGATGCGAGTTTCCCCGAAACCAAATAAAAATATTAAATCATTCAAAATTTAAATATTGTATATATGTGATTTGAATTTAAATCTTAGATAAATGGTTTAAAATATAAATAATAAAATGTTGGAGTGGTTGGACTCAGCCTCTTTGACTGATCATTTGGAGTTATCACTTATGTTATTTTCGCTGTATCATTATTTATCTCTGATATTCTTGTATCATATTGATATCATTGTTGAATATCATTCTGGATATTGTATTAATTGGAGTTGTATATGATATCATCTATTTCTTTATTCCGTTGTGTTGTTATACTTTTGGTGTTATAAGCTCCGGAGAGCCAGATTCGACGTTTGAATCTACGGCCTTTTGAGTACAAGTGAAGTACGGGTGCCGATTTTCGAAGGCCGAGTCCGGGATCTTCACAATAAACAATTCTCTAGTATTTTGTAAATACACTAGAACCATTCAAACTACTATTCTAAGATATCAATTTGGACTTGATATTTGCTACATGTATCAAATGCATAAATAAATCACCATATTGTAGAACATAACATGTATGATAATTCCTATTGCCAATGCATAAGGAATCTATTTTACATGTTCCGTATTAACATTTTAATAAAGTGTCATTGCATGTCATTTTGGGACATTGCCAATATCTTTTATACTTACTATAAAAGACATTATTTGCAAATCCAACGTTGAGTATTAAAATAACTAAAACTAATTTTAACACAAGTACATCATTAAAATCAGCAGTGTGTTGTTTACTTTTGATTTAGAAATATCTATATACCATTTAACTTTCTTTCTTATGAGCACGCGCTTCCTTTGCATTTTGATTGACAATCAAACTATTTGATATTTCTATCAAAACACTTGTTCAATTTTGATGCTTGTTGAACGACACTTCCATATATGTTCTTGGATCATACCCAAAAATTCACAAACCCAAATATCGCTCCCTCTGACTTTGAGACACATTGGTTGTTATGTGCAAATAGTCTATTCTAAATCATTAGAATTTTCGTTTCAACACATACGTACCAAACATAAAGTCATACTAACCAATAATTTTGTGAGTAAATCCAAACCAACTTGGAATTGTGAATCTGTTACATTAATTTCAACAATTGAAATTCACAGTAATATTCTTATCATTGTGGCTCATTATATTTTAACTGCATTTTTCTTTCTCATAAAGACAGATTTGTAGCCAATGGATCACATCCCTTCAGACATGACTACCAAAATCATATTTTGATAACGTACTTGGAATCCTTTCAGATTTGAGCATCATACCATATCGTAGAGTCATTACTCTTAATGGCTTAATTGACAACCGAGGATTATTTATTCTCGACATTGATGGGAAATTCATAGTTTCTCTTTAACGTGTGAGACTACTTATTAGACAGTCTGATGCGATATGTTCATTAAGGCTAGGTTAATTTCATTTCATCCAATGTAACTAGTTTCATCTTTGGATCATGTTCAATTCTATTTCACTACCAATAAATTCGTAAAGAAATTCCTTCACCATGAAGTTTGTATTGCTTAAAAACAATAATTGTTTCTCAGTGCAATAGAATAGGTATTCATAAACATTTTATGAATTTGCTTATATATAAAACTGATTTGGTTTTACTTTACAAAACTTTTGTTCAAAACATAAATATGTCATCCAATAACAATCTTTCCCAAACTCCTTTTAGGGAGATTCATAGCAGATCCCTTGCGAACAATCATTATGTGCAGACTTTCGACTCGTACAACATGCCAATTCCTTGGCCTAGGATATGTTGGGTTTTTTTTATAATCCCTTATCGTGTATGGTTATGTAAACTATTCTTTGGATGATATTAATTTTAACCTTATGTACTACTCTTAAGTACACACCTTATAGAAAGAGTTTAACTCAAATTCACTCATCATTAATCATGCTCTTTCCAACAAAGTTCGATTACCTTTTATCAATACATCATTATGTATTATAGCTAGAGTGACCTTTAAGATTGAATCTTTATTCATACTAGGTACATACGGAACTCTTTCCAATACATTCACCCATTCTGTCAAATCGAATCATTTCTATCGCATGTTATTTTATTCACTTCCATTTTATATTCTATGAGCTTATCGTATACTTATACATGTGTATCAAACACTATATCCATGTCGGTGATAACTCATTCATGAATATGACGAAGTACGTGGAACTGTTTTGGTATTAATAGACTTACGAATGCATAAATCTATATGTATCAATTTGAAGAGTTCATCAACTCTTATGACGCTCCCACTAAATGGGTGCATAACACTTAGTTGTTTGGGATATAATTAACCAGTATCATACGATTCATAATCATATAATAAAAATTATTTGTCTAAACTATGGCTTAGTCTATAATTTTAAAATAGTTTTAAATAATTTTAGATACTTTGTTATTTTCCAATGCATCGCTTTTGTTGTGAAAACAAATACCACATTGTAGTTTTATTTCATAATGAATATTCATAATATTCACATTGAAATATATCCATGTCTATTTTTCAATTGATGTTGAAAAATAGTCATTATTTCATAAATAATGTGCGGTAGGTTTTACAAAAAGAATTTTCGTAATTGATGCAATCAATAAGTGTTATATGGCATGCTCCCACTATTTCTGCCATTACCATATTAGCATACAGATTATGGAGGTCCATCATCCACTTAATATAGACTATTTAAATCATATACTATAACTAGTTTACATTGGAGAGTTCTTTGATCAATTAACTTGAGCTCAAAGAAACAAATCCCATAGAAAACAAGTTTCTATAGAAAATACATTTCTAAATGGAAATTGTATTTCTCATTCCAATGTTATATATCAATTATTATTATTACAATTCTCATTTTCAATATTTCTTTATGAAGCAGAAGTGACTATTCACTCTCTTTATCCCAACTGTACCTTAAATCACATCTAATCTTATACATTAGTTATCCTTTCTAAATGGTTGAACCATTCAAAAGAATACTCTCACTATGACATCATAACAAACTCTCTACAAAAGTGTACTCGATCATCCTTAACATTTAAGGACCTCAAATATGTTGCACTTTGTGTAAACTAATCAAACTGACATTTCAGCGATCGGGTCTTAGATCTATTTTGTAGTTTTGGTATAGATTTACATTTAACACAATATGATCTTTATTGCAATCAATCAAATTGAATACTCGGTCCTGCACTATGGTTTATTTGCTTATCTCGGATGAAATAACTTCGTCGAAGTATCGTACATTATGAGCTGTGACCATTCCCTATATAATACTTATATGCGATAGTATATGGATCAAATATCCATTGTCTTGTATTGCTTTTAGAGTTCAAAACCCATAGAATGCTATACATTATCTTGACCAAATAAACACGTAAGCGACCAACTTACGAGTGTATTTAGTAGTTGTAAAATCAGGCGCTTGCATGAGTATTAGAACATTAACATGCAAGAAGCATTTATTAGTAAGTATATGCTATATTTTTATTTGTCAATCTTCAATTTTATTTATTTATATATCTTAATTGATAAACGTTTTATCAATCATACTAAATGCATAAATTTATCAATGTAGATTATTATAATATTATATAACATATGTTCTTATAATATTAGAAAGGTTAAATGTTATCACTTCATTTTAATAAGGCTCCCACTAGTCTTTTATGTTTCTTTTAGCACTAAGTTGAAACATAGAAGTCTTTCAACTTCATTAGTGGGTGTTAAGACTCGTATGCCTTGGGATTTCAACCTTAAGGAAAGCTCAACAAATTATAGGCCCGCATACGATGGATAACTCCTTATCGGTTGTATCACATACAACTCCTAACCCATGATACCTTATCCTAATCCTGCCTTTACGTTGAGGAAAGCTCAACAAGTAAAGTGGAATTATTCACTTGGATCTATCATTTCATGACGGCCTAAGTATAATGCACATACTTGAGGAAAGCTCAACAAATATGTGCAGTTATCTTACCTCATCCATTCAATATATTACTAGTACTACACATAACATCCCTAGCTTGAGGAAAACTCAACAATTAAAGAGTATGCAAGTAATCTATTAACATATAAATGATATAAGACAACTTTATATTGAAGATTCATAATCTTCAGTATATTATATTGAGTGATATCGACTTATGGAATAATGTATTTTTTATGAAATACCCTTGAACACATCGGAAATAATGGTATACATACATTTACATATGTATTTATTCCTTGAGTCTATTTAGGGTTTCTTAATGTTCCATCTTTAATTCATACGTTCATATTATATATGTTTTATTAATATATAACTTTTATACTTCATATTACTTGTACCATAGTCTTATGTATAATATTATATTATTCAAATCTTATTTAATTAATTTTAATTAATTAACATTTTAGTTAATTTTATATTATATTAATATAACATTTATATTAAATATTTATTATATACTACAACCTTTGTAGTATAACACATGTATCATATATATATATATATATATGTGTGTGTGTGTGTGTGTGTATTATTTAATTAACTAACATTTTAATTAATTTATTTAATTAAACAATTTTAGTTAAATATATTAATTTCGAAATTTATTTATATATATACATGTATACTTATATTAATTTAACATTTTAAAACAACATAACATATATCATAATATACAATACATGTATATATTTATTAATTAACTTATCTAATTAATATATTTTATTAATATTATTAATAAATTTATAAATTTTGAAATTAATTTATATTAATTTTCAAACATTTTGAAATTTTTTATTATATTATAACATTTATAATATGTATATAATATATTTAAATTTAAAAATCTTATATTTTCAATTTTCAAAATAATTTGAAAATTTATATTATAACATTTGTAATATTTTTATTATTTTAAAATTTAACTCATAAATATAAAAAAAAATTATTTTTAATTTCAAAACAATTTCGAAATTAGCCCCACACCCAATTCAAATTGGGCCTTTTCTATTCGGGATAACTTTTTGGGCTTACCTCATCATTTGGGACAAGACTAGTAGCAAGTAGGGCATAATACTTGATTACCCAAATCCAACCTTAGACATTGCTTTTCTAGATACCCTACTATATGGGTAGGCTTTAATTAGTTAACCCTAAAATGACTAATTTAGACCGTTTAGGCTATTGAGCTCTTATACCATTGTTGGAACCGGGCCAGCCCGCGGCGGAAGTTATGGGTGAATTTAAAAAAACTACGCTATTGGATCTTTATTGGGCCTATGAAGTCTATTTTATTTAGAACATTTCTAAATTTTATTTAAATAAAATCTCTAATTTTATTTAAATTTATAAATTATATATTTTTATTTATTTATATATTAATACATATAAATATACACATATGTATCATAAACATATATGTATGTGTGTGCATATGTAACATGATAACCCGTGCAAGGTATAACAGGCCCGTGTATAAATGTTGAGATTTACATCACAACAAACAAGTTAGCTCATCTGATATGCATTGTATGTTGTCCAAATATATGTATGTATTTAAACTTATTACTTATATAAATATTTTAAATCTATATATGTATATAAATGTATATGATAATTTTGTTTAAATAGTTTATGTAAATGAATATATATGTGTGTGTGTGTGTTTTTAGCAAAGCCAGCGGGGTTGAATGGCCCCTACCATTTATTTATATTGAAAGAAGAATTACAATATAAATAGAGAGAGATACAAAGGGTAGGAAGTAGAGAAGATAAAAGAAAAAAAGACAGGAAAACTAATAGGATAATGCATACAAACAAATGCCACAGCATAAGAAAGTTAAGTCCACTTGTCAATAGTTGGTTGGTCAAACGGGTATGCTGAGCATTTTAGCATGCTATATATTCTTCTGCAGATTTCAAAATATAATTGCATTCGACTCTTTCTTCTCCCATTGAATAAAACGATATTTCGTTCCTCCCAAATCACCATTACACTCACTTTAATCATTATTAACAATTCGAATGTCGTCTGCTTCTTCCACTTTGTTTCTTTGTATAGTCTCATCCATTCTAGCTTGCTGTCTCTCCTGGCACATAGGAAACCACCTTTTTGTTTTATTTGAACCATAAGAAGTGCGTGAATGAACAGTTGAAGAAAAGATGGTGGACATTTTCAACTACAGGGGAGCATAATTTGCAGGAGGATGAAACAGATAGTCCTCTATATGAAAGATTACTCAATGTATGTAGAGCATTACGAAAGACCTTCCACAACATATGATTATACCTTTCATCTGCATATACATTCCATATTCGCTTGTACCAAGGAAAACAACTATTTCTCCTTTCTTCAGTCAGAGCTTTGTAGACTGTTTCGGTGGTGTGAACTTTCAGATTTTTTGACCATTTGTATTCATCAACATCAGTGAAAGAGTAAGGTAGGTTATTGTATCTATTCCATAGTGCATTAACAGTGGGGTTGCTGGTGTGATGCAGGTAGATTCTGCCATTGTGTATACATTTAGTAGCTTTGACATTCAGGGATATGCCAGATTGTGTCATATTATCATATGAGAGTTCCTTCTGTAATATCATTCCATTTTCAATCCTAGGGGTGGTCCAGAATCTCATAGTACTGTCTGTTGCAAGTTGAAGTTTAGTATGTGGCAGTAATATGTCTGTCAGTTTTATCATTGTTTTCCAGACCCAACTGTGAGCTTGTTTACTCTTTGCTAACCAGATCTCATCTCCCTTCAAGTTGTTCTTGATAGACCATCGTACCCATAGTGTGTCAGCATTGGATATTAGATTATGAAAATGTTTAGACAAAGCAGCTATATTCCACAATCTAATGTTTTTTATTCCCAAAACCCCCTTCTTTTTTCGGTTTTCTAGCTTATTGAAAGCTATAAGAGACATTTTTTTGTGTGTATAGATCCAGTCCAAAGAAATTTTATTATTGCAGTTCATATCATGGATATTAACTTGGTGGGAAGCAGAAAAGTCCTACTCCAGTATACCACCATCTAGAGAATAACTGCATTGATTATTACAATTCTTCCTGGTTGTGCTATGAACCTATTCTCCCATCTATTCATCACTGCCGTTATTTTTTCATATAATGGTGTACACTGGGCAATTGAGATTCTTTTTGTTGCCAGAGGAATGCCTAGATATGACATGTCAGATAGGAGAGGATGCATACTGGTTATGGAGTAGCATACTGCCTTTTGATGTTCAGTGAGACCAGCCAGTAATATATGAGATTTTTCTTGGTTTGTTTGCAGCTTGGAGAATTTGTAGAAGGAAGTGAGGGTGTCCATTATGATTTGCAGAGATTTTGGAGTAGGTTTAGTGAAGATCATCAAGTCATCTGCACAAGCTAGGGTAGTAACCATTGGGTTTCTACACTTTGGATGTAGATCAAATTTCTTCAATTCAACTTGCTTCTGAATAGAAAGTGTGAATATTTCCATTATCAGTATAAATAAATAGGCAGAGATAGGATCTCCTTGCCGTAAGCCATTTGTTCCTTTGAAATATCAAATAGTGTGAGCATTGAAGACTAATGAATACCTAACAGTGGATATGCAAGTGTAAAGCCACTTAGAGAAGGAGGATGGAAATTCATTTGGTCAAGAACAGTCATTATGGCAGACCAGTGTCAAATGCTTTCCTTATGTCAATTTTTACACTACACTAGAAAAGACCTTTAGTAGCGTTGAAAAAACGCTACCAAAACTTTTAGTAGCGTTTTAAAGAACGCTACTACAGGTCGCGCAACTAAAAGTCTGATTTTTTCGGTTGCGTTTTAATAAACGCTACAAAATGTTTCCGTATAACTGCGTTTTTTAAACGCTACTAAAAGTTTTTCTGCAATGTTTACAAAACCCTACCAAAACTAACATTTATAGTTGCGTTTGTACTTGGATCATTCTTTGATTTTCTGTAGCGTTTATTTTGTGCAACTAAAAACTTTTCGTTGCATTTAATTTATGCCATTATAAATTCAGGTGGTATTCTACATTTGTTTCTGTAGCATATTTAAAACGCTACTAAAAGGTATTGATTGTTTTGTAGCATATTTAAATGCTGCTATATACTGTTAATGGCTTATATTATTTCCAACAACCAGTTATATAATAGTCATATTAATATCAGCAACAATCGTATAATTACCATATTCAAACCAATAATCAATCAATCATATAATCATCATATTCAAATAATTGAGAACACATTAATCACTAAGTATAATATCCATGACCATTTAGATAATAGTTATTTGACAAAATGAGCAAATTCACATACCACAAGCATTCACAAATAAGTTTACATAACCAGTACTAACAAATATCATAATACATATAACAATTGAAGTCATGTCCATTGTTGCTGATGGTCTTCACTCCGGAAAAGCTAATTACTTGTAAACAAGGTTGATAATCAATTGCTTGTAAACCAGTTAATTTGCATAAATTTATTCCGTTTTTATAAAACTTAGTTAAAACTTAGTTAATTTGCATAAATTTATTCCGTTTTTATAAAACTTAGTTAAATTATATAAAACTTGGTTAACTTATTATTATTGTTGTGTTGTTGTTGTAAACTTAGTTAATTTTTATCAAACTATAATTTATTATTATTATTATTATATTTTTTTGAAACAAATTATTATTATTATATAATTAGTTATTTTTTATCAAACTTAGCTTATTATTATTATTATTATAAACTTTTTAATTTTATAATACTTAGTTAATTTTTATAAACATATTTAATTTTTATAAAACTTAGTTAATGTATTCAAAATATTGTTTAATAATAATATATTATTATTAAACTTTTAAATTTCCTTAATTGCTAAAACTTAAAATGTCATAACATATATTTTAGTTAACTTAAACTTATAAAATATCTCAAACTTAAACTCTATTAACTTGGTTAATTTTTATAAATTATCTCAAACTTACAAATTTTCATAAGCTTAGTTAATTTATTATTATTGTAAACTTAGTTAATTTATTATTATATTATAAACTTAGTTAATTTTATAAACTTAGTTTTTTGATATTATTTTTATTATTAGTATTATTAATTATAAAACATAGTTGGCTTGGTTAATTTATTATTATTATAAACTTAGCTAATTTTTTATAAAACTATAGTTTATTGTTATTGTTACTGTTGTTATTATTATTATTATCATTATAAACTTAGTTAATGTTTTTACCAAACTTAGTTTATTATTATTATTATAACCTTGTTAATTTTTATAATATTTGGTTAATTTTTTTAAACGTATTTAATTTTTATAAAACTTAGTTAATTTATTCAAAGTATTGTTAATTATTATTATTATTATTATTATTATAACCTTGTTAATTTTTATAATACTTGGTTCATTTTTATAAACGTATTTAATTTTTATAAAACTTAGTTAATTTATTCAAAGTATTGTTTATTATTATTATTGAAATATAACAAAATTGAAGAGATCAAAGTTAAAGAACTCGTATAGATACAAGTGTAATTTGTGTTTATTTAGCAAACGACGTATAAAGAAGACAAAACTCAACACTCAAACTCCAAAATCTGGTGATACAAAGCAATTCGAATAATTAGATTCTTGAAAATTTCTAACCTGAACTAAATTTGTACTAAGAAGAAGAAACTCAGCAGCATCAGCACCAATTTCTACACCCTCAATCCCCGAATGTGATGTATCTCTATAGACAAAATCTTCTTTGATCATTCTTGCATTATTCTTACAGGGCCTGATATATTTATGAAACCATAGTTTTTAGACAATTCTTAAAAGGAAGAAAATAAGTAATGTATAAAACTCATAACAACCGGTAAAAAAACAAACCTTACAACTCATCATCGTTTTCAAACATACAATGCAATCATATATTTATAATAACACATGTGTTAATATGGTTTCATTTTCAAACAAAAGCACCAATAGCAAAGCTGCTCTTGTAAACAATGTCACTAGTAACATACCTTGATCAAGCACTGTGCAGGTTAGCCATCAGCTCACAATTCAGTCCCCTTAAGCTAACTCAAGGCAATATGTGAAAAATCTCCAAGGCAGCAGGGTAATAAATGAGTGCATAACCATATTTTCAATACAACAGGCACATGAAGGATGAAATAAAACTCAAAGCACTGGATGGGGACATGTAAATATACTACAGGCAAAACAATGAAATAGAAAAAAAGAAGAAGAAAAAAGTGCAAGCTTGTGTTCAATTGCACAAGGCATTGGGTATTACTACTCATCAATACAAGGCAACATAGCAAGGACGCACTAAAATATAGCTACAGGCATTGTGTGACAAGAATTTCAAAGCATTAGGGCAGTGAAGGATGAATAGTAGTAATAACAAGAATTTCAAAGCATCAGGGCACTGAAGGATGAACGGTAGTAATAACAAGAATTTCAAAGCATTAGGGCACTAAAATAAACACACTAATATAGCAAATAATAGGAGTCTTAATGTAATTATAACTTGTGTTAAATTTGTATAAATTCATGTGAGAATTGATGTGTAGAATGAGAAACTTGTAAAGTTCGATCTATGTGCAGAAACTTGTGAAATTCTATCATTTATGTCTCATGTATCTATTAAGATGGACTGTCCTTCCAAGTTCCATTGAAACTGTTAAGTTTGGAAATAGAGATTTTTGCAGTACAAGTATCTTTCAAACTTAAACAATTACCTATTCTACTTGAGAGTTTTGCAGACAACTTCTTGTTATTATATTTTGGCACCAGCAGACTTTTATCTCTCTTCTGCCCCTCGAGTACTATTTTTATAAAATCATGAAGTCTCGTACTAAAAGGCAAAGCATCCATTGTACAAATTGTAGTAGCACCATCTCGATCAGAACTAAACCCAATAGAGGTAGTAGCATTAGTGCTAGAACTCATCGTGTTACTGCTTAAATTTGGGCTTGTTCTGTTTTATCACTTAAATATTTTGTTTTATCAGAACTAAATGCATGTGCGAAGTATGCGTTCAAACTAGTAACCACTAATACGCGGATACCACCTTTGACAGTATGATTAACTGTCTACAGAATAATATCACAAAGACTTAGTACTTGACTAAAATATGCAAAAACAACATTAACTAGTAGAATAATACCATATATGGTTACATTGCCTTTACAATGGGGTTTGATTAGATTAAGCTGGCTTCAAGTCTTTTTAGAATAAGTCCAACCTGATAAATAAGGAGGGGTATGATTAGAAACTGCAACTGTGAAATCGATAAATAATAACAATGAAGTATCATACTTGTCGGTCTAAATGCTAAAACAACATTGTAATTTTGTTTCAGAATCTTCATATAATCTTCTAAGTTCTATATAAACCAATGTTGGCCAGTAAGGCATCATATCTTTATTAAGTCCATTAAATAGAAAAGAGAAATGATAAAATGGGCCTGATGTTGCAAGAACGAAATAGGAAGAACATGCAATCATGAGTCCTCCCCACTTGAACAAAAAATTTCGCTTGGTTCAGGCCAGTCATATGATTGTAAAATATGTCTCCTTGAAGCATTTGTGTATATTGGGAGTTGAAAATGATGAAGTTTGTAAGATTAATAATCACACAGACACAGGTAAGCTAAACCAAGAGAAAATAGAAGAAGTTGTATGTAACGACCCGTAAAATTTTGTTAATTTTTTTTTGGGTTTTATTTAGCGTATTTAATTTGATTTCTGAGAAATTTTAAATAATAATATTTTGAAATAAAATTTTCATTTGGATTACATATAGTTAAATGTGGCAAATGATAAATTTTCATCAAATATTAAGGAAGTATATTTTACGGTGTGATTCTATTCAAATTAAGTCAGTAATAATTGATGTTCATAAAATAATTTATTTTAGGAAATTCAAGGCACAGCTGTTTTATTTGCCACCATTTCTTTTATTTATTTTCAAACGGTTCATTTTGCCTTTATAACGTGTCCTTCCATATTTATTCTTGCTGTCCAATCAAGCTATTAATTGCTTTGATTTTTTTTCTAAAACAGTGTGTAGCTGTTACTTTTTCTACCGTTAAAATTTCAATTGCTTAATAATTTTTCCAATTCACAGATAAACTTCCCCACTCCTAGCCATTAATATACTTTGAAAGCATCGTCCTTGCCTTTCGTTATTCCCCGTTTTATAATAATAATTGAAATTTATAGCCGTTTCAGTATATAACTTTTACATGTTTTATACTCATTTAATTTCAGCAGTCCACTTCCTTTAATTTTTAAACTGTTCCATTTTCTTCCCATGCAACAGCTCACATTCCATTTCGCTTATAAATCAGTTTCCACTTTTACTCACCTGCTCACCTTTTCTTCCATCTATCCGTTTAATAATTATATATATAGTTATAATACGTTTCCCAGCTTCATCTCCATTCCTTTTTTTTCATTGACATGTTAATTCTGGGAAGTGATTAAATAAAAAAAACCCATCTTCCCCTCATTTCTTTAAACTTTCAGCTAAATTTTAGCTTGTGACTGTTGCTGTACATTTCATTAAAGAGGTATGTTACCTTATTAATCTCTGGAATTTAAGGGTGAAAATATTATTTTTCTAACCTTTCCTTTCCTACGCTCCTTGTTTCCACTTCTTTCATTATGACCATTCATTATATATATACACTACAGCTGGAAAGTTATAAACGTATAAACTTAGATACGTTTTGTATTTATTAAAAATTTAAAGCTTACCTTTAATTGTGACATTTTGGTTTCCTTGCTTTCAAAAAAAATTTTGAACCATAGCCACGGTAATAAATTATTATAAATTTTTCAACTTAATCTAAGATGACCGTTTCTACTAGAATCGTTACTTTTCTAATATATTCATTCCATCACTTCAATGCGTTGATTTTTGCTTCTTTCATTTCCATCGGTTCAAATTTATATAAACTTTATATTCGTTGCACGTTACATTCATTTATTTGACCAGTCCTTTCCTTTGTTATTTCCCGAATTTCGTGCGTTACTAACCAATGCTCCATATTTATTTGCCTTAATAATTCAGCTAAATTTAAGGATCACCGTTGCTTTTACATTTTGTTTATATCATCTTTCCCCTATTTTAGCCCGTTGCATTTGATATTTCCTTGATTTAAGCTTTCTAACTTTTAAATTTCCACTACTCTATATTTATTTCTGTACGTTTATCTTTGCTTGAATTTCTCTGTCCATTCCTTTTTCCATTTTAATATCCTTCATTTCCAAACTCATTACGTGCTCTCCAAACAAACAAAAATTTATTTCTTTAAACGTATAGTTGTTACTTTTCCATCATCTCAGTTTATTTTCAAATTGATACGTTACCTCTAGTTTATCTATCTATTCCTTTTAGCATTCCTCAATTTTAAGCAAATAATTTTCCCAATTCACGTTTGAAACGTTCCTAATCTTGGCTATTAATATAATTGAAATCAATGTCTTTTGCTTAAATTATGGCATACGTTCAAAGCATAAATTATTCTCAACTAAATTTTAGCCATATTATTATTATTATATGAATATAATAATATTATTATTAATATAATTGAAATACAATAAAGTTAATTATTATTATATGAATAATCTTCTAAGTCTAATGGCGAAACCGAAACCCTAGGAGCCGCCACCATCGTCCTCTTCGATTCTCCTGTGATCATTTCTTTCCCGTTTTCGACCTCTATTCCATCGTCCTCTCCCATGTTGCCCTCTAACCCACCTGCCAAAAAGGGATCCCAACAATCCAATCCAGAGTTACTAGAACCACCATACCCACCGGGATTCGAACCCCTAGCCTCCGCAGTCAACTCCAGTCAAGCCAACGATGGTTTTACACCAGTGATCTCCCGTAAGTGGAAACGTAGTCTCAAACTTGCGACTAATAATTACGGTTTTCAAACTGAGAAGAGGATTATTCAATCTACAAGCGAAATTGCTATATCCAATTCTCCGACAAACCAGATTAGACCAGATGTCCCGATGGTAGGGGAGACTCATAACGCTTCTCAGAATAAAAAAACTGGATCTGTTAAATGGAATTACTCATCTACTTCAAGCAAAGCGTGGAATGAGGTTGTTAAAGGCAATAATATTCCTATCTCTGTTCCATTGAAATTTTACAACCCTCGGGAAATTAATTCTATGAAATGTGCAAAAATGACTACAGAAGTTATTTTGGATGCCAGAAAACAATGGAGTAACGCCATAGTGATTTATGTAGTTGGCCCTAAACCATATTATCCTTATTTTAAAGACTACATAACTAGAGTGTGGAAACCAAAAGAAGACTTCTCGATTTTTTCAATGGAAAACGGGTTCTATGTGATCAAATTCAATAAAGAACAAGATTGTGTGAATGTTCTAGAAGGTGCGCCGTATTATTATAATAAAAAACTTATGATGATCAAAAGATGGCATCCAGGGATGCAACTCAACAAAGAACTTCTTCATACTATTCCGATCTGGATCCGTCTACCCAACTTGCCTCTTGACTTTTGGACCGAAGAGGGGATAAGTCGTATTGCCTCCGTTATTGGTTCTCCTATCAAACTTGATAAATTCACTGAAGGTATAATTAAGATTGCTTATGCTAGGGTTTTAATTGAAATTGATAACTCATTTAAGTTCCCTAATAAGATCCCTATACTAAATGATAAAGACGAGATTATATGGCAAGAAGTTGTATATGAGTGGAAGCCTAGCACGTGTTCTAACTGTTCGAGTTTCGGTCATACGGAAACACAATGTCAATTTAGTAAAGTATGGGTTCAAAAGGCAAAGCAAGATATAGCAGGAGAAGCTTCAACGATGAATATTGACACAACTGACTTCATTCAAAACGATAAAGTAACGCGCAAAGAACCAGTTATGCATCAGTCATTATTGAATTCAGTATCCAATCAAGTTCACAATCATCCCAAGAGTACAAACCAAAAGTATGTTAACATCATTCAAACTGAAAACATGAATACAGAACATAACCATGATGAAATTATCAACTTACAAACAGTTCAACAAACTAATTCTAGTTTGAACAATATTACATCATCAGAAAACAGCATGACTGAAAATACACAATCTATAAGTGTTGTTAATATCTCAAACACTAAAGAGAAGAAAAAGTCCACAGTTTTAAATTGCAATTCTTCAATTGAAGATGTGGCCCTGATGATTACAGACCCTTCAGAAAATCAGACAGAAGACTTTATCAATTCAGATCCACTGCCTCTCCCTAAATCAAAAGTAGCTCGAAAAATTAGACCGGAGGAAGCCCCCTTTGAATTCAAAGCTACGCCAAATTCTGAAGTTATGGATAACCCTGCATGGACTAACATGGTTAATCAAATAAAAGGAAAACAGAAAAAATCAAAGAAAGCTAAGATGTTGGGTAAAGCTACTCTCCCAGAAGAAAGTAGCAATCAGAGAAATAATAATTAATGCAGTTCCTTGTCTGGAACATTAGAGGGATGAATGCCCTACACAAGCAAGTGGAAGTTTTAAATATTATTAATTCCAATAAGTTTTCTCTTATTGGATTACTTGAAAACAAACTTTCTAATCAGTCCATAGAAAGTTTAGTAAATAAAATTGATAAAAAATGGAAATTCTCTCACAATATTTCTAAAAAATTAAGAAGCCGAATACTTATCATGTGGGATTCTACGGTATGGTCTACTGTTGTGTTACATACAAGTGACCAATTCATTACTAGTATTCTCTACAATGCAAATAACTTCAATATTATATGTACTGTTGTATATGCGTATAATGAAGAGGAGAAGCGTAAACCACTATGGGATTATCTAGTGGCTCAATCCAAAAATGTCAACTTACCATGGCTAGTGGCAGGTGATTTCAATTCTATTCTCTACAATAATGACAGAATGAACAATGGCTGTTATAATTCCATTGGAGAACATAACTTTATTGACTGTATTACACTATCGAAGCTAGTGGAACCTAATTTCTCCGGAAACTTTTTTACGTGGAGAGGAGGTAATTCTTTTTCTATTCATAGTAAAATTGATCGTGTATTTGTTAATACCATTTGGTTAGATAAAATTGACAAATTTGGAATTTGTTTTGGTAACCATTCGCTGAGTGATCATACCCAGATTTTAATCAATCTCCAAATGCAAAACATGAATAAGAGGAAGATACCTTTCAAGTATAAAAATTCTTGGCATAGCTATGATGATTACCACCAAGCAATCCATGAAACTCTGGGAACCAGTAGTGTAGGCAACCCTCTTTTCAAACTGATCTGCAAATTGAAAGCAGTGAAGTATAAACTGAAAAAATGGTCTAGCAGTTTGAGCAATACGACTACTTTAATCAACAATTTAAAAGATCAAAATAACATCATCTACAATCAATTAGTTACCAATCCTCTCGATGAAAATCTCTTGGAATCCTACTCTACTAATTGTGATTATTTACACAAGCTGATGAGGAGAGTTGCTATAGATAATGAACAAAAAATGAAATTTAATTGGCTTACTAAAGGGGATAGACAGACGGAATTTTTCTACAACAAAATCTCTGACAGTGCGCATAATAGAAAAAACAATTTCTCAGTTGATAGAAATGGACAGTGGGTCTCAACATCAGAAAAAATAGCTGAAGAAGCTATTAGCTATTTCTCAGAATTATTTCATTTGCCAGAAGCATTAAATCAATTTCCTAACATTACATGTAAGAAAATCCTAACAGATGCTGCTAGAGTTAACTTGTGCAGACCTTTTCAAATGGAGGAAATAAAAGAGGCTGTCTTTCAAATTAATGAAAATAGTTCTCCCGGTCCAGATGGTTTCAACTCTAAATTTTATAAAATTCACTGGGAGAGCATTCAAATGGAGATATTTGAAGCTATGAATGGTATTCTACAATCTGGTAAAATCATTAAAGAAATTAATCATACTTTCATTTGTTTAATACCAAAAAATCCAGAGGCCACCAATATTTCAGAGTTTCGACCAATATCTCTATGTAAT
The DNA here is from genome assembly GCA_030737815.1 of Allium fistulosum. Lineage (NCBI taxonomy): Eukaryota > Viridiplantae > Streptophyta > Magnoliopsida > Asparagales > Amaryllidaceae > Allium > Allium fistulosum. Next base: position 861,677,498 of record CM060903.1, read on the forward strand.
GTTATTTACAAAATTCTAGCCAATCTTCTATGCAATAGAATGAAAGTATACATGAATGAGCTAATATCATACAATCAAAATGCTTTCATCCCAAATAGATCAATTTCTGAAAATTCTCTCCTTGCTTATGAAATGGTCAGAAGTTTTAACAGGAAAAATTCTAACAATGTTTGTTTGAAAATTGATTTACATAAGGCCTATGACAAAATCAATAGAGAATTTGTTCATCATATGTTGATATCTATGGGATTCCCACTATCTTTTGCCAACCTAATATATGAGTGTATATCCACTCCATCGTTTTCCATTTTAATTGAAGGGTCCCCTTATGGGTTTATAAAGAGTTCGAGAGGTCTTAGGCAAGGGGACCCACTATCCCCATATTTATTTTCTATTGCCATGGAATTCCTGTCTTTGCAAATGGAATTGGAATTCCTTAAAGGGAATCTCAGCCCTATTTATCAAGTGGAACCAATTATTACTCATTTATTGTATGCTGATGACATTCTCGTTCTTGCGAAAGCTACTACTAACAATGCAGAAACTATCCACAATATATTTCAGAGAATGAAAATTTTTACAGGCCTTGAAGTAAATTCAGACAAAAGCAGTTTAATTTTCAGCAAAGGGGCAAAATCTAAGCAGCACATAGTGGATATAATTAAAATCAAACCAGATAACCTGCCAATCAAATACTTAGGTATTCCTTTGTCAAATAATTCTCTGAAAGCTAGAGACTTTGGTTTGCTCATAGACAAAATCAATAAAAAATTCAGCAATTGGCACAACAGATTTCTCAACATTAGTGGCAGGGTTGAACTCATCAATACTATTATCCACCCTATGTTACTTTTCTGGACCCAAATTGCTCAATTCCCTGCATCTATTATAAATAAAATCAATTCCTTGTGTGCAAATTTTTTATGGAAATCAAAATCTCACAAAATGAGATGGGAAGAGGTCTGCAAAACCAGAAGTGAAGGGGGACTGGGAATCAGGAAAATAGAGGATATAGCTAAAGCCACTGAAGCTAAGTTGCTATGGAACTTTATTAGTGGAAAGTCTTTATGGTCAAAATGGATGCATAATAAATATTGTAAAAAAGGAAATTTCTGGATTACCAGAATGGATAACAATGCATCACACACATGGAAAATTATAATGCGTGCTAGACAATGGTGCAAGGGACATATAAACAGAAAAATTGCTAATGGTGCAAACACTGATATATGGTTTGACCCATGGCTTCAGGGTTCCAGTCTTATTGACACTTATGGATGGAACACCATGAGCACTTTGGATGGGTGCAATAAAACAGTTTCTGGGCTAATCACTAATTACAGATGGAAGCAAAGACTCAACTTCATTCCCTTAAGATCACAAGATGAGGTTAGAAAAGTAATCATACATCAAAACATGAATAATGATTTCTGGTGGTGGATGCCTACTAAGCATGGTAACTTCTCTTTAAAATCTGCATGGGACATAGTCAGAACGAAACATGCCGAATTTGACTGGTCCACCGTTGTATGGGACAAAGTTTGTGCCCCAAAAATGTCTACATGCTCAATGTTGGCCATAAGGGACAAATTGCAAACAAAGAATAAAGTCAGTAAATGGTCACCTAACATCGATCAAAAATGTGTGCTGTGTGATAAGCATAACGAAGATAATAACCATTTGTTTTTTCAATGCACTTATTCGAGGAACGTTCTGAATGCCTTTATGCCTAAACTTAACATACAGATAGGTATGAACTACGATAACAATTTCGTCCTAAACCAGATTCTTCAAGCTCAGGAAAATTATAAATCTCCGATAAAAAGCATTTTAAGTATCTTCCTTACCACGATCATATGGAATATTTGGTGTGAAAGAAATATGCGTGTGTTTAAAGGTATCGAACAACCTTTCAGATTGAGAACCAAACAGATTCTGATTGAGTGTAAGACTCTTATTCATCAAAGATTTCACGAGTATAAGCTAATTGAAAAGGAAAAACTTATCATTATGAATTACAACCCAGATCTCGGAATCCTTGCTTGTTTTCAACCTCCCTGACACAGTGCCGATGCTGGACTATTGATGAATCTAGTTCTTTCAAGGTGGATTGTTATCATCTTCGTCGCTGCCATTTCCTTTGTCTGATGTAGAGATTTCGCGATGCTCCTGGATCTCACATTCTCTCACCTCTGTTTGGTAGGGCAAAGTTTAGTAGTCCTTTTGATTTTTTTGTTTGCTGTTGTGGCTTTTAAAATACTATATGCCTGTATTTTGCTTATTTCGGGTTTTTTTTGTGCAAGTTGCTTCGTACGGATGGTTTTGAGTGTTTGTGTTTTAGTTTTACTCCTCCATCTGTTTGACAGCTTGGCACAAATTATGGTCTGTTGTAATGTTAATATACGAAAATGATATGTACTCTTTTTCCTTTTTTAACGCACCCATTTAGGTTAGGGGGGTTGAAAGGTTTTAACGAGGCATATCATTGAAGTATATGTATTTGTTGTTAATAAAGTACCTTTTTCAAAAAAAAAAAAAAAAAATTTTTAGCCATTACTATCTTTATTTCTTGCCACTTTAAACAAAATTTCTTTCCACTTTATCAATGTGGGGCTTCTCTTATAAATACAAATCACTCGTACATACCCTACTCCATATCAATAGACCTTCATCTCCTCTCTTGCGTGTGAAGCTTCTTCTGTAGGTAAATGGCTGCACTAATTTTTTTCTTCTTATTTCTTTTCTTTTTCTTCTTCTTTTTCATCCTTTTCTTTTGTTTTCTTATTGTTTATATTGCTTTTCCTTTATTTTAAGCACAACATGTTTTTCTCTATTTTTTTACATGTTTTGATTTTCAATGTAACATAAAAGTTATAATTTACACGTATATATATATATATATATATATATTTAAAAAGGATCTCTTTATATTAAGGTCACATGGTATTTGGAGAAGTATGTTTAAACTATTTTGTCACTTTCTTTATATTTTACAGTCCCGGTCCTAGGAGCATTTGATTGTTGGCTATACATTTTGGGTCTAAGTATATACATTTAAAAGATAATGTTTAAGTTTATGTAAAGGAAGGCAAAATTTTGATGTATAAACTGGGATAGTTTAACATAAATAGGCGAGGCCATCATTAATTCATACTTTCTATTTTCATCAGTTTTGGTTTATGCATTTAGTAATGCTAACTAAGCTATATATATATATATATATATAATTGGTTTTGCAAGGTCTGTAGTTATATAAAATAATATGTCGATTTTATGGATTTTTGTTTACAGTAGTGCTTCACTTTTTTAAAACATAAATAGTTATATGTTTGGCAAGTTCACGTATTGCTGTTTTGTAAGTTCACATATAGTATGTATATACTTTTTTTTATATGGATGAGAACTTGGTTTTCAAATATATTTTTTATAGTATGTTTTGGGATAACTATTTAATTCAAACAAATATATATTATTTTTAAGTTTTATTTTATATAGTATGGTTTCATATGTTAGAAAAAAAGAGAGAGGTTTTATATCCATAGTTATATGTTACTGCATGGGGTAATATAGCTGTTAAGTGATGTCTGCATTTGTACATTGATTTTTACTTGGACTGTATATATATATATATATATTGAATAACAAGTGTTTATAGCTTTCTTTGTCGCAGATAATATAAGTTATGTTGAAAATGGGTCTCAACATTGTTTTCTTTAAACTTGCATGTGTTTATGTACATTTCAATATGAAAGTTACAATATTTATTTCAAATTTATTACATTTGATTTTTAATACAAAACAATGATTTTTCTTACATACATATTTTGTTTTGATATTGGTCTTAAAAAGAAATATTAATTTAATAAGAAAATAATATATTTATTTTGATTTATATATGTATATGTGCTTTAAATGGATATTGTTTTCAAATTCTCTTATACCAATTTTCTTCATCAAACCCGGTTCTAATTTGATTCCGTCGATTCCTGTTATCAGCTTTGTCCGTCGTGCCCGTTTTCTCCATCGAATCGTATCCATCTAGCATCGCTTGGAATTCGTAGCTCGTTTCCTTGTCAAATCTGTTTAGCCTCGAAAAGTGAGCAATCACTCACGATTAACGTTCTTATATTTATTAAATTTGATTTCAATTGAAACGACAATTGAAATATGCTGCTGTAGTTATTTAAATTATTATATATGCTATTATCTATAACTGTTCACTTATGGGATATGACACCATATCCTATTCTTTATATTTATTTTTAATGATATATGCCTGTTGTTATTATTTTCATATCTGTTATCACTCTGCAAGTTCCCTATTAGTATAGAAATCACTATGGGTTGAAATGATACATACCCGAACGGACTTTAGAATAGGAGAATTTCATTATGGGTTGAAATGATAGACCCAAGCGATTTTCATTTAATTAAGTTTGGGATTACGGGTTGAAATGATATCCACCCGTATATATTTAGTGTATGGATTGAAATGATAAATATCCGTTGCACTTGACTATATGATAGGAAAAATACATACAGACACCGATGGTCCATATATAAATATTTTGGAAATAATTTCTATGATTTTGGAAAGAAATATATGGGTTAATAAATTTTGATTCTTAAGATGTATAAAAATGGAAATTTTATATATAGATTTAGTAGTAATATTTGATAAATTAGATTGATTTAATACATATAATGTGGTTAAGTATACAAGTAAATCTATGTTTCAAATATATTTTCTTGTAATATATTGAAAAATTAAGATCGGGAGATAAATTTGGGTTTATTAAAAATGGTATTTAAATAAGGACCTATTTAATTAAATCAATTTGAAATTATTGAATGGGAAATTTAAAGGTATGATGGTATAACTGGATTTTTGATTTAAGTGATTTAATGAATATTTCACGTTTAAATAAATTAAAGTAATATTGAGTAAAATGTAATTTAAGGTTACTTAAAATGATATTGAATCTAATGAGGGAGTATTTCAAGACTAAATAATAATGAGGTTAAATCGAGATCTATATGAAATATATTGAACATTTAAATATTTAAGCCTTGAACTATTGGAATTTAAATGGTTTATTTTGAGATTCAGATCTGTATTTGAAATTAATATAGTTGAATTTGTTATTTAGAAACTAAATTGAATTAAAGAGAAAATTTAGGTTGAATTAAATTTGAAATTGTTGTTTAGAAAACTAAATTGAATAAAATTTAGTTTGAAACGTTGAATACTTAAAGTTTTGAAATATATTGAAATATAAATGTGTATTTTGTGATTTCAAATCCGAATTTGAGATCGATAAAATTTAAGTGGTTAATTTAGGGATTGAGTTGAATTTAAATTGATAAATTGAGATTGAATGGGAAGGTCGGGTTGAAATGATTTGTTAAGTTGAGGAAATTGAAAATACTTTACTTTATAAATTATTTAATGTATATAAATACTATTTTGGGAAATATAGAGATATTTGAAATGAAAATGATATTGGTTTTGAAGTATAAATGACCACGGTGTTATAGTGTATATTTCTACCTTGTAGATAGTTCTATGGACCCTTAGAGGATGGTTATTGTAACGACCCGTAAATTTTAACTGTTTTAATATCGTAATTAGTTGAAATTTTGTGAAATTTTAAACGATAAAATTTTGAAATATAAATTTGATATTTGGAATGCATCTAGTTAAACATAGCAACTGGTAAATTTTCGTCCGAAAATATGAAAGTTTATTTCGCGCGTAAATTTACTTCAATTTAATCAGTTAAAAAGCGATGAAAATAAAATGTTTTCAAAACCTAAATATTTTTACATAGAAAAATTCTAAACCATCTTCTGAGCAAACGTCATTTTACGTTTTTCAAAATTTGGACATTTTTAGCTCCGTCGATCTTAATCTTCTGCGTTTTGTTGCATTTTCCGCTATTAGAAAATCCGAATTTTTATAATTCAATCGAACCACTAATATCTGTATACCGTTTTGACCGTCTTGTCCTGCTGATCTTCGCAGTATATTCATATCTGAGTTTTAGAGTCCGGTACACGACAAACCCGTGGAACGGCTAACCGAACCGGTACACGTTTTTTTTTTAAAGAAAAAAAAACTATTGGGTTTCCTGGGACGTTTCGTTGTCCACCCGTGATAACCTACAGCCATTAACATTTATTTCGCGTGAATTCCACTTGCATGAACGTTACTATTCCCAAAATTTGATTTATTTTCTACCGATTTATTTTGAAAAGCTTCTACCAACCTCTGCATTCCTTGCCCACGTTCTTTCACTCAACCCACCTTTTCTTCTTCTTCCCCTAAATTTCACTTTGCCTGTAACCTTCTAACCTCCTAGTCCATTTCCACGAAACCCATCAAACCTCACTGATCCACCTCCTCGCACCCAAATCAGCACGGCCACCATTCCCTTCCCCATCATGTGGCCTCTATCCCACACACTTCACGTCTTCCCTCCACTCCGCTTCGTCGGCCACCTCCGCCATCTCAGCAATCTCCTCCATGCCGTAACCCAGCGTACAGCTCGCCTCTGCCACCATTCCAGACCGCAGCCTCGGCCATCATCTCCAGACAACACTACCTCCGCCTCCTACTGCAACCGTCGAGCACCACTTCCCTAGGCCGAAGCTCCTCCCCATCAGTCGCCCACACCTTCAGCCTTTCCCGTGCTCTGTTCGCCCATCGCGTCCGCCTCCAACCTGCCTTCATTCATCTGCTCTCCGCCTTCCATCTGAACTCGAGTTATTATGGTATGTTGCTTTAGTTTTTTTTATAACAATACGTTAGCTATACATATATATTTTTGCAACTGTTTACATATTAATATATATATATATATATATTAACGTTATATATACAGTTGGGTCAGTGAGGATTTTTGAATATCAGTGGTATACATTTGCATAAGTCTATATAAGTTTGTTATAGTTCTCTTTGTTTGCTGGGTTTATATGACATGGCAGTTTATATAATTGTTTCTATACCTAAGCTTATATACATATATATATATATATAATTATTGCTTTGAATAATAATATACTAGATTTAAATATATTAGTTCATATTACTTACTGCTGTTTATATATGAAGTTATATAGAAGATTTAAAAGTTATTTGTTGATTCTAAATTTTAGTTTGTACATACAGTTATGTATACATATATATATATATATATATATATATATATGAATTGTTACATACTTGCATATATACGTTAATATTTTGTTAGTTATCTAAGCGAACAAGCTGTTAGTTTGTATAAATATTGTAAAGGCATACTTATTGCTTTACACATTGTTTTCGAATATAAAACCGATTTTTAGTTAGATTCATCTTATTTTCGAACATTTATTTTGGAGACGTCATATATGTAAGTTGTATACAAGTATGTATGTGGGTGAGTATTTGTTTTAAAGCATATTTCCTTTATTTCAAAACAAGTCTGCATATTAAATTTTGGTTGGCCGTATATATTTGTTGCATATATACATAACAGTTTCATATCTATAGTTTTGAATGTATATACAAGTTTTGGCACACATATATAAAAGTTTTGTTTTACTGTTAGTATATATAAGTTGGATTTGTTAAAAAAAAGCCTGTATAAAAGTGCTTCTATATAATTTATATTATAAAGCAGATTACATGTGTTGTCAGTTGTAATATACATATTTCATCTATTAGTATATATATATACCAAAGTCATGTTTATAAAAGGTAAGTTACAGTATGTTAAGTGTAAATATACATGTCTGGTCAGTCCATATTCTAGTTAAATATGTATAGGTGTTCAACAACTATAGGTTTACAGTAAATTTTGATGTATTTAAAAGATTTGAGTTGGTTAAAAAATATATATATATGGATATTAAGTTTATATTTATATAGGAAGTTGTTCTTATAGGACACTGTATAGTTAAAGTGATAGTTTATATAAGTAGTAACTTTCTATATTTATGCCTGTAAGTATGAACTATACCATTTTTCGATTTTATATTAGCTGTAATAAGTATATGTTTGAGATTTCATAACAAAGGTAAGAATATCAGGATTTGTCTATATTTTTAGTATATATATGTTAGTATAAATGATATTTTGCGCATATATTAAGTTTCGATGTACTAGGTATATTAATTTTTATACATGGTGATAACATTGTTTTTCAGTTGCATGTACGCATACAAATATTTATTTTCTGCAATGTTTACTTGAACAGTTATGTTAGTATACTGTAATATTAGTTAGTAAATGATTTTATGTACTATGTATGTAATATAAAAGATATATATATTGATTTGAAATTCTGTCCATATTGACTGGTTTCCTACTATCGAATTTTGTCGCAGCCATTCTAATTGTCATTGTCCGAACCCACATTCCAGCAACAGTCTTCTAGCTTTGTTAATTATACATGCTTATCCGTGTCCGTTTTCATCTTGTTCTCATCCATCTCTAGCCTTGAAAGGTGAGCACTCACTCACGATTAACGTTCTTTTATTTATTAAATTTGATTTCAATTGAAACGACAAGTGAAATATGCTACTGTCAGTTATTTACACTGTTATATGTATGCTATTACCTGTATCAGTTCACCTGTGACATCTGACACCATTATTTGTTAATTATACGATGATAATCCTGTTTGATTGATAATTGATTGATTGTTTGTTGTTTATATTGGATGTTAAATTGAAATGTATAAAGTGATAAATATTATGCAAGTAAATTCGATGTAGGATAATTAAAATTTGAATCTACATATATGTTGAATTTGATTAGTTGAATATGACCCCTTTTATTGTTAAATAAATTGACATGTAAAATAGTGATAATTACACTTTGAACCATTGAACGTATATTGGATTAATTGTTGTAGTGTTAAAATTGAAATCGAATGACAAGTGAAGAACTGTATGAATAATTAGTGTAATAATCTTTAATCTACATGAAATGATAGTGTAGATTCTAGAAATAATTATATTAATTTGCACAAACAACAATGCAAATTAATACGATTATTTTGGGATTATTTGAATTGATTCTTGGATTGATATTGGTTGTTGTTATTGCTTGTTTATTTACTTTGACACCATCCCAGTTATCACACTGCAAGTTCCCTTTGCTATGTTATGATTTTGAATTGAATTGGAATCGGGTTGAAATGATAAATACCCAAATTGAACTTTGACCTAGGATAGAGAATTAAATAAAAACCCGATTGGTCAATAATTTGATTTTAAAATAAAATGAAGATTTTATTTGAATAAATAATATGGTTTTGAAACGAAGTTGGAAATTAAATTTTAATGAAATTTAAATGAGAATATTTAATATTCTAAAATGAAATATTAACAATGTAATTGATGGAAGAATGTTTAATTTGAGAAATGATTGAATTAAGTTTGAAATGATTTAATAATCAAGTTTGAAATTTAATTAAGTTTGAAATTATTAAACTTTGAAATTATTTAATAATTTAGTTTTGAATTATTTAAAAAATTAAATAAGATTGAATTATTTAATGATTAAATTGAATGGAATTCTTTAATAAGTGGAATTGAACTTCTTGAATAATTGAAATTGAGTTTCTTTATTAATTAAGTTCGGAAAATTATTTAAGTAAGTAAATAAGTGAAATTAAATTTCTTTAACAAGAAATAAAATGTGATTTATTGAAATTAATGCAAGACTTGAAATTTAAAGAATTTGATTTGATGAATTTAATTTAATTCAATTTGTAAGTTTTGATATAAGGAAGTTGAATTTAAATAATGGATTTAATGAATTGGAAATTTAATAGAAATTGTTTTGAATGGAAAATTTACTTAATGAATATTGAATGAAATCGATAAATGAATTTAAATTGATTTGAATGTTAAATCAAATTGATTTAAATGATTTCGGAATGAAACTTATATACGAACTTGAATCAATATTTGAATTGTTTAAACAGAAATTGAAATTGAATTGTAAGATTTTGAAATTATGAATGTAGAAGTTTTGAAACGTAAATTTTGGAAATTGGTTTAGAAAGACAAATGAAATGTTGGTTTACAAATTCTATTTGGAATTGAAATTGATTCGGTTTTGAAATATATTAAACGACCAATCGGTGTAATAATTACGAAAGTTATTAAAGAGACCGGAATCGGTTAGGGACATACTCACTATCTAAACCGAAGACCACTTTAATAACTATACGCGGAGTGTGATCCAGAATGAAGTGGTTGGAATGATGTACGTGTTGACTGAAGAAAGAGAACGATAATGGATAGCCTTGACACTTGTGTCAAATTGGAAATGACTAAAACAGGAGCCGTGCCGGGCCAAATGGAGGTTAGTTGCCTCGAGCGAACACACTTCTTCGAAAACTACTCATTACTTGTTGTCGATTGGTGCACCCTTGATTTTGGGAGTGTTGTTTCGCGGTGTTGCGGTCGCTGCGGCGATGCGTTCTCACCAGTCCGGATCAGGCAAACGGTAGTTTCACTACCTTGGGTATTGCCTCATGTGCCTTGTCATACTTGTATCCCTATACGCGACCACTACGATTTGTTTTGTGTTATACCTATGGAGTACTCCCTGATAGCCCACTAGTTTACGGTGGAGTTTACAGTTGTAACGACCCAGAATTTTGAACGAATTAAATTAAAAATATTTAATTAATTTTAAATATTTGAACGATGATTTAATTTGAATCCCAATATAATTTTGAATTTGACGATTAAATTATAAAATTTAATCGATTGGAAGTTGAATAAAAATTTTAATCTTCAAATTTAGGCCGATTAAAAATACTTCAAACGCTTGTAAAATTTATATTGATAATTCTGAAGATAACAGAAGCTTCAGAATCCAATTTCGAATTGATTTGATCAGTTTTGAATTTAATTGTTTGAACCGATGTTTAGAAATAGTCATTTTTCAAACAGTCTCGGAATTCGACGAAACCAGTTCCATTGGGTCCGTAATATTGAATTATTGTCGGATTTCAATTTTCGTATTTTTTGAATTTGTTATGTGAGCGTACGGCGTATAAACGCGTTGGAAATAAATCGAAAATTCAAATTTAAAAATCTTATTTATATACATATATATTCACACGATTCTCTTCCTTCAACCACGCCTAAATTTACGCAGAGAATCACGAAAATGATCGTGCAAAGCTTACCCCTTTCAACCTCAAAGCATGGCCGAGCTTTATCGTTTTAAATCAAAGCGAAAACCATTTTTCTTCGTTCGAAATTTAAAAGGGAATGGCCGCTACTGATTTCCTCTCAGAAAAAAAATTGAATTCAACAACTTAGCCTCGTTCGAAAAAATCAGGGCTCGGTTTAGTCGACAGCGCGCGTTTGGGGAATCTCGCGAATGGGGGGGGTCAGTCGAGCAAGTCGATGGGGCGGCCAAGTTCACGAGGGGGAGAGGCGAAGTCGCGTTTTCGGCTTCAGGTGAACGAAGGAGGAATGCGACTTGTGTTCGAAAGGAAGTCGCGAGTTCAATTCGAAGTGTCGGCAGCGTATCGCGAGGCTCGCGTTCACGTTGGGATGGTGGCGATTTAGGGCAGCGGCAGTTAATTGGAAGGCGAGTTCGTATACGACATTTTGGGATTTGGGGATACGCTCGCGATCGAAGTGGGGGCTCTCGAGCTCAGTCAGGTGGCGCCATGGCGGCGTTCAAGGAGGAGGAATGTCGCGAGCATAGACGAGGCAGCGCTCGAAGCCGGAGTCGCGATCGCGTGGCTGGCGGAGTTCGCGAGTCTAGGGGCTCCGATCGAATGCTGGGAGGTGGAGTTTCTGGTGGTGGTCGAGCCTGGGCATTTAACACTAAGGTATAAAACAATTTGAATTCTTCAATTTAAATTTATGGTAGTGTATAAGAAATGTTTATACGAAACAGAGAATATAATATACACAGTAAAAGATATATGCAGATTTGATTTGATTTTTAATATATATGGTAAATGAAAGTGATTTTTGAGCAGTTTGAAATGAAATAGTTAGTTAATTTTTCAAATGAAATTTTGTTAGTTCGATTTATTCGAATATGTAGGAAACCTTATAATGTTTGAAATTTATATAGAAATGAAATTTAGTTTTGCAATAAAATATAAAATATCTCTGTTACGAGTTAAAAAGGAATTTTTAATATTAAGGAAAATTTGATTTTTTAAAATTTAATAATAAAGTCATTAGTTTGGAATTAAAATTTATTGATTTATTATTTAGTGAATTCGAATATTAATAAAACCCTATAATTTTATTCAAGGTCTATAAATCGAGAAAACAAAAGAAGGATTGGATTGGATTGCAAAAATAAATAAAGGGCAAAGGTGAGATTTTCTCACTCGAAGGAAATTTGAATTTACAGTTATTATTGATTGATGATTGCTATTGGATGTGATATTAGATATAGTAGGATATATATCTATATATGTAGCAATATATACATATTGGCATATGTATATATTGGATTGATTGATTTCCCGCCTCGTATAGCGGATGAGACCCTATTGCGCCGTTAGTAAGCGGATTTTTATAAAACCCATATACCGCAATAATTCCGTACTGGAGCGGAATTGGTATTGTGCTAACGTCTTTGGATGCAGGGAAACAGGTTGGAGGGATCCAACTGGACCCCTCACATTGATTGATTTTATTTATACTGTGGTATGAATCTGTGAATGATTATATTGATGTTATTAATCATATTGATATCTGGAAATTATTTGAATGCTAAAATTTAGCTGAATGGATGTTTGATATCATTGGATTCCAAAAATAAATGAAATTGAATTTTTGAATTCAAAATAGAAATTTTTAAGTAAATAAATTTTTAGAAATTGAATAAATTCGAAGAAAGGAATTTTAAAAGTATAAAAGTTAATTTTTATAATCTTATCGAATTTATTTCCAGAATAAAGTGAAAATGTTAAATAAATGGATTTCGTAAAACAGTGATTTTAAATTGAAGAATTTAATTTAAATTTGGATTTTTAAATAGATTGAAAGAGACAAAGAAATTTATTTTCTTTAAAAGGAATTTATTTAAAAAGAAATAAGTGAGAAGTCCAATTAGAAATTTAATTGGCACATTGAAACGAATTTGGAAAATTGATATGAAATTTATAGATTTATAAATTGTGAAGTTAAAATGAATAAAATTTATAGATTTATAAATTGTGAAGTTAAAATGAATAAAATTTATAGATTTATAAATTGTGAAGTTAAAATGAATGAAATTGTGGAATAGAAGATTTATAAGAAATTAACTTATAAATTGGATTTTTACCTTCAAATGAAATATTGATCGAATTTGTTAATAAAGGAGATTTATAAATCGAAGTTGTTATAAAATAGAAATAGAATTTATAAACGTTGTTTTATAAATTCAAAATCAATTGAATTTGATAAATTAAATATAGAAGATTATCAAAGGAGATATATTCGCGATTTTGGATAGCGAATTATTATTGAAATAAAACGTGTAGAAAATAGTGAAATGTAATTAGTGAAGTATATTCACGATTTTGGACAGTGAATATATTGTTAAGTAAAATAGATAGTTTTGGGAAAGTGATATTTAAGATGAAGTTAATTGTTTTAACGATGTTTTAAAATGATTAAATATCGAAATCATAGATTTCAACATTCATTGTTGAAATAGACGTTTCGAGAAGTAGAAGGAAATGGTGGACTATAACACTGTTGTTATAGTAAATGATTTCCGTAAGGAAATATTTTGTGTAAGTATTGGGATTTATATATCTATCTTAAATTTCGAATCCTTATACTAGTGATTTTGAGTCGTTGTAACGATGTTTTACATAACATTCGTTTTGACTCAAATAAATGTTGTTATAGTAAACGGTTTCCTTAAAAGAATGAAATATATACTTAATTTGATTTAAGTATATTGAATATTTTCCAAATGTTGAAAATAAATGATTTGTGAAACACTCATTTTAAATAAGTATGGAAATGCTTTTTTTCAAATGAAATGAAACGTTTTGAGAATTTATCTTCTCAAAGATAAATCGAAAATGAATTTTTGAAATCAATTGAAAATCGAATATCAGTAGATATTCGAAAAATATAAATTCACTATGGAATTTATAAAAGAAAGGGAAGTTGTTTAAAAATAAATATTGATTTATTTTGAAGTGTGGAAATTTTATATCTAGTAAAAGATATTTTGGAAGATAAAATAATTTGGAAAATTATTTGGAATCTGATGATGTTGCGCATCTTTATTGATAGTTAAATAACCGACTATCAATAATTACCTTGAATAGGTATTTGTTGTGAATTGGATGAATTTGAATGCCACACTTATTTTTGAATAAACGCTCACTATTCGGGTTAGCCGGGAAAGGACCATGGGGTCGTATAACCCATTCCGAATATGTGATACGTCGTTATGAATCGCATTTGAAGACCGGTGTTGAAGACCAGATATTTTTGAAAACGGAAGGATTACCGTCGAGTTACTCTACATCGGCTGATCTCCGGTTTAGAGGTTTTATCACCCTTAGTGACGGGAAGTCCCGACGTGATTGAAAATTATCCGGATGTGCAAGGGCTTCGTGAGAAGTGCCTTCGGTTCTGTTCGATCCCGGAACAGACTTGTATGGATTGTGTGTCTGACGTTACAATTTGAGATATAAAGCTGATTTCTTTCAAATACATTTCTGTTGGTGGCGGAGAATTTATTCTCTTAGCTTAACACCCTTCTCTGAGACGTACGAGCTCAGAGGTTATGTAGTTGAAATTTATCAGCGATATATCCCAATTTGGTAACGTGGCATACTGAGTGTTGCTGTGAAATGATCAGTGTTTGATCATTTGTGATATGATCATTTGTTTGATCTTATATCTTTGTGATCATAGGTTGATCATTTTGTTTGACCCGAAGCATGGCTTTGTAGAAAGCGTAGCTTTGTGGACGAGACTTCGTCGAGCCTCACACCCCGGAAATGGTCGAAACAGGAAGGATGCAGCAAGGTTCTAGGGAGTAGCGCCCCTTAGTGTATGTCATTCCTTCTGGATAGAGGTGGTATCATGGTATGGAGCCCAGATACTTAACCTATGTGGTTGCTGCATTATTATTTATGTGGTTTGTTGGAAATCGGGGATCCTCGGGAAGATCGGTTACGATCGGGGGATGGCATACGCGTGTCAGTAGTTACCTATTTTTGCAAAGGTAACCCGGCCTTGTGTTGGCAGAGATCCGGTTAGGTTCTCGGGTCGTCTATTCCAGGGACGTACCCATCGTGGATAGGAAGTTCCTTAGCCTGACCATTTGTTGGAAATCCAAAGAAACAATACGAGCCTTGTACGGTTTTAGTTGTAGAACCTATCATTCACTTATGGTGGTCACCACTGTTTGGATGGTAGCTATAGTAGGCATAAGTGCGGAATGCCTATGCTGGCTAAGATTAATATTATACTTTCGAAATGTTTTCTACACTATGCACTAATAATAATATCAAAAATGATTTGATTTTGCGTAGTAAGCATCTTTGACTATCATAAGAAGAAATCTCCTCCAATTCTGCGTTTGCATTGTGTGTGTGGCGGGAGGTCTTATGGTAGTTTCATTTTCCAAAAGCATTGCGAATTGACACTAAAGTTTTCCGGTTGTTTATTTTAAAGAATAACTGTTTTACGATCTCACACCAGTCACCATGACTGACTCGGAGTTTATTGTTCCCTTCTAAACTCTTGGTGCCCACCAATTTCCACACGGGCAGTCTAGAGTTAGGTTATCAGGATATTCTGGATATTCTGGAGCTTTGGAAGCAAGCTGTATGACGAGACGTAGTATTTGTATCTGATAGTATTTATTCCGCTGTGTATTCTGTATGAGGACAAGTTATATAACTGTCCATTGATTGTATATTGACTCTGATGATTGATGTATGTATAAACTGATATAGTTCTTTGTTTTAAAAGACTAGTGTTATCTATTATATATTGTTCCGCTGCGATATGTGAGATTCTGATATTGTTCTGTTTCTGTTGTTGTTCTTCTTTCTTCTGTTTTCTTCTTCTTCTACCTTTTTCTTCTATTTAAAACCCTCACTATTGGAGTTTCCGGCACTCGATTGCTCGGCAGTCGATAAAGTGAGTATCGATGTCGAATTTTCGAAAGTCGAAAATTTTGGTACGTGACAACAGTGCTATATAGACTATAACGCTTATATAAAATGTGTTAAGGGGGATAATGGTAACGCCTTAACACTATTTTGATACCTTATATTACTGATAGACATTATCTACTTATCGTACACTACTACATAGTAGATAGTTTAACGGATCCTTAAAGGATGGTTATTCCAAACATCCTTTGAGTTACTTGTATTTCAATTGCTATTTCACTTGAGTTGGATTTATAAATATAAGAATGTTAATCCTGACTCGAGTGTTTTGGTGTTTTGCTTTACGCTCGGGTCAGACTGAGTGTACCAGTATTCGAGACTCACCTTTGAAGTTGGAGCTTTGCTTGAAGATCCAGCCATCTATTCTGCTTTCAGTATTCGATGATTCCAGTGATGTATTCTGATTTGTATCTGATGTATCGTATTACTCTTCCGTTGTATCTGGTTTAACTCTGATGTAACTTATACATTTATATAGTAGCTTCATGAACTACTATCTCTTTTATTTCCGCTGCAATTATTACTCTGTGTCTGTGATCTGTGATTATTTTATTTACTGTATATGTTCAGTTTTTCCAATTTAAATTAACAATTCGGTATTTTGAATTATTCAAGTCCGACATGTGCGGATGCGAATGGTGCAAAATACTGGGTCGTTACAGTTATCCCAACATCCTTTAAGTTATTTGTATTTCCATTGATATTTCACTTGGGTTAGATTTATTTATATAAGAATGTTAATCCTGACTCGAGTGTTTTGTGTTTTGCTTTACGCTCGGGTCAGACTGAGTAATACAGCCTTTTGAGACTCACCTTTGGAGTTTGGAGCTTCGTTTGGAGATCCAACTATCGATTCAGCTTTCAGCTTTTCCAGCCGATTGGTTTAGAGAAGTCATCTGCTTGTACTGAAGACTTCACTGTATTTGAGATATTCTTATGTATTTTATTTTCTAACTTTGATGTATATAGTAGCTTCATGAACTACTATCCTTTTTTCTATTCCGCTGCATTATTCTACTCTGTGTCTGTGATCTGTGATTGATTTATTCACTGTATATGCTATGTTTTGCCAAATTTTAAATTAACAATTCGGTATTTTGAATTATTCAAGTCTGATATGTATGGTTTTATTATCGATTTGAATGGTCCAAAATAGCGGGTCGTTACAGTTGGTATCAGAGCTTTGGCTCTAGGCAAAACTTAGCATATATAGTAAATTTATTTACAGAATCACTTTCGTTCGAGTTTGAATCTCTTCCTTTTGACTCGATTTCCTTTGAACTTTGGAACGTTCCTTACGGTTACAAAATTCATTCTTGTCTTTCTCTATTGGTATTCTTTTGATTCTGGAGTATCCTATAACTCCACTTTGAATGATCTCTATATGAATAGGCGATCCCACCAATCTTTGAATGAATTGTGAAGGGGTGAAACACCTTTACAATTGGCATTGATTCACTGGAGATTTATATATCCCTCGGTTTAGATGCTGCTATCTCTTGTTATGCCGAATTCTATCTCTGGCGATCGAATGTCGATTTGCCTCAGAATTCTGCACCAATCTTATATTGAAGTCACGGTTGACCCTAGAGTCATCCGCGATTTATAAAAAATATATCTATCTTGTATTTTGTAATCTCATCTTCGTTCGAGACTATCTTCAAGTCAGAATTCTATCCGATTGGAGTCCCTCTAATTTGAATCCCTATCTTTGTTCTGAAATCCATCCTTGAATCATCCTTCGAAAATCGGGTTTGTTTGTATTTTGGAAATTGTTTTCTAAACTGAAATTTTTATTTTGATAAGTATGATTATATTCTATATATAAAAGTGAAATGTTTTCGATAAAGATTATATACCCTTTTTAAAATGAGAATTTGAGGTTTCGAAAGGATTTGTAATTTTGAAAAAATCATATAAGAAATTGATTTATCTAAAAATGATTTATGATTGAAGAATTTTAAATTTGAAATTCGAGAATTGAACTCCGGTATTTTGAAATTGGTTTTAAGATTTTTAAATATATAATAATAATATGATTTAAAAGTATTTTCCGAATAAGAAATGTTTCAAATGATTTTAATAAGTTTCGAATGATTTTAAAGAAATTTCAAAAGAAGTTTGAGAAAATAAAAGTCCAGAACTCACTTATGTCGCTAGAAAATAATTTCGGTGATGAGTGCACGCATCATCGACATTGATTTTCGAGTTTCAGAGTGGGGGAGAGGCCACTTTAGTAGCATTGCTACGCGAGTGATTTTGTGAAACCATTTCGATTTCAAATTTCGAAGTATGAATTGATATTTGAAGGACATATGTATATGTATATTTGAAATGAATTGAAGTAAGCCGGTGTTCAGTCCTCGAGTTTCAGATTTGACTTGGTATAACCCTTTCTTTTGAAATTGATTTACTGATTTATTGCTGATTTCCAACTCTTGGAGTGGAAATTTTATTTCTTTGACTTTTTCGAAGGTTCGAGCACTTCCAAATCAAGGTTTAATTTTCAAAGCCAAGTAATTTTGAAAAGTATGAATTATTTGATAAAGTATATAAGTTTGGTATGTATGTTAAAGTATGTAGTAATATGATTTAAATAAGTTGAAACTGTTTTGTTAAGTAAATGAATAAGGCAATTTTAAAATTTTCTAATATGAAATTTAGATTTGAAATGTTTTGAAAAGAATTTGGTCTTCAAAATATTTTGAATAAAGTTTAATTAAATGTTTTAACTTAGTAACATCTTTATGAAACTATATATTTAACAAGTTGGAATAAATATATAAGTTGTACGTATGCTGTTTTATTCGCATAATTAATTTGATCCAGGTTTGAGTACACAAGTTCGAGGTGAATTACACCATTTCGTGTTAGGATTTTTCATTCGATTCTTGATGGCGAATATTTGATATGGATTTTGGGCTTGATTCTAGAATTCTCTGTCATAGTATATGGCTATGCAAGAAGACTGATGGCTTCTAGTCGAGAAACCACATCGAAATCCGCATTAGGGAAGTCGAATGGACAATACTAGTTCGAAAGCGAACTTGTGTGATCGAGCGAGCGATCAAATGTGATTTTGCGAAATGATGACGTATGTACATCTTATATTCTAATATCGGTGATATATTTTGACGCTGAAATTGAAAGCTGTCGGGTTAGAATATCTTTGCTTACTAAAAGAAAATTTCCAATTTAAATTACAAAGATATATAACCCATAAAAGCAAAGATATTCAATCCTATATAACTCTCCATACAGCGAAATTTATTTTGTAAAATTTGATCCTTATATAAGATGGACCTTATGTAGGTATAAAATTGATTTTTGAAAACCGTTGATTTTGGAAATGAATTGGTTGACTTAAATGATATTGATTTAGAAACTTGGATTATTTTCTAAATTTATTATGTTGGAAACTTTGAAACTAAAGATATTTAAATTGAGAAGAAATAATTTAGTGAGATTGTATATGATTTTGAAACTAAACTAATATTGAAACAAATTAAAATTTGAGAACCTTATTTTTTCTAAATACCTGATGTAGGAGTTATCGAACTTATAAAAAAAAATTTGTCTGTATAAGTATGAGGTTGATTCGAAAACTATAGATTTGAAAAGGTACTCAATTTGAAAAGTGAAATCTTATATAATTAAAGTCTATATAAGTGTGATTTGATATACTTTTGATTTTGGAAAAGTATTTGATTTGAAAATTAAATCTTATATATAATGGATTTTATATAAGTACGATATTTGAAAGTGATTTGAAAAGGTACTATATGATACATATTTTCGAAGTAAAGATATGGAAAGTGCCTTCTGCTTGATATCCGATTTGTGGCCACATCTTGGATTCATTCTATCGATATTATTCTCTCTGATTTTTGGTTTTCCGGATATGATACTCGAGTGTCCTTCGAATTCCATGGAGTTACCCATGGTCTTACGAGCGCAGATGCATAACGCAACTGCCTGGCTGAGTCTTGCCTAGGGGTACGGATTGTTTCCTGGGGGATCCAGGCGTAACCATTGTGTATTCTGCAATCTGTGTAGGTCGCGAATAGTAGCGCAACTGCTTGGCTGAGTCTTGCATGGGGGTACGGATTGTTTCCTGGGGGATCCAGGCGTAACCATTGTGTATCCTGCATTCTACTAGTCATCATGGCGTAACTCGCAGGGCTGAGAAAGCTTACGGATATTGATTGTTTCCTGGGGGAACCAGGCGTAACCATTGTGTATCTGCGAACCATGGTTAGATAAAGGTTTTGTTTGTTTTTTTGTTTGGATTGTACTTTCCATATCTGTTTTTAAAAGTTTTTCCAGTATTTTCACTGGGTGTTGAAACAAGTCTACTAAGTACCTGGAGAATTCTAGTTTTGCGCCTGATCAACGCACTACCAGAGTCTACAGGAACAAGGATAAACTTGTTGTAACATCGAGTTATAAAAGTATTTTCGAAAGAAAAAATTTGTTTCGATATAAAAGTATTTATCCCAAAAAAGAAATTTTGAATTAATATTTGAAATTTAAATTCTTATGATTCTAGATAAATTATTCGTGCCCGATACTATTCTTTGAATCTACCTTATCTGCTCAGTTTATTTATTCACCTATATTCTGTTCTTCCGAATCTTCCTTCTTTTTCCTTAATTGACTATATCCTTTTTAAATATTGTTTATTTGTATACTACATTGTTTAATAGAAAATTTTAGTGTTATAAATATTTTAGAGGTTATTAATTAAATTAAACATATTTAAAGTAAATGATTAGTGAGAATATTTGAAAAGTATTTTGAGAGAAAATTGGTAAGTTATAAATTATGGATTTAATGTTTTCAAATAACTTCCTTGTAAATATAACTAATCATGTAAATAAATTGTTTTCAAATAGTTTTCATACATTTATTAAGTGTTATTTAACATATTTAATTCCAATGGGTTTTGAAAAAAAAATTGAATTAAATAAAATTTAATTACAAATGAAGTTTTAAAATGAATATCTCAAGTAAAATTTATATGGTCTTAATCAATTATTTATCCTTGTCTTTCAATCTATTTATCTTTCTGGTTGTTTCTATTCTCCTACCTTCTTCCTTTTCGGGGACGAAAAGTTTTGAGTGGGGGAGAGTGTAACGACCCGTAAAATTTTGTTAATTTTTTTTGGTTTTATTTAGCGTATTTAATTTGATTTCTAAGAAATTTTAAATAATAATATTTTGAAATAAAATTTTCATTTGGATTACATATAGTTAAATGTGGCAAATGATAAATTTTCATCAAATATTAAGGAAGTATATTTTAGGGTGTGATTCTGTTCAAATTAAGTCAGTAATAATTGATGTTCATAAAATAATTTATTTTAGGAAATTCAAGGCACAGCTGTTTTATTTGCCACCATTTCTTTTATTTATTTTCAAACGGTTCATTTTGCCTTTATAACGTGTCCTTCCATATTTATTCTTGCTGTCCAATCAAGCTATTAATTGCTTTGATTTTTTTTCTAAAACAGTGTGTAGCTGTTACTTTTTCTACCATTAAAATTTCAATTGCTTAATAATTTTTTCAATTCACAGATAAACTTCCCCACTCCTAGCCATTAATAAACTTTGAAAGCATCGTCCTTGCCTTTCGTTATTCCCTGTTTTATAATAATAATTGAAAT
Organism: Allium fistulosum; assembly: GCA_030737815.1. Lineage (NCBI taxonomy): Eukaryota > Viridiplantae > Streptophyta > Magnoliopsida > Asparagales > Amaryllidaceae > Allium > Allium fistulosum. The sequence continues at coordinate 861,699,345 of CM060903.1, forward strand.
TTATAGCCGTTTCAGTATATAACTTTAACATGTTTTATACTCATTTAATTTCAGCAGTCCATTTCCTTTAATTTTTAAACTGTTCCATTTTCTTCCCATGCAACAGCTCACATTCCATTTCGCTTATAAATCAGTTTCCACTTTTACTCACCTGCTCACCTTTTCTTCCATCTATCCGTTTAATAATTATATATATAGTTATAATACGTTTCCCAGCTTCATCTCCATTCCTTTTTTTTCATTGACATATTAATTCTGGGAAGTGATTAAATAAATAAATAAATAACCCATCTTCCCCTCATTTCTTTAAACTTTCAGCTAAATTTTAGCTTGTGACTGTTGCTGTACATTTCATTAAAGAGGTACGTTACCTTATTAATCTCTGGAATTTAAGGGTGAAAATTTTATTTTTCTAACCTTTCCTTTCCTACGCTCCCTGTTTCCACTTCTTTCATTATGACCATTCATTATATATAAACACTACAGCTGGAAAGTTATAAACGTATAAACTTAGATACGTTTTGTATTTATTAAAAATTAAAGCTTACCTTTAATTGTGACATTTTGGTTTCCTTGCTTTCAAAAAAAAAATTTGAACCATAGCCACGGTAATAAATTATTATAAATTTTTCAACTTAATCTAAGATGACCGTTGCTACTAGAATCGTTACTTTTCTAATATATTCATTCCATCACTTCAATGCGTTGATTTTTGCTTCTTTCATTTCCATCGGTTCAAATTTATATAAACTTTATATTCGTTGCACGGTACATTCATTTATTTGACCAATCCTTTCCTTTGTTATTTCCCGAATTTCGTGCGTTACTAACCAATGCTTCATATTTATTTGCCTTAATAATTCAGCTAAATTTAAGGATCACCGTTGCTTTTACATTTTGTTTATATCATCTTTCCCCTATTTTAGCCCGTTGCATTTGATATTTCCTTGATTTAAGCTTTCTAACTTTTAAATTTCCACTACTCTATATTTATTTCTGTACGTTTATCTTTGCTTGAATTTCTCTGTCCATTCCTTTTTCCATTTCAATATCCTTCATTTCCAAACTCATTACGTGCTCTCCAAACAAACAAAAAATTATTTCTTTAAACGTATAGCTGTTACTTTTCCATCATCTCAGTTTATTTTCAAATTGATACGATACCTCTGGTCTATCTATCTATTCCTTTTAGCATTCCTCAATTTTAAGCAAATAATTTTCCCAATTCACGATTGAAACGTTCCTATTCCTGGCTATTAATATAATTGAAATCAGTGTCTTTTGCTTAAATTATGGCATACGTTCAAAGCATAAATTATTCTCAGCTAAATTTTAGCCATTACTATCTTTATTTCTTGCCACTTTAAACAAAATTTCTTTCCACTTTATCAATGTGGGGCTTCTCTTATAAATACAAATCACTCGTACATACCCTACTCCATATCAATATACCTTCATCTCCTCTCTTGCGTGTGAAGCTTCTTCTATAGGTAAATGGCTGCACTAATTTTTTTCTTCTTATTTCTTTTCTTTTTCTTCTTCTTTTTCATCCTTTTCTTTTGTTTTCTTATTGTTTATATTGCTTTTCCTTTATTTTAAGCACAACATGTTTTTCTCTATTTTTTTTTACATGTTTTGATTTTCAATGTAACATAAAAGTTATAATTTACACGTATATATATATATATTTAAAAAGGATCTCTTTATATTAAGGTCACATGGTATTTGGAGAAGTATGTTTAAACTATTTTGTCACTTTCTTTATATTTTACAGTCCCGGTCCTAGGAGCATTTGATTGTTGGCTATACATTTTGGGTCTAAGTATATACATTTAAAAGATAATGTTTAAGTTTATGTAAAGGAAGGCAAAATTTTGATGTATAAACTGGGATAGTTTAACATAAATAGGCGAGGCCATCATTAATTCATACTTTCTATTTTCATCAGTTTTGGTTTATGCATTTAGTAATGCTAACTAAGCTATATATATATATATATAATTGGTTTTGCAAGGTCTGTAGTTATATAAAATAATATGTCGATTTTATGGATTTTTGTTTACAGTAGTGCTTCACTTTTTTAAAACATAAATAGTTATATGTTTGGCAAGTTCACGTATTGCTGTTTTGTAAGTTCACATATAGTATGTATATACTTTTTTTTATATGGATGAGAACTTGGTTTTCAAATATATTTTTTATAGTATGTTTTGGGATAACTATTTAATTCAAACAAATATATATTATTTTTAAGTTTTATTTTATATAGTATGGTTTTATATGTTAGAAAAAAAGAGAGAGGTTTTATATCCATAGTTATATGTTACTGCATGGGGTAATATAGCTGTTAAGTGATGTCTGCATTTGTACATTGATTTTTACTTGGACTGTATATATATATATATATTGAATAACAAGTGTTTATAGCTTTCTTTGTCGCAGATAATATAAGTTATGTTGAAAATGGGTCTCAACATTGTTTTCTTTAAACTTGCATGTGTTTATGTACATTTCAATATGAAAGTTACAATATTTATTTCAAATTTATTACATTTGATTTTTAATACAAAACAATGATTTTTCTTACATACATATTTTGTTTTGATATTGGTCTTAAAAAGAAATATTAATTTAATAAGAAAATAATATATTTATTTTGATTTATATATGTATATGTGCTTTAAATGGATATTGTTTTCAAATTCTCTTATACCAATTTTCTTCATCAAACCCGGTTCTAATTTGATTCCGTCGATTCCTGTTATCAGCTTTGTCCGTCGTGCCCGTTTTCTCCATCGAATCGTATCCATCTAGCGTCGCTTGGAATTCGTAGCTCGTTTCCTTGTCAAATCTGTTTAGCCTCGAAAAGTGAGCAATCACTCACGATTAACGTTCTTATATTTATTAAATTTGATTTCAATTGAAACGACAATTGAAATATGCTGCTGTAGTTATTTAAATTGTTATATATGCTATTATCTATAACTGTTCACTTATGGGATATGACACCATATCCTAATCTTTATATTTATTTTTAATGATATATGCATGTTGTTATTATTTTCATATCTGTTATCGCTCTGCAAGTTACCTGTTAGTATAGAAATCACTATGGGTTGAAATGATACATACCCAAACGGACTTTAGAATAGGAGAATTTCGTTATGGGTTGAAATGATAGACCCAAGCGATTTTCATTTAATTAAGTTTGGGATTACGGGTTGAAATGATATCCATCCGTATATATTTAGTGTACGGATTGAAATGATAAATATCCGTTGCACTTGACTATATGATAGGAAAAATACATACAGACACCGATGGTCCATATATAAATATTTTGGAAATAATTTCTATGATTTTGGAAAGAAATATATGGGTTAATAAATTTTGATTCTTAAGATGTATAAAAATGGAAATTTTATATATAGATTTAGTAGTAATATTTGATAAATTAGATTGATTTAATACATATAATGTGGTTAAGTATACAAGTAAATCTATGTTTCAAATAGATTTTCTTGTAATATATTGAAAAATTAAGATCGGGAGATAAATTTGGGTTTATTAAAAATGGTATTTAAATAAGGACCTATTTAATTAAATCAATTTGAAATTATTGAATGGGAAATTTAAAGGTATGATGGTATAACTGGATTTTTGATTTAAGTGATTTAATGAATATTTCACGTTTAAATAAATTAAAGTAATATTGAGTAAAATGTAATTTAAGGTTACTTAAAATGATATTGAATCTAATGAGGGAGTATTTCAAGACTAAATAATAATGAGGTTAAATCGAGATCTATATGAAATATATTGAACATTTAAATATTTAAGCCTTGAACTATTGGAATTTAAATGGTTTATTTTGAGATTCAGATCTATATTTGAAATTAATATAGTTGAATTTGTTATTTAGAAACTAAATTGAATTAAAGAGAAAATTTAGGTTGAATTAAATTTGAAATTGTTGTTTAGAAAACTAAATTGAATAAAATTTAGTTTGAAACGTTGAATACTTAAAGTTTTGAAATATATTGAAATATAAATGGGTATTTTGTGATTTCAAATCCGAATTTGAGATCGATAAAATTTAAGTGGTTAATTTAGGGATTGAGTTGAATTTAAATTGATAAATTGAGATTGAATGGGAAGGTCGGGTTGAAACGATTTGTTAAGTTGAGGAAATTGAAAATACTTTACTTTATAAATTATTTAATGTATATAAATACTATTTTGGGAAATATAGAGATATTTGAAATGAAAATGATATTGGTTTTGAAGTATAAATGACCACGGTGTTATAGTGTATATTTCTACCTTGTAGATAGTTCTATGGACCCTTAGAAGATGGTTATCCCAACATCCTTTAAGTTATTTGTATTTCCGTTGATATTTCACTTGGGTTAGATTTATTTATATAAGAATGTTAATCCTGACTCGAGTGTTTTGTGTTTTGCTTTACGCTCGGGTCAGACTGAGTAATACAGCCTTTTAAGACTCACATTTGGAGTTTGGAGCTTCGTTTGGAGATCCAACTATCGATTCAGCTTTCAGCTTTTCCAACCGATTGGTTTAGAGAAGTCATCTGCTTGTACTGAAGACTTCACTATATTTGAGATATTCTTATGTATTTTATTTTTTAACTCTGATGTATATAGTAGCTTCATGAACTACTATCCTTTTTTCTATTCCGCTGCATTACTCTACTCTGTATCTGTGATCTGTGATTGATTTATTCACTGTATATGCTATGTTTTGCCAAATTTTAAATTAACAATTCGGTATTTTGAATTATTCAAATCAGATATGTATGGTTTTATTATCGATTTGAATGGTCCAAAATAGCGGGTCGTTACATTGTACACACCCATTTGGAACTCACTGTTCATACAAACATTGGTTAAAAGGCAAAGCATAAATGATTGAATGCTTTTTAACACCTTCTAACATAACGCTTTTGAGCATGCATTTGCTAGGCAGTGAAACAATACAGTTGCATAAACTTGTGCAGTGTAAGTAACATAGACAAATGGATGTTACACCAGTCAAAATGCAAAATAACAATTGATGGCCACAATGCTAATTCACGACAACAACAGAGGGTGAAGAGGGTGAATAAGGTAGACAATAGGGCTACCATCCAAATAAACACATTTAACTAACATCAATCATCCTTGGTTTCTTACAATGAAAGTGGCAGAAATGTCTACCAAGTAGGCTGATTTGAATTACATAAATTTATTTAGTATTTTTTTTCAAAGGTAAGTTTATAAGTGAAATCGTCAACAACTTTCAGCCACCCAAATAAATGTCAGTCTCTCAAAATATGTTAAGAACAATTTAAGCATATGGTAGGAAAAAAATGAATATGTGGTTCATATATTTCATTGTTTGAGCGGTAAAACCACCATCAGAATGCAAAAGTTATAAAACTTAGTGAAACTTAGCTATCCTTATATTTGAGTATTTAAGCTATCAATCAATGTAAATAACGATAATGGAGGAGTGGTTTACAAATAAACACACTTATATTTGAGTATAACATAAGAGTATAACTAACCTCTTTCACATTTTTCGATTTTCTGCAAGCTCCATCATTTTTAATTCATCATATAAAATAATAGCAAATTCATCAACTTGCACAACTAAACTACAAAACTCCATCTCTTAAAAACTCGGTAACCTCCAAGTTTATTTAAAGTATACAAGAAAGGAAAGTATACTAATATAGAATGAAGAATAAGGCAAATACATTATTTTCATAACAGATTATGAATACCTGTTGCAATTGATGCACATCTCTTAGATTTAGTTCAAAGACTGAGGCATCATAATAAATAAGCACTTGAGAATACGTTAATCTTTTCCGACGTAGCATTGCATTTGTTCCTCTCAGCTGCTTTTGATAGACATGTTAGCAAATTGTTTTAAATTGAGATCTTATAATACACTAGTTTCCTTAAATTCCGGGACTAACATAGGGTTTATTTCAGATCTCCATTCAAAGCATATCAACTTATATAATTGACCTGTAATACAAAACCAACAACTATTAAGAGGCCAAGAAAATTAGCCCTTGTGATAACATATCAACTTCAAAAGAATAAAAATATATAAAAATCTAGGCAAATATGAAAAGAGCATCAAAAACCCCAAGAACGCTAGTGGATAACAAAAGAAAACGTTTCCAGAACAAAACTATTAACATTGCATACCCTGTTAAAAAGCGCATCATGTCTATTGTGATGCATTATACCATCCTTAAGAGTGCACTTCCATCTACTTTTTGTTCGAGTCACCCATTAGCAATCATAGGGTAAAACAATTTGAAAATAAAAGAACCATCTTAACATAAGTTGCTAAAAGTAACTGATAATTAGATAATACCTTATCAAATTTAGCTAGAACTAAGTGTTGTATATGTGTATATTTTTGGCAAAGATCATGCTATGTTGATGACGTCGTTGTAATGGAAGACCAAATAATGCTTGGAGATTATGCTGCGCAAAACTCACTTCAATGCTCTTAAGGTGTTCAATGAAATGTCCAGCCCAATTTGCATTCAAATTTACATGGAATATCATCTAATCTACCTATTATGCCATTGCAGGAGCTGCGTGGCTCGACACCAAAGTCGTTATCCCCTGCTGGTTAACGGAATGCTTACTCTTCTATTAATTAAGATGGTTATATATGCATAATTACAATCTGAAAGAACTAAAAATCGTAGAGACTTGTAAAGAACGAGTTAAAACTTAAATGTAACTCCAACCACTAACAAATATAAACCATGCATTTGATTATAAACATCAAACTACATTGCATTGGCCATTAAGTGAATATATACGCTTATATTAATAACTTGCAGCAGCATGAAATGTTTTGTACTAGATCTTCCAAAATGAAGTGCGCAAACATGCCTTGTGTTGAAATCGATGCTTCCATTTTCAAAGATGATTTAACTCTGGTCTGACTTATGTATAACTATGATATATTACTAAATCCATCAAAATGAAGTTCAACTCTATACATACTTACCCATTTGTTATTTAAAAAACCTTAACTGAAAGAATCAAAAATAAGGCATCAAAAGGTTTAAATTAAATTAAAGCACCTAGACTTGTTCATCGTCTCCATATACTGGAAGCTCCTCCTCTTTGTCGTCTCCATTGCTCTTTTAATCAAATCGACCTCAAGTTGTTGAAAAGTTGGGTGAAGGATAGTGACAGGAGGTTGTTGGAAATTAATGCTAAAGCGGGCATAGTCGTCTCGAAAGATGGAAATGGAGATTAATACTAACCTTAATTAAAGCAAAAGATTAAAATCGTTGTTGAAAATATGAGGTGGAGCTTGTGAAATGGAGAGGAACAAATTTGTGTTTTGTAATTTTACAAGATTTTTGAAAAGCGGAGAAAGTTGAGAAGGAAGGAAATAAAATCAAAGAGAAAACAAAAGGTTAATAAAAGCGTGTGAAGAAGATAAATTTTACCAGGCGAATATATGTAACCGCCTAATTTTTCATACCCCGCCTAGCATTTGTAGTTGAAGCAGCATTTTAAGTCGTGAATTTTTCAAAGGCGGGATAACTGGGTAATTTTTCTTTACTTTTATAATATAAAGTATTATTAGTTGCACTTACCAATAAACGCTGCCAAATAATGCAACCAATAGCAAATTTTCTTGTAGTGTTAGCATGGCTCTAGAGGAAATATATGATGAAGAATAGCCATTTAGACATTCATGAGACGGCATGACATTATCTAGGATGCTTCTGTTTGGGAGAAAAGCAGCCTAGTTGGGGGATATTAATTGATGAAGGACATTTTTGAGGCGGGAAGCAAGTATACGAGAGATGCATTTGTATATAACATTGCAGCATGCAATCGGTCTGAAGTGGGTGACATTTGTAGGAGTAGATATTTTGGGAATGAGGACCAGATTAGTTGAGTTTATAGCAGCATGGATTACACTTTTATTGAAGAAGTTTTGAATGGCTTTGTACACATCATAAGAATTAATGTCCCAGCAGTGTGTGAAGAAGGAAATAGTGAATCCATCAGGGCCAGGGGAAGCTCCTTTTCTCATAGAAAAGATCGAGGCCTTTATTTCCTCATTTGATATTGGTCTTATCAGGTTGCTCTGCATTGTAGGATTGAGTTTCAGGAGGAAAAGGTTGTTTAGTATCGAAGAGTCAGAAGGAGTGGGCTGGCCACCAAGTAAATCAGTGTAGTATTTAAGGAATGCATCATCAATCTGGGTTGAAGAGGTATGAGTTGCACCATGCATATCAGTTATTTGATGTATTATAGACCTTGCTTGTTTTATCTTCAGTGATGCATGAAAGAGTTTAGTATTTCTGTTCCCATGGGTATTCCATAGATGTTTATTCTTTTGCTTTATCATGTTGGCTTCAGTAGTGTAGGCTTTTTCAAGCATTGCATTCAATTCACTCTCTTCTTTTATTAAAGCCGGTGTAGAGTTTGAGTTCAAAATCAGTTTCTGTACCTGTTCCAGTTGAGCTGCTATGTTTGTTGAGTGCTTATTTCCTTGTCCATATATTTTCCTGGACAAAATTTTGATTGCTTCTTTTGTGTTCTTCAGTTTTTTTTGCAAGGAGTGCATTGGGTTGCCATATGTGTGTATTCTCCAAGCATCTGTAACAACCTGTTTCAATTCAATATTATTAGTCCATTCATCATAAAATTTAAAGTTCGCCTGTTTTTGAATGGCAGCAGTTCCAAGGGTCAGGATTAAAGGGCAGTGGTTAGAGAGAAGGGGCATGAGGATGTGTATGTTGATTGATGGCCAGTGAAGAAGGGTGGAGATGTTCATAAAGCCATGGTCAATTTTGGACAAGGTTGGAGGGGAAGTGATGCTTTTATTAGACCAGGTATAAGAGGAACCAGAATAGGGGATTTCTATCAATGAAGCATTATGTATGGTATTATTTAATGGAGAGAGCTTTGACAAGGATAATGGTCTGCCTCCACTACGGTGAGTTGATAGGAAGCAGCAATTAAAGTCTTCTATTAGAATCCATGGATGAGTCGACTGTCTAAAGTGAGGTATGATGTCATGCAATCTTTGTCTGGTTTGAGGAGAGTTGGAGGCATAGATGAAGTGTAATACAAACAATAATTGGTGGGGATGTGAAGAGCATGGGTATGTATGAATTGGTTGTCAATTAGGATTGGGGACAGCTTGTATATAAGTGGATCATATAGAATAAGAAGTCTGCCATATGGAACCTGAGGTAGATTACTTATATAAGTCCAGTTGTTACTTATATATTTGGTAGCTCTAAGAGATTGAGCAGTGTCTAATTTGGTTTCTGATATCAAAATTAATGATAGTTTATGGTTTTGAATGAGTGCTTTAATTTGATCAAGCTTTGGTTCTTGATGAGCCCCTCTGACATTCCAAGCTGCTATGTTGTGCATCATTGATATACTTTGGTGGGTTTTTTTTGAGGCTTCTCGTTCTTCTTGCATTTGAAGATGGTGTATTTTCTGGTATTTGATACATGAGTGTATCTGTTTCTGACTCTGATTCAATAGGAGACAGAGTGATGTGGGTTAGATTGGTGGAATATTTGCTTGTTTTACCTTTCTTTTTTTCTTGCTTTCTTTCAGAGTTTGGGTCAGAGAAGTTGGTTGATTTGTATTTGAGTTGAGGATTTTCTTGGCTGATGTGGTGGTTATAGAGGAAGTTTGAAGGGAGGAGGTGTGAGGATCATTAATATTTGAAGGAATATGGTTGGAAGTGTTAACAGATGGTGTAAAGATGTAGTTCCCACCAATTTTTAGAAGATCAGACTGGTTTTGTAAAGAACGGGTGGTTATAAGAGGTGAGACATGCACATGTGCACAAATAAGGGATGTAAAGATATTCTGGTTGGAGGGTGGAGTAGGAAGCAATGGTGGAAGAGAAGATATTGCTATATGGGGTCTGGTTGAGGAGGAGGTAGCAAGAGGGTCAGGACAAGGCACAAAGGTGGGTTGAGCTTGACCAGTCTGTATGGTTTGAGTTGAGTCTTTGTTCTGTTGTTTATGCATTTTAGTGATGTGTGCATGAACAGTTTCATGCAAAATGGTTTCATGTTCAGTTCCATTAACTTTGGGTTTGCTTCGAGTCATTTCTTGGTCATTTATTGTATCACTTTGAGCTCGGTGTGTGTCTTTTTCTTGTGTTGCATTTTTTTCTTGCTCTTTGTCAGTTGAGTTTTTTTTCCATTTGCAGTTGCATTTTTGCATGTTTCATCTATTTTTCCTTCAAGTCCTATTTCATTGCACTCTTCCACTTCACTTTCACTTATTTGTCCATCTTCTTGCATAATCAACACAGAGTATTGATTGTTCATTTGAATTGTAGGTTCATTTCTTATTCCTTTTTCCTAACTCTTTTCTTTTCCTCTAAAATTAGTTGTTCTTTCCTTCTCACTTTGTTTCTGTACTGTGTCATTTTTTTCAAGGCTCATCTTTTTAGCTAAACACACATCAAATGCTTGTACATTTTCATCAATTTGTATCCTATTCTTCTTCATAACCTTTTTCCAAACTGTTTTTTTTCAAAATAGGTTGCAGTCTGTTTTTTCTTTTCCTTTCATCATTCATTTGTGTAATTGTTGGCATTTCATTTCCTTTCTCAATTGTTTCATTTACTACTTCCATTGAGTTTAGGTGGCAGTTCTTATCATTATCACCAAATACTTTACATTGAGAACATATGTCTGGCTTCCATAAGTATGATACCTGTATATTCTGCCTTGTCCCATCAGCATTCAACACTGGAAATGAATCCACTAGTTCATGGTCTGGTGAAATTTCTACAAGACATTTTGCGTATTGCAATCTGTGCACTAATTCTGTTGCTTCATCAAGACATACCAGTTTCCCCAATTTGTTTGCTAGGTAATTGATTCCAAGAGGAGACAATAAGTAAATTGGGATATTCGACATTTGAACCCATATTGGAACTGCCTTAATCGTTCCACACGCATACTTATGGTGGGATCCCAATGTTTTAGTATGAATAGCTTGTTTTTCATGATTATGGGGTTATCTCTTATTATTTTTTCTCTGTCAGATCTATTAGAGAGGAGAAAAAAAATATAGTTCCATCAGATTTGACTTGAACATTCCCTTTTAGTCTCCACCTACGTTTTAGGCTTTCAATTACATAAGTGAAGGATATGGGTTTATCAAGGAAAAAACCCTCCACATAGTCTTGCCATATATTCACTCCAACTTTGATGACTTGAGATCGTGCAACCACTGCATCGCCTTCATAGGAAATTTCCATTTGAACATGGGAGTATTTTCCTGCATTTCGTGGGAGATTTTTTTAAAAAGAAGACCATACATGAGATACAGGCACAGAAGCCAAAGGAGGAGGTTCAAGAGGGGAGGAGAAAACGAGAGGATTGAGTATTACACTGTGAGGTAGGGAAGAAGAAGAGGGCATGGTAAGGGATGGGTCCGGAGGTCTGATTGGTGGTGGAAGAGTAGGGGGAGGTATGGGGGGGTGTCAGGAAGAGTACGTAAAGGAGGGTCATGGGGAAAAGACTAGGCGGGAGGGACTGTTGGCATTAAATTAAAAAGAGGTGAAAACATTGCTTCCTAGTTCCTACTGGAACAACTAATATATTTCTCTGTGTGTGTGTGTTTATATATATATAATATTAATATATATATATATATGCAAGTTATTATAATAAATATTAAAATAATACACACACACACAATATATATATATCTTATGAATCAAATATATATATCTTAATCAACAAAATATATTTAATTAATAAAATATATTTATTTATTCATAAACATATTTATAATATCCAAATATATATAGATATATGTATGTATATATATGTATGTATATATATATGTATATATATATATTAATTAACAAAATAAATTTTTTATTTTTTTAATAATTTCAAATCATATGTACAGCACTTTAAAATTTTATTATTGATATTATTTTAAAATATATATTAATTGATTATTCACTCGAAAATAGATAAAATATTAATAAAAAATATTTTGGATACTTTTTGTTAAAATTTTAAATTACAAGAAAATCTTATATGATATTTTGAAGTTTGGAAAATATTTAATAATTATTTTTGATCAAAATTTATTTTTTATTAATTTAATATTTTTCAATCGTTTATTATAATTATTTTTAAAAATTGCAAAATTGATTTTTTTTCTTTTGATTTTCTGGCCAAGATCTTATCTTATGGTAAATTAATTTTATAAAATTTAAAAAATAATTTTCTGAACATATTTTATTTTATAAGATCTATTTAAATAGTATATTGATTTAAATAATATTAAATAATAATAAATAATTAAAAAATTTATTTTATAGCTTTCAAAAATTATTATTGCTATAAATGTACATGTCGAATATTATATGATCGATTATTACTAAGGAATGATATTATAATTAAATATAAATTATATATGTATAATTAAATGATATATATATATGTATGTATGTATGTATGTGTAAATTAGTAAAGTAATAATTATTATATATGTAAAATATCCAGTTGTACAAATTTGACTTATATATAAAAAAATTGTTTTATTATAAGTGAATACATACATAGCCAAATTAGCTTGTGACAACATCAATACATACAAGAATCGTCACATAACTAATAGTATAATAATAATATATGTATATAATGAAATATTATTCAGAAATTATGAACTATAATTCAGCGAAAAACATACCTAAAATCAATGCCTTGAAGCATATCTTTTGATAATGAACTCTCTCTCCTTTGAAAGCCTTTTGATTCGGCAGACTATTAATCCTGGAACCGTTGACCTTTAACTATCGGATACTGTAGGGTTGGGCATAAACCATATCGCTATACAAAAATCGCTCGCACTAGACCGCAAAATCGATGTGGAAACCTGCACCGAATCTTCTAACCAAAGAAAATACCCCAAGCCAGACCGATCCGCGTCGATACGGTTCGGTTTCGGTTTGGACGATTGAACCGACCATATTAAACCGGACCGAATATTTGCACTAGTAATCTTATGATAAAAATATAAGCAACTCCTATCTCATTTTATATTCTAACAATGTATTTTCTATTTTCAGCTTATATTAGTAATAATCGTTGTCATAAAAGAAGAAGTTATAGTTTTAGTATAATATTTTTCATCTTAAATTTTTGGATAAATTCTAATTATAATCTTATTCTAGTCGTTTTACTTAATGATTATGCGTTGATTAATGTTGATGATGGTTAATCTACTAAAAAAATCTCACTTGCAGCAAAATGTCAAATTGAAATATTCATACAATTAAGAACCATTTTTCATTTCAGTATAACATTGTGTGTTTTAACCTTTAAGTGTAAAAACTTCACATAATTGCCTTCGTAAATTGATTGCTGATAGAAGTAATTCTCTTATTTCATATTTATGATGGGTTCAAACCGGACCGGACCAAAACCGGACCATACTACATTAAACCAAACCAAAACCGAACTGTTTAAATGATTAGTATAATGGTTTATATTTTTTATTAACCATTTGATGTAGTGCGGAAGTGGTTTGAGCTTCAAACTGCACCAAACTGACTTGCGCTCACTCCTATCGGATAGTCATCGACTTTGAATTGATTTGAGCTTGATACAATATACAACCAAAGGAATGAAGTCGGCTAGCAATGGATGGAAGGAGTGGCAGCAAAAAGCTATATGCAATTAGGGTTAGCAATGTTTAAATAGCGGATAGAAAAGTGAAAATTGTGGATCACATCTCATAACAGTTCTCCCTCAATCTGAGCCATCCAAAATTTAAACCATTCTGTCCTAATTCAAGCCGCCCCTTATTACCATATTGCAGTCAAAATTCCTACCATCATGATGGGCCAGAATCCTATTTAAGCCCAAAGAAAATACTATTTAATTAAATCCAATTTAATTTCTTATCGATATCGTATATCGATTGATATATTTATAACTATTATAAATATATTTGATAATATTTATTCCTCAAAGCATAATCAAAATTTATAACTAATATTTCATAAATATTAATTAATTTATAACAATTATAAACTAATTAAATCATTTGGTCAAAAGTGAATTCATCATTTCGGTTGTGTGACTCATCAGGTGTTAATTTGGTCAGCGATTAATATCGAACTATTCGAACATTAACATTCACACATCACCCAGTAGGTGGCGTGACATTTTGACCAAATTTATTGTTTATTTGGTTTCAATAAAATCCAATTTTACTTTGTTAAGCGTTACCCGGTTGTGACTTTTATTTACACCAATTCTCTTCGTCAAACTATATCACTTTGGACTTATGAAATCTGGTAACGGTATCATCCATATTTAACTCTATAGTCCAAACACAAAGTCCTTGGTTAAATAATAGCAACTATTATTAACTGAAATCCTCTGGCCAGATACTTTGACTTTGACTTGACTTGAGTTGACCGTGATACTAGCCCCGTACAACTGAGGATTTCGGTTGAATCCTCTCTTGAATAATGCTTCACTTCCAATACTTCCACTCGATCCAACAATAGTCATTCGATGGACACCGTGCCATGATTTGACTATAATCAAAGCAAAGCTTTCATATTGAAGATCAACAGTATTCTTGAGTTGAGAGAACCGTGTAAATTAGTCACATTGATATTTCCTGTTTGACCTTAGTTATATTAACTAACAGAAAACTATCGTGTGAGTCATTCCATAGTTATCTAATAACTATCAGTACATAGACCTTAGGTGCCTCAATCAATCATGAGTAATACACTATCCAATATTTGGAGAGCATTACGCACTCTAGTCTCAACATGTACATCGATATCCAGACTCGATGCATCTTGAGCAGGAACAATTAAAATGATATATTTGTTTTCATTGTGATAAATTACTCATGATTATAACACTTTGTAACTACTATCACAAGACATACCGTATATGGATTTTCTATTAAATATATGTTTAATTAAATTAATTAATCAATACAACACATTATATTAAGTATATAATAGAAAGAAAAGACCTTTTATTTCGAACAAGATTGGTTAACGTGTTAGATATATATAAAAATTACATAATTGCCCCTATAGCATACCCCTAACTCTATCAGGAGAAACATAAGAAAAATGTGAAATTTGGCGAAGTATGAAAAAAGGTCGGGTTTCGATAGGAAAATACAGTCTGGTATCGAATAGAATTTTCCATTGAGCTGTATAAATGGTTTGGTAGTCTTCATTTAGACTATCTTCTCAATCCCATATTTTTTGGATCAGGTGAATTGGGCAAGGCGGAAAAGGGGCCAAATTTAGAATAATTTCTTTGTAAATTATTGCACTAGATCTTTATCTTGTTTTATTAAGAATAATTTGGTTGCATTAAAACATATTTACTGTTAGTTTGAGACGATGAATGTTTTCTGGTTTAAAACTAAATTTATGTAACGACCCGGAAATTTTAATGATTTTTATAACATAATTAACTAAATTATTCATGAAAATAAACAATAAAAATTTAGCAATAAAAATTTGATATTTGGTATGCGTCTATTTAAGCATAGCAAGTGGCATATTTTCATCAAAAAATATTTAAGTTTATTCAGTTGTGAAATTTTAAATTTTAAATCAGTTAAATTTTTTGGAAATAAAATATTTTCGAAATCAGAAATTTTTTATATAATAAAAATGTAAATCATTTTCTGAGTGATACGTCATATTTCGTTTCGTTGAATTTGGACTGCTATAGCTCCATTTATATTATTTTCGACGATTTAGCAGCATTTCAGCAGTGAAATATCGAGTTTTGATAGGATGATCGTATCACTCATATCTGTGTACCATTCTGTTTTTCTTATCGTGCTGATCTCCGTAGTATATTCATTTGTGCATTACGGCGTCCGGTACACGGTGAAATCTACGAAACGGTTAGCTGTACCGGTACCGGTACCCATTTTGAGCCTTTTTGTTTTCCAGGCGTCCTTTCAATTATCCACCGGCTGAAAGCAAACAACCAGTTGCTTTTATTACTCCCTGAATTCTCGTGTTGACTGTTAACATTCCCATGTGTTTGATATATATTGTTGTTTCGTTTTCATTGTACTGGTTCCTTTCTAATTCTCAGACTCCTCTTCTCCTTTTCTTCTTTCCAATCTGTTCATGCTATATAAAAAAAATAGATGTATAAAGCTTGTTATATTGAGAAGCTACATGTTCCTTCCCCACAGCCATAATCTTACTTACCTGGCTTGAAACCATACTTCCTTCCACCACCTACTTGCCCGCATCATCATCCATCCCCTTGCCCACGCATAGCCCACTCCCCTCCGTCATTGACAGCCTCCTCCGCCTTGAACTCACCCTAGCTCGACCTCCTACCTGCACGCCCTATATTCCACCATCACAGCCGATCAAAACTCATAGAACCCAAACCCACTTACCTTGCCCTGTCTCCCACTGGCCACGACCCCACCAAGCACGAGCAACAACCGCCCTCGGCCAAGTCACAACCGAAGCCACCTATCTCCACCACCATGCCAACCTATCCTTCTTGCCGTGACAGCTTGTAACAGCTCACACACAAGCACGTCAGCCTATGCATGTCATTTTGTCATTCCCTTCCTCTTCCAGACAACCCAACTCCATCACTCTCTCTCTTGCTCTGCCCAGTCACCATCTTGCCCCACCAAAGGCACTCCGCAAACCCAAGCTGTCCGGCTACTGTCCTCCACTTGCGCCTCACCTCCTGTCCATTGCTCAACCCCCTTCTCTTCTAAAAAAAAGAGGTATATGTTTTATTATAAAGGAAAAATGTATATTAAGTGGTATTATACATATATATTATAAAATTTCGTTCTGTTGATCTGTTATATAAAAATATATATGCGTTTAATTGTTGGAGGCAGATGCTTCTTTATAAATGGTCATTTTATAAAGCAAGATGTATCCATTTATGTTGATTTATATTACTTAATTTAAATATATATAAATATTGACTTATATGGATTTATACAAAGCAAGATGTATATATATTAGATTATATACATAAATATTGGTTTATCGATTTCGAATTCTTGTAGTTAATTGCTTTGTTTGCCCTGTGTGCTCGCTGTCCGGAAATTACGGCAGCTAGTCGCTTCACTTTGCCGCTGTTTGGTTTCGTATCGCAACAGCTTCTTGCTTTGTTCTATCCGTGCTTATCCGTGCCTTTTGCTTCGTATTCTCATTATTTCTCTAGCCTTGAAAGGTGAGCAACCACTCACGATTAACATTCTTATATTTAGTAAATGTAATTCACATGAAATGATGATTGAAATGTGTTATTAAAAGTTAATTTGTTAGTGATTAAAATTGTTGAATATGGTATGTTATTATTTAAAGTGTTCACCTATGATTGATATGACACTATAACATTGTTATATGTATATATTATATTTAAATTTGTTAATTATGATATATGCTTATCATTGATATGTATGTCATTTTACGCTATTTTATATTCTCACACTGCAAGTTCCCTGTTTGTTAGAAATTCCCTATGCGTTGAAACGATACATACCTGAATGATATTGTAGATTATGGGAAAATCATTATGGGTTGAAATGATAAACCAAATCGATTTTTATTTATTTGATATTGGGATTGCGGGTTGAAATGATATAAATACGTAAATTTAAATAATTGCGGATTGAAATGATAACTATCCGTATCACTTGACCATAGGATAGAAAACTATATACGGACACTGTTGGTCTATTTTGAAAAAATGATTTCCAAGTTTTTAAAAGGAATTATATGGGTTTTAAATAAATATTGATTTTTTTTATAATATGAAGATTTTAAATTTTAATATATGTGTAAAATTTAGATTTTTTTAATTATATGTTTTGGAAATTTTAAAATTATAAGTTAAGTTTTAAAATGTAAATTATAAAATTTTACTTGTAACTTTATTATTTTTTAAAATATATAAAATAAGATTTAAAATAGATTTAGTAATAATAAGACTTAATTTAATAATAATTAATATAATAAAATTTATTAAAAATTTAATTTAACTAATATATATATAATATGTTTAAAATATTTATTTAAATTTATATTAATTATATTTTGAAAATAGTTTTTTGCAATAACTTTAATAAATTAAGTTTGGAAGGATAAATTAAATTGATTTGTAATTTAATTTGTTAAGAATTGAATTTAAATAAAAACTGATTTGAAACTGGTTGATTTTGAGATTTTAAAGATATGAAATTTATAACTTGATTTTAGTTAAAGGTGATTAAATGGATATTTTCAAATTTAAAATAAATTGAGGTTGAATATTTAGTTTTGATTTAAATGTGTAATTTGAGATTTTATTTAAATATTATTATAAGTGATTAGGTGAATATTTTAGAATTAAATATAATTGAAGTCCGATATTTAATTATTGATTTTATTTAAATTTGTAAATTGAGATTTTATTCAAATGTTATTGAAAACGATTAAGTGAATATTTCAAATGTAAATAGAGATTAAAGTTGAATTTTGAAATATAAATGAAATTTATCGAAGTGAATTAATTAAATTGTTTGGATATTTGAATCTTGAAATCTATTGAATTTGAAGTGGTTTAAAAATTTATAGTTCAAGCTGGATCTGAAATCGATATATATTAAAAATGGTTTTAAATGAGAATTTGAATTGAACCTTCAACTTTTGTAATTGAAACCGTTGAATTGAGATTGGTTTAAATTGAATTTTGGAACTTAAGTCGATTTGAATTGATGTGTGAAATTTGAAGGAACAATCCTAATTTGAAACAATTTTTGATATAAACTCTTTTAAATATATACTAATTTAATATATAAACTATTTTAATCTATAAACTATTTTTAAATATAAACTATTTTAATGTATAAGTATTCAATATATATAAACTACTTTCAATATTCAAACTGTTTAAGTTGGAACAGTTATATCTAGATTTAATGGATTTAAATGCGAATATTTGATATGATGGTTTAAATTATTTCGTGGTTATGATTTTGAAAGTGAATATAATTTAAAGTGATATTATTTCGAAAGTGAATGTGATTTCAAAAGTGATATGATTTTGAAATGAATATGATATTTTGATATGAATTATGAACTATTTGAAATAAAATGACCATGGTGTGAAATAAGCGTTTGGTTGTTAAAGAGACCGGGATCGCATATTGTCATACTCTCTGCCAATACCGAAACCACTTTAACAACTGTGTACGTGGTGGAGATTCCAAAACGAAGTAGGATGGTTTTGCGACGTCAATATGAGGCATTAACGCAGCCCTGACTCTCGCGAGTCAGCTTGATGTGGCTAAAACAGGAGCTATACCCGGGCCAAGTGAGGCCGCACCTCCGATCCAGCATGCTTCTTCGATACCATTCTATTACTTTGTGATTTGATTAGGTGCACCTTTTATTTTAGGAGTGTGTCTCGAGGTGGGCGGTAGTAGCTGCTATGCGTTACCACCAGCCCGGTTCTGCAAAACGGTAGAATCCTACCCTAGGCATTGCCTTGTGTGCCTTGTCACATGCCTTATCGCGCCTTCTACGAGTTTGGTTTGTGTCGTACCTATAGAGTGCTCCATGGTAGTCCACCGGTTTGGTGGAGTTTACAGTACTGTATAGACTACGCTGTTTATACAAAATGTGTTAAGGGGAATATGAGTAATGCCTTAACGCTATTTTAATAGTTTACTTTACTATAGACATTATCTATGTATCATATTGTACTATGTATGTAGATAGTTTAACGGATCCTCAAAGGATGGAATCCCAAACATCCTTTGAGTTATATTGCATTTCACTTAGACATTTCACTTGAGTTGATTTACTTGTATAAGAATGTTAATCCTGACTCGAGTGTTTTGTGTTTTACTTTATGCTCGGGTTAGATTGAGTGTCACAGCATTTGAGACTCACCTTTGGAGCTTGGAGCTTTGCTTGGAGATCAAGCTTTATCTATTCAGCTTTCATTTTATTCCAGTTGTTTATGTTCAGACTGGTCATTGCTTATGTATTAGAGATTCCTTTGTACTTGAGATTTTCTATTGTATTTGTTTCAAACTCTGATTTTATGTAGTAGCTTCATGAACTACTATTGATCTATTCCGCTGCTTATTGTTGCAATACTCTATGTCTGTGACTCTGTGATTGATTTTATTTATTGTATATGCTAAGTTTTGCCAAATATAAATTAACAATCTGTTGTTTTGAGCAATTCAAGTCGGACATGAGTGAATGATTGTCGATTTGAATGGTTCTAAATGCCAGGTCGTTACAATTGGTATTAGAGCTCTAGTTTAGGAAAAACTTAACATATGGAGTAAAACTCATTAGAGATAGGGTAGTAATACCCTAGAATGAGTAAAATTAATTACAAAATCATCTTCGTCTGAACTTGTAATCCTTCGTTAGAATTCTACTTGATCTGAATTTCTTTTGAATCTTGGAACTTTCCCCTTTGTTCTGAAATCCATTCTTGCCTTTTCCTGTTCGTTTTCTTCTTGACTGGAGCATCCCATAGCTTCATTTCTGTTGATCTCTGTAATAAATTTGAGCACATCTTGCCACCTCAGTTGGCAACTTCGTCCTTATGTGTGACCAATTCCAACGGCGGTCCCGCCAACCTTAGTGTGATTTGTAAAGGGGTGAAACTCCTTTATAATAAGCATCGATTCACCGAAGATTTCTATATCCTTGGTTTCAATGCTGTTATTTCTTGCAAAGCCCGAACCGTTTCCCTGGTAGATGACCAGGGCAATTCTCTTGTGAACGTATGTCGAATGCCTTTGGGTTATGCAGGCATATTTATCTTTTCTCATCCTAGTGATCTTGACTCCACCCCGATAGTCAGGGATTATACTGATGTTTTGGTGAAGTTACTCCTCTATCTTTTAATCGGGAAATTGAATTCTACAGTGATCTTATTCTTGGAGCTCGATCTTGCTATCGGTTCCCCCCAGCTTCTTGTAGCCGAGGAGAGCATTCCCAAGTTAGCTTTCCGAACCGAGAATGGTTTCTATGAATGGTTAGTCATTCCCTTTGGATTAACCAATTCTCCTGCCTTCTTCGTCGATCTCATGAATCGCGTTTTTCGCGATGTTCTCAACAGGTTTGTCTCCATTCTATTTGATGATATTCTCATTTTTCTAAGTCTCGGTTGACCCGGTTCTGGTCGCCGCGATTAATATAAGTCTATCCATCTTTCCTCTTTTGTAATTTAATTATCTTATCTACCTTTCGAGCCTATCTTCTTATTTAGAATTCTTTTGATTAGGACCTCTCTAAATTTGAATCTCTATCCTTGCTCTGAGATCCATTCTTGAATCATCCTATGAGAGAATTTATTTGTAATTGATATAAAATATTTTATATTGTGTGGTTTGTGTTGTTAATTTTGAATTTTTGGTTTCGATCAATTCGTCTGGCCAACGCTATCGATAGGAATTCCAAAACACTTGAACAGAGCAAACTGACACAATATTGTTATCGAAATTGGTAAAAGAAATAATTTTATGTATAATAATATCTTATATATAAAAGTATAAGTTTCTAAAATTGGATAGTTAAAAATGAATTGGTTGTTAGAAATGATAATACTAGATTATCATTTATTATTTTGTTAACCTGCCTAAACCATTAACTACTGTTGTAAGTTATAAGAAGATGAAATTTTATAAATATGGTATATAAATCTGGTTTGCAAATGAAATGAATTTAAATTAAGGATTCGAGAATTAAATTTCTAGTGCTTTTCAAAATCTGGTTTCAAGGTTTTGAAAAATATATTATTTGAAAGTATTTTCAAATGGAAATTATTTCCAAAGAATTTTAAAAGAAGTAAGTCAGTACTCTCCTCTTATGTCGTTGAAAAATAATTTCGGTGATGACTGCAGCATCATCGACATTCATTTTCGAGTCTCAAAGTAGAGAGACCACTTAGTACCTTTGCTACACTTTTGTTTTGGAAAATGGATTTGATTTGAATTTCTTGAGTATGATTTGATGTACAAATTTTATATATATATATATATGTATGTATGTATGTATGTATGTATATATGTATGTATATATTTATTTCAAATTGGTTTGAAGTGAAACCGGAAATTTAAACTCTTGAATTTTATGTTAAGTGATGGTTTTCAATTATTGAAATGAAGCAAAATCTTTGAATAATTAAAGTGTCTAAAATGAGAAATGGAATTGAAACAACTTGAAACAGATGAACTAGGATAAAATTTATTTGTATAATGTTAGTACCAAAATTGGTCACTAACACCCTCTAATAGATTTATGTAGAGAGATTAATGAAGAAAGTAAATTAAAATAGAGGAATATCACAGTAGAATGCAAAAACAATAGCAGAAACAAGAACACCAGATTTATAGTGGTTCGGCGTAACTGCCTACGTCCACTTTAAATGTAATCTTTATTGCTTCTTCAAATAATTGAATACAAATACAATTCGTAAATAAACGGCTTGAATACAAGTTTTAGTAAGAAGAAGTTGAGTACCGAAAATGGCAGAGTCTCCCTGGAGTTCTCAAAAAAAGGTCCCTTCAACTGTACCCCTACCCCTCTATTTATAGACGAAGACAGGATAGATCCCTACACAAGCCCACGACCTGGACACTTCGGCCCATAGCAAAACCCATGTTCTCCGACCCATGGATACCGACCCATATGCCACCGAGCCGCTCCGACTGAACCAAGGGTCCCATATGGATGACTCGAAGTAAGCTACCATATGACTCGGAGCAGTTAGACATGAGACTCGAAGTGAGGAAGTACCGATCATATCCCTCTATGGTAATTTGTTGGCTTCCCTAATGCATACCGAACTAGGTATGCCGAAGCATTGAGGTCGACCCGCAAGCGCCGAACCGTACCCGACCGATCCATTTCGGCTTATGCACCATGATCGAATGCATACCGAGTCATCTATGTTGAGCCAACATAACTAGACCCAAGCTGCCGACCTATATGTGCCCGAGCGACACATGCCGAACTGCCGAGGCCAAACGATACATGCTGAAACAAAGCCGAACGATGCATGGCTGATCCACCTTAGCCTTCTCACCTTGACCGAGCGATATATACTGAGCAACCCAGACCGGGCCAACAAGACTAGATCCAAGCTGCCGAACCGTACGCGTCGAACCACTTAGGCCGAGCCACAAGAACTAACTCTTCTGAGGCTGATCCATCCACACCGAACCATTTGTATTTAACTACCTTGACCGAACCATTACCTAATACCGAACCATACAAACAGGTTGTTCCTTTTTTTGCTTGAGTCCCATATAGGTCCAACCGTAGCCTCTGCAACTATCGGCTTGTAGCTGGGTCACGTAGCTGGGTAACATTTTCCCTCCAAAGTGTGTTGTGTGAATTAACATGACGCGCTTTGAATCAGCAGTAAGTCCTTGCTTTCAGAAGTTAGCTCATTCAGAATGATAATTGACTGCCATTCTTCATTGGTCTTCGATGAAGCTTCACGTCGCCTGAACGTATTAGCTCAATCTCAAAGAGGCTCTCAAAATCCTGTTTTTAACTTTTCCAAAGCTAGATGTATACAACCTTTCGAAGGCTGAATCACGGTGGATTTTCCAAATACACGCTTCTCCACTTATTCGGTAGTACTTGCCTCTTTACCACATACCATCCTCACCTAACATTATATGTGCATATACATATATATATATGTATATATATTTCCTTTTTTTAAACAATGGGTGGGTCGGCGTACGAACACCGAACCACGTGTTCGGTCTACTCGGAGACTATCGGCATGTTCAGTCGCCGAACCACCGAAGCATTCTGACCGGTTCCATAGGGTAAGGCCCGTTCGTCTCCCCTCTACCATATATAAACTCACGCCTTTGTTCTTTTCCTCCCACCTCTCACTTTATTTCTAACCTTCTCTAATATTGCTCCAAACCCAAACTCCTTCCTTCCACCGAACTACTTTCCCACCTCGTTCCATCATCTTCCAAACGTGTTGTCCTATCCTTCTCAACTCCAAGCCTCAAGAATCACCCGCCTCAACCTTGAATTGACGCGTAGGTGAGATTCCACGAACTAACTTAAACTCTTAGGCAATGCCTTCGTGAACTCGAACTAGATTAGGACCGCGCATGCATACAGCCCTATGCGATGAATGAGAGAGGATAGAAACATGGTGAGTGAGGGGACATGCATGGTCAATGGAGCGTTTCAGATGGTGGATTGCACTAGGTTGAGAGGAGTTAGCATAGGTGTTGATCGGAGAGGAAGTCGGTGAAGTATAGGAGAAGAGGGTTTGTTGTTTTGTGAGAGATGGGAGTTCGGTGATTTTCAAGGGTCGATGCATAGGCTGTAGGCTCCTGTTTGGCACACCGATCGAGGGAAAGTAGTCGGTAGTTTATTGAAGTAGAGCTGGACCGATAGGAGTTGTGCAATAGAGAGGCTCGGTACTCCGAGAGGGAGTGTCGATTGGTTCTGAGAGAGAGAGACTGGGTCGGTCAGCACGAACTTAGGGGTGTGGGTCGCTCGGTATGGAGGGAGTTAGTATGGGTCAGTGTCTTGAATGATGGTATGGGTCGGCATGAGTCTAAGATAGTGTCTTGGTATAGATTGAGAAAGGTGGTTCGGTGATCAGAGAGAGAATAGAGTGGACGGTTCGGTCGTCCTATAGGGTAGTGGTTCGGTATGTCTGGGTTGGCATTGACAATCAAGATTGTTCTAACTCAAACACAACATACACTCGGACAACTTACCTCCACAACCAAGCATAAGATAATGGACAATGACAAGTAACAAAGCATATAAGCCCAAGGACCTAATTTGTACTAACTGCTCCATAGTTCGAATAATATTAAATGCAAATTTAACTCGACAAGAGCATGTAATAACCTTCACAGCAGATGATGCCAATGTCTGACCCCAAGGTCTTTGCTACCAATCACAAGACAAACTTTGGAGACGGTCAGTGACGATCATCTCCAAGGATGATTACTTGAAGCTCCATCACGATGCGTTAGCTTTTAGAACTTCAAATTTTCTGCACTTTCGTTTGAATCGTTGCACTAGTTCACATACCACATAGGGAATACTTTGTTGCTATATCTGATATCTATTGTCTTTCAAGAATAGCTTAAACATGTATCTATTCACACCAATCGCCCTTTAGAGATGTCCAAAAAATCAAGCTCCGCTACAGTTTCTGACAAGCCTGAGCCAAGTTCTCGGCAAGAGGCAGTGGGAACTTCGAATCCATCGTCGACCCCCATACCTAGCATCCCAGATCTGCTTGTTGCGGTTACAGGCCCGGCTCCCGATGCTGTAGATGGGGCCATCGTTCTGGATGATCCCATCGACTCTCAAGCCTCGAAAATCGGTGAATCTTCTCTCCGTCGATTATGTTTATCCTTGGAATCCCCTTCGAGGACGTTCTGGTTCCGTCGACACAAGATGGCCTCACTTGCCCCCAGCCGGGTATACTGCATGCAACAAATTTATATGCCGGGCTGGAAGTGTGCCACCTTTCAATTCATTCATCCGTGAAGTGTTGCAGTATATAGGGATTGCTCCTGCACAACTACACCCTAATAGCCACGCATTTATCCACGGTACATGCGTTCTTTTCATGAGCGTCTTACTCAGACTTCCAACTCCCGAGGATATCTGTTATATTTATTGCTTCAAGAGACGCACCGACAGTCCATCTTATATATTCCTCGAGCCACACCCCAAATGTCAAGTTCTGATGGGTGCGTGGAGTAAATTTTCTCAGTATAAACAAGGGTGGTTCTACGTGCGCTGTCCTCCCGGTTTCGCGAGAAGATGGCTAGAAGGGAGTAAGTCTCATTTTTATCCCAATCTTTGTCTTAAGGCTCGAAGTGCGTCTTTTCTAAACTTCTTTCAACTCTTATAGATATCCGCCCATGACCCGAAGGCGCTAGGTATTCTGAGGCCGTCGAGGCCATCCGAGCTATTCCCATTGGAGATCGGGACAATAAATCTGTAATTACAAACGAACAGCTCTCAAAGTTCGGATTACTGGAAGAGGGCCGTCGGACTAGCCTTCCAATTGGATCCACTATAGCAAGAACGATTGTAAATCGGACAAAGAACAAGCCAGACCTTCGGTTCCCCCTGCCGAAGGGGCTCCTGATACTACCGAGGAAGGCGAGATTAAAGAAACTGAGGTGCTAGGGGCGACTGACAAGAATATAAGTTGCAGCCAAGCGCCAGTAGCTGATGCACCCGGCACCGATGAACCACTGCCTCCTTCGAAAAAGAAAAAGAGCCTAGCTTACAAGCTGAAAAAGAAAAAGGTTGGCGGAACTTCAAAGGTTACGATAACTCTAATCGAAAAGAAGTTGTCTTCCCAAAATTTAGAAGGCTCATAAAAAGGCCTATCTGACTTGATCATTCCTGACGACATATTGAATTACGGTTTCAATAACCCTGAGGCAATGGGATTCAATTCTCCCGTGAGAAGCGATGAACGCGTTCAACTCACCATCGAGGAGAGAAAACTCCAATAAGTAAAGCAAAAAACACTAGTCCGTCGAGGGGAAACACTAGGACACACACAAACACTTACACTCCACCCTGCACTTGAATTTCACTCATCGTGTGATTCCTAATAACCCATCCTCATTTGGTTTTGTGTGCAGGTGATATGGGGCATACACACAGCATTGACCGCCTTCACGGATCCTCTATCTTCTACCATTCTAGTCGAGATTCAGGATCAGGTAAATGACGAGACAGGGACGACAACGGTGATAGAGATTATCGTCCCAGAGAGTCATCTTCTACTAGAAGGAGAACCTATAGCCATTCTTCATATCCAAACGATCCTCCCTTCCACTCGGAGCATAGTAGGGAGAAGTCTGCTCAGAAGGGATCCCAGTCTGAAGTTCCTCGCGACCAACATTCTGGCTCGTCGAGTACCAAGCAGTCCCGTGAACCTTATAAGAAATCTGTGACTCCGGTTAGGTAGACCCCTCCAGCCTCCACACACGATCCGTCGATGGCGGAAAAATTGGCTGAGCTCAAGGCTACATTCCCGAGATATGTTTTAATTGCTTGAAATTTCTCCCCGCGATTCATCCTATCCCCGAACATGTTAAACAGAGCGCCATTGCTTGCAACAACGATGTTTATTTTCAGCATGATGCATTCGTACACTTGTAGAAAAAGTTTCAGAGGTTTCCATTGAACGCCAACACAAGATTGATCGCCTCAAACTCGAAGCTATTCATGATAAAGACATCATTAAGGGTCAAAATGAGGAACTATCCTCATACAAATCTCAGCTCGAGACTGCCCAGAAAATGCTAAGGAGATAGCCAAGGCAGTTATTCACTTGGAGGCCACTCACAAGAAAGAACTTAATGAGGCAATCCAACGCAATGGCGCTCTAGCTTTAGAGAAAGACTCTATCCAAAAAGAAAAAGACATTCTCGATCGACGGGTCAAAGAACTAGAGGAATTTCTCTCTAAAGAGAGAGAAGAGAAAATTGCAGTGCAGGAAGAGTCACAAAGATACTGCGATGAAATCGTCGAAACACAGCTTCTAAAGACAAAACTTGACGAAGAGCTATCCAAGGTTGAAGCACTAAAAGAAGCAGCTCGTGGAGAGGGCAAGAAGATACCACTCATAGAGGCCGGTTCTCAACTTGAGGCAGCTACCGAAGCTGGCGGAGAAGAAATCATATGTTTATTCGACCCGCTCATTGCCGAGTTTAATGCAAGAGTCCTCATGCACCATGACTTGTCTTTCTTGGGCGAGAATTATCTCGAGTCACTCACTGAAGTGTGGGATACTTTTGTTAGAATCAAAAAAGTAGAGCTAGGTGTTGAAGAGATTGATGAAGAGGCTCTCGTGAGGGAAGTGCTCCGAGGAAATGAGCCTTCAGACTTATCCATGGCGAGAGCCCTCTTTGGAAGAAACTCTCCGTCATCAGGGGGTAAAGATGATAACGCTGGCGCATCCGGCACTGGGTCTCCGGTTCCTCCTCCTGTTTAATTGACTGATAGTTTGCCACTGGGGCCTCCCGAGCAACATGTTGGTTATGACCCGGAGAAGCCTGGACTTGGTGTTCACATTTTATCTCCAATCCCTGAGGGTGATACTCCGAGGACCACTGAGAGTCAGTTAGAAGCTGGTATGTAGCTTCACTTTCTAGAGTTTTGGAATCCATCAATTTTGGCGAGTGATGAATGTGTTTTAACACTTGTTTTTCACGAACTCATATAGGTCACTCTGAACCCAAGCCGATTCCAATAAGCGATGTCGCCACGGAGCGGGAAGAGAAGAAGGCTGAGGCACCTCACACCGAAGATACCCCTGGTCCCGATGCTCAAGTGATCGAGGCGCTAGATGAGGATAAACTTGAAGATCCTTCACCTGTATATGAACACAACGAGGTCGAAATCACAGGCGCTTCCGAGCATACTTCCAAGCTCAGCATGAAATAGCAAATCGAGGAGGAGGAGAAAAATAAAAACAAAGTTAAGACAGAATCTCAGGTGGTGGAACTCGACGATCCTTTAAATAGGCCCCTGAAGGTCATTCTCCCCGGTGGGATCACACCTTTGGAAATCCCTCCTCCTTCCTCGAGTACTTCGCCGCTGGGGAGCAAAGGGTCCAAAAAGCGGCAATCGGATGAGGAAACTTCGGAGAAACCAAAAAAGGAAAGAAAACCAAAGAAGTGACTGTTGCCTCGCTACATTTTGCTCAACTTAAGTATCGTAGTACCATGCAGTTGTTTTCCTCCACTTCTCTTCTTTTTGTAGATAGATTTTGGCTTCGGACTTCGGAGAAGTTGTAATGAAACTTCTATTTTGATTAGTGAATAAAGTTTTTCTTCTTTGTATTTTCAGATTTTCATCTCTTAGCTTATAATTTAATCAGTGATCGAAATCCAGAGTTTTGTGGGTCATGCGAACTCCAGTCTGTTTTCACAAGACTTGGAGACTTCTGAATCGTTTAAACTCTAATCCACACTTTGTGGGACTTTGAGTACTCTAGTCTGCGCTCTAGGGACTTAGAGATTTTTTGAATCATTTTACTCTGGTTCGCACTCTGGGGACTCAGAGTAATCTAGTCCGTGCTCCGGGACTTAGAGATTTTTTGAATCATTTATACCCTAGTCCGCAATCCGGGGACTTAGAGATTTTCGAATCATTTATACTTTGGTCCGCACTTTGGGGACTCAGAGTACTCAAGTCTGCGCTCCGGGGACTTAGAGATTTTTTGAATCATTTATACTCTGGTCCGCACTCCGGGGACTCAGAGTACTCTAGTCCACGCTCCGGGGACTTAGAGATTTTTTGGATCATTTATACTCTGGTCCGCACTCCGGGAACTCAGAGTACTCTAGTTCGCGCTCTGGGGACAGAGATTTTTTAAATATTTATACTCTAGTCCGCACTCTGGGGACTCAGAGTACTCTAGTACATGCTCTGGGGACTTAGAGATTTTTTGAATCATTTATACTCTGGTTCGCACTCTGGGGACTCGGAGTACTCTAGTCCGTGCTCCGGGGACATAGAGATTTTTTTTGTGTGCGCGCTCATACGCCAGATAGATTAATGCAATTTTATTTTTCCATGAAATTATAAAGCACAAAACACTAACAATTCATAGAAAAACAGCTTCAAGCCTTTATTGATTGTAGAAAATAAGGACAAAGTGAATTGTCTTATTACATGTCGGAAACAGAGAACAACAAAATAAACATATTCTAGAAACAAATGCTACTAAAATGCAAAAGAAATAAACTCAATGTAATAATGACGCAAATGCTCGCTATTCCACGCTCTGGGGAGCGTCGCACCATCAACGGTCGCTAGTCTGAAGGTTCCTTATCCAAGCTTCCGTTCGTTGACATAGGGACCTTCCCATGTGGGATTCATATGCAACGGGACCGGAAAAACTCGCTTTAAAACTAGGTCGCCCACATCGAAAGTTCTCGGTCGAACTTTTTCATTATAACATCGAGCAACTCGGTGACGATATGTAGCAGCCCTTAAATCAGCATCTTCACGTTTCTCGTCGACAAAGTCCAACGACTCCAGTAAAAGATCTTGATTCGTTCTAGGATCATAATGAGTCACTCGGTGAGAGGGAACTTCAAGTTCCACGGGTATAACAACTTCAGTGCTATATGCCAAGGCGAATGGAGTATGGCCAGTCGCGGACTATGGGTGGTTCTGTAGGCCCAGAGCGTTGTTAGAAGCTCATCCACCCACTTGCCTCTAACCTTCTCTAAACGTTTTTTCAAGATGGACTTGATTATCTTGTTTATGGCTTCAACTTGCCCATTCGCTTTAGGGTGAGCGACTGCTGCAAACCTTTTCTCAATGCAATATTTTTGGCAGAACTCTTTGAATTCTTTACTCTCAAATTGAGTTTCGTTGTCAGTAATGATAGTTCATGGGAGACTGAAGCGGCATATAATATTTCGCACAACAAAGTTAACAACCTTATTGGTGGTGATCGTAGCTAGTGGCTCTGCTTCTGCCCACTTGGTGAAGTAATCGACCGCGACGATTGCGTATTTCGCAACACTTTTGGAGATTGGCAAGGAACCGATTATATCGATCCCCCATATTGCAAACGGCCATGTACTAACCATTTGCGTGAGCTCCGTCGGTGGTGCTCTCGGGACCTTTGCATACTTTTGGCATTTGTCGCATTTTCTTACATAGTCCGCGGCATCCCGATTCACGGTCGGCCAATAGTATCCATATCGAAGGATCTTTGTGGCTAACGTTTGCCCCCCAGTATGGTCGCTACATTCTCCTTCATGGACTTCTCTTAAGACCCGTTTTATTTCATCATAAGCGACGCACCTAAGCAAAGGGACGGAGAATCCCTTCTGATACATTATTCCATCCTGCATTATATATCGGGAGGCCTTGCGAACAACTTGTCGTCTCTCATTCTTTCTCTCGGGCAAGGTTCCATGCAGCTGATATTCTTTAAACGGGGTCATCCACGACTCCCTTTCAATTTCCGTTTCTAACACAAGATCTACTTCCATCTCATTTATACTTGGGGCATGTAAGGTTTCAACGGGAACCAAGCCCATCTGTTGTGCATCACCAGTACTTGTGAATTTTGCTAAGGAATCAGCTTCCCCATTTTGTTCACGCGGAATGTGTGAAATATCGTAGTATTCGAGGTCTGCCAACAATTCTTGAACCCGAGTGAGGTATGGGGCAAGCCTTTGCCCCTTTTCTTGATAGTCCCCCCGTACCTGATACACCACCAACTGTGAGTCACAAAAGATCTCAATCGATTTCACTCCAAGTTCTTTGGTAAGCTTCAAGCCCGCAATCAATGCTTCATACTCAGTTTCGTTGTTTGTAGCGAGGAAATCAAGTTTCAAAACATAACAAATTGATCGGTTCTCGGGAGTTACGAGAATAACACCAGCCCCAGAACAAATGCTCCATCGGTATATAGTTCCATCGAACAGCGGGAACTGCATCACTACCACTTGACTCGTCTGATATGGTGAACTCTGCAATGAAATCTGCTAACGCTTTCCCTTGGATCGCCCTCCGTGGTAGGTAAGTGATATCGAACTGACTCGGCTCAATGTTCCATTTGAGTAGCCTTCCAGAAGTCTCCGATCGTTGGAGTACCTGCCGCAGAGGTTGATCGGTATAAATACTTATCGGATGTGCCTGGAAATATGGGCGGAGCTTGCGTGATGTAATCACCAAGCAGTAGGCTAGCTTCTCAATCTTAGTATAATTTCTCTCAGCCCCCATTAAGCGCTTACTAACATAGTACACTAGCTTTTGGATTCGGTCATCCTCATGAACCAAAGTTGCACTGATGGCATGCTGAGGTACGTCCAAGTAAACATACAACTCCTCATGGTCTACGGGATTTGATAGAACCGGGGGCCTCTCTAAGTGTCTCACTAGAGCTCGGAATGCATCCTCACAATTCGGCTTCCATTCAAAATTTCTTTTCCCTTTACTTATCACATCAAAGAAATGAATACACTTATCAGTTGCTCTGGATATAAATTGACTCAACGCGGCGACTTTCCCATTCAGGCTTTGCACTTGTTTTATAGTTCTGGGTGCCTGTATGTCCCGAATAGCTTGAATCTTTTCCGAGTTGGCTTCGATTCCCCATGCATTGACAATGAAACCCAAAAAATTCCCCGACGCAACGCCAAAGGAACATTTTAGTGGATTGATTTTCATTCCATAAAATCTTAGTATATCAAACATCTCAGCTAAGTCTCGAATGTGGTCATTTGACTGTCGTGACTTCACGAGCATATCATCCACATAGACTTCCATCGTTCTACCAATCTGGTCTTTAAACATTCGATTCACCAAATGCTGATAAGTTGCCCCTGCGTTCTTCAACCTGAAAGGAATCACTACATAATAGTACAGTCCAACGTACATGACAAAACTGGTATGCTCCTGATCCGGAATGTGCATCGGGATTTGATTATACCCCGAATACGCATCTATAAATGACAACATTTCGTGTCCTACTTTCGAGTCGACCAGCTAATCAATTCTGGGCAAAGGAAAACTATCCTTAGGGCACGCCTTGTTCAGGTCTGAGTAATCAACACAGGTCCTCCACTTCCCGTTTGCCTTCCTCACCAATATGGGATTTGATACCCATTCAAGATAGAGGGCATCGCAGATGAATCCATTGGCCTTGAGTTTATCCACCTCCTCTCTGAGAGCAGCGGACCTCTCCAGGTCCATGCCTCTCCTCTTTTGCTTCACTGGCACATACATCATGTCAATGTTCAGCATATGACTTGCGATGGCAGGAGAAATCCCACACATATCAAATTGGGTCCAAGCGAAAACATTTAGATTCGCTCGGAGGAAATTGGTAAGATCCTCTATCATCGAGGGGTTGAGCTGTGATCCAATTTTAAGCACCCATGATGGGTCGTCATGGCTGACTGGAATGTCAATCGTCAGTTCAGCCGGTGCCGCCTTGGCCTCCTTGGGTTCTTCATCGTCATCTCTCGGATCTATATCTTTATAGACCCGACTGTGTTGCCCAAGCCAAGGCTCGGGCATTACTTATCAATTTTAGCAACATGGATGCGGACAGGGTTGTCCGCACCCTTTCCTTTCTCTCTTCGCTTGATCGCCATGCACTACACCAACTCCTTTGTCCATTGGAAATTTCAAGGTTAAACACCACGGGCCAAAGTTTCCCTAAACTCTGCCAGGGTCGGTCGGCCCAGAAAAACATTATACGGGGAATCAACATTCAAAACAATGAACGGTAGGATCTGTACCCTCCTGCGTTCAACTTCTCCTAGTTCAACTGGCAATTCAACAAAGCCTATCACATCAGTAGCTGCACCATTAAAGCCGGGAATGCGGGCTTTAGACGGTTTCAGATCCTTCGCCTCCATCTTCATTTGGTCATACGCCTTTTTGAAGATAATGTTAACAGAACTCCCACAATCAATTAGTATCCTTCTCACAAGCGCCGGTCGAATCATAGCTGAGATAACCATCAGGTCAATGGTAGGTGCCCCTACCTGATTGGCATCCCTGCTTTTGACCACTATATCATCGGTCATCATTCGCTGGAGTCCCATCTTCCGTGTTCGAGCAGCCTTCGAAACCTACATGCTTCAGGGAACTAGCATAGCGTTCCATTTTTTGCTAACCCTTGTTTGCTGAATGAGGTCCACCGATTATCGTGTTTATGACCAGCCTTCCTCTGGTCCGAGCGGGCTCCTCAGGTCGATGTGAAGCTTGCCCGTGATTGGGGTCAGATGTCCCATGTCTGCCTTCCTGTGGATTCTTAACAAACTGCTGTAACTTCTTCAGGCAAATCAGCTTTTCTACAGCATCATGGAGGTGTCTACACTCTTTAGTATTATGCCCATAGGTCTCATAAAACCAACAATATTTTCTAGTTTGCTTTTGTTCCTCAGTGGATTCCTTTGGGCGCGGCTTTCGATATTGGAATGTATTACAAGTTGATAGATAAATATTCTCCAAAGATGTATTCAAAGGAGTATATGCACTATAGGTCGGGATTCTGGGTTTCCACTTTCCTGCTTCCCTCTTTCGTCCGGAATTTCCTCCTCTAGATCCTTTAGGTTGCTCCGGCTTATTTTGAACATTGACTTGGACCTTGCCAGAGTTTTCGCCAGATTGCTTTACCGCAATGTTGCTTTGCATCGCTTCCTTACTGGGCCCTGGCGCACTGCTTCGTCTTGACCACCTGGCCTCTTCCCTCCTCATGAATTGGTTTTCCTTTGAATAGAAGCATTCCAGGGTAGTCGGTGGTTTGCCTGCCAGCCAGTCACCAAACTTCGAGTCTGGATCTACTCCTCGCATCATGGCCATAAGGATAGCATGGTCATTCGGATTACTAACTTCGGTAGCAGCAACATGAAATCTTTGCAAATAATCCGTCAACGACTCTCCCGGTGCCTGGATCACACTGGACAACGACATCACCTCCTTTGGGTGAGTGGCATGGATCCTAAACTGCTCCACAAAGTTTGCCACTAACTCATCAAATCTGGAGACCGATCCCCAACAACACGTAACGAGATACGAGTCCATCATCCACTCATATCTCGTTACGTGTTGTCAGGGATCGGTCTTCCCCTCGTATGCTGGAATAGTAGGCATGCTGAATTTCCGGGGGTACTCAGCTTGTAGGATGGTATTTGTAAACGGAGTATGGCTCCTAGATATGCCCCAGTCATCGCTGGTTAAGCCCTGATTCTCCCTCATCGGTTGCATGACCATTGCTGATAAATCCGAAGTCTGGATGGGAGGTGGTAAGTTGGTATCCATCCTGCGTGATCACTTTGGCTGGTGCCTCCTCGACAGGCGATCATCTAAGTGCACATCCTAAGGACCCGCTTCACTACGACCTTGGCGAGGCGGTGGACCTGCTCCCAAGCGTGCTCCAGATCCTAAGTTCCCCCCTCCAGGTTGGGAGCGACTCCCCAGGTGCAGATGTGGAGCCACGGTTCCAAGTAGAGAATCTGGACCATTTCGGTTAGGTTGCTCTTGGTGAGCCATCACTAATTTCTCTGTTTCACCAGCTTGCGTCGTTTCGATCCAACGGCGCCTAAGCCTGGGGTGTTCATTTGATGAAGCGGAGCTGTCGGATGATGAGTAGGAAGCAGGGCTTCCACCAGCGTTCTGACGTTGCTATCGAGTGATCTGGGTCATCAGGTTGGCGTTCGTTTGAATCTACTCGCTAAGCTGTCTCCTACTTTCCACGAGCTCCCTCATTAGCTCATTGAACTCTGTCCCGGTGACAACTTCTGGTTGGTATGGGACGCTGGCGGGCTCTGCACCTGCATTAGCTTGCTGATTGCTGGGTCCCACTTACTGGACACTGGCGGTCTCATTAACATCTGCGTTGTGGAAGGCGGATGTAGTACGTGGTCTAGCCATTTTAGAGTTATCTGTATGAACTCTGAGTAGAATCTATGGACTCTTGAGAATAAACTCGGATCTCCTTTGGGGGATATCCTCAATCCAGTAGCGACAAAGTAGATCCTAATAGCCCGAGTTCAACTCTCGATGAAAGCACCAAAATGTTAGCACCAAAATTGGTCACTAACACCCTTGAATAGATTTATGTAGAGAGATTAATGAAGAAAGTAAATTAAAACAAAGGAATATCACAGTAGAATGCAAAAACAACAACAGAAACAAGAACACCAGATTTATATTGGTTCGGCATATTTGCCTACGTCCACTTTGAATGTAATCTTTATTGCTTCTTCAAATAATTGAATATAGATACAATTCATAAACAAACGGCTTGAATACAAGTTTGAGTAAGAACAAGTTGAGTACCGAAAATGGTAGAGTCTCCTTGGAGTTCTCGAAAAAAGGTCCCTTCAACTATACCCCTGCCCCTTTATTTATAGACGAAGACATGATAGATCCCTACACAAGCCCACGACCTAGAAACTTCAGCCCACAGTAAAACCCATGTTCTCCGACCCATGGATACCGACCCTTGATGACCGACCCATATGCCACTGAGCCGCTCCAGCTAAAATAGGGGTCCCATATGGATGACTCGAAGTAAGCTGCCATATAACTCGAAGCAGTTAGACATGAGACTCGAAGTGAGGAAGCACTGATCGTATCACTCTGTGGTAATTTGTTGGCTTCCCTGATGCATACCGAACCAGGTATGTTGAAGCATTGAGGCCGACCCGCAAGCGCCGAACCATACATGACCGATTTATTTCGTCTTGTGCACCATGATCGAATGCATACCGAGTCATCTATGCCGAGCCAACATAACTAGACCCAAGCTGCCGACCTATATGTGCCCGAGCGACACATGCCGAACCGCCGAGGCCGAACGATACATGCTGAAACAAAGCCGAATGATGCATGGCCGATCCACCTTATCCTTCTCACCATGACCGAGCGATATATACTGAGCAACCCAGACCGGGCTAACAAGACTAGATCCAAGCTGTCGAACCGTACGCGTCGAACCACTTAGGCCGAGCCATAAGAACTAACTCTTCTGAGGTCGATCCATCCACACCGAATCATTTGTATTTAACTACCTTGACCGAACCATCACCCAATACTGAACCATACAGATAGGCCAATCCTTTCTTTGCTTGAGTCTCATCTAGGTCCAACCATAGCCTCTACAACTGTCGCCTTATAGCCGGGTTACGTAGATGGGTAACATATAATATTCAATTGCATTCCAAAATATATATTTATATATATATATATATAACTTACCTGAAGTATTCAAAAAGTTAAAATGTTGGTGTTAATGTAATTGAATAATATACAATATAAATGTAAGTAATAAGATGTCCAAAATGAAATTTATATAGTTTTGAATTAGTTGTTGTATCTGGTACTTTGTATTTTGAATCTATCTTTCTTTCTAGTTGCTTCTATTCTCCTATCTCATTCTTTTTCGGTGAGGAAAGGTTTTGAATGCGGGAGAGTGTAACGACCCAGAAATTTTAATGATTTTTATAACATAATTAACTAAATTTTTCATGAAAATAAACAATTAAAATTTAGCAATGAAATTTGATATTTGGTATGCGTCTATTTAAGCATAGCAAGTGGCAAATTTTCATCAGAAAATATTTAAGTTTATTCGGTAGTGAAATTTTCAATTTTAAATCAATTAAATTTGTTAGAAATAAAATATTTTCGAAATCTGAATATTTTATATAATAAAAATGTAAACCATTTTCTGAGTGAGACGTCATATTTCGTTTCGCTGAATTTGGGCTGTTATAGCTCCGTTTATATTATTTTCGGTGATTTAGCAGCATTTCGGCAGCGAAATATCGAGTTTTGATAGGATGATCGTATCACTCATATCTGTGTACCATTCTGTTCGTCTTGTCGTGCTGATCTCCGTAGTACATTCATTTGTGCATTTTGGCGTCCGGTACACGGCGAAATCTATGAAATGGTTAGCCGTATCGGTACCCGTTTTGAGCCTTTTTGTTTTCCAGGTGTCCTTTCAATTATCCACCAACTGAAAGCAAACAACTATTTGCTTTTATTACTCCCTGAATTCTCGTGTTGACTATTAACATTCCCACGTGTTTGATATATATTGTTGTTTCATTTTCATTGTACTGGTTCCTTTCTAATTCTCAAACTCCTCCTCTCCTTTTCTTCTTTCCAATCTGTTCGTGCTATATAAAAAAAATAGATGTATAAAGCTTGTTATATTGAGAAGCTACATGTTCCTTCCCCCACAATCAAAATCTAACTTACCTGGGCTTAAAACCATACTTCCCTCCGCCATTTACTTGCCCACGTCATCACCCATTCCCTTGCCCACGCACAGCCCACTCCCCTCTGTCATTGACAGCCTCGTCCGCCTTGAACCCACCCTAGCTTGACCTCCTACAGTCCTACCTGCACGCCCTATATTCCACCATCACAGCCAATCAAAACTCATAGAACCCAAACCCACTGACCTTTCCATGTCTCCCACTGGCCACGACCCCACCAAGCACGAGCAACAACCGCCCTCAGCCAAGTCACAACCGAAGCCACCTATCTCCACCACCATGCCGACCTGTCCTTCTTACCGTGACAGCCTGTAATAGCTCATACACAAGCACATCAGCCTATGCATGTCTTTTTGCCATTCCCTTCCTCTTCCAGACAACCCAGTGCCTCACTCTCTCTCTTGCTCCGCCCAGTCACCGTCTTGCCCCACCGAAGGCGCTCCGCAAACCCAAGTTGTCCGGCTACTGTCCTCCACTTAGGCCTCACCTCCTGTCTATTGCTCAGCCGCCTTCTATTCTAAAAAAAGAGGTATATATTATATTATTAAGGAAAAGTGTATATTAAGAGGTATTATACATATATATATTAAAAAAATTCATTCTGTTGATCTGTTCTATAAAAATATATACGTGTTTAATTGTTGGAGGTGGATGTTTCTTTATAAATGGTCATTTTATAAAGCAAGATGTATCGATTTATATTGATTTATATCATTTAATTTAAATATATATAAATATTGACTTATATTGATTTATACAAAGCAAGATCTGTATATATATATATATTATATATATAAATACTGATTTATCGATTTCGAATTCTTGTAGTTACTTGCTTTGTTTGCCCTGTGTGCTCGCTGTCTGAAAATTACAGCAGCCAGTCGCTTCACTTTGCCGCTGTCCGGATTCGTATCGCAGCGGCTTCTTGCTTTGTTCTATCCGTGCTTATCCGTGTCTGTTGCTTCTATTCTCATTATTTCTCTAGCCTTGAAAGGTGAGCAACCACTCACGATTAACATTCTTATATTTAGTAAATGTAATTCACATGAAATGACGATTGATATGTGTTGTTAAAAGTTAATTTGTTAGTGATTAAAATTGTTGAATATGATATGTTATTATTTAAAGTGTTCACCTATGATTGATATGATGCCATAACATTGTTATATGTATATATTATATTTAAATTTGTTAATTATGATATATGCTTATAATTGATATGTATGTTATTTTACGCTATTTTATATTCTCACACTGCAAGTTCCCTGTTAGTTAGAAATTCCCTATGCATTGAAATGATACATACCCGAATGATATGGTAGATTAGGGGAAAACCGTTATGGGTTGAAATGATAAACCCAAGCGATTTTTATTTATTTGAATTTGGGATTGCGGGTTGAAATGATATAAACACGTAAATTTAAATTATTGCGGATTGAAATGATAAATATCTGTATCACTTGACCATAGGATAGAAAACTATATACGGACAATGTTGGTCTATTTTGAAAAAAGATTACCAAGGTTTTAAAAGGAATTATATGGGTTTTAAATAAATATTGATTTTTTATAATATAAAGATTTTAAATTTTAATATATGTGTAAATTTTAGATTTTTTTTAATTATATGTTTTGAGAATTTTAAAATTATAAGTTAAGTTTTAAAATGTAAATTATAAAATTTTACTTGTAACTTTATTATTTTTAAAATATATAAAATAAGGTTTAAAATAGATTTAATAATAATAAGATTTAATTTAATAATAATAAATATAATAAAATTTAATAAAAATTTAATTTACTAATATATCTATATATAATATTTTTAAAATATTTATTTAAATTTATATTAGTTAAATTTTGAAAAAAAGTTTTTTGCAATAACTTTTATAAATTAAGTTTGGAAGGATAAATTAAATTGATTTGTAATTTAATTTGTTCAGAATTGAATTTAAATAAGAACTGATTTGAAACTTGTTGATTTTGAGATTTTAAAGATACGAAATTTATAACTTGATAACTTGATTTTAGTTAAAGGTGATTAAATGGATATGCACTGAACTACTATTGTATTTGTTTCAAACTCTGATTTTATGTAGTAGCTTCATGAACTACTATTTATCTATTCCGCTGCTTATTGTTGTAATACTCTATGTCTGTGATTTTGTGATTGATTTTATTTATTGTATATGCTAAGTTTTTCCAAACATAAATTAACAATCTGTTGTTTTGAGCAATTCAAGTCTGACATGAGTGGATGATTGTCGATTTGAATGGTTCGGAATGCCAGGTCGTTACATTTATTTTGATTAATTTTTTTTTGGATTAACTTTGAACATTATCCATTCATATGAAATATATAACAAGGATGTCATAGGGATATAAACATCCAATAACCTTATACGCATATAAATATACACATATGTGATTATTCAGATATATGTGATTATGGGGATCTATAACGACATAACACACACACACATACACATATGTATTTATGTATGTATTTGTATGTATGTGTATGTGTGTGTGTGTATCATCGAGCATACAATATATGTAGTATTTCATATAAAACATATTTAAATCTACATATAGGATATTCGCTCAGAATATATCTTTTTTTATTATATACACACACACAAACTTTTATATACTATGTTAATTTTAAATTAATTTATTGGGCATGGGCCGTAATTATTTTATTAAAATATAATTATATATATTAAATTATTATTTTTTTCAAAAATATAATTGTATATATTAAAATTTAAAATTTAAAATTTAAAATAAAATATGATTTTATGATTTTATAAATTTATTCTACCATTCTTAAAACTTATTCATCATCACTTAAAACATTACTAACACATACAATCTGAACCCAAACGGGTTTGGATAAGATTATAAACTTTTAGTCACCTAAGTTTGATTAAGATCATTGTTAAAGTGACTCCATTCTTGGATATGGGGAGGGGATTTCTGTCAAACACCTTCACATATTTCTTTTCACTATGCGTTGTGAACCCATACCGAAAAAGACATCCAAATTCGGTGGCCACTCTCCTGAAAAACCCCCCATATCCAAAAATGGAGTCCCTTTAACAATGCTCTTGATTAAAGTCCTCTTTTCTTTTTGAATATTAAAACTTCTTTCTTATATTTGGATTCCTCCTCCTCCTTTAGAAGTGGCGGTCAGCCATTTTTTCGGTCTTTGTTTTGTTTTATGCGAATGCAAATGAATGGGTGAAACGGAAATACGGTTAAGAGTCTTTACCTTTTGCTTAGGCTAAATTCTTTATTACCTAATCTTATTCATTTATTTCTTCTTAACAATATTCTCTAATATTATTATTTAAATTCATCACCTTATACATATATGGTCGATTATAATTTCTTTAATCACTCATATTCCACTAAATTACCCATACTTAAAGTGTCATGTATTTATTCATTCAAATATCATTTGATAATTCTTTTAATTAAATTATATTGATTATTTCTTACAAAAATATTTTATTCATTATCTTCCCTGTATTACGGCTTTCCAAAATATGCGATCTTACGGTCTCCCTCCTTATAGGAATTTCATTCCGAAATTCGGATAAAGCAGGATAATGACTACTGTAACGACCCAGAATTTCAATCATCCGAATTTAGAATATTTAATTGATTTTAAATATTTAAAAGTTAATTTTATAAGTTAAATAACTTATATTTTAAATATAGCGATTTATTTGATAATTAACTTGTTAGATTTAATATTTGAAATTGTTTAAATAATTGAATCTTGAAATATGAATGGAAATGATTTTTAAAGTCGATTTAAAATCTATTTGAACAAGAATGAAGTTAGTAAATTTTTAATTTAGATTTAATAGTAAACAAACTGAAATCGGAAATTACTCGTTTTAATTAACATGTAAAAATAGTCTTTTTAGGCACTGTCTTGGATTTCAATGAAAATAGTTTCATTGGATCCATAATAGTGCATTATTATATGATGTCGAATTTCGTGGCGATCGGACGTATCGTTTGATCGTGTGAGTTCGAAACGCGTAGAAATTAATTAAAGGAATTTAATTAAAATAATTAGATTTTGAAAAGCCCTCTTCTGAATATGATGGAATTGGCTTCCGATATATATTCCATTGTGTTCGGAATATGGGTATAATATATAGAACGCTAGGCGGCACGCTTCGTTTGGAGTTCGGAATTTTCATGGATGAATAGTACTTTGGAAAATTTTCTATAAATAGCTCTCAACTTTCTTACATTTGCAAAACTAACCCTAGAATAGATTTCTAGCCGCCATTAAACCAGAAACCCAATGGCCATTATTGCATGGCAAGCTAGGAGCAAAATTAGCCGAAACGTCCAACATGAAAGTTGGAGAGCTCGACTCCATGAAAAAATCTATAGGGATGGATCATCGAATCGTCGCTCGACAAGGCGGCAAATCACCCGCGTTCATCTGCAGGTCGAGTGGGTTTCGCGGCTTATACATATGTGGAAAAGGGAGCAGGCGCAGGTGCGGTGGTGCTGGGGGAGGGGGTGATGGGCGCGCGATTTTGAACGAAGAAGAAAAAAAAACAAAAAATCGCGTTGCCTGGGAAGGATGCACACGCATGAAGGGGGATAGAGGAAGTAGGTTTAGTTTAAATGTTTATTTAATTAAGTTAATTAAATTTTAATTATAATCAAATGTTATTTAATCCATAACTTTCTCGTACGAGGTTCGTTCCGAGCGCGACAAGTTGCATTGCGTTCGTATCAGCGAGCACTACGCTATGAAGTTAGATTGGACGAATTTGGAGGTAGTTGGAATTTTGAATTAA
This sequence comes from Allium fistulosum, assembly GCA_030737815.1. Lineage (NCBI taxonomy): Eukaryota > Viridiplantae > Streptophyta > Magnoliopsida > Asparagales > Amaryllidaceae > Allium > Allium fistulosum. The sequence goes on from CM060903.1 coordinate 861,742,051, forward strand.
ATTGAACGACCGTTCAATTTTAAATCAAACTGGAGTGCTTTGGCGATTTCTGGTATTTTTGTGAGTTAACTCACCTTTCTGGCCTGCTTATATTTTTATATAAGTGGGAATAATATTACTTATGTTGTTTATTGCTTGTTTGGATGATATATTATATATATATTAGTTGGTTTGGATATATTCCTGCCTATTAGAGCGGATGAGAACCTATTACGTATCCGGGTAAGAGCGGATGCCCTTTTGTATACGAATCCTGCATCGAAGCAGTTGATTTATATTTATTTGATTATATGTTGTCTGTGATGCAGGGGGATAGGTTGGAGGGATCCAACAGGATTTCTCACCAATGTTGATCTTACTTTTCATATATATGTTGATATATGATGTATTGGATGCCATGTTAATGTTTTTGATATGATTTGACTTATGTAATGCTATGGTAGCACTGGGCCATATTTTAGTATTTGAAATGCCATAAAAAAGTGATTTTAAATTGAAATGATTTTTCAAGTGACTTTGAAAGTATATATATAAGTTTTAATAATTTTAAATTATTAAAAGGAATGGATTTATTTTTAAGAGATATAGTTATGATTTTTGATGTTATAAAAGCATAGTTTTTAGAAATACTTTGAATAGAGATTTTTGAATAAGTTTATATAAAGAGATTTATAGAAGTGATATTTTATAAATAAATAAATAGATTTATAATTGGAATTTATAAATATTTTATAAATGGATTTTGATAGTAAAATTAGTTTTATAAAAGAATGGATTTATAAATAGAATTTTGTAAATAAAGGAATTTTATAAAATAGAAGTTTTATAAAATCGGGAGGAGTTTTATAAAAATAGTTTTATAAATATGGAAATGACATATGTTGAGATTTAAATATGGATTTTTATTTATAGGAAAGTTGAAAGAAATATTTGGATGAAGTTAATGGTTTTAAAAATTAAATTATCTTTGGAAGTAATGTTTTGGAAAGTAATAATTCCAAATGGAATTAAATGGTTTTGTAAATGTTTTAAAATGTGATAAGTATTGAAAACATAGATTTCAACATTTATTATTGTAATAGACGTTTTCGGAGAAGGAAGGAAGGCATGGACTATAACACTGTTGTTATAGTAAATGATTGCTGAAAGGAAATGTTTTATGTAGTATATAGGATTATACATATAATTAATTAAATCTCTATACTAAATGTTTTGGGTTGTCGTAACGATGTTTTACGCAACATTCGTTTTGACCCAAATAAAGTGTGTTTTGAAGATACCTTCCTTAAGATTTGTGTATATATATACTTATTTTTGGTTTAAGTATATGGAGATATTTGTGGCTATATGTTTGTAGAACCCGCATTTGTGGCTATATGTTGGAATTTAATCAGTGTAACAATTTCGGCTGTGATTAATATTATTTGTGTACTAGACACTAGTATAATATAGTAGAAGTTGATATGAAATGTTTTGGTTATCGTAAGGTAAAAACTTGTCTGTGTTTATTTGTGGGTGTGGTCTTACGAGATACATTTGTTTTGATAAGAAAAGTTTTTATAACTTTAAAATTCAGTTAAGATGTGTTTTCTCACACTGGTTTACCAGACTGATCCGGGCATTCTTCCCTTTCAATGCTCGGGTCAGACCGAGTATATTTACAGGTTCAGATTCGATGCTTTGGAGCTTCAGCAGACGAGCTGGATTTCTTCTGATTGTATTCACGTACATGTTTATTTTTCCGTTGCATTGTTGTTTAATTATCAGCAATTGTGAGGACATGTTATTATAACTGTCCAGGCTGATGATTGGTGATTGATTGTTGTACTCTGATTGATGTATGTCTATTTAAGGTTACAGTTTCCATTTTGTAAACATCATTGTTATTATATTATATATGTTATTTTGCTGCAATTGTGAGAATCTGTGATTGTTTTAGTTTTTTCTTCTCTCTTAGTTTCTTTCCCTCATTTTCTCCTTTTCTCTTCTTTCCTCTTCTTTCTTCCCTATGATTATCCATCTGCCCGTTCAGTTTGGGTTGGACATATATGGTTTATTGTCAGCTCTAAACGGATCGGATTTGTGGGTCGTCGCAACTACCATCATCAACTCAATGTACATGCAAGTACTACAACTACATTAGCTCTCTACTTATATAAATCAGAAATCTATAATCATAATGTATTAATGACACTAGTAACACATAATAATATCATATCACAAAGTCATACCAGTGTCACCACTAGCTTATACAACAAAACATACAAGTCAAAATAACTTGGGATAGATATTCCTAATCTCATCCTCTGCCTCGTAAGTACAATCATCTACATCGTCACTCCACTCAACAAACAAATCTAATATTCTTGTTTCTTAACTCTTTAATATCACGACCTACTACCTCTTTCAGTAGTCTAAAATACATCAAATCTGGTTCTATAGAAAAGTCCTCAACCGCTATCGGTTTCACTACTATATTTGGCTTATGCACACATTTTATTGAATGTGATACATAAAAAACATAATGCACACCCACCAAACTTCTTTGCAACTTGTCCTGATGTGCGAATTTACGATCCTCTCAATCATTGGAAATAGGCCTGTGTATCTGGGTGCTAATTTCTCTGCCTTCCCAAAGTGCATAACACCTCACATCGGTGAAACTTTCTTAAACAGATGATCACATTTTGTGAACTCTAGTTCCTTTCTTCCCTTATTGGCATAACTCTTTTGTCTTGACTGTGCAACTGTTATTCTAGCACGAATCAATTCTACCTTGTAGCATCCCTTATCAAATCAGGTCCTAACAAGAGCCTATCTCCTATGACAAACCCAAAAATAGCGCCTTACAAGGTCTACCATAAAGCGCCTCAAACGGTGCAATTTTGATATTCAACTATTAACTATTATTGTATGTAAACTCTACCAAATGCAAATGATAAGGCCCTCCGAAATCTAAAATACATGCATTCAGCAAATTCTCCACTACATGGTTCACCCTTTCTGTTTGACTATTGGTCTATATGTGATTAGCTATACTCAAGTTCAACTATGTGTCAATGCACTCTGGAAACTTCTCCAGAATTCACCAATGAACAATGACTCTCTATCACTACGGAATTGCATGTAGGCTTACAACATTCTTTATGTATAGCTTTGCTAAGCTAGCGGCCATTCTTGTCTTGTTAAATGAGTACTCCTAGTCAATCTATTCACTATTATCCATATGTTATCATTCTCCTTTCTTGACCTGGGTAATCCATCTATAAAAGCCATAGATGCCGAATCCCTCTCCCAAATCGGCACTTCCAAGGGTTGAAATAAACCGCTCGACTTTTGATGCTCATTTTTTACTTGCTGACATGTGAAACACCTCTTCACAAATTTATCAACATTCCTTTCATCTCCTCCCAAAAAATACTCGTTTAATGTACATCTTTGTGCCCCATGATGAATTTTAAACATAGATCGATGAATTTCTTCAAAGACCTCCTTCCAAAGATCTCTTATATTCAGAACACACGGTCTTCCTTTCTTTTTAAGTCATCCCTTCGAGTTTATCTTGAATCCTTGCAAATCATCTATGTCCATAACCATCTCCAACTGCTTTATTCTCTCGGTTAATAATGGGTCCTCTCTTTTCCTTGCAATAATTTTGTTCATAAGTGTTGTATGCACTTTCAAACTTGTTAAAGCTCCCGGATCATGACTTGATCCTGCATTCGTTCTATAATGCACTCCACGAGATGCCAAATTCTCCAACGTCGTCCATTCCTCAATCACAGCTAATACTCCATTCCATTGCTTTCTGCGTAAAACATCTGCAACCTCGTTCCTTTTTCCTGGCATATACTCTACATTAAAGTCATATGCCACCAGAAATTCTAACCAGCTCTATTATCTCATGTTCAACTGCTTCTGAGATTACAAATAATTAAGAGACTTATGATCTGTATACAACTCGAACCGTTCTCCCAAAATATAATGTCCCTAAATCTTTAGCGCAAAGACTACTGCCATAAACATCAAATCATGCGTTGGATATCTAACTTCATGTGGTCTCAACTGCCTTGATACATAAGCTATCACTCTTCCCTTTTACACCAAAACTGCTTCTAGTCAAGTTCCATAAGCATCTATATACACTACCAAATCCTAATTTTCTTCAGCTACAATCAAGATAAGTGCACTTGTCAACAACCTTTTCTACTCATGAAATGACCATTCGCACTTATCAGTCCATACGAACTGCTCGTTCTTCCTGATTAAGGTGCTACAATACATGAGAAATACTTAATGAATTTGTGATAATAGCCAGCTAATCCCAAAAGACTTCTCATCTCCATGACTGTTTATGGTCATTTCCAAACATTAATGGTCTCTATCTTCGATATATCTATCGCTAATCCATTCTCCGAAACTACATGACCATGAAACTTAAGTTCTCTCAAAAATGGCATTTGGAAAAAATTTCCCTCAATTTGTGTTGTCTCAATGTCTTCAACACCAATCTATGATGGACTTCTAGATGTCTCTCATTCTTAGAATACACCAAAATTTCATCGAGGAAGACCAACACAAATCTATCCAACTGAGTGGGAAAATTTTGGTTCACCAATTCTACAAAACACGCTGAGGAGTTGGTTAGTCCAAAGGGTATGATTAACCACTTATATGAACCAAACTTTGTTCTAGCCGAGGTCAAGGGAAAATTATCCCCAGCCACCCTTAGTTGATGGAATCCCATTGTCAAATCTAGCTATGAGTATATTTTAGCTCTACTCAACTGGCCAAACAAGTTGTCTATCCTAGACAATGTATAACGATTCTTTGTAGTTAACTCATTGAACTCCGATAATCAAAACACATTTGTAATGACCCATCCGACTTGTTCACAAATACCCTGGATACTTCCCACGGTGAACTACTCGGCCTAATATCACTAACAAATACCCGTCTTTTAAGGCAGTATTCTGTTAGGTGATCTACTAACAAGTTGAGGCCCTATATCACTATATGGAATTCAATTGCTTTTCTCAATGGTAATCTCGTTACGATTTGAAGAAATTTGCAAATTCCCTAACTACCATTACTCAACTAATCTCTTCCTCCTGATCCTCCATCATACACAACATCAATCCTGACTTCTCCTTTGTTACGTCCAACGTCACCATGATCCTTTCCCCATCCTTTGGAGTTCACAAAACGATCACTCTATCAGGATAACAAATCATAACGTCATTACACATTAACTAATCCATACCCAAAATTACCTCATACCCTACGAAGTCAAACACATATGGGTTGCAAACAAACAAATATTCATGCAAATCAAACTCAAGGTTAATGCATCTTAATCTGTGACTAGAATACCCACTGATCATATTAATCACATGCAAATACATAACTAAATATGTAGTATCAAACTCCAACTTGTTAACCAAATCTTCATAAATAATGGAGTGCATAACATCGGTATTAAGAAGGACTCTAATTGAAGTACCACAGATCGAAATCATACCTCCTAGCATAACACCCTTTCTTTTTTCTTTAACCATTAGTCCAATTGACTCTCATTTTAAAGCAAAGAACTTTGCCTACCTTAGCTCTAGACAATCCTTCTCCTTGTACCCGAGTTCATCATAGTTAAACATTTGACTTTAGCCACTCCAACCTGCTTCAGGAACTTTGTTGCGTAGTTCCTCTTCAACCCATAATTATTGCAGGACACTTCAGCAACATCCTTCCCCTCTTCTCCTCCTTGAGCTCTTCCTTTCTGTTGTTGGCCCTTTTTTCCTTTTTGATAAGGGGAAAACTTGTTTTTCTTATCAGCCTGTGCCTTCTCCCCATACTCCTCCTCTCAACGTACTTGGCTCATACCTCCTCGCCATATCTGCCACTTCATTGAATGGAAGTGATACATGAGCCATTTCCCTATCATTCAGTCTAGGCCTTAATCCCAAAACAAACTTCTCTACCTTCTTCTTTGAGTCTTAATCAGATCAGTCTCATACTTGGACAATGCGTTAAACTTCTACCCATACTCCAGTACAGTCATGTCCCCTATTGTAGTTCAACAAACCCCCCAGAACATCATGGACAACTCCTATCCAGGAATGAATTGTTCTTCAAACGTCTCTCTAAACCTTTCCCAAGTAACTTCTGGCTTAAGAATCTCTACCACCACCGTATCCCATCAAATACTTGCTAATCCTTTAAACTACCTAGATACTAGCTTCATTTTATGGGCATTTGTAAGCTCAATCTCTAAAAATTCAATCAAACATCCCAAATCGATCACTTGCCTCTAACGCTCGCTTCATTCTATTAAACATATCACCTTCCAGACTCTAGAAATCCTTGTTCATCTTAGAAAAAGTCCTCACTAACCAAGTGCACTGGTCCTCTTGGCACATTCGAGCATGAGGTGGTACTCGCTACTGCACCAATTTTGCTATGAATTGCTGTAACAGTGCATTCGTGTCCATATTTCCCACGGACAGGGGTAGGCATTCCAGCACCGGCTTCAACATGAACTTACGAGGATGCATCCCCTCCTTGGCCATTCATTTGCGCACTAGCGACTCCTCTACTAACATTTGCTCTTACACCTCCTAACATCAAGCATCCATTTTGCTTCTATATTCTTGCTTTCTTCATAAGCAAGTGTTCGTACGAAACTAAAGTAAGGAGAGTGAGAACAATAGTAGAGGTATAGATATATCCATATATATCTATATTAAAATACAAGTATGATACAAACACAGCGTATACCCTCCCTAAGGTGTTTGTTTTCTAATTATCAAATTTATACCTAGATTTATTTTACTTAAGTGTCACATAACCTAAATCCTGATAACAAGTTGTAACATCCTCCATTTCAAGATCCAAAAATGAATGTTGATAATGTTGTAGTCATCACCAGAACTATTTTCAAGCGATAAAATGGGATTGATATTTCTTGCACAACATTATATGAACAGAGCGGCTAAATATTTTCATTACATAAAATTGTCTTACACAAATATCATTACATTTTCATTAACTCAAATTCTGCCCATTTTGGGTAAATATAATTAAACATAAAAAACAATGCCATGCCTAACATATGAAAAAGCCGACAAAAACACTTAACCAGATATATAATCTGGTTTTACAATAGCGAAAATTCAAGACAACTATTATTAGCAAATAAACCTCCTGCTTCTTTTATTCGTCTTTTCCAAAAGTAATCGTTCTAAAGCATAAACCCAGCCTACTTGAAAAAGCACCTGTGAGTTTGTGGGATATAGTAAAAACATGGGTCAAACATAAAGCTTAGGATGAGTAATACTTTATCCTAAACAAACAAAATCATATAACGACACCACGTCGCTAGAGCATGGAATAGGTTTTTCCTTCATTAATTCAATCAACAACAATTACATCATACTATGTAATAAATCATCGTATTATAATCAATCTCATAACATCATTTCAAACCTAGGTGTGAGCTTTTATTTTCATATCATACCTTGACTAGGTTCTATAGTCGATTTATTCAGATTGCTATATAGGCCTTATTCTTACACCTATTAATGTCAGGGTTGGATATCTTAGGTTGCCACTCAAACCTTTATCTTAATTTCCCATTTTTTTATCATGTGTAGAAAATTAAATTTCCACTAAGGCCTTACATCAACTTTATCAAATACAATGTCAATCTAGACATTTGGTTGGCACTATGGCCTTGCACCAACGTTGTCAAATACATTATCGTCTTTACACATTTGCTTGCTACTAAGGCCTCACATCAACATTATGAATGCAATGTTGTGTTTAGACATTTGGTTGCCACTAAGGCCTTACACCAATATTACAAAATACAATGTCATGTTTAGACATTTTGTTGCCACTAAGTCCTTACACCAACGTTACTAAATACAATGTCGTATTTAGACATTTTGTTGCCACTGAGGCCTTACACTAACTTTACTGAATATAATGTCATGTTTAGCCATTTGGTTGCCACTAAGGCCTTACACCACGTTTTATTATTTCAAATGATACTATCGATCATCTCTAGCTTTCTTAAACTTAGTTTCAATTTTCCACTTTTAAATAATTTACTACATTCTAACTTATTATTTTTTACTTAAGGAATTTCTTCATCTACAGCTATCGTAAGCTCATTTTCCTTTATGCTATCAAGTGTCCCAAATTTGAGCTATCACATGTCATTGTTTAAAGCTAACAAAGGTTGAGGCTTCACATACTAAGCTATCACAAGCCACATTTTAAAGCTATCAAGGGTTGACCTATCACATGCCAACCTACCACATGCGAAGCTAACGGTGGCCACTATCGAGGGTTGAGCTATCTCATGGCAACCTAATGCATGCTTAGCTATCGTAAGCTGCCTTTTAAAAGCTATCGAAGGTTGAGTTTTTAGTAATTTAATGTACGTCAAGTTTTTAAAGCTATTGTATGTCATACATTAAAGCTATCGAAGGTTGATAAATATGAGCTATTGCATGTCAAGTTTTAAAAGCTATCACATATCATACTTTAAAGCTATCGAATGTTGACAAATAGAAGCTATCACATGTCAATTTTTAAAATCTACTGAGGGTTGACAAATTATAGCTATCACATGTCATCTTTTTAAGCTATCGAATGTTGAGCATGTAGAAGCTATCGCATGCCATCTTTTCAAACTATTGAAGGTTGAGCATTTTGGAGCTACTACATGTTGTAGTGGATATTTCATAATTATTTTGAAAACTATTTTATTTCCATTGAAATTTATTACTTTCCACCAAATCTTATTATATGTCGAATTCTTATTGGTTAACATGAACTTTTGTCATTATCTTTTTAGGAAAATTTAAATATATTTTCTCTTACCTCACAATTGTTAACTATTTCCTTAATTAATTAGTTAAATTAATTTTTATAATTAACCTTTCCGTTTACTAAATAATTCATATCAATTCAAAAGTACATGGTAAATATCTCCAAAATTAACAAAAATCCTATTCTTTATTCTTTCACATATAAAACTTTCAAGTCAAAGTAATTCATATGTTAAATAATTAAAAACCAAAATTAAACATTTTATAACTTAGAAAATTCATGTATAATCTAGTTAATTTTGGAAAATTATGAAATTAAAAATCCTTCTCTAAATTAATGTTTTAGACATTATACAAAGGTTTCAAACAATTTGAGAAAGGTTGATCCACGTTTTACCCTGATACATGCCAAAATCATTATTATTTAATTACCGAACAAGAGTAAATTTATTATATCATTCATAAATCATTTCCATAATCACTTAAAGTATCGTTAACACATACAATCCGAACCCAAACGAGTTTTGAGGGGACTAAAGAAAGTTTTACTCGCTTAAATTTGATTAAAGTCCTCATTTCTTCTTGAAGATGAAAGATTCTTTCTTAAATTAGAATTCCCTCTTCTCCTGCTTTAGAAATGATGGTTTGCCTTGTTTTCTATCTTTATTTTGTTTTATGTGAATGCAAATGAATGAGAAGAAAGGGAAATATGGTTAAGGTTCTTTATCTTGCTTAGGATAAATTCTTTATTATCTAATCTTATTCATTTATCTCCTTTTAATACTATTCTCCGTTCTATTATTCAAATTCATTACCTTATACATATAATGGCAGATTTTATTAAATTACCCATACTTATGGTATCTCATATTTATTCATTCAAATCTCATTTAATACTTTATTTAATTAGATACTCTTAATTATTTCTTAATAAATAATATTATTAATTATCTTCTCCATATTATGGCTCTCTAAAATATATAGTGTTTCATATACTATATTAGTAAGTAATTTATTGTACATCAATCAAGATATCCTAAGTTGGAAAAAGTTGTATACTGCTTTCTAATTCCCTTAAAGGAGTTAAGACATTGCTTCCAATCTCATCCCATAAGGATGTTGATCGACCACCATCTTCAACAAGTCCTACATCCCCCTGATTGTTTAAGGAGGCTACTGCAATGGAGTATTTAGTCAACCCAATAAAAATTCTATATTGTCCTCATATAAAAATTAAAGGATAATGTTTAAAATATTTTATTGTTGACTATGAAGGGTAGCAAGTTGGAATCTGGGGAAGCTAAACCACCTAAATGGTAGTTACATGTGGATGATGCATTCAACAAGCACGACTCTTGACATGAAGCGGTATTGATAACACCTGGGGGTCAATAAATGTGCTACACCTCAAGGTTAGACTTCGGTGCTACTAATAGTGAAGATGAGTATGAATTATTGGTAGTCGAATTCAAGAAAACTAAGGTTTTGGGAATCTAAGGTATATGAATTTACAGTAATTCCTAATTGGTGTTAGAATTAGGTAATTGGGGTGTATCAGGCTAAAGGCACATGATTCTGTTTTGCTTGAAAAAGGGAAGAAATTTTCCCAATAATTTTGATTATTGTATTGTGAGACATATTCCGTAGGAGGAAAATAAAATGCTAGCAATTTTGCTAGCAAGTTCTGGAGTTGGACAGCTTCTTAGATTAGTCTTATTGGATACTTTATCTTCACCAAGTTTTGAGGAGGTCAACACGGTAATGACAATTGAAGGAGAGGTGACATGGATGACACCCACAAGTGAGTATTTGACCAATAAGAATTTATTTTTGAGTCGGAATGAGGTAAAAAAGCTATTAAAGTAAACCCCATGATATGTTAAACAATATGGTATCTTATGTAAGAGAGGATTCTCTAAACCCCGTTGAGATATGTGGCTTGATGGGAGATTGAGTTCATACTCGATAACATGCATCAAAGAAATCGTGGAGATCACATTGCAGGGCAAAGCTTAGCATGGATATTTTGCAATACAGAAATTTTTGGCCATTAACAATGATGCCTTGCAATATGTAAAACAATGTGATAGTTGCCAACAATTCAATAAAATTCCCAGACACATATATAGATAGTCGTTGGCACTTTGTTGTATGGAGAACCGATCTTATCAAAGAGTTTTCCATAGCTAAAGAGGTGTTAAGTACACAATAGTAGTAGTTGATTATTTTATAAATGGATTGAAACTGAACCACCTACTAATATTTCCTTTACCAAGGTAATGAACTTTGTAGTAAAGAATATTACTTGGTCCGGGAGCATCCACATGCTAATAGATCGATTAAGGCTATGAACAAAGTTCTTAAGTCCATTATCAAAAACTGGTTACAAAGAGATAAAGGGAAACATAATAAGCTACGACTTGTTTTATGGGCATATCGCACTAGACATAAAACTACAACTGACATACTCCATTTTTTACATACAAAACAATGGATACGATTCTCATTGAAATTGTACTTTCTTCTCACTGACACATCGACTCTAGTCGTAAGGAGAATAAAGAGTTTTTGAATGCATCCCTTGACTTGATTAAGGAAAATGAGAAGAAGCCTGATAGAGTTGGGGGTATGCCCTATGAGAAATCATGTAATTATTACTTATATCTAACTCGATAACCAATCTTGTTCAAAATAAAAGGTGTTTTTTCTATTATATAATTAATATAATGTGTGATATCAATTACTTAATTCAATTAAAAGTATATTGAATAGAAAATCCATATATGATAAGTTTTGTGATAGTAGTTACAATGTGTTGTAACCATGAGCGATTTATCACAATAAAATAACCATACCATTTAAAATACCCCTAGTTAAGACGTATCGAGATTGGATATCGATATATCCATTAAGACTAGAGTACGTAACACTCTCCAAATGTTAGGCAGTGTATTACTCATGGCTACTTGGGGTACCCAGGGGTTACGTACTGATAGTTATTGGATAATAATAGAATGATTCATTCGCTAGTTTTATGTTGGTTAATATAACTAAGGTCAAATAAAAAATATTTGTATCAAAGCTTTGTACTTGTAATCTAAACAAGAGAAGAGAAATAACATATGAAGTGGACGTAGGCACATTCTGGCTGAACCACTATAAATCTGCGTGTCTTTTTACAGTTTAGCCCCTGCCTTTCATATATTTGCATAAATCACCCAAATCACTAAGAACAACATAAGACCTACTAAATCATACGACTTTGAGGTGTTTGTCCATTTTTTGTGCAAACATTTTTGGTGCTTTCACTGAGAAGGTAGAAGCTCGAAGCTTCAGCTTCATCCACTCAACATTTTTCCTAACAGCATCGTTCGCCACTTGGAAAACATGCCTCCCAAACCAAGAAAAGATGTTAACAAAGGAAAAAACATCGCATCCAGCAGTCTTCCAGATCCAGCTGTCACGAATCAAGTAAATCGTCCTCCTCCAGCAGCAGTAACAAATGAAGGACATGCTAATCCTACCACTCCTGCCACAGAACAGCCCGCAACAATTACTAGGGCAGATTTAGACAGGATTGTGGTTGAAGTAACTAACCGCTTCACGTCCCAGCAGGAAGCCTTGGTGGACCATCTCATGTCACGTTTAAAGGATGTTGAAGAGTCCAATCGCAACACCGAATCATGGGGCGAGTCCCAGTCTGGAGGATCTCAGAGACAACAAAGATCTTCCTTCTTCGAAGGAGCTAACGGCAGAAGTAACCATGGTAGGAGCCGAGATCGAGCACAGCCCGAAGTTAGGCCTGAGGAAGCACTTGGAACCGAACCCAACAGGGGAGGTACTGGGCAAAGGTCAACTGTAGCTGAGCCTGTCATACTGCCTAACCATGAAAACGCCAGTGAACGGGGCCGAGCTAGAGTCCAGCCCGAAGTTGGACCCGAGAGAAGTGCTTAGATCAGAGCCCGGCAGGGGAAGATCAAGGCAAGGGCCAACTGTAGCTGACCCTAGCATGCTCCCAGAAGATCAAAGGCAGCCACTGGAAAATATGAGGGATGATAGACGATACCATCCCTACAGGTCATCTGGACGGAATCAATCTCGCAGAACAGAACCAAACTCATTTCTATCTGCTCCAAATTCTGATGAAAGGATGGCGCGCTTATTCAGAGTGTGTGTCCAACGGGAGCAAAGAGATCGAGGGATAGGCGCTAGGGTAACCAGCCCTTTCGCCCGCAATACCGAAATCGCTATCACTCCCCGAGAATGGAAGATGCCAACAATGGAACCTTACAAAGGAACCTCCTACCCCGTTGTACACTTACAGAGGTACACACAACATATGCTCATGAGTGGAGCAACAGAGGGAGTACTGTGAAAATTCTTTCCGCTCTTCTTAGCAGATCTCGCTACCTCCTGGTTCTGTCATCTACCCCAGGGATCCATCATCTCGTGGGAAATGTTGAAAGAAAAGTTTATCAGTCAGTTCCGTATCCATGTGGAACAACCTAAGGACGCTTATTCCTTATCCAGCGTCAAACAGAAACCTGGAGAGAAACTGCAACAGTACCTAACCCGATTCAATGCCGCAGCAGCCGCGGTCCAAGACGCCGATGAGAAGCTTATCCTAATGGCCCTCTGTAGTGGTGTGCATCCGGACACCAAATTTGCTAGAAGATTGACGAAAGAAAAACCAGCTACTTTACCCGATTTCTTCCACGAAGCCGGGAAATATATGAGGCTTGAGGATGCTGCCGTTGAGGGGCAGTCAGGACAGCAGAATAAGGCAACTCACAGCAACGCCCCTGCTGTAGCAAGGGACGTTCGAAGAAATGATTCCAGGGACAATACTGGGGGCAAGAAGGGAGAAAAACGCCTATATCGGCTTGGACCGAGATTTGACACTTACACTCCTTTGAATGAGACCGTCAAAAATATCTTCCTTGCCACCCAAGGCGAAGTTAGATACAAACGCCCACCATACAAGAAGGAATCAGATAACGCGCAGAAGTCTGGAAAGTTCTGCCGCTTCCATGAATCTCATGGGCATGACACCAATGAATGCCATCATCTCCGGGACTTGATTGAGGAACACATCAGAAGGAAGAAACTGGAACGCTATGTAAAAGGTCAGGACAGGACTCCAGCTCCTGCCAATGAGAACCCAAGGCTACCCTCACCGGAGATCGGCAGAGGAAACCGCAACAGTAGCAGTTCTAGTCAAGAGAAGATAGTGGTCCATACAATCTCGGGAGGACCGCACATCGCTGACAGAAGCTGGAAAGAAATGGAAAGATATGGAAAGTCGCTTAGAGACAATAAAGACTATGTCAATTCGGTTATAGAAGAGCGCCACCCAAAGCGGAATGTTTGCGCCAAAAATGGTCACAAACCCCGAATGTTGTGAAAGCACCAGTGTATGAATACAAATCAGCAATATTCAAACACAAATCTCAGATCTAAACAAACTACAAATAACAATCCAGAAATAATGAACAAAGACACAAGATTTATAGTGGTTCGGCTATCTCCGGCCTACGTCCACTCCAAAGTTTTTATCTTTTATTGATCGATGCTTGAAGATTACAATTTCCTATCGCGTAGTACAATGGATTTTATGATTATAATCTGAATCTAAGGCAGCAATGGTGATCTGGAGTAAATCTGGCGGAGTCCGGGCGCTCTTTAGCTCTCAAAATTGTCCGACCTCTCTTCTGAATGACCAGGGGCTCTATTTATAGGTGTAGGAGGCTGATATTTCGCCTAAATTGAGGGGAGACCAGTTCTGGCATGTGAGGGGGCCCACATGCCTGCTTTTTGGAAATCCGGGCCCACTTTGGGATCGATTCGAAGCTACTTTCGAATCGATCAAGAAATTGTCCGATCGAGCTGAAATTTGGCATGAACATTCTTCAACATGTGCTCAAGCTACGGTGAAAATTTCATAGCATTTGGACTTGTAGATCTCAAGTTATGATCGATCCAAGATGACGTTTTTCGGCTGTGCATGTCGTTCGAATCGATCTCCTTCGAATCGATTCTTTCGAATCGATCATGGCACGCGCTCTCGTGGTGATGTGTCGCGCAATCTTCGAGTTGATCCTCCTTTTTCTCCGAGTTTACTGGGTCGAATCCTTGGTTTTAGCCGCGTTTACCTGGTGGACTCGAGACGTTGGATTCGAAGGTTCGCTTCCTTCGAATCGATGGAACTGGAGCTGGTTCGAATCGATCAAGACGCGCTGCTGTGGATCGATTCGGAGTTGTCTTATCCTGGGGATTCGAAGGTTATGGAGTCGAGGCACCCTTAATTGCATGGATTCGAAGTAATGGTTCCAGATGGATACGAAGTGACCAGCCTTTGTGGATTCGAGAGAGTGTTCACCCAAGGGTACGAAGTAGATGCAGTCGATCCTGATGGAGTCGAGCGTGATGGATTCGAAGATGGGTGATCGATACGAACAACTCCACCCTAATCGATACGAAGTCCCATCGATTCGAACCGTGCTCTGTGCATTTTGGTCCATTCATATCTTGTGCGTACAGACTCCAATTGGCCTGAAAATTGAAACATAGCCTCTCCTAGTCCTCATCATCATCTCCAATCGATTTCGTCTCGATCGGAGCCCGGTCAAATTTTGACGTTCTCCATTGCAGCCTTGTTTCCAATTGCACTCCAATCCTGATATCCATCCTTTCTTGTCGATTTGTTTGATATTCCGGCTTTGACCAAAAAGCGGGATAACATTTGCCCCCCAAAACATGCCTTGTGATAAGAAGGCGTGTTTTGAATAGTTTCCAAATCCAATGTCAAAAGTCCATAGCCAATTCCGTGCCCATCCAAACTCGAAGGCTAAGTTATTAGTCCGTCCTTATCCAACAACCGAATCCAAGACCTCTCCGGGTCGATATCCAAATCCATAACCTCTCTGGGCTCTTGCTAAGCGCAATCCACACCTGACGACCGTGGTCCAATGTCCCTGGACGTTGAGCTAACCTCTCCGGGTTCTTGCCAAGCGCAATCCACACCTGACGACCGTGGTCCAGTGTCCCTGGACGTTGAGCTAACCTCTCCGGGTTCTTGCCAAGCGCAATCCACACCTGACGACCGTGGTCCAGTGTCCCTGGACGTTGAGCTAACCTCTCCGGGTTCTTGCCAAGCGCAATCCACACCTGACGACCGTGGTCCAGTGTCCCTGGACGTTGAGCTAACCTCTCCGGGTTCTTGCCAAGCGCAATCCACACCTGACGACCGTGGCCCAGTGTCCCTGAGCGTAAGTAATGCCGTGGCTTAATTCCTAAGCCGAATCCTGGTCACTCCGGACCCTTGTTGAGCATAGTCCATACTCAACGACCTGAAACAATAATCGATAATAGGGGGCCTAAATCCTAGGCCGAATCCTGGCCACTCCGGACCCTTGCCGAGCATAGTCCATACTCGACGACCTGAATGAGTTAATTTACCGCGTTCGAGCAAAAAGACTCATCCCTTGCCAGGCGTAATCCACACCCGACGACCGTTTATCAAAAACCAAAAAGGATCCAATCAAAATCCAATCAGAAATCCAATCCAAAATCCAAATCAAATCGGAAAACCGGAAATCCATATCAAAAATCGAAATCATCATCCAAAACGGAGAACAATCATCCGAATGAATGCTGAAACCAGAAAAACAAGCAAAATCAAGAGTTCAATCCAAACTCCAAAAACCAAATCAGAAAACCAAGTGTCCAATCAAAAACAAAAAACAGATTTCGCAAACCATGGCTTTGCGGTTTATCATCATTCAGAGCATGCCTAGGGGCTATCTCCGTCCCCATACATGTGTAAATGGCTCAGTTGCTCGCCAATGGTTTGTTACTTATTTCATATTATCATGGTCAATGGATGACCAATCGACCATCATTCCTGGGCCTCGCACCATCATGGCTCGAGGTAGGCGGTGGTTGCTCCTGCTCCACCGCTGCATTCCGTACTCCAACATACTGCCTCAACTGTCCATTCCTCACATGCTCCTCAATTATGTCCTTTAAATGCCTGCAGCTGTTGGTATCATGCCCGTCCAAATCGTGGAAGAGACAATGCTTTCCTGATGCCCTCTCCCGCTCGGATGGTTCTCTCCTAGCCGGTCTCTGGTAAGGAAGGCGATTCCGAGTTTCCATGTATATCCGCTCCTGCGTCTCGTTTAATTCTGTGTATGTGGAAAACTTTGGATCCTTCCATTGCTTCCTGGTTTTTCCTGAATCGTCATCCAGCTTCCTTTTTCCTTTATCTTTATCCGAGCTTCCGTTGGATGGTCCTCCACCCCCGGTCACATTCACCTCCTTTAACTTTAAGTCCATACATGCATCTTCTTGCCGAAGGAACCTTTCAGCTTCATGGAAGAATTCCCCGAGATCCAGTGGAGGGTCTCGTACTAAAGATACCTTAAAATCTGAATCCTCTCTGACTCCCGACACTACCGCCATCAAAACCATCGATGGATCCGGCCGATCCACCGAAGCAACCGCCGCATTAAATCGAGTTAAAAATGCTCTAAGTGATTTATCCGTCCTTTGCTTTACCGACGTTAACGTCATCATGTTCTTAGGTCTTTTGATATGAACCCGAAACTGTCCCAAAAACCTATCCACCAATTCCCTCCAAGTCCTGATAGATCCTTCTTCCAGCTGCCTAAACCACATTGCCGCTAGATCTGTCAAGTATAAAGGGAAACATCTGGCCATCACTTCCTCCGATGCCCCCAGCACTTCCATGTGTCTAGTATATCTCATCAAGTGATCTGTCGGGTCAGCCTTGCCATTATATGCTTCCACGCTAGGTAACTTGAACTTAGGTGGATTCTGAGCTACCCTGATTTCCCGAGCGAACGGACTCTTGTTCACCCCTTCTAAATCCTTATTGGTCAAACCTCCACGCATAGTCTTCCTAATGATTTCCATTAATCCAGCGTTGCCTGTTAGGGGTTGCCCCCCATGCTCCCGAGGGAACTCCGGCACATATTCTTCATGTGGCTCATTAGCCGCAACGTTGGCTCTAGCCTGCTGAACTCCTTGCAAAGGTCCTTCTGCGTTGGATCCTGCGGGCCTGCCCCCAAGCCCTTGTTGATTGCCTTCCGGTTCTGTATTCTGTCCTCCATTGGGTTCCGCAACTCTAGTTCCTTGTTCCACATTTGCAGTCTCTATAGTTGGTCCAAGGTTCTGTGTTCCTGCAGCTCTTATCTGCTCGAAGAAAGTCTGCATCATATCCTGTTGACTCTTCAGCAACTTCTCGTGTAATGAATTCGCCATAGCTTCCATCTCGTCTCTGGTAATGTAAATCGAAGCTTGTCCTTCTCCAGCTCCGGAGGATGCCTCTTGACTTCCTCCTTGTTGGCTTCTCTCAGCTCTTTGTCTTCTACTTGTTTGTCAAGTCATTGTAGAGTCAATCCGAATCCTTCAAACTTTCAAACCTAAACTTTGAATCTGGTGTAGCGGGTGCTAGTCCTTCTCGGTGAAAGCACCAAAGTGTTTGCGCTAAAAATGGTCACAAACCCCGAATGTTGTGAAAGCACCAGTGTATGAATACAAATCAGCAATATTCAAACACAAATCTCAGATCTAAACAAACTACAAATAACAATCCAGAAATAATGAACAAAGACACAAGATTTATAGTGGTTCGGCTATCTCCGGCCTACGTCCACTCCAAAGTTTTTATCTTTTATTGATCGATGCTTGAAGATTACAATTTCCTATCGCGTAGTACAACGGATTTTATGATTATAATCTGAATCTAAGGCAGCAATGGTGATCTGGAGTAAATCTGGCAGAGTCCGGGCGCTCTTTAGCTCTCAAAATTGTCCGACCTCTCTTCTGAATGACCAGGGGCTCTATTTATAGGTGTAGGAGGCTGATATTTCACCTAAATTGAGGGGAGACCAGTTCTGGCACGTGAGGGGGCCCACATGCCCGCTTTTTGGAAATCCGGGCCCACTTTGGGATCGATTCGAAGCTACGTTCGAATCGATCAAGAAATTGTCCAATCGAGCTGAAATTTGGCATGAACATTCTTCAACATGTGCTCAAGCTACTGTGAAAATTTCATAGCATTTGGACTTGTAGATCTCAAGTTATGATCGATCCAAGATGACGTTTTTCGGCTGTGCATGTCATTCGAATCGATCTCCTTCGAATCGATTCTTTCGAATCGATCATGGCACGCGCTCTCATGGTGATATGTCGTGCAATCTTCGAGTTGATCCTCCTTTTTCTCCGAGTTTACTGGGTCGAATCCTTGGTTTTAGCCGCGTTTACCTGGTGGACTCGAGACGTTGGATTCGAAGGTTCGCTTCCTTCGAATCGATGGAACTGGAGCTGGTTCGAATCGATCAAGACGCGCTGCTGTGGATCGATTCGGAGTTGTCTTATCCTGGGGATTCGAAGGTTATGGAGTCGAGGCACCCTTAATTGCATGGATTCGAAGTAATGGTTCCAGATGGATACGAAGTGACCAGCCTTTGTGGATTCGAGAGAGTGTTCACCCAAGGGTACGAAGTAGATGCAGTCGATCCTGGTGGAGTCGAGCGTGATGGATTCGAAGCTGGGTGATCGATACGAACAACTCCACCCTAATCGATACGAAGTCCCATCGATTCGAACCGTGCTCTGTTCATTTTGGTCCATTCATATCTTGTGCGTACGGACTCCAATTGGCCTGAAAATTGAAACATAGCCTCTCCTAGTCCTCATCATCATCTCCAATCGATTTCGTCTTGATCGGAGCCCGGTCAAATTTTGACGTTATCCATTGCAGCCTTGTTTCCAATTGCACTCCAATCCTGATATCCATCCTTTCTTGTCGATTTGTTTGATATTCCGGCTTTGACCAAAAAGCGGGATAACACGGAAAGAAAGTGATGACATCACATTCGGTAAGCGTGACCTAGAAGGAAGGCAATACCCTCACATGGATCCCATGGTTATCTCTGCCTGGCTCGGCCCCGCCGAGGTTTACCGAATCCTAGTAGACACTAGAAGCTCAGTAAACATCCTGTTCAAACATGCATTCGACAGAATGAAGCTATCAATGAAGGATGTATCTCCCTGCGATAAACCACTACACGGTTTCACTGGGGATGCAAAGATGCCCCTCGGGCAACTGGACCTCTTTGTTGAGATGGGAAGCCATCCCCGCTCCGTCGTACGGAAACAGACGTTTGTGCTAATAGAAAACCACTCGGCCTACAACGCCTTCTTAGGAAGGCCAGCCTTGTCTGACTTCCAAATTGTCCTAGCCCCATGGTGCCTAAAGATGAAATTCCCAACGGACAATGGAGTAGGGGAAGTGGAAGGAGACCAGGACGTGGCTCGAGACTGCTATGTGACTGAACTTCGCAACAACCACAGGAAGGATAAAGGGAAGGGTGTAGAGGTTGCCCTCTGCACAAAAAGTCTAGAAGCATAGCAACTAAAGAAAGTCCCTCCTCTTCGATATACCAGCGACCCTTTCAATAAATTAGACCCTAGGGACAAAGAGGAGGAGGCCACCGCCGAGCCTGCAGAGGCTATGGAGTTTGTATCTGTAGACAAGCACGACTCGAGTAGACTATTGAAAATTGGATCCCAACTAAAGGCAGAGTTGAAGGAACAACTCATTGATTTTCTCCGCCACAACCTGGATGTATTCGCATGGTCACACGCGGACATGACCGGAATCTCCCCCGACGTAGCATGCCATGCACTAAACATTGATCCTACCAAGGCTCCCGTAAAACAAAGAAAGAGAAGTATGGGAGCAGAGCGATCAGCAGCCCTCGATGAAGAGGTAAAGAATCCGCTCGCCAATGACTTCATACGAGAAGCCATCTACCCGGAATGGATCGCTAACCCAGTGCTGGTAAAGAAGGCCAATGGGAAGTGGCGAACATGCATTGACTTTTCCAACCTAAATGACGCCTGCCCAAAGGATTGCTTCCCACTTCCCCGAATCGACCAGCTTGTAGACAGCACAGCCGGACATGAGCTGTTATCTTTTATGGACGCATACTCAGGATATAACCAAATTCCTATGCATGCTCCCAACCAAGATCACACTAGTTTTATCACCGACCGGGGTTTGTACTGCTATAAGGTAATGCCTTTCGGACTTAAAAATGCAGGGGCCACCTACCAGCGCCTCGTCAACAAGATGTTTGCAGGGCTAATAGGGCGAACTATGGAAGTATACGTGGATGACATGCTGGTGAAGTCAAGAAAAGCCGACGATCACGTAAGCCACCTAGGCGAGATGTTTCAAGTACTTCGCCAGTATGGAATGAAGTTGAATCCTCTAAAATGCTCCTTCGGAGTGTCATCAGAAAAGTTCTTAGGATTCATCGTCCATGCCAGAGGGATTGAAGCAAACCATGAACAAGTCCGAGCCCTAAAGGATATCAAGATACCTTCCACTCGAAAGGAAATGCAAAGTCTGAATGGAAAAGTGGCCGCCCTAAGCCGATTCATCTCCAAGGCAACGGACAAATGCGTCCCCTTTTTCGAAGCTTTAAAGAAAGACAAAGGAAAATTCAAATGGACTGACGAATGCTTAACCGCTTTCCTTAACTTAATCGAACACCTCCAGAAACCACCGGTACTCTCGATTCCAAGAGAAGGCGAAGAATTATGCCTATACCTTGCTGTGTCACCTCACGCCCTGAGCGTCGCCTTGGTAAGAGAAGACAACCGCATGCAGCGGCCAGTTTACTTCGTCAGTAAGAGGTTTACGGGGGCAGAAGTCAGATATCCTAAACTTGAGAAGCTGGCATACTGTTTACTAATCACATCACGGAAACTGCGTCACTACTTCCAGTCCCATTCCATCAAAGTTCTGACCGATCAACCACTGAGGCAGGTACTCCATCGTCCCGACACTTCCGGGCGACTACTTAAATGGTGCATTGAACTAAGTCAGTATGATATCACCTATCACCCTCGCACCGCAATCAAGGGACAAGCCATAGCTGATTTCATTGCAGAATTCACTACCAACGAAGATAAGGAGCAATTGGAAATAGTAGAAGATATCAAGTGGAATCTCTTTGTGGATGGTGCATCGAACGAACAAGGCTCGGGGGCAGGTGTGGTAATAATCACTCCCAGGGGAAACAAACTGCACTATGCTATAAGCTTGGAGTTCGCTGCCACCAACAACGATGCAGAATATGAAGCAGTGATAGCCGGACTAGAACTTTCCATAGAAATCGGAGCCAATTCTTTGTGTCTTCATAGCGATTCTCAACTTATCGTTAATCAAATACTAGGAGAATTCCAAGCTCGAGAGGAACGACTCATAGCATATTTAAAGAAGACCAAGTTACTTCTCAGCCGATTGGACCACTACTTAGTCAAACACATCCCTAGGGAAGAGAACCAAGAGGCCGACGAATTGGCAAAACAAGCAAGTATGAGAGACATCGCCATCTTCGGGGCAGTAACCATCTCAAAGCAAATGGCCCCAAGTTTTGAGCAAGTGAATCTGATAGCTGCAATCGAAGAAGCAACTTGGATGACTCCCATCCGAGACTACCTACAAAGCGGCACACTGCCCAATGGACGTAACGAAGTCAAGAAAATCTTAAGGAAAGCTTCCCGCTACACAATTCAAGAAGACATCCTCTATCAGCGCGGATTCTCTAACCCGTTATTAAGGTGTGTCGCTGGGAGGGAAGCCAAGGAAATCTTATCCAACATCCATCAAGGAAGCTGCGGAGACCACATCAGAGGACAAACATTAGCAAAAAAGATACTCCGATATGGATATTTCTGGCCCAACTTAAGCAAGGACGCCTTGGATTTCGTCAAAAAGTGTGACAGGTGTCAGAAGTTCGCTAAGATTCCGCGGCTACCAACGACTAAGATTACTCAAATGACCAGCCCTTGGCCCTTTGCAGTATGGGGAATTGACTTAATCGGCGAACTGCCAATGGGCCGAGGCGGGGCCAAATATGCTATAGTGGCAGTCGACTATTTCACCAAATGGGTGGAAGCAGAACCTCTGAATAAAGTATCTTCAGCAAAAGTTATTAAATTTTTGATCAAAAATGTTCTGTGCAGGTACGGAGTCCCATTCAAAATCATATCAGACAATGGACTTCAATTTGACAGCGAGGAATTCGCCAACTGGTGCCAAGAGCACGGAATTCACAAAAGCTTCTCATCCGTAGCGTATCCCCAGGAAAACGGACAAGTCGAAGCCGTCAACAAAATTCTGAAAACTCTAATAAAAAAGAAACTCGAAAAGTCAAAGGGCGCTTGGGTGGATGAACTCCCTACGGCACTATGGGCCTATCGCACATCTTTCAGAACTTCAACGGGGCATACTCCTTTCTCTTTGGCATACGGATCGGAGGCTATGCTCCCAGTTGAAACCATTGTGCCTTCCCACCGTAGGATCCACTATAACCCAGAAGAGAACGAAGAACTCCTTCACATGTCTTTGGATCTATTAGAGGAGAGAAGAAATGATGCAGTCCTTAAAGCAGCAGCCCACAAACAAAAAGTGGCAGCACAATACAACTCCAAAGTCAAGCATCGTACCTTACAAGAAGGGGACCTTGTCCTCAAGCGAATCTTCCCCCGCCCCGGAGCACTAGATCCAATCTGGGATGGACCATATGTAATTCATAAAGATCTCCACAATGGAGCTTATATTTTGTCAACAGTGGACGGAGAGGTGTTCCAGAGGGCATGGAACATCCAACACCTCCGTCGATACTTTTCTTAACTTGTACTGCCCATATGAAGTGAATTAACAAAGAGAATCAGTGGACGTAGGCCTTTTCGTGCCGAACCACTTTAAAAAACCTTGTCTCTTTTTTAACTTGTTCCTTTATATCTTGGCTGCTTGTTAACTTTATCCTTTTCTGTTGAACAAAATCCTATGCGTATAGTGTTTCCACTCAACGCACTCCACAGCTCAACTTCACCTGGACAAGACCTAACAGGTACTATGCGAATCTATGCCTTCGCCAATGAGACACTTTTGCTCCGGCATCCCTCTGCTGTGGGTTAACTCATTGCTCGTGACGGCCCTTAAAGCCAACTGTAATGAGCCGATTATAAGCCACCGAGAAGGCCGACTATAGCCGAGGCAGCTCATTACGGCGTTCGGCTCGCCGGCAACTGTGGACCGACTATAAGCCCCAACATAAGGTGTGGCCAGCCAGGGGCAGTTCACAGTTGACGATCGGCATCCACGCTAGCCGACCACAGTAAATCGAATAATACCCACGATTACGGGCCATAATGGCCCGGGTAGTTACTGTGCGCGATCTCGGCTCCGATGTGTCTTAAGTGCGGCTGTGGTAAAAAAGAATTAACTCCCCGTGGAGGCGTAAGATGGGTGACAAATGTCTCCAAGACCCACAGCTAGGGAAAGTGACTACAAAGCCCGTTTGCCACGAACTTAAGCACATCGAAGGCCTTCCGTGATTGGAAGTTTTACTATTTCGCATATTTCAATTTTACTTAAGAAACTTTTTCTCCTATCCTCTGTAACAAACCCTGAAGTGCAGGACACAAAACAGGAGACACTCACTAATAGAAGCGGATACTCACAGCAAGATACTGGACCGCATCCTTTACTCAGTTACACAGGATATTCAAAGCTGCCATCTACAAGCAAAATATAAAGGACGGTATTTCCTTCTTTCATATATGCCTATAATTTGTTCACACCTCACGCTAACACTGCAAGTCATGAAATTATGTTTTAAACAAGAACCTGACATCAAACGCAATTTAATTACAAGAATATGCATGGCTATATTTCTTATGCAACATGTCAAAATAGCAAAAACATTCAAAAGACGACAAAATCAGCTTAAGTTAAAGAATTGCACATCAAGAATAGAACTATTTATTACAAGTAGCAAGAATTACAACCTAAAAGTTACTCTACTGTTTTAAGACTAACATATACAGCCATGTCAAGTACACAAAAAGAATTCTCCAGGTCTAATCAGGGAGCCGGCTGCGTTGGAGTCTTGTCCTTGTCCTGTTGCCCACCTGTCCGGTCATAAAAAGAAATCATTAGTGATAAGCAACAGAGTTAACAAAAGAAGAAACTAGTGAAGTAGAGGTTACCAGCAACTTCCCCTTGATCGTCTTGGTCGTCATCCCCTACTTCCACGCCTGCCTCCTCAGCCGCGAACAACCTCATCCCCTCTTTCACCGATGTCTTCTCCTCCTTGGTAAACTGAGCGGTGACCACATCCATCCTAAAGGCCGCTCCACCCTCCTTATCCGCCTCAGCCTTGGCCTCCTCTAGAGCCCTGAGGTAAATCCTAGCCATAACCCGGGGGTAGTCGTCCATCCAAGATAAGCTTCCCTGCTTCCAAGTGCGAAAGTACATGTCCTGCAACATATCGTCCATCATCCCCTCATTTTCCTCGAACTCCCTCATACGAGCCTCAGAAACCGATAGCCTTGCAATGGCAGCATCCCTTTCCAGTCGGTATCGCGAGCAGTCAGCCTGAAGGGACCTCCTCATCACCTCCATCTCCTCCTTTAGCCTGACCTGAGCAAGCTCTGTGGCTTCAAGCTTCCCCGACAGCTCCTCTACCTGCTCAAGATCCACCCTCCGAACCTCGTCCACTGTCGAGATGGCCATATTTATCTGCTCCTTGCAAGCAGCCTCCATCTTCCGCAATTCCGCCTTACTAGCCTCCTCCATAGTCTTCCTCAACCGCCCGGAGGCAGCCTCATGCTGAGAAATCTGAATGGCCTGATCAGCAAGCTATTTGGCCTGGTCCGAAACCATCAATCGTAGTCGGATGTTGGCACTCCCAATCTCCTCTCCAGCCTTAACCAGCCGGGCATGATGCCCCATCAGCTTCCTAGTCTCCTCCGCCACCCGATCAATATTAGCCTTGGCCTCATCTCCCATGGTAACTATCCGAGTGGTAAGTAAATCGAGATCTAAGGACTTAGCCTCATCAAGCACCCGTACCATGGGATTACGGGGAAGAAGGTGCTCACCAGTAACTTCGTCGAAGGTAATATCATGGGAACCTGGATCCAGATCAGGATGACCCGCAAATGGATTACGAGCCAAACCAGAACGATCAATCTGCGTAACGGTAGGATTTTCAGACGGGTGCGGAGAGAGTGCGAACTCAGTATCCTCCTCCGTGATATCATGAAGAGGCTGAACTGGGGGCTGAGGACTGAGTGAAGGTTCGGATAAGGGATGACTCCTTTTTCTCTTCTGAATACCCTCTTCAATAACCCCGAGAAGAGGACGGTAGCCGACTACATCCCCGGAACGATGGGTCGGAGTCTTTGGCTTGGCGGAAGCTTTGGAGAGCTTGTATTGTTCAAGCCTGTGCCGAAGATCAAAGATCTTGGCCGTTTTACCTGCCCCTGATATGAAGAACAAGTGTCACAAGCTTACATTGATCCATAATTCGAGAAACGCGGTAAATTAAAAGTTAAAAGAAGAAAGGAAACACATTAGTTGTACAAACCCTGGGGAGGAGTAGGATACTGCAATGAGTCCTGGATTTCATTCCAGGACGGGAGCGGATCATAAAATATTCCTAAGTCCCTATCATAAATGGAGCCTGCAGGAGTCAAAAGTTCACCTTGAGTCGTCGGAGCCACCTTGGCTGGAATAGTCTGAGAAGACTCGCTTGCACCGGTCCCGGCCTTGTCAGCCTTCCCGAATTTCTCTAACAAAGCCGTTTCTCCGTCCAGCCCCTCGAAAGCTTGGTTGAATGCATCATCCGTCCACTCCTGAATCTCGCCTGCTTGCCCAGGAAGCAAGGCCCCGATGCCATCGCCACCATCACCACCTTCCCGGTCATCTCCACCCTCACCTCTCTCCTCCTCCACATCTTCCTTCCCCGGAGTAAGTGGACAAGTGCTAGGGGAAGGACCATCCGACTTCTTAAGCTTCTTACCTCTGACCATTGGAGATTTTGAGAAAGGTTTCCTCTTGCCACTCTCTACTGTGACACCTCCCTTAGCTTGAGCAGCCGCCCTCTCCTCCGCCGTTTCCCTCTGCTTGACTATTGACTGCTATGGAAGGATCAAATTATACTCCAGAAGAGTTGCATTTCTGATCAGGTAAGCAGCCGATCTATCTCTCCCGGGGATAGATTCTATCTCAGCCGCCATCCGAACCAGGCGATCAGTCTCCACAACCGCAAAGCCACCTGTCGCTAGCAAAAAATGAAAACGTATGAGAAGAAGCATCGCAACCAGGACGGAAATTATAATTAAAGCATCGACTTACATCCGGAGGTGAAACGCCGAATAGAAACAGAGTCGTCCCTGACGAAGAACCACTCCTTCTTGAACATGCTGTACTTAGAATACAGATCCAAGACCGGCTTGAAGGTTACAGCTGACTCCAAGCTGATGTATGGGGACCCCTTCTTATAGCCCCTCAGATTATATAAGTACCGGATCTCCCGGTTGGAAGGAGCACGCCCATGCTTCCTTTGAAAGATGACAAAGAGGCTCACCAGTATAGTATAAGAGTTGGGTTGAAGCTGGAATGGGGCCACCTTTAGATATGTAAGAAAACTGAGTACGCAAGCATTAAGAGGCGGGATGGCACCGCACATACAGTGGTATCTGCTGTAGGCAAAGTACCCTTCGGGAGGGTCATATGGCATAACTTCTCTCCCTGGCAACAGCATGCGCGCCCTATCAATTCCAAAAGAACGGGAGATGGCATCAAGCTGCTCCTCCTTGAGGAAGCTGGGAAAGCAATCGGGCGGGGAGTTCAGAAGCTCCTGAGGGCCGTACCCATCCACCAATGATCTCAGGGCAATTCCGTGACGTTCCGGTCCTGGCTGAGCAGGGGGCACTGCGGAAGATTCTCCTTCGCCCTGGGACTTCTTTTTATCCGATCGAGTTTCTGCTTTTCGAGACATTTATCTGCAACGTCGAAAAAACATGTTGTTAAAACAGAGGATACAAACAAGCAAGTACATGTAGCCCGGAATTTCGCTCGTGATATGAAAAGTGAAAAAATCAAGTGTATCAAGTCCATTCGGCATTCTCATTCTCAAAGGCCCATTCGGCATTCTCATTCTCAAAGGCCCATTCGGCATTCTCATTCTCAAAAGCCCATTCGGCATTCTCATTCTTGAAAGCCCAATTGGCATTCCCATCTCGAAAAATTCATCCGGCGTTTCTCAATAAAGGCTCATTCGGCATTCACAAATAAAGTTCATTCGGTACGTAGGACATACGAGTTTCATTCGGCGAAGGGAAGATAAGTACCTGATTCGGCAGGCCAAAGCGATTCGGCAATAGGATAAAATCTGATTCGGTTATTTGAAGCTGTCTCGTTCGGTAAAAGGTACGAAAGCCTTAGGCCCTTATTTATAGGCGAGCATAGACGACTGGATCGGCTGATTCAGCGAGAGCATCCAAGCTAACATCGTTGGTTTTAAAAATAAAAAAAAACAACAAAGCACGGCATATGCCCCACTTTGGGGGGCAAATGTTGGGCGTGTTCTCACCCAGAAGATCGCAAGGCCAAGAAGCTCGATTCATTCGCGCTCGCCTAAGCTCCATTCGGTCTCCTACCATCACCGGACCGTGCTCCTACCGGATCAGCCCAGCAGCCACACTATCGGACCATGACCCTACCGGACCAACCCGGCGCCATCCTACCGGACCATGATCCTACCGAACCAGCTCAGCTTCACCCTACCGGACCATGATCCTACCGAACCAACACAGCTTTACCCTACCGGACAATGCTCCTACCGGACCAGCTGCCACCAGACCGAGACGTTCCGAACCAAGCTCCTTCCGAACCAACAATACCAGGCCAGATCGCGCCAGCCCAGGCCCACCAGCAGTTATATACATCCAAGATCCCTACCCCCAGCCTCACTCTATAAATAGAGGGGCAGGGGTACAACAATGGGGGACAAGTTTTGAGAGCTCAAGCACGGAGAGAACTTTCAAACAACTTTCTTTTACTTGTATCAAAGCTTTGTACTTGTAATCTAAACAAGAGAAGAGAAATAACATATGAAGTGGACGTAGACACATTCTGGCTGAACCACTATAAATCTGCGTGTCTTTTTACAGTTTAGCCCCTGCCTTTCATATATTTGCATAAATCACCCAAATCACTAAGAACAACATAAGACCTACTAAATCATACGACTTTGAGGTGTTTGTCCATTTTTTGTGCAAACAATATTGATGTGACAAAATTACATAGTTCTCTTAGCTTGAAAATATATTGTTGATCTTCAATGTGGAAGCTCTTTTTTTATTATAGTTAAATCATGGCATTGTGTCCATCGAATGACTACAGTTGGGTCGAGTGAAAGCATTAAAAGTTAAACACTATTGAAGAGAGGATTGTTTCCTCGATTATATGAGGTTAGTATCACCGTTAACTAATGTAACCTCAAAGTCAAAATCTTTGACCAGAGTGGTTCGGTTAATAATTATTATTATTATTGAATCAACGACTTTGTGTTTGGACTGTAAACTTAAATATGTATGATATTGGAATTTTGGCCATTACCAAATTTCATAAGTCCAAAGTGATATAGTTTTGATGAAGAGAGTTGGTGTAATTAATTGTCACCATCGGATAATGCTTAATAAAATAAATCAGATTTTATCGAAACCAAGTATGTGATAAATTTGGTCATAATGTCACACCACCTGTTAAGTGACATATGAATGTTAATATTCGAATTGTTCGTTATTAATCGCTGGTCGAATTTACACCTAAGAGTCACACAATTGAACAGTTGAATACTCCTATTAACACCCGATTTAAACAAATAATAATAATAATTAATAAATAAATATTTATAAAATATTACGTCGAAACCAAAAATGGCACGAACAACCAAAAGAGTAAGAGAGTAGTGATTAAATGAAGAAAGTAAATGAAAAATAGAAGAAATCAAACAGAAAACAAACACACAAATTTATAGTGGTTTAGTAATCTTGGCCTAGGTTCACTTGAATTATTTTATTGTTTTGCGTTAGATTTTGTGATTACAAGTAGTAGGGAACGGTAGGGATCCTAGAGTACTGTAACGACCCAATTTTTGGACGCCCGAAAATCGACATCAATACGTCCACTGCATTAAATGCCGAACAATTGAATGCCGAAAAACCGAACCGTTAGGGTTAAAGAAGAAAGAGGTAGAAGAAGAAATAGAAACAATATCAGAATCTCACAATCGCAGCGGAACAATATATAATAGATAAATGACTAATCTTTAAAACAAAAGAACTATATCTGTTTATACATTACATCACCAGAGTGCAACAGTTTCATATCACACGACTGGACAGTTATATAAACTTGTCCTCATAACTGAATACACAGCGGAATAATAATAAAATACGGAAGTACGCTCGCCATCCAACTCGTCTCCTGAGCTCCACAGCAATCCATCCAGAATCTACTGATAACCTGACTCTAGACTGCCCGTGTGGAAAATTATGGGCACCCAGAGTTTAGAAAAGGGAACAATAAACTCCGAGTCAGTCATGGGACTGGTGTGAGAACTTAAAATAGTTATTTGTGACAAAAGAAAGAAAAAGAAATCCGTTCATGCTTTTGGAAAATGAAACTACCATAAGGCCTCCCGGCACACACACAATGCAATCGCACACTTGGGGGAGATTTCTCCTTATAGTAGTCAAACATGCTTGATACAAGAAAATCCGTTTGATATTATTATTAGTGCATAGTGTGGAAAACATTTGCAAGTATAATATTAATCTTAGCCAGTATACGTACCATTATAGTATGCCTACTATAGCTACCATGTTAGATGGCAGGTTCTACAACTAAAACCGTACAGGGCTCGTATCGAGTGATTGGATTTCCAACAAATGGTCAAGGCTAAGGAACTTCCTTTCCGAATGGGTACGCCTCTGGAGGGACGCCCCGAGAACCTAACCGGATCTCTGCCAACAAAAGGTCTGGTTACCTCTATAACTAGGTAACTAACTTTCACGAGTATGTCATCCCCCGGTCGTAACCAACCTTTACCGAAGCGCCTCAATTCCAACAACCACATAAGTAAATATCTGGGCTCCATACCAGAATACCACTTTTTATTTTATCCACATAAGTAAATATCTGGGCTCCATAACAGAATACTACTTTTTATCCAGAAGGAAATGTACATACCCTAAGGGGCGCGACCCCCATAACCTTGCTACATCCTTCCTGTTTCGACCATTTCCGGTGTGTGAGGTTCGATGAATTCTCATCCCACAAAGCTACGCTTTTCACAAAAGCCATGCTTCGATCAACAAATGATCAACACTTAGCATGCCACATTACCAAATTGGGAATATATCACTAGTAACCATCAACTACCTAACCTCCGAGCGCGTACGTCTCAGAGAAGGGTGTTAAGCTAAGAGAATAAATTCTCCACCACCAGCAGAAATATATTTGATAGAAACCAGCTTTATATCTCAAAATGTAATGTCAGACATACATCCATACAAGTCCATCCTGGGTCTGAATGGAACCGAAGGCACTTCGAAAGAAGTCCTTGCAAATCCGGATATCCCCTAATCACGTCTGGACTCCCCATCACATATGGTAATTTAAATCTCTATACCGGAGCAACTCGGTGCAGAGACATTCAACAGGAAATCCTTTCGTTTTTGAAAATACCCGGTCTTCAACCACCGTCTTCAAATGCAATCCCATTTCGTCGTATCATTATTCGGAATGGGTTTTATGACTTAATATCCTCTCTCGGCTTAAGCGAATAATGAGCGCTTATTTTAAAAACAAGTGTAAACATTCAATTCTAAATTAAGTCACAACAAATTTCCACTTTTGATCTTAAACAAAAGATCCACCCTTAAGATTCGATGTGGTTTTCGGATAACCATTTGAAATCCGACCCCCGGTCGCATCGAAATTCAAATGCCGTCTTAAAGGCCAATATTGATAGTCGGTTATTTAACTATCATATTTAACTATCATACAACATCCACAAACGACCATTAGATTTAAATAATTTCCCAAATATTTATTTCAAAATATCTTCGCAATATATAAATTTTTCTACACTTCAACCCTTTTGTAAACAGTTTTCAATCACTTTCCTCTCGCGGAATAAATTCCAAATATTGTTTATTTCCACTGAAAAATCACCAAGACTAAATGCTTTAGATTTTGAAATAATAAAAATCACTTTATATAAAAATATATATGCTTTGAAATACTTAGAATAAAAACTATTTAAAACACTTTATTTAAAATATCGGTTATGAAGTTTAATAATAATTTTTCATGTAAAACTTAAGCCAAACCAAATTTAAAAATAAAGGTTATTGAATTCTATACAAGTTTTCCAAATAAAAACTTTAGCCAAACTATATTTAAAATAAAACTACTTTATAAAATATAAATATTAATAATTATCTTTTTCAATCATAATACCAATTAGCCTTTAAAATAATTATTACTATAACTAATTTAATAAATATTTAACTTTAAAATTTAAAACAACTTAAATAAATAATTTCTCAAAAACATTCTTTTAAAACAACTTTGAAACTTCAAACTTATGCTTACAAATCTGTTTTGAAAACGTACTTGGCTTTTAAGGGAAATACGCTTTTCTCTCACACCTTTAAAAATAAAACACTATTTATTTTTAAACAAATTACCCATTCCATTATAAATTCTCACCATGAATTTATATTTCCAAATATCCACTTATATATATATTTTCTCTTTATAAACCCAGTTTATAAATTCCATAGTCTCATCTTCCTTTTAAAACATAGTTTCAAACATTTAATTAGTTTTCAAATCGATTTCCCAAAACTAACTCCATTTTTAAAATAAATTCCTTTATTTCTCCCAAACCATTTAAAATCTGAATTTTAAATAAATTCTTCAACTTTTAAACAATACTACTTATGTTCTCAAAATCCCTTTATTTCCGTTTAAAAAATCTTTTCCCTATACTTGGAATTTAATCGATAGGATTTCAAAAATCAACTTTTATCCTTTTCCAAATTCCTTCTTTTTAATTTATCCAATTCTCTAAAATTATTTTACTTAAAATTCTCTATTTTAATTTTCCTTCCAAAAATCCAATCTTTTATATTCTGGTATTTTTAAAATACCAAAATATATTCGGCCAAACCATAGCCTTCAATAATTTCAATTACCAATATAATCAATCACAGATTATCAATAAATCATATCACAGCATATGAAATAAATTCAAACATTTGAGTAATCCAGTTGGTCCCTCCAACATGTTCCACTGCATCCACAGATGTTAGCACAATATAAAATACCAATTCCACTTCGAGGTGGAATATCGCGGTATATGGGATCATGTCATATCATCCGCTATTATGCGGCGCATATGGTCTCATCCGCTATATAATGCGGGAAATCAATCTCTCCAATATATATATATATATTACTATATATAACATACCAATCCAACTGATAACAATTATCAATTCAAGCAAACAACCAATAATTTAAATTTAACTATTTAAATTAAATCGGGAAATCCGATTGAGTGAGAAATTCTCACCTTTGCTTTTATTTTGCAATCCATTTCCATTCCAGCTTTGTTTTCATGATTTTTGACCTTGTATAACAATCATATGATTTTATTAATATTCAAAATAAAATCAAACAATTAAATTTCCATTTGATAATTAACCGGTGATTTTATTTTAAACTAATTTCCTTTTAAATAATTCTCTTAGTAACTAAAATAATTTAGATGAGTTAATTAAACAATTTAATCATCATATATTAAAATTTAGCTAGTAAGTAAATATAGGTGTATATATATGTATTCATTTTATTTTATTATTATTAAAACAATCTATATACATTTTTTAAAAATCTGCTTACCTATATATTAAACATGTGTATATTTTATTTAAAAGAAAAACAAAATGAAAACTGGATTTTTTTTATTCGTATAAACATACACAAAAATCGAAAATGATAACTCACCCAAACCATCGTCTTCACCGAGCATGCATGCTTCTAATCCAGGCTGCTTCCATTGTAATTCCAGTGTCAGACCTAACGCACGCAACCTATCCTCTTTGATCGAACCCTAGCCCATCGAAGCTGATGAGATCGCGAGCTCGATTTGCGAGTTCCTTCATTGATTCGAAAGATAACAGTTCATCCACGATTTTCGTGCGCGATCCCAAAATTGCACGCGCCTTTTCCCAATAGCCATCGGTTCATGGCATCACGAAATCAAGCTCTAGGTGATGACACAATCGCGCAAATTCGATCGCCACTTTCCCTTGAACGATTCAAATGATTCAAGGAGAGCGACCGTTCGATCGATTTCGCTCGGCCTCTGATTTTAAAAAGAAAATCTGATTTTTAAATCTGAGAGACTAATTTCGGCCATTATATTTCGTTTGCCATTTTAATTTCTGATGCCACTGTTTAATTTTGATTATATTATCTCGGTTGGTCGATTATTATTTTTTTCCAACGCGTGTAAAAATTTAACAGAATAAAAGAAAAACGTGGTTAAGAATTTTTTTTTACGTGTCAATGCTTGCTGTAGATTCCAATGCTATAAAAATATTATTTATTTTCAAATTTGAATTCAAATTTTAAATCATCTAGGAATTGCAACTCAAAATTCTAAATTCCTATCGAGGCATGCCGCTAGGCGTTCATAAGGTTATACACCTATTTCGAACGCGATGGAAAAGGTTTCGAGTCCTAATTCGATCGCATGGAGA
This sequence comes from Allium fistulosum, assembly GCA_030737815.1. Taxonomy (NCBI): domain Eukaryota; kingdom Viridiplantae; phylum Streptophyta; class Magnoliopsida; order Asparagales; family Amaryllidaceae; genus Allium; species Allium fistulosum. The sequence continues at coordinate 861,776,625 of CM060903.1, forward strand.
AGATAGCTTTTCGGATCCAGTTATTATATTTAATTTTCAATATAGATTTTAGTGCGTTTACCTACCGTACGGTCAAACGATCACTCCAAACACTATGAAACTTGAAATCCGATAATAATACGCTATTACGGATCCAATGGAACTAGTTTCATCGAATTCCGAGACTGTGCCTCGGAAGGCTATTTTTAAAATATCGATTTAAACGATATAAATTCAAAACTGAACAAATCACTTTCAAATTCAATTTTAAAAGTTCTATTACCTTCAGTATTATCAATATGAGTTTTCTAAGCCTTTAAAATATTTTTAACAGGCATAAAACTGAAGATTTAAATATTTGACCCAACTTCAATAATTAAATTTAATAATTTAATTGCCAAATTCATAGTGATATTTGTAATTCAAGTTAAACTAACTTCCAAATATTTAAAATAAATTAAATATTTCAATTTCAAATATTCAGAAATTCCGGGTCGTCACATTCTTCCCCACTTAAAAGAATTTCATCCCGAAATTACTAGTTAAGAAGAATGATCCAAAACCCGTTTATCATTTTCCCAAAACCAAACAGTTTTATCAACTTGCCAAAACAATTTTTTTTTAAAGATCCATTATCACTTCAACTAACTTTCCAAAATCTTCCATAAGTTCCAACCAATATCATTTTCTCAACAATTCAAATTTAAATTTAAATTCAAATTTTAAATTATCCAAATTTCTCAAAAATTTTCAAACTCCCAGAATTTTCGAAAATTTTCGCCAGCTTCTCCTTTGCGCGACTAGCTCGGTACGACTACAAAATACCCCTATGGGCCCCCAGATTTTAAAAGAAAACAAAAGGCTAAGTGGCTAGACCAGAAAATCATCAAATTTCATACAGAAATTTAAATACATACCATTTTGTCGAGTAATTTAATTTATCTTCAAAATCAAAAATCCCAATTTCTTTTTTTCTTTTAAACACATGTATATCCTACTGAGCAATAATGTCTAATTATAACATTCAAAATCATTTTGCGCATTTCTTTACAAAAGTTTCAATATCTATTTCATTCAAATCCGGACGATGTACTTATATCATCCGTACGCAATACCAAATTCGATCGCTCACTCGATCACACAATTTCACTTTCGAACTAGTATCGTCCACCCGACTTCCTAGTGTGGACTCTGATCTGGTTTCTTGATCAGAAACCGTCATTCTCCTTGCATAGTCGTAAACTATGATAGAGAATTTCCAGAATAAACCAAAAATCCATATCCAGGGTTCGCCGTTGAAAATCGAGTGAAAAATCTCAACTCGGATCGATATAACTATCTCGAAATTCTGTGATCAAATTGCTATGCGAATAAAGTAATATACGTACATCCTATGTATTTATTACAATTGATTATTATCTATATCAATTCCCTTTTTATTCACATTTATTTTAATTTTCATTCACTTATCCAAAATTTTCATTTCCCACACTTTTATTTACTCCATTCAAATACTCACTTAGTATATTTCCCAATTCTAGATTGTACTTAAGAATTTCACCATCCATTTCTTAAGTTCAATATAAGTATTTATATACTTCTTATACTTATTTTCACTTCACTACTGAAGTTATATATTCATTTCCATTCAACTTTGCATTTTTCAATTCCATTTGAATTTAGTTTACCCTTCATTTTAAATATTGATTCTATTCATCTTATCTCAATCCATTTTTTAATTAATCGTTTAGTTAGTTCCACTTACTAATTTATTCATTTACTTACAAATTCAAGATGAATTTCAGCATTTAGTTTTCAATTTCATTTACTTGCAATTGTAAATTCATTTATTTATTCAGAAATTTATTTCCACCTTAAATTTTATTTGAGTAATCATTTCACTTAGTCTCCTTAGACTTTTCTTTAAATTCAATTTTATTTGTCTATATTTAATTACACTCCAATTCAATTTAAATTTTAAACTTCTATAAGCTTTTCCAAATTTATTTGGGTTTTACACTTACTTTTGTTTATCCCTTTTCAAGTTGAATCTTATTCCAACAAATTTCAAAATTTATAAGTTATCAAACTTATTTATATTCTGTAATATTTTAAATAAGATTCCAGAGTCTTTTAAACAATTACTCAACATTTCAAAATCATCTTTGAAATCAATTATATCCAAAATCCTTCGGTAAATTCACTTATCTCTTTGAATTTCAAAACCAAACCCAGTTTGCAAACAACTCAAATTTTAAAATAATTTGGCAGCAATTCCTCTCCTGGAAACTCGAAAATTAACACCGATGATGTCGCGATCATTATCGGAATTATTTTTCCAACGACCGAAAAGAGTTTAGTGCTTTCATCCCTTCAAAACATTTTCCAAATCTTTTTAAATTCCAAACTCCACCAGATTTCAAATCCAATTCAAAAAATATTTCCCAAATAATTTCACCATATATTTTTTTCCAAAACTTTTGAAAACCATTTTCAAATCAAAGGAATTTAATCTTTTGAAATTTCAATCCCAAATCTTTTAATCCGTATTCCAAAAATTACTCGGGCATCTTATTTCAATTTATAAAACTCATTTATAAACTCACATTACAATTTCATTATATTAATGAATTTATTTCCTTATCCTTTGGTTATTACCTTAATTTCTTATTCAATTTCCATACAACAATGATAATAATTCAATATTATCACTTCCTAACAACCAAGCAACCATATACTATAATAATTTATGGAAAATTATTTCTTTTATATACAAAAATAATTTGGGTAAAATTATTTCATTTACCCTATTTTAAAACAATACTGTGTTGGTTTATCTTGTTTAAGAGTTTAGAAATCCCTATCGATACAGTTGGCCAGATTGCACCGACCAGAATCTATAAACACTCAACCGATAAGTTAACACAATATAAAAACAATTTTTATATTCACTAACAAATACACACTCATATCTATTAATACACTCAAACTCATTCTAGAGTACTACTGACTCTATCTCTAATGAGTAATTCCCACCAGAGCCAAGGTTATCGCCAACCTAAGCTCTGATACCACTCTATAACGACCCGATTTTTCGACGCCCGAAAATCGACATCAATACGTCCACTGCATTAAATGCCGAACAATCGAATGCCGGAAAATCGAACCGCTAGGGTTAAAGAAGAAAGAGGTAGAAGAAGAAATAGAAACAATATCAGAATCTCACAATCGCAGCGGAACAATATACAATAGATAAATGACTAATCTTTAAAACAAAAGAACTATATCTGTTTATACATTACATCATCAGAGTACAATAGTTTCATAGCACACGACTGGAAAGTTATATTAACTTGTCCTCATAACTAAATACACAGCGGAATAATAATCAAATACAGAAGTACGTCTCGCCATCCAACTCGTCTCCTGAGCTCCACAGCAATCCATCCAGAATCTACTAATAACCTGACTCTAGGCTGCCCGTGTGGAAAATTATGGGCACCCAGAGTTTAGAAAAGGGAACAATAAACTCCGAGTCAGTCATGGGACTGGTGTGAGAACTTAAAATAGTTATTTGTGACAAAAGAAAGAAAAAGAAATCCGTTCATGCTTTTGGAAAATGAAACTACCATAAGGCCTCCCGGCACGCACACAATGCAATCGCACACTTGAGGGAGATTTCTCCTTATAGTAGTCAAACATGCTTGATACGCGAAAATCCTTTTGATATTATTATTAGTGCATAGTGTGGAAAACATTTGCAAGTATAATAATAATCTTAGCCAGCATACGTACCATTATAGTATGCCTACTATAGCTACCATGTTAGATGGCAGGTTCTACAACTAAAACCGTATAGGGTTCGTATTGTAACGACCCGTATTTTTCGAGAAAGAAGAAAATTCAAAATTTAGAATTTAATGCGGTAAGAAATTATAAATTTAGGATTTTAAATAAAATTTACTTTGAATTGTAACATCTATTTTGATTTAACAAAGTGACAACTATTTTATGCGATTTCAAACGTATGGTTTAATAAAAAGTTTAATTGGATAGATTTAATATTGTGTAAAGCATGAAATAAATGTATGATTAACTGGAATTGGGTTTTAATTGTAAATTAACTTCTAATCTATTTGCAAACAATAAATGTATAATTATGTATTCAAACCTATTTAAATTTTAGTCTTGGTTTTGTTCATCTTACATATCAACTTATTGAAATTAATTTGTTAATAAAATTTAGTATAATTGGATTTTTCATAAAAGGAAAGAAATATAAATTTTAATTTAATAAGGCTTAATTAGTTAAATGATTAATAAATTGAGAAATTGAGAATTTAATACTGCATTAGTTAATATTATCATTTTAATTAAGGAACTAGAGTTTATAAACCAATGAATATTCAATTATATTAATTTGAAATATAGTTTATTTGAAATTAAATAAAGGTGAATTTTATTGAATATAATAAACTGAAATCTACCATTTAAAACAAACAATAGAATTTTAAGACGGAAATTTGATATTTGCTATGCGTCAATCTAGACATAGCAAATGGCCAATTTTCGTCGAATAATATAGATGTTCTATCGGTCGCTAGAAATTCAGTTTAAATCGGTTAATAATAGTTGAATTTAAAAGTGTTCCGAAACCTAAATGTGTCAACATGAGAAAATTTATTTAGAACACTATGAATAAGACTGCATAATCCGTTTCGCGAAATTCGTACGTTTCTAGCTCCGTTTGGATTTTTCCGTACGGGATAGCAACGTATATCAGTGTCCGTATGGACTTTTGATAGGAAGGTCCTAACATAGATATTTCTATTTCCTCTTGTCCGTCTCATTGCGCTGATCACCGTGATATATTCATTGGTGTATTTCGGAGTCCGGTGCGCGACGAAATCAACAGAATGCAAAGTGTGACGATTCGCCAAATTGGGTCCATTTGCAATTCTGTGTCCTCCATCTGGTTCAGCTTGCTATGTTAATCATAGATATATCTTGTGTCCTTTTCTATTCGTCAGTTTGGACACCCAAAAGTCAAAAATATGAAAGGACGCAAGAGTTCGGTGGTTACGTATTGGATTTCATTTTGCATTCGTTCTTTTCCTCTTCTTCATTTTGCTGTCATTCTCTGTCACCTTCCTCCTTATCTTCTTCCACCATAACCGATTTGTTTTCCCCTCGTTCATTTTTTTGCATAGCTTCAGTCCTCCCCATCCTTCCCATTCACCGAGACAAGCCGGAGCGCCACAAAACGTGCCTTCTCCTCCTCTCTTTCCACCGAGCTGCACCCATCATCACCCACGCCTCCGCCAGAGATCAAACTTCCACATCACGCGAGCTGCTACGCTCATCAACCTCTCGGCCAAACTCCATCACGCCTACATCAAATGGCCACTCCGCCCTTGTATCGCCATCACCACGTCTTCACTTCCACCCGAGGTTGCCATCGACCAGCACGCATCCACCTCTCACCCCCTGTTGTCGCGTGTTAACTTCACCACCTCATCATCCTTCCTTCGCCCGATAGCAGCTTCGACCATGTTCGGACCCCTATGCCCCTTCCTCCTAGTGCTAGCGGCAACCATCACCTTCCCTTGTTGCTTATATGTGAGTGTTACTGCAGTTCGTATATATGCATATAAGTTATAGTATATATATTATGTTAGTTATACGTTGATGTCAAATTGCATATATATATATATATATATTAAAACCTGTGTATATATGTTTCGGTTCTTAGTTATAAGTAATATAAGCCTATATATTCTGTACATATATATTTTACGATATACAATATGTTATATATTTATATACTAAGTTAAGCACGTATATATGTTATACTGTTTTATATTTACAGTAATATGTATATGGTTGTCTGGGTGAGTATATGGGTTTTATAATATTGAATTTAATTTTTTTATATATTGTATATAAATTCTACATTTAAAACTTATACTTTCTATTTGCATACATTATTTTAGTGTCTACACTTATATATGGTATGTTGCATGAGTTTGTAGTTAAAGTGTATATTTATAAGACATGAATTGGTTTGCTATGTTTTAGGCTAAGATTTATAATAGTTTATATTAGGTTTCTAAATATATTTTATACGTACATGTTATATATTGTAAGTATATATATATATATATATATATATATATATATATATATTTGGGTTTTGTAAAAGAAGTGCTCGTATTTATATTTTGTTCACCTTTATATTGGCTTGCTGATGTTTGTCATCAATCGTGAAAAAAAAAGAATATTTTATAAGTGGACTTTGAAATAATATAACTATGCTATAACTTTTGAAAGGAATAAGTGGGTTTTTAAATAACTATTTTTTGGAGAAAAAAATGCATATATATATATATTTGATATGTGTTAGAATTGAGAATATGATTATATATATATATATATAGTTGTATATAAGCTCACCTATACCAATTATCTTCATCGACTCAGTTCTGACTTGATTTTGTCAATTCCTATTTATCAACTTCGTTCGTCGATTCAACCTTGCCTTGTTTGAGATTTCGTGCCTGGATTTCGTAACCCGTCGCGTAGTCTAAATCTCTCTAGCCTCGAAAGGTGAGCAATCACTCACGATTAACGTTCTTCTATTTATTAAATTTGATTTCAATCGAAACGATAATTGAAATATGTTGCTGTAGTTATTTTTAAATTGTTATATATGCCATTATCTGTAAATGTTCACTTGTGGGATATGACACCATATCCTGTTGTTTATATTATATTGTTATTAATGATATATATGCATGTTATATTATTTCCATATCTGTTATCACTCTGTAAGTTCCCTGTTAGTAGAGAATTCCCTATGGGTTGAAATGATACATACCTGAACGATCTGTAGAATAGGAGAAAATCGTTATGGGTTGAAATGATAAACCCAAGCGATTTCCATTTGAACTGAATTTGGGATTGTGGGTTGAAATAATATATACCCGTATATATTTAAATTGCGGATTGAAATGATAAATATTCATATCACTTGACCATAGGATAGAAAATTTTATACAGACACCGTTGGTCTATATATAAATATTTTGAAATGATTTCTATGGTTTTGAAAGGAAATATATATGTGGTTTTATCTAATATTGAAATTATTTTATATATAAATATGTTTTAACATAAAGTAGATTTAATAATAAACTTAAATTAATAAAGTTTGATTTAATTAATATAATATGTTTAAGTATTATATTTTTAAATAGATTTTCAATGATTTGTATAAGTTAAGAAAGATAAATTCGAATTGATTGAAATTGTATTTAATTAAGAATTTCACTTAATTAAATCAATTTGAAATTTATTGAATTTGAGGTTTAAGATATGATTTTATAACCTGATTTTTGATTTAAAGTGGTTAAGTGAATATTTCAAGTTTGCATAAATTGAAGGAAATATATATTTAATGTAATTTAAGGTTATTTAAATGATATTGGATTATACAGTGAATAATTCAAACTAAATAAAAATGAAGTTATGAGATATATATGGAATTATCAAATTTAGTTTTGAAATGTCGCATATTTAAAGCCTTGAAATCCTCTGAAATTGAAATGGTTTAAAAGTACAGTCAAATCTGTATTTGAAATCGGTATAATCTGAATTTGTTTATTTGGAAACTAAATTGAATTGAAATTGATAAATTGAGTGAATTAAATTTGAATTTGGACTTCGAGTTGATTCGAATCAACTTGTGAAATTTAAGGAAATTATAAATATTTTACTTTATAAATTACTTAATATATATACACTATTTGATATAAAACTATTTTAATATAAAGCTATTTTAATATAAACTATTTTATTTTATAAAACATTTTATTTTATGTACTATTATTAATATCTAAACTGTTTAAGTGGTGGAAGTTATGATTTCAAAGTTATGGTTTTCCAAAGAATTTTGATTTCGAAGTGTTTGGTTTCGAAAGTGTTGTAACTTTGAAAGTGCTATAATTTGGATATATATGTGTCCAAAATGGAAATGATATTTTGGTTTTGAAGTATAAATTATTTTGAAAGGACCCCGGTGTTATAATAACATTTGGTTGTTAATATCGTATATTTCTACATTATAGATGGTTCCACGGATCCTTAGAGGATGGTTATCCCAAATATCCTTTAAGTTACTTGTATTTCGGTTTATATTTCACTTGAGTTGGATTTATTGTTATAAGAATGTTAATCCTGACTCGAGTGTTTTGTGTTTTGCTTTACGCTCGGGTCAGATGGAGTGATACATCATTTGAGACCCACCTTTGAAGTATGGATCTTCGCTTGGAGATCCAACTATCGATTCAGCTTCAGCTTTTCCAGTTGATTTGCTCGGAGATGTCATCAATCTGTATTTGAGATATTCTGTGTATTTTATTTCAAACTCTGTTATTCACATAGTAGCTTCATGAACTACTACTACTATTTATCTATTCCACTGCATTATTATATTACTCTATGTCTGTGATTCTGTGATTGATTTATTTACCGTATATGCTGAGTTTTGCCAAATTTAAATTAACAATATGATATTTTGAGCAATTCAAGTCCGACATATGTGGATGCGAATGGTTGGAAATATAGGGATGTTACACGTATTGAGTGATTGGATTTCCAACAAATGGTCAAGGCTAAGGAACTTCCTTTCCAAATGGGTATGCCTTTGGAGGGACGCCCCGAGAACCGAACCAGATCTCTGCCAACACAAGGCCGGGTTACCTCTATAACTAGGTAACTAATTGTCACGAGTATGCCATCCCCCGGTCGTAACCAACCTTTACCGAGGCGCCTCAATTCCAACAACCACATAAGTAAATATCCGGGCTCCATACCATAATACCACTTTTTATTTTATCTACATAAGTAAATATCTGGGCTCCATACCAGAATACCACTTTTTATCCAGAAGGAAATGTACATACCCTGAGGGGCGCGACCCCCATAACCTTGCTGCTTCCTTCCTGTTTCGACCATTTCTGAGGTGTGAGGTTCGATGAAGTCTCGTCCCACAAAGCTATGCTTTTCACAAAAGCCATGCTTCGATCAACAAATGATCAACACTTAGCATGCCACATTACCAAATTGGGAATATATCACTAGTAACCATCAACTACATAACCTCTAAGCTCGTACGTTTTAGAGAAGGGTGTTAAGCTAAGAGAATAAATTCTCCGCTACCAACAGAAATATATTTGATAGAAACCAGCTTTATATCTCAAAATGTAATGTCAGACATACATTCATACAAGTCCATCCTGGGTCTGAATGGAACCGAAGGCACTTCGAAAGAAGTCCTTGCAAATTCAGATATCCCCTAATCACGTCCGGACTCCCCATCACATAGGGTAATTTAAATCTCTGTACCAGAGCAACTCGGTGAAGAGACATTCAACAGGCAATCCTTTCATTTTCGAAAATACCCGGTCTTCAACCACCGTCTTCAAATGCAATCTCATTTTGTCGTATCATTATTCGGAATGGGTTTTATGACTTAATGTCCTCTCCCGGCTTAACCGAATAATGAGCGCTTATTTTAAAAACAAGTGTAAACATTCAATTCTAAATTAAGTCACAACAAATTTCCACTTTTGATCTTTTAAACAAACGATCCACCCTTAAGATTCGATGTGGTTTTCGGATAACCATTTGAAATCCGACCCTCGGTCACATCGAAATTCAAATGCCGTCTTAAAGGCCAATATTGATAGTCGGTTATTTAACTATCATACAACATCCACAAATAACCATTAGAATTAAATAATTTCCCAAATATTTATTTCAAAATATCTTCGCAAGATATAAATTTTTCTACACTTCAACCCATTTGAAAACAGTTTTCAATCACTTTCCTCTCGCGGAATAAATTCCAAATATTGTTTATTTCCACTGAAAAATCACCAAGACTAAATGCTTTAGATTTTGAAATAATAAAAATCACTTTATCTAAAAATATATATGCTTTGAAATACTTAGAATAAAAACTATTTAAAACACTTTATTTAAAATATCAGTTATGAAGTTTAATAATAATTTTTCATGTAAAACTTAAGCCAAAACAAATTTAAAAATAAAGGTTATTGAATTCTATACAAGTTTTCCAAATAAAAACTTTAGCCAAACTATATTTAAAATAAAACTACTTTATAAAATATAAATATTAATAATTATCTTTTTCAATCATAATACCAATTAGCCTTTAAAATAATTATTACTATAACTAATTTAATAAATATTTAACTTTAAAATTTAAAACAACTTAAATAAATAATTTCTCAAAAACATTCTTTTAAAACAACTTTGAAACTTCAAACTTATGCTTACAAATCTGTTTTGAAAACGTACTTGGCTTTTAAGGGAAATACGCTTTTCTCTCACACCTTTAAAAATAAAACACTATTTATTTTTAAACAAATTACCCATTCCATTATAAATTCTCACCATGAATTTATATTTCCAAATATCCACTTATATATATATTTTCTCTTTATAAACCCAGTTTATAAATTCCATAGTCTCATCTTCCTTTTAAAACATAGTTTCAAACATTTAATTAGTTTTCAAATCGATTTCCCAAAACTAACTCCATTTTTAAAATAAATTCCTTTATTTCTCCCAAACCATTTAAAATCCGAATTTTAAATAAATTCTTCAACTTTTAAACAATACTACTTAAGTTCTCAAAATCCCTTTATTTCCGTTTAAAAAATCTTTTCCCTTATACTTGGAATTTAATCGATAGGATTTCAAAAATCAACTTTTATCCTTTTCCAAATTCCTTCTTTTTAATTTATCCAATTCTCTAAAATTATTTTACTTAAAATTCTCTATTTTAATTTTCCTTCCAAAAATCCAATCTTTTATATTCTGGTATTTTTAAAATACCAAAATATATTCGGCCAAACCATAGCCTTCAATAATTTCAATTACCAATATAATCAATCACAGATTATCAATAAATCATATCACAGCATATGAAATAAATTCAAACATTTGAGGAATCCAATTGGATCCTTCCAACCTATTCCCCTGCATCCACAGATGTTAGCACAATATAAAATACCAATTCCACTTCAAGGTGGAATATCGCGGTATATGGGATCATATCATATCATCCGCTATTATGTGGCGCATAGGGTCTCATCCGCTATATGATGCGGGAAATCAATCTCTGCAATATATATATATATATATATATATATATATATATATATATATTATATAACATACCAATCCAACTGATAACAATTATCAATCTAAGCAAAAACCAATAATTTAAATTTAACTATTTAAATTAAATTGGGAAATCCGATTGAGTGAGAAGTTCTCACCTTTGCTTTTATTTTGCAATCCATTTCCATTCCAGCTTTGTTTACATGATTTTTGACCTTGTATAACAATTATATGATTTTATTAATATTCAAAATAAAATCGAACAATTAAATTTCCATTTGATAATTAACTAGTGATTTTATTTTAAACTAATTTCCTTTTAAATAATTCTCTTAGTAACTAAAATAATTTAGATGAGTTAATTAAACAATTTAATTGTCATTATATTAATATTTAGCTAGCAAGTAAATATAGGTGTATATATATGTATTCATTTTATTTTATTATTATTATTAAAACAATCTATATACATCTTTTAAAAATCTGCTTACCTATATATTAAACATGTGTATATTTTATTTAAAAGAAAAACTAATGAAAACCGAATTTTTTTGATTCGTATAAACATATACAAAAATCGAAAATGATAACTCACCCAAACCATCGTCTTCGCCGAGCATGCATGCTTCTAATCCAGGCTGCTTCCATTGCAATTCCAGTGCCAGACCTAACACGCGCAACCTATCCTCTTTGATCGAACCCTAACCCATCGAAGCTGATGAGATCATGAGCTCGATTCGCGAGTTCCTTCATTGATTTGAAAGATAACAGTTCGTCCACGATTTTCGTGCGCGATCCCAAAATTGCACGTGGCTTTTCCCAATAGCCATCGGTTCACGGCATCACGAAATCAAGCTCTAGATGACGACAAAATCGCGCGAATTCGATCGCCACTTTCCGTTGAACGATTCAAAAAATTCGAGGAGAGCGACCGTTCGATCGATTTCGAAATCGAATCGATTTCGCTCGGCTTCTGATTTTAAAAAGAAAATCTAATTTTTAAATCCGAGAGACTGATTTCGACCATTATATTTCGTTTGCCATTTTAATTTCTGAAGCCACTGTTTGATTTTGATTATATTATCTCGGCTGGTCGATTTTTTTTTTCCAACGCGTGTAAAAATTTAACAGAATAAAAGAAACACGTGGTTAAGAATTTTTTTTACGTGTCAATGCTTGCTGTAGATTCCAATGCTATAAAAATATTATTTATTTTCAAATTTGAATTCAAATTTTAAATCGTCTAGGAATTGCAACTCAAAATTCCGAATTCCTATCGAGGCGTGCCGCTAGGCGTTCATAAGGTTATACACCTATTTTGAACGTAATGGAAAAGGTTTCGAGTCCTAATTCGATCGTATGGAGAAGATAGCTTTTCGGATCCAGTTATTATATTTAATTTTCAATATAGATTTCAGCGTGTTTACCTACCGTATATGGTCAAACGATCACTCCAAACACTACGAAACTTGAAATCCGATAATAATACGCTATTACGGATCTAATGTAACTAGTTTCGTCGAATTCCGAGACTGTGCCTCGGAAGGCTATTTTTAAAATATCGATTTAAACGATATAAATTCAAAACTGAACAAATCACTTTCAAATTCAATTTTAAAAGTTCTATTACCTTCAGTATTATCAATATGAATTTTTTAAGCCTTAAAAATATTTTTAACAAGCATAAAACTGAAGATTTAAATATTTTACCCAACTTTAATAATTTAATTGCCAAATTCATAGTGTTATTTGAAATTCAAGCTAAAGTAACTTCTAAATATTTAAAATAAATTAAATATTTCAATTTCAAATATTCAGAAATTCTGGGTCGTCATAAGTACAATGGAGTTTGTGTGTAGCAGCAGCGTAAAGATCCTTAGAATGAAGCATTGCCCATGTATTTATAGGGGTAAACGACCAAATATCTCGCTGATATTTCACCTACAAATCCTCAGGATGAAGACAATGTCCTCTAAAAAATCTTGACCCTGGATCCCCTAGGGTTAGGGATCGGTACCGATTCCTCTAGGGGGGTCGGTATTGATCCTTATGTATGCATCATAGGATCTTGCGACTTGTTGTGTTGGCTCGTCTTGATGTTGGTTTTATATTTCCAAGGTTGTTTTCCATAGTCGCTAGGTGTTTTTTGGTCCAAGTGATGGATCTATAGAAGGTTGAGCTGTTGCTTCAGGCCGTATATAAAGATTGTTAATACGACGCATAGGAACTTCGAAACAACACTTGAATCATGCTCTATGTAGATAGAGAAAAGTTCCATAGGAGTGGGGGCTAATTTGGGTGTACCCTTAGCAGTCGGTACCAATCCCTATGTAGGTTGGAGCACCAATCTATAATTAGTGTGTTCCAAGGTGTTTCTAACCCTAGTGCACATGGAGATTAATAGAGAACTGCATTGATTCAACAAAATGACTTTGCAAATAGGCACTTAGCATCGCGTTAGGGATGTAGGAAGAAGATGGGGTCCACCTAAGAATTAGGAGTCGATACCGATCCCTAGTGTGGGGTCGGTACCGATCGCACACTAGGGTGATCCCCTTGTTGTTTTGGTATGGGTTGAATTTTTTTGGAGTCCAACCTCAGAAATTTGAGTGTTTGCTTGGGGCTCGACCTAAATAGGATTTTTGTGGTTTGAGTTTTCCTTTATTTGCTTGGAGTGAGACGTGAGATTTTTGAGTGTTTACTTTGAGTCATTAGGGGCCGATAATGAGTCAAGTCCAGGGATCGGTACCGAGTCCACTCTGAGTCGAGCTTGGGTTTTTTATGGATTGCTTCGGGTCTGACTTGGGGATTTCTCAAGTCTATTCTGCTTCGAGCCTGACTTGATAATTTTGCGGGTTTGCTTCGAGTCGGCCCTTTCAAAAACTTGAACTTCCAAATTTTCAACTTTTTTTGCTCATTATTTTATATTTCTTTTTTCTTGCCTTTTTATGATATTCCCATTGTCCTTGGGTCATATCTCTGTCATTCGCTCGTCCGATTCGATCGTTTTAGTCTATTCGAATACTGCTTGGTTAAAAGGTCAGATAACATTTGCCTCCCAAAGTACTTCTTGTTGCAAACATGATGTGCTTTAAATCGAGACAGTTTATGATTGCTGAGACGATGGATTTCGCTCAGTACCTAGAATTGTCATATTCCTTTTGTCGAGTGGCTTTCACCAAGAGTTATATCTCTAACTATTCGTTGAGACGCTTGGTCGATATTTGACATTATAAAATAAGAATGTATTTTCTTAGAAATTGTTTGTGCTCGGTTCCATTAAGATAGTTAATTGAGTTAGCAGGCCTCGATTATTTGAATTGGTTTCTTTTTCGAAAGTCCTAGGTAAGAACTCCAATTCCGTCAATCCAGGAAATTACACGTCGAGTATGCATACGCGCTCGTACGACCATGCACGTACCTTTTCCATTGGCTCCCAAGCATGTTCATATGCCTATAAGTTGTTGCCAAGTTCTGTGGGATTGTAATCACAAGTTGTATTGTTTGTTTTTTTATCCTAAGGTATCCTTTCGGTCGTAGCCTTAAGTTGTACCGAACACTAGGCATGAGCCACAGTGCTGTCACATCCAGCTTTTAGGTGATTATACTCCTAACCCCAGTCTTGGGTTAACGAGGTTAGTGCACATACGGTCGAGTCTTGTCCTTATGTAGTTATATGCTTCTCGTCGGGTCTAAGGTCTGAGTTACCAAATGGGTGGTTAGGTCACACTCATCTTGAGCTGGTACTCCCCCTATTAGATCAAAGGTTGGAGTCGGCGAATGTCTAGATCATAGGTAGTGTCAACTGATGGATGGTCGGTCATCCATCTTGGGTTGTGCTTCTGCTCCCGTGTTAAGGGTTGAAGCTAGTGAGTGAACGGTCAAGTCATGTCCACTTTTGTTTGGATAGTCAAAGTTGGTGAATGGACGGTTATGTCACATCCATTCTAATTTCATACTCCTTCCATCGGGTCAAGGGAGAGAGTGGGATAATGGATGGTCGGATCATATCCAACTAGGATGTGATGGTCGAGTTACGCCCGCTTTATGATTTGTGCTCTTCCCGTCGAGTCAAGGAAAAGAGCTAGGAGCCGGATGATCGGGTCACATCCGCTCTAAGTTCGACGATGGACGGTCGGATCACTTCCTTTTATATTTAAACTCCCCATGTCAGGTCAAGGGAAAGATTTAGGAGAGGATGGCCAGTCACGTCCGCTCGTTTATTGTTTAAGCTCCCTCCGTAGGATCAAGGAAAAGAGTTAAGTTATGAATGGTCGGTCACATCCATTTTGGTTTGAACTTCCCTTATCGGGTCAAGGGATAGAGTTACTTTGATGGACGGTCAGTCACATCCATTTTGGTTTGAACTCCACCTGTTGGGTCAAGGATAGATTTAAGTTGATGGATGGTCAGTCACATCCATTTTTGTTTGAACTCCCCATGTCGGGTCAAGGGATAGAGTTAAGTTGATGGATGGTCGGTTACATCCCTTTTGATTTGAACTCCTCTTGTTGGGTCAAGGGATAGAGTTACGTCGATGGATGGTCAGTCACATCCATTTTGGTTTATGTTTTAGGCCCCATGCCGAGGGCAAGAGTTAGTATATGGACGGTCATGTCACATCCAAGTTAGACTGGGTTCTAAGTCCGTCGAGCTCCAAGCAAGGCGTAGTGTTCTGGAAAATGCTGGGCACGAGCTTGATTGTGGATGGTTGAGTCACATCCACTTTTGGATCATGGTCTTGCCCCCGATTCAGGGGCAAGAGTTGGCCGATGAGCGATCGAGTGATGCTCACCTTGGTAGAGCTCCATAGGTCTGGTCATGGGCCATGGAGATTTGGTGGGCACCTAACTCTGGGTACCTACACTTGATTACATATGATGCTCTAGTGAAGTCCATATGCCACTCGTATTTCATGAGATCTTGTCTACGATCAGTCTTTACTGAGTATGAGGGCATCGTCGGTATGTTGAATCTCCGTGGGTACTCTTCATATAAGACAGCTTCAGCAAAAGGATTTTGACTAGGGGAAGTGCCCCAATCGTCGTTAGTTTGGCCTTGATTTTCTCTCACAAGTTGCCTTACCATCTCAGCCAAGTTCGTTAGTCCATCCTTTGCCTTCTGCTCCTTCGGAAATGATCAAATGACGAGGAACTTCCTGATTCTGAGTATAGAGGAGTTAGCTCTCTCCTAGTCTTCCTATGGTATGTAGTCAGCTGGTTCATCAAGTTTCTATTCTCTTGGATTTTCTGGTTCAACTCTGCATGGCTATCCTATAGCTCTTTCAATATATGCTCGAAATCAATCCTAGTGATAACATATGATGGATTCTGGACATTAACGGCTTCTTGCTATGTATCATCATTCAGGATATGAAGGTTAGCATTCTCTATTTCATCAGTATCTCTTAAGGAGGCAACATCTTTGTCTTTCCCGGGGGCCATTGAAGATAGCTTCTTGTAGAATTTGTGCAAATTTGAATAGCACAGAAAGTAGTTAAGAAGGAATTGGATCTCTTACTTGGATTATAGGCAATCCAATAGTAGACATGGATTGAAATAGATGAGAATCGAGTTCTCAGTGAAAGCATCAAAATATTTGAACCAAAAATGACACAAACATTAAAAAGAGTAAGAAGTAGAGATTAAATGAAGAAAGTAAATGAACAACAGAAGAAATCAAATAGAAAACAAGCACACAAAATTTATAGTGATATGGCAATCTTGGCCTACGCCCACTTGAATGATTTTATTGCTTTTGCACTAGATTTTGTGAATACAAGTAGGAGGGATCGGTAGGGATCCTAGAGTATAATGGAGTTTGTGTGCAGCAGCAGCATAAAGATCCTTAGAATAAAGCATTACCCATGTATTTATAGGGTAAACGATCAAATATCTCATTGATATTTCGCCTATAGATCCTCACAATGAAGACGAAGTCCTTTAAAAAATCTCAGCCTCGGATCCCCTAGGGTTGGGGATCGGTACCGATCCCTTTAGGGGGTTTGGTACCAATCCCTATGTGTGCATCATAGGGTTTTGCGACTTCTTATGTTGGCTCATCTTGATGTTGGTTTCATGTTTACAAGGTTGTTTTGCATTGTCGCTTAGGTGTTTTTTGGTCTAAGCAATGAATCTACAGAAGGTTAAATTGCTGCTTTAGTCAGTATATGGAGATTGTTAATACGACGCATAGGAACTCCAGAACAACACTTGAATCAGGCTTTATGTAGATACAGAAGAGTGCCATAGGAGTGGGGCTACTTTAGGTGTACCCTTAGGAATCGATACTGTTCCCCTATGTAGGGTAAAGCACCAATCTATATCTAGTGTATTCCAGGTTGTTGCTGGCTCTAGTGCTTATGGAGATCGACAAAGAACTGCATTGATTCAACAAAATGGCTTTGGAAATAAGCGCTTAACATCGAGTTAGGGATGTAGGCAGAAGATAGGGTCCACCCAAGGTGGAATTGAGAGTCGGTACCGATCCGTAGAGTGGGGTCGGTATCGATCCCCAACTTAGGTGATCCGCTTGTTGTTTTGGTATGGGTTGAATTTGCTTGGAGTCCAACCTGAGAAATTTGAGTGTCTGCTTGGGGCTCGACCTGAGGATCTAGGTTTTTGTGCTTTGAGTTTTCCTTTATTTGCTTAGAGTTATACATGAGATTTTTGAGTGTTTGCTCTGAGTCATTAGGGGTCAGTACCGAGTCAAGTCCAGGGATCGGTATAGAGTCCACTCTGGGTCACGCTTGGGGTTTTTTATGGATTTCTTAAGGTCTGACTGGGGGATTTCTCAAGTCTATTCTGCTTTGAGTCTAACTTGAGAATTTTGTGGGTGTCCTTCGAGTAGGCCCTTCCAAAAAATTGAACTTCCAAATTTTGAACTTTTTTTGCTCGTTTTTTGATATTTCTTCTTTCTTGCCTTTTTATGTTATTCCCAATGTCCATGGGTCATTTCTCCATCATTCGCTCATCCGATTCGATTGTTTAAGTCTGTTCGAATACTACCTGGTCAAAAGGCTAGATAACATATTAATTTTTATTTTTTAATGTGTATTCAATAATATTAAATAATGCATATATAATAGTTATATAAATACTAGTTGATATACTAATTTCATATTCCATCATGGTCAAATTACTTCCAGCCGAAACACTACTCAAGTTTAAATTGAATTTAAATGCAATAAATATTGTTGGGCTTGAAGTAAATTTGAGGCCCATGTGGGGCTTGCTATTTTTGGTTGGAATTGTTAGGGCGGCCATTCTGATGGCTAAGATGGGTTGGAGTTTGAATTAAAAGAAAGGAGAATTGGTATAAGAAAAACAAGGATCTAGATCCTTGTTATACTCCTTGAGATCTCCTTATTTAATTGTCTATAACCCTTTCTTTTAAAACACTTTTTTGGAGCCTCCATCCCTTCCATTTACTGGCCGAATTCATCCCCTTCATCTCTTCAAATATTCAAGCATTTAAATACAAATTAAATCAAATACAATTGTCGGTGGTTATGGCGATTCAGGAGCTAACAACTCTAGAATTAGAATTGGTTTCAAGTAGTTCATTTCTTCATTTCAACGTGTACAAATAAGTTTTGGTGAAAGGTATATTTATGATCTACAAACTTGTATTGATGTTTAATTAATTATTGTATTATATGTTATTTAGTTAGAAATATCACGAATCGGTATATTGATGAATTGTCACATAAAGATGGTTATATATTTGTATATTATAAATGTGTGTGTACATACATACAAAAGAAAATTTGCATATATGTTTATACATGCTCTTGGCCTAAAAGTAAAAAAATAAAAGACAAAAAATAATAAAATATTATATAAATTTAAATATTAAATCTAATTTTAAGTTTAACACTATATAATATATATTTTATAACTTTACAAAATTTAATTTTGTTAGTATAACTTTGGCAATAAAAAAATTAACTTTTTCG
Organism: Allium fistulosum; assembly: GCA_030737815.1. Taxonomy (NCBI): domain Eukaryota; kingdom Viridiplantae; phylum Streptophyta; class Magnoliopsida; order Asparagales; family Amaryllidaceae; genus Allium; species Allium fistulosum. The sequence goes on from CM060903.1 coordinate 861,795,772, forward strand.
AATATTTACTACATTTATATAAATACTTTTATTTAATTCAAAATTGATTATATAAATAAAACGTATGTATATATATTTATAAATAATATAAAATTCTAGAAAATTTTGATATGATATAAAATATACTTTATGGTTTTGAAAATAATTTTTAAATTTTTTTATTAATTCTATACGATTTATTAATTAATTATAAGTTTTTATCAAATAAATTGTATAAAAACCGAAAATTAAATTTAATTTTTTTATAATTACTTCGAAATTAACAGTAAATATAATTTTAAATTTAAATTTTAATATATATATATATATATAATTATAACTAGTTGCATGTTTATATGTAGAATGTGTTTAATTTAATACATATATATATATATATGTATGTATATGTATATGTATATGTATATATATATATATTAAAAAAATTAGTTTGATTTTATATAATCCATATTGTAAATGGTCCAATTCCAACAAAGCTACCCTAAAAGTTGGTGCTTATAGGCATAAGCTGGACAAATAGTATATTTTGGATTCAAGATTCTTATGCTCAAAGAAGGAGAATTGGTCCTGAAAAAGATTTTCCCACGGTCGGGGCACTAGATCCAATTTGAAAAGTACCATAAAAGGATCATAGAAATGGAACTTACATTTTGAACACTGTGGATCGGAGTGGTGATCAAGAGAGCATGAAATGCACATAATGTTAAATGATAATTTTCTCAGATATTGCTTTTCCGTTTTAAATTTTCGTTCGAATTTTCCTATGTATTAGGTCGAGTATAGTAATAAAAACAGCATTGCTACAATGATTAATAAATTTGCTTCTAGAACTGATTTTCTTATGTTGTAACAATATGCACCAATTATAATTACTATGCTCATATGAACTATTGACACCTAAACCCCAACGACTTTGTCAAACATCAAAAGTCGACTGTGCAAAGTCATGGATGATGGTTAAGACTAGCAACCTTGGTATAACCAAAGATATTATGGTTAGCTCGTATTGACACGGTTCTTTGCTTATTAGGAACTTATATGAGTCAATTACAAATCAATATGGAGGCATCCGATAATTGATGCTCAGAAGTATGTTTTCTCTGTAGGATTACAGCAAAAACGCATCCAGGTTTGGTGATGGATCGATTTACCTATAACCAATCAAAAAGTCATTGAAATAGGTAATCCATTATATACATCCTCAGAAATCTATATTCATTTTGCAACAAGTAGATAAACTTGCATGTGACATCAAACTTACTTCAAATTTATGCACTGGGTATTCAAACAAACTCATTTGATTCTAAAGCATAAGTATCTCCGCATTAAGCGTGGGTGGATAATCTTATTCTCACTCTCATATGTTAAGGACATTGATGCTCAAAGGAAATATTTTTATCCTAAATGTGAAACAAATCCCACTAAAGAACCTTAAAAAGGACGTTTCCATGTTGGATTGGAAATGAATTCCCCTAAAGAATATTAAAGAAATACTTTTGTGATAGATAACCGGACCTTACTAGATATTTTTGAAAGGGATATTCTCTTATTGATATGAAGTATAAATTGCTCATAGCCCTTAACTCAAATTTTGATGCATGCCTCCATACCTCCAACTTCGAAAGGGTTAATTCCTTGAATCTCTTTAGATACGCTTTTGAATTAAATAGGAACAACTCTGGAGCAGTTACAGATAGCAAGGAACCATCGAGAAATGCTATTATAAATCTAAATCTAAGACCATGTGATACACCACAGAATACCCGAATTCTGAATTTATGCACCACAATTCTAACTGTAACCAGTAGAATTTAGAAGATTAAAATTTTGATAAATTTGAGATCTATCTAATTTTAGTTTTATTACTGATCCAATGAGATCTGTAAAGTGTTGCAGCAATTGCAAAATGAGAACCATAATAAAGATAAATTTGGCATAGACTGAAGGTTATCGAACCGGTATTATTCTGTCGTATTATTCACTTTACACTACTTTCTAGTACATTGCATATGCTTTTTTATCTAAGCTAAAGTAAGAACCTTATTATTTTACTAAACAATGGTTATAATCTCCTAGAAATCAGTTCAAGGATAATGTCCTAAGTGTCATAGACTCTACTAGATCTCTTTTTGAGGTGGTTGGTCATTTTTGACACAAATAACAATTTGAATTTCAAATATTTAAATCAAAACAAAATATTCTACTACACTATCTTCTAATTTTCAGTATTAAGATATTTTATATCATATCCATAATTTACTATTTAACAATGTTAAACTTTTAGAATTTCGATAAGAATCCAATGACACGACTTACACAGAAAATGGAGCTTTTATGTAAAATTATACGAATTTGAATATAGGGGGGATTATATATAGTTTGATACTTAATAAGGTCTTAAATATGAAATTTCTCATTACCTAAAACACTAGCCACCATCGTCCATATTCTTTATCAATCACTAGAGATCATTAGATAAACTTCCATCGACACATCGTGTCCCTCGCATTGAGGTGAGCATGTCGGTACCCCCACTCGATCCTTCTATGGCAAACCTCAAATTTCATTGACGTGTTTCGCTGCTAAGGCTAGGCTTCGTCAAAGCCGACGTCGTTTGTGCCAGTCACTCTCCCTACCTCTACTGACCAAGTGTGTGCTAGTTTGAAGTTCTATATGCATCTTTGATCATCACTATGCAAGTCAATAAGCAAGTTATGCATGACGTGCAGTGACGGTAAGAAGAGTACAATGCATGATGTACAAGGATGGTAGGCAGAGTATGGGTTACACGATTGTTCGAATTACGAAACTTTATCAACCGCTAAATGGTCAACTCGAGAATAATCACCTTGAACCATCAATATTTTCATCAAGAAAATGCTTTGTTGAATTGATAACGGAGTTGTAGTATCCATTATCAACTTTAGTCTAAATCGGAGAACATAAAAATCTAAAGAATGGGACCTACGGATCTATTTATTAGGAAAGTATGAAAAATTCCAACTCTTAAAATATCTCAACAACTGGATACGCTCTTACCAAATCTCCTTTAATTCCAAACCCTTTTTAAATTAATAATAAATAAAATATCACATATACAAATATTTATAAATAAAATATCAATATATTAACTCAACTATTATTTAATAATTTATTTGTAGTAAAATTATTATTATTTTTGGCCTACCAAATAACTGAACAAAATGTATAATGCTTATACGTTTTATTAATTAAATTTTGGACCCTTAAATAATAATAATGCTAAATTTATATAATCATCGTATTATTTCCCAAAATAATTTATAATACTTAAAATAATCTTTAACATTTATAAATTAATTTTGTCAAACGTTAAGTGTTACGCCTATGAGGCTACTACATGTGAACTCAACCTTCGACAATATTCGAACAATTCATAATATAAAAGCCTGTACGAAATTTGGCGAAGTCCAGCAATGGACCTGAATTGGATTACTTATAGATTACCAACGTGAAAGCAATGGACCTGAATTGGGTTACTTATAGATTACCAACGTGAAGTCATACTTCATAATCAATTAGAGCGGCACTTATAAGCAACAACATGTTGTGAACTTTATGTCTCTTTGTCATCACTGTGTCACTTAGACACCTAGAGTTTGGTCAAAGGTCAATTGTCTAATAATGCTTGTATTTATTTTGATATTCAATCTTCAAATTCATTTCGTTCAATTTGGGAACATTTATCGATTCACTAAATTGCTTTGGTTATAGACTTTAACTTTGGAAATACTTTCAATTATGGTGAGACTAATTTTTTTATCTAAATAGATAAATCCACTTCTATTGAGCAGATTTTCACTGCATGTATCCTAACATACACCTAATCATGGCATAACATGAACCCACATCACTTGATTAACCTTAGTCAAAGTAACGTTTCCATACATATGATCCACGGTACCCTCAATTCGTAAATCTACCACATATCATCACATAAGATCTTTTATTTGATTTTGATGCATTAACATATATAAGACTCTCAATGAGTCGTGCTATTTCATTCCAAATGACCACAAGTAAAATTCCTATTGATGACCCCAATAATCATGAGTAAATCACTATCCATCACATAGACATTACTATGTACACTAGTCTCGCTTATACATCTGCATCTCATTATTGAAATATCAAATGATAAGTAATATTTAAAGGTAAATGTTTATGTTATTTGTATAAACCATTACTCATGGTTATGATCTCTTTTGTAACTACAATCGATTAAATACTTTGTCTTATGGATTTGTACTTACATGTTATAGTGTACTCATAACATCATGTATATTTACATATAACAGAAATAAATTCAATTATTTTATTTGAATGGGATTTCTCATAAGAGTTAAGTTATGTAGCCAAATTACTTAATTTATCCTAGGTATACCCTCCACTCTATCATTTTGTTTGGGTAAAGCGCTTCATGTTATTAGCGAGTTATTGCAACTCTCTCGAAGATATATATGTATGAGTCAATGATAGAGTGTTTTGGATCATATAATATGATACTTTAGGCTATAATGGTCCATGAATGTTTTCACATAATAAGATTATCCTAAGACCTTCTGTATAAGGGAGACGAAGATTATTTGGATGTTCCTTGGCATGACATTTTGAAGTATTCTGATCAAAATACATTTCCTTATCATGGTTTATTTCAGGTTTCTGTAGGCATGCGCTGCATCTAGTACATGTAACATTTGGCACCACTGAGAATTTCAGACGACTATCATATGGACATAGATATATTTTGAAGGACCGCAAATGGAGTGTGTATCACTAAGATAAGCATATTCGAGACTTTACTTCTCAAGTGCAAGGTTTCACTTTAATTAGGATTAATATAAACATAGGTCATGAGTTGATGATGTGTACGGTAGCGGTCTACCACGTTTTAGTCATTCTTGACAATTGGCTATCTTATAATGGTAGTGGTTGGTTATCTCGTTTTTGTTTATTGATTATGTTCTTATTATATATCTTATGTGTTTTTGTGTATAAGACTGTTGGTCATCTTTTGCATGTTTCATGATTATATTGATGTTGGTAATCATATGTTTGTATATTGATCATGGCCATTGTGTATTGTGCATTTATGATTCCTTATTACTAGTTATCAATCCAAATGCATAACATAATTAAAATATATTATATTCATGTTAAACTTAATATAAATAAGCATAAGCAAACTATCATGTATAAATAATCATAATAAAGACAATACATATATATATAGAAATAAACTACCAAATACAAATACAAATAGAAAAACAAGTCAGCTCTCCATGAGAAGATCAAATTTGGGCTTGGCTAGGTTGCGGTGTGGGTTAAAAAATTGAAAAATTAAACATATAAATTTTATTCCATGGGCTTAAGTCCATGAATTATCTAAGATTTTTCTTTCTTTCCGGTTGCCATTCACACTTAATAGTTGAAGATTTTTAGTTCTCTCTTTCTACCTAACGATCTCGATTGCCACAAGCAACGCTACCTTTGTCTCCATCCATTGCCTTTTTTATCGAGTTATCTCTACCTTTAAATTCATCAATTTTGACTTCGCTTGATTTAGTTAATTCTCTCATTATAGCTGCAATTAAGAATTATTACTCTACTTAATAAATTAACATAGTTTAAGTGAGTAATTGAGATAGTTAATGAAATTTATAAGGAGAAGATCATTATTGAGACCCATAAATTGCAACTGTTTTCTAGTTATTCTACCATTTCGCCTTCTACGTTGAGAATATTAATTTGAAGGGAATAATGAAAATTGATGACTCGATAGCATTTAGCATTATAATAGACTGTGCCATTGAAATAGAATTATTATTTTATTACATTTGTCATGAATGAATAGATGAACATGTTTAGCAACTACTTATTGGTTATGTAACACCTCGTAAAATCAACCATAAAGAATTGAGTGAATTAAATTAAATAAGGTAGGGATGAAATTGGAAATTTTATAAAAATTAGAATTTGACCATAAAAGTTAATGCGTTGCATTTGTAGGGAAATTCTGATCTGTTTCCGTATATATATATATTAAAAACGAAGCTTAAACGAAGAAATTATGCATTTGAAGTTTTCAGATTTAAATTAATTTAGTTTGAATTCAAATTCAAATGAATTTAAATTTAGGGTTTGAATTTCAAAAATTAACCGTACGTTAGTTGGGGGTTAATTCAAATGTTAAGTTAAACAATTAACATTAAAAAATAACTAGGGAATAAAATAAACGAGCAATGGAAATAAATCAACGCTCCCGAAATAAGAGGAGCGGTTGACCTATAAGACCCAACTGGTCGACCCTTAGTAGTCAACCTGTCGAGCATAGGTAGTCAATCACTACCTCACAGTGGTGGCTAGTGTTTTGCGATGTTAAACGGTCCAGATTTATCCATTTTTGATCCAAATTCATCTTATGATTCTGGTATGTTTCAACTCCTATGAATAAGACCTTATCATCCCCCACTTTTTATTTACAAATATTAAGGAGGTCTGCGAACCGCTGCCATTTTCTCTCTTTAGTTAGGTTAAGAAATTTTGTTAGGGATTTAGGTAAGGATTCTAATCCTTTTCTAATTATTCTTTTAATCTACCGTCTCCTCCTCCAACCTGTATGAATGTAACAAAATTATATATATACACCTATCCTTCACTATGTGTACATATCAAAAAAAGGAGATCTAGAAAAGAGTTGCTTTGGCATTGCAAATTCATAGAAGAAAAGCTAAAGATAATATTTGAGTGGAAACCTTGGTATTTTTATTTCAGTAATTGATTAGTATATATCTACGGATTGAATATGCCTTAGGGATTTGGGATTGTGAAAAAAAAAGATAGAATCCCCCAAAATTTCTTTTTATTTCGATATGTCAATACTAGATGGAGATTATCAATTATTTATGTTAATTTGATGGAATATATATTGTTTCTACAACTATTCCACTTCTCCTCCTTCTTTGATTTAAATTGTGAGTTTGCAATAATGGAATAAGGATGGAGAGCATGAATCTTATTCGTAGTTTACACCACTTATTTCATAAAAAATTCCCTTATTTTTGTGTAAAAGAGGAGTCAAATAGAATATGAAGTTAAGATTGCAGTTCCTACTGCTTAGGATATTCCATTGGATTGATGTAATAAATTAGGTTTCTATTTCTATATACAAATCATTTATTGCAGTTTTGGATATGAATATTTAATCCTTGTTATAGATGTTGAAATCTTGGAAATCTAAAGTGAAAGGACTTGTATTAGTATAATGGTTAAAGGAATTGACATTTAACACTAGTTTAGGGTGTATAAACTGCACGCTCAGAAGTTATTAGGCGTGAACACACACACACACACACACACACACATATATATATATATATATCTATTAGAGTAATAAACGTATAATTATAGCATATACTTGTGCAGTTAGTTAGGTAATAATTGTCATTGATTCCCCCTTAAGAAGGTAATTAATATTTTAAGGCGTAATAAGCAAGATTCCTTGTAAGGCCTTAATTATGAAATGGTGAGATGAGTATTATATATGGAGAGTATTTAAATTATGGCTAAGTCATAGGGATGCGAGGTTAGTAGAGTTGCATGATAGAAATCTGCCCTTCACTTTGAGGCTACCAGCAGTTGTGTACACTTCCTATTGATGTAAGACATCTCCTACGATAAATATTTATGATGATGCGAGTTTAGTCCCAAATTATGTAGGGTAAATCCGCCTAGCTAATCTAGCTACCAGTTCCTACAAATAGTCGGACTGATGTGAGTTGTCATTATGAGTATGGGTAATAATACAAAGGGCCTGCTTCGGGGTCTTGAGGTAATTAGTGGTTATTTAAGGGTCCGGCTCTTTTCCCCAAATGAAGTGTTAAATGGCTAAGGGTCTAGCTATTAGGCACGATAGGTGGTATCTCGATAGGGTTCCGCTTTTGAATAAGGCATTAAGTGACTGATTGAGGGTCCACCTATCCATAAGAAGTATTAAGCGGCTCAAGAGATTCCATGGAATGTCAGCTAAATAGTCACCGTTAAGGGGTCCACCTTGGGAATAGGTATTAAATAGTAGGGATTGCCTCAATTAAGGTCTTAAATGGCCAGAGTCTGCCCATTTTCCAATAAAAGATATTAAGTAGCTTGGTTGCATTGTTAGATATTTATGACGTAGGATTTGGGTTATGGGATTTAGAAACCTACTTCAGAAATGTTAGGTATTAAGTGGTTGATTGTGGACCCGCTTCCTTTCCTTATAAGGAGTACTAAATGGTTTTATGTACGTAAGATATATTCTTATTTTAAAATATACTTCCCAAGTATTGAAATAGTAAGACTTGAGTTTTTTATTCACCATTTATTTTAAGGACGGAGTGATGACGGTGACGGTGACGATGCTTGAAGATGGAGTGGCTTAAGCTTGTGGCAGTTATTAGTATCTTTTATGATGTTTTATGTTATACCCATGTATTTTGGATAAATGATGTAACACTTGACACCTTGATGATGTTTTGTCTTATGACATTTCAAATGGTTTTGAAATAAATGGGTACAATTTGATATTATATTTTATTCCATCCATTGTGAGTTCTGAAAGAATAGTTATTGCTATGTATTGTTACTTTTTTTTGTACAGCCTCCCTTAGAAAGGATCTAAGTTTTGATGGGCATTTTATGGTTCGAAATTTAGGCTTGTTTCGAGGTGAGTTGTTACAGCTGATATCAGAGCTTAGGTTACCTGATCAATGGGGAAACTATGCGTATGAGTGGCATACTTGTTATTTCTAAAAAGGTTTTTGTAAATTTTAAAAAGTTCTTACTACATACACCCACTATTTCTTTGAACATATGTGTATACACTAGGCAACACTTTTTTTCAGCATATAATACTATTTTACGAAATCGTTCCTAAAGATTCAATCTACAGATAGTTGATATGGTCGATAATCAATCTTCTTCCGAAACTGGATCCCTTCCCACAGAAGACCTTCCATTCGTTGAGTGCCCGAATGGTTTAAGAGTATCTTAGGAATGTTGAGCAATATATTATTCCTCCAGCTACACCGATGGCACCTGCTGCCCTGCCTGTCGATGCAGCACCCCATCTAGTTGACATTCCTAAATTATGTAAGGACTTTCTTAATATAGGGGTGAAGACATACTTTGGTACTAAGGGATATCCAAAAGCTAAAGCATAGGTTAATGGCTATAAGAAAATATTTAGAGAGCTTGGTTAGAAAGATCAGCTAAAGAAGAGGATGGCATCTTGACACCTCAAAGGAGAAGCTTTAGATTGGTGGAACTTGGTGACTGAGGAAAACACTGGAAGATTTTTCTCATGGGATGATTTCATAAACAGATTTGAGATAAGCTTTATGTCTAAGGCAGAAGTGAGTCTACAACTAGAGAAATTCATTCAACTTAGGCAAGGAGACTCCACTCTAAAGGAGTACATAGATAATTTCATAAATTCAGGATGAGCTTGTTAGATACACCTATGAAAAAGGCCATGAAGTCATGAAGTGACTAAATTCCCAACTGAGAGAAATTTTGCTGACCCAAGTACCCATTGGTACCATATATGAGGTGTTGGTGGAGATGGCAATGCTACACATGGCCAATGTGGTAGAAAAGGAGAAGGCTGCACCTACCCTAAAGCAAGGAGGGTCCAAGAGGGGAAGCTTTTGGGCTAACAAGAAGTTGAAGGGGAAGTTTAAAAAGGATAGTAAGGTGTGCAAGCGATGCCAGAAGAAAGGTCATGAGGCTAAATATTGTAGGGTGAGTCTAATGAAGGAAGCTTTTAAAGGGAAGTGCTTTAATTGCCATGAGGAAGGGCACCTCAAGAATCAATGCCCTAAGTTGGCAAAGGAAGGATCAAGCTGACAAGCTTATACTATTAAAGCCATCCTTATTACAAGTAGATCACCGAGAGACCAAGGGAAGGCAACATTTACTACATCAAAAAAAAAATTTAGTGGTGCACAAAAAACGCTACTATAACTTACTGCAGTGTTTTAGAGAACGCCGCTAAAAAACATGCAACTAAAAATGCAGGACTTTCCGTTGCATTTTCATAAACGCTGCCAAAAAGCAACTTTTTACAGCGTTTTGAAAAGGCAACAATTTTTTTTTCATAGCGCTATGTAAACGCCAATAAAAAGTATTATTGATGCTACTATAAAATATTATAGTAGCATTTTTTGTCTGTCACCATATATATTTTGGTAGAGTTTATTAAAGGCTGCTAAAAATTGTTGGTTTTTTAAGCATTTTTCCCTTGCCGTGGCAGCTCGTTCAGTTTCTACTTCATTTTGTTGATAACATATACTATATAGTATTAATTAACACATTTCAATATGAAACCAATAATCACGCGTGTAATTATCACCTTCAAACAATGGATAAAACATTAATCACATAATGAAATATGATATACAAACAATTCGATATAACACATCTTAAACAAAATAACCATATTCATATAAAATTCATAACCGTACATAGAGAAGTTTGAACAACTAGTACTAACAAAATGTTAATGCTCCGAGTGTTACGCATGTTGATCGGATTATTTCCATTGATCATCTGTGTGTAGCCTATACATCAAGTCCTAACTCATGCTCATCATGTATGCCTTCAATTCATGTAAAGTCCCCTTATTATGCTCACCCCATTCTCTATAAAGCTCAGGCTCCAGACCCTGATGTTGCACAAGCTCAAGATCCCACTGGAGTGCTGAAGCGTGTTAGTAATCTGCATGAACCATAGGCCACTACTGTTCTAAATAATGTAATGCTCACCATGTTATGTTTCCTCATGTTGCTTATGCTTCTCTAATAAATGCTCAGGCTTGTCTTGATTCATCTGCTAATGATGCGCAAACACTTTCTGATACTGCTCATAAAGACTCAGACCCAGTTCTTGCTCTATCTGCACATTGCATGGTGCTCTAAGTGCTTGTAATGACCCGAAATTTTATCGCTTTGATTTGTGAATACTTAATTAATTTTAAATATTAAATTTATGGGTTAAATAATTAAAATAGCTCTCTTTTAATTTATAACTAATGATAGAAAATTCCTTTTTGAATTTGGTTTACAAAAATAATCAATTATAAGGAAATAGAAAATGTGACCAAAAGCTTTTTCGAAAATCCTGAATTTTTATCATCCAAAAGTTGTTAAAAGATTGTAAAACATCTTAATACATTTAGAGACACACTTATAAAATTAATAATGACTTGATCAAGTGTGTAAAGGATAATATATGTTTACTTAAGGGGAAAGAAAGTGATATGGCCATTTTCAAGTTTTAAATCTAATTAAAATAAAAGAAATTATGGAATATCACTTCATTTCAAATCCTAGTATACAATTGAGTATTACATATTGAGTAAAAGGGGAGAGACCTTTAGTTTAGGCGTGTAGACGATAATGAGTGGATAAGGTAGTGATGTGGCCAAAATGTAGTAAAGGGTAATGGTACTTAGGGGTATTCTGTAATTTCATTTTATTCATTTTTATATATACAAATTTCTTAATTTTCATTTCATTTAATTCATTCACTTTATTTTTTAAATATCAAGTTCTTCTTTAGAAACTTTAAGGCTTCCTTTGAATTTTTCATGTTTTAAAAATCATATTTTTCCACTTCAAAACCTTTTAATATCTTGTTTAAACTCTTGATTTTCTTTCTACTTCTATTCTTTTTTAAGTTTTTTACCCTACCTCCACCTCAACACCAAGACCGTGCCTATCTAGCTCCATGGCTGAGCCATTTTGAGCCTAGGCCGAGCCCATTTCAAGGGTTGAGTCCAAAAAAGCAACCTTTTTTCCAAAGCAATTTTAAAGTTCTAACCTTTTTGCAATTTGAAAATTTTTGGTAAGTAAACTTTTAATTTTTGAAAAAGTTTTGAACCTTTATGTTAGTAAACTTGTTGTATGATATGTTGCTTGAAATGATTGGATTTTCATGCGTTGGTTAGGTATGTATACTATTTGTTTGTGGTTGGTAGTTAGACTTGGAAAAATGAAGTCTAAATGTAGAGTTTTGTTGTAAAGATGTTATCTTTGTTCGTGTATGTTATGATAATATGATTTGTATGTGTGATCATATAAGTGTGGTCATGTCATATGAAAGTTAGCATTTTTACTTGCTATGGTGACTTGAGATCTCTTGAAAAGAAGATAAATCAAAACTTGTTTACTAGTTTTCAAGTTACTAAAAGTTTTAAACTTTGTTTTAGCTTTCAAATATAAATCTTTTCCTTATGTTTTAAAAAGAAGTAAAGTTAGTGGTTGAGTTTTGAGAAAGGTCTGACCTAGAACTAACTCTAATGAGTTGCATCCATAACGATAGTCGCTATGGACGCAGTTCGGAAAAAGTTAGTATTTTAGATTTTAAAGCGGTCTCTTTTGCAATATTTTTGAAAACTTTTTCAGAATACTAATTAAGTATAAAAGTTAATCATTTCGAAAATTAAATATGAGTTAATTAATTAATTAAGGATAATTATTAATTAATTGTAATTAAGTTATGTAATTAGTGTTTAATTATGAATTAAATAAATTAATTTTCATTAATTAATTACAGAAGTTTTAATTAATGATTTATTAAGTTATAAGTTAATTTACTATTAATTTTATTTAATTAAGTTTAATTAATTATTATTTAGTTAATGTTAATATATAATTAATTACTAATTAGGCAACATCTAATTAATTAACCTAATCAGATTTAATTAAAGCTTAATTAAGTTTTAATTAGAGTTAATTAAGATTTAGTTAGTAATTAAATAAAGATTCAAATAGTAATTAAATACGATTTAATTATTATTTAATAAAGGTTTAATTTTAAACTTTACCAATTATTTTTAAGTCGACTCTTTTTATAAGTAAACTGATTTTAAACCAAGGGATCTCTCATCTGTGCCATTACATAAACAACAACTATGAATAAGTTATACTAAACGTAGACATCTATTAGCAAAATAAAACACCGTTCTACTATAGCTTAAATTGAATTGATTGTTTGGACATCTATTAGCAAAATAAATCCTTATTCTGCTATAACTTAATTGAATTAATTGTTTAGACATCTTTTAGCAGAATAAATCTATGTTCTGCTATAACTAAACTTAATAGATTGTTTGGACATTTATTTAGCAGGACAAATCACTATCCTGCTATTATGTTAATTGGACATGTATCCGCCAATTGGTTTGTATTGACATGTATCCGCCAATTCTATTTACATATATGTTGGCTTATGTAAATAACTATTATGTGACTTGGAGTTAAAATTTGATTAAAATGGAAACTTGATTTAGTGCCATTGTGGTCGCTAAGCCTCCTTTCAAATTTGTAAAATTAGGGTTTTTAAAATTGACTTTAATTCTATATCAATTTAAGATTAATTGTTTTAAAAGATTTTGTAAGTTGCTCAATTATTTTGATAAAGGTATTTACAAAAGATATTTTGTAAATAGTATTTTATAAAGGATTTATTTAAATGAGATTGAAAAATGATATTTTATTTTAAAAAAGGGGGAATTATAAATGAAGATTTATAAATGAGTTTTATAAATGATTTTGGATATTTAGAAAATAGTTTTATAAATGGTTTTGGAAATTTATAGAAGAGTTTTATAAATGATTTTGGATATTTATAGAAATAATTTTGGATATTTATATAAGAAGTTTTATAAATGATTTTATATATTTATAAAAAAGTTTTATAGATAATTTTTGGATATTTATAAAAGAGTTTTATAAATGACTTAGAATTTAAGCGAAGGAGACTTCATAATTGGAAGGATTTATTAAAAAGATTTATTGAAGAAAATTTATAAAAGAATTAGAGATGTGATTTCCCTTAACCGACCTTTTTAATTATGGTGGTGTGGACATTTGTTCGATGCTTAACGCCGAAGGAATAGTGTTTGGGATTATCCTTATCTCTAATTTAAATAACAATTGTTTGATCCTTTTAATATGATTTTGAAATAAGAAATCTTTCACAATGTTTTGTGAATATACTTATTCCATTGTGTTAAGTATATGAATATTTCGATAAATATTCTGAACAGAGATTTAAATTAATGAAACTTATTTTGAGGCTTAGTGGTTTCTATGGAAAAGTTAGATCTTTGGATTATTGTTTGATTGTGTATTTGATAGTTAAATAACCGACTATCAAATCTTGATCTGTTTTTAACTAAGGAAGTATGTTGTGCATATTCGAATTCCCCGATGAGGACTCGAATACTAGTTGCATACTTCCAAAGAACCATAATTGAGTTAAACGGGAATTACCGCTAAGTTGGGAGGCAGCATTTTGGGATAAGTATGATTTATCCGAACCACTCCAAATAAATAACATTCATGATGGATCGTTATGAAGTATGCTATGGAGCTATATTATTCTTCCTAAGGGTAAATCCAAAAAGGAAGACAGTAAATGTTGAATGTTTATTCGATCTCGCACAACTTGAATGGATGAATGCTGGCATTGTATTTATGCTTGAAGGGAAATGTTAGCATTCCAAGATGGTCTGCTATAAGGAAAAAGGTAATCGTGGCCTCTCAAGCCTCATATCCCGGTAATGGCTAAAATAGGGTATGCCGTAAGGCTATGTGGCTCGCTACCATTAGGGTATGATCATCGCCTTATCTAGAGTTGATATTTATATGTATGCTTCGGGGCCCATTTTGGTTGTTGATCGCAACCTAGGGATGATCATATTCAGTACTATCCAGTCAGGGGTAGATCAGTCTTGCTAGCAGAGGGTCTCGGCAAGGCCTTCACGTACATTTTATCTAGAGGTGTATCTTTTGGAAGGTAGGTCCTTACCTTACCATTGTTGGAAATCCCTTCTCCAATAACCACCTTCGGTTTTCGATTTTATACCTATTATTGTTGTGATGTACACGCATCACAGCTACTTGATTATAAATATTTTGAACCTTAGACATTATGATAATATCACTAGATTTTCATATAAAATGTTTTGGTTATAGTAAGGTAAAAACCCGTCCGTGTTTATGTGCAGCGTGGTCTTATGAGATACCTTTGGATTTAAAGGATTTATAAGTTATAATCCTTGTGATTTGAGTTTCTCACGCTGGTTTTACCAGACTGGCCTAGGCGTTGTTTTCTTTTAATGCTCGGGTCAGACCGAGCATGTTCCCAGATTAGCTTTGGTTGCTTTGGAGTTCAGAAGACGAGCTTGATGCCCAAGATGTACTTTCGTATTTTCTTTTATTTTCTACTATTTATTATTGTTGTAGATATCAACAATTGTAAGGGCAGGTTGTTATAACTGTCCAAGCTGGTAATAGGTTAGTATACTCTGATATTGTATGTATATTAAAGTTCTTTCATTTTGTAATGACTTGATTTATATATTATATGTAACTCATCAAGTTTTTGTGAGATTCCATTCTGTCTTTTCTTTCTTCCACCCCCAATGACTTGTCTTTCGAACGAATAAATGATCCGTACACGAATACCGATGATGCATTATGTGTCATCTTTTGCAGTAAGAAAGGCAGATTGTTATAGTTCCTGCAATCAATGAAGTTAACCACTCAATTCAGGTGCGAGCTAGCTACTATCTAGCTGCAACCATTCCTAATATTCAAGCTTCTACGTATTTTTATGGAAATATGCTTTAATTTATATGCTCTAACGACCCGATATTTTCAACCATTCGCATCCATACATGTCGGACTTGAATTGCTCAAAATATCGCGTTGTAAATAAAAATTTGGCAAACTCATCATATCAGTAAATAAATAATCACAGATCATAGACACAGAGTAATATAATGCAGCGGAAGTAAAGGAGATAGTAGTTCATGAAGCTACTATATAAATACATCAGAGTTAATTAAGATACAATAGGAATACCAAGATACAACAGGAGTAATAGTATGATAATCAGGTACAACTCAGAATACAACTGGAATCAACTGGATAACAAAATGAATAGATATCTGGATCTTCAAAGCAAAACTCCAGCTCCAAAGGTGAGTCTCGAATGCTGTATCACTCAGTCTGACCCGAGCGTAAAGCAAAACACAAAACACTCGAGTCAGGACATACATACTTATACAATGTAAACCAACTCAAGTGAACTGTAATAAAGATACAAGTAACTTAAAGAATGCTTGGGATCGCCCATTCTTTAAGGATCCATTAAACTATCTACTATGTAGTAATATTCGCTATTATAATAATGTCTAATATAAAATAAACATACTTTTAAATAGCATTAAGGCTTTACATTTTCCACCTTAACACGTAATAGTCCCAGTAGTCTATCCAGTATTAGCATACTCCCAAAATGGGGGCTACCCTCGATACTCCACAGGCTACGGGAGAAATCACAACTCGTAGTAAAGCTCGATATGGTAGGTGACACGGCACACAGGGCAATGCTAGGGTAGATATACCAATTACGCACACGGGCTGATGGAAACGCATAGCAGCCACTACTGCTCCACCTCGAACAACACTCCCAAATCAAGGGGTGTACCCAAACAATCACAAAGTAATAGAATGGTATCAAAGAAGTGTGTCCGATCAGAGGTGCTACCTCATTGGCCCGAGATCGCTCCTGTTTTAGCCACCTTATGCCAACTCACGGTAGTTGGGTCCACGTATATACCTTAGGATCGTCGCCACCATCCTACTTCATTCTGGAAACTCCACCGCGTACACAGTTGTCAAAGTGGTTTTCGGTATCGATAGAGAGTATGTCCATATCCGATCCCGGTCTCTTTAACAACCAATCGTTATTATAACCTGTGGTTATAACTTTAAAAATAATACTTTATACTTCAAAATAAAATATCATTTCCAAACCCAATCTTTATCAAAATAAAGATTAAATAAATTCCAAACCATTTCAATATATTAAAATATCATATCTTTCCAAAACTTCATTTCAAATCATTTCAATATATCAAAATATCATATCTTTCCAAACTTCATTTCAAATCATTTTAATATATCAAAATATCATATCCTTTTCAAACTCATTCCAAATCATTTTAATATATAAAAATATCATATCCTTTCAAACTTCATTTCAAATCATCATTTGAGTTCAAATCCAAATATTCAACTTTAAATACCTTTTAAATTCAAAGATATCATTCATTTATTATCATTTCAAGTCACCTTTTAAATAGTTTATATTTCAATCAGAATAATTCATTTAAACCATTTAAAAGTGTAATTATTATACTTCCAAATCAAGTATTCAATTTTCAAAGTTTAAAACCATTCTTAGCTCCTTAACTTAGTTAAAAACCATAAACATTGAAAATTTCAGCCTTTCACAACATTCAGAAAAAGCTATTATAAGTTATACTTGAAAACATTTTAATTCAGCAAAGACAACATTTTAAAACTGCTGTTAAATCTCTGTTCAGTTGAAATTTAGTTTAAAATAGCAAAAACAGCATTTCCAGAAATGCTGTAATAGCTCAAGTTTCAAATGAAGGTTTTTATTAATTTCAGCAAAGACAGCAAACCACTACAGCATTCACAATAATGCTATAATAGGCCTTTATTAAGTTTTTTAGCCTTTAGTTCATATGCATCTACTACAGCATTTACAGAAATGTTGTCATAGCTCTTTTATTAAGCTTTTAGTTCATTTCAAAAAACCATAGCATTTTTGAATGCTATTAAAATATTTTCCAGATTTTAGTGTATTTCCAACAAACAATAAACTTTGATTTAAACTTTTTTAACATTATAAAAATCATATTTTTTACATTCAAAAATTTTCGTTAACATACCTTTTTACATATGATTTTTATAAAGTAAACTTTACAATAAAATCAAATTTTTCAATAGTTTTACTTAACCATTCAAATATACCATTTTCACATTTTTACCTTTTACAATTTATTAACACTTACATTTTCAAATTACCATTTCACACATTAAACTAAATTTCCAATTTATTTAATTTATTTAATTAATTTCAACCTTTAATTAGAACCAAATTTCCTATTTCCAAGTCAACTTATATTTAAAATTTCACATTTAAGCATTCATTCAATTAACCATTTTAGTTCATAGAAAAATCAATAATACTTTATTAAATCATTTAAATTCAAATTAAAATCAAATTATCATATTTCCCATTTTCCAAATAAAATTAAATTCCCCTTTTATTCATAACTTAAATCATTTTAAACAAAAATCCAAATTTCCAAACTTAAGTTATATTTCCAATTTCAATTTAACTAGTCATTTATTCAACATTTTTTTCTTATAGAAAAATCATAATTTCTTTATTTAAACAATTTAAAATCCAATTTAAATCAAATTAGCATAAATTTACACTTTTAAACATATTTAAAATATTCAAAATACTTTATAAAATAACCACGGGCCTGTATATAGTTTTCTAACCTAGGTTAAGTGATACAGATATATATATCATTTCAATCCGCAGTTTACAAAGAAAAATCCGGGTTCTATCATTTCAAACCCGCAATCCCAAGTTAAATAAAATCAATAAAAATCACTCAGGCCTATCATTTCAGCCCATAATGATTTTTCCCTATTCTATAGTCCGTTCGGGTATATATCATTTCAACCCATAGTGATTCTAATCTACAGGGAACTTGCAGTGTGATAAACAGATATAAATGAACAGTTTAACAACATATAACAGTAACAGATGAGATGACAGGTAAATTAATAGGTTTAACATCATATAAATAAATCATCACAGGCAGTTATAACTTCATATATAATTCTACACATTCAATTGTTGTCGCTTCACAATTGCATAAGTATAAAATGTCGTGTGAGATTTACTCACCTCTTTGTGCTGGAGATATCAATTCAAATGACACAACAGATTCTAGAAAGCACGATGACACAACGATGGATCCAAGTGGATGAAAACCAAGCTAATGATCTTGTGTTACAACCCAAAACAAAACAAAGTAAAATATAAATTCAATACAACTTTGAATTTAAATAACTTTGAAATAAAAAGCAATTTGAATACACAACTTTTTGCCTTGCTTTCTACATTTACTTGCACGGCCTAGGGGATGGTTTTGGTTCAGGTTTGGACAAGTTTTGGCTCAGGTTTGGTCATGTGAATGCACGGCCAAAGTGGTGAAACATGGAGGGGAAGTTACATAGTGAGAAGGTGAAGGGTTTAAGGCAAAATAGTGTGATTTTTGTTCAATATTGGGTTCGGCCATGGGGTTGTTTGGCTTGACCAGTGGAGTATGGGTCAGGTCAAGGGTTGGAGGGGTGTGTGGTGGTCTGGTTAGTGATGGTGGTGGCGGCCAAAGGTGGTGGTGGTGGTGGAAAATGAAGTGGTGAAGCAAATAGTGGTCAATAACATGTTTTTAAGGCTTAGGTTGCATTTTTGAGGGGTTTAGTCACCATGGTGGGCTCGGCCATGGTCATGGCCTAGAGTATAGGTGGTGTTGATGGCAGGGAAGAGGGGTAGGAGTTTGTGGCCGCGTATATGGAGGAGAGGCCGATCCAAAAAAGCAAGAAGAACAAGGCAAAATATATAGAAAATGAGGAGAAAAGTAGGAAAAAAGAGATGACATTACCAAGCTATTTTTCCTTAGCCATGAAAAAAATGAGAAAGAAGTTTTCTTGCATGAAAATGAGATGAAACTCACGGCTTAACCAATGAAAATACACGGCCAAAAGCAATTAAGTGGGAGGTTATAGCAAATGAAAAGTTTTGGAAATGAAAAGACTTAGGTAGCGTTTGGTTTAAAAATGAATTTTATGTTTTCGGTTTTCAATATGTATGTCAAATATGAGAAGAATGAAGGGTAGATGGAGGGATGAAAGAAAGACGGATGGAAGGACGAAGGGGATAGAGGGATGATGGAAGAATGGATTGTTTGACATGCTTGTGTTATTTTTCAAAACGTGGAAAATAAAAAAAAAAGTTGTTTTCTATTTTGTATGTTAACTTCGTTTTCTAAATTGATCGTTTTCGGCAATATACATGCGTCGTGTGCATTTTTGTGTGGATGAAAATCCAAAACTAAAAATAACAAAGCAAACACTACCTTAAGTTTCTAAAAGCACTTTAAACCTTTCATATTTCCATTTTCTTTAAATCAAATAAAACAAAATAAAATTTCAGTAAATGAATTTAAAAACTGAAACAAAGTAAAATAGAATAAAAATAAATAATTAAATTTAAAGAAAATAGAAAAGAATATAAGAAATTGCTTAAAAATTGAAAACAGGGTCCAGAAATTACAAATAAATCACCATTGGCTTTGGAAAAATATCTACTTCATTTTAAAAATGTTCTAAAGCAAAACTTTGAAATAAATAATTCATTTATCATTTCTAAAGTGAAATAAATAATTAAATTTATAGAAAAATAGAAAAAGAATATAGAAATAGTTTATTTAATTTAAACAAGGCTTAAAATTACAAATAAAACATCACTAGCTTTATAAAATTTCTATTTCACTTTAAAACAAATAAAAAGTCCAATAAATAAAATAAGATGAGAAACAAAATAAATTGGAAATGAAAATAAAATAAGATGTTAAGAAAATAGAAAATAAATAAAGAATTTCTTTAATTAAATGAAATTGGAAATTAGAAATTATAAATAGAATACAACTGGCATTTGAAAATGTCAATTACACTTTTAAAATGTTTTAAAACTAAAATATACACATAGCATGTTATTTACCCATATAAATATAATTTAGAACATTACATGACCAAATAAAATATTATTTATATAATTTAAAATAAACAATTTTGTTAAATACAGCAAATTACACACAATATTTAAAAGGGCATAACTTTCACATTATAAATCAGATTTCAACGAAACGAAAATAGTATTCTTGAAATTTTATTTACTTTCATAATAAAAGATAAAATTCAAAATTTCATCATTTTAAAATTTTAAATTAAAAGTCAAAGTTTGACCATATTGACCAAAATTCACATTTCTGGAAAATATCTTATTTGTTCATGTTTGAAATTATAATTCACATTCAAAACACAATTTATATTTAAAATAACAAAATTATCTAATTTAAATAAATAAAATAAAGTTTTTAAATCAGGAAATTAAATTAAAGAAATTAAAGTATATAATTAAATAATCACAAAATACAAGATTGTTACATATGCAAAGCAAAACATAGGAAAAAAATTACTTGAGACTGCGATTGCCATAAGAGACATTATTATCACGAAACAACAAACAACAACTTATCTAGCTATGTACAATGAAAATAACCTACAAATATTCCCTCAATACATATGTTTGTTATGTGTATAGATGTAGGCAGTTTATGGTAGTAGGTGAAACTATCCTACATTTAATAGTAGATGTGCTTATGAGATGTGCTGCATGTGTATAGATGTCTTGCAAACCTATACCCATGTTGCAGCCGGTCTGAAGCACTCTAAGGTCATCCAAATCTTGCAGCGACCTTAATACAACTACTGAAGCCTTTAGGTTCATGGCCATGTAGTTTATCTAATTGTTGCCCATATCTCCTAGTCATAAATTTTGAAATTAGCCTTAGCTAAAAGCTCTCCAGCACACCCCAATGCTTCTTTATTTATTTCCTTTATAGCATCTTGAAACACCTATTCAAAGATTCGAGTTATAAATTAAGGGTTCATCATCACAGTTACTCATCACAAATTTACATTAAGAACAAAATGGCAATGTATACCTTTAAGAACTCTTCTTTCTGCTTTTTAACCAATTTCGAATCTAGTTCTTCTCTTGCATTCTCTTTCTGCAATCTTTTAGCATCAACTACACATTTGGGAGCTAAACTATCAACTTCTTTCTTTATCAAACTCAGTTGGGCTTCACCTGAAATAATTTATCCTCTAAATTCTTCAGAAAACACAAGAAACATATAATGCCATATATGGCACTTAGCATGATTTAATGAAAGATGAAATGGTAAATGCAGTGCACAAACTTTGAACAAATAGTTAATTAAAACATAAAACAATGATATTATAAAAATTACACATTAGTTCTAGCAACAGTAGTAAACTCTTTTAAAGTCTAAAGTCAAATGCATATTAGGATCATTGTGATAATAAAATAAGAGTAAGAACCAAAAGGATATTAATATATTAGACATAATCAAGTGAAAAATAATAATACCTTATATTACCTTACTGAAAACTTCTAATACCGGACCCTCTCTTTCTAATATAGACAACTTTAGGTCAACTGTAATAACCCGTAAATTTATCAATTTGATTAATTATATTTATTTTTAAATATTCAAATATAAGGATTTTTAACATGGATCATGTTGTCATGAAAATAATAATAATAATGGTAATCTTATTTTAAATAACTATTTACGAAAATATATACTTCGGAAATATATCGATAAAATGACCAAAAACTGTTTTATCAATAAACAACTCTATAATTATCAGTAGTCGCGCACGGAGCTAGATACATACACTTATTATCCGCTTAAACAAAAATATGAAACAAATTATTTATTTTATTTTTA
Source organism: Allium fistulosum (assembly GCA_030737815.1). Classification (NCBI taxonomy): domain Eukaryota; kingdom Viridiplantae; phylum Streptophyta; class Magnoliopsida; order Asparagales; family Amaryllidaceae; genus Allium; species Allium fistulosum. Next base: position 861,818,351 of record CM060903.1, read on the forward strand.
GGAAATAAAATGTATTTATGACAACATTAATAAAGGCATCGTATTTAATAATTGATTTATGGATTTAAATTAAGATTTAATGATTTAATAATTATTGTAATTATTCAAAAAATTGTTTAAAATGATAATAATTCATTTTAATTAGTTATGAAGTGATAGTAAATCATTTATAATAGTTTTATAAAGATATATATCTGATTTGAAATTATAAGGAAAATTGATATCACTCTATCGATATAATATCACTTTTATAAACAAATGTTTAATATTAATTTCTATGGTTTTATAAATCAAATTGTATCATTTTAATTAGTTAAAAATGATAAGAAATTATTTTTCAAATTTTGTTTACATTTATATGTAAATTAATTTATAAGTGAAAATGTGACCGAGAATCAGCTTCCCGATTTTCAACGGTTCAACGAATGAAAGTCGTTCAAAGTTGTTGCAACCTTGTTTATATGCCTTGTGCACATATATAACATACACATGCACACCCTAACATATACATGAAAACATATATACATACAAATATACATATACACTTATATATGAGAGTGACTAAGGATCGTGCAATATGGAATATTAAATAAATTATCTACTTATGCTGAATGTAAATGGAAAAGTAAAGTAATAAAGTAAACGACACCAGAGATTTTTATACTGGTTCTAACATCCCGTTTTATGGCCAGTCCTAGAATCATTTTGGAATTTAACTATCAATCCTCACTTAACCCGGAGGAATAGGTATTACACCGCCTTAACAACCGAACAGGACTTCAACCGCCTAAGCAACATAACAGGACTTCAACCGCCTGAGCAACCAAAAAGGACTTCAATAATACAGAAAATTATCAGATTGAATGTGCTCTTTTAATAGCATGGATAAGTCTTTAGAGTACACCCTTCCTATAATCTTCTCCTTTGTGGTATATCATGTAATTTGTGAAGACAGGAAGTTTATTAGATCACCAATGAAGTATTCTTGAATGAACAAGTGATCGGAATGAAGTTTTTAAGTATTGAATGCTTAGAGTTCAAATAGCAAGATAGATTAAAAATATGAATAAGAAATGAATTTTAAAACAATGTAATTCATGGCTATTTATAGATATTAAGAGTTGTATTCATTATGAAAGATAGCCATGAAAAGATATGGAAGCAACTCTTGAATCAAGAGTTGTTTCTGTATATTAAAATGAAGTGTCTCCTGAAAAAACTAGTTGTTATACGGATTCAGCCGTCTGAATGGAGCAACTCAGCCAGCTGAATCGATTAAAAATCAAAACAGCAAAGAAATAGTGCAAAAATGGTATAATTCAGCCGTGTGAATGTTCCAAGTCTGCTGGCTGAATGTTCTTATAATTTTTTGAACATGCACAACATTCAGTCGGCTGACAAGGGTCATTCAGCCGGTTGAATGCAGTGTTTTCATGTAGCTTCTTTGATTTGCCAATATTTTTATTTTGAGTGCATATATATACCACTTCGGAGAGATTTTAACATCTATCTACATCTAAACTCAGACCTTAAACTTAATACTTTGCTGAAGCTTCAATCCGGAATCTGGTCTTTAAATTGTTTTTTAGTATCTTCTCCTCCAAACTTGGTTAGTTCATATAATATTTACTTATATATTTGTCACAATAAAAACACCAAAATTCGAGTAACAACATTCTCTCCTCTTTTTGATGATGACAACTATGCAAGTGATATAAATATAAACAGATACTCCCCCTATCTTAATACTCCCCCATCGTTATGACGTACCTTTTTTCCCCCGTCATCGACAAAAAGGAAAACTTAATAGATAGGAGAAATATTAAAAATATACGCACAAATTAGTTGCAATTCCATTATGCATAAATGCTCGTTCTCCATCATATGTACAGAATTTTTGCTATTTGAAATCCATCTCATTCTTTTATCTTTCTTGGGTACCTGCAAAAAATAAATTCTATATTTTGGTACCCATTTCCTTGTTAGGGTCCAATGGATTAGATCGAAGGTAACCATACCCAAGTGGGTTTGGTTGAACCTTTGAGAATAAAATTTTCATTATTAACTACCGTGTCAAATAATCATCAATGTACTTTTCTCTGTTTTTCCAATTAATAGGAACCCAAATACTTAGACAATTTTTATTTGTATTTCCTGTTAAGGATTTTGTACTTCTAGAGATATTATCAACATTATTAGTCACAGAAGTACACGAATTTCTATAAAAATTGGATTCAAATTTTACTCGAAATCTAGTACTAGAATTAACATTTCTACTATACATGAAAGCGTACCTAGTACTATCTCTACAATTAGTTTTATTATATCCTATCTCACTTTTATCATGTAAAGATCTAGAACTAGATTAAATCATGTTTAAATTGTTTTGACCTTCATTACATTTTGTAACATCATTTTTAAGTTTTTTGAATTTAGCTTTTAAGTCACAATTATTATTTTCAAAAGGTATATTACTATTTTTTTAAATATCAATCTCTTTATTTAATTTTCTCATGTTTTTAACATACAGTTCTCATTTTTAAGAAGAAAATTTCGAAATTCTAAATTATCTAAAGTGGATTGTAATAAATCATTTTGTCTTTTCAAATCGAAAATTTCTTTTGAATATTTTCTTTCTCTTTTTTAAATAAGGTGTTTTGTTCATCTAGAAAATCTTTAAGAGTTATAAAATTATTTTTCAAAACACCATGTTGATTTTCTAAATTTAATTTCGCATTTTTCAATTTTTCATTTTCAAGTTTGATAGTTTTCATCTTTTCTAAAATAATAAAATTAAGCTTTGAGATATTATCGATTGTACTAACTAATTCATTATTATCTTTTACTAAAATTTGTAAATCAGAAAGTACCTTTTTATAGTCCTCATTTGTTGTAGCTCTGATAGTTTCAGGCTTTTTGCTTGCTGTATTTCGACCGGATCTTTTTCTGGCCATTATTCTATGATGTTGTGACGATCAATAGAATTCCAAGCCCTGATACCAATTGAGAGTGACTAAGGACCGTGCAATATGGAATATCAAATAAACTATCTACTTATGCAGAATGTAAATGTAAAAGTAAAGTAATAAAGTAAATGACACCAGAGATTTTTATACTGGTTCGAACTTCCCGTTCTACATCCAGTCCCAGACTCCTTCTGGAATTTAACTATTAACCCTCACTTAACCTGGAGGAACATGTATTACACCGCCTGAGCAACCAAACATGACTTCAACCACCTAAGCAACAGAATAGGACTTCAACCGCTTGAGCAACCAAACAGGACTTCAATAATACAGAAAATTATCCGACTGAACGTGCTCTTTTAATAGCACGAATAAGTCTTTAGAGTACACCCTTCCTATAATCTTCTCCTTTGTGGTATATCGTGTAATTCATGAAGAGAGGAAGTTTATTATATCACCAATGAAGTATTCTTGAATGAACAAGTGATCAGAATGAAGTTTTTAAGTATTGAATGCTTAGAGTTCAAATAGCGAGATAGATTAGAAATAAAAATAAGAATTGATTTTTAAAATAATGGAATTCATGGATATTTATAGAGATTAAGAGTTGTATTCATTCATGAAAGATAGCCATGAAAAGATATGGAAGCAACTCTTGAATCAAGTTGTTTATGTTCATTAAAATGAAGTGTCCCTTGAAAAAAACTAGCCATTATGAAGATTCTATCTGAATGGAGCAACTCAGCCAGCTGAATCGATTAAAAACCAAAACAACAAAGAAATAGTGCAAAAATGGTATAATTCAGCCGTTTGAATGTTCCAAGTCAGCCGGCTGAATGTTCTTATTATATTTTGAACATGCACAACATTCAGTCGGCCGATAAGGGTCATTAAGCCGGCTGAATGCAGTGTTTTCATGTAGCTTCTTTGATTTGCCAATATATATTTTTAGTGCATATATATACCACTTTGGAGAGATTTTAACATCTATCTATATTTAAACTCAGACCTTAAACTTAATACTTTGCTGAAGCTTCAATCCGGAATCTGGTCTTTAAATTGTTTTTGAGTATCTTCTCCTGCAAACTTGGTTTAGTTTATATAATATTTACTTATATAGTTGTCACAATCAAAACACCAAAATTCGAGGTTCTAATAATATATACATACGTACATACATACATATATATAAGATATATTCACACTTAAAAAGCAAAGTTCACTTCACTCTTACACACATCAACTAACACACATGACTACACACATGGAGGTTGTTCGGCTGTGCATAGTGATGGAGGAGGGTGTGATGGTGATGAAATGGTGATGTATATGCATATAAATATCATGATATTTTAGTTCACATTTTTTCCTATTAATACCAGCCTCCATCTTCAATTCATTTGTTCATAAATTCCTAATCTTATTCATCTCTTTATACTCCTCTTTAATGGCTTTTCTACTTAGGAAAATTATGAAGAAAAATTAGCATAAAAGAAAATAAATTTATATAAGTAAATATACATTAGCAGTCCACTTCAAAACAAGCTCAAACCACTCTTCCGTCCACTCAAAACCCACGGCCACCACCTCCTACCACCCAAGGCCAAGCCACTACCACTTGCAAGCTTAGGCCGAGCCCATTCAAAGGTCTACGGCTCGATTCCATAGGCTTTGATTCGATCGTAGCAGAGCTATGCCGAATTTTTGTAAAGTTAGAAACCAACGAAGGTGAGATACTCTATTTGTATTATGATATTTTGGATGATATATATTTTGGTATGATTGGTTGTGATGATTGTGAACCATGTTTGGATATGATAATATATTTCGCAAAGGAAATCACTTTCCTTTAATAAATGAATGGTGTACATGAGATTGTTAAACCTTTTAAACTGGTTTAAAATGATTTAGAAATGTTTTATAAACATTTAAAAGTGTTTCGATAAAGTTGGTAAAGAATATGAAAATTTAGTTAAAATAGGCACGTCGCGTAACGGTAGTTCGTGATTTTACATCGTAGAAAGTTAAATCCATTTATACGATGGATTCGGAGTCGGAATTCTTTGGAATAAGAATTATCCGAACTCTTATAATCATAGTTTTCAAGAAAAAGTAAAAGATTGAGATTTAGTTTTGTAGATTTTTAAATATGAGCAAATCAAGTTTTCAAAATAGTCGCGCTTTGGCAGTTCGGAAACCAAAGCGATAATTCTCTAAAATTGATATTTTTATTTCTTTAAAAATATGAAATAAATTATATAAATATTTTAAAATATATTTGAGTTACAAAATTGGATTTCTAAATAATAGAAAAGTTTCTTTGATCAAACAAGCCTTAAAAGCACTATTAGCACATTATTTAGAGCACTTTTTGCAGCACTTTTAATAAATTTTGAAATATGACTTTAAACTTAAGTATTCTTTCCCAAATCTTTTATAAATGTTTCCAAATAAATAACTAAGTATTTTAAAGATAATGTGGAGGTTTTATAATTTATTTTAAAAAGTTAAATAAATGATTTAAAGAAAAGTTGTTAAAATTAAGTGATTTAATCTTGGCTCTAAAAGACGATGAGTAGACTGGATTTTTCTATTCGTGATATCCGAATGCAAGCTGCTTAAACTAAGGAAATTTCAAGAGCAACCAATGCCCTGGCTCCGCTGGCCTCTTTCCTGGGCGAGAAATAGATAAGGTTGAAATGTTGAAAACATAACGAGTATATAAGATTTAATTTTTCCAAATTTAATGCAACTTGGAATGTATGGAAATAATCTTCTTATACTTGGTATTAAATTCCGAGGAGGGAACCCATACTATCTGTGTGAATTTAAATGGTGATTCACCGTTATTCGATGAATAGTAAAGGTTGAATACAGAATTGATGTTGAGTAGAATTAGTATAATTTATATCGACCCTTTTTTACTCAATAATGTTTTCCAATATCACTTATAAAAATGATTTGGTATTTCCAAAGTCAAAAAGTGGTTTAATGATTCCGTATATAATGGAAAAGAACATAATTTAAAGATTTATATCTCTAAAAGAGATATTTTATTTGATAAAAGATACTAATCAATGAAATGATAATCACCCTCAGACTTAACTTCTTTATATCGATGATTAGTTCGAAGGAATCAGGGTTGGATTTAGGTGATCCCTATCCAAAAACCACTTCGAACCAATGTACGTTCAAAAGTGAAGACATAGAATGATAATAAATGGAATGAAGAGCTGCTTGTCTCTGACCCTCGGGGGAGATTTCCCATATGATATATATATATATTGCATTAGTATCTTCATTTGATATTCGATGCAAGGGCTGCTTATTGCTAATCTTAGGGGTGATTCCCGACAGGATTTAGTAGGAGAGTTCCTTCGGTTTATCCTATTCCTAGACAACTTGTATGGACTAATGTTTAACATTGCATTTATAAAATGCACATACATTGATTTTTACAAACGTGCATCTATTTGGTGGTGTAGGAGGTAACTCTCCTATACTTAACGCCTTTCTTTGAGACATACGAGCTCAAAGGTTGTACATTTGTGGAAATCAATAGTGTGTGATGGAATTGGCAATGTGGCATTCAAGTGAAATGTGTGCTATGAGAAAGATAATCGTTATCTCGAGCCTCATCACTCGGGAATGACAAAAACAGGGTAGATGTGGCAGGGCTATGTGGATCGCACCCATTAGGATATGGTCATCACCTTTCTAGATTACCCTCTATATATCGGGTATGTTGTGTATGCTAAGAGACTCTCGTATAGGTTGGGAACGACCGGGATGATGTCATATTCAGTTCTATCCCCACCAGATGTGTTTGCGGGTAGGCCGGTCTTGCCAAGTGCAGAAGTTTCAAAGGTGTCGATCCTCGGTACATCCCACTAGAGATGTACTGTATGGAAGGTAGTTCCTTACCTGCCATTGTATGGAAAACCACTCTCCAATAAGTGCCTTCGGACTTGATTGCAGAGCCTATTATGCTAGAATTTAATAATGTAACAATTTCGGCTAAGATTATATAAGTTTACTTGAAAAGTGTTTTCAAAAGGATGTCATTAAAAATAATATTCTCAGATTTAGCAATTGTTTTGGTTACCATAAGGTAAAAATCCATTCCGTGTTTATAAGCGGCATGGTCTTATAAGATACCCTTTGTTTTCAAATATCCATATTTTGAGTTTCTCACATCAGTCCCATGGCCAACCTGGAGTTTATCTTCTTTTCCGTTAAACTCTGGGTGCTCTATTTCTCCAAACAACCAAGTAGTTAGGTTTAACTTGGAGCATTGTGATGGAGCTTGCAGTCTGGAGCTGAAAATGTTCCTGTAGATAGTTCTCCATTTCCATTCCCGCTGCATTTGTTACTGGTTGTATTCAGCATTTATAAGGATAGAGATTTATAACTGTCCAGGCTAATTTATAAGATAGACTCTGATAAATGTATTTAAAATTTTCACTGTAAAGATGTATATTGAAATAATATATGTTATTACATTCATGTAAGATTCTCTTTTGTATTTATTTTCTTTTACTCCATGATAATCTGCCTTTCCGGCACTTGGATTTGCTGCACATGAATACCAAGGATGTATTAGTGTCGATTTCCGAAGGTCGAGGAGGCAGGTTGTCACATCATCCTTTTCTAGCCATTTAACAAGTGCTTGTTACTGTTCAACTGAAGCCTTCAATTGTACCTATCGACGTGAAACCTGGAAAATATCAAGAGGTAAGTATCATAAGCATGTTCTTAGGTCATTCTACAACTAATTATACTAATTGTATATATCGAAGCCAATTAGCTGCAGCAAAGAGATGACATGGAAACACACACAAAAACTAGAAAAAAACACGAATCATGGACGAGTTTTCCAACAAGATTACTTAAATTTGAGATATAGTTAAATAGTGCAAAAAAAATTTTTACATGCATTGAACTTAAACTTAAAAATTATCTCAATTGCTAAAACTTAAAATGTCACAACTTAAATTCTAATTAACTAAAACTTCTAAATATTATCAACATGGCTAATTTTTATAAATTATCTAAAACTTGTAAATTTTTCATAAACTTAGTTAAACAGTGTTTTATATCTCCCACCACTCTCCTATTATGTTGCAATTTTGCTTCTACTCCCGTCTCAATGCTCCAATGCATCAACAACGGTATTTTATGTCGACTCCTGCCTTAATGCACTCCCTTAGCAACAACGACATCTTGTCTCAAATCCTGCCAATGTGCTCTTGCACCAGCAACATCAACTTCGTTATGGCCCTTTAGTTTGCCGCACCTTCTTCAATCCTTTGTTCAACTATAGCATATCTCTATAGCTGCACTTTAGTTTGTCGCTTGCGACTCTCCTGCACAACTACTGTAGTCAACAACTATTTTAAGCATTCCTTGATTATAATCCTTCCTACTATTCACAAAAGGCTTATTTCATTTATTTATTCTACTGCATATCCATTTTTTAAGCTCCTGCACACCTCTTGTGTTCTGCCTGACAATCCTCGCATTGCAAACTTAGTGCTTTATCACAGTTCAACAATTTGATCCAGACCATCATCTTTCAGGTAAAATTCTATTAACGTGATGAACCCTTAGCTACGCAACGACCGTCATCTCCAGCTTACCACATCTCAGGCGAAATAATTGGTTAACTTCCAACTGTCCTACTTGTTATTTCCAGTTTGTCCTACTTTCTAAATAATGTTTTAGTTTGATGCATTATGTTTTCTTCTATGGTTTATCATTAATTTGTTCAATGTGTTCGCATTTTATCTTGTTAGAGCACAACAGATGTATAACTAATGCAAAAAAAACAGCAAGAAATGGATCAGCGTAGCATAACAAGCTATATAGATGAGAAAATTGAAAGCATCAACATATGCATGACATATATAGAACTGAGACTATGGATGCAAGATAACTAAGATCAGTAATATACCAAGCTGAGACATCTATAGGTTTAGATAAAAAATATGATTAGACCATGAATAAATACCTACTATATAACTATTATAGAATTTTAATATCATGGAGCTTGATATCTGTATTACTTTCGTTAATATTTGAATCGTAGAAATGTAATATTTTGCTGGTTTCTCCATATAGCAACGCATATTTTTTTGGTTAATAATTCTATAGATTAGATTTTATGCATTTGGTTCATATTTAGACTTGCTAGACTTAGTAAAGTAAAGCTATGTAGTTTAAGGTGTTGTTTGTTTTGTTTTAAAGTTGGAAAGGCATCACTTGAAGCTTTTACATTCATTATAGGATATATAAATAAAGAAACACAATATAAGGCTTTTAGACAATATTTCTAGGAACTACAGATCTTGAGTAGTGTATTTAGCACCACAAATAAAGATAGATGAAAATGTAAATATCAAAGGAACCGAAACATATAGCTAGAAGTGATTTGTTATCATTAGTTTAACATATCTTTATTGTATCCAAATGAAAGCTTGTAGGCTTGCATGCTCGCATGGTAATTGTTTACCATTGTTTGTAATAAGGCCTAATATTTCGGTCGATCGCCAAAATTTTGATCGTTTCATTCCAGTTTGGACATGAATCCAGTTGGAATTTGACAAATTATAGTGTGGTTTTTTCGTTAAAAATTCGAACAAGAAAACTCAACAAAATACTACTTTTTTCATTCTTGAGCAAGCACATTTCTTTATGTTCTTCATCAAGTTGGATATTGGATGAGCAAGTTTCATGGTTTATGTTTTTTGTCTATTTCTTGGGTTATTTTTAGAAATAGAAGAGGCATTTCATAAATTTCCCCCATATTATGTGAATATAAGACTCATTCCAAAGGTGGTGCTGCATGGAAACCTATCGCATAGCAGTATCTGTTGCAACCATTTAATAACTTGATCTTGTAATATATACCATTGTCTCTATAGCTTTTGAATAATATAGAAAAGTTATAAATTTTAGCAGCCCATGTTTTAATCTCTAACCATTATTCTGCCTTGTTCATTTCAAATTAGAAAGACTTGCCTAGAGGGAGTATTGGATGGCCTTTGATTGGCCGAACTTTGAATTTTTTGAGCCCACATATCACTGGTAATTATGGCATTTTTTTGAAGATCTTATTTCTAGGTTTGTATCACTTTTGTTTTATGAAAACATTATAGAAAAATAACTAAGGTAATGCTTACATGCATGATGAAAGTGATGCTCGTATAACTTTGTAACTAAGTATTTAGAGAAATTAGTTCTCATTTCTGCTATACACCTACTATTGTGCCATGTGATCAAGATTCCTTGTAGGGCCTTAATTATGAAACTGTGAGATAAGTATTAATATGAAGAGTATTCAAATTATGGCTAAGTCATGGGGATGCGAGGTCGACAGAGTTGCATGACAGAAGTCTGCCCTTCACTTTGAGGCTACCAGCAGTTGTGTACACTTCCTATTAATGTGAGACGTCCCCTTTGATAAATATTTGTGATGACGTGAGGTTAGTCCCAATTCTATGGGATAAATCTGCATAGCTAATCTGGCTATTAGTTCCTACAAATAGTGGGACTAATGTGAGATGTCATTATGAGTATGAGCTATAATACGAAGGGCTTAATTTGGGGTCTTAAGTGGTTGTTTGAGGGTCCGCCTCTTTTCCTCAAATGAAGTATTAAATGAACAAGAGGTTAGTTATTCGGCACGATAGATGGTATCTCGATAGCAGCCTGCTTTAGGATAAAGTATAAAGTGACTGATTAAGGGTGTGCCTTTCCATAAAGAAGTATTAAGTGGCTCAGGATATTCCATGCGATGTCAGCTAGATAGTCACCACTGAGGGGTCCGCTTTGGGAATAGGTATTAAATGATGGGGTTTGCCTCAATTAAAATCTTAAATGGTCAGAGTCTGCCTATTTTCCAATGAAAGGTATTATGTGTCTTGGATATTATCTCTCGCATTGTTAGATATTTATAATGTGGAATTTGGGTTATAGGATTTAGAAACCTGCTTTGGGAATGGAAGATATTAAATGGTTGATTGTGGACATGCTTCCTTTCCTTATATAAAGTATTAAATGGTTTTATGTATGCAAGACATATTATTATTTTAAAATATACTATCTAAGTACTAAAGTGGTAAGACTTGAGGTTTTTATTCACCAGACATTTGTTGTTTCGACTCCCTCCTCATTACGATATAGGTTGAGGATAGAGTAATGATGGTGACGATGCTTGAAGATGGATTGGCTTAAGCTTGTGGCAGTTATTATTATCTTTTACGATGTTTTATGTTGTACCCTTGTATTTTGGATAAACGATGTAACATATTTTACTTGATAGTTTGATGATGTTTTGTATTATGACATTTCAAATGATTTTGAAATAAATGGGTAAAATTTGCTATTATATTTTATACCATTCGCTATGAGTTCTAAAAGAATAGTTATTCCTTTGTATTGTTACTTCTTTTTCTAACCAACAGTCAGCCTTAGAATGGATCTAAGTTTCAATGGATTTAAGTTTCGATGGATCTTTTTGGATCAAAATTTAGGCATGTTCCGAGGTGGGTTGTTATAGATTACTTGTTATTTTTGTGTCAACGGCTTGTAAGAAGACAAAATAAATTAATAAGTCACAAGCAATAATTACTCACTTATTACTTATTTCAATTTTTGCAGTTAGAATTTAATATCATTTCGGCTTATTTATCCAAACACCTTTCATATTAGTATTCACCTAAACCTACTTAAAATTACTATACAAAAATACATTTAAGTAGAGAAAATAAGTTGCTACCAAACTAGCTTTAAATACTTCATAATCATTTTGATTAGTGCATAAAGTTGCTAAAAGAAGTTAAATAAATATTTTCTTGTGAAAATGCAATAAACTTTAAATTAAACAAATAAGTTAAATAAATGTTTTATTGTGAATTACACACGTTGAATTTGAAATTTAAAATTAAATACACTTACAGACTTTTGACCATAAAACTACATACCTTGCAATAAAAAGTGCTCTTTGTGATACTATTTTTGTTATTTAGTTTCAATATATCATTTACTTATCACTGTTACTCATAATTGTAGCATAAATATAAATTATTATTTTCTTGTGGAAATCAGGCATATACCCTTATTTTCAAGCTTTACTTTAAAAACCCTCTCGGATCTAAATTTATGAACCTGACCCCTTATTTTATTTTTTGTTTTTTTCCTTTTCTGCCCATCTTCTTCATTTTAGTCTTTGTTAACAAAAAATTTCAATCTCATGTATCAATTTTCCACTTTTGATTGGTTCATTTTTGTTAATCTGTTTTTTTTCTATTTGGATTTCTTCCTTCATTTTTTGTTCAAATCTATATTTTATTCACATCAATTGGTTCACTATTGGCATCTTATTTTTCTTGGTATTTTTTCCATAGTTTTTTGTTTTATTCTATAACATCAATATTTTTGGTTACTTTACATGGAATTAAATATAAATATTTTAACAAATATATTCAAATATTTGTAGATTTGTCAGCACATATTTGAATATTTGCTTTTGTTTAGCTCTTTCTCTAATGTTTAATTTTATATGTTTTTTCCACCTATTCACCTAATGTTCTCATTTTTTTTATGTTTGGTAATGATAGTTTCCCTAAACTTGTTTATATGAATGATAGTGTCCCTAGTTTGAGATATAATTTATGTTCATGATGGTCTGAATTAAATTCTACATCATTTGATTTGTCTTATAAGAGAGATAGTAAAAAGAAGAATGTAGAAACTAATTTTGATTTGCATTCTATTTTGTTGTTGTGTGCACATAATCATGAGGGACCTTTTGTTGTCGGTATTGATGTTATTACTTTTAATTATTCAACTAACAGTTTGCAATTAAGTATTTCAAGTAACGTTAGAAGTAGTCGTAGTTCTTCTTTAGTTAGTTATATGTTTGATTCTGATAATTACTTTCGACAAATGTTAAGGAATGATTTTGATATGACTATTTTACCTAGTGTTGGCCAACATTTTCCTAAGGGTGGTGAAGATTTTCGATTTTATGTGATGTTGTATTGAACTAAAAATGGTTATAAGCTTAAAGTTGTTAAGAATGAGCCAGATAGAGTTTCTGCTATTTGTTTTAATTAAAGTGTGGTTTTAGGGTCCCTGCTTCTAAGAAGTTCAATAAATCTAGTTTCTTTATAAAGAAGGTTCAACCTATGAATTCTTATGGTGTTGGTATTTTTGATATAAATCATCATCCTATTCTAGTAAGTTTGTAAAGCTTTTGGTATATGATCATATTCATGCTAATCCATTGATGAAGACCAAAGATGTTGTTATTCTCTTTCGGAATGAGTATAGTATTATTCTGAATAATTATTTTGCTTATATTGGTAAGATATTAACTCTTGAAGATTTACAAGGGTATGGTATGATGTCTTTTCATCATTTAAAGTCATTTTGTGGAGCATGATTTATTAAATCCATTGATGAAGCTTGTATGCATGGTTTTCAATTTTATCGACCGTTAAATTTTTTGAATGGTATATTTATGAGAGGTAAAGCACAAGGAGGTTTGATGGTGGCTATGGCTAAAAATGATACTGAAGTTAAATTATGTTAGTTTTCTAGTTTATGTTATATTTCTATTTTACTTTGCAAATTTTTGTTGATTTCTTAACAAATATTTGGAGATATTCCATATATATTTGTAGATTTCTCTGCAAATATCTGTAGAAATTTCTATAAATATTTCTAGATATCTCTATAAATATTTGTTTATTTTTTAGTAAATATTTGCAAATTTTTCTGCAAAAATTGTAGACATGTTTGTAAATATTTTCATATGTTTATTTTTTTTGGTTTTCTACATCTCATGTATTACTTTATTTTTTAGTTTTTTATCCTATGTTATTGTTATTATTTCTGGTGAGGAAGAATCTAATTGGGTATGGTTTTGTGAGCAACTTAGAGATATGATTCAAGGTGATATTAAACCTTTTACTTTTATTTTAGATATCATCCTGATCTTTTAATTGATGTTCCAAAGGTGTTTCCTAATGCATTTCATGGTTCATATTTTTATCATTTGACTAATAATTTGAAAAGTGCCATTAAAAATCATATTTCAAAAGTTAAGAAGTTTTAGTTGGTTGTATTGCTTATGCTTCTAACTTATAGGATTTTGAGGCTGCTTTGGCTGAATTTAGGCAAGTTGGTGGAGTTTATGTTGATAACTTTTTGAGTGGAATTCCATTTGTTAATTTTATAATATTTTTTTCGTGCTAAATGTTATGAAGAGATGACATCAAAATGTTCAAAGAGTTTCAATAAGTGGATTCCTAAAGAAAGGTATCTTCTGTTACTGCTTGTTTGGACAAGATTAGAGTGAAGTTAATGAATCTTGTGTATCAACTTCGAGATCATGCTGCTTCTTGGAATAGTGTTTTATAGTCAATCATTGAGGATCGTTTGAGAAATCTTTATGTTGAAGGTTCTAAGTGGATTGTTGTAGAGTCTAGCAAATTTGTTTTTGAAGTTCATTGTAATATTAGGGAATGTGTTGACTTGACATTGCCCTTGTAATATGTGGTGCATTATTGGTTTTCCTTATGCACATGCTATTGGATGTATTTGAGTTGTGATTACTTTATGATTTTGTTGATGATTTCAAGGTCTTATATTTTCGTTCTGCATATTCTCATCCAGTTTTAATCCAGTTCTTTTCAGAATGGAAGATGATGATGTCGATGTTGCTCCACCTAAACCAAGAAGAATGAATGGTCATCCTTTAGTTTTCAATAGAATTAAGTCTTTTGGAGAGGTTAATAAGTCTATTAGATGTATCATTTGTAAGAAATTAGGTCATAATAAAATGACTAGTATTAAAAAAACGTTTATTAATGTTTTTAATCTGTTTGAAATATTTTTTGTATTGATGACATTTATTATTTAGATTAAATTTAGTTTAAACTCTTATGTATATTTGTTATTGTTATTTCAAAGTTGATTTGTTATATTTGCCTCACGAATTGGATTTGAACCAATATCAAGCCCATCAATAGGGGACTATTCCATAACATAAGAAGTTGCTTCTTGGAATGCCGTCGTTCAAGCATAAGCTGGCCACCGATTCAATCTTCAAACCAAAAGCCAGATCTTGCTACTAGAAAACCGATGGAAGAAAGAATGGCGTGTAAGACAATTGCAAGTTTCAATTAAAAAGAAGTTCGCAAATCCCCGATCAGTTATACCAAAATAATGGACTTTTAAGTTAAGGCCCAGTGAATGACTTGCTTACTTCAGGACCATTTCCGCAAAGAGGAAGCTTCCAGTCGAAGCAGGGACATAATGAACCTTTGAGTTAGTTCATCGAGAAGCTAATTTATACTAGAAGAGGTCGGCTCCGCCTCTTGCCGAGGAAATTCTCAGAAAGTCAGCAACAAATACCAAAGTCTAGGATTGGTGATCCTGGTTGTCGCGTAGGTCCCAAAGAAACTATAGATCGCCCCATAGGAAGAAGTTAGGTGCGTAGCAAAATTACTGGAAAGACGGCTAGCAACAAGTGGGGGTGAAAACGAGAAGTACTCCCTTAGTCTTAGTTCATGGGGGAAAGGTTCCCTTCAAGGCTGCGATAGGTTTGGCAATGCCTAAGGAAACAGAAAATGATAGATCAGATCCCAGGAGTAACAAGGCAAACAAAGGAACAAGGCATGAAACTAACATCAGGGAAAGATTTATCCAAGACCGAGCTAACTAACACCCAGCCAGTTTGGTACCAACAAATCAAGCGGAACACATGTTTGATCCACTCTACGAACTGAAAGCGCAATTTTTTGAAACAAACACACCCGAATCCACAAGAATGGCTATGTAGGTAAGTGGATCCGCGCTATGATCGCTTTGAGTTCTGCTCGAAGGCTTTAAGAGTTTGAAGTAAAGGCATGGAAGGTGGTAGGACTACCCATCCCAACGATCACTTCATTTTTTTATTAACCCTCAAACTTATATTCTTGGCATCCTTACCGTTATTTTAGCACCAAAAGGCTTGTTATCTTGATCTCAAAAAGCTCAGGGCCAAGGAAATGAAATTGATGGAAGCTATATGAGTGACCTGGCTGGTCCGGTTGCTTAGTCAAAGTTAAGTATACAAGCTTTCTGCTGTCTAAGGTAGGTTGTATGAGGTAAAATACTGATCTTCCTCTTCCCTTATTTACTGATTGGGACATCTCAGGGGTTACTAGCATTGGGGAGTCGGTTGCAGGGTTGGAGTCTTGGTAAGTAGGTTGCTTACCCAGAGTCTGTAAGTAGATTGTCGGGTCTACCCCTCTTAGCTATGAGTCCTTCGCTTTGTAAGTAATCAAGATCTTCATCCTGACGTCGACTTATGATTCCTACTTGATTTGTGGAGTTGTAGCTTGCTGGAGCCCTTGTTAAGAGTGAATCCCATCTAGCTTCCTAAAATGGTTGTTGATCATTCCCTTGTAGCTGGGTTGCCTGTCCTTGGCGTAGTTCTTGCTTGTTGTGAGGTACGCCAGTATATTAATTGGGAGCGATTGATAATAGATTTAGCTGCTCCTTAGGCTTAGATTAGATAAGCATACTCCCCTAGGTCGTAGGTGCGTTCTTGTTCCCTAGAGTAAGAGTGAACTTCCCTACCCGAAGGCTAGGGATGCAAGCTCCATTTCTGTCAATTGTATAATACTTACCCGTGGAAAGAGACTCTCTCCTCTGTTAGTAGCTTACAGACCCAATGACTTAGCAATGAAAACCCGAGCTACCGTAGTCCCACGAAAGGTCGAACTACCTATAATAAAGAGTGGGTCGAGCAACCAGTTCAACAGCTACCTAATTTGTCTACCTAGCTGGCCAATTAATATACTAGACCCAATTGAATAGATAAATCCAATCTACGAAATAACGTCAAAGTTTGCTAGGGAACTTAGAATAAGAGTCAATCTATCTAAGGTCTCCCTTCCTGCCTGTTATTTCCCACATTTTTTATAAGTAATTGCAGTTTTTTAAATATCTGCAGATTTCTCTGCAGATATTTGCTAATTTTCCTAGAGATATTTACCGATTTCCCTACCGTATTTGCAGATTTGCATACAAACATTTGCAGATTTTACAATCAATTATTCATAATCAATCAAATCATCAAAAAAAATCTTTATAGACTTTCTTATTCAACACATTCGGTTCATTACCATAGTACTAGTTTATCAAAACCACCAAAATTATCGGAATTTCATAAAATTCTTGCCCATGTCCCTTGATCATATCCCCCTTACCAACCCTAATCCCCAGCCCTTATGTTCCCCACATGTCCTCTCCATCTGCTTTTCCACCCTTACCCTATCTTTCAGTCGCCTCCTCCTTCACCGTTCAACCTCCATTTCCTCTCGTACACACTAACCTTCAACCTAAACCTAATTTTCCCCTAATCTGCAACAACATTCGACCTTGCACCCAGACAACCTTTTGCGCCTAAGCCGAATTGCCTTCTACCACCAATAGTTCAACCTGAACCACCCGCCCCTCCTACCACTTGCGACCCTTCTGTCTTGGCAGTTCCTCCTACTTCCTCAAATGCTACACCTCTTCTATGGTTTTCCTTGTTCAAAGAAAAGCCTAGAAATGCATGGTGCTTCAAGAAATGACACTTTGACATCATCCGTGATAGGCTACCTAAATCTCCTTCGAAGGAAGTTTATGATGAAGGAATTTCTTTTTGGAAAGGCCACCTGGTTGGATTTTTTCTTGGTGATAGGCTTGCTTATTCTACTATCGCATCCAACATAAGAAGAATGTGGAAGCTAGAAGGTGAGGTTGAAGTCAAATCCGATAGCTAAAACTTTTACTTCTCCTTTTCAAACATGCAAGACAAGTTGCGTATCTTGCAGGCTGATCCAATTTTTACCAAAGGAAAGATATTTATAATTACTACTTGGAATCCTTCATTTGGTTGTGCTCAAGCACAAAAAAGAACAGTTCCAATTTGGGTACACCTCTATAGAATTCCTATCATCACTTGGACATTACTAGGAATTAATTGGCCTACTTGTCACATTGGACGATTAATTTGCCTTGATAAGAATACTAAGAAGAAAAGCACTTCGAATATGCTAAAGCACTAATTAAAATTTCTCTAGACCATGAGCTTCCTGACTCCATTGAACTTGATGGTCTAGGTGAAAATTATCCAAGTGTGGTAGTCGAGTATAATTGGAGACCAAAGATTTGTACAAAATGTAAGATATTTGGTCATGAAAAATTTAGTTGTGAAAAGTTTAATCAATCTCCCGATTCAAATACAGATGCTGTAGTCTTACAACCACACGAAGATGAGGCCATGAACAGTTTATTTAGGTAGTAAGCACATGCTACTAGTGTTTGTAGGAGAAGTGGATAAACATCTCCAATCTATTTATTGTAGAGCTGTGAATACCGGACACAGCTGTTATATTTGTATTATGATTGATTTTCAAAGAGCATATCACATATAGGTTATGCAGAAAGTAAATTGCATTAAAGTAAAAAACATAAAATATAAATTTGTCCATTTTTATTCCTTTATATAGATTTTTGGTACAATACTTGGGGAACAAAATATGATGATCTATTGCTTAATAGAAAGTAGCTCAATAGAAAGTAAGATATAGACCTAAAGAAGTCTATTCGGCTGCTCATGTTCGGCTATTTCTATTTGTCTATTCCTGCTTGCCTATTCCTGTTCGGCTGTTCACATTAGCTTATCCCAGTTCAGCTATCCTTGTTAGGCAGTTCCTGTTAAGCAGTTCCTATTAGGTAGTTTCAGCTATGTAGTTTCTATTAGGCACTTCCTGTTAGGCTATTCCTTGTTAGACAGTTCCTATTAGGCTGTTTGTTAGATGGTTCCTAGCTTTCTCTGACTTGTTTGTCATTACTGTTGAAAGCTTCACTCTCCAAAATTGTCCCCTATTGTTGTCGGATGCTTGGGTATTTATAGAAGTGAAGGCACAGGGAGGTCAGGCCGATAGTTTGCCTGTATAACATGCTCGGTTCGGTTATTTCCATATATAAAAGATACGCTCCAGGACTTCCATATATTTAGGATTACCATTCAATGTATACTTTATTCGAACCAATGGTAATTGAATTATTCGATGGTGGTTGGCTCAGTAGTGCCTAGCTCACTGGTAATCACATGGTTTGGCAGTGCTCTAGTTCGGTAGTCATGACATGGTTTGGCGGGGCCTCGGTTTGGTGGTTGGCTACCGAACATGAATCTGTGTTCAGCAGGTGGTGCTCAACAATGCTTGGTTCGACAATGCTCTGGTTTGGTAATGCTTTGGTTTGGTAGTTATGACATGGGTCGATGGACTTGACTCGGTTCATGCGTGCCTTAGTTCGGTAGTAAGCTATTGAATAGGAACCTCTTTTCGGTAGTAGACTACCGAACAAGAATTGTCGTTCGATATCTGACTATCGAATAGGATTCTTTGTTTGGTAGACTACTAAACCGAGGACTTAGTCTCTGCAGAATTTCCCTTTTCCTTTTGGTTTCACTTATGCCATCTTCCAATTTTTTCTTGCTTTCCTATCCCAGTTCTTTAAGCAAGTGATGATGCCTCGATTCCATAGATCTTGAGGTTGGTCTGTCATAACTTGATGTTGGACGATGGACTGGATGATTGAAGGCGATTGGATAAGGATCATCCTTGTTGTCTAAAAAAGTTCCTGAAATTTGGTTAAGGAAATTTTTATTAAGCAGGGATTTGGTTAGGCAGTCTCCAAAGCTCCAAGCTTGTCTACCATTAATGCTCATTCATCTTCCTACAAAGTTGTGCTCATCCACGATGTATTCATAGGCATGAGGTTGGGCATAAATCTATTAGGTGGTTTTCTACCAGACCATTTCTCCTGTTCCATAAAAATAGTGCGCGTGCTAGGAATCACAGTCCCGACCTCTCAGATGGAAGCTTGATGCACAAACACTTGAGTTACACATGTTTTTGTGTTATCTTTCATTTTAAGTCAGAATTGAATGAAACTTGGACTAATAGCTTCATATTTTTTAGTAGAGTATTCGAATGCCTATGAATGTTCCATCATATCTTATAATTCGTAGCTCAGATTGAGATGCGGTTTTGACCTAGTTTTATGTCCAGACCTTAGGAACATTTTACAAGTGCTTTGAGTATATATTTAGACTGTGCCAAATTTTTCCCTAACACTTCATCTTGCCCTTGTGATTATATGATGGTGCTTTTATTATGCACCTTTTGGCTATTTCTTTACTTCTTGGCGTCGTTTCATATTCACCATGCTACGGGCGAAAATGCCCACAACCCTTGCCCACCAAAGCATACTTTCGTAGAGTACAAAGTATGCTTTGTTTCATCCAAAATAGTATTTCTTTCTCATGCGATGGTTATCTCGAACCTTGAATGTCCATATCCTTATTCATGTCCTTTGGGTAAGTTTTCCACTGCTAGTATGTTGCGAAGCCTTGCTCACTCGAGGGAAAGCTCGTTGATCATTCCAAGACATCTTTTATTACTATAATGTTTTTAGCTTGAACTTTCTTGGTAGTATATTCATCTAGTATGATCTCTCATCAATTATCATCTTTGTCTGATAGGACTTTGCTCCCTCTAGCTCAGCTTCCTTACCCCCAGGTACTGAAGGCCACGTGTTGTCTTATGAATGCTCCGAGTGTATCGAGGTGCTCTACGTAAAGGGATATAATATGGCTCCATGGTACATGGACTCGATGATGTGTATTTTGTTGTATTGACTTCGGTTTGGCTTAATAATGGTAGTAGTCATGATGTATTTTTCCTAAACAATTGCCAAGTTATTCCATTAGCGACTCCTTCACCACTACCATATATACTTGTATAGATTAATCACTAATAAGCTTGGCTAGGTAAGTGGTTTCTATTGAAGTTTAGGTTATAGGTTGATCCTGCACTTGTGCATTAAAGTTAATCTTCTTTTGATGTTTATGCGTTGTTTCATCTTGTATTCATTCATGTCCAAATTCTCCTTTTCTTGGCTAGTAATCGTGATATGTTTGTTCCATATATTTTCTAAATCTGTTAAAGTTATTATGTAATTAGGGCATGTGTTTCTTTTCTATGAGCTGTTCGTGACTAGAGATTTTATATGTACTATGTAACATATTTTGCTACTTTTTATGAATGAATTAAGTTGCTCCTTCTTCTCTCATGAAATTTTCTTAATCCTCTTGTTGTTACTCTTATTTCCTCCTGTGATCTTGCACTCTTCTTTAACTCTTAATCTCCTTCCTTAACAACACACCAAGACCAAATCCCACCGCAAAAACCCTGCCAGCACTCAACATTTGGTATCAGATTTAGATGCGAACTTGGATCAGGATGAACAAGATCATGAACCAGATTTGGACCTGCAACAAACACAAAAAGCAGCGCTGAATGAATGGAAGCATGAACAAACACATTTCAACCATTCAGTTACATAGGATATACAAGGTATCAAGTATGATACCTCAAATATAAACGTATTATTGCAAATGCTTCTTGCTAAACTCAACACATCTTAACAAGCACACATTGATTCACATGCATTAAGTCCTATCATCCCAATCACAACTCCACCATCATCACCAATCCAAATATCACAATCAGATATCATAGCTACAATACTATCAAAAAAACAGCCATTACAACACCACCTACATCCACATTCCATGCACCATTACAACATCAACTCCTAAACCCACAAGCTCCAGGCATACTGCCTACACAAAATATTCAACCATCATTTGTACCCTTCACCACTACTACCCATCCCACCACATACTTTCAGCCCACACAAACAAGCCCATCCACACTTCCAAACACTTTACCTCCAAACACTATTCAAATCCCAGATCCATATACACACTTGACTAATCAGACCAAAACCTTTCACTCATCAAAACCACTACAACATAAAACCCTTAAATTAGAATTTCCTATTTATGCTGGTGAAGGAAATTTCTTAGCCTGGATCAAACAAGTTGAACAAGTTTTGTTGTATCATGAAGTCCCACAAAATGGATGGGTTCAGATGTGTGCATTCCACTTAAGAGATGAAGCACTACAGTTGTATAATTGGTATACTGTGAATATTGATTATGCTATGATATGGGCTGTATTTCAAGAAGAAATTGTCCTAATATTTAGTCCCTCTGAACTACATAGACCTTTTGATGCATTTGCTAGTTTAAAGCAAACATCAACAATTCGAGAATACTTGAACAAATTTGAACAAGTATCGGGATTATTAAACAAACTCCAACCAGCCTACATACTTGATAAGTTTATTGGTAGCTTAAAGGAAGAAATCAAATATGAAGTGATTGCTGCACGCCCTAAATTCCTAAGGGAAGCTATCGTTTTAGCAAAAACTTATAAAGATAAATACCTGTCTAGAATAAATTTTCTTAAACCATTTAATCCTCCCTCTACTTCACCATACCACTTTCAAACCAATCAACTAGCTTCCTATAATACCCACACTCATACCAATAACACTTCCATAACCAACCAGAACTAGCATTCTATATTGACACCAAGGGACATAGCCACAAGAAGAAACAAAGACCTTTGTTATACTTGCGATGAAAAATGGATTCATGGTCACAAATGTCCAAATAAAAAAGCTTATGTAATGGAAGGATTTCTTGATAATAAAGAGGAAACCGAGACTAATTATAACTTGCAATCGGTGCCTTCATTTACACAAGAAGAAACTCTATAAACTGACACTACTTTAGCCATATCCTTACAAGCAATGTCTGGAATTAACAATGTACATACCTTTAGAGTCAATGGATCAATTATGGGTCATCAAGTTCATACACTGATAGATTCTGCTTCAACTCATAATTTCATGAACAATCATCTTGCAAAAAAATTGGGATTACCAATCACTAACTCAAACGAATTTCAAGTTCACATTGCAAGTGGTGAAAAACTAGTAGGCTTTGGAATATGTAAAGGAGTACTCTTCAAATGTCAAGGCTTGGAAATACATATTGATCTTTTCCTTACACCAATAGAAGGCTGTCAAATTGTGCTAGGAGTGCACTGGCTAAGCCAACTTGATGATGTTACTTTCAATTTCAAAACATTCAGGTAAAGTTTTGTTACAAAGTAACATATCCTGGCAAGGGATAAGACCATCAACTAACAAAAGTGTGTTAGAAAAGGTAAGGAACAAAGAAATCAACCAAAATAACTTGTACTTTCTCATACAAGCACTACCATCCACAAACCAACCTCAACTGAACTCTCCACAGAACACATCCAACTCCCCACAACAAACCATTCCAAAAGCTATCCTTCGAATCATTTAGAAATTTTCGTCAGTTTTTCAAAAACCAGACAAGCTACCACCACCAAGATCAATTGACCATAAAATCCCTTTGCTTCCATTAACCAGACCTATCTGCCTCAAGCCATATAGACACTCATATCACCTCAAAAAAAAAAATAAAAAAAAAAATGATTGAAGAGATGTTACAAGCAGGAATCATTAGACATAGTTATAGTCCTTACTCCTCTCCAGTTGTTATGGTAAAAAAGAGTGATGGAAGTTGGAGAATGTGCATCGATTATAGGGGATTAAACAGAGTAACAGTAAAAAAAAAAATTCCCATTCCTCTTATTGAAGATTTATTTGATGAACTGAAAGGAGCATAATATTTCACAAAACTTGATTTAATGTCAGGCTATCACCAAATACGAATGCATCCAGATGATGTACATAAAACTACATTCAAGACTCATGAAGGACATTATGAGTTCCTAATTATGCATTTTGGCTTAACTAATGCACCTAGCACTTTTCAAGTTCTCATGAATGCTATTTTCAAGGTTTATCCCCGGAAGTTTATTCTGGTTTTCTTTGATGACATATTAATTTATAGTATTAGCTGGCAAGCACACTAACAACACTTGCTCTTAACCTTGCAGGTCCTCTAAGAGAATCAGTTGGTGGTGAAACTCTCAAAATGCACATTTGCTCACCAAAAGGTAGATTATTTGAGACATGTCATTTCTAGTGAAGGAATAACTGTGAACTACTCAAAAATTCAAGCTGTCAGAGAATGGCTGTACGACACACCATCAAAGCCTTAAAGGGATTTCTAGGGTTATTTGGATATTATAGAAGACTTGTTAAAGGTTATGGAATGATTGCAAGAAAAATTCCTTTACCTGGAATGACAAAGCATGGGAAGCATTTGAACTACTGAAACATTGCCTTTCCAACCTACCAATTCTAGCAATGCATGATTTTTTAAAAGAGTTCGTACTTGAATGTGATGCCTCTGGCAATGGCATAGCAGCAGAAGTAATGAAAGAGGGTGAACCATTAGCTTTCCTCAGCCAGGGACTTCAAGGAAGAATTTGTACTTGTCTACATATGAGAAAGAACTATTGGCTAATTATGGCAACAAAGAAGTGGGCCCAGTACCTCTTAGAAAGGAAGTTCGTAATAAAAACCGATCACCAGAGTTTAAAATACCTTCTTAAACAAAGGGTAATGACAAGCATCCAACATAAATGGCTATATAAGTTGTTGGCTTTTGATTTCATATTGTTTTATAAACCAGGGAAAAAAACATAGTGGCTGACTCCTTGTCAAGAATTAATTAGATCCAACAAGACACTCACCACCCGCAATTACAAGCAATTTCAACTGTTCAAAGTAATTGGCTATAAGACATCAAAGAATTGACACAACATGATCCATACTTTACAACTGTTGGCACAAAGATAAGAGAAACACTAGCAGACTCTTGTAAATATAAACATAAAGAAGGGTTTTATTTTTATAAAGGAAGGATACTCATAAGCCCAACTGCCACAGAGATTAAGAACAAGTTGCTAGAGGAATTTCATTCAACCCCACTTTCAGGCCACTCAGGAATTGCCAGAACCATGCATAGAATTAAGCAAGTTTTTCACTGGCCAGGCATAAAAAAGGACATTCAGACCTCTATTTCTTCTTGTGATACTTGCTAACGAATAAATCAGAAAACATTCATATACCAGGATTATTACAACCCTTACCAATCCCAGATCAAATATGGTAAGACATAGCTATGGACTGTTAAATTTTGTGACACTATATGATGAAGAATTGAAGGGGATGAATGTAGCTTGGTGTCGGAGAAGACGGTTCGCAAATCGGAGTCCGGAGGAAAAAGATAGGAGGGAAGAAGCTGGAGTTCTGCTGTAGGTCAGACGTCTGGTTGAGAGGGCCAGACGTCTGACGAGGTTCAGGCTGATGCCAGAAACATCTCGCAGACGTCTGGTCCATCTGGCCAAACGTCTGGTTCTGCCTGTGCCAAACAGAACCTGGCCTCAGACGTCTGAGGTCTGAGGCCAAACGTCTGGTTCTGCCGGTGTTTGCCAACCAGAACCTGACCTCAGACGTCTGAGGTCTGAAACCAGACGTCTGAAGCGGCGTTTATCTGTTTTTCTGGGCCGAGTCTTTGTGATTTGTTGAAGGGCAAAGTGGACTTTCGCCAGGGTTTTCTCCATTAGTATATATACTCTATCCAGGTTTAGAAGTAAAGAATGATGATCATCTCTATTCAAGGGTTTAGTCCTCCATTAATTAGGGTTTTAGGCAAAACTCTATTTCTTCAATTCTAATATCCTCAAACATAGATTCTTATTGAATAGATCATTGTAATCAATCTCTTGTACTCTTCTCATTTGGTGATAATAAAAGATCTCTCTCAAAGTGGATGTACACTAACGCGACGTTAGTGGAACCACTATAAATCGGTGTGTGATTTATTGTTTCGTTATTGCTTATTATCATATATTGCTTGTGGTGTTATTGTGATCGTGTGTGGATTTGGTTTCATTGAATTCTTCAAGTGTTTTTGGTTGTTTTGCACTATCTATCACGATCTAGCTTTTCCGCGTGTGTTTGGGGATTTGAGTTTGAGCGGTCTCGATCGAAATCCACCATAACATTTGGTATCAGAGCTTTGGAGTTGGTAGGTGGTTGTTGAAATGCCGAAAACGGAAACCTCTGAAAATTCAATGGTTAGTCCAAGTAGTATAGTGCCGTATGTGCGTGGGTCGTATGTGGCGTCGGGATCGCAATTGGTTATCGACAAGTGGAATGGCGGTAATAATTTTGAAAAATGGCAATGGAAGATGAAAGCGGTTCTAAGGAGGAATCGGGTACATCGAGTAGTGTTTGATACACATTTGTTGTCGGTGGACATCTCGGATGTCGAGAAAGAGGAAATGGAAGAGTGGGCATTTACTACACTTCAACTTGCTATGAGAGAGAATGTCATCTCCGAAATTAGTGGTGAGACCACCGCTAAGGGAATTTGGGACAAGTTGGAAGAATTGTATATGAAGAAGTCTCTAACTAATCGTTTGATCTTGTTGCGAACGTTTTTCACCTATAAGATGAAAGAAGGAACTTCGCTAAAAGCACATTTGAATGTGTTTTATGATTTGCTAATGAAGATGAAGGCAGTAGATTTGAAGATTAAGGAAGAGCAAAAGGCGGTGATATTGTTATGTTCGTTGCCGGACCGTTATACGGGTTTCTCAAATAGTTTGATCTATAGCCGGGATACATTGACGTTAGATGATATCAAGACGGGTCTTCTTAGTGAGGAATTGAGAGATCAAATGAAGGAGTTGAGTGTTGGTGGTAGTAGTGCCGGAAATGGTCAAGGTTTATCTGTGGAGAAGGAAAGATATGTGAAGAAGGAGAACCAGGGGCGTTCTAAACCAAGGAATCCCGGTTGGAGAGGAAAATCAAAGGAAAGGAAAGGCAAGTGCTATATTTATAAGAAACACGGTCATTGGAGAAATGAATGTCCGGACAAGGAGAAGGGAAAAAGGGAAGTAGCATCTTCATCTGTAGCGGTGGAGAGAAGTGTTGGTGAGGAAGACGTAGATGTGTTGATGACGGTAGCATCGGATGTTTCCGGTAGTGAGTGGGTGCTCGACTCGAGGGCGTCGTATCATATGACGCCTAATAGGAATTGTTTTTCTTCTCTTGTTGCTAAAGAGGGAAATTCAATTATTATGGGAAATGGTGCTATGTGTAGATCTCAAGGCATTGGTTCCATGCAAATTCGAATGTTTGACGGAGTGGTTCGTACTCTCACTAATGTACGCTATGTTCCGGGACTTCGGAAGTCTCTTATTTCTTTGGGGCAATTGGATTCTCTTGGTTGTAAGATTACTATTGAGAGTGATTGCTTACGGGTTTCGAAAGGGGCACTTGTGGTCATGAAAGGTGCTAGGGCTCATGGTGTTTATTTGCTTCGTGGAGAGACCGTAGAAGGTGAAACTTGTGTAGGTGTTGATAGTTCTCGTGGCTTGGATGCGACAAGGTTGTGGCATTTGAGGTTGGGTCATAGCTCGGAGAGGAGTTTGGAGATTCTTCGGAAGAGGGAGATGATCAATGGTGAGAGTTTCAACAAATTGGGGTTTTGCGAAGAGTGTGTCTTGGGGAAGCAAACAAAAGTATCATTCGGTGAAGGAAAACATGATTCAAGAAATTTTCTTGAGTATGTGCACACGGATGTATGGGGACCGGCACCGATAGCTTCTTTGGGAGGAGCAAGATATTATATTTCCTTTATAGATGATTTTTCTCGGAAAGTTTGGGTGTATGTAATGAAGGCCAAGTCAAAGGCATTTGCAAAGTTCAAAGCATGGAAGGCTCTTGTTGAGAATGAGAGTGGTAAGTCTTTGAAGGTTCTTAGATCCGACAATGGCGGAGAGTATGTTTCCGGAGAATTCTTAGAGTTTTGCAAGCATCATGGAATTCGGAGACATTTTACTACACCGGGAGATCCGCAATCAAATGGAGTTGCGGAGAGGATGAATCGTACTCTACTAGAGAAAGCTCGATACTTGAAATTGACATCGGGTTTGTCTAAGGGATTTTGGGCCGAAGCTTTGTCAACCGCGGTGCATATCATTAATCGAATTCCGTGCTCGGCTATTGATAACAAAATTCCGGAAGAAGTGTGAAAGGGAAAGAGTATTGACTTGAGCTATCTTCGTGTCTTTGGAAGTCCGGTTTATGTGCATGATCCGGGTAATGATAAGCTTGAACCAAGAGCTTTCAAGGGGGTTTTACTTGGCTATACGGATGGAGTGAAAGGATATCGAATTTGGAATCCGGAAACGAAGAAGGTGACAAACTCTCGTCATGTTACTTTTGATGAGTCGGCATTGTTCAAGGAGAATGAGAGCTCATCGGATATTCCGGTCTTGGTTCGTGATGAATCGAAGGAGAAGGAAATTATTCCACCATTTCGTCAAAGTGGTAGAGGTAGAGTAGTTGAAGATGCTTGTGAAGAAAATGCGGTTGATGTTACATCACAAAGTCCACGTGGTGCCTCTAGTAGTGTTGGTGATGTACACGAGCCTAGAGAAGTTTCAGTTCAAGGTGGAGCCGAAATGAAATGACCCTCTCTTTTTATACCTTAATTTGTAAGGATTTTTTTTTACATAGAGACATATATATATATATATATATGAGATATACATATACATATTTTCATATATATATATATTTCTGAAGCCTAGAGTCATTTTTTTTCTTTTTACCTAAACAACTTATCCAGGATCATAATCTTTACCAATATAAATATATCAGTACATTCACAAAGACATGCACATACATGTGAAGATGTATATGCCTCTCTTGTTTCAATCATAGTTTTGGAAAACAAGAGGATATTTGATTGATTAAGTTTATCCAATCCACACATAGTTCAGTACAAATCTATACAATAAAATTTCCATCCATACATGTATCAATATATATATATATATATATATATATATATATATATATATATATATATATATATTTTAAACTCCTGATTCCTAGCTGAATTCTTTATGGAGTATATTTCCTAGAAACCAGATAATTGTGTTATGGTTATCTATAAATTAATGGTGTAGTGTTTGTGCTCTGGAAAATGATATAAGCTTCTATCATTATCTATGTTTGATTTTTTTATAAAGTCTGTTCAGAATACTAACTCTTTTCTGAAATGTTTTGAAGTGTGAAATCATATTGCAAAGGCTTAATTCTTTGATGACATGGTGCTAAGCTAAATGAAATGCTAACCTGAGTGAAATGGAATTCAGATTCCTATTAAAAATACAAAGGAAAAGGTGTGTTAATATCTGTACAAAACATGTTTATATGTGTATATAACTGCAACTATTTTGGATTT
Organism: Allium fistulosum; assembly: GCA_030737815.1. Lineage (NCBI taxonomy): Eukaryota > Viridiplantae > Streptophyta > Magnoliopsida > Asparagales > Amaryllidaceae > Allium > Allium fistulosum. The sequence goes on from CM060903.1 coordinate 861,847,553, forward strand.
GGCTTTCAGCTCCCATATTACAGATTCTTCCTTTATTTAAAAAAATAAAGCATGAAACATTTGTATAAAACAAGTTGAATTATGGAAACATTACATTCATATAAAAACACATTCTCCCTATGCTTATTATCTTTTGTATACATATGCCATGGTAGAAAAATAAAACCATTTAATTTTTCTGAGATTCAACTATCCAGATTTTCCAGAAACTTAACCTTTTTCAAAGACTCAAGATTGACTAATACATTTATAAAATGTAACCACCCTATTTATCATAGTGTTCTTGCTAAATCCACTTGCAAAATTTTGATTAACTTCTTTAACATGTCAGATATTAACTAGATTTATAGATTCCAGATACATGTCAATTTCTTAACAAAATACTTAGCAAAATATCCATCCAATATTCAACACTTAATACAAGTAGCAATTTAAATTATCAATACATGCAGATTTCATCATTTAGGCTCTTATCTAACTAGTTTAGCATGCTATAATATTCTTCTCAAAGCCTTTCTCCTACTCCTACTTAGTTGCCGCAGTCCCTGAAAATGCATTTGAAGCTGCCCCGTATTAAATGGGACACCCCATATGCCAATAGCACACTAGGGTCAGATACATGTCTGGTATGAGAAAATCCACTAAAACAATTTGCAAATCAAGTTAAAGTTAAAACATGGATATATGTATATAACTCTGCCTTTAGAAAACAAGTAATTCATGTGTGCATGTTCTGTGTTAATGTGCAGGTGCACACTTTAATCTGTCTTTCCAGAAACCTCAAGAAAAACATGGTACATTCATACATTCATATAATTCAATCTTGAATCAAATAAACATCCATACAACAAGGAAATCACCCAAAATGAATTAAATCATTTATTCACAATCCAGATTTCATTCCAGGAAAACTCTAGTTCCTCTTTATATCAAATTCTCTTATCTTGATATATTTATCTATCTTGGTCTCATCTGCAATTAATTGAATCAATGGACACACTGTAATGAACTAATTCACTCCATTACACAAAGATCTCAGGACTTAAACAAGCCATGTGTCAACTTGTATTACTCAAGAAAACAAGTCATTCCTGCAGTGTTCTTGACCCCCATTTCCTAGTCAGGTTTTAAGTTAATAATAACTCTTTTGATTTTTCATGACTAGACCATTCAGTGATCCATTTCACTAACTAAAACATCCATATCATGGCATCTCATATTATTCATAACCAAACAGAGACAAACAGGTAAACATCCATTGGTGACTAAATAAATAAGATTCTGTATGTATATATATATATATATATATATATATATATTCTGGTATTTTAAAAGGGGTATAGGCAACTAACATTGGCTTATGGCTTTTGAGAGAGTTTTTCCTTTTGCAAACATTTGTGCTTGAGTTGAACTCAGACTGACCAAGTTTCACTGAATCACAAAATTTGTTTGCTATGCATATGAACATTTATATCTATTTTCATTGAATCAGGAGCATCAGCACATAGGCAACCCTATTGCACCCCTAATTCCTTTTTGTCTCAAGCCTCAGCACTTATACATGAGTATATTGCAGCTCAACATTGTTTGCATCTTTCTGGGTTGAGCCAAAACCAACACTACTTGCCTATTTTCAACATTTTATTTTCTGGGTATTTGTTTATGTTCCTAAACATTAACATATCAGAGATCTGGGTTTATAAAACATATATGTATACTAATAATACTTAAGGCTTTCAAATAAAATAAGTAGAACAACCAAAGAGAATCAAAACATTTTCAGTTCTAAAATCACAGATAAGTAATCACATATGAAAATACACTTTCAAGAAAATTACTTATAACTGGCTGCCTACATTAGGACTTATTGCCTTAGATTTTGAGTGAGTTTTCTCACCTAGCTCTCTTTCACTTCCTAGTTGACTGGTAAGCCTCTGCCTTCAAATCTTTTCTTCACTTGTATTATATTTATATAATATCTATATTTTTTTCTCAAGAGCTATCCGGGAAGAAGAAGGTTTCTCCTCTCACTGCCTATTTATGAAGGGTTTCTCTTAGGGTTTAAGGCACTAGCTAAAGACATTTTTGCCCATCAGAAATTATGCCATTTGCATTTAGTTTTTAAACCCAAAATCTCACCCTCCCCGGCTTGAGTTTGTGGAAAGAAAAGTGGTTATATTCTTTTTGGTTAATTTCAGAAATTTGCTTTTCCATAAAATACTTTTTCCTTTGTCTACAATCATGCTAAAAGTGTGACTTGATTTGCTATTTATCAAATACTCTTCCTAATTCTGCATATACCAAGCATTTCCCTGTTTTATCTTATTTTTCCTATTTTTAGCTTTCATGTAAATGGTATGTACTTCCTTCATTATTTATAAGAGGACTACTCCTTTTTATATCCTCATTCTTTTTCTTTCTGCCTATATATTATAATATGTTTCTATATTTTATTTTACTGATTTGAACTCTAGTATCTTATTAACATATCTATATATATGTATATAAGTCTTACTGAAATAATTAGTGCACACATATGTATATATATATTTATACATCATTCTGTACTGACACACACATGCACATGTACACTCAAAAATATTCAGTAGCATCCATATATGTATATTTACTTATGCATATATCTTTTAAGGAGTTAATCTATATATATATATATTTCCATACACATCAATATGTATTTATTATTAGAGTTCAGGAATTTAGCTTTAGTTCATGTGCATTTCCTGTGCACACATGTACACACATACTGATACACTATCAAGCTATATCAATTCCCTTTCAAAATTTATTTAAAAATTATTTTAAACTTATTTATATTTTTCAGAATAAATTCCTAAAATCTTGGGTCATTACACGAAAGGAGTTTGGGTGAAAATATTGCTACTCGGGTTGGTCGTCGTCCCATAAGACCACCCGAAAGATATGGTGATTGGAACTATCTTAGCTTTTGTGATAAGTTGGACTATGCACTTCATGTAGTCCAAGATGAGCCTTTGGACCTTGATGATGTCATGAATTCGAGTGATAGCTCGAAGTGGATTTGTGCCATGGAGGAAGAGATGCAATCATTAATGAAGAATCAAACTTGGGATTTGGTTCCGCTTCCTAAAGGAAACCGTGCCATAGGGTGCAAATGGATTTACAAGGTGAAGGACGATGGGAGATACAAAGCTAGGTTAGTAGCTTAGGGGTTTGCACAAAGAAAGGGTATGGAGTATGATGAGATATTCGCACCAGTCGTGCGTCATACTTCCATACGGATATTACTTGCTATAGTTGCTCTACATGACTTGGAGTTGGAGCAACTTGATGTGAAGACCGCTTTCTTGCATGGTGACTTGGATGAAGACATTTATATGGAGCAACCGCAAGGTTTTGTTGTAAATGGTAAGTCAAATATGGTGTGCAAGTTGAAGAAATCACTATATGGGTTGAAGCAATCACCTAGACAATGGTACAAGAGATTTGATCATTTTATGCTTGAAACGGTTTCAATAGAAGCATCAAGGATGCTTGTGTGTATTTCAAGAAGTTAGGAAATGATTGTTGGGTGTATCTACTCTTGTATGTGGATGACATGCTCATTGCTTCGAAGGACAAGAATGAAATCAACAAGTTGAAATTGCAATTAAAGTCAGAATTCGAAATGAAGGACCTTGGAGAAGCAAAGAGGATATTGGGCATGGAAATAGAAAGGAATCGAAAGCATTTTGAGTTGTAATTGACTCAAATGGAGTACATAAAGAAAGTGCTTTGCCGGTTTAGCATGGAGAATGCAAAGGTGTCAAATACACCGTTACCTTTGCATGTGAAGCTTTCGAGTAAAGGGCCACCTATCTTGGAGAAAGACAAGGCTTATATGGCAAAGGTGCCATATGCAAGTGCGGTTGGAAGCTTGATGTACGCTATGGTGTGTACAAGGCCCGATATAGCAAATGTCGTCGGGGTGGTTAGTCATTTTATGTCTAATCCGGGAAAATCGCATTGGGAAGCTGTGAAGTGGGTTTAGCTAACCCAATGATATATTAGCTATATTCTAGAGATGCTTACAAATTGCTGGCGAGAGTGATGATATTCAGTATCACGTGTTACAGGCGTGAACCAACTATGTTTATTCTATGGTATATTTATCTAGATATATACGCTACTCATAAGGATACCTTTGACCCTCGTTGTAACGATCCGAAATTTCAATGCTTTATTTGCGAATATTTAATTAATTTTAAATATCCAAATAATTTATTTTATAATGGAAATAAAAATCTTTTAAATAATGAATAATAATGGTGAAGTAGTTTTTCAAATTTGTTTGCAAAAATATTTAGTTCGAAGAAAGATCGAAAATATGACCGGAATTCGTTTTCCGAATTTTTGACTTTTTGTCGGCTAAGCGTTATCGGAAATGTTGTGAACTCTTTAGCATAAGTAGACACGTTTGTAAATATGTTAGTATATATATATGTGTGTGTATTAGTGTATGCATATATGTATTCATACCTAAGTATATAAAGTTAAAATAAAAATATAAATGTCACATCATTGGAAACATTAAGTATAAAGAATACTTAAACATGTTTAAACCTGTTTGCATGGAAATGAGAAGAGGGAACAGAAGTATGGTCATGAGTACATGAGGTGGAGGAGGCTAGGTGAGGTGGCAAGAAAGTAGTGGAGGGTAAAGGACAAAGGTATTTTGGTAGTTTACTTTTTCTCTTGCTTATAAATAGCCCTTCACTTCTTTAAAATTTCCTTCCTCTTTATTTTATCATATCTTCCTCATCTCTTATCTTAGTGGAGAAATATTTTTTGAAACCGTAGCAAATTCCAGTGGCTACAACTTTCATTTATACCACTTCTTCAAATTTTGAGCTTAGCCATGTCAAAATATCATTTCTTTGCAGACTGTTTCGGACCCATATTTTCAAGTCTGAAAATACTTCTTATTCTTTTGACCATATCTCTCTCAAAACTAATCTAAATTGAGTAATTCTTTTTTTAAATGTAGAGAAGAGAATTTACAAGAACTTTCTCTTTGAAAACTTCTCTAAATTCGAGAGTAACATAGCCAAAAATCCAAGAGGAGGTGACTAAATTTTGGGTCTAGTTTTGTGAATTCAACATTATCCGAAGTCCCTCCACCTCTCCAAAACAAGTCCTCGCCTCACCTATACATGTCATGACCGAGTCATATTCTACCATGGCCGAGCCTATTTCTAAGTTTTAAGTCCAAAGATCAAGTTTTGCATAGTTCTAAAATTATTTCAAGTTTTCAAAAGGGTTTTGCAAATTTTCGGTGAGTAAACTTCTAACTTTTGGAAAGATGTTGCCTTTGCATATATGATGGTTATGTGTTATTTATATATGACGTTAATATTTGGATTATGATATGGTTTGGATGTATATGTATATGGTAGCCTGTGTTTTAGCATTTGACTTGAATTAATGGATTAAAGTGATGTGTTTGGATTTAAAGTTGTGATCTTTGTGATGCATGGTGATGATATGAGTTAGTATTCATAATCTTGGATACGTGATTAAATGGTTTGGAAGTTAGAACTTGAGATGTTGAAAAGGACTTGAGATCCATTTTGAAAATTAAATCGTTACTAGTTTTGATTTAGTAAATGTTTTGTTTTGCTTTGTTTTATTTTCTAACTTTAGTTAAAGTTTTTAAAACTCTTTTAAATTATGTTTTAAAAGTAAGCAAAAGTGGAAAGTTAAAGTTTTGGATGGTAACTGAGAAAAGTAATTCTAAGTTATTACATCTATAGCGATAGTCGCTATGAATGCAGTTCGGGGCATTTAACGATTTTCAAGTTTTAAAAGTGTTTCTTTTAAATGTTGTTGAAAAACCATTTTCAAACTAAATTAGTAAGTGTTAGAATGTGGATTAAGGATCTTAAGGCTAGAATTAACACTAGAGGGGGGGTGAATAGTGTTTTAAGAAATTTGTTAATCTTTTTGAATTTATCTTAATTTGTTAACAATGTATACATTAATTAGACATAGATATGAACACAGAATCAAACACAGATGCAAATATAAAGTAAAAGCAGTAAAGGAAAGAACACACCGGATTTTATACTGGTTCTGAGTTACCCTACATCCAGTCCCGCAACATAAGTACGGATTTCCTTTCAAAAACAATTCTTACAAATACAACCCTCGGTTTCAAGGCTACGAGGTACACCCTCCAGAATCACAATCCTCTGGGTAGAGATACTTGATTTACCGGGCAACAAGTTCACCCAATTGATTTCCAGGGTTACAATCACACCTTTTCCTTTTGATTGATTTCCAAGGCTACAATCACACCTTTTCTCGCTAATATATTACAAAGAAGTCTATAACTCTGAATAGCACTGAGAACCTTGTAGAGATAGTGATGGAGAATCACACTAGATGTAATCGAGTATGATTCGATGTTGATTTCGGTAGAGTAATGGTATGATTTTGTATTAAGAAATGTGGAAGAAGAAGAGAAGTGAAAAACCAGAAAATATGTATAAAAATTCGTTGAAACTGACCCCTATTTATAGAAGAACAACAGCCATGACCATTCATGAAGAGTTATGGCGAATTGACACTTCTTTTGAAATTTGAATTTTGAATTAAACTGTCACCATGTCGACATGGTGCCTATGGGCATGTCGACATCCCTCAGCCAAATTTGATGTTTTGAATTTTTATAAAAATAATATTTATCTTATATAAAAACTATTTAAAACTTTATAAATATACTTGAATATAGTTGAAATACATAAGTAAATATAAAGAACAATATATATATATTATTTTAATTTTAAATCAAAGTAAATAATTTAAAAGTTAAATATATTATTTGAAAAGACAGTTTAAAATCAGGAGTAATTTTGACTCTGAAAATAAAGATGTTTTGAGGCTAAAATTATTTAAAATCGGAATCGAGGGTTTTGAATCTTTTTAAAAGGAAAGTTTTGAAATCATTTCGAAAACAAGATAATTTTGAAAATCATTTGAATTAAGATTAGTGGATACAAAACAATGTCCCACTAGATTTTCGTAGGTTCCATCCTACTTAGGGTTCCATCCCTTTAACGGGCTCGAAGTGGATTCCATTCCACGAATAAATTGGATATTAAGATGCCAGTGCTTTTCTACGAGTTTTAACAAACATTCCTAATAAAACAAACTTAACCTTGAAACCTTGAACTCTTGATAATCTTGATACTCATGAGTCTTCTATCTCTATACTGTTCAGTCTTAATTCTTGATACCTGCATGGTTAGATCCTGCATATACATATATATCTAAACTTGTAATGTTAGTATTTATATTTTATAATCTATTCTAAGGTTGTTGTCATCAAAACCATCATCTCATGGACTAACAATCTCCCCCTTTTTGATGATGACAACCTTTTTTTATAAAATATTACTTCTATCCTAATAATTCCCCCTTAATCTATGCCTAACTACCCTATTGTATATTTCTCCCCCTTTGTCATCAACAAAAAAACCATCCTAAAACCATAAAACTCCCCCTTAAACTAATACTATATAACACGAGTGTATATGCACGCCCAGGTGGACCTGCATTTAATCACAATGTGCATTCATTTATAGTTACACTCGCAAAAGCAGATTTAACAATACCATTGCCAGCATAAACTGAACCTAAGGTAGCTCCCAAGAAGACCAAGGTAACTGAAGAACAGTCATCGAACTAATTATTTTATAATACTAAAGTTTTATCATTCGTTTCTTTTGTTTTAGTTTATTTTATACTACTGGAAATGAAAATAATACGTGTACCTTTACATGCATATGCTCTTTTAATGTGTGATGTGATAAAAAATGTATCTAAATACATCATCGCTTCACAATATGGCTTCATCTCTTCCATTAATAGCGAGAATTTAATGAATAGGATTTCCACCCTGAATTTTTCCAAATATACTCTACACCCATTAGCGAATCACATCATCGGTTTGAGACCTCCAACACCATTCTTTCTCAATCACCCATCAATTTCACTATCACTTTGTAATCGCAACCATCATCAAATCAACTTGAAATAAAAGAGCTCTGACCACACAAAAATTAGACTTAGAGGTAAAAAGTAAATATCTCTAGCTTTTATATACGCATGCACGTGCAATTTATACTTGATAATTATTGTTTTGTAGCCCTTAGTTCGTAAACATATCCTGGTCAATCCTAATAATATTTGAACAAAGCCGATCATAGCCATGTGTTTTTAGCGCTTGGTTTGCAAACAATCCTAATAATGATTATTTTAGTCCTTTCCCTTTTGAGAATACCCAATGCAAACAACCATGCATTCACTATAATATTACATCTTATAACCATTCTCCAATTTCATTGCAACTGCATCCACTGAGCATTGCCCTATGGATACTTGTATGTATATACATCAAGTGCAAATAATAAATATGAAATTAACATAGCTATGTACATAAAAACTGTTATCGACCATTTTTGATATCACTATTCCTTTTTAAATGTGCAAGTGTCCCAATAGTAATAAATGGAAAACTTGATTCTGAGATTAGTTTGAGTCACATTCTATAATGAACTTAGGACTTTGATTTTGTCAACTAATACTTAAATTAACACTTAGGTCATGCAGAACACATGGTATTACCTCAGAAAATGGAGCACATGATTTCCTTTTATTCATATTTAACAATTATAAAGCTGACAAGCACCTTTGTCCAAGTGGTTAATTGATTCGGCTTTGGTGCAGGATGTCACAAGTTCGAAACTTGCTTTCGAACGTTTATTTGACATGGGATATGTTGTCCCCATGATTTGTTGTATATAAAGTACCAGTTCAAAAAAAAACAATTATAAAGCTTTATCGTTTTGATTCATTATGAAACAGTAAAACACATGATATATCAAAAAAATACATTTATATCATAGGGATCAGACTTCCCTAGGTCTACAATGAGTAAATATACCCTAATCTTGATAAAAACAACTATCAGCTTTCGAAAGCAGAGCTATAAAAAGAAAACTAAGAAAGGCCAAAATAAAAATTGGTAGCAAACAAAAGTCCAAATAACAGCTTAAATAGTAGCAGTTGAATTGTTTAAATTACAAATTTAACCATTTTCTTCTTACATTTTTAGTGTGTTTGTGTTGAGGAAACACCACACTATCAGAAAAACTTCTAAGACCATAGCATTCTCTCAGAATGAACCATCTACGTACAATTGTACCAGATTTTTCACTGCTAGATTTTGTGTAAAAAAAGGACTGATGATTAACATTGTTTAACATGTAAAAAAATTCCAGAAACAAATAGAGGCCAAGAAAAACTCAAGCCTAGGAAACTTTAATCTGAAGCATATATTTAGGGATTACTTTTGGCATCTTTGGATTTTAGTTCTTTGGCTTTTTCTTGACCATATGAGATACCTGAAAAACAAAGTGCAGAGCTTTAGAAAATTGAACTGCATTAGAAATGCCTCAATTTTTTGAGCCTACAATGGGTGATCGGTCCGCACTAAAGTTTCATTGGTTTAGTTGACTAATGTTGGCTAATAAAGATTGATAGCTTTGCCTTTAACTAACATTTATAGTTTATTTTACCAAAATAGACTCAAATACACTTCATTGTTACTTTTGATATTACTTTTTTAATGATACATACAATATCCTAATGTAATTGAATATACGAAATTTGAAGTATGTGAATACATTTATATTAATTCAACTATAAATTAGTCTATAAGTCGATGGTATTTTTACTCTGACTGCTATTCTGTAATAGCAGTACATTTATGTACTTCCCACTCCTATGTAAGTGAAAGGTTTGTTTGTAGACAATGTATGCTGTGATAAATTGTAAATGACAGTGTTTTGATCTTACCTTCAATAAATCACTTAGTTAACAACAATATTAGTCAAAAATAGATTATTACATGTATAACAGATCATAGGACATATGTTGGCAAAGAAAGCCTCGATATAGATTGAATCAATCCTTCATACATTGTACTTTTCAGAATATGGAGAGGTATTTACAAATTTTGTTGTATGTTGATGTATCTTTATCTGCTATGAACACTTATGACTGTTAATCTCCTGTTCGTGGTGAAAATAAGGACGAAACACATATACGTACTATGATTGATAATCCAAACATCTATGGCTTCTATAAAGGGATAATGCTTATCAAAATCATATATTAGATAATAGAAAATCTCACTTGTTAAGCTAGCAAGAACAGTCAAGAATCCAAGTTAGTTAATCTGAAGGCACATATGAACTACAGAAGAAAAGAAATATTTAGATTAATATTTAAAAAAAACCCATTGATATGCTTTTCTGAAGTATATTTATTATCTTAAGGTTAAATTGCATTATAAGATCTCACACAGCCTCACAGAGATGGATAAAATAATATACTAAATTCCAGTTTCTTTTCTTTTCTTTTTTCAAATATTAATAAAACTTATACTATAAATCCAAAGACTATGAAAGAAAACTCTAGCTCAATCAATCAATAAAAAGAAACCCTCCAAAGAAATCTGTAGACACATCATCATCTTTTATTGTAACAAATCAACTTGTATCGGAATAAAACATAGGAACCCATTTTTCCACCTACATCAAAGATATCTTAAAATAGAAAGAAAAAACTATAAATACTAATATAAACCTTACACGTTCAAAATAACTTGTTTAATAAAATCAAATGACTACTTCATGAAGACCATTTTAATCTGTTGAAGTGTGCAAATCAAATTTATAAACAAAATCAATACTTAAATCTCCAAATCTTAGACCGTGTTAATCAGTCATCAAACTAAAATATCAGTTCCAAAACTTTCCATCGTCAACCTAAGTTTTGCCAACCCTAACATCGCCTAAGAACGATCCAGCAAATCCAATACTGGACCCGCATTGGTTAACCTTAATACTAAGTACTAAACTCATTCCTACTTATTTCATAAAACCAGTTTCTTTTCTAATGTAAAATTATATCAACTTTTCGTAAAGGATAGCAATGATTCTACTTTAATAAAAAGGTATCTAATTATTATTTTAAATATAGCACTGTAATTTTTTTTGTTAACCAACCATAGCTGAATGCAAAATAAATCAAAACCACACTATTAGATTTGTTAAAAAGCATAAGACATGCCCAGGTGCAAAATGAGTATGCACTTTTACATTGATAATAGGTTTGTGCTATACATTGTGAACTCAAGCTATCATGTATAGAGAAAATTCTTAACACAAAAAAATAACTCTAAGCTGAATGACGCTAACATATTTAAAATGAAAACAAAAATGTTATGGTTTCTAGCAAGATAATATGAAAATATCTTACTTTGTCAAGAAGATATCTATATCATTTTCCATTTTTAGAGTGAATGAAAGGTTATTAATGTTGGCAATGAAGATTTTATGTCTTGTGTTGGGAAACTAAGCTTCGTATCTCTATTGTACGGTAAGGGACAACCAAAAGATCTAGAATATCATAAGGTTAGTTGAGAAAGAATTGAGCATCCTGATAAAGTATTGCAACGACAAAGAAACTTGCAAGAGTAGAGTTCCCAAAGTGATCTTCAATAAATCAAACCAATATGTAAAAAAGAAGTATAAAACTATAAACATCAACATCTAGAAAATAGATAGTTGAAACCTGGTTATTACATGATGATAGCCATATGCTTCACTCGCATACTATTGTTGATATTTTCTTAAATATCCACTTAATTAATGAAAATCAACAAAAAAAAATTACCTTTGGTTGATGTTCCAAACCCTCCAGACTGTATCAGCTCATTTCAAAAAGCATGCATAAATTGATGAACAGAGCAACTTCATTGCATAATAAAGCAGCCAAAGGTAACTTCCGAAAAACCTGAAACAAAATTAAAAAAAATTGCCAAAACCATAAGTTAACAGATTAAGAACTAATACTGAATTCAAATTTAACAGACAGTACTTAAAATCCGTTCAAGCTTTTGAAAATAAACGGAAAATTAATTGTGGTTGAAGGCTGATGGATATCAGCTCAATGGTTGCATTTAATCGTCATTAAGTGCTAACCTTCGTTAATTGCTAATCATGATGCTGCTGCGTAGGGATTGGAAATCGATTGTTATGTTTAGTTTTCAAGCTAGTGGGAATGGGAAAGGAGAATTATGGATTTTAGTTTCAGGAACAGCTGTGGAAAATGTGGGAATGAGATATATTGGAGAACAGTGAGACGAAGGGTATATTTGGTATTTCAAAAAGACATCGTGTAAACCTATTCGATGAATTTTCTTTATTAGCAGTAAAGATAAACAAAATAAAATATGCTTTTGAGCATATTTCATTTTGTATACTCTAAATAATTTCACGCTTTTATATTTCTACTTGCTTCTTTTTAGGACCCACTTTGCATTGATCGCAAGCCCAATTACAACATTTTGGCTACTATTTCACGGTATAATTTATATTACTTTTGAATCTACCTTAATTCAAAGCATGCTTAACAACTTGATGATTAGCAAAACACAATCTTATTTATCCAACTATTTGTATGATAACTCACATGTGCCCCTTAGTTATATTATATTACACAAATGACAAACAAAATTGGTAAATAAAGCTAATTAAGAAATAGCTAGTTATTCTAAAAATTTTGAGATGCAAAATCTAAAGGACAAAAAGAAAGAAAGTGTAATTTTTGAGATCGTTGACTGCCCAATTTTCTTAAACACTGTGAGCAGCATTAGCTCGATTTTGTTATAACATACTACTTTACCCAATATCTCCATCAAATGATATCACCTTGAATTGAACTAAGATTAATAGTGTGTGTACATTGATCAGTTGAATAAATCAAAAGTATGGCCCATAGCAAAAAAAGATAATAATAAAACAAAATCAAAAACAAAAATCAAGATAAGCTGAAATGCTAGAAATCCCATTCTTACTACCAGTTATGCAGTATTTGGATGGTTAAGGTCAGCTGAATCAAGAATTTTTAGAGCCTCACAAACCTGCATCTCTCGTGAATATACATGTCATAAGCATATGACATGCAATGACTCAGTTAAGTAATATGCTTAATGTGTTACCAACATATAAGGCAATGATTATTGTCCTAACTGTTATCTCTCATTGTCACCAAAACCAAATACGACCCAACTTTGTTAGTTACAGCAACAATGTGGTACAGACCTGTGCTGATCTGAGATACATAATGTGACCTTATATTTTGAAGAGTACGTGGTTTCATCACTTTGTCAGAGAGACCATGATCTGGAAAACCCAAACTTCCAAAATCCATCCACCAAAAAAGCAAATACCAAGCTTGAATCCATCAAAACAAATGTCTCCTCTTCCTTGCACAAACCTAAGAGTGTTATGATAACATTTAGTAAATCCATAATAAAATATAAGATGACAAATATAATTTAGGCTTGGTTCAGATCCCCAAAAAGTTGGCTTAGTTGAGTATACTTTTCTAGTGGCAAACCACCACTGTATAGACAAAATCTGAAATGAATATAGATAAGAACAAAATATTTAAGTGATTGAATTTATTACATAAGTATATGATATGAAATTACATAGTTAAGTAATTTAAAGGGTCTAAACATGAAAATGAAATCAAAATCATTAAGCATAGTTTAGACGATTATTTTCGTATAGAGAAAGGGGAAAACTATCATGATTGATTAATGTATTTAGTAATCAAATTAAATAATTTTAATGATTATAAATTACTAAAATATTAAAATAATTATTAAAAAGGATAAGTTTTGTTTTTTTACTTGATAATTTTAGTATTATAATCGAAAAAGAAAAAAATGTAGAATTAATTTTGGAATCATGTATGTTTAGTTAAATAAAAAGTATGTTATTTTTCCTCTTAATCTTACATACTAAAATATTTAAAATTCCAATTAAGGATCTGTTTCTACCTTTTCAGCTCTAGATGATAATCTCTTGTAGTAGTCGAGCTGCAAATTCTATTTAAAATATATCTAAATTAAAATAGTTGCTCCTCTGATGTAGAAATATGGAGGTTAATTTGCTATTTAAAATGTCACATTGTTGCAAAATCAAAGAATGTTCAAATCACGTATTTTTTTCTAGGTTTTCATGGACTGCTTGTTTGTCTTATACAGTTATGCTAAGGTTGTCATGCAAGTGAACTTGTACGGTTAGATTAATATGTCAAGTGTAGGACGCAAGTACGATGTCAAAGATAAAAGATTTTCTTATTAAAAAAATCAAATAGGAGACCAACATATTTTAAGCAATTTATCCTCAATCTTGATGAACTATTGAATATTTTTATGCTGATCACTGAACTTGGCAGTAGAATCCATATGTGCATTCAATAATCTAACTGGAGAAATACATGTATCTCGGAAAAGCTAAAGGTTTCAGTTGGCTTGATTGTACAGACAACAAACTTCATGGTACAATTCCACCTTACTTGTGTAATGGAAATAATCTATCTGTTTTTGTAATTGGACATAATCGATTTAATGGTACTTTTCCTACTCTGATCAGATCGTATTTAGCACTTCATAGAGTAATACTCTTTCGAACAATCATTTTCAAGGAGATATATCAGAGAATTTAAGTATAGATCCTAGAATTCAATACCTGGATCTCAACAATAATTTGTTTACAGGGAAAATTCCATTGAAATTTAGTTTATAGCGCAATCTTTCCATGCTTGATTTGTCAAATAACCATGAATTTGATAACCTTCAAAAGTTAGAAAATATGCATATTTCATCAAATAGATTGACAGGAGAAATACTACATGAGTTGAGAAAATGTAAAAATTTACTCAAGTTAGACCTGAGTTCGAATTTCCTTTTAGAAAATATTCCAGCTAAAAATTTTAGACTACCGAAACTGCAGAATCTTCATCTTTCAGGAAACAACTTAAATGGGTCGATGGCTGCGCTAGTGAATCGGATGATGGGATCCAATTGGAGGATGATGGTTGCTATACTTCCGATCGATTTGGATGGTAGAGGAGCTACAGATTTCATCTAGCTTATTAGAAAGAATGCAGGATGGAGAGAGGGAAAAAGGACGCCGAAAGAGTTGGGAGCTGATAATGATTTAGGGTTTCATGACAATTGACGAAGTGTAACCTATGCCGAAGGGTACTTTGGGCAATCCAAAAAGACACGGTTGAAATTAGTTGTTTGAATTCTTATTATTAGTAGTAAAGATGTGATTATAATGATAGTGTTATCATAAATAATCAACACTTAACTCTAAAAACTAGAACTTAATCCTAAATTACTAACTATCCTAACTAAGAATCTATGATAATGCTTATAATAGTTAGAAATCAAATATAAGAACATAAATTATTTATTAAGTATATTTCAACACACTCATCAAAACCAATCATGTCAGACAAGTCAAACAAATCAATCAAGTCAAACAAGTCAATCAAGTCAAACAAGTCAATCAAGTCAAACAAAACATCAAAAACTAATAATCCTATATTATAAGACAATACTACAAACTCCTCCTAAATAAAATACACTCGTTATGTATACATGTATGCAATATGTAGTTTGTAATGCAGTATGAAATGTATGACATATGCAATGTAGCATGAGATGATATGCAGAATGAAGTGCAGCTTGTGATGCAAATGATTATGATATTTCATGCATTGTAATTTATGATGTAATATGCAATGAAATGTGATATGAAATAGGATGCATAATGATATGTAATATGAAACAAAATGATAATGAAGTAATAATAATAATAATAATATGCAGAATGATATGATGATATATATACTATAGTAAGTGACATTCAGATTATAAGATAAACATGAGTGATAAGTAATATCTAATTGACAAGCATATATATATATATATATATATATGTGTGTGTGTGTGTGTGTGTGTGTGTGTGTGTGTGTGAGTGTATGTCTATGTATGTATACATATATCAAACTATTTATTATAAAACACTTCAACCAAACAAAGGTAAAACACACCAATTACTAGACTTAAGTTAAGGAAACTAATGAATGGGACTGAAAGAGTTGTAAAGAAAGAGTTTAAAGGTACTAAATGGTATTAAAACTATAACATATTCATGAAAGGTAGTAATCACACTCAATATCAAAATCAAATTAATAAGGAATATGGACTTTAAACTGCATATATGATCAAATATGGTTTTTTAAAAATTAATACCCTAATTATTTAATTTATTTAAAATGATTTTTTATTAACTTGGTTGATTTTTTTTATTTTAAGAATCCAAACTTCCATGTTCTTAACTTACTAATTAAAACCTTTATATCAAATTATTATTGATTTAAATATTTAGAAACATGTTTAAACATCTTTTAAATTTAAAAAAATATCATAATAAAATATTAAATAAAAAGATTGAAAAACTAAAATAAATAATATCTTAGTCTATCATACCAGGCTCTAGGAGCTTGTTTTAGACCATATAAAGCTTTCTTAAGTTTGTACACATGGTTTGGTAATTTTTCATCTTCAAAAAGTGGTGGTTGTTCAACATATACTTCTTCTTTTACAAATCCATTTAAAAATGCACTTTTAACATCCATTTGAAATAATTTGAAATTATTATGATTTGCGAAAGCAAGTAGAATCCTAATGGCTTCTAATCTTGCTACAGGAGCAAAGGTTTCGTCACAATCTATACCTTCTTCTTGACAATAACCGTGGGCGACTAATCGTGCTTTATTTCTAACGACCTCACCTTGTTCATTCATTTTATTTTTCTAGACCCATTTAGTTCCAATTATAGTTTTATCTTCAGGTCTAGGAACAAGTTCCAAAACTTCATTTCTAGTGAATTGATTTAATTCTTCTTGCATAGCCAAAATCCATGAATCATCAGTTGATGTTTCTTTAGGATTTTTGGGTTCAATAGATGATATAAATGCTACATTACTTAATTTACTTAGTTGATTTCTAGTTGTAACAATAGATTGCATATCTCCTATTATATTTTCAATAGGATGATCTTTTAAAAGTTTAATCCTTTTATTAGGATGATTAATTTCATTATTAATTTCGGTTGATTCCTGATTTTGAGTAATTAAATCTTCTTCATCATTTGTAATTTCAAAAATTTTTAAATTTTCATCAAACGAAACATGCATTGTTTCTTCGATGGTGTTAGATCTTAAATTAAAAACTCTATAAGCTTTACTTCTATTAGAATATCCGATAAAGATTCCTTTGTCGGATTTAGGATCAAATTTATCCAAATTATCTTTTGTATTTAAAATAAAGCATTTACTTCCAAAAATTCTGAAGTATGATGCCTTAGGTTTCTTTCCATGAAGAAGTTCATAAGGTGTCTTATCAGTTAAAGGTCTAATTAAAATTCTATTCAAAATATAACAGGCGGTAGCAACAGCTTCTGCCCAAAAGTGTTTTGGTAAATTACTATCTGAAAGCATAGTTCTCGCACACTCTTGTATCGTTCTATTTTTACGTTCAACTACTCCGTTTTGTTGTGGAGTTTTTGGAAATGAGAAATTGTGAGTTATTCCCTTTTTATTGCAGAATTCTTCAAACTTTTCATTTTCAAATTCACCACCGTGATCACTATGAATAGTTATAATTTTTAAAGATAATTGATTTTGAATCCTTTTTGTAAAGTTCTTAAAACATTCAAAAGTATCACTTTTATGTTTCAAAAATATTGTCCATGTAAATCTACAATAATCATCTACAATTACAAAAACATATTTACTATGATTTATTGACTGAATTTGAGATGGACCAAATAAATCAAGATGAAGTAACTCATGGTGTTTTGAAGTTGAAATCATGAATGAATGCATGCTTTTCTACTTAGTATATTTGTAATAAATTAGTTGTAGATTTTATTTGAAAGAAAACACATTTTAAAAGACTTTAAAAAAAATTAGACTTGTATAACGATATTTATACTATGGTGTGTCGATATATGGACCAAAGTATCAAAACTTATAAAAGAGATAAATTTCTATACCTAACTAAATGCATAGATATATATTTCTAAATGCAACAATAAAGATGAAATAATAGTAAAGCGTACCAATTTTTGCATTCCATTTTTCTAACTTTGTTGTTCCTCCATTGTTGTGAACCACACATTTATATCTTTCTGAATTTGACGACGAGATATGTTCTATTACGACGGGCTCGTTTTTCTGATCAGCATAGTATATTCATTTGCTGAATTTGAAGACCGTATGAGAAAGATACAGATGATTTAGTAAATTGACCAACTTGGCGCCAAAACTTTAAATTCGAATTTTGAATGAATGGACACTTCAACCACTATAAATAGGCCCAACGGTCACCACTTTTCATAAGAATTCCTCCTCTTCATCTTCTTCCCGTTTTTCTATATACTATCAAACTTCTAGAAGGCATATCTCCTTCGTTTCTTAACGGAATTGGATGAAACTAGCGGCAGGTCGAAGAGGAAGGAAAGGGCTACGATCTAGTAATAGTTTGGTGTCGAATTTGGACGGTGTTGTGATGCAACAGGCCGAACAATAGAAGAAATGTAGAAGATCTCGTACACAGTTTTTCAGTTTTGGATAGCCAACTTCAAACTATCATATCTCACTCAATTTTGATCGGAATTTGATGATCCACCCATCAAAACGACCGCGAGAACAAGAACTACAATTTGAAAAGGAGTGGGAACAAAATACTCAAATCTTTGGATGCATTTTGAAGAATACCTTTGACAGTTTTGCCTTCTTTTTCTCCTTGTTCACCAAAACTTTATTTGGCCATAACTTGGTCATTTCTTGACGGATTCACATGAAACCAGTGACATTGCGAAGCAGATGGAGAGAAGTATAGTATCAAATCAAGTTGTAGATGAGAACCCAAAGTTTTGAATTGATCTGGTACCCATTTCTTTGTCGATTTCCATTATATATCCATTTGTTCTTCTTGATCGATGAATGATTATCTTGTATCTTTTAACCAACAGTCATTAGACATAACTCTTCTCTTGCAAAACAAGATAACTTTTTAAAGAATCAAGTGACTTTTCAAAATAACTAAATATAATTTTAAACAATAATATCATGATGATTCTGTGACATATTCATATGAAAACAGTGTTAAAAATTTTATAAAAATTGCCATTTTCAAAATTTTCAAAATTCAGATTATGAATGTTTGAAAACCTTGCTCTGATACCAATTGTTAGAATGCGGATTAAGGATCTTAAGGCTAGAATTAACACTAGAGGGGGGGTGAATAGTGTTTTAAGAAATTTGTTAATCTTTTTGAATTTATCTTAATTTGTTAACAATGTATACACTAATCAGACACAGATATGAACATAGAATCAAACACAGATGCAAATATAAAGTAAAAGCAGTAAAGGAAAGAACACACCAGATTTTATACTAGTTCGGTGTTATCCTACATCCAGTCCCGCAACACAAGTACAGATTCCTTTCAAAAATAATTCTTACAAATACAACCCTCGGTTTCAAGGCTACGAGGTACACCCTCCAGAATCACAATCCTCTGGGTAGAGATACTTGATTTACCGAGCAACAAGTTCACCCAATTGATTTCCAGGGCTACAATCATACCTTTTCCTTTTGATTGATTTCCAAGGCTACAATCACACCTTTTCTCGCTAATATATTACAAAGAAGTCTATAACTCTGAATAGCACTGAGAACCTTGTAGAGATAGTGATGGAGAATCACACTAGAAATAATCGAGTATGATTTGATGTTGATTTCGGTAGAGTAATGGTATGGTTTTGTATTAAAAAATGTGGAAAAAGAAGAAGAGAAGTTAAAAACTAGAAAATATGTATAAAAATTCGTTGAAACTGACCCCTATTTATAGAAGAACAACAACCATGACCATTCATGAAGAGTTATGGCGAATAAACACTTCTTTTGAAATTTGAATTTTGAATTAAAATGTCACCATGTCGACATGGTGCCTATGGGCATGTCGACATCCCTCAGCCAAATTTGATGTTTTGAATTTTTATAAAAATAATATTTATCTTATATAAAAACTATTTAAAACTTTATAAATATACTTGAATATAGTTAAAATTCATAAGTAAATATAAATAACAATATATATATATATATTATTTTAATTTTAAATCAAAGTAAATAATTTAAAAGTTAAATATATTATTTGAAAAGACAGTTTAAAATCAGGAGTAATTTTGACTCTGAAAATAAAGATGTTTTGAGGCTAAAATTATTTAAAATCGGAATCGAGGGTTTTGAATCTTTTTAAAAGGAAAGTTTTGAAATCATTTCGAAAACAAGATAATTTTGAAAAATCATTTGAATTAAGATTAGTGGATACAAAACAATGTCCCACTAGATTTTCGTAGGTTCCATCCTACTTAGGGTTCCATCCCTTTAACGGGCTCGAAGTGGATTCCATTCCACGAATAAATTGGATATTAAGATGCCAGTGCTTTTCTACGAGTTTTAACAAATATTCCTAATAAAACAAACTTAACCTTGAAATCTTGAACTCTTGATAATCTTGATACTCATGAGTCTTCTATCTCTATATCTTGAATCTCTATACTGTTCAGTCTTCATTCTTGATACCTGCATGGTTAGATCCTACATATACATATATATCTAAACTTGTAATGTTAGTATTTATATTTTATAATCTATTCTAAGGTTGTTGTCATCAAAACCATCATCTTATGGACTAACAGTAAGCATATAAGTTAATTATTACTTAATTAAGTATGTTTTGATAATAAAAAAATTTATAAATTGAGAATAATTATTTATTAATTAATTAGTAGTTAAGTTAAGTAATTAGTAATTAATTAGTATTACTTAAGTAAGTTTATTATTAATTAACTAAGGAAGTTTGTATTAATGATTAATAAAGTTAAGAGATAATTAAGTATTAATTTTTATATTAATCAGGTTTAATTATTTTAACTAATTATTATTTAATTAGAGGTTAATTATTTAACTAATTATTATTTAATTGGAGATTAATTGTTTAATTAATTAGGGTATAATCATTAATTAATTAGGACTTAACTAAGATTAATTAAGGTTTAATTATGATTTCATTTTTATTTATTTATATTATTTAAGCTTTAATTTATAATTTAAATTAAGATTTAATTATTAAAAGTTATTTTAAACTTTATTGGTTACGTTTTAAGTCTGTTTTCTTTTATAAGTGAATTGATTTTCAATCAAGGGATCTCTTGTCCGTGACCTTTAGAACCAAACGAATGTGAATGAGTTATAATAAATTGAATTGAATTGTGTGGACATCTATTTAGCAGAATAAAACACCGTTATGCTAAATTGTAAACTGTTTGATTGTGTGGACATTCATTAACAGAATAAATCCCCATTTGTTATTTTAGTAACTTGGACATTTATTTATATGATTGATTGTTATTGGTTGATTCCCTTATAAATATCTGCTTGTTATATAAATACCTATGTTATAACTTGAAAAGTAAACTCAGTTAAATGAGAATCATTGTAGTCACTAAGCTTCTTTCTGATTTTTAAGGTCAATCATACTTTTAATAATGGTTTCAAGTTAAGTAATGATTTTAGTAAAGGTGTTTTAAATAATCGTTTTGTTTATCAAAGGAACCTAATTAATTAAGTGTATTAAAGAAGTTTTCTTTTAAATAAGGATAATTTCTAAAAGATTTTTTATAAATGATTTGGATATTTATAAAAGAAGTTTGATAAAGGGTTTTGAATATTTGTAAAGAAATTCTATAAAAGGATTTTGGAGATTTATAAAGAGTTATATAAATGTTTTTGATATTTATAAAAGAGTTTTGTAAATTAACTTCGTGGTTTATAAAGAGATTTGTAAGTGGTTTGGAATTTAAGTAAAGGAGATTTCATTAACAAAAGAGATCATTAAAAAGATTTATTAAAGGAAATTTATAAAAGAATTTGAGATTTGATTTCCTTTAACTGGCCTTCCTAGTTCTGGTGGTATGGACATTCGTTCCACACTTAACACTGAAGGAATATTGTTTGAGGTTATCTTTATCTCCAATTTAAATAATGTTTTGTTTTTATCTTTTAATATGATTTTGAAATAAGAAATCTTTGAATATACTTATGTCAGTGAGATAAGTATGTAAATGTTTTGATAAACGTTTTGGAAAGAGATTTAAAATAAATGAAAGATTTATTTTGAGGCTTAGAGATGACTATGGATAACTAAATCCCTGAATTTGTTGTTGTTTATTTATTTGATAGTTAAATAACTGACTATCAAATCTTGATCTGTTTTGACTCAGAAAAGTATGATTATATATTCGAGTTCCCCAGCGAGGACTTGAATACTTGAAGTATACTTCCAAAAGAACCAGGAATGAGTCAACCGAAAATTAAATCGTTGTTGGTTTGGAGAGACGGAGATCAGATATGTTATCCGAAAACCACTCCAAACAAACATATGCATTCGAATGGAAGACATCTTGAAGATGATTGAAGATGATGCTCCTTGAAGTGCCTGTGATTTCGTTCAGACCCAGAACGAACTTGTATAAATGAATGCTAGTATTGCATTTCTGCCTTGAGGGCGGTGTTAGCATTCCAAGATGGATTGCTAAATACTAAGAGCATTGCCTCTCAAGTCTCACATCTCGGTAATGGTTAGAATAGGGTAGATGCGGCAGGGCCATGTTGGTCGCACCCATTAGGGTATGATCATCCCAAGATCTAGTGTCGATATCTCTATCTATGCTTCGGACCTATTTTTTTTGTTGATCGCAACTATGGGGTGATTATATTCCGTACTACCCAGTTCAGGGGTAGGCCAGTCCTATGTTGGCAGGGGTCGAAAGGTTTTCAATCCCACTGTACATTTATCTAGAGGTGTACAGATTTTCGGAAGGTAATCCTTTACCTCGCCGTTTGTTGGAAATCCATTCTCCAATACGAGCCTACGATTTTTGATTGTACTTCTATTATTGTTGTAATGTACACACATCACAGCTACTTGGTTATTAAATACTTTAAACCAAGACATTATTATAATATTACTGGATTTTTATAATAAAAGTGTTTTGGTTATCGTATGGTAAATACCCGTCCGTGTTTATGTGCGGCGTGGTCTTACGAGATACCCTTGATTTCAAAAGAGTTTTAAAAGCAATAATTTAGTTGCTTTGAGCTTACTCACACCAAACCCATGTCTGATCCAGAGTTTTATTTACTTTCCCTAAATGTGACGACCCGCAAATCCAAACCCTCTGAACCGACAACAAACCACACATGCCGACCCAGAGCGAACATAATTGCAGATGATCATGAGAAAGAAAAAGAGGGTGAGAAGAAAGAGAGAAGAAAGAAGAAGAGAAGAAGAAGAGAGAGAAGCAGAACCAAAACAACATAGAATCTCACATCGCAGCGGAATAACATATAATATAGATCAATAATCTTTACAAAGAGAAACTGTAATATACATAAATCAATATTAGAGTACACAATAAGTAAT
Organism: Allium fistulosum; assembly: GCA_030737815.1. Taxonomy (NCBI): domain Eukaryota; kingdom Viridiplantae; phylum Streptophyta; class Magnoliopsida; order Asparagales; family Amaryllidaceae; genus Allium; species Allium fistulosum. Next base: position 861,871,089 of record CM060903.1, read on the forward strand.
CATTAGCTTGGACAGTTATAATAACCTGTCCTCACAAATGCTGATAATTTACAACAACAACAATGCAGCGGAAAAATAAACAGATACGGGTACACGACATGAAGATCTCCAGCTCGCCTGTTGAAGCTCCAAAAGCACCAAATCTGAACCTGTAAATATACTCGGTCTGACCCGAGCATTGAAAGGGAAGAACGCCCGGATCAGTCTGGTAAACCAGCGTGAGAAAAACACATCTTAATTGAATTTATAAAGTTATCAAAACTTTTCCATTACCAAAACAAAAGGTATCTCGTAAGACCACGTCTACACATAAACACAGACGGGTTTTTCCCTTACGATAACCAAAACCTTTTCATATCAAATCATGTTATATTATAATAGTGTCTATTATACAAATAATAATCAACATAGCTGAAATTGTTACATTATTAAATTCTAGCAATACTAGACTCTACAAACAAAATGGCAGGCACGTAGTGGATTTTGGATTTCCATGCAAATAACTAGGTGAAGGGACTACCTTTCCGAACCAAACTCAGTACACCTCTAGAGGGATGTACCTAGGGAGAAGATACTGCCCGCCTAAACCAACACAAGGTCGGCCTACCCCTTATTGGATAGTACCGAATATGTCATCACTCCGGTCGTTACTGACCTAAATCCGTGGCCATGAGCATACATCAACAATAATTAGATACACGACGTCATAGCGTGTAAAGATATATCTAGAAGAGTGATGACATCTCCTAATTGGGAGTGACCCACTTAGCCTTGCTGCTTCTATCCCTGTTCAGTCAATTTTCGGGGAGTGAGGCCAAAAGAGGTATCGATTACCTTTCACATATGACATATCACATCATCTTTGAATGCCACATTGCCATTTCCATTTACTACTAATTGCCTTCCACAAAAATTAAACCCTTGAGCTCGTACGCCTCAAGGAGGGTATTAAGCTAAGAGAAGTTGCCTTCTCCGCGACCACAGATATATGTTTGTAAAAACCAATGTACGTAATCATTAGAAATGCACTGTCAGACGTTCATCTATACAAGTTGTCCAGGAACAGGACAAACCGAACGTACTTTCCTATCACATCCTGTCGAATTATTAGCGAATAGTCCTTACATTGGATATTTCATAATGAAGAGACTCTTGCTACTATATGTATATTGGGATTTTAACCCTAAATGATCAACAAGTAGTCCTTCACTATGAAATTCCTAAATATCAACATCATCAACAAACCTGCACAATCGTCGGATATAGGTTGGTCCGAAGTGGTTTTTGGATAAACCGATCTCGATCTATTCGCACCAACAATGCAAAAGCATTCCTCAACCTCACACAGAAACCAAGTCTCATAGACTTATCACATTTTCAACTTTCAACCTGCTATCCTTCGGTCAAGAAGCAAGCTCGATGGATTGGAGTAATCACTCCGCACTACACGAATCAACATTCTCAACACAAATGATAATCAAGACTACACAGATGGCTATGTACTAAGTGTACGACTAAATAGTTTCCACATCAAGTCGAGAAACTAAAATGGCCAAAAATATAATTTTGCACTTAAACAGTTACTAGGCCTAATTTATTAATCTTTCATTAATCAAATCGCTTTTCCAAATCATTTACTTCAAATTATCTTTAAAAAGACATAATCCAAAAACAATTTCAATATTTGGAAAACATTTCCATATACTAATTTTAATAATAAGTGAATTCACAACTTATTATATTTTCAAACAATTTAACTCTATTTTAAAATATCACTTTCCAAAACATTCATTTTAAGGATTTTTCACTTTAAAAACGTGAGTATATTTCCTTTTATAAAAATCTATATTTAGCTTATCAAATTAAATTGATTTCACATTTATAAACAATGTTTATAATTCACATTTCTATTTTATAAAAACTTTCATTTATAAAATTCCTTTATTAACCAATTTCCCATTTATCTCATTTGTATGACAAAATCCCATTATAAGTTTATTTACTTATAAATCTCTTTATTTACAAATTCATTCTTTTGTAATCTCATTATTTATAAAGTCCATTATAAATTCATTTCTAAATCAATTGCAAATCCATTTACAAATCTGATTACAATTTCTTTTTCTAATACTTATAAAACACCGTTTAAAATCCATTTCATTAAATCTCTTTATTAATAGCAATCCTTTATAAACTTTCATTTTAACACTTATAAAACTCATTTATAATTCCATTGCTTTTATTTATAAAATATCAATTTTTATAAATCCTATATATAAACCATTTATAATAAGTTTAAAATTCTCAATTAACTTATTTTACAAAATAGTTAACTTCATATTTCAAAAATCATATTTAAGTATATTTCACAAAACCATAATTTTTATAACATAAAAATTATAACTTTTTATTCATATAAAATAAATTCATTTCTTTAACAATTCAAAAATTATTAAAACGTATATATTTTCAAAATCACTTTGAAATCCTTTTTAAATTGAAATCATCAATTTAATATTTTAAATTTCCAAAAATATGGCCCAATGCTGCAAAAGTACTAAATAAGGGGATTCACATCAATAATAGCAAACATGGCATCCATCACATCAAACATCACATAATACAGCATATATAACAATATGTGTAAATAAACATCAACCATAGTGAGGAATCCTATTGGATCCCTCCAACCTGTCACCTGCAACAAATATCATATGAGAAAATATGTATAATGTCTGCTTCGAGATCGACGCACGTACAAAGGGTCATCCACTCATACACGGGAACGTATAGGGTCTCATCCACTAAAGTATGCGGGAATATATCCAACCAACCAATATATAAATAATATATCATCCAAACAAGCATCAATAATTATAAATAAATTATTCTCGCTTATATAAAAATATAAGCGAGCCAGAGAGAGTGATTTTTACTCACTTTGCTTGTAGTCGTCGTTGCAGCGTTTTATTTTGATTAAAATTAAATGGGCGTTTAATTTTACCCAAAAATCATGTGAGCTCCAAATCAATCTAAACCAATTCTAAAATATAGTGCTCGTCAATACGAACCCAACACAATTCATTTCGTTCAATTTGGACCTCGTATGAAGAAGTTATCGCATTTAGAAGATTACACGAATTAAATTATAATTAATTTACAAATTAATTTACAATTTTTTATCACCCACAAATCACAGCCGTCCATCCCCCATCAGCAAATCATGGCCGCTCCCCTCTTCTTCTCTCACTGAATACACCAATAAACCAAACCTATCAACACACAAGCTTTGATCATGATTTTCTCCACCCTCCGACCACCGGGCAACGATCGAGCTCCACCACGACGAAGCCCCTTCCCAGTAACGACCCGTAAATTTAACTGGTTTTAATAACGTTATTAATTGAAATTTTGCGAAATTTTAAAACGATAAAATTTTGAAATATAAATTTGATATTTGGAATGCGTCTAGTTAAACATAGCAACTGGTAAATTTTCGTCCGAAAATACGAAAGTTTATTTCGCGCGTAAATTTACTTCAATTTAATCAGTTAAAAAGCGATGAAAATAAAATGTTTTCGGAACCTAAATATTTTTACATAGAAAAATTCTAAACCGTCTTTTGAGCAAGACGTCATTTTTCGTTTTTCCAAATTCGGACTTCTTTAGCTCCGTCGATCTTATTTTTCTGCGTTTTTCTTGCATTTTCCGTTTGTAGAAAATTCGAATTTTTATAATTCAATCATACCACTGATATCTGTATACCGTTGTGATCGTCTCGTCGTGCTGATCTCCATGGTATATTCATTCGTATGTTTCGGAGTTCGAGACACGACAAAAATTTGTGAACGGACCAATCGTATCGGCTCCATATTCGGATCTTTAGCTTCGAGTACCCTTTCAGTTTTCCACCGTGTATTGACTCAACAACCACTATCATTTATTTTCTGAAATGTACGTTCTTGACTTTGTGAACCTACAGATTCTACACGTCAATTGATGGTCTAAATTCTACCTGCATTCAATGTGAACTTGTTTTGGAGTTTGAAATATAATGCATATGAACAGGTGTCTCTTTCTCTCCCTACCTACTACTTTGGCCTTCCCATGAAACTCACGTGCTCTTCCAATCTCCATTTTTCTTTGCTGAGAATGTTTTAGCTTCCCTTCCACTTAATTCCACCGTTCCATCATAAATTAAAAAAAATCTCCCCCTCTTCTCTTTCGCCGGCCCTCTGCCAAACCCTCACCCGCGTTCCACCGTGACAACCATCCCGCCTTCAACTCGTCCACGTTCCTCCCCTCGCACAGCAACCCGATGCCCATGCCCACGCAACTCCTCCGCCATTTCCATCGCTGCACCGCCTTCATCCCCACCCGCCACCTAAGCTCCGGTCGAGACCACTTTCTCTTCGGTTCCACCTGTCTCCGCCGTGATACCCGGTGCAGCAGCGCCTCACCATATTTTGTGCGCCCAGACCTCCACATGCCCACTGGCCGCCATCTTCTCTATCTACCGCTCACGAGCCGTGGCCATCCCCTTCTTTTTCGTTGCCGAGCAACCACCGCACCTCCTCCCCTCTCTGTTGCATAGATGTAAGTATGCAGTTATATACCTTTTTATATATATAAGTTTTATACATTTGTAAATTTTATATATCAATAGCAGTTTGTTTAGAGTTGAAGTATATATATTACGATTTTGTATATGTGTTCAAACGCATGGGTTTTTATAGTCAAATCTGTTATTGCTTTTCAATGTATATATATATATTTTAAGTTATATATAATATATTTTGAAGTTGCTGTTACTTTGCATTGATTTATAAAAGTAGATAGAGTGGTTCCATATTTGCAACGCATGTTTATATATGTTGGATTTCATATATATTTATTTCGCATATTAGTTTAAGTCCCAGTATTATGTTTATGCTTTGAGTATGTAAGTATATTCTATGCTTGCTGTACAAAATTCTACCGTATGTATTCTGGGTGCAGTTATATTGATATATTTGTTTATAATAGTAAATACACTTTGTTTTCATAAGTTATATATGTTAGTTTAAGTTAGCGATATAATTTATAACAGGCCAGTACATTTGTAAATTTGAAAAGTGGTTGTATATATCGGTTACTTTTATACAGGTTATAATATCTTATATAAGTAGTTTGTATGTATTATTATATGTATATATTTCTGATTGCTTCCAAACGTGATTAAGTTTTTAACAGTTTTATTTATATACCGTGTTTTAAAATATGTACACGTTTTTAATATATGTTTAGTTTAATAAAGTGATCTTGAGATATAAAGATCTTATATTGTTAAATGTATGTTTAAATATAATGTTGATTTCTATATATGTTTTGGTTAAACAATGATTTTTGAATTTGAAAATATAAAAAAATAAAAATAAAAAATTTGTTTGTATATTGGTTTAAAATATATGCATAAATAAAAATTTATTTTGATTTGTGTTTACGTTGTATTTTGATTTTTGAAAGTTTAAATATATGTAAAATATTTTGGTTATCATCGGTTCCCATCTATCAGCTTTTGATTCGTCGCACTTGCTTTCTCCACCAAATTCGTGCTATCTCATTTTGCTTTGGAATTCGTAGCTTGCTCTGTTGTCAAACTCTCTAGCCTCGAAAGGTGAGCAATCACTCACGATTAATGTTCTTTTATTTATTAAATTTGATTTCAATTGAAACGACAATTGAAATATGCTGCTGTTAGTTATTTACACTGTTATTACCTGTATCAGTTCACATGTGACATCTGACACCACTATCTATTATTTATACAATGATAATTCAGTTTGGTTGATAATGATTGATTGTTTGATGTTGACATTGGACGTTAAATTGTTAATGTGTAAGTGATAAATAAATTGAAATTGAAATTGACGTAGGATAATTAAAATTTGAATCGACATATATGTTGAATTTGATTAGTTGAATATGACTCCTTTTAATTGTTAAATTAATTGACATGTAGAATAGTGATAATTACACTTTGAACCGTTAAACGTATATTGGATTAATTGTTGTAGTGTTAAAATTGAAATCGAATGACAAGTGAAGAACCGTATCAATATTAGTGTAATAATCTTTAATCTACATGAAATGATAGTGTAGATTCTAGAAATAATTATATTAATTTACACAAATAACAATGTGAATTAATACGATTATTTCGGGATTATTTGAATTGATTATTGGATTGTTATTGATTGTTGTTATTGCTTGTTTATTTACTTTGACACCATCCCAGTTATCACACTGCAAGTTCCCTTTGCTATGCTTTGATTTTGAATTGAATTGGAATCGGGTTGAAATGATAAATACCCAAATTAAACTTTGACCTAGGATAGAAAATAAAATAAAACCCGATTGGTCAATAATTTGATTTAAAAATAAAATAAAGATTTTATTCGAATAAACAATAAGGTTTTGAAATGAAGTTGGAGTTTGAATTTTAAAGAAAGGAAATGTTAATATTTAATAATCCGTAACAAAATATTAAAATAATAGTTGTGGAAAGAATGTTGTTTTAAAATTTATTATTTAATAATTAAATTGGGAATTATTAATATTTAAGTTTTGAAATTAGTTAATAAATAAGTTTTGAAATTATTTAATAATTAAATGAAATCGAATTATTTAATAGTCAAATAAAATTGAATTCTTTGTTAAGTGGAATCGAACTTCTTTAATAAGTGAAATCAAGTTTCTTTATAAATTGAGTTTTGAGATTTGTAACTAAGTAAATAAATCAGTGAAATTGAATTTCTTTAACAAGAAATAAAAATGTGATTTATGTGTTGAAATGAATATAAAACTTGTAAATTAAAGAATTTGATTTGACAATTTAATTTAATTCAATTTGAAGTTTTGATATAATAAAGTTGAACTTAAGTAATTGATTTAATGAATTGGAAGTTAAAAAGAATTGTTTGAATGATAAATTAACTTAACGAATATTGAATGAAGTCGATCAATGATTTTAAATTGTTTTGAATTTTAAATTAAATTAATTTAAATGTTTTCGAAATGAAACTTATATACGAACTTGAATCAATATTCGAATTGTTTTAAATAGAAATTGAAATTGAATTATAAGATTTTGAAATGGTAATTTGGAAGTTATGAAACGTAAATTATGGAAATTGATTTAGAAAGACAAATGAAATATTGGTTTACCAATTTTAATTGAAATTGAATTTGATTTGGTTTTTGAAATATATAAACGTCCAATCGGTGTAATAATCACGAAAGTTATTAAAGAGACCGAAATCGGTTAGGGACATACTCACTGTCTAAACCGAAAACCACTTTAATAACTATACGCGGAGTATGATCCAGAATGAAGTGGTTGGAATGATGTACGTGATGACTGAAGAAAGAGAACGATAATGGATAGCCTTGACACTTGTGTCAAATTGGAAATGACTAAAACAGGAGCCGTGCCGGGCCAAATGGGGGCTAGCTACCTCGAGCGAACACACTTCTTCGAAAACTACTCATTACTTGTTGTCGATTGGTGCACCCTTGATTTTGGGAGTGTTGTTTTGCGGTGTTGCGATCGCTGCGACGATGCGTTCTCACCAGTCTGGATCAGGCAAATGGTAGTTTCACTACCTTGGGTATTGCCTCATGTGCCTTGTCATACTTGGATCCCTATATACGCGACCACTACGATTTGTTTTGTGTTATACCTATGGAGTACTCCCTGATATCCCACTAGTTTACGGTGGAGTTTACAGTGCTGTATAGACTATAACGCTTATATAAAATGTGTTAAGGGGGATAATGGTAACGCCTTAACACTATTTTGATACTTTATATTACTGATAGGCATTATCTACTTATCGTAAACTACTACATAGTAGATAGTTTAACGGATCCTTAAAGGATGGTTATTCCAAACATCCTTTGAGTTACTTGTATTTCAATTGCTATTTCACTTGAGTTGGATTTATTGATATAAGAATGTTAATCCTGACTCGAGTGTTTTGTGTTTTGCTTTACGCTCGGGTCAGACCGAGTGTACCAGTATTCAAGACTCACCTTTGGAGTTGGAGCTTCGCCTGGAGATCCAGCTATCTATCCAGCTTTCAGATATTCAGTTGATTCCAGTGATGTATTCAGATATTGTATTTGACTATTGTATTCGAGACATCTGTTGAACCTTATTTAACTCTGATATGTATATAGTAGCTTCATGAACTACTATCTTTTATTTCCGCTGCAATTATTACTCTGTGTCTGCGATATGTGATTATTTATTTACTGTATATGTTCAGTTTTTCCAAATTTAATTAACAATTCGGTATTTTGAGTTATTTAAGTCCGACATGTGCGGATGCGAATGGTCCAAAATACTGGGTCGTTACAGTTGGTATCAGAGCTTTGGTAGCTCTAGGCAAAACTTAGCATATAGGGTAAATGTATTTACAGAATCACTCTCATTCGAGTTTCAATCTCTTCCTTTTGACTCGATTCCTTTGAATTCTGGAACGCTCCCTACGATTCCAAATTTCATTCGTGTCCCACACTATTCGTCTTCTTTCAATTCTGGAGCATCCCATAACTCCACTTCGAATTACCCTTATAATGAATCGGCGGTCTCGCCAAACTTCGAATGATTTATAAATGGATGAAACTCCTTTACAATAGGCATTGATTTACCGGAGATTTATGTATCCTCGGTTTGCGATGCTATCTATCTCCTGCTAAACCTGAATTCTATTTCTTGAGATCGAATGTAGATTTGCCTCGAAATTCTGCATCGATCTAATTCTTGAAGTCACGGTCGACCCGGTTAAGGTTGCCCGCGATTTATACAAACTTATCAATCTTCCTACTTTGTTATTTAATCATCGTATCTTTGTTTCGAACTTATCTTCGAATCAGAATTCTTTTTGATTTGAGTCCATCAAAATTTGAAACCCTATCCTTATTTTGAATATTCATTCCTGTATCGTCGAGCAAAGAAATGTATTTGTAAACTAGTATATATAAATGTTTTAATATATGCTGTGTTGTTTGAGTTGTTGATGTTGATTTGGGTTTCCGATCGATTCGTCTGATCAACGCTATCGATAGGATTTCCAAAACACTTGAGCAGAGCAAACTGACACAATATTGTTTTCAAATTTGGTAAATTAAATAGTTTTGTATGATTATATTATATATAAGTCTAAATTTTTCTGAAATAAAAATGTTAATGAATCGGTTGTTCGAAATGTTAAAATTTAATTTTCATTTATTGTTTTATAAATCATTGACTATTGCACAATATAAATAAATGAATTTATAAAATTTGGTCATAATTTGATTTGGACTTTGAAATGAATGTAAATCAAAAATTTGAGAATTTAATAACCGATGATTTCAAACTTTGATTTGAAAGTTTTATAGTGTATAATATTTAAATATTTTCAAAATAAAAGAATCATTTCAAAGAATTTAAAAGTTTAAATCAGTGCTCTTCTCTTTGTCGCTGGAAAATAATTTCAGTGATGACGGCCGCATCATCGACATTCATTTTCGAGTTTCAAAGTGGAGAGACCAATTCGTAGCTTTGCTACAATTTTGTTTTGGAAATTAAATCGGTTTAAATTTCTTAAGTATGATTTGATTTATATATATATATATATACATATATAGGTATATTATTTTAAATTTAATTTGTTTTGATATATATATAGTATATAAGTGATTATCTCTAAATGGTTTGAAGTGAATCGAAAATTTAAAATTTGGGTAAAAGACGATCTCAATTATAAATAAAACCAAAATTTTGAATTAATATTTATACTTGGGAGAATTGAATTTGAAATTTACTTGTATAATACTCAATTGTATTCAATATAACTTACCTAAATTTTCAAAAGTTAACTATGTAATTGAATATTTTACAGTAGAAAATGACATCAAAGGAATTTTTTTTTATAAATTTGTGTAATTATAATAAATGTAAATATACTTAATATATATGTGATGAGATATATTAAGTAGAATAAATTTAATAATAATCTGGAATAAAGAAGAATTAAATTTTTCGAATAAAATATTGACTATAATAAATGATTATACAAATTTATGATTTTTTTGAAATCGTTAATTTGAGATAATTAGATATTAAGATAATCATTTAGAAATAGTTAAGATTGATTTAACTATGTAAAATAAATTTAATGTAAATCTTGAAAAAAGGGAGTCAATTGTTGAATATAAATTTGAAATTTATATGATTTAAATTAATTGTTTATTTTGAAATTAAAAATCTGTTTTTCTTTCTGGTTGTTTCTATTTCCCTACCTCTTTCCTTTTCGGGGACGAAAAGTTTTGAGTGGGGGAGAGTGTAACGACCCATAAATTTAACTGGTTTTAATAACATTATTAATTGAAATTTTGCGAAATTTTAAAACGATAAAATTTTGAAATATAAATTTGATATTTGGAATGCATCTAGTTAAACATAGCAACTGGTAAATTTTCGTCCGAAAATACGAAATTTTATTTCGCGCGTAAATTTACTTCAATTTAATCAGTTAAAAAGCGATGAAAATAAAATGTTTTTGGAGCCTAAATATTTTTACATAGAAAAATTCTAAACCGTCTTCTGAGCAAGACGTCATTTTTCGTTTTTCCAAATTCGGACTTCTTTAGCTCCGTCGATCTTATTTTTCTGCGTTTTTCTTGCATTTTCCGTTTGTAGAAAATTCGAATTTTTATAATTCAATCATACCACTAATATCTGTATACCGTTGTGATCGTCTCGTCGTGCTGATCTCCATGGTATATTCATTCGTACGTTTCGGAGTTCGAGACACGAAAAAAATTTGTGAACCGACCAATCGTATCGGCTCCACATTCGGATCTTTAGCTTCGAGTACCCTTTCAGTTTTCCACCGTGTATTGACTCAACAACCACTATCATTTATTTTCTAAACTGTACGTTCTTGACTTTGTGAACCAACAGATTCTACACGTCAATTGATGGTCTAAATTCTACCTGCATTCAATGTGAACTTGTTTTGGAGTTTGAAATATAATGCATATGAACAGGTGTCTCTTTCTCTCCCTACCTACTACTTTGGCCTTCCCATGAAGCTCACGTGCTCTTCCAATCTCCATTTTTCTTTGATGAGAATATTTTAGCTTCCCTTCCACTTAATTCCACCGTTCCATCATAAATTAAAAAAATCTCCCCCTCTTCTCTTTCGTCGGCCCTCTGCCAAACCCTCACCCGCATTCCACCGTGACAACCATCCCGCCTTCAACTCGCCCACGTTCCTCCCCTCGCATAGCAACCCGATGCCCATGCCCACGCAACTCCTCCGCCATTTCCATCGCTGCACCGCCTTCATCCCCACCCGCCACCTAAGCTCCGGTCGAGACCACTTTCTCTTCGGTTCCACCTGTCTCCGCCGTGACACCCGGTGCAGCAGCGCCTCACCATATTTTGTGCGCCCAGACCTCCACATGTCCACTTGCCGCCATCTTCTCTATCTACCGCTCACGAGTCGCGGCCATCCCCTCCTTTTCCATTGTCGAGCAACCACCGCACCTCCTCCCCTCTCTGTTGCATAGATGTAAGTATGCAGTTATATACCTTTTTATATATATAAGTTTTATACGTTTGTAAATTTTATATATCAATAGCAGTTTGTTTGGAGTTGAGGTATATATATTACGGTTTTGTATATATGTTCAAACGCATGGGTTTTTATAGTCAAATCTGTTATTGCTTTTCATTGTATATATTATTTTAAGTTATATATAATATATTTTGAAGTTGCTGTTACTTTGCATTGATTTATAAAAGTAGATAGAGTGGTTCCATATTTGCAACGCATGTTTATATATGTTGGATTTCATATATATTTATTTCGCATATTAGTTTAAGTCCCAGTATTATGTTTATGCTTTGAGTATGTAAGTATATTCTATGCTAGTTGTACAAAATTCTACCTTATGTATTCTGGGTGCAGTTATATTGATATATTTGTTTATAATAGTAAATACACTTTGTTTTCATAAGTTATATATGTTAGTTTAAGTTAGCGATATAATTTATAACAGGCCAGTACATTTGTAAATTTGAAAAGTGGTTGTATATATCAGTTACTTTTATACAGGTTATAATATCTTATATAAGTAGTTTGTATGTATTATTATATGTATATATTTCTGATTGCTTCCAAACGTGATTAAGTTTTTAACAGTTTTATTTATATACCGTGTTTTAAAATATGTACACGTTTTTAATATATGTTTAGTTTAATAAAGTGATCTTGAGATATAATGATCTTATATTGTTAAATGTATGTTTAAATATAATGTTGATTTCTATATATGTTTTGGTTAAACAATGATTTTTGAATTTGAAAATAAAAAAAATAAAGAAAAAAATAAAATTTGTTTGTATATTGGTTTAAAATATATGCATAAATAAAAATTTATTTTGATTTGTGTTTACGTTGTATTTTGATTTTTGAAAGTTTAAATATATGTAAAATATTTTGGTTCTCATCGGTTCCCATCTATCAGCTTTTGATTCGTCGCGCCTGCTTTCTCCACCAAATTCATGCTATCTCATTTTGCTTTGGAATTCGTAGCTTGCTCTGTTGTCAAACTCTCTAGCCTCGAAAGGTGAGCAATCACTCACGATTAATGTTCTTTTATTTATTAAATTTGATTTCAATTGAAACGACAATTGAAATATGCTGCTGTTAGTTATTTACACTGTTATTACCTGTATCAGTTCACCTGTGACATTTGACACCACTATCTGTTATTTATACAATGATAATTCAGTTTGGTTGATAATGATTGATTGTTTGATGTTGACATTGGACGTTAAATTGTTAATGTGTAAGTGATAAATAAATTGAAATTGAAATTGACGTAGGATAATTAAAATTTGAATCGACATATATGTTGAATTTGATTAGTTGAATATGACCCCTTTTAATTGTTAAATTAATTGACATGTAGAATAGTGATAATTACACTTTGAACCGTCAAACGTATATTGGATTAATTGTTGTAGTGTTAAAATTGAAATCGAATGACAAGTGAAGAACCGTATCAATATTAGTGTAATAATCTTTAATCTACATGAAATGATAGTGTAGGTTCTAGAAATAACTATATTAATTTACACAATTAACAATGTGAATTAATACGATTATTTCGGGATTATTTGAATTGATTATTGGATTGTTATTGATTGTTGTTATTGCTTGTTTATTTACTTTGACACCATCCCAGTTATCACACTGCAAGTTCCCTTTGCTATGCTTTGATTTTGAATTGAATTGGAATCGGGTTGAAATGATAAATACCCAAATTAAACTTTGACCTAGGATAGAAAATAAAATAAAACCCGATTGGTCAATAATTTGATTTAAAGATAAAATAAAGATTTTATTCGAATAAACAATAAGGTTTTGAAATGAAGTTGGAGTTTGAATTTTAAAGAAAGGAAATGTTAATATTTAATAATCCGTAACAAAATATTAACATAATAGTTGTGGAAAGAATGTTGTTTTAAAATTTATTATTTAATAATTAAATTGGGAATTATTAATAATTAAGTTTTGAAATTATTTAATAATTAAATGAAATCGAATTATTTAATAGTCAAATAAAATTGAATTCTTTGTTAAGTGGAATTGAACTTCTTTAATAAATGAAATCAAGTTTCTTTATAAATTGAGTTTTGAGATTTGTAACTAAGTAAATAAATCAGTGAAATTGAATTTCTTTAACAAGAAATAAAAATGTGATTTATGTGTTGAAATGAATATAAAACTTGTAAATTAAAGAATTTGATTTGATAATTTAATTTAATTCAATTTGAAGTTTTGATATAATAAAGTTGAACTTATGTAATTGATTTAATGAATTGGAAGTTAAAAAGAATTGTTTGAATGATAAATTAACTTAACGAATATTGAATGAAGTCGATCAATGATTTTAAATTGTTTTGAATGTTAAATTAAATTAATTTAAATGTTTTCGAAATGAAACTTATATACGAACTTGAATCAATATTCGAATTGTTTTAAATAGAAATTGAAATTGAATTATAAGATTTTGAAATGGTAATTTGGAAGTAATGAAACATAAATTATGGAAATTGATTTAGAAAGACAAATGAAATATTGGTTTACCAATTTTAATTGAAATTGAATTTGATTTGGTTTTTGAAATATATAAACGTCCAATCGGTGTAATAATCACGAAAGTTATTAAAGAGACCTGAATCGGTTAGGGACATACTCACTGTCTAAACCGAAAACCACTTTAATAACTATACGCGGAGTATGATCCAGAATGAAGTGGTTGGAATGATGTACGTGATGACTGAAGAAAGAGAACGATAATGGATAGCCTTGACACTTGTGTCAAATTGGAAATGACTAAAACAGGAGCCGTGCCGGGCCAAATGGGGGCTAGCTACCTCGAGCGAACACACTTCTTCGAAAACTACTCATTACTTGTTGTCGATTGGTGCACCCTTGATTTTGGGAGTGTTGTTTCGTGGTGTTGCGATCGCTGCAGCGATGCGTTCTCACCAGTCCGGATCAGGCAAACAGTAGTTTCACTACCTTGGGTATTGCCTCATGTGCCTTGTCATACTTGGATCCCTATATACGCGACCACTATGATTTGTTTTGTGTTATACCTATGGAGTACTCCCTGATATCCCACTAGTTTACGGTGGAGTTTACAGTGCTGTATAGACTATAACGCTTATATAAAATGTGTTAAGGTGGATAATGGTAACGCCTTAACACTATTTTGATACTTTATATTACTGATAGGCATTATCTACTTATCGTACACTACTACATAGTAGATAGTTTAACGGATCCTTAAAGGATGGTTATTCCAAACATCCTTTGAGTTACTTGTATTTCAATTGCTATTTCACTTGAGTTGGATTTATTGATATAAGAATGTTAATACTGACTCAAGTGTTTTGTGTTTTGCTTTACGCTCGGGTCAGACCGAGTGTACCAGTATTCGAGACTCACCTTTGGAGTTGGAGCTTCGCTTGGAGATCCAGCTATCTATCCAGCTTTCAGATATTCAGTTGATTCCAATGATGTATTCTGATATTGTATTTGACTATTGTATTCGAGACATCTGTTGTACCTTATTTAACTCTGATATGTATATAGTAGCTTCATGAACTACTATCTTTTATTTCCGCTGCAATTATTACTTTGTGTCTGCGATCTGTGATTATTTATTTACTGTATATGTTCAGTTTTGCCAAATTTAATTAACAATTCGGTATTTTGAATTATTTAAGTCCGACATGTGCGGATGCGAATGGTCCAAAATACCAGGTCGTTACATTCCCCCACGCACCTTCGGCCAGAGACCAACCACCCCATGCACACCATCGACGTGAAAACTGCCACTAAACACGAGATGAATGGAGGTTGATCTCGGCCAACACAATAAGCTAGAGACGATCACCACCATTTGATTGCTAGAGCTCGACGAGCTCTATAACTTTGATTTAGAAGTGGAATCCTAATTGTTAATGAGTTGTGAGAAATTTGAGGTGGAAGCTCGCAATTTTTCTGCCCATTAATTCCTAAATGGCGGCTAGGGTTTGTGAGGAATATGGTTTTTAGTTTAAGGGCCCTTTTATAGCCATTTACAAAACACTATTCACCCAAAAAAATTCCGAACTCCAAACGAAGCATGTCGCCCGGTGTTCGTAATGTTTTACCCCTATTTCGAACATAATGGAATATATATCAGGAGCCAATTCCATCGTATTTGAAAGTTAGGTTTTCGAATCGAATTATTTTAATTAAATTTACTTAAATAGATTTCTATGCGTTTCAGCTTCGCACGACCAAACCGTAAGTCCGATTGACATGAAATTTGGAATCCAATAATAACTCACTATTATGGATCTAATGAAACTAGTTTCGTCGAATTCCGAGACATTGTCAAAAATGACTATTTTTACATGTTAATTAAAATATAAAATTTCTAATTTCTATTAATTCACTTTTAACTCAATTTTAAAAGTTCTCTAACTCCATTCTAATTCAAATAGAATTTAAATCAACTTTAGAATTTATTTTCATTCTTATTAAATTAAAATTTCAATTACTTACACAATTTCAAATATTAAATTAAATAATTTAATTATCCAAATAAATCACTATATTTGAAATATAAGTTATTCAACTTATAAAATTTACTTTTGAACATTTTAAAACCAATTAAATATTCCAAATTTGAACGACTGAAAAACTGTGTCGTTACACCAAAACTCTTGGGTGCTCAAATTTATATGAGTAGCCAAGTAGTCCAGGTTTTCTACGTATACATTTTGGAGGAGCTGGAGCTAGATGCTTCATCAATAGCTAGTTATTATCTTGTTTCCACTGTATTATATGTATATTGTATTTTTTAGGTAGGGACGGGCTTTTATAACTGTCCTAGGGTAGAATCCGTATTAGTATTCTCTAATGTATCTTTTTAGAAATGACTTTATAAAGTATTAACTTGAGTAATCTATGTTATTCCATTGCATTGTGAGATTCTGTGATTGTTCTATTTTCTTCTTATCTTATATCTTCTTTCTTCCCTCTAATGACCTGACTCTCAGACACTTATACAATCGGCACATGAATACCGTGGATGTATTAAGTATCATTTTTAGGTGTAAGAAAGGCAGATCTTTACATATGGTATCAAAAGCTTAGGTTGAGCGAATACCTAGGCTTTGGTGGGGTTGACTCATTTGAGATAGGGTAAGTGAGACCCTAGAATAAGTATGAGTGTATATATTGAGTGCGAATTTGTTTGTGTTATAAAAATGTTTTATATTGTGTTGTTTGATCTGTTGAGTGACTTATAAGTTCTAATCGACGCTCTTGATCAATGTTGTCGATAGGGATTCCTAAACACTTAAACAAGACCAACTGACATAGTATTGTTTTGAAACTTGGTAAATGAAATAATTTTACCCAGGATATATTTTATATAAAGAATGATTTTCAAAATTAGTATAGTATGGTATAGTTATATGAAGTGTAGGTTATTAGGAGATATGAATATTTTATTATTATCATTTAGGGTTTGTTTAGTCATGCTTGTCCTGTTTGAGCATTGACTATTATTAGTGTGTATCGGTAGCTTCCTTTTTTAAGATATGGGTTGACTAGATAGAAATTAGGAAAAACATTGAAACGAACACCTTGTAAATTATGTTTCATAATTTGACTATAAGACGTTCGATGTAAATGTTGGGTTAAAAATTGATTTAATGAAAGATATTTATATAAAAAAAAGAGTTAGAATATTTTGAAATAAATATTTGAAAATTGGTTTTATAAAGGTTGATCTTATAAAATGAATTTTTAAGATGTGTCTTTTGATTAAAAAGAATTTAAGTAGGAAACTTGAGGACTTAAATCCCAGGGCTTTTGAAAAAGATTTTCAATGTTTTGAAAAGTAATAAAAGTATTATTTGAAAGAAATTTTGGTTCAAGAATTAAATTTTTAGGAGTGAAAATGTTAAGTAAGAAGTATTTTCTTTGGATTGGTTAGGGGGAATGAGTCTCGACTTGTTTTTTGATAATCAGGATAATTTTCTAAGTGACGATCAGATGTTTGCCTAGGTGAACATTATAGTGCACTTAGTAAATTATTCTCTTTATCATTGTACAATCGAAACAAGTTCAAACCCGAACGAATCCAAAGCAAATGGGTGATAAATGTTTTCTTGGAAAATGTAAAGTATTGTTAAAAAATGATATTTTGAAATAAAAGAAATATTTTTAAGTTAAGTAGTTTGAGTGGCTCGAAAATAACTTAAAATTGGGGAAGGGATATGTTTGGATGGTAAGCACTTCTCTTGAGTATTAACCTTCTTGGTAAGGGAATGTATGATACTGTTTGGTAGTATCCAGTTCCTTAGATCATTTTGGAGTTACTCGGGCTATATGTATATATTTTCTATGATTAAAATATAGAGTTCCATTTCAAAAAGTTTTTGAAATAAAACTAGAGTATTTAGATCTTGAGTTTACTTAAGGAAATAAAGTCAAAATGGAATACTCAAATCAAATAGGATAATATACTCTCAGGATATAGTGGAGTAGAGTATTATATAAGATGAACCTAATTCAGTTTATGAAATGTTTTCATAAATATATTTAGTGGAAATAGTATTGGTATTAGTGAGATCCAATTAAATAAGTGCGTAGGTTGGACGTAGATCATTTCTCCTGTTCATATAGTTTTGATCTAAAATTCGAGTACATGACTTTAAGGTATTCCACACTATTTCGAATAAGAATTTATTACTCGATTTTTTACGGCGAATGCTTGATGAGGATTTACGGTATGGGACCAATGTTTTCTATCATAGTATATGGCTATGTAAGAAAAACAAAGGTTCCTAATCAAGGAACCTAATTAGAGTCCGCACTAGAGAATCGGGTAAGCAATACTAGTTCAGAAGTGAAGTTATATATTCGAGTAGAGATCAAATCAGATTTTTCATATGATGATCTATGTACATCATATGAACCGATGTATAGAGTTGAGTGTTTTCTAGAATAGGTTGAGGTGTAATTTCGAGGACAAAATTCTTTTAAGAGGGGAGAGTGTATCGACCTTGAATTTCACTGCTTTGATTTGCAAATATAGTTAATTTTAAATATTCAAATAAATTATTTTATAATGGAAATTAAAATATTTTAAATAATGAATAATAATGGTGAAATAGTTTTTCAAATTTGTTTGCAAAAATATTTAGTTCGAAGAAAGATCGAAAATGTCACCGGAATTCATTTTTTGAATTTTCGACTTTTCGTCGGCTAAAAGTTATCGAAAATGTTGTGAACTCTTTAGCATAAGTAGAAAAATTTGTAATTAAGTTAGTATATTTATATATGTGTGTATTAATGTATGTATATATGTATTCATACCTAAGTATATAAAGTTTAAAATAAAATAAATGTCACATCATTAGAAACATTAAGTACAAAGAGTACTTAAACATGTTTAAACCTGTTTGCATGGAAATGAGAAGAAGGAACAAGAGTGTGGGAATGGGTACATTAGGTGGAGGAGGCTAGGTGAGGTGGCAAGAGGGTAGTGGAGGGTAAAGGACAAGGGCATTTTTGTAGTTTACTTTTTCTCTTGCATATAAATAGCCCTTCACTTCTTCAAATTTTTCCTCCTCTTTATTTTATCATATCTTCCACATCTCTTATCATAATGGAGAATTTATTTTGAACCGTAGAAAATTCAAGTGGCTACAACTTTTATTTGTAACACTACTTCAAATTTTGAGTAGCCATGTCAAAATATCATTTCTTTGTAGAGTGTTTTCGAACCCATATTTTCAAGTCTGAAAATACTTCTTTTCTTTTGACCATATCTCCCTCAAAACTAATCCAAATTGAGTAAATATTTTTTTTAAATGGTAGAAAAGAGAATTTACAAGAACTTTCTCTTTGACAACTTCTCCGATTCCGAGAGTAACATAGCCAAAAATCAAAGAGAAATGACTAAATTTTTGGTCTAGTTTTGTGAATTCAACATTATCCGAAGTCCCTCCACCTCTCCAAAACAAGTCCTGTCATGACTGAGCCATACTCTACCATGGCCGAGCCTATTTCCAAGTTTTAAGTCCAAAGATAAGGTTTTGCATAGTTCTAAAGTTATTTCATGTTTTCAAAAGGGCTTTGCAAATTTTCGGTGAGTAAACTTCTAACTTTTGGAAAGATGCTGCTTTTGCATATATGATGGTTATGTGTTATTTATATATGATGCCGATGTTTTGATTATGATATGGCTTGGATGTATGTGTATGTCGTAGCCTATGTTTTAGCATTTGACTTGAATCGATGGATTAAAGTGATGTGTTTGGATTTAAAGTTGTGATCTTTGTGATGAATGGTGATGATATGACTTAGTATACATAATCTTGGATATGTGATTAAATGGTTTGAAAGTTAGAGCTTGAGATGTTGAAAAGGACTTGAGATCCATTTTGAAAGTCAATTCGTTTACTAGTTTTCATTTAGTAAATGTTTTGTTTTGTTTTAGTTTCTAACTTTAGTTAAAGTTTTTAAAACTCTTGTAAATTTTGTTTTAAAAGTAAACAAAAGTGGAAAATTAAAGTTTTTGATTAGAAAAGTAATTCTAAGTTATTACATCTTTAGTGATAGTCGCTATGGATGTAGTTCGGAGAATTTAACCATTTTCAAGTTTTAAAAGTGTTTCTTTTAAATGTTGTTGAAAAAACCATTTTCAAACTAAATTAGTAAGCATATAAGTTAACTATTACTTAATTAAGTATGTTTTGATAATCAATAAATGTATGAATTAAGAATAATTATTTATTAATTAATTAGTAGTTAAGTTAAGTAATTAGTAATTAATTAGTATTACTTAAGTAAGTTTACTATTAATTAATTAAGGAAGCTTTAATTAATGATTAATAAAGTTAAGATATAATTAAGTATTAATTTTTATATTAATCAAGTTTAATTATTTTAACTATTTATTATTTAATTAGAGGTTAATTATTTAATTAATTAGTATTTAATTGGAGGTTAATTGTTTAATTAATTATTAATTAATTAGGGTATAATCATTAATTAATTAGAACTTAACTAAGATTAATTAAGGTTTAATTATGATTTAATTTTTATTTATTAAGATTTAATTAAGCTTTAATTTATAAATAAGATTTAATTTATAATTTAAATTAAGATTTAATCACTAAAAGTTGTTTTAAACTTTATTGGTTATGTTTTAAGTCGATTTTCTTTTATAAGTGAATTGATTTTTAATCAAAGGATCTCTTGACCGTGACATTTGGAACCAAACGAATGTGAATGAGTTATATTAAGTTGAATTGAATTGTGTGGACATCCATTTAGCAGAATATAAAATCGTTCTGCTAAAATGAAAATTGTTTGATTGTGTGGATATTCATTAACAGAATAAATCCCGGTCTATTATTTTAGTTACTTGGAGATTTACTTATATGATTGATTGTTATTGGTTGATTCCCTTATACATATCTACTTGTTATGTAAATACCTATGTTATAACTTGAAAAATAAACTTAGTTAAATGAGAACCATTATGGTCATTAAGTTTCTTTTTTATTTTTAAGATTAATCGTACTTTTAATAATGGTTTCAAGTTAACTAATGATTTTACGAAAGATGTTTTAAATTATTGTTTTGTTTATCGAAGGAACCTAATTGATTAAGTGTATTAAAGAAGTTTTGTTTTAAATAAGGATAATTTCTAAAAGAGTTTTTATAAATGATTTGGATATTTATAAAAGAAGTTCGATAAAGGGTTTTGAATATTTATAAAAAAATTCTATAATAAGATTTTGGAGATTTATAAAGAGTTATATAAATGGTTTTGATATTTATAAAAGAGTTTTGTAAATTAACTTGGTGGTATATAAAGAGTTTTGTAAGTAAAGGAGATTTCATAAACAAAAGAGATTGTTAAAAGGATTTATTAAAGGAAATTTATAAAAGAATTTGAGATTTGATTTCCTTTAACAGACCTTCTTAATTCTGGTGGTAAGGATGTTCGTTCCACACTTAACTTCGAAGGAATATTGTTTGAGGTTATCTTTATCTCCAATTTAAATAACATTTTGTTTTTGTCCTTTAATATGATTTTGAAATAAGAAATCTTTCACAAATATTTTGAGAATATACTTTTGTCAGTGAGATAAGTATATGAATGTTTTGATAAACGTTTTGGAAAGAGATTTAAAATAAATGAAAGATTTATTTTGAGGCTTAGTGATTGCTATGAATAATTAAATCCCTGAATTTCTTTGTTGTTTGTTTATTTGATAGCTAAATAACCTACTATCAAATCTTGATCTGTTTTGACTCAGAAAGTACGATTGTATATTCGAGTTCCCTAGTACGGACTCAAATACTTGTTGTATACTTCCTAAATAATCGGGAATGAGTCAACTGAAAATTATCATTGTTGGTTTGGAGAGACATGGATCATATATGTTATCCAAAAACCACTCCGAACCAACATATGCGTTTAAATGGAAGACATCTTGAAGTTGATTGAAAACGATGCTCCTTGAAGAGCCTTTGGTTTCGTTCAGACCCAGAACGAACTTGTATGGATGAATGCTAGTATTGCATTTCTTCCTGGAGAGTAGTGTTAGCATTCTAAGATGGATTGCTAAATGTTAAGAGTGTAGCCACTCAAGTCTTACATCCCGGTAATGGTTAAAACAGGGTAGGTGCAGCAGGACCATGTGGGTCGCACCCATTAGGGTATGATCATCCCAAGATCTAGTGTCGATATATCTTTGTATGCTTCAGGCCTATTTTTGGTTATTGATCACAACTAAGAGGTGATCATATTCGATACTGCCCAGTTCAGGGGTAGGCCAGTCCTGTGTTGGTAGGGGTCGAAAAGCTTTCGATTCCACTGTACATTTTATTTAGAGGTGTACAGATTTTTGGAAGGTAGTCCCTTACCTTACCATTTGTTGGAAATCCATTCTCCAATACAAGCATACAATTTTTGATTGTATGTCTATTATTGCTGTCTTGTAAACACATCAAAGCTACTTGGTTATTTTTTTAGCAAAGCTAGCAGGGTTGATTGGGCCCTTCCAGATTTATTGCAAAAGAGAGGAAAAAACATGGTTCATAACATGCTCAAAACCATGCAAACAAAACTAAAAAACACACAATGGAGAACAAAAAGCATACAAATAGGACAATAACAAAGATGGAACACATAAAAACTACTTCCAAATAGCCATATGAGAATCAGAGAAAGCATGTTTGCTTAACCTCATCCCATATTCTATTGCATGCTTCATCATATTCCATAAAGCTACTTGGTTTCTAAACTTCTTATCAAAACATCACAGGTTCCTTTCCTCCCATACAAGCTTCAAGTATTTCTTTAGAATGAAGAAGATTATAATACAATCACCTTCCCTCCATTTTGTTGCCTTACTGATCAGGTCCCATTCAATTGAGGAAACACAAGACACATCATTCTTGCCAACCTTCCCCATCAGCCTTGCCCATATTATCATCAGGTAAGAGCATTCAAAAAATAAATGTTGAGCACTCTCAACATGGGAATTGCAAAAAACACATAGGGGATCCACGCCTATACCATAAGTTGTCATCTTATCTTTTGTCATGAGTGCTCTCATTAATACCTTCCAAATCATTAGATTTTCACTACTGGGAGAGTTTATACTCCACAACACTTTAGACCACATAAATGCAGGCATTTCATTATAGTAAGTAAGGAGATCATAGATCAAAGTGGTACGAGACTTACCATTCCAGAAGAGAGAATCAGAAGTTGTTGGAGGGTAAGAATTACCATCCACACTATTCCACATAGCCCTAATGACCTGATTACTTGTGTAGGGCAACTGAAGCTTGCCATTCACAATATAATCAATAGCCAAAGCATTGTTGTTGATGCCAGATTGATAAATTTGTTGTGGAGAGAATTTAGCAGATAATATCATATCATGGTCCATCCATGGTTCATTCCAGAACTATTTTCACTATTATTTGAGAGAGAATATTTAATATATGGAATGATTGTGCCTCTCAAGTTTAGTATCTTCCTCTATATCCAGCTACAGTTTTGGGGGACTGTTATAGACAAGAAATGCTTGGTTCCTAAGTTATACCTCCTAGTCTAATCAACCATATACTATCATGCCTATAGAGCAAGGCATTAAAGTGACAACTATATGCTGCCTTGCTCCATGTGTCAATGTTAAAAATTCCAAGGCCAGCTTTACAGTTTGGTTTCTCAAATTTAGAGAAAGAACAAGGAGCTGTTTTTCTAGAGTGAATGGTTCCAGTCCAGAAGAACCTCAACATGGCACTTCTAACCATTTTTAGAAGCTTAGTGGGGAGTATAAAAGACCTGGCCCAATACACCATCATAGAGAAAATTACTGCCTTAATTAGAATAAGCCTTTCTTCTTGAGATAAGAGTTTATTGGCCTAGCAGTACATGATGGAAATTATCTTTTCAAAAAGAAGGAGGCAGTTAGCAGTTGTTACTCTTGAGGAACAAAGCAAGAGACCAAGGTATGTCATATCATTATGCATTGATTGCATTCCAGAGAATGAAGTTAGCAAGTCAGCAGCATCATAAGATATTCCAGAGAATAGAATGTGGGATTTGTGAGAATTTATTTTCAATCCCGTTATCAAGTAGAAGGAAAGTAAAATACTCTTTATGCATGATATGGACTCATAATCTGGCTTGGTAAATATCATGATATCATCGGCAAAAAGAAGAGAGGAAACATGAGGGGATTTACACTTTGGGTGATAATGAGTTTCATTATTAAGGTATTTCCTTGTTATCATGGAAGTGAAAACTTCCATCAAAAGAATGAAAATATAAGATGATAAAGGATCACCCTGCTTAATTCCCTACTTGCCTCTAAAATAACCTGAAGTAAAACCATTGTATTTGAGGGAATAAGATGGTGTAGATTAGGGGTGGGCATTTAACCGAGTTAACCGACTTAACCGAGTTGACCGATCTTAACCGAACCGTATTAACCGATAAAATCGGTTAACCGAACATTCGGTTAACCGACCGACGTTAACCGACCAAAGTCGGTTCGGTTAACGGTTAACCATATCACGATTTTCGGTTAACCGTTAACCGAAGATAAATTTCCTTATTTAACTAATAGGTAGGACATTAATAAGAACCCGGCCCACCCAATATCGCATAACCCTAATTTTTTGTTCATGTTCGCCAGTCGCCACTTTCTGCATTCATCTCGTTGCTAAAAAACCTAGATCTACAAATTTCGTCGCTCCCAAAACTTTCCAATTTCAGATCGATGAATACAAAAAACTACAGAGGCAATACTGCGGTGTTGGTTTTAGGGCTAATGCTCAACAGCCAAAGCTATTTGTGGGTATGATTCTCGTTCTCGTTTTTACATAAGGTCTTGCTCTTTATTGTTTACTAGATTCTCCATTCATGTTGTTTAGATCTAAACCGACTAATTATTACAAATTCTTATCAAATTAGAGTGGTTGGCTTGAAAAAATTGCTTACAAAATATCCATGAATAACCTATATAATCAGCTTAATATATAATTCAACGCCTTCTTTAAGCACTTGGTTTCTCTATAGTTATTTTCCTTTTATCATATTTTCAAGCAAGATCATTGTAACCATTAGGGTGTTTGGCTTGGTTGTTTTGGAGACTTTTAAGCAAGACTAGAATTTTATAGCCTATGGGTTTTATTATAAGAGTAAGACTTGCTAATAAGAATTAGATTGTGTAGGTGTTTCTTTTACAAGGTTAAACCGGGCATGTTAACAACTTTACATTGCATGCATATTTAAATCCGATGGCAGAAAATAAGCAATAGCTGGTAACTAATCAGTGATGCAAAATCTGAGCAGTTATTTGGTTATTGGTTTAACTAAAGGTAAATTTTCAAATAAATGCAACTAAAATAAAGTATATTTAACATAAAGTATATATTATTTAAAATACTGAAATTATATTTTAATGACATATACAAAAAAGTAAAGGAAAATAGTTCAGTTCAAAGTACTTAAAATCAAGTCTTTTTGCTCATATATGTGTTGTAAACTGTAGATAATCGTTTGTAATCATATTACCATCGACATAATATTGTGGTTTTGCATCATATCTTCCTTTAGGCTGATTGTATTTAGGTACTTGGTTCCTAGTTAAGTCCACATGTGCTTGCTAATTTGGTTGTAATTCCATAATTGATGGTGGTGTAGAAATTGTTACTAGCTTAGGTGGTTCAGGCATGCATACAAGTCAACTAGCAAACATAATTTTGACACATATGATCATCAATAATCAGATTCATATTACCCTTTGAATTCATCAATTTTAATATATGCGTAACAAATTTAAGATACTAAAATTATAATTTTGATAGATATTATTATGAACTAAAACTAAAACTGTTGTTTCAGGGAAATATACAGAATAAATAGATATAAACATCCCAGAACTAGCTAGATATGTCAATCTTTATTGCTAACAAGCATAAAGTTTTCACTAGTTCATATCCATATCGGTATTACATGGCTGCTTGTACTCAAATAGTTGCATTTGAAAATAGTTCATATATGAGTCATAATATTTTTCTTTGTGTGGGGGGTGTATACATGTATGTACCAGTCTATACCATATATCATGTATATATATGAACTGTTCCATACCATATTTGATATATGAACTGTTATACTGATATATGGTATATGATTTATAATACCATGAATTTAATGAATGTTATGAAGTAATACGAACACACACGCGCACACACATATATGGACTGCATAAATAGTGATGTTGTGACATATATCAGTTGTATAACTCAGTTCTCAAGAACATGTATGCACAATAGTAATATATATATATATAGTTCAGATGTTGTGGTCACTTGTCTCAGGCTCTCAGCTTTTGTAGTTAGAGTTGAATGCTTCAGGCTACCTACATCAACTCACCTTCGATTTGCATATAATCTTTCAGCTTTCATTCTTCAGTTCACTGTCCAATGCCTCCACTACCATTTTACTTCAGTTTTAGTTTATGCTCTGTTCAGGCTATCATCAAAACTATACCTGCAGCAATTCAGTTACAAAATATTCTCATTTTAGCACATTAAATAATTATTAGTTTGTTTGTTAATATATAAAGAATTTATGTGTATGTGTTTGTGTAATCTGCATGCATGCCTCATTGATATATAACATATTTATTTATTTTTCTGTAAATGGCGATATATATGAACTGATACATATATCATATATATGAACTGATATAATAGTATATATGTTATGTATCATGTATATGAACTGTTTAATATAAGTTTATGTGTATGGGATAAATATTATATGATATATTAACTGATATATATCATATATATGAATTGTTAAATATATTTTCATATCAGTTCATGTGTATGGTATAAATATGATTAGTCTATACTGTGTATTATGCAAATACTATTTATATAAACTGTTATATACCATATATATTAACTGATATATGAACTGTTATACTGATATATATGATAATGGTCCTAATGGAAAGACTTGGAGAATGGATAACTGATTATCATATATATTAATTGATCTATTAACTATATTAAGTTTTGTTTAGGCGGACTTGAAGATTGGAAAGTGGGGACCGAAGTAGTGATGTTGGAAAATGGAGAGTGGAGACAAGACTTAGAGTTATGTTTGTAGTTGTTGTATTAATGTATATATATTATCTCTTTGGACTTTGGACTTTGGACTAAATTAGCAATGTAATGTAATAACTAATAACTGTAATTAATGCCTGTATTGTGATGTAATGTATGAACTGGCAGAACTGCTGGTGAGAATTGAACCGCTGAAGTATGTAGGGGTAGCCAACTCTAGAATTTAAGTTTGAAGGGAAGTATGCAACTGATACATGTATGTATGTGTGTAATGTATATGGAGTAATGACGTGTGTAACTGTATTGGCAAGTAGTGGCAATCTATAATTCTTGCTATTTTTACTAGTTTAATGAACATATGATGTTGTTTGGTTGGTTAACCGGTTTGTTTAACCGGTTAACCGATTAATATAAACGGTTAACCAGTCAACGGTTAACCGTTTAAGTTAACCGGTCAATGGTTAACCGTTTAAGTTAATCGGTTAATCGGTTAAACAAACCGGTTAACCACGGTTAATTTTAACCGGTTCGGTCGGTAGACCAAAACTAAAATTAACCGAACTCGGTTAACCGAACCGCTCCTTCTTTAATGGTTAACCGAAAAAATTAACCGATTGAAGCGGTTAACCGACCGCGCCCACCCCTAGTGTAGATATACAAACATATATCTAATCAACAAAAACTTTGGGGAATCTTATAAGGGACATGATTCTAACTATTGATGACCAGTGTATACTATCATAAGCTTTTCTCAAATCCAGATTAAGCATTGCACTGGGAGTTGCTTGAACTCGACCATGACCCTTCAGTAACTCATGAGCCAGCATAACATTATCGAGAATGTTTATGTTGCGTACAAAAGCAGCTTGATTGTTAGAGATTATTCTACTCAACACTTTGACAAGTCTCAAAGCTAGAATTTTAGAGATGAACTTATATATTACATTACAGTAGGAAATGGGCCTAAATGAGGAAACAAAAGTAGCCGGGTT
This sequence comes from Allium fistulosum, assembly GCA_030737815.1. Taxonomy (NCBI): domain Eukaryota; kingdom Viridiplantae; phylum Streptophyta; class Magnoliopsida; order Asparagales; family Amaryllidaceae; genus Allium; species Allium fistulosum. The sequence goes on from CM060903.1 coordinate 861,899,374, forward strand.
AGTTTTGGGGATGAGGACAAGGTTAGTTGCATTGAGTTCACCAAGCATTTTGAATTTATCAAGAAAATTGTGCACTACTTTGCAGATAGAAGCAGCAATAATGTCCCAGCTATGAGTGAAGAACAGCACATTGAAACCATTAGATACCCCACTAGATTTCTTACTCATAGAGAAAAGAGTACATTTTACTCTTCATTTGTTATTTTGCTGACTAATTGGGTTTCCTCTTCAGGAAGAATTCTTGGCATAAGAATATGAGAAAGGTTATCAAGCTTTGGTTCAAAATTATTTGAGTTACCAAGCAAGCTAGTATAACAGTTCAGAAGAGCAGAGTCCACATCCTGTGGGGTAGAGTGCAGAGCCCCCATCTCATCATAAATTGAAACTATTTGCTCCTTAGAATGTTTAATTTTTAGAGAAGCATGAAAAAAGCAGAGTTATTATCACCTTCAGTTGCCCATTTGTGACCAAGCTGCTGCTTTCTCATACTCCCTTCTAAAAGCAATGCTTCATTAAGAGCAGCAAAAAGCTTGCTCTCATCATTAGCAGTTGCTGGATCATCGGGATTTGACATCATAATTTCTTGTGCCTCCTTGAGCTGAATCCTAAGCTTTAAAGAAATGAGACTTCCATCGCCAAATTTACTTCTAGCCCAATTCCTAAGGGCAACTTTTATGGCTTTAAGCTTTCTGCAATAAATATACATAGGGTTTCCAAAGAAATCATTAGACCATGCATTTTTATTATATTTGTATACTCAAATTCATGGACCCAAGCATTATAGAATTTAAAGCTTCTTTTCTCTTTAAAAGGCTTCTGACCAGTAGATATGATTAAGGGAGAGTGGTCAGACAAAATAGGATATGGCATGAATGAAGATAAGGCTGGCCAAGAAGATAAGGCTTGAAAGTTAGAAAAAGAGTGATCAATTGTAGAGAAAGTTCTAATGCCACTTCTACTCCTATTATTCCAAGAGTACTTTGCACCAGAGCTTCTAATTGAGAGGAGGCATGAATCAGTTATAGCATTATTCAATGGGTGAATATCCTTAGGAAAAAGTGGAAGACCACCATGCTTGTCATGGAGATTAAGGCAGCAATTAAGATCCCCAAAAACCAACCATGGGTGGGTATCCTGCCTGAAAGCGGGCAGTAGATTGAGAAGGGATTGTCTTGAGAGCAGGGAATTATGAGCATAAACAATGGAGAGATAGAAAGAGCAGTTAGGATGGATTATAGAAGCATGAAAATGCGCGACTTGAGAGGTTGAGAGAATAAGAGTCAAAGAAAGAACAGTATGATTATGGAGAACCATGATTCTACCATAAGAGGCTTCATTTAAATTATGGTTCAGGGTCCAAAACGAATTGATGCGATTGGAAGCTGAAAGAGAAAGAGGAAGATTAAGTTTAGTTTCAAGAATGGCGAAGAGAGAAAGATCGTGTTTTTGAATAAGAATTTCCACTTGATCAAGTTTGGAGGTGTTGTGAGCACCCCTTATATTCCATGCAGCAAAATGATGTGTCATTAAATATACTATAATGATTGATGCACAACATTTTTCATGTTCCTTGTTGAAGGAGACCCAGCTCTAACTGATCCATGGCTAGGTGGATCTGTCATTTGATTTTCCCAACCTTGTTCTTCTTCTTTTCACTAGCTGATACAACTGGGGTTTTGATAGGGGATGGGGGAGATGAGATCCATCCAGGCAAGGTTCCATTATATGAATATGGGGAAGGTTGAATTGGTAGAGGAGATAAGACAAGGGATGCTGAATTAGATAAGGTTGCTGGAATTTCTTACATGGTTAAAAGGAGTTGGAAAATTTTCTTTTTTTAATTCAGCACAAAATATATCATCAGATGTTGTTGAAATGGGTTTGTATCATGTGGTAATATTAAATCTGCATGGGGTTTTGGTAACGGTTGGCATAAAGGATTGTTTGCTTGAATTAATTCACTCACATGCACATGCCTTTCCTTGTGCACCTGCACACTTTTGTCGGATACATTAATATCGCTTCCAGCTGCATTTAAACACACCAGAACAGATTGCATAGGAAGTGACATCAATCCATTTTCTACAAATTCACCTTCTTCCTCTTGTTCCTCATTATTACTTATGTCATCCCCAACAGTAGATATATTATCATATTGCAGAGCATCAAATTTGTTCTTAGTTCTTATTTGTTCAAAAACCACTGTTTCTAGATCAAAACCACTTGTTGATAAGCTAGCATCATTAATACTTGGTATATTAGCTGGTTGCTTGCCTACTTCATCATTTCTACCCTTATCAACCTGCACTTCCCTCCCTTTTTCATGAATTGATTTAGCCCTCTTTTGTTTCACCTTTATCCAAACTTGCTTCTTTTTAACAACTGGTTTAATAATTTCATTTTCATCTTTCCTATCTGTTTGGTCCACATCCATAGTCTCATCTAATATTTCAATTGCTTCTTCCATCCTATTTGATTTCAAACAATTGCAACTTAAATGACCAAAATCTTAACAATAAGTGCAAATTTTAGGCTTCCAGAGGTATTTAACTTGAACCATCTAAACTGAACAATCCAAGAGCATAACTGGAAATTCATTTGGCAAATCATTTTCTAGTGTAACTTCAACCATACATTTTGCAAATCCTATTCTCTCTAACTTCTCTATGGATTCATCCATACAAAGGAACCTACCAAGCCTTGAAGCTAGCCAATTTATTCCAAGATGGGACCATGACTATAAAGGTATGTTAGAGAACTTCAACCAAACAGGAACAGATTTTATTGTACTACAACTATTGCCTATTGAAGAATCCCTAAGGCTTAACAACGAATAGCTTATTCCTCACGACAATTGGATCAGATTCAATAATTTTCCTTCTGTCCTCATCACAAAACAGATGGAATAGGAACAAAAATCCATCAGATTTTACCGAAATTGCACCTTTCAATTTCCAAACTCTCTTGAGATGTTGAATAACAATCAAGTAAGAGAGGGGTTTATCAAGAAAAAAATCAACCAAGTAGTCACCCCATACCTCATTACCAGCTTTGATGAAATACATAGGGGGGACCATGACAACACCATCGAAAACAAGCGGAATAACCATAGGACAATACTGATCAGCATTATGGGGTTTCGATTTAAAGAGATAATTACTGGAGAATAGAGATGGCAAAGCAGAAGGATTGGAAACATGAGCAGGAGGAAATGGGGCGGCAGGAGCAGGATTGGTCGACAAAGAAGAAGAAAGAAGTACATGTGCAAAGGGAACATCAATCAGAGGGTCAGGCGATGGGAACAGAGGGATAGAGATGGGAGGGAGATTTGAAGATTGAGATGGAGGAGAGGCGGGAACAAAGGCCATTAAAAAAGAAAAGAATTTTGATTCAATGTTATAAATGAAGAATATTTTAGTTACTTGGTTATTAAATACTTTAAACCTTAGACATTACTATAATATCATTGGATTTTATGATAAAAAATGTTTTGGTTATCGTAATGTAAAAACACATTCGTGTTTATGTGCGGTGTGGTCTTACGAGATACCCTTGATTTTAAAAGAGTTTTAAAACTAATAATTCAGTTGCTTTGAGTTAATTCACACCAGATCCATGTTTAACCCGGAGTTCTATTTTCTTTCCCTAAAACTCTTGGGTGCTCAAATTTTTATGAGCAGCCAAGTAGTCTAGGTTTTCTATGGATACATTTTGGAGGAGCTGGAGTAGGAGGCTTCATCGATAGCTGGTTATTATCTTGTTTCCGTTGTATTATATGTATATTGTATTTGTTAGATAGGGACAGGCCGTCATAACTATCCTACGGTAGAATCCGTATTAGTATGACTCTGATGTATTTTTTTGGAAATGGCTTTGTAAAGTATTATCTTGAGTAATATATGTTACTCTATTACATTGTGAGATTCTATGATTGTTCTAGTTTCTTCTTATCTTATACCTTCTTTCTTTCCCCTAATGACCTGACTTTCGGACACTTATATGATCGGCACACGAATATCGTGGTGTATTAAGTGTCGTCTTTAGGGGTAAGAAAGGCAAATCGTTACACTCGTTAGGAGTCTCGTTCCCAACGTAATGAAGGCACTTCCAATGGAAATCCATATGCGAATGCACCTTAGTGGTTTTCATCGTATACTTAATATTCTTGTGTTGTACATGCATCACATCTATTTTCTGATTTCTATTCTACACCCTAGACATTTACATCATATTTCCATATATACTTATTAGATGGTTTGGTTCTTTTGAGGGGAAAACCATTCCAGTGATTTGGTTGGTTTCAAAAGATAATATTTTATGAATGCATCAAGTTTCTTAAGTTTCTCACACCAGACTTTTATCTGACTCGTGGTTTCACCTTCCCCGTAATTCCTCAAGTGCTTAATTTGGATATTCTTTGGAGCTCAAGAAGACGAGCTAGATGCTTTCACCTACAGTAGTATTCTTATTTCCACTGCACTACTAGTATGTATATCGACATTTGAGAGGACAGACTGTTATACTATCCAAGTTGATGATAGTACTTAGGATTTTGACTTTAAAATATTATGTATCTTCGAGTAGCACTTTGTATTGCCTTTTGATATTATATATTATCGTTTCATTGTGAGATTTAGATTTTTGTTCTCTTCTTTATTATTCTTTTTCTTTCTTTTTTTACCTAACAATCTGTCTTTCCGACACTTGGCTGTTCGGCATGTAAATTATATATTGCGGATGCATTAGTGTCGACATTTGCAAGTCAAAAATGCGGGTCGTTACATTCAAAATCTCTGCTATCCAAAATGACGTATAACTTCAAGTCACAACAACAACAACAACTAAGCCATTATTCCCAAACAAGTTGGGGTCGGCTAGAGATGGAACCCAAAACTAAATGAAAAAAAAATCAATTTAAAAGTTATAATAATAACAATAGCAATAACAATAATAAAATAAAGTCAAATAAGTAAATTAATAATAATAACTAAGTAAAGTAAAATAAAATAAAAATATATATGTATATATATATAAGAGGAATGATAATAATAATACTAATAATGATATTGGTCAAAGACTAAACCTACGTCTTAGGCTCGTATATATAAAATATCACAGGCCTAACTATTCCAAATCCATTGACTCCAGGTACAACTCTGTAGTTTATCCATTCTAAATGATCTTTACTGAACTAGCATATGAATTTCCATGGTACGGATCATGTAACAACCCACCTTTTTGGACGGTTTAAATCGACAATAAACCACATATGTCAACTCAAACCATTCAAAAGGAAGGATTGTTAATGGGGTAAATAAGAAAATAAGAGAAACGAAGGAAAAACAAAACACAGAATCTCACAGCGGAATGAAAAAATATAATAATTAATAAACAATTCATGAAGCTGTTTTACAAATAACATTTGATTACACTTTTACAATACAGATCATAGTTATACATACAGCAGGAACACATAAATAATGCAGCGGAATAACATAATTCAGTGGAATAAATATAATAAATAGTAATAATATAACAAGTCTTCGTCCTCCAGAAAAGATAGTCTTCAATGTGCTGAAATACTCAGGCTGACCCGAGCATAATGAAAAGACAAAACACTCGAGTCAGAACTAAAAGATCTTATGTAAGTTAAATCAACAGTAAATAAATATGAGTGTAACAGCTTCAGACATGTTTACGAGATTTTACTTCTCTTATCTAGTGTCTAACGTGCATGCAATAACTTAAGAGATGTTTGGGATTCCATCTCCTAAGGATCCGTTAAACTATCTACATACATAATACAATACACTATTATAATATGTCTACATTAAAGTAAAGTATTAAAATAGCGTTAAGGCGGTACCCATATCCCCCTTAACACATTTTATATAAATGCCGTAGTCTATACAGTACTGTAAACTCCATCAAATCGGTGGGCTATCAGGGAGCACTCCATAGGTACGACACAAACCAAACTCGTAGTGGGCTCGATAAGGCATATGACAAGGCACACGAGGCAATGCCCATGGTAGGATACTACCGTTTTGCAGAACCGGGATGGTGGTAACGCGTAGCAGCTACTACTGCCCACCTCGGAACACACTTCCATAATCTCGATGGGTGGCCACCAAATCAATCACAAAGTAATAAATATGGTATCGAAGAAGCATGTCCGATCGGAGGTGCGACCTCCCTTGACCTAGGTATAGCTCCTGTTTTAGTCATATCAAGCTGACCCGAGGGGGTCAGGGCTGCATTCATACCTCATACAGTAGCGTTCACCAAACCATCCTACTTCGTTCTAGATTCTCCACCACGTGCACAGTAGTTAAGTGGTTTTTGGTATTGGCAAAGAGTATGACAATATCTGATCCCAGTCACTTTAACAACCAAACGCTTATTTCACACCAGTTGGTTCTTTTACATTTCCAAAACCGATTCATAATTGATATCAAAATATCATATTCAATTCAAAATCATATCACTTTCGAAATCATATTCACTTCAAAATCATATCATCATATTCACTTTTAAAATCATAACCACAAAATAGGTTAAACCATCATATCAAATATCCGCATTTAAATCAACTAAATCTAAATCATAATAATTCCAATTTTAAACAGTTTGAATATTGAAAGTAATATATATATATATATATTGGAATAGTTATACATTAAAAATAGTTTATATTTAAAAAAAAGGTTATAGCTTAAAATAGTTTATATATTAGAAATAGTTCATATGTTAAAATAGGTTATATATTAAAATATATATACATATATAAGTTGTTTATAAATTTAGAATAATATATATTAAAATAGTTTATAATTTAAAAATAGGTTATAGATCAAAATAGTTTATATATTAAAACAGGATATATAGTAAAATAGTTGATGTATTAAAAATTATTTATAAATTTAAATTAATATATATTAAAATGGTTTATATGAAAAAATAGTTTATATGTTAAAATAGGTTTGTATATTAAAAGAGTTTATATCAAAAAAAACAGTTTCAAATTAGAATTGTTTCTTCCATTTCACAAATCAATTCCAAATCAACTTTAGTTCCAAAATTCAATTTAAATCAATCTCAGCTCAACGATTTCAATTCAAAAGGCTAAAGGGTTTCAATTCAAATTCTCATTAAAACCATTTCAATTTATATCGATTTCAAATCCATGTTAGAACTACAAATTTAAATCACTTCAAATTTAATAGGTTTCAAAGTTTAAATATTCAAACATTTACAATAACTCAATTTCGATAAATTTCATTTATATTTCAAAATTCAGCTTTAAGATTTCAATTTAAATTCTTTAAATGATTCAATTTCAACATTTTAAAGCTTGGATTTTGAAAATAATTCAGTTCATCTAAATCAAATTTTATTTAAAAATATCATTTAACTAGATTTAAAATTTAAGGATCTAAAACCATTTAATTTAACCAATCCGGTGTCTGTATATAATTTTCTACCCTATGGTCAAGTGATACAGATATATATCATTTCAACCCACAACAAATTTAAATTTACGTGTATATATCATTTTAGCCCGCAATCCAGAGTAAAATTCAAAATCCATAAAATCGCTCGAGTTTATCATTTCAACCCATAACAATTTTTCCCTAATCTATAAGACCATTTGGGTACGTATCATTTCAACCCATAGTGATTTTCCTAACAATAACTAAGGGAACATGCAGTGTGGTAACAACATATAAATTAAATATAATATCCAATAATCCAAATATCAACAATTAAACATCCATCACAATCATCATTCAAATCAACCAATAAATCACAACAGATAAACTTGTTATCATTATCAGGTATTTAACTAGCAATTAATTTCAATATCAATTTAAATGGCAATTAAATTCAAATTAAACTTGAATGACAATTTAAATATACCAAACAACAATCAATAAATTACTAATCACATCATAAATTTAATTTAACAAACATAAGATGGTTTAGCATTCGTGAGTGTGTTAAAACACTCACTTTGATTTTTAGTCGATTTAAAATCCAAATTAGGCCCAAAAATTTAATAGTCTCAGAATGCAGCCAAACCAGTTCCAGATTGTTCGAAATTTCGATACGATCATAATGGAGAAAACCGTGCGTGAATCCGAGCTCGTATGTAAAAGTTAATCGAGTTAGAACATATGAAAACTTAAATTTAAATTATATATATATATATATATATGGGCAAATACGTAAATTTACTTACCTCTGAAACCCTAATGTTGTTACAGCCAACCGCGTACGTCTTGAGCACACTCACGGTCGCCAGCATACGAACGCCACACGCCACCACTAGGCACACCATCCCCACGATCAACCCACGCCGATGAACTCGACGTCCGAGGCCTACCCTACACGTGGCCTTGCGTCCACCCTAACCTCCCCTATCAGCTAGTGCCCCCGCCACTATTTTTACCATTTTTGGCAAAATCGTTCAACTCCGGCATGACTCAACCACATGGATCTGCTTCCCTGATCGTCCTCTACGCCGTGGCGCCTCCTGATCGTCGTAAGGATGAAGATCCACCGTTGAACGTGAAGCCCTAACATGGACGACCGAGGCTTCTTCATCAATTTCTGCCCAAACGATGCATCAAATCGAAAAACGAATTGCTGCAGTAATTGTGCTCGTCGATTGCTTTCCAACGATATATAATTTGCTATGGTTTGAGGAGTTTAAATTTTTTGATTTGATTTTGATTTGCAATTGAATTTGGGAATTGGGGTTTCTGCCATTGGGAAGGAAGGAAGGAGCAGATGGAAATGTACATACAGAAATAAGAAAAAGGCTGCTAGGGTTAGAGAAACAAAATCTATTTATATGGACAAGGTTAGATAAGAATGAACAGACAGATCGAATTGGTCGAAACGATTACGCGAACCCGAAAAGCCCGTTCTGTTTCCAAAATGAAAGTGGGTCATCCAATATATCAAAATATATGTTTTCGATATTTTTAAACTCAATGGAACTAGTTTCAAAACCTATATCCATTTCATATAGAAGTTAGCTTTTAAAATCAGATTATTTTAATTGTATTCATTAAATTAATTTCTACGCGTTTCGAGCCCGCACGATCAAACAATAAGTCTGATCGCTACGAAACTTGAAATCCTACAATAATTCACTATTACGGATCCTATGAAACTGGTTTCGTCGAAATCCGAGACAGTGGCCAAAATGGCTATTTTCACGTCAATTAAATAAATTATTATTAAATGGATTTAATCACTTTTAAATTCTAGGTTAAAATTTAACCATTTTCATCATTCTTGATTACATATAAATTTATAAACCATTAAAATAAAATTTCCATGTCAAATTCAAGAGCTAACATTACATTAATGTCAGCGTCCAATTACAACTGAAATAAAGCCTAGTTAATAATAATTTAATTTCAGTTAAATTCTTTAATTTTGATTTACACTCTTTTTATTAAATCAACTATAACCTTATAAATATAATTAACATTAGTTACATTTTATTACATTCATATTTTACAGTTATCATCTTTTACCATTCTGATTTCAATATTTAATTACATTAATTACAACAATTGATTCCAACCATTATTTTATTCCTTATTTACCAATTTAACCAAATTGACTTTACAATTATTCCAATTGATTGAGTTTACATTAAAATAGTTATCAATTGCATTAAATCAACATTATTAAATTACATTCTAATAATCCTTTCCGTTTATAAATCATAAATTATAATTTCTCCCAATATTAAATTCTAAGATCTAATTAAATTTAATAGTTTTTAATTATCGAAAATTACGGGTCGTTACAGATCAAATCTTCTAAAACAAGAGTGATGGTAATAAATGACACACTGGTGATTTCATCAACGATGTGCTCCACAGTCACAATAGAAAAACGAACTAGAGTAACCATCCTGTAAATAGCAACAATCCTCGGTCTGACCTGAGGAAATGTCATAAAACAAAACCTTGAGTCAGACTAGAAACTAGCTATGAGTATAATTGTAACAATATAATTGTGTGGTGTCGGGTATATATGAGATATACGAAGAAATAAATATGTCACACACTCCATACATCAAATCAAATAATATCAGTGATCGCTATTTAAAGTGACTCACGACCGCAACTCTAATCAACTTGGATATCACATCCCGTTCACCTATATAAGTTGCAATCATTATTCAATAAATTTTTCACTATTCAAGTTATTCATATATTAGGTCTATAATCACTAGTGAATCCTACTCATTATTCACTCTTTCAAGACTCTGCCTCGAGCTAATATCACAGCTTGTTTCATTCGTATATTCCTCGATCAGATGATGTGGGTGCCCTCACGCAATCTTTTAGTTGCACCATCTTCTCAGGTTCACTATTGGCGCTCACCCCGCTATGTTGTCTTCATCTTCGTTCCACCCATATCCATCAATGAGATTGCTATAAACTTTTTCTTATTTCTCGTTTGCACTGCGCTTGTCACTGTGGTTGTGTATGTGTAAAAGATTTTTTAGTGACATGGGACCGGTTCATTACGACTCAAGGTGCGATCCTGAATATGTCCATTAGGATATATTCTAGCATCTAGTAGTCCTATCTCTGTCGTTTGCTTCATAGGTTAAATTTATTCAAATCCACTTGTATTTAATCTCCCAAAATACCATTTATTCTCGAAATGGTATCGTATTCCATTAGATGTCATGTTCGTGCGTTATAACATTAACTTGTAGTTTTCAACATCATTTACAACAAATATTTATAAACACGACATAAAATATTTCATCGAATATTAACATACGGGACATTTTAAATTAAATAACTTGCATTCATCGATGAAATTTAAATTCATACACAAACAAACTAGCATAGCATCATAAACAATTCCAAAATTAATAACACATCAAATTCTATTCAAAAAAAAATCAATTAGAACTATTTTTAAGTGGAATTTAAGTTCAAATTAAATTTTTATCAAATTTATTTTAAATTTTAAATTCAAATATCCTAACTGTATCCCATATTTCTAAATCCAATTTTTTTTTTAAATATTATATAACATATAATTTATTTTTAAAATTTTCATAAAGTTAAATTTCATAACATTCGAATTCTTGAATAAATAAAAAATAATTAAATCCCTTATTTATTTCATCGAGCTTACAAATCCAAGAAAACACAAACTAGTCGACCATCTATACACACCGGTTGACCGGTTCTGTCCCTAGAGCAGTAAGCTTCAGAAATTGACGTAACTGATCACACTAATCCTCACACCTTTTCGACCAACTTTACCTGACTTCGATCTTGCCTCCTTACTGAAGGAACTGGGCCAGTCCGAAGCAGATAAGATGAGTAGATTTCAATAAAAATTCCTATTTAGATCATATTGGGCCTATGAAGTCTAAAGGTATATTAGATATAATCTAATAAAATTTTACATAAAATCTTAGTTTGTTTAAATTGTTAAAATGGAGATTCAAATTTGATTTAAATTTGTATATATTATAATGAATGTATCAAATACATTCATTTGTGTGAAGTGTAAGTGCAGTAAATAAGTAGTGTATATATGTGTAAATGAAACATGTACAAATTGAAGGAACTGGGCCAATCCGCATCAGATGAAATGGATGAATTTCAAAAAATTTAACCATTTTGGATCTTTAGTGGGCCTATGAAGTCTAAATTCATTTAGAACTTTTCTAAATTTAGTTTAAATAAATTCTTGTATTTTATTTAAATTATTTAAAGGGAAGTTTACAATAATTTTAAATTTTAAATCTACATTGTATCAAATACACCTAACATTTATTTATAAGAGTTAATTTAGGGAAGGAAACCTTTCGTTTCTTTCCCAAAATCAAGTAATTAATTGAGAGCATAAATTGCATTAAATGGAGAGAGAAACCTTTCATTTTCTATCTTTAATTAAATTGATTGATTCATTAAATGTCATTAATTAATAATTTTTTCAGCATGAAAAGGGACAAAGTCCAAATGTATTCTAAGTGTAATATATTAGGTTGTGTACAAAGACTTATTTAAATTGCAATTTGAGATTTATTTATATTTTATTTTACTTAGATAAATATGCATATGTGTATATATGTATCATATTTAACTTATATATATATATATATTTGTATGTGTGTGTATGCAAATATAACATAGCAACCCGTGCAGGGTATAACATGCCTTATATATATGCTGAGATTTACATCACAACAAATACATTAGCTCATTTTGTATGTGTTGTATGTTGTCAATTATGTGCATGAACATATAGTTATAAAAAAATTTTTTGGCAAGGCCAGCCTGTTTTTATAGTGGACAGTCCACAATTTATTAAAACAAAAACAGAATACAGAAACTCGTAGAAGAACTCAGCAATATAGTAAGGAGATGCGACAACAAACGAACTAAGCGCATCTGATACTGCATCCTCTCACGATAAAATTGCATATAACAAAGCGGAAATAGTAGAGTTAGACCGCATAAATCTACGTTTATTCCTCTCCTCCCAAATCGCGGCAACCGTAAGCTTGAGAAATTTGAGCAGACGAGAGGAAGAAGAAGATTTCCACCTAGTTTTTTGGAAGATACGTATCCATTCAAGCTTGTAATCTCTGTAGGGTGGAGACTCCTGTAAGTGATGAAGGACGCGTTTCCAGAGCTGGAAAGAGAATAAACAACTGAAGAAAAGATGCCCAACGTTTTCAGCAGCACGATTGCAAAGGATGCACAACGAGTGATCGATAAAATGTCTTCTAACAAGATTATCTTGCGTATGAACAACATTCATTAGGCATTTCCACAAGAGAAGATTGTGCTTTGGTTTCGATCCAGAATTCCAAATTCGAGCGTGCCAAGGAGAAGGAAAGCTGTAATAACTATGAATGATTGCTTTATAAACCAATGATATACTATGATGCTTGGCATTCCAGCTTAGCCCCGGCTGATCAGAAGGAAAATAAGAGTTTCTAATCGAAGACCAGAGGTTCGTCAGAGAGGGAGAACTGACATGAGGAAGATGAATTCCCTCATTGTTAATATATGAAACATCATTAGCATTTTGAGGAATACCAGAATTATTAATAAGATTGTAATCGATCGAGTGGGAAAGGATCATACCTGGAGCACACCAAGGGGAGTGCCAAAAGGAGTTGTTTGTGTTGCATCGAACCAAAGGCAGGTAATATCTTCTATTCTCAATCAGTCTTTTCCAAAGATAGCTAGCATCATTGTTAACATTCATGGTCCAAAAATTATTACTTTTAAGATTGTAGTGTCTATTCCAGACAGCCCACAACCCCTGATTATTGCTAAGCAGTCTGTTGACATGATGAGAGGCAGTAGCAATGTTCCAAATTTTAAGATTAATGATGCCTAGTCCACCCATATTAAAGGGGGAGATAATCTTTTATAAGCAATCGGGATAAGTTTGGTAGAATAATTATTTCCGTGCCACAGAAAATGGTTAAATGCACGATTTAACATGTTAATAAGCTTTATAGGAATGATGAACAGCCTAAAATAGTACGTACACATAGAAATGGCAATGCTTTTTATGATCACAAGTCTACCAGCTTGTGATAGTTTATCACCATTATATGTTTTGAGTTTAAATATTATTTTTTCGTATAAGGGAAGGCATTGTGCGTTGGAAATTCTGGACTTACACATCGGAGCACCAAGGTACATGGCATTGGGATCCATGTCCTGAAGACCAGAAGCAGAAAGAATATTCTGGTGAACATTATCTGAAACTCCAACAATGTTAATTTGTGATTTGCTTTTATTTATGTGGAGACCTGTCATTTGTTTAAAGATTTGAAGAGTGGAGAACACGTTGGAGATAGATTTAATATTTGGTTTAGTAAAAAGCAAGAGATCATCAACAAACATCAAAGTAGAAATTTGATGTTTCTGACATTTAGGATGAAAGTCAATATTTTTATTTTTGTATTCCATGCTAGTCAAATAGGTAAGAACTTCCATAACTAAGATGAATAAAGAAGAGGAGATAGGATCCCCTTGCCTAATTCCTTTTTGAGTTTTAAAATAGCCAAAAGATTCACCATTGAGAGATAAAGACACGTAAACAGTAGAAATGCATGTGTATATCCAGGCTAAAAAAGGTAATGGAAAATTCATCCTAGACATAATAGAAATGATAGAATCCCATCGAACAGAGTCGTAAGCTTTCTGGATATCTAACTTTAGGAAACATCTAGGAGAGATGTTTTTCCTATTGTAACCTTTAATAAGTTCTTGAGATAATAAAATGTTATCAGTAATAGATCTCCCAGATATGAACCCATTTTGATTAGGAGAGATTAAATCAGAAAGGCAATTTTTCATGCGAGAAGAGATAATTTTAGCAATGCATTTGTAAATAACATTGCAACAGGCAATGGGCCTGAAATTTGAAACAGATTGGGGAAGATTAACCTTAGGAATAAGAGCAAGTTTAGTATAATTAATGTCGTTCAATAAAGTGTTGGTTTTGAAGAAGTGTTGTATAGCTTTACAAAAATCATGATTTATAATGTGCCAACATTTTTGAAAAAACAAAGCTGTAAAACCATCAGGACTAGGGGAGCTAGTGGTTTTCAATTTTGAAATAGTTTCATGGATTTCTTCCGAGGTGATTAGTTTAATTAAATTTCCAGCTTGCTCATTAGTGATAGAATTAAGCGAAAAGTCATTTAAAACGTGCAATTTAGGATCAGTGTTATTATGAGCAAAAAGGTGCTTATAATAGCTAAGAAAGGAGTGCTTTATACTCGATTGCGAGTTCACTTCAAAACCATGGATATCTTTAATCATGTGAATTAAGGTAGAAGTCTTTTTCAGTTTCAAAGAATTGTGAAATGTTTTAGAGTTTTTGTCACCTCCTATATCCCAATTAAGTCTGTTTTTATCACGGAGCATAAGTAATTCTGATTTGATAGCTATTTTCAAGTTTTTGGTTAGCTCATGCTCTTTATCTGAAAGCACTAAATCACAGGGGTCATCCTGCAATAGAATTTGAATGGCATTAAGCTCAGATCTTAATTTAGAAGAAAGAAGGTTACCAGTACCATACTTTTGCAAAGACCAAGCTTTGATAGAAGCTTTACAATCTTTAAGTTTAGATTGCAGAATGAACATGGGATTGCCATATTTGGGAAAGGCCCATACATGCTCGATCAGAGGTAAAAATTTAGGATCAGAAATCCAGCTGTTGAAGAAATTAAATGTGGATGGACCTCTATCATTCCTAGTGCCCAAGTCCAAAATGATAGGACTATGATCAGAAATAGAAGGAGTGGGAAAAAAGGATATAAGCGCAGGCCAAGCATTATAGGCAGAAGCATTAAAATAAGATCGATCCAGTTTGCAAAAAGTTCTACTACCAGATCTGCTACAGTTGTTCCAAGTATAAAAAACACCTGTTTTAGGAACTTCATGTAGATGAGAAAGAAGGATGGCGTTATTCAGAGGGGCAACATCTACCAAAGACAAAGGTAAGCCACCTAGTTTATCATTAGAGTTTTGCATACAGTTAAAATCTCCTAGACAAATCCACGGATTAGTAGTGTGCATAGTAGGAAGTAAGTCAAGAAAGAACTGTCTATCAGCTTTGTTGTTATCTGCATAAACAAAAGTAGAGATAAATTTGAAATTAGTAGCTAAGTGATTTATATTGCAATGAATGAATTGTCTATGGGTATCATTAGTAATGATAGAATAAACTTGGGGGTTCCACAAAATCATTAAACGACCGTAAGGGGCAGCTATATGATTGTGAATTAATGCCCAACCAGGAGCAATAAGTTTAGCGAATGAGTTAGTTTCTACTTCTGAATATTTTGTTTCACTGATGCATATGATTCCCAATTTGTTGCCTTTGATGAGTTGTTTAATTTCATATACTTTGGCATCATCATGCCCTCCACGTATATTCCAATAACCAATATTATCGATCATCGCTACTTTATGTGTTTTTTGGCCGATTGTCGTGTGACTCTTTGTTTACTTTGTTTCTTAGCGAAGGCTTCCTTGGCACTCTTTCTGGAATTCTTTGGATTGAGCTTGGCAAGAATTTTCTCATGATTGAATTCATAGTCATCATTCATATCGTCTTCGGACCCAAAATCAGAATCTAAAGTTGTACCCAAGACAGATAGAGCATTGTTATCATTTGCTGGAGGATACAACGGAATTTCATGGGGAGGCTTTAATTTAGAATATGGACTGTTTGATATAACTAAACTAGCAATCATAGATGATGAATCAACTGCAGTAGTTATATAATTCTCATGATTAGTAGAGTAATTTTGGCTTGTCGTCTCCTTTTCTTTGAATTTGCTTTGATTGTCTACCTGCTGCTGATTATAATTTATAAATAAATCTGCTTGGACTTGATTCCTTTGTGTACTAATAGAAATATCTGTGTTGCCTTTTGTCTGCTGATTTAAATTATTGTCTGCTACAACTTGCATGGTTCCTTTTATTCCTTCAATTTCTTCTATACATTCTCCTTCCTCAACATCAGAGAGAATAGCGAAAGCATTACTTGTTTCAACTGGATCATATGGTATTTCTTGAGACTGTCTTGCATTGGATATATCTGCTGCTTCTTTCCCCTTTAATTTATTTGAATCCAAATCTATAACCACTTTACTTTTGGCTTGAACCTCCTCTTTTTGGTTAACTTGAGTAGCTTTAAGTTTCCATTTTTGATGCTTCGACTTCATGCTATTCACATAGATTTTACGTGGTACTAAATCTTTAATTTTTGCTAAAGGAGCTGCATCATTTGCCACTACTTCTTTTTCAATGCTTACTTTCTCTCCTGCATTATTTTTGTCCATATCACAGTTATTTGTTGAGTGACCGAAAACTTTACATGACGTACAAATAAGAGGCCTCCATGAATACTCTATGTAGACTTTTTGGCAAGTGTCCTCTCCATCTCCTATCAGTAAATATTCAGGTAATTCTTTATCAGAAGCAATTTCAACCAAGCATTTTGCATATTCCATTCTCTCTCGCCTTTCAGTGGCTTCATTGAAGCATACCAGTTTCCCCAGATGGCAAGCAATCCAGTTAATTCCAATTAGAGTCCAGGCTATATGAGGGATGTTGTAAAGTTGAATCCATATGGGAACCGTTTTCACTTGAGATTGAACAGATCCGAAAGCTGGTTTCCAGGTAGTGATGACAAACATTTGTCCACGAATAAAAGAAGGATCTGCTCTAAGAATATTTTGCTTGTCTTCAGGACTGCTAAACTTGAAAAAGAAATTAGCTCCATCAGATTTGATGTCGTAGGACCCTTTCAGTTTCCAAGTTTTTTTGATATGAGAAATAACAGCCATGTAGTTTACGGGGACTCCGAGAAAAAAACCGACTAGATACCCATCCCAGTATCTTTTACCTTCTGACACCAGAATGTCAGGAGGAGGAAGAGGCTTTCCTTGATAATCAAGAATGAACTCCGCAGGAGAAAAGGAGCCCGCGTTCCTAGGTTTTGATGCAAACAGGGAAGACCAGGAAGGAGGGGAGGCAGAAGCAGATGGCGCCGAATGAGGACAGGGAGGAACCAGGGGAGGGGGAGAGGGTAGTGACGGCGGGGAAGAGGGTAAGGACAAGGCCGGAGGGTGTAGAGGGAGGGGAGGAGGAGGAGTAGGCACAGGAGGGAGAGAGGCTGACAACGGCGGAGGAAGAGAAGGGGAGCAGGATGTTGCAAGAGAAGGAACAGAACTAGAGGACGCCATGTATAGTTATAAATTTTAAATGATAATATATATATATTTATTTATTTATTGACGTATATATAAAATATATATTTTATTATTAAAATATTACAGAAAAATATTTATTTATTTATATAACTATATATTGTACCACAAATAGCCATACTTGTGTATGTATGTGTATATATATATATTTAAATAATTAATTTCTTTATTTACTAATTAGGAAACATGTAAAATCTAAATTTACAATGATGTTAATATTTAATATATGTATGTATATATGTATGTATATTGAATTAAATAGTATTAGCCATAATAAATTAATATAAAATAATTATATGATGAAAATTCAAGTTTTATAATTTTAGAATATCTAGAAACATATTTTTAGTATTAATTTTTTTAATAATTTTCTGAATTAAAATAATATTTTTAATTAACTAATAAATAGTAGGTCAAAACTAAATTAATTTTAAAAATATAAAATTAACTTGAAAAAATTTGAAATTTTTTTCTATGGCACATGACATGATGAAATAGTTTTAAAAAATATATAATTAATTTTAGAAACAAATATTATTTTACATGAATTTATTGAATCAAATAATCATTAAATAATAATAATAATAATAATATATAAATAAATGATAAAAATTATTTTTAGAACTATAATTCATAATAGACATAAAAAAATGTTAAGAAAATTTCAGATCAGTGTTATACAATAAAAACAAAAACATATGTTTTAATTCAAATTGTATGTGAATATTTAAATCATAAATTTATATATATATATATAAACATATATAATTTTAAAATAAAAATTATTTTAATCTTTAACATTAGATTACAAACATAAAACATGAATTAGATCTATAAACTTTATACACATATCCAATCTCCAGTATGACAACAACAATACATACAAAAATTTCACATAATTAATGAAATAGCAATAATCTAATTTATATACATAAGATTAAATGAATAAACAAATCTTAAAGCCACAATGATATGATTAACATATAGAAAAACATTACCCAGAACAGGTATACTAAAGTCCACTTTGAAATAATGAAACCTCTTTCTTTAAAATTCTTTGATTCGTGAGATTACTAGTCTAGAATCAACAACTGTTCACTATCAAATAGTTTGGTTTTAACTTGAATTGGATTTGAGATTTTAGGATATTTCTAGAGGATAGTTGCTACCATTAAAAGGAAGAAGAAGAAGAAAGTGGCGGCTCAAAAAATGAATTGTTATTTTATTTAGGGTTTTGAGATTATAATTTATATGGTAGGATAAGAGAGAAGCAACTAGATCTCTACCACACATCATTAAACCCTAATCACAGACATAGTAGCACCCCTTCCTCTCTCTAGACCAGCTACCTATCACTCTAAATGCAAGGGTTGTGAGCCCATTTAACCCAAATTAAATATACACAATTATATTTAACTAAATTTGTTATCGATATCTCATATCGATCAAAATATTTATAACTTTTATAAATATATGCAACAATTTTATCTCAAATCGTATCCAAATTTTATAATTAATATTTCATAAATATTAATTAATTTAATTAATTTATAACGATTATAAACTAATTAAATTTTTTGGTCTAAAGAGAATTCATCATTTCGGTTGTGTGACTCTTGGGTGTACATTATGTCAGCGATTAACATCGAACTACTTGAAAGTTAACGTTCACACTTCACTTAGCAAGTGTTGTGACATTATGGCCAAATTTATAGCTTACTCAGCTTCGATAAATTCTAATTTCACTTTATTAAGCGTTACCCAGTTGTTACGGTTATTTACACCAAATCTCTTCGTTAAAACTATATCACTTTGAACTTATTGAATTTGGTAATGGTTAAAATTCCAACATCATCCACATTCAACTCTATTGTCCAAACCCAAAGTCCTTAGTTCGATAATAACAATTATTATTAACTGTATTACTCTGGCCAGAGATTTTGACTTTGGATTGACTTGAGTTGACCGTGATACTAACCTCGTATAACTGAGGAGACGAATCCTTTTTTGAATAGTGCTTCACTTCCAATACTTCCACTCGACCCAACAATAGTCACTCGATGGATGCTCTGCCATGATTTGACTATAATCAAAGCAGAGCTTTCATATTAAAGATTCACAGTATGCTCAAGTCGAAAGAACTGTGTAAATTATTCACATCGATATTTTCTGTTTGACCTTAGTTATATTAATCAACAAAAAACTATCGAATGTGTCGTTCTATAGTTATCCAATAAATGGTAGTTTGTACACCATAGGTTCCCCCAACAATCATGAGTAATACACTGCCTAACATTTAGAGAGCGTCACATACTCCAGTCTCAACGGATATAACAATATTCAGTCTCGATGTATCTTGACTAGGAACATTTAAAAAGATGTGATTTAAAACATTGTGATCCAGTACTCATGATTACAACTATTTGTAATTACTATCACAAACACACCATTTATGGTTTTTCTATTAAATATATTTTAATTAAACATTTACTTATTTATGACACATTATAACAAACATATAATAGATAGAAGACCTTTATTTCGAACGTGAATTGATTTCAGAATTAATTAATCTACAATAAATTGTAGAATTTCCCCTAAGGCATACCGCTAACTCTATCATAAATGAATTTAGAGAAGAAAACCTTTTTTCTTTCCCTCTCTAAACCTATATATATAAGTAACTAAGGGAAGATATGGCAATATATGTAAAGAGAGAAACATTTCATTTCTCTCCCTCTCTTTAATGTAATAATTGATATAATAAATGATATTTATAACTTATTAACTAAATTTACACATACCTCTGTTGTCCAAGTTTTTGACTAATGAAATATGTGTGTACATCTATAATAATTACACACACACACACATATATATATTGAAAACCTATCAGTTGTTTTAAATAATTTGAAATCCAAAACTAACATTAACGAAAATGATTTCAATTAAAGAAAGGTTTGACAACAAAAGATTATAGTATTGCACAAAATTTTCTTACTAATTTGAATTAAACTACACATGTATATATCCATGTACATGATTATTACAATTTCATAATTTAAATCTGAAACAACATGCGTTTGCAAACATTGTAGCATATGATATAGGTATATGTACATATAAGTTTGAATTTGAGGTTAACAATTTTAATTAAACTTTTAATTTAGGAATGAAACTAGAGTTTAGGATTTTACATGAGGCTTTAAATTTAGAAAACCATAATGGATTAGAATTTGAACTAAAGTTCTTTCGTTAAGTTTAAATCAAGCTTTTTTTATAAACAATGACTAAAACATTTATATTCATGTATTAAACATATAAAATTAGTGATTAATTTCAAAGAATAATAAATAATTTAACTTATACAATTTATTTGCATTTGTGTCTGTAAATGTTACATAATTAAAAAAAATCCTTATTCAAAATTAGCTTTCAATTTCGCAAAATTTCTAAAACAAAAAGGAAAATGAAATCCATCAAAGTCGGCATATGTAAATTTGTGATAAAAACTTACAGGTATAACAATATAGGGAATAATAATAAGTTATCAAAAGTAACATAGGATCTAAAACATATCAGTTTATCATGAACATATATTAAAGATAGACAATAAACAAACATGGATTTAAACCAAAACAATACAATAAACATATTTTATTCAAAATAAACATAAAAGGGGTTTAAATTACACGTGGAAAGATGAATAATCAAAACATGAGGTGAACCATACATGGTCTGATTATATAAATGATATAAATACATATGTGAAATTAAATTAGAGAATTACCTTTGGATGTGGCTAATAAATCACACCTTGAATGTATGAAGGCTCCTAGATCTGATTAGGTAATCTTCAGAAATTGCAACAATCTGAAGAACCGCCTTTGTATTTATTTTGTTTGAAGCTTGAATTATTTAAGGAGGTTTTTTTCATTCATGAAGACCTAAATTTTTAGCCATTAGAGGAGATGAGAAGAATAAGAGAAAAAGGAAATGGATTTTGTTAGGAAGAATGAATCTCTCATGACATGAATTAGTGGACTTGTTTCAATTGAAAGAACGAAACTTTTCTCATTCTTTTAATTAAAACTTCCCTAATTAATTCACTTAATACTCTCTCTCCACTCCTCTCTCTCTTCACATGGGAAGGTCAAAATTACTTGCCATAAATGACATAAGATTTCTATAAATCCCTTCTTGTAACTATCTTTTATTTAAACCTGTAACAACCCGAAATTTAACCCATAATAATTAATTCGTTAATTAACTTAATAATAAAATAACTTTGTGAAATTATCAAAATTGAGCCACGGGAGTTGAACCATTGTGTTCGTGGTAATTTTCTGGTCAATTTCCATATATAGAACGTCAGAATCCGAGTTAATATGAGAGAGTTACAAATTAAACAAGAAAATGGAATAATAATAATTAACTGGGCTAGGTCGACCAAACCGTGCCCTAGGTCGACCGGCCGGTCGACCTAGTGGAAGGGGCGGTCGACCGCCCAGTCGACCCACCTTGGGTTATGGACGAAGGAAATTTTCCTTCGTCCAGTAACGTTCGACAGTGAATTTTAGTCATCATTTGCATTCTTTTGGCTCATCTGGTCCTTCCATTCTGACATCCGACGGCTCCTATTCAGCCTATGACGTAGTTGCATCCTATTTAATCCTCAAATCCAACGGTCTGATATCCACTTCTACCCCTATAAATAGAACCCTAGGCCTAACACTTTTTCTCATTCTAGATTTTCTCCAATTGGGTTCACCTTTTCAGGAAGGACCCTAAACGGAATAATTTTCCAAGGAGAAAGTCATTTTAAATTAAAATATTTACCAACCCCAAGTGGATCCGGAAAGGCCTAAAGGGAAGAGCTAAGGAGCAGAGGTGAGTGATTGTAATTATTTTATATTTTTTTAAGTAACTTAAAATAATAGGGTTTCCAATAGTTGTAGTTTTACTGCGATTTTTGGAATAACCTTTTTAGTAGTTTATTTACAGTTTTTAGAATTATTTTTTGTTTATTTCTTTTAGCTATTCTTTTCAAATAATTTTAGTTTATTTATGTTAATTATAGCTTTTCCATTTATTTACAGTTTATTTACAGTATTTTAATTTATTTACTATTATTTATGCGTTATTTACATCTTTTTCCTACGCTTTGGATTTTCTTCTATTTTCAGTTTTCTTTTATTTCTCCTTCTTCTTCACGTATGGATTAGAATAGATTAAATGTGAATATGGATTAAAATTATAAGAATGCTAAAATAACGGAAGATAAGATGTAAATTGTAAAGACTGTAATGGAACTAAGACTGAAATCGAGCCTAATTATGATACTGATGTTAGAATTGGACTAATTAAAGATAATTGGCCTAGTTATAGCTTAGAATTATAACTAAAAAGAGTATAAGATGAAAGGAGCTTATTTTTACACTTAGACCTTGGGTTAAGTAATAAGCATGATTATAACGTAGGTTATAATAAGAAATAGAACAGAGTGAGGCTTATTTTAAGACTTAGGATAAATTAATAAGCACAGATGGTAAGAACAAAAGTAAAGGCTTATTTAAATAATTTATCTAAGTTAATAAGCAAAGAATTAAAGTAGGACCTGTACCAAATAACATTCCCCTATTTCTATGGACACAGTGTTTCACATAATTCTAAAGTGAGACAAGGGGCACGCTTATGTTGATAACGGTAGCAAATGGTCAATAAGTAGAAGTCCAAATCATGGGAATTTGGGCAAGGGGTGCAACTAGATATTGTTTGGATGATGGGCCAGGACCAACAGCATTTCCCTAATTATTTCTATGGACACGGTGTTTCACATAACCCTGAAGTGAAATGAGGTGTCTCACATAACCCTAAAGTGAGTTGAGATTGTTATCCCGCCTTTTGGCAAGGCCAGAACACCAAGGAGCCGACTAGAGAACAAGGATAGCACGATATGGATATCACTGAATTTTTTCCGAGCCCAGAATGAGCTACAATTGATAGGACATGACAAGAAAGGCCATAGAGATCAGCAACTCAAATTTCAAGTCAATCCGGACTCGTACGCTCAAGTTATGATCGAGTCAAATTGAAGGGAAAAGCCCAGATTTCGTATCCATCACTCTGGGAAATTTCGTATCCATCACCGAAGCCCTAGTTCGAATCCATCAAGCTTCGTACCAATCAGCTTCGAATCCATCGAGGTACCCAGGTTCGACTCGATTTCCTTCGTATCCATCGAGCTCGTATCGATGGACCTCGTACACATCAGCAATTGAAGCATTTCGTATCCTTCAGCCAACATCCACTTCGTATCCATCTAAGCGCTACGCTTCGTATCCATCGAGGCGCTACACTTCGTGTCCATCTAGGCGCTACGCTTCGTATCCACTAGAGAGCCTTGCTTCGAACCCGCGACCCATGACTTGTTCACATCCAACGGGTCAACCAACTAGGGTGACGTGTCGTCCATCAAAGTAAACAAGGCGAGATGCCTGGAGTCGAAGCAGTCAATGCGGCGCAAAGACCGGATCGAGACGAAGCGCACGCGCCACCTCACTTCAAGAGCACGTGCAGCCAGCGAAGCGAACGGATGGAGTCGAATTCATGGAGACGAACCAGATAGCCTATGAGGAATCTCAGTTCATATCGATGATATCTCGTGATCTATTAATCCAAATCCAATGAAATTTTCAGGGAAGCTTGCATGCACACTGGAGGATGTCCATGCCAAATTTCAACTCAATTGGACATCATCTTGATCGATACGAAATGGATTTGTACCGATCACAGATCGAGGCGAAACTTTCTGAAAGCGGTCGCGTGGGTCCCCTCACATGCCAAACCAAGTCTCCCGAAGTTTAGGCGAGATCTGAGCCTCCTACGCCTATAAATAGAGTCCCAGAATCAACGGAAAAGAGGATCTTTTTTCTCTGAAGCGTCCAGACTCTGCCGGATTGAGATTTGCATCCTACTTTTGCTGTCAATTTCGAATTCTAAACTGTAATCCGTTGTTAGTTGCTGTAACCGCTTGTAATCATTGAAAGAAAATCAATAAAATCATCAAAACTTCATAATGGACGTAGGCCATACGCCGAACCACTCTAAATTGCTTGTCTGTGCATTTTACATTTCTGTTTGTTGGAGTTTTTGTTAGATAACCTCTGTTTTACATTTATAATCTTCACTTTATCTCTTCAAACAACTCCCGAAGAGTGTTGTGCCCATTTTTGGTACAAACACTTTGGTGCTTTCACTGAGAAAACCAGTTTTTTCTCCCGCTCATTGGATCTGCCGTCGATACCAGATTGCACAAATCCAAGAGGAAGATCCAGATATCCAGTCCGTAATCCTTCCATTCTATTCAGATTTGCTCAAAATCTAGGAGAGGACTCCATCACCGAGAATGGTCAACACAAGAACTGGCGCTACCGCTGCAGAGCAAGGAGGCCGAGATAGGCAGAATCCCACACAGCCGCCTTCTTCCAATCAAGACAATACCACTCACTCGGACCCAACGGGGCTAGTCACCCGACAGGAGTTTCAAGTATTGCTCCAGGAGCTGACACAAAGCCGTCAGCAGTTGGCGGAACAGTTGCACGCCAATATCGAGCTGACCAACCAGCTAAACCACCGGGGGCACAGAAGGTCCAGGAGAGATGATGCCTCCAGAGCGTCTACCGAAAGCTCAGCTTCATCTGATTATCACCACCGAACCACTCGTCCTCGGCTAGAGGGGAGTCACGCTCAAGCTGCTGAATATCAGCCCGCCTTAACTGTTGGGCAACTGAGGGTAGGACCGTCGACCAGCTTCCAAACGGGTCCCTCAACACGAGGAGGTACTGCCCCATAGTACACTACTGCCCCCACAGTACACCACGGATAACCGCGCCACAACCGCCGCAGCAGAAACAAGGGTTGATACCCGAAATCAATCAGAGCCGATCAATCAACAGCGTGGACATACTCCTGAACCTTATGTCCCAGAAGATGCCGAGCCAAGGAGGCGAGATATGGATCGTCGACAGCGCCCGATCCAAACTCGCACCGTGGAACCCGACCATGCCTTAGCACATCAAGCTCAGAACCTGCCCGTGTCGGATATATCAACCATGATACGTCAGATGATCCGCGAGAGTCAGGGGCTCACTAATGATGATTGGGGGATTTCCCGTAGTCATACCCCTTTCACAGACGAAGTGTTACATGCTGAACCCCCTAGGCGATTCAGAATGCCGACTCTCCCGATGTATGAAGGAAATAGTGACCCCAACCAGCATATTCTGAAATATGAATGGTCGATGAGCGCTACAAGGGCCGACGATGCAGTGAAGTGTCGAAGTTTCCCCATCTCTCTGGGGGGAATCGCGACAATGTGGTTTACACGCCTACCACCTAGATCAATTTCTTCGTTCGATCAATTGGCCAAGAGGTTTGTAGAGCAATTCCGTATGCATGTTGCTAGGCCGAAAGACGTTAACACCCTGTCCAGCGTCACTCAAGCTCATGGAGAAACGCTCAGACGTTACCTGGAGAGGTTCCACGCGGCATGCGTTGAGATCACCAATCCTAACGATAATTCAATATTGATGGCTCTGACTAAGGGAATTGATCCTGATTCTGAATTCGGGAACTGGCTAGCTGGAAAACCGCCCGCATCGTTGGACCGTTTTTAATCTAAGGCCGCACAATTCTTGCGGCAAGAGGACGCAAAACAGTTTAGGAAGCAGGACGATCCGAGGCCCAGCATTGAGGGAATACAGAGCAATGTAGCAGTTAAACAGTCCGGTGAGAGTTCCGGGAAAGTTCAACTAAATATACAAAACAAACAAACCCAGCAGAGAGGAAACAATAGCCAGAATAAGAAGAGAGATGAGAACCGGGGTCCACGACGTAGAGCTCAGATGTTCGACAGTTATACACCGCTAAACACATCATTGGAAAACGTATACTTACAGACTTGTAACACTGTACAGTATAAGAAGCCTGCTCCGAAGCCCTCGTCGGAGAGGCAGGTTCAGACAGGGAAATTCTGTAGGTTCCATGAAAGCTATGGGCACAATACCAATGAGTGTCGGCACTTACAGGACCTCATCGAGAAGCTGATTAGAGAGAGGAAGCTAGATCAGTTTGTACGGGCGCCGCAGTCTGGCGGAGCGGGCCCCTCGAATCAAAATCGTTCTCAAAATCAGGAAAGAGAGGAGGAACCCGCCCGTGCGGGCGGGAGATTAGTTATCAACACAATAAGTGGTGGTCCCCATCCGACAGACAGAAGCTGGGGGGAAATGAAGTCGTATGCTAGTTCTATCAGGCATGCGGACTTCGAGTGTTATAGTAATTGCGAGGACGGAACCCCGGCGAAGCAACAAAAGATAATATCTAATGATATCGTGTTCAGGAGCCGAGACGCCGATAAGATCGAAGCCCCTACAATCGACCCACTAGTCATATCTGCCCAGGTAGGTCCTGCTTGGATGAAGAGGATCCTGGTCAACAGTGGGAGCTCTGTGAATATCTTGCTTAAACGGGCTTATGATTTAATGAAGATGGAGACAAAGGATTTAAAACCCTGTTTTTCCAGAATCCATGGTTTCAACGGAAGTGCCACAATACCCATCGGAATAACTGAACTCCCAGTGGAGTTAGGCGTTGGAGAACGCCGGAGGGTCCGAATGTTACAATTTGTTATGCTAGGAATTGATTCGCCATATAATGCGTTTCTGGGTCGACCAGCCCTAGCTGAGTTCAGGGCGGCCATCGCCCCATGGTGTCTGACTTTGAAGTTCCCCACTGATCATGGGATTGGAGTTGTTCAAGGAGATCAGGCCACGGGAAGGGCCTGTTATGTTGCTGAGCTGCGCGGGGCACAACGTAAAGAGAAGGGAAAGGGCGTAGTGGAATCTCTCCGCGTCCGTTCTATCGATGATTGACAATTGATGCCTGGGCCTCGGCCCGGGCACCACGACCAACTCCTGAAAGACCTGGACCCCAGGGACAACGAGGATAAAGATGAATCTACGGAGAGCCAAGCTTCTCCAGCCGAACTGACTGTGGACGTCCCAATCAGTGAGGATGATGATTCGAAGATGCTGAAAGTTGGGTCTCAACTAAACAAGCAGACACAGCATGAATTGGTCGAATTTCTTCGGGCGAATCTCAATGTCTTCGCCTGGATACACTCTGACATGTGCGGAATCTCGCCGAGCATTGCGAGTCACTCCCTGAGTATAGATCCGCGACATGTCCCAGTAAAGCAGAAAAGGCGCGGTATGGATCCAGAGAGATCTGCCGCCCTTAAGGAGGAAGTTGATAAACTACAATCGAACGGGTTCATTCGAGATGCCTTGTATCCAGAATGGGTGTCCAACCCTGTACTAGTTCGGAAACCAAACGGGAAGTGGAGAACCTGCGTTGATTACTCTGACCTAAACAAGGCCTGTCCAAAAGATAGCTTCCCACTTCCGCGAATCGATCAGCTCGTGGATTCGACGGCCGGACATGAACTACTATCCTTTATGGACGCTTATTCCGGCTACAACCAAATACCCATGCATTTACCTGATCAGGAACATACCAGCTTCGTGACCGATCTGGGACTCTATTGTTACAAAGTCATGCCGTTTGGTCTAAAGAACGCTGGAGCAACATACCAACGCTTAGTCAACCGAATGTTCGCTGATCAGATCGGGAAGACCATGGAGGTTTACGTGGATGACATGCTGGTGAAGTCCCGATTCTCCACAGATCACGTCAGAGATTTGAATTCAATGTTCAGCATCCTCCGGGAGTACGGAATGAAGCTCAACCCACTCAAGTGTCACTTTGGCGTTGCATCCGGAAAATTCCTTGGGTTCATCGTCAACGCTCGAGGAATAGAGGCGAATCCTGAGAAGATCTGGGCTATTAGAAATTTGCAAACCCCTAGAACTATAAAGCAAGTCCAGAGTCTTAACGGGAAGGTCGCAGCATTGAGCAGGTTCATTTCAAAGTCCACCGATAAATGCATTCCTTTCTTCGACCTGATCCGGAAGGGCAAACGGAACTTTGAATGGACCACGGAGTGTGAAGGCGCGTTCCGATCATTAGTTCAACATCTCTCCACACCTCCAATCTTATCAAAACCGGTTGACCACGAGCAACTATATCTCTACCTGGCAGTATCAGAACATGCGATCAGTGCTGCTCTAGTCTGGGAAGAAGACAAAGTGCAAAACCCGGTCTACTATGTTAGTAAGCGGCTAACAGGAGCTGAAAGAAATTACCCGAGACTGGAGAAACTGGCCTATTGCTTGGTCATTGCCTCAAGAAAGCTCCGTCCTTACTTCCAAGCTCATCCGCTTACTGTGTACACCGACCAGCCGTTACGACAGGTCCTCACGCGGCCTGAGACGTCCGGTAGGTTACTCAAGTGGAACATTGAGCTAAGCCAATTTGATATCGCATATGCTCCGCGGAGAGCCATTCAAGGACAAGTCCTGGCAGATTTCATAGCTGAATTCACCATTCCAGAAGACTTGCCCGAGACCAGTAAATCTCCCGAATACATCTGGAAGCTGTATACTGATGGTGCATCAAATGACCGGTGTTCGGGCGCTGGGGTTATACTTGAGACTCCCGAGGGCCGATCCATATGTTATGCTCTTAAATTCGACTTTCGTGCAACTAATAATGAAGCCGAATATGAAGCCCTCCTAACTGGCTTAAGACTTGCCAGAGACTTGAGGATTATCGCT
Source organism: Allium fistulosum (assembly GCA_030737815.1). Classification (NCBI taxonomy): domain Eukaryota; kingdom Viridiplantae; phylum Streptophyta; class Magnoliopsida; order Asparagales; family Amaryllidaceae; genus Allium; species Allium fistulosum. The sequence goes on from CM060903.1 coordinate 861,928,921, forward strand.
GTGGAAATTTATTGCGATTCACAATTAGTAGTATGTCAAGTACGAGGAGAATATCAGGCAAGAGACCGAAGACTGGCTGCTTACTTGGCTCGAGTTCAGGAAATACTAAACCAGTTTGATTATTATGCCATCTATTATGTGCCTCGGGAGCACAATCAGAAAGCCGATTCACTGGCAAAGTTAGCTAGCACAGGTGAAGCGCAGCAAATGGGACTTGTCCCCGTTGAAACTTTGGCCTCCCCGAGCATCGATCGGATAGAAATGAACTCTGTGTTTGAAACCGCTCCCAGTAGAGAATCTTGGATGACTCCGTATCGGAATTACATTGAGAATGGGGCACTGCCTGAACCTAGAAATGAGAAGAGACAAATTCAGCGAAAAGCTTCGCGGTTCGTCATCCAAAACGGAGTCATGTACAGGAGAGGTTATTCCGTTCCTCTCCTCAGGTGTATCGCCCACGAGGAAATCAAACGAGTGTTACATGACGTGCACGAAGGAGAGTGTGGCGATCATACCGGAGGACAAGCTCTTGCTAAGAAGATACTCCGATATGGGTACTACTGGGCGACAGTGAACCGAGATGCGGCAAACTATGCCCGGAAGTGCGATAAATGCCAGATACATGCCCGAATTCCGAGAGCTCCGCCTACTGAAATAACCCAAATGGTCAGTCCCTGGCCATTCGCAATGTGGGGCATCGACATCATCGACGCTTTACCTTTAGCAAAAGGCGGTGCGAAATACGCCATCGTCGCCGTTGACTACTTCACAAAGTGGGCTGAGGCCGAAGCCCTTGCAACCATTACGACAAAGAAAGTGATAAATTTCATGGTTCGCAACATCATCTGTCGATTTGGACTCCCGCATACTATCATCACTGATAACGGAGCCCAATTCGAGAGTGCGGAATTCAAGAATTTCTGTCAACGGTTTCATATCCGCAAAAAGTTCTCGGCTGTCGCACACCCCCAAGCGAATGGACAGGTTGAAGTTGTCAATAAAGTTATAAAATCGATCCTGAAGAAACGATTGGAGAAGGCTGGGGGCAAGTGGGTCGATGAACTTCCTATGGCGTTATGGGCCTATCGAACGACCCACAAAACCGCGACCGGACACACTCCGTTTTCCCTATCTTATGGCTCAGAGGCCGTTATTCTGATCGAGACAGAAGTGTTCTCTCATCGCGTGACTTATTATGATCCAAAAACAAACGCTATACTCCTGGCCGAATCTTTGGATCTATTGGATGAAAAACGGGAAGAGGCTGATTTGAGAGCAGCCGCACATCGAAGTCGGGTCGCCCGGCTGTACAACACCAAAGTTCGACCTCGAACCTTTGAACTCGGCGACCTCGTGCTCAAGAGAATCTACCCAGTTCCTTCACACATGAAACCGAACTGGGGAGGACCGTATGTAATTACACGAAAGCTCGGAGATGGTACATTCAAGCTGTCGACTGTTGACGGTCTCGATTTACCAAGGGCTTGGAACAGCGAAAGTCTCCGCCGCTATTACATATGACAGGCTTTATTTATTTCATTCTATTTAGCAATTTGTTTCTGCATTTCGAAATTTGAATTTTGTAATAAGGCAACTGACTTTGCCGCATTTTCTTATTTCAGCAATAAAATGCCACTTCTTCGAGCCAGAGCTGTGATTCATTAAGTACGATATACAACATCACGATGCACGAAGAGCTAAATCCCATCATGCAATGGGACTTATTCAAATGGAGAGTGGCTGTGATACGACCGGCCACTCACTAGGTGAAACCCGAGCTCGGGGACAAGCCATGACACCGATATTGATAGGGTTGACACACGACAATCCTGCAATTAACTCTGTGTTCCCAGAGTGCGAAGCGGAGTATAAACATTCAACTCCGTATTCCCAGAGCGTGAAGCGGAGTATAGACATCCAACTCCGCATTCCCAGAGTGCGAAGCGGAGTATAAACATTCGACTCCGTATTCCCAGAGTGCAAAGCGGAGTATAAACATTCAACTCCGCATTCCCAGAGTGCGAAGCGGAGTATAAACATTCCAACTCCGTATTCCCAGAGTGCGAAGCGGAGTATAAACATCTAACTCCGTGTTCCCAGAGTGCGAAGCGGAGTATAAACATCCAACTCCGCATTCCCAGAGTGCGAAGCGGAGTATAAACATCAGTCGACTCCGTATTCCCAGAGTGCGAGACGGAGTATAAACATCAATCAACTCCGTGTTCACGGAGTGCGAAACGGAGTATAAACAACTAACTCCGTGTTCCCAGAGTGCGAAGCGGAGTATAAACGACCAACTCCGCGCTCCCAGAGTGCGAGACGGAGTACAAACATCAGTCAACTCCGTGTTCCCAGAGTGCGAACAACCGCTTACGAGATGACATATATCCCCGGAGTGTGGATGAAACGATTCATAAGAGAACAAGTGTAGTTCGACCACTCGGTCCTCGCTTGATGCAATCACAAGCTGATCATCACAACTTAACCCTGGAACTAGGGGCAGAGGCAAATGTTAGTCATTACCCGAAACTATGCGATGCTCAGCTCCGATGCGATCCCCTATCACAACTCAAGTCCGAGATTTCCATACTTAACAAGTAAAATGAGCTATTCTTGAAACAATAAGATAATGCAAGTACACCGGACCAAAGTTCGAACACTGCAATATTCAAGCATAGAAAGGAACATAAGCTGAAACTAGAAGACAAAATTTTATTTTCAGCTAAATCAAAAGCTACGGTTCATACATGAGCCTTTCCAAAATACTCCTACTTGCAGGGGCCGAACCCGCATCTAAACACGGCCTACAAAAAGGAACAAAGAAAAGTGACAAAATCCCTGACTACCAAAAAAGAAAAGTATGCCTAAAAGGAGTGTCTAATCCTTCTGCTTCCTCAACTTCTTCTTCCTCGAGGAGCTACTGGAACCACCAGTACCCTTTCGCTTGGAACCCTTCTCCTTAGGCAGGCTCCCCTCGGGTGAAGGCATAATGTCGACATCCTCGTCCGAGCTGGACTCTATGGGAATGCCTCCCACGGGAGGAGTTGGAGGAACAGACTCCGCAGCCGGAGGAGGGACTGGTACACTAGTGTCAGTAGGCGTGCCCCCAGGAGACACAATCATGAGAGGAGTGGGGCACTGTGCTGCTGCTCCGCCATCTACACTGCTACCATGCGCCGCGGCCGCCATCTCGGCGTTAATCTCGGCAAACATCGTCGCTTCCCGCTGCGCTCTGGCCTCGCTATGAGCTGTAGTAGTCCGGGTTGAAGTGTCAGAAGTAGACGAGAATCCACCCAGGCCAAATGGTAGGTCCGCAAAAGGATCACTCTGACGGCCGAGGAGCTCGTTTATTATCTGTTCATCAAAAGAAAGTGAGCTCCCCTGCGTTACTCCGACTGGTGCCATTGCCGCGACGGAGGTCGCTTCAGAAATGATGGCTTCTGGCACTTGGCCTGATGCTTGGGCGGTGAAAGGCACAACTGGTGCAACTTCTGTCACTGATCAAAGAAAAAGGACATGTCATTAGCAACACTTCAACACAGACCCTTCAGTCCAAATATACAAGAAGTTAGTTCAGAGTACCTTCCTCGGTTTGGCTCGAGGTCGTCTGAACAACTTCGGAAGGGTGTTCCTTAACAGGAGATAGATGTGGTCGGTCTGGATCATATGCCGGGATGTGCTGCGAGTCGATCATCGGAGTCAGCTTAGATTGAGATGACACGACTATCTCAGAACTCATAACATGGTGCTCTGCACCAGAACTTTCTCCGACTTCCTGAGTCTGGGCACCAAGCCTCTCCTTATCGTGGGAAATCATGGAGTCATGGAGAACCCTCTTTTCGTCATCATTGAGGATGCGGTTCTCCAGCTCGAATTCATCGAGGGCTTCATCAGGGTGTCCAGACTTCTCCTCATCAACCAGTAAGTTCCAAGCGTTGTAGAGATGCGTGGGGTAATCATCGAGCCATGTCAAATCTCGATGCCTTAGCACATTGGCGTTATAAGTGACGAGTAGCTCTTCCACATCGGCCTCAATCCTGGCCTCCGCCTGCCGTACCTTCTCGTCAACCCCAGCCTCAGCTTCGTGAGCTTGTTGCATAGCCGCTTCTTTCTCCTTTCGGAGCGTCACTGCCTGATCATAGGCCTCCTGCGCAGAGACATTAGCTGCGTCTTTTTCCTTCGCCATCTCGGAAAACTTTGATTTCAGCTCATTAAGCTCCTTGAGAGCATCATCCCTCTCGGCGGTGATGGTGGTGTTCCTATGACCCATGTCCTCGATGGCGGTATAATGCTCTTGCTTCATCCTGGTCATGGAAGCGTTTACTTCATCAACCTTCTTTAGAGCCTCCATTTCAGATTTACGGGAAGACTCAGCCTCCGAGTTGAGCGCTTTTATGATTCGGTCGTTGTGACCCAACTCCTTCTCGAGCTTCTCAATAGTGACGCCCCGATCGAATGCCACTTTGGACGCTTTCCTCGCGGCCCGTCCCCATTCCCTGTACTGGAAAAAGATGTACGTAACATAATCATGGATAGTGGTTTCAGCGGTTGGCGGAATTCTCTTCAAGTGCGGAGGGAAGACATAACCATCAAAACAGATGTCGAGAAATTCCTTCCTCATCTGTGCCAATTTAAGCGCTCCTTCACTAGACGCTTCAGTCGGGACCGGTACAGTAGCCGAGGAGGTGGCTATTTCAGTCCTGCGCGGAGGATCGGACCTCGAAGTTTGAGAAGGTGGCCTAGGCCGTGAAGTTTCAGGAGGACGAACAACTACTACCGTAGGAGGTGCAGAGGTCCTAGGAGGAGGAGAGCGAGATCGGGATCGGTGAACGTACCCCCTGTCTCTATCAGACCTCTCCTGACCAGAGTGTCCGGAGTCGTAATCCCTCTCACCCTCTCTCCTGCGTGGCTCATGATAACGGCGCTTGCTGCGCAAACTGCCAAGCACATAACTTTGCCCAGACATCGTACCTGAAAAGAAAACCACGAAGAATCAGTAGCCGTTTGCAATATGTTGTTTACGGTTAGGAAAGTGTATTGTGCCGTGAAGAGTGTGTGAATGTGTAACCCCCCGGACCAACCAGAAGTGTCAATCGCACTGGCAGGAAGAGACACGCTAACATCGACGGTGTGTTGCGGTCCACCCAATTCAACGTCGTGTTGCTCCGGCTCGATGTCCGGGATTGGAAGGTCAGCAGGCCCCTAGAATTGATTTTCAGCTTGCAGGGAGGGTGCTTCCATAATTCTAACTCCTGGCAAAGGACGGTGTAAAACCATGGACTTCCGTCTCCCGGACTTAGGCTGTTTCGAGGCCACTGCTTTGCCTTTCCTCTTGGCATCGGACTCCGGGGTTGCATTAGCTGGTCCGACCAACGGTTCCTCGTAGGTGTGAGTCCTTTCAGAGTCGAGTTCTTCAATTATCACGACCCTGGGTTTCTTCTGCTTAACCTTTTCCCTGGAGACGGTCTTTAATGCACCGTCGAGCCTTATGCTCTGCTTCCGCCCGATCAACCCAAGAACTCTAAGGTTCTGGTCCGTCAATAGCAACTCGATATTCCTTTCTTCGCTAGGGACCTCTTGAAGGACGCGAACTATCTCTTTATAGTAGCCGCCATCAGGTCGCTGGATTATCGCTGAAAGAAAGAGGATAGGAGATATGAGTTTAGTTTCATTCAAAAATTGCCCCGTCAATTACTTGGGAAAAAGACAATGCTTACGTCTAAATAGCCATCTTCTGGCAAACCCCGGTGGACATCGGACATAAAACCACTCTGACTTGAAGTAGCTCAGCCTAGTCCACGACCCCGTGACAACTGGGCAGTTTCTCACAGACTCCAAGAATGTAAAAGATGGGCTGTCGGTTCGACTCTTGAAGTTGAAGAGGTATCTTATCTCGGTCGGGCGGGGAGGTCGGTAAAGGTATTCCATAAATGCGATGAACAAGCCATTGAGTGAAGCATACCCATTTGGATGTAGTTGAGACGGAGCGATATCCAAATAAGCCAATACTTCCCTTATGTAATCATTGAACGGAGGAAGTGTGCCGGCTGCGCACGCATGTCGATTAAAAGCAGTGTACCCCTCTGGGGGATTGTGTGGTCTGTCGTCCGGTCCAGGCAACATTACATCGTCCAACGCTAAGCCATGCCTTAGGCATATTCTCCCCAGCGTATCTTCTGAGATATTGGACGGAACAGAGTCTGGTGGATTGTTTATGAAAGATGCATCAGGTAACTCGTCCGGAGCTGGACCGATGACTTCGGCCTCGATGTCCGGAATCTCAAGTCTAGAAATTTCTTGCTGCTGTGAACTTGACGGTTCCATAACTGGCTAACTCACGAGAAACCATTATTAGACGATAAAAAGCCCATGCATTCCCCCGTGTAAAGTGTGTGTTGTGCAGTGCGGTGCTGTGCATTACTTGGACGAATTCTGCAAGGTTAAAGAAAATTTGTGGATGACAAGGTTAATCGGAACCCAGTCGGAACGACCGTCATCGCTGACCGTCATCCTCAAACCGTCCCAATGTTGGCAATCGATTCAAGTTAAAGTTTGTTGTCACAGTGTTAGGTTATAGTTCCATCGACGAGCTTCGATAGGCAGTCAGATATGCAGTTAACAGTCAAGTTCAGATATGCAAGAATGAAGCTGTCGGGGTTATATTATCGAGTGCTCGGAGGATTTCGTATCCACCCAAGGGAGGGTTCGAATCGATCGTGAGGAATATATTCGCATCCCTCAAGTTCTGAATTTCGTATCGATCACCGGGGGCACACTTCGAATCGATCGTCACTATTCAAATTTGCATCGATCAGGAAAGCCACGGTTTCACATCGATCACATTCGAATCGATGCTTGTCGTATCGATCAAGACGAATCAATTTCGTATCGATCTGAAACCGAGGGTTTCGAAACGATGGCTCGTTTAATCCTCGCATCGATTGTTGTTGAACGATGCGATCTACTGCCATCCCCACCGACACGGACCAAAACGCCTCCATTAGGATATCCCTGAAATCGATGCGAAATCCAAACGGAGACGTTGTTGCCCACGTCGATTCGAACACAGGCTCCCAGATCTGCTCGAAACACAGTTCGATCCACTTTTATTCTGTCCACTCTTTCTTCTCCAATCAACAGAGACGCCGCCATGGCTATTTTCGACCAAGCTTTGACCCAGATCTAACCTTAAAGGCTGCCGGGCTTGATGATTGGTGGAGATAAAGTGGATCTGAGATCCAAGCGTTGTCGCCTGGATTCAAGTGCAACCGGATTATTACCTAATTTGAGGTTCAAATTCGAATAATTGAAAGTATGAATCTGATCGATTCGAGAGCAGAATGGAGTTCTTCTTCTTTCTCGAAGGATGCGGATCGATGCGAAAGCAGGAGGAAACAGTAAGAAGTAAAAGTGAAAAATGAGCCAAGTCCCAGGTATTTATATGAAGTCTGGAGGCGAACTGGGTCGATTTGTCTCCCAGTCAACGTAACGGTCGCAAGCGGTCGAACGATGGATCTGTGCAAGCGCCTTCTTCGAATCCATCAGACTGTGCCTCCAACGAGTCGAAATATTGACCAGATGCCATCGATTCGATACATCCACTTTATGATCCATCGACTCACAACAGTGCAGACCTATTGATACGAGCGTAGATTTCGTATCCATCAGGACCTATCGATACGAACAATCAATTTGTATCCATCAGATGTCGCCAATTCGAAACAGAATCCACCATGGCTTGCGACCATCGATACGAATCCATTTCGTATTGATCAAGATGACCCACATCGATGCGAAGAGAAGCTTTCCAACTTTTAGCATCGATTCATGAGAGGACCGATACATGAGGATGGTTAAAGAGTACGGCTTTCAAATTATTCAAAGAAGACATACAGCTTTTCAAAGCACGTCATGTTTTCACAAGACGTACTTTGGGGGGCAAATGTTATCCCGCCTTTTGGCAAGGCCAGGACACCAAGGAGCCGACTAGAGAACAAGGATAGCACGCCATGGATATCACTGAATTTTGTCCGAGCCTAGAATGAGCTACAATTGATAGGACATGACAAGAAAGGCCATAGAGATCAGCACCTCAAATTTCAAGTCAATCCGGACTCGTACGCTCAAGTTATGATCGAGTCAAATTGAAGGGAAAAGCCCAGATTTCGTATCCATCACTCTGGGCAATTTCGTATCCATCACCGAAGCCCTAGTTCGAATCCATCAAGCTTCGCACCAATCAGCTTCGAATCCATCGAGGTACCCAGGTTCGACTCGATTTCCTTCGTATCCATCGAGCTCGTATCGATGGACCTCGTACACATCAGCAATTGAAGCATTTCGTATCCTTCAGCCAACATCCACTTCGTATCCATCTAGGCGCTACGCTTCGTATCCATCGAGGCGCTACACTTCGTGTCCATCTAGGCGCTACGCTTCGTATCCACTAGAGAGCCTTGCTTCGAACCCGCGACCCATGACTTGTTCACATCCAACGGGTCAACCAACTAGGGTGACATGTCGTCCATCGAAGTAAACAAGGCGAGATGCCTGGAGTCGAAGCAGTCAATGCGGCGCAAAGACCGGATCGAGACGAAGCGCGCGCGCCACCTCACTTCAAGAGCACGTGCAGCCAGCGAAGCGAACGGATGGAGTCGAATTCATGGAGACGAACCAGACAGCCTATAAGGAATCTCAGTTCGTATCGATGATATCTCGTGATCTATTAATCCAAATCCAATGAAATTTTCAGGGAAGCTTGCATGCACACTGGAGGATGTCCTTGCAAAATTTCAACTCAATTGGACATCATCTTGATCGATACGAAATGGATTCGTACCGATCACAGATCGAGGCGAAACTTTCTGGAAGCGGTCGCGTGGGTCCCCTCACGTGCCAAACCAAGTCTCCCGAAGTTTAGGCGAGATCTGAGCCTCCTACGCCTATAAATAGAGCCCCAGAATCAACGGAAAAGAGGATCTTTTTTCTCTGAAGCGTCCAGACTCTGCCGGATTGAGATTTGCATCCTACTTTTGCTGTCAATTTCGAATTCTAAACTGTAATCCACTGTTCGTTGCTGTAACCGCTTGTAATCATTGAAAGAAAATCAATAAAATCATCAAAACTTCATAATGGACGTAGGCCATACGCCGAACCACTCTAAATTGCTTGTCTGTGCATTTTACATTTCTGTTTGTTGGAGTTTTTGTTAGATAACCTCTGTTTTACATTTATAATCTTCACTTTATCTCTTCAAACAACTCCCGAAGAGTGTTGTGCCCATTTTTGGTACAAACAGAGATGTCTCACATAATCCTGAAGTGAGATGAGGGGCATGCATATGCTGGAGCTTGAGGTAATAAGAAGACCCAATAGGTGGAACAACATGTAACATGAGCATGGTGGCGGTTACGCGTGCGACTTCCATTCGGGTGCTCAGTAATCGTTATGAGTTCTAAGCGCTCAGTGTGTGCCTTTCGTAGGCACCAATGTCTACTGCGTAGGGAGCTTTAGCGTCCGGTCCACAGTAGATTCTTTGGAGTAGCAGGCCGATCAAAGGGTAGTATTATAAATTCAACCTAATCTAAGCAGCTATCAAAAACAAGTGCAAACAATCAAAGTTAATTAATCTAGTTAATTGGTCTTTATTTCTAGCTTATTCCTTCTCTCTATTTCCTTTGCTTCCTTTAATATACTAGAACTGTTGTAAAGTCTGTTACTTTTACTTGCTTAAAGATTCTAGTAATTACTATCATTCACCAGACTTTTAGTCTGACCCACTCCTCCATTTCCCCATTTTCCCCCATAGGCAATCAGGGGCAAGGATGGTAAACTGCAGGCATTTGGAGATTTCTTTGGAGGAGATTCAGTCATGTATTTCTTTTCTTCAGTTCCTGCTTTTTGTTCTTTTATTTACTGGCACTGTATTGAGGGAAAGTTTGTGTTTGTACTCTGGTTTTTCTGATGAGAATGAGATTTTATTTTCATAAGACAATTGTATTTGGTATTTGGAACATATGTGGTTTGTCTGAAGTATTTATAAAGTATTAATTTTTAAATCAGTTATTATTTTTAATTACTTCCGCTATGTTATTATCTATCTATTTTGTCTTGTGAATCTTAGTCTTTGCTAACTTCAGTTATACCTACAACGCACCACGTCTTTTAGTGTGTCCTTTTGGGTATACTGAAGGGTGTGGGGTGTTACAAAACCCGTTTTAAAAATAGATCGATATCGTATATCGTTGCACGCAAATATAACTTTGATATATGCATTTCAATAATTGCAGACAACTCCCAAACATTAAATAAATCAAGAATAAATCCCAAACGTTAATTAATTTATAACATTTTATAAATTAATTAAATCGCGTCCTTTTCGAAGTATTCAACATTATGGTTGTGCGACTAAAGGTGTAAATTCAGTCAACAATTAATATCGAACAATACAAATATTAACATTCACACGTTACCTTAGCTAGTGGTGTGACATTTTGGCTGAATTTATCGCTTACACATCTTTTTAGTAAAATCCAATTTTACAATTATAAGCGGTACCTGATAGTAACGATTATTTACACGAATTCTCTTCATCAAAACTGTATCACTTAAGACTTATGGAATTTGGTTTTGGTCAAAACTCCAACATCGTCCATATATAACTTTGTAATTCCAAACACAAATTATTGGTTCAACAAATATAATTATTATTAACCTTACTACTCTGGTCCGAGACTTTGATTTTGAGTTGATTATTGTTAACTGTGATACTAACCCATATAACCGAGGAGATGGATTCTCTACTAAAAAGTGTTTCGCTTCCAATGCTTCATCTCAGACCCAACTAAATTTATTCAATGGACGTCATGCCACGATTTAACTATAATCAAAGTGGAGTGTCCACATTGAAGTTCCAAAGTATTCTCAAGTCGAGGGAATTATGTAACATCGTCACTTCGAGACTCTCCTCTTGACCTTAGTTATATTAACCAACATAGAACTCTCGAGTGAGTCATCTATAGTTATCCAATAACGGTCAATACGTAACCCCTTTGTACCCCTAACGGCCATAAGAAATACACTGCCCAACATTTAGAGAGCGCTACGTACTCTAGTCTCAACGGATGAATCAATATCCTTTCTCGAAACATCTTGACGAGGAATATTTAAAACAATATGTTATTTTAATTGTTATAATATTCTTATGATTACAACACTTTGTAATTTCTATCTCATAATATACCATTTAAGGATTTTCCATCAATATACTTTAAAATAATTATTTAATTATTTATATTACTATATAAAAAGTATATGATGGAAAGAAACACACCTTTTATTTTGAACATAATTGATTATGGTGTTAGATATATGCAAGAAATTACATGATTGCCCCTAGGACATACCCCTAGCTCTATCAATCTCCCACTTGCACTTGGAGTCAATTATGGAATCTTATTCTAACTTCATCGATCGGTTTTCTTAAAAACAATCAGGTTAGTCCCTTAGTTAATAGGTATGCTATGTTGTTTTAATCATCTACTCCATTAACTCTCTTTGATGCTGATAAACTGCCTTTATCATGTGGAACTATTTGGATTATGTCGCTTGACTTCTAATGGGCTCTAGGTTCTTTTACAAACTATATCACAACACAGTTATCATATAATAATATCATGGAATCACCCTTAGCTCAGTTTAAATTTGTGCATTTATTTATACTTCGTATATTATTGTAGCCTTGGTTGAATTAGCTACTACTTATTGTTTGAAATAATTCCAACTTAAAACTTCTTGATTAAAGTTTGAACATGAATTTAGGACTGACATATTATACTCGATATCACTAATGAATTTCGAGTCTGTTCACTTCTTCCTAAGGAGTTCATTGTGTACATAAACAATTCTCTAGCGTTCTATAAATACTTGAGAACAATCTAAACTACTTTAGTGACCTTGATTTGGATTTGTTACTTGCTATATGTATCAAATACATGAGAAAAGTGTGATATTGTGGAAAATTTGACCTGTACAAAAATTCTAATAGCTAATGCATAAGGAATCCATCTTACATGCTTGATATTAAATAATTTAATATGGTGCCTATGTATATCATTTCAAGGCATTTGCAACATCATTTTTGTAACGACCCGTAATTTTACCACTTTGAAAATGGAATATTTAATTTATTTAAATATTCAAATGTAGAATTTTCAAACTTAAACAACCTAGTTTTATATGATAAATAAGAATGGCAAACTTATTTTTGATATTGAATAAAGATTTTGGATTTCCATTGTAAAATTGAAAAAAGTCGGATTCCGATAAAGTAGGATAAATATTCGAGAAATTTGTTTAAAGGATAAATAATTCCTTTTAAATATATATATATATAATCGATATCAGACTCATTTTATAATAATAGTAATTTAATTTATAATGGTTTGATAAATATATAAAACCCGTTCTATAAAAGTTGACAAATTTCGTCGCATATCGATAAATCGATATCGTATTTTTATAAATAGATTTGGATATTGTTTTATATTATTATATAAGTCAAATATGCTTGTTTTAATTATTTAAGGATAATAAGAAATTTAATTTGAAGTTTGGTTTACATGAATAAATAGTTTAACAAAAACGTCAAAATGTGGCTGGAAAATGTTTTGTTGAAAATCAACGTTTTGTCGATTAAAAGTTGCTGCAACGTTGTCGCACTTTTGTTAACATATTATAACATATATATTACACATTTTAATAACTAAACATGTCTACTTTTGCTAAATAAGATTTGGAAACTTCTAGAACATCATTAAGAAAAGTAAGTAAGTTTGAGAAAAGTCAAAAGTAAACATTAAATCCAAATCACATCAAAATCCAACAAAATAATTACTTTTCTTTACTTAATCTTTAAGTGACTATGAAATAAAGTAAGAAGTGAAAGGATGATGTTAAATGTTGAAAAAGTGGAGATTGCTTTAGGTTGAAGAAATGTTAGTTTGGTAATTCGGTAAGAGGTTATTTTGGTAAATTTACCACATCTTTCTTTTTCTATAAATACCCACCTCCTTCTTCACTTTCATTCACATTTCTTCCTTTTCTTTTCTCAAGCTTCTTCATCTTCTTCCTCTGTAATGACCCGTAAATTTAGTGGTTTATTAATTTAATTTATTGAATTTTTGTGAAATTTTAAATAGTAAAATTTGGAAATATAAATTTGATATTTGGAATGCGTCTAATTAAACATAGCAATTGGTAAATTTTCATCTGATAATATGAAAGTTATTTTATTGTGTAATTCTTTTTCAATTTAAATCAGTTAATATTTGATGATAATAAAATATTTTCCAAACCTGAATATATTTCTATAAAAAATTTGTAAATCATCTTCTGAGTGAGACGTTATATTTCGTTTCGCCAAATTTTGACTGTCATTGCTCCGTTCATCTTATTTCTGGCATTTCAGCAGCATTTTCAATACCGATTATCGACTTTTGATAGGATGGTCGTACCACTGATATCTGTATACTGTTTTGATCGTCTCGTCGTGCTGACCTCTACGGTATATTCAGTTCTGTGTTTTGGATTTCCGGTACCCGACGATATCGGTAAAGCAAATAACCGTATCGGTACCGTTTAAGCCTTTTGATCTGTGACCATTCATTTCCATAGTGCATAGCTGTACAGCCACTAGTCTTTATTTTCCCCAGAATTCGATAGGGTGGCTGTCGTTATTCCCAACTGTTCATTTTTGACATTTGCTATTCCTTTTGGTTAGGCAGTTCCAAACAAATTAAAATATATACTTGTATTAAAAATTTGAACTGCTCTTCCACGTTCATTTCAGTACACCTGTTCATCTACTTCTCCGCTTCATTCCTCTTCTTCCAGCAACTTTACAACCTTGCTCTATCAATAATCAACGCCTTCGCAGCTTCTTTCCCACTCACCAGCGCCCCATCAAACGTAGCAAAGCCCAATGGTCCCCACACACATAAACCCCACCACCCACCCTCGGATCTCTCCCCACCAACTCCGTCGGTGGAGTCTGATCAGGCTGCGCGAACCCGATCCGGTAACTTCTCAAATGCCTCCACTCCCTCACCTCCTCCCCAAACCACACCCCTCCATCTCCTTTTTAACCTCAACCGCCATATCCACACCTTCTATCTCCAACCCCACGTCACCATTCTTCCATTCTCTCATGCCGAGAGCAGCACCGAACATCCAATTTTCTTTTTATGAAGGTATATATATTATACGTTATATACATAAGCCGTTTATATTTTTTATTCTTTTGCTTTGTACTTTTCTCAAGTACATTTTTATGCTTTTCTTAGTTATAGTTTATATATATATAATCGGTCAATAAAAAAAGTTATATATATTGGTTTTATATATGTAAGGTCAATGCATATATTGCTGATGTGAGTAGCATATGCAAGTTTGCTTGCATTTTTGAGATATTTCATAGGTTATATACCCGTATGCATATTTTATATTCATTGATCCTGGTTTAGGCAGTCTGTAGATATTTTAGTTAATATATGTAGTTTTATATTCGTTATATGTTATTATACATGGGTTCTTTTAAGCTATGTGTTGTGAATATAAGGAACGTGTATTATATTTCAAAGTATATATATTTGTTTATATAAGGTATTATATTTCAAAGTATATATATTTGTTTATATAAGTTTACATGAGTTGCTTCCATACGCAAGTTTTAAGTTTATACAGTATATATAATTTAAAGTATATTAAGTTATGAAAGTTTATATATATAATGTCAGCTTATATATATGCATTTATGTAATAGTGGTAGTCTGCATATATGAGTTAGGTAGATTTCTTGATGTTTGTATAAGTTATAAAAGTTACAGCATATACATATTGTTTTGAATATGAGTTTAGTTTTGTATTGTATATCTCAAAAATGTTGTTTTATATGTGCTGAGTATATATATTAGTTATATATAGGTCAGTTTTGTTATATCTGTTGTTGTTTTAATTCCTATATATAAGTTACAGTATTGTATTTATATATATATATATATACATATTTGTCTACCTGCATAGAGCTTTATTTTAATTAAAAAAATATGTATATATATGTTGGTTTTAATATATGTGTTTAATTAAAACGATGATTTTTAAATTTTATATATATATATATATTATTTTATTTTAATACTTTTGTAAATTAAATATTGATTTCATGAAAACAATAATAATATATTTAGATAATTTCTGTCTCTATTAGGCTGATTCTAATTATTTCATCGATTCTTTTTATTAGTTATATTCGTCAAAATCGTGCCAATCTAGCTTCGTTTTGGAATTCGTGCTTGGGTTGTAACTCAACTCCATTGTCTATTCTCTCTAGCCTCGAAAGGTGAGCAATCACTCACGATTAATGTTCTTACATTTATTAAATTTGATTTCAATTGAAACGACAATTGAAATATGCTGCTGCTAGTTATTTACATTCTTATATATGCTATTATCTGTATCTGTTCACCTGTGACATCTGACACCATTATCTGTTATTTATCACTGATGATATATGCCTATTACTAATTGTTATATTATTTTCATATCTATTATCACTCTGCAAGTTCCCTGTTAGTATAGAATTCACTATGGGTTGAAATGATACATACCCGAACGATCTGTAGAATAGGAGAAAATCGTTATGGGTTGAAATGATAAACCCAAGCGATTTTCATTTAAATTGAATTTGGGATTATGGGTTGAATATATATATACCCATATATATTTAAATTACGGATTGAAATGATAAATATCTGTATCACTTGACCATAGAATAGAAAATTATATACAAACACCGTTGGTCTATATATAAATATTTTGAAAATGATTTCTATTGTTTTGAAAAGAAATATATGGTTTTAATAAATATTGATTTTAAAGATTTATTAAAGTTGATTTAATGAAGTTGATATATAATATGTTTAAGTTTTATTTAATATATATATATTCAGATATAGAGTTTATAATGATTCAGGTTGGAAAGATAAATTTGAAATTGATTTGAAATTATATTTATTTAAGAATTTTACTTAAATAAGTTTGATTTGAAATTTTTAAATTTGAGATTTTAAAGCTATGATTTTATAACTTAAATTTGATTAAAGGTGACTTAAATGAATATTTCAAACTTATATAAATTTAAATAGGATATTTTGTTTATTTAAATTTGTAAATTGAAGTTGTATTTAGATGTTATTGAAATGATTAAGTAAATATTTCAAAACTAAATAATAGTAAAGTAAATTTGATATATATATATATATATATAATTATCGGATTTAGTTTTGAAAATGCTGTATATTTAAAGCTTTGAAATATATTGAAATCGAAATGGCTTATTTTATGGTTTAAATCTGTATTTGAAATCAATATAATTTAAAATGGTTAATTGAGAAACTGAATTGAGTTGAAATTTATAAATTGAGATTGAATTAAAAATTGAATTTTGGAATTCGAGTTGATTTGAATCGATTTATGAAATTTGAGGAAGCTATTTTATTATATAAAGTATTTTTAAACTATATCTAAAACTATTTATATTATAAATTATTTTAATATAAACTATTTTTATATAAATCATTTTCAATATAAATTATTTTATTATAAACTATTTTAACTTATAACTATTTTATATAAACTATTTTTATTTTATAAACTATTTTATTATATATACTAATTTTAATATCTAAACTGTTTAAAGGAAAGTGTTATGATTTCCAAAGTGTTATGATTTCAAAGTGTTATAATTTCAAAGTGTTATGATTTCCAAAGTGTTATAATTTTAAGTGTTTAGTTTCGAAAGTGTTATAACTTTGAAAGTACTATGATTTTGGAAGTGAATATATTTGAAATGGAAATGATATCGTATTGCTTTGTTTTTTTTTTGAAATGGAAATGATATTTTGGTTTTGAAGTATAAACTATTTTGAAATGACCACGGTGTTATAATAACGTTTGGTTGTTAAAGAGACCGGGATCAGATATGGGCATACTCTCTGTCGATACCGTAACCACTTTAACAACTGTGTACGCGATGGAGATTCCAGAATGAAGTAGGATGGTGGCGACGATCCTATATGAGGTATATACGTGGACCCAACTCCTGCGAGTTGGCATAAGGTGGCTAAAATAGGAGCGATTCTGGGCCAATGAGGTAGCTCCTCTAATCAGACACACTCCATCGTATGCCATTCTATCACTTTGTGATTGATTTGGTGCGCACCCTTGATTCGGGAGTGTGGCTCGAGTTAGGCGATTGCTGCGGATTTGCGTTACCAACAGTCCGGATGCGTAATTGGTATATCTACCCTGGCATTGCTTTGTTGTGCCGTGTCACCTACCCTAGCGAGCCTTATACGAGTTTGTTTTGTACCATACCTATGGAGTGCCCTCTGACGATGCCCAGTACGAGGGAGATTACGGTACTGTATAAACTACGGGAATATATAAAATGTGTTAAGGTGGAAAATGTAAAGCCTTAATGCTATTTTAATAGTTTACTTTACTATAGACATATTATAATAGCGTATATTACCACATAGTAGATAGTTTAACGGATCCTTAGAGGATGGTTATCCTAAACATCCTTTGAGTTACTTGTATTTTGTAACGACCCTAGATTTTAATTTAATTTAAATTAATAATTAATTGAAATTTTGAATTAAAATAGTAAAATAAATTAATAAATGGAAGCGAGTTTCCCCGATCGAAATCAATTGGATATAAATCATTTAAATTTAAATATATTGTAAATATTGTATATATGTGAATATATATGTATTGAGCATATATGAAGAAATTTGAGATTTATAAATAATAGAAATGATTAGTATTAAATTTAGAAATAAATATAAAAATACATAAGATAAAATTTTGGAAAAAAATAAAATAAATATTTGAGTTATAAATAGAAATAAATAAAAGATAAGCTATAGAATATAAAGTAAACGAATTAGCTAAATTTTAACAACTTATAAAATATAGGAAAATATATATATATGATCACTTATATAGTTATGTGATAATAATAAAGTGATTACACTACAATAATTCAAACAACAAGATGAAAAAAAGAAGAAAGAAGATAATAATAACTTTATATCTATATGCATAAAGCATAAACAAACTGTACAAGCAAATATAAAACAAAACATTTATGTACATATACATAACATAACTAAAACTACTTTATATCTATATCTATATTCATAAAAATATCTTTGTACAATAAACAAAAGAAATAGGAATGAAACAAAGTATAAGGCTAAAGAAAGAAATACAAAACAATACCCTATCTTCTCAAGTACAATACTCAGCCACCATAACATGTTTTATCAGCCGAGTTAAAGGAATGCAAAGCAAAAGAAAATGTAAATATTTATAATAGAAGCCAAGTAATAAATGCAAATGTCCTTAGCATACAAACACATATATCTTCAGCCACCAACATATCTTCATATTTGTACAACATAATAAATGTAGCCACCAAAGCAAGATACCAGCCTCCATACGAAAATCCTTGGCCAGATCAAAAAAAAAGAAGAAGAAGATAAGTTAGCTTGCAAAGGGAAACAATGTATAGGTATAAGTACATGTTAATTAATGCAAGAAAGCTTTAGCCACCAAAACAAAAAAATATCTCTGGTGACAATTTGTACAAACACAATATATCACCATGTACATATCTCCTATATATCAGCCTTCCTCTTCATTTCAGCTCGTTCTATCAAAACTAAGCAAAGTTGAACTGAGAAAAAGAAAAAAAAAGCAAGTGTCACTCAAAAACTTAAACAAAATTGAGTTGTAAATGCAAATCCAAAGCCTAGGAATTCAGCCTGTAAGCAAAGCAAATGCAAATAAAATACAATATCAAGCAATGATTCAAAGTTTCAGATTAAGGATTTCAACTTGAAAAAAAAAAAAAACTTCAAAGGTCTGTTTCGAAAAGAGGCTCTGTTTTTCTGGAAACAAGGTGAGCAACTCCTATTTTTAGAGCTTACCCTGTTTTGATTTCTTGTCGCTTGTGAGTAAACAATATAAAAGTTTATGTTAGATTTAATCTGTGAATGGTTCATGTTTAATCTTGTTCGTTATGAACAATTTCCTTTGACAATTACTCTGTGAATAAATATGTGAAAATGTCTATGATATTCATCTCCTCCCTGTTTTAGTTCACAGGGTAGAAACAATGAAAAAAAAAACAATTCAATCCCCCATTTTTAAATCACTGTTAGACTTTGGTCTTAAACAAAATGTGTGTGTTTTGATATGTAAGGTAGATTAAAAATAGATTCAAGCAAGGGAAGCATATACAACATACAAAAATTTATTTTACAGCAAACAAAATTTAATTTTGGATAAATTCGAAACTAACGATTTTCAAATTCGAGTTTATATCTTGAATTCTTATTGGAAGATAGGATTTTTAAAGCTAAAATGTTGATTTTTCATTTTGTATTTCAAGAGCATTTTGCACTTGAACGGAAATTGGATTTTTGCCAATTTCAGGCGACTAGAAGCTTTGTGATGGTCGGGGTTGGACGAAGAGGTGGACGAGCCTACCGAGGTGATTGGAAAAATAGTTGGAGGCGGCCACGATGTCGGAGGTAGCGGCGGTGTTGATTTTCCTTTGGTAAACCTAGTTTTACTGGAGCTTCTTGTTTTGACCACCGCCACTTCGACGTAGCATCGAGTGAGGCGTGGTCTTGGGAAAAGGAGGCACGGTGGGTGACGATGCCATGGCCGGAAGCGCATGTCTTCAAGTGGTCGGAGGTGTGGCGGCGAGACAAGTTTGTGGTGGGGGATGTTTTCGAGCTTCTCGAGTTTTTGCTCGATTTTGATCGGCGAAGAAGTTGGGGCGTTAGTTATTGCATGATCGGTGTCAAGGTGGAATGTGACTTGGAGGAGGTCGCCTCGATCACCAGAGCATCGGCGCCGCCGTGTGCACGTGCACGGCTGTAGATAGCGTGTCTGGTTTGGGTTTGCGTGAGGGTCTCGGGGGAAATCTCGTGCTTGGAAAGGTTTGGAGTGGGTTATCTCGTGAGAGTTTGGTAAATTAACAGTTTAAACTTAACAGTTTTCACAAAAAAAAAAGAGATAAGAGAAGAAAAATAAGAGTGGTAGAAGAAGAAGCAACCGTGTGTTGCAGGGGAGATTCAGGGAAGAAGGGAAGTAGTATGTGTTGCAGGGATGACTCGGGTGATTTGGATGGCTAACTCGAAGTACTACTCGAGATTAATAAGGGAAGTCTCGGCTCCCTTCAAAACAGCAGAAGTGTATTTTTAAAAGTAAAGGTAAGTGAAACTATTTTTATCAAGCTATAAATACTGTGAAAAAAAAAGTGTTAAATAATTTTAAGTTCAAACCTAATACATGTTTTAATTATTTAATACTTAACTATGTTTTAAACTCTTATTATTATTTTTAAATAATTAAGTTAAGTTAAGTATGAAATTAATTAACATTAAAATTTGTAGTTGATATTAAATTGATTTTCAAATTTAAAAGAAAATATAAATGAATCAATTAAGGGAAAGAAATTAAAGGACAATGGAAAAATTTAAGGTTAATTTATTAAGTAATTGGTTTAAAGGTTGGTTTAATAAATATGATTAATTAAGAAAAAATTAAATTATTTAAGTGTTTGATAAATTAATCTATATCATATGATTTATAAATTAATAAATCAAGAATTGATAATTTATTCATAAGTAATTAATTTAATTTGGAATTAAATTGAATTAATTAAGATTTGAACTATTAATAAATCTTATTTTTAATTGATTGGATTGCTTATAAATGTTGGTATGAGGTGCCTTGAATTGAATTGTTTGATATTTCTGATTTGTGATGCTTTGTGATATACCCTGATTTATGTTGTGATCTGAAATTTCTATTTCTGTGATATATTACTATGTGAATATGCAACCCCATGGCCCGTAAAACGACACTTAAACTTCAATGCGACAGGGAGTCGGATTCCAGTTGGTTATCTGAAACCCACATCGAATTGTAATAATGAATCTTTGTGACTGATAAATTTATTTTATCTATGAATCTGTGAATGAAGATAAGCGTTATCGATTATACCGCTTATCGATATATCTGTGATGATTGATGTTGCACTATTGTGTGTAAAACCCCTGGACTACACCATACACACACAAATATGGATTTCACGTGGAAATCGGTTAAGTCACAGATAATTTAAATTTGATGTTTTGAAATTGAAATTCTTAATTTCAATTGATTTTGAAATTTGAAGTTTGGGTTTAAATGTGAAAAGCTTTTGAAATGGAGTTTCAAAGATAAGACTTATTTTTGAATAATTTGATAAAGTTTTGAAGTTTAAATAATTTGATTTAAACCTAAATTCAAGATTTGAAATTGAATTCTATGATTTGAAACTAGGGATTAAAGATGTTATACCCGTTATATATGGGTTAAACCATTTTAAAAGTATTGATTTTGGAATGTGAATATAATTCAAGAGCTTTAACTCGTGAAAATATAACTGGATTTTTCTGGAACGAAAACTATTTGTTTTCAAATAATAACAGCTTTCATATAAGAAGTGAATTTCAAATTTGTGTTGAAAGGTTTCAAATTTAAAATGAAATTGAAATGTTTTGAAAGGCTAAGAATGAATTCTTTTTGAAAGCTATGAATTGAATCTGTTTATTTTTAACAGATTTTAAAATGATGATTGGTTTTAACCATTCAAATGAAAAGTTTTGGGCTTTAAACTGTGATGTAACTGAGACCCCAATATCCATATGATTTCTAATAATTGCGCTCATTATTCGGGTTAGCCGGGAAAAGACATTTGTGTCATATAACCCATTCCGAATAATGATACGTCGTAAATGGATCGCATTTGAAGACCGGTGGTGAAGACCAGGTATTTTCGAAAATGAAAGGACAACTCGTCGAATATCTCTTCATCGATTGGCCCCGATATAGAGATTTTATCACCCTTTGTGATGGGAAGTCCGGACGGGATTGGGAATACCCGGAATTGCAAGGGCTTCGTAAGAAGTGCCTTCGGTTCTGTTCGAACCCGGAATAGACTTGTATGGATACATGTCTGACATTACACTTTGAGATATAAAGCCGATTTCTTTCAAATACATTTCTGTTGGTGGCGGAGAATTTATTCTCTTAGCTTAACACCCTTCTCTGAGACGTACGAGCTCAGAGGTTATGTAGTTGAAATTTATCAGCGATATACTCCCAATTTGGTAATGTGACATGCTGAGTGTTGCTGTGTGATGATCAGTGTTTGATCATTTGTGATATGATCATTTGTTTGATCTTATATCTTTGTGATCATTACTTTGATCATTTGTTTGACCCGAAGCATGGCTTTGTGACAAAGCGTAGCTTTGTGGACGAGACTTCGTCGAACCTCTCACCCTGGAAATGGTCGAAACAGGAAAGATGCAGCAAGGTTCTAGGGAGTAGCGCCCCTTAGTGTATGTCATTTCTTTCTGGATAGAGGTGGTATCATGGTATGGAGCCCAGATACTTAACCTATGTGGTTACTGCATTATTATTACTCTTATGTGGTTGTTGGAATCGAGGATCCTCGGGAAGATCGGTTTCGATCAGGGGATGGCATACGCGTGTCAGTAGTTACCTATTTTTGCAGAGGTAACCCGGCCTTGTGTTGGCAGAGATCCGGTTAGGTTCTCGGGACGTCATTCCAGAGGCGTTTCCATGTGGCAATGGGAAGTTCCTTGGCCTGACCATTTGTTGGAAATCCAAAGAAACAATACGTGACTTGTACGGTTTTAGTTGTAGAACCTGCCATCTACTTATGGTGGCGCCCCACTGTTTGGATGGTAGCTATAGTAGGCATAGTTCGAAATGTCTATGCTGGCTAAGATTTATATTCTACTTTCGAAATGTTTTCTGCACCATGCACTAATAATAATATCAAGATTTGATTTTGCGTAGTAAGCATCTTTGACTATCATAAGAAGAAATCTCCTCCAATTCTGCGTTTGCATTGTGTGTGTGGCGGGAGGTCTTATGGTAGTTTCATTTTCCAAAAGCATTGCGAATTGACTTTAAAATTCTTTGTTTTTTTGTTTTTAAAGATAAACTGTTTTTGTTGCTCACACCAGTCCCATGACTGATCCTGAGTTTATTGTTTCTTTCCTAAACTCTGGATGCTCAAAATTTTTCTACACGAGCAGTCTAGAGTTTGGTTTTTCAGATAATCAGATTAGTAGATTTTCTGGAGCTAGTTCAGTCTTTGGATATGGACTGCACTTGCTTATCTTTGTGCATCGTTATTGGGAGTTCGAACTATTTCTGGATTAGTGCTTTGGAGATGGAGATTATCCGCTGCTGCTGTTATCTATTTTCTTTCCGCTGCTATTTCTTGTATCATATCTCTGATGTATATTGATATTCATTGTATCACTCTGTTGTATCAGATATTGTATATCAATGTATTATTCTTTTTCCGCTGTGTTATTTACTTAACTGTGTTATAAGCTCCGGCGACTCGGATTTGAACGGTCGAATCTGTGGCATTCGAGTACGATGTAAAGTATGGATGTCGATTTTCGAGCGGGCAAAATCCGCAGCCGTTACATTGTATTTCATTTGATATTTCACTTGAGTTGGATTTATTGGTATAAGAATGTTAATCTTGACTCGATTTTTTTGTGTTTTTGCTTTACACTCGGGTCAGACTGAGTGATACAACATTTGAGACTCACCTTTGGAGTTGGAGCTTTGCTTGGAGATCCAGCTATCTATCCAGTTTTCTGTTATTCAGTTGACTCCAGAGATATATTCTGATCTTGTATTTGATTATTGTATTGAGACTTCTATGTATTCGAGACTTCTATTGTATCTTGTTTAACTCTGTTATATATATATATAGTAGCTTCATGAACTACTATTCATTTGTTTCCGCTGCTTATTGTTATATTACTCTGTGTCTGTGATTCTATGATTGTTTTATTTACTGTATATGATAAGTTTTGCCAAATATAAATTAACAATCTGATATTTTGAGCAATTCAAGTCCGACATGTGTGTATGCGAATGGCTGAAAATTTCAGGCTGTTACAGTTGGTATCGTGCTCTAGTTTTAGGCAAAACTCAGCATATCTAGTAAAATTGATTACAGAATCACTTTCGTTTGAGCTTGAATTTCTTCCTTTTGACTCGGTTTTCTTTGAATTTTGGAATGTTTCCCTCGATTCCAAAATCCATTTTTCTCTCCCCATTCATGTTTCTTTGATCTTGGAGCATCCCATAGCTCCACTGTATGATTTGTAAACGGGTGAAACTCCTTTACAATCGGTATTGATTCACCGGAGATTTATGTATCCTCGGTTTACGATGCTGCTATCTTTTGCTATACCCGAATTCTATCTCTGGCGGTCGAATGTCGATTTGCTCCATAATTCTACCTCGATCTTATTTTTAAGTCACGGTTGACCCGGTTAAGGTTGCCCACGATTTATATAAGTCTAACCATTTTCCTAGTTTAAAATTCAATTATCTTATCTCCCTTGCAAGCCTATCTTCTAGTCGGAATTCTTTTGATTTGGGTCCCTCTAAATTTGAATCTCTATTCTTGTTTTGGAATCTATTCTTGTATCCTTGAGTGAGGGAGCGTATTTGTAATTTAATGTTAAGATGTTTTATATATTGTGTTGTTTGAGTTGTTGATGTTGATTTGGGTTTTTGATCGATTCGTCTGATCAACGCTATCGATAGGAATTCCAAAACACTTGAACGGAGCAAACTGACACAATATTATTTTCAAATTTGGTAAATGAAATAAATTTGTATGATTATATTATAAATATGTAAGTAAAATTTTCTGGAATTTAATACGTTAATTAGATTGGTTGTTTGAAATGATAATATTTGATTATCATTTATTCTTCTATAAATGAATTTATAAACATGGTTTATAAATTGATTTGGAATTGAAATGAATCTAAAGCAGGAATTTGAGAATTTAATTTCCGATGATTTCAAACTTTGATTTTAAAGTTTTAAAATGCATATTATTGAAAATATTTTCGAATAGAAATCAGTTTCAAAGAATTTTAAAAGTTTAAATAAGTACTTTCTTCTTTTGTCGCTGGAAAATAATTTCGGTGACGACTGTAGCATCATCGACATTCATTTTCGAGTTTCGAAGTGGAGAGACCATTCTGTAGCTTTGCTACATTTTTATTTTGGAAAATTAAATTGATTAGAATTCCTAAAGTATTGCTTGATTTATAATATATATATTGGTATATGATTGGATATATATATAGTGTGTGTGTGTGTGTGTATATATATATATATATATATATATATATTTATCTCTAAATTGTTTGAAGATTAATCGGAAATTTAATTCTTAAATTTTATGTTAAAGGTGATTTCAATTATAAAATGAAGCAAATTTTTGAATAAATATTTAAATTTGAAATAATTGAATTGGGAAAATTTTACTAGTATAATATTCAATTGCATTTCAATATAACTTACCTAAATTATTCATAAGTTGAATATGTAATTGGATAATATACAATATAAGATGATTTTTATAAATAAAATTTGAGTGGTCATAATAAATGTTATACACTTAATTTTTAATTATAAAAATGTTAATAGAGATAAATAGAATAATAAGTTGATTGAATAGTAAATGAGACAAAGTAAATAAAATTTTGTTTTGAAAGAAACCTTTTGTATCAAATATTAATAAATTGAAATAAAATCAACTTAATGAAATACCTTGAATTTAAAATCAATTGTTGAATATAAATTAATTTAAATTGAGAAAACAGGGTGTTGTTTGCTAGTGTTTAATGGAGTAGGAAGTAGTTAGTGAAGTGTTGGTTGATTAGAATGTTGGTAGGAAGTTTATCATTTTGATTTATGGTGAGAAACTCTATTTAACATATATATATACATACATGTTTGATGTTGTGTTATGATTTCTATGGATGCTTATATATGCATTGATCATCAAGTATTGATTGTTTGCTATGATTGTTAAATTATTTTACCAAGTTACATTAATACACGTCGATAAGCACAAAGGAAATCACTTTCCTTTTGAAAATGAGATGGTGTATATGGAATGCTTAAACCTTTTGAAAATAATTTTAAAATGAGTTAGAAATGTTTTATAAACATTTAAATATGTTTAAGTAAATAAAGAAAGGAAATCAGGATTTCATCTTGTATGTTTTGAAATAAATATAAAAATACATAAGATAAAATTATACAAGATAAATTATATATAGTTAAACAAATTAGTTAAATATAGCAATATATTTAATATAGAGATTCATTTATATTACAAATTTAAAAATATAATAAACACACTTAATAAATTATAACAACATATTAAAATATAGAAATGCATTCAAAAATAATAAAAGAAAAAGATAAGACAAATATATATTGTATAAGTATAAACACTTGCAAAAGAGTGAAACAAAATATATATGAAGTATATAAGCTTATCAAATAAGCCACCACCAAATCAAAAATCACGTCAGCCATAAGATTTTTATTCATGCAATATACAAAGTAAAATAAGAAAAATATTCATTTGTGCAACAACAATTAATGTTAGCCACCGAAATCTCTCATCAGCCATCAAAAGTAGAAGAAAATCTATGTACAAACTCAAATAAGATAAGTATAATTGTACAAGATAATTAATGCATGAAGCATTAGTATACTACAAAAATCATATCAGCTATCAAACAAAGAAATTTCTTTGTACAAACAAATAATATCACACTGTAAAAATGTTGTACCAGCCAAGAAATGCATACCTCTTCACGCACTATCTTTTTATACATATATCAATCTTCTTCTTTTCATTTGTAAAAAAAATGCAAACCAAAATCAAATGAAACCTTTTTCCTCAAAACATTCTCAAACCTTCAACCAGAAACTGAAATCAATCTCTGTAGCCATTTTATTAAGCCTGGAATCAAGTCTAGTTCAACTAAGTATTTCAGTTTCAAAGATCTAAGTTTTCAAGTTTCCAGTTCAAAGCATTTCAGTCTTAATGTTTCAAGCTATTCAAGTTTCAGAAATCAAATATTGTTGGGTAGATTCTCAACATCGGTCCAAAGCTTCGCCGAACCAACCTGCTTCGCATGCAACGACCCTGCCGAACCAACTCATCCCCATGCTTTGCCGAACCAACTCAGGTACAAACTCCACCGAACCAACTCAGGTACAAACTCCACCGAACCAACTCAAGAATAGCTCCACCGGACCAACCACTTACCCAAGCAGTGCCGAACCAATCTTCTCCCCACCACAACCAGACCAAGTCGCCTCCATACTGGCATTCAACTCCTACCACCGAATCAAGGGAGGCCGAACCAAGACGCACCAGGCCAGATTGCGTCAGCCCAGGCCCGCCAGCTGCTATATACCTCCAAAGACCCCTACCCCCAGCCTCACTCTATAAATAGAGGGGCAGGGGTACTACAATGGGGACAAGTTTGAGAGCTCAAGCATGGAAGGAACTTTCA
Organism: Allium fistulosum; assembly: GCA_030737815.1. NCBI lineage: Eukaryota > Viridiplantae > Streptophyta > Magnoliopsida > Asparagales > Amaryllidaceae > Allium > Allium fistulosum. The sequence goes on from CM060903.1 coordinate 861,956,508, forward strand.
AACAACTTTCTTTTACTCGTACCAAAGCTTTGTACTTGTAATCATAACAAAAGAAGAGAAATAACATATAAAGTGGATGTAGGCACATTCTGGCTGAACCATTATAAATCTGCGTGTCTTTTTACAATTTAGCCCCTGTTTTTCATATATTTGCATAAACCTCCAAAGTCATTAAGAACAACCTAAGATCTACTAAATCATATAACTTTGAGGTGTTTGTCCATTTTTTGTGCAAACATTTTTGGTGCTTTCACTGAGAAAATAGAAACTCGAAGCTTCAGCTTCATCCACTTAACAGTTTTCCTAACAGCATCATTCGCCACTCAGAAAACATGCCTCCCAAACAGAGAAAAGATGTTAATAAAGGAAAAAACATCGCATCCAGCAGTCTTCCATATCCAACTGTCACGAATCAAGGAAATCATCCTCCTCCAGCAGCCAAGGTTTTAAATCTCCCCGAGATCAACCGAGATGAAAATCCGAGATATTAGCCAAAATCCGAGATTTGGCAGCTTGGTTAGTTATAAGTCTTTTAAATATCGCCCGAGACAGCCGAGATATTTGCCCGAGATATTGGCCAAAATCCGAGATTTGAAACCTTGCCAGCAGCAGAAACAAATGAAGGACAGGCTAACCCAACCACTCCTGCTACAGGACAGCCTGCAGCCATTACTAGGGCAGATCTAGACAGGGTTGTGGCTGAAGTAACTAACCGCTTCACATCCCAGCAAGAAGCTTTGGTGGACCATCTCATGTCACGCTTAAGGGACGCTGAAGAATCCAACCGCAACACTGAATCATGGGGCGAGTCCCAGTCTGGAGGATCTCAGAGACAACAAAGATCTTCCTTCTTCGAAGGAGCTAACGGCAGAAGTAGCCATGGTAGGAGCCGAGACCGAGCACAGCCCGAAGTTAGGCCTGAGGAAACGTTTGGTACCGAACCCAACGGGGGAGGTACCGGACGGAGGTCAACTGTAGCTGAGCCTGTCATACTGCCTAACCACGGAAACGCTAGTGAACGGGGCCGAGCTAGAGTCCATCCCGAAGTTGGACCCGAGGAAGTGCTTAGATCAGAACCCGGCAGGGGAAGATCAAGGCAAGGGCCAACTGTAGCTGACCCTAGCATGCTCCCAGAAGATCAAAGGCAGCCATTGGAAAATATGAGGGATGATAGACGATACCATCCCTACAGGTCATCTGGACGGAATCAATCCCACAGAACAGAACCAAACTCATTTCTATCTGCTCCAAGTTCTGATGAAAGGATGGCACGCTTATTCAGAGAGTGTGTCCAACGGGAGCAAAGAGATCGAGGGATAGGCGCTAGGGTAACCAGCCCTTTCGCCCTCAATATCGAAATTGCTATCACCCCCCGAGAATGGAAGATGCCAACAATGGAACCTTACAAAGGAACCTCCGACCCCGTTGTACACTTACAGAGGTACACGCAGCATATGCTCATGAGTGGGGCGACAGAGGGAGTACTGTGCAAATGCTTTCCGCTCTTCTTAGCAGATCTTGCTACCTCCTGGTTCTGTCATCTACCCCAGGGATCCATCAGCTCGTGGGAGATGTTGAAAGAAAAATTTATCAGTCAGTTCCGCATTCATGTGGAGCAACCTAAGGACGCTTATTCCTTATCCAGCGTCAAACAGAAACCTGGAGAGAAGCTGCAGCAATACCTAACCAGATTCAACGCCGCAGCAGCCGCAGTCCAAGATGCCGATGAGAAGCTTATCCTAATGGCCCTCTGCAGTGGTGTGCATCCGGACACTAAATTTGCTAGAAGGTTGACAAAAGAAAAACCAGCTACTTTACCCGATTTCTTCCATGAAGCCGGGAAATACATGAGGCTTGAGGATGCTGCCATTGAGGGGCAGTCAGGACAGCAAAATAAGACAACCCATGGCAACGCCCCTGCTGTGGCAAGGGACGTTCGAAGAAATGATTCCAGAGACAATGCTGGGGGCAAGAAGGGAGAAAAGCGCCTATATCGGCCAGGACCAAGATTCGACACTTACACTCCCTTGAACGAGACCGTCGAAAATATCTTCCTTGCCACCCAAGGCGAAGTTAGATACAAACGCCCACCATACAAGAAGGAATCAGATAACGCACATAAGTCTGGAAAGTTCTGCCGCTTCCACGAATCTCACGGGCATGATACCAACGAATGCCATCATCTCCGAGATTTGATTGAGGAACACATCAGAAGGAAGAAACTGGAACGTTATGTAAAAGGTCAGGACAGGACCCCAGCTCCTGCCAATGAAAACCCAAGGCTTCCCTCACCGGGGGCCGACAGAGGAAACCGCAACGCTAGCAGCTCTAGTCAAGAGAAGATAGTGGTCCATACCATCTCAGGAGGGCCGCACATCGCAGACAGAAGCTGGAAAGAGATGGAAAGATACGGAAAGTCGCTTAGAGACAATAAAGACTATGTCAATTCGGTTGTAGAAGAACGCCACCCGAAGCGGAAAGAAAGTGATGACATCACATTCGGTAAGCGTGACCTAGAAGGAAGGCAGTACACTCACATGGATCCCATGGTCATCTCTGCACGACTTGGTCCCACCGATGTTTACCGAATCTTGGTAGACACTGGAAGCTCAGTAAACATCCTGTTCAAACACGCATTCGACAAAATGAAGCTATCAATGAAGGATGTATCTCCCTGCGATAAACCACTACACGGCTTCACTGGAGATGCGAAGATGCCCCTCCGGCAACTGGACCTCTTTGTTGAGATTGGAAGCCATCCCCGCTCCGCTGTACGGAAACAGACGTTTGTGCTAGTAGAAAACCATTCGGCCTACAATGCCTTCTTAGGAAGGCCATCCTTGTCTGACTTCCAAATTGTCCTAGCCCCATGGTGCCTAAAAATGAAATTTCCAACAGACAATGGAGTAGGGGAAGTGGAAGGAGACCAGGACGTTGCTCGAGACTGCTATGTGACTGAACTTCGCAACAACCACAGGAAGGATAAAGGGAAGGGTGTAGAGATTGCCCTCTGCACAAAAAGTCTAGAAGCATAGCAACTAAAGAAAGCCCCTCCTCTTCGATATACCAGCGACCCTTTCAATGAATTAGACCCTAGGGACAAAGAGGAGGAGGCCACCGCCGAGCCTGCAGAGGCTATGGAGTTTATATCTGTAGACAAGTACGACTCAAGTAGACTATTGAAAATTGGGTCCCAACTAAAGACCGAATTGAAGGAACAACTCATCGATTTTCTCCGCCACAACTTGGATGTATTCGCGTGGTCACATGCTAACATGACCGGAATCTCCCTCGATATAGCATGCCACATATTAAACATTGATCCTACCAAGGCGCCCGTAAAACAAAGAAAGAGAAGTATGGGGGCAGAACGATCAGCAGCCCTCGATGAAGAAGTAAAGAATCTACTCGCCAATGACTTCATACGAGAAGCTATTTACCCGGAATGGATCGCCAACCCGGTGCTGGTAAAGAAGGCTAATGGGAAGTGGCGAACCTGCATTGACTTTTCCAACCTAAACGACGCCTGCCCAAAGGATTGCTTCCCACTTCCCAGAATCGACCAACTTGTAGACAGCACAGCCGGGCACGAGCTCCTATCTTTTATGGACGCATACTCAGGATATAACCAAATTCCTATGCATGCTCCTGACCAAGACCACACTAGTTTCATCACCGACCGGGGTTTATACTGCTATAAGGTAATGCCTTTCGGACTTAAAAATGCAGGGGCCACCTACCAGCGCCTCGTCAACAAGATGTTTGCAGGACTAATAGGACAAACTATGGAAGTATATGTGGATGACATGCTGGTAAAGTCAAGGAAAGCCAAAGATCACGTGAGCCACCTAGGCAAGATGTTTCAAGTACTCTGCCAGTATGGAATGAAGTTGAATCCTCTAAAATGCTCCTTCGGAGTGTCATCAGGAAAGTTCTTAGGATTCATCGTTCATGCCATAGGAATAGAAGCAAACCCTGAACAAGTCCGAGCGCTAAGGGATATCAAGATACCTTCCACTCGGAAGGAAATGCAAAGCCTAAATGGAAAAGTGGCCACCCTAAGCCGATTCATCTCCAAGGCAACGGACAAGTGCGTCCCCTTTTTCGAAGCTCTAAAGAAAGATAAAGGAAAGTTCGAATGGACGGACAAATGCTTAACCGCTTTCCTTAACCTAATCGAACACCTCCAGAAACCACCGGTACTCTCGACTCCAAGCGAAGGCGAAGAATTATACCTATACCTTGCTGTGTCATCTCACGCTCTAAGCGCTGCCTTGGTAAGGGAAGACAACCGCACGCAACGACCAGTTTACTTCGTCAGCAAAAGGTTTACTGGGGCAGAAGTCAGATATCCTAAACTTGAGAAGTTAGCATACTGTTTACTAATCACATCACGGAAACTGCGTCACTACTTCCAATCCCACTCCATCAAAGTTCTGACCGATCAACCACTAAGGCAGGTACTCCATCGTCCCGACACTTCCGGGCGATTACTTAAATGGTGCATTGAACTGAGTCAGTATGATATCACCTATCACCCTCGCACCGCCATCAAGGGACAGGCCATGGCTAATTTCATTGCAGAATTCACTACCAACAAAGATCAGGAGCAATTGGAAATAACAGAAGATATCAAGTGGAATCTCTTTGTGGATGGTGCATCGAACGAACAAGGCTCGGGGGCAGGTATGGTAATAATCACTCCCAGGGGAAACAAACTACACTATGCTATAAGATTGGAGTTCGCCGCCACCAATAACGATGCAGAATATGAAGCAGTGATAGCCGGACTAGAAATTGCCATAGAAATCGGAGCCAATTCTTTGTGTCTTCATAGCGATTCTCAACTTATTGTTAATCAAATACTAGGAGAATTCCAAGCTCGAGAAGAACGACTCATAGCATATCTAAAGAAGACCAAGTTACTTCTCAGCTGATTGGACCACTACTTAGTCAAACACATCCCTCGGGAAGAGAACCAAGAAGCCGGCGAATTGGCAAAGCAAGCAAGTGTGAGAGACGTCACCATCTTCGGGGCGGTAACCATCTCAAAGCAACTGGCCCCAAGTTTTGAACAAGTGAATCTGGTAGCTACAACCGAAGAAGCAACTTGGATGACTCCTATCCGAGACTACCTATAGAGTGGCACACTACCCAACGGGCGTAACGAAGTCAAGAAAATCTTGAGGAAAGCATCCCGCTACATAGTACAAGAAGACATCCTCTATCGGCGCGGATTCTCTAACCCGTTATTAAGGTGTGTCGCTGGGAGGGAAGCCAAGGAAATCTTGTCCAACATCCATCAGGGAAGCTGCGGAGATCACACCGGAGGGCAAACGGTAGCAAAAAAGATACTCCGATACGGATATTTCTGGCCCACCTTAAGCAAGGACGCCTTAGATTTCGTCAAGAAGTGTGACAGATGCCAAAAATTTGCTAAGATTCCTTCGACTACCAACAACCGAGATTACTCAAATGACCAGCCCTTGGCCCTTCACAATATGGGGAATTGACTTAATCGGCGAGCTACCAATGGGCCGAGGCGGGGCCAAATATGCTATAGTGGCAGTTGATTATTTCACCAAATGGGTGGAAGCGGAACCTCTGAATAAAGTATCTTCAGCAAAAGTTATTAACTTCCTGATCAAAAATGTTCTATGCAGGTACGGAGTCCCACTCAAAATCATATCAGACAATGGGCTTTAGTTTGACAGCGAGGAATTCGCCAACTGGTGCCGAGAGCACGGAATTCATAAAAGCTTCTCATCCGTAGCATATCCCCAGGCAAATGGACAAGTCGAAGCAGTCAACAAAATTCTGAAAACTCTGATCAAAAAGAAGCTCGAAAAGTCAAAGGGCGCTTGGGTGGATGAACTCCCTACGGCACTGTGGGCCTACCGCACATCTTTCAGAACATCAACGGGGCACACTCCTTTCTCTTTGACATACGGATCGAAGGCTATGCTCCCAGTTGAAACCATTGTGCCTTCCCACCGTAGGATCCACTATAACCCAGAAGAGAATGAAGAACTCCTCCACATGTCTTTGGATCTAGTTGAGGAGAGAAGAAATGATGCAGTCCTTAAAACAGCAGCCCACAAGCAGAAAGTGGCAGCACAATACAACTCCAAAGTCAAGCATCGTACCTTACAAGAAGGGGATCTTGTCCTCAAGCGAATCTTCCCTCGCCCTGGAGCACTAGACCCAATCTGGGATGGACCATATGTAATTCATAAAGATCTCCACAATGGAGCTTATATTTTGTCAACAGTGGACGGAGAGGTGTTCCAGAGGGCATGGAACATCCAGCACCTCCGTCGATACTTTTCTTAACTTGTACTGCCCATATGAAGTGAATTAACAAAGAGAATCAATGGACGTAGGCCTTTTCATGCCGAACCACTTTAAAAAACCTTGTCTCTTTTTTAACTTATTCCTTTATATCTTGGCTACTTGTTAAACTTTATCCTTTTCTGTTGAACAAAATACTATGCGTATAGCATTTCCACTCAAAGCACTCCACGGCGCAACTTCACCTGGGCAAAACCTAACAGGTACTATGCGAATCTATGCCCTCGCCAATGAGACACTTTTGCTCCAGCATCCCTCTGCTGCGGGTTAGCTCATTGCTCGCGACGGCCCTTAAAGCCAACTGTAATGAGCCGATTATAAGCCACCGAGAAGGCCGACTATAGCCGAGGCAGCTCATTACGGCGTTAGGCTCGTCGGCAACTGTGAACCGACTATAAGCCCCAACATAAGGTGTGGCCAGCCAGGGGCAGTTCACAGTTGACGATCGGCACCCACGCTAGCCGGCCACAGTAAATCGAATAATACCCACGATTACGGGCCATAATGGCCCGGGTAGTTACTGTGCGCGATCTCGGCTCCGATGTGTCTTAAGTGCAGCTGTGGTAAAAAAAGAATTAACTCCCTGCGGAGGCGTAAGATGGGTGACAAATGTCTCCAAGACCCACAGCTAGGGAAAGTGACTACAAAACCCGTTTTCCACGAACTTAAGCACATCGAAGGCCTTCCGTGATTGGAAGTTTTACTTTTTCACATATTTCAATTTTACTTAAAAAGCTTTTTCCCTATCCTCTATAACAATCCCTAATGTACAGGATACAGAGTAGGAGATACTCGCCAATGGGTGTAGGGACTCACAATTGGATGGCAGGGCATTCGACTGCATTCCATGCTCAGTCATACAAGATATTCAAAACTGCAATCTACGATTAAAACATGAAAGGCGGTATTTTCTTCTTTTGTGTACAAATACATGACTATAATTTGTTCACACCACACGCTAATATTGCAAGTCATGAAATTATGTTTTAGAACCAGAACCTGACATCAAACACAATTCAATTACAAGAATATACATAGCTATATTTCTCATAAAACATGTCAAAATAGCAACAAACATTCAGAAAACGACAAAATCAGCTTAAGTTAAAGAATTACACATCAAGAATGGAGCTATTTATTACAAGTAGCAAAATAATACAACCTAAAAGCTACTTTACTGTTTTAAGACTAACATATACAACCCTGTCAAGTCCATAAAAAGAGTTTTTTCCAGGTCTAATCAAGGGGCCGACTGCATTGGAGTTTTATCCTTGTCCTGTTGACCACCTGTCCAGTCAAAGAAAGGATTCATTAGTGACAAGCAACCAAGTTAATGGAGAAACTAAAAAGGAAGACTTACCAACATATGCTTCTTGGCCATCCTGGTCGTCATCATCTACTTGCACCCCTGCCTCCTCAGCAGCAAGCAACCGCATACCCTCCTTCACCGCCACCTTCTCCCCCTTGGCAAACTGGGCAGTGACCACATCCATGCTGAAGGCCACGCCACCATCTTTATCCGCATCGGCCTTGGCCTCCTCCAGAGCCCGAAGATAGATCTTAGCCATGACCCTAGGATAATCATCCATCCAGGATAGGTTGCCCTGCTTCCAGGTTCGGAAGTACATGTCCTGAAGCATTTCGTCCATCATCCCCTCATTCTCCTCAAACTCCCTCATCCGGTCCTCGGAAGCCGACAACCTTTCAACGGCAGCATCTCTCTCCGATCGGTATCTCGAGCAGTCAACCAGAAGGGATTTCCGCATTGCCTCCATCTCCTCCCTCAACTTGGCTTGAGCAAGCTCTGCAGCCTCAAGTTTCCCGGACAACTCCTCCACCTGCTCAAGATCCGCTTTTCGAACCTCGTCCACCGTGGCAATAGTAATGTCAATCCGTTCTTTGCAAGTAGCTTCCATTTTCCGCAGATCGGCCCGGCTGGCCTCTTCCATGGTTTTCTTTAGTCGTCCAGAAGCAGCCTCATGCTGAGAAATCTGAATGGCCTGATCCGCAAGCTGTTTGGCCTGATCCGAAACCACCAATCGTAGTCGGATGTTGGCACTCCCAATCTCCTCTCCGGCCTTAACCAGCCGGGCATGATGCCCCATCAGCTTCTTAGTCTCCTCCGCCACCCGATCAATATTAGCCTTGGCCTCGTCTCCCATAGTAATTATACGAGTAGTGAGTAAATCGAGATCTAAGGACTTAGCCTCATCAAGTACCCGTACCATGGGGTTGCGGGGAAGAAGGTGCTCACCGTGACCTCGTCAAAGGTAATATCATGGGAGCTTGGATCCAGGTCAGGATGACCCGCAAATGGATTCTGAACCAAGTCAGGACGATCAATCTAAGTGACGGTAGGATTTTCAGACAGGTGCGGAGAGAGTACGAACTCAGTATCCTCCTCTGTGATATCATGAAAGGGGCTGAATTGGGGGCTGGGGACCGAGTGAAGGTTCAGATAAGGAATGACTCCTCTTTCTCTGCTGAATACCCTCTTCGATAACCCCGAGAAGAGGACGGTAGCCGACTACATCCCCGGAGCGGTGGGTCGAAGGCTTCGGCTTGACAGAAGTTTTGGAAAGCTTATATTGCTCAAGCCTGTGCCGAAGGTCTGAGGCCTTGGATGTCTTGCATGCTCCTAATATGAAGAACAAGTGTCACAAGCTTACATCACTATATAATTCGAGAAACGCGGTAAATTACAAGTTAAAAGAAGAAAGAAAGCACGTCTGTTATACAAACCCTGGGGAGAAGTAGGATACTGCAATGAGTCCTGGATTTCATTCCAAGACGGGAGCGGATCATAAAATATTCCTAGGTCCCTATCATTAATGAAGCATGCAGGAGTCAAGAGTTCACCTTGAGTCGTCGGAGCCACCTTGGCTGGAATGGTCTGAGAAGACTTGCTTGCACCGGTCCCGGCCTTGTCCGCTTTCCCGGTTTTCTCTACCAAAGCCGGATCTTCATCCAGCCCCTCGAAAGCCTGGTGGAACGCATCATCCGTCCACTCCTGAATCTTGCCCGCTTGCCTAGGAAGCAAGGCTGCGATGCCATCGCCACCTTCATCATCTTCCCGACCATCTCCACCCTCACCTCTTTCCTCCTCCACGTCTTCCTCCCCCTGAGTAAGTGGACAATTGCTGGGAGAAGGACCGTCCGACCGCTTAAGTTTCTTACCTCCGACGGCCGGAGGTTTTGTGAAAGGTTTTCTCTTTCCACTCTCTGCCGCGACACCTCCCTTAGCCTGAGCAGCCGCCCTCTCCTCCGCCATTTCCCTCAGCTTGACTACTGACTGGTGTGGAAGGATCAAGTTACACTCCAAAAGAGTCGCATTTCTGATCAGAAAGGCAGCTGATCTATCTCTTCCGGGGATAGCTTCTATTTCAGCCGCCGTCTGAACCAGGCGGTCAGTCTCCACAATCGCAAAGCCACCTATGGCTAGCAAAAATGAGAAAGTATGAGAAGAAGCATCGCAATCGGAATGGAAATTATAAGTAAAAGCATCAACTTACATCCAGAAGTAAAGCGCCGAATAGAAACAGAGTCGTCCCTGACGAAGAACCACTCCTTCTTGAACATGCTGAATTTGGAATACAGGTCCAAGACCGGCTTGAAGGTTACAACCGACTCCAAGCTGATATATGGGGACCCCTTCTTATAGCCCCTCAGATTATATAAGTACCGGATCTCCCGATTGGAAGGAGCACGACCATACTTCCTCTGAAAAATGACGAAGAGGCTCACTAGTATAGCATAGGAGTTGGGTTGAAGCTGGAATGGGGCCACCTTTAGATATGTGAGGAAGCTGGCTACCCAAGCGTTAAGAGGAGGAATGGCACCACACATGCAGTGGTATCTACTGTAGGCGAAGTACCCTTCAGGAGGTTCATACGGCATAACTTCTCTCCCTGGCAACAGCAAGTGCGCCCTATCAATTCCAAAAGACCGGGAAATGACATCAAGCTGCTCCTCCTTGAGGGAGCTAGGAAAGCAATCGGGCGGGGAATTTAGAAGTTCCTGAGGGCCGTACCCGTCCACTAGTGATCTCGGGACAGGTCCGTGACGTTCTGGATTCGGCTGAGCTGGGGGCACGGCAGAGGAACCTCCTTCGCCCCCGGATTTCTTTTTGTCCGATCGAGTTTCCGCTTTACGAGACATTATCTGCAAACACAAAGAAGAACGTCGTTAGACTAAAGGAAGTAAAGGAGCAAGTGTGTGCAGTCTGAAATTTCAAGTGAAAAAATCAAATGTATCAAGTTCATTCGGCACCCAGAATCAAGTTCATTCGGCACCCAGGGTAAAATTCATTCGGCACCCAGAGTAAAATTCATTCGGCACCCAGAGTAAAGTCCATTCGGCACTCAGAGTACGTAAATTTGTTCGGCGGTACCTGATTCGGTGTTCTGAAGCAATTCGTCAGAGAGCTTGATTCGGCAGAAACGTTTGGTTCGGCTATCTTGAATTGGAAAGGGATAACGAGAGTATACAGCCCCTACTTATAGACAAATATAGGATGCCGGACCAGTTGGATCGGCGCTCAGCGACCAAATAAGAGGAAACAAAGTAGGCCATACGCCAGCATATACCCCACTTTGGGAGGCAAATGTTGGGTAGATTCTCAACACCGGTCCAAAGCTTCGCCGAACCAACCTGCTTCGCATGCAACGACCCTGCCGAACCAACTCATCCCCATGCTTTGCCGAACCAACTCAGGTACAAACTCCACCGAACCAACTCAGGTACAAACTCCACCGAACCAACTCAAGAACAGCTCCACCGGACCAACCACTTACCCAAGCAGTGCCGAACCAATCTTCTCCCCACCACAACCGGACCAAGTCGCCTCCCTACTGGCATTCAACTCCTACCACCGAATCAAGGGAGGCCGAACCAAGACGCACCAGGCCAGATTGCGTCAGCCCAGGCCCGCCAGCTGCTATATACCTCCAAAGACCCCTACCCCCAGCCTCACTCTATAAATAGAGGGGCAGGGGTACTACAATGGGGACAAGTTTGAGAGCTCAAGCACGGAAGGAACTTTCAAACAACTTTCTTTTACTCGTACCAAAGCTTTGTACTTGTAATCATAACAAAAGAAGAGAAATAACATATAAAGTGGATGTAGGCACATTCTGGCTGAACCACTATAAATCTGCGTGTCTTTTTACAATTTAGCCCCTGTTTTTCATATATTTGCATAAACCTCCAAAGTCATTAAGAACAACCTAAGATCTACTAAATCATATAACTTTGAGGTGTTTGTCCATTTTTTGTGCAAACAAATATAGATGCAAGTTTTCCAATTCCAGTTTTTCAAGCCTTCCTGTTTTTCAAATTTACAATCTACTCTGTTCTTTCTTCTGGAAATCAAGGTGAGCAAACTTCCATTTTTAAAACTTGATCTCCTTTATTTTCTTAAGTCTGTGATGATGGATGAAAATGATAAATTGAAATGATTTGTTTTGTTTGGGTATACAAAATTATTACACTAAATGTATGCATGTATGTCTGTATGCATATGCATACTTCTGTTTAACAGGCCTAAGATCTCTCAAAAATAATTCTTATCTCTTCATCTAAATCATTATAAAATATGATGTTTAAAAGGGAATTGATTATAATAATGTGATACAAAAACAAGTAGAATTATTAAGTATATTTATAGGAAAAAAATAAATTTACAGTGACAAATTTAAATTGGTCAGAAATCAAATGTGTAGATTTCATGTTTCAAATACATGTTTAGATTCGTCTTCGAAAGTTATAATTTTTAAAAATAGTTTTGTGATTTTTAAATTTGGGATCGAGTAGGAGTCTCGAGTTGATCGTTTTTGGCTTTTCTGTCAAATCTCGGCGATTAACGATGAAATGGATATCGTGCTCGAGGCTGGAGGTAGCCTGGGTAGTGGAGATTCATGGAAAAATGGTTAGAAAATTTTCTGACCACCATGGTGGTCAAACAACGTCGAACTAGGGCTTAAGGTACAGGTTGGACCGCTGTCGAATTCGAGGTGATTTCGTCACCTCTGATTGACCGAGTTGCACGAGGATCTGGGGAAGTGTAGTGTAGGGGATTGACGTGGTAAGGCCGGAGTGGTATCGCCTCTGGTGGTCGGAGTGAGTGAGGCGATGCGTTTTTGGTTGGTAAGTTTGAGTTACAGGTTCGAATGAAGGGGCGAATCTTGATATTGGATGTTGTGGCATCGAGTTGGTCTAGGTTTCGATTGTGGAGATCGTACGCGACTTGCTGGTGGTAGCGAAGTTCACCAGAGCGGCGGTGAGGTGTCGTGCATGTGCATGAATGGGGATGTGTATCTGTGTTCTAGAATGGTTGGGGAAGAAGGTGATGTGTTTGAAGTCGATCTCGAGGAAATGGGGTGCAGGCTCGAGTAATGACTCGAGCAAATTCATGTGTGTCCGGGTCGTTTAAAACTTAAACAAATTTTAAGTTGAATTTTTTTTGTACTGGTTTGATTCAGGGGGGAACTCGAAGTAAACAGGCTTTTGTCTCGAGGAACATTTAGGGAGGACTCGGGTTTGTGATAAACCAGTTTTCAAAGTTTTAAACTAATTCAAATTTAAACAGGTTAAAATTTTCTTTTGAGAAAGTATTTTGTTTTAAACATGGGATTAGTTTTGAAGTTCAAAAAAATAAATTATTTTAAAAAAGTAATTAAGTTTAATTAATTTATTTTTGTGACATTATTTATTAATTAATTCTTAATTTAAATTAAATAAATAGTGTAATTAATTAAAATGAAATGTGGTTTTAATTAACCTTAATCTTTTGAATAAATTATGTGTTAATGATGATTAATTATGAATTTTATTAATTAAAGATTTTAATGATAATAAAGTGATTAATTAAGATAAATGATCTATCTTTGAATTAATTAAGTAATTAAAAGTAATCAAAGGGTAATCAATCACTTAAGGATAATTGCTTAATGAAAGTAATTAAGGATAATTTATTTAATGATTAAAGATTGATTAATTAATTTGGTTAATTAATTAAAGCAATTAATTTAAAGAAAATTAATCAAAGATTAATTAATTAATGTAAGTGGTTAGGGATGATCACTTATTGAAATCTTATTAATTAAATGGTAATTAATTAATTAAGGGTTAATTTATTAATTAAAGATAATTAATTAAATGGTGAACTTAATAATTAAAGGTTAATTATTTAATAATTAAGGGTTGATGAATTATAATTAAAGGTTAATTAATTTATTGTTAATGGTTAATTAATAAATGATTAAAGAGTAATTAATCAAAATGATTTGTAACTTATTAATGTTAATTAACTAGGATTAGTAATTCATAAGAAATAAATCTGATTTGAATTAATCAGACAATTAACTGATCTTACTTATGAATGTTTGGATTTTATTGAATGGGTGAATTGTTTGATATATCCCTGATCTTTGATGCTGTGTGATATATTCTGATTTGTGTGTGATCTGTACTGTAGTTCATTTATCTGGGATGAATGTAATTTATTATCTGTGATAGATATATATCTATGATCTGTGAATGATAGATAAGTGTTATAGTTTATATCGCTTATCAAATATATTGTTGTATTTAATCTATGATGATTGAATGATGTTGCACTATTGTGTAAAACCCTGGACCATACCTTTACACACACAAATATGGATTTCACGTGGAAATCAGTTAAGTCATAGATTTTTGGTAATTTTAAAGATTGAATTCTTGAATCCACATGGTTTTGGAAATTTGAATTAAGAGCTTTGTAAATGAGATTCAAATGTAAAAGTTATTTTAAATAACTTAATAAACTTGATATCTTAATAAATTGATTTAAATTTGAATTCGATATTTGAAATTGAATTCAATGATTTGGAAAACTAATTGTTTTCAACTGATAAAAGCTTTTATATAAGAAATGGATTTCCAATTTGAATTAAAGGAATTTCAAGTTTGAATTAAAAGTGGTTTTCCAAGTTACGTATAAATCTTTGGAAATGATTTTGAAAGCTATAAGTTAAATCTTTGTTTTAATGATTTAATGAGTTAATCCAATTGAAATGGAAATTAATTTGGGAATTCTGTGAATGAATCTTTTGTTTAAAAGATTAAAGTGTGGAAATTGTTTAAACCGTTGAAGGTTGTTAAAATGAATCTTTTTGTTTAAAAATTTGAAAATGGTAATTTGTTAAACCATTTGAAAAGAAAGTTTGGGTTTAAGATGTGACTTAACTGAAATTCCATTATACATATGTTTTTAAATATCGCGCTCATTATTCGGTTTAGCCGGGAGAGGACCTTTGTGTCATATAACCCATTCCGAATGATGATACGTCATATATGGATCGCATTTGAAGACCGGTGTTGAAGACCGGGTATTTGCGAGAACGATAGGATAACCTATCGATTGTCTCTGCACTGAGTCGCGCCGGTATAGAGATTCCCTAAGTGATGGGAAATTCGATCGGGATTGTGAATACCCGGATTGCAAGGGCTTCTTCGGAAGTGCCTTCGGTTCTGTTCGAACCCATAACAGACTTGTATGGTAACATGTCTGACATTACACTTTGAGATATAAAGCAGATTTCTTTCAAATGCATTTCTGTTTGGTGGCGGAGAATTTATTCTCTTAGCTTAACACCCTTCTCTGAGATGTACGAGCTCAGAGGTTATGTAGTTGAAGGTTATCAGCGATATACTCCCAATTTGGTAATGTGGCATGCTGAGTGTTGCTATGTGTTGATCATTTATTGATCATTTGTGATCAAAGCATGGCTTTGTGACAAAGTGTAGCTTTGTGGACGAGACCTCATCGAACCTCACAGACCGGAAATGGTCGAAACAGGAATGATGCGGCAAGGTTATGAGGGTCACGCCCTTTAGGGTATGTCATTTCCTTCTAGAAAAGGGTGGTATCATGGTATGGAGCCCAGATACTTACTCATGTGGACACACTATATTTATTACTGTGTGATATTGTTGGTTATCGAGCGCTCGGATAAAGGTCCCAAAGGACCGGGGGTGGCATATTCGTGTAGTAGTTACCTAGTTACAGAGGTAACCCGGACTTGTGTTGGCAGAGAGCCAGGTGGTTCTCGGGGCGTCCCGCCAGAGGCGTACCCATGTGGCATAGGAAGTTCCTTAGCCTGACCATTTGTTGGAAATCCAATTTCCAATACATACCCTGTAGGGTTTTAGTTGTAGAACCTGCCATTTACTTATGGTGGTCACCACTGTTTAGATGGTAGCTATAGTAGGCATAGTTCGGAATGTCTATGCTGGCTAAGATTAATATTATACTTTCAAAATGTTTTTCTGCACTATGCACTAATAATAATAATATCCAGTGATTTTGCGTAGTAAGCATATTTGACTATCATAAGAAGAAATCTCCTCCAATTCTGCGTTTGCATTGTGTGTGTGGCGGGAGGTCTTATGGTAGTTTCATTTTCCAAAAGCATTGCGGATTTCAATGTTGAAAATTCTTTTGTGGTTGTTTAAAGATAAACTATTTTTGTTGCTCACACCAGTCTCATGACTGACTCAGAGTTTATTGTTCCCTTCCTAAACTCTGGGTGCCCATAATTTTCCACACGGGCAGTCTAGAGTTAAGTTTCTTTTCAGATAGTCAGGTTTAGTAGATTATCTGGAGCTAGTTCAGTTCTTGGAGTTCATGGACCGACGTTGCTTATCTTTGTGGTTCGAGCTTGACATTGGAGTTGTTGGACTCATTCTCTTTTGAGGATCATCAGGAGTTATCACTTATATTTTCCGCTGTATCATTATTTATCTCTGATATTGCTGTGTACTATTGATATCATTATTGTATATCATTCTGGATATTGTATTCATTGGAGTTGTATATGATATCATCTATTTCTTTCTTCCGCTGTGTTGTTATACTTATTGTGTTATAAGCTCCGGGAAGCCAGATTCGTCGTTTGAATCTACGGCATTCGAGTACAAGTGAAGTACGGGTGCCGATTTTCGAAGGCCGAGTTTTTGGACTCTTACAAATTCTTTCCTAAATCATTTGCGAATGATTTTAAAAGAATAATTAAGTAACTTAAAGATGATTTGGAAGTTTTAATAAGAGTTTGAATAAATGGTTAAGAGAAATTGTTTGTAACACTTAAGTAAAAAGTGAAGAATATTGAATATAATAACAAATTGAGTATGCAGAAACGACTAGTACATTTGTCCCGCCTGTGAGAGCTAAACGGTAAAACAAGGTGTGTAACTAAGGTTAGGAATGGAGCAACCAGTGCCCTGCACTTACCTGGCCTTCGCTTTATCTGTTAGAGGAGGGGTGGAACAGATCGAAAGAAAAGCCCGGATGCTCTAAAAAGATCATATTTAAATTTTTCCAAGAAAAAAGAGAAAAAAATTCTTTGAATATTAGTTAACCACTTTACATCTTTTATTCGATGATTGATACGAAGGAACCGGGATTGGATTTGGGTGATTCCTATCCGAAAAACCGAGATCGGATTTGGGTGATTCCTATCTAAAAATCACTTCAAACCAATTTTCGAAACCCCATATGAACTTTACATCTTTTATCGATGATTAGTACGAAGGAACCGAGATCAGATTTGGGTGATTCCTATCTGAAAAATAGGGATCGGATTTGGATGATTCCTATTCGAAAACCCCTTTAAACTAATTTTCGGAATAAAATATATTGGAGATAAAGATTATTGAAGACAAAGATCTTCATGATGTAGGATTACTTGCCATTAGTCCATCGAGGTGAAATTTACCATATTTAAGGTGGCAGTAATGCTCTATTATGAAAATCTTTGATTTGCAAGAATATGATTTGAAGTTAAGAAAGAACTCTTTGATTTAGATTTAATGAATGATTTGGGAATATTGTCCCTAAGTTAAAAGTTATAACTTGAATTTAAGAAATCTTCAATTAAGATTTAATGAATGATTTGGGAATATTGTCCCTAAGTTAAAAGTTATAACTTGAATATAAGAAATCTTTGATTAAGATTTAATGAATGATTTGGGTATGTTTTCCTAAGTAAAAGATGAAATGATTTAAAATTATTCAAAGATAAAAAGAAAGGTAAATAAACCAAATAATTTGATAAATAAGGCTTAATGATTCCATATACTCATTGAAAAGAAAATGGAATAAATTGAAAAGAATATATCAAAGAAATATATTTTATAAAAGATGAAGAAATTGATTGATGATTGATATCCACTTATGAACTTAACATCTTTTTGTCGATAATTGGATTTCGAAGGAACCGGGGTCGGATTTGGATGATTCCTATCCGAAAACCACTTCAAAACAATCTACGTTCGAAGTAAAATGTGTCGAAGACAAATGATTTTGAAGATGGGGATCTTCATGATGTAGGGTAGTTTGCCACTAGTCCCTCGAAGTGAAAATTACCATATCATATGGTGGCATCAGTGCTCTGTTATGAAAATCTCTAATGCAAGGACTTCTCGCTACTAATGAAGTAGGAGAGTACCTTCGGTTTGTCCTATTCCTGGACAACATATACGAACGAATGTCTGACGTTACATTTCTAAGATCATAATGTTGAATTTTACAAACGTACATATGCTTGGTGGCGGAGAAGCTAACTTCTCTTAGCTTAACACCCTTCTCTGAGACGTACGAGCTTAGAGGTTGTATGTTTGTGAAAGTCAATAGTGTTATCAAAGGAATGACAATGTGGCATTCAAAGTGAAGAAGATGTGCTATGTGAAAAGGTAATCATTTACCTCAGGCCTCATCACCCAGAAATGACAGAAACAAGGTAGAAGCAGCAAGGCTAAGTGTGTCGCTCCCAATTAGGAGATGTCATCATCCTTCTAGATTTACTCTACACATGTCTAAGTATGTGGTGAATGTATGAATCGGGTACCCGTTAATGGTCGGTAACAACCGGGGTGATGACATATTCGGTACTATCCAGTGTGAGTGGTAGGCCGGTCTTGTGTTGGTTTAGGCGTTCAGTATCTGGACCCTAGTTGCATCCCTCTAGAGGTGTACTGTCGAAAGGTAGTCCCTTACCTTGTCATTTGTATGCAATCCATTCTCCAATAAGTGCCTTCAGACTTGATTGTAGAACCTAGTATGCTGGAATTTAATAATGTAACAATTTCGGCTAAGATTAATAAGTTTATTTGCAAATGTTTTCAAAAAATGTCATTAGAAATAATATCAAATGTTTTGATATAAAATTTTTTTAGTTATCATAAGGGAAAAACTCGTCTGTGTTTATGTGTGGACGTGGTCTTATGAGATACTCTTTCTTTTTCAAAATGATTTTTTTCCAAGGGTGATATATGACACTGTCATTTATATTTGAGTTTCTCACACTGGTTTATCAAGCCTGATCCGGGTATTTTCAATACTCGGGTCAGATCCGAGTAGTTTCAGGTTTGGTGAAGACGGTTGGAGTTTCCAGAGGAGAGCTGGAGATATTCATCTACGTATGGACGTATTCTATTATCCGCTTTGCGCAGTTGTTTGTTGTTTGTCAGCAATTGTAAGGACAGATGTTTATAATTGTCCAAGCTGAATTTAGGTTAGACTCTGATATATGTATTTCAAAAGTTTTCCGCTGTAATGATATTTGTTCAATGTTATATATTATTCCATTCGTGTGAGATTCTGTTCTGTCTTTATTTTCTTTTTCACCCCTTAAAGATTTGTTTATTCGTGCAATTTGAGTTGGACATGTGTGGTTTATTTTCGGCTCAAAGGATACGAAAATTCGGGCCTTTACACTTTTATACCGATTATAAAAGATGTCATTTTTCAAATCCAATGTCGAGTATTAAACATCCAAACTGAAATGTTTTTAATATGAATACATCATTAACAATGACAAGTTTGTTGTTTACTTATAATTTTTGAAATATATTTTAGTGCCTACTAGTATTCTTTCTTGTAGACAAAAGCTTCCTCTGCATTTTGGCTGAAGTTTAGATTATTTTATTTCTCTGTCAAAATACTTACTGAACTCTGATGCTTATAGAATAACACTTTCGTATCATTTCTTGGATTATATCCTATACTCACAAACTCAGTTATTGCTTCCATTGACTTTGAGACATTTTGGTTGTTATGTGTAACAATATATTCTAAATCATAATTTCGAATTTTATGTTTCAAAATATATGAATCAAAACTCAAAGTCATACCCAATGATAAATTCTATTTGAAAAATTCGAGTCAACTATAACACGTTGAATGGCAATCTGTTATGTTAGTTTCAGCAATTGAATTTTACGATGTAATTCTTATCATCGTGGCTTATATTCCAACTGCATTGATCTTCTTCTTGAAGACACTTTTGTAACCAATGGATCATATCCTTTCGAGTACTAATATCAAAATCATATTTTATAATGTACTTGGAATCCATTTTGGATATGTGCATTATGTCACATGCTAGAGTCAATGCTCTTAATGGCTTACTTAAGACTGAGAAAGCTCTTTTCTCAACATTAATAAAATTTGTAATTTCTCTTTAAATGAGATTTATAATTAGATATTTCAATGTTTCATTTCATCCCTTGTAATCAGTTTTATCTTTGGATTGTATCCAAATCCAATTTACTACCAACAGTTTCGAGAAAAAATTCCTTCGCTATGAAGTTGGTATTTCTTAGAACAACAATTTCTTCACAATCTAGGTATTCATAAAAAAATTATGAATTGCATTACACATAAAACTTATTTGTTTTTATTTTACAATACTTACGTTCAAAACATAACTTGGTCATCCAATGACTATCGTTCCTAAACTTTTTTGGGGGCGATTCATAGAAGATCCTTTATATACAATTATTACGTACAGTCATTCGACTTGCACAGCCAGCCAACTTGGTCTAGGATATGTATAGGTTTTTAGTAAACCCCTATCTTGTGTGATTTTATGAAAAGTTCTTTAGATGAAATTAGTTTTAACATTTTGTACTACTCTTAAGTACACAACCTTATAGACAGAAGTTAACTCGACTTCATTTACTATTAATCATACTTTGTTCCATAAAGTTCGATTGCTCCTTATCGATACATACCTATGTGTCACAGGGAGGAATGACTATCAAGATTGAATCTTTATTCATTTTAGGAACTTTCGAAACGCTTTCCAATATACTCATCTATTCAATTGAATCAAATCATTTTATTTTCTATTGCATATTATTTTATTTACTTCCAGTTTATATTCTATGAGCTTATTATAGACATATCACATATGTGTCAAATGCACATATCCTTGTTGTCAATAGCTCATCGCTGAATATAATACAGTACATGGAACCATTTTGGTATTAATAGACTTACGATTGCATACAACTAGATGTGTCAATCTTAAGAGCCCATCAACTCTTATGTCGATCCCACTAAATGGGTGTTTTGCCTTAGTTGTTTGAGATATAATTCACTGGTACCTTATGATTCGCGATCATAAAATCAAAGAATTATTTCTCAAAACTATGGCTTTATTCTATAATTTCAAAATAATTGCAAATAATTGTAGACGCTTTAGTATTTTCCAACACGTCACTTTTGCTATGAAAAATACCATTAATATGTGGGTTGCGGAATTATGGATCTTAAGGGGGGGTGAATAGTGCTTTCTAACTTTGGTACACCTTTTTAATTTTCTTTCAAGTTTAATATTAAATCACAAATTTTCAACAAAGAATTATATCAACAATCAATCATAGATAAAATAAAAGTAATAAAGTAAGGTATAGAGTTAGAGAGATGACACTAGAGATTTTATACTGGTTCAGATTTCTCTACATCCAGTCTTGTATAATTGCTTGTACAGATTTCTTTTCAAATACCAATCTTTAAACGGGCAGAAGGCAAACCCAATTACAATCTCGATTCCGAGGCTACGTGATACACCCTATTGATTTTTTGGGCTTAGGGTACACCCACTTGATTTGGACAGGCTATAAGCATACCCACTCAAATATCCAAGCTAACCAAGCACACCCAATTGATTTGAATGGGCTACAATCACATCCAAGCAAATGCAAATAGAGTTGATGGTTTTTCAAAGACAATTTCTTGAACTTTGGATACAATGGATCCTATAGCCTCTTGGATAGTACTTTGATCTTTGATTTGAGAGAGAGATAATTCCAAAATGGTAAGAAAGTAATATTGAATGAATAAAAAGAAGTTTGAATTGATTCTATTTGATTTTGAAGAGAAAAGAGTATAATTTTAATGGAGTTTTCAAGAGAGTAAGAAGACGGAAGAAATTAAGAACAACCAACTGAAAATTCGTTTGACACCTCCTATATATAGTGTATAAATAGATGTGTCTGTTCGCGAAGAGTTGCGATAAATACACACTCCAATTCAAAATTTGAAAAACTGATTTGTGGCATGTATGTCGACATACCATCTGGGTATATGTCGACATATGCTTGTGAATTTAAAAACTCTTTTCTTTTTAAAACATTTTGAAAATACTATACTTTGTAAAATAATTTGATACTTTATAAAATAATTTAAACAAAGTTTATTAACATTTTAGACTTAGAAAACCATTTAAAAAATATTTTTAAATATATTTGAAACTATATTTTGTTTGAAAATATAAAAGATATGAAAATAGGAGATAAAGATCAAAGATTCTACCAAGGACTCTATACACTATATTATAGTCTTGATATCTTCATATCTTGGTCTTTATACTGATGAGTCTTTATGTCCATTTTTTGAGTCTTTAAATTGTACGGTCTTCGATTCAACACCTATATAATATCATGCACTGTATACAATATGACTTAGGAAAACATTAGTAAAAATATTTTATACGAATATATATATATATATATATATATATATATATATATTGTTGTTATCAAGGTTGTTATCATCAAAATCAATAACTGAGGTATTAACAATCTCCCCCTTTTTGATGATGACAACCATTAATTATTCCTGTATATAAAATATAATATAACTCCTCTTGATTTAGATAACTCCCCCTGAATATATGCATATGTACATTTTATATTTTTCCTCCCCCTTTGTCATCAAGAAAAATGGGTGGAAAAACTCCCCCTAAATCAAATACTTAGAAACTATAGAGTCAAAATCAATAACTAAGTACTGAAATGATTAAGTATATAAAACATACTATATATGATGATTATGATATATGATAAATAATATACGATGATTATATGATATACCTAGAAACTGTACTATTTTATACCAAACGTGATATATGATGTAATAAGATAAAATAACCTATGTTTTATTAATTAAAATCAATCTTATACATATCATACAATCAATCCAACATCCAAAACACACATATCCAATTGTCAATCCTAAATATAAACAACCCAAACCAAGACAAACAAATCCATTTCAAATGTACACACCAAACCAACTCAAATAATATCCTAAGAGAGTGTGTGTGTATATGTATATATATGTATGTATATTTACATATCAAATCCAAACTTAATTACTGGACATTTCATGGAACTTCAACTCAATCGTTAGACCCAAAGATTGGATCTACTTTGATGGCACAAATCTTCATTATCCTTGTTATTAGTGCACTTTGGGTTGTTGGATGGTTCATCTTTGACTAAAGAAGAAATCTTCCATCGAAGGGCATCATAATGATTTTCTTGTTCCTTGATCATATGCATTTGACTTACCTCTAAATGCCTTTGATTTCTTAAGATAAAAGAAAGAATATCCTTGAAAGATTGAAGAGTTTGTTCAAGGTTTTCGCATAATTTCTGACGTGGAGAAGACATTTTTGTAAAAAGATGTTTGAGAATGAAAAGAGAGTATAGAATAAAATGATGAATGAGTTTTCTAGAAGAAATAGGCTTATATAGGGGTAAAAAGTCATTTGGAATGATTGAATATGTGGTAGTTATTTTAATTTTGAGTTTTAAAATATTTTGCCAACTGGTTGTTATATGTCGACATATCTATAGTATATATGTCAACATACATACCTGAAATTTCAAAAATAGTTTATTTGTTATGGTTTTTGTCTTTATCTTATACCGTGAGATATTTATAACTTCCAAAGACTAATAAACAGTATAGGAATTAAGAAATATATTTCATTACTTAAAATTGAAAGGTACATGGATTTCAAAGAAAAAATACATGAAATTGACATGAACTAAGACTAAAAGCACACAACACCAAGGAATACAATGTTAGATATCATAAGAAAATAACTATATAGGCTTAGAAAGATGTAAATGGTGATGATGAATTTCCACCAAGCTTGCGAATGATCTTTCCAAAGTATTTGTCTACTTTGTTGGAAAGAGAACTTTTTACTAATTGAACGCTTAAGCTTCTTTTGGTTTCTAAAAAGCTTTTCTTAGTTCCTTAGGATCTCTTTGTAAGAGGGGTGAGATGGTTTGTCAAAACTTTCCAAAGAAGTGTCTACTTCTTCCTCCTCCTCTTCTTCTTCCACATCCATCTCATCGCCTTCTTGTTCTTGTTGTTGAATTTCTTGTTCCTCTTCATATGCCAATCTTTGTTCCTTTTCTGGAAGTGTCTCATATGGTTCGAAAAATGATGGAATGTGCATGAGAGAGATGTTGGCCTTATCAAATTTTTTTTGAGGAAGAGTATGTTCTCCTCTTAAATCAACACCAAATATATGAAAATTCTAGTAAGATACACACTATGGTAGAGTGTGTCCTCGTATCTAGAAATGTTCTTTTGAACAAAGTCATCTAAAATCACTTGTGCCAATTTATGTTGTAGTTTCCAAAAATGGACAAATGAGCTTTAAAAACTTTTTTAGTAGGGTTATTATAATTTCCCGTCCTCGAAGTGATACTTTGTTGTAAAATGAGACTTATAAGTCTCGATTTTGGTCAAAGATTCTTGTGTTTAAAATCAATTTTTTCATCGCTTTCGAAACTATCATGAAAAACTTCACGATTTTGTTCATCAATTTAAAAAGTGGAGAGGTCAATTCCAATATATTTGCAACCATGTATATAACCCAAAAGTTCATAATTTAAAATAATTTGAGTGTCATTTACACTACTCCAAATTCGTCCCTCTTCACCTTGAAAAAATTTCCCATTTAAATTCGCGTAAAGCATTTCGACCAAATCTGGATAACAAACAAAATTATTTTGAGAGGAATCAATTAAACCAAAAATTGTATTTTTCAAAACAAAGATCTTGTAAACCATAAGAGGAAAAAGCTTCAAATTTAGCAAATCTTTCGAGAAAAACTTTTCCGGAATTGCATACTCCATAAAGGTTCTAATGGCTTCGATTCCATTGAATAAAAAGCCTTTGTTTCTCCTAAAGAGCCTTATGATCTTAGGAGTTTGACTTAAGAAGGCCATTTTTGAGTTTTTGAGGAGATAAGATAATGAAGAGTTGTTTTGAATTTTGAAATAAAGTGAGTGATTGAATAGATAGAGATAGGTTGAATTAGTAGAGAGAGAACTGGCATTTCAGTTATGTAAAGATGCTCTTTCAATTTTTGAAATAAATGCAAAAGAACGAAAATTCAAATTTTGAATTTGAAAAGAAACTTCAAAATTCTGGCATGTATGTTGACATATAACCCGGGGGTATGTCGACATATAGCCCAACAATTTCAAAAATAAAACTAAGATAATATATTCCTATATATATATATATATATATATATATATTCTTATATACTTATATTCATCCAATATTATTATTAATTTATAGGTTATTCCTAAAAACCAAAATCAACCAACAAATGAAATAAAATTTATTAAATAAAAGGTATTGTTTTTGCTGCTTTTTGTTGATCGGTTCTGACTACTCTGTTATAGTTGTGAAACACATATTCATATTCTCAGTATCTGGTTGATTATCGCTTGTGAAAGTGTTTGAATCATCTAATGTTGATGTATAAGCCCTCTTTCTTTTCTAGATGAATCATTAACTGGTGAAATCTTTGATTTATTCAGATGCGGGCAGTCTCTCTAAAATTGATCGGGTTCATCATAGTTGAAGCATCTAGTTGTAGTTCCAGTTCCAGAAGTCTTTTTTTTTTAGATTTCTAAAAGTTGTTCCTCTTTCTATATTTTAAGATTTTTCTGAAATTTTTGGTCATGAAAGCGACTTCCTCGTCATTGTCATCATCCAAATCCTAATCATTGGTTATTGCATTGAACGTGATGGATTTCTTTTATGATGCCTTGCTTTTCCTTCTCCCTTGCAATTGTGCTTCATAGGACATTAAATTGCCTATTAATTCTTCAATTTTCAAAGTACTGATATAATTAGCCTCTTCAATTGCTAGTGTCTTTTGATCTCACTCTAAATAGAGTGAATTGAGAATTTTTCAGCTTGGTCCACTCAGAAAAGTTTTTACCTAATGCTATTAAAGAATGAATTATATCTTGAAATCTATAGTACATGTTAGACATAAACTCATTTGGATTCATTTTGAACAATTGAAACTTGTTTGTTGGCATGGAAATTTCGGTCTGTTTAACTTTACTAGTGCCTTCATGTGTAACTTGCAGTGTTCTCCAAATTTCATATGCAGACTTACAAATAGAGACTCTATTGAATTCATTTTTATCTAGTGAATAGAATATTTATGGCTTTATAATTATTCTGTGCAAGTATCTTTTGGTCAGCAGTCCATTGTGCAAAATTAGTCTAGGGTTTAGTGTACTCATTTTGCGCATTCCAAATATCTAAACCATTAGACTATAAATAGATCTTCATCCTACATGACCAATAAGTGTAATTACTGTCATTAAAAAGTAAGGGTGTAGCAGTAGATTGTCCCTCGATAAAAGTGTTAACAAATGTATCAATAGTTTTGCTAGCCATTAAATTTTTTCAAAAATCAAATTACGAATTTTTGAAAACCTAGTGCTTTGGTATCAAATGTGGATTGCGGAATTATGGATCTTAAGGCTAATTAAACACCGGAGAGGGGATGCATAGTTTTTCTAACTTTTTTATATCTTTTTAAATTTCTTTCAAGTTTAATATTAAATCACAAATTTTCAACATAGAATTATATCAATAATCATTCAAAGATTCATTCATGAATAAAATAAAAGCAATAAAGTAGAGTAGAGAGTTAAAGAGTTGACACCAGAGGTTTTATACTAGTTCTTCTTACATCCAGTCCTGTATAAATGCTTGTACAGATCTCTTTTCAAATGCCAATCTTTAAATGAGCAGAAGATAAACCCAATTACAATATTGATTCTGAGACCACGAAACACACCCTTATGATTTTCTGGGCTTAGGGTACACCCATTTGATTTGGATGGGCTACAAGCACATCCACTTGGATTTTCGGCCTACCAAGCACACCCAATTGATTTGAACGGGCTGTAATCACACCCAATCAAATGCAAATAGAGTTTGATGGTTTTTCCAAAGACAATTTCTTGAACTTCGGATACAGTGGATCTTATAGCCTCTTGGACATCACTTTGATCTTTGATTTGAGAGTGAGATGATTACAAAACAGTAAGAAAGTAATAATGAATCAATACAAAGATGTTTGAATTGATTCTATTTGATTTTGAAGAGAAAGAGAATAAGTTTAAAGGAGTTTTCAAGATAGTAAGAGGAGGGAAGAAAATAAGATAATAACTAACTGAAAATTCGTTTGAAACCTCCTATATATTGTATAAACAGATGCGTCCGTTCATGAAGAGTTGCAACGAATAGATACTTCAATTCAAAATTTGGAAGACTGATTTGCGGCATGTATATCGATATACCATCTGGGTATATGTCAACATATGCTTGTGAAATTTGAAATTCTTTTCTTTTCAAAACATTTTTAAAATACTATACTTTGTAAAATAGTTTGATACTTTCTAAAATAATTTAAACATAGTTTATAAACATTTTAAACTTTGAAAATCTTATATAAAATATTTTTAAATGTATTTGAAAAAATATTTTGTTTGAAATCATAAAAGATATGAAAATAGGAGATAACGATCAAAGTTTGCTATCGGGGACTTCAACAAAATTCTATGACTCTATACACTATATTATAGTCTTGATATCTTGATCTTTATACTCATGAGTCTTCATGTCCATTTCTTGAGTCTTTAAAGTATACAGCCTTTGTTTCAACACCTGTATAATATCATGCACTATATACTATATAAGTTGGCAAAACATTAGTATCGATATTTTATATGAATGTATATTGTTGTTATCAAGGTTATTATCATCACAATCAATAACTGAGGTATTAACATAATATAGTTTAATTTTATAAAAAATATTCATATCGAAACAAAACTATGTTTATTTTTCAATCAACATTGAAAACCAGTTATTATTTTTGATAAACAATGTTTGGTATATCTTACGAAAATACTTTTTATAACTTAATGCGACTAATAGATGTTATATAGCATGCTCCCACTATTTCTATCACCACTATAATAGTGTACGAAATACAAAGCTTCATTCAACCACTTGATATAGGCTATTTATTTCATTTACTGTAACTGGTTTACTGTCGAGAATTTTTCGAATCAAGTATCTTAAATTCAAAGAAATAAATCTCATAGAAAACAATTTTCTATGTCAAAATACTTTTGGAATAGACATCATATTTCTTATTCCTTATTAAGTATTATTACTATTTTACAATTCTCATTTTCAATGACTCTTTATTAGGAGCGACTACTCTCTTCATCCCAACCATGTCTTGAGTTACATATAATCTTGCACATTCACTTTCTTTTCTCAATAGTCGAATGAATCAAAGGAAACTCTTACTACAATATCGTAAAGAACTCTTTACAAAAGTGCATTTGGCCATCCTTAACATTTTAAGAAAATCAACTATGTTGCACTTTACGTAAACTGATCAAACTGTCATTTCAGTAACGAATTCTTATACCTATCTTGTAGCTTTTGGTCTAGTGTTACATTTAACACAAGATGACCAAGACTATAATCAATCATGTTGAATACACGATCTCATAATATGGTTTACTTGCTTCTTTTGAATGAACTAATTTCATCGAGGTCTCATACATTACGAGTGGTGACCATTCACCATATAACATTTCTATGTGACTGGAAATGGATCAAATATTAATATCCTTATATTACTTGTAGAGTTCGGAACTCACTAAAGACAATACATGGTCTTGGGCAAGTAAACACGTAAGTGACCAAGTTTCGAACGTAATTAGTAGTTGTATAATTAGACACTTGCATGGGCATTAGTAAGTATATTTTATATTTCTATATGTCAATATTAATTCAGTTCATTTGTATATTTTGATTGATAAATATTTTATCGATTTATTAGTTGCACAAATTTATCGATGTAGATTATTTTAACTTATACATAGTAGATGTTCTTACAATATTAGAAAGGTTAAATGCTACCATTTCGTTTTTCTAATAAGGTTCCTACTAGACTTTTATCTCTCTTAAAACCCTGAAAGAAACATAGAAATCTTTCGATTTCTCTAGTGGATGTTAAGACTCGTTTACCTTGGGATTCTAACCATGAGTTTGCCCAATAAATCATAGGCATGCAAGTGATGGATAATAATTTATCAGTTATATCATATACAACTCCTAACCTTGTGTTCTTTGTCCTAATCTCATTTCGACCATGAGTTTGCTCAACAAACCAAAAGAGATTATTCACTCGTACCTAAATGGTTATGACCTAAGATAGTATATGTACCTTGAGTTGTATCAACAAATGTAGATAGTTATCTTACCTCGTCTAATATATATATATTAATATTACTACACATAATATCTTTAGCTTGAGTTTGCTCAACAAACAAAGAATATGCAAGTAATTTATTAATTTATAAATGGTAGCGGACAACATTTATACAAAAGATTCATAATATTTAATATATTTAATTGAGTGATATCGACTTATGGAATAATGTATTTTTTATGAAATACTATTGTGATTCAAGTGTCGAATACATCAGAAATCACGGTATATGTACTATACGCATGTATTTATCCCTTAAGTCTATTTTGGGTTTTTTGTTCCACTAGATTTGTAATGACCTAGAATTTTAGTCATTCGATATTGGGATATTTAATTGATTTTAAATATTGAAAAATTAATTTTATAAGTTAAATAACTTGAATTTCAAATATAATGGTTTTTTGAATATTAGAAATTATTTTAAAAAAATTAAATCTTGAATTTTATGTGAATAAAAATGATTTCAAAAGTTGATTTAAATTCTATTTGAATAAGAATGAAGATAGTAAATTTTTAAATTTGAATTAAAAGTGAATAAACTAGTTTTAATAATAACCTTTTTAATTAACGTATGAAAATAGCCTTCCAGGACATTGTCTCGGGTTTCCATGAAACCAGTGCCATTGGATCCGTAATAGTGTATAATTGTATGTTAATGAATTTCAACACGATCGAACGAATCGTTTGGTCATGCGAGCTCGAAACGCTTAGAAAACTAATTATAGAAATTAATATAATACAACTGGGTTTGAAAAGCTACCTTCTGCATAAGATCGAATTAGGTCTCAAGACTAGTTCTATTGAGTTCGGAATATGGGTATTTAGTATGGAACGCAGTGAGCATGCCTCGATTAAAGTTTGAGATTTTAGGATGTATATTACCGGATATTTTAAATAAAATAATGTTAGCTCGTACCCTACCCATCACCTTAGACCATACCAGGCCATACTCTCCCCACGTTCTCCAACCCATACCTCCTTGCCCTATAAAGTCACATTTATACCAGTGAAAAATGAGTTCGCCAAAATTTAAAATCAAACTCCTCTCAATCCAACGCCATGCTCGATCGGAGCCAAACCATATCGTTTCAGGAAAAGTCACTAACTATAAAGTTGTAAACGACGCCAAGCTCGACTCATCCAACGGTTGGATTAGGCTGAAGTGATTTGTGGTGGCCGAAATTCATCGATGAACGGCGACCGTGGTTTCATCGATTCCGGCGATTCTAGGCGTATTTAGGTGATGGGGTATGAAGGGAAGATGAAGGGGATGGTGAGAGCTACCTTCGGCCGAAGTTTGGAGGCACGAAATCGTATGAAGCAACGACATTTTTTGGTTGAACGGAAAATGAGGTGTTTCAGTTTTTGGGCTCGTTTGGGGTCCACGTGGCAGCGGAAGGGGCGAGGATGAGGTAGGAAAGTGCGGCGGAGCTTGGGCTTGCCGTTGGTGGCGGCGCGGCGGTGTCGGAGTGGTTGGAGGCGGCACGACGATGGGTTGAAGGGGGGCAGCTGTGTACGTACGTGAGCGAGAGAGAAAAGAGAAGATTGAGAGGAAAGGAGTTTAAGTTAAGTTAATTATGTAATTTGTGAATTTAAAATATTATTTAAATAATGAAATTTGTAAATTAAATATCTAATTCATACAAGGTTGAAATCGAGCATGGGAAGTTGTGCTGCATTCATATTAATGTTATCTATGTCATGGGATTGGTTTGGTAACGATTGGAGCTAGTTGAATTTCGAGCTAGATGGAAACCAAAATGCCTTGACGATCAATGGAATCTAGGCGAGTTAAACTCACCTTTTTGGTTACCTAGTATGTTATATGGTTGAAAAAAAAATTTGATTGGAAGTTTGGATGTTTGGATGTTTTACTGTTTTTATCAATTGGTTTAGATTTATTCCCGCCCCTGGAGCGGATGACCTTTTATATATACCCGCTTAGTGGCGGATGACCCATATTATATAATTATATATGAGTTGTGATGTAAGGAAAAAGGTGCAGGGATCCAATAGGATTACTCACCACTATTAGATTTTATTTGTATATATGTGTTGATATAATATATATATATATATATATAGGTTATTATGCAGGGGACAGGTTGGAGGGATCCAATGGAATTCCTCACCATTGTTGAATTGTTTTCAATAACGTTCTTGTTATATGATTATTAAATATCAAGCCTGATTTTTGACACTATAGGATACAACATTGTTATATGTTTAAAACTTAAAACCTTTAGTGATAGGGAATCAATATCAATATTGGTTAAGCGTTGGGTGGCTATTGGCCTCAAAATTAGTATTTTGGAATACTATAAATTGCCATTTGAGTTGGAGTTGATTTTTGAGATAGAGAATGATTTAAAATCTAAATTTTGGGTATCGGAAATATTTTATTTAAAATGGATTTAATTTCTATTTTACTCCAACCTTATTATATGTCTTTTCTAAGTCATTTGGAGATGCTTTTTTTAAAGTTTTTTATTTATATTTAATATTGTTTTAAGATTATTTATTTATATTTAATATTATTTTAAAGATTATTTATTTATATTTAATGTTGTTTTAAAGTTATCTACCAATATTTTAATATTTTGAAAAGTTGATTATTTAAATAATTAATATGGTTTGAAATTAATAATAATGATTTATTAATAATATTTTGGAAAATAATTAATATCTTATATAATAATGTTGAAGATTAGTTATTATTGTTTTATTAATAATGTTTTTTTTTTGAAATTATTAATTATAATTTTTAAGATGATTTGAAGTTAATAATTATTAATAATTTATAATGTTTATTGTTAATAATTATTATATGTAATAGTGTTTTGAAGTAAATGATTTTTATTTATTTATAAAATGGTTGAAGACTTAAAGGAAGATTATTTACAAGGTAAAGGGAGTTCTATAAATGGTTAGATATTTATAAACGAATTTTAGAAATGTTTATAGATTTATAAGAGGAGTTTTATAATTAGTTTTATGGATTTATAAAGAGTTTATAAATGGTTTAGAGATGTTTATAAATGGTTTATAGAGATTTATAAAAAAATTATAAATGGGTTTTAGAAATTTATAAAGGAGTTTATAAATGGTTCTATAATTGTGTAAAAAGGAAATCTTCCTTTGTTCTATGAATATATCATGTAAACATATTTTGATACAAGTATTTCCAAAGTGATTTTAATTAATGAAAAGATTAATTAAAGAAGCTAGTGGTTGCTTATGTGCTTAACCAATGTTGTTATCCCTATGGAATTAAATCCCTGATTTGATTATGTGCTTGTGGATAGTTAAATAACCGACTATCGAATATGGACCCAAAACGTAACTTTGGAAACATCTAGGAGAAACACGTGAGTTATATGGCATGGTCATCATTGATGAAGCTATACTGTGCGTCTAAATCTTGTTCCACTCTCCTAGCGCAAACGATAAGGAAATCCATCCACTAACGGTTAGAAGGTGATCTCCGCTCTTATTTTTGACTATTTATTTCCTAAAGAACCAGGGTTGAGTTTATCGGAAACTATCGAATGTTGTTTTGAAGTGACCGGGATCAGATATGTTATCCGAAAACTACCTTTATCCAACTCAAGTATTTCGAAGTAAAGACATCTTGAAATGATGGTATTTAAAGACGAGGCTTTTTGAAGTGCAAGGGCTACTTGCTACTAATCCTAAGGGTGATTCCAAAATGGATGTAATAGAAGTAGTGCCTTCGGTTTGTCCATCTCCTGGGAAACTTGTATGGATGAATGCTGACATTGCATTGTTGCCTAGAGGGAAATGTTAGCATTCCAAGTGGAAAGTGCTATATAAAAGGTAAAACGTAACCTCAAGCCTCATCAACTAGGAATGATGGCTAAAACAAGGGAGATGTAGCAGGGCTAAGTGGGTCGCTCCCAATTAGTGTATGATCATACTTATCTAGAGCATGATTAATGTAAAATTTTCGACTATGATTAATAAGTATTTTTATCTTAAACACTATTATAATATCTGAGAATTTCATATGAAATGGTTTGGTTATCGTAAGGTAAAACCTGTCTGTGTTTATGTGCAACGTGATCTTACGAGATACTTTTGATTTAAATTTTTTTATAACTTTAAAATCCAGTTGCGTATGTTTTCTCAAGTTGGTTTTCCAAACTGACTCGGGTATTATTTTGTTATAATGCTCAGGTCAGACCGAGCATATTACAGATTTAGTTTGGATGCTTTGGAGCTTCGGAAATGAGCTGGAGGTCCAGATACGTATTCACGTACATTGTTATTTTCCGCTGCATTCATTGTTGTATTTATTATCAATTGTGAGGATAGGTTGTTATAACTATCAGGGCTGAAATATGTTAGTATACTCTAATTGATGTCTGTAAATATATATTACATTTTTCTTTGTGTAAAGATTTGTTGTATATTATAGATTATTCGTTCCGTGTGAGATTCAATATTTTTTTTCCTTTTTCTCTTCTTTCTTCTCCCTTCCTTCTTTTCTCTAACTATCCACCTTTTCAGTCAATTTGAGTGGGTCATATGTGGTTGATTGTCCACTTAAACTGTACGGAAAAGTGAGCCGTTACAAGATTTTACACATTCATGCTATGTAAATTTAATTATTATATAACTTTTATAATTTAATTAACTTATATAATAGTCTTATGTACATTACATTAATTAAATCTTATTTAATTTATTTAATTAATTAACATTTTAATTAATATTATGTTATTCAATTAAACATTTTAATTGAACATGTATACCATAACATTTTAGGCTATACACACACACAATTGTATGTGTATGTATGTATATAATATTTTCTAATTAACTTATTTAATTTTACAATTTAATTAAATATTTATTTCGAAAAAAATTATGTATTAAATTTATACTTACACCATCTTAAACAATTCAATATAATGTAACATATATCTGTATATATTGTTCATAAATATACTCTAATTAATTAACTATTTGAGTAATTTAGTAATCTTATTAATAAATATTAAAAATTTTGAAATATGATTATTATATTTTCAAAGCGATTTTGAAAGCTATATTATAACATTTATAATATACATTATATCAAAGCTGACTTTGAAAATCATATTATAACACTTATAATGTAAATCCTTTTAAATTTAAAATATTATTTTAATCTCAAAACAATTTTGAACTCATAATAACATTTATAATGTATTTCATATATTAAAATTAAAATTTCATTTTTAATTTTCTAAATTTTTTTGAAAATTAGCCTAAGGCATAATTCAAATTGGATCTTTTTTATCGGTGGCAACCTTTGGGGTCACTTCACTTTTCAGGCCAAGTTGGTTGTTAAGGAGGGCAGGTACTTAATTATCCAAACCCATGCCTAGACACTACTTTTCTAGATGCCCTAATTAATTCGTAAGCTTAACTGTTTAGCCCTAACATGACTAATTTAGATCGCATGGACTATTTGGTTCTATACCATTGAAGGAACTGGGCGAGTCGGAAGTGGATGAAATAGGTAGATTTCAAAAAATTCTTATTTGGACCATATTGGGCCTATGAAGTCTAGTGGTATACTAGATCCAATTTAATAAAAAATTTAAATAAAATCTTACTTTGTTTAAATTGTTAAAATAATAATTATAGATATATACATACATACACGCGCATGCTCGCACGTGCACACGTGCACGCACGCACACACACATATATATATTGGAAACTTATACATTGTTTTAAATAATTTGAAATCCAAAATTATCATTAATGAAAATAATATCAATTAAAGAAAGGTTTAACAATAAAAAGTTACATTATTGCATAAAATCCTCTTGCTAATTTGAAGTAAACTACACATGTTTATTTCCATATACATAATTATTACAATTTGAATTAAACAACATATATTTGCAAACATTGTAGCATATGATATAAATACATATATAAAAATAAGTTTGATTTTAAGGTTAACAATTTTGTGTAAACTTTTAATTTATGAACGAAACTAAAGTTTAGGATTTCACATGAGACTTTAAATTTAGAAAACCACAAAGAATTAGAATTTGCACTAGAGTTCATTCATTAATTTTAAATCAAGTCTTTTTAATAAATAATGATTTAAACATTTATATTCAAGTATCTACCATTATAAAATTAAAGATTAACTTCAAAAAACAATAAATAATTTAACTTATACAACTCATTTGCTTTTGTGTATGTAAATGTTATATAACTAAAAAAATCTCATTCAAAATTAGCTTTCAATTTCACAAAATTTCCAAAACAAAACAAAAGAAATAGGCGGCTGAAGAAATGAGGAGATGTGGCCAATTGAATGAAAAATTAGGTTACAAATATGAAAAGGTAAGAAGATAAAAGGCCATAGGAAAACTAAAAGTCATAACCTTTCAAATTTCTTTTAGTTTCTTTATATAAGTTTATATTACTGAAAATAATAATAAATTCAGTCACAAATTCGAAAATATAACAAAATATAAAATATATATAAATATTTATTAATTATATAAGGTTAAAATAAGAAAATAGCACAAAATTGTAAACTAGTCTAGAAAATTTTAAAATAAATGCAATGAACTTTGGAAAATTTTTATGTACTTGAAAAGTATTTATAAATAAAGATAAGAACACAAAATAAAAATGAATTCACAAAATAAATAAATAAATTTTAATTAAATATAATTTTAATGAAGAAAATAGCAGAAAAATGGAAGCTAGGCATTATAAATTGAAATAAATTCAGGTAAACTTTGGACAAATTATATTATCACTTTAAAATTATTAAAAGATAAAAATATACATAAAATAACATATTAACAC
Source organism: Allium fistulosum (assembly GCA_030737815.1). Lineage (NCBI taxonomy): Eukaryota > Viridiplantae > Streptophyta > Magnoliopsida > Asparagales > Amaryllidaceae > Allium > Allium fistulosum. The sequence continues at coordinate 861,992,450 of CM060903.1, forward strand.
ATATTAAACTAGAATATGACAAAGAAAATATAATTTATACAAATTTAAAATAACAAAATTGCAGAATAAAACAAATTGCACTCAATATTGAAATATACATAACTTTTACAATTTAACTCCATTTTCAACGAAACAAAAAGCAGTGTTCAAGTTATTACATCTATTTTCATAATAAAAGATAAAATTTAAGATTTTATATAATTTAAATTTGAAGTTTAAAATTCAAAGATTGAACAGTTTGACTAGAAATTCACTTTTCACTAAAATAACCAATTTATACTAGTTTGAAATTATAGTTCACATAATAATTAACATTTATTTTTAAAAATGAAATGTTTGAAATCAACAAGTTTAAAATAGTTTCAAAATAAAATAAAGTCAAATTTTAGAATATAGGCCAAAATCTATGGTTGTTACACTCTCCCCCACTCAAAACTTTTCGTCCCCGAAAAGGAATGAGGTACGGGAAACACAGGAAAGATAAAATTGAAATGAGATTAAGACAAGATGACAAAAGATTGAAATTATACCTGATAATTGTGGTTATAGGTAAGTTTAACAAGGTGGTGGTGATCTTTCCAAGATTCTCCAGAATCAGGAACACAAGCACGAAAAGATCCTCTAAAATCTGATTCACTCTTTCCGCTTGACCGACGGTCTGTGGATGAAAGCTGTGCTCAGATTCAAAATGAGTAGCAAAGATTATTACAGATTATAGAAAGATTTCTAAACAGAAAGATTATAGAAAGATGTCTATACCAGTCTGTAGCAAGATGAGGAAAATAAGGACAACCAAAAGACAGTTTGAAAACAAAATAAGATAATAAGTTTGAAAAACAAAATAAGATATAGGTTTGAAATTTCTATGGTTTCAGCTTAAACTGATAATTAATTTTACACAAGTTAAATAAATCTTAACTACCTCTAATTACATTATCTTATCATCTAATTTTCTTAAACTAACAATTTTAAAAATCATGGATTTGCAAAATCATTTATTATACTCATAATGTACTTAATAAGTTTAATTCCTCTTTATTCCTAATTAAAATTAAAATTATCCCTCTCAATCTATTTTATCACCTATGTTAAATATACTTACACTTATTATAACTGTTTTAATTTATTTTTAGTTCCTTTAACATCATTTATATTGTAGATTATTCAATTAACCTTTTATTCTATTTACCTCTGTTAACCTTTTTATAACTAAAATTTAAGTGTATAACATTTATTATAACCACTCAAATTTTATTTATAAAATCTTTTTATATTGTATATTATCCAATTACATTGTTAACTTCTAAAAATTAAGGTAAGTTATATTGGAATGCAATGGTGTATTATACAAATAAAACTTTCTAAAATTAATATACAATATAAACATTCTAATTCAATCATTTCAAGCTTGAATATTTATTCAAAATTTTGGTTTTCTTTTTATACTTGAAGTTATTATTTAAGATAGAATTTAAGAATAAAATTTCCGATTCCTTTCAAACCATTTAGAGATAATTAAATGTATGCACATAATTTGTCAAATCAAATTTAAATCATATATCTATATATATTATAAATCAAATCATCTTTTAGAAATTCAAATCAATCAAATTTCCCAAAACAAAGCTGTAGTAAAACTAAAGAATGGTTTCTTCACTTCGAAACTCGAAAATGAAAGTCGATGATGTCGCGGTCATCACCGAAATTATTTTCCAGCAACAAAGAGAAGAGCACTAAAATTTTAAAACTTTAAAATTCTTTGAAAACAAATTTCTATTCAAAATACTTTAAATAATATATCCTTTTAAAACTTTAAACACAAGGTTTGAAACCATCGGAAATTAAATTCTCAAATTCTTGATTTAAATTCATTTCAATTCCCAAATCAATTTATAAACAACTATTTATAAATTCATTTATAGAATGATAAATCAAGTATTATCATTTCAAATTCAATTTAAATCAATTTATTAAGTTCCATAATATTTACTTATATCAAAATTTATTTCATTAACCAAATATTAAAATAATATTGTGTTAGTTTGTTCTGTCAAAGTGTTTTAGAAATCCTATCGATAGCGTTGATCAGACGAATCGATCGGAAGCCCAAATCAACATCAACAACTCAAACAGCACAATATATAAAACAAACATAGATTTACAAGTACAATTCAAAATGTTTGGAGATATTTTGGAAACAAAAGACAAGATGACTAAATAACAAAATAGGGAGATGGGTAAGCTTAAATAAATCGCGGGCAACCTCAACGGGTCAACCGTGACTGAATAAGATCAATGTGGATTTTTCTAGGGTAAATCTACATTCGATCTCAAGAGATAGAGTTTGGAGTAATAAAAGATATTAGCATCTAAACCAAGGATAGATATAAATCTCTGGTGAATCGATGCTAATTGTAAAGGAGTTTCCCCCTTCACAAGGCATTAGAGTATTGGCGAGACCGCCAATTCACTATAAAGCTCATTCGAAGTGGAGTTATGGGATACTCCAGAATCACAAGAAGATGAATAGTGAGGGACAAGAATGGATTTTGGAACCGCAGGGAACGTTCCAAAAATTCAAAGGAAATCAAATAAAATGAAGGGATTCAAGCTCGAATGAAAAGTGATTCTGTAACTAAATTTACCATACATTCTAAGTTTTGCCTAGAGCTACCAAAGCTCTGATACCAACTGTAACGACCCGATATTTTCAACCATTCGCATCCATTATAAGTGTATAGGTAGACACTCATGCCGGAATTGAATTGCTCAAAATACCACGTTGTAAATAAAATTTGGCAAATCTCAGAATATACAGTAAATAAATATAATCACAGATCACAGACACATAGTATAATAATGCAGCGGAAGTAAAAGAAATAGTAGTTCATGAAGCTACTATATAAATATATCAGAGTTACATAAGATATAACAGAAGAAATAGAGTACAATAGAAGTCTCAATAAAATAACCAAGTACAAGCTGAGTAGAACAACGGAATTGAAATAGATAGGACATGACAAACAGATAATCTCCAGCGATTCAAATCTCCAAGAGAGTAGAAATCCAAATCTGTGAATAACTCAGGCTGACCCGAGCGTAAAGCAAAACACAAAACACTCGAGTCAGGACAATATATACTTATATAATGTAAACCAACTCAAGTGAACTGTAATAAAGGTACAAGTAACTTAAAGAATGCTTGGGATCGCCCATTCTTTAAGGATCCGTTAAACTATTTACTATGTAGTAATATACGCTATATACAGCAGTGTCTAATTAGTAAAGTATAATCATATAGAAAATAGCGTTAAGGGATGGTGAACCTTAACGCGGTCGGATCTTTAAACCAAAATCGTAGTGGGCTCGATAAGATAGGTGACACGGCACACAAGGCAATGCCAGGGTAGATATACCAATTACGCATCCGGACTGGTGGTGACGCATAGCAGCCACTACCGCCCACCTCGAACAACACTCCCAAATCAAAGGTGCGCACCAAATCAATCACAAGTAATAGAATGGTATCGAAGAAGTGTGTCCGATCAGAGGTGCTACCTCCTTGGCCCGTCGATCGCTCCTGTTTTAGCCACCTTATGCCAACTCACGGGAGTTGGGTCCACGTATATACCTTAGGATCGTCGTCACCATCCTACTTCATTCTGGAAACTCCACCGCGTACATAGTTGTTAAAGTGGTTTTCGGTATCGACAAAGAGTATGTCCATATCCGATCCCGGTCTCTTTAACAACCAATCGTTATTATAACCCGTGGTTATAATTTAAAAATAATATTTTATACTTCAAAATAGAATATCATTTCAACTCCAAATCTTTATAAAAATGAATATTAAATCAATTCTAAACCATTTCAATATATTTAAAATATCATATCAGTTCAAGACTTCATTTCAAATCATTTCAATATATCAAAATATCATATCTTTCCAAACTTCATTTCAAATCACTTTAATATATCAAAATATCATATCCTTTCAAAACTTCATTTCAAATTATTTTAATATATCAAAATATCATATCGTTTCAAAACTTCATTTCAAATCATTTTAATATATCAAAATATCATATTCTTTCAAAACTTCATTTCAAATCACCATTTAAGTTCAAATCCAAATATTCAACTTTAAATACCTTTTTTAAATTCAAAGATATCATTCATTTATTATCATTACAAGTCACCTTTAAATAATTTATATTCCAACAAATTAATTCATTTAAATTCATTTAAAAGTGTAAGTATTATATTTCAAATCAAGTATTCAATTTCCAAAGTTTCAATTCAATTCAATCATTTATTTCAAATAAATTTCCATAGACCATTTCAAATCTTATAAATTTCAAATATAGATTTAATCCACAAAATAACAATTCAAATTATAAAATAAATTCCAATGCTTTAATATCCTATATTTCATAAGTCCAATATATTTTAAATAGATTCAAATTACAAGTAAACCAAATATTTTTCATACTAATATAAACTTCAATTATTCATTCCAATATTTAATATCATTTCAAATTCATTTCAAAATACCAAAATGTCATTTCAAAACATCATTTATTTAATTTAAATTTAAATACCATTTAATCACATTTCAAAATAGTTGTATTTCCCAAATCAACTATTCCATTTAAATCATTTAAAGTCAATTCATTATATTTAATAATTAAATATTTAATTTCCAAAATTTAATCTTTTTCAAAGATCATTTATTCATTTAAGTTTATTAAAACAATGAAAATTCAACTTTCACAGCACTTAGGAAATGCTACGTAATGTTATGTTTTAAAACAATTCATTAACAAAAAAACGGCATTTAAAAATGCTGTAATATCTTAATTTAGTTTCAATTAAAATTTTAGTTAAATTTAACAACTATAGCACTAATAAAGTGCTATAATAACCCTTAGTTCAAATTTTGCTATTTGGTTCATTTAAAACAACTACAACATTTTCCAATGCTGTAATATCTTTACATTACATTTCAAAAATGCTTTAAAATCAAATTCAGAGTTTTATTTACAATTTCACACATAATTAACTTTTAATATAAATCGTTTCAACTTATAAAATCATATATTTTCACATAAAAAAAACAATCAGTTAAATACCTTTATTTCTATGATTTTATAAAGTCAAATTTCCATACAAAAATCAAATTAATTAACAATTAAATTTTCATTTCTTTAATTAAATTCTTAACTTGACAACTAAGTTTAAATTTCCAAAATATAACTTATTTCCATTTATTTTACTTAATTAAAATTTCACTTTTAAACAAATTCCACAAAATTCAATTTAAGTTATATTTCCAAATTCAGCTTAAATATTCATTTATTTCATATTTTAATTTATACAAAATCATTAACACTTTTAAAAATTATTATTACTTAATAAAAATCATTAAATTCATCTTTTAAATCAAATTTGTCATATTTTCTTACTTTACATAAATTCCATTTATAAACAAAATCATAAATTCCAAAATTAACTTATATTTCAAATTCTACTTCACCATCTACTTAATTCACTTATTTAATTTGTAGAAAATCACTAATATTTTATAGAAATCATTTTAATAAAATTTAAATCAAAATATCATAATATTTACATTTTTAAATATTTTAAAATTTTCAGAAAAATATATAAACCACGGGTCTGTATATAATTTTCTAGCCTAGGTCAAGTGATACGGATATGTATCATTTCAATCCGCAGTTTACAAAGAAAAACCGGGTTCTATCATTTCAAACCCGCAATTCCAAGTAAATAAAAATTAATTAAAAGTCGCTCAGGCTTATCATTTCAGCCCATAACGATCTTTCCCTATTCTAAAGTCCGTTCGGGTATGTATCATTTCAACCCATAGTGATTTCTAATCTACAGGGAACTTGCAGTGTGATAAACTGATAAAATGAACAGAATAACATCATATAACAGTAATAGATGATATAACATATGTAATAACAGGGGTAAACATTATATGATCATAATATAACAGTTATAACAGGATGATATAATTTTACAGATTCAAATGGTGTCAGTTTACTATTTATTTAAGTACACATCGTCTGGTGAGAATTACTCACTTGTTCAAAGCTGGAGATCGCTACCAAAGCACACACACTGACACTACGAAGGCACGACAACACGGATACGACAAGAGAGTGGAGAGCCAAAGCTAAATCCCTTGAATACAAGTCACACAAAACAATAATAACAACATAAGTTTTCAAATGCAAAATACGATAAGACTATGTTAGAGATAAATGCAAAATCATCTCCAAAGTCTTTGCACTTTCCTTCTACCACTAATGCTTTAGATATAGGTCAGAAAGGCACAGCTAAAGCAAGGAGAAGGATCTAGTTTGGTTTCATAAGAGATCGGCCAACCATGTATGGGATGGAGCAAAAGTGATGATGCATGAGATATGTGCAAGGATTATAGCTACAAGGCAAAATGTCATGAATTCAAGGCAACATTGGCTCAGCCCAAGCAAGACCAGGCATGGCCATCTATGTAGTGGGCTGTAGGATGGTGTGGCAGTGGGTTTCAGGTCATCCATGGGTGGTGGAGGTGGAGTTGGTGGCGGCCAAAGGAAGGTTGAAGGTGATGAAGGCATAGGTGTTGGCTATGGTGCATATAGGTGAAGTTTGTGTAGATTTAGGTGGAGTTTGATCAACTATTGGGCACGGCCAGTGGTTTGGGGCTGAAGAGGAGGTGGTGGATGGTTCAGGTGGTGGAGGATGCGGCCAGGGTGGCTGGAGTGGTGGGGCCGAACCTGAAGTAGAAGAGAAGGCAAGTAAAATCAACATAAACAAGTAAAAAAACAAGAGAAAAACAATGGAAAAAGAAATAAAATTTACCAAACACTTGGAGATGATGGAGGCGAAATTTTTTTCAGATAGGAAGAAAAATGTTTTACCTGAATGAGAAAAAAAATAGGCGGCTGAAGAAATGAGGAGATGTGGCCAATTGAATGAAAAATTAGGTTACAAATATGAAAAGGTTAGAAGATAAAAGGCCATAGGAAAACTAAAAGTCATAACCTTTCAAATTTCTTTATATAAGTTTATATTACTGAAAATAATAATACATTCAGTCACAAATTCGAAAATATAACAAAATATAAAATATATATAAATATTTATTAATTATATAAAGTTAAAATAAGAAAATAGCACAAAATTGCAAACTAGTCTAGAAAATTTTAAAATAAATGCAATGAACTTTGGAAAATTTTTATGTACTTGAAAAGTATTTATAAATAAAGATAAGAACACAAAATAAAAATGAATTCACAAAATAAATAAATAAATTTTAATTAAATATAATTTTAATGAAGAAAATAGCAGAAAAATGGAAGCTAGGCATTATAAATTGAAATAAATTCAGGTAAACTTTGGACAAATTATATTATCACTTTAAAATTATTAAAAGATAAAAATATACATAAAATAACATATTAACACATATTAAACTAGAATATGAAAAAGAAAATATAATTTATACAAATTTAAAATAACAAAATTGCAGAATAAAACAAATTGCACTCAATATTGAAATATACATAACTTTTACAGTTTAACTCCATTTTCAACGAAACAAAAAGCAGTGTTCAAGTTATTACATCTATTTTCATAATAAAAGATAAAATTTAAGATTTTATATAATTTAAATTTGAAGTTTAAAAGTCAAAGATTGAACAGTTTGACCAGAAATTCACTTTTTAGTAAAATAACCAATTTATACTAGTTTGAAATTATAGTTCACATAATAATTAACATTTATTTTTAAAAATGAAATGTTTGAAATCAACAAGTTTAAAATAGTTTCAAAATAAAATAAAGTCAAATTTTAGAATATAGGCCAAAATCTAGGGTTGTTACAGTGTCCATATTGAAGTTCAAAACTATCCTCAAGTCAAGAGAATTGTGTTACATCTTCAGTTCGATATTGTATGTTTGACCTTAGTTATTATTACTAATAGAGAACTCTCGAGCGAGTCATTCCATAGTTATCCAATAATTATCAGTACGTAACCCCTTGGTGCCCCCAGCAACCATAAGAAATACACTGCCCAACATTTGGAGAGCGTTTCGTACTCTAGTCTCAACGGATGAATCGATATTCTTTTTGGAACATCTTGATTAGGAATATTTAAAAAAATATGTTATTTTGATTGTGATAGAATTCTCATGATTACAATACTTTATAATTACTATCACATAACATATCATTTAAAGATTTTTCATCTATATACTTCAAATTAATTACTTAATGATTTATATCTCTATATAACAATTATATGAAAGAAAGAAAAACACATTTTATTTTAAAAAAATTGTTATCAAGTTTGATGTATGTAACAAATTATATAATTTCCCTTAGGGCATTTCCCCAACTCTATCAGTCCATAGGAAAAAAAGTTTCTTTTCCAACCTACACTACTTCTAGGTTATATGTATATTGTATGTATAAAAAGGTAAATCAATTTTCAAAAAGTTAAATTTCACAACATCTGGACTTTCAAATAAATAAAAAGTAATTAAACATATAATTTATTTTGAAAAATTTTAAAGTTAAATTTCAGAACATTTAAATTTTTAAATAAATAAAAAATAATTATATCCTCTGTTTATTTCCTAGAGATTACTGCTTTAGGAAAACATAAACCAATCGACTGGTCTGTGCATGCCAGTTGACCAGCTATGTCGATCTTAGAGTAGTAAGCTTTAGGAATTCACATAATTGATCATTGGAATCCCCACACCTTTCCAACAAGTTCAGTTTACTTCGATTCCTCACCTCCCTACACTACTTTTATGTTATACACGCACACACACATATATATACGTACACATACATACATATACACACACATAAATACATACATAAATATACATACATACATATATATATCATATACACACACATAAAAAGGTAAATCAATTTTTAATTATAGGGTTTTATCAAAGCCGAGGATGTTCACTGTTAATTCAATCTAGGATCACAATCTACTATGTATTCATAGAAAATCAATTATTTCAGACTGTCAAGCCTTTGTGGATTCAATATTTCATTAGCCCTAAGCAAACTCCAATGAAATTATCAAAATTTAGCTTTGATAGTTGTTTCTTTATTTGAACAAGTAGATAAATGGAAATAGATTCATACTTCCTATGTCATAAAACAAATAAATTTAATAAACATAGAAATATTCAAATTTAATTTTAAATAATTATATTTTAAAAATAAATTCTTACATTTTTTTAATCTGTTTAGTAAAAGATTGTATTTCAATATATTGAATTAAATTAATAAATTCTTTTCTAATAATATATTAAAATTGAATAAAATATTTTAATAAATATAAAATATTTTAAAATGCAAACAATTTTTGTATGGTTGAAAGAGTTGGAAAATAAAATAAACAAATATTGAACTGAAGGAAGTTACGCAGCTATTGACATATATTTTGTAACTAAAGCATGGATCAATTTAAATTAAATTGAAATTTATTTACAAACTAATGAAAGAGTTTTCAAAAAAAGTAAAAAAAATATATCAATAAATGGACCAACGGGCAAAGTAAAAATTTTAAAGTTAAATCCCAAAACCAACCCATTCTCTTTTCCCCCTCTCTTAAATTTTTTTCAATCAAACCCCAGCCATTCAAAATCTGATTCCACCTTGCCTTAACTCCCAAATTGAACAAATGAAAAAAAAACAATGGAAAAAAATAGGCATGTGGTCTCGTGAATAGCTAACCTCGACAATGAGAAGGCATGAGGGAAGCGCGGCTTGAGGCGATATGAGTGGATGCGACATCAAAGAAGGGGGTGTGATAGCACCATGGTGATTGTTGATGCCGGGAAGAAGGCATGAACCTCAGTGCTTTTAGGAGGGGTGTTTGCGGTGACTACCTGACTCGAATGGGAAGGCAGAGTTGTTCAATGATGGTGGCTGTGCGTGCGGGTTTGGCAGCAATGAAGCAGGATGATTGGTGCTGGCGGAGGTTTAAGGCGATGATGGTGAGTGCAGTGTTTGGTTTAGGCATGGCACGAACTTGATGGTGGCCAAGGTTCGAAGGCAATGATTTGCGATTGCGATGAGCCAAGGATAATCGTTGTTTAGGAACTCAAGCATTGTTTTAGTGTGTTTCTAAACTCACATCTTGTAACGATCCAAAATTTCAGTCATTGGGATTTAGAATATTTAATTGGTTTTAAAATTGAAAAGTTAATTTTGTAAATTAAACAACTTATAATTCAAAATAGCGATTTATTTGGTAATTTAAGTATTGAATTAAATATTTGGGAAATATTTAAAATAATTGAATCTTGGAGTTGAAATGAATGAAAATGATTTCGAAAGTTGATTAATATTCTTTTTGAATAAGAATGAAGATAATTGTAACAACCCGCATATTTGTCGATTTTATATTTAAATATTTTATTTAAATATTTTATCGTTAATCGGATTTTGGTCCGAAAAGCTACTTTTTGCATACGGTCACATTAGGACTCGAGACCACCTCCATTGAGTTCAAAATGACGTTTGCGATCTTTTTAAGTGTAAACTTCGATATGTTTGGAGATAGTGAAATTTTCGTCACTTTTTGGCTTAGGGCTTTGGTTTGGGCTGAACACATACTAACTCAGCCCAACCCCCTCTCTTCTTCATTAATTCATAAACACTTCAAGCTTCTTCAAAAATGGTGGAGGGAATGGGAAATTAAAATTCCTAGCTCAAGTCTTCATTGCTAATCCAATATCTACTCCAAATTCTAGTGAAGAACATAGATTCAAGCTTGTTGTGATTCTTGCTTTGCTCTTAAGCTCTCCATCATCAATTTCGTGGAAAAGGTGAGATTTTTATCTCACATTCTTGCCTATAACTATCTTGGACTGTTGGGGATGAATTCCTATCATCTTAGCATGTATATTTGCATTTGGTTTGGATTGGATTGGTAAAAAACCCCAAATTCTAGTGTTTCTGGCAAAAAACTGCACTTAGCTCGTTCTGTCTCGTTAGGTCGCTCGGCATGGAAGAGTTACGCTGCCTATAGGTCGTTTCCCCTTAGGTCGCGCAACGCTGCTCAATTTAACACTTAGGTCGTTCTCTCCTTAGGTCGTTCGTACCTTAGGTCGTTCGTCCATTTAGGTCGCATGACTCCATCCCCACTAGGTCGCTCGGCTTTACTCGAATAGCTAGGTCGTTCGTCCTCCAATAGTTAGGTCGTTCGAGTATGATGAGACCCGTCTGCATATAGCTCGTTCGGAGTTAGGTCGCTCGAGTGCTTAGGTCGCTCGAGTCCTTAGGTCGCTTGACCTTATATTCCTTAGGTCGCTCGACCTTGCTTGGAGCGTAGGTCGCTCAGCCTTCCACCATTAGGTCGTAGGTCGCATGACCTCAATTCCGTTAGGTCGCAAGACCCCAATACCTTTAGGTCGTTAGACCTTATCTCCTTTAGGTCGTTGGACCTTATTACCTATAGGTCGCTCGCCCTATTGCCTTCATAAATCGCTAGACCTGTTATCCCTTTAGGTCGTTCGTCTTTTTATACTTAGGTCGTTCGACCAGTTCCATTAGGTCGCTCGGCATGTGCAACCATGTTAGGTCGCTCACCACTCTAGGTCGCAACGTTTCGGCCTGCTTTAACTCCTTAGGTCGTTCCAATACTTTACTCGACCATGTTTTAGGTCGCTCACCCCTTAAACCACTATCATGTTAGGTCGCCTGACCTAGCTCGCAAGCAGTTAGGTCTCTCAGCCTCACTTTCTTAAGTCGCTCGGCCTGCTTGTATTCCTTAGCTCTGCCACGTTAGGTCGCAGGAGTGTTTTCTACTTTGATGATTTTGGGAATTGATTCCTTTGGACTTTACTCACGATTTCGAATGTGAATTTATGTGATTTGATTTGCTTCAACAATCGTTTTGTGACTTGTCACTTTAAAAATGTGAAGGCTTCAATACTAGTAGTGAATATCAAAACTCTTTCATCAAAGCAATTTCAACTCTATTTTATTACAAAGCTCTTTTTCCTAAACCGTTTTCCAATCTATTAGTATATACAAGCCTTTACTTCACTCGGATGAGAAATCTAATTAAACGGCTTAGCAAAACAGGTGGTATGAAACGCTTGCGTTTACTTCGTCGGTTAATTCTTGGACTTTTTCGACTGAACCTTTTGTGACAATTTTCTAGTGAAGATCTACAGTTTGTTCGTAAATATTTAAGTTAAGCAAGTGGTTATGGGACATGAAGCTAAACTCATATATTTACTAGCTTGGTGTGATCGACACTTCTTGATGATCATGACGATCATTTTTGTGGTTTAGACTAGCGATTGAGCGATGTCTCTTTGTCTGCGAGGGAGACTAGACCCCGCTTTTGTGATGTTTCACCATCACCTATATGGGGTAGCACCCCATGGTCTTCGGGCCGTTCGTGTGTCAAAGGTCTTCGGGCCATTCATGTGTTCGAAAAATTATATAGATAGCTTCCATGAGATAGCTTCTCGTTTGTGTGATAGGCCTTCCCCCTTTTTATGATTTCTGGATTTCGTGTGTTGATTTCCGGGATTTGTTCTGGATTTCGTGTGTTGATTTCTGGAATTTGTGTTTCACCAATTTTCATGATTTTCATTGATAAGCTTTATCAATTTTTGTGCATTGGTGAATTTGTGTGTCATTGACTTGTTATGAATACAAGTTTAGGGTATGATACCCTATTTTACCTTTGAGAAGATTCTTGTGATATTGATAAATCTCTTGTTGATTTTCAATTACATACTTATAATAGTATGCCACTATGGTTATTACATGTTCATACCATGTCTTTTATTTTATACCATATCATCTGATATTTATAGCTAGACTGATCCGTTTATTATTTTCTTATAAATAATACTCGGGTCAGACCGAGATGTTACAGGTGCTTCTGCTTGACTTCTCCCCTGGATTATTTTGACTTTTGGCTAACTACTTAGATTAATAGTTTTTGGATGTACACATTTGAGATATAGACTCTATGTTGTGTACTTATTCTTTTTTATAGCACGTGTTGATATTCTTTGTATTATCGTGGATCTTTCTGACCACTACTCTGATGTACACTTTCATGTGTTATATATATACATTCATATCTTTTTCCGCCTTTGTGATATGGATGTCTGTGACTGATTTATGTTATGTTTATTTCTATGTTTGTTTCCGAAGATTATATAAAGCCACTGTGTGATAGCTTTGGATTTGTATCGGTATGTCGGATTTCCTCTTTAAATGAAGTTCATGCTATTCTATCTGACATATTGGTGCTCGCACAAAGAAGTCACATGGATGGTCGCTCCTCAACAGCCTTATTCTCCGTGCTAGTTGACAGCATTACATCGTAGTGTTCTTGGCTAGCGTGGGTATAGAGGTGGGGCGTCACAGCTTGGTATTAGAGCCAAACTTCGGAACAATGTAGAATAACTTAACAAGGATCATCGTCCTAAGTCCAACTTAGAAGTCGTGCCTTAGGATTTAATTCGAGTCTCCGTACCGATTTATCCTATTTCCTTTTATGTATCCTTGTTCTATCTCTCAAGATTTGCTTGATATTTAATTGGAGAATAACTTTTCTTCTTTTTCTCTTCCTCAAAGAAGAGAATGTCTAGACCAGGTCGTCCCAGAGCTGGACCATCTACTGTCACTCCCCGGGATGGAGTTTTTATGACTGCTCAACAGCTTCTTGATTTAGTAAAGAATTTTCAAGAAGCCGGTCCTAATCAGGAGCCTACTCATCCTAAGTCTGGATTTGCACGTTTGTGCAATGATTATACTAACTTGGGTGGGAAACCATTCAAGGGTTCCGAAACTATTATTGAAGTCCAGGCTTGGTTAAGAACATGCGATCGAATCTTTTCTCGCATGAATCTTGTCGATCTTCACCGTGTTCAGGTGGCTTCCAGTATGCTCCAAGAGAAAGCATTGGATGGGTACGAACTTCTTATTTCTGAAATTAATGAAGCAGATCTCACCTGGAAGCTATTCCAGGAACGCTTCGAATTAAAATTCGTACCAGAAGCAGAGAAAGTGACATTGGCTCGACGTTTCATAGACCTTGTTCAAGGTGAATCCACCGTGACAGACTATGTCGCATCCTTTGAGTCACTGTCTAAATATGGGGTTGAATACATCAACACCCCATTGAAGAAGAACCGGAGATTCGTCTATGGCTTGAACAAGAATCTCAAGAAGCCAAAACTTCTAAAGTTAGAAGTTTCTTTCGACCAACTCATTGATATCGCTCTTCGTCTTGAAGAGGCTGATAAGGACAGTGATGTTGAAGTTGTGGGTGCCAAACCAATCTTCAACAACAAGAAAAGGCCTAACAAGTTCAAAGGTCCATATCCCAACAAAAAGGGTAAGCAAGCAACTCCTGCTGCAAAGACTTTTTCCTCTAGTGATGGGAAATGCTACAACTGTGGTGCTAGGGGCCATTTTGCGAACAAGTGTTCAAAGCCCCGTTCTTGTCGCTACTGTAAAAGTCCGGATCATTATATGCATCTATGCCCTAAGCTTCCAAGAAAGAAGGAGGGAAAGTTAAACGTTGCTCAAGCCCCTGGCAACACATCTCACGGTCAAGGTATGTGTCATTCTGTTCTTGATGGCATTATTATATTTCATGATCAACCTATTAGGGTTCTCTTTGATACGGGTGCATCCCATTCTTTTATATCAAAGGAACTTGTAGATACTCTTTCTTTAAGTGTTGTTGCTTTAATGACTTCTTTAAGAATTGCGAATCCGGTTGGTGGATCCGCAACTCTTAGTTTGCTTTGTAAAGATGTGGAGATTATTTTGTGTGATTTTCCTTTCCTAGCCGATTTGCATGTCATGCGTTATTTAGGCTTTGGAATGATTTTGGGTATGGATTGGATTAACCGTTATGAAGCTCATATCCTATGCCCTGAGCGGACTATTTATCTCCGACATCCACAATCTGTTAATCAGATTTCTATTGTTCTTAAAGATTCGGATTCCGCTTGGGTTGCATCTTTATATTCTTTAAATCCTCGTGATGATGACAATGATGATGAGGAGGATGTCATTTATCTTATTCGCGTTGTTCGTGAATTTTCCGACATATTCGAGCCCGTCTTAGGATTACCACCTAAGCGAGCAATTGAGTTCAAAATTAATCTTATGCCTGGAGCTCAACCTATTACCCGTCCTCCTTATCGCATGTCCAATAAGGAGAATGAAGAGATGCGCAAACAACTATCCGAGTTGGAGACGAAGCAACTTATTCGCTCTAGTTCCTCGCCTTAGGGAGCTTTAGCTATTTTCGTAAATAAGTCCGATGGTACACTTAGGCTTTGCATCGACTATCGCAAGCTTAATGATCTAACTATTAAGAATAAATATCCTTTGCCTCGGATTGATGATCTATTCGATCAGCTTAGTGGTGCTAGAGTCTTTTCACAATTGGACTTGGCTACCGGTTTCCATCAGCTTCGTATTGCAAAGGATGGTATTCCTTTGACTTCGTTCCGTACACGTTATGGATCTTATGAATGGCTAGTTATGCCATTTGGTTTAACGAATGCTCCGGCTTATTTCGTTGACCTTATGAATCGAGTTTTCAAAGATTTCCTCGATCGGTTTGTCCTCATCTTTATTGATGTTATTCTTGTGTATTCTAAAACCGAGGAGGAACATGAGAAGCATCTTCGAATTATATTGGAAACTCTTAGAAGCAAACAATTAAAGGCAAAATTTTCTAAATGCCATTTTTGGCAATCTAGTGTGAAGTTTCTCGGTCATATTATTTCCGAATCCGGAATATCAGTGGATCCTTCAAAGATTGAAGCGATTCAAAATTGGAAGAGACCAGAGAGCGTGACTGAAATCCGTAGCTTTCTCGGATTGGCAGGTTATTACCTCCGTTTCATAAAAGACTTTTCTAAGATTGTCGTGCCTCTTACTGGCTTAACAAAGAAAGGTGTTAAATACATTTGGTCGGACAAATGTGAAACTTCTTTTCAGAAATTAAAAGAACTCCTTTCTGATGCTCCTATTCTTATTATTCCCAAAGGGAATCAAGATTTTGTCATTTATACTGATGCTAGTCGCGTTGGTTTGGGTGCCTTTCTTATGTAGAAAGAACGTGTTATTGCTTATGCTTCTAGGCAATTGAAGCCGGCTAAGACTAGATATGCCACACATGATTTAGAACTCGCGGCTATCGTTTTCGCCCTTCGTATTTGGCGACACTATCTTTTGGGAGAGAAATTTATACTTTATACTGATCATAAGTCCTTGAAATATTTATTTTCTCAAAAGGAACTTAATTTGCATCAACAGCGTTGGCTCGAGTTCCTTGCCTCTTATGATCTTGATATCCTTTATACTCCCGGAAAGGGAAATCGAGTTGCCGATGCACTTAGTCGCAAGCAACAAGCGGTTGTTTCTATGATGATATCTGAATGGAGGGATCTCGAGGTTTTATCCACTTGTGAAATTCGAGATCGTGTCTCCGATTTATGTTCATCTTTTGTCTTATGTAGCCTTAAGGCTCGTCCTTCTCTTTTGGACCGCATTCTTGAAGCTCAAAGGCTAGATCCCGAATTGGCTCTTCTTAGCCAGAATATTAAGGATAAAACCGATATTGAAGGTTCGAAAGACTTTGATATTAATTCTCGAGGCGGCATTCAAAGATTTGGTAGATTTATCGTGCCAAATATTAGTGATCTTCGTAGAGATATTCTAGAAGATTCTCATCGTTCCAAATATTCTATTCATCCCGGTAGTAGTAAAATGTACGTGGATATGAAGCGACTTTATTATTGGGAGGGAATGAAATCTGATATTGCTAACTTTGTTAAGTGTTGCATGACTTGCCAACTCATCAAGGCCGAACATCAAAGGCCCGGTGGGTTATTGCAACCATTGGAAATTCCAATTTGGAAGTGGGATCAAATTTCCATGGATTTTATAGATGGCCTTCCCCGTTCTCATTCGGGTCATAATAGTTTATGGGTGATCGTTGACAGACTTACTAAATCTGCCCATTTTATTCCTGTTCGGTCGAACCGGACCGTTCCTCTTCTGGCCAAACTCTTTATCAAAGAAATCGTTAAACTGCATGGAGTTCCTTCTTCCATTGTTAGTGATCGTGATCCATTATTTACTAGTGGATTCTGGAAGAGTCTTCAAAAAGCTTTAGGAACGAAGCTTAATTTTAGCACCGCTTATCACCCCCAGTCCGATGGACAAACTGAGCATGTGAATCAAACTCTTGAAGATCTTCTTCGTGCTTGTGTTCTAGACTTTGGTGGAAGTTGGGAAGATCATATTTCACTTGTTGAATTTTCCTATAATAATAGCTTCAAATCTAGTATTGGTATGGCACCTTTCGAGGCACTCTATGGAAGGCCGTGCCGATCTCCTTCTTGTTGGCTTGAGGCCGGTGAGAGGCTGGTTTTAGGTCCAGATCTTATTCGTGATTCCACAGAGAAGATTGAACTTATTCGACATAGGATGAAAGAAGCCCAGAGTAGACAAAAATCCTATGCCGATAACCGAAGAAGAAAATTAGAATTTTCTGTGGGAGATCTTGTATTTATTCGTGTTTCACCTATGAAGGGTGTTGTACGCTTTAGTCGATCGGGAAAGTTAGCGCCTCGATATATTGGGCCATTTCCTATCACTGAATGTATTGGTTCCATGGCTTATCGCCTTTCATTACCGGCTCAGTTTTCTGCCATGCATGACGTGTTTCACGTTTCTCAATTACGGAAGTGCCTTCAGGATTCCAATTCTATTCTTGAGTCCGGTGTTGTGAAAGAGATTGAAGTTTCGCCTAATTTAACTTATGAGCAGCATCCTATTCGAATTATTGCTTCGGAGATCAAACGACTTCGAAATAAAGATGTTCCGCTTGTTAAAGTTCAATGGTCCTCAAATCCTAAGGACTGCTCTTGGGAGTCTAGAGAATTCATCGAGCGTACACATCCGGAATTACTTTCTCATGCTCTTTGAGGTAAACTTCTTATTTCAAATTTCTTTTGTGTTAATATGCTTTTATGGTTGTTACTTTTTATTTCCATCTTACATATTGCGAGGACGCAATTTCTTTAAGGAGGGGAGTCTGTAACAACCCGCATATTTGTCGATTTTATATTTAAATATTTTATTTAAATATTTTATCGTTAATCGGATTTTGGTCCGAAAAGCTACTTTTTGCATACGGTCAAATTAGGGCTCGAGACCACCTCCATTGAGTTCAAAATGACGTTTGTGATCTTTTTAAGTGTAAACTTCGATATGTTTGGAGATAGTGAAATTTTCATCACTTTTTGGCTTAGGGCTTTGGTTTGGGCTGAACACATACTAACACAGCCCAACCCCCTCTCCTCTTCATTAATTCACAAACACTTCAAGCTTCTTCAAAAATGGTGGAGGGAATGGGAAATTAAAATTCCTAGCTCAAGTCTTCATTGCTAATCCAACATCTACTCCAAATTCTAGTGAAGAACATAGATTCAAGCTTGTTGTGATTCTTGCTTTGCTCTTAGGCTCTCCATCATCAATTTCGTGGAAAAGGTGAGATTTTTATCTCACATTCTTGCCTATAACTATCTTGGACTGTTGGGGATGAATTCCTATCATCTTAGCATGTATATTTGCATTTGGTTTGGATTGGTAAAAAACCCCAAATTCTAGTGTTTCTGGCAAATAACTGCACTTAGCTCGTTCTGTCTCATTAGGTCGCTCGGCATGGAAGAGTTACGCTGGCTATAGGTCATTTCCCCTTAGGTCGCGCGGCGCTGCTCAATTTAACACTTAGGTCGTTCGCTCCTTAGGTCGTTCGTACCTTAGGTCGCATGACTCCATCCCCACTAGGTCGCTCGGCTTTACTCGAATAGCTAGGTCGTTCGTCCTCCAATAGTTAGGTCGTTCGAGTATGATGAGGCCCGCCTGCATATAGCTTGTTCGGAGTTAGGTCGCTCGAGTGCTTAGGTCGCTCGAGTCCTTAGGTCGCTTGACCTTATATTCCTTAGGTCGCTCGACCTTGCTTGGAGCGTAGGTCGCTCAGCCTTCCACCATTAGGTCGTAGGTCGCATGACCTCAATTCCGTTAGGTCGCAAGACCCCAATACCTTTAGGTCGTTAGACCTTATCTCCTTTAGGTTGTTGGACCTTATTACCTATAGGTCGCTCGCCCTATTGCCTTCATAAGTCGCTAGACCTGTTATCCCTTTAGGTCTTCGTCTTTTTATACTTAGGTCGTTCGACCAGTTCCGTTAGGTCGCTCGACATGTGCAACCATGTTAGGTCGCTCACCACTCTAGGTCGCAACGTTTCGGCCTGCTTTAACTCCTTAGGTCGTTCCAATACTTTACTCGACCATGTTTTAGGTCGCTCACCCCTTAAACCACTATCATGTTAGGTCGCCTGACCTAGCTCGCAAGCAGTTAGGTCGCTCAGCCTCACTTTCTTAAGTCGCTCGGCCTGCTTATATTCCTTAGCTCGGCCACGTTAGGTCGCAGGAGTGTTTTCTACTTTGATGATTTTGGGAATTGATTCCTTTGGACTTTACTCACGATTTCGAATGTGAATTTATGTGATTTGATTTGCTTCAACAATCGTTTTGTGACTTGTCACTTTAAAAATGTGAAGGCTTCAATACTAGTAGTGAATATCAAAACTCTTTCATCAAAGCAATTTCAACTCTATTTTATTACAAAGCTCTTTTTCCTAAACCGTTTTCCAATCTATTAGTATATAAAAGCCTTTACTTCACTCGGATGAGAAATCTAATTAAACGGCTTGGCAAAACAAGTGGTATGAAACGCTTGCGTTTACTTCGTCGGTTAATTCTTGGACTTGTTCGACTGAACCTTTTGTGACAATTTTCTAGTGAAGATCTATAGTTTGTTCGTAAATATTTAAGTTAAGCAAGTGGTTATGGGACATGAAGCTAAACTCATATATTTACTAGCTTGGTGTGATCGACACTTCTTGATGATCATGACGATCATTTTTGTGGTTTAGACTAGCGATTGAGCGATGTCTCTTTGTCTGCGAGGGAGACTAGACCCCGCTTTTGTGATGTTTCACCATCACCTATATGGGGTAGCACCCCATGGTCTTCGGGCCGTTCGTGTGTCAAAGGTCTTCGGGCCATTCGTGTGTTCAAAAAATTATATGGATAGCTCCCATGAGATAGCTTCTCGTTCGTGTGATAGGCCTTCCCCCTTTTTATGATTTCTGGATTTCGTGTGTTGATTTCTGGGATTTGTTCTAGATTTCGTGTGTTGATTTCTGGAATTTGTGCTTCACCAATTTTCATGATTTTCATTGATAAGCTTTAACAATTTTTGTGCATTGGTGAATTTGTGTGTCATTGACTTGTTATGAATACAAGTTTAGGGTATGATACCCTATTTTACCTTTGAGAAGATTCTTGTGATATTAATAAATCTCTTGTTGATTTTCAATTACATACTTATAATAGTATGCCACTATGGTTATTACATGTTCATGCCATGTCTTTTATTTTATACCATATCATCTGATATTTATAGCTAGACTGATCCGTTTATTATTTTCTTATAAATAATACTCGGGTCAGACCGAGATGTTACAGGTGCTTCTGCTTGACTTCTCCCCTGGATTATTCTGAGTTTTGGCTAACTACTTAGATTAGTAGTTTTTGGATGTACACATTTGAGATATAGACTCTATGTTGTGTACTTATTCTTTTGTATAGCACGTGTTGCTATTCTTTGTATTATTGTGGATCTTTCTGACCACTACTCTGATGTACACTTTCATGTGTTATATATATACATTCATATCTTTTTCCACCTTTGTGATATGGATGTCTGTGACTGATTTATGTTATGTTTATTTCTATGTTTGTTTCCGAAGATTATATAAAGCCACTGTGTGATAGCTTTGGGTTTGTATCGGTATGTCGGATTTCCTCTTTAAATGAAGTTCATGCTATTCTATCTGACATATCGGTGCTCGCACAAAGAAGTCACATGGATGGTCGCTCCTCAACATCCTTATTCTCCGTGCTAGTTGACAGCATTACATCGTAGTGTTCTTGGCTAGCGTGGGTATAAAGGTGGGGCGTCACAATAATAAACTTTTAAATTTGGATTAAAAGTGAATAAACTAGTTTTTATACTAATTCGTTTTAATTAACGGGTGAAAATAACCTTCCGAGGCACTATCTCGGATTTCGACGAAAACAGTTCCATTGGATCCGTAATAGTGGATTATAGTATGCCGTCGAATTTCATGACGATTGGACGTATCGTTTGGGCGTGCATGATCGGAACGCATATAAGTTAATTTCAGAATTTGTATAATATATGGGTTTGAAAAGTTATCTTCTGTATATGATCGAACTAGGCCTCGAGATTAGTTCCATTGTGTTTGGAATAGGGGTATAACATATAAAATAACAGGCGGCATGCCTCGTTTGGAGTTCGAGATTTTAGGGTGCTTTGAATGAATATTTTAAAATTAAATAATATTTATAATCATGCTTAGCCTATACCCAAGCACATCGTGCCCATACCGCCCTTTTATATTAGCATGCGAACAAAGCAGTTCTCCATTTCTCCTTTTTTTAAAAATTTAAAACATACGACCAAATCCAATGGCCCTTCTCCACGAGTGCCACCACGTCCACTTTTAGCTTTCGACCATAACTATGAAAGTGTAGAGCTCGTCAAAACATAGCTAATCAATGGTGGGATCGTTGAAAGTCACGCCATGGTGACCGGAATTAGGCCGCCTTCGTCGTAGCGGTGGGTGTGGTTTTGGGGCTCGACGGCGGCGATTGGGGGGTGCCCGTGGGTAGGGATAGCGGCGACGAGGAGGGCCGGTGCTGCGGCGTGGGTCGTGCGACGAACGGCAGCGGTGTGGTTGAGTTGAAGTCGCGGTCGATGTTATTGCTTGGAACGAGTTAGAGAGGGAGGGAGAGAGTAATTAAGGTTTGTAATTCAATTTAATTAAAATTTAAATTTAATTTAATTTTTTTCAAACGCTTATAAATTCATAATTATTTCATACGAGGTCCAAATTGAACGAGACAAGTTGCGTTGCATTCATATCAACGAATACTACGCTATGGAGTTAGATTGGATAGATTTGGAGATCATAGAAATTTGGGTTTAAATTGAACGTCCGTTCAATTTTAATTCAAAGCGGAATGCTTTGGTGACTACTAAAATCAATGTGATTTAATCTCACCTTTTTGGCTAATTAGAAATATTATATAGTCAATAAAAAAATTATTGGATGTGTGGATATTTTATTGTTGATCATTATTGATTGTTTAGATGATTTACTATTTTATTAGTTGGTTGGATATATTCCCGCCCCTGGAGCGAATGAGACCCTATTACGTTCTCGTGTAAGAGCAAATGACCCTTTGTATACGATCCCACCTTGAAGCGGTTGATTTATATTATTTGGTTAAATGCTATATGTGATGCAGGGGGACAGGTTGGAGGGATCCAACAGGATTTCTCACATGGTTGATTTTATTTTTCATATAATTTGATATGTGATTTGTTGGATGTTATATTTGATGACATGGATGGTTTTTTCTATTTAGTGCTATAATGGTACTGGTCATATTTTTAGTATTTTGAAATACCATAAAATGAAGATTTAGTTTTTAAAAGGATTTTAAGTGATTTTGAAAATTTATTATGTTTTTAATAATTATTTTTGAATTATTAAAAATAAGGAACTTATTTTAAATAAAATAAAAAGTATGGTTTTTAGATAATATAAATTTATAGTTTTATAAAATATTTTAAATAGAAATTTTGAACTATGAATGAAGATTTGTTAAAATCTTGGAAATAAATCTTTGTTTTATAATAAAGGAATATGGTTTTAAAAAGAAGATGGAAGTATTTGGTATAAATATTTATTAACCGTTTTATATAAAGTGATATGTATATAAAATATACAAATATTAAGATTTATTTATAAATATGAAAATTTATAAAGGTGATAATGTATAAAGTGACATTTTACAAATAAGGTGAAGATTTGTAAGATCGTATTTTATTTATAAAGGGATAGATTTATAAACGTTATTTTATAAATTAAAACGAAACTATTATCATTTAGTAGATTAGAGAAATAAATTAAACGGTGGATTTATTATAAGATGCGGAATGATGTTTTAGAAAATAGTTAATTCTATTTTGAAAATTGAAGATGAGGATAAATTTGGGAATGTTAACGATATTTTATAAATTTATAAAAGGAATTTATCCATATCGGGGCAACGTTAAAACTGAATGGTGATTGATGTTTTTAAATGGGATTTATGAATGAGTGAGATTTATAAAGGAAATAGGGTTATAGATGGAGTTCATAAATAAAGGGGTTTTATGTAAGGAAGTTTTATAAATAGAATGAGATTTATAAATATAGTTTTATAAAATACGGAAATGATTATGTTAAAATTTTAAGTATGGATTTTTATCAAGGAATTATATATTTATGTTCTAAAAGTTGTTTATTTATGTTAATATTGTTTTTAAGTTGTTATCAATATTTTAATATTTTAAAAGGTTAATTATTATTATTAATATGGTTTGAAATTAAATATAGTTATTTATCAATAAAGTTTGGAAATTTATTATTATTGTTTTTAATAATGTTGAAGATAAACTATTATTTTTTTATTAAGTATGCTTCTGAAATTACTAATTATTATTATTATTAAGATATTTTTAAGATATTTTTAAGTTAATTATCATGTATTTAAAGAAATTATTATTATATAATAGTCTTTTAAAGTTAATGATTAGAATTTTGTTTATAAATGTTTTTGAGGTTTATAAATAGGATTTTATAAACAAATGTGGGTTCTATAAGAGGAATCTTATAACATGGTTTGTGAAACTTAAAGGAAGATTATCTACAAGATAAAAGAGTTTTATAAATGGTTTTAGATATTTATAAAAGAATATTAGAAATAGATTTATAGATTTAAAAAAAGAGTTTTATAAATGGTTTTGTGGATGTATAATGGAGTTTATAAATGATTTTAGAATTGTATAAAAAAAGAAATCTTACCTAATGTTTGGTGAACATACTCACACCAATGAGATAAGAATATGGATATTTTCTAAGTATTGAGAAATAGGGATTTATGGATACATACATACATACATACATACATACATATATATATATATACATATATATATATTTGTAAAAAGGATTTTGAGACAAGTATGTACAAAGTGGATTTAATTAATAAAAGATTAATTAAAAGGAAGTTAGTGGTTGTTTGTGTGCTTAATTATTGTTGGTTTCCCTATGGAATTTAAATCCCTGATTTGAATGTTTGTTTATTCGATAGTTAAATAACCTACTATCGAATTTGGACCCAAAACGTAACTTTGGAAATATTTAGGAGAAACACGTGAGTTATATGGAACAGTCATCCTCGATGATGCTGTACTGTGCGTATAAATCTCGTTTCGTTCTCCTAGGACAATGATAAGGAAATTCGTCCACTAACGGTTAGGAGGTGATCTCCGCTCTTATCTTGATTGTTTAGTTCCTAAAGAACTGGGGTTGAGTTTACCGATAATTATCGAAAGTTTTTCGAAGAGACCGGGATCAGATATGTTATCCGAAAACCACTTCGATCCAACTCAAGCGTTTTGAAGTGAAGACATTTTGAAGATGATGGAATTGAAATTGGAGCTCTCAAGCGTTTCGTTCAGTCCTAGAACGAACTTGCATGGATGAATATTGGCATTGTATTGTTGCCTAGAAGGCAGTGTTAGCACTCCAAGTGGGAAGTGCTATATAAAAGTAAAACGTAGCCTCGAGCCTCATCAACCGGGAAATGACAAAAATTGTGACGACCCACCTTTCTGACCCCTGAGAACGACACCTAATACATCCATGGTATTCATGTGCCGTTGCCCAAGTATCTGAAAGACAAATTGTCATGGGGTAAAATATAAGAACACAACAATAATCTCACAATGGAACGATTAAATATAACATAAAAATAAGACAGTACATAAGGTTACTCTCAACATGGAGTTATCAGAGTTACAACAAAAGAACTACTGTCAGTCTAGGCAGTTATAACAACCTGCCTTTAAATATACATACATAGAGCCAACATCTCGTAACAGCGGAAATAAATAGCTAGATAGATAAGGAGCCTCCTGCTCATCCACCATCTTCAAAAGATCCCAAATAAACCTGTCATTTCCGGACTACTCAAATATAAATGAGTACCCGAACGTTTAGGGAAAACAAACAATTCGGGTCAGACAATAAGTCCGGTATGAGTAAACTCCAAAAATAGAACACACAAAGTAACTAGTGAGACCACTTCGCAAAAATGCAGAATGGGTTTTTCCCTCACAAGGACAACATCCAAGCATAAAAGAATGGACACAAATAATTAAACATCGCGAAGAGCGCAAGACGCTTCCCAATGCAATTAAGAAAGAATCAATGCAAAGATTTGAATCAAAAATAAGGAAAAGGAATTTTTTCAACAATGACTAGGAGGGTGCGCCCCCCTTACCGAAAGTATACCTCTAGAAAATATACTTGAGAACTACGATGGCTCTCGGAAACCTCCAAGCCGGACCCCGCCAACCTTACCGAGTATCCGAGTATTTCACATCTCCGTGTGCATACAACCGAAACCAATCTAGAGTAGATGTGAAAATACCCTAATGGGAGCAACCCCACATAGCTTGGCCCCCACTCGCTCTTTATTTAGTCATTTCCGATAAAGGATATCAATGCTCTAAATGAGCAACAAATCGTCTTAGATTGACGAAACAAAAACAAAAGGAAGAAGGGTATCAAAATTGATAGTCAAGATATCTACTATTGGGGATAACAAAGCGATCGTATATGGAAATTAAATCTTATAATTTTTCAATGCTTGGAAAATATCCTTATACTTATCTCATTGGTATAAGTATATTCATAAAACATTTGAGAGGATTTCATATTTCAAAAGCATACTTAAATGGGTCAAAAACAATTGTCGATAAGAAATGTGAATGTTTTCCATTATAATTATAAAGATCATTTATATAAATTTCGAAGATCCTTTAAAATACTTTAAACCAAGATTTAAAACTTCCATTCAAATCATAACTTAAACCCATCATCTTTAAAGGAGAATATGACCAAGAGGGGTGAAGCCCTCTTAATCAAATGAGATAGCTAAAGGGGTGTTATTTCCTTTTAACCAAAAAGTCACTAAATGTCAATCCTAAGTTAAAAGGTGGTGTAAGTTCCTTTTAACTAAACATCAAAGTTATTGCTCATAAACTGGCCGATCACAAATCAAACAACCAAACAAGAATAATAACAAGAATAATAACATACTCATTATTATTAACAATTCATAATCAATAGTTAACACAACATTTATTAAATGTGAATTAGTAAAAGGAACGAGATTAAGATTACACTCACTGTAAAATAATTAAATTATACTCACAGAATAAGTTATACCAACTAAACTATGAAAGCAAGGAATATACTCACAGAATAAGTTATACTCGCTAAACTATGAAACCAAGGAATATACTCACAGAATAAGTTATACTCTCTAAACTATGAAAGCAAGGAATATATTCACAGAATAAGTTATACCCATTAAACTTATGAAAAGAAGGAATATACTCTAAGGAATATACTCACAGAATAAGTTATACCCACTAAACTATGAAAACAAGGAATATACTCATAGAATAAGTTATACCCATTAAACTTATAAAAACAGGGAATATACTCACAGAATAAGTTATACCCATTAAACTTATAAAAACAAGGAATATACTCACAGAATAAGTTATACCCACTAAACTATGAAAACAAGGAATATACTCACAGAATAAGTTATACCCATTAAACTTATAAAAACAAGGAATATACTCACAGAATAAGTTATACCCATTAAACTTATAAAAACAAGGAATATACTCACAGAATAAGTTATACCCACTAAACTATGAAAACAAGGAATATACTCACATCATATTTGCTTTGATGGAGACTTGGAATACTTCACCTTTGATAATGAATTTTAGTTCTTTTCTTTTGTTTGTGAATGAATTAAAATGAGATATGGACTTGGCTATTTATACGTGAAGAGAAGGGTACTTTAGTCATTTCCTACAGCCTAACCTGATTCGACCAGATTTTGGTCCAATAGAAACCAGCCATATGGCCTAATTTGATTCGACCACATTTTGGTCTAATAGAAAACATCCTTGTGGCTTAATTTGATTCGACCATAATTTGGTCCAATAGGAATTCTCCTTATCAACTATGGCCTAACCTGATTCGACAAGATTTTGGTCCAATGGCAACCATCCGCATGGCATAACCTGATTCGACCAGATTTTGGTCCAATGGCAACCATCCGCATGGCATAACCTGATTCGACCAGATTTTGGTCCAATGGCAACCATCCGTATGGAATATAATAATCATTATGCTAATTTGTTTTATTAGGCAAATAATTATACTATTCTGTTTTATTAGGCTAGGTTAACAATTCTTTCTTGTTTTATTAGGCAAGTAATTATACTATTATGTTTTATTAGGCAGGGTTAATACTTCTAGATATAAAATCCATTATTTAATCATTTAAAAACATATTAACTATTCGTGTTCAAAGTGATTAAATTATGGGTCTTTACATCCTCCCCTCCTTAAAGGAAATTTCGTCCTCGAAATTAATCGGATAAACTCTAAATATCAAAGAACTAATGATATCATATATACCACACAAAGATACAAGGAAATTGACCTTAACACAACTGGTGAATACACTAAAAAGAAACAACAAAATACAAGCAACAACTACATCAACTCAAGATAAGAATCCCTAATATAATCCTCATTTTCCCAAGTACAATCTCTAACATCTCCACTCCACTGAACCTTAGCAAGATTCACAACCTTCTTCCTTAATCGCTTTATATCTCGAGCGACAATACGAATTGGCCGCCTAAGAATAGTTATGTTATGCTGAACCTCCAAATCAACTTGTTGTCCCGGTTCTACTATCATCGAAGGGTCGTGTACATACTTACGTAAATGAGATACGTGAAATACGTTGTGCACATCTGATAGTCGATCTGGTAACTCCACTTTATATGCAAGTTTACCAATCCGGTCCAGTATGGGAAAAGGACCAATATATCGAGGGGCTAATTTCCCTGTCTTTCCAAACCTCACGACACTTCTCAGAGGAGAGACTTTTACAAATACCAAGTCCCCGACTAAGAACTCTAGATCCCTACGCCTTTGATCTGCATAATACTTTTGCTGATCTTGCGCTTCCTTCATCTTTCTTCGAATATTAGCTACCTTCTCATTGGCTTCTAAGATTATGTCGAGTCCAAGAACAAGTCTATCTCCAGATTCAACCCAACACGAAGGAGAACGCCATGGACGACCATAAAGAGCTTCGAAAGGGGCCATACCAATGCTTGCTTGATAGCTGTTGTTATAAGTGAATTCAAATAAGGGTAAATGATCTTCCCAAGAACCCCCGAAGTCTAGAATGCATGCTCGCAATAAATCTTCCAAGATCCGGTTCATTCTCTCTGTCTGCCCATCTGTTTGGGGATGGTATGTTGTACTTAGACTTAGCTCAGTCCCTAAAGCATTCTGCAGTCCCTCCCAGAACCTACTAGTGAATATCGGGTCTCGGTCACTTACAATACTTCGAGGAATCCCATGGAGTCTCACAATCTCCTTCACATACAAACACGTCAGACTCGTAGCAGTCCTAGTCAGCTTAACAGGAATGAAATGGGAACTCTTGGTTAGTCGATCAACTATAACCCAAATGCCATCGTTACCTTTTCTTGACCTAAGAAGCCCATCAATAAAGTCCATAGAGATCTGCTCCCACTTCCACTTTGGGATCTCAAGTGGTTGAAGCAATCCAGCTATCTTCTGCTGGTCACTCTTAATCTGCTGGCAGTTTGCACAACGACTCACAAAGATTGAAATATCTCGCTTCATCCCCTTCCACCAGAATACCCTCTTCATATCTTTGAACATCTTGGTCACTCCTGGATGAAAAGATAACTTTGAATGGTGGCATTCGGCTAACACTTCTTGCCTAAGTCCATCAATGTCTGGAACACAAATACGCCCATTCATATTCAATATACCCCGGAGATCAATCTCAAAGCTAGAAACAACACCTTCTTTAACATCCTTCTTAAGTCGAGCTAAAATAGGATCTGCCTCTTGACTGGATGCAATTCTCTCTAACAATACTTGCTTAACTTCTAAATTTGCAACCATTGCTACATTCCTACTCAATGCATCGACAACAACATTTGCTTTTCTAGGGGTATAAAGAACCTTTAGGTCATAAGAGGCGAGAAACTCCAGCCATCTCTGCTGCCTCAAATTCAAATCTTTCTGAGTAAAAATGTATTTTAAGGATTAGTGGTCCGTGTATAATTCGAACCTTTCACCCAAAAGATAATGCCTCCACATCTTTAGTGCGAAGACAACAGCTAAAAGCTCCAAATCATGTGTAGCATAATTTTTCTCATGCGGCTTTAGCTGTCGACTCGCATAGGCAATAACTTTCCCATGCTACATCAGAACTGCTCCCAATCCGGTTCCACAAGCATCTGTATACACGGTTAAACCTTCGCTCCCATTTGGAATGGTTAATACAGGAGCGCTAGTCAACTTCTCTTTCAATTCGTTGAATGCTTGATCACACTTAGAAGTCCAAACAAACTTAACATCTTTCTTTGTTAACTTAGTCAGATGAGAAGCAATCTTCGAGAAGTCCTTGATAAACCTACGGTAAAAACCAGCCAATCCCAAGAAACTTCTAACTTCCGTCGCACTTTCGGGTTTCTTCCAGTCTTGAACCGCCACAACTTTAGCTGGGTCCACCGATATGCCTTCTCCCAAAATAACATGCCCTAGAAACCTAACTTCGGATTTACAGAAATGGCACTTGGAAAACTTAGCCTTCAACACATGGCTTCTTAAGGTATCGAGTACGACACGGAGATGATATTTGTGTTCCTCCTTTGTCTTGGAGTAGATAAGAATGTCATCAATAAAGATGAGAACAAATTTATTAAGAATGTCTCGAAATACTCGATTCATTAAGTGCACAAAATAAGCGGGTGCGTTAGTCAATCCAAACGGCATAACTAACCACTCGTAGAAATTTTCAGGAGTTTGAAAAGCTGTTAAGAGAACACTCTCCTCTGCCACTCTTAATTGGTGGAAACCGGTGGCAAGATCTAATTGAGAAAATATCCGAGCACCGTGGAGTTGGTCAAACATATCGTCGATCCTTGGCAAAGGATATTTATTCTTGATAGTCCTTTTGTTCAACTCCCGATAGTCTACGCATAACCTTAGAGAACCGTTTGCCTTTGTAACAAAGACGACTGGCGATCCCTAACTCGAGGTACTACGTCGGATCAAGCCCTTCTGCAACAAATCATAAGTCTGCCTTTCTAACTCCCTCTTATCTTTTGGAGCCATCCTTCGTAAGTGTTGTACAATAGGTCTAGTTCTCGAAACCAAATCAATACGGAACTCGACTTCACGGTGAGGAGGTAAACCTTACACCTCGTCAAAAATATCTGTGAAATCTCGAACAACTGGCACATCTCCTAGCTCCGCTTTAGCCACTTCGAGTGAATAGAGAAAACTGCTCAGTAACTTCTTAGGCTCTTCACAACTAATATCAACACCAACATCTCCTGCATCACTAACTCTAACGAGCCTTCTACCACAATCCAAGATAGCTTTAAACTTAGATAACCAATCCATTCCCAACAACACTCCAAAACCCATAAACCCAAGAATAAACAAGTCAAAAGGAAAGAGATGATTCGATAAGAAATAGGTACATTTAGACACACGGTGTCAAGATTTGTCGGACCTCCAATTGGGTTTGACACACAAAGAGGATTACTTATGATAACATATTTAAGGTTTAGTTTGTCCATTAGATCATAAGAAATAAAACTATGGGAAGCTCCTGTATCAAATAGCACCCTTACAGGAATATCATAGATGGATAATGTACCTTATAACACTTTCTTCCTTTTTTGATTTGAAGAAGTGGATGGTATCTCTTTAATGGTAAAAGTCTGCCCTTGAGATCCCTTTTTAGGAAAAGGGCACTCATTCTTCATATGTCCAGGCTAGCCACTATTAAAACATGTGGCAATTGAGCAATGATTTGCAAAGTGGCCTATCTTATTGCACTTGAAACAAAGAAAGTTGGCCAAGTTGGTCTGCTTCTTCTGTGCTGGAGCGCCATCTTCGGGTTTCTTCCCTGCACCCTGCTTCTTTCCCTTAAACTTACGCTTGAAGTTTGGCTTTCCTTCAACTGGTATAACTGATAAAGGCTTGGCACTTATTGCTGGTACCACACCCTTCTGGACTCCTTCCTTAATATCAAGAGCCTCAAACCTCAAAGCCATGCTAATAATGTTGGTGAACGTACCGATAAGATGATTTATCATTTCACGATGGAACTCTGGTCGCATTCCATTCACAAACATTTCATTTTTCTTGATCGGTGTGTCTATCAATCCAAGTCCAAAATGGGACAAAGCATTGAACTTATGCTCGTACTGCGACACAGTCATATCACCCTGCTTTAAGTCAATGAAACTTCTAAATAACTAAGTTCTTCCAGATCCTGGAATAAACTGTGCTTCGAAAACTTCCTTGAACTGGGCCTAAGAAAACTCCCCCTCCAGAGTACTAGTTGTTTCTGAATCGCACCAACCATCACCGACTATTGAAGTTGTCACGATGCCAACAGCCATTTCTCCACATCTTCCAACCGAAGATCTCCAAATATTCTTTCACAAGTTCGAAGCCACATCTACACTCCAAGAATGCCTTCAGTCCCATAGAATGGTTTCCCACCCAAAGTGGTAAAATTCTTACACAAAGCTGCAAAGTTCATAGGGGTCTGAACTTGCACTAACATTTCCTCTACCAGATCTACGGCTGACATAGTAGCATTTCTAGGTACCCTGCCATTGGTAGCCGTGCTAGTTCCGGATCCTCTCCTTCCTCCTATTCTTGTATTCATTTTCTATTATCTGAACAAATAACAGGTATCTTTAGAATACAAAAATAGGATTAAAATGTTTTAAAGAAATAACACCAAAGGACCTAAAACTAGACTTTAGAAGATAAATATTATTATTATAAAAATTACAAATACGCTCTCTCAAGATTAACTCATTCTAGGGAATCAATTACCCTATCTCTAATGAGTTGTACCCCAATCAGGCTAAGGTGTTCGCTCAACCAAAGCTCTGATACCAACTGTGAAGACCCGCCTTTCTGACCCCTGAGAACGACACTTAATACATCCATGGTATTCATGTGTCGTTGCCCAAGTATCTGAAAGACAAGTTGTCATGGGGTAAAATATAAGAACACAACAATAATCTCACAACGGAACAGTTAAATATAACATAAAAATAAGACAGTACATAAGGTTACTCCCAACATGGATTTATCAGAGTTACAACAAAAGAACTACTGTCAGTCTAGGCAGTTATAACAACCTGCCTTTAAATATACATACATAGAGCCAACATCTCATAACAGCGGAAATAAATAGCTAGATAGATAAGGAGCCTCCTGCTCATCCACCATCTTCAAAAGATCCCAAAGAAACCTGTCATTTCCGGACTACTCAAATATAAATGAGTACCCGAACGTTTAGGGAAAACAAACAATTCGGGTCAAACAATAAGTCCGGTATGAGTAAACTACAAAAATAGAACACACAAAGTAACTAGTGAGACCACTTCGCAAAAATGCAGAATGGGTTTTTCCCCTCACAAGGACAACATCCAAGCATAAAAGAATGGACACAAATAATTAAACATTGTGAAGAGCGCAAGACCCTTCCCGATGCAATTAAGAAAGAATCAATCCAAATATTTGAATCAAAAATAAGGAAAAGGAATTTTTCCAACAATGACTAGGAGGGTGCGCCCCCCTTACCGAAAGTATACCTCTAGAAAATATACTTGAGAACTACGATGGCTCTCGGAAACCTCCAAGCCGGACCCCGCCAACCTTACCGAGTATCCGAGTATTTCACATCTCCGTGCGCATACAACCGAAACCAATCTAGAGTAGATGTGAAAATACCCTAATGGGAGCAACCCCACATAGCTTGGCCCCCACTCGCTCTTTATTTAGTCATTTTCGATAAAGGATATCAATGCTCTAAATGAGCAACAAATCGTCTTAGATTGACGAAACAAAAACAAAAGAAAGAAGGGTATCAAAATTGATAGTCAAGATATCTACTATCGGGGATAACAAAGCGATCGTATATGGAAATTAAATCTTATAATTTTTCAATGCTTGGAAAATATCCATATACTTATCTCATTGGTATAAGTATATTCATAAAACATTTGAGAGGATTTCATATTTCAAAAGCATACTTAAATGGGTCAAAAACAATTGTCGATAAGAAATGCGAATGTTTTCCATTATAATTATAAAGATCATTTATATAAATTTCGAAGATCCTTTAAAATACTTTAAACCAAGATTTAAAACTTCCATTCAAATCATAACTTAAACCCATCATCTTTAAAGGAGAATATGACCAAGAGGGGTGAAGCCCTCTTAATCAAATGAGATAGCTAAAAGGGGTGTTATTTCCTTTTAACCAAAAAGTCACTAAATGTCAATCCTAAGTTTAAAGGTGGTGTAAGTTCCTTTTAACTAAACATCAAAGTTATTGCTCATAAACTGGCCGATCACAAATCAAACAACCAAACAAGAATAATAACATACTCATTATTATTAACAATTCACAATCAATAGTTAACACAACATTTATTAAAATGTGAATTAGTAAAAGGAACGAGATTAAGATTATACTCACTGTAAAATAATTAAATTATACTCACAGAATAAGTTATACCAACTAAACTATGAAAGCAAGGAATATACTCACAAAATAAGTTATACTCGCTAAACTATGAAACCAAGGAATATACTCACAGAATAAGTTATACTCGCTAAACTATGAAAGCAAGGAATATATTCACAGAATAAGTTATACCCATTAAACTTAAGAAAACAAGGAATATACTCTAAGGAATATACTCACAGAATAAGTTATACCCACTAAACTATGAAAACAAGGAATATACTCACAGAATAAGTTATACCCATTAAACTTATAAAAACAAGAAATATACTCACAGAATAAGTTATACCCATAAACTTATAAAAACAAGGAATATACTCATAGAATAAGTTATACCCACTATACTATGAAAACAAGGAATATACTCACAGAATAAGTTATACCCATTAAAATTATAAAAACATGGAATATACTCACGGAATAAGTTATACCCATTAAACTTATAAAAATAAGGAATATACTCACAGAATAAGTTATACCCACTAAACTATGAAAACAAGGAATATACTCACATCCTATTTGCTTTGATGAAGACTTGGAATACTTCACCTTTGATAATGAATTTTAGTTCTTTTCTTTTGTTTGTGAATGAATTAAAATGAGATATGGACTTGGCTATTTATAGGTGAAGAGAAGGGCACTTTAGTCATTTTCTACAGCCTAACCTGATTCGACCAGATTTTGGTCCAATAGAAACCAGCCATATGGCCTAATTTGATTCGACCACATTTTGGTCCAATAGAAAACATCCTTGTGGCTTAATTTGATTCGACCATAATTTGGTCCAATAGGAATTCTCCTTATCAACTATAGCCTAACCTGATTCGATTAGATTTTGGTCCAATGGCAACCACCCTCATGGCATAACCTGATTCTACTAGATTTTGGTCCAATGGCAACCATCCGCATGGCATAACCTGATTCAACCAGATTTTGGTCCAATGGCAACCATCTGTATGGAATATAATAATCATTATGCTATTTTGTTTTATTAGGCAAGTAATTATACTATTCTGTTTTATTAGGCTAGGTTAATAATTTTTTCTTGTTTTATTAGGCAAGTAATTATACTATTCTGTTTTATTAGGCAGGGTTAATACTTCTAGATATAAAATCCATTATTTAATCATTTAAAAACATATTAACTATTCGTGTTCAAAGTGATTAAATTATGGGTCGTTACAAAAATCAGGCTTGCAGCAGGGCCAAGTGGGTCGCTCCCACCAGGGTATGGTCATTCCGAATCTAGATCGGTTATTATCTAATAATGTATACTTCGGGCCCAAATTAATGAGTGGGGTGATCATATTCGGTGCTACTAGTCAAGTGGTAGGCCAGTCCTGTGTGGCAGGGGTACAAGATGTTCTTGTCAGACCCCAGTGCATTTTATCTAGAGATGTACCTTCAGAAGGTAGTTCCTTACCTTATCATGGTATGGAATCCAATCTCGAATACGTGCCTTTATAGTTTTGATTATAGAGCCTAGTATGTTGGAATTTAATTAATGTAACAATTTCGGCTATGATTGATAAGTATTTTTATATAAGACACTATTATAATATCAGAGGATTTTCTATAAAAAAAATGTTTTGGTTATCGTAAGGTAAAAACCCGTCCGTGTTTATGTGCAGCGTGGTCTTACGAGATACTTTTGATTTCAAAGGTTTTTATAACTTTAAAATCCAATTGAGTGTATTTCTCACGCTGATTTTCTAGACTGACTCGGGTGTTATTTTATTATAATGCTCGGGTCAGACCAATCATATTTACAGATTACTTGGATGCATTGGGGCTCAAGAAATGAGTTGGAGGTCTTCAAGTCGTATTCATATATATGATTATTTTCTGCTGCTTTGTTGTTGAAAACATCAGCAATTGTGAGGATAGATTATTATAACTATCCAGGCCGACGATTGTGATTTTTTGTTGTACTATGATGGATGTATGTATATAACAGTTTGTATTTTGTAAAGATCATTGGTATTATATTATATATTGTTCCGCTGCAATTGTGAGATTCTGTGTTGTTTTTTGTTTCTTTTCTCTTCTTCTTCTATTCTTCTTTCCTTTCTTTCCCATAACTATCCGTCTTTCCATTCGATTTAGGTAGGACATGTGTGGTTTATTGTTAACTCGAATTGTGCAGATTGGAAGGTCGTTGCACATCTATATTTATATCCCACTTTATGCCACAAATTTATCCTGATTATTGATTGAATTGTCAGGTTGAATTGTTGGTTTGAGATATTGGATTGATTGTTATGATATTGGATGTGATGTTGAGATTTTGTGTATGTTGGATCGTCAAAATGCAAAAGAGATGTTGTTTAAATGCATTTTGATTAGTGTAATTTATTTATATGTTGTGTGCATTGTAGGATGGCCGGAATTCAATGGAATTTGAATCGGGCCATGCGATAAATTCACATAGATGATTATTTGATGTTTTTGGAAAATTTTGTCCATGATTTTTATTTTTAGATGTTATTTTTATTTTATTGTTTTTTAAAAGATTTTGAAAAGTTTTGGAAAAATTATTTTAAGGGTTTTAAAATCAATAGTATAATTATTACTTTTAAATTTGAGAATATTTCAAAGAAAATAATATGTTTCTATTTTATAAAATATACTAAGGAAGTAATTATTTCATTTCAAGTGATTTTATTTATAAAAGCAATGGAAAAGTAATTTTATTTAAAAATAAAGTTTTATCTAACTATTATTTAAAAGAATTATTGCTTCATAAAAGTAGTTGGATAATAAAAAGATTTGCTGGAAATTGTTTTGGACAGAAAAGTTCTTTTAAAAATGAAAATATAGATTTTTCAAGAGTAATGGAATGAATGGAATTTTCCTAATTTTAAATGAGGGGTTTTAATAATATTTTCAAAAAGAAATTTCTTTTACAAAGAGTGTATTTAATAAAAAAAAGTATTCAAAGATAATTTCAAAAGGGATTTTTTATTATCAAAAATCAATTTTTAAGAGTTTGAAATATATACCCCTTTATATATATATATATATATTATGGTTTGAAATTAATTTATTGGAGATATATGTGAAATTCTATATAATGAGAATTTTGAGTAAGCAGTTTAGCAATTCCAAGTGGTATGGCACGTTCGGTAATACTTTTCTGATTCTCTTGAATCCTCATACAGAATATTTGATTTGTATTGAGTTTAACCCTATATAGCGAGGATATTGAATGAACAGATTGGTAATACCAGGTTGTAACATCCCCCATTTTGAAGCCCGAAACTAATTAAGTGCTATGTATGTTGCAGTCATCTATAGTATTAGTTTTCAGTGACAAAATATGGCTGTGTTAGTTATATCAATAATCAGAAGCACATGAATATGAAAATTTTCAAACAAAATGTAATAACAAGTTTTCACATTTCATTTCACAAATAAGATTTCATATTCATTACATAATTCCGTTCGATCCACGTTCAGAGAAAATATATAATACAAAATATTCCAAGAGCGACATATGAAGATGCCCCTTTGGTTGACCAGAGTCTTCCACTACTTGACAGTTATAATTTCTGTCATTACATCCATTCAAACAAAATAAACTACATAACGGATTAAATAAAACTCCTAATATAGCTAGCTTGCCTCCTACATATCTACAGAAGCTTATTCGTCTAACTAGAAACCTGAATTCTTTTACTTCCGACCTACTCAAATGAGTACCCGAGAGTTTAAGGGGAAAAACAAAAACTTTGGTCAGACAAACAGTTTGTGTGAATAATAACCTACCATCTCAAAAAAAATAGATATCTAGTGAGACCACGCCGCTGAGCGGAATAAGTTTTTTCCCCTCACTAGTACCTTAATCAACATATCAACCATATATAGTGCTCCTACATCCACTGTGGTAAAAACATAATCATATGCAAGTATGTTGTGAGGTAAGTCTAACTCATCTGTTAATTTAGGGTTATAGCTACCCTAACTTCACCCATTCTCACAATACTGACTACCTGTCTTAACTCATAGTTTTCCTAGGGTCACTATGAACCTATTAGTTTTCATGGATTGACTAATAACATGTTAAAGCTCTTAGAGACTACCTGTATTAAATCATAGTTTTCATGGGATCACTAAGAACCTATTAGCTTCCACCAATAATACTTTCCAATCATAGTTTTCATGGGATCACTATGAATCTATTGGAATTCTCCAGTAACATCTCTCGAATCATAGTTTTCATTGGATGACTATGAACCTAGTAAACTCTTCCAATACCATACATTCAAATCATAGTCTCATGGGATCACCAGGGATCTATTGGATATCTCTAATAGCATTACTCAAGCCATAGTTTTTACAGGATGACTATGAACCTATTGGACCCTTCCAATACCATATATCAAATCATAATCTTTTGATCAATTCTGGGCATCCGAACACTTCTGATCTACTTGATCTCCTGGATGCAATTCCACTCACTCATGAGTTAATTATGATTATACTCCATAAAGGGTCAACCTAACTAGTTATTCTATCCTTGTATATCCCAAAATGCAGTTATGGGTCATGATGATGTGAGTATGACAATAATAACTATGGAAAACAACTGATCAATTAACAACAAGAACATATAGCTTCCATCATTGGAATATATTCAATCAATTGGCATCTTATAATTACTTAACCCTAAGTAATAACTCTCTTTGGTAATTTCATATTAAAACTTGGGCTAACAATAATTTATTCCTTGAAAATATTTATCACTATGTATGATTAATCCCTTTAATTCATATTTAAAATAAGTAAAATATGGCCCATTACTTTACTAATATCTCATGCCAATTTATAATCCATTTTAATAATGCCATGTATACTTTCGGTATTCGTATGACGACGTCGCACCTCTTTATTATAGGGCATAACGCCATAAATAAGAATATGTTCGTTATTGAAAACTTATGGCATTAATATAGCCGACATGGGATGTCGCATCCCTTCATATCAAAGCTTATAAAAATAATTCTAATTTTTATAAAAATATAAGGCTATAACACCGATGTTGTCGTAACATAGAAATTTATAGATCGTCGGACCTATTAAATATAGCCTTTTATATATAAAATACATAGAAGCCGACATTGATGACATGCGGCTCAATATCATAGAACCATTGATATCGAGTGCTTTAAAACAGTAAGGTCAACATTGATGACTTCCGACATCAATGCCTTAAAACAGTTGAAAATGAATTCATAAAACTGGTCTACTATGCCGCTATAATAATAAAAAAGCCAAAATTAATAATAGGCAGCATCAATACCTTGAGCCGAGATCAATTACTTACGGTCATTATAAGTATGTCGTAATTATTATACTTCGACTATTAAACCCACATACATAGAATGATTAGCGGTGTCTCTGCCGCAAAATAGATTTATACCGAAATTGATAACTTGCGGCATTACTGCCTTAAGCTATGGCATCAAATAGGAAGCATGCGGCATTGTTTAAAACCATGGTGAAAAGTTACAGCATCAATGTCGTATGTTGTAGATTTTAAAACAATGAAGGTTGGCATAGTTCTAGTATGTTATGAGTGTTAGTTCCTGAGATGATGGTTTTGATGACAACAACCTTAGGACTTGTTATAAAATATAAATACTAATATTCTTGTCTGAATATATATGTATATGCATGATATATATATATATATATATATGTGCAGGTACTGAGAATGAAGACTGTACAGTATAAAGATTCAAGACTAAGTATAGAGATTCAAGACTGACGAATTCAAGATTGTAGAAATCAAGACTGAAGACTCACGAGTATCAAGATTATCAAGAGTTCAAGATTATCAAGAGTTCAAGATATCAAGATAAGTAATAGAGTCTAGATTTATGTTAAAACTTCATATAGCACTAAAATCTTTATTCGGATTTTAATTATGGAATGGAATCCACCTTCTCGCTTTAATAGTGGGATGGAACCCACGACCTTCTCTAGCGGAATGGAATCCATGAAATTTTCAAAATGATTTATTTTTTTCAAAACTATTTTATTAAAAGTCATCTCTATCTTTAAATATTTTAGCCTTAATTCAAAAAATATTTTTAATCATATTAATTTCAAAATCATCTCTTGTTTTAAAAAAAACTATTTCTTGATTTAAATATTTCAGCTTTAATATATTTTAAAGAAATCTATACTTAATTTTTAATATTACTTTTATATTATAGATTATATAATTTAAGATTACTTTCTAAAACTCTTTTAGAAGTTTAAACTATATTCAAATGGTTTACTGTAACAACCCTGTATTTTGTGATTATTTTAATTATTTATTTTGGTTATTTTAATTGATTTCCTGATTTAAAAACTTTATTTTATTTATTAAAATGAATAAATTTTGTTATTTTAAATATAAATTTTGATTTTGATGTGAATTAGAATTCCAAACATGACTAAAAAGGATATTTTCCAGAAAAGTGAATTTTGGTCAATATGGTCAAACTTTGACTTTTAATTTAGAAATTTTAAAGTTTGAAAATTTGAATTTTATCTTTTATTATGAAAGTAAATAAAATTTTAAGAATAATGCTTTTCGTTTCGTTAAAATCTGATTTATAATGTGAAAGTTATACCCTTTTAAATATTGTGTGTAATTTGTTGTATTTAACAAAATTATTTATTTTAAATTATAAAAAAATAATATTTTATTTGGTCATGTAATATTATAATTTATATTTATATGGGTAAAATAACATGTTATGTATATACTTTGGTTTTAAAACATTTTAAAGATATAATTGGCATTTTCCAGTGTTAGCTGTATTTTGTTTAAAATTCTAATTTCCAGTTTCAATTAATTAAAGTAATTCTTTATTTGTTTTTCTATTTTTTTCTTAAAATCTTATTTTATTCTCATTCCCACTTTATTTTGTTCCTCATTTATTTTATTTATTTGACCTTTTATTTGTTTAAAGTGAAATAGAAATTTTATAAGGCTAGTGATATTTATTTGTAATTTTCATGTCTTATTTCCAATTTTTAAACATTTTTCTTTAGTTTTTTTTCTATTTTTTCTAAATTAAATTATTTATTTCACTTTGAAAATACTTTAGAAATTATTTTATTTCAAAATTTTTCTTTAGAATATTTTTAAAATGAAGTAGATAATTTTCCAAAGACAATCGTGATTTATTTGTAATTTCTGGACCCTGTTTTCAATTTTTAAGCAATTTCTTATATTTTTTTTCCATTTTCTTTAAAATTAATTATTTATTTCTATTTATAATATTTTGTTTCAGTTGTTAGAGCTTATTTCTGAGTTTATTTTTGTTTTATTGGAATTAAAAAGAAAAAGAAATATGAAGGGTTTAAAATTGCTTAGAAACTGATGTCCTTTCACCTCCTTAAGTCTTTTCAATTGCCATAACCCCTCCTTTATGCTTTGGCCATGACTTTTACTTTTGTTTTCACGTGAAAACTCTCATTTTTCATTTCATCATTCGACCACTTCAGATCTGAAGCAAAAGCTTTTGGTAATGGTTTCATTTTTCTTCTTTTCTCCTTATTGTTCTATGAAAATTGCCTTGTTTTCTCTTGTTTTTGGATAGGCCTCTCCTCCACATCCATGGCCACAAACTCCTACATCTCTTCCCTGCCATCAACACCAGCTACTCCTCTGGTCTTGACCAAGGCCGAGCCACCATGATGCCAAAACTCCACAAAAATTGCAAAACAAGCCATAAAAACATGATTGTTTACCACTATTGCTTCACCACTCCATTTTCCACCACCACCACCACCTTAGGCCGCCTCCACCACCTCTGGCCAGACCACCACACACCTTTCCTTTCACTGACCTGATCCATACCCCTCTGACCTGACCACACAAGCCCATGGCCGAGCCATTTTTGTGAACAAAACCCACTTATTTTGCCTTAAACTCTTCATATTCCTTTGTATAAACTTCCTCCTCATATTCTACTACCTAGGCCATGCATACACATGACCAAACCTGAGCCAAAATTGTTCAAACCAGAGCCAAAACCATCCCTAGGCCATGAAAAAAGAATAGAGAAAGCATGGCAAAAGATTTGGCATTCGTATCTCTCTTTATTTAAAAGTTATTTCATTTCTAGTGTATTGAAATTTATGGTTTGCTTTGATTTTTGTTTGGGTTGTAACACAAGATCTATATCATTGGATTTGCTCTCCACACTCAAATTGTATTAGAGTTGTCGTGCCTTCGTAATCTTTGTGTTGTGTGCTTGTTGGCAAATCTCCAGCTTAACAGGTGAGTTATTCTCACCAGACAATCTGTACCTATATAACTGATAAACCGACACCACTTGAATTTGTAAATGTATTGCATCCTGTTATAACTGCTATGTTATGATTATATGATGTTCACCCATGCTTAAACACCTGTTATATCATATGTTACTATTATATTATGTTGTTCTTTTATTTTTATCAGTTTATCACACTGCAAGTTCCCTTTAGATTAGAATCACTATGGGTTGAAATGATACATACCCGAACGGACTTTAGAATAGAAGAAAATCGTTATGGGTTGAAATGATATGCCTGAATGATTTTCAATTATTTTCATTTACTTGGGATTGCGGGTTTGAAATGATCAAACCCGGGTATCTTTGTAAATTACGGGTTGAAATGATAAATTACCCGTATCACTTTACCTAGGCTAGAAAATGAAATATAGACCCGTTGTTAAAATATGTTTTATATTTTTTTTTAATATTTTAGAAATGTAAATATTATAATATTTTGATTTAAACTAAATAAAAATGATTTTTTTAAAGCATTATTGATTTTCTGAAAATTTATAAGTGAAATAAATTAATGGTAAAATTAGAAAATTTCAAATGTAAGTTATTTTGGGAAATTTTAATTTGGTGATAATTGGAATTTAAATTAAATATGAAATGTGATAAATTCATGATAATTTGGATTAAAGTGAATTTAAATGATTTTATAATATATTAATGTTTTTTTTGAATAAAGTTAAAATGTGAAATGAATGAATATTTAAGTTGAAATTTTGAAATATATATAAAATTGGAAATTTGTGAATTTGGCTTAAAAGTGAATTTTTAAGTTAAGTAAATAAAAATGGAATTAAGTTATATTTGAAAATTTAAACTTAAGTGTTAAGTTAATTTAATTTAATGAATTTATAACTTAATATTGGAATTTAATAAGTGAATTATTATTAAATTTTGATTTTTGAATGGAGTTTTAACTTTATAAAATCATGAATATAAGGGTATTTGAATAATTGTTTTAAAAGTGAAATTATATGATTTTATAAGTAAAAAAATGATTTATATAAAAATATAATTGTTTGTGAAATTATACTGAATATTTGAAGTTAGTTAACTGCATTTCTGAAACGCTATTAAATTCTAATGTAAATGATAATACAACATTTGTAAATGCTGTAGTTGATAATAATGAACCAAATGGCTAAATTTAATTAAAGGCTATTATAGCATTTTTGTAAATGTTATAATGGTTGAATTTAACTAAGTTTATTTGAAACTAATGTAACCATATTACAGAATTTTAAATGCTGTCTTTTGTTAAATTGAACTATTTTAAATGTGACTTTCCGTAGCATTTTCTAAATGCTGCGAAAGTTGAAATTTCATTGTTTTAATTAATTTAAGTGAACGAATGAACTTTGAAAAGTTAAATTTTTGGAAATTTAAAATTTTAATTATTAAATATACTAACTTCATTTTTATGATTTAAAATGAAGTAATTTGTTTCGAAATATAAATTATTTTGAAATATGATATTTTGATATTTTGAAATGGATTTTATAAGGATATTGAATTTTGAAATGATATTTGATTTCGAAGTATAAAATACCATTTTGAAATTTTAACCACGGGATGTATTTAATTTATAGTTTAACTGATCCTTAAAGGATGGGCGATCCCAAGCATCCTTTGAGTTATTGTGCATTTCTACTACAGTTCACTTGAGTTGGTTTACATTATATAAGTATATATTGTCCTGACTCGAGTGTTTTGTGTTTTACTTTACGCTCGGGTCAGCCTGAGTATTTACAGCTTAGCTTTGGATTTCTTTCTGGAGCTAGGAATCGCTGGAGATTCTGCTTGTCTAGTTATCTGTTCCTTTCAGTTCAGTTGTTCTATTTCAGTTCTGGTATTCATAAACTTCTATTTATTTGAGATGTCTATTGTATATGTTTTCAAGCAGATATTATGTATTATGTTTTGAGAGTTTGTTATAGTAGCTTCATGAA
The DNA here is from genome assembly GCA_030737815.1 of Allium fistulosum. Taxonomy (NCBI): domain Eukaryota; kingdom Viridiplantae; phylum Streptophyta; class Magnoliopsida; order Asparagales; family Amaryllidaceae; genus Allium; species Allium fistulosum. Next base: position 862,036,789 of record CM060903.1, read on the forward strand.
CTACTATGGTTTTTTATATTCCGCTGCGAGTTATTCTGATATGTTCTATGTCTGTGATTCTGTGTATTTGATTTCATTTGCTCCAAATTTATTTACAATCTGTTATTTTGAATTATTCAAGCCAGACATGTGTGGATTATTGTCGATTTGAATGGTCCAAAATACCGGGTCGTTACAGTTGGCATCAGAGCTTTGGTTTTAGGCAAACCTTAGCCTGCGGAGCAAAAACTCATTAGAGATAGGGTAGAAATACCCTAGAATGAGTGAAATCTATCTCAGAATCATTTCTTTGTGAGAGAACGTATTTTCGAAGTATAAAATGATTTTTAAATGATTTTTAAAGAATTTTCAAAGATTATTTTGATATAAATTTCCTTGCTTTGAAAGTAAAATATTTCTTAAATTTCATTCCTTTTATATCCACCTTGTTAGTAATTTCTTTGATTAGGATCCTCTAAAATTTTGAACTTCTCTCTTGATTGATCTAGATCCTTTGTTGATAGGAATCTATTTTGGGTATGGCAAAATCAGTAGTTTGTTAGGATGCTTTGAGTAAACTCTGTTGTATCTTTTGCTTAGCTAAAGTTGTCCAACTAAAGATATTTATGCTTCTGTTTTCGTATGTTATGAATTCGAGTCTTTCCAAATTTTGAATGGGAATTTTTCTGTATCGATATAGGTTATATTTCTCTAATCTTCGTTTGGATTCTTATCGAATAAGATTCCTTTGAATTTTGGAATGCTCACTTGTTCTGAAATCCATTCCTATCTCCCCTAATTGTATTCTTTTGATTTTGGAGCATTGCATCACTCCACTTTGTATGACCTTTATAGGGTGGCGATTCCGCCAATCTTTGAATGATTATAATTGGCATTGATTCACCGGAGATTTCTGTATCCTCGGTTTACGATGTTTTCTATCTTCTGCTATATTTAGATTCTATCTCTGGCAATCGAAGGTCGATTTTCCTTAGATTTTCGCATCGATTATATTCTTGAAATCACGGTTGACCGGTTAAGGTCGCCCGCGATTCATATAGGCTTATCCATCTTGTATTTGGTAATTTAATTATCTTATCTTCGTTTGAGCCTATCTTTGAATTAGAATTCTATTTGATTAGAGTCCTTCTAAATTTGAATCTCTGTTTTGCTTTGAAATCCATCCTTGAATCGTCCCTTGGAAAGTTTGTGGTTGATTGTCTTTTAAAAATTTTGTATTCATCGTAGTTTTATTTTGATAAGGATGACCATATTTTTATATAAAGATGAAATGTTTTTGATAAGGATTATATACCTTTTAAAAAAAATGAGAATTTGAAGTTTTGAAAGGATTTGAAATTGTGAAAATTTTATAAGAAATGGTTTCATATAAAATGATTTATAACTGAAGGTTTTGAATCTGAATTTAAGTGATTGAACTCCGGCATTTTGGAACTGGTTTTAAGATTTTGAAATAATAAATAATATGATTGAAATTATTTTTCCGAATAAGTAATGTTTCAATGATTTTAATGGGTTTTAATGATTTTGAAGGAATTTCAAAGAAGTTTTCAAAGTAAATGGAAGTCCAGAACTCACTTGTGTCGCTGGAAAATAATTTCGGTGATGAGTGCACGCATCATCGACATTGATTTTCGAGTTTCTGAGTGAGGGAGAGGCCACTTCGGTAGCATTGCTATGTGATTGATTTGTGAAACCAATTTAGATTTCAAATTCCGAAGTGTGATGTGATATTCGAAAGATATATGTATATATATTTGTAAAATTTGAAATGAGCCGGTGTTCAGTCCTTGAGTTTTGGATTTGATTTGATATAACCCTATTTTTGGAATGGATTTACTGATTTAATTGTGATTTCCAACTCTTGGATTGAAATATGATTTCTTCAACTATTTTAAAGGTTCGAGCACTTCCAAATCAAGGTTAACTTTTCAAAGCTAAGAAATTTTGAAAAGTAATTTGATAAAGTATATAAGTTTGTTTTGAATGTTTAAGTATGAAGTAATATGATTTCAATAAGTTGAAACTGTTTGGTTAAGTAAATGAATAAAGCAATTTTAAAATTTTCTAATATGAAATTTAGATTTGAAATGTTTTGAAAAGAATTTGGTCTTCAAAATATTTTTAATAAAATTTAGTTTAAATGTTTTAACTTAGTAACATCTTTATGAAACTATATATTTAACAAGTTGAAATAAATATATAAGTTGTACGTATGCTATTTTATTCGCATAATTAATTTGATCCAAGTTTGAGTACACAAGTTCGAGGTGGATTACACCATTTCGTGTTAGGATTTTTCATTCGATTCTTGATGGCGAATATTTGATATGGATTTTGGGCTTGATTCCAGAATTCTCTATCATAGTATATGGCTATGCAAGGAGACTGATGGCTTCTAGTCGAGAAACCATATCGAAGTCCGCATTAGGGAAATCGAATGGACAATACTAGTTCGAAAGCGAACTTGTGTGATCGAGCGAGCGATCAAATGTGATTTTGCGAAATGATGACGTGTGTACATCTTATATTCTAATATCAGTGATATATTTTGACGCTGAAATTGAAAGCTGTCGGGTTAGAATATCTTTGCTTACTTTTCCAATTTAAATTACAAAGATATATAACCTATAAAAGCAAAGATATTCAAATCCCATATGGCTCTTCATACAACGAAATTTATTTTGGAAAATTTGATCCTTATATAAGACGGACCTTACGTAAATATAAGATGATTTTGAAAACATTTGATTTTGGAAATGAATTGGTTGACTTAAATTATATTGATTTGGAAATTTGGATTTATTTTCAAAAATCTATTATTTTGGAAACTTTGAAACTAAAGATATTTAATTTGAGAAGAAAATAATTTGGTGAAATTGTATATGATTTTGAAATTGAACTGATATTGAAACAAATTTAAATTTGAGAACCTTATGTTACTAAACACTTGATTTGGGAGTTGTCGAACTTATATAAAATTGATTTGTATGAGTATGAAATTGATTCGAAAACTATAGATTTGAAAAGGTACTCAATTTGAAAGTGAAATCTTATATAATTGAAGTCTATATAAGTATGATTTGATATACTATTGATTTTGGAAAGTATTCGATTTGAAAATTAAATCTTATATATAATGGATTTTATATAAGTACGATATTTGAAAGTGATTTGAAAAGGTACTATATGATACATATTTTCGAAGTAAAGATATGGAAAGTGCCTTCTGCTTGATATCCGATTTGTGGCCACATCTTGGATTCATTCTATCGATATTATTCTCTCTGATTTTTGGTTTTCCGGATATGATACTCGAGTGTCCTTCGAATTCCATGGCGTTACCCATGGTCTTATTGTTCTCTCGTGACTGCATAGCGCAACTGCCTGGCTGAGTCTTGCCTAGGGGTACGGATTGTTTCCTGGGGGATCCAGGCGTAACCATTGTGTATCCTGCAATCTGTGTAGGTCGCGAATAGTAGCGCAAATGCTTGGCTGAGTCTTGCCTGGGGGTACGGATTGTTTCCTGGGGGATCCAGGCGTAACCATTGTGTATCCTGCATTCTACTAGTCATCATGGCGTAACTCGCAGGGCTGAGAAAGCTTACGGATATGGATTGTTTCCTGGGGGATCCAGGCGTAACCATTGTGTATCTGCGAACCATGGTTAGACAAAGGTTTTGTTTGTTTTTGTTTGGATTGTACTTTCCATATCTGTTTTTAAAAGTTTTTCCAGTATTTTCACTGGGTGTTGAAACAAGTCTACTAAGTACCTAGAGAATTCTAGTTTTGCGCCTGATCAACGCACTACCGGAGTCTACAGGAACAAGGATAAACTTGTTAAGACATCGAGTTATAAAAGTATTTTGATAAAATATTATATAAATGATACTTTGATTAGTTATTTCCTTTTTAAACGATTTTAAAGTGTTTTAAATATTTTACCTCTTCAACCAACAATTTTAAATTAATGGCTCATCCTTGTCTTTCGTCCTATTTTCCCTTCTAGCTATTCCTATTCTCCACCTTATTAAACTTACCCATAACAATAGTTATCAGGTATAATTTTAATCTTCTTGTCATCTTGTCTTAATCCTATTCCATTTTATCTTTTCTGTGTTTTTCGTATCTCATTCCTTTTCGAGGACGAAAAGATTTGAGTGGGGGAGAGTGTAACAACCCTGTATTTTGTGATTATTTTAATTATTTATTTTGGTTATTTTAATTGATTTCCTGATTTAAAAACTTTATTTTATTTATTAAAATGAATAAATTTTGTTATTTTAAATATAAATTTTGATTTTGATGTGAATTAGAATTCCAAACATGACTAAAAAGGATATTTTCCAGAAAAGTGAATTTTGGTCAATATGGTCAAACTTTGACTTTTAATTTAGAAATTTTAAAGTTTGAAAATTTGAATTTTATCTTTTATTATGAAAGTAAATAAAATTTTAAGAATAATGCTTTTCGTTTCGTTAAAATCTGATTTATAATGTGAAAGTTATACCCTTTTAAATATTGTGTGTAATTTGTTGTATTTAACAAAATTATTTATTTTAAATTATAAAAAAATAATATTTTATTTGGTCATGTAATATTATAATTTATATTTATATGGGTAAAATAACATGTTATGTATATACTTTGGTTTTAAAACATTTTAAAGATATAATTGGCATTTTCCAGTGTTAGCTGTATTTTGTTTAAAATTCTAATTTCCAGTTTCAATTAATTAAAGTAATTCTTTATTTGTTTTTCTATTTTTTTCTTAAAATCTTATTTTATTCTCATTCCCACTTTATTTTGTTCCTCATTTATTTTATTTATTTGACCTTTTATTTGTTTAAAGTGAAATAGAAATTTTATAAGGCTAGTGATATTTATTTGTAATTTTCATGTCTTATTTCCAATTTTTAAACATTTTTCTTTAGTTTTTTTTCTATTTTTTCTAAATTAAATTATTTATTTCACTTTGAAAATACTTTAGAAATTATTTTATTTCAAAATTTTTCTTTAGAATATTTTTAAAATGAAGTAGATAATTTTCCAAAGACAATCGTGATTTATTTGTAATTTCTGGACCCTGTTTTCAATTTTTAAGCAATTTCTTATATTTTTTTTCCATTTTCTTTAAAATTAATTATTTATTTCTATTTATAATATTTTGTTTCAGTTGTTAGAGCTTATTTCTGAGTTTATTTTTGTTTTATTGGAATTAAAAAGAAAAAGAAATATGAAGGGTTTAAAATTGCTTAGAAACTGATGTCCTTTCACCTCCTTAAGTCTTTTCAATTGCCATAACCCCTCCTTTATGCTTTGGCCATGACTTTTACTTTTGTTTTCACGTGAAAACTCTCATTTTTCATTTCATCATTCGACCACTTCAGATCTGAAGCAAAAGCTTTTGGTAATGGTTTCATTTTTCTTCTTTTCTCCTTATTTTTCTATGAAAATTGCCTTGTTTTCTCTTGTTTTTGGATAGGCCTCTCCTCCACATCCATGGCCACAAACTCCTACATCTCTTCCCTGCCATCAACACCAGCTACTCCTCTGGTCTTGACCAAGGCCGAGCCACCATGATGCCAAAACTCCACAAAAATTGCAAAACAAGCCATAAAAACATGATTGTTTACCACTATTGCTTCACCACTCCATTTTCCACCACCACCACCACCTTAGGCCGCCTCCACCACCTCTGGCCAGACCACCACACACCTTTCCTTTCACTGACCTGATCCATACCCCTCTGACCTGACCACACAAGCCCATGGCCGAGCCATTTTTGTGAACAAAACCCACTTATTTTGCCTTAAACTCTTCATATTCCTTTGTATAAACTTCCTCCTCATATTCTACTACCTAGGCCATGCATACACATGACCAAACCTGAGCCAAAATTGTTCAAACCAGAGCCAAAACCATCCCTAGGCCATGAAAAAAGAATAGAGAAAGCATGGCAAAAGATTTGGCATTCGTATCTCTCTTTATTTAAAAGTTATTTCATTTCTAGTGTATTGAAATTTATGGTTTGCTTTGATTTTTGTTTGGGTTGTAACACAAGATCTATATCATTGGATTTGCTCTCCACACTCAAATTGTATTAGAATTGTCGTGCCTTCGTAATCTTTGTGTTGTGTGCTTGTTGGCAAATCTCCAGCTTAACAGGTGAGTTATTCTCACCAGACAATCTGTACCTATATAACTGATAAACCGACACCACTTGAATCTGTAAATGTATTGCATCCTGTTATAACTGCTATGTTATGATTATATGATGTTCACCCATGCTTAAACACCTGTTATATCATATGTTACTATTATATTATGTTGTTCTTTTATTTTTATCAGTTTATCACACTGCAAGTTCCCTTTAGATTAGAATCACTATGGGTTGAAATGATACATACCCGAACGGACTTTAGAATAGAAGAAAATCGTTATGGGTTGAAATGATATGCCTGAATGATTTTCAATTATTTTCATTTACTTGGGATTGCGGGTTTGAAATGATCAAACCCGGGTATCTTTGTAAATTACGGGTTGAAATGATAAATTACCCGTATCACTTTACCTAGGCTAGAAAATGAAATATAGACCCGTTGTTAAAATATGTTTTATATTTTTTTTTAATATTTTAGAAATGTAAATATTATAATATTTTGATTTAAACTAAATAAAAATGATTTTTTTAAAGCATTATTGATTTTCTGAAAATTTATAAGTGAAATAAATTAATGGTAAAATTAGAAAATTTCAAATGTAAGTTATTTTGGGAAATTTTAATTTGGTGATAATTGGAATTTAAATTAAATATGAAATGTGATAAATTCATGATAATTTGGATTAAAGTGAATTTAAATGATTTTATAATATATTAATGTTTTTTTTGAATAAAGTTAAAATGTGAAATGAATGAATATTTAAGTTGAAATTTTGAAATATATATAAAATTGGAAATTTGTGAATTTGGCTTAAAAGTGAATTTTTAAGTTAAGTAAATAAAAATGGAATTAAGTTATATTTGAAAATTTAAACTTAAGTGTTAAGTTAATTTAATTTAATGAATTTATAACTTAATATTGGAATTTAATAAGTGAATTATTATTAAATTTTGATTTTTGAATGGAGTTTTAACTTTATAAAATCATGAATATAAGGGTATTTGAATAATTGTTTTAAAGGTGAAATTATATGATTTTTATAAGTAAAAAAATGATTTATATAAAAATATAATTGTTTGTGAAATTATACTGAATATTTGAAGTTAGTTAACTGCATTTCTGAAACGCTATTAAATTCTAATGTAAATGATAATACAACATTTGTAAATGCTGTAGTTGATAATAATGAACCAAATGGCTAAATTTAATTAAAGGCTATTATAGCATTTTTGTAAATGTTATAATGGTTGAATTTAACTAAGTTTATTTGAAACTAATGTAACCATATTACAGAATTTTAAATGCTGTCTTTTGTTAAATTGAACTATTTTAAATGTGACTTTCCGTAGCATTTTCTAAATGCTGCGAAAGTTGAAATTTCATTGTTTTAATTAATTTAAGTGAACGAATGAACTTTGAAAAGTTAAATTTTTGGAAATTTAAAATTTTAATTATTAAATATACTAACTTCATTTTTATGATTTAAAATGAAGTAATTTGTTTCGAAATATAAATTATTTTGAAATATGATATTTTGATATTTTGAAATGGATTTTATAAGGATATTGAATTTTGAAATGATATTTGATTTCGAAGTATAAAATACCATTTTGAAATTTTAACCACGGGATGTATTTAATTTATAGTTTAACTGATCCTTAAAGGATGGGCGATCCCAAGCATCCTTTGAGTTATTGTGCATTTCTACTACAGTTCACTTGAGTTGGTTTACATTATATAAGTATATATTGTCCTGACTCGAGTGTTTTGTGTTTTACTTTACGCTCGGGTCAGCCTGAGTATTTACAGCTTAGCTTTGGATTTCTTTCTGGAGCTAGGAATCGCTGGAGATTCTGCTTGTCTAGTTATCTGTTCCTTTCAGTTCAGTTGTTCTATTTCAGTTCTGGTATTCATAAACTTCTATTTATTTGAGATGTCTATTGTATATGTTTTCAAGCAGATATTATGTATTATGTTTTGAGAGTTTGTTATAGTAGCTTCATGAACTACTATGGTTTTTTATATTCCGCTGCGAGTTATTCTGATATGTTCTATGTCTGTGATTCTGTGTATTTGATTTCATTTGCTCCAAATTTATTTACAATCTGTTATTTTGAATTATTCAAGCCAGACATGTGTGGATTATTGTCGATTTGAATGGTCCAAAATACCGGGTCGTTACATTTACAAAGTTTAGAATTTTTTTTGACAAGTTTTAGAATAGAAATCATTTTAAAGCAAAATCTATTTTCAAAAATAACATAGGCATGTCGACATCCCTCATCCCTCCATGTCGACATGGTAGCCGTAGAATTTAAAATTCAAATTTTCAAAAGAAGTGTCTATTCGTCATAACCTTTCGTGAATGGACATGACCGTTCTTCTATAAATACCAGATGTTTTCAACGAATTTTAAGTTAGTTTTTCTTCATTTCTTCACTCCTTCTTCTCCACTCAAATATTCTCTAATATTTCAAATGCATTAACAAAACTCTGCCGAAATTCTAAGTGAATCAAACTCGATCATCTCTAGTTTGATTCTCTGCCACTCTCTCTCAAAGATCTCAGTGCTATTCAGAGTTATAGGATCATTTGTAATCAAAGAAGTGTATCGAGTCTCTCTCTATCAAAGTGTGATTGGAAATGGTGTGATTGTGGCCCATAAATCAATTGGGTGTGATTGTAGCCCGTAAATCAATTAGGTGACCTTGTAGCCTGGTTAAATCAAAAGAGTTTGCCCTGGACTCAGAGATAGGAGGGTGTATCTCGTGGCCTTGAAATCGAGGTTGTAATATCAACATTATATTTGAAAAAAAATCTGCACAAGAAATTGTGTGGGACTGGATGTAGGGTAACCCTGAACCAGTATAAAATTCCGGTGTGTTCTTTCCTTTACTGCTTTTATTTACTATTTGCATCTATCCTGGTTCTGTGATTTTCTTTGTGTTTGTGAATTGCGTCTGTTTGAATTTAATTTGAAAAGATTTCAAAAATATTCATAAAATTAATTAAACACTATTCACCCCCCCTCTAGTGTTAATTCTGCCTTAAGATTCGTAATCCACATTTCCTACAATGAGATTACCAATGTCGACATTGATTCAATGCCAAAGGCCTTATAATATAAGACTCCAAGCAGAACGGATTCGTTCCATACTAACTGAGTTGATATCGTAGGCATGCATTTAGGTTAATGTCTCTAGGGTTTGGCATAAACATTGGCAACATGGCAATATCGTATTTATTATAAAAATGGTTTTATTTCTATTGAAAGCAATTACTTTTCACCAACCCTTAATCCTTGTCAATTTTCCATTGGTTAAAACAATCTTTATTAAATATCTTTTAAGAAAAACCACAGCAACCTATCTACCTCTTCAAAAATTCATTTTGCACCCCTTAATCAATATTAATTATTTAATAATAATTATAAGCTTTCTAACTTATTAAATTCATAATAAATCATAATTACATGGGACAAATCCCCAAAATTCACCAAAAATCAGAATTAACATATAAAAATTTAGAGACCAAAATCTTTATTTAATTATTTTTAATAATTAAGATCCAAAATAAATGCCCTTTCTTTATTAGAAAATTCATAAAAAATTCCTATTAATTTGAAAATTTATGAAATTAAAAACCTATCTCCAAAATTATGTTTTACACAACATACCCAAAAATCAAATCATTTGGAGATCATAAACTAAGGTTTTGATCATAAACCTATCATAATAATTCCAATAATTCATTATTTAACCAAACAATGGTAAAATTCAAACATGGCACATCTTAACATTATCGACAAGTCAAAACCAATCAAATCTGAATTCAAACAAGCATAAAATTGAGACGATCTTATTATTATTCAGCTTGAATTGGATGATGGAGTTGAGATTTGATGGAGAATGTTTTCTCTAGCTTTTTCCCTTAAAATTTCCTTAGCTTTCTTCTTATATTCTTTTTGTTTAATTGTCGGCCTCTTGTTCTTTTACTTTGATTGTTTTGCACTTGTAAAAATGAGAATGATATAGGAAATGGAGGATTTTGGGGTAGAGGAAAGATCTATTCCTAATTTGCCCCTCTCATATATTCCTTTATATGTTAAGTTCTAAAACAATCTTAACAATTGATTAGTTAAGACTCGACCTTGTTAATTATCAAATCTCCTCCTCCTTATCTTATTACACATCACATTATTCTATTTAATTTATCTAATTTAATCTCCTGAATAATGTTATTCTAAATTAGGGGTGTTACAGGCTCTCATCCTTAAAGAATTTCGTCCTCGAAATTTCGATAAGGATAATAACAAGCATATCAATCATGCAAACATATGTAACATCACATAACAACAATACTAGCTTACCTGGCTAGGAAAAAGTATATATACAACAAATATAGAACATATCATCAGAATAATGCAGGATAAGTCTCTTTAATTTTGTCTTCCGTCTCCCAAATATAGTCTTCCTCGTTGTCACTTAACTGGACTTTTATTAACTTGACTGTCTTGTTCCTCAACCTCTTTTCATCTCTTGCCATAACTCGCACTGGTTGCCTAATAAAACTCATACCTAGTTCCGCTACTAAATCTTCCAATGTAGTCAGAGTAATAGTAGTCTCTGGATCTGTACATACTTTTTAAGATGAGAAACATGAAACACATTATGGACTCCTGCCAAAATGTTCGATAACTCTGTTCTATAAGTGAGTTTCCTGATCCCCTCTAAAATAGGAAATGGACCCACATATCTCGATGCCAATTTTCCTGTCTTTCCAAATCGTACCACACCCTTCATCAATGATATTTTCACAAAAACGTGGTCTCCAAATAAGACTCTAAATCCTTACGTTTCTTATCCGAATAACTTTCCTGCCTAGACTAAGCCTCCTTCTTCTGTAATCGGATCAACTCAATCTTTCATGTGGCTTCTTTTATCATATCTGGACTAAGAACCAATCTGTCTCCGGTTCCTAACCAACATGCCGGTGATTTGTATGGCCTTCCGTACAAAGCTTCGAAAGGTGTCATTTCTATACTAGTCTGACAACTATTATTATAGGAAAACTCAACTAAGTGCAAATGGTCTTCCCATAACCCACCAAAATCTAGTACATAAGCTCTCAACAAATCTTCAAGTACCTTATTGACTCTCTCTGTCTGCCCATCTGTCTATGGGTGGTAAGCGGTACTCATCTTAAGCTTGGTACCTGATACCTCTTCCAGACTCTTTCAAAATTCACTAGTGAACAAAGTATCTCTATCACTTACTATACTACTAGGAATCCCATGCAATCTAACAGTATTCTGCATAAACAACTTAGCCAATACAGGTGTCAGCCTAGTCGACTTAACGGGAATAAAGTGTGCATTCTTGGTCAGTCTATCTACTATAACCCAAATACTTTCATTTTCCCTATGCGACCTTGGTAATCCATCAATGAAATACATAGATATAGAATCCCATTTCCACACCGGTATATCTAAAGGCTGAAGCAATCCACTTGGCTTCTAATGCTCAGCTTTCACTTGCTGGCATTTCAAACACTACCTTACCCATAAGCCTATATTCCTTTTCATACCTTTCCAGAAGAAACTTCTCTTCATATCCTGATACATCTTAGTTCCCCTAGAATGAACAGTAAACTTCGATCGATGAAACCCCCTAAGATCTTCCTTCCTTAGGTCACCAACATCTGAAACACACAATCGTCCCTTCTTTTTTAACCACATTCTGGTTAAGAATTAAATCCTTTAAACATTAATTCTCGGAACCTTGTTGTCAGATACAACTAGGAAAATACTTTGGCTCCACTCCACTGATCAAATAAATCATTAATTCTCGGCAAAGTATACCAATTTTTTATCGTTTTCTCATTCAGTTTACGATAATCGATACACAGTCTTAACCACACATCTGGTTTCTTTATGAACATCGTGGCCGCTCCCCAAGGTGAACTGTTTGGTCTAATAAAATTCTTTCCTTCCAAGTCCACCAGCTGCACCTTTAACTCTTTCATCCCGGTAGATGTCATTATAATAGGCGGTCTACCTATGGGTTCAGCTTTAGATACAAGGTCTATTCGAAACTTAATAGCCTGTTTCAATGGTATTCCTATAACATGCTCAAACACATCAGTGAACTCTCTTACAATAAAAACCCGATTTACTTCATCTACTACTTCCAATGCACCCAACAAAGCACAAACATCTAAACTCGATTTCTCGACTGAGTGTATAATTCGATCATGGCTATTAGGGTGTCCTAATGATATCTCCCTATCCAGGCAAAATATCCTACCCTTATTTCTGCTCAACCAATCCACACCTAAAATGATCCAAAGACCTGCAAAGTCAAACACATACAAATTGCAGGCAAAAGCATGACCTATGTGAGGATTTGCCTTCCTTACACTCAAAGGTGACACTTAATGCATCATCAGTATTTATGTGTCGATCATTTAAGTGTTCGAAAGACAGGTCGTGGGATAAAGAAAATAAAAGACAAGGAAACAACACAGAGTTTTTCACAACGTCAGAGTTACATATACATCAACACCGAATAGTACATATGGTTACTCCAAAATTGTAACAAACCTGGTTTTGGAGATTACCTGTTAATATTAAATTATAACGGTAGTTATAATTTAATATTGTAAATTAAATAAAATTGGAAGTTCTATATTGTTTATTTGGAATAAACAATGAATTTTGAAATTAAAATGAGAAAAATAAAGTTTGGAACTTTATTTTATTTATTTGGGTTAATAAAAAAATGGAAAATGGGTTCTATTTAGAGAATATGCAATAATTGTATTAATTATTTCCAATTACTTCTTTTAATAATTTTTAAAAGAAGTATGTGATTTTTAAAGGATGTTTATTTAAATAAAAAGATGGAAATTGGTTTTAAAATGTGTTTTAATTATAAAGTTGAGTTTAAGATGATTTTTAATATTTTTCTGAGTAAGAAAATAATTTTTGAGGAATTTTAGAAGTTAAAAATATAGACTTTTGCATTTAATTGTGAAAATAGTGCATTTTTGTAAAATAAAGGATTTTAATAATAATAATGTTTTAAAAATATATTTATCTTTTTATATGGTGGAATTTTTTTTATTTTGTAAGTGTTTAAGTCTACATATTTTTCTTATGTAAAAACAGGAAGAAAATGCATTTTTGTTTTGGTAATTAGTGTAAGTATGAAGCCTTTATAATATAAGTGTTGATTATTTAACATAAGCCATGTTATTTTCTTTTAATTTTTGGGTCCAAGCCCATTGGTGTTCATAGCCTGATTAAGAAAAGGAGGAAATTACTTACTGTACGTTCATTTGCATTATCTTCCTCCTTCTCAAAAACCAGTAAACAAGAAAGTAGAAACCCCTCTTCACCAAATTGCAAACTCAAACCAATTTCCAAGTAAATTCATCAGATTAAAATCTTTTGCAATCTAGAGAATAAATCAACAGGTAATCCAACTCCAAACCATGTAGTTTTATTTAGAGAAGATTTTTTTAATTTACAGTATTTGTTCTTCTTGCATGTATGTTTATTGAAGTTTTACAGGTTTTTGAAGTCATTTCCTCCTCAAATCTTTAATCTTTTAGCATAAATCCAAGGTTTGATCATCTCTAATAGCAAGGTGAGTTAAATCTCACAATCTCTAGCTAATGCAATGCTTAATGAGCAGTATTCTGTGCAAATTTCTGCTCTGTAATCGTTTACTGTTTTATGTTTCTTACATCTGTGAAATTTGATCTGAGTGCCTACTTTGAGCAACTGTAACTTTTGATTTCGGCAACGAAATGCTGCCAGATTTCTTTTATTTGGTTGTTTGTATGTTGATCTTGGTCTCTGTAAATTTTGATTGAAAAATATTGTCATTTGGATGCTCAAAACAGTGGTAGAAAATCAATTCAAACCCAGATTTTTGCCTGTGCACATTTGGTTTTCTGAGTTGCTGTAAACATGGCCTAAATCCATGTTTGAGATAGCGTAACTTTTTCATTTCCAGTCGGAATTCATTGACTCTTTTTTGTTTGAAAGATGAAGTTTTCTAGTATGTGCATACCAATTTTCAGCTTAATATGAGGTTGTTTGGTCCAATGTTCAGGCCTGTAATTGAACCCAACATGGTTTTCAGGCCTGGGCACATTTTTGTTTTTGAACTGTTGCAAACATGGCCTGAGTCCATGTTTGAAACAGCTTAACTTTTTCATTTTTAGTCGGAATTCAGTGATTCTTTTTTTGTTTGAAAGATGAAGACTTCTACTATGTGCACACCAATTTTCATTTCAATCAGAGGTAGGTTGGCTACCTATTCCATGTCTGTAAGTTGAACCCGAGAGGGTTTTAGACCTGGGCAGAATTCAACATGGCCTGAGTCCATGTTTAAGATTTCATATCTTTAGCATTTCATATCGGAATTCAGTGATTGTTTTTCCAGTTTTTAGATAAATTCTTCTACTTTATGTGTATCAAATTTTAGACCATTCTAAGGTCAATAATCATTTCAAATTATGTTCGAAAGTTGAACCCGGAGAAGATTTCAGACCTGGGTATTGTTTTGCCTATGCATTTTTATGTTCATTTTCCGTCCGACTTTTGACTTTTACTTCATGTTTCTGTGATATTTCCAAAAAAAATTGAGGGCAATGACGCCTATCAATAGGCTAGCCAAGTTTTGATGAATTTGAAATTCAAATTTGAATTGAATTTGAATTGAATTTGAATTGAATTTGAATGACGGTTTTGTGTGATTTCTTTGATTTCGAGCACGGATTTTTCCAAACAATTTTGAAATAATTTTTAAAATAAATTGGCAATTAAAATAATTATTAAATAATATTTTTAAATTATTTTAAGCTACAAAAAAATCTATTTATTCTCTATAATAAGGGAATTTTGAAATATTGATTTCAAAATTGATTTTGGAAAATGGTTTTAAAATCTTGTTTTCTCAAGTAAATTATTTTATATATAAAATATACATTTTTGCACTATTCGAGCGAATGAGAAGGAGAATTAAACGGTTTGGTAAAACATGTGGTATGGGACACGTGCGTTTATCTTGTCGGTTAATTCCTGACCTGTCCATTTGATCGTTTTGACCTTCGGGTCGAGTTTACCGATGAGATGAGGTAAACTTTTTAGTACTTTGAGTGTGAAATTTACTAGCGGTTAATAAACCATTTAGTGTGAACATATGGTATGGGACGCACGTTAACACTATTCGGGTTCCTATCTGAAAGTTTGTGACACATTTGTCTAAGAGACGTATTTGCTAGTACTGGACCTTCGGGTCATTTGTCCTTCGGGACGTTTGTCTAAGAGATGTATTTGTCCATTGAGATGTATTTGTCCTTTGGGATGTTTGTCCAAGAGACGTACTTATTTGTCCTTTGGGATGTTGTCCTTCGGGACATTTGTCTAAGAGACGTGGCGCCTCAATTTGAAAGAACAGTGCTTGGCGGGCTTCGACCATAAGCATGTGCTATATCTTTGAGATGATTTCATTGATTTCTTTGTGATTTTCCAAGTGTATCGCTTTTTTACATTATTAGCCATTTGAGCCATTCGAGATATTATATATGGCGATTGCATCTTTGGAAATCGAACTTCTTACCGAGTTCTATATTTGAGATTTGGGTTTGCCTACACTGGCATTATTTGAGATTTGCCTTTTGGCGTATTCTTTGAGATTTGCCTATTGGCGTTATTATATGAGATTTGCCTTTTGGTGTTTGTTTGGGATTATATTCTCCTATGTTGGAGATTTATATTTAATTGCCTTATGGCGTATTTTGAGATGGTGATTTCTTTGAGATTGTTTTGAGTTTGCTGATATGGCGGGTTTAGGATTTCTCCTCTTTGGAGTTATATTTTTCTCCTAAACCATATTTGATGTTTTGTGATACGCCAATGAGATGAGGCATGCTTTTATTGTGAGATTTGTTATAAAGTTTATCGCCTTTGAGTTGCATTCATGTTTAGTGATATCCTTATATATCACTTGAAATTACTATACCTACTTAGTTATGCCATGTGAAGTAACCATATACTCTTGAGTTATTCCTTCTCACTTGAGAAGATTATCACCTTGCCTTATGCTCATATTATCACTTATCCTTATAAACCGATTTGTTTAGCTAGACTGACCCGTGTATTTTTTACTCGGGTCAGACCGAGGTGTTTCAGGTTAGGTACCATTATGGACTTAGCCTATTCTGCTTCCGCATGGACTTATCCGCTAGCCCTTTTTGTTGTAGTCTTTTTGTCACTACTCTGATATGTATATTGTTTTGACTCGTGTGTATATTGTGGTCGTCATACCACTTATGATGTATTATTTGTATTGTATTGGGATGTATCAGTATATATATGTATATATCTGTTTGATGTTCTGTGATGTGTTATGAATTTGAGTTGTTGTATTTTGTTCTGATAGATCCTATAGCCACATGTAGTTTTGTATTAAGCATTTATTGGATATGTCAATCCCCTTGAGAGGAAAAAAATATAGAGCACTAATCGACATATTCAATAGATATTTAAGACAAGACTATAGATGGTCACTCCTAACCAGCCCTATTCTCCGTATTAGCAGACAGTATTACCCAGTAATACTCTTTGTTAACGTGGGTCTCGAGGTAGGGCATCACAAAAATGATACATCAAAGTTACAGCAAGTACTATTATCAACAAGGACAGCTATATCAGCATGCTCAAAATGCTAATACATAATATACAGTCACAGTGGAAATAAACATAACTAGTAGATATAGATGAAGGCTCCTACTCCATACTTCTTTTCAAAATACTCCAAAGAAACCTTACTACTTGGATACTTATAAAAATTTATGCACCCAAGAGTTTAAGGGGAAAAAACAAAACTCCGGGTTAGACATGGGTCGGGTGTGAGTAAAGCATAAATTTAACTTTATAAAAATCTTCAAACCAAAGGTAATCTCATAAGACCACGTCGCACATAAACACGGATGGGGTTTTACCTTACAATGACCACAACATTTCTATATAAAATCCTCTAATATTATCATAATGTCTAGGTTTAAAATAAATATGGAATCATAGATGAAATGCTTGCATCTCACATTCTAATAGTTGGGCACAACTAAGTACGTAAAGGCGTGTATTGGAAAATGGATTCCATCAATGACAAGGCATCGGGGTACCGCCTGTCAAGTGCATCTCTAGATAAAATACACCGAGAGCCTCATATGGACTCTTTGCGAGTTAAGATCGGCCCTAACCCTTATTGGATAGCGTCGAATATGTCATAATGGTAGCGAACCATAGCCTTGAAGCATATCCCTTAATTTTAGTCATTCCCGGGTGTGAGGCTTGAGGTTACATTTGTCTTTCCTTCTAGCAAACCATCTTGGAATGCTACTAATGACTTCTAAGAAACAATGCAATGATAGTATTCATCCATACAAGTTGTTCTGGGATCGAACAAACATTCCACATTTACTATCTTCCATTTTGGAATCACCCTCAGGAAGAATAGTACAACTTTATAGCATACATCATAACGATTCATCATGAACGTTACTAGTTTGGAGTGGTTTGGATAAATCAAACTTATCCGGAAACTGGTGTCTCCAATCTAAGTGGTAATTTCCGGAAAACTCAATTTCAGTTCTTTGGAAGTATGCAAAAAGTATTCAAGTCGTCACTAGGGAACTTGAATATACACACCATACTTCTTGAGTTAAAAGAGGTCAAGTTATCGATAGTGGAAAAACTGCTATCTAGGGTAATTATACAGAGTTCACATATGGATACATATACTTAATTAAGCATGACCCATTTAAACTATCCCTCCCATATCTACCACGCTTCCGATATTTCGACCTTACTATATCCCTCGCCTAGAAATAATTTCTAGATCACACAGATAGAGGATTAGCCTACTCATCGGCTTTTAGTGCTAGCAATTGAGACGACTTGCTTCCCATAAATGAATCACCATATTAGCATTATGGTTCATATTTGTGTGAGGTTACTTAAAGGTAATCGACAAAAAAATCCATTGATTTAAAACACTTTTGTAAAAGAAAGCTGCTTTTAAACCCGATATTTAGAAATAAAGTGATTTCAAAAATTTTAAAAAATGACCTTTATTAATTAATTAAATAATAAATTAAACCTTTATTAAATAATAATTAACTCTTAATTAAGTCCTAATTTAAATCTTAAATAAGTCCTAACTTAATTATTAATTAGTTTATAATTAAACATTTTATAAATAAATAATTAAATAATAATTAATCCTTAATTAATAATAAATAATAATTAACTTTTAATTGATAATCTAATTATAATTATCTTATTTGATTAACACTTAAGTTTTAATTACCTTTATTAACTAACGATTAAGTACCAATTGCCTTACTTGCTTAATTAATTAAATAATTAAGTAATTAATTAATTACTTTTTATTACTTAATATATGTTTTAAAACATTTTGCAAAAAGATTTCAACACTTTTAGATTTCGAAAAGAGTTCGTTTTCATGAACTACACTTATAGCGACTATCACTATACGACCCGTAATTTCAAAACTTAAAATTTTGTTTTTAAGTCTTCTTTAAAACTTTGACTCCTAAAAAAACTTTACTAAAATGCAAAGGTATGTTATTGAAAACCAAACAAGTTTTAAACTTGAAAATATTTTGAAATTTAAAACCAAAGATTATACTTTTACTCAAGGGATTCCATGTCACTTAAACTAGCAAAGATGCTAACTTTCTTAGCATACAATCATGTATTCATGTTCATAACATACATAATCACATCACAACCACATTACAAACATATAAGCATGTCATAAACAACATATACAAGCAATATTATACTTGCAAATTAAACTTGACCTCCAACTTCCAATTTCAAACTATATTACTTCTCATCCAAGCACATATACATACATTCAAGTTAAGTGTAACGACCCACCTTTTTGGACGGTTTAACTCAACAATAAACCACACATGTCAACTCAAACCATTCAAAAGGGAGGATTGCTAATAGGGTAAATAAGAAAATAAGAGAAAAGAAGGGAAAACAAAACACAGAATATCACAGCGGAATGACAAAATATAATAATCAAATAAACAGTTCATGAAGCTGTTTTACAAATAACATTTGATTACACTTTTACAATACAAATCAGAGTTATAAATGCAGTAGGTATAATAGGATAATGTAGCGGAACAACATGATACAGTGGAATAATAATAATAATAATAATAATAATAATATACTACTAAACTCTGCCTTCGTCCTCCATAAATAAAGTCTTCAACACAGAAATGCTCAGGCTGATCCAAGCGTAATGAAAAGACAAAACACTAGAGTCAGAACTAAAAGATCTTATGTAAGTTAAATCAACAGCAAATAAATATGAGTGTAACGGCTTCAAAGATGTTTACAGAATTTCACATCTCTTATCCAGTGTATAACGTGCGCGCAATAACTTAAGAGATGTTTCCGGATTCCCATCTCCTAAGGATCCGTTAAACTATTTATATGTAGTAATACACGTTATATATATAATGTCTATCAGTAAAGTAAAGTATTAACATAGCATTAAGGCGTTACCCATATCCCCATTAACACATTTTATAAATGACGTAGTCTATACAGTACTGTAAACTCCCCCAAACCGGTGGGCTATCAAGGAACACTCCATAGGTACGACACAAACCAAAATCATAGCGGGCTTGATAAAGCATATGACAAGGCACGCGAGGCAATGCCCAGGGTAGGATTCTACCGTTTTGCACTCCCGGATTAGTGGTAATGCATAGCAACTACTACCGCCCATCTCGGAACACACTCCCATAATCAAATCGATGGTGGCCACCAAATCAATCATAAAGTAATAGATATGGTATCGAAGAAATGAGCCCGATAGGAGGAGCGGCCTCACTTGGCCCGGTATAGCTCCTATTTTAGTCATATCAAGTTGACCCGACGGGGTCAGGGCTATGTTCATACCTCATACAATAGTGTTCGCCAAACCATCCTACTTCGTTCTGGATTCTCCACCACGTGCACAGTTGTTAAAGTGGTTTCGGAATTGGCAGAGAGTATGACAATATCCAACCCTGGTCTCTTTAACAACCAATCGTTATATTTTTCACACCGTGGTCATTTTATATAACATTTATGATAATAAATCCAGAAACGGTTTATACTTTCATATCAAGATATCCATATACTTATTCCAAAAGTATAAATATATTCATAAATACCGAGGAAGATTTCTTTCAATCAATTTCAAAAATAATTTATAAATCTCCCTTAAACCATTTATAAACTATTTATATACTTTAGAACCATTTATGAAGCTATTTATAAATTTCAAAACAGTTTACAACTCTTCCCCTTTTCATAACTTCTATGCAAATTCCTTTAAAACGCTTCCAAAACCCTTTACACAAGTTCTTTTAAAAAACCCTTTATAAAATCCTTTAAAACCTTTATAACTTCTTTATAAAACCATTATAAAATCCTTTATAAAATCTTTTTATAAAATACTTTATAAAAATCTAAAATCTTTTACAAAAATCTTTTATCTATTAAAGTTATAATAAAAGTCTCTATTTATTTTCTCAAATCAAAACTATATTTATTATATTAAATTTAATTTAATATATATATATATATATATTAAAACTATATTAACTATTTTATTAAATTAAATTTTAAACTATTTAAAATATATTTTAAAACTAAATAAATTTATAAGTTAAAATCTTAAATTTACATTTAAAACCATATATTAACTTATAATTTGAAACTTTAAAACATATAAAATAAATTATTTTCCAATTAAATTAAATTTAAAAAAAATCAAATTTATAAATCAAACATACTTTACTATTTAGAAAATAATTTAAAACCGACCAGCGGTGTCCGTATATAGTTTTCTACCCTATGGTCAAGTGATAGGGTATGTATCATTTCAACCCCAAAATAGTTAAATTTTCCGGGTATATATCATTTCAACCCGTATCCCGAATCAATAATTTCCAAATCAATAAAATCGCTCAGGTTTATCATTTCAACCCATAACGATTTTCCCTAATCTATAAGATCGTTCGGGTATGTATCATTTCAACCCATAGTGATAACAGGGATATAAACATCCAATCATCCAAATGTCAACAAATAAACGTCCATCACAACCAACATCCAAATTAGCCAATAAATCACAACAATTAACTGGTTATCATTATCAGGTATTTAACTAACCATTTAAATTCAATATTAGTTAAAAAGGTAATTAAATTCAATAAATTCAATTTCAATTAAAATGTCAAATTAAACTACCGAACAGCAACCAATAATATTCTTATCACATCTTAAATTTAATTTAACTAACATAAGATGGTTTAGTATTTGTGAGTGGGTTAAATCACTCACCTTTGTTTCTAGTTGATTTAAAAATCCAAATAAAGCCCAAAAATCCAATAGTCTCAGAATGCAGCCAAACAAGTTCCATGTTGTCCAAAATTTCGATACGATCCCAACGAAAGAAAGTGCGTCCAAATCCGAGCTCGTATGAAAAGGTTATGCACATTAGAAGTTTTAAAAATCAAATTTAAATTAAATTAAAGGGAATAATTGTAAATTAACGTACCTAACCCTAACCCTAATTGCGCTACAGTGCTCGAACAGCAGACACGCATGAGTCGCCACCCTTCATCCATCAACCACCGCCGCTACATGCACCGTGACCAAGATCAGGCACTACCACACGCACGCCCTCGCCGGGCCGCACCTCTGGCTAGGTCGCGACCACCCCCCTCCACTTGAAAACGCTAGCACCGCCGCCCCATACTTCATCGATTTCTGGCGATCTCCGACCACACTACGACAAGCGGAGACCATGGATGCACTTATCTTGCTCCCCTCTATCTACTAGTAGCCTCTGATCGAACCGTCGTCAAAGATCCACCGTTAAACGAAACCATGGCCTATGGACGGTCGAAACTTCTTCATCATTTTCTGATCAAACAATGCATCAAATCGAAAAATGAATCTCAAATCTACATTACGTTCGTCGATAGCTTCACAACAATATATTATATGACATAATTTGAGGAGTTTGAATTTATTTATTTTGATTTGAAATTGAAACTAGGGTTTTGATTGAAATTGTCTGACATTAGGAAGGAAGGAAGGAGATAATTGAATAGATACGTACAGAAATTAGAAATAAAAGAAGCTGCTAAGGTTTATAACTGCCTATATATAGGCAGAGATAGATAAGAACGAATGAACATATCGAATTGGGTCGAAACGATAACAACGACCTGAAAAGCCCGTTTCATCCCCGAAACGAAAATAGGTCATCCCATATATCAAAATATAGGTTTTCGGTATTTTTAAACTCATTGGAACTAGTTTCAAACCCCAATTCCATTGAATGCAGAAGTTAGCTTCTAAAATCAAATTATATTCATTTAATCCCATTAATCGATTTCTACGCGTTTCGAGTTCGCACGGTCAAACGATAAGTCCAATCGCTACGAAACTTGAAATCTTATAATAATTCACTGTTACGGATCCGATGAAACTAGTTTCGTCGAAATTCAAGACTGTGGCCAAAATGGCTATTTTTACAAGTCAATTAAATATATTATTATTAAATTGATTTAATCACTTTTAAATTCAAATTTAAAAGTTAACAATTTTATCATTCTTGATAGAAATTAATTATCTTTTAAAATTTAATATTCCATGTTAATCTCAAGATTTAAACATTACATTAATTTCAACGTCAAATTACAACTGTAATAAAATCCCAGTTAATTATATTTTAATTTCAATAAATTCTTTTATTTTGATTTACACTCTTATTATTGAATCAACTATTACCTTATGAATAAAATTAACATTAGTTTACATTTCATTACATTCATATTCTACAGTTATCATCTTAACTCATATAAATTGCAATATTTAATTACATTAATTCCAACAATTGATCCCAACAATTATTTTATTCCTTATTTACAAATTTAACCAAATTAACTTTACAATTATTTTAATTAATGGAAATTACATTAAAAGAGTTGTCAATAACATTCAAACAATAAAAATTAAATTATTTTAATTATTTTTCTCATTAATAAATCATAATTTCTCACAATATTAAATTCAAAAATCTTATTTAATTTAATAGTTTTAATTATCAAAAATATGGGTCGTTACATTAACATTATTTCTACCCAAACAAACATCATATTATACGAAAAGTCAAGCAATAATATAAGTTTAGAAAACTTAATTAGAGGCGAGAACCTTACTCACCAAAAGCTTACTAACTTCACTCAGACTTCCCCTAGAATTTGCACACGACTTAGATCTTTGGTTTGCTTTGGGAAAATGGAATTTTTGAAGAATTAGAAGTGGAAAATGGTTCGGCTAGAGGGTGATTAGTGTTTAGCCATAATGGTGGAGGGAGTTTATGGACATGTTTTTGGAAGGTGGAGTTGTAGAAGCGGAAAGAGGAGGTTTAAACAAGGTTTTATGAGTTTTCGAAGTGAAAAGAACTAATATTTTTTATTAGAAAACTATGGAAGCCCTGAAAGTGAACATGAAAGCTTGGATCTGTTTTAGGAAATGAGAATGATGTGATAAAAATGAGGAAAAATTATGAAAATTTGTTTTTATACAAAGTGAAAACCTAAATTACCAAACTAGCCTCATGGTACATACCCTCCACCATTTGATTGCCACATCACTCTCCATGTCTCCTCCCTCCATATACATATAACTTGGTCCCCCCCCCCTCTATTTTTAATGAGAAAACATTCATTTAATGACCTGAGTACTTATATTTCTAAAGAAATGACATATTATGTCACTTGTATTTTACCTTTTTATTTTGTTTAAATTTTCATAATAAGTCATATCACCTTATTATTTTAAGTAAATGTATCTTTATATTTATCAAAATATATTTTAACCTATTTGTAAATGTATGTGTATGTTATCATAAATGTGCACAACATTTTCTGACAACTTGTTAATCGACGGAATTTCTATCGGATTAGAAATTTGCCGAAAAATTTCAAATTAAATTTACCGCAAGCGCATGGCGTAGTATTGAAGTACGTGGCGAGTATGAGTCGATCCGTAAGGAATTGATGATTTTAAAAATCTATTCAATCAAATTAAACCAAAGTCGAGTGAAAGTTAAGCTAGAGAATTAGAGAATTAACTAACTAACTAAAAGAAAAGAAAAGCAAATATAAGAGTTAAGTGACAATTTAGAGAATAAATCCACTCTCTAGATCATGTAGTTCAACACATACGAAATCATGATCTCTCTTTATTGGTCATTAATGCTTTAATTGATGTGCTTATCATAAGTATGGCATATTTGTGTTATTGATTAGCCAACATAAGCCATCAAACTATAACACACCCCTTAAATCACTTACTAATTTTCATGAAACTTGACAATGAAAATGAAAATGAAATCTATTTTAAGTATGGCCTATTAACTATTGATTAGAAATATAGACCATCAAATTTTAATTTCAAATCACTTTCTTTTGCCATAATCATATTTTGATGAAGAGGCAATAAGTGTTAGTGATTGTTTAAGCATAGCCTATTTGATGTCAACAATATAGGCTATCAAATTCATAGCAAAAACAACTAGTAAACCATTTCTATCATCATCATTAAGCACAAAAAGAGAGCATGAATTAACAAATAGTTGAAGCTACATAATTAGAGAGCTTTATTACCCCTAAATTGAAGGGGTTTAGCCTCTTATATTTTTCATTTGATTAACAAATGTAGCTAACAACATGAAAGCAAAATGAAAGGAAAATGAAAGCTTAATGAAAAAGAGAGCTAATTAACAAGAATTAAAACTATTCTACTTGCATGGAAAATAAATCTATACTAACATGAAAGGAAATAAACAAGATAAGAAAAGAGCATGTATTTAAAATTGCATAAAAAGGAAAAGAAAAGTTACATGAAATAAAAAATGGCTAAGTAGCCATGAAAAGAGAATGAGAACTTGTCTTTTATTTTGAGTCTAAACTAAACTAAGAGAGACTAAGGAAGAAGAGGGTTACAAGAAACATAAGGGGTCTTTATACATGTATGAAACCCTAATTCATATTTTTAGGGAATGTCCAAAATACCCTTAAGAAAGTGTGGAGGCCAAGTAATCATTAGCTTCTACTAATCATCATTTAAGTGTACATGAAGCCATTAATTCCATAAGCATGTGCATTAGCCTCTAATTTGTACATTAAGGTAGGTGGATAGGTGGGAACCTCCATTATCATGCGTTTGAATTATTTCCATCTTCATTTCTTTATCTTCACTCTTGTGCATGCATACATCTTCATGAAACCACTTGTATATGAAGCCAAATTCCTATAAAATAATATAGAAATTTCCAATTAAATTTTCTCAAATTAATATATGCACAAAAATGACCATTTTGCCCTTGGATGAAGATGAATATGTGACGATTTGAAAATAATATGAATTTTGGTTTAAACAAGTTAAAATGCCCGATATGATCATTTAGTTAATTTAAATAGATTAAATATGGTGGTAAAAATATGCACATTTACGTGCACATCAAATACCCCACACTTATCTTTTTATTCATCCTCGAATAAAGGAAAAACTAAGATAAATCCATTTTCGTAGGGAGCACAGTTGCATTGAGCGTATGCAACAAGCCGTTAAACCTCTAGGTGTCCCCAGTAGGACGAGTGTTGTCTCGTGAGGGTTTTCAGCGGATACTACCCACAAAATCCAAATGCAAGATATAAATATTTACAAAATGCAAGATTTATTTATAAAGATGTGAATGCAAGTTTTTGAAAATATTTACAATGAAGGATTTACTTTTAAATTGACACAAATAAGTTAAATATAGGTTTGGTTATTATCTTTGAAATTTTAAGTCATTTACTTGTCAAAGTTTCCAACAAAAATGAAGTTATTAAAGCAAATAAACTATAGTTTAACTCGTTGTTTCGGTTGATAACAAAGTGTAACTATGAAATGGATCCTTAGTTAATTATCAAAGTTTATCAAAGTGGTATTTCATTCATTTCAATAACAAATCAAATCAAATAAGTTAAAATAGTGCTTGGATTTCATTTGCTTACTCTCTCCATTTTTCTTTTGAAAATTCTGTTGATATTAACAATATTTACATATGCCTAACTCAGATAAACTGAGGCCAGATATATTACCAATGCATTGCCTTCCGGACTGATGTGAGGGGAATACAGAGCGTGGCGAGTGAACACACAAGTGTGAACACTTATTGACTATAGGCGTTATTAGTAAAATAAATTTTATATATACACATCTAACTCCGATAAACTGAGGCCAGATATACCGATCGTGCACTGCCTTTCGGGCTTACGTAAGAAGGGTACAGAGCATGGCGAGTGAACACACGAGTGTGAACACATGACTCTAGGTGTTTATTAAAAATATACATATATACATTTTTTTTAGAGAGAGAGTTTTGCAAAATCATCTTAGCACCCTTTAACTTAGAAGACAAAAAACATGTTATATCCTTTACTTTAAATTCACCACTTTTTGAAACAAAGGTTTTCAATTAGGATGTATTTCATAATTAACACGTATGAATCTTCCTATATACTAGTTAAACTATTGTTATTTGTAATCAAACTTCATTTTTATTTTTGTTAAGACAAATAAATTTTCAAAAATTTCAATTTAATAAACCAAAACCATATATTTATCTTATAGTGTTTCTTTAAAAATAAATCAAAAGCAAATTTGTTTTTGGGATTTTTTTTTGAGTTTTTAAAAGAAAACGCAAAAATAAACCATGAAAAATTAAAAGTGAAGATGAGTCTCCCCCACACTTGATTTTGACTGTGTCCCCACAGTCAACCCAAGTGAAAGGAGAAAAATAAAAATAAAAACACGACCTTTATTGAAAAGAAAATTAACGGTATTTACACGAGATCAGAAAGTATATCGTCAAAAAGTAAATGAAACGGTCTCCCAAAAACCGATTCATTTGTCTCGTCAAGTATGCGAGATAGAGCTTAAGCTCGACAAACCAAACCATAAAAGATTTCAAAGTTGAATGTTGATTTGGAAAAACGAATGTTGTTTTATTAAAAGTTGTTCGAGTTGTTTTATTTCCGATGATTTTTGGGGTTGATAAAACAATTGATTGAAGTTCAAGTTTATTTTCACCAATTTGAAATTCAAGCCTATCATTGAAAACTTCTTCTGAATTATTGATTTCAAAATCAAAATGGTGATTTAAATCTTCCCCTTTAGAATTCGACAACTCGTTTTCAAAAAGTCCAAAGAAATCGTTTTCATTGAATTCGTTTTCCTTATTTGGATTATCAACAACTTCATCGTATATATTAAGTTCAAAATCCAAAGTTGTTGTATTTAAATTTTCGAAATTGAGAAAAGGAAGGTCAAATTTTAAATTTGGTTCCACACCCTCGAAAGAATTGAAATCCAACTCAATTACTGTATTTTCAACAACTTCATTAAGATTGTCGTTTTCAATTTCAAAAGTTGTTATTTGAAAATCGTCAATTGTGGTAAAAGATGGATTATTTTTTGACTCGTCACACATTGGGATTTGATTTTGTTTTTCACGTTTTTTTATATATGTTTCAAACAACAAATCTGTGTGATCATTGTAAATTTCATTCATTTGTTCAACAAAATCTAATTTATAGTTATTAGCATGAGGATTTTCACTTTGAAATTGTTGAGAACAAAGGTTTTCAATCGTAACGTGGTTAAGATTATTCCCATTGCCAAATTCGTTTGAAAAGTTGTTTCCATTTTCATTTTGAGTTTGAAATTTATTTTGGAGTTCGAAATTGAATTGGCATGGGTTATAATCGAAATCATTTGAATTTGAATTGAATTCAAATTTTGAAATCCTTGACTCAAGTTTTTACACAAATATGAATTACACAAATCATTTATCATTTGATTTTGTTGTGTAGAGATTTCAAGTAGAGATGAAATGCTACTTACGAGATTCGAGGGTTGGTCATTGTTTTGAAAACTTTTTTGTTCAAAATTTGAATTATTTAAAGAATAGTTGTCGTTAAAATATCCATACGAATTTGGAGTGAAATCATATGGATTATATTGATTTTCACAACTATTGTAAAATCCAAGTGAGTGGGGAAACTTGGACATTTTCAAGAATGTTTTTGTTTTCTTTTTCTTGTATAAAGGAAAAATATTTACAGATAGAATTTATTTTTCAAAATGGAAAATTGATTTTTGTGTTGTTTTTGTTTTTTCAAATTTTATTTTTATTTTTTTGAAAAGATTTTATATTTTTTCTTGGATTTTTTATTTCTAAAAAAACTAAGTAGTTTTTTTTTTTGAATTTTTGGAATTTTAATTTGAAAATTTTCAAAGGAAAGGGAAAAAACTAAGTTAAGAAATATTTACAATTTTTTTAGTTTTGGATTTTGAAATTTTTTTTTTTGTCTTTTTTTAAAAATATGCATGAACTAATGCAACTAAATAAATGCAGTGGTTAATTACAAATGATTTATCCTAAGTTAACCCAAAATTGTATAATCACAATTTGTCGTAGATCAACAAGATAGTTCTCAGCCAGGTAACGGGTAGGATTTATCGGTGCACCACGAATCACCGTAGCAATGCAGCCGAAGGTTTAAGTACCTTCAGAGAAACAATTCAGTATAATATTTATGAATCACCGTAATATTTATAACTGATTATTACTTTGCCGTAGCCTACACACCAAGAATTTAAATTGTTCAAAGAAGACAAATTGTCAATATACAATTATGTGCTATTGATGTCTAACCGTTATTATTAATCAAAACTCTAAGATGAAATGCAAAACAGAAATTAAACGTGTATTAACAATACTACGAATGGATTTTTGTTTTGTTTTTGAATTTTTTAATTTTTTTTATAAAATGCAAGCAAACAACAATGCAAGGCAAATAAAAACAATAGATATAGCAAGCAAGTAGTTTATTATTTTTTTTGGAAAGCTACGCGAAGCACGCAACTCTTCAAATTTGCTTTGGCAACCTTAAAAAAAACAAATTAAAACAAACCAAATTAAAACAAAACTAATATCTTTTTTAAAAAAAAAGTTAAGACAAAACAAAACTAGAAACAAATTGGACAAAACGAATTGAGCAAACTTCTCTTTTTTTTAGAAAGAGAAAAAATATAAAAAAATTAAAACTTAAACTAAAGTGACAAGAGGGGGAAAAAGGAAACTAACTTTCTTTTTACCTGGCCCAAAACAATCAAATACCGTTTCATAAAACTTACAAAACCCGGCCCAGAAGAAAAATGACTCAAAACAAAACCATTTTCTCAATCAAATACCATACCAAACACTACTGAGCACCGAAGTTCAATTCAAATTCGCAAATCACAATCTTTTTCCCTTTTTTTATGGACTCGGTTCGATTTTTACGCACGGGTTGTTCGAGGCGATTCTGTGTGGTCTTTGGGAGGGTTCGACTCGAGAAGTCACAATTGGTTAAGAGGGTTTAGAGGGGTTCGATTCAAGTAGTTTTGAGAAGAAAATTTTTTGTAGCAGGCAGAATGTGAGGCGCAGAAGCAGTGGTAAATTGAAGACGAGAGAGAATTTTTGTAGACAATGGTGTAGCAATTTTCTTGGTGGAGCAGCAAGTCTAGGCAGTTTGGTTGTTGTAGATGAAGGCACTGATGGTTTGGCACTGATGTATGGATATTGGTGAGGAATTGTCAATAAACTGTGGTTAGGCAAGGCAGTAATGTAGTTGAGGAGTAGTGTTGACAAGCAGAGGGGATATTTGAGGTGTTATGTGCAGTTTTATGGAGAGTATTGATGAAAGAGGGCAGAGGGAGAGTATGGTGAACTATTGGCTGATGAAAGGTTGATGAATGTGGAGTTGGCAGAGGTTGAAGAGGCAGCAAGGTTGAGAATTGTGTAACGACCCATAAATTTAACTGGTTTTAATAACGTTATTAATTGAAATTTTGCGAAATTTTAAACGATAAAATTTAGAAATATAAATTTGATATTTGGAATGCGTCTACTTAAACATAGCAACTGGTAAATTTTCGTCCGAAAATATGAAAGTTTATTTCGCGCATAAATTTACTTCAATTTAATCAGTTAAAAAGCGATGAAAATAAAATGTTTTCGGAACCTAAATATTTTTACATAGAAAAATTCTAAACCATCTTCTGAGCAAACGTCATTTTTTGTTTTTTTTCAAATTCGGACTTCTTTGGATCCGTCGATCTTATTTTTCTACGTTTTTCTTGCATTTTCCGCCAGTAGAAAAATTCGAATTTTATAAATTAAATCGTACCACTGATATCTATATACCGTTTTGATCGTCTCGTCGTGCTGGTCTCTGCAGTATATTCATTTCTGGGTTTTGAAGCACGTTACGCAGTGAAAACCATGAAACGGTTAACCGTATCGATTCCGTTTTCACTTTTAAATTTCCAATTTACCTTCCGATTATCCACTATCCATCCAACAGCCACCAACATTTTTATTCTCCTAATTTATTACCAACTTTCCATAGTCCCCATTCCAATTTAATACATTTCCAGTTCATTCTCTGCCTTTGGACTTCCCTATGCTTCTGAACAAAATTTAATACATAAGTTGCTCTCATCTGTTCGCGTCCCTGGCTTATGTTCTTTTCTTCTTCCTCTATTTTTCTTTTCTCTTCATCCATTCGGCTATGTTCAAGAAAGAAAAAAGAAAGGGAAATAAAATATAAATTCATGCATGTCTGTGCTTTAAGGAAATGAAAGATATAGAGTAGCTTATATATTTATGAAAGGCATGTTCTCCTCCTTGTCTATCCTACCTGCTTCTTCAAATTCTCTCTCATGCAACCTGCCACCTTCCCACCTTCAATTGCAACCCGTCCCTTCCATCAAGCAACTCTCCCACCACCCGACTACTCCACAACCGGAAGCACAACACCCTCACCACTATCATCATACATCTCGCCACAGTTCCAACCGCCGAACTTGCTTTTCCAGTCGGCCTCCCTACTGCCACGTGCTCCACATCGACAGCCCTTCCTTCATCACCATACCACCCCACCAACCCAACGACAACACTTCTTCCTCCTCGCCTCGACTAGGCGTCACCACTCGAATGCAACTCTCCCCTCGGCCTTGTTTTCCACTTCGCCTCTCCCAAGAGCCGAACTCATTCCCATTGAAGATCTCCTCCAGCCACGCATGCCTTCCGGTTCGCCTGTCCTTTCCGCATATTTCCTGTTCGCCGGCCTCACATCTCGACGGCCTTGCTCCGACCCTTAGCCTCACCTTCCGGCCACAACCTTGAACCCATACACCGCTCGTTCTTCCTCGACCAGATCCAAATGCTAGGCAGCCGATCTTCCATCCTTTTGCCACCTCCTCGGCTTCGCCAGAAAATCCACAGCAACCCGAGTGCACAAACTCCGCTGTCTTCCTTGTTGCTCTCAGACTTAGCCTATATGATATATAGGTAAGTGTTTCGTGTGTTATCCCTGTTGCTCTCGATGCTTATATACATTTGTTTACATTTCCTGTTATAAGTTTTATATACGTGTATACTTGTTCATTCAAAGCTTCATATACATATGTTAGTTTACACTAGTAAATATAATATGTTGTAATATTTTATTATATGTTTAAAGGGTATGAACATGTTACCGTATTATCTTTTATCCGATATAAAAAATTTATTATAGACATGTTAGTAAGTACATAAGGTCAGTTGGTTTATACATACATTTGTTTTGTTTTCCTGTTTTGTATTATTGAAAGGAAAGTTTATATATATCAGTATTCAAAGTATTTATAATATATATGTGGTTCGAGTGTTGTATGCATTAGTACTTGTTTTTTTTATGAGCATTTATATAGGACCGTGTGTTACTATATTTTATCATAAATAAATTATATTTGTCTATAATTGTATGCGTGAGTTATAAATGAGTCTTACATGTGTTTACGTTGTGATTTTTATTGGAAATAAATTTTGACAGTGGTATAAAATATAGGTATATATATAAGTCACCTGTTTTATATATGTATTTATATGAGATGTGTTAGTTATATATTTTATATGAGTAAGTTTTAAAGATTTTATTTGCCATTTTAAAATATCAAGGTTGTATGTGATTGCTTTCTATATATTACAGTAATTATATAATGTATCTATTAATGTATATATCGATTTTACGTTCAAAAGGTAAGGACAGGTAGTTCATAAGTATGTTATATCTATGTGTGAAAGTTGGCCTACTATCTTGCTTTATGTATATATTTATTAACAATATTGATTGTACTGTTAGTATCACATATTATCTATATATATTAAAGTTATGGGTCTGTTGTTTATAAATAAGGTTGTATATATATTGTTGAAGGGTGCATGCTGTTCGATTTTAAATATGTATTGTATATATGTACGTTATTTTAAAATATGCCTGCTGTTGTAAAATGTAAGTATTTTTCGATTATATGTATTTATTTCAAAAATATAATGTATATTTATGTTTGATTTTTTCTATGGATATTGTTTTATGTCTAGGTCGGTTTATATGTGATTGGATACGAGTGTTGATTATATATTGGTTTCAGAATTTGTATAATTGCGGTTAATTTACTATATATTACATGATATTCACATTCTTGGATTTGTTTTATAAGTGTTTTTTTATATGGATTTTGAAGTTTTATGTTATATTTATATTTGCTTAAATTAAAATATCGGTTTCATGGAAATAATAATAATATAATATACTTTTGTTTCGATTTTATCTGCATCGATCCAGTTGATTAGATTTCATCCATTTCTTGTCTATCAGCTTCGTCCGTTGAATTCGTGCCCATCTTATTTTTCTCTGGAATTTGTGTTTGGATCCACCATTCGCTTCCATTTCCGTTCATCTCTCTAGCCTCGAAAGGTGAGCAATCACTCACGATTAATGTTCTTTTATTTATTAAATCTGATTTCAATTGAAACGACAATTGAAATATGCTGCTGTTAGTTAAGTACACTGTTATATATGCTATTTCCTGTATCAGTTCACTTGTGACATCTGACACCATTATCTGTTATATATACAATGATAATCCAGTTTGGTTGTTAAATGATTGATTGTTTGATGTTGATATTGGACATTAAATTGTTAATGTGTAAGTGATAAATAATCTGAAATTGAAATTGACGTAGGGTAGTTAGATTTGATATATGTGTTAATTTGATTGATGACATTTGGATAATATGACCCCTTTAAATGTTTAAATTATTTGATATGTAGAAATATGGTAAATTACACCTTAAACCATTTAAATGTATGTGTATAAATTGATGTAGTTTGAAACTGAATAATTGATATCAAATGAAGAACCGTATTAATATTATTGTAATAATCTTTAATCTACATGAAATGATACTGTAGATTCTAGAAATAATTATATTAATTTGTACAAACAACAATGCGAATTAATACGATTATTTCGAGATTATTTGAATTGATTATTGGATTGATATTAGTTGTTGTTATTGTTTGTTTATTTACTTTGTCACCATCCCAGTTATCACACTGCAAGTTCCCTTTGTTATGCTTTGATTTTGAATTGAATTGGAATCAGGTTGAAATGATAAATACGCAAATTGAACTTTGACCTAGGATAGAGAATTAAATAAAACCTGATTGGTCAATAATTTGATTTAAAAATAAAATGAATATTTTATTTGAATAAATAATATGGTTCTGAAACGAAGTTGGAAATTGAATTTTAATGAAATTTAAATGTGAATATTTAATAATCTGAAATAAAATATTAATAAAGAAATTGATGAAAGAATGTTGTTTAATTTAAGAAATGATTGAATTAAGTTTGAAATTATTTAATAATCTAGTGAGATTGAATTATTTAATAATTAAATTAAATTGAATCCTTTGATAATTAAAATTGAACTTTTAATTAGTGAAATTTAGTTCTTATTTAATTGAGCTTTGAAATTGTAACTAAGTAAATGAATATGTGAAATTGAATTTCTTTATCAAGAAATGCAAATGTGATTTTTGAAATTAATGTAAGACTTGTAATTTAAAGGGTTGATTTGTCGAAGCTAATTTAATTAAATTTGAAGTTTTGATATAATGAAGTTGAACTTAAGTAATTGATTTAATGAATTGAAATTAAATAGAAATTGGTTTGAATGATAAATTTACTTGACGAATGTTGAATGAAATCGATAAAGGAATTTAAATTGATTTGAATGTTAAATTAAATTAATTTAAATGATTTCGGAATGAAACTTATATACGAATTTAAATCAATATTTGAATTGTTTAAATAAAAATTGAAATTGAAATATAAGATTTTGAAATTATGAATGTGGAAGTTTTGAAACGTAAATTATGGAAATTGATTTAGAAAGACAAATGAAATGTTGGTTTACGAATTGAAATTGAAATTGAATTTGATTTGGTTTGATATATATTAAATGACCAATCGGTGTAATAATCACGAAAGTTATTAAAGAGACCGGAATCGGTTAGGGACATACTCACTGTCTAAACCGAAAACCACTTTAATAACTATACGCGAAGTGTGATCCAGAATGAAGTGGTTGGAATGATGTACGTGTTGACTGAAGAAAGAGAACGATAATGGATAGCCTTGACACTTGTGTCAAATTGGAAATGACTAAAACAGGAGCCGTGCCGGGCCAAATGGGGGTTAGCTACCTCGAGCGAATACACTTCTTCGAAAACTACTCATTACTTGTTGTCGATTGGTGCACCCTTGATTTTGGGAGTGTTGTTTCGTGGTGTTGCGATCGCTGCGGCGATGCATTTTCACCAGTCCGGATCAGGCAAACGGTAGTTTCACTACCTTGGGTATTGACTCATGTGCCTTGTCATACTTGTATCCCTATATACGCGACCACTACGATTTGTTTTATGTTATACCTATGGAGTACTCCCTGATATCCCACTAGTTTACGGTGGAGTTTACAGTGCTGTATTGTCTATAACGCTTATAAAAATGTGTTAAGGGGGATAATGGTAACGCCTTAACACTATTTTGATACTTTATATTACTGATAGGCATTATCTACTTATCGTACACTACTACATAGTAGATAGTTTAACGGATCCTTAGAGGATGGTTATTCCA
This sequence comes from Allium fistulosum, assembly GCA_030737815.1. Classification (NCBI taxonomy): domain Eukaryota; kingdom Viridiplantae; phylum Streptophyta; class Magnoliopsida; order Asparagales; family Amaryllidaceae; genus Allium; species Allium fistulosum. The sequence continues at coordinate 862,072,210 of CM060903.1, forward strand.
AACATCCTTTAAGTTACTTGTATTTCAGTTGCTATTTCACTTGAGTTGGATTTATTGATATAAGAATGTTAATCCTGACTCGAGTGTTTTGTGTTTTTCTTTACGCTCGGGTTAGACTGAGTGTACCAGTATTCGAGACTCACCTTTGGAGTTGGAGCTTCGCTTGGAGATCCAGCTATCTATCCAGCTTTCAGATATTCAGTTGATTCCAGTGATGTATTCTGATATTGTATTTGATTATTGTATTCAAGACATCTATTGTACCTTATTTAACTCTGATATGTATATAGTAGCTTCATGAACTACTATCTTTTGTTTCCGCTGCATTTATTACTCTGTGTCTGTGATCTGTGTTCTATTTATTTACTATATATGTTCAGTTTTGCCAAATTTAAATTAACAATTCGGTATTTTGAATTATTCAAGTCCGACATGTGCGGATGCGAATGGTCCAAAATAGCGGGTCGTTACAAATTTTGTAGTATGAAGGTTGTGGCTTCGTGTTGTACTGGTAGGACTGTTGGTTGGACTGTGGTGAAGTGTGGTCTAAGAGGTTAGTGTGTATGTGCACAGTGCACAGTAGAATTTTTTTTCTTTTTGAAGAGAATGTAAATTGAAAATCACAATGTAAAGATATGTAAATGTAAATTGAAGTGTAAAAAAAATTGTTTTGAAATGTATGCTCCCTTTTTTAATATGGAAATGCGAATGAAAAATAAAAAGAAAACAAATGCAAACAAACACAAACAAATGAAAGCAAAACAAATACACAACAATATTTTTTTTTAAATGCACTCAACACACAAACAATCACAAAATGAAATCAAATTAAAAGTAATTCGAAGAATAGAAAACAAAATCAAAGCAACTTCCACGGCAACGACGCCAAAAACTTGTTAATCGATGAAATTTCTATCGGATTAGAAATTTGCCAAAAAATTTCAAATTAAATTTACCGCAAGCGCACGACGTACTATTGAAGTACGTGGTGAGTACGGGTTGATCCGAAGGGAATTGATGATTTTAAAAATCTATTCAATCAAATTAAACCAAAGTCGAGTGAAAGTTAAGCCAGATAATTAGAGAATTAACTAACTAACTAAAAGAAAAGAGAAGCAAATATAAGAGTTAAGTGACAATTTAGAGAATAAATCCACTCTCAAGATCATGTAGTTCAACACGTATGAAATCATGACCTCTCTTTTATGGTCATTAGAGCTTTAATTGATATGCTTATCATAAGTATGGCATATTTGTGCTATTGATTAGCCAACATAAGCCATCAAACTATAACACACCCCTTAAATAACTTACTAATTTTCATGGAACTTGACAATGAAAATGAAATCTATTTTAAGTATGGCCTATTAACTATTGATTAGAAATATAGACCATCAAATTTTAATTTCAAATCACTTTCTTTTGCCATAATCATATTTTGATGAAGAGGCAATTAGTGTTAGTGATTGTTTAAGCATAGCCTATTTGATGTCAACAATATAGGCTATCAAATTCAAAGCAAAAACAACTAGTAAACCATTTCTATCATCATCATTAAGCACAAAAAGAGAGCATGAATTAACAAATAGTTGAAGCTACATAATTAGAGAGCTTCATTACCCCTAAATTGAAGGGGTTTAGCCTCTCATATTTGTCATTTGATTAACAAATGTACCTAACAACATGAAAGCAAAATGAAAGGAAAATGAAAGCTTAATGAAAAAGAGAGCTAATTAACAAGAATTAAAACTATTCTACTTGCATGGAAAATAAATCTATACTAACATGAAAGGAAATAAACAAGAGAAGAAAAGAGCATGTATTTAAAATTGCATAAAAAGGAAAAGAAAAATTACATGAAATAAAAAATGTCTAAGTAGCCATGAAAAGAGAATGGGAACTTGTCTTTTATTTTGAGCCTAAACTAAACTAAGAGAGACTAAGGAAGAAGAGGGTTACATGAAACATAAGGGGTCTTTATACATGTATGAAACCCTAATTCATATTTTTGGGGAATGCCCAAAGTACCCTTGAGAAATTGTGTAGGCCAAGTAATCATTAGCTTCTACTAATCATTATTTAAGTGTACATGAAGCCATTAATTCCATAAGCATGTGTATTAGCCTCTAATTTGTATATTAAGGTAGGTGGGTAGGTGGGGTCCTCCATTATCATGCCTTTGAATTATTTCCATCTTCATTTCTTTATCTTCACTCTTGTGCATGCATACATCTTGATGAAACCACTTGTATATGAAGCCAAATTCCTATAAAATAATATAGAAATTTCCAATTAAATTTTCTCAAATTAATATATGCACAAAAATGACCATTTTGCCCTTGGATGAAGATGAATATGTGACGATTTGAAAATAATATGAATTTTGGTTTAAACAAGTTCAAATACCCAATATGATCATTTATTTAATTTAAATAGATTAAATATGGTGGTAAAAATATGCACATTTACGTGCACATCATAACTTTTAGACACCGAAAAGTAGAAAATTCGGAAAACGATTTTCGATCACATTCTATATTTTTCTTTGAACTAATTATTTTTGTAAACAAATTTTGAAAACCATTTTACCATCATTAGTTATTTTTTAAAAGAGTTTTATTTTGGGTTATAAAATCCATTAATTAGTTATTAAAAAATATTTAAGTATCTATATTTAAAGTGATTAAATTCCGTGTTGATACCATCATCCCCCCTTAAAAGAATTTCGTCCCGAAATTAGCAAACAAGGAGATAACTCAAAAGACCATATATTATATATCATAAAATCCATACAAAAGATGTACACTAAGCATCCCTAACACAAACTATGGATACACAATATATACAAACAAACAACTATTCTAAAATCAACTCAGGATAGGCTTCTCTCATATGATCCATAGTCTCCCAAGTATAATCTCTGGGATCTTCACTTTACTGAATCTTAATTAATTACACCACCTTATTACGCAACCCCTTCTCATTGTGATCCACCATATGAACTAGATGTCTAATCACAGTCAAGTTCGGTTCTATTTATAAATCCCCTTGAATCGACAGCTCCACAATTAGCGATGGGTCATGCACATACTTTCTCAAATGAGACATGTAAAAAACATTATAGACCCCTGATAACTTTTCTAGCAATTCAACTCTATACGCGAGCGGTCCAATCCTTTCAATAACTTTAAAAGGCCCAACATACCTTGGCGCCAACTTCCATGCCCTTCCGAATCGAACAACTCCTCCGATCAGGGAAATCTACACAAATACCGAGTCTACGACAGCAAATTCTAAATCTCTTCTTCTTCTATTGGCATAAAACTTCTGTCGATCCTGGGCTTCTTTCATCCTTCTCTTGATCACCGTAAATTTTTCTGTAGCTTCCCGAATCATATATGGTCCAAGCACCAGTCGATCTCCGGTCTCAGCCCAACATGATGGTGATTTACATGGATGCCCATAGAGAGCTTCGTAGGGTGCCATGCCAATGCTTGCTTGATAACTATTGTGTAGGAGAATTCCAATAAGTGTAGATGATCTTCCCATGATCCTCCAAAATCTAGAATACATACCATTGGAAGGTCTTCTAAGATCTGGTTTACCCTTTTCGTTTGTCCATCCGTTTGGAGGTGGTATGTTGTACTCAGGCTTAGCTTTGATCCTAAAGCTACTTGCAACGCCTCCCAAAACTGACTAGTAAGTATTGGATCTCGATCACTTACAATGGTCACTAGGATGCCATGCAATCGAACAATCTCCCTCATTAAAATATCTACCAATGAAGCTGCGGTTCTTGTTGGCTTTACTAGAATAAAATGTGCACTCTTTGTTAGCCGATCTACAATGACCCACACACCTTCATTTCCTTTCCTGGTTCTGAGTAATCCATCAATAAACTCTATTGATATTATCTCTCATTTCCAATTTAGGATCTCTAAGGGTTGAAGTAAACCAGCCACCTTCTGGTGATCGCCTTTTATCTGCTGATAATTCAAACATCTGTTGACAAAGCTTAAGATATCCCTCTTCATTCTATTTCTGGACCACCAAAATACTCATTTCATATCCTTGTACATCTTATTAACTCCAGGGTGGATGCTCAACTTAGATTTATGGCATTCCATCGAAACTTCTTGTCTAAGACTATCCACATCAGGAATGCATAATCTTTCATTCATCCTTAAAACACCACAGCAATCCATCTCGAAACTTGAACTCTAACCCTCCTCCATTCCTTGAATAAATTCCAATAAAAGACTATCTTCCCTTTTTTTGCTCACAATTCTTTCTAATAGAGATGGTGCAACTTCCAAGAGATCTAAAATAGCATTTCTACTTAAAGCATCTGCCACCACATTTGCATTCCCTGGCGTATAGATAATGTCCAAGTCGAAAGCCGCCAGAAACTCCAACCATCGCTGCTGCCTCAAGTTCAGATCCTTCTGAGTGAAAAGATACTTCAGGGACTTATGGTCCATGAAGAACTTGAACTTTTCACCTATTAAAGAAGCAAATTATTTACTCTGATCCTTAAAGATTAGAAATAAAGCTAAAGAGGAATAGAAGGATTCTTACCCAGCAAGTAATGCCTCCACATTTCAATGCAAATACTACTTCTAACAGCTCCAAGTCATGTGTTGCATAATTCTTCTTATGAGGCTTCAATTGTCGAATAGCATAGGCAATAACTTTCCCATGCTGCATTAACACTGCACCCAAACCAACTCTCCAAGCGTCGGTATAAATAGTCAACCCCTCTCAACCATTTATAATAGCCAAAATAGGGGCATTGGTCAACCTTTCTTTTAAATCGAGGAATGCACCCGCACACTTCGAAGTCCACTCGAATTTAACATTCTTTTTCATCAGCTTGGTTAGATGAACGACGATCTAGGAGTAATCCTTGATAAACTTCCTATAATATCCCGCCATCCCTAAGAAGGTTCTCACTTATGTGGGAGTTTGGGGTCTTTTGAAATCTTGCACAACAGCTACCTTAGCCGGATCAACTGAAATGCCATCTCTCGACACAATATGTCCTAGACATCTCACTTCTCATTGCCAAAAGTGGCACTTAGAAAACTATCTTAAGAACATTTTTCCTTAATGTTTCCAACACCACTTCCAAATGGTGTTTGTGCTCTTCCTCGTTCCTTGAGTAGATAAGAATGTCATCGATGAAAACCAACACACACTTATTCAACACATCCCTAAAAATGTGATTCATAAGATCAAAAAAAAATGCAGGTACATTAGTTGGCCCAAAAGCAAAACCAACCACTCATAGAAAAAATCTGGCCCTCTAAAAGCAGTTAAAGGCATACTATCCTCCGCTACCCTTAACTGATGGAAACCCGTAGCAAGGTCCATTTGGGAAAATACTCTAGCCCCATGAAGCTGGTCAAACATATCATCTATTCAAGGTAACGGATACTTATTCTGAGTTGTGTGCTTATTCAACTCCCTATAGTCCACACACAATCTTAAAGAACCATCGAACTTAGCCACAAAAACTACCGTTGATCCCTAACTCGAACAACTCGGTCTAATCAGTCCACTTCTTAACAAATCATCGGTTTGACTTATTAGTCCCTGCTTCTCTCTCGGGGCCATTCTACGTAAGGGTTGAATAATAGGTCTCGCACCGGGAACTAGATCAATATGAAATTCAATTTTCGAATGGAGAAGCAAACGGCTAACCGACTCAAAAATATCCATGAAATCTTTAACTACTAATATAGTATTTAGCTCCTCTTAGGATGATTCTAAGGAATAAAGTAAACTACTCATACAATTATATGGGTCCTCATATGATATTCTTTCCAATATCCTTCCCGTCTTGGCTTTCAACACTACACTCTGATTAACGCAGTCAAGGATAGCATTATACTTAGCTAGCCAATCCATTCCAAGAAAAACATCAAAACCTTTAAAATCAAGCACAAACATGTTCCATGGGAAACGATGGGTAAGGTAGGAAATTTGTACATTCTCACAAATTAAACATAGACTAATCATACCACCAACGGGTAAGGTTGGAAATTTGTACATTCTCACAAATTAAACATAGACTAATCATACCACCAACAGGGTTTGACACACAGATAAGGGATTCTACCAATTCTTGGGTAAGTCCTAATCTATACACTAATTCTTTAAAGATGAAACTATGAGAAGCTCCGGTATAAAACAAAACTCTAACAAAAATGCCATTAATAAGTAAAGTACCTTCCAAGACTCCCTTCCCTTTAACATCTTTAGAGGTTGAGGGCTCGTCGTTAATAGCGTAGACATTAATTTGATGACCTTTCTTCAATAGTGGGCAGTCCTTAACCATGTATCTAGGCTGATTGCAATTATAGCAAAGCGTCTTCTGGACCATTGGAGAGATAGCCTTCGCCCGCCGACAGTGTGTTGAATATGCACCTTTTTCTTACAATTGCAACAAACGACATCTTTATACTTGTTTCCCTGATCTCCTCATGTTGGTTTTCCCTTACCCTGCTTCTTTTTCCAGTTTGGGTTAAATTTCCTTTTATTTGGGTTAACAATATCGCCACTCGGTGTTGCTGCTGCTGATGGCTTCTTCTTCAAAAGCACTTCATACCTTAAGGCCATATCTACCAAATCTACAAATGATTCCTTTACATGTGAGGTAATCTTTTCATGGAACTCTTCTCTCATACCTAATACAAACATCTCATTTTTCTTAAGCAGTGTGTCAATAAGTCCAGGGCCGGAATGAGATAACTCACTAAACTTCGTCTCATATTCTGTCACCGACAAGTCTTCCTGCCTGAGATCCATGAAACTTCAACATAGTCGAGTTTTTCCCGCAGCTGGCATGTATTGGTCTTCAAATACTTCTTTAAATCTAGCCTACAAGAAATCACCTTCTGGAACATTTATGGTGACAGAATCTCACCATGCCGCTGCACCCTCCTGCAACTGCGATGACGCCAAGAAGCATTTTTGTTTATCTGAGATATCCAAACCCTTAAAAATCTTTTCAAAAGACCGTAGCCAAGCCTGTACTTCAATGATGGATTCAGCACCCTTGAATGGTTTCCCACCTAGATTTGTGAAATCCTTACACAAAGCTACGAAATTTACTCGAGGCTGCACTAGGGCTGCTTCTTTCATTATTCCAACCGTTTTAACATTCGAAGTTCTACCATTTATGGTTGTTGTGCTACTGTTTCCCCTACCTTGTCCCCTTCTCATACTCATTCTTACTAATTTAATAAAGTAAGATATCTTTAAAATACATAGATGAGATTACCTTTGGGAAAAAGAGCATAAAACCAGATATATAAGTGTTGATCAGAACAACATGCAAACACACTCTCAAAGGATGAACTCATTCTAGGGTACCACTAACCCTATCTCTAATGAGTTGACCCTAACCAAGGCCTAGGTGTTCGCTCAACCTAAGCATTAATACCAAGTGTGAGGATCTACCTTTCTTAAGCCCAAAGATGACACTTAATACATCATCGGTATTCATGTGCCGATTATTCAAGTGTCTGAAAGATAGGTCATGGGGTAGAAAATAAAAGATAAAGAAACAACATAGATTTTTCTCACAAGGCCATAGTTACATATACATTATCACAGAATGGTACATATGGTTACTCCAAAATGTTACATCAAAGTTACAACAAGTACTATTCCCAACAAGAACTATATTAGCCTGCCCAAAGTGTTGATACATAATATACAGTCACAGCGGAAATAAACATAACTACTAGATATAGATGAAGGCTCATGCTCTATACTTCTTTCCAAAATGCTCCAAAAAAAACCTAACTACTTAGCTACTCATAAAAATTTGAGTACCTAAAAGTTTAAGGGAAAGAAATAAAACTCTGGGTGAAACATGGGTCCGTTGTGAGTAAAGTATAAGTTTAACTTTATAAAAATCCTCAAACCAAAGGTATCTCGTGAGACCATACCGTATATAAACATGGGATGGTTTTTACCTTACGATAACCAAAACATGTCTACATAAAATCCTTTGATATTATCATAATGTCTAGGTTTAAAATAAATATGGAATCATATATGAAATGCTTGCATCTCACATTCCAGTAGTTGGGCACAACTAAGTCCATAAAGGCGTGTATTGGAAAATGGATTCCATCAATGACAAGGCACCGGGGTACCACCTGTCATAGTGCATCTCTAGATAAAATACACCGAGAGCCTCACATGGACTCCCTGAGAGTCATGACCGGCCCTACCACTTATTGGATAGAACTGAATATGTCATCACCCAGGTTGGGATCAACAACCTACATAGGTCTTGAGCATACATAATCAATAATATCGATCTAGATTGGGTGATAACCATACCCTAATGGTAGCGAACCACATAGCCTTGAAGCATATCCCTTGATTTTAGTCATTCCCGGGTATGAGGATTGAGATTACATTTATCTTTCCTTCTAGCAGACCATCTTGGAATGCTACGAACGCCCTCCAAGAAATAATGGAATGACATCATCCATATAAGTTGTTCCAAGATCAAACAAACATTCCACATTTACTATGGGATGACTTACTTTCCATATGATTTAATGTTTGTTTGAGGTTACTTAAAGGTACTCGACAAAGAAATCCTTTGATTTAAAACACTTTTGTAAAAGAAAGCTGCTTTTAAACAAAACCTGATATTTAAAAATAAAGTGATTTCAAAATTAAAATATCCTTTATTAATTAATTAAATAATAAATTAAACCTTTATTAAATAATAATTAAATCTTAATTAAGTCCTAATTTAAATCTTAATTAAGTCCTAACTTAATTATTAATTAATTAATAATTAAACCTTTAATAAATAAATAGTATTTAATCTTTAAATAAATAATTAAATAATAATTAATAATTAAATAATAATTAACATTTAATTGATAATCTAATTATAATTATCCTATTTGATTAATACTTAAGTATTAATTACCTTTATTAACTAATGATTAAGTATTAATTACCTTGCTTAATTAATTAATTAAATAATAATTAATTAATACTTAATATATGTTTTTAAAACATTTTCTAAAAAAATTCAAAGTGAAAACACTTTTAGATTTCAAAAAGAGTTCGTTTTCACGAACTGCAATTATAACAACTGTCCCAATACGACCCGTAATTTAAAAACTTGAAATTGTGTTTTTAAAACTTTGACTCCTAGACAAACTTTATTAAAACATAAAGGTATGTTCTTGAAAACCAAACAAGTTTTAAACTTGAAAATATTTTGAAATTTGAAACTAAAGATTATAGTTTTACACCAGGAATTTCATGTCGCTTAAACTAGCAAAGGTGCTAACTGTCTTAGCATACAATCATGTATTCATGTTTATAACATATATAATCACATCACAACCACATCACAAACATATAAACATGTCATAACCAACATATGCAAGCAAGATTATACTTGCAAATTAAACTTGACTTACATTCAAGTCAACACTATTTCTACCCAAAGAAACATCATATTTTACAACAAGTCAATCAATAATATAAGTTTAGAAAACTTAGTTATAGGCGAGAATTTACTCACCAAAAGCTTACTAACTTTAGTCGGACTTTCCCCAGAATTCGCACACGACTTAAATCTTTGGTTTGCTTTGGAAAAATGGAACTTTTAAAGGCTTGGAAGTGGAAACTGGATCGGTTAGGGGTGATTAGTGTTTGTCCATAATGGTGGAGGGAGTGTATGGACTTGTTTTTGGAAGGTGGAGTTGTAGAAGCAGAAAGAGGAGGTTTAAACAAGGTTTTGTGAGTTTTAGAAGTGAAAAGAACTAAGATATTTTATTTTAAAAAACTATGGAAGCCATGAAAGTGAACATGAAAGCTTAAAGAGGTTTAGGAAATGAGAATGAAATGATAAAAATAAGGAAAAATTATGAAATTTTGTTTTTATACAAAGTGAAAAACTAAATAACCAAACTAGCCTCATGTTACATAGCCTCCACTATATGATTGCCACATCACTCTCCATGTCTCCTTCCTCCATATACACATGATTTGGTCCCCCCTCCTCTATTTTTAATGAGCAAACATTCATTTAATGACTTAAGTAATTATGTTTCTAAAGAAATAAAATATTATGTCACTTGTATTTTACCTTTTTATTTTGTTTTAAATTTTCATAATAAGTCATATCACCTTATTATTTTAAGTAAACATATCTATATATTTAGTAAAATATATTTTAACCTATTTGTAAATGTGTGTATATGTTATCATAAATGTACACAACATTTTTCGATAAATTTAGACACAAAAAATTCAAAAATTCAGAAAACAAATTCCAATCATGTTCTTTATTTTTCTTTGAACTAATTATTTTTGTAAACAAATTTTGAAAACTATTTCACAATCATTAGTTATTATTTAAAAGATTTTTATTTTGAGTTATAAAACCCATTAATTAATTATTAAAAATATATTTAAATGTCCATATTTAAAGTGATTAAATTCTAGGTTGTTACAACCTAATAACTCAATCTCTAACTGGTCGCATCTTATCCCTAGAGTTGCATGCCCTTCTATTAGATTCGAAACTCTTAAGGAAGTAACAATGTATGATGGTTCTAATTCTAACTTATCTATTAAACACTAAGAGATATAAAAAATGCGATGCACCTGTATCAAATAATACTCTAACTGTTATGCTGTGAATCGAAGGCGTACCTTCCATAATAGACTTTCCTTTCTCAGTAGCAATCGGTCTAGAAGATGATGGTTCCAAAGCAAAGACCTTTCCTTTGTCAGCTTTGGCCAGCTCTGGACACTGATTCTTATAGTGTCCTATCTGATTGCAATTGAAACACTTCATGCCTTTCCTTTCCACAACTTTCTTTCCCTTACCGGTTCGACACTCATGAGCAAAATGTCCTTTCTTGTCACACTTAAAGAAAACAAGATCAGCTTTTCCTTTCTTGGTAGCTCCACCATTCAGAGCTCCCTTCTTCTTAAATAACTTTCTCTTCTTGCACTGAATATTCTGAGTCTCCACTGACTTTTCTGTTCCAAAAGTAGAAAGCATCTCCGCATTCCTGATTGCCATCTCCACCACTACATTCGATGGATCCCTAAGATGTGGCACAATCGCCCTAGAAATCTCTGATCTCAACCCCTGGATAAAATTTTCATTCCACTTAATCACGGTATCAATGATGGTATATTCATACCTGGACAGCTCGTCAAACTTAGTCTTATATTCCAACATCGACATTTCCCATTGCTCCAATTCCATAAACTTCCTAAGCAGCGTTGATTTGGCTACTTTAGATAAAAACCTCTCCTCAAACCTTCTCTTGAACTCAGCGCAAGTCAATTTCTCTTCAGGCACACCAATGGTTACCTCGTTCCACCAGTACGGTGCTACTCCTTGCAACTGCCTAGAAGCCAATCTCCTTTTCTGCTCATAGTTCATCCTAGATCAAAAAAATCCTCTCACGGTGCAATATCCAGTTCTCCACTTCAATAGCATCTTCGATTCAAAGAAAAGGCTTTTCTCTCAGAGTAGTATAATCATGGTTCAGCTTGGCATAGTTATTTCCAACTGGCACCATGGGATTAGCTCCTCCCGCATTAGCAACATTCCCTCCATCCAAACCAACAGCAGCTCCAACTTGCATCATGTTGAAAAAGAACTGAACATAGTCCCTATATCTACTTGTAGGGTTCCATCACCTACATTGACATTTGCATTTTGGTTAGCATTTGCATGTCGACTCTGGTTCCTTCTAGCGTTGGGTCGAACATTTTCATTTGTCCTAGTGCTTCCTCTACCTAGATTCACTCTTCTGTTTCCTGCTTCCATATCTGGCTTTCTCACAATCAACATACGAGCCTCAATAAGATACAAAAGAACAATATAAGAGAGAGGTTAGAATGCATACCTATATATAGCAAATACAAGTATGTTACTATAGCGTTACCCATACCACAATCTTATTCTTTGATTCATTTGGATTATGTTTTCAAAATCATTAAATCTTTTAAATTTTACATAAACCTATGCTCTGATACCAGCTTGTAACATGCCACATTTTAAGGTCTAAAACTAAGTGTTAAAGATGTTGCATTTATCCATAGTATTAATTTCCGATGACAAAGTGCGGCTATGTTAGTCATATCAATAATCAGAAGCACATGATATGAAAATTTTCAAACAAAATTTAATAAAAAGTTTTCACATTTCATTTCAAAAATAAGATTTCAAATTCATTACATAATCCCATGAGATCCCACATTCATAAAAAATATAATTATTACAAAATACACCAAGAGTGACATATAAAGATGCCCTATTGATTGATCGGAGTTTACCACTACTTGGCAGTTATAATTTCTGTCAATTCATCCATTCAAACAAAATGAACTACATAGCAGATTAAATAAAACTCCTAATATAGCTAGCTTGCCTCCTGCACGTCCACGGAAGCTTATTTTTTTAACTGGAAACCTAAAATCCCTTACTCTCGACCTACTCAATTTAGTACCCGAGAGTTTAAGGGGAAAAACAAAAACTTCAGGTTAGACAAACAGTTTGGTGTGAATAATAACCTACCATCTCGAACTAAATAGATATCTAGTGAGACTACGCCACTAGGCGAAATGGGTTTTCCCCTCACTAGTATCTTAATTAACATACCAACCATGTACTGTGCTCCTGTATCCACAACTGTTAAAACATAATCATATGCAAGTATGCTATGAGGTAAGTCTGACTCATCTATCAATTTAGGGTTATATCTACCCTAAGTTCACCCATTCTCACAAAAATGACTACCTGTCTTAACTCATAGTTTTCCTAGGTTCACTATGAACCTATTAGTTTTCATGGGCTGACTAATAACTTGTTAAAGCTCTTAGGGACTACCTGTCCTGAATCATATTTTTCATGGGACCACTAAGAACCTATTGGCTTCCACTAATAACACTTTCCAATCATAGTTTTCATGGGATCACTATGAACCTATTGGAATTCTCCAGTAACATCTCTCAAATCATAGTTTTCATGGGATGACTATGAACCTATTGGACTCTTCCAATACCATACATTCAAATCATAGTTTTCATGGGATCACTAGAAAATTATTGGATATCTCCAATAACATTACTCAAGCCATAGTTTTCATCGGATGACTATGAACCTATTGGACCCTTCCAATACCATATCTCAAATCATAATATTTTGATCAGTTCTGGGCATCCTAACACTTCTGATCTACCTGATCTCCTAATGAAACTCTACTCACTCAAGAGTTAATTATGATTATACTCACTAATGGGTCAACTTAACTGGTTATTCTGCCTTTATATGTATCCCAAAATGCAGTTATGGGTCATGATGATGTGAGTATGACAATGATAACTATACAAAACAACTAATCAAATAATAATAAGAACTTATAGCATCCATCATCGGAATATGTTCAATCAATTGGCATCTTATAATTATTTAACCCTAAGTAATAACTCCTTATGGTAATCTCTTATCAAAACTTGGGCTAACAATAATTTATTCCTTAAAAACATTTATTATTATATATGATTAATCCCTTTAATTCATATTTAAAACAAGGAATATATGATCCATTACTTTACCAATTTCTCATGCCAATTTATAATCCATTTTAATACTGCTATGTAAACTTTCGGTATTAATATAAGGGCGTCGCACCTCTTCATTATAAGGTATAACGCCATAAATTAGAATATGTTCATCATTCAAAACTTATGTCATTATTATAGCCGACATGGGATGTCAAATCCCTTCATATCAAAGCTTTTAAAAATAATTCTAATTTTTATAAAAATATAAGGCTATAATGTTGAAGTCAATGTTGTCATAACATAAAAATTTATAGATTGTCGTACCTATTCAATATAGCTTTTTACATAAATTCATAGAAGCCGACATTGATGACATGCGATATTAATATCAATGGATATCAGCGCTTTAAAACAATAAGGTCAACATTGATGACTTCCAACATCAATGCCTTAAAATAGTTGACATTGAATTCATAAAACTAGCTTATTATGCCGCTATAATAATAATAATGCCGAAATTGATAGCAGGCGACATCAATACCTTGAGCCGAGATCATTTACTTATGGCATCATTATAAGTATGTCGTGGTTATTATACTTCGGTTATTATGTCGTATACATAAAAAGATTAGCGGAGTCACTACCGCAAAATAGATTGATAACGAAATTGATAACCTACGACATTGCTGCCTTAAGCTATGGTGTAAAATTGGAAGCACGAGGCATTGTTTAAAACCATGGTGAAAACTTGCGGCATCAATGTCCTATGTTATAGATTTTAAAACAATGAAATAAGGGAGGTCGGCATAGTTCTAGTATGTTACGAGATTACCAATGTCGACATTGATTCAATGCCGCAGACCTTATAAGACTCCAAGCAGAACGGATTCATTCCATACCAACTGAGTTAATATCGTAGGTATCCATTCAGGTTAATGTTGTTGGGGTTTGGCATAAACATTGACAACATGGCAATATCGTAATTATTATAAAAACCGTTTTATTTCTATTAAAAGCAATTACATTTCACTAACCCTTAATCCTTGTCAATTTTCTGTTAATTAAAACAATCATTATCAAATTTCTTTTTAGAAAAACCACCACAACCTATTTACTTCTTCAAAAATTCATTTTGCACCCCTTAATCAATATTAATTATTTAATAATAATTATAAGCTTTTCTATCTTATTAAATTCATAATAAATCATAATTACATGGGAAAATCCCCAAAATTCACCAAAAATCAGAATTAACATATTCTTTAACATATAAAAATTTCGAAACTAAAATATTTATTTAATTATTTTAATAATTAAAATGCTAAGTGCCCTTTCTTTCTTAGAAAAATCATAAAATATTCCTATTAATTTGAAAAATTATAAAATTAAAAACCCACCTCCAAAATTATGTTTTACACAACATACCTAAAAAACAAATCGTTTGGAGATAATAAACTAAGGTTTTGATCATAAACCTATCATAATAGTTTCAATAATTCATTATTTAACCATACAATGGTAAAAATCAAACATGGTACATCATAACATTATCCATGAATCAAAACCAATCAGATCCAAATTCAAACAAGCATAAAAACGAGATGGTCTTATTATTATTCACCTTGAATTGGATAGTGGAGTTGAGTTTTGATGGAGAATGTTTTCCTAGCTTTTTCCCTTGAAATTTCTTTAGCTTTCTGCTTCTATTCTTCTTGTTTAATGGTCGGCCTCTTATTCTTTTACTTTGATTGTTTTGCACTGAATGATATAGGAGAGGTAGGGTTTAACGGATAAAAGAAAGATCTACTCCTAGTTTGCCCCTCTTATATATTCTTTTATATGTTAAGTTTTAAAAACGTCTTAATAGTTGAATAGTTAAGGCCTGACCTTATTAATTATCAAATCTCCTCCTCCTTATCTTATTACATATCACATTATTCTAGTTAATTTATCTAATTAAATCTACTAAATAATGTTAATCTAAATTAGGGGTGTTACACGGGTAGTATGAGATGCTCGGTAATATATTTTCTATTATTTTATTGATTAATATTATAGAATAATTGTTGATTCGATGAGTGTAGTTTACTAGCTATTAGTAAATATTTGAGTAATACCGAGTGGTATGGGATGCTTAATTTAACTTGTTCGATTACTATTGGTAAGTGAACATTAATTATATTTTGGAGATGGGTTAGGACATTATGATAGCTTCTAGAGGTGACTTTTTAGAGCTTAGTGGTCGAGAGTTCTATTACAGTCCAAAGGCTATAAGTTGGAGTTAGCTGGAATTTATAGATTTATTCCCTTAGGATTAACTAGCTGGGTTATATTATTATTTACTCGTAGCGCTAGTAGTTGATGAATTATTATGTTGTGACGCTCTTATTTTGGTGCATGGAGTTGAGAGTACTTATTAACACTCTCATTAGGAATCATCTAATCGAGAGTATTTGTTGCACCCTCTAAGGACTAACTAGTCAAGTATCATTTTCTACTCATAGGATTAGTAGTTGAGGATTTGTTATGTTGAGAAGTTCTCATCAGGACCCATATATTAAAGAGCAGTTGCTGTCACTCTCATCGGTACTCCTAGGGTCGTGAGTACTAGTTATTACTAATATTAGGACTTATCTAATCGAGAGTATTTATTGAGAATTTATGTTATAGGGTTCACGCCACTATGGAGAGTGTGTGAATAGGACCTACCAGATAGACTAATATCCATCCTAGCATTCCTGATTACGGGGTCATGCCTCAGATCTGCAATATCAATTTGTTGAGTTTGTAGGCTAAGAGTTATTTCTCTCACTAGAGCCATTGCCCAGACGTCATATAAGGACCAACAGTCTGTTACCAAGGGCAAGTGGGAGTCGTGGCCAATGCTCAGCATTGTCTGGCAGCATGTTTATGACATGCAGATGGATATTGGTGTTATGATTCTGGGAGTAACTAAGGGACTGTATGAAACGGGCTGCGGTCATTAGCATTTCCTAGAGCAGTGCTACAGTATGTCAGTCTCACATCTGGATGACTTAGGTAGATCCGTTATATATGAGATATTTGATATTATCACCGCTTTAGAGACGGTGATCATATGACATTAGAGACTGTTTGCGTGTTAGTCTGTCATTCGAGATAGCCTAACCCAAGACAACTACGTATTGTCTATCTATGACATTAAAGACTTGTTATGTGCTTGTCTGTCATTATTTCATAAGAGCTTATGGCTGAGAGATCTATTTTAATATGATTTGTTATTTCTATCTCCTAGGACATTCAGTTGGGAGTTTCTCCTTCTAAGGACTCCAGGTCAAGATAAATGGTTTTGTACATTTAGTATTTGATTGGCTTTGATGTTTACTGAGTTTGTGTTTCTTAATATCTCAAAGGGCCAAACAATTGTATGTTATCACTTCCATTGGCACTGTAGGTCGAGATGATTATTTGAATGTTATTATCGATATTTCTAGTGGATTATGTTTTATTTTGGTTTATTCTTATTGTTATCTTTTAGGATTAAAGAAGTATTTACTTCTATTAGGACTGTAAGTCAAGTCAGTATTTCTGGATATTGATTTTTGTATTTGGTATGGATTATGTTCTATTGGGTTTCACATTTCTTGATTTGTCTTCTACGACTTAACAGTCAGAAGTTATTACTTCCATTAAGGTTGTAAGTCGGATTTTGTATGCCTTGTTATCGATGCTTTGATTATTTATTTGGGATTCTACCTTTCTTGATTTATATTTTTAGGGCTTAACAGTCGGAAGTCTTAACTTCCATTAGGACTATAAGTCAAGACAAATATTTTGGTTAATGACTCTTGTGTTTGGTATGATTCATTCCCTTATTTATGGTTTTTATGGACACCTTGTGTGTTTTTCCATAGTATTATGTGATCTCAATGAGTTTGATTATTATCACCCAATTTATAGATGTCATGGTTCTTACTTGCTTATCTGTATTTCTTGGTTGATATTTGATGTGTGTGGCTTGGTATAATAGTATGATGTTATGTTGGATACTAATTTATGTCATGTATATACTATGCCTTTCATTTACCATGCTTACTGTTGTACTCACCTTGGATTTAGATATAGTTTGACTCGTTTATTATTTATATAATACCCGCGGGTTAGTCCGAGACTTTTCAAATATATGGACATTAGCTATTTGGATGTTAGGCTTTAAAAGAGACTATATATATATATAATATCATGTTTTGAGTTAATGACTATGTATATTTTCTTTTGGATGTCTCCTTGTATTTTTTTTGATGAGATGGCTGTAAGTTGTGCATTATGAACTTGACTTGGTATATATTATCGTATTGAGGCAGACATTACTGTTTGTTATGTATTATATTTTTTACTACGATCTATAACTCTATGTTCATTTGTATATGTTTTATGTTATTCTATCCTGATAATCTCGCATGTTTATTACTTTGTGTCGATACAGGATGTATATATTATTGATATAGTTTGAGGTAAGAATACGTATCGATGCTAGCCCAATGGAATATTCACATGTGTTCGTTCCTAATAAGCCTCATTTTCCGTATTACCAAACATGATTATCTATTAATTCTCTTTGGTATTATAGGTATAGAGGTGGGGCATTATAGTGTGGTACCGGAGCGGGGTCAGAACAATATAGAATGTATGTGACGTGAGTCTTGGCCATAGAGTGACTTAGAGTCCATATTCCCCTTGAGTGTGTGGTAGTTACCCTATATTAAAGGGATAGTAGGGGTATACAATGATTACTGGGGTAATCATCCGGGAATGTACTTGTTATTTTTCTATTATATGTTACCCTTATCTTTACCTCTTCTGTATGTATTTGTTTTCATGAGAAATGATAATTGTTGAGGGAGGTAGTGAAGTAAGTAGTGGTTAGTCTGACCAGTCGTGTCGACATTAATAATGGTGAATAACCTTAGTGTGGCTTTAATATCAATGAAGTAACTTGGTTAGGGAAGTTGTAAAAGTCCCTAATTTGAATCTCACATTATAAATACTCACGATTCTATATTGTGATGTAGCGAGTTTGATTAAAGGATCTGGTAATGATCAGAGTTGCGTAGTGGAAATTGATATATAGCTTTCCGCTGAAGGCATTTATTTACTTATATTAAAATGTGTGTGTCGTTGTATAATGCTTGTTTGATATTATAAATGGATAATGTGTGATGAATTGCATTGTTATTAATGGTTGATGAATTAAATATATCTATGAATTTTGATAATAAATATTTTTATTTAAATAAACAAATGATTTGATAAAACATGGGTTTTATTTATAAAACGATTATAAATATTTTGATAGTTATTCCTGTAGTAATTTGTCCATGGAGTGATTTAAGAATTTTGGTTGATACAGGTGCACATGTATTCGATAGAGATTCCTAAACACTTAAACAAGACAAAACTGACATCATTTTAGGAATGATATAAGTTATATTTTACTCAGAATTATATGTTGTTTATAGAAAAATAGATTATTTGGTGAACGAAAATAATACTTTACTAGATTTGTATATATTTTGAAAAATGTATGCAGCCATTGGATATTAATGTGAAGTTGAGATCAATGGCAAGGTAGTGTTGATGTATCATCCTAGACGGTTAACATTGCAGCCATTTGTTGAGACGAACCGCTAAAAATTTATGGTGAGGCAAAGTTGTGTATTTTAATATAATTAGTTTGTGTATTATTCAATGTAAATTTACAATTTGAATTAAAAAGCAATTTTCTAATGAAATATATTTATGAATACAATGATTTTTTTAAGTAAAGATATGTCAAAAATGCGAGAGGATGTTACATATTTTAAAACAAGTTTTGAAGAAAAAATGTAAAAATGTTTGAAACTATTTTAAAGAAAATATAAATTCATCAGAAAATATCTATTTGTTTGTTTTTGCAATGAAGGATAAGTATGTAGGAAGATTATTTCAACTTTATAAGTTTATAATTTTGTAATTGAAAGGAGATTTGGAAAAAAAGAAAAAAATGTTCCTTAGTAAGAAATGTTTTGTAAAATAATGCTAAATGGAACTTTACCTTTGAAGTTTAAAACTAAAACTTAAAAAATTTTATTGTAAAATGCACTTTGAGTAGAAATTTTTTTTGCAGACAATGTATAGGAAAACTTTAAGTTTAAGCCATGATTCGTTTTAATCATAAATCTAGAATCATTGATCTGTTTTCGACGATTTTAATTTCGTTATAAAATTAGGTCATTAAAGAACAATTTTTATTTGAGGTGCAATGCAAAAATTTGAAATTAAATAAGGTTAAATGATGAATTAAAAAGGAAGTGCTTCGCTATCCTGAAAATATCAACTTCACATAAAAGCGTAGAATTAATTTGATCTTTCAAACGATTTATCCAATTTTGATGATTTTACCCTTTTTTAAAAGCTAATAAGATAAGGAACAACTTTTATTTTAAAAGTTTTGCAAAATTTGGAAATTTTCTTGGTTAAAAACGTGAGTTTATAAAGTGGGCATGCGCATTTGTCGCGTTTTTAGATTTCACACTCTTTAGAAAAACCGTCATAACTCAAGTTATAATTAACATTTTTGTAGTCCACAAATTGTTTTGAAAAGCTATAACCCCAAGTAACCACTTTACTTTTAGAACCCATCCCAAATTCTATTTGACCTTTGAAAGTTTGTCGAAAGTCGTTTAAATATAAATGTGATGTTGTTTTTATATTGAATAAATGCAACTTCTTATACCTCTTCATGTGCGACTAATATTTGAACTTGAGTTGAGAATATGTACTTTTGGAGCTTATTGGCTAATTTGGCAATGTTGGCTCGATTCATTAGCTCGCTTAAAACGCTAATAAAAAGGTACGATTTTACGCTATACCGATATATGATGTAATATTACATTGTTTCCCCGTGTTTTGGGATGCCCCATGATTGTGATGTATATATATTGTGATATATTTGTGTTGTGATTTTTTGGAACTCTCTCCATACAAAGAAGACTCTATTGAAACTTTTTGAAAAATTCGATACCTAGAAAATTTTCTTAAAAAAATTATCATATGCGAAAATAGAAAGTTGATGTATAAGTCTATTTAAATTGTAGCATACAATAAGAGAAGTTGAAGAAGGGAAGTCGCATTGAGGATTGAAGAATTTCTAGTTTGATAAAATTTTGTATAATACAAAGAATGTTCAGGGTATGAGTTGTGCATGACGATTCTCTATAAAAAATTACGAGGATGCAATTTTCAAAAGGCGGAAATCTGTAATAACCTTGTTTTCTACATCGTAAAATAAATAAATTTAATTAAATAGAAATATTCAAATTCGATTATTAATAATAATTATTTTAAAAGTAATTTCTTACTTATTTAAAATTTGTTTAATAAAGATTTTATTTCAATAAACTGAATTGAATTAACAAATTCTTTTCGAAAAATATATCGAAATCGAATAAAATGTTTTAATAAATATAAAATATTTTGAAATGTATATAATTTTTGTATGATTGAAATAATTGAAAATAAAATAAAAAATATTGAATTGAAGGAAGTTGTGTAGTTATTGCAATATATTTTGTAAATGAAGTATGGATCAATTTAAATTAAATTAAAATTATTTACAATCTAATGAAAGAGTTTTCAAAAGAAAAGAAAAAAGAAATAATATAGATAAATGGGCCGATGGGCAAAGTAAAAAATTTAAAGGCAAAGCCCAAAACCAGCCACAACAATGCGAAACCATGAGAGGAGCGCAGGTTGAGGCGACAGGGGAGAATGCGACATCGAGGAAGGGGGTGTGATGGCACCACAGCATCTGTTGATGCCAGGAAGAAGGCGCGAACTTCGATGCTTGGAGGAGGAGTGTTCGCGGCGATTTCCTACGAATAGTAGGGTGGAGTTGTTCGATGATAGTTGTTGTGCATGCGGGTTTGGCAGCGAGGAGGGCGGGAGATTGGACCTGGCAAAGGTTGGAGGCGATGGTTGTGAGCGCGTGGCTCGAAATGGCATGGCACAGACTTGATGGTGACTAGGATTCGAAGGCGGTGATTGGCGATTGCGCAAAGCCGAGGATAGTCGTTGTTTTGGAACTCGTGCATCGTTTTGCCAAGTTTCTAAGCTCACATCTATATTTATATCTCACTTTATGTTATATATTTATCCTGATTATTGATTGAATTGCTAGGTTGAAATGTTGGTTTGGGATATTGGATTTATTGTTTTGATATTGGATATGATTTTGGATTTGATATTGAGATTTTGTGTATGTTGGATCGTCAAAATGCAAAGGAGATATTGTCTAAATGCATTTTGATTAGTGTAGTTTATTTATATGTTGTGTGCATTATATGGATGAGCAGAATTCGATGGAATTTGACTTGGGCCACGCAATAAATTTTTATATATGATTATTTGATGTTTTTAGAGAATTTTGCTCCATGATTTTTATTTTTGTATTTTCTATTTATTTTATTGTTTTTAAAAGATTAATTATTTTAAGGGTTTTAAAATCACTAGTATAATTATAATTTTTAAATTTGAGAATCAAAGAAATTAATATGTTATTATTTTATAAAATATATCGAGTAAGTAATAATTTCATTTCAAGCGATTTTATTTACAAAAGCACTAGAAAAGGAATTTTTTCTAAAGTAAAGTTTTATCTAACTATTATTTAAAAGAATTATTGTTTTATAAAAGTAGCTGGATAAGTAAAAGATATATTGAAAATTGTTTTGGAGGCAAAATTTCTATTATAAATGAAAAAAAATATTTTCAAGAGTAATGGAATGAATGGAATTTTTATAAGTTTAAACGATGGATTTTAATATACTTCCAAAAAGAAATTTCTTTTGCAAAGTGTATATTTAATAAAAAGGACTCAAAGGTAATTTCAAAAGGGATTTTTGATTATCAAAAAACTATTTTTAAGAGTTTGAAATATATACCCCTTTATGTGTGTGTGTGTGTGTGTATTGTGGATCGAAATTAATTTATTGAAGATCAATGTAAAATTCTATATAATGAGAATTTTGAGTAAGCGGTTTAATAATACCAAGCGGTATGGTACGTTTGGTAATACTTTTTCGATTATTCTCTTGACCCCTCATACGGAATATTTGATTTGTATTGAGTTTTAATTCTATATAACGAGAATGTTGAATAAACGGATTAGTAATACCATGTGGTATGGGAAGATCAGTAATATTTTTTCGGTTATTCTATTGACTCATATTATAGAATAATTATTGATTTGATGAGTGTACTTTACTAGCTATTAGTAAACGTCCGAGTAACACTAGTGGTATGGGACGCTCAAGTAGTACTTATTCAATTACTATTGATGAGTGGACGTTACTTATATTTTGGAGATGGGTTAGCAATTGAGATATCTTCTAGAGGTGACTTTTTCGAGCATAGTAGTTGAGAGTTATATTACTTTCCAAGGGCTACAACTTGGAGTTACGCTGGAATTTATAGATTTATCCTCTTAGGACTAACTAGCCTTGTTATATTATTATTTTTTTGGCAAGGCCAGACGACTTTATAGTGGGTCATGCCACCATATATAAATAAGGAAAAGGTGTTCTGCACATGCACAGAACAGCTATATATGGTTTTATAGTGGCCACACCACTTAGGCTACAAACCAAGTGAGAAGCAAAATGCCTCTGCAGCTAAAAAGGAATGACCTAAGGAAACAAAGGCTCCTCCTCCCAAGAGGAAGAAGAGTCACTACCAACGGGGCCTAACACATGCAAATAATCTGCAAAATGTGTTGCAATATCTGGAGCAAATCCAGGATAGTCAATGCAGAAGATAAATCTCCTATCCCAGCTATTATCAAGAAGAAGAGATCGATTACATGCTCCTTTGGAGCCATCCATAGAAAGAACGAGGCCACCTCCATCAGAGGCGTAATGAAGGCGCCTAGATTCACCAACTTCATTACTTACAAACATGTGGAAATCATGTCTAGCAGGGTCATATCTCATGTCAGACTGGATATGGATCCAAGCTTTCTCCTTAGAAATCCATTCAACATCAGAAGCCAAGGCCATCGTAGATAATACAGGATTAGAAATAACAGGCACAACAAAGGATTCCAAAACTACACCAGAGAAAGCAGGATTACAAGGTGGATCAGGACAGATGGCAGAAGGGACAGTAGGAGATATAGACGGAGGAACAATTTGCTGTTTCGGGATCCATTTCATGACCGGTGGCCGAGGAAGAGGGGATCGATCAAGGGAAGGGCCAATAGGAGACATACGAGAGCATGCTGAAGAGAGATGACCAAACGACTGATAGGACGTACATATATTTGGTTTCCAACCATACCGAACAACAATCTCCGCTACATGATTCTCAGACACTCTAACTTTGATTGTATCCGGCAAAGACTTATCTGGATATATTTCTATCAAAGCTTTAGCATAAACTAGCTTATCCCTAGTAACGGTATTAGCATCAAAGCATTTTACTTTTCTTATCGCACTGGCTAACCAGTTTAGACCTAACATAGGTTGCAAAATAGAGGGAATATGAGAGAAATAAGTCCAACAGGAATAGACAGTACCTGCTCACGGGCACAGTCAATAGACGGACTCCAAGAAGTGACAATAAATGGCTTGCCTTTTATAAAAATGGGGTCTTTACAAAGTATACGAAGACGCTCCACGGACCTCGAGAACTTAAAGAAAAACATGGAGTTGTCCATGTGGACTAGGAGACTACCCTTAGGCTGCCAAGCTTTGAAGCAATGATCCTTAACCACTACATAAGGCGGGTTAGAGTCCAGAAAGAACCCAATAAGATAATCCGACCAATAATCAATTCCTGCTTGGATTACTTCCGAAGGGGAAACCAAGACCCCATCTATATTGACCATTTCAAATGAACGAGGGACAAAACACCCGCATTTCTTGGCAGCGTAGAGAATAAGGACGACCACTTTACTTCTTTATACGGCGCATTTGATTCCAAGGGCTCAGAAGAATCACTAGGATAGACTGCATTTATCTTTGGCATAGGAGAAGCAAGAATAGAAGCTGCAACATCTACAGTAGATCGATTACTTAGGCTGCAGCATCAGTGGACTGGAAATGAACTCCAGTAGATGTAGTATGAATAGTAGGAGATGCTTCATATTTGTCAACATTGTCATACAAAATAACAACAGAAGCATCAGTATTCAGATTTACAGTAGAGTCTACATTCGTCACTGCATTGATATTCCTAATATGAGCACAATCGACCTTATCACATTCTCGCATAGATGAGACAGCACAATACCATATTTGTTTCGATGGCTGAAGAATTGGGGATATAGCCGAGGAATTGGTAGGAAGGGTTATACCTAAAACAGGACCGTATGCTGGAGATAGAGCATCAGTGGCGTAGACCAATGCCGCCATAGCACTGGGAACCTCAGCGAGGTCTGCTCGATTAACGTTTATAGCCGTAGATGGAGATTTTTTTAAGAAATAGAAGCGGCCAAAGGGGATTTATCCGCAGTCGAAGGAGGAGCATTAAAATCAGATCCAGGAAGCGAATGGAAATCTGTAATCGGAGACGAATCATATTCACATCCAGATCGAGTTTGAGATCTGTTAGCAATAGAGGAAGCGAATCGTTGTTTTCCCTTGCGATTTTTCACCATTAACGAGAGAACGAGTGGGAAGGCAAGAAGAGGCTAGGGGAGGTTGGGGATGGAGAGGAAAGAGGCGGATAGACGAAGGATAAACGGAAGTCAGGAGACGAAGGCGAGAAGAAATCGTCACTTAAAAATATCGGTAGTCACCATTTATTTATTAATAGGATTAATAAAATAAATCAAAGATTGCCAAATAATTATGACGTGAATATGATTGCCTTGTTATATTATTATTTACTCCTAAGGCTAGTATTAAAGGGATTATTATGTTGCGACATTCTTATTTGGATGCATTGAGTCGAGAGTAATTATTGTTTCTCTCATTATAACTCATCTAGTTGAGAGTATTCGTTGCACCCTCTAAGGACTAACTAGTCGAGTATCATTATCTACTTTTAGGGCTAATGATGTGCACGTAAAAGTGCATATTTTTACCACCATATTTAATCTATTTAAATTAAATAAATGATCATATTGGGTATTTTAACTTGTTTAAACCAAAATTCAAATTATTTCAAATGGTCACATATTCACCTTTATATAAGGGCAAAATGGTCATTTTTGTGCATATATTCATTTTCTAAAATTTAATTGAAAATTTCTATATTATTTTGTAGGAATTTAAATTCATATACAAGTGGTTTCATGAAGATATATGCATGCACAAGAGTGAAGATAAAGGAATGAAGATGGAAATAATTCAAAGGCATGATAATGGAGGACCCCACCTACCCACATTTCTTCATGTATAAATTAGAGGCTAATGCACATGCTTATGGAATTAATGGCTTCATGTACACTTAAATGATGATTAGTAGAAGCTAATGATTACTTGGCCTCCACACTTCCTCAAAGGTATTTTGGGCATTCCCTAAAAATATGAATTAGGGTTTAACACATGTATAAGTACCTCTTATGTTTCATGTAACCCTCTTCCTTCCTTAGTCTCTCTTAGTTTAGTTTAGGCTCACAAATAAACAAGCACTTCTCTTTCTCTTTTCATGGCTACTTAGCCATTTTTATCTTCATGTAATTTTTCTTTTTTTATGCAATTTAATACATGATCTTCTCCTTTTCTTGTTTATTGCCTTTCATGTTGTAGTGTAGATCTCTTTTACTTTATGCAAGTAAAATAGTTTTTCCTTTCATTTTGCTCTCTTTTTCCTTTCTTTTTAGTTTCATGTTGCAAGCTACATTTGTTAATCAAATGACAAATATGAGAGGCTAAACCCCTTCAATTTAGGGGTAATGAAGCTCTCTAATTATGTAGCTTCAACTATTTGTTAATTCATGCTCTCTTTTTGTGCTTAATGATGATGATAGAAATGGTTTACTAGTTGTTTTTGCTTTGAATTTGATAGCCTATATTGTTGACACCAAATAGGCTATGCTTAAACAATCACTAACACTAATTGCCTCTTCATCAAAATATGATTATGGCAAAATAAAGTGATTTGAAATTAAAATTTGATGGTCTATATTTCTAATCAATAGTTAATAGGTCATACTTAAAATAGATTTCATTTTCATTGTCAAGTTTCATGATAGTTAGTAAGTGGTTTAAGGGGTGTGTTATAGTTTGATGAATTATGTTGGCTAATCAATAGCACAAATATGTCATACTTATGATAAGCACATGAATTAAAGCATTAATGACCATAAAAGAGAGATCATGATTTCATGTGTTGAACTACATGATCTAGAGAGTGGATTTATTCTCTAAATTGTCATTTAACTCTTATATTTGCATCTCTTTTCTTTTAGTTAGTTAGCTAATTTTCTAATTCTCTAGCTTAACTATCATTCCAAATTGGTATAATTTGATTGAATAGCATTTTTAAAATCATCAATTCCCTGCGGATCGACCTGTACTCGCCACGTACTTCAATAGTACGCCGTGCGCTTGTGGTTATTTTTATTTCGAAATTTTTCGATGGTTTTCTAATCCGATAGAAATTCCGTCGATTATTCATATGTCATTTTATTTACAGTTTACATCTTACAAATTACATTGCCTTTCATTCCATTTTTTGTTCACTGTTACATTGCTATTCAACTGTGCACTGTGTACATTTCTGTGCACTGTCCTCTCCTCTTCTTAACATCTCCTCCGTCAGCACTGTCCTCTTGCCATTCATTAACTCCACACTGTGTCATCTAATCAAGACAGCTAACATTCCACTGCCTTTCTGCACTGCTAACCACAACTTCTAAACACTTGCCAAAACCATCTCTAAGCCTTCCTTCCATTGCCACTGTTGTGCAACCCCCTACACATAATCATCAGAGTGACACTTGCTCCAACTCCACCATCACAATACACCATCACATGACCACTTGCCTCATCTCTGCCACCTGACCCCCCATCTACAACTGACTACCACATTCACCACTTCGAAAATCCTCTGCTACTACTCTCACAGCAACGACAAAACGTCCATCATCCCATCCCACACTTGCATTATATCAAAACAACCTCACTTATGTCGACAATTCCATCACAACATCCACTAAAGAGCTTCAAATCTCCCCACTGACAACCACATACCCCACAGCCTCACAGCACTGCAACAATATTCCACAAGCACCACACAGTAATACTTGAAACCATTGCACCATTCGCCATTCAACAAAACTGCTGCACACTCCAACCACCGCCAGTCATCATTTCCTTCTCTTTGCCCTTTGTTGCACCATCCCATTACCACAGAACTTCATCAAAACTGCTGATATATTACTGTTCTACAAACTTCACCATCAACTCTAATACCATCCATTGCTCCTTCACCACTTGATAATAGTTAACCACCTCTAGTGATAACACTTCATCATCTTCACAACACTGCCTTACCACACAAAACTGACAACAGTTCCTCTGTCCCTTCACTGCTTTCATCTATCTATTCCTCCCCTTGACCATCCATCGCCACTTGATTTCTACATCAACATCCCATATCACATCCCCTTGTCTACATATAAACAACTACCCTTCTGACACATACATTACCCATCCCACTGAAACATACACTAACCAAACTGTCTCTGCACTTCATACTACATTCCAAAACAACCACTGTCAATATTTTCCCAAGCCACATTCCAAAAAAAAAAAGCACACGTACCGTATCAACTGAATTGTTGTCTCCAAAACCACACTACTTGCATAGCAACTACACAACAACATCGTCACCATATTACCGCCAGGGAGCAACCATGGCAAATAGCAGCAGCCCTATCACATATCACCACTTTCCATAGTCACATTCCACCAAAACAGTGCCAAAAAAAGGGACTGCCATAACCAAGAACAAGTGCTACACCTTCACAGTAACCAAACACTCACTGTAACAAAACAGAGAGAACTTGTGCCAACATCTTCCGAAACCGCTCGCGAATACCATCACCAACACCACTCGCAGACAACACATCCTTCACCGAAAGAGACACAACCGAAATCAAACGACCCCCAGACCCAATTTCAATTCACGCCTGAAACCGCTCCTTTGGACCTGAACTCGCCTTCACCTCGACCACCACCTCAACCTTCAATTTGAGCGCCTCCTCTTCATCTCTGTCCAGCCATTCAAACCACTCGCCTGAACCAGCAGTCGCCGCATCAATAACCAATCGCATCATCCCTACTTCGAAATCGCGACATCGTGAAATTTCCTCGACCTGAAATCAACCACCCACGATCCCCCCCCCAGACTTCTTCCATTTGATAAATTGAATTTGACTGCAAATTTTTCTCTTGTACCTGTGAAAACGAAGTCGCGAAAGTGGATTTCAGTGGCGAAATGAAAATTGAATTGTGAAGAACAAGTTAATAATTTGAACGACTTGTAGAGATAAAAGATCGAACTTTTCTTATTGTCTTGTATCAGAACAAATTTGCGGGTTTGGGCCTCTTTAATTTATGGGTTGGAATTTGTTTTTGGGCCATAGGAAAGTTTAAACCGAATTTTGTAAGTTCTAATTTTTTTTTTTGCTTATTTAAGTCTCTCTTCATCACAAAAAAAGAAAAAAAAAGAAAATGGGTTTCAATTGTATATATATTTGCTTTAACTTTAATTTGTTTTGACTTGTTTGGTTTTAGTTTTTTCTTCCTTTATAAAAAGAAACAAAGAAAAAAAAGGGACAACTTTTAATGTGTTTTGTGTTCATTTGTTTTCTTTTCACTCATTCTGTTTTGTTTTTGATTTAATTTCTTCTTTGATATATATAAAAAAAGAGAAGAAACTGTGTATATATCTCTTGTTATTATTTCAGGTTGCCAGAGCATCATTTCAGAAGGAGAAGAATTGCTGCCAAAAAAATAACCAATTGCTTGCTTATAAAAAAAATTGTGCCTTTGCTTTTATTTTGTTTTGCATTGTGGTTGTTTGCATTTGCATTTATAAAAAAAATTCAACAACTAAAAAAAATTCAAAATCCAAAACAAAAACAAAAATCCATTTGTAGTTGCATTGTTAATACACGTTTACTTTCTGCTTTGCATTTCATCTTAGAATTTTAATTAATAATAACGGTTAGACATCGATAACCCTTAATTATATATTAACAAGTTGTCTTCTTTGAACAATTTAATTTCTTGGTGTCTAGGCTATGGCAGAGTAATAACCATTTATAAATATTACGGTGATTCGTAAATATTATAGTGGTTGTCCCTCTGAAGGTACTTAAACTTTCGGTTGCATTGCTACGGTGATTCGTGGTGCACCGATAACCCCTGCCCGTTACCTGGCTGAGAACTATCTTGTTGAATTAAGACAATGTGTGATTATACAATTTTGGGTTAACTTAGGATAAATCATTTGTAATTAACCCTTGCATTCATTTAGTTGCATTAGTTCATGCATATTTAAAAAAAATTAAAAATCCAAAACTAAAAAAAATTGTAAATATTCCATTTTCTTTGAAATTTTTAAATCCTTTTTCTTTGAAATTTCAAAACTCCCAAAAATTTAGAAAAAACCAAAATCCAAAAAAAAATTCAAAAATAAAGAAATTTTTTTCTCTAAAAAACCACAAAAAAAAATCAATTTTCCATTTTGAAAAATAAATTTTATTTGTAAATATTTTTCCTTTATAAAAAAATCCAAAAACATTCTTGAAAATGTCCGAGTTTTCCCACGTACGTGAATTTTACAATAGTTGTGAAAATCAATATAATCCATATGATTTCACTCCAAATTCGTGTGGATATTTTAACAACAACTTTTGTTTAAGCGATTTGAATTTTGAACCCCAAAATTTTCAAAATAATGGTCAACCTTCGACTCTTGAAAATAACATTTCATCTTTACTTGAAATCTCTACACAACAAAATCAAATAATAAATGATTTGTGTAATCATATTTGTGTAATAACTTGAGTCAAGGATTTCAAAGTAATCAAGATTTGAATTCACTTCAAAATGCAAACAATTTCGAGTATAACCCATGCTAATTCAATTTTCAACTCCAAAATGAATTTCAAAATCAAAACGAAAATGTGATCCACTTTTCAAATAATTTTGGCAATGGTAATAATCTCGACTACGATACGAGTGAAAATTTTTCTTCTCTACAAATCCAAATCGAAAATTCTCAAGTTAATAACTACAAATTGGATTTTGTTGAACAAATGGACGAAATCTACAATGATCACATGGATTTGTTGTTCAAAACATTTATGAAAGAACGTGAGAAACAAAACCAAATCCCAATATGTGACGAGTCAAACAATAATCCATCATTTTCCCAAATCGACGATTTTCAAATAACAACTTTTGAAATTGAAAATAACAATCTTAATGAAGTTGTTGAAAACACGGTAATTGAGTTGGATTTCAATTCTTTTTAGGGTGTGGAACCAAATTTGAAATTCAATCTTCCTTTTCTCGATTTCAAAATTTTGAATACGACAACTTTGGATTTTGAACTTAATATATGCGATGAAGTTGTTGATAATCAAACAAAGGAAGACGAATTTAACGAACACGATTTCTTTGGACTTTTTGAAAACGAGTTATCGAATTCTAGAGGGGATGATTTAAATCACCATTTTGATTTTGAAATCTTTTACGATTTGGTTTTTCGAGCTTGAGCTGCGTCTCGTATACTTGACGAGACAAATGAATCGATCGTTGGAAGACCGTTTCATTTACTTTTTGACGATGTACTTTCTGATCTCGTGTAAATACCGTTAATTTTCATTTAAATAAAGGTCATGTTTTCATTTTTATTTTTCTCCTTCCACTTGGGTTGACTGTGGGGACACAGTCAAAATAAAGTGTGGGGGGAGACTCATCATCATTTTTAATTTTTCATAGTTTATTTATTTTTATTTTTATTTTCTTTCCAAAATTTAAAAAAAAAATCTCAAAAAAAAATATTAAAAGCATTTTGATTTATTTTTAAAGAAACACTATAGGATAAATATATGGTTTTGGTTTATTAAATTGAAATTTTTGAAATTTAATTTGTCTTAACAAAAACAAAAATGAAGTTTTATTACAAATAAAAATGGTTTAACTAGTATACAGGAAGATTCATACGTGATAATTATGAAATATATCCTAATTGAAAATCTCTGTTTTAAAAAGTGGTTGATTTAAAGTAAAGGATATAACATTTTTTTGTCTTCTAAGTTAAATGATGCTAAGATGATTTTGCGAAACTCTCTCCCTAAAAAATATATTTCTTGTATATATGTATATATTTTCTTAATAAACACCTAGAGTCATGTGTTCACACTCGTTTGTTCACTCGCCATGCTCTGTACCCTTCTTACGTAAGCCCGAAAGGCAGTGCACGATCGGTATATCTGGCCTCAGTTTATCTGAGTTAGGTGTGTATATAAAAATTATTTTACTAATAACGCCTACAGTCAATAAGTGTTCACACTTGTGTGTCCACTCGCCACTCTCTGTATTCCCCTCACATCAGTCCACAAGGCAATGCATGGGTAATATATCTGGCCTCAGTTTATCTGAGTTAGGCATATGTAAATATTGCTAATATCAACAAAATTTTCAAAAGAAAAATGGAGAGAGTAAGCAATTGAAATCCAAGCAATATTTTAACTTATTTGATTTGACTTGTTATTGAAAAGAAATAAAATTACCACTTTGATAAACTTTGATAATCAACTAAGGATCCATTTTATAATCACACTTTGTTATCAACCGGAACAACGATTTAACTATAGTCTATTTGTTATGATAACTTAATTTTTGTTGGAAATTTTGACGAGTAAATGACTTAAATTTCAAGATAATGACCAAAACCTATATTTAACTTATTTGTGTCGATTTAAAAGTAAACCCTTCATTTGTAAATATTTTCAAAGACTTGCATTCACATCTTTGTAAATAAATCTTGCATTTGGTAAATATTTCCATCCTGCATTTGGATTTTGTGGGTAGTATCCGCTAAAAACCCTCACGAGACAACACTCGTCCTATTGGGGTCACCTAGAGGTTTAACGACTTGTTGCATACGCTCAATGCAATCGTGCTCCCTACAAAAACGGATTTATCTTAGTTTTTCTTTATTCAAGGACGAATAAAAAGATAAGTGTGGGGGTATTTGATGTGCACGTAAATGTGCATATTTTTACCACCATATTTAATCTATTTAAATTAAATAAATGATCATATTGGGTACTTTAACTTGTTTAAACCAAAATTCAAATTATTTCAAATGGTCACATATTCACCTTCATCCAAGGGCAAAATGGTCATTTTTGTGCATATATTAATTTTCTAAAATTTAATTGAAAATTTCTATATTATTTTGTAGGAATTTAAATTCATATACAAGTGGTTTCATGAAGATATATGCATGCACAAGAGTGAAGATAAAGGAATGAAGATGGAAATAATTCAAAGGCATGATAATGGAGGACCCCACCTACCCACCCTTCTTCATGTATAAATTAGAGGCTAATGCACATGATTATGGAATTAATGGCTTAATGTACACTTAAATGATGATTAGTAGAAGCTAATGATTACTTGGCCTCCACACTTTCTCAAAGGTATTTTGGGCATTCCCCAAAAATATGAATTAGGGTTTAACACATGTATAAGTACCCATTATGTTTCATGTAACCCTCTTTATTCCTTAGTCTCTCTTAGTTTAGTTTAGGCTCACAAATAAACAAGCTATTCTCTTTCTCTTTTCATGGCTACTTAGCCATTTTTATCTTCATGTAATTTTTCTTTTTTTATGTAATTTAATACATGGTCTTCTCCTTTTCTTGTTTATTTCCTTTCATGTTGTAGTGTAGATCTCTTTTACTTTATGCAAGTAGAATAGTTTTTCCTTTCATTTTGCTCTCTTTTTCCTTTCTTTTTTTAGTTTCATGCTGCAAGCTATATTTGTTAATCAAATGACAAATATGAGAGGCTAAACCCCTTCAATTTAGGGGTAATGAAGCTCTCTAATTATGTTGCTTCAACTATTTGTTAATTCAAGCTCTCTTTTTGTGCTTAATGATGATGATAGAAATGGTTTACTAGTTGTTTTTGCTCTGAATTTGATATCATATATTGTTGACACCAAATAGGCTATGCTTAAACAATCACTAACACTAATTGCCTCTTCATCAAAATATGATTATGACAAAAGAAAGTGATTTGAAATTAAAATTTGATGGTCTGTATTTCTAATCAATAGTTAATAAGTCATACTTAAAATAGATTTAATTTTCATTTTCATTATCAAGTTTCATGAAAGTTAGTAAGTGGTTTAAGGGGTGTGTTATAGTTTGATGGCTTATGTTGGCTAATCAATAGCACAAATATATCATACTTATGATAAGCACATCAATTAAAGCACTAATGACCATAAAAGAGAGATCATGATTTCATGTGTTGAACAATATGATCTAGAGAGTGGATTTATTCTCTAAATTGTCATTTAACTCTTATATTTGCATCTCTTTTCTTTTAGTTAGTTAGCTAATTTTCTAATTCTCTAGCTTTACTTTCATTCCAAATTGGTATAAATTGATTGAATAGCATTTTAAAATCATCAATTCCCTGCGGATCGATCCGTACTCGCCACGTACTTCAATAGTACGCTGTGCGCTTGCAGATATTTTTATTTCGAAATTTTTCGACGGTTTTCTAATCCGATAGAAATTCCGTCGATTAACAGCTAATAGTCGAGGATTTGTTATGTTGAGATGTTCTCATCAGGACCCGTATAGTCGAGAGTAGTTGTCGTCACTCTCATCAGGACTCCTAGAGTTGAGAGTACTAGTTATTACTCCCATTAGGATTTATCTATTCGAGAGTATTTATTAGGAATCTACATCATAGGGTTCACGCCACTATGGAGAGCGCATGAATAGGACCCACCAAACAGGCTATTATCCATCCTAGCGGTCCTGATTGTGGGGTCGTGCCCTGGATCAGCGGCGTCAATTTATTGAGTTTGTAGGCTAAGAGTTATTTCTCACATTAGAGCCACTGTTCAGATGTCACTTAAGGACCGACACTCTATTACCAAGGGCAAGTAGGAGTCATGACCAATGCTTGGCATAGTCTAGTAGCGTGTTTATGGCATGGAGATGGATTGGTGTCACGATTCTGAGAGTAACTAAGGGACTATAAGAAATGAGCTATGGTCATTAGCATTTCCAGGAGCAGCACTACAGTAGGTTAATATCCCATCTGGATGACTTAGGTAGATCCATTATATATGAGATATTTAATATTATCACTTCACTAAAGACGATAATCATATGACATTAGAGACTGGCTGTGTGTTAGTCTATCATTCGCGATAGCCTTACCCAAGACAGTTGCGTGTTGTCTATCTATAAGATAAGAGACTTGTTATGTGTTTTTCTATCATTCCCTCGTAAGAGCTTATGGCTGAGAGATCTCTTTTTATGTGATTTATTGTTTCTATCTCCTAGGACAATTCAATCGAGAATTTTTCCTCTCTAAAGACCGCGGGTCGAAATAAATGGTTATATGTATTTAGTATTTGATTGGCTTTAATGTTTATTAAGGTTGTGTTTCCTGATATCTCTGAGGACCTAACAGTCGGAAGTTAACATTTCCATTAGGACTGTAGGTCGAGATAATTATTTGGATATTGTTTCTGATATTTGGTATGAATTGTGCTTTATTTGGGTTTTTGCTTCTATCTCCTAGGACTAACGGTTGAAAGTATTTACTTCTATTAGGATAGTAAGTCGAGATAGTATTTTTGGATATTGATTTTTATATTTGGTATGGATTATATTCTATATGGGTCTCATATTTCTTGACTTGTCTTCTACGGCTTAACAGTCGGAAGTTGTTACTTCCATTAGGGCTGTAAGTCGAGTTTTGTATGCCTTGTTATCAATGCTTTAATTATTTATTTGGGATTTTTCATTTCTTGATTTATATTTTTAGGGTTTGATAGCCGGAATTCTTCACTTCATTAGGACTGTAAGTCAAGATAGATATTTTGGTTGATGACTCTTATATTTGGTATGATTCATGATTCATTCCTTTATCTGTGGTTTTTATGGACACGTTATGTGCTTGTCCATAGTATTTTGTAGTTTCGATGAGTTTGATTGTTATCATCCAATTTATAGATGTCGTGGTTCTCACCTGCTTATATGTATTTCATGGGTGATATTTGAGATGTGTGGCATGGTATATTAGTATGATGCTATGTTGGATACTATGTTATGACATATATATGATATGCCTTTCATTTACCATGCTTACTATTGTACTTGGATTTTGATATAGTCTGACCCATTTATTATTTATAAAATATTCGGGTCAGTCTGAGACTTTTCAGGTACAAGAACATTAGCTATTTTGGATGTTGGGCTTTAGAGGAGACAGTATATATATTATATCGTGTTTTGAGTTGATGACTATGTATATTTTCCTTTGGATGTCTCCTTGTATTTGTTTTCGATGAGATGACTATGAGTTGTGTATTATGAACTTGACTTGATATATATTATCACACTGAGACAGACGTTACAATTTTTATGTGTTATATTTTTCTACTGTGATTTATGACTATATGTTCATTTTTGTATGTTGCATATTATTCTGTTCTGGTAAGCCCACATGTTTATTACTTCGTGCCGCTACCGGATGCGTATATTATTGATATATTTCGAGGTAAGAATACGCACCGATGTTAGCTCAAGGGAATATTCATATGTGATCGCTCTTAACAAGCCTCATTCTTCATATTATCAGGCAGTATTACCTAGTAATTCACTTTGGTGGTATGTGTATAGAGGTGGGGCATTACAATCATACTCACATTTCTATCTTGATTTTATAATGAAATCTGAAAGCCTAATCTATAGCTTGCTTGAGGATGAGGAGATGATACGTTAGTTTCCTTGTTTCGGCTTTTAAAAGAAGAAATATGGGTTTCCTGGCTGAAGTTTATATAAGTAAGGAATACCTAAGCTTTAAGGTGGTTTAGGGTAGGTTAAATTAACATGATTACTTAATGCATAAACTAGAAAATGGTGGTCCATTGAAGCATTTTTATTTCTATTTTTAAACAAATATGTACCTTTAACCACATTTTAATCGAACCACCTTTAAATCAATATATTTTTATACCAGTTTAAAAGTCCACTTAAATAATTTATCAAAATTTTATTTCATTCTTATAACTATATATTATCAAATAAATTCCAAAAAATACTTTTATTGAATAAATTCCATAAAAATTCCCAAAGTTCTAGTATAAAATTCAAAATATATTTCATTACATTTGTCCAAAATTCAAATGATATAGAAACTTATTTTGCTTTTCACTTAATTTCTTTCCTTCAATTTTTTTTTCAGCTAAAATTAGAAATGGTTTCATTGTGCTTTTGTAATTTTCCAATGAAGGTTTTTTGTCTTATCATTTTTCTATTCTTCTTAATGTTTTCTCTTTCATGTTTGTTAATTTCTTCTATCCTCTGCTGTGGGTTTTGATTTTTGTACCTGGTCAGAATATATACTTATTGATATGCTACAGAAACAATATACATAACATGTCAAGATCCAAATATTTGCATATTTCTCTACAAATATTTGTAGATTTATCAGTAAATATTTGCTGATATTTACTATACTAAAAAAGTATGGTTGATATGGTAATATTTATATGCATCATGTATGTAAAGAAATCAACCATACATGACCTTAGTTGGTCAGGTTCAGTTCTGCACTTTATTCATGAAAATCTTAGGTTATTTTCGGGATATAAATATACGTGTAAACGTAGGACTATGATGTATATGTGTTTACTTGGTTATTGTTTAGTGAATGAGCATAAGTTTCGGTATCAATAGTCAGGGCAGGCCTAATGAACTTCCTTGCCCTAGCCCAATACACTAACAATTGCCTAAAAATAATGTACCTTGCCCAGATTCGTACCTAGGCTTCCCCATTCAACAGACGATGATGTCACCACCACACCACAAAGTCAATTAACCTTATCATTATATAAAACCCTTTTACCAAAATAAACTATTATACCAATCACCACCTCTGATCGTTACCCCTGTCGGATGGTTGCCTTAGACGGTCATCTTGTTATCCTTTCCCTGGGGTCGGGCCCGTTAATAATGTACAACCAAGTAGGGAGACATTATATACTTGATGTAACTTCAAAAGAGGAAACTATGATATATATATACATATATATATATATATATATATATATATATATATAGTTGATGTAACTTGAATAAACATACATATAGAAATATTTGTTATGTTATAGAAGCATCATCCAAAAATATTTTTAGATTTATCAAATTTTACAGATTTTTTAGGAAATATTTTATGTTCTTCCCAAATATTTACTGATTTCTCGGCAAATATTTGCAGACTACTCTACAAATATTTGAAGATTATATTTACCGATTGCTCAACAATATTTGCATTTTTTTTCACAACTATTTGCATGTTTTTCTGCAAATATTTGTTCATTTTACTGTAAATATTTGCAAATTTGTCTGCAAAAATTTTGTTTATAATTAAGTAATTATTTTTATTTTTCTTTTGTGCAAATATTTTTTATGTTAAATAAAGATGTGTTGTTCACAAGTTATAAAACAGTAAATGTTTTTTATAGTAAATTATTCTATGAAATTTTTTGCTTATGATGTTTAAATTTTTGACACATAATTCTCCATGAATATGTTTTTACCGTATAATTCTGTAATTTTATGAAAATTGAATCTAGTAAATTTGATTACCTTTGCATTCGATTTTTCTACTTCCATTTCTTCTACGTCTATCGTTTTTTTCTTTTTTGTTCTTCTGTTTGGTCGTAATTTTGATCGATATTCAGATTCAGTGCGTTGTACTTTATTTGCCTTAGAGTTTGCTTAGGGTGTACTGTTGTTTTGATTTGTGTAAATTAGATCGTGTTATTTGACGGTTTTGATACTACAATGATAATGAATGATATGTTCGTCCTTTTATTTTATTTTTCGAAAATAGAATTATAATTTTTATATTTTTAACAATGTGTTTTTTGCTATTATTAAACTATAATAAGGGTGCTTAGCAATTGTCATTTTCTTTTTCGTTTTCGTTTCCTTTTAATGTAGTAAGTGTAATAAGCAATCCAACTAAACGAGGGGAAAAGGTCATGTTCAAACCACCGATTCGTAAATTTCATGGTAAGTTAGTTTATCTCGAGCTTCTTTGTGTGGAATGCTTTGCTCCACCATATAATCAAGTTGAAATTAAAGCACAAACAGGTCGCCATTGAACAATGACAGCAGCATTTTTTTGATTTTCTAAAGACTCAACAAAACTAATCAATGTCCGTTTATTTATTGAATTACGTAATTAATATGATTGAATGAAGGCTGTGGTTATGAATACAATTTTGTTTACACTTTTTTTAAAGTGTGAACAAAACACTTTCTTTCTATTGGAGGAATTTGGGGATCACATATGGGACCTCCTGAATTCCTCCAATAGGAGCCGAGTGTTTTGTTACAAAATCACTCTCCTGGGGCTATTTAGACAAGCTGAGTTGGCTCCGTTTTTACAAGAAATTTGAGCAAAAAAAATACCACTTCAGGACACCACATAGAACAATTGCGTGTTGCCTTCAAAAGACCACATAGGGTAACTGTATAGTACCCTGAAGACACTACGTAAAATACCCGCATGAAAGGATATTTTTGGATTTTTTTCAAAAATGGAACGACTTAGCAAAACAAATGATTTTTTAATTTTTTAAAATTTGAAGAGCTGCTCAGCACTAATAAGGGTTCAAATAAAATCAACCTCGAATGAATGGTTGTGATCGCAATGAAACGGGACACAGGAAATTTGTGAAGTGAGGATTTTGAACTCCTGTCCAGCTGCCTACACTTGTAGCCCCAAGAGGAACATATGTTTTATCCCTTGTAAAACCTGCACCCTGAGTTTTCAGTTCTGAATCCTTAAAATGCATGCAGGCGGTAGATATGATACACGCACGCCCTGATGGGGGTTTAAATTGCTCTCTCCATGTGTGTATTTCATTTGTTTATTTTTTCAATCTAGTAATAGATCCGTTGCCAGCATGCGCAACACGGATTCATTACTAGTTTATATAGCTATCTTTTCATTGCTGAAACTTATCTGCAACAAATTTCATTCAGAACACAACAAAAATGAAGAAAATTTGATTAGAACTGTCCATTCATAAGCCTAGAAGTTAGAATCTTAATAGGGCCTAAACACAATGACAAACAACAATTGAACATTTGCGTCTCTATAATCTATACAAGGATGTCATCTTTACACATAAAATTAAAGGAAACATGGTGTTTCCTATATCCACATTCTCTAACCAATGTTACATGATTAAATACCCTAAACTGAAAAAGAATAAGAATATGAATAACAAATAACTTTTACTATAAAAATAAAAGGAAAAAAAAAAATCAAATCCTATTTATTGCTGACTCTATAGTAAAATGATCTGTACATCTAATGAGAACGAACCAAACTTTACAAGGTATTTCTTTTGGGCGATCCAATGAATTCACAGCAATGAAGAAATGTGGACTGGTTAATGAATACCCGACAAGTATCTGTTTCATTCTTGTAAAAAATGAAAAGCAGGGTTCTCTAGAAGCTCGGGAATTGGACTCACATCTCTGAATTCTTTCTCTTGTACAGTACTCGATATGTCGTCAATCGAGAAAGGAATGCTGCGTCATGAACAATAATTGAAGTAACTAATTGTTTTGAAAACATGTTAAATTTGCCAATTTTAACATCTCTGTAACCTAACCAGGTATAATAAATTCCATGGTACTGCGTAGTTTAAATAGAAAAGACTGCATGAGAAATAAAACACTTTTTTCGAGTATATAATTGGATTATACTCAAAAAAGCAATAGAGAAACAATGGACACTTTAGCCTACTAATAATATTCTTTTAAGTTTACCTAGAATTATCATCCAACAAAAAGGAAGTGCTCTCTTCCTTGCTATCGTCTTCCGAAATTAATTCTTTCATTGTCGAAAGGACCTACATGTTGAGAGTCATGAGAATGAATGAGTCATATCTTGGTAAACATGCACTTTGTATATTTTTGTGAGTAGGAACATACATCTGGAGAAACGCTTTGCGAATTATACTTGTCGTCCCAGTAATGTGTGCAGATTCTATAAAGTTGTTGCACACTTAATACCTGCAGAAAGAAAATCAAGATAAATAATTTGATTTCTGTTTTTACTTGTACAACTACAGAAATGAAAATAAGATAGTACCGGGCACAAATCACTTGCTATGTCATCATAGGATAACCTGTATTTCTGAAATATTACCTGCATACGATACAACCAATCAAAACCTATATTGGGTGGGGAAAAAAAAATTATATATAAAAGAAAAGGTAAAATAGTAGTTTAACACATCATGTTAGCTCTGGCCAAAAAACATAACCATAGTAGATAAAAAGTCTACAACGATATACACTCTCAGGAATCAGAATGCATATCTTGAAAACTAGTGTGATCCCATGCTTCACACATGGTATGATATAAGTAATATTAACTAAAACAATTAATTAATCAATGTGATATTTTGCAACGGCAATTCCAATGGAGTTGTTGATTAAAAATATAGAGGAAAAGGCGTAATTTCAATGGTAATGATGGTAAAAGAAGAATCATAATTTCTTACTGACGGAGTGATGACAGATTGATACTTATTTTGATAAGAAAAATGAAGCATTGATTTTACTTAAGATATTTATATTCAGTTTATCTTGCATTTTCTTTTGAAAAATAGGGATGAAGAAAAGAGCGAAATAAGAAGGATAGAGATTAGAAAAAAAATAAGAGTTGAGTGGAAATAGAAAAAGAAAGTCCAAAAAGAAATTAGTCTATTGGTAGACAAACGAGTTCGTAAATTTTGAGTTACCTTTGTATTGATTTTTTTGTTTGGAAAAATGAAAAACTTGGAATTCTGTGAAAATGTTGAGAAGTTTGAATTTCCTTTTTAAATTATATGAAAAATAAATAAGTTAGGCTGGGTCCAAATTCACACACACACACATATATGAGTTCATTCAACTTTGTACTTTTCATATATGATAGTTTTAGATGAAAAATAAAGTTCATGCCATAATTTGAACGAGTACACTTTATATCTTATACTCTAAATAGATAATAATGATGGTTGAATATATACATTTTATTTTTAAAAGAGTGAATGAAAAACGAGGTTAAAATGAGAACTATTGCACCATGCCAAGATGATGTCAATAATTCATGATCATTATGTTTTGAGCAATATTTATTAGTTTTAACTCTAATTTACTTAGAATCGATATTATTGAAACATAGTTCATGCTTGATAATTTAAAATAACTACATCGAATAAGATCGTTGCATTGGTTGAATTTAGATAAACCGAGACAATATATTTTATATCTTACTAGTATAAACCGCACGTACGTGCATCTAGTAGCTAAAGATATTTACTTTTTATTTAATTAAAAAAAAATAAGTGGACAGATGTGTATTGTAAGTGCAAATATTTTGATAATCGCAATACTTTTATTTTAAGTTGTATTGTTGGTGGCATTGGTGGTAAATTGATAGTAAAATTCCGTTGATGGGTAGTCGGGAAGGGGTGGTGGTGGAAGTTGTATACCGATGGTAGGATTCCGTTGGTGGATGGAGGTATTTTCGGAATTTCAAAAGGACACCGTGGAAAATTTAGAGCCCGTTTGGTTTGCTGTTTTTAATTTTGTGTTTTCGTCTAAACAAAAATGTGCATTTCTTATGCATTGTTTGAAAACACACAATTTCGAAAAATGAAATTAACATAAAAAATAGAAAACAAGTTTACTTGATTTTTCGTGTTTTGAGACATAACAAAAGGACGGAAAACAATTTCTTCCCTCCATTTCCCGTCCATCGTTGTAATGGCTAAGAATTGTAAAAAAAATTCTTATGTTCTCTTGTATTTTGTAGTGTATGTTGAAAACACAAAACACAAAACTCATAACGAAACCAAACAGACCCTTATTTATTGAATTCTCTTTATTAGTAGTAGAGATATATTACATGAGATATCATTGTTTGTTTAATTAACAATAAAACTTAGGATAAAGCTATGGTGCTCAATCCATATACATATACATATACATATACATATACATACATATACATATACATACATACATATACATATACATACATACATATACATACATACATACATATATATATATGCTTTTGCGCTTTTCTTTTAATTTGTTACTATTTTTTTAAATAATTCATTCTCATTATTATTATCATAAGTATTTGAAATATGTTATATTTTTAATGGAGTTTATATTTCAAAGAACATAATCAATGAAAGTCGACTAAAGATAGTGCTTATATAGTGAAAATAACAAAAATAAAATACTTCGAGAATTTGAGCTTGGATTTTGATTGAAATTTTACAGGTAAAAAGAAGAACTTAATAGGAAAAAATAAAGGTTTTAAAATGAACTAAGTGATTCCAAAATATATTAAATGAGATTAAAAGGATCTGAACGCTTGGGAATACAGTTAATCAAAGAAAGTGAAGCTATTCTAATATACCATAGTTTTAAGTATGGTTAGTAGGATTCGAACTTGTGATTCTTGAGAGTATATTAAATCAAGGAGAGCTTAGTATTTAAACTAACAAGGGAAAAGAAACTTCTTACGACCCAATTTTAATATATGTAGTCCAAGATTTGTCCCGCTCTAATTCCGATATAATATGATAGTCATATATAGTTTCCATCAATATGATAATTTTATTGGTCATTAAAACAGTACAAAAAAACAATGTATATAGCAAAAATGTTGCTGAAAAAAGCAATCATCTCAAAAGCAAAGTATTTAGCATACGGAGTGTGAACATTTGAAGTCACAATATATAAGTGTGTATTTAGTAGGGGAACTAAGATGTGCATACCAAGAAACCCACAGCTTGCTTTGTGTGTATAAGTTCTTCGGAGCATGAGCCAGCATACTAAACAACATGAAAATATGTTATCAACAAATGTAACTTAAAAAAAAAAAAAGGAGGAGCGAGTATGACCTCTGCTCTGGTTTGGTTACACCATACTTCCAATTCATCTAAACCTGATTTCACATATTCTCCATTGCTGAAGGAGCAGCATTCCCGTCGTAACAAGAGACTGAAATAATTTGTTATTTTTGAATAATTTTTAGTTTTCTTGAATTGTCTATATAGCGTATGTGTAGAGAAAAAAAATATTTGACGGTGTTGTGTTTCAACCAAAGTTGCATACATTACCTCCCCAATTGAGTATAATGGCTTATCATTTTAAAATGGGGAATGAGTTAGTGTGTCGAATAAAATAGAATGTGTCTCATAAAATTCGTTATGAAGAATTCACCCATAATAAGCATATACATACCATCATAACCTTATTTTGAGTATACTTTGGTATTAATGGTTTTACAACTAGAAATATGTGTTGGTATTTGGTAAAGACGTAGATGACAAACATTTTACAAAAAATGACCACATAATATTCTGTACAATTGACCATAAGAAATGCAAATATATAGCAAACCTATTGAAAATCTGTACGTTGATGAAGCAGTAAACTTGAGTAAATAATTTCTGAATAAGAACTGGAGCCACCTGAAAAAAAACTGACAAATAAGAAGTTTGACTAGATAAAGAGAGGTATATTTGCACTGACACAAAACTGAACCCAACAACTTACAAAGTTATCTTGTAATATCTCCAAAATGTTATCCAGATTATCTGTGATGCTATGCCAAGGACTACTTGGACCTTGTTTGCCAAAAGAACGCCCCGATCCTTTTAGTGCATTTGCTTTTGCAGTTTTTGGTGCCTTCAGTTTCAGACAAATATAAAATCAACAAATTCAAAGATGTTTTTTTACG
The DNA here is from genome assembly GCA_030737815.1 of Allium fistulosum. NCBI lineage: Eukaryota > Viridiplantae > Streptophyta > Magnoliopsida > Asparagales > Amaryllidaceae > Allium > Allium fistulosum. The sequence goes on from CM060903.1 coordinate 862,116,873, forward strand.
TATCAACCAAATATAAGATATATATTTCAGTACAAGTGTCCAGAAAAATTACATCCATGAAAGCTGTGGGTGTATCAGTGATGATGTTTGATAATAAGATCCTTGATCAACAACGTCATGTATGTTATGTTTAGCTCTTAACAGAAAACTTAGATGCCGTATGAGCAATTAAAATAAATGGTTATGCTCTCTGCATAATAAGTGGCTTTTATGTGACAATTATGGGGTCAATAAGGTATTATATTGCATAGAGAGGGGTAACTACGTCAAAGCATCATGAAATGTTATTCTAAAAAAATAACACATATATCAAGTAGAGCATATATCCTATTTGTGCAGGATACTTTAATTCATATTTAAGAATGAATTATTGAAAATACACAAATCAGTACCTGGATGCATGTAGCAAGCAAAGGAGCAATTTCTTTTTTCATGTTATCACGAATCATTCCGAAAATTTTCTCTACATAAGCCGCAAGTTGCTGCTTGAACAGCAAGGCAGGATATTTGGCCTCCACATGGCGTACTACACACAGTGCGTCTATAGGTAGATCTGAAGATGATGGAGAAGCACGAAAACTCTATAGAAAGAAGTATCAGATGAGGGTATGACCGTATACGACTAATTGCACAAAACACATCTATACTTTACACTGATGTACATTTAAGGATTGTTTTATGCAATTAATACTAGAAGTATTTGTAAACAAGAGCAGTAAAAGTATTAACTTACTCGAGTCATTCTGCCAAACAGTGATGTAGGTGTGGGAGGAGGTTTGGCAGCGGCATTTGCAGCTTTAAGACTTTTTTGGAGCAAGAATAGTAAAGTAGATGCATTTGATAGCCAATATGCTAGATGATTGTTTGTTCCCTCCTGATCACATGAAGAAGAATAAAGGAAGATTCACAATGTCATGTCACAAAATTGTGTCCATGTACTATTTAGCTTCCATGTTATTCATGTTATTCTTCTATTTTATTTTCACTTTTCGCAGTGCTTGGTAGTACTATATAATATATATACTTGTAATTTCAGTTTGATAATAAATTATTCAAGGATCAAATAGTTTGCCCCAAACTAAATACCTGCAATGAATAAATTCATGATTATTTCTCTCGGAAACAATGCGCATGCATGAGTACAATAAACGTTTGCACCTTCAATTTGTTGCAAGTTTCTAATGACAATGTAGCCTACTTAATCACACTATGCCAAGTTCATTTTCGAAATCAAATTACTGTAGCAAGCTAGAGGGAAAATTGTACCTTGATTTCAGAACCAATCATTTGAATAAGCCGATCAAAGATGCTAGTTTTTTCAGCTTCAAAACATCTCCAGTGAAGCAGGCATTTATACACAATAATGGCAGCCACTGGCTTCCCATCGCTGAACCCAACATTTTTCATAACACAGTTAATTAGTGCATTAACATTCTCAGGCGTTGATAACACCTAAAATCATGTGAAACATATTAGTATTCTTTATGTAGTGTTCACAAAACAATACATGACAAAACTTATTAGTGCATACATGTTGTTCAACATTAGATCTCCTCAACCGAGAATCAGATTTTCCATACACAGGAGGTGCACTGCGAGGTGTCTGCAAAATTTATTGACATATGTAAATGTTCGAGCATAAATATATATATATATATATATATATATATATATATATATATATTCCCAAACTAAATTCCAGACCTTTTGTTCTTCACCTGCATGATGACCATTCTCTCTATGCTGTGTAAGAAGAAACAGGCATGGATGTTGTATCCTTAGAATATTTATGCAAAAAATTATTACTATTACATCAACAACACTTACATGTTTTGGAGAGTGTGATAAATGTTCAGATAATCGTTGCCTAAGAATTTTGTCTTCATATTCAATGTTAGATAGCTTTTCTTGAAGCCTGTGATAATTATGGATCAACAAATTTTCTAAAATAAGTCGATTATAATAGCGAAAATTGATTGTGAACTGTTGGGCCTTTAGAACAGAAATTTAGATACCTTCGCACGGAATCATTCAGCTCGGATATCTTTGATTCAGCCTCTAAAGCTTTTTTCAACCTTTCTTCACTGACTCTAGCTGTTTCTTCATACTTCTTCTCTGTTTCATTAATCTTTGCTTCAAGAGAACTAACCAAATTCTACAAAAGACAGTAGATAAAATATAAGACTTACTGCATCAGTTCATCATATAATCACTAACCATATGCATACAGTGCTTGTGAGCTATATTGCACAATGCATAGATACTGACACTACAGAAAATGATTCAAGCACAATGACTTGGACATGTTAATTTTGTCATTAGATTTAACAAAACCATTGTCTATATCTGTCGGTATAAGACCAACATAAAAGCATTGCAGGTCATTTGCTATGTTACATGGGTACATAAATGTCATGACATTCTACAGGGACACATAATTTGAGTTGTTTGAATAATGTTTATATGTGTGTAGTATTTCTTAGTATTTGAAGCGTATGTACATGATTATGAATTGGAAGTATCTGTTAACCTTAAGCTCGTCATTTTCTGTGGTCAATTTGTCCACCATTGTCGTATCAACAACTTGGACTTCTTTTATAGTAGGATTTTCTTCAGCAACCTTAATAGCCTCTCTCTCCTTGTTTAGTTGATCAATAGTTTCTTTAAATTGTTGTTGCATCCCTTTTAATGCAGACTGCAACTTTGTGTTTTCTTGTGTTTTGGCTTCTTCCATGTCAGCCTGTAGAATAAGAAAAGAAAATTCATAACAAATAGTGGCAAGTAAACCACTGTGTCATTTGTCAAAAATTGATACGTGAAACAGTTCATTAAAATTATTTTGTATAATAAAATTGCTCTCACACATTCTTTTTTAACATAACAATCCCTTAAATAATTTTATATATTTTGGCAATGAGATATTATTTCGATATTAACAGGCAGCTAAATTTGACGGACAAACTCACATGTGACAAACAAGCTCGCATATGCGACAAACAGGTTAACAGACTATTTGTATTTCGAAGTTATTGGAATCATTGTTTGACAGATGGACTACAGTATATCAAAATTGAGTTATTGGAAGTATTTATACAGTCAGCTAGTGTGAAACAGTGGCGGAGCTAGACATCAATTTTAGATAGGGTGAAGAGTTAAATATGGCCGACAAACCATTTCAGACAGGGCAAAACCTTCAAAATGACATTTTATATGTAAAGGAATTACAATTTTTGAGCTAGGGTTTGTGCCCTAGCTGGCCATACACTGGCTCCGCCCCGGTGTGAAACCTTTCTACGCAAAGGGAATGATAAAAATAATGTTAATTGAAATAATTACATCATCAATGTGATATTTTGAGGTTTTGGTTACGAACAAAACTTAGAAATCATGTTAAATAATATCAACATATAATGAGTTTGTCACGTTTAAAATGTACCATTAAATGAACTCTGAATATTGATAAGTTCAGATGTTAAACTAATTATACATATTGACTAGGGATGAGATATAAAAAATGAAAATAGCATCAAATAAGAGAAAAAAAATGTTTATCAGGGCATCACATCACTATAATTACTAAACTTTTACCAAACAATGTGATGTCAATAACACCAAGCATGTACAACATGTTATAAACTAAAATTTCCAACCAACATTACAATTATCACTCCATATGCTAATTTAAGGAGAAATCCAATGTCTCCCCTCCTTCAAGAAAGATGATGTCTTCTTTTAGATAATACCAAACATAGAGAGTGCTTGTTTTCAATGATGTCAAACAAGTCAAATTATCAAAAAAAAATTGAGATCATATTAGATATTTTAAAGGATTCATAGTATAAATTTCACAAATTGCTATTTTATAATCGATAGTAACAAAACCAATGCAGTAGGATGATACCGTTTATGCAATTATATGATTACGTACTTGTGCTTTTGAGCTCAAATATTGACCTTAGAGCCACGACATGTAGAACATAGTTGATAATTTAAATAGTGCAATATCTTCATAAATTTACACGGTGCATGCAAATAAATGTGTAATATATTTGTATTATAGACAATATGCGTACAACGTTAGAACAAAACACAATTAGACATTTCTAATTTGTTGCGTAAGATGATTACATATATTTAACGTTGTACTCAATCATGCATCAAATCATCAATCAATTTTAATTCTTACAATGGATTCGTTTCCAACGGCTTTACTGGTGAATTAATCAGTTTCTATTAAGCCTGTAGTATTAAAACATCTTAAATAATTATCGTGTTGTGGATGGAAAATAATACTTCATGAAGAGGTCGATAGACCAAACCTTTCTACAATTATTGTCATTTTATTTGTGATATATTAAACAAGTGGTAAAGACCAATGTTATCAAAATGGGATTCAAATCGTAACATTCAAATTTTAAATCAAAACGGGATTTAAATCTTAAATCGTAGATTTAGAAGGTCCATGTTTTAAGAATTGTAGATACTTTAAAATTGATTATGATGTAAGAACTTTACATATAAAATTTAAAATTCCGTTTTTTCTCTTGTTTTATTTTTATTTTATTTAGAAAACACTAGAATTAGAATTGTGGATGATAAATATATTGAATATATAAGGATGCATTGAATGATTTTTCTCAACTGCGGTTTTAAATGAGTTTGGATCGGAATATGTAAATCGAATCGGAACGGGAGAGACGATCTAAAACGGGATTTAAATCGTAAGATTTTAAGATTTTTGATAACTATTGTTAATAATGATTGATCATTGGATTGTATGGAAAAACCAAATAAATAGTTATCATATGAAACTCACTATTATACCACCTCCAGCCTTTCATGACACAATCATTTCTTATGCTTAGTCAGATTAGCAGCATATACACTAAGAATATGTTCTTATTTCCTACATTTATATTCGGTTTTACCTTGTTTTTCCCTCATTTCATCACCTGTATAAATCATTTTTGATTAATGATGATCTTTCAATGTCATCGATATAGTAACATAATAATAATCAAACTCAAACTTATTTCCAAAATGATAAATTAATCATAGATTGTTAGGTAGTGTATTATATGAATATGCACTCATATACGGACCAAGTACATTTTCAAAAAGAAGATATAATATACATAAATTTTATACCTTAAAAGTAAGATGTTCAAAATTATTCTCATGGACATCATTCAAATTGTCACAAGTCATTGATATCATAAGAACACTTAACTCTCCACTTACTCTAGCCTCCATTATTGAGTTCCTCTAAAACAACAGAAAATTTTACTAAACAAAACGTTGAAAACTTTAAACGCTGACTGAAATATAAGCAGAGGATTAGAATTTTATGTGTATTGATTCAGCTGCAAAATTTGTTTTCTCTATTTGATTTCTGCATTGAACCCACTTTAAAAATATAGTGAATCAAAAAAAAGAGCTTAAAAAGAAAACAATTGCTCCAGGCCAAATAGGTATGCGTATTTCTTGATCATTACATTTTGGTATTGAATTTTATTTACTTTTCTTTTTATAATTTACCTAGAAGCAATGAAATTCAAACATTGATCATATTTAATTATTTTAAAATAATTGTATAAAATAAGGTTATATCGATGATTGGATGCGGATAACTAATAGAATTCATTTTATATCTTATATATATGACATGAGATCAATGGTTGAATTAACAAAAGAACATAAAATGAAATTGTAGCTCTCAAACCGAATATGTATATACAAACTTGTTAGATATTATATAAAATTTTGAAATTATCATTCTTCATCCTATAATTGATTTATTAGTTTTTTTTTTGTTCTTATCAACATTATCACAAATGTTTGAAAATAAGTTAATTTTTTTCAACTGAATTTATACTTCAAAGAATGGATGCCAATGAAATTTGAATAAAATTATGCTTACTTATTTTAAATAGCCATAAAATATAAGGTTGTGGAATTCAAGCTTGGATTTTGATAAAAAAAATTATAAGTAAGAAGGGACATAATAGGAAAAATAAAGATTTTTAAATCAATTAAGTGCTTCTAAGGCTAATTAGATTCAAGCCTTGGTGTTTGGGAATAAATCTGATCAAGGGAAGTGGAGTTTCTAAAATAAATTAGATGAAGTGTGGTTAGAGGATTGAACTTGTGATATTCTTGAGAATATATTGAATCAAGGGGAGTTGAGTTCTAAAATTATGACAAAAAAGAATAATGTTGAGTGAGATAGGATTTGATATATGTAGTATAAATTTAATTCAAGAACTCAAATGTATAAATGAAGCACGTTACTTTCTACTTGAGGAGAGAAGAGCAGGTTACATTCCAAACAACACTGACTTCAGTTTTCTTCGACCTTATTTTGAAAATTGCACACTACGATCTGATTATGTGCAGCTCTTAACAATATATTTTTGAATAAAACAAAATCCATATTTGGAATAGCAAACATATACCCTTCTGCGTTTTTCAAGCTGTAACCGCCATGTAAGTTCCTCGACTTCTTTCTCCAATTTAGTTTTAGCAGCTTGGAGGGCACCTGTTTCTTTTGCTGCCTGTAATTTAAGAAGAAAATGAACATTAAATGAAAATCAAATTGTATGAATGAGTGATTACGCAAATAGCATGTTTCACTATTGCTAAAAGCTTAAAAGAAACAAATAGACCAAATTACTGGTGTCATTCAAACTACTGGTGCAATCATTGTAAATAAATCAATGACAAAGATTTACAAATACTCACACACACGCGCACGGATGCATACACACATGTATATGTATGTATATGCATAAAGATATATACATGTGTGTGTATTTAATGGCTCATATTCGTTTATGATTTTGAAGGACTTCGAAGTTTGAAATGATTGGAAAATGGATGATCTCGATAGCAAGTAGATCAACAACGACGACGACAAAACCATTATTTCCAAACAAGTTGGATCGACTAAAGATGGAACCAAAACTAAATTACAAAGTCAATTTAAAAATAATAATAACAATAATAAATTTTAAAAAAACCATGGTAATAATAATAAAATAAAGTAAAATAATTAAACAAATAATAATAATAAATAAAGATAAAAATAAAATAATAAATTAAAATATATAAAGAAATTAAAAAACAAAACATGATAATGATGATGATGATGATGATGATAATGGTACTAATAGTAATAAGGAACGAATATCAAACTCTACGTCTTAGGCTCTTATTTACTAGTCCTACGATTTAGAACTTATAACACTACCCCTAAACCAGCCATAAGTAAAAAACTTCTAGCTCATGATTCTGGTACGTGGATCGCTGACTTCCACGCGCTCCTGTCCGACAGCAGCTCTTCAGATATATTCAAATCCCTCAAGTCCCTTGTTACCACTTCCTCCTATGTCAACCTTGATCGACCTCTACATTTTTTTGAGCATTCGATGCGGTCTATAATTTCAATGCGCACAGATGCCTCGAAAATCCCCCGTTGGAGATATTCAAACCATCTTAAGCGGTGTTGGACTGGTTTCTCTTCGATTGGTTCAAACTTATTTGACGATAAAAGAGGAAAGGGAAGCTACGGAGGAGCAATAAAAGGAGGATGTTACACATCCCTCCTAAATGCAGCAGTAAGAGCCTGCTACCCCCTCCCCATCGTAACCTCCTATATTTTGTGTCAATTTTTTTTAAACTAAAGCAAGGTTTACGATTTTAATCTACTTGCTAGTGGGATCATCAACAAGAAATTGGATTGTTTAGAAACTTTCGAAACTCCATCAAAATTACATTTTTAATGGATGGGGTGTGTGTGTACACACACAAATGTTATGGCACGCGCTTCGCGCGTGAATTGTTTTTTCTTATAAGTTGTATATGTTTAAATCAATAAAAAAATATGATTTTTTATTTTCAATTGATATTAAGATTTGTATATTTGTAAAGAAATATTTTGAATTTGTAAAGAAAGTTTAATTTTAAATTCTATTTTTAGAAGCGTTTTGAATTTGTAAAGCATGTTTGATTGTTAGATCCTACTTTTAGAGACGTTTGAGTTTGTAAAAAAAAGTTTAATATTAGATTCTATTTTTAAGTTTCTAAGATTTGATTAGGGGTTTTTAGGCTCAAGGAAAAAGTTAGAGAAAAATTTAGTTTCAGGGACAAGAAGTTTGTTTTTTAGGCTGAAGGACGCTTTTTAGTGTAAATCACAGAATAATAGTTGTAACTATCATTCGCAGTTTACACTAAAAAGTGTCCTTCAAACTAAAATGCAAACTTGTTATCCCTGAGACTAATTTTTTTTACAACTTCTTCCTTGTGCCTATTTATCTGATTTGATAATATATAGATGGGCGTTTTTGGTAGTCCACGTTGATACCAAATAAGTATGACACCAAAGCTATTACAACTATTATTAAAGATATATATATATATATATATATATATATAGACACACGCATATATAGGATAGTTCATATTTATTTGAGATTTCAAAGGAATTAGAAGTTTAAAACTTATTTAGCACAAAAAATTATTTTGTTTTGAACACACACACATATATGAGCATTCAATGACACCTTAAATGCCATCTGGTTTCCATCACAAGCTCTGATTTAAATAATAAGGGTATTGGAAAGAGAGGGAAGCAATTGTTATTTAAATCGATGCTTGTGGTGGAAATCAGAGGGCATTTGAGATGTTGCACTATTTGGTGGTGTCATTGAATGCTCCTCGTATGTGTGTGTGTGATGGTTCATATTTATTTGAGATTTCAACGGAATTAGAAGTTTCTAAACTTATTTAGCACAAAAATTTATTTCGTTTTGAACTTATATATATATATATATATATATATATCTTTATTAATAGTTATAATACCTTTGTTGTCACATTTTTTTGATATCAGCGTGAACTACCAAAAATACACATCTATCTTAATATTGCTTAAAATTTGGATCTAACCTTTTTTACAAATTCAAAATTCTCCTCTACCAATATTATTGAATCTATTTTAATATCCCTTAAACATAGGATCTAATAAATAAACCTCTACGAATACTATCAAACCTTAGCGTCACTTAATAAGATCTAATAACTAAATTTTTTTTACAAATTCAAAAATTTTCTCTACAAATATTACCAAATCTTAATACCACTTAATCTAACATATTCAATTTGTAGAAAAATAATTCACGCATAAAGCGCGTGTCATTTTCACGCGCGTGTCGTAACGCTCGTATGTGTGTGTGTGTGTATATATATATATATGATGGTTCGTATTTATTTGATATTTCAAAGGAATTAGAAGTTTCAAAACTTATTTAGCACAAAAATTTATTTTGTTTTAAACTTATTTAACACTAACCGCCATGGTACATATACATGGGTGTGTGTGCGCGCATATATATATATATATATATATATATATATATATGCACAATATGTATATATATATATGCACAATATGTATGCATATATGATGGATTCCATGTTCCCTTCTTATTTAACCCTGCAAATTTCCATTTTTCATCTATTTGCGCCTTTTTTAAAATGAAACACAATTTGTAGATATGATCTTATTAGTATTAAGATCATCTTCACAAAATTTTGTATACTTCTGAAACTTCTAACATTTTAGAAACTATTTTTTAAATCAATGGTTACAACAACAAAATTTATTAGATTACATTGGACTATGATTTCGAATAAGATAAAGTTAGGAATTGAGTCTAAATTTTGCATAGATATCTTGATTGTGTGTGTATACAGACATGTATGTATAGATACATATGTGTGCACACACATTAAATTTTAGCTTATTTCAAAACTTTCGGGCATGACAAATAAAAATTGAGATTTGAAAGGGACTTACAAAGAGAGGTATCCTTCCACATGCGCACGAGCGCACACACGTGTATACGTTTGCATTAAAATGCTTATCTCAAGTGCATCTTAAGGTCTACCTCAAAGCAAGGCGGAGTCAAAATGACGTAAGGCTTGCCCAGAAAGGTTTTTTTTTTGCCTCTAAGGCTTATGCCTTAGTAACATGAGACATACAAGACGTTTCTTATTGATTGTAATTTGTTTGAATCACTTTGATTGTTTAATGTCTCTTATTTTAATGTTCGGCATTCATCATTCAATATTTAAATATTTGATAATTATGCGTGTAATGTTTATTTGAAAAACGTACGCCTTCACACCTCGAGGCTTACATTTCGCCTTGAAAGCACAAAAATGTCTCGTGTACACCTTTACCATTTATGCATGTGTGTGATACACACATATGTACGTACATACATATATATATGTATGTACACACACGTACGTAAGAGCATATGCATGTGTTCATACATATGTTTGTATATGTATTTATGTATGAGTAACCGAGTATTGTTGCGAGTCCAGTGCATACTTCATCAGAATTTATCAACAAAAGCTTAATTATCTACGTTTTTTTTAGGATGTATGTGTGTGTACCATACATATATGTCTAAAATTTTGAGTATAGCCTAGGCCCAAATTGGATCTGGATTTATCCAGCCAGATCAGGATCTATATTTGTCTATTTTGAATAAAATATTTTTCCATCCTGATCTTTAGTTTTAAATTTCTTATGGATATTCATGTTTGTGCATATATTTTAGTATTAATATAGTTATAATAAATGGCACAGAAGAAGGCTCAGATTGTTCCATCCAGCTAATGAATAATGAAGGCAGCAAAATTAAAATTCCGACTTTTCCAGAAGAAACATTCCATTTTTTCTTTTACTTTCTTCTTTTTCCTTCGTTATTTAAAATAAAATAAAAAGAAACTTCTTATTCTCAAATTATGTAGATATACATGGAGCTAGAGCTCTACTTTATGATGTCCAAAGTTTTTGTTTGAACGCCTATGTTCTTAGATAAAATTCTAGGTAAAAACATGTATTCTTTTAGACGGTTTCTTCAGTAGATGGTTCCTTTTCTTAGTTTGCAAGAATCTGTTGTTTACTTCTTAGTTCTTATTATAGGTTTGCACTTGTGTACGCTGCCAATCTTTAATCGGTACTAAACTTTAATCTAAATTTCCATACACAACTACTATTATTGTTCTATTTGATACCTTCTCGTGGAAACATGATACATCTTCATACCGCCGAATGGTAGTATGAGATCGTTCGAAAAATTGTTTGTTTTTTTAAAACAACACATACGATCGGCAGCAGAAGACCGATCGACAGTATGAAAACATTTGTTTTTGAAGCGCTAAATGCTAGACGGCGTTGTACTGCCGTTCGGCAGTATAAAAATCGATTGAAATTTTTGCGTACTTATCCTTTTCACACGTAGACGAAACGAGACATCATAACTCCTCGACACTCGTCTCGTCCAAAATATTCAAATCTCACTCGAAATATGGATCAAAATCTCAATTTGAGATCTCACCCGGAATTATATCTTTTTTTTCTTTTACATTATATGTTTTATTTTCATAAAGATTCAAAAAAAACTACTCGGTTCAATTACTATTTACCAAGTCCTTAACATATTTTTTACTTTTTGTCTTGATGAGTCACAACAAAATACTTGCTTTCTTTTTATATTCAAACAATATGATATTATTCGATCATTACCAAATAAATTAAGCGAATCGAGCTACCACTCTTCTCCAAAACATTAATTTCAATTCTTTTTTTATGCAAATCAAGTATGTTACAATTTTTATTTTTACATTGAAAATTATAGTTAAATAAATCGTTTAAACATCAATTTTAACTGCGAGATATTCCCAAGATGTACTTTAGGGTCCAAGATATCAAACCGAGATGTACACCCAAGATACACTCATCTAGTCCGAGATCTCCTCCGATACGAGATAGCATGTGTCAAAATTCCGAGACGAAATGTGGCCAAAATCCGAGATTTAAAATTTTGGGGGTTTGCTTGAATTTGAAAATTTTCCATCACGGTTGTTTTGTTAGTTTGTTGTTTTGAACTTTAAGAAGTTACTGAGGATGAAAGAATGTCGAAATTACCAAAATTGATAGTCGGATGGTGGTGGAGAGACGATAAGATATAGAAAACCTAATTGGTTCAACTTGCAGTGAAGTGCACAACTAGGAGGATGGTCAACCAAAGTGCTCGAGATTCGGGAACTTGGTTAAATTTGGGGATTACTGGTCTGCAAGGTAAGTTAATGGACAATTTGAATTAGGATTATTGTTCGAGGTAAAGAGACATGATCAGCCATATGCTTTTGAAACTTGAATTCTGATAAGGTGCAGAGAGATTTGTGGCTGGTAGTCTGCTCATAGGAATGAGCGACGAAAGAGAAGTATGCCGCTATGCGTTGGACTGGATCTCTATATTCAAGTCAGTTACCTGAGAAGGATGAAGGATCAAGGGGTTTGTGTGATGTTGCACGAGAAGAAAAAAAAAGACCAGGAGTGTTTGGGGTTGCACACTTATGTATGTTGTTTGTACATTTTTTCTCACCTTTAGTATGGAGTTGAGTAACACTTTGCTCGCTTAATTAATATGCATCAATGATCATATGTATACTAGATGGATCGCCGTAGGGGAGCATCAAAGCGGTGAGTTAAATCTGGATTTTGATTATGCTAGTGATGTATGCTCAAACGGGAACATGTGGAGAAGCTTTAGTGGTTCATATACTTACCGAGGAAGGTAAGATGGATAAACAAGTCTATTATATATGCTTATAATATGTATTCTTGTATGTGTGGCCATCTTGGGTGAGGCCTTCGGGACAAACTAGTTCCACTAACTGATATTCCACTTGCAAGATTAAACCAACACAGATGAGTCTTCACGCACTGTTGGGACAGACAAGTCCAATTAGTTGTGGCACCAAGCCACAATGCATTTTTTAATGGTAGAGCTCGCTAGTTATGATGAACGAATCACGATGCACCTTTAATGTCTGTATGTGTGTTATGTATTATATAATTCTAAGTACAATAAATCAAAGGGGTACGTGTGTTTGGGGTGTTGTGGGTGGGGGGGGGGGGGTTGTTTTGTGTGGGTTGTTGCAAAACATATAGTTATGTATGGTATACGTGTATATGGATATATTTGTATGTATATGTACATAACCGCATGTATGTATGTGTATGATTGTGTGTCGGTGTACATGTGTATGTATACATATGTGCATGTATTTGGCGTTTATTCGTCTAATTAATTCTAGTTTATATCGGTATTTAATTCTCTTTCGAAGACGTTTTTTTTTTTGTGCCTCACCACATAATTTGTATCAGATAACCTAAAGCGCATTCAATATGGTAAATTTATATCATACACCTATGTGATCCATTTTTTGGCATGTTTGATACAAATGCTCGTATTAGTGGGACCTAGATGGCTAGATGACAATGGAAGTAACTTTGCACCAATTTGTGTAACCATATCAGACTTTGACAAGTAATCAAGAGAAAAAAAAGTTTTACCATTTTAAGCTTTCGCAGCTCCCTTTTAGCAAGTCTCACTCTCCAAGCACATTGGATTGCAATTGTGGCATTCTTTAGTCTAGAATAATGTGATTGTGCAAGGTATTGGCGACAATAACTCTAGGAAAAAAAATATCAACAGTTAACTATACAATGTTAGGAATAAGGGTTCAAAACTTCGTATGATTAGGAACATTCAATAATGGTTTTTTTTTCTAATAACTTTCCTCGTCTTACCAAAAAATCTGTTTAAGAATATGTAATCTTAATCTTGAACATAAGACATAGGAAAACAAATCAGAAAAAGAGACACCTCAACAACAACAAAAATAGCTTTAGGGTTCTCATACAATAAAAGAAAAAACCTGCTACATAAAACCTCTTCAAGAATGAATATAACAAATAAACTACATATGCTATGTACCTGAATAATAGTTACAGCTTTCGATTGGCGTCTGAAGTGAAATTCTTTACGACAAGCCATTCCACGCATACCACTTTGAATAACAATGGATGAAATATATAAATTTCTGTAAGCTTCTTTTGCAAAATGCATGCGAAAACATGTTTGGATCCTTATACAAGCAGCTTGTCTCCGCATACTTTCAAAATGTTGTCGTGCAATTTCCCCTTTGCAAAAGAAAATTAGCAAATTCAGGAGCTAAATATATAAGCAAGCATGTAGATTGCACAAGATCCTCTAAGTTTGCTCCAAGTAGCAATCATCTCTTTGCCATTTATCAGCTTAAAATAAAATTTATTGCATGCACAAAACCCTTAAGTATGGGTGAATGCGTTCAAGAAGACACAGTGTGTTAATAAATGGCGTGACGATGGGGCTACCAACAGAAGTAAATGGAGCCGAATAGTGTTGTACCCGTAACCGTATCCAAAAATCAAAATTCGTATCCACTATCCACGGATTTTTTAAAATGCATATCTGTATCCACATCCACGAATATTTTCGAATGTATAAAAATACCAGTATCGAAAAAAAAAACGATGCAGATATTTTTGGATATCTGAAACACATCAGTATCCAAGAAAAAATGGATAATTTTTTAGATTTGAAAGTATTTGTATTCGAGAACTTTTGATTCCTATTTAAATCAAAATTTTGAGTTCTAAATTCAAAATTTACATTTTTCTTATAATGAAAATTGCAGTTTCCTGTTTCAAATTATGAAACCGCATTTTTAAAATTAAAAATTTCGTATATTTTGAATAAATATTGCATTTTTATCTAAAAATTGCATTTTTTTTAATTTAAAAATTGCACTTTATTCAAACATACTTGTTACAACAATCTAAAAAATTATCATAGAGCAAAATACCTTTATTTAAGTCACTCTTCTATCATCAAATGCATACCGAATTTATATATTATGCTTATTATTAACTTCTTGAATGCTAAATGCATTTTCTTAAAGCCTACTCAAAAACATTGAACGATTAAAAACATTTAATACTAACTTATTATTAACTATTCAAAAAAAAAATAGACTGAATTGAATTTAAGAACAATTTAATTTTCAACATTTTGTATATATAGATTTTGTTTATTGGTTTTAACTAAGTACCACTTTTGAATAATAATAATAAAATAATAATAATAATAATGTATGTATGTATATGATTTCACACCGGACAAATATTTCTTGAACACAAACGCCATCATATCCGCATTCATATCTGAAAATCATCTGGATATCAGGTATCCACTTTTCGGATATGGATATTTTTCATATTTTTGAATATGGAACCGAATGAATTTAAAAATTTTGGGGTATTCATTGACAGGCTTACTTGAGACAACCTAATTACCCAATGTTTATATAATATATGAATTATAGCAATTATATTACCTCTGCACAAGGATTGGATTTGCATGGCTGATTTCTGAAGCAAAATGAAATGTTTATGAGCATAGTATGAACGGATTTTTCTTTGGATAATGGCTGCTGATTTTCCAAGTACAGAATTCCTACGCGCATCAAGTTCAGCCATTTGACCAGCACGTAGAAAAACCTTGGTTTTCCCTATCTAAAAAGGTAACAATGATATGCATATATTAGCAATCATGAGTCAACAACGCAAAAACATATATGACATTAAGTGATTGTCCATTATCCAAATGTAAACTTAGGTTACTGCATTTATTCTCACCTCTTATACATAAACATGCATGCATACATACATACATACATGTACTCTACGTACACAAGAATGAGAAAGTTTTGCAGTTTTTTAGTTAGCTAAAAAAATGCCCCTAATTTTTCGAACACTAATTAAATTGAGATGATTTGGCTCACATTGCCATTAAGAAAGAAAAAAATAAACATACATCCCTCCCAATAAAACAATATAACTCACATCTTGATTTAATAAAATTATTATTGAAACTGATGTTAAAACAGATGTTGCATTTCTTTTACAATCATTATCAAATCTAATACTTACGAATGTGGAATGCTTGATTTAATATCCTCACTGTTACAGTTCTAAAAATGAACTGTTGCATTACGAATATCTGTACTGAAGAATATTTGCAGCAAAAGATATAGATTAGGAAAGTAAAAGCAAAATGATGAGGACCAGTAAAATTGGTTTGGAAAAAACAAGGATGTAAACCAAATAGCCACAGTTTAATTAGTATATCCAAAAGAGAGAAGGATTCATAAAGAGGAAGTAACCAAATCACAATTGTCATAAACATATCTACTAATTATTTGCTAATTAGTAAATTATCAATAATGTGCACGTATGCTGTCAAGGGCGCCGCCGGGGCGCTGCAGAGCACCATTTAGGTGTTATTTTGTAATTTTGGCACTCCTTTTTTTTTTTGCTTTGGCGCTTTATTCCGTCCTTTGTTTGAGGCTCCGTTTGAGTGTTAAGTTTTCCTTGGAACGCTACGAAAATAGGCATTTTTGCATAATTTTTTTTTTACTTTGACTAAATTAAAAATACTTGCATTAAAAAGACTCAATTATTTTGTTTATTCGTTGAAGCTCTTCATCTTCTAATATAGTTTCAAATTTTTTTTACATTTTATATATTTCATATCAAAATATAAAGGAAATCATTCAACAAATATTCTTTTTATATTCAAACTAAACGTGCAATTTTCATGTTTCCCAAAGTTTACTTAATTGGTTTTCTGGTTCAAAAAAAATAAACATACAATAATAATTACTCATTAACTTTTTACTTCTTTGAAATTTGATTTTAATGGTTCTTACTTTACTTTCTTATTCCATTTATTTTTAAATTCCACTTTAAATATTTTTCGGATAACATAGAGTAATCTACTTGCAGATAAATACAAAATTGTTCGCAATTATTACTCTTTTTTATGAAGTCATGATTTAACTACACGAATGTTTAGTTATAGTTATGGCATAAATTTCACTATGTATAAACTTTATTATGTATAATTTTATTACTATTATAAACTATAATAGTGTTTTGTTATTTTAATTTATTGACGATAAACTTTAGTTGTATGTGTGTGTATACTTATATAACAAAAATAAATAATGACGGTCTAATCAACGTAAACCAAGTTTCTCACTATTTGTTTTTATCGTTACTTAATACAAAATTTATTTGTATCCAATTATATAGCGAATGATTATTTTCGTCCATGCTCTTCCTGAACACCGCTTGGACTTTAATGACATTCGTAGCCCCTAGCGCTCCGCTTCGAAAAGCATAGATGTGCACAAATATGGACATTTTGAATGCAAAAAGGCAAACATGTATGGATTCGGATAAAAATGGACAGAAGGAGTGGAGTACACTATAATCTAACAAGTTGATATGACAACATGGAGCAACTACTTTATTGTTTCTTCAATAATTTGGATAACCAAACTAGATTATAACAATATTTATTTTATGTACTTTCTATTGTTTACCTGATATCCTTCCAGTCCAGATGCTTCCAACAGCTTTTTTGCAACAGCGACTTCATCAGGACTGCCATAGTAAGTAAGAACGAAGAAGAAGAAGAAAAATCAATTAAGAATAGTACAAAAATCCAAAAAACCGTTATTTTATCCATTTATGGTTTTCCTATGTAGTAAATAGTACCTCCCATTTGCTGCATCAGGTGAGAGAATGCGAAAACGATCTATAAATTCATCAAACGTCCGCCTTGTTGGATATCCAGCACAGCTAATCCTAATAGCCTCCATCACACCCTAAATTGCAGCAGAAAAGTTGTGTAAGAGATTATAAATTGGACTCTCTCTAATTGCTGATTTCTTTAGAATTTTAATATTTGTTCCTGAAATATCGGTTTCATCATAGATTGTAACAGCATTAATTTTAGAAAAATGTAAAATAAAATAATAACAGAGATACTATCGATACAAGAAAAACTAAGTGATGTTTTGAATGAAATGGTAAAATGAAGAAGCCTCGTGCTCATAAAAACGTCAATGATTCATCTACAAAATTTGACAACACAACAAGAAATCTCACCCCACATCGAAGTTGCTGAAGAACATTGTTATTCTCAAAGATTGCTGGCTTCAACAAATTATTTGGTTTGACACAGCGGATATAATGTGGCTCAGTCCCATTTAATGTTTCCAAAAGAGATTGTAGTTGTTGCTGCATATTTGAACAAAATTATGTATACATATATATTGGTTAACTATAAAACACTAATTGTGAAGGATTCTTTCTATATATATTAGCATTATGTTACCTTAAAGTTTGTGCCAATCGATGAAAATTTCGAAGATTTTGACGAGTTATCTGAAAGAGGTGGAAACAAATTTGATATAAAAGGACACTTTGACGCATTCAAAAGAGATTGATGCTCTGCAACAACATAATCTTTGTTTTTGTCCAAGAACAATTCAGTTTGATATGTGACCTGAAAGAAGAAAGAAAGAGGACATTCTTCAGTTATGGTAGTAAGCAACAAAATTATACACCATATTTCCAAAACATGTTCATACATCACCCGCATAGTGGCAAATGGTAAAATCAGTACGTGCCAATTTTGGTTTGCTAAATCTCTTGTGGTCTTTGAAAGTTTGATATAGCTTCTGTGCGAATGTGTCATGCGTTGATCTCGGTAATACGCTATTCAGGAAGAATTTAACTTATAGTTGTGAGCACTAAATAGTTCTAGATATATTGATAATTTACTTGACAATGATCAACATACCAAGCCTCATCCAGAAGAGCGATAATCCCGCCTGGTTTCTGGTAGTCAGCAGTGATAAATTAAATAAAGTACTTAAAAGCTTTTATATACCAAACATAGCAATGGCCTGAAGTAACTTCCAAATATATTCATCGTTAAAAGAACGAAAAAGAGAATTCAAGGTTTTACAGTAGGAATATGGTGACTATAACACTTCACCAAAAACGAAAATAATTTTCATATGAATTTTATTACAGTAGAGCAGCAGACAATAAGGCTAGCTACTGTACAGTATAACATTGCACGTTATGGTTGAAAAATAACAGAAATCATGGAAACTAACCTTTTCGATGAGATCAAGAACATCTTGATTATCAATGAACTCTATGTAGCTCCAGTTAATCTCTTCTTTAGTATATTCTTCTTGCTCCATTTTAAAAACATGCTGTGTCAATTAAAAGAGAGCAGAAGAGGGAAAAAAGGAGGGGGGTGGGGGGGATGTATCAGCTATTTAAGCAGTAACAATGGCCAATAAATAACAAGAAATAAAGAGCTAGATCTATAACCTGATTAAAATGTTGCTGTAGTTTCTCATTAGTTAGATTGATACAAAACTGCTCAAAACTGAAAGAACAAGAGCTTTCGATTAGCAAACAAATAGGATTCTTTCTTTAAAAATATCTAAAACAACCAATAAGACAGATATGTATACAGAGCTAAAACAGTTAACAAATTATGTATAATTTATAGCTCATGAAATATTAGTTAATTGAGAGAAATAAGTTAGCAGATAAGCAACTAAAATTAAGACAAAGCAAGGAGGCTAAATTAAAATGATAATGAAACAGAAACACCCTGACTTGTTTTAATGATACACAAAAGCATACCAGTTAAGCACCTGTTTGTCTTGAAACTTTCAAAACCATAGATATCCAGCACTCCAATCAAATTACTTGAATCAGAATCTTGACCGATGGAATTATTGATCTTATTGACCAGCCTACAAATATTTGTTTGAATAGCATAATTCATAAATGATTGAAGAGGAAGTAGTTATAATAGAATGTAAAATGACAATTTTTCATTATTACCAATCAAACAGCCGAGAATACACGATTTTAGCCAAGGAGTCTCTACTAATCACTGCAGCCTCTGGATCAAGACTTTTAGTTATATTTTCATCACGAGTCACCATGATGCGCTTGCATAAAGAATCCTCTAGTGCCTTCACATCACACCTAGAATTTTAAATATATATGACCTTAAGATTTTCCTACTGATTTTCACTTAAAAAGGGCACAAAAGTTTTCTAAAATTCGCGTACATAAAAAGCTCCGCAGCAGTTTGCAGATGAAACCGAGACTTCTCATCTTTTGGTTCCGATGAACCTTCTTCTTTCCCTTCACCAAATTCAACATTTCCTAAATGAAGAATTGCAGCAACTACTCGAAAAATGGCATCCTGGATGAACAGCACAAGAGTCAAACATGGTACATTTAACTAACATAAATTCTCTGTTACGAGGATAAAACCATCTCTTCCGATATTTCAAATTCTGTTAAATGTGGGGTGATCTTTTTTTTTTGAATTTGAATTTGGGTACTTAAGTGGTAGTACATATTGTACTATAAGTCGTAGTAGTATATAACATACTACAAGTCAACATATGTTCAGTGGTTCAAATCGATATGTAGAATTCAAGCCTATGACCTTATTGACCAAAGTCAGAGCGCTTAACTACTAAGACAATGGTGTTTAACATGTTGATCGTATATTTCATTATAGTTATATGATTCTAAAAAAAAAAATTGATCCACTCAATTGATTAATGAATGACGGTAATGCAAGGGGGACATGAGGACAAAACCATTTGAGGGCCGAGGATCTCAGCTTCGATTGACTATTGTATCATAGTTTAAATTTTTGAATATATCACCAATGTGGCAATGTATCACTTGAATTGCATTTAAAAACTCAAAAATGAACACATTTTTCATGTATAAATGTTATCAAGCTTGCACCAAGATAACTTTCGGCAGGAATCAACTTCAAAACCATTATGGTTTGATGTGTACCACAGAAAAATATCATATTTTAGTGCATCAATGTCAAAGTCAAACATCTAAATTAACTTTGCAGTATAGCCATGCAATTGTACTATATGTTTACCTGTTCATCAGGACTTATTCCAACAACCTCCATAGCTCTTCGAGTTGCCAAGTATTCTTTTGCGTCATCAATCCCATCAAGCTCAAAGCAATCAGTCTGGTTAAGGTAATGATATGTCCTTGGATTTTCCAGTTTGTACTTCTCTCTGTCCTGAATTGAAAGTTGACAAATGCTTTTATAAAATTACATACATTATTGGAGAACAAAATGTATAATCAAAGGCAATGCCCTTTCTTCCTTTAGCATTTTAATATAAAGCTATTATAATTCCTAAGTTAATAAAGTTTTAATAATTGATATAATTATTCAGAATATTGAATGCTCAAAACCAAGTATGGATGCTCAAAACCAAGTATATAATGAGAAACTATGCATGGAAGCTAAACATTTACTGCAGAGATAATCAGCAACTCAATTTCAAAACTGACCTATAATTAAACTTTGGCCCACTGCTTAAACATATATGATTTTGGAAACCTATGAATCTGATTATATTTTCATGAATCTGATTACAATTTTCACACACTTAATGATTTTTTGGAGTTAATGCATTAAAAATTAGAGATCAAATGTAAACTCTAAAATCAATATAAATGTTAGTGTATACAATTTATGATTTTGGATGGACTAGGACTATCAGTGTGCAATCACATAAAACCTATTAATAACCTGAATATAACTAGATTCCTTGGTGAACCTGCAAAAATTTAACATTCCTTTAGCACTACTAAGACAGTAGACATAATACAAAGCATAAAGTATGTCAAGAGCAAAAAAGAATCTCAATTATCGCTGGTTAGTACTAATATCAGTGGAGACGTAATAAAGTTACTATATGCAAAGTATGTCAAAACTCGAAGTGCATGTACATATACTAATTGCCCAAGCATATGACATTTATGCTTGATATCATGACCATACATTGAATAAATTAAAAGGTATGCTATACATATCATGTTGGATTGTATACATAAAATACCTGAGGCGGTGCAGCACAAAGCATGTAAAAGCAGTGATAATTTCTCTCAGGGTCGGAAACTTGACAAACTCGAGATCTTTCAAGTAGATATGTTCTAATTGCAGCACCAGAAATTTTCCCCCTCCTATTAAATTGGATCTCGACAAATTTGCCGAAGCGGCTAGAAAAAATAATAGATTACTATCAACATCAAGTCAGTTGAAGGTACTAGATTGAAACACAGTAAACCAAGAGTACTTATTTCTAATTTAGGCACCTATTTACCAATATCAGTATTATTGCTTCAAATATTATATTTGCATCCAGGCTCTAAAATATTAAAATTTAAGTTAAGGAAAAAAACTGAAGTTTCAACTTTATGGCCAAATATCACATTTAGTTAATTGAATAGTCAGTAGACCTCACAACAAATATTGATATCTAGGGATTGATATCAAATTTAAATAAGACTTCTATGACAAGGAGCCTTAAACAATAAATAAATAAATAAATAAAAATTGAATCTGCAATAAAGTATTATACACCTGGAGTTATTGTTCCTCACAGTCTTTGCATTTCCAAATGCTTCAAGGACAGGATTGGACTGAAAGAGGGGAAATACAATATTATTCTTTATGGAAGAAAAAAAAAGTCATATTAAAGGTATGATTATCACTTCCCAATTTACCTCCAAAACTTGTTGTTCCACGGTTCGTCCTTCAGCAGCAATTGTCCCTCCCATGAAAGCAAGATACTGCATAAGCATTTTTGTGCTTTCAGTTTTACCTGCTCCACTTTCTCCGCTCACTAGAATAGATTGGCTTAGTCCTTCATTTCTCATTAGCCTACAATCACCAAATATATTTTAGTTTTGTTGTTTGCCCTTTCATATTTATGAATAATCTTTGCTATGCGGCAAAAGATGGTATAAATATCAGTTTATCGTAATTGCTAAAGTTCTGCAGCACCAGTTGGAAGTTTAGACGTATTGTTACAGCTTGCTTTCTAAATATTAAGAGATATATATAAGGTGGAACCCAATGGACGAAGCACCCGCACGATAGCGGGCTCTGGGAACGTCGATTATATACGCGGTCTTTCCCTTGCATTGCGAAGAGGCTGTTTGCAGACTCAAACCTGGACACCCAGATCACCATGCGGGTGACCTAACCGTTGCACCAAGGCTCCACCTCATTAAGATATATATATATATATATATATATATATATATATATATATATTTGTAAAAATTAAATTTGATTGTATTTTATTTTTATTTTGCTTAGTAACCTGATAGTGTGCATATACTGTGAAAGTCACGTCACTTAAGCTGTTGCATGCAATTATGAGATAATGTACCAAACACTAACAGGACCAACCATGCATACATGGCTAGGGTTTATATTATCTCAGTCAAATCCATGTTTTCTTTATTAAATCTCATATTAACTGTATATGTTATATGATCTCCACAAAAATTAACAGTACCTATATGCAGCATCAGCTACTGCAAAAGGATGTGGGTTTAGCTCGCCAAAAGCAGCTCCTTTATATTGTTCCATCATTTGAGGGTCATAGAGATGAGGCAATCTTCGAAATGGATTTACAGCAATCAATATACTGCCAGTATAGGTCTGATATAGTAAACTCAACATCAATTATCATTGAGATGCCCAAGATGACAATAAAGATAGAAAAACATTTTCAATCTAATCAAAAAATTACATAGATTTCATTCATGTCATATCTTGATTTTAAGTTCTGCAAAACTCCGGGTTCATGGAGATATGCTAGCTTTGTCATATCATCAACACCACAAGGTGGCGCATCAGGATCCTTTGGATAGACACTCGATATTTTGGCAATGACCTGCAGTTTCAGGAATTTATGTTTAAGATAATATTGATATCTTAAAGCACAAAATGCAAAGTAACAAAAAAAAAAAAACTGCTTCACCATACATATAAGTATGTGTATGTGTTTGTGGACATTCGAGTTTTGCTAAATGCAAAATTTCATGATGAATAAGGGAAGCAAAAGAATCCCTGATTTTTCTTCGAGTCTTGGTTACAACTTACAACTAATATGCAAGTGCAACATTTCCATTTTTGGTAACACCAAGATATTTAATGCTAATTGAAATGCATCTAATACGCCAGTATTGAAATCGTTTGCACTTACTGATGACCCAAGAGGGAAAATTCACTGTTTAATTAATTTTATGTAACATGAGCATATGTACGCAAATTTTCCTAGTGGCCATTCAATAAATTTCCTTATGACAGCCTTTTGAAGCATCGATTAGTTACTAAATAAATATACAAAATCTGACAGCTCAGAACAACCGGCAAATAAACTTTTGATGGTATTAGGGGTATATACCGTCTCCCCGGAGCTGCAATTTATCTTAAGTTCATCACCATTGACCTCCAAAACCTCTCCATCTATCCATGCTACTTTTGGGTCCTCTGCCCAAACTAGTGATCCTACTGTGATACTACCTTGTGCTGCCTGTCATTTGAAACAAACAAACAAAAATTACGAAATATTTTGGAATTAGAATATGTATAACACTAGCAGTTCCTCATATATATTGTAGCATTGGTACATAAACTAGGAAAGAATGCCTGTCACTTTAAAATTTCATGATTGTTGATCGAAACTTATCATGTGAAAGACTAGAATCACTTAACATAATATTGAAATGAACAAAATCAATGGATGGTTATTTGTGGCTCTAGACCAAGGTTCGAGATCTCGGTTTCGATCTCGATTTCGGTCTTTTGTAATTTTAGAAATTTCGACTTAATTCGAAAATTTCGATTCCAGTTTCGGTTTCGGATCTTGTTATTTATTTTTCATATATTTATACATATATTTGTTTAATTTATTGAAACAAAACGTATAATTTAAACTTAATTGAAAAATACGATATACACAAGCAATACCGGTTAATTATAAATATTTAAAACACTAAAAATATTCATTTATTACTTCATTTTCAACTTTTTTAGTTCCATCATTTATATATTTTGTGAATTTGTATGTTTTCTAAATTAAAATTTCAGATTTTGAATATTCCTATATTTGAAAATTCAAATTAATTCCATTTTTGAGTTTTTTCTGTATAATTTGAAGTTCAATAGGTTTTTTTGTTAAACGGAATTTCGGTTCGGTTTCGTTTTGACCCCTACTGAAACTTAAACGGAACGACCAGAATCTCGGTGTTTCGGTCGAAACCTCAAGCCTTGCTCTAGACTATGCAAATGCGATATTTGGTAATGGTATCACTATTGTAAAAGTGATTGAAGGTTTTTTTTTTCCTCCCCTTTTAATGGTGCAATTTTGTAAAATTGGCATTGATATTATATGTACCTCGGATGTTTAATCTAGTTGCTAAGTTCTCCTTTATGGGGTTATATATGAAAATGGAATTTATATGATAATGAGAGTGGTCATTATCATGGACCACTCTCCACTCATGATGGATAGCACTGCTCCTTGCGTCAACTTGATCCAGCTAGTCATGCCAAATATCCTACTGCAGTATCAAATAAAGTACTATATAGTGAATGCATCACCTTTCTCTGCATATTAACTACAGTTTATTAATGCATCACTTCAATCCCCTCTCATAACAGTACTTATACAGTGATTTTACTACCCGGGCCATATACTTCACACAAAGGCAATCCCCCTACATAATCTTCAGCTACTCTAACAACCTTACATTAGTACTCAATTATACCTTTATTTTTCAATATGTATGGTCCAAGCCTTATTTTCATGCCATTCCTGTACTAATTACGTCTACAGATATATATTCACATAAGTCTTCTTTACATGCCAAATAGTATAAAATGTTACTATATTCTAGGTCATATATGTCTCCTGTCTTCAGGCAATAGGATCTCTATGGCTTCATTGCGTATGACAGAATGCAGTTAGAAACAATATGCAAATTCAAAAATGGTGGGGATTCAAATACTAAATATTGGGGTAGAATGTCAATATCAATGAATACAATCATATGTTTCTACAAGCAGCTCAAACAAGTTTGGAAACAACTTTCAGCTGACAATTTTTATTTGATAAGTCTCATTCAAACGACCAATTACAAAACACGAAAATTCTAAGGAAATGCCTAGATCAAATAAAACGAATAAAACTGCAAACATACCATACTAAATTCCAATCAGAAAGCCAACAATATGTGAAAAACTCAACAAGATCGTCTTGATAGTAAATGCCACCGGTAATGCCACCTTTTCTCTGTCAAGTCGCCTCCTTCAGGGGCGTCTGGTTTCAACTAAATTTGTTAAAAAAATAAAAATAACGGGAAAAATTAATTAAAAAGCTAAACATACTGAAAAACTAAAATGCAAATGTTAAAATTTGCCAATTCAGTTTTGATTTTGAGCTTCGTCACAAGCAAATTTATGACAGACAAAGGGAAGCTAATGAGCAAATTCAAAAAGCACGTGATGATTTATTGCAATTTTTATTTTTATTTCAATCTCGAGGAGGGGATTAAGAATAATTTTTTAACGTGAAAAACGTACCTGACTTCATCGGAGAAGAACAAACAGAAATGAACAAGGGTTCATATTATCCCTAGCTAATTCGATATATACCAAATGAAAGAAGAAAAGAGAAGAGAAACCCTAATTTTCAAATTATCTCTCCTCCTTTTCTCTTTCTATTTCTATAAACTTTGGAGCTTATTGTCTTTTTTTTTTAGGGATTTTCATGCAGGAAGAAGAATGGTACGTAAATTATTCGTGCCCTTAGATCGAAAAGTTTGTTAATGCGGGGTATTTTAGGAAAGGGGAAATTAGAACAAAGGGCCGATTACCTGTTCGCAGTTAGTTTTCCAGGGCGCGGTTACAATTCAATTAGAACAAAGGGCCGATTACCTGTTCGCAGTTAGTTTTCCAGGGCGCGGTTACAATTCAATTAGAACAAAGGGCCGATTACCCGTACAAATCAACCCATGCATCCTTCAACTATTTGGGATATCGACTGCAATTTTTTTTTGGTCAACTAAGGTAAAGATGCTATTTTTTTAGTTTACAATGGTCGGATTCGTTGATTGCCATGTATTTAAAATCAATGATCAATACAGATGATGTTTGATTTTATTTGGAAATGTTGTTGTATTTTGACGGTAAAATTTTACATAATTAAAACTTGAAAGTACCCTTATAAAAAAAATTGTTGTTAAAAACATTTAGAAGAGTGCCGGTTAATACCATGATTTTTTAAAATTAACCTCAATTAATTAGATGTTTCCTAATGCCACTTTTGTAACGATCCGGAATTTCGAACACTTCGTATTTAAATATTTGAATCCAAGATGTAATGTGATTAAATATGATTTTATAAACTTATTAAACACTTTTTAATTAATAACTAATGTTAGAAAAATTATTTTTGAAATGTGTTTACAAAAATATACACTTTGGATAAATACTGAAAATGTGACTGAAAAACGTTTTGTTAAAAATCATTTTTTTATACAATTTAAGTTGTGTGAACATATTTGTAACAACCCGGAGTTTTACAGCAACTATTTATCATCAAAATGACGATAAAGTCGGTTGTTAATTGTCATTACAGTTTTGAATCGAATTGAATTCTTTTTGTTAAAATTTTAAAATGTTATGCGGGCTTTAAAGATTGTTTTGGCCCACTCGTTGTTGCCGAGATTATCAAAGCTTGTAACTGGTCCTTATTCTTTTTCGTAAAAACCCTAAGGTATTAGAAAAGCTAGGGCAGTCTCTTTTTCTCAAGTCATTATCAATTCGAAAACCTAACTAAACGAACGAGAAAACAATGGCGACTTCGTCCCTTCTTCGTTCCTATTTGCGAAAATTTGGGGCTTTCGGAGCTGCGCCAACTATTTGCATGTGCTTCGTCCCCGTTCAGTTGCTCTTGGCTGCTAAGGCTCGCATAGATCCGAAGGCGTCGACTTCCACAGTGCGATCGAACGATGAATTCGTTACCTTGCTCAATCGAGGGTCCAGTGCTCGTTGTCGATGCTAAGGTGAGTGATTACCGCACTCACATCTAATTCTCTCGAGTTGTATTAGAGTTTGAATTCTGTGGTTTCGTTCGTTTTCAATTGCTCAAGTGTCGAATCTTTTTTTGGTTTTGGCCATTTGAGGCTAATTTGTGTGCCCGATTGTTTGACTGTTCGTAATAGGCGAGTGGTTTTCTCTTCACTCTCATCCTCTAATTCGATTGATGTTGAATTATTTAATTTGATAAAGACTACTGCTTGTTTTTATTTCGTTCAAATTTGTTGTGAGTTGGTGCCATTGTCTCATTGTTCTGGTAATCTAGTTTTTGCATTGGTTTTCATTCACTTCGAGACAGTCTTGTTGCATTGTATTCTTGTAAAGTCTGCAGTTTTGTTCTTGTATGAAGTTGTGCCTTAGTCATGAATTTGGGTCTCTCGGCTTTGAATCTCCTTGCTCACCCCAGTTCGATTTTCTCGGTGACATTGGTCTTGACTGGGTTGATAACTTCCTTTTGTTCTGTATATATGTGCATATATGCTTATGTACGTGTGTATGCATATATGGGTGGAATTGTTTTCGGTCATCATTGTTTTGATTTGAAATGGTTCGATCATTCCTTGATCGCCACGGTTGAGATTCTCCTATTTTATTTTGGTTTTGATTGTTGATTCTGTCCCTTTGTATGGTTAGCTTGGAAATTCTGACTTGGTCACCTTGTTTTGTAAATTCGTTCATTTGTGGCTTTGACGCTTCGGTATTAACTTGTATGTGATTCCATGACTTAATAGTGTCATCGGCCATCTTGCTATACTTGAATCATCTCCTCTGTTACTGTTGCTTGTTTCGTTATGGGGTAGCTTGGTTCACCGTTACATCCCACCATTGCATTTGATCTGGTCATTCAATTAGTTGTTCACTGGATCATTATGTGGTATCTTTTGGAGCTCAAGTAGTTTCACCTGAGTTATTGTAGTAATTGTCGCCAGTTGCCTCTGGTTCCATTTGTTTCGAATCTTCATATAGAGGCTACATTTGTTATATTTGAAGTTTTGGTTTTTGCTTGATTTAGGTTACTGCTGCATATGGTGTAACTGTAGTGTTCATTTGTTAAGTTAGTATGCTGTTCAAGTATGCTAGTTGGTCTGGTTCATCTTGTAGTCTTCACTTAAACTTTGAACTGTTTGCATTAACTTTGATTGCTGTAGCCTTTGTGCATTGTTTCCTTTGGTGCACTATGCTTATGTAAGACAGTTGAGGCAGTGCCATTGTCATTTGCGTCTGCATTGTACTTGAGTGCATTATCTTTGTGTATGCATTACTCTTTCTGGTAGAATGTTTATATAAGTCATATATGTGTGTTCATGAATGTTTGCATTTTGGGTTGTACTGTCTGGAGTTCGAATACATGTATCACTTGTGTCTACTGAGTTTGAACATCCACGGTGTTAGTTCATTGATATAGCTTGACAGTTTTGGGTACATGTACATTGTCACTGCATTTTTCGTTGCATATTAACTTATTGAAGTCACTAGTAATGTTCACTTGAAGTTGTTTAAATAACTTCAAGTCCATTACTTTCTCTTTCATAAAACAACTACCACTGCTATTATGTGCAATTACTGTTGCATTGCCTCTGAACTTTGTGGCACACAAACTTTATTTCATGTTAATCTTCACTGTAACATGTTGTCGCTGTATATTGCTCCGAGTCAGTTTGCATCATTAGCCTGGTTGTTCTGTAGTTCCTTGTTGCCACCTCTGTTTCACTTTTGTTCAGGTTGTACTTATTATTTTACTGCATCATGTGGGCAGTCTTTGCCTGTGCATGTTTGTCACCTGATCCGGTACACCTGATGTTGTTGTCTTCATTTGGCATTTGGATTTGTTTGTGTACTTCACAGCTATATGTGCTTATTGTATATATTGGCTGTCGTGCACTGGTTATCTTCACATCATTGTATAATTCGAAGTCCGGTTCAAGTTGCAGTGATACCGCTTGCATTCTGGTTTCTCTGTACTTGATCCTCTGAGTTGCTTGTAGTAGTGTTGACTTTGTTGAAGTTTTGCTCTTATTTGGTTTGGGGCGTACTTGCTTCCCAGACCAGTTGCATTATAACTATTGAGGCAGTGGTATTGATTTTTGAATCTTCACTTTCTCCTCATCATTGAGGCTATACTCTTGTTTGCTGCATTTATGTTTTATGATAGCACTGTCCAGTTGAGTTTGAGTCGTACAACTCGAACTTGATCTCGAGATGGTGCCATTTGTTTGTGATTTTCATTGAGCTTTCGTGTATTTCATCGCGGTAGTGGCGAGGCAGTGCACGCGTGCGTGTACTGCAGCCACACCGAAATTTGATTTGGATTTGCTGATTTTTTGTTTAACACTGTTCAGTGTTATATCTGCCGTTATCCGATTCTCTTATCGAGGAGTTGGATATACGAGATTTCTGTGATTGTCGTCTATTTGACTATCTGATTATTATTGCTGCTATGCACTAATAAACTGGTTTGAATTAGACTGACCTGGGTATCATTTTCTTTTGAATGTAATACTCGGGTCAGACCCGAGTTATTTCAGGTTGTAGATTTTCTTCTTTGAGTTGCTGTTCAGGATATGAAGACTTTTCACATCTTTTGAAGTTGTCTCTGTTATTTTGTAGTAGTCGTGTCATTGTATAGAACGATATGTATTCATGTATATTAGTTGATAATGTACTTGTATATATAACTTCTAGAGTCGACAGTTGTAGTTGTATCATATGTATCGTGTCAACTATATTGTAACTGACATCGGTTATATATATATATATGAGATTTTTGTTAATCTGTGTTCCGCATTTATATTATCTATGTTATTGTTATATCTAATGTCCTAAACTATTATGAACTATCGTAGTTTGTTTTATACTGATAATTGGGTGTGTCGATGGGAGTAAATAAATAATAGATGAAAAATAAAAAGTATATACCACTCCTATCGAGATAACCAATATTAGTGTAAGGCCAACTACGGATGGTCGCTCCTATCCAGCCTTATTCTTCGTAATAATAGACAGTATTTCTTTTAATACTCTTTGTTATTATGAGCATAGAGGTGGGGCGTCACAGTTGGTATCAGAGCTTGGGGTTTATGGACATAATATAAAACATAACTTGGATGGAACATATGTTACAACTATTGGTCGATGTTTTATCTGTGATTTGAGTCAAAACTAAAGTTTTGAAATTTTGATGAAATTTTTAAATATCTTTATTTAAAAATAAAAGTGGAATTGTGTTTTGTTGTTTAGATGAAATTGTGTTCCGATGATTTGATTGATTTGTGTTCTATTTATCAGAGTGCAGCGGAAACAGTGAAACTGTCTTCGCTGGGTACAACTGATAATCTATTTGATTTAGAAATTGAAATAAATTTCATTGGTTATTTACATAGCTGTAATTATTTTGTTTCTTTGAGAATTTCGAATCCGAATTGAGGATTCGAAGAAATTGCAGTTCTTTGATTTTTGTTGAAATTTCTGCTGACTTTCTTTTGTACTAATCATCTATTGATTAGATTTTGCTGTTTTGAATTGTCTTTATTGAAGATACATTCGAATGATTTCTTCGTTTATATTATAATGTGCGTGCAAATATGAATTGCACGTTACTGCATTTATTTTGCGTTGAACCGATGCTTGGTTATGAAACGTATTTTGTTGCCGTTATTTTTATAACGGGATTTTTACATCGATGCTAAATTTTGAGGCACGGTGTTTTGTTGGCATTTTGATGAATGAAAATTCACCGATATTACATTTTGATGTAAATTATTTTGATGAGATTTTGACGATTCAAAAATTACTGTCGCTTTGACTTCAGTAACAGTCAAATTTTTAAAGAGTGGATTTTCAAGCGATTATTCCGCAATGCTGATTCTGAGATTTGTTTTACGATGTTCTGGAGAAGTACAATTTCCTTTTCGAAATTGTTACTAATATTGTTGCTTTAATCACGTGA
Source organism: Allium fistulosum (assembly GCA_030737815.1). Classification (NCBI taxonomy): domain Eukaryota; kingdom Viridiplantae; phylum Streptophyta; class Magnoliopsida; order Asparagales; family Amaryllidaceae; genus Allium; species Allium fistulosum. The sequence continues at coordinate 862,148,625 of CM060903.1, forward strand.
TTGGAAAATCTTTTTAAAATGAAAATTGTTTTATAAAATTTTAGCAGTTTGCGTTTTCAAAAGAATGAGAAAGCGACTTAAACGATTCAGCAAAATCGAGGACTATGACCCCTTTCTTTTACTGTTTCGCTTAACTCCGGACTTGTTCAGTTGAGAATGCGAATTGTTATTTTTACAAAATAAATAAAATTGTTTTCGAAATTTTAACAGTTTGCGCTTTCAAAAGAATGAGGAAGCGATTTAAACGTTTCAGCAAAATCGAGGACTATGACCCCTTTCTTTTACTGATTCGCTTAATTCCGGACTTGTCCGTTTGAGAATGTGAAATGTATTTTTACAAAATACACAATTTTGCACTTTCAAGGAAACGATGAAGAGAATCAAACGATTTAGTAAAACACGTGGTATGGGACATGTGCGTTTGCTATTTCGGTTAATTCCGGACTCGTTAATTGAAATATTTGATGATTTTGTGTGCTTTCGAGCCACTATGAGGACCTTCGGGTCATTTGTTGGGCTTTCGAGCCACTCTGCGGACCTTCGGGTCATTTGTTGGGCTTTCGGGCCACTCTGCGGACCTTCGGGTCAAATACCAGTACTAGACCTTCGGGTCACTCTGCGGACCTCCGGGTCAATCTGATGGGCGCCAAAATTATGTTGAGTACTTGGTAGGCTTCGGCCACTCTGAGATGCACGTGCGGCGAATTAAAAACTCGCCATCTGATGGGATCGATCCAAGCTTTTATGTTGATTTTCTAGTCTTCTTAATTGATTTCTAGATATTTGTTGCTTCCAATTATCTACAGGTAATTGGATATTTGTTGATATGAGTTCTGATTATCGTTTTTGATAATCAGATATTTGTTGTTTCTAATTATCGCTTGTGATAATTGGATATTTGTTGATATGAGTTCTGATTATCGTTTTTGATAATCAGATATTTATTGTTTCTAATTATCGCTTGTGATAATTGGATATTTGTTGATATGAGTTCTGATTATCGTTTTTGATAATCAGATATTTGTTGTTTCTAATTATCGCTTGTGATAATTGGATATTTGTTGATATGAGTTCTGATTATCGTTTTTGATAATCAGATATTTGTTGTTTCTAATTATCGCTTGTGATAATTAGATATTTGTTGATATGAGTTCTGATTATTGTTTTTGATAATCAGATATTTGTTGTTTCTAATTATCGCTTGTGATAATTGGATATTTGTTGATATGAGTTCTGATTATCGTTTTTGATAATCAGATATTTGTTGTTTCTAATTATCGCTTGTGATAATTAGATATTTGTTGATATGAGTTCTGATTATCGTTTTTGATAATCAGATATTTGTTGTTTCTAATTATCGCTTGTGATAATTGGATATTTGTTGATATGAGTTCTGATTATCGTTTTTGATAATCAGATATTTGTTGTTTCTAATTATCGCTTGTGATAATTGGATATTTGTTGATATGAGTTCTGATTATCGTTTTTGATAATCAGATATTTGTTGTTTCTAATTATCGATTGTGATAATTAGATATTTGTTGATATGAGTTCTGATTATCGTTTTTGATAATCAGATATTTGTTGTTTCTAATTATCGCTTGTGATAATTAGATATTTGTTGGTATGAGTTCTGATTATCGTTTTTGATAATAAGATATTTGTTGTTTCTAATTATCGCTTGTGATAATTAGATATTTGTTGATTTGAGATTTAATTATCGCCTGAAATAATTAAATATTTGTTGAATTTGAAGTTTGATTATCGCTTGAGATAATCAAATAATTATTGAATTTGGAATTTGATTATCGCTTGAGATAATCAATTATTTGTTGAATTTGAAATTTGATTATCATTTTTGACAATCGAATATTTGTTGATTTGAGAAATTTGATTATCGTTTTGGATAATTAAATATTTGTTTTCTGACTATCGTTTGAGATAATCAGATATTTGATTTGTTTTCTGACTATCGTTTGAGATAATCAGATATTTGATTTGTCTTCTGACTATCGTTTGAGATAAGTAAATATTTGCGATTTTTGAGATTTGAGCTTCGTCTTTTTCTCTGGCGATTCAAGTGAGTAATTTGATTTACTCACATTCAATTCGTGCTCTGTATGGGATTTCTGCTCTGTTTTTCCTTCTCTTTTAGTTGCTAGAACTCGATTGTTCTTGCTTTTGTTAGTCGTCTGATTTTGATCCCTGATTCACACGAGGTTGATTCTTTTGATTTGAAGCAGTCGAACCTTTCGATTTCTTATCTAATACTTCCCCACTGACACTTGCTTTGCTTATACCTTCGACATTGTCATGCTCTTTTGGTTGTTACCTTTTTCTCATTTATTCCCTATGATTGCGTGGACGCAATTTCTTTAAGGAGGGAAGTCTGTAACAACCCGGAGTTTTACAGCAACTATTTATCATCAAAATGACGATAAAGTCGGTTGTTAATTGCCATTACAGTTTTGAATCGAATTGAATTCTTTTTGTTAAAATTTTAAAATGTTATGCGGGCTTTAAAGATTGTTTTGGCCCACTCGTTGTTGCCGAGATTATCAAAGCTTGTAACTGGTCCTTATTCTTTTTCGTAAAAACCCTAAGGTATTAGAAAAGCTAGGGCAGTCTCTTTTTCTCAAGTCATTATCAATTCGAAAACCTAACTAAACGAACGAGAAAACAATGGCGACTTCGTCCCTTCTTCGTTCCTATTTGCGAAAATTTGGGGCTTTCGGAGCTGCGCCAACTATTTGCATGTGCTTCGTCCCCGTTCAGTTGCTCTTGGCTGCTAAGGCTCGCATAGATCCGAAGGCGTCGACTTCCACAGTGCGATCGAACGATGAATTCGTTACCTTGCTCAATCGAGGGTCCAGTGCTCGTTGTCGATGCTAAGGTGAGTGATTACCGCACTCACATCTAATTCTCTCGAGTTGTATTAGAGTTTGAATTCTGTGGTTTCGTTCGTTTTCAATTGCTCAAGTGTCGAATCTTTTTTTGGTTTTGGCCATTTGAGGCTAATTTGTGTGCCCGATTGTTTGACTGTTCGTAATAGGCGAGTGGTTTTCTCTTCACTCTCATCCTCTAATTCGATTGATGTTGAATTATTTAATTTGATAAAGACTACTGCTTGTTTTTATTTCGTTCAAATTTGTTGTGAGTTGGTGCCACTGTCTCATTGTTCTAGTAATCTAGTTTTTGCATTGGTTTTCATTCACTTCGAGACAGTCTTGTTGCATTGTATTCTTGTAAAGTCTGCAGTTTTGTTCTTGTATGAAGTTGTGCCTTAGTCATGAATTTGGGTCTCTCGGCTTTGAATCTCCTTGCTCACCCCAGTTCGATTTTCTCGGTGACATTGGTCTTGACTGGGTTGATAACTTCCTTTTGTTCTGTATATATGTGCATATATGCTTATGTACGTGTGTATGCATATATAGGTGGAATTGTTTTCGGTCATCATTGTTTTGATTTGAAATGGTTCGATCATTCCTTGATCGCCACGGTTGAGATTCTCCTATTTTATTTTGGTTTTGATTGTTGATTCTGTCCCTTTGTATGGTTAGCTTGGAAATTCTGACTTGGTCACCTTGTTTTGTAAATTCGTTCATTTGTGGCTTTGACGCTTCGGTATTAACTTGTATGTGATTCCATGACTTAATAGTGTCATCGGCCATCTTGCTATACTTGAATCATCTCCTCTGTTACTGTTTCTTGTTTCGTTATGGGGTAGCTTGGTTCACCGTTACATCCCACCATTGCATTTGATCTGGTCATTCAATTAGTTGTTCACTGGATCATTATGTGGTATCTTTTGGAGCTCAAGTAGTTTCACCTGAGTTATTGTAGTAATTGTCGCCAGTTGCCTCTGGTTCCATTTGTTTCGAATCTTCATATAGAGGCTACATTTGTTATATTTGAAGTTTTGGTTTTTGCTTGATTTAGGTTACTGCTGCATATGGTGTAACTGTAGTGTTCATTTGTTAAGTTAGTATGCTGTTCAAGTATGCTAGTTGGTCTGGTTCATCTTGTAGTCTTCACTTAAACTTTGAACTGTTTGCATTAACTTTGATTGCTGTAGCCTTTGTGCATTGTTTCCTTTGGTGCACTATGCTTATATAAGACAGTTGAGGCAGTGCCATTGTCATTTGCGTCTGCATTGTACTTGAGTGCATTATCTTTGTGTATGCATTACTCTTTCTGGTAGAATGTTTATATAAGTCATATATGTGTGTTCATGAATGTTTGCATTTTGGGTTGTACTGTCTGGAGTTCGAATACATGTATCACTTGTGTCTACTGAGTTTGAACATCCACGGTGTTAGTTCATTGATATAGCTTGACAGTTTTGGGTACATGTACATTGTCACTGCATTTTTCGTTGCATATTAACTTATTGAAGTCACTAGTAATGTTCACTTGAAGTTGTTTAAATAACTTCAAGTCCATTACTTTCTCTTTCATAAAACAACTACCACTGCTATTATGTGCAATTACTGTTGCATTGCCTCTGAACTTTGTGGCACACAAACTTTATTTCATGTTAATCTTCACTGTAACATGTTGTCGCTGTATATTGCTCCGAGTCAGTTTGCATCATTAGCCTGGTTGTTCTGTAGTTCCTTGTTGCCACCTCTGTTTCACTTTTGTTCAGGTTGTACTTATTATTTTACTGCATCATGTGGGCAGTCTTTGCCTGTGCATGTTTGTCACCTGATCCGGTACACCTGATGTTGTTGTCTTCATTTGGCATTTGGATTTGTTTGTGTACTTCACAGCTATATGTGCTTATTGTATATATTGGCTGTCGTGCACTGGTTATCTTCACATCATTGTATAATTCGAAGTCCGGTTCAAGTTGCAGTGATACCGCTTGCATTCTGGTTTCTCTGTACTTGATCCTCTGAGTTGCTTGTAGTAGTGTTGACTTTGTTGAAGTTTTGCTCTTATTTGGTTTGGGGCGTACTTGCTTCCCAGACCAGTTGCATTATAACTATTGAGGCAGTGGTATTGATTTTTGAATCTTCACTTTCTCCTCATCATTGAGGCTATACTCTTGTTTGCTGCATTTATGTTTTATGATAGCACTGTCCAGTTGAGTTTGAGTCGTACAACTCGAACTTGATCTCGAGATGGTGCCATTTGTTTGTGATTTTCATTGAGCTTTCGTGTATTTCATCGCGGTAGTGGCGAGGCAGTGCACGCGTGCGTGTACTGCAGCCACACCGAAATTTGATTTGGATTTGCTGATTTTTTGTTTAACACTGTTCAGTGTTATATCTGCCGTTATCCGATTCTCTTATCGAGGAGTTGGATATACGAGATTTCTGTGATTGTCGTCTATTTGACTATCTGATTATTATTGCTGCTATGCACTAATAAACTGGTTTGAATTAGACTGACCTGGGTATCATTTTCTTTTGAATGTAATACTCGGGTCAGACCCGAGTTATTTCAGGTTGTAGATTTTCTTCTTTGAGTTGCTGTTCAGGATATGAAGACTTTTCACATCTTTTGAAGTTGTCTCTGTTATTTTGTAGTAGTCGTGTCATTGTATAGAACGATATGTATTCATGTATATTAGTTGATAATGTACTTGTATATATAACTTCTAGAGTCGACAGTTGTAGTTGTATCATATGTATCGTGTCAACTATATTGTAACTAACATCGGTTATATATATATATATGAGATTTTTGTTAATCTGTGTTCCGCATTTATATTATCTATGTTATTGTTATATCTAATGTCCTAAACTATTATGAACTATCGTAGTTTGTTTTATACTGATAATTGGGTGTGTCGATGGGAGTAAATAAATAATAGATGAAAAATAAAAAGTATATACCACTCCTATCGAGATAACCAATATTAGTGTAAGGCCAACTACGGATGGTCGCTCCTATCCAGCCTTATTCTTCGTAATAATAGACAGTATTTCTTTTAATACTCTTTGTTATTATGAGCATAGAGGTGGGGCGTCACAATATTGCAACTTGAATGGTTATCATGTGTAAACATATGATAATAATAAAACACATCCTAATATTAACTAAATAATTAATTAAACTAAGTTTGAATCGGTAAAAGTAAGTGGAAACATTAAGGACAAAAGGATCCTTAAATCACTCCTTGATTTAAGGAAAGCGTGCTTGTGTAAGAGCAGGGTCTTACATGCTTAACTTCATGGCTAAGAATGGAGTTTTGCACACTTTTACCTCAAATCCCTAAGCCTATAAATACCCTCTCATATTCACTCATTCATTCACAAATAAATTCACTCTTATCCTCACTTCTTTCTCTTCTTCCTCTTCTTATACTTGGTCGTGTACCTTGTGAATATTTTAAGGCCTATGGCCCTGGGTTCTAAGGGAGAAACGGAGGGCATTGGCCTTGGTTTCTTTGGTGGTGGAGGAGGTAATGTGCGTGAGCACTTAAGGGGATGGAAGGCCTTATGGCCGTGGGCTTTGGTGAAGGGTAGGAAGCCGTGAGCACCTTGATGATAAGGGAGGGTGTACGTGTGGTTTAGGGGAGGAAGGAATGGATTTTAGTGATGCTAGGATAAAGTATAAAATGATAAAAGAAGTGTTGTTTGAAAAGAAGGTAGGTATGAAAAGATATGAATTGATAAAAATGAGTTATTCTCATTTTAATTATGGGAAATTTTTTATTAACAAGTTATGTCAAAAACTTGTTGAAATGTTGCTTGATAATATTGCTTGCTATATAATTAGTAATAATAGACAGTAACTAAGTAAAGTTATGACCATAATAATATGCTTTTAAAAGTATGTGATTTGCTAAAGTATTGCTCTCAAAATCATTAAAAGGAGTAGTTTAAATTAAATGCATTTGAATGCTTAAATGGATATCTTAACTTGTTTAGAACTTACTTAGTGGTAATATGGATTGAATATGGAAATCATATATGTATAAATGTGAATGACATTAGACAATGGATATTAAATTGAATACGGAATTGTCTGTATAGCGATAGTCGCTATAAGCGCACCTTGAATTCCTTAAACTAAAAAATATAAAATTGGTGATTTTTAGAACACTTCCAAATATAAATTGTTTAGTTGGTAAATACACTTCTATAAGTATTTATAAAAGAAAAGAACATGTTTTGGAAAGTTGTAGAAGAAGTAAATCAAAGTAACAAAAGATTGAAGTAAAAAGGTCGCTATAGTGACTTTTAAAAATAATTCGTCTTTGAAAATAACGTGCATTTTTATGGAAACTTTCTTATTGGTTTATTTAGAAATTAATTAAGTAAATAATATATTATTCTTATTGGGAAAGTTTTGAAGCCTAATTCATTTGATAGCCAGTTGAACAAAATGCAAAAGGTTATAGCGAAATAGTCGTTATAAATGTAGTTCGGTAAAATACCCTGTTTTTGGGGAAATTCTCTAAAATAAATAAAAGATATTCTTTGAGATTTTTCTTCATGATTTTCAAGTACCCAAAGTATACTAATTAATGTAAAAGGAATGGATCTAAAATCAATTGATAGGGTATTGAAAACTAGACCCAAAGTTGTAGTTAAAATATGATAAAAATAGAAACAGAACTTTTGATAGCATTTCTAGAAGTGCTACCTTTGTTATTTGAAACTATAAATTGTTTAAAAATGATATTTAAAATACGTATTTTTCTCTAATCTTTTTAGAGTTGTTTTCTAACTTATAAAAGAGTGTTTTAAAATTGGTTTCAAGTTTAAATATATCTTTAACAGTTAATTATGAATTTCTAAACTAAGTAGCTTTTAAAATTAAAAACTTGTTTTTCTATTTATTCAAAATTCCTTATTTTTACATAATATTCTATATAAATAATTATCATATATTTTAAGTAGTTTTAAAATTATTTTAACATACTAATAAGTATTTTAAAGATATTTATATATATATATAAGTTTTAAATATTAAATTAAGTATTTTATAAATATAATAATAAATGGAGTTTGGATTTTAACACTTAAGTTAAAATAGATTGTTTTATGGAATCAACCGAAAGTGTATTGCCTTAATTAATAAGTGTGGATATGCTTTGATATTTAAGTAAATGTTTAAAGTTATTAATGGTTAAGTAAATAGGTTTGGGTTGTTATAAACAGTGTTTTTAGCAACACTTGTTTTTAACCCTTATTATTAATTATACTTGCACTACTAGAAAAAGCTCAAAAACCGGCAGGGTAGGGCGACAGCTCCCGACGGCTTATTTCTGACGGCTTCCGACGGGCCGTCGGCGGCCGTCGGAAGCCGTCGGAAATACGCGAATATCTGGCTCCAGCCGAGCCTGCTTCTTCTCCACTTTCATACGAAAAATTAGGTCTACTTCCCCCAATTCTCTTCCCCAGCCCTCCAATCAGCAATTTCGAGATTTCAGGTTCTTCCCGGCTGTGCAATTAACTTCTACTGCTCTCTAGAACAGATATAATATCTTATTTTAGCCAAAATTTCAGTTTTTATCCTAATTCAAGATTTGCATAATTTGATAAATTAGGGGTAATTGTTGATTGAAATTGTTTACAATAGTGTTATAATAGTTTCTAGCATTCCATGGTATTCCTATTTCATCTGTTATCGTGAAATTGCGAAAAACATGTATAATTTATATTGATTATATATGTGTGTAGCACTGCTATCATTGTATTTTGTTAGTTGAAATAAGATAAAATGAACGTACGAGCTAGAGATATTATATTGTGCACGTATTGATTTATGCAACAAAAAAATACGTCGAACGAGCCTTAAGTTGATGCGTAATACGTCGAATAAATGTGTTAAATTAATATATATTTTTGTAAATGTGAACAGTGAGTAAAACTGTATTTTTTCGTAAAATGCGCGCATGTAACTGACAAATGTTCCTTAGAGAGTTTTTGGCCCCGTCTGACGAGTGTTGTACATGATCGTTGTATAAATAGTCGTTCTTTTTGAAAAACGACCATTTATATTCATCTGGTACAATGTTTGTCGGATTTGTCCCTGTATTGGACAAGTTATGAACACAGTAAGCATTTACATTTTGTATATTATTTCGTCTCAAACGGTTCATAAAATTTCGGCCTAACTTTTCTTTTTTGTTTTCTGCGTACACGCATTTGTGTACAATGCAGGGAACAAAAGGGAAATGCTGTCCAAATTTTGTTGTATCGTTTGAGACGAAGTAATATACGAAATGTAAATGCTTACTGTGTTTGTAATGGGAAGTAGGATGCCTGACCAATGAAAAAAAAAATTATATATATTTTTAAATCGTTACGTTAAAAAATAAAATGTGCCCTATTTGAAAATATATAAATTTTAAATAGGAACTTCTCATTTTGTTAAATAGGAATTTTGAAGTATTTGTCAAATAGGAAATTTTGAAGTATTTGTCAAATAGGAAATTTTAAATATAAATTTTAAATTCAAAATAAATATTAAATTTTGAACTTCTCATTTTGTCAAATAGGAAAAATGATTGATTATTTTGTTGATCGGAGGAGATGGATGTACCAAAGAAAAGGACTGAGGGGCTCAATAAAAGAAGATTTTTATAATGGTATAAACGTGTTTGTTGAATTCGCTTTAAGTAATAACGGAAACGATCCAGAAATTCGTTGTCCGTGTAGTAGGTGTAGACATTTGAAGTATTTGTTACCAGATATTGTGAAAGTTCATTTGTGCAAACACGGTTTCGCACCCGAATATTATGTTTGGGATCGGCATGGAGAAGTTGTAGCAAATACTTCTGTAGAGTCTGAAAGTGTCGTTAACGAAATAGTTTCAACGACCCATATAGAAAATATGGTCGAAGATGCAGCACGATCAATGTTTCCTATGGTTGAAGTTGACGACGATGATGGAAATGTTGAAGAACCAAATGTTGAAGCTAAAAAAATTTATGATTTACTAGATGCAGCTAAGAAACCTATTTGGGATGGTTGTAAAAGCGGCACTCAGCTGTCAGTAATCGCAGAATACATTGCGATGAAGTCAAAATACAACATCACTGAAGCTGGGTTTACGGCTGTTGTACAAGCTGCAAAAAGACATATGCCGCCCGATAATCAAATGTGTGAAAATCACTACGAAGTTAAAAAACTTATGTTGGCTTTTGGTTTACCGTATCAGAAAATAGATACATGTTTAAAAGGATGCATGTTGTTTTGGAAAGAAGACGCAAACCTTAGAAATTGTAAAGTTTGTAACCAGGAGAGATACAAACCAAGAAAAAAGAAGGGGAAGGAAGTTCCGTACAAGCGTATGCACTACTTACCCATAACTCCAAGACTTCAAAGATTATATGCATCTTCCGTAACTGCGTCTAATATGAGGTGGCATAGCGTGAGAACAGAGAAAGAGGGTACATTGACACATCCGGCCGATGGAGAAGCATGGAAGCATTTCGATAAAACGTATCCAAATTTTGCAGCGGAGAGTCGAAATGTTAGATTAGGATTATGTATGGACGGTTTTTCTCCATTTTCTCAATTTGGTTCTAAATATTCATCCTGGCCCATTATCGTCACACCGTATAATTTACCTCCATGGATGTGTATGAAAACGCAATATATGTTTCTTACTGTTGTCTTTCCTGGCCCCGACGATCCGACACAAGGAATCGATGTATATTTACAACCGTTGATTGAGGAGTTAAAAATACTGTGGAACGAAGGAGTAGAAACATATGATGTGTCCAAGAAGAAAATTTTTCGTATGTTTGCTTCTTTGTTGTGGACTATAAGTGATTTTTCTGCCTATGCAATGCTTTCGGGATGGAATACTGCCGGTCGTCTAGCATGTCCATATTGCATGGATGAAACACGAGCGTTTTCTTTACCTCATAGTAAGAAAATTTCATGGTTTGACTGTCATCGATATTTTCTCCATGTAAATCATCCCTTCAGAGGAGACAAGAAAAACTTTTTAGCTAATAGAGTAGAAACCAGACAACCACCGACGATATGGTCAAGCAAAGACATATATGAACTTGTTAAGGACTATCCAAAGATATATGAAACGGGCGAGCAAACAGAAATTCAAGGCAAATCAGTTGTTCATAACTGGTGCAAACAAACTATTTTTTGGGAGTTGTCGTATTGGAAACATCTTCTGCTTCGCCATAACATAGATGTGATGCACAATGAGAAAAATGTATTTGATAATGTTTTTAACACAATTTTGAATGTGAAAGGGAAGATGAAGGATGATTTGAAATCAAGACGTGATATAGAAGAATTATGCAAACGTCCTGAGCTTCATATGAAACCAAATGACAGTAAAAAAACCCAAAGCATGTTACGAATTAGATAATAATCAAGTTAAAACTGTGTTAAAATGGGTGGAAGGGTTAAGATTTCCTGATGGGATATCCTCAAATCTTCGTAGATGTGTTGACTTTAAAAATGGTAGATTGAGCGGAATGAAAAGTCACGACTGTCACATAATGATAGAAAATTTATTTCCCGTAATGTTCAAAGAACTACCGCCGTTAAAAGTTTGGAAGGTAGTAACGGAGCTTAGTATGTTTTACAAAGAGCTTTGTTCGACTACTTTAAAAGTGCAACGTTTACATAAACTTGAAGTGGACATTCCTATATTGCTTTGCAAATTAGAGAAAATATTTCCGCTAGGTTTTTTTAATGTGATGGAACATTTACCTGTTCATCTCCCATCTGAAGCACGACTTCGAGGTCCTGTCCAATATGGATGGATGTATCCATTTGAGAGGTATGTAATATGTTATAACGTAATTTAATTGCATTTGAAAGATGAAGTTAATATAAATTAATTTTGCATAGATATTTGAATCATCTGAAGAAAAAAGTGAGGCAAAAAGCACGAGTTGAAGGTTCGATATGTAAATCTTACATCGAAAAAGAAGCTTCGTTCTTTTTCTCTCACTATTTCAATGACCATGTGAATATTTCATTTCAAAGTGTTTCTCGTAATGACGAAGGCGACGAACAAGTGTCCTCTCAAGCAATGTTATCTATTTTTAGACAACGAGGTTGGCCTTCTGGAAAATGTGTAGAAATATGGTTAGACGATAGAGATCTTCATGTAGCACACACTTATATTCTTCTAAATTGTGCCGAGGTTGCACCGTTTGTTAGGTAATCTGAAATAATAATTTGTGTTTTATTCTTTTCTATATTGCATGCGCGTGTATAACCTAATGTAATAATTTGTTTATATAAACAGTGTTTATGAACGTGAACATCCGAACGGAGATCTCAGTAAAGAATTTTCCGGTTGGTTTTCAAATTACGTTTATGAGCCGAGAAATTGTGTTGTTGACGAAGGGTTGAAACATCTAGCGATGGGACCAAAAAGAGTGGTCAAGACATATCCAATATATTTCATCAATGGATATAAATTTAACACCAAAGAATACGGTGCAGAAAAATTAACTAATAATACTGGTATATTTGTTAAAGGTAGTGACGATCCAGAAAATCATTTAAATGATTTTTATGGCGTTCTGACACAAATTTTGCAACTAACATATTTCTCACGACCGCGGAGGAGGTGTTTCTATTTAGATGCAATTGGTTTAGCAATGTTCCAGGTTCTGGAATTAATGTGCACAAGGATTATAATCTTATCGAAATAAAGCATACATCGCACTATCACAAGTATGATCCTTTTGTACTAGCCAAACAAGCATTGCAAGTTTATTACGCTCCTTATCCGTCTCTAAAAAGAGATAAAGCAGATTGGTCTGCTGTTTTTAAAACAAAGGCCAGATTCACATTTGATGGGAAGAATATTCCGGATGAACAAGCTTATCAGGCAGATCTTGAGCAAAATAACGAAATAATAATTACAGACGATCATACAGATTTTGGTCCTTTGATCGATGAATCAAATGTTTTGGTAGAAGCGTTTGACAGTGCGGAGGAAAATATCGTCGAAAACGAGACCGAATCTGAATCAGAAGACGATGATGACTGATATAAATCTGAATCTGTTTTTTGCAATTGATGTAACTATGTTGAATTCTTGATGTATTATGAAATTGATGTAACTATGAAACCAAATCCGTTTACTATTGTTTGCATGTTTTATGTTATTTCCATTTGTCATTTATTTAGCAATTTTTATTGAAAATGCAATGAACTCTGCTTATCGTTGGAATAGTACATCCATTATGAATCAGGTATAACACACTTCCATTTCTATTTCCATTTCAGTCATTAATTAAGCAATTTATACCGTTGATGTCATTTTCATATGAAATATATTAATTATCATGTTTTTATTCTCTTATATAATGATGTGTATATGTCACAGGTTTATCAATATGTCATGTAGAGGTAGGAGCTCTTCCCGATCGTCAGGAGGCGATGGTAGTGGCCCAACGCAAGAGCCACAGTGTGCAGTTGTATCGTTAGTCCCTAGAGTAGATGGGTAAGAATTAAATTTTATTCAGCATCTTATTTTTTCTATGATATACGTACGTACTTATCTATATCGTACTTAAAAACAGAGGGTTCGATCTACTTTCTTCTAAGGTTGTGTTGGACGTCTCTAGAGCTTCTTATCGCAGTAGGATGAGTGCCTGCTGGCCGAAGTGGGATAACATCCCTCCTCACATCATAGAGTGCATATGGCAGGATGTCCTAGTATGCATATTTTCTGTTTTCCATTTTTAATTCGTTTTTGTCGTTTTTTTACTGTTTATATCGTTTAAAGTGTAATCTTTTTTTTAACACAGGCTGAGATAGACATCCAGACAGATGATATGATGCTGGCACGAGCATACTGGATGAAGAAGATGCGCAAGAACTACAGGGATACGATATCTGAGATTAAGAAATATGGTAAGAAACCACGGTGGATGGGAGAGAGCGTGTGGCAAGCTTGGTTGAGATACTGGGAGACGGACGAGGCGAAGGCAAGTATACTAATTTTTTTTGAATTATTAATTTGACGTGATCGAAAAATAATGTATCAAATTTTGAATGTATAGGCAGAGTCGGATAGAAACTCTGCAAATAGAAATAAGAATCTCGTCACTCATCGCGGAGGATCGAAGTCGTTTCAGCAGTATCGGCAGGAGTTGGTAAATTTACTGAATAACAAATGTAAATAGTTTATACTATATGATTTTAAATGTATAATAATTGGATGTAACAATCAACTTTAGGAAGCCGAGTCACATGGTCCTGTCAGCTATATGGACGTGTTCACCCGTACGCATGCTGTCGAGCATGTTAATCCAGACGGGACTGTTTCGTACACATGGCAGGACGATAAATCCAGTAAAAGCCATGTAAGCATATTTCATTTTATTCAGTATTAGTAATTGTTTTAATTGTTAAACTATGATGACATAAGATATGATATTATTAATTTGTTAATGCAGGAGAAGTTTATGGAGCAACGGCAGAAACTCCTTGCTGACACAGGTCGAGATCAGCTGACGACCAATGAGGAAGACGTTATTTTTGAGTCCGTTATGGATCCAACAGAGCATGGTCGACGATACGGATTTGGCAATTTAGCGGTAAATAATTTACTTTTTCTTAAAATACTTAAAATATGATATTTTCACCTTTTCAAAACAATAAACTTGGATTTTATTTATTTTTCAATTATTGCAGTCCAGTAGTCAGAGTAGGGGACGGCGGAGTAGACATCAGAGCGATCTTGCAGATATAGAAGAATTGCATACTAGAGTTGCCCAGTTGGAGGAGCAGAACCGCCAACAGGCCATGCACACCGCACAGTTGTTAGAGTATATGCAGCAGCAGCAGGGTGGTGGTCACTTTCCTTCCTCGGCTGGCTCTGGATCTGCAGGAGATTGATTCATTACTTGCTTTCTTGTTCGTTCAGGTATGTTTTGTTTTAATTTAGAATGATTTGGTAGACGGCGTAGGTAATTGTTGATTTATGTATAATTATGTTTGACACATTTGGTTCTATGGTTGTATGAGGACGTGTATGAGAATATTAATGAATTTGTGTATTAACAACATGGTAGAACAGTTATTGTTAGGATTATTGTTAATGTTGAAATGATTATTTATATTTTGATTTAATTTTATTTATTTGTGTGTTTATTAAATATTTTGTGGTTTGGGTTGAATATTTGGTTGGACTATTGTATATTGGATTGTGCAGTATTGATATTATAGTGTTTGGAAGAGAAATGTGGTTGGAAGGCTAAATTTGCAGCAAATTTTTTAAAAAAAAACAGCAGATTTCCGACGGCTTCCGATGGCTTATTGGTCAAAATTTCCGACGGCTCACGACGGATAACGGCGGCCTGTTCCAGACGATTTCCGACGGTTTCCGATGGGCGTCGGTAACCGTTGGAAACCGTCAAAAACCGTCTGGATCCGTCGGAAATGGATACGACAGTGTCCGTCGGAAGCCGTCGGAAATACTACTTCCCGACAAAGCCATTTCCGGCGGCTATTTCCGACGGCGGCCGACGGCGGCCGACGGTTTCCGACGGCCGCCGACGGCTTCTGGCCGTCGGAAAACGTATTCCCCCTTGTAGTGTTGGGAATATAATTAGGTATTTACTAATGGATATTTAGTAGAAAAATACAAGTAAATGGTTCTGGGTTTGTTGTGACAATTGTTTTCAGCAACACTTGTCCTTAACTCTTAAATATACATAAATATTTAAGAATGGAGTTTTAAAGAGGAATGTTTTCAAAGTATAAAATGTTTGGGTTTGCTGTGACAATTGTTTTTAGCAACGCTTGTCTTTAACTCTTAAATATAAATAAATCTTTAAGAAGGGAGTTTTAAAAATTAATGTTTTCAAAGTATAAAATGTTTGGGTTTGTTGTGACAATTGTTTTTAGCAACACTTTTCTTTAACCCTTAAATGAAATTAAACCTTTAAATGGAGAGTTTTAAAGATAATGATTAAATGGAATGGGTTTGGGTTTGTAGTAAACAATGTTTTAGTAACATTTGTTTTTAAACCATTGAATTATATTTTGTAAGAAATATTATAAATCTTTAACATTGGAATTTTAAAGATAATAACAAGTATTGAAATCTTTTATAAAGAGATAGAAAATGTTTTACATTTCATTTATAAAAGAAAAGGAGTTTATTGTAATAATGTTTTTGTAGTAATTGTTTTAATCTCTTTGATTATATTTCAAGTAAGTAAAACTTGTTAAACGATTTGTAAATACACTTATACCATTGGAATAAGTATATGAATACTTTTTAAGTATTAAAAGAATAAATGAATAGTAAGGGTTATAAAGGCAAGTATATATCTTTTATAAAGATAAATCCAATATATTTATACAATAAAGGAAGATTTAGTTAATAAAAAAGTATTGATTAATAAAGGATGTCTTGATTTATAAAAGAAATTTTATTGGATAAAAAGATGTTTTACTAATAAAAAAGGGTTTTAATTAATAAAGGTTAAATTAATTATAAAGGGATTAAAATTCATTATGTGATTTGATTATACTTGGATGATAAGTAACAACTATGTAATGACCTTAGTTTGATTATTTATAGGATGTTAGTACTGATATGCTTAACACTAAAATTCAAACGAGTAAGCTTCTCTATTTGTGAGAATCAAGATTGATGTTTAGCTAGGGATGGAGCAATAGAGCTCAACCTGGCATTCTTCTAGGCCAAGGAATAGTTAAGCAGAAAGGTCGGAAACGTGTAAAGTTTGGAACCTTGATTCCCATAAGCAAGTGTTCGAGACTCGGTAGTTGATTAGTCGACTACCAATCTTGACCTAACTTAACTTAGGAAGTATATGGAATTCTTCACGGATTTATACCAATAAGAACCCGCGGAAGGAGTTTTGGTACGAAACGCCTCTAGCTTTCGATTACTTCTAAAAGAACTGGAATTGAGTTAACCGAAAATTTATCGATTGGTTTTGAAGAGTCCGGGATCGGTAAGTGTTTTACTTACCGTATACCACTCCAAAACTATTATACGGGTTCTATGATTTGGAGGTGGAAAGATGGAAACCATGTGTGGTTTTGAAATCTATTGAGATGATGGAATCCATGTGGGATTAATTATTTGATCAAGTTTTGTTAAAAACTCGTGTGAAGATGTCGAATGTAGCCTTGACATTGGGAAATATCTAAAGACGGAGTAAGATGCATGATCCCGGGTTCAGCTAATCCAAATAGGGGGTACATAAACTCCATTATCTAGAGTATGCTTATCGCTTTGTTGCGCACGGGGAGTTGATGATACTCGATTCACGTGTTAGGACGTGGGCTGGTTGTGTTTACCTTATGGTATATTTTATCTAGAGATATACGGTGCTTGGAAGGTAGTTTCTGACCCTTGTCAAGGTGATCGGTCTCAGTATGGCTTACGAGTATACTGGGGAGGTCTCCGTGGAAAATCCATTTATACGAATGTACCTTAGCGGTTTTGTTTGTATACCTAAATATGCTGTTAAATGTAACCATTCCAGCTATGATTTATATTTATATTCAACACCCTTGACATTATTATAATATCTCTAAATTTTCCTATAAAATGGTTTGGTTATCGTAAGGTAAAAACTCATCCGTGTTTATTTGCAACGTGGTCTTACGAGATATCTTTATTCTTTAAAGGGTTTTACAAATATAGAAATTCAAATTACTTGAGTTTTCTCATGCTGGTTTACCAAACTGATCCGGGTGTTATTCTTCTTATAATGCTCGGGTTAGCCCTGTGTATATTTCTAAATTTCATTTAGGATCATGGGAGCTCTTGGAGAGAGGAGTTGGATGATTCCCTATTGTAGATTTTATTTCCGCTGCATTACTTTGTTTATTTTTATATCGGTAATTGTGTGGACAGATTGTTATAACTGTCCAGACCGATGATAGGTTAGTTTACTCTGATTATTGTATCTATACAGTTTTCCTTTGTAAAAGTATCATTTTGATATTATATGTTATCGTTTCATTATGAGATTCTGATATTGTGTTCTCTTCTTTCTTGTTTCTTTTCTTTTCTTCTTTTGTTTTACTCTAACGTTCTGCCTTTCCAGCACTTGGGTGCTCGGCATGTGAATACCGTGGATGTATTAGTGTCGACATTTAGATGTCGAAAAGGCAATCGTTACAACTTTTATTTCTCCATTCAATCATTAATCACAAAGCTTAATACCTTGTACACATTCTCTTCTTCATCACGTCTGAAACCTAAAATCCTAATGCCTAACTTGATCATGTTATTTTCTTCCTCTATCATCCTCCACCATTTTTATTGCTCTCTAACTCTAACTACTTGAAATCTCTAAAGTTTAAGATCACATTATCAAAATGCATTAAATTTTTAACTTTGGATTGCTAACCCAAGAAGGAAGAGAACCTTTCTAAGGAAGAAGATGACTTAGTGAATAATCAATGTTTTAAGGAAGAAAATGAGGTGATTTTGGTTTAAATTAATTTTGTAGTTTTTATAATGTTATTTTGCAATGTATATTTGTCCCTTAGGGTTTGTTCAACATTTTTTTTGGTATTTAAAAATGACCATTAGTGTTTCGTGGAGATGCTTGATTTTTATTGGTGACTCTTGCTAACTTTCTCATTATTGCAAAGTGAGAAAAACTGCTTTACTGAAGATTACAAAGAAGAATGAGGGATGTTATGGTTATATGGAAAGGTAGCCCATTTCATTTATTTGATGGTATCAAATAGCATGTTTGGTGATTAGGTATGGTAATCTTTAGAAACGACATTAGTCGGCATTTTTCTGGGTGTGTTTAGCAACACACTACAAGTGCAACAAAAAATATACTAATAACTTAAAGCCCGCCGTATTAAAGTTTAAATGGTAGTATGAGAATTCTACTAGTAACCACATAATAATGCTCAAAATTCTTGATCTCAAAGCATCATATAAATTACCATTGAAAATCTGGCAGATAATGTTATGCAACACATTGTTTTGCATATAATGTTCACTTGGAAGCATGCTTGGCTTTTGTACAAGACTCTAAACCTTTATACAAGTTGAACGTCTTGGAACGTGGTTTACAAGAAAGAGATCCACTAGATTTAGGACTCCGTTGCTTCTTCTCACTCTTTGTTGGAGTTTCTTTTTTTTGCATCACCACCACCTTTCTTGCCATCAGCTAGAGCTGCAAGCTTAGCTTTCTTCTTCGAAGTAGCAGCTTTCATACAAGTTCAGCTGGCATCTTCTTGAACTTAGAAGCAGTATCCTTTGGAGTTTCTTCTTCTTCCTTAGAATTGTCGTCCTCGTCATCTTTATCATCACTTCCCTTCTCAACTTCCACCATGTCCTCATCATCACAGCTATCGTCATCAAAGTCATAATCCTTAAAATATTCTTATTCGAAATCATTGTCATCATCAGGAATTTGCTTAGCCTTGTTAGCAATTAGAGCCTTCATTTTTTATTTTCTTTCCACCTTCTCACCATTAGATTTTTCCTTAAGTTAGATTTATCCTTAAGTGCATCACAGCTGACCGATTCTTCCTCTTTAGATTCTGAATCATCAGAAACACTTAGAACTTCATCGTCGGTTGGAACAATCAATTTGTAGCCACACTAGCATTCTTCAAGCTGTAAGACAATTCAAAGTCCTTCTTGAACATTAAATCGTAAGAAATCTTGACATGCTTTTAAGAAGATAAAGTTCCAATAACCAACTTTTGATTTTCAAATGTCATATAAATGACAACATTATCAGTCCCTTTCTTTGATTCTCCAAGTGTAGACAAAGGAAGATGCATCAATTTTTCCTCTCCTGGCTCACACTTAACGGTCTAACTGGATTTCACTTCAACACCCCATAACTGAAATGAATTGGCCATAATGACAGAATTTTGAGTTGAAAGTGATTGAAGAAAAGACGCAAGGAGGCCCTTGGGAATATAGTGTCATGTCATTAATTATTTTATAGATAGGAATGTAGTATTTTTCCACTTTTATCCGTTTACATTTACTTTTATCATTTTTTCGAAACGATTAAATAATTTATCTTTTATATTTTGGTTTCTATTTTTATCTTTAATCTTTTATTGTTTTAACATAAAACATCACACGGTACAAAAGAAATTTATCTTTTATCTTTTTAAATAAAAATATTCATGTATATTGGAAAATTATTTTTATTTCATATTCTTGTTTTTAATTTTAATTTTATCTGTTATCATTCTAATACAATAGTATTGCATATAAGCTTAACATTGTATATATTAAATTATATCATTTCAAACATAAATAAAAAAAATTAGAGTTAGAAAAATGGAATAGAAGTTTCGTTTATCTTTTTACGTTAACTTTTATCACTTGTATCATTTTTTTTGATACAATTTTTTTTATATAGAATAGTAAAGTAGTAAATAGAAAGACAATCTTTTAACGCTTTTAAAGTAACAAAATTATTTATCTTTAGTCTTCAGTTAATATTTTTATCTTTTGTCTTTTATTATTTTAAATATAAAAATATGACATATATAAATATAGCCTTGCAATAGAATTAATTTTCTATCTTTTAAATATATTTTGTCTTTCCGTTTATCCTTTATCCTTTTTATCTTCATCATTTATCTTTTATCTTTTTTTTTAAAATCTTTTACTCTTATAATTCTTTTATCTCTTGTAAATTAACATTTGGTTTAAAGATTAAAGATAGAAATATTATCCTAGTAATTCATCTTTTATCTTTAATATCTAATAACTAATCTTTAATTCAACTTTAGACTTAATATTTTATTTTTATTCTTAAATAAAGTGATTAAATTATAAGTTCACTTGTTTTAAACATAGTTACTAATAAAACAAATTTAAAGTAACTTATATATCATCTGAAAAACAAATTAACTTTTGTCTTTAGTCTTTTACTATTTCAAATATAAAAATATCACATATATAATTGTGACCTTGCAAAATAATTTATTCTTATCTTTTAGTTTATCTTCAATCCTTTCATTTTAATTTATCATTTATCTTTTAATTTATCTTTAATCTTTTTATATTTTATATTCTATTGTTTTACCTTTTTATCATTTACCTTTTGTCTTATATCTTTTATTATCAGAAATATGAGAATATCACATATATAAATGAAACCTTGTAAAGTAATTTATCCTTTATCTTTTAGTTATCATTTAACCTTCTAGTTTAGTTTCTATTCCTTTTACATAAAAGAGAGCATGTTTTGAAGTCGCTTTACTTCTTTAAAAGAGGTTAATATTAGCCAAAGTGGTTATGGGGTTAATTGTTATTTGGAGCAGGCTCGGTCCAAGACAAAGTGCGCAAGACATTCATCTAGGGCAACGAGGAGCGAAGGGGCAACAGAAGAGAAAAAAATCGTTTCTCAATCTCTCGTCGCACGCGGCACACGAACGACGTCGACGACCTCCTCTCGCGTGCCACCCTCTCTTGCAGTTGCACAACCACGCCCAGCCTTCCATAGTCCCACGCCCTGCTCCTCTTACGCATGACCAAGCCAGCCTCCCAGTCTCTTACCGTTGCCAATGCAGATTGCAGCACCAATTTTGTTCTAATTTCAATTTTCATGCTACTGCCTTGTGTTGCACTGTTGCCCTAACCTTTGATTTGAGGTGCAATTGCTTTTGCTGATTCTTAAATGTAAGTTTTTAATTAATTTTTATTTTTAAATATAAATGTGATTTTTTTTAATGTTTTCATTAATTAATTCGGTGTAAAATTGCAAATCAGTTCACTAAAAATGAATATGATAAAGTTGTGGGTGAATAAAACAATAAACCAGGATTGAGTTGAAATTTGAAAATGATTAAATTAATGACATTGATTTCATTTTTTTGAATGAGTTAAATCATGATTGAAGAATTGAGTTGATTTTGTTCTTTTTGTGAATTAAAATTTTGAAAATGAACAACGTTGATTTCATTCTTTTTGTGAATGAATTAAAATTTTGAAAATGAATAACATTGATTTCATTCTTTTTGTGGGTGAATTAAATTATGTTTAGTTACTATAATTGAGTTGAAAAGAATCAAAACTTGTATTTTAATATTTTTCCATTAATAATATTGTGTTGTATCTCAATTTTAGATAGGATTCAGAAACAAAATTCTGACTATCAAACTAGAAAGAGAAAACAACGCATAAATAAATGGGGGAATTAATTTAAAGAACAAAAATTTGTATATTTTTAGCCTCAAGGATACGACCTCAATATTTTAACCACAAGGATTAACATTCTCCTAAAAATTATTCATAAGGACAAACATTCTTTCAAAACTGCTACCGAACGAAAAACTGATACCTAAAAACTGCTACCGATAACTACAAACTGATACCTAAGAACTGTAAAAACTAATACCTAAAGAAAGTTGTCCTTCAGCCTAAAATACTGAAGGTCCGTCCTTGATGCTAAAATACTGAGAAATTTTGTCCTTGACAATAATTTCCTGTAAATAAAAAACCAAATCATTAATAGACGCAATTTCAAATTTATTTGAAGCAAGACAAAAGAAATTTTAAACTTTAAAATTAAGTCAAGTTGAAAAAAAATAATTTTGAGCATGATGATATTGATTCCAATATCAAGATCAAGGAAGGTGAAGAGCATACAAATTGGAATGTTAAAGTAGAAATTGAAGATCAACATGTTGTAAAAGTTGTAAACGAGGAGAATAATGTACATGTTGATGTTAATGATGAAGACGTTGAGGATGTAGCTATATTTGATATTGAAAAGGATGTTGATAATTTATGATATGGGACTATCAGAAAAAATTACCGATATGAAACGAATTACGCTAATTCAACATGGTTCCATCAAAATTGTAAAAGAAAATGATAGGTTCCCAATAAATAAGATTTACGGCAGATGCTTTTCTTCTAAACATTACATTGGGGGCCATTTACGTAGAGAAAAGCATGAAAGAAAATGTCTTGTGTATTCGGATGAGTATGATAAAGTTTATTGCTTTTGTTGCAAGCTATTTAAGCATACACAAAAGACATTCGAATTACACGATGAATGAATTAATGATTGGCATGATTTATCTACTAAATTAAAAGAGCATGAAGGTAACCCATTGCACAATGAAAATCTAATCAAATGGGTGGATTTGCATAGAGGATTTCAACAAAAGGCAATAATCGATAAAGCAATGAAAACACAAATTGATCAAGAGAAAGAACGTTGGAAAAATGTACTTGTGTGCATAATTGGTGTTGTCAAAACACTTTCTCGAAATAATTTACCACTCCGTTGAGAAAATTTATAAAAAAAATAATGGGCTTTTTTGCCAACTTATAGAATTTATAGCCAAGTTTGATCCAATTATGGAAGATCATCTTAGACAGGTGGTAAATAATGAAATCAATAATCATTATCTAAGTCACAAAATTCAAAATAAATTGATAAGTTTGTTGGCTAACAAGATCAAAGTAGTAATGCTTATGAAGATTAAGAAAGCAAAATACTTTTATATTATCCTTGATTGCACATCGAATTTGAGCCATAAGGTGCTAACGTCCATTATTATAAGATGTGTGAATGTTGATAATGCAAATGACATCAAGGTGAAAGAATATTTTATTGTATTCATAATGGTGGATGATTGGCCTTTTTAAAGAACTTGAACGTATTTTAGTTGATCTTAAACTTGATATGAATAATGTGAGAGGACAAGGTTATGACAATGGTTCAAACATGAAAGGTAACAATAGTAAACAAAACTATTTCTTAAACTTGATTTTAATTTATTGACAATAGTATTAAATACTTTATTGAACTTAATGTAGGTAAACATCAATGTATGCAAAAAATGCTATTTGATATAAATCCTAGAGCCTTCTACATTTCATGTAGGTGTCATAGTCTTAATCTTGCTTTATGTGTTATAAAAAAAATCGTGTATCAAAGCTAAAAACATTTTTGCATATGTGCGTGAGATTTATACTTTATTTTCCGACTCAACTCATCGATGGAAAATACTTCGAAGCTATGTAAAAGGTTTGACTCCAAAACCATTATCGTCAACTCGTTGGGAAAGTCACATTGAAAGTGTTAAAGCAAAAGGAACTCAAACATTGAAATTAAGAGATGCTTTAATTGATATTGCAAATAATTCTAAATATGATGTTGTGATGATGAAGGCTAAAGGATTATGCCCAAATGCTTTGGAAAATTTTGAATTTGATTAGTTGTATATATGGTATATAATATTAGACATTATTAATCAAGTAAATAAAGTACTTTAACGAGAGGATATGTATATCTAAGATGCAATACAAATATTAAAGAGCTTGTAACATTTTTTGAAGACTTAAAGAAGATGGATTTGAAATCATGATGTAGGAGACTAAAGAAATTGCAAATGAAGTCGGTATTGATCCAATCTTTTTGGAAAGGAGAGTTGTGCTTAGAAAAAAGCAAATTCATGAAGATATTGAAGAGAATAATGATATGCAATCTCTCGAAGATAATTTTAGAGTTACTTACTTTCTTCATATAATAAATCAAGATTTAACTTCGCTTAGAGACCGTTTGAGTAATTTAAGCTTTATGAAGAAACTGTTGGTTTTTTATTGAATTTGAAGTTAAAAATATCGATGATGGCGAGTTAAAGAACCATGGCATGAAATTAAAAGGTTTTTTTGGAACATAAGAAAGAGCAAGATATTTGTGGTAAAAAACTATTCTACGAGCTTCGATAATTAAAAAGGATCCTATCATCGGAAGTAACTAAATCCATTGACATTTTAAATTTTCTGAGGCCTTATCGGGTTGTAAGTGGATTTTTAAATGTTTAGGTTGCTTATCGAATTTTATTGACTATTCTAGTTACGGCTGCTCTGACAGAATGAAGTTTTTCAAAATTGAAATTGATTAAAACATATATTTAGACTACTATGTTGCAAGAAGGGTTTAGTGGATTGGCTATGATTTCAATAAAAAACAAGTACTTGGATATACTTAACTATGAAGAGATAATAGATGAGTTTTCTTCAAAAAATACGAGAAGGAGTTGCTTCCTTTAGTTGTATTAATATGCTATAATATCATGTTTACATTAGGTTTTTGTTATGTACTCTAAATGACTTAGTAGACTAATATTTTGTAATCATTTTTTAATATATGAAGGAATTTTCATTTTGTTTTTACATTTAAAATTATTGTTCTTTTTTAAGAAATAGCACAATAAAAACGAAAATAAAGCTCGTTTAGGGCATTGAATACCCTTGGCCGACCCTGTTGGAGCAATACACATATGAAGAACATTGGTAGTAATCTCAGCTTTGCTGCTTTTAGAAAACCATATAATAAGGTAGAAGATTAATATTTCTATATTTTTTCTATATTATAGCATTGGTTGTATCAAAGCTAATGTCCAAAAATCAAAAATTTATGGTTAGTTAACTAATATGTACTATCTATATGTTGTTTAAGGCAATATACATTACAAACCTGACCGAGGTAATTGCATCCTTGATTTAGAAGATTTTAACAATTATTACAAATTTCGTTTACTTTTCTTATGTTATTTTTCTTTAAATAAATTATTTTATTTCAAGATGTTATCATATTTGGTGATGTTGCGGAAAACATAGGATGTAGCAAATTCATCATTGGATGAAATTGCAATATGTGTAGGATCGAGTATATACCCTATAGGGGGTGAATAAAGTATTTAAAAATATTTCATAGAGATACTAATAAAATATAGAATGGAGTGTAGAAACGTAAATGCAGAAAATAAATAACACGAGATATACCCGGCTTCGGTCCAATACTTACTGATGTGCCTAAGCCTATTACTAGAGTTAAATATTCAAACGCTTACAAACGGTAAGTTTGTAGACACTGCTAACAAATATTCCAACTCTATGCCTAATAAATCTACCTGAACTCAAACCCTTGATATCAGAATCTTTGAACTACAATACGTAGCTCACCTAGAAAGAATCTAGAGTTCAAAAAGAAAATACAGAAAAAAACACAGAATAAAACAAAAGGAACACATTCAAAATAAACATTCCCTATTTCTCTTGTGCACGTGACCTTCCTTTTCACGTCATCCTTTTTTTCCTTAACCCAAATCTCATTTTCATCCAAAATTGTCTTAGCCCCAAAAATGGATGTAACTTGATTCATGAAACACGATCACTAGATTAAATCGCTACCACCAGATAAATTTGCTATTTCCACTAGACAAAGTCACTATCAAAATCACTTTATGAGAAATCTACTTTGACATCACAACTAGTTGCCGTTGTTGAACGATAGTGGAGTTCGTCGTGTCGATAGATCTGAAGATGGGATGGAGATGTGTTGAACTGTTGCTACTGAAGATATTGTAATGGGGTGTGTACCTGAAGCTATGGCTAATCAATGCCATGCTACGTCGCCACTTGAAAAATTATTATTGCTTATGGAGATGACGTTGAACATGTGGTGTTGCTTTGGACTTGTCACCATAAAGCTGCTCTGATGCCGTGAGGTGAGTCATTGTTTGGAGATGAGGTTGGTTTGGCCAAAATTTGACTTGCTTGATTGATATTTGTGTCTGGTTATCTAGCAAGTGATGAAAAAGTGCAACTCAAAACCTTGCCTAGAGATGGATTAGATTTGGTTGATGATTATTGTTGAATCAATGATGATGAAATGAGTTGATGTGATGTTGGATATTGGTTTGTACGAGGGGAAGATGGAGAGGTGATGCTCAAAGTTTGTGAGCTTGTGGCCGGATGAAAAGGTATTGGATGATGAATTGACAAGCTTGGTTTGAATGAAAATTTCTATTTTTATCTGATAATTTGTTGTGCGTAATGTATGGGTTTATATAGGCTAGTAGATAAGATGTAAATATGGAAAGATATGTGAGAAGATATGTGTGAAGATATGCAAGGGAATGATTTGATTTGTGTATGTATAGAAAGATATGTCTGAAGATATACAAGGGAAGGATATGATTTGTGTATGTATGGAAATATATGTGATGATTTATGAGATAATTTGTTTTCTATTCTTTGTTCTAATCTCTATTTATTTCCTTTTCTTCATATATACTGCCTGTGACGACCCACCTCTTCGACCCTTAGAAATCGACACTAATACATCCATGGTATTCACGTGTCGAACATCCAAGTGCCGGAAAGGCGGATAGTTAGGGAAAAAGAAAATAAAGATAGAATAGAATCTCACACGAATGGAATAATTTATAATATCAATAATCTTTACAGCGGAAAATTTGAAATACATATATCTGAGTCTAACCTAAGCTCGGCTTGGATAGTTATAAATATTTGTCCTTACAATTGTTGAAAAACAAAAATAATGAAATTAATGCAGTGGGAATATAATCTATGTCCATACGTTGACAAAGATCTCCAGCTCTCCTCTGAAAACTCCAAGCATCTTCAGCTAAAACCGAAACTACTCAGATCTAACCCAAGTATTAAAAATACTTGGATTAGGCTCGGTAAACCAGCGTGAGAAACTTGAACCATAATCATATGACGGAGTCATAGATCAGATCAATGCCAAAAACAACCTTTTTGAAAATAAAGGATATCTCATAAGACCACGCCGCATATAAATATGGACGGGTTTTTACCTTACGATAACCAAAATAATTTTTACTTAAACAATTCGGTATTATCGTTACTGACACTAGTTTGAAAACACTTCTCAAATAAATATATATTCAAAGTAGGTATCAATACCCGGACGATGCCAAACGGTGTATATGATACCAAAGGGGTAGTTGAAATGTTTACAAAGCATTACAACTATTTTGGGAATATAACCAAAACCGTAAAGCTCGTATTAGAATTGGATTTCCAACATAATAGGGAGCTAGTGGCCATTTCCTTCGATGCAGAATCCATGCATAACAATCATAGTCCCCAGTGACTATTCACTTGTCTCAAGCAAGCCTCCGTACTGCATTCTTACAATACTATGGAACAATGTATCTCAGTGGCTTTGCTTTGTATCAGTTGAGCCTCCAATATCTGTCCATTTAAACCGTTGAGTGTCCAAAGGATCCATATACTAGACTCTTCTATCCATGATACAACCGATAGCCCGAAATATGTCCTACAGACCACATAGTTACTTGTATCATCTCCGGGATGTGAGGCTCGTGAGGCTGCGCTCTATTTTTCACAAAGCAATGCTTTGCTTTCCACAAAACCATGATTTACTTTTCACAAAACAAATTCCACTTAGAATGCCACATTTCTATTTCAAAAACACACTATTGATTTCCACAAAAGTACAACCCTCGAGTTCATACACCTTAGGGAATGTTGTAAAGTATAAAAGGGGTTACCTCCTACACCACCAAATAGATGTACGTCTATAAAAACCAATGTACGTGGTCTTAAAAATGCAATGTCAGACATTCATCCATACAAGTTGTCCAGGTGAAAGACAAACCGAAGGCACTCCTTCCACTCAATCCTGTTTGGGAACCACTCCTAAGGTTAGTAGCAAGTAGCCTTGCAAATCGGAGACTTTAAGAATGAAGACACTATTGCCACCATATATATAATATGGGAATACCAAATAGGTTAGTGGCAAGCAGCCCTACATTATGAAGATCTCTGTCTTCTCCACTCTGCCAAACTTTTTCCGAAGCTTCCTGAATTGATTTTGGCAGCACTCTAGCAGCACTTCCTTCTCTTTTCTTTGCCTCGGAGCCTCTGGATTTCCACCTTGCCTTTAGGGAAGCTTGGCTGTGACCCTTATAAGGGTGGTGCTCAGCCTATTTGAGGAAGGAGGTGGTGGCCATGCACTTATAGAGAGGAGGGGAAAGTTTTTGACTTGGTTTTGAAGTGGATTGACTTTGTTTACATATGGAACTATTTTACTTTATTTTTGCCATTATTTTTCTCCATTATTTTCTTATGATGAAGAACCCATTAACATTGCTTAGGAAGGAGAAGAAGAATATGAAAAAGGAGATGTGAATGAAAAGTGAGAGTATGGAGGTGTATTTATAGGGATGGAACCCTTAACCCTTAAGCATACACTTAAAATATCTCCCATCACCTAGTACACACGCCACCCCCATCCATGTGCACTTGTCTTCTCTTGAGTGATGGTGAGTTTTGTTTTTATTTTCTTAGGAAAATATCTAGATTTTTATTTATTTACCTTAAGTAAATTTGTAAATATGAATGGTAATTATATATGTAAATATTTGTGTATACATGTGCATATACATAGGTGTCTATATGTTACTTTTGGCAAACCAAGTTGCAATGTTTCGATACAACTTCTATTCGTCAAACCGTTGTGAATCCGGGATCCGAATTCCGGTCATATTTTCAGTATTTGATCAAACTATTTGTTTATGTAAAAAAACTTGAAAATAAATTTCTTATTATCTTTAAATAATTAAAAAAGATTATTTAAGCTATAAAACCATATTAAATAATATTAAAATCCATTTATAAAAACATGACAACGATCTGCCAAAATGTGACGAATTTTATATATCTTTATAATACAAGTATATATATTTATAAAATTATTATAAATCAATTATTATCATTATATAATAGTTAAAATGAATTATTTATCATTAAAATAATTATTTGAATATTTAAATCCCCAAAATTTAAAAACTTTCCTTAAATGCTCGTTTTTGAAAATTATGACATCATCGATAACATCATAATTATTTTATTTCCAAAATTGGAAAAATATTTTTATTACTTATTTTTGTTTAAATAGTTAAATAAGTGTATGTAAAAAATCATTACGACTTCTGACTGTAAAAACCTATTTATCGATAAAACGATTTTCGTCATTTTATCGATATTTTTCCAAGGAATATATTTTTGTAGACATTTGTTCAAAACCAGATCACTGTTATTATTTATCACATAAAACATGATTATTTATGTTTAATAAACCTATATTTGAATATTAAAATTAATTAAACATTCTAATTCAAAGTGATAAAATTACGGGTTGTTACATACTTACCCCCTTAAAAAAAATTCGTCCTCGAAATTGCAACCCAAAACCCAAGATATGTGTATTAAACTCAATTTCGTATGATATACACAGATCATCCATATGCGATATCTGATTCAATCTATTATTTGAATGCACAACTTTACTTCCAAACTAGTATCGCTCCCTTGATTCTCTAGTGCGGACTCTAATCAGGCTTCTTGATCAGAAACCTTTGTTTTTCTTACATAGCTCTCAACTATGATAGAAAATGGAAGTACCTAACCACAAACTCTCATCAATATTCACCGTCAAGAATCGAGTGATAAATCCTTTTCGAACCAGTGTAAACACCTCAAAGTTCCGTACTCGAATATTAGATCAAAATTGTGTGATGAAATGATCTACGTACAACCTACGTACTTAATAGCTATCCAAAATCTTTATGAACACATTTCATAAAACTTTTATCTTTTGGTTTAAACACTTTTATAAACCCTTTATTTCTTCAAAATATTTATTCACGAAAAATTTCTATTTTCTTTCTGAAGAAGCCATTTCAATTTTAAAAGATAAATTATCTTTTTATTTGTAAAATTATAATGAACTCCTTATATTATAATATACTCCCTTTAACCTATATTA
Organism: Allium fistulosum; assembly: GCA_030737815.1. Taxonomy (NCBI): domain Eukaryota; kingdom Viridiplantae; phylum Streptophyta; class Magnoliopsida; order Asparagales; family Amaryllidaceae; genus Allium; species Allium fistulosum. The sequence continues at coordinate 862,179,163 of CM060903.1, forward strand.
AATACCTTGATAAAAATTAACAATCACTAATTAATGATTTACATTATCTTTTAAACTTAAACCCATACTTAGTAACTTTCAAGAAATCTTTATGAAAATATTTCATAAAATTTTAACTTTGGTTTAAACACTTTTATAAATCCATTTCTTTATAAAATTCCTTTAAACTTTTTATTTCCAAATATCTTATTAAATTGATCTGATATAAGGTAGAAGAAATGCACAGAGAGAATAATCGAAAAAGAGATTTATTAATCAACATCATATTTACACATCCACTCCTAACCCTAGCTTGTATAACATATTTTTAGGGATAACTCTTAGGAAATACGGCCTATCATACACCACCATCGTATATATAGATACAAGAGCTTCAATACGTACTATTCTTGCGCCTTTCTTGGGGTAGAGGGTGCTTTTCCTTATCACCAATGTCAACTAACTTTATCTTTTTCTTTGGACAGTCCTTCCATAAATGTCTCCCTTCATAGCACTAACTGCAAGTTTGTTTGGGACACTCTTTGGCTATATGTCCTTATCCTTTACAAAGGTAGCAACCCTTTTCCCTTCTTGACTGTATTCTGGGTTTCTTCTTTGTTTTAGGGCACTCACGTAGAAAATGTCTTTGCCTTTACACTTGAAACAGAATATATCATCCCTAAATGATTTTTTCTTTCTTCTTTTTCTTTACCTTCCTATCCTTACAATGAACTGCATAATGCCCTTCCTTACCATATTTGTAACAGTAGATGCCAACATAAGATCCTAGTCTTAATTTTTCTTCTGCTTCTCTTTCTACACGTGCTCTTCGTGCTTGCTTTGGACTTAGCCAAAACTCATTACCCAAAATATAAAAAGCTATCCTGCCCCTAAGAGATATACCAAAATATCATCAGAAGTTTTATACCATTTATTTCTTGACTTAAAAACCTTTTTATCCAAATAACTTGATTCAAACTTGTTCGAATTTGAACTTGTCTTCATCCTCTAATGATAAAGAGAATAATTTACTAAGTATACGATACTGTTCGCCCAAGCCAACATCCGACCGATACCTAAAAGAATATTCCAATTATCACTAAATGAATTAAGACTTATTTAACGAACCTTCCAAAGGGAATGCATCTCATAAATTTCCCAAATCACACAAATATCTATATTCTTTTTGTATATAAAATATAATCCTTTCAGAACAGTGTGTCGATTTGCCTTGTTCAGGTATTTAGGAATCCCTGTCGATTACATGGACCTCTTCATGCACCGACCAGAATTCATAAACCACTTAACAGATTAATCAACACAAAACATTTTTATATCCAATAAAAATACGTGCTCATATGTATAATACTCTCACACTCATTCTAGGGTATTATTAACCCTATCTCTAATGAGTTACTCATCCTAGAGTATTACTAACCCTATCACTGATGAGCTCTATCCTAATCAGGCTCAGGTGTTTGCTCAACTGAAGCTTCAATACCAAATGTGACAACCCACCTTTTCGACCCCTAGAAATCGACATTAATACATCCACAGTATTCACATGCCAAGCATCCAAGTGCCGGAAAGACGGATAGTTAGGCGAAAAAGAAAATAAAGACAGAACATAATCTCACATGAATGCAATAATTTATAATATCAGTAATCTTTACAGCGGAAAATTTGAAATACATATATCAGAGTCTAACCTAAGTTTAGCTTGGACAATTATAAATCTCTGTCCTTACAATTACCGAAAAACCAAAACAATGAAACTAATGCAATTGGAATATAATCTACATCCATACATTGACGAAGATTTCCAGCTCTCCTCTGGAAACTCCAAGCATTTTTAGCTAAACTTGAAACTGCTCAGATTTGACCCGAGTATTAAAAATACCCTGATCAGACTTTGTAAATCAACATGAGAAACTTGAACCATAATCATATGATAGAGTCATAGATCAGGTCGATGCCAAACAAAATCTTTTTGAAAAGAAAGAGTATCTCGTAAGACCACGCCGGACATAAATACAGTCGGTTTTTTACCTTTCGATAACCAAAATATTTTTTATTTAAACAATTTGATATTATCATTACTAACATTGGTTTGAAAACACTTTTCAAATAAATATATATACAGTGTAGGTATCAATACCCGGATGATGTCAAACGGTGTATATGATACCAAAGGGGTATCTGAAATGTTTGCAAAGCATCATAGCTATTTTAGGAATACAACCAAAACTGTAAAGCTCGTATTGGAATTGGATTTCCAACATGATAGGGAGCTAGTGGCCATTTTCTCCGATGCGGAACCTATGCATAATAATCAGTCCTCGGTGACTATTCACTTGTCTCAAGCAAGCCTACGTACTACATTGTTGTACTACTATGGAACAACATATCACGGTGGCTTTGTTCTATCTCAGTCGAGCCTCCAATACCTGTCCATTTAAAACGTTAAGGGTCCAGATACTGGACTCCTCTATCCACAATAAAATCGATAGCTCGAAATATGTTATGTAGACCATATATTACCGTATCATCTCTAGGATGTGAGGCTCGTGAGGCTACGCTCTATTTTCCACAAAGCCACACTTTGCTTTCCATAAAGCTATGCTTTGCTTTTTACAAAGAAAATTCCACTTAGAATTCCACATTGTCATTTCTAACAACACAATATTGATTTTCACAAAAGTACAACCCCCGAGTTCATACGCCTCAGGGAAGGGTGTTAAGTATAAGAGGGGTTACCTCCTGCACCACCAAATAGATGTACGTCTGTAAAAACCAATGTATGTGGTCTTAGAAATGCAATGTCGGACATTCATCCATAAAAGTTGTCCAAGTGAAGGACAAACCAAAGGCACTCCTTCTACTCAATCCTGTTTGGGAATCACCCCTAAGATTAGTAGGAAGTAGTCCTTGCAAATTGAAGGTTTTGAAAACTAAGGCACTACTGCAACCATATACATAATATGGGAATTACCCCAGAGGTTGGTGGCAAGCAGTGCTACATTACGAAGATCTCCATCTTCAAAAATCATCGTCTTCAACATATCTTCACTTTCGAATGCATATGTTGGTTCAAAGTGGTTTTCAGATAGGAATCATCCAAGTTCGATCCCGATCTGTTCGAACCAATCAACGATAAAAAGATGTCAAGTATATAGGTGATTATCAAACAACATCCAATCAATTCATCTTTTTATCAAATCAAATATCTTTTTGAGATATATTCTTTTAAATTATTCCTTTATCTTTTCAAGAGTATATGGAATCATTAAGTCTCTTTCATCAAATCCTTTGGTAAATTAAAACCCCTTTTCATCTTTGGAAATACCAAATCATTTTTCTTTAATTACTTAGGAAAAATATTTCCATATTCTATTATTAGTATAATTCAAATCTTAATGAAGATTTCACATTTTCAAAACATATCTTTAATGGATCAAAAACAATGTTATTCAGGACATCATTTACTATAAACCCAAACCAGTTAGTATTAAGTAAAAAGGGATCCATAGAAATTAGACTAATTATACTTAATACTAATTTCCATACACAACCCATACTATTCATCGAATAATGATGAAATCACCTTTTAAATTCACACGGGTAGTACGAGTTCCCTCCTTAATATTTAACATAGAGTTTAACTAGAATGTTCTCTATGCTTCCAAAATCTTCATTGTTTTAAAATCTTGTTTATCCTTTGGAAAACTCCAAATCTCTTTTTCACTTATCTTAGGAAAATATGGCCTTAGTAAATCAAATTAGATATCCCTTCCGTCGGGCCAGTCGGGCCAGTCCGGATAGCTAGGGAGAGCAGGAAACCGGTTTTTCAAACTCAAACCGCGAGACTATCTCGTTGTCACCCATAAGGCGGTCAAGTTATTTGATCGACTCTTACCTTGATACTTTTCAAACTTCTTAATTTTCTTTAGAATACTTGATTAATTATTTAAAGAACATTCACAAAAGATTTGGAAAGAAAAACCCAAGTTTTATAAACAATTTCCTTTTAACCATTTATTTTAAACTCCTTCAAAATAATTGTATAACTTCCAAATTATCTTTAAAATACTTAATTATTCATTTGTAAAGATTATTAAAAAGATTGGGAAAGAATAATTAAGCTAAAACCCTGATTTTTAAAAGTTACCAAAACCGTTGCAAAGACCACCATGAATAGTGTTTTTAAAGCTTTTTTGATCAAATCACTTTTCCATTTCATATAAGTCTATTTTTATAACTTAAATCCATTTTAAAGCATTAATCATATTTATGGAATTTATTTCATATTTTTAAAGGTTAAAAATATCCATTTTTAAAGAATCTACCACTTTGGTTTCAGAACTGCCAAAACGCGACGTTTTTGAAAACTTAGTTTGGACATATCTCAAACTCTACTAAATGAAATCTCAAATTTTCGTTTTCATATGAAAAAAATAAGCCCAAAGATCCGGAAAATTCTTATTTCAAAGAATTCCGACTTATAATCCACCCTACACATTCGTTTAACTTTTTGAGTCGCGAAATCGCGAACTGCCGAAACGCGATGTCTTATTTTAACCACTTTAGTCAAATTTTATGAAACTTGTCCGAAACACTTTTAAACTATTTTGAAATTATAATAAATCATTTTAAACTATTTTAAACTATTTTTGAACAATATTTTTCATATTAAAACTCATATTCACTTTTAATCCATATTATAATATTATATTATTATAATATTCAATTTACTATCTTTTTCTTTAAAAATCCATTTATAAAATTCTCATATGATATCTTATATGTAATTTCAACATTTCAAATTCTCATTTTCCAAATCAAACATTGTAATTTATTTTTCCAAAATAAATCAAAACTCTTCTTTTTAAATAAATTTCAAAGTGATATCTTTTCTATTTTAAATCATCCAAATAACTTTTATTTTTAAATTCAAAACCATAAAGAGGCTTAATAAACTTCATACACATATTAATATGGATTTATTTTCCATGAATTAACTATGGTTAATTAGTTAACCACTTCTATTTTGATAAATATGATTTTTTTTTCATTATTTGTTATATTTTTCATAACTAAGTTATCAACTGTTAACCCAAAAATGGATCAACACCCTTGATTGAGTGTGAAAGCACCAGCCCTATTTATCAAGGAAAATAAAATAGAAACAAGGAATAATAACTTGGAGATAAAGTAAAGAGACAAGAGGTTTTTATAGTGGTTCGGCTGTTAATGAGGCCTACGTCCACTTTATAACTTTTGTTATTGACCGACTGCAATTACAAGTTGAATCTGATTATAATTTGATTGGAACTTGTAAGTTAGATCAAGTCACCAATTTTAGAGTTCACTGGAGAATCACAGTGAACCCTTTAAATGAAAACTGTGTGGGAGGAGAAGAGTGAAGAATAGTTTCTACAGAGTTTCAATGACCAGTCCAGAAGATCCTTCTTATGTTGCATATGGGTAAGTATTTATAGGGATTGGAGAGCTATCGGGCTAGGCCGCTTTGCCAGAAGCTTGCATTTGAAGGTACGAAGACACTCAAGAAATTTCGCAACGAACCGACCCAATATGATGGATCGCTAGCGATCCATGGAGGTAGAGCATTTTTAGCTCATTTCAATTGGATCATGTTCCCTACCTTGTGTCGACGCTCTTCGTGCAATTTGGTGACTAGATGCCTTGTTTTGATGGTGTCTCGTGCATAGGTTGGATTAACCCATGCCTGGAATCAGATGAATGCTCATTCCTTGAACCAGCTTGCTTGGAATACCACAAAACTTGGCAGACATCCTTAGAAATCATATTAGATCATGATGTAAGAGGATAGGAGGATCCACGAGCAACCCTTATGGATCGCTAGCGATCCATAGGTGATGGATCACTAGTGATCCATCATCTTGGTCGATTTTTGGTTTCTTTTTCTTGAGTCTTTCTTAGTTCCTTTTTCTAGTCCTTTTGGTTGATTCTTGAGTTATTCGGACTTGACATAGTTGTTCTGACTTCCTTTAAATTCCGTTGGGTCAAAAACTGAATAACATTTGCCCCCTAAAGTATGCTTTCGTTGGAAACAAGGCGTACTCTGGAAGTAACTGCCTATGAGTTCCTACTTTGCTTAGTTTAATTGATTGCATTGAGGATATCATACAAATTTGGCTTTGGTTATCCAACCATTTGTTGAGTTTTGACGTGAATCACCGTTACTCGTCATAATAAATCAATTTCAATCCCAAAACTTTCAAGATGCTTGCAAAAGATACTTAGATCATGCTTGGTAAGTTTGGAAAAGTTTGGTTGCAATTATATGGATCGCTAACGATCCAAGGACTTGTCATATTTTTCCTATGCAATCTCTTATTTAGTTCATTTGAGTCAACCTTCTTCCATTCCATATTTTCATCTGTGGATCGATTCTTCTGCCTCACGACCCGAATCAAGGCATTCAAACCCTAGCTTTACCTCTACCATCGCCGCTGCTTATCTCCGCCGCCAGAACTTCTCGCCATCGGCTACTTGACCTCGCCATTGCCTTAACCTTGCCCCCAGTCCCCGTTGCTTCGCCTTTTTGGATCGCCGCCGAGCCTATCCCCTTGGATCGCTGCCGATCTTACCTGCTTCAGGTTGCCAACATCCTAGGTTCAACCGTGTTCTCCCTTTGATTCTTGAATAGAGGTGGGTAATGCATACTTTGGCGTTTGTTTAGAAATTCGGCAATGAGGTTGTATTGGTAGTGATCATTACGGAGAATTTGAGTTGATTGCGATTTTATGGAAGAAGATAGTAAATCGAATCTTGAGTTCTTCACGGAACAAAATTCGGGCCTTGCCCCGGTGCTTGACATGTTTTGCTATCTTCATCCATAGAATCAGAATTAACTTGCACCGAGTTACATTGTTAATCCGACACGACGTCTTGCGGATTGGTTTTGGTTTTTCTGGGAGGTGATAATAGCTTAGGGTAGCGTCTCATGTGCAGTTTATGCTGTTATCACCTTCAGGAGAGCTGAAATCGATTTATGCTGAGAATTCTCTACTTGATTCGAACCCATCAATCTATTGTTGCTCACTTCGAATTGTCCCGTTATTGCACAATCGGTGTGCCTGGAATGTGAAGAGCTTCCCGCATCGCTTTGAATAGCGGATCCGTTATCGATCCTTGATCGATAACGGGTAAGTGTAGGAGAAATGACTTCAATAAATGATACGAGAAGATATTTTATTTCTTCACTGCGAGTGAACTATCTACACAGGATAGAGCATTCATAATGTTCGGGACACCGAGCCCATCCCACATAGATAACACACTATGCTTGCCCCTGTCAACACTTGGAACCCGATGTGTCAACATAGATCGATATTTTTTTGGAGTTCAAGTGTCGTAGGGGGGACTTTTAGTCAAAGATAGAATTACTTGACCGCGTTAGATACAAGTCCCGCTGTATGGAATTGAGCACCCATCATCGTGTCATAAGTCCAATGGAGGAAGTCCAGCATTTTCAGAAGTTGAATCGTCATCAGTTGCGCCTTCGCAAACAGTTTCCGTATCGCCTACTGCTTCAGTACCATGAGATGAATACAGTCAATTGGTTCAAGCTGGTCCGGTTGTAGACCAGACTCCTCCAAATTTTAGGGTTCTACTCAATCCTCCGAAGAGAGCTTCCTCCGTAATCTCTGCTAAAGTTCTGCATAATATTTGCTTACAACATGGCATTCCGGACGATGATGTGCGCCTTCCGTCGAAGAATGAGTTTGCACATATGTCGCCTTACTGCTTGCCACCGGTATATGTGCTTAAATGGAGCAGTGACCCCCTTTAATCACTTCTTGAAAGAAAATCTTCTGAAATTGGGAATTGCTTCATTTCAAATTCATCCTAATGGGTATGCGATCGTAACTTGCCTTCACGTCTTGTTTATGCGGACATTTAATCATGCCCCAAGTTTCGATGAGTTGAGATATTTTCTCTCATTCAAGAAGAGAGACGAATGCTTGTCCTTTGTCGTCATCGTGACCCAAAGAAACCGCATGATCATGCCGCAGCTTCAAAGCAACCTGTCTCAATTCAAGACCAAGTATTTCTTCGTTAGATGTCCTGAGGGATTTAATCATCTTTGGACGATGGGGGGGTAAGTCCTCTCTTTTACTTATTGAGATTCAATACATCGCTATGGGATTTTTGATAGATTGAAAACTTCTTGTTGTTATTCCGAGGCCGAACAAAGATCCATCCCTTGATTCGATTTTCCATACCCTGAAGGCCGTAGATGGCAAGGAGAGATCGGTCAAGTTTTTGCTACCGGACGAGAATTTGCTTCAGCATGGGCTATTGCATCCTCGAAGGTCTACCGTGGCCGTTGAAGTTTCATCTCCTTCCCGTTCCAGAATTCGAACGCGTTCCACTTCTTCATCATGCAACTTCAAAGAAGGCGATCTCCCTGAAGGAGAAGGTCCATCTGGTGGGTCGATCAAAGAAATTCATGAAGGAAGGGGTGTTACGGCTGAAGCCAGCTGCCCACCCAGGATACCACCAATTTCAAAGGAGGAAGAAGAAGAAGAATTCAAGCTGCGTGAGGGCAAGGCTACGGTGACAATAGAAAGAAGGAGGGTGAAATTGAGGGCAGCAGCAGTTATGATTCCTTCTCTAGTGATGATGAATTTGATGCATGATGAAAACTTCAAATCAGGTGATGAAACTCCAGAAATGAGTCCCGTTCTCCCGGATTTGCCTCCCCAAGGGATTCATGATAAAGATGTTCCCCTAGCAGTTGAGCGACTTCAGGATTCCTCGCTTAAGGAAACTGGTATATATTGACTTTTGGGATTTAAGCAACATTTACATAGATATTGATGAACTCATGGGAGAAGATTTCGAATTCGAGGGATCGTCTCCTCATCCCGGTCATATTGTGTCCAAACTCAGCCCGATTTCTACCACGGTGGCTTCCCGGTCCGGTTTGTGATGTCCTTTTAGGCCGCCTATGACATGTTACACATTTCACTAGGGCCACATTCACTTACACATGCATTATTTAGGTCCATTTTTGTCGCTAAAGATATTTTTTATATTAGGTACTATGAGAAGCCGTGGAATTTACGAGGATCTTGAACAATCCACTGATTTGCAATGCTGGTCAAGACGGTCTTTAAGCCGCCATCAGCCCCGTGAAACCGAGGACGAGTGGAGAAGGAGGAAAGACTTGGAAGCCGAAGTACATCGTCGGGACGATAGGGAATATGGTAGGGCTTACAAGAGTGGTTATGAGAAGAGAAAAACTCCTGACGACCGAGAAGAGCCACCCAAGAAGCTGAAGGTAGATCGCGGTTCTCATCCCTCTAAGCACCAAGCTTTTGCCCTGGCCCTAATCTCTATCGGAATTGAAGTTCTGGCTTCTACTGTTCAAGTTTCACCTTCATCCCAAGCTCCGTCAACTCATGTGGTGCCTACTTCTGGTTCTTCACATACTCGCAAGAGGCCGGCTTATATTCTTCCGTCCGGTCCCTCTAGACTCGAAGCTACACCCTCCGAGTGGTTTCTAAAGGTTGTTAAATTTGATCGTGACCTGCACCCAATTCGTAAAGATTCCTATATGCCCCATCTCCAAGCGATTCAAAGTGATTTGGATCAAGTTGAGGGATGGGAAAATTTTTGCAAGCAACCGGCAGACACGAACCGCAGCAATTATAAAGAAATCATTTCCTTTAAATCAGAAAAGGACGATTATGAGAGGGCGTTAGCGGAACGTGATGCTAGAATCGAGTGATTAACAAAGGAAAGGGATGATTCACTCCAAGAGAGTAAGAGAAACGCCAGCTTGCTGAAGGAACTGAAAGAGGCCCATACCAAAATAGAGATCGTATTCCGAGACAAAATTAAGAAGGCCCATGTGGATGTGGTTAAGCTGAAAGAGGAGCTTGAAGCCCATGACATAATTATTGAAGCTCAGAAGAAAACTATCGCTGATCATAACAAAGTTATTGACGCCTATAAAATGACAATTGCTGATTACGTGGGAATGGTGGAATCCCATGACAAGACCGTTTCTGATCAGACTCAAATGATTGCTTCACTCCAGGAGAGAGTCGTGCAGCTTAACGCTGAGAAGACCAGAGTTGAAGTTGAGAAGGCCACCGTAACAGTGGACTACTTGGAGTTGCAGGATACTTTTGAAAAGAAGATGGGGAAGATGGATGACAACATCTTAAATTTCTATGTTAACTTCTTGCTACATCAGTGGAGCCTCGGCTATTTGGGCCACAAATTCCCGCATACTCTTGTTGTGGTTTGGGAAGAAGTTCTGGCCCGTTTTTGGGAGAACGGGGATGTATACACCGAGCAAGAGTTGGAGGATGCCTATCTCAATGAAGAATCGAAGAAAGCTTTGATAGAGGGTCGGGAGATCATTCGAATTGGGAGGGAAAAGGAGGCCACCGATGCTGTTGTGACTACAACTGCTAAAACGATGACGGAGCCTTTCATTTATGGGCCTGGTGAATCATCGAAACAGCCTCACGATCAGTTAGCGAGTTCGGCCGGTGCTGCCTTGTTGTCTTCCCCTCCGGAGGATTTCTCTGAAGCTTCGGTTGGTCCTGGAACTTCTCCAAAGATCGTGTAGCCATCCAAAGCAAGAGAAGGTGGGGAGTATGAGATTGCAATTCTTAGCTATTCTTCTGATGCAGGTACCCTTCTTGTTTCCCCCAAGTTTGAGAATTTTCATCTCACGCCGCAAGAACAAGACGAACTGAATGCTTTCATTTTTGATCTTATAGGTCCGTCTTTTTTACCTACCGACCTACCGATTTCTTCGATCCCTGGGGTTGTTGCTATTTCAACTGCCTCGACACTTGTTTCCATAGCCGCTTCGATTGTTGCACCTATGTCTGGCTCACAACCAGGAGCCAGAATCTGAGAAGATTGCTGCATTGCACGGTCTGGACGACCCTTCCATACCTTTAGAGGGCGATTTCACGGCAGCTGAAGCTCGAGAGCAGTAAGACCAAACTAGCCAGCTAAATAAATCTGAATAGAAGATGGTGGCCATTAAGAAAGAAAAGGTCGAGGAGAGAAAATCATCAAGGAGCTCCCGCAAGTCCCGGAAGCGTAGGACCAAAGAGGAATCTTTCGAGAAGGTCGAAGAAAAGGGAGGAGATGATGGCACAGAGGAGATAGTAGATATTTCAAGCAGTGACACTACTCCTGGCAGGGATTCTGAGAGGAAGAATAATTTCCAACTAAAGGTGGGAAGGGGGGTGGTGGAAAGAAGCATTAACAGGCTCGAGTAACAGTGGAGCCAGATTTTGGGACATTCTGTTTTGTTTAATACGTGTTTTGTACAAGTGCAGAGTCTGCAATTATTACTTCGACTGTTGTAGCATCTGTAGTTTCCTTTTTTGTTGGCTGATATTGTGTAGGTACGACCCCTACATTTTGACTTTGTATAGAGAATGCTATAAGTAATACAATGTTGACATTTTGATTATAACTTCATCTGCTTTCTTATCTAGGTACCGCCAAAATTCTTTGTTTGGAGTAACAAAATGGTAAAGTACTTGGTTTTTTGTTTTTGAGTATCGGTATGTGTTTCCCCTAGTTCACGGGGTTGTTTACTTCAAATACTTGATGAATGACCGGTTGATCTGTGTGATTCTTCGGAAGTCTGTAACCGAGTCTATTTTGCGGTTCCTATCTTCATGAACTTGCAATTTGAGCATCTCGATTCCAAAGATTTTGTCGGTAAACAATCGAAATTCTTTGCTGGTTCGTAGTCGTTTGTCGTTGCTAGATTCATACCCATTACTCCTGATAATAGGAGTGGATTGATTCTTGTTAGTCCTGCAATAGACGAGTTTCCCAGCACTTCCGGGATAATACCGGTACTTAAGAGTGTGCGTGGCTTATGAAATGCCCGGCTTTTAAGAGTATGCATGGCTTAAGATATGCGAGGCTTTTGGGAGTGTGCGTGGCTTATGGGATGCACGACTTTTGGGATCGATATGACTCATCGATCCGAAATGGTTTGGAATCTCCCGACGTTACCAATCTTCGGGCAACGTGAGGAGTTCATGTTTCGAGAGTGTGGTTCCATGACTCAGGAAGTAATGCGTGACTTATGGAGGAACGCGACTTTTATTGGGGCCCTCCCAGTGTTGCTGGAGCAACACTGGTTCTTAGAAGGCAGGGATCGTGTTTCGTCGATCCATTGAGTCGATTTGTTTCCGTCGACCCGGCGGGTAGATGGGGCATACTTGTAACGACCCTAATTTTTAGTAACCTTATTTAGGATATTTAATTAGCTAAATTAAATAAAGTAATGTGATGATTAGGGGATTGAGATTTGTGATTAATAGGGGTAGCCGTGCCATGTTAATGAATAAATTAACGAGCTAACATGAATTAAAATAGATAAGGGAAATAAATGGGTGGGGGTAAAATAGAAAAATGAGTATTCTAATACCCTAAACCCTTAGCTATGCTCACACACATTCATTTGCAAAAAATTAAAAGTAGAGGTCGGCCACCATTAAGTAAGAAGAAGATAAAGAGCTAAAGGAAGAAGATTAATCAACTTAATCCATTCAAATCTCAAACTCCATAATCTCAAAACCAAGGTGAATAATGACTATAGCTCAATTTTCTAATTGTTTTTGGTTTTAAGGATAATCCGAATTTGTTTTGCAATGTTATGCCATGATTTAGAAGGATAAAATATTTATATATGCTTGTTGATGATTTGTGCTTATTCATATAGATTTTATGATATGTTTTAATGTGAAAACCCTATTTAATGACATCCAAATGCCTTTCGATTTCAGATATAGATAAGAAATGATATTTTAGAGATGGGTTTCAATTTTCATAATTTTTTGAATTAATGTGGATTTTATATTAATTTTCTAGTGAAGAAAATGATTTATTGGCTTTGAAATAATTTATGGTTAAATTATACATAATTTGGGTCTGAAATTTATATATGTTACAAAACATATTAAAAATGATTTTTTGGAATTTTTGTAGAATTTTCCTAAGTGTTTTGATGAATATATAAAATTATTTAAGGTATGGGACTTAAATGTTTTATATATTTATAAAAGGAGAAGGGGTATTTTGTAAATGATTTAAACTATTTATTTATGAAATATTGGCAGTGCTTTTAGAAATGAAAATTAGCAACCAATTAGATTTTGACAAATAAGGAAGGTTGGTTGAAAAGATTAATTTAAAAGGCTAAAAATCAGTTTAAACATGCTTTTTTCACATTTCACTACTTTCGGCACCAGAGGTTCCGACCTAGTAGTTCCGCCTTTATTACCATCGAAACCAATGCGACCAGTATCAAGTAATTTGTACATAGTGAATTGGACTAAGGCGAAAGGTACTGGGTCGAGACCATAGGTTCCGAATGGGTGGAAGCACTACTTTGCTTTCAAATGAAAACACGCCTGCTTTGCTTTCGAAGGATATGCTTTCGACTTGGTTGGCTTTCGACTGGGTCAAATGCTTTAAAGGAATGGTTTTAAGAGATTGCGCCTTTGTTTTAAGGATATGCTTTTGACTAGGTCGAAGCCCTTTGCTGTCACTTTTCTATCTTTCGAAGCCAATGGTTTCGGAAGGTATATTTTGTTTTTAAAACTTAACCACTTCTCCAATGCTTTCTGAAGGTTGGTTTCGACACCATCACTTCTTTACTTAGGAATTTCTTTCGAAAGAGTGCTTTTGACTTAAATGTTTTAATGACCCTTTTACTCTGTTGAAGGTAGAACCCAAAGGTTACGAAAAAGTTAATTTTAAATGGTTTCGAAAGGTGTTTCCACATGTTTTAAATTGAACCCAATGCTTTCGAATGGTTTGTTGTTTACAAAGGTTTTGATGCTTTCGAAAGGTTTTAATTGAAGGTTTCAAAGGGGTGGTTCCCCAATGGTTTCGAAAGGTCTAAAAGGAATGGTTTTCCAATGTTTTCGAAGGGCAAAGTTTAAAGTGTTTTAAAGATAGGATGGCTAAGGTTTTAAAGCTTTCAAAGGAAAGATTTTTCAAGTGTTTTCGAAAGGAAGATTACATGGTTTCGAAAGGAATGTGTTGGCTTTCGGCTTAGGTTATAAGAAGGGTTTTACTTGATTTCGAAGAAGATACTTTCAAAGGTTTCGAAAGGGATACTTTCAATGGATTTGAATGGGGTACTTTCAATGGTTTAAATGTTTTCATCAACAAAGATTTTTGTAAAGTATATATATAACATGTCAAGGTGATTTTGAGTAAAGCATAGAGTATATATATTTTCCTTGTTTAAGTTTGGTTTAAATGTTTTAAATCAATTCGGGATGAAAAGGTTTTCAAGGAAAATTTTGGGAAGATTACCCTAAGTGAAACGACTCAGATATTAGAATACCAGATGGGGTTGGTATAGGGTCGCGCCCTATACATTAGCTATTAGCCCCAGCTAATTTAGTTCAAAATTCCAGTGGTCCTTACGGAACAGTTAATTAATTCTTGGGGTTTCCAGAGTGCCATCTCCTTAGTGATAAGTCAAATACATCTGGTAGTGCCATGTCCTTCTCTCCTTAATTCACTCCCCATGAGAAAAAGTGACCATGAGGAGCTTCAGGAGTACTTTGGAGTTCCTCAAAGGGGAAACAGGTAGGTTAGCACCGAGGGACAGAATGATGGGTGCTGGCTTGGCCGCAGCCTTAGCATCCTAGACTTTTGAGAGGATAGTCGAAGCGACATCTATTAATAAGAAGAGGATGCATTCCCTCAGGCCAAAACGCAGCAGGGTAAGCAAAGGAACAGAAACATGAAAGAAGGTGCTTTCGTAATGAGTAGGTATGAAAAAACAGCTGATAGATTCGAATCAAGGGCCTCATATGCAGGAAGATCTCTCATATCTATTATCTTAGTCATAGTTCTTACTGAATTAGCATTCGTCCAAGCTGTTCCAACAACATAGAACAAGATGAACTCACTCAGGCTGTAAGAATAACTGGGTTGTTAGTCATCTTGTTGTCGACTTACTGACCGTGAATGGTCTTATTGATCGAGTAAGGCAACATCCGTCGAAGAGTGTTGCCTATAAGCCTTAATTTGAAGGCCACTCCCTAGCAGGATTTGGGGTATAGATGGTGAGCCATGCCGTTGCCAAGCAGCTACCCAGTGCTGTCCTAACTAAGCCTGGAATCAAAAAAGAAAACCCACGTCACCACTTCTTCCTTTACATTTGGTAACTTCAATTATGCATAGAACTCTTGGATTCCCCTATGTTTATACTGGAATAGATAGAGCGGAGGTTAATGGCCCAGATATAGAATAGATCGCATAGAATAGATAGCCTTGTTCCATTGCTACTATTTCTTTTTCTTTCACCCAAGTCCAGTATACAGTGGTGCGTAGCGCCACCCGTCTGCTCTCGCGTCTGCTCTCGCGTCAAATAGGGGGACATGTAAGACTAAAAAGATGATTACACACAAAAGGTAATATATATTTGTATACAGATAGGTTATTGGTGAGCCCGTAAAACCATTAGGATCAGGTGACCCTGGGAAAAGATAAGTTAGGGACAGACCGTCCAGAAGAGGAGTATTTAATAGATAAGTTAGGGACAGGCTGTCCAGAAGAGGAGTGTCTAACAGGTGTTAGATTATTTTGTTTATATTGTTTGGTTGGCCCGGGTCAGCCAAAGGTTAGTAGTTAGCCAAACAAATCTATAGTGTTCGGACAAATAGTTCATTTGTTACCTGATATGTATGTTTACATGATAACTTTACAGTTTTAACCAGTTTTGGTTGCAGGATAAAGGTTTGCAAAAGATATGTTTTTAAAAGGATATTAGTGAGGGGAAACCCGTTCAGCTAAGCGGCGTGGTCTCACTTAATATCAAATAACCGAGATGTATATTATTATTCATACCAGGCTTTATGTTTGACTCGAAGTTTATGTTTTTCCCCTTAAACTCTCAGGTGCTCAAAATTGATTTGAGTAGGCTGAGGGTTGTGGTTTATAGATTTTTAGTAGGATGACGAATAAAGCTATCAAAGACAAGCACGAGGCTGATAGATAGCTATTAGGAGTTATTGTTTTACTTTGTTTTTATTCCGCTACATTGTATTAAGTTTGTTATGACTATAAAGTACTCTGATCAACCAAGGGGCATCATCATATGTCACTTTTGGCGTATTTTGTAATAATTATATTTTATCTGAACCTGGGAAACATTATGGGATTATGTAATCTGGATATGAAACCTATGTTTTGAAATGTAATCAGAAATGTTTTTTTTTGAAATCTGTGATTTTGTTTCATATTCAAGTGCTTTTGATATTATGGATACCATTAACTTTACCGTATTTGGTCATCGGAAGTTAATACTATGGATGACTGCATCATCTGTATCGCTTAGCTTCGGGCCTCCAGATAGGGGATGTTACAACTTGGTATCAGAGCATAGGTTTATGAAAAAAACTTTAAACTAAAAATGATTTTTTAAAACATAATCCTAAGGAATTAGAGTAAGATCGGGGTTTGGGATAACGCTATACTAACTTACTTGTATTTGATATATATATAAGTATACGCTGTATCTCTTGTTTCCTATCTCTCTTAGGCCGTTCTTCTTTATCTCACGAGGCTTGAATCTAGATATGGACGATAGAAGTGGAAGAGTTAATCTTGGAGGAAGCACCACCACAAATAATGGAAATGCCAGACCAAATGCTAGAAGGAACCAAGGTCAGACACAAGCGGGGAATGTTGGTGCTGGAGTCCCACAAGTGGATATGGAAGCTATGTATCGGTTTTTCATGAATATGATGCAAGCTGGAATTGCTGCTGGTGTGGTTGGAGGAAATGTTGGAGTAGGAGTTTAGGAAGCTCCAATGGTCAACCATTATGCTATTCTGAGTAGAGACTATGCTAGGCTTGGAGGGAAGCCATTTATTGGAACTGAAGATGCTATTGAGGTGGAGAATTGGTTGCTGCATTGTGTGCGAACCTTTGTAGATTTGGGGTTCAATGTTGAGAAAAAGGAGAAGGCTTGCTTCAAGACAGCTTCAGGGAGCAGCTTTATTCTGGTGGAATAGTGTGATGGCTGGAGTGGATGAAGAGACAGTGACATGGGCTGAGTTCAGGAGGAGATTCCATGAGAGGTTCATGTCTATACTGGCGCAGTCTTCTTTGCTCATAAAGTTTGTTGAGTTGGAGCAGGAAGAGATGACTGTGTTGGAGTATGCTAGAAGATTTGAGGAGTTGGCTTGGTATGGTTATGCTACTTGGATACTGTGATGAAGAGAAATGAGAAGTTTATCAAGGGGTTGAAGCCTAAGTTGGCCCGGGCTACATTACCTCATATCAGAGATCCTTGTGATGTTGTGGTGGAAATGGCTTTAAGACATGAAGAGATGCTTGCTTCTTTGGAAAAGAATAAGGCAAAGGAGGTCCAAGTAGGACAGGATCAGAAGAGGAAGTTCTTTCATAAGAAGGGTGCTCAGAAGGGTGGAGCAGCAAAGAAAGGTAAGTTTGAGGCTGTTTGCTTCAAGTGCGACAAGAAGGGGCATTTCGCTAATGAGTGTCGTATTGGAAAGGCGAAGGAAGTGATCGGAAAGAAGAATATCAGATGCTTCAACTGCGATCAGATTAGTCATTATAAGAATCATTGCAAAGAGCCTGCTAAGGACGGAAGGGGAAAGTTATTTGCATTGGAGCCAGCTACATCTGGACGAACTGTGCAGGAGAAAGGAAATGCAGTGTTGGGGGGGTACGCTTCAGATATATGGTATGTCTGTTAGCGTTATGTTTGATATGGGTGCATCACATTCTTTTATTCCTAGTTTTTTGGTAGATAAGCATAACCTAGAACCCTCATATTTAGTTACTTCCTTAAGGGTTACAAATCTGATAGGAGGGTATGCGACACTTGGGATGAAGTGTGACCACTTAGAGTTTGATTTGTTAGGCCATACCTTTGTTTGAAGTTTGCATGTGTTTGACTTTATAGGGTTTGGAATTATTTTGGGCATAGACTGGTTAAGTAAGTATGATGCTAGGATATTTTGCTATGATATGAAAATATCTCTAGACACCCTGACTGTAGTGATCGGATAGTATATACCATAGAAAACCCTAGCAGTGGGGTGAATGCTTTGTTGGGTGTTATGGAATTAGAAGACGAGTTGAATCAAGTTTTCATGGTTAGAGATTTCGTAGATGTGTTTGAGCCTGTACTAGGATTACCGCCGAAACGATCCATTGAGTTTCAAATAGATTTGGTGCCTGGAGCAGAACTAGCGAGTGGGCCACCAAGCAGGATGACACCTACTAAGATGAGGGAGTTAAAGGTGCAGTTGGTGGATTTGGAAGGTAAGAGTTTTATTAGACCTAGTAGTTCACCTTGGGGAGCAACCGCAGTGTTTGCTGAGAAGCCAGACAGATTGTTGAGGTTATGTATCGATTATCGTAAGTTAAATGAGAAGACAATAAGAATCGATATCCATTGCCAAGAATTGACGATTTGTTCCATCAGTTGAGTGGAGCTAAGGTATTTTCTCAGTTGGATTTGGAAATAGGTTTTCATCGGCTTAGAGTAGTTGAGGATAGTATTCCTTTGATGGCGTTTAGAACTAGATATGGATCGTACGAATGGTGAGTTATGCCATTCGGACTAACTAATGCACTGACATTCTTTGTGGATTTGATGAATCGGGTTTTCTAAGAGCACTTGGATAGGTTCGTATTTCTTTTCATAGATGATATTTTGATATACTCTAGGGATGAGAAGGAGCATGAAGTTCATCTTAGAATTGTGCTTGAGACGCTGAGGTAGAATCAGCTAAAGGCGAAGTTTTTGAAGTGTCATTTCTAGAAGAAGGAAGTGAAGTTTCTTGGTCATGCAGTCTCTGAGAAAGGATTGTTTGTAGATCCGACTAAGATTGAAGTGGTAAATACTTGGAAGAAACCCGAGACAGTGACGCAGATAAAGAGTTTTCTTGGATTGGCTGGATATTATCGGAGATTCATAAAGGATTTTTCGTGGATAGCAGCACCAATGACTAAGCTAACACGAAAGGATGTGAAGTTTATTTGGACCGATAAGTGTGAGGAGGCATTCTAGAAGCTGAAACACTTATTGACCCATGCATCTGTATTAGTTGTTTCGGAAAGGAATCAGGATTTGGTAGTTTATACAATTGCGTTTGGAACTGGATTAGGAGCTATGTTGATGCAAAGAGGTAAAGTGATTGTCTATGCTTCTCGACAGCTTAGACCGCATGAGGTTAGATATCCAACGCATGATTTGGAATTAGCTGCAGCGATATTTGCATTGAAGGTGTGGAAACATTACCTTTTGGGAGAGAGGTTTGAGCTTTATACGGATCACAAGTCATTAAAGTATTTGTTCTCTCAGAAGGAACTGAACATGAGACAATAGAGATGGTTAGAGTTTATTGTTGCTTATGATTTTGGGATTGAGTACACACCAGGAAAAGGTAATAAGGTTGCAGATGCGCTTAGGAGGAAGCATCATAATGCAGTGTTGGCTACGATAGCTGAGTGGAAAGATTTGGAAGCATTGTCGACTTGTAGAGTGCAGTGGAGATCTGAGGCTGGGTCTAGTGTAGGATCCATTGTGTTGTCTTGTTTAGAAGTTCGACCAGTTATTATCGAAAAGATTGCTTCTAAACAGGAAGAGGATCCAGTGTTGGTTGAACGGATCAGGAAGTTAAGAGATGGAACCAAGAGCGATGACCTAAAGGATTTTAGTCTTAACAGGAATGGGTGGTTGAGAAAGAAAGAAAGATTATGTGTTCCAAATGTGGGAGACATAAGGAAGGAAGTTTTGGAGGAATGCCATCGTTCGAAGTTCACTATTCATCCAGGAGGAACTAAGATGTATCAGGATATGAAGAGAAGTTTCTTCTGGGAAGTTATGAAGAGGGATGTTAGCTTATAGGTGACGTAGTGTTTGAACTGTCAACAGGTAAAAGCTGAACATCAGAAGCCAAGTGGGTTGCTACAACCATTGGATATTTCAGTATGGAAGTGGGATTCTATTTCTATGGATTTCATAGATGGGTTGCCAAGATCTAGTAGAGGAAATGAAAATATATGGGTCATAGTGGCTGACAAAGAGTGCCCATTTCATTCCAGTTAAGTCAACTAGGATGACACCTGTTTTGGCTAAGTTATTTATGAAGAATGTGGTTCGGCTACATGGAATTCCTAGTAGTATAGTAAGTGATAGAGATTCCTTGCTTACTAGTGAGTTCTGGACAAGTCTACAGGAGATTTTAGGAACCAAGCTCAAGATGAGTACTGCTTACCATACACTGACCGATGGTCAAATAGAAAGAGTTAACAAAATCTTGGAGGATTTGTTAAGAGCTTCTTTGTTAGATTTTGGGGGTCATGGGAATACCATCTACACTTAGTCGAGTTTTCATATAACAATAGTTATCAGACTAGTATAGGGATGGCACCATTTGAAGCTTTGTATGGAAGGCCATGCAAATCTCCCATTTGTTGGTTAGAGACTGGGGAAAGGTTGGTTCTTGGTCCAGATTTAGTTAGAGAAGCTGCATAGAAGATTGGGTTGATTCGAGCTAGAATGAAGGAGGCTCAGTCTAGGCAGAAGAATTATGCAGATAGAAGAAGGAAAGACTTAGGGTTCTCTGTTGGAGATCATGTTTTTATTATGGTGTCACCAATGAAGGGTGTAATTAGATTCGGGAAATCAAGGAAGTTGGCACCGAGATTTGTAGAACCATTTCCTATTGTAGAGAGGATCAGGAAACTCGCATATAGAGTAGAGTTACCGAGAAGTTTAGCAGGAGTCCATGATATTTTCCATGTTTCTCATCTAAGGAAGTGTGTTAGAGATTCAGAGACTACTATTACACCGACTGCGTTAGATGATTTAGTAGTAGAGCTGGACTTGACTATAGTTAGAAAGCCGATTCATATAGTTGCGAGAGGTGAGAAGAGGCTAAGGAACAAGACAGTCAGATTAGTGAAAGTCCAGTGGAGCGACAATGAGAGAGAATGTACTTGGGAGCCTGAGAGCGGGATTGGAGATGCTTATCCTGATTTGTTTGATGGTATGTTTTACCTTTTTGATTGATGTGTTATGTATCTTATCGTAATTTCGAGGACGAAATTCTTTAAGGAGGGGAGTCTGTAATGACCCTAAATTTTAGTAACATGATTTAGGATATTTAATTAACTAAATTAAATAAAGTAATGTGATGATTAGGAGATTGAGATTTGTGATTAATAGGGATAGCCGTGCCATGTTAATGAATAAATTAAAATGAGCTAACATGAATTAAAATAGATAAGGGAAATAGGTGGTGGTAAAATAGGAAAAAGAGTATTCTAATACTCTAAACCCTTAGCCATGCTCACACACACATTCATTTGCAAAAAATTAAAAGTAGAGGCTAGCCACCATTAAGCAAGAAGAAGATAAAGAGCTAAAGGAAGAAGATTAATCAACTTAATCCATTCAAATCTCAAACTCCATAATCTCAAAGCCAAGCTGAATAATGACTACATCTCACTTTTCTAATTGTTTTCGGTTTTAAGGATAATCCAAATTTGTTTTGCAATGTTATGCCATGATTTAGAAGGATAAAATATTTATATATGCTTGTTGATGATTTGTGCTTATTCATATAGATTTTATGATATGTTTTAATGTGAAAACCCTATTTAATGACATCCAAATGCATTGCGATTTCAGATATAGATAAGAAATGACATTTTAGAGATGGGTTTCAATTTTCATAATTTTTTGAATTAATGTGGATTTTATATTAATTTTCTAGTGAAAAAAACGATTTATTGGATTTAAAATAATTTATGGTTAAATTATACATAATTTGGGTCTGAAATTTATATATGTTAGAAAACTTATTAAAAATGATTTTTTGGAATTTTTGTAGAATTTTCCTAAGTGTTTTGATGAATATATAAAATTATTTAAGGTATGGGACTTAAATGTTTTATATATTTATAAAAGGAGAAGGGGTATTTTATAAATGATTTAAACTATTTATTTATGAAATATTGGCAGTGCTTTTAGAAAAGAAAATCAGCAACCAATTAGATTTTAACAAATAAGGCAGGTTAGTTGAAACTACTTTAAAAGGCTAAAAATCAGTTTAAACATGCTTTTTTCATGTTTCACTACTTTCGGCACTAGGGTTCCGACCTAGTAGTTCCGCCTTCATTACCATCGAAACCAATGCACCTGGTATCAAGTAATTGGTACGTAGCGAATTGGACTAAGACGAAAGTTACTGGGTCGAGACCATAGGTTCCGAAGGTGTGGAAGCGCTACTTTGCTTTAAAATGAAAACGCGCGTGCTTTGCTTTCGAAGGATATGCTTTCGACTTGGTTGGCTTCCGACTGGGTCAAATGTTTTAAAGGAATGGTTTTAAGAGGTTTCGCCTTTATTTTAAGGATATGCTTTCGACTAGGTCGAAGCCCTTTGCTGCCGCTTTTCTACCTTTTGAAGTCGACGGTTTCAGAAGGTATACTTTGTTTTTAAAACTTAACCACTTCTCCATTGCTTTTGGAAGGTTGGTTTCGACACCATCAGTTCTTTACTTAGGAATTGCTTTCGAAAGAGTGCTTTCGACTTAAATGTTTTAATGACCCTTTTGCTCGGTTGAAGGTAGAACCCAAAGGTTTCGAAGGAGTTAATTTTAAATGGTTTCGAAAGGTGTTTCCACATGTTTTAAATTAAACCCAATGCTTTCGAAAGGTTTGTTGTTTATAAATTTTTCGATGCTTTAGAAAGGTTTTAAATAAAGGTTTCGAAGGGGTGGTTCCCTAACGTTTTTGAAAGGTCTAAAAGGAATGGTTTTCCAATGTTTTCGAAGGGAAAAGTTTAAAGTATTTTAAAGATAGGATGTCTTTTAAAGCTTTTGAAGGAAAGGTTTTTCAAGTGTTTTCGAAAGGAATTTTTTGGCTTTCGGCCTAGGTTATAAGAAGGGTTTTACTTGATTTTGAAGGAGATACTTTCAAATGTTTCGAAAGGGATACTTTCAATGGATTTGAAAGGGGTACTTTCAAAGGTTTAAATGTTTTCATCAACAAAGATTTGTGTAAAGTATATATATAACATGGCAAGGTGATTTTGAGTAAAGCATAGAGTATATATATTTTCCTTGTTTAAGTTTGGTTTAAAGGTTTTAAATAAATTTGGGATGAAAAGGTTTTCAAGGAAAATTTTGAGAAGATTACCCTAAGTTAAATGACTCAGATATTAGAGTACCAGATGGGACTGGTATAGGGTCGCGCCCTATACATTAGCTATTAGCCCCAGCTAATTTAGTTTAAAATTTCAATGTGTAGGGCTTTGTCACATGTAAGACTAAAATGATGATTACAAACAGAAGGGTATATATATTTATATACAGATAGGTTATTGGTGAGCCTGCAAAACCATTAGAATCAGGTGACCCTGGGAGAAGATAAGTTAGGTTTGCAAAAGATATGTTTTTAAAAGGATATTAGTGAGGGGAAACCCGTTCCACTAAGCGATATGGTCTCACTTAATATCAAATAACCGAGATGTATAGTATTATTCATACCAGGCTTTATATCTGACTCGAAGTTTATGTTTTTCCCCTTAAACTCTCAGGTGCTCAAAATTGATTTGAGTAGGCTGAGGGTTGTGGTTTACAGGTTTTTAGTAGGATGACAATTAAAGCCATCGAAGACGAGAATGAGGCTGATGGATAGCTATTAGGAGTTGTTGTTTTACTTTGTTTTTATTCCGTTGCGTTGTATTATGTCAGTTATGACTATAAAGTACTCTAGTCAACCAAGGGGGCATCATCATATGTCGCTCTTGGCGTATTTTGTAATAATTATATTTTATCTGAACCCGGGAAATGTTATGGGATTATGTAATCTGGATATGAAACATATGTTTTGAAATGTAATCAGAAATGTTGTTTTTGAAATCTGTGATTTTGTTTCATATTCAAGTGCTTCTGATATTTTGGATACCATTAACCTTATTGTATTTGGTCACCGGAAGTTAATACTATAGATGACTGCAGTGTCTGTAGCGCTTAGCTTCGAGCCTCCAGGTAGGGGATGTTACAATACTTGAGCATGGTTCCATTATCTCAAGCAGCGATTGGATGGTTTTGAGTAGATTTAACCCCGTCGACTCGGGAGGTTACTTTTGTGAACAAAGTTTTATTGGTTCAGAAAGCAAAGAAATTTTATTAATGCATATTTACAATGCCTCTGGTATTCCTGGGTGGCTTATTTACTAGAATAGTAAATACATAAGATAGTCTTAGAAAAAGTAAGGACGTAGTGATTCACTATTCATGCTTGGGGAATTTGGGCTCCATCAATAGTTGTTAGCTTGAATGTGCCATCCTCTAGCTTCTAATTGATCACATAGGGTCCCTTCCAGTTTGGTCCGAATGCTCTCGGTATAGGGTAGACCCTCTTGAGGACAAGGTCTACCACCTTGAAGTAGCGGTTATGTACTTTGGAGTAGAAGTACCGTGCAACCCTTTTTTGATGAGCGGCGGTCCATAATTCGGCTTCTTCCTTCTTCTCATCGCCCATATCGAGTGACTCGAGTAGGAGTTGTTCGTTCTGCCTTTAATCGAAGTTTCGCCTTCGATGAGGAGGGACTTTGATGTTCACGTAAATGTGCATATTTTTACCACCATATTTAATCTATTTAAATTAAATAAATGATTATATTGGTTATTTTAACTTGTTTAAACCAAAATTCAAATTATTTTCAAAGTGTCACATATTCATCTTCATATAGGGGCAAAATGGCCATTTTTGTGCATATATTAATTTGAGAAAATTTAATTAGAAATTTCTATATTATTTTGTAGGAATTTGGCTTCATATGCAAGTGGCTTCATAAAGATATATACATGCACAAGAGTGAATACAAAGGAATGGAGATGGAAATAATTCAAAGTCATGATCATGGAGGACCCCACCTACCCACCTTCCTTCATGTACAAATTAGAAGCTAATCCACGTGCTAATGGCCATTACACTTTCATGCACACTTAATGGGTGATTATTGAAGCTAATGATAACTTGGCCACCACACTTTCAACAAGGGCATTTTGGGCATTCCCCAAAAATATGCATTAGGGTTTCTAACTTGTATAAATACCCCTTGTGTTTCATGTAACCCTCTTCCTCTTAGTTAGTTTTTAGCTTAGAAATAAAAGAAAGCTTCTCTTTTCTTTTCATGGCTACTTAGCCATTTCTTTCATGTAATTTATTTTTTTATGCAACTTTAATACATTGCTCTTTTCTTTTCTTGTTTACTTCCTTTCATGCAAGTAGTGTAGTTTGATTTTAATGCATGTAGATTAGTTTAAGTTCTTCTTTCCTTTTGCTCTTGTTTTTCCTCTTGTTTTCTTTAATGTTGCATGCTACTTGTGTTGATATGATAACACAAATGAGAGGCTAATCCCTTCAATTTAGGGGGTAATGAAGCCTCTAATCATGTAGCTTCAACATTTTGATAATTATTGCTCTCTTTTGTGCTTAAATTAATGTTGATGTGATTTATTGTTTCATGTTGAATTTGATAGTCTATATTGTTCATAACAAATAGGCTATGCTTAAACAATCACAAACAATAATTACCTCTTCATTTACATATGATGATGGTAATGAAGTGAATGTTGAAATTAAAATTTGATGGTCTATATTTCTATTCAACTTTGTTGTCATTTTTCATGAGAACTAAAAGTTGTTTAAAGGTTGTATTATAGTTTGATGGCTTATGTTGAGCTAATTAATAGCACAAATGAGCCATACTTATGATAAACACATCATTTCAACTCACTTATGACCAAAAAGGAGAGATCATAATTTCATAATTTGTTGAACTATATGATCTAGAGAGTGGAATTATCTCTAAATTGTCATTTAACTCATATTTTTTATCACTTTCTTTTTGTCATTTTTCTTACATTTTCTAGCTAATCACTCTAAATCTTTGGTTAATTTGATCGAATAGAAAATTTTAGAATCTTAAAAATTCCCTGCGGATCGACCCGTACTCGCATACGTGCTACACTCGTACGTTGTGCGCTTGCGGTTAAATTTAATTTGAATTTTTTCGACAAATTTCTAATCCGATAGAAATTTTGTCGTTAAATAAGTTTTTGGCACCGTTGCCGAGGAATTGCTTTGATTTTGATTTTCTATTCTTCGAGTTATTTTTGTTTGATTTTTTTGTGTTTATGTGATTTTTGTTTGCATTTCTTGTTTTCTAGTTTAATTTTCCATTTGCATTCATATTTAGAAAAAGCCACACATTTCAAAAAAATTGCATTCACGGTTCACCGTAAAGTTACATTGTTTTGCATTTCATTGTTCTACCTATCACCCTCTGCTGCATTTTTCATTGTTTTACTATACACATTTCATTGATTTACAAAATACAATTGTTTCCTGGAGATTTGACCAGGCAACTAGTGCTCGGCATCAGGTAGCACTCGACATCAGATAGAGACCGGCATCCAGGAGTGTTCGGCGAAGTGCTTGGCATACAAGAGTGCTCGGCATCAAGACTGCTCGGCATACAAGAGTGCTCGGCGTTAAGACTGCTCGGCATACAAGACTGCTCGGCATACAAGAGCGCTCGGCATCAAGGAGAACTCGGCAGCATCTGGAGTTCGGCATACAGGAGTACTCGGCGTAGTACTCGGTAGCATCAGGAGTACTCGGCAACAAGAGTACTCGGCATCTAGAAGAGCGTTCGGCTTCAACTGACAAACATCCTGCACTTCCCAAACATCAACCACACGGTTCGGCATAGAAAGGACCGTTCGGCATCAGAGCGTTCGGCATACCTGGTTCGGCATACAGCGGCCACTGTACTGGGGCTAGAGCGTTCGGCTATCCAGCCCACTTGGGAAGTCCAGCCCATATTTGCCTATAAATAGAGGGGCAGGGTCACAGTGAAAAGGATCCCTTTTTTGGGGAGAGAGAATACTGGGGAGACTCTGCCATTTTCGAGACTCATCTTCTCTACTTAAACAACTTCATTCAAGCATTTGATTCACGAATTGTATTTGTAATCAACTATAAAGAAGATCAATAAAGTTTAACCTCAAAGTGGACGTAGGCAATTACGCTGAACCACTATAAATTTGGTGTTCTTACTTTCTGTATTTAGATTAGCACTGTCTTCTCTGTTTAATTTGATTTCATCACTTATATCTCTTCACAATCTTCTTCTACGAGGTTAGTGACCAATTTTGGTGCTAACACTTTGGTGCTTTCACTGAGAATTGAATTCTCAGACCTCAAGGATCTGCTTTGAAGCTACTGGATTGAACAAATCCCCCAAAGAAGATCCGACTCACTGATAGGACATCCGTTGATTCTACTCAGAGTTCATACCAATAACTCTACAATGGCAAGACCACGTACCAGGTCAGCTTCTCACAATGCGGATGCCCACGAGACTGCTAGCGTGCAACAAGCAGGGCCAAGCAATCAACCAGCAATTCCAAATACAGGAGTTGCCACTCAGGACCAAACTCCAGTTGTCACCGGAATAGAGTTCAACGACTTGATGAGAGAGCTCAGGGAAAGTAGGAGACAACTAGGAGAGCAGATGCAAGTTAATGCCAACCTGATGGCACAACTTACTCAACAGCAGCAACAGAATGCTGGGGGCAATCTCGCTGCTTACTCCTCATCTGACAGCTCTACTTTCTCTGATGAACCTCCCAGGCGCAGACGCCGTAAGACTGATGCTGCGCGAGCAGATGCTGCTGTTCGAACAGCTGGAGACCGCGACCAAGCAAGAGATGGAAGCTTCAGGACCAGGATACAGATGGAAGATAGAGGCCCAGATCATCAAAATGCTAACGATGTCGAACCTCAAGACGCACGATTGGCAGATCGCAGGAGAGGAGGCATCAACATGGACAGGCGCGTAGAACAGACTCCAACCTTCCGCCTTCCATACAGACACCAGATCTGACAGCCATGATCAGGCAGTTGATGAAAGAAAATCAGGGGTTATCGAATGATGATTGGGGAGTGTCAAGAAGTCATACTCCGTTCACAGATGTTGTGTTGCAAGCGGCGTACCCCAGGAAGTTTAGTATGCCTACTATCCCTGCGTATGAAGGGAAGAATGACCCCAGACAGCACGTCATGAGGTATGAATGGATGATGGATTCAGCTAGAGCGAATGATGCCACCAAGTGTAGGTGCTTTCCGATTACTCTATCTGGGATCGCTACTATGTGGTTCACCCAACTTCCTCCACGATCCGTATCAAATTTCGAGGAGTTAGCAAAGAAGTTTATTGAGCAGTTCAGGATACACACTACGCGCCCAAAGGACGTGATGTCTCTGTCAAGTGTAACCCAAAATCCCGGGGAGTCGTTGAAGGAATATTTACAAAGGTTCCACATAGCAGCAACCGAAGTCAGTAATCCCAATGACCATGCAATTCTGATGGCTGTAATGGGAGGTGTGGATCCAGACTCTGAGTTTGGAGACTGGCTAGCAGGAAAACCTCCGGCTACGCTAGAGCGTTTCTACTCTAAGGCACACCAGTTCATAAGAAGAGAGGAAGCTAGGTGGGTACGACGAGATAAGGCGCCAGGGCCTGTCCAGGAGTCAATAAAAAGCAACATTGCTGTGAAGCAGTCTGGAGACAGCTCGGGAAAGGTCCAACTCGGAGTATAAACATCTACTTAACTCCGTACTCCCAGAGTGCGAGACGGAGTATAAACATTAATCAACTCCGTACTCCCAGAGTGCGAGACTGAGTATAAACATTAATCAACTCCGTACTCCCAGAGTGCGAGACGGAGTATAAACATCTACTTAACTCCGTACTCCCAGAGTGCGAGACGGAGTATAAACATCTACTTAACTCCGTACTCCCAGAGTGCGAGACGGAGTATAAACATTAATCAACTCCGTACTCCCAGAGTGCGAGACGGAGTATAAACATCTACTTAACTCCGTACTCCCAGAGTGCGAGACGGAGTATAAACATCTACTTGACTCCGTACTCCCAGAGTGCGAGACGGAGTATAAACATTAATCAACTCCGTACTCCCAGAGTGAAAGACGGAGTATAAACATCTACTTAACTCCGTACTCCCAGAGTGCGAGATGGAGTATAAACATTAATCAACTCTGTACTCCCAGAGTGCGAGACGGAGTATAATCATTAATCAACTCCGTATTCCCAGAGTGCGAGACGAAGTATAAACATCTACTCAACTCCGTACTCCCAAAGTGCGAGACGGAGTATAAACATACATCAACTCCATACTCATCCCCAGAAATGGGGGCAGAACCAAAGCAAAGCATGCTAGTTGAACATTTGTCTAAAAGAAGATTGCAACGAAACGATTGAGAGACGACTGTCAAGCAATCAACTGAACGGAAATATTCAGCATGAAAGACTGCGGTTTTTCAAAACACGTCATGTTTACACAAGACGTCCTTTGGGGGGCAAATGTTATCCCGCCTTTTGGCAAGGCCGTGACACCAAGAACTTGATTAGAAACCAGTGACAGTTCGTCTTGGAGATCGGTTACACAAAGGCTCACTATGGATATCGATGGATTTTGTCCGAGTCTGGATCGAGCCACGATTAACAAGACATAACAATCAAAGCCAGGGAAGCCAATGTTCCAAGTTTCAAGACGATCTGAGTTCGTATGATCAACTTATGATCGATTCGAACAACCGACCATCCATCCATCAACCTCCACATTTGACTTGGAGACCTAAACTGCTTGGAATGAATATGGCCCGATCATCCACTCCAATCGAGTCATAGAACAAAGTTCGACAAAATACAGATACCCCTCATGAAGCTCAGTGACGCCGGGATCCGTCAAAAGTGGACGTGATTTGATCATCTACACATCAAATCCTACCCTGAACACGAAAGGTTGTTCGAAAGCCCAACTTGAAGTAGCTATGGTAGACTGCGTACTCGCTAACCATCACTATCAATATATGGACACGACTGCACCTTGGAACATATGCAACTTACTTTGTCTACTCAACAATCTATTATCCTTATTTTCTAGAAGGAGATACGGAGCAAATTGTAAGAGATTTGGCAATCTAACCCAACATGGATGTGATTCAACCATCTGTCATATACCTCCTTCCTTGACTTGATTGGAAGAGCTATAATCACCATGCGGACGAGAATCGATCGTCCATTTTTCAAATTTCGTCCCTCATCCTGGGGGGCAGAATCTCATTCCGTGAGCAAACGTGGTTCGATTATTCATTCGACGACATTAGCCTCGATACAGTAGATGAATACAAATTAAAGAGTGGAAATACGACTGCTCTCAACTTAAACCTCCAAGTCCCCAGAGTGTGGACTGGAGTACTCTAAGTCTCCAGAGCGCGGACTAGAGTATAAATGACTAAAACCTCCAAGTCCCCAGAGTGCGGACTGGAGTACTCTAAGTCCCCAGAGTGCGGACTAGAGTATAAACGACTTAAACCTCCAAGTCCCCAGAGTGCGGACTGGAGTACTCTAAGTCCCCAGAGCGCGGACTAAAGTATAAACGATTCCAAATCTCCGAATCCCCAGAGCGCGGATCGGAGTACTCTAAGTCCCTAGAGCGCGGACTAGAGTATAAACGATTTCAAATCTCCGAATCCCCAGAGCGCGGATCGGAGTACTCTAAGTCCCCAGAGCGCGGACTAGAGTATAAACGATTCCAAATCTCTGAATCCCCAGAGCGCGGATCGGAGTACTCTAAGTCCCCAGAGCGCGGACTAGAGTATAAATGATTCCAAATCTCCGAATCCCCAGAGCGCGGATCGGAGTACTCTAAGTCCCCAGAGCACGGACTAGAGTATAAACGATTCCAAATCTCCGAATCCCCAGAGCGCGGATCGGAGTACTCTAAGTCCCCAGAGCGCGGACTAGAGTATAAACGATTCCAAATCTCCGAATCCCCAGAGCGCGGATCGGAGTACTCTAAGTCCCCAGAGCGCGGACTAGAGTATAAACGATTCCAAATCTCTGAATCCCCAGAGCGCGGATCGGAGTACTCTAAGTCCCCAGAGCGCGGACTAGAGTATAAACGATTCCAAATCTCCGAATCCCCAGAGCGCGGATCGGAGTACTCTAAGTCCCCAGAGCGCGGACTAGAGTATAAACGATTCCAAATCTCCGAATCCCCAGAGCGCGGATCGGAGTACTCTAAGTCCCCAGAGCGCGGACTAGAGTATAAACGATTCCAAATCTCCGAATCCCCAGAGCACGGATCAGAGTACTCTAAGTCCCCGGAGCGCGGACTAGAGTATAAACGATTTCAAATCTCCGAATCCCCGAAGTGCGGAGCGGAGTACTCTAATTCCCCGGAGCGCGGACTAGAGTATAAACTGTTTCAAGCCTCCAAGTCCCCGGAGCACAGAGTCAGCAAGAAGTCCAAGTACTCGAAAGATGTGGGACGAGAGGTACGCCATGTCCAAAAAATGTTTGAACAGCACAAGAATGGACCGGGAGATAATGCAACTCATAAGAACTTGAGTTATGGCTACAATTAGTCAGCAAACTAAGGAAAGACAAGAGAATCACTCAAGCGAAAAAGAAGCTAAAAACTTTATTCAATAAGTCCAAAATGGGGATACATGATCACTCCTACAAAATTCAGACCTCTCTATACAAACTACAAGTTGTGGAAGATAAAAGCAATTACAAGACTTAAGCAAAAAACTCGTTGAACGAGTGTATCAATTATTTCTTCGACTTCTTCTTCTTGTCTTCCTTCGTTGTTTCCGACGACTCCTCTCCCTCACGCTTTTTCTTGGGCTTTTTGCTTGCTAGAGAAACGGAGTCGGGAGTAGGAGACGGAACATCTAGTGGTTTGGACCTGCCCGGGAGAATGATTTTCAAAGGTCTGTTCCGCGGGTCAGTGAGTTCCAGTATTTCAGACTCAACTTTGACTTTGACCTTTTTCTTCTCCTCGTCGGCGAGACGGTCCTTCATGCTCATCTCTGAAGTATGCTCAGAGGCGCCAGTGATTTCAATTCCATCGCTTCCTTCGGCAGGAGACGAAGTATCAAGCTTGTCATCATCTAGCGCCCCGATCACTTGAGCGTCTGGAACGGGAGTTACTCCCGCATGAGCAACATCACTTATTTTCTCTGCTTCCTCCTTGGCGTCATCGCTCCTCGGAGTTGGCTCGGTGTCAGAACAACCTACATGAAAATATAAAGAATGGGTGTTAGAATGAATAACCATTGCTGAAAAATGACGGGATCTTTCAACTTCTAGAGAAAGAAGAATTTCCTACCAGGTCCCGGTTGGCTATCGGTGGCGCGTGGGGTTTCACCCTCCAGGATAGGTGATAGCACATGAGCACTAAGCCCGGGGTCTTCGGGGTCATAACCAACATGCTGCTCAAATGGATCAAGTGTCGGCCGACTGGCCGATTGGGCAGCAGATTGAGCAGCAGTATGAAGAGCAGTAATATTAACCCCAGACGGGCCAGCTTTACCATCTTTCTCTTTTGGAAGGGGAGAGCCTTTGCTGTAAAGTGCCAATGTTGCGGATAAGTCCGATGGCTCATTTCCCCTAAGGAACTCCTTCACCAGGGCCTCCTCATCGACCTCTTCGGAGCCTGACTCGATCTTCCTGATCCTTATCAAAGTTTCCCAGGCCTCAGCTAGGGATTCAAGGTAGCCTTCGCCCAAGAATGTTAAGTCGCGGTGCATAAGGACGCGGGCTCCATATTCAGTAATTAACGGGTCAAACATGTTTTTGACCTCTTCCCTGCCGGCTTCCGCGGCCGCCTCGAGGCGAGAATCAATCTCCTCCGCAACCTCTCTTTTGCCCTACTCACGGGCCTCATCCTTCATTTTCTCAACCCCAGCGAGTTCGTCATCGAGCTTTGTTTTCAGGAGTCGGGTAGCAACGATCTCGTCACAGTATCGTTGTGATTCTTCTTGAGCAGCTATCTTATCCTCCTTCTCCTTGGAGAGTAATTCTTTCAGCTCTTTGACTTGGGTGGCGAGTGCGTCCCTTTCCTTTTGGACAGAGTCTTTTTCTAGGGCGAGGGCACCGCTGCGCTGGACTGCTTTGTCAAGCTCTTTTTTGTCAGCCGCCTCTAAACGAGTAACTGCCTCGGCAGTATTTTTTGCGCTTTGTTCAGCGGCTTCTAGCTTTGACTTATACGAAGCAAGCTCTTCGTCTTGGAGTTTGATGATTTTCTTATCGCTGTCAGCCTCCAGATTCAGACGGTCAATCTCGTGTTGACGCTCAACAGATACTTCCGAGACCTTCTCCACCAAGTGCACAAACGCGTCATGTTGAACATAGACGTCGTTATTACAGGCAATGGCACTCTGCTTCACATGCCCGGGAATATGATGAATGGCCGGGAGGAACTTCAGACCATCGAAGCAAATTTTTGGAAACTTGGCCTTAAGATCGACCATCTTTTCCGCAACAGTTGGGTCCACCGTAGGAGTAGGAGGAGGAGGCTTTGAAAACTCCGTTCTTTTACGTTGCTCTCGAACTTGCCTTGTACTCGATGAACTGGAATGTTGTTCTCGAGGAGCATCAGACTGATAACCCTTCTGTAAGGATTTCTCTCTATCCGGCTCAGTTGGAGGAGGAAGATCACGGGACTGGGAAGATTGAGAATGTGCTTTCTTGCGGTGAGACGACTCACGGGGACGATTGTCCCTATCTTCATAATCGCCTCTGTCCCTGCGTCTGCCTGAACCAGAATCTCGTCCAGAGTGATGAAATATAGAAGAGCCCTGAAGGCGATCGAGTCCGTGAGAACGCCCCATATCACCTGCAAAGAATGGAGATAACAACGAGTTAAGGGAAATTCATGAGATAGGAAAAAAGACTTGAAGTATATTATGGAATGCGCATGTGCGTGTGTGTCCTAGTGTTCCCCCCGACTGACCCGTTCGTTTATCTTTGCTAATCGGAGTGGTATCTCCTTGGGCCGGGAGTTGGACTCCTGCATTGCCTTTCACGGGTAAAGAGAATTTGAGGGCTTCAGGATCATCAAACCCGTAATTAAGTATGTCTTCGGGAATAGAAAGGTTCGATAGACCCCTCAAGAAACTTTCCAGATGCTGCGAAGAAGCCTCTTTCTCAGGCGGGGTAGGCGTAACTTTTGAAGTGCCACCAACTTTCTCCTTTTGAACTGTATATTTCAACTTCTTCTTTCCCTTCGAAGGGGAGGATGATGTCTCAATATCCTGAACTTCGATTGCCGGATTCCAAGTGGGGCCCATGTTCTCGCCCTGAGTCTCAGGAGCTTTGTCTTCTTTGCGCTCACCTTCCCCGTGCGTATCGGGAGTGCGGCGCGACGACGACCCAGCCTGTTTTTTCCCTTTACCAGACGGATGTTTGGGAATGGTGACACCCTCTGGAAGGCTGATCCGACGACCAGGGGCTAGCAAGCCAAACCCCGACAGCGATTCATTTGAAATGATAGTCCGGATGTCTCGATCCTCAGCAGGAAGAGCTCTAATGGCTTCAATAGCCTCAGAATATCCTTGGCCTTCCGGACGCGGGTTGATACCTGAAAAGATGAAATGAAGAGTTAGGAAAAGCATGACTCCGATCAAATACGAATAGTGACTCGGCAGAGAGACTTACTGCCTTCAACCCATCTCCTAGCGAATCCAGAAGGGCAGCGCACATAGAACCATTCCTGTTTGTACAGGGCGAATTTGCTACATGCCCCTGTCAAGATCTGGCATTTGTGGTATGGCTCGAGGAACATAAAGGAAGGACTGTCTTTCCGTTTCTTGAACATATAAATGTATCTGATATCACCGGGGGTTGGAGGTCTGGAGAAGACGGCCATGAAAAGTAAGTAAGTCCCGTATAGAAATGCATGGCCGTTCGGGTGCAGCTGCGACGGAGCTATGTCTATGTACTGCAGAACATCCCGGAGAAATAAATTGAACGGAGGCACGCTGCCTATCCAACACATGAACTTGTTGCAGGTAGTGTACCCGACTGGGGGCAGATGAGGACGATCGTGTCTCGAAGGAACTAACACGTCGGCAAAAGGAATCCCATGAATGGAACATATCCGTCGCAGAGCAGCTTTGTTGATCTTCGAGGCTTGTGAATCGATCGGATTGTCTAGTAAGATTGTTGCCTCCAGAGCATCAGGTGCCAAGTTATGAGCAGGAGAAGTCGACAGATTAGAAGTATCAACGGCTCCTTGCCTTGCTGACGGCCCAGGCCTGTCGGATATAGTGGCGGAGCTAGATTTTCTCGACATCCCAAATAAATAACGAACCTGGCTAAGTGCTTGAGAGAACTATACTTAAAAAACGTTGAACATTAGAATTAGCAACACGAGTTTTCCCCCACGTGGTGTGTGAACTAGTGCAAGCAATTGTGTACAAGCAATAAGATTTCAAAGATTTAAAAATGAGCTTCGAATCGTTGCCTTCGAAGACCGTCATCGCTGACCGTCTCAAAGAGCCCGCCTGGTGGTGGTTACAGTTCCAGATCTAGAAAATGTGTAATTTGTGAAGTCTCCGGCTTAAGTCTAACTTGACATTTATAACTGTTCGACATTTAAATGTTGTTCGGCAATTGCATTGTTCATCCTAAGAATAAGTCGGCATGTATGTGTGTTCGGTTAAGTCAATTGTATTGTTCGGCTAAAGACATTATTCGACCTAAGGATTGTTCGGCAATTGTATTGTTCGGCTAAAGGCATTACTCGAACTAAGGAATGTTCGGCAATTGTATTGTTCGGCTAAAGGCATTATTCGAACTAAGGAATGTTCGGCAATTGTTTTGTTCGGCTAAAGTCATGGTTCGACCTAAGGATCGTTCGGCTGAATTCAATGTTCGGCCTGAAGTAAATGTTCGGCATGTCAGATGTTCGGCATTTGGGTATTGTTCGGCTTTAGTTCGTTCGGCTCAATTATAGTTTGACATGTTAGTAAGCGTTCGGCCTGGGATTGTCCGGCCAGGGTAGTGCTCGGCGACTTCCCATTCCACCGTCCGGTGCATGACGACATACGTCGGAGCAGCGAACATCACCTTTACCTCCTCCAACACCTTCATTCGATCCTCTTCCCTTTAACTTCGGTTCGACATGAAGAAGCTACGGCAATAAGTGGACATACTCCTAATCACTCCTCCTCGCTATATCATTCGGCAATGCAGACGAGCTACACAAAAACCTTCTACACGACATCGTTCGAACATCTCGTTTGAATGAATGAAGAAAAATACCTAAGTTTGCAGTTCGGAGATTGAGATGGTGTAGTTAAGTCTCGAATTAGGACGACAGGACAGAATTGCAAAAACGATAGAAGTAAAAAGTAAAAGGGGAAAAGAAGAAGAGGACTTGGTTATATAGGGGGAAGGTAGAAGTTGAAAAGGCTATACCCGGTAGAACCGGTCAATACCGGAGTGTTCGGCATCATAGTAGAGTGACGTTCGGCACACGAGAATTGTTCGGCTTCAAGCGTATCGTTCGGCATCCAGGCCACGCTCGCCACACACCTCCGTTACAGACATTCTCGAGAAGGCAGCATCAAGGAAAATTGAACCAGATTCAAAGCGTATCACGTTTGGACACGCAATACACTTTGGGGGGCAAGTGTTTCCTGGAGATTTGACCAGGCAACTAGTGCTCGGCATCAGGTAGCACTCGGCATCAGAGAGCGACCGGCACCCAGGAGTGTTCGGCGAAGTGCTCGGCATACAAGAGTGCTCGGCATCAAGAGTGCTCGGCATACAAGAGTGCTCGGCATCAAGACTGCTCTGCATACGAGAGTGCTCGGCGTCAAGACTGCTCGGCATACAAGACTGCTCGGCATACAAGAGCGCTCGGCATCAAGGAGAACTCGGCAGCATCTGGAGTTCGGCATACAGGAGTACTCGGTAGCATCAGGAGTACTCGGCAACAAGAGTACTCGGCATCTAGAAGAGCGTTCGGCTTCAACTGACAAACATCCTGCACTACCCAAACATCAACCACACCGTTCGGCATAGAAAGGACCGTTCGGCATCAGAGCGTTCGACATACCTGGTTCGGCATACAGCGACCACTGTACTGGGGCTAGAGTGTTCGGCTATCCAGCCCACTTGGGAAGTCCAGCCCATATTTGCCTATAAATAGAGGGGCAGGGTCACAGTGAAAAGGATCCCTTTTTTGGGGAGAGAGAATACTGGGGAGACTCTGCCATTTTCGAGACTCATCTTCTCTACTTAAACAACTTCATTCAAGCATTTGATTCACGAATTGTATTTGTAATCAACTATAAAGAAGATCAATAAAGTTTAACCTTAAAGTGGACGTAGGCAATTACGCTGAACCACTATAAAATAGGTGTTCTTACTTTCTGTATTTAGATTAGCACCGTCTTCTCTGTTTAATTTGATTTCATCACTTATATCTCTTCACAATCTTCTTCTACGAGGTTAGTGACCAATTTTGGTGCTAACAACAATCATCTACAACTGCCTCATTCCCCCTGTTTTCATCCACCACAAATCTGAAACCCCTCTGTCAGCCATACAAGACTGCAGTCATACATATCACTTCTGTGCACAGCAAACTGTGCCATCCCCTTCAAACTATGCACTAAACTCAACGGTGCATACTTGCAACCACCCACACCTTGCCAATTCCTCCATTGTCAACTCAATTCTCCAACATACAACTTCCTTCACTCCTTACTGACACTTCCAGACCATACCACACATTCTCAATCACCTACCATCACTTGCTACCATCATACCACCATAGCATAATCACTTTTAGCCATATTAACAGCCTTGCCATACCATACCATACATTGCCTCATTCTCATATCACAGTTGCATCTCCTCCATCTTGCTACAGCCATTGCCTCTGCTCCTCCCATTGCATATCCTACCTTCATATCTTCCCTCACCACATACATCATCACCTTACTGATACCATAGTTCATCAGCAACCACATCCCAATCTCCTCCCTGGAAACATTTTCATCAGCCATTCTACATAACCACTGACCTGCTACTGAATTTCCACATCAACTTGCCTACTTCATCACTTCCTCTACTATATCTAACATCTTGCCTAACAACCATACAACAAAAACATATCACCACTACCTATATTCAAAGCTGCTACTGCTCCACATTCAATACACATTTTGTCGATCCCCTTCACAATTTTTCTAACCACCTCTGTCTAATTTCTGCCTATATTTCCACTGACATACTTCCCCTATATCATCACAACCATCTTCCCAATACCATTCTTTTCAAACCACATATTTCACCACAACATACGTCTCACAGTTCGGTATCTCTACTGTCAGTGCACATCCCACAAGATCACGACAACAACTGACCATCTCCTTGTCACCTCAGTTCATCACCCATACGCCATACATATCGGACATATTGCAACATTTCCAGACATCTTCACACTCAAGCATTTTCATGTCCACACTACACTGACATTTCCATCTTCTGCATTGCTACCAAAAACCGCTCTCTTGACAAACTTCATTTCCATGCATACCAAAAAACTGCATTGCTACCAAAAACTACAACACAGCAATCCCCCCCAGTGCAATCGGCCATACACCACCATACATAGCTGATGTCATCACCGCTTGCATCTACCTAGACCACCTCCAACGTACTACCTCCAACCGGAGTCACAAACTTCCACCAACCAACAAAACAACCACTGTCGGTTAAATTGCACTTGCATCAAAGTTTCAACTTATCCTCCGACAACTCCTTCACACCTCCATTGCCTCACATCATCGACCTTGACAACTACTCCACCTTCCACACATTCATACAACTCCACCGAAACCAACACTTCACTCAACATCTAACTGCCGCAAACAACACAGCAAACAACCATCCACTGACTTGCCACCATCGGCTCCTAACTAACCACAATTTTTTTTTTACCGCAGTACCTTCCAACTTCATACTGCCATTTCCCCTCGCCCTTCATACTGCCAATCATCACTGACTTCTGCCATTTCATCATCATAGCAAACAAAACTGTCACCTGACAGTTTAACTCCCCTCTGCCTTTGTCTTCAACCTCCCACTTCATTACCCAAAAAAAGAGCTGCTGCAAACTAAAACAAAATCCACACTTTCACTGCCAGTCATCCACTATCTTAATACATTCCCATACCTGACATCACCGAGGTTCCATTGCCTTGCTTCCACTACTTCCCCTCTGCGACCATATATTCCACCACTTCCTTGCTTTCAAACCGCATACAACCACAAACCACAGCAAACATTTCGACCACAACCACCCTCAACTGCGACCACCTGCCAACCATCACCGACCACCGCTTCCCTCAATTGAAACCAACTTGCTCGAATCCAAATTAGAAACTAGAATTCAATTTAGCGAATTCACCTGTAACCGCGAACCATCGACACTCCGCAAATTATACCTTCACTTGAGAATTTTGAACCGTAGGCAGTCATTCTGGTTGGAATCGTATTGATTTCTAAAATTGTGATTTTTGGGTATTCGATTTTGAGTTCGAAAATTGTCGATTTGAAGAATTTTGGAAGTTATGAATTGGGGTGTTTCGCTGTGACTAATTCAAGCTTTTAATACAGAAGTTTAAAATCTTGGTTCATTCTTAATCAATTGGGCTGGGCCCAGAGAAAAAAAAATTGAAGACATATAGGTTGAGTTGTTGCTTATTGTTGAAGTGTTTAATTTTTTTTCCTTTCTTCTTCTTTTTCAATTGTTTGTGTCTTTTTTTTATAAAAAAACAATTTGTTTTGATTTGAAAATTTTCTTAGTTCCTTTCTTTAAAAAAAAGATGAAGAAGTTGTTTTTGTTTCGCTTGTTTTATTTCTTAATAATAAAAACCAAGTTATTTCGTTTGTTTTAGTTTTTCCTTGCAAAAAAAACAATTGTATATATCTTGTTTTTATTTCAGGTTGCCAAAGCAGAATTCAGAAGAAGAACTGCTGTCAAAAATAAATTGCTTGCTTATATAAAACATTTGCTGCTTTAAAATAATTGCTCAATAATTCTGATTGCTCTAGTATTATGTTCTTATCACTTGTTTTTATTTTATTTGCATTGTTGTTTTTTTGCATATACAAAAAAAAATTTCAAAAATAAAAACAACTTCCATTCGTAGTTGCATTGTTAATACATGTTAAATTTCTGCTTTGCATTTCATTATAGAGTTTTGATTAATAATAACTATTAGAAATCAATAACACTTAATTGTATATCGACGGTTTGTCATTTTTCGACAATTTAATTTCTTGGTGTCTAAGCTACGGCAGAGCAATAATCAGTTATAAATATTACGGTGATTCGTAAATATTATACTGAATTATTCCCCTGAAGGTACTTAAACCTTCGGCTGCATTGCTACGGTGATTCGTGGTGCACCCATAAATCCTGTCTGTTACTTGGCTAAGAACTATCTTGTTGATTTAAGACAATGTGCGATTATACAATTTTGGGTTAACTTAGGATAAATCATTTGTAATTAACCCCTGTATTTAGTTGCATTAGTTCATGCATATTTTAAAAAAAATTTAAATCCAAAATTAAAAAAATTGTATATATTCCTTTTCCTTTGAAATTTTTAAATCCTTTTTCTTTGAAATTTTAAAAATCCAAAAAAAACCTTTTCAAAAACAAAGAAAAAATTTGAAAAACCAAAAACCAAAAAAAAAAAATCAATTTCGCTTTTGAAAAATAAATTTTATTTGTAAATATTTTTCCTTTATAAAAAAACAACCAAAAACATTCTTGAAAATGTCTGAATTTCCATATTCACTTGAATTTTACAATAGTTGTGAAAATCAATATAATTCATATGATTTCACTCCAAATTCGTATGGATATTTTAACAACAAATATTGTGTAAATAATTCGAATTTCGAACAACAAAATTTTAAAAACGATGACCAACCCTCGACTCTTGAAAATAGCATTTCATCTTTTCTTGAATTCTCTACACAATAAAATCAAAGTATAAATGATTTGTGTAATTCATATTTGTGTAATAACTCGAGTCAAGGATTTCAAAATTTGAATACAATTCAAAATTCAAACGATTTCGATTATAACTCATGCCAAGTCAATTTCGAACTTCAAAATGAATTTCAAAACTGAAACGAAAGTGGAAACAACTTTTCAAATAATTTTGGTAATGGAAATAATCTAGATTACGATGCGGTTGATAATTTTTGTTCTCAACAAATCCAAATAAAAAATTCTCAAGTTAATAATTATAAACAGGATTTTGTTGAACAAATGGATGGAATTTACGATGAACATGCGGATTTCTTGTTCGAAACATATATGAAACAAGGTGATAAACAAAATCAAATCCCAACGTGTGACGAGTCAAGTGATAATCCACCTTTTACCCAAATCGACGATTTTCGAATAACAACTTTTGAAATTGAAAATAACAATTTTAATGAAGTTGTTGAAAACACGATAATTGAGTTGGATTTCAATTCTTTTGAGGATGTAAAACTCGATTTGAAATTCGATCTTCCTTTTTTCGATTTCAAAAATTTGAATACGGCAACTTTGGATTTTGAAAACGATATACGCAATGAAGTTGTTGATAATCCAACAAAGGAAGACGAATTTAATAAACATGAATTCTATGGACTTTTTGAAGATGAGTTGTTAAATTCCAAAGGGGAAGATTTAAAACACCATTTTGATTTTGAAATCAACAATTTTGAAGAAGTTTCAATGATGAATTTGAATTTCAATTTGGTGAAAATAAACTTGAACTTCAATCAATCGTTTTATCAACCTCGAAAATCACCGAAAAGGAAACAACTCATGCGATTTTTAATAAAACGACATTCATTTTTCCAAATCCACATTCAACTTCAAAATCTTTTATGATTTGGTTTTTCAAGCTTAAGCTGTGTCTCGCATACTTAACAAGACAAATGAATCTGTGTTTGGAAGACCGTTTCATTTACTTTTTAACGATATACTTTCCGATCTCGTGTAAATACCGTTCATTCTCATATAAATAAAGGCCATTTTTATTTTTATTTTTCTCCTTTCACGTGGGTTGACTGTGGGGACACAGTCAAAATCAAGTGTGGGGGGAGACTCATCTTCTTTTTGATTTTTCAAGATTAATTTTTCATTTTTCTTCCAGAACTAAAAAAAATATATAAAAATTTTCAAAAAAAAAGTTTAGCATTTTGATTTATTTTTAAAGAAACACTATAGGATAAATATATGGTTTTGGTTTATTAAATTGAAATTTTTGAAAATTTATTTGTCTTAACAAAAATAAAAATGAAGTTTGATTACAAATAACAATGGTTTAACTAATATATATGAAGATTCATACGTGTTAATTATGAAATACATCTTAACTGAAAATCTTTGTTTTAAAAGGTGGTGAATTCAAATAAAAGGATATAACATTTTTTTGTCTTCTAAGTTAAATGGTGCTAAGATGATTTTGCAAAACTCTCTCTTTCTAAAAAAACATTTGTATATATGTATATATTTTTAACACCTAGAGTCATGTGTTCACACTCGTGTGTTCACTCGCCATGCTCTGTACCCTTCTCATGTAAGCCTAAAAGGCAGTGCATATATCTGGCCTCAGTTTATCTGAGTTAGGTGTATGTATATAAAAAATTCTTTTATTAATAACTCCTACAGTCGATAAGTGTTCACACTTGTGTGTTCACTCGTCACGCTCTGTATTCCCCTCACATCAGTCCGCAAGGAAGTGCATGGGTAATATATCTGGCCTCAGTTTATCTGAGTTAGGCATATGTAAATATTGTTAATATCAATAAAATTTTCAAATAAAAAATTAGGG
Source organism: Allium fistulosum (assembly GCA_030737815.1). NCBI lineage: Eukaryota > Viridiplantae > Streptophyta > Magnoliopsida > Asparagales > Amaryllidaceae > Allium > Allium fistulosum. The sequence goes on from CM060903.1 coordinate 862,222,010, forward strand.
AGAGCAAGCAATTGAAATCCAAGCACTGTTTTAACTTGTTTGATTTGACTTGTTATTGAAAAGAAATGAAAATACCACTTTGATAAACTTTGATAATCAATTAAGGATCTATTTCATGGTTACACTTTGTTATCAACTAAAACAACGAGTTAAACTATTGTCTATTTGCTATGATAACTTGATTTTTGTTGGAAATTTTGACGAGTAAATGACTTAAATTTTCAAGATAATGACCAAAACTTATATTTAACTTATTTGTGTCTATTTAAATGTAAATCTTATATTTGTAAATATTTCCAAAAACTTGCATTCATCTCTTTGTAAATAAATCTTGCATTTTGTAAATATTTTCATCTTGCATTTGGATTTTGTGGGTAGTATCCGCTGAAAATCCTCACGAGACAACACTCGTCCTACTGGGGACACCTAGAGGTTTAACGGCTTGTTGCATACGCTCAATGCAATCATGCTCCCTATGAAAACGGATTTATCTTAGTTTTTTTTTCTTTATTTCGAGGACGAATAAAAAGATAAGTGTGAGGGTATTTGATGTGTACGTAAATGTGCATATTTTTACCACCATATTTAATCTATTTAAATTAAATAAATGATCATATTGGGTATTTTAACTTGTTTAAACCAAAATTCAAATTATTTTCAAAGTGTCACATATTCATCTTCATATAGGGGCAAAATGGCCATTTTTGTGCATATATTAATTTGAGAAAATTTAATTAGAAATTTCTATATTATTTTGTAGGAAATTGGCTTCATATGCAAGTGGCTTCATGAAGATATATACATGCACAAAAGTGAATACAAAGGAATGGAGATGGAAATAATTCAAAGTCATGATCATGGAGGACCCCACCTACCCACCTTCCTTCATGTACAAATTAGAAGCTAATCCACATGCTAATGGCCATTACACTTTCATGCACACTTAATGGGTGATTATTGAAGCTAATGATAACTTGGCCACCACACTTCCTACAAGGGCATTTTGGGCATTCCCCAACAATATGCATTAGGGTTTCTAACTTGTATAAATACCCCTTGTGTTTCATGTAACCCTCTTCCTCTTAGTTAGTTTATAGCTTAGCAATAAAAGAAAGCTTCTCTTTTCTTTTCATGGCTACTTAGCCATTTCTTTCATGTAATTTATTTTTTTATGCAACTTTAATACATTGCTCTTTTCTTTTCTTGTTTACTTCCGTTCATGCAAGTAGTGTAGTTTGATTTTAATGCATGTAGATTAGTTTTAGTTCTTCTTTCCTTTTGCTCTTGTTTTTCCTCTTGTTTTCTTTAATGTTGCATGCTACTTGTGTTGATATGATAACACAAATGAGAGGCTAATCCCTTCAATTTAGGGGTAATGAAGCCTCTAATCGTGTAGCTTCAACATTTTAATAATTATTGCTCTCTTTTGTGCTTAAATGAATGTTGATGTGATTTATTGTTTCATGTTGAATTTGATAGTCTATATTGTTCATAACAAATAGGCTATGCTTAAACAATCACAAACAATAATTACCTCTTCATTTACATATGATGATGGTAATGAAGTGAATGTTGAAATTAAAATTTGATGGTCTATATTTCTAATTAATAGTTAATAGACCATACTTAAAATAGATTTTGCTTTCAACTTTGTTGTCATTTTTCATGAGAATTAAAAGTGGTTTAAAGGTTGTGTTATAGTTTGATGGCTTATGTTGAGCTAATTAATAGCACAAATGAGCCATACTTATGATAAACACATCATTTCAACTCACTTATGACCAAAAAAGAGAGATCATAATTTCATAATTTGTTGAACTATATGATCTAGAGAGTGGAATTATCTCTAAATTGTCATTTAACTCTCATATTTTTTTATCACTTTCTTTTTGTCATTTTCTTACATTTTCTAGCCAATCACTCTAAATCTTTGGTTAATTTGATTGAATAGAAAATTTTAAAATCTTAAAAATTCCCTGCGGATCGACTCGTACTCGCATACATGCTACAATTGTACGCCGTGCGCTTGCGGTTAAATTTAATTTTAAATTTTTTGGCAAATTTCTAATCTAATAGAAATTTTGTCGTTAAACAGACTTCTAGCTCAAGCAAGATCATTGCTTATGAACCATATGCTAGGGCAAATGGAGAGTGCCCAGTTGTAGATCTGTGCATTGTCCTGTAGGCCTATAGCGCGAGTGGAAGTTCATCGACCCAATTTCCTTTTGCTTTAGTTAGTCGTTTTTTGATGGTGGACTTGATGATCTTATTTACTGCTTCCACTTGCCCGTTTGCCTGCAGATATGCGACAGCGGAAAAGCTTTTCTCGATTCGGAAGCGTTTGCAAAAATCTTTGAACTTTGTGCTTTCGAATTGAGTCCCGTTAACCATGATGATTTTCTATGGCCCCCTAAACTTGCAAATAATATTTATAGTAACAAAATTAGTGACTTTCTTTGTGGTAATAGAGGCCAGCGGTTTCTCTTTGGCCCATTTGGTGAAATAGTCAATGGCAACGGTAACATATTTGGCTCCTCCTTTAGCCATTGGTAATACGCTAATCAAATTAATTCCCCAGATTGCGAATGACTATGGGCTGACCATCTGTGTTAGCTCCGTCGAGGGGGTTCTTTTGATCTTGCTGAATCTTTGGCATTGATCACACTATCTGGCATAATATGTTGCGTCGCGGTTTACTGTTAGCCAAAAGCACCCATACTGGAAAACTTCTTTTGCAAGGGTTTACCCCCCGGTATGATCTCTATAGTTGCCTTCATGAACTTCTTTTAAGATCCTACGAGCTTCATCATTGGTCACATATCTGAGCAATGGGGTAGAGAATCCCCTTCGGTAGAGTATCCCATCCTGTATTACAAATCGCTGTGCCTTTAGGAGAAGCTTTTTCCGCTGGTTCCTATCAGTGGGGAGAGCTCCTGTGAGCAGCTAATCTTTGATCGGCATCATCCATGTCTCTGGTTCGTTGGTTTTCTCAAAAATCCATTCGATATCCATTTTGATAATGCTCGAAGTGGTCAGGGTTTCAACTAGGACTAGCCCTAATGACTGACCATCTCCGGAATTAGCCTGTTTGGATAGATAATCCACCTTCATGTTATGTTCCCTCGGGATATGAGTTTTGGTTTAATGCTCGATGTCGTTCAGCAGTTCTTGCACTTTAGATAGATACAGGGCAAGGTTCCCCCTCCATGCCTGGTATTCGCCTTTTATTTAATAGATGACTAGCTGAGAGTCGCTATAGATGCGTACGGATTTATCTTGAGTTCCCTCACAATCTTTAGCCCAGTTATCAATGCTTCATATTCTACTTCGTTATTTGTCACAGGGAATTCCAAGCGCAAGGCATAGAAAATGGATCATCCTTTAGGAGATGCGAGCACTACCCCTGCTCCCAAGCAGAAGTTGTTAGATGCACCATTGATGAATAGCTTCCAACGTGTCTCCACTTCTGGAGTCATTCCTTTCTCGCTATCTCGTATTGTAAATTCGGCAATGAAATCTGCCAGCACCTGCTCGTTGAACGCCTTTCGAGGATGGTATGTGATTTCGTACTGACTTAATTCGATGTTCCATTTGATAAGCCATCCAGAGGTCTCAGGGAGGTATAACACTTGTTCCAAGGGTTGATCTATCAGCACTCCGATCGGGTGTGCTTTAAAGTACGGTCGTAACTTTCTGGATGCGATCAAGAAGCAATATGCCATTTTTTCCAATTTTGGATAGTTCTTTTTTACTCCAGTGAACCGTTTACTGATGTAATATACAGGTCGCTAGATCTTAGCTTCTTCTCGTACGAATGTGGCACTCAATGCATGTGGTGAGACTGCTAAGTAGATGTACAAATCTTCTCCGTCTACCGGCTTGGACATGATTGGAGGGGTTTCCATATATCACAGCTGCTCTTCGAACGTAGTTTGATAAGCTTGATTCCATTTGAAGTTATTCTTTCCCTTCTTTACTGCATCAAAGAATGGTATACATTTAACGGTTGCTTTTGAGATAAACCGTCTCAGTGCTGGAACCTTTCCATTCGGGTTTCGTAACTCTTTCCTGTTCTTCGAGGCCTTGACTTCCCGCAAAGAGGTTATTTGCTCGGGATTTGCTTCGATGCCTCTGGCGCTTACGATGAATCCCAAGAACTTTCTAAAGGCTACCTCAAAATGACACTTTAGTGGATTGAGCTTCATTCCATATTTGCAGAGTATTCCGAACATTTGGGCGAGATTGTCCAAGTGATTTGCAGCTATGCGTGATTTAACCAACATATCATCTACATAAACTTCCATTATCTTCCCAATCTGATGTTTAAACATGGCGTTCACTAGTCGTTAGTAAGTTGCCCCAACATTTTTTAAGCTAAATGGCATCACTTTGTAGCAATATAGTCCCAGATCAGTAATGAAGTTGGTATTTTCTTGATCGGGCTCGTGCATCATGATCTTGTTGTATCCCGAGTATGCATCCATAAATAATAGCAATTTATGTCCAGCTGTCCCATCCACAAGCTGATCGATTCTGGGAAGAGGAAAGTTGTCTTTCGAGCAAGCTTTGTTTAGATCCGAGTAGTCGATACAAGTTCACCATTTTCCATTGGACTTCTTGACCAAAACCGGGTTAGATACCCTTTAAGGGTAGGTTGCATCGTGGATAAAGCCATTCTGCATCAGCTTGTACACTTCTTCTCTTAGCGCTTTGGATCGCTCGGGACCTAGGCTGCGCCTTTTCTGCTTCACTAGCGTATACTTGGGATTAATGTTAAGTGCGTGGCATGCTATCTTAGGTGACACCCTGCACATATCGAAATGCATCCAAGTGAATACATCCAGATTGGCATGAAGAAATTTGATGAGTTCCAGTCGCATCCTGTTTCCAAGATGCGATCCAATTTTGAGGACATGTGTTGGGTCATCCATACCAATGGGATAGACGCCATCAATTCAATCGGTGCTACCCATTCTTGCCCTGAAATCTTCTTTCTAGGGTCCAAAGCCTTATCGAATTGGCTATGGTCCCCAAGTCAGGGGCGGCTCTGTAGTTGCTATTCGGTAGGTTCACAAATGTGGAGATTTCTCCCCATATTCTTCCCCTTTTCTTTTCTTTTAAACTCGCGTAGTTCCATGATATAACATTCCTTAGTGGCGCTTTGGTCTCCCTTGATCACCCCGACTCCATTTTTCATCGGAAATTTCATAGTTAAACACCATTGAGCTAAAGCACTCCTGAAATCTGTCAAGGCGGGTCACCCCAGGAAGGCATTGTAGGCAGGCTTTTCATCTACGATCATAAAGGTTTGGATGAGGGTGACTCTTCGGTCACCTTCTTCGAGTTCTACGGGAAAGTCAATCATTTTGATAGGTTGTTTGGGTTCACTAGTGAATCTATGAATCTTTGTTTGGCAGGCGGATACATCTTTCATACTGATCTTCATCTGATCAAAGGTGCATTTAAAAAGGATATTCACAGAATTACCGCCGTCTACCAATACTCGTCGGACCATGGCGGGTCTGATTCCTATTACACGACCATGGGGTCGAGAGTTGGAGCTACTATTCCTTCGGTGTCTCAGTTCCGGAATATTATGTCATCGTTCAGGGTTCTCTACTGCTTAGAACAGGTTCCATCTTCGATCGCAAAACACGCATCTTTCGAAGTGTGCTTTAATGAGGTCGCATACCGCTCTATTTCTCCCCAACTCTTCTACGTAGGATGAGGCCCTCCAGATATCGTTCCAATGATGAGTCTATGGTCAGTCCATCTGGGTCCCTCTTTGCTGGTTCCAGCTTGGTTCCCTTGGTCTCTAGGAGCTTAGGGTGCTAAGGGTTGGTCAGGATTTAGTGGTTTCTACACATACTTCTGAAACTTGTTTTCCCAAATCAACTCCTCAATCAAGTTCCTCAGGTGACGACACTCATTCTTGTTATGGCCATATGTCTCATGGAAGCGGTAGTATTTTTCGGAATGCCTTTTCTGTTCAGTTGCTTCTTTTTAGGTGGCTTCTTGTACTCTTCTATCCCATGTGTCGCGAGATAGATGTTCTCTGGAGTATCGTTGAGTGGGGTGTATTCTTCGGGGCGCAAATCTTTGAGTTGCTTGCTACTTCCATTTCACTTGTGGGAATTTTGGTTCTTCCTTTTCCGATACCCATTTTTTCCTACGTTTCCTTCAGCGGTCCCAGAGGTGTTTATATTTTTGGTTTATCGCCATACCACTCTGCCCAACGTTGGTCGGTTGTAAGTTAGCAGATTTCCTTTCTCATTCTTGTGCCTCTTCCAATCTCAAGTATTGGCTCGCCTTTCGGTTGAAGTCCTTCCTAGTGGTGGGTTGTTTCATTTTGATCCATTTCCCGAATTCTGTTTCGGGATGAATTGCACGGACTAAGGCCATGAAAACCATATCCTCGTTCGGATTACTTACTTCAGTTACCACAATGTTGAACCGATTCATGAAAGATTTCAAAGATTCATTGCGTCCCTAGAATAGGTCGGACAAGGACATCATACCTTTTGGTTGTGCCATCTGAAGTCTAAATTGATCAATGAATCTTGTTGCTAGTTGATTGAAGGTGGAGATGGATCTTGGTGGAAGCCTGGTGGACTATATAGAAGCAATTCCCTCCAGAAAAATCATCAAACATCTACATCGAATGGCATATGAAGCATAGTCTCTATCCATGTACCAGCTGTACTTATACAAGTGGGGTTTTGGGTCTCTCATTTCATCGTAAAATGGAATAGTCGGCATAGTTAACTTCTCGGGGTACCGCTCATTCAAAATGTCATCAGTGAAAGGAGTCCGACTTGGAGCGGATTCCCATTCATCATCCCTTCTATCCTTACTTTCATCCATTAGTCGCTTGACCATGTCCGCGATATATGCCTCAGATGTCCGGAAATCTTGGGGTTGGCTGTTAGTGACTACACCAGGTGTATGATTTTCAAATGATCTTGGTGAATGGGCTGAAGCCTAGGCTCTCTTGTCTTCAGGAGAGCCACTCCCTCAGGTTTTTGTTGGCTTGCGGTTGGTCTGATGGGGCAGTTTGGATATTCCTGGCGTCATTGAATGCGTTGGTATTTCCTTCCAACTTGTCATCGTCAAGTCGTTCACCATCTTTTGAGTCGGAGAGATCCGTGGCTATATCTTCCCGTAGAGTTTTCGCTCTTAGATTCAAGTTTGTAACTGGTTGCCTCACAGTTGGTAGAGTGTTTGCGTTTACTTCCATATTGATTCCTACGTTTCCACCCATCACTCCTTTCTACGGCTGCTTCCTGTTTCTCCAATTCAGGCCAAAGATGGAAGAATTTTCTTGTTCCATGGCAGCTGCGGGCTATGTCATGGTTCTTGGAGTAGCATGTGATTGTAAGGTCAATATGGCATTCAATTTGTCCATCAGAGCCTTTTGGCCGTTTTCCATTTTCTGATTGATTTCGTTAATCATTTTATTTAATCCATCTCTAGTGACAACTTCACCCTGAATAGTGGGTCCTGGAACCTGATCTCCAGAGTTAGCTCCTAACTGTAAATTGTTGGGGTTGTCGACTTCGATCTGCTGAGGGTTCGTTTCTTCTCCAGCAATGGTAGCTCCTATGAATCTTCCGGAAGTAGTTCTCCTTCTTCCAGGTGCCATTAATTCTCAATAGCAGATTTTCTAAGCAGAGATTGAGGATCTAACTTCTGAACCTATCTGATCCAAAGTAGATAGCTAGATCTAAGCCTGAGTTTAGTTTTCTTGGTGAAAGCACCAAAATGCTAACCTAAAAAATAGATCAACACCCTGGATTGAGTGTGAAAGCACCAGCCCTGTCTATCAAGGCAAATAAAATATAAATAAGGAATAATAACTTGTAGATAAAGTAAAGAGACAAGATATTTTTATAGTGGTTCAGTTGTTAACGAAGCCTACGTCCACTTTATAACTTTTGTTATGAAGACTGCAATTACAAGTTAAATCTGATTACAATTTGATTGGATCTTGTTAGTTAGATCAAGTCGCCAGTGTTAGAGTTCACTGGAGAATCACAGTAAACCCTGTAGATGACAATTGTGTGGGAGGAGAAGAGTGAAGAATCTTTTCTGCAGGGTTTCAGCAACCAGTCTAGAAGATCCTTCTTATGTTGCAGATGGGTAAGTATTTATAGGGATTGGAGAGCTATCGGGCTAGGCCGCTTTGCTAGAAGCTTGCATTTGAAGGTACAAAGATACTAAAGAAATTTTGCAGCGAACCGACCCAATATGATGGATCGCTAGGGCATGGATCGCTAGCAATCCATGTAGTTAATGCATTTTTAGCTCGTTTCAAATGGATCATGTTCCCTGCCTTGTGTAGATGCTCTTCATGCAATTTAGTGACTAGATGCCTTGTTTTGATGGTGTCTCATGCATAGGTTGAATTGAACCATGCCTGGAATCGGATGAATACTCATTCCTTGAACTAGCTTGCTTAGAATACCATGAAACTTGGCTAGCATTCCTAGAAAACGTATTAGATCATGATGTAAGAGGATAGCAAGATCCACGAGCAACCCTTATAGATTGCTAGTGATCCATAGGTGATGGATCGCTAGCGATCCATTATCTTGGTCGATTTTTGGTTTCTTTTTCTTGAGTCTTTCTTAGTTCCTTTTTCTAGTCCTTTTGTTTGATTCTTGAGTTGTTCTGACTTGACATAGATGTTCTGACTTCCTTTGAATTCCGTTGGGTCAAAAACCTGGATAACATCAACCATATAATCAATCAATATTCAAACATATTAATCATCCAAGCATATTAATTTACTAATTAAACATGCATATCATTATTTTCTAAACATTTTTCAAGTGTATGTAAATCAAGTACTCACAATCGATTTTCACTGCGCTAATTTTTTTCCGAAGCTTCCTGAATTGATTCTGGTGGCACTCCGGTGGTACTTTCTTCTCTTTTCTTTGCCCCGAAGCCTCTGGATCTCCACCTTGCCTCTAGGGAATCTCGGCCTTGACCCTTATATGGGTGGTGCTCGGCCTATTTGAGTGAGGAGGTGGTGGCCGTGCACTCATAGAGAGGAGGTGAATGTTTTTGACTTGGTTTTGAAGTGATTGACTTTGTTTACATATGGAACTATTTTACTTTCTTTTTACCATTATTTTTCTCCATTATTTTCTTATGAAGAAGAAGCCATTAACATAGCTTAGGAAGGAGGAGGAGAAGATGAAGAAGGAGATGTGAACGAAAAGTGAGAGTATGGAGGTGTATTTATAGGGATGGAACCCTTAACCCTTAAGCATACACCTAAAAAATATCCCCTCCCATCACCTAGTACACACACCACCCTCCTCCATGTGCACCTCCACGTCACCTCCTTATGCACCTCCATGTGCACTTGTCTTCTCTCGAGTGATGGTGAGTTTTGTTTTTTTTTCTTAGAAAAATATCTAGATTTTTATTTATTTACCTTAAGTAAGTTTGTAAATGTGAATGGTAATTATATATGTAAATTTTTGTGTATACATGTGCATGTACATAGGTGTCTATATGTTACTTTTGGCAAACCAAGCTGCAACGTTTCGATACAACTTCTATTCGTTAAACCGTTGTGAATATGGGATTCAAATTCCGGTCATATTTCAGTTTTTGATCAAACTATTTATTTATATAAACAAAATTTTAAAATAAATTTCTTATGTTTAAATAATTAAAACAAGATTATTTAAGCTATAGAACCATATTAAATAATATTAAAATCCATTTATAAAAATATGACGTCGATCTGCCAAAATGAAACGAATTTTATATATCTTTATAAAACAAATATATATTTATAAATTATTATAAATCAATTATTATCATTATATAATAATTAAAATGAATTATTTATCTTTTAAAATAATTATTTGAATATTTAAATTCCAAAAATTCGAAAACTTTCTTTAAATGCACATTTTTTAAAATGATGACATCATCAATGACATCATAATTATTTTATTTCCAAAAATGAAAAAAAAATTCGTAAACATTTTTCCAAAACAAGATCACCATTATTATTTATCACATAAAACAAGATTATTTGTGTTTAATAAACCTCCATTTGTATATTTAAAATTAATTAAATATTCCAATTCAAAGTGATAAAATTACGGGTTGTTACACTGCCTCTGATTGCGTATTGATATATCTACTGCTTGAAATCTTTATTTATTTTATTTTCTTTGTATATGCAGCTTTTTATTGCACTAAAAGGGATCTTATCCACAAACCTGTAAATATAGAACACTAGACAAACACATTAGATATAATATATATTTATTGATATCAAACGGAAATTAATTGCAATATCTGACAATATTTCCTTTTTGATAATAATAAATATATATTATTTTACAAATAAAAATATATGTGTTTGAAATGTAATACGTGTAAAACAAGCATATGAGATATAGTGGATGATGATTTAATTAGAAACAAAATTATGCTTTGATGATTTTTAAATTGCAACATGCTCTAAAAACAAAATCAAATATAAAATATATTTGTTATCATCAAACAAGACGTACACTACACAATCTCCCCCTTTTGATGATAACAAACAACAAGTTAAAATTTGATGGGTGAAACTTATGTTGAGTGTGTATTGTATATCATAAAATCAAAATCATAGCACAGTGTTTCAATATGTATAACGTGCTCCCCCTATTGATATGCTCTCCTAATATGTGTTCGAGAATAAAATATTAAACCAATAATGTTTATTTCAATATTAACAATGAATTCATAATGTCACCAAATCTTAATTGTTCTCTACCCCTTTTGTTTTCATCAAAATATATATATATATATCAAATTAACACGATGAGAAAGTGATACCGAATCATGAAACTCGATGAAAATATGATAATAAATATTTTATGAAAACTCAACTACATATATAGTAGTTATATTGATTAAAGTCACATCCTATGGGTGGAAAGAGGTGACAAAAAATGTAGTCATTTGCAGTGAGGTTCAAATGACATAGCCCATAAGATATTTCATAATTAAATAGCTTATTTTAATTCATTATGAGACCAAGTTACCATCGTCCATGCATTGCTGCAAGGTCTCTTAGATGAGAATTGATGTGAAAAAATGTATTATTTAAGTAAAAAATATTAAGCCTAACTCATCGTAGATGAGATTAAGACCTTTTCATCTATGCATTACCGCGAGGTCTGTTATATAAGGATGGATGTTACTGACGAGTACCGACACAACTATTTTATAGGCATGATGGGGCTTAGGGAGTCTATTAATAGATGTGCTATTTTTATTAATTTTCAAAAGCTATTAATAAACAATTTTGGGTATGTTAATTTAGCAAACTCTAGAATAAAAATTGAAAAATATGAATCGATAGAATATGAATATCGAATGGTAGATTCAGAGATGATGCGGGTTGCAATAATAAAAAAATAGAATCGTAAGGTATGCTTGATTATCAAAAGATATAATAATGTCATTATTTAATAAAATATAAATGAAATTTCCTTAATCATTTTTGTAATCAATATAAATACCTTCAAAATTCACATAAGAGAGTTCAATCGATCGTGATATGATTTCAAAAGTAATATTCCGTAAATATCTCAAAAATATTTTCATTTTTATATTCTATCCTTGAACATACAATATGAATTTGTTTAGAGCTATTTGTGTAAAGAGGAGCACATGGTCTAAGGGTATCAAAACAAAAATCAAATGCTCGGTCTTAGAGAGTTACATTACAAAACTTAAAAAATTTCTCCACCAATCATTTTAAGTTTTGACTTCCAATAACTCATGTAAAAAAGTTCATCACAAAGTTTAAAACTTTCATTTTATAGAATTATTTGCAAAAAGTCATGTCAAATATAGAATGTCAAAGCTCATCTCATTAGAAGCAAGTTTTTCATCAAAAATTCATGCCAAAGATTTAGCCAAAAAGTCTCATTTCAAAGTATTCGCATCATGAATAAATATGGAGAGCAAAACAAAAAAACCTAAGAAATCAAAACCATATTTTTGGATATTTTTTTATTTTTCAAAAACAAAATTTTTTATGAAGGAAACAAAAAAACATATTTTTGGATTTTTTTTCAATAAAATAAAATAGAAAGCAAAAAAAAACTCCCCACATGTGCATGGAAAATTATTTGAAATATCGATTAATCCATGAGATATATAAGCTATCAAAAATGTCAAACTAGAGAAATAACAAAGATTAGAAGTCATATCAGATGTTCAACAAGAAATAATAAACTACCCTATCATGATACCACTCGTTAACTGGTTGTCTATGGTGGCGAACAATGATACCTCAAATACCACTTATTACTCTCGACGTGTCAGTGTTGGTCAAAATGTATCTCAAACACTGGCGTCAGGCCTCTCAATGTCTCATCATCAAAGTCAAGTATGAAAATCAAGCATCACCAAATAAGCACCCTAAGCACTCCACATTATCAATCGAATTTGTTCCAACATTCGAATTTCTCAATAAAATCATCTTTAAAGTTGGATTTGTATTTACCATGTTTATCCAAAGTTAGTGGATCTCCACTTCATTTTTCTAGGCTAAGGAACATTATAATTATCGCTCATCAAATGTGTAGAACAACTTGAGATCTGCCTCCATCATAGTTGCTCCCTAGCCCATCAACATATCTACACATAGAAAGAAAAGGAAGACTTAGAAAACTTCATAGGTCTATTAGCGTTTGCGACATAAGAGCTTAGTAATCCAAGATTATCAAAAGAGCCTTTAGGAATCCAAATTTGTCTAACATTTTTGCATTTGTTCCCATTTTAACCAAATTTCTCAAAAGAGCCTTTAGGAACCCAAATTTATCTAACATTTTTGTACTTGTTCCCATACCAACATCTATTGATACTATGTCCAATTTTATTACAACATAGGCATTTTGGAAATACGCTTCTACCTCGAGCATTGTCTGTTATGTATTTCCTATTGTGTTGTGATTTAACAAAACCAAGTCTTTTCTATTTTTTGCGTACAGTTGATTTCCCAAAAGCACATTTAATGATCTTTCACCTCAAGAAAATTTATTAACAGTTGATTCAAGTGTTTGAACTTTGGATTTAAGTGGTGTGTTCTCTTCTACTAGCATGATACATCTGTTAATGAAATTTTCCCTCTTTGCGTCATCATTTTTCTTCAAAATCAATATCTCATCTTCGAGAGTTTCAAGGTTTGTCCTACATTCATCCAACTCCCTTTTAAAAGACTGACAGCTTTCTCACTCAAGGTTTCGAGCTTCTTTAATTTTTTAAAATTTGGTTTCTACCTTATCATTTATGCGAAGTAGCTCGGCTTTTTCAGATTTCAGTTTTTTATTCTTCAGATTAAGACTATCAATTGTTATAGTAAGTTCATGACATATTAAGAGAAAATCTTGATAAGTATAATTTGATACCTCACTGGAATCATTATCACTATCATCATGAGTTGAATGTCCCATCAAACATAGATTTTCTTCTGCTTCATCACTATCAGTGCACTCTTCTCCTTCATCATCCCAATTTGCAGTGAAGGCTCTCTATTTCTTTTTCTTTGCTTTCTTACTTTGAATCAACAGATAGTTCGTTTTGATATAACCCAGCTTTCTACACTTGTAACAAATGGTTTCTTCATTCGGACTTTCTAAGCTTTTGGACTGCATTGACTTAACACCTTTCCTCTTTGTTGTGAATTTGGAATTTCTTTTGGACCAATTTTTAAGACCGCTTATCAACCTTGTCGGCTCAGTTCCATTTCATAAGTCTTCAGATTTTCAATCGGTTCCTCCATGCTTTGTTTGTTCAGACCATTGGATTCTTGTATAGCAGTCCCCTTTGCCTCAAAATTCTTTGGAAGAATGCTCAAAATTTTCCAAATTAACTCAACTTCAGTGTACACCTTGCCCAAAGCTCTAGAATTGTATAAAACACTAAAAAAACATCCGTACACCTCTTTTATGCTTTCATCCTTTAATATCACAAAATTCTCATATTCATTACTAAGTAGGGCGAGACGTGATTCCTTGACTTGAGATGTACCTTTGTGTGTAACCTCCAAAGTATTCCAAATTTCATGCATAGTCAAACAATGAGAAATTCGATTAGATTCAGTCTTATTAAGATCATAAATAAAAGTATTTATAGCTTTTGCATTTAAGGAAAGCAATTTCTTATCAGCTACATCCCATTTGTCTTTAGCTTAGGGAATTATACATCATTGATTATCATTGTGGGTGGAGTGTACCCTGTCTCTACTATATCCAAAACATCATAATCAATAGAGATCAAATATATTTTCATCCCAGCCTTCCAGTAAGCACAATCAGTTCCACTGAACATAGGTGACCTAGCTATTGACTAACCTTGGAAAAAGCATTATTAGAAACTGACACGACTCTAGAGTAAACCTAGCACCTAGGCTCTGATACCACTTGTAGGGTCGAGTATTATACCCTAGAGGGGGTGAATAGAGTATTTAAAAATATTTCATAGAGATACTAATAAAATATAAAATGGAGTGTAGAAACGTAAATGCAGAAAATAAATAACACGATATATACCCAGCTTTGGCCTAATGCCTAATGATGTCCCTAAAGCTATTGCTAGAGTTAAATATTTAGACGCTTACAAATAGTAAACTTATAGACACTGCTAACAAATATTCTAACTCTATATCTGATAACTCTACCTGAACTCAAACCCTTGAGATCAAAATTTCTAAACTACAACACATAGCTCAACTAGAAAGAATCTAGAGTTCAAAAAGAAAATACAAAATACATAGATTAAAACAAAATAAACATATTAAAAATAAACATTCCTTATTTCTCTTGTTCATGTGACACTCCTTTTCACGTCAACCTTTTTTTCCTTAACCCAAATCCCGTTTTCATCCAAAATTTTCTTAGACCCAAAAATTGATGCATCTTGATTCACGAAACACGAAGCATGATTACCAGGTTAAATCGCCACCACCAGATAAATTCAATGTTACTCTAGATAGTCATCATCAAAATCACTTTGTGCAAAATCTACTTTGACATCACAACTAGTTGCCATTGTTGAATGATAAAGGAGCTCATTGCGTTGATATATCTGAAGATGGGATGGAGATGTGTTGAATTATTGCTGCTGGAGATATTGCAATGAGGTGTGTACCTGAAGCTATGGCTATTCAATGTCGTGCTTTGTCGCCACTTAAAAATTGTTATTGCTTCTGGAGATGACGTTGAGGATGTGTTGTTGCTTTGGAATTATCACCGCGAACCTGCTCTGATGCCGTGAGGTGATTCGCTGTTTAGAGATGATGTTGGTTTTGCTGGAATTTGACCTGCCTGGTTGATATTTGTGTTTGGTTATCTGGCCGGTGATGAAAACTTGCTGCTCAAAACCTTGCCTAGAGATGGATCAGATTTGGCTGATGATTATTGTTGAATCAATGTTGATGAACATGAGTTGATGTGATGTTGGCTAATGGTTTGTACGAAGGGAAGATGGAGAGGTGAGGCGACTGATTTTGTGAACTTGTGATCGAATGACAAGGTATTGGATGATGAATTGACAAGCTTGGTTCCAATGAAAAATTCTATTTTTATCCGATAATTTATTGTGCGTAATGTGTGGGTTTATATAGGCTAGTAGATAGGATGTAAATATGGAATGATATGTGAGAAGATATGTGTGAAGGTATACAAGGGAAAGATTTGATTCGTGTATGTGTGGAAAGATACGTGTGAAGATATACAAGAGAAGTATATGATTTGTTTATGTATGGAAAGATGCATGTGATGATTTTGAGATAATTTGTTTCTATTCTTTGCTTTTAATCTCTATTTATTTCCTTTTCTTCACATATACTGCCTTTGATTGCATATTGATATATTTACTACTTCAGATCATTATTTATTTTATTTTTTCTGTGTATGCAGCTTTTACTGCACTGAAAGAAAACTTCTCCACAAACCTGTAAATATACAACACTGGACAACTACATTAAATATAATATATATTGATTAATATCAAAAGGAAATTAACTGCAATATTTGACAATATTTCTTTTTTGGTAATAATAAATATATATTATTTTACAAATAAAAATATATGTGTTTGAAATGTAATTCATGTAAAAGAGGCATACGAGATATAGTGGATGATAATTTAATTAGAAACAAAATTGAGCTTTGATGATTTTTAAATCACAACACACTTTGTAAACAAAATAATATATAAAATATATTTGTTATCACCAAACAAGACGTACACTCCACATTATGAGTGCTCCAAAGTTAATTGCAGTATTATTCAGAATAGAAGGTTTTGCATCTATGTTTCAATCGTTGGAACTGGATTAGCCTGTAGCGGAAGATATGGGTGAATTTCATATAAATTTACCATATTGGATCTATATTGGGCCTATGAAGTCTAATTTATTTAGAATATTTCTAAATTTCTTTTAAATAAAATCATTATTTTGTTTAAATTATATTATAGTTTTATTTTATATAACTAATATTATATTATAGATATACATACATGTGTATCATATACATATATGCGTGTGTGCATGTGTCACATAGCAGTCCGTGCAAGATATAATATGACCGTGTATAAATGTTGGGATTTACAACGCAAAGGACATGTTAGCTCATCTAGTATACAAATATATCATCCAAATGTATGCTTATATACTTTAATTTACGTATACAAAATATTACAAATACATATACATATATATATATCTGTATGTATGTATGTATGTATGTATGTAAACTATATTTTATTTTAAACAATTTATACAAATATATACATGGAATTTATAATATATATATATATAATTATATAAGTACATTTTAAAAACATTTATAATTGTATCAAAAAAAATTTAAAAAAAATTGCTGCAAAACTGAAAGCAAAATATATATATAATAATTTTTTTATAACGTGTATATTAAATTCATTCCTATAAATAATTTAATAATAAATATATTATATATTAATACTTAAATAGAAACATACAATATATATTATATTAAATACACACACACACACCTGATAATGCTCATGGCAAAGAAGTGTTTTTTTAGTTTAAATATTATATTAAAATTAAATTTTTGTACGAAAATTAGTTGAAAATTAAATAAATTATTTTTTGAAATATAATTTTGAATTTTAAAATTTCAATAAAAATCCGAGTGATATTTTAATATTTGAATTTTTTATATATAATTTTATAATTTAAAAATTAATTTTAGATTCAATTTTAATTTCGGCTAATATTTAAATAACTAATTTATTAATAAAATATTATTATTATTTTATTGCCGAAAGTAAGTTAGATACTAATTTAATTTTATAAAATATAAAAAATATTATATATAATATATATGTTTATATAACTAATTTGTGTAATTAATTGATTTAAATAATATTTAAACAATATATATATATATTATAATTATTTTATTTTTTTCAAAAATATTTTAAGTATGATACTATTTACATAAAATTATAGAATCATATTTTGTATAAATAAGATATAGTATTTAAATTATAAATTTTATATTTAATTAAATAATGCATGTTAAATTAATTAAAATAAAATTTGTTTTTTTAATTTTGTTCCATGCATATTACAAGCAGGTACATGTCATAAAAATATTTTTTTAATATATATATATAAGCATATAAACATACAACCACTGTAAATATAACAATATACTGATATACTAGAACCGTCACCTAACTAATATAACAGAATATAATATATAAATAATAAATCAGTAGTATATAATTATAGACGGATCATTACCTTATACCAATGCCAAAAACTCACACCTTGAAGCATTGAACTCCTGAATCAAATTCTAATTCTAAAGGTGTTATCTGCCGAAGTGCAGACCACCGGTGTAACAACCGGGTTTTGGGAATAGTCAAAATCGCCGAAAAACTCATTCGTTCTAAAACTACGGATGAAAAATACCAACTTAATACACAATATTGATAAATATTCAACACTATTAAATGTATAGGATACAATTTCAATTTTACAAGTTATCAGAGTAATCAATTTAATCTATTAGGTGTGCTTTAATACATACCAAATACCAATACAAATAAATCTACCGCTGTGCAACTCTGATGAGAAACAATAATATCCTTACCTGCGAACTCGATAAACAATGTAAATGCGGAATAAAATAGTGAGCAGGAAAGATACAACAATACACGTTATATGGCAAACAATAAACAGAAAAATGTTATGTTATTATTGGGGCTACATCACTACCACTTGTGACTGCCTATGTACTCCTATCTAATTGGGTACCCAATTAGATACAGGATCAAGCCAACGTAGTTCTCCTACCATAATTAGGACTCATTGAGCCTACGATGCAACAATGAATATGCAATTCCCCAGACTACCCACTTAGGCTTAATCTTCAAATTTAGATATTCAAAATCTAGTTGACTTTACAGAAATCATCTCTTTGGACTTTATTCCCGAATTCTTATTTCAAAACCTTTGAAATACACACACACACACACGTATATATCTTTTATATTCAAACTAGTCCTTTACTTCAGGATTTGAAAACAAATCACCTTCTGAAACGATGTCAATATACAAGCATACAAAACTATATGCTGCCTGATCGGGAGGTTTCTAGCCATAACAAGGCAACTGGGTCCCAGCCTTCCAAAAATAAACATAGATATGTATATCCCTCTACAACGAGAGCGGACTATACTGAGGCTACAGAACATATGCACCTCCCTTGCCCACTTTTTAGTTATGGATTACCCGAATCATCGTAACATAACAAATCACTTTATATCCCGAAGTGGCAAAATCATTTACATTAATAATTATAAATACTTCAAACCTATAAAAATTTCCATTTCCAAATCCTTTCAAAAATCATCTTAAAACCATCGGGTTAGTCCTCAAAATTCTTTCCGTTTTATAAAACATTTTTATAAAACCATTCTTTATATGAATCACTTTTATATAATATAACTTCAAAATATTTATTTCCAAATATTTCTATTTATTTAAACATTTCATAAAATTTTATTTATGAAAACCAACTTTGAAAACAATTCCATTGACGTCGAATTATTATAACTAATTATAACAATTTAAATGAACCAATATTATCGCTAAACACCTTTTTGTCAAATCGTGAAATAAATCACAAGGTGTTAGCTAACAATTATTTTCTACCCAGCCCATGCATATGGATAATTAATTGTTCATAGACCGGTCGAGTAAAGTCGACAATCAATAAATAATAATCAGTGCTCATAAACTGGTCGAGCCTAATTCAAATAATCAATCAATAAAATAAACACAACAATGAATGATAATCAATGCTTCATTCTATCAAATATTTATAACACTTTTTATTTTATCTTGGGTTAAAACGGTTTGATATTTATTTTGGAGCAACCGGGCTTTCCCATCGACATGTTCCATCCCTCGCCCAAGTCTCCTTGGATCTCACAGACGAAACACATGTACTAGTCGTTTTCGCATACCCCATTAAGTATTTAACTTCAATTAACCATCCAAATAGTCAAACAAGGAAATAAAACCATTGTTTTAGCAAACAAAGTAAACAAGCATTCAATAAGGGTTTTCAAACAACACTTAACACTTAAAGTTCCTTCAACTTAGCAATGATTTTAATGAAATTAAAGGAAGAAATAACTCACTTTGGATTCCACTCCGTCTAACTTTAAGGCAAGGAACTCCATATCTAAACCATAGTTTCTACCAATTTTGCTAACTTTTTCACTACGGATTTGACTATAGCTTCGTTACTATATCCCAAAACTTCTTGAAATTGGGCTATAGCTCTGCTATCCTAGAAGTTGAGATGAAAAGAGGTGGAGATGGCTTCTAGGTGGGCACGATCTTAGGTGGATGGATGGAACTTACTAGTTTGAACTTGACTTAAGTGTTATACTTTTTTGTCGATTATTTTTGCATAACTTTGTTACGCTTTTGGAATTTTTTAAGAGAGGAATGGAAGCCATTAAAGCTCCAAGGAAGAAGAAGGAGAAGCTTAGAAAAGGAAGAAGAAGAAGAATGGAAAGTGTGTGAAATTTGTGAAAGAAGTGGTAGGTATTTATAGAAAAAAGTTTTGAATAAAATATTATTTTGTAAAAAGACCAAAATACCCTTTGCTTATACTTTAAGCAAACAAATTTTTTCAACACTTAACATTACATTTCAAATCATTACTTTATGTCATTTTCACTTAAGTATTAAGTAAAGAATATAATAATTATGTTTGTTTGATTTAATGTTTACTTTTTGACTTTTATAACACTGTTTCCTGGAGATTTGACCAGGCAACTGAGTACTCGGCGTACAGGACGACTCGGTGTCAACTAGTGATCGGCATCTCATAGTACTCGGCGTAGTACTCAGCATCTCATAGTACTCGACGTAGTACTCAGCGTCTCATAGTACTCGGCGTAGTGCTCGGCATCCATGGTACTCGGCGTAGCACTCAGCATCTCATAGTACTCGGCGTAGTGCTCGGCATCCATGGTACTCGGCATCCATGGTACCCGTCATCAAGGAGTACTCGGCGTAGTACTCGGCATCCAGTGGTACTCGGCGTTAGAAGACGTTCGGCGTATATAACTACTCTACATGGCAGAATCGTTCGGCCGAAGGATCGTTCGGCTAAGAAGCATCGTTCGGCCAAAGGATCGTTCGGCTAAGAAGCATCGTTCGGCCAAAGGATCGTTCGGCTAAGAAGCATCGTTCGGCCAAAGGATCGTTCGGCTAAGAAGCATCGTTCAGCCAGAAGGCACGTTCGGCTTCGACTGACAACTGTTCTGCACTTCCCACCCATCAAACGTACCGTTCGGCATTGAGAAGGTGGTTCGGCGTCAACGTGTTCGGTCCACTTGGTTCGGCATACAGCGACCACTACACTTGGGCTAGAGTGTTCGGCCACCAAGCCCACCTGGGAAGTCCAGCCCATATTTGTCTATAAATAGAGGGGCAGGGTCACAGTGAAAAGGGACCTTTTTTGGGAGAACAATGGGGAGACTCTGCCATTTTTTATACTCTCCTCTTTTTAACTCAAACTTGTATTCAAGTCATTAATATATGGATTGTATCTGTATTCAACTACTTATGAAAGAAATAAAGATCAAAACTCAAAGTGGATGTAGGCAGTTACGCTGAACCACTATAAATCCGGTGTTCTTACTTTCTGCATTTAAATTAGCATATTCTTCCTTGTTTAATTTAACTTCATCACTTACATCTCTACACAATCTTTTTCAACGAGGTTAGTGACCAATTTTGGTGCTAACACTTTGGTGCTTTCACTGAGAATTGAATTCTCAGCTTGATTGGATCTCATCATCTACTAGTGGATTTCCAAATTCGCGAGATAGATCCAGTTGTTTACTAGAAAACTTCCTATTCTACTCAGATTTGAAAGAAATCTAAAGGAAGCTGATAGCCGTAGATTGGATTCACTGATGTACGCAAGATCTGGGGATTGGACGTTGAAGTTTGCACTAAAGTTGAATGAAGGCCGACCCTCCTCTGAAGGCAATTCGACCGATCGCTCCAGAAAAGGCGTATGCCGAACGCCCCAGAAAAGGCGTATCCCGAACGCCCCAGAAAAGGCGTATGCCGAACGCCCCAGAAAAGGCGTATGCCGAACGCCCCAGAAAGGCGTATGCCGAACGCTCCAGAAAAGGGGTATGCCGAACGCTCCAGAAAAGGGGTATGCCGAACGCTCCAGAAAAGGGGTATGCCGAACGCTCCAGAAAAGGGGTATGCCGAACGCTCCAGAAAAGGCATATGCCGAACGCCCCAGAAAAGGCTTATGCCGAACGCCCTTCCAGGCCGATCATACCTCTAGGCCGAACGCTCTTCCAAGCCGACCATACCTCTAGGTCGAACGCTCTTCCAGGCCGATCCATACCTCTATGTCGAACACCTCTATAATGCCGAACGGTATTGTATGCCGAACGACTCGGTTGTGCCGAACAAGAATGAATGCCGAACAGTGTGAATGCCGAACAGTGTGGAATGCCGAACACGTGTGGAATGCCGAACAGTGTGGATGCCGAACAGTGTGGATTGCCGAACAGTGTGAATGCCGAACAGTGTGAATGCCGAACAATCTTGTATGCCGAGCAACTTTGTCATGCCGAACGGCCCTCAATGCCGATCGAAACTTAAGTTACACCGGTCTCTTATACGACCCCTATTTACAAAAAAATCTTTTTCGGGTACGACCCAAATTTTCGAAAATGAGGCAGCGCAGTGCCTCCGGATAGTGAATTCAAAACTCAACTTAATAAAGGAACATTCTATCCACTTCCCTGACATCCCATGATCGACCAGGGCATAGAGGATCTAGCGGCAGCTTATGAACGACATCAAGGGAACAAACAAGCAACCGCTATTCAAACGGTACTC
Source organism: Allium fistulosum (assembly GCA_030737815.1). Classification (NCBI taxonomy): domain Eukaryota; kingdom Viridiplantae; phylum Streptophyta; class Magnoliopsida; order Asparagales; family Amaryllidaceae; genus Allium; species Allium fistulosum. The sequence goes on from CM060903.1 coordinate 862,244,493, forward strand.
CCAAAGGTTGGAGAACATAGATGATATGACTCTAGCAAACGCCAAGATGACTCCAAGCACCATTCTTCGCTGACCCAGCACTTCGAATTTAATGACCCCAAGCAAACCAATGCTCTAAGCAATTTATTCCAAATACTAACAAGGGTATCATACTGATCGCGTTTGAGGAAAGTCGACCTCCAGATATATTTTGGCAGCTAGTTAGCTAAAGAGCCTCCTACGACTATGGATCGTTTCTTCTACAAAATGAATCAGAACTAAAGTGAGGAGGAGTGGAGCAGACTAAGAAAAATAACAATGAAGGCCCGTTGGCTAAGGATGTAGATCCCAGTAGCCGAAACAAGACTTCAGAATTCAGCTCATATGCTCTTTGAAAGATTCAATTGACAACCTCTACTTGAAGACTCACGACTCGGAGTGGTACTGGAAACCAACCTCGAGAGAGTACACCAAAGTCTAAAGAAAATCAGGGGAATGTTGTATATTCCCAGATGCTCACTGATCCTAACACAAGCGATTACAAACACCTCCGAGGTGTGATCGAAAAGATGACCTGGAAAGGAAAGCTTCAATGGTATGTACAAGTCCTGCAGAATGGCGGGCAGCGAATATCTGCTGCCTATTAATAAAGGGCTATAATTATCAATTGGACGGTTGACGGCCAACATCCCTTTGAAAGGAGCGAGGGGCGGAGTCGAATAGCGAGCACACGATGCTGCTTCACATATCAATGAGATTTACCATAATCTTCTTTGAATTATTTCCATTTCCATCTCTATTTCAATTGTTCTATGAACTACGACTAGCTTGAACTAAACTACTTTAAAAACGATGCAGGTGCCCAGGTACTCAGATTTGGTTGCCAACCAATCTACGCAGACCATGATCGGACGTGTGGAGTTACATCTGGACGAGAATAATTCTATTGCTCATCATCAACCATATGCCTTTGATTTGGGGCTATCGATTAAATACAATGTACAACATCACGATGCACAGAGAGCTGAATTCCATCCTGCAAGTGGAAATTATTCAAGTAGAGAGCGGCTGCGATACGGCCAGCCACTCGCTAAGTGAAACTCGAGCTCGGGGGCAAGCCATCACATCAAGGTTAAAAATGGGTTGATACACGACGATCCTTCGCACAACTCCGTACTCCCAGAGTGCGAGACGGAGTATGAACATACATCAACTCCATACTCATCCCCAAAACTGGGGGCAGAACCAAAGTAAAGCACGCTAGTTGAACATTTGTCTAAAAGAAGATTGCAACGAAACGATTAAAAGACGACTGTCAAGCAATCAACTGAACGGAAATATTCAGCATGAAAGACTGCGGTTTTTCAAAGCACGTCATGTTTACACAAGACGTCCTTTGGGGGGCAAATGTTATCCCGCCTTTTGGCAAGGCCGTGACACCAAGAACTTGATTAGAAACCAGTGACAGTTCGTCTTGGAGATCGATTACACAAAGGCTCACTATGGATATCGATGGATTTTGTCCGAGTCTGGATCGAGCCACGATTAACAAGACATAACAATCAAAGCCAGGGAAGCCAATGTTCCAAGTTTCAAGACGATCCGAGTTCGTATGCTCAACTTATGATCGATTCGAACAACCGACCATCCATCCATCAACCTCCACATTTGACTTGGAGACCTAAACTGCTTGGAATGAATATGGCCCGATCATCCACTCCAATCGAGTCATAGAACAAAGTTCGACAAAATACCCCTCATGAAGCTCAGTGACGCCGGGATCCGTCTAAAGTGGACGTGATTTGATCATCTACCGATCAAATCCTACCTTGAACACGAAAGGTTGTTCGAAAGCCCAACTTGAAGTAGCTATGGTAGACTGCGTACTCGCTAACCATCGCTGTCAATATATGGACACGACTGCACCTTGGAACATATGCAACTTACTTTGTCTACTCAACAATCTATTATCCTTATTTTCTAGAAGGAGATACGGAGCAAATTGTAAGAGATTTGGCTATCTAACCCAACATGGATGTGATTCAACCATCTGCCATATACCTCCTTCCTTAACTTGATTGGAAGAGCTATAATCACCAAGCGGACGAGAATCGGTCGTCCATTTTTCAAATTTCGTCCCTCATCCTGGGGGGCAGAATCTCATTCCATGAGCAAACGTGGTTCGATTGTTCATTCGACGACATTAGCCTCGATACAGTAGATGAATACAAATTAAAGAGTGGAAATACGACTGCTCTCAACTTAAACCTCCAAGTCCCCAGAGTGTGGATTGGAGTACTCTAAGTCCCCAGAGCGCGGACTAGAGTATAAACGACTTAAACCTCCAAGTCCCCAGAGTGCGGACTGGAGTACTCTAAGTCCCCAGAGCGCGGACTAGAGTATAAACGACTTAAACCTCCAAGTCCCCAGAGTGCGGACTGGAGTACTCTAAGTCCCCAGAGCGCGGACTGGAGTATAAATGACTAAAACCTCCAAGTCCCCAGAGTGCGGACTGGAGTACTCTAAGTCCCCAGAGCGCGGACTAGAGTATAAACGACTTAAACCTCCAAGTCCCCAGTGTGCGGACTGGAGTACTCTAAGTCCCCAGAGTGCGGACTGGAGTACTCTAAGTCCCCAGAGCGCGGACTAGAGTATAAATGACTAAAACCTCCAAGTCCCCAGAGTGCGGACTGGAGTACTCTAAGTCCCCAGAGTGCGGACTAGAGTATAAACGACTTAAACCTCCAAGTCCACAGAGTGCGGACTGGAGTACTCTAAGTCCCCAGAGCGCGGACTAGAGTATAAATGACTAAAACCTCCAAGTCCCCAGAGTGCGGACTGGAGTACTCTAAGTCCCCAGAGTGCGGACTAGAGTATAAACGACTTAAACCTCCAAGTCCCCAGAGTGCGGACTGGAGTACTCTAAGTCCTCAGAGCGCGGACTAGAGTATAAATGACTAAAACCTCCAAGTCCCCAGAGTGCGGACTGGAGTACTCTAAGTCCCCAGAGCGCGGACTAGAGTATAAACGACTTAAACCTCCAAGTCCCCAGAGTGCGGACTGGAGTACTCTAAGTCCCCAGAGCGCGGACTAGAATATAAATGACTAAAACCTCCAAGTCCCCAGAGTGCGGACTGGAGTACTCTAAGTCCCCAGAGTGCGGACTAGAGTATAAACGACTTAAACCTCCAAGTCCCCAGAGTGCGGACTGGAGTACTCTAAGTCCCCAGAGCGCGGACTAGAGTATAAATGACTAAAAACTCCAAGTCCCCAGAGTGCGGACTGGAGTACTCTAAGTCCCCAGAGCGCGGACTAGAGTATAAATGACTTAAACCTCCAAGTCCCCAGATTGCGGACTGGAGTACTCTAAGTCCCCAGAGCACGGACTAGAGTATAAATGACTTAAACCTCCAAGTCCCCAGAGTGCGGACTAGAGTACTCTAACTCCCCAGAGTGCAGACTCGAATATAAGCGAATCGGATCTCCAAGTTCCCTGAATATGAACTATGACACAAATGACTTGAATTTGTCAAATCCCTGACATACGGGCTAGAAAGTATTCTAAGTGCTCGAAGCACAGAATGGAAGTTCAACGACTCCCGAAGAGTTTCCGAGTTATATGAAGATGGACTGAGAAGTCTATGTTACTCACAACTGCTTGGATTAAAATCACAATCACAAAGAAAACTGAACAATAAGAGTCTTTTGTAAGACAGAAAAAGGAACTAAACCTTATTTAGAAATGAGTTTCTATTACAACCCCTCCAAAGTTCAGAGTCGACATTCTATCTACAAGGACTAAGGAAATAGATGAAAATAATTACATGACCTAAACTAACCCTCGTTGAACGAGGATAATAATCACTTCTTGTGCTTCTTCAACTTCTTTCTAGACGGCTCCTCTCCAGAGCATTTACCCTTGGTACTCTTCTTTGATAGAGGGGTAGCAACTTAAGGAGTACGGGGGCCTTCCATGGGCTTGGACCCGCCAGGAAAGATGACCTTCAACGGCTTGTTCAAAGGATCGTCCAAGTCCACAACTCGGGGATCTACTATGACCTTGACCGTCTCCTCCCTCTCTTTCTCGAGCCACTCCTCCATGCTCAATTCGGATGTATGCTCAGAGGCGCCTGTAATTTCTACTTCATAACCCCCGTCGGTAGGAGAGGAGGTTTCAGACTTGTCTTCGTCAAACGCTCCGATCACCTGAGCGTCTGGACCAAAAGCCTCCCCTGCGTGAGTGGCTTCACTTGTTTTCTCCCCCACTTCCTTGGCGACATCGCTCCTCGGAGTGGGCTCGGGGTCAGAACGGCCTGCACAAAATCGTGGAAAACAAGAATGCAATAGTCCTACATAAAGAATAACGACTTTCGAAATCTTAAAGAGAACCTTAAAGAGAAGGATTATCTACCAGGTTTAGGCAAACTCTCAGCGATCCGGGGGGTCTCACCCTCTGGAACGGGAGACAGAATGCGGACTAAAGTACTCTAAGTCCCTGAGTGCGGACTAGAGTATAAATGACTCAAAAACCTCTACGTCCCCAGAGTGCGGACTACAGTACTCTCAGTCCCCAGAGCATGGACTAAATTATAGACAACTTCAGAAAAATCCCTAAATCCCAGAAGCGGACCAGATTACTCTAAGTTCCCAGAGTGCGAACTAGAGTATAAACGAGTTGACGAAAGTCTCTGCGTCTCGAACTGTGGACTAAAGCATAAACCGTTCGACAAATCTCTAAGTCCCCGGAGCGTGGACCGAAGCATGAACACAAATTGGGCACGAGTCAACTGGAGGGAGAAAAACACTAAGTCACCAGAATGCAGAGTGGTGTATAAACATCGATAAATAGACGAGTGGATCCCGACCATTTTCTATTCCGTAAAATTCAGCCTGGAATCGACAGGAGGATTATTAACCCGCTGAGGATGGAGTTCGACCATCCAACTATTGACCTGGCTAAATCAATGCTGGGGGCAGGGGTACAAAACACTAAAAAGCCGAATACGACAGCTTACTATAGCCCTAGCACGGCGTTCTTTATAACTTGAGGCAGCGACTGCAGGGAGGCCTCAATACAGAACCAATCGAAACGGCATCCAAAGCTACGAGCAACCTACTATATCATACCTCAGACCAAGGGTCAATGCCGATCCGCACCAAGCACATACGAATGTGACTCGGATGTTTGTTTTTTGAAAAACTATGACCCCCAGAGTATGGAAAGGAGGGTAAACCACGAATACTTGGTCAAAAATTCTCTAGCACCCTCGTTCGATTCGTCAGGAGGAGTATGAAACTGGATGAGCATAACCCGACTGCATTTGTAGCCAACTTTACCCCGAGATCTGATTACAGAGAATGAACCAAAGTGGACATGGATGACCATCCACTGTCCAAATTACGCCCTGAAACTTACGTGGCATCGAAGTATTCCTCTTGGAATGAAAAACCACGATAAAATCCAAGATAGGCGAGACCTAGTCTCCTATCGACTTACATGATCCCACGATTCAACGGGAAAGAGAGTAAAGCTAAAGTGGGCATGGCTGGCCTTCCTACTTATCGGTATATGCCCTAGACCTGGGGGCACGAGCGAGAAGCAAGATGAATGTGAACCGACTATTCACTAATCACCTCTATGTCTTTGGAGTTTAGGTGAAAACATAAACATAGCTAGGACGAGACTCAACCGTCCATGCAGTACATTTATCAACCCGAGACTGGGAGAAGACGCATGGTCATCCAAAAACTGGCCACGATAGCTCAGTATTAAAACTTATATATAGTGCTTACAGCTACTCAAGGCAACGACCGAAAGGATGCCTAGAGATAGAATCGTTAAATCGATGCCAAAGCTTGGGGGCAACTGACTGTCACTCCAACCCGAAGGGCGAGTGAAGGATCATGAATGCATTGAATAGAAAATGCGTTACTCGAATATACAAGCAAATTCAAACTCATAGCAAGATCCGGCTATGCAGTTGCACGCAACTCGAGGCTGGCCCCTACTCGACATTTCCTTCAACGTGCTTTTAAGCCTGATCTTTGGCCATTTGAAGATAATCAATTAGAGCATTCAGAGCCCTTCATTATTTGACTTAACAACTCATGGCAAGACTCTAGGATTCGACCAGAGTAACCATCAACATTGACCGTCCCAACCATATTTCACATTGAATGTTATGCAAAATAGTTACATCTTTACTCAAAGAATCTGGGATGGCACCTGCTAAGCTGACGGTCAACATAGCAGCCAGCCATGGTGACCTTTTCCGGGTGCTGAATATCGGATCACAACTCAGTGCAGTGATGATAAAAGAATTAATTGGATTTTTCTGAATAAATGATGATATGTTCCCTTGGACCCATTCTGACATGCATATGTGATTTCATTAACTATCGCAAGCCATGCATTGGATATCAACCCGAAGCTACAAAAGCTAGCACAATCTCTATTGATTTCATCATGAAAGATCCACTCTTACTTTTAGGCTCACCCCATCAACGTCTATGCCTACCAGCCGTTGCGACAGGGCACACAATGACCTAAGACGTCTGAAAGACTACTTAAATAGAATATCGAACTAAGCTAATTCAATACCACTTATTTCCCACGAAGGGCTATCCAAGGACGGAAATTAGCAGACCTCACACCCAAATTCACTACCTCAGATGACTACTCGAAGAGTAGCAGAGAACCAACCATAAGATGGAAAATGTACGTGGATGGAGCATCCGATGATCAATGTTATGGCTTGATAATGACTCCTAAGGAACGATCAATCTGCTACATCCTAAAACTCGATTTACTTGTAACAAACAACGATGCTTAGTATGAAGCCTTGACTGCCAGCCTCAAATCTGCTAGAGGATTTGAAGTGAAAACTTTACATATCTTTTGTGATTCTTGATTGGTAGTATACAGATTTAAGGAAGTTGATCTTGCTAGGGGGCATTGTCTTGCTCCTTATCTCGGCCAAGTCCAAGAACTACTAACCGACTTCACGTATTACATCATTACACACGAACTAAGTGAACAAAATGAAAAGGTGTCATGGTTGACTCCTATCAAAGACTATCTACAATAAAGAATTCTTATTGAACGGGGGAATGGAAAGCGACAGATCCTCCTCAAAGCTTCACGCCAAATCATCTAAGAATAAGTCGTGTGTCAAAAGGAGTTTATCCATCCCCACGCTTCGGCATATCGCCCATGATGATATCTTGAGCAAAGTCTATGAAGAAGAACGCGGTAATAACATCAGGGGGAAAACCATGATAAAGAAGATACTCTGCTACAGGTATTACTGGCCAACTATCAACCCAGAAGCGGTTGATCACGCTAGACAATGTGACGAGTGCAAGATGTTTGCAAAAAATCCGGGAACCCCGCCGATGGAAATTAGTCAAATGGCTAGTTCATAGCCGTTTGCCACTTGGGGGCACTGAAATCATCTTCTTGTCGATCCTCAAGATGGTGCGAAATACACCACCATAGCAGTTGATTACGTCACCAAATGGGCAGATGAATAACTCTAACCATGACCAAGATGAAGAAAATAATCAACTTCTTTATCCGTAACGTCATCTGTCCTTATGACCTTCCATAATCCATTATAACTGCAAATGGACAAGTTGAAGCTGTGAACCAAATCATAGAGTCTGTACTAAAGAGAGGTTTGGAAAACTCCTCAAGTGGCTGATTGCAACCCTTATTTCACAGAAAATACAAACAAGGAATCGCGATTGAATTGCAATTAAACTAGACGGAGTTAGTGACGACTTATGAGCATATAAAACGCATCCGAGAGCCAATGGCAAGAACATGTACCCGAACGTGCATGTGTACATCCTTAAAAGTTCGACTTCTTGAAATCATCAGAAATTGAATTCTCACTAAGGGTTATTAAGAAAAGACTTGATCAGATAGCCGAAGCTTATTAGCTCTGCAGAATCAGTCATGTATGGCCACTAATGAACCACAACCCTGGATTTATAATATTGGGAATCGACCAAGCATCACGATGACCAAAGAAGGATACAACACCTTGGGAGGATAAATTGGAGGATAATGACTATTCAAGAAACATGGTGGATTTCTTTCTGAAGACAAGGAATACTCGCTGATTCAAAGCGTGTTGTGTTGCTTCACACGACACACTTTGGGGGGCAAGTGTTTCCTGGAGATTTGACCAGGCAACTGAGTACTCGGCGTACAGGACGACTCGGTGTCAACTAGTGATCGGCATCTCATAGTACTCGGCGTAGTACTCAGCATCTCATAGTACTCGGCGTAGTACTCAGCGTCTCATAGTACTCGGCGTAGTGCTCGACATCCATGGTACTCGGCATAGCACTCAGCATCTCATAGTACTCGGCGTAGTGCTCGACATCCATGGTACTCGGCATCCATGGTACCCGTCATCAAGGAGTACTCGACGTAGTACTCGGCATCCAGTGGTACTCGGCATTAGAAGACGTTCGGCGTATATAACTACTCTACATGGCAGCATCGTTCGGCCGAAGGATCGTTCGGCTAAGAAGCATCGTTCGGCCAAAGCATCGTTCGGCTAAGAAGCATCGTTCGGCCAAAGGATCGTTCGGCTAAGAAGCATCGTTCAGCCAGAAGGCACGTTCGGGTTCGACTGACAACTGTTCTGCACTTCCCACCCATCAAACGTACCGTTCGGCATTGAGAAGGTGGTTCGGTGTCAACGTGTTCGGTCCACTTGGTTCGGCATACAGCGACCACTACACTTGGGCTAGAGTGTTCGGCCACCAAGCCCACCTGGGAAGTCCAGCCCATATTTGTCTATAAATAGAGGGGCAAGGTCACAGTGAAAAGGGACCTTTTTTGGGAGAACAATGGGGAGACTCTGCCATTTTTTATACTCTCCTCTTTTTAACTCAAACTTGTATTCAAGTCATTAATATATGGATTGTATCTGTATTCAACTACTTATGAAAGAAATAAAGATCAAAACTCAAAGTGGATGTAGGCAGTTACGCTGAACCACTATAAATCCGGTGTTCTTACTTTCTGCATTTAAATTAGCATATTCTTCCTTGTCTAATTTAACTTCATCACTTACATCTCTACACAATCTTTTTCAACGAGGTTAGTGACCAATTTTGGTGCTAACAAACACTTTTTGTCTTTTTATGCTTACTTTTTGTTAATTACATTCTAGAATTTTTTAAGTATGTTTAGTAAAAGCAAACTTGATTAGTGAATTAATTAATACTTATACTATATGCATATATGTTCATATATTAGAAAATAAAGGTGCAACAACGTTGCGGGAACTTTAAATCGACAAAACGTTGATTTTCGACAAAATGTTTTACGGTCACATTTTGAAGTTCTAGTTAAAATATTTATTTATGTAAACCAGATTTAAAAATAAATTTGTATAATGTTATTTAAAAATATAAACACTTATAAATTAATTAAAATAATTTATTTAACCATTGAAACTTACTTTTCTGAAATTAGGATTTTGTCACTTTTGTCGATATAAGCAATTATTCCTATTTTTGTGTATATTTCTCTTTGCAAATCCTATCTAATATTATTTAAATCATAAAATGTTATATATTTTGTAATTAAAATCACTTTAAATAGTATATTTTAAAGTGGTCAAATTTTGGGTCGTTCCAATAGGCTATCGAATAATGTTTAATTTTATTTGATTTGAGCTTGGAAAATTGGAGGAGAGGGGATGATGAACTTGGCCAGAAGTAAGGGGATTGGAGGCTTCAAAAGTTCTCAAATGTGTGCGTGTTGAGATGCTTTTATATAGGAGAATTAGAGAGATAAGTTAGGATCTAGATCCTATTTTCTCTCTTGCCAATTCTCTTTCTCTTATCCATGCAAACCAAACCCATCTTGCCATCATTTGGCCGCACCCCATCATGACCAAGACACACAAGCCTTATATGGGTTTCAATCCCATTTCAAACTCGAACAAACTATATTGCATTTAAATCTAATTCAAATGCGTATCAATATCATATATCGATTGATATATTTATAAGTATTATAAATATATTTATTAATATTTGTTCATTAAATAAAAATAAAATTATATAACTAACATTTCAGAAATATTAATTAGTTTAACTAATTTATAACAATTATAAACTAATTAAATCATGTGGGCAAGGAGTATTCAACGATTCGGTTGTGCGACTCTTTAGGTGTCAATTTGGTCAGCGATTAACATCGAACTACTCGAATATTAACTTTCACATGTCACTTAGCAGGTGGTGTGACATTTTGACCAAATTTATCATTTACTTGGTTTCAGAAAAATCCAATTTTACTTTGCTAAGCGTTACCCGATTGTGACCAAATTTACACCAATTCTCTTCGTTAAAACTATATCACTTTGGACTTATGGAATTTGGTAAGAGTCAAAATTCCAATATCGTCCATATTTTACTCTACATTCCAAACATAGATTCCTTAGTTCAATAATAATAATTATTATTAACCGAACTACTCTGGCCAGAGATTTTAACTTTGAGTTGACTTGAGTTGACCGCGATACTAATCTCATATAACTAAGGAGACGAATACTCTCTTAAATAGTGTTTCACTTCCAATACTTCCCCTCGACCCAACTATAGTCACTCGATGGGCGTTATGTCATAATTTGACTATAATCAAAGTGGAGCTTTCATATTGAAGGTCAACGATATTCTCAAGTCGAGAAAACTGTGTAAATTAGTCACATCGATATTTTCTGTTTAATTTTGGTTATATTAACCAACAAAAACTATAGAGTGAGTCATTCTATAGATATCGAAAAACTATCAGTATGTAACCCCTGGGTCCCCCCAGCAGTCATGAGTAATACACTTCCCAACATTTGGAGAGTATTACGTACTCTAGTGTTAACGAATACATCGATACTCTGTCTCGATGCATCTTGACTAGGAATATTTAAAATAATGTGTTTATTATATTGTGATACAATACTCATGATTACAACTATTTGTAATTACTATCAGAAACACACCACTTATGTATTTTCTATTAAGTGACTTCTTTTGTACTTTCGGTTACTTTGCAATCTGAATCGCCGCTTTGTTATCACAGAACAATGCCAAAGGATTCTCTATATCGGAAATCTCTCTGAGCTTACTCAAAAACTTGTGCATCAAGATTGCCTCTTTAGCTGCTTCAACGAGGGGTGATATACTCGGCCTCCATCGTTGAATTAGCTACAGTCTTTTGTTTGAAACTTTTCCAAGTGATGGCTCTGCCGTTTAGTGTAAAGACATAACCAGACACCGACTTACTGTCATCTATATCACTTTGTAAGGTAGAGTCTGTATACCCCTTCATAAGAAGGTCTCCATTCCCGTATTTAAGGAATAAGTCCTTAGTATTTCTTAAATACTTTAGTATACATTTTACGATGGTTCAATGTTTTTCTACAGGATTAGAGTAGTATCGGCTTACGCATCCCAATGCGTATGCCACATCCGGTCTAGTACATAGCATATCGTACATTATGGATCATATGGTTGAAGCATAGGGGATCCTCTTCATACACTCTTTCACCTCATCGGTATGAGGAGTGTTTTTCTTAGAAATGACAATTCCTGACCGTGTTGGAAAGTTTTCACGTTTGGAATTATCCATACTGAACCTTTTCAGCATGGTATCTATGTACAGGGATTGGGACAATCCCAACAATGTGACGTCCCAAAAATCCATACCCTTTGAGTCGACAATAACCCACACATGTCTAACCCAAAGTGAACAGAAAGTCGGATCATCAAGGGTAAAATAAAGAGAATAGATGAACATAACAGAATCTTACTCGAAGGGAATAACATATAATATTAAACAAATATCTTTACATCGGAAAATTTTAAAATACATATACCAGAGTCTAATTTAGCTTGGACAGTTATAAACATATGTCCTTACAATTGCTGACAATCATCAATCAAATGCAGAGTAGCAGCAGAAACTAGAATACGTCCATACGTAGATGAATATCTCCAGCTCTCCTCTAGAAACTCCAACCGTCGTCAACTAAACTTGAAACAACTCGGATCTGATCCGAATATTGAAAATACCCGGATAAGGCTTGATAAACTAGCGTGAGAAAAACTTAATAATAAATGACAGTGTCTGTTAACCCGCCTTTTGGCAAGGCCGCGGACAGGCGGATTTAACTAAGTCGACTTCTCAGTTATCGAGGATGGAATGCGATAGGTTTGAGTCGACTGGATGGATAGGTAATGCATCAAGTTTGGAAGGTGGGTTGACATAATGGTGTGGTTCGACGTTGGTGATGTGGCTCGGCCTTGGTGGGGTCGTCCGGCCTTGATGATGTGGTTCGGCCTTAGAGGCATGGATCGGTCGAGGAGTGGAGAGGAAGTCATATGTCGGTTGGCATCGGTCGCTCGGTTTGGAAGTCATGGGTCGTTCGGCATAGGTCGTTCGGTCTGGAAGTCATGGGTCGCTCGGCATTGCGGTTCGGTCAGGGTGGCTCGGTAGGGATGGAAGGAACTGGCTCGTTAAGGAATAGGGCTCGGCTGCTTCGAGTCCTAAGGTCCTTCGCTTCGGGTTGTCCATCGGTAGCTCAGTGGGATATAAGGTGGGTCGGCATAGGACATCGCTCGGCATATGACGTCGCTCGACATGACATCATTCAGCAGCCTCGTGTCCAAGTAGTTGTTGTTTCGGGTCAACTTCGTGGGATGTGGCTCGGCGTAGTTGGTTCGGCAAGTGCCGCTCGGTGGCTTGGTGGTGTGGATCGGCATACTAGAGTATGGAGTGGATCGGCATTAGTCGGTCGGCACGGCAGTGTGGGTCGGTCATAATGAAGTATATAGGCTCGGCTATGGACCTGATGGGCCTGGACTACTTAGGAAGCCCAGTAATTCGGCATTTGCCTATAAATACAACATGTGGGGATTCAACAAGGGGGCTTCCTTTGGGGCTCTCTTGCTTTCAATTTTCTAAGGCTAAGGCTACTCTACCATTTTGTAACTATAATCGGTTATCACAGCAATAAAAAGGAAACTTCTGGAGTGGATGTAGGCCGGAGTTAGCCAAACCACTATAAAATCTGTTGTTCTTTACTGGTTTCATTTTAATTTTGGTTGTTCTTCATATTAATATCCTCCACGTATAATCTATCTGTGAGCCGTGACTGGTATTTGGTGCTTTCATCTGGATTTGGGTGTTAGTGACCAATTTTGGCGCTAACAGTGTCATATATCAGCCCTTGAATAAAATACTTTGAAAAGAAAGAGTATATCATAAGACCACGTCCACACATAAACACGGACGGGTTTTTACCATATGTTAACTAAATCGCTTTTATATATCAAAACATTTGATATTTTTCTAATGACATTTCTTTGAAAAACATTTCCAAATAAACTTATTAATCTTAGCAGAAATTGTTACCATTATTAAATTCTAGCATACTAGGCTCACAAACAAAACCGTAAGTTCTTATTGGAGAATGGATTTCCATACAAATGACCAGGTGAAGGGACTACCTTCCGATGGGTACACCTCTAGATGGATGTCCCGAGGACCACAGAACATCTGCTCCCCTGCCAACACAAGACCGGCCTACCTTTACACTTAGATAGTACCGAATATGTCATCCCCCGGTCGTTACCGATAATTATCCGAGCACGCTTTAGCATACATCCACATTAATTTAAACCTGAACGTCATAACGGGTAGAAATATATCTAGAAGGGGATGATCATACCGTAATGGTTGCAAACCACTTAGCGTTGCCGCATCTAACCCTGTTTCGGTCCTTTCCCGATTGATGAAGCTTGAGGTAACAATTACCTTTACACATAACACATCTCTTTCCACTTTGAATTCCACATTGCCATTCCATAGTAACATGACTTATTTCTACAAACGTATAACTTCCTGAGCTCGAATGTCTCGGGAAAGGGTGTTAAGCTAAAAGAAGGTGTCTTCTCCGCCACCGACTGATATACATTATAGAGACCACTCATTGCGATTTAGAATGCAAGGTCAGACACTCATCCATACAAGTTATCCAGGAATAGGACAAGGCACTCTCCTACCACATCATAAGATTGGCAGCGAATAGTCCTTGTGTTTTTGAGATTTTTCGTAACAAAGAGACCACCGCTACTATAAGTTTTTTGGGAGTTATCCCTAATCAAATCAACAAGAAGTCCTTTGTTATTATTCGTCTTAATATCTTCAGCTTCTGATCTTTTACTTCGAATACGTAGATTGGTTCAAAGTGGTCTTCAGATAGGAATCACCCAAATCTCACCCCAGTTCCTTCAAAATCCAATTATCGATAAACATTGAATATGAGTACACACAATTTATTAAGCCTTTTTCCCATTCATTTCTTTTGAGTTAATTAGGAAAATTCCTTTTTATTTAGAGTAATTCTAAGTTAATCACTTTCTCTTAGGAAAATATTTCCAATTTTCTTACTTAACATTCATCCTGATTTCTTTTACTTTTAAGCGGGTCAAAAACAATGTTATTTAAGACATCGTTTATTATAAACCCAAAAATCAAATCTTAGAAAACATTATTGAGTAATAGGATCATGGAAATCATTCAAATTTTCCTCAGTCTCAATTTCTGTATTCAACAAGTGCTATGGGCGGAATAACGGTGAAATCACCTTTTAAATTCCACCAATAGGACAAGTTCCCTCTTCATACTTTAATACCAAGTATAAGAAGATCATTTCTATGCAATCCAAGTTGTAATTTATAAATCAAAATCTTCTATACTTAACTTGTTTAATTTCTGGAAAATATAAATTCTCTTTTATTATGAGAAAACTAAATATGATCTTTTAGAGCATTCGGGCTTTCCCTTTGATCTGTTCCACCCCTCATCTAAAAGATAAAGCGAAGGCCAGGTAAGTTCAGGGCACTGGTTGCTTCATCCCTAACCTTGGTTACACACCTTGTTTTATCGTTTTAGCTCTCATAGGTGGGACAAATGTACTAGTCGTTTCCGCATACTCAATTATTGATTAAATCATCTTAAAATTTCTTTATTATTCATTTAAAAACATTTCTAAATGATTCGGGAAAGAATCACCAAGTTTAGAATCATATTTTCAAAGTTATAGAAAACTACTGCAAAAGCGTTGTAAAAAAGCGTTGCAATTGGTGTTTTAAAGCTATATTGACCAAATTGACTTTTCTATCATTTAAATTTCCATTTTTTTTGACTTAGATCACTTTTAAATCATTTTAAAAGATTTTTAGAGATTTTTCCATATTTTAAAAATATTGAAAATATCAATTTCTAATTTGGTCACTTAACTACAATAGCGCGATTTTTCTAAAAATTTATTTTGGACATATTTCAAAATATACAAGATGAAATCTTGATTTTCTTTCTTCACTTAAAAACTATGGATATAATAGTCCGAACATTTCTTGTTTCGAAGAAATCCGAGCTATATTTCATTCTGTACATTCATTTAAACTTTTCGGCGCGAGATCGCGAACTACCGTTGCGCGACGCGCCTAGTTTTAACTTGATTTCCAAAACTTGAAATAATTTCTCCAAATTGAACTTAATTACTTATAAAAACATTATAAACCATTTTAAATCAATATTTTCACTTATTAAAGTTTTTAAAGTATATTTTCACTGTTCTCATATTATAATATTATTATATTCCCAATATTTAATATTAAAATTTTAAAACCAATTTCTATTCAATTTCAAAATAACTTCAAATTAAACTTATTTAAAACTTAGATTTCAAATCTAATTTCGATTCTAATTTAAATTTCAACCTTAATCTCAATTTTGTTTTTCAAATCGATTTCAATTTCACTATTTATCTCAAATTTTTTTTTCAAAATCAATTTCGCTGACAATTTCAAATTCGATTTCAAATTCAGTTATACTTCAATTTCATTTTGAATTCCACTATTCAAAAAGAGGCTTAATAATTCCAACACATACCATATTAATAAAATTGGTCATATTTAACAAAGGGGATTACTTAATCACAAATGAGCATAATCACTTTCAATATTCATCAATAACATAACATCCGTTCTCATAGCATAGTGATTATCAATAAGTAAGTATATTATCATAACTTAACTATTCAACCAACGTATTTAAACATTCATTTCAGCCAAACGTCCATATTATCAAATGGTGATAATTAACATAACATATAAACGGGATAATCATGATTATTATAACATAACAAAACATGATTTAAAAAGCGGTGAGAATTTCTCACCTTCATTTCCACTCCGTCAAACTTTTCTACAAACTAGCGTCTTTGCTTCTTTTCTGAATTCGTTCCTCGCCTTCGGAAAGTCGGACTCTTTTTTTCCTTTTCTTTCCTTTTCTTTTTTTATATGGCCGTGGGTATATGGAAGGGGTGTAGACTCGGTTGGCTTGGGGAGTCGTGTAGGTCACGGATGGGAGGTTTTCAAGGTGGGTAGGTGGTGGGGGAGGTGGGTATGGCTTGGGGAAGGAGTGTTTGACCGAGGTGGAGCTTGGGTGGAGGGATGTAAGACACGGCTATGGTGGAGGAAGGAAATGGAGAAGGAGAGAAGAAGATGGAAGAAGATGAAGTGAAGAAATGAAGTGAGTTTGGCCTTGTATTTATAGTTGGAGCTTAATTGGTTAATGACCATCCTATCCTCTTCATATTTGCAATAAAATATACACTCTTACTTATGCATGAAAAGAGAGAATTGATGGCTAATTAATGTGATGTTAAGGATGGAAATCATTACTCTTCTTATTTTCTTAACTTTTCTTTTTAAAATGGAAGACTTTGGCATGGATTTGATTTGCATTAAATGGATGGAATGATGCTTAGGAAGAGTATGGTTAAGGTGAACATATGTGTCTTCATTTCCCTTAGTTTGCTATCTTTTTCAAATATGGTTTGCTTGATTTCTAAGCACATTAGTTACATCATGTTATACTTGAGAAGATATGTGTAATGATGTTGTTCCTTAAGCTAAATTAAACTCTCTTTTATCAAATCATACTTTCACACATTTTTTTAAGTTTTATTTTATTTACAAAAAACATGACATTTGTTTTATATGATATAAGTGTAAGTGTAATATAGTTTGTAAAGATGTAATATACTGTTATAAAGTGCATACGTTCATACAACGTTGCGATGAATTGTTACAGTTGAAAACAACATTGTTATTGACAAATTTTACAGTCAAAATTTGACTTTTTTGCTAAACTATATATTAAAGTAAACCAAACTTAAAATGGATTTCCTATTATATTAAATGAATTAAAACAAGTTTATTTGGGTTAAAATTTCATATCATTAGGGTTAATATCAAAATATTGAATTTTGGAGTTGCATTGACAAAATGTGACAAATTTAGAATATTTTTGTAAAATGATTATAACTATATTTTTCAACCTATATTATACTTTTACTATATTTATTAAGTGATTTCAATATAGTTTGACTTTTCAAATAAATATTTAAAACTATTTATTTAAGCATTTATTCATTTTTAACAAAACTTAACTTTTGTTGATTTGTGATAAAAATCTAAATTCTTTATTTTCCATTATTAATCATAAGATAAATAATTTCTCCTTACTTATTCATTATTTACAACATATTTACTTGAGTTCTAAACTTTTTTCAATAAAATATGTTATTTTCAAAGTAGCGAAATTACGGGTCGTTACAAACAACCTCTTAGATCTATCTATATAGATCTTTATACCTAGTATATAGGCTGCTTCTCCCAAATCCTTCATAGAGAAGTTCTTGGAAAGCTAAGCTTTCACTGATTGCAACAACGAAATGTCATTGCCAATCAATATTAGATTATCGATATATAATACCAAGAATATGATAGCATTGTCATGTCCTTTCAGTATACGCACGCTACCTCTTTGTTTGATAAAAACCAAACTATTTGATTAGATTATCAAGTTCCAACTTCTTGAAGCTTGTTTAAGTCCATAAATGGACTTTAACAACTTGCAGGCCTTGCCCTTACTCATACTGACCGCAAAACCCTCTGGCTGCAACATATAAAAAATTTCTTCTAAATCACCATTTAGAAATCTCGTCTTTACATCGATTTGCCATATTTTGTAGTCATAGAATGCAATAATAACATAATCCGAATGGACTTATGCATGGCTATAAGCGAAAAAGTCTCGTCATAATCAACACCTTGAATTTGACGAAATCCTTTTGCAACTAGCCTTGCCTTATAAGTCTTTACTTCCCTATCCGCATTTAGCATTTTCTTAAAAATCCATTTGCAGTTGATGGATTTTATCTCTTTGGGTACATCTGACAAAGTCCATACTTTATTTTCATACATGGAATCCATCTTGGATTTCATTGTTCCAAGCCAGAGTGCAGAGTCTTTGCTCTGCAATGCTTATTGGATAGATAGAGGAGTGTCATCATCTAAGACACAATCCTCCATCTCGTCATTTACAAGAAAATTGTAATATCTCTCTGGTGCATGAGATTCCTACTAGACCTTCTAATAGGTTGCATGTTTTCATGTGCAGGTGAACTCGTTTCTCCTTCTGGTTCGGCTTTAGTGTCAACTCTTAGATCTCATCCTAGTCTACAACCTCGTTGTTAATTTCCTTTGGTAGAAGTTCCTTTTCTAAGAAGATAGCATGCTGAGAAACAATGACCTTTTGTTCCTCGGTATTGTAGAAAATATATCCCGTTGAGTTTTGGGATATCCTATAAATTTACACGGTACTGATCATGCCTCTAGTTTATTCGAACCAATGTTCTTAACATACGCTGGACAATTCTACACCTTCAAATACTTGAGTTGGGGTTTCTTACCATGCCACATCCCATATGGCATTTTAGGCATAGATTTAGTGGGCAACAAGTTCAACATATGCGCTGCGGTTCCTAGCGCATATCCCCAATAGGACATATGTAACTCAGCCTTACTGATCATGGAACGAACCATATATAATAAGTTTTGGCTCCTTCACTCTGACACACCGTTGTGTTGTGGAGTAATTCGAGAGATGATCCCATTATCTTTTAAGTACTATTGGAATTCATGTTCAATGCACTCACCTCCTCGATCTGATCGAAGAATCTCAATCCTACGGCCCATTTGGTTTTCTACTACATTTTTATATTCAACAAATTTTTTATAGACATCGGATTTATTCTTCATAAGATACACAAATCCTAGTCTTAAGAAATCATCAGTGAAGGTAACAAAGTAAGAGCTACTATCTTTGGTGATTACAGGCATGGGACCACATACATCTCTATATACTAACTCTAAGTATTCATCAACTCTTTCATCGCTCCCACTGAAGGGGTATTTGGTCATTTTACCTTTGAGACGTGACTCACACGTGTTAAATGATTTAGAATCAAGTGATGAGAGAAACCCTTTGGTTTTCAGTTTGTGTAGTTGTTTCTCACTACCTAGCCTTTATACCGTTAGAAGAATTATTCATAGAATACACATAATTAGTATTGATAACATAAATGCCATTTTCAAAGAACAATATCATATACTTTATTTCCATTCAAACTAATTTTCATACCATTACTTGCATACTGAAATATATCTAGCTTTAGACAATCTAGAAAGATAAATAATCCCACAAATAAAGTCTTTTACAAAATAACACTTATTTAATATCTAAACAAATCCACTAGGCAAACATAAATGATAATCTCCTACTGTCATTGCATCTACGGTAGATCCATCAGCAACTTGGAGCCTCATCTCTCCTTTTTCTACGCGGTGCCAGTTTCTAAGCCCTTGTAATTAATTACATATATGAGTTTCAGATCTAGTATTTAAGACCCAAGACATTTTATTGATTACAATACAATTTTGAATCATCTATAATAAGATTGGTGCCGTTTAACGAAAAGAAGATGGAAAGACAAACATAGAGACAAAGGACAGCTATGATGAAAAGTACAAAAGATATCAGAAGATGGAAGATAGGACAGTTGTTCCAGGATATAACTCTGTTAATATAAGGATTGCACCCAAACATTAAGTATTTCTCCATGTGACACATACCTCCACTTTCCATAAATCCATTTATTTCTCCCTTACTATAAGCGCCCACACCTCTACTTCTTCATCAAACTGCTCCCTCACTCTACTTCACTAAAACATATCCCCTAATTATGCTCCACTCATCACCCTCCCCTTGCAAAAAAGAGAGATTTCTCAAGTTATTCTCCCTTCTCCCTTTCCTTTAACTAAATCTTCTTTTTCTAACTGTTATCCCTTCCTTCTATATGTTTCGTTAGTTGCTATGACATATCTATCATCATAAATACAAACTAACTTTCATTACTACCTACACTGTTTTCTGTTTGCAATATGTTACTTCTGCCTTATATGCTTTATCATATTTGTTGATGAACTATTTGAGTAAATGTGTAAAAGAAGTTATTAAACTATCTCGCTAACACAAGGTTTCTTTATTTTTCTTCTTTTGTAGAATCCTCACTGAAGTATCAATATGAAGCAAGTATGTGTATGTTCCTTCATCACCGTAATACATGTTCATTTTCTATTCCCTCACCAGTGCAAACTTGCAGAAAAGAGCAGCAACCCAGAAGAGACAAACATTGAAGAATAAGGACATTGTTTCTTCTACTGCAGTCAAGCTCGAGGTGGATGAAATAGCTGATAATTAATAAAAATGACTTAAAACTATTAAAATGGAAGTTGATGATGTAGTGATAGCGCTAGGCACCACAAGGATGGATGTGATGAAAAAACGATGAAAATGGTGTGCTTGCTTCTCCGCTTGCACTAAAGATGACCGACGATGCAAATTTCAATCAGTCAGCCATCGAGGAACAACCTACACCTGTATCTACCTAAGCAGACTCTGACAAGTCTTCCATTGAGGAACAACCTACAGATGTATTTACCCTAGCTGACTCTGATGATGAATTCATAGTTTCATTGGTAATATA
This sequence comes from Allium fistulosum, assembly GCA_030737815.1. Lineage (NCBI taxonomy): Eukaryota > Viridiplantae > Streptophyta > Magnoliopsida > Asparagales > Amaryllidaceae > Allium > Allium fistulosum. The sequence goes on from CM060903.1 coordinate 862,265,459, forward strand.
CAATGCCTAAATGCCATCCCTATCATATTTCTTTCATTACTAACAAATGTGTACCGCCTCAATATGCAGGTTGTTGGCTCAGTTTTTCAGCAGGCAGAAGAAGAGAGGGAGAGCAAAGGCAAAATAAAAGGAGTTGGATTACGGTGTAGAAGGCAAGAATGCCGGACCAGATATCTGGTCCGGCATTCTCTAAAAATGCCGGACCAAATATCTGGTCTAGCATTATCTAAAAATGCTGGACAAGATGTTTGGTCCGGCACAACATCAAAAACACCAGACCAAACATTTGGTAAGGTACACAGGCTTGCCAGACCAAATGTTTGGTCCGGCAAATAAGCGTCTCTAAGCAAGATGCCGAATGGGTTGGTGACCAAGCCAATCGAGTTCTCCAAGCAAATGCCAAACCAAACCCTCCTGCCCAGATGCCGAACCAAATTCAGAGAACTGTAACCCAACCTCCACACTTCACAAGTCCACTCTATAAATACCGGAGCTCCACAACAACAATAGGGACCGAATTTTGGAGAAAAGAGAGAAAACTCTGCTGAGACTCAACCACCCCAACTGCTCTAAGTTTCTGCTCTTTCTAATCAAACTTGTATTTGTAATCAAACCAAATAAGCATAATAAGATGGACAGTGGATGTAGGCATGTTCTGGCTGAACCACTATAAAATTTTGTGTGATTTACTTCCTTTAAACTGCTTTCCGACTCTGAGTCTGTGAACTGTTCTGTGACTGTAATAGTTACATGTTAACACAGTTGAACATTAAAAGCTGCATATCAAACAACTTAAAGGCAACTTAACCAAAATCGAACTTAGAAGTGGTTGCCCAATTTTTATGCAAACATTTTTGGTGCTTTCATTGAGAGCGGCGTAGAGAGCCGAACTCTTCTGTCCACTCTCCTTCCAGTCTTAACACATCATTATAACATGGCTCCCTCTAGGCAGAACACTGACAAGGGTATGAACGCGACCACTACTAGTATGCTCAATCCCATCCAAGAGGATCAAGAAAACTAGGCCACCCATTCTCAACTTCCAGGTTCAGCTGTCACCCGAGAAGACCTAGATAGGGTTGTGAATGAGAAGACTAACCGCTTCGCTACCTAGCAAAAAGCTTTAATGGACCAACTCATGACACACTTAAGAGGCACAAGGAATCCACTCACAACACAGAATCTCGAAGTGAATCTCAATCTTGAGAGTCTCATAGACAGAACAGATCCCCTGCGAATGAGGAATTCAATCAAGAAGATACAAGAATTCGAAACCAAGCCAGGACTCAGCCCGAAGCCGGTCCTGAAAGATCACCAGAAGCTGGGCCCAGCCAAGGGGGCACCAGGAAAGGACCGACTGTGATTGACCCTGTCATGCTTCGAGCCAGCCATCGCCAATCCAACCTCAACCAAGGTTCCAAACATCATCAGCATCAAAGGGAAGCCCCCACTTCTCCCAGGGCTGCCCCAGAATCTGATGAAAGGATGACACGCCTCTTCAGGTAGTATCTCAGGCACGAACAACTCGAAAGAGGGGTAGGAGCAAGGGTGTCCAGCCCATTCACCAGGGACATAGAAGCAACAACCACCCCTTGGGAATGGACAATGCCCACCATGGATCCCTACAAAGACACATCTGACCCAATCATCCACTTACAGTGTTACACCCAACACATGCTCATGAATAGAGCAACAAAGGGTGTGCTGTGTAAATGTTTCCCACTATTCTTGTCAGACTTAGCAACCACATGGTTTTGTCCCCTGCCTCATGGCTCTATTAGCTCTTGGGAAATGTTGAAGGAAAGATTCATAAGTCAATTCTGAATCCACGTGGAACATCCCAAGGATGCCTATTCCCTATCAGACGTGAAACAAAAGGCAGGAGAACTGCTACAACAATATCTTACCCGCTTTAACGTTGCCGCGGTATCAGTGCAAGACGCCGATGAGAGCCTTACACTAATGGCACTATGTGGAGGCATCCACTCGGATTCAAAACTCGTGAGAAAACCGACGAAGGAGAAGTCTCTAACTCTTCAGGACTTCTTTTATGAAGTTGGAAAATACATGAGATTGGAGAATGCGACGGCCCATCGACATAGCGAGCAACCCGCAAAGGCTTTTAGCGTCCAAGGAAACATGGATGCCCCACCCTGAGGGGAGGGGAATAAGCATAACAGTGAAGTAAAAAGTGGCCACCAAGGCAACTCTGGAAATGAAAAAGGCAATAAGCAACGATACCGACCCAGACCAAGATTCGATTCATACATGACTCTGAACGACACTGTGGAGAGCATTTACATGGCTACTCAACACGAGTTGAAATAAAAACGCAAACGCCCTCCGTACAAAAAGAGTCAGAGGCCGCAATTAGAACAGGGAAATATTGTTCCTTCCACGAGCCTCAGGGGAATAACACCGAAGAATGCCAGCATTTGCCGGATCTCATTGAGGAATATATCCGAAAAAAGAAACTAGAGCGATACATGCAGAAAGGATACAACTCTCCCACCCCGACCCATGAAGGATCTGGGCTACCCCGGCAAGGGAATAATAAGGAACATGTGCGAGTCACTCTAACCAAGAAAAAATAATTGTCCACACCATATCTGGAGGCCCGCATGTAGCTAACGGAAGTTGGCAGAAATGGAGAGTTATGGAAAATCCTTAAAGGATAAGGAAGGATACGTTCATTCCATAACCGAAGGTCACATCGCAAAACGGAGAGAAAGAGTCAACATAACCTTCAATGATGAAGATTTGGTTGGAAAACAGTATCTTCACACTGACCCCCTGTTATCTCTGCCTAGATCGGCCCGGTAGAGATGTTTCGCATTTTGGTCGATACAGGAAGCTCGATGAATATTTTATTCAAACATGCATTCAATAAAATAAAAATGTCAATGAAAGATGTATCTTTGTGCCATAAGCCTTTACACGGGTTCACTGAGGAGGCCACAATGCCACTCGGGCAGCTAGACTTATGTGTTGAGCTTGGAAGTCACCCCTGATCAGTTGTGTGGAAGCAAACATTCGTGCTGGTGGATGGGCACTCTGCCTACAACGCCTTCTTGGGAAGACCCACATTGTCAAAATTCCAGATAGTATTAACACCATGGTGCTTGAAGATGAAATTCCCAACCGATAACGGAATAGGAGAAGTGGAAGGGGACCAAGACGCAGCTCGCGATTGTTATGTGACTGAACTTCGCCAAAACAAGAAGAAGGAAAAGGGGAAAGGCGTGGGGGTCGTCCTCTGCACCAAAAATTCTGAAGCATGGCAATCAAAGAAGGCCCCTCCTCTCAAATGTACCAGTGACCTATTCAACGAATTGGACCCCCGAGATAAAGAGGAGGAGGTCAACACCGAGCCTGTGGAGGCTATGGAACATGTGACGGTAGACGAACACGACAAAACAAGGCTTGTAAAGATAGGTTCTCAGTTAAACCTGAACCTCAAAGTCCAGCTGATAGGATTCCTACGAAAGAACTTGGATGTATTCGCATAGACCCACGAGGATATGGTGGGGATATCTCCGTAGATAGCTTGCCATTCCCTCAATATTGACCCAACCAAGGTCCCGATCAAGTAAAAGAAAAGAAGCATGGGGGTAGAAAGATCAACTGCTCTTAACGAGGAAGTGAAGAACATGCTTGCCAATGGTTTTATCCGCGAAGCCCTTTACCCGGAATGGATCTCCAACCCGGTCATGGTGAAGAAGCCTAATGGAAGGTGGAGAACCTGCATTGACTTCTCCAACCTCAATGATGCTTGCCCCAAAGACTATTTCCCTTTACCCCGAATCGACCGACTGGTGGACGGAACCATAGGGCATGAGTTATTGCCATTCATGGACGCATATTCGGGATACAACCAGATTCCCATGCATGTGCCGGATCAAGAACACACTAGCTTCATCACGGACCTGGGCATGTATCGTTACAAGGTCATGCCCTTCGAGCTTAAGAATGTCGGCACTACTTATCAATGTCTGGTTAATAAGATGTTTGAGCAACAAATTGGTCACTCCATGGAAGTCTCTGTTGACAACATTCTTGTCAAATCAATAAGAGTGGCGGATCATCTGAGCCACCTAGATGAGATGTTCCAAGTGTTGCACAAATACCAAATGAAGCTAAACCTACTAAAATGCTCTTTTGGGGTGTCTTCGGGTAAGTTCTTAGGTTTCATCATACAAGCTAGAGGGATAGAGGAGAATCCTGAAAAGGTGCAAGCTTTGAAGGACATCAAGATCCCAGCAACACGAAGGGAAATGCAGAGCCTAAATGGAAAGGTAGCTGCTCCGAGTAGATTTATATCCAAAACAACGGACAAGTGCGTCCCGTTCTTCGAAGCCCTCAAAGAGACATAGGGAAGTTTGAATGGACTGACGAGTGCTACTCAGCCTTCCAGAGTTTACTCGAACATCTGCAGAAGCCTCCAGTACTCTCCACTCTGATGGAAGGAGAGAGCCTTTACTTATACCTGGTTGTATCCTCCTATGCCCTAAGTGCAGCACTAGTATGAGAAGATTGTCGCATCCAAAGACCGGTATACTTCATTAGCAAAAGGTTCACGTGCGTATAAGCTAGATACCCTACGATCAAAAAATTGTCTTACTGTCTACTCATAGCATCCAGGAAATTACGACCTTACTTACAATCACACTCAATTAAGGTTCTAATGGATCAACCCTTGAGACAAGTCCTACATAAGCCAGATACGTTAGGGCGCCTGCTAAAATGGTGCATCGAGCTAAGCCAATACGACATCACTTACCATCCGCGCACCGCAATTAAAGGACAAGCTTTGGCTGATTTCATAGTTGAGTTTACAACACGAGATGAGGAGACAGAAGTGAAAATTGAGGAAACGGTCAGATGGAATTTGTTTGTCAATGGAGCATCAATGAGCTCGGCTCGAGGGCATGAGTCATAATAGTCACCTCGAGGAAGAAAGTTATGCTATGCACTAAGGCTAGAGTTTGCTACAACCAATAATGAAGCTGAGTACGAAGCAGTGATAGCTGGCCTAGAGATCATGAAGGAAATAGGAGTTAGATCGGTATATATTCACAGTGACTCACAACCGATTGTGAACCAGATCCTCGAAGGATTCCAGACTCGCGGACAGAAGCTCACATCTTACCTCAAAAGAGCAAAAACCCTCCTTAATAAGCTAGACTACCATGTAATAAAAAACATCCCACGAGGAGAAAATCAAGAGGCGGACGCCCTCGCCAAAGAGGCGAGCGTAAGGACCGAACCAATGCTGGGGGCAACCCTCGTCATGAGTCAACTCACACCAAGTTTCGAATGTCTTCAAATCACAGCGACCACCAATAGAGAGGAGACATGGATGACCCCCATCATCAGATACTTACAAGATGGGACCTTACCAGTAGAATGGATCGAGGTCAGAAGAATATTAAGGAAGGCATCCCACCACGCCATGAAAAATGACATATTGTACCGTCGCGGTTTTTCTAACCCACTACTAAGGTGTGTTGCTGGGAATGAAGTGAAATATATCCTTAATAAAATCCATCAAGGGAGTTGTGGAGATCACACCAGGGGGCAAACTCTAGCTAGGAAAATTCTCCGCTATGGATACTTTTGGTCCACGCTAAACAAAGACATAGCCGAGTTCGCTAAGAAATGTGACAAATGCCAAAGATTTGCCAAAATCAAGAGACTACCGCCTACCGGTTTGATCCAAATGGTCAGCCCCTGGCCCTTCGCAATTTGGGGGATTAATCTAATCGGGGAACTCCCCATGGGTCAAGGAGGGGAAAGATATGTCACAGTGGCAGTGGATTATTTCACCAAATGGGTGGAAGTTGAACCCTTGAACAAAATTTCATCTACCAAGGTGATAAACTTCCTAATACGAAACATCCTGTGCAGGTATGGGGTACCGCAGAAGGTCATATCGGACAACGGACTCCAATTCGATAGTGAAGAACTCTCTAGTTGGTGCCAAGAACATGGGATTTCTCGAAGCTTCTCAGCTGTAGCTTATCCCCAGATGAATGGGCAGGTCGAAGCGGTAAACAAGGTTTTAAAAACGCTGGTAAAAAAGAAACTGGAGAAGTCCAAGGGGCATGGGTCGACGAACTTCCTACTACACTATGGGCCTACCGAACTTCCTACATAACCGCGATAGGGCATACACCATTTGCATTAGCATACGAGGCCAAAGCCATGCTCCCAGAAACATTCATCCCATCGCACCAAAGGATGCATTATAATCCAGAAGAAAACGAGGAGCTCTTGAGCATGTCATTAGACCTGATCGAGGAGAAAAGGAACGACGATGCCCTCAAAGCCACTGCTCATAGACAAAAGGTGGTAAGGCAGCATAACTCTAAGGTGAAACCTCGAGCACTACAAAAAGGGGACTTGGTACTCAAGCGGGTCTTTCCACGACTAGGAGCACTAGACCCAATTTGGGAAGGACCATTTGTTGTTCATAAGGATCTTCATAATGGAGCTTACATCCTATCAACAGTCGATGGGGAGGTGTTCAGGAAAGCATGGAATCTCCAACACCTCTGCCATTATATCTCTTGAACTATAGGGAAGCATGTATTAAGTGAAATAATAAAAGAAAGACATTGGATGTAGGCATATTTCGGCCGAACCACTATAAAACTTTAGTGTCTTTCATTATTTGTATTATTTAAACTTTCTTTTACTTAGTTGTTTATCTAATGACTATTCCTATTGCGAGCAATCGCAAGCACTCACCGGCAGTGATGAAAATAAGATAGCCATGACAAGAGGCACGAAACAAGCCTAGGCGGTTCACTACTGACATCGGCACCCTCAAGCCGACAATGATGAACTGACTATAAGCCACGAATTAGGCATGATTTATAGCCTAGGAAGTTCATCATTGGCGTTCGGCTCGCCGGCAACTGCGAATCGATTATAAACCCCATGATTAAGGCATGGCTACAGCCAGGGGTAGTTCGCAGTTGACGATCGACACTACGCACGTCGACAACGATAAATCAAATAATACTCACGATGTGGGCAATAGCTCGAGTAATATCGTTCGCGATCGGCCTTGAACATAGCAACACGTTTATGGTTTCCCGGATCTCAGAACGTAATGATGATTAACTAAGACATAAGAAGTTAACAAGTAGACAAGGCAAACTATAAAAATCACGTGTCACAAAAGTCATTCCAGATGAACATACAAAGGACTAAAGTCGAACATTACATTAAGTTTGTATGGAAAAAAGTATATATATACATAAACAGAACGACCCCACATCCTTCAAAGATGCATACAAAAAGGGGGAGGGAAAATTGCCTCGACTAAGCAGGAGGGACATCCTTGTCACTCGGCCCGCTCCCTTCGACCATGTCCTTGGGAAGCTCGGATCTCTCAAAGGACTCAACCTCTCTTTGTGATGCCCCATCAGCACCCTTTGGTGGCACAACTTGTCCTGGAGCCATTCCTGCATGATGCAAGCAAGAAAGATCATGAGCCTTACGGTTTGAGATAAGTGATAAAGAAGCCAAAGTGAAGAGACGAGGTACTTACAATAATGTTGTGTGGGTCGCCATGCCCCTCAAAATCAGAACCTCCTTCATCATCCTCATCCTCCACCAGCAGTTCGTAACCTTTAGCGATGGCCTTGGTCTCTTCCGTCGTGAACTAACGGTTCACCATCCCAACACCATATACGGCTCCTTCTTCCTGGGCGATCGCAGTCTTAGTCTCTTCGATAAGCCGAGTATGGATCCCAGCCATCACTTGGGGGTAGTCATCCATCCATTGAAGATTCCCTTAATTCCAGAACATGTAGTAGGTGTCCTTAAGCATCTGATTAACTGTCTCACAAAAGTCGCTAGACTTGTCAACTTCGGCTTGAAGGGACACCACCTTGTTTATATACTGTTCTTTGTCCCTCCTCAGCTGGGCCTGCTTTACCTTCAACGTATCAATCACAGCCTTGTAAGTATCTTTTTCCTTGCACCACTCACCCTGAGACTTCTTCAGCTTAGCCAAAACTTCCTGGTACTTCTTTATTTTTCCCTTAAGAGAGCGGATCCGCTCCAGATCCTTCTACCTAGCTTCATCCACTGAACTCACGGCCTCATCGATCTGTGCCTTGCATAATTCAGTAGCCTCTCTCATCACTTCTTCCTTGGCTTTCTTTATCTCAGCCGCGCGAGATGCTTCAACCGCCTCCAATTTTACATCCTTCTCCCTAAGTGCTCTAGGGAGATCCTCCACCTCCAGGCGTAACCGTACATTAACACTCCCGACTTCCTTACTGGCCTTGGCTAAACGGGATTGGTAATCAACAATTTTATAGTCTCATCAGTAATCTGGACTATTCTCGTTGTCAGAATGGCGAAGTCAAGAGTTTTTGCCTTGTCCAAAATTCGAACCAAAGGATTTCGAGGCGGGAGGAACTCGATATCAGAATCCACTGGATGGTGACCCGTATAGCCAGGGTTAATATCAGGGTGATTCTCGAAAGGATTCATCGTCGGCAATTGAAAATCTGAGAAATAAGTATCGACATTTTCTTCCTTAGTCACCAGGCACCTCATGCACTTCAGGGCCAAATGGATTTTGGCGATGGCGACGGGAAGAAGTTTGAGAACCGGGAGAGGTGGCATCTTTGTCAGGAGACCTTCAGTGTTTTTGAGATGTCTCGTGGCTCTCTCCTCTGCCTAAGCCCGACGGAGTCTCCTAGACATTCTCTTGTGCAATCTTTTCCTTTTGGGAGGTAGTCTTAGAAGGAATGGAGGCCCCTTTCATCTGTTTGAACTGCTCAAGTCGCCGAGACATCTCATTCCTCTTCGGATTTCTTCTTTTTCCTACAAAGCGAATAACAACTTTAGAGCAGAGAAATGGAGAATGCATAAAAATAAAGCATGCAAGACACTTGGACACTGCGAGCTACCACAAAGCCTCAGGGGAGACTGGATCAAGTGGCCGAGACTGGGTCTCACTCAAGTGGGGAATATACTAGGACGGGACCGCACTCAGAGGAAGGACACACGACGATTGAACTTCTTTTGATTGGGGAGGAAGTGAAGGCCGAGACTCGTCTAAAAACAAAAAATTATCAAGAAGAACCCTAAAGTCCATGCAGAAATCGAAAGTACCTGGAGAAAGCCTGAACGTCTCACTGATCCCCGCTCCGCTTTGCACTGGAAGAACAGGCATTCCGCTCAGGTCATCCGTCGCTGCATTCTCTTGAGAAGGGCCAGCGACCAAAGTTGGCCGAGGTGTTGGCTCGGACTGATCTAATTGCTCAGACCACTCCCGCACGGCCTCGGCGTTCTGCAAGGGAGTCGTGCCCAGATCTTCGCTACCTATAAACTCCACATCCTGAGAAGCGTGGGCCTCCGACTCTATTGCCCCAGAATCTCCCTCCGACCGTTCCTTATCCTCACTATCACCTTCCAAACGAGAACCCTCCTCGTCATCAGGAGAAGGAGCATCCCGTATGTGCAAAGATTTCCCTGAACGAGGAGGATGAACAACACTCTTCTTGCGCCTTAGTTTCTTCGGGCCTCCGGCCCCTTTGCCCTCTTCCGCCAGCTCCTTACCTTTGCTAACGTCTCCCCCTTTCCCTTCGGCTCCAGTTGCCTTATCAGTAGAACTTGGCCTGATCTTGAACACGGATTGACTAGGACCAATTAGAATATAAAAATGGAGGGATGTGTCGGGAAGCAAGAACGAGGCTTCCCTCTCAGCCTCAGGAATAGCTAAGATTTCCTTGGCCATCTTCTTCAAACCTTCTTCCTCTGCCACCTTTACACAACCTGAAAATACGGGGCATTAGGAAACCAAGTCAACAGAAAACTTAGAAGAGGATATAAAGAAGACTTACACCCGTAAGTGAAAACATGTTGAGGGATGGCATCATCAAGCACAAAGAAGTACTCCTTCTTAAACATACTAAATTTCGAGTATAAGTCAAGGACCGGCTTGAACTTGTGAGCTGACTCTAAGCTGATGATGAGGCTCCCCTTTTAGTAACTTCTCACATTGTACAAGTACCTGATCTCTCTATGGGTAGGGGGTCTTTGGTAATGCTTCACAAATATAAGATATAAGCATGTCAGGATTGCATAGGAGTTCGGTTGAAGCTGCAGAGGAGCGACTTTTAGATAGACCATGAAACTGGAGATCCAGCGGGTAAGCAGAGGAATTACACCACACATGCAGTGATATTTACTATTTGCCATGTATCCCTCCGGAGGAGAGCATGCCCTGTCATTTGGTCCTGGTAGTAGCATGTCTCGACGAACGATCCCGAATGTCGTAGCTATAGAGTTAAGCTTCTCAATTGTCAACACGCTAGGATAACATTCAAAAAGCTTTACCAACTTCTGATTGGGAGCGTAGCCCTCCACCAAAGAACACACGGAGCTAGGTTGTTTTGGGGGATTAGTGGGAACCTCAGAAGAAGAAGCGCCAGCCCCGGCAGGCTATGATGACATATGCTTAGATCGAAGCTCACGACCAGACGACATTTTCTTTCCTGCACAAGGAAATAAAAAGCAAGCATAAGTCCAACACACTAATAGCTACACAATCGTAACAAGAGTAAAGCAATAGCAATGAATTTAACACATTAGAAATCATGCAATCATAACCAAAAAGTAGACGCTTGTGGAAAAACTCCTATCGTTTGGTCCGGTTAGTGTCACACATCGAACCAAACCCTCCAAAACATCACGAAAGAGTACAAATAACCCTAGGATTGAAGACACCCCAAAAAACCCTAAGGAAGAGAGCAAATTGAAGAACTAACCTTGCCACAGATGCTGTTGAAGTAGGAAATAGGCGAGTGCGAGCGCTGGGAGCTTCAGGAGATACGAAAGGAATTGGGAAATTTCGAAGTCTGGAAATAGAAGAAGGAAATAAAGAACGAGGATAGAGTATTTATAAAAGGAAAAGCAAAGGAATTGGGAAGGTGAAGAGGTTTTCTTTTTCAGTTCGGTAAAAAAACACTTCATAAGTCGAGAAAAAGTCAAGTCCGAACCAAACAAAGCACATCGTATGGGAATACGACGTACTTTTGGAGGGCAAGTGTTGGCTAAGTTTTTCAGCAGGCAGAGGAAGAGAGGGAGAGCAAATTTAAAAAGAAAGGAGTTGGATTACGGTGTAGAAGGCAGGAATGTCGGACCAAATATTTGGTCCGGCATTCCCTAAAATGCCGGATCAGATACCTGGTCCGACATTCTTTAAAAATGTCAGACCAGATATTTGGTCCGACATTCTCTAAAATGCCGGACCAAATGTTTGGTCTGGTACGACATCAAAAACACCGAACCAAACATTTAGTCCGGTACACAGACATGCCGAACCAAATGTTTGGTACGACAAATATGCGTCTCCAAGCAAGATGCCGGATGAGTTGGTGACCAAGCCAATCGAGTTCTCTAAGCAAATGCCGAACCAAACCCTCTTGCCCAGATGCCGAACCAAATTCAGGGAGCTATAACCCAGCCTCCACACTTCACAAGTCCACTCTATAAATAGCGGAGCTCCACAACAACAATAGGGACCGAATTTTGGAGAAAAGAGGGAAAACTCTGCTGAGACTCAACCACTCCAGTTGCTCTAAGTTTTTGCTCTTTCCAATCAAACTTGTATTTGTAATCAAACCAAAGAAGCATAATAAGATGGACAGTGTGGATGTAGGCATGTTCTGGCCGAACCACTATAAAATTTTGTGTGATTTACTTTCTTTAAACTGCTTTCCGACTCTGAGTCTATGAACTATTCTGTGACTGTAATAATTACCTGTTAACACATTGGAATATTAAAAGCTGCATATCAAACAACTTAAATGCAACTTAACCAAATCCGAACTTAGAGGTGTTTGCCCAATTTTTGTGCAAACACAGGCTAAATGGGAAGAGAAAAATGGATACCGATGACCTCTACTAGTCGGTCATTGTTGTTTATTTTCCATTAGTAGTTCATTGTTCATTTTGTTCTCTTTTTTTTTCAATTACTTTTGGTTGTCTCTTTTTTACATTAGTTTGCATGTGTTGTTTATACCAGTTGTCTATGTCAAATTAGTTGTGTATAATGTCAACGTTCCAAAATGTCTGTTCTTCTTTTTTTGCACTTCTTTGCTTGTATATTGAAGATGCAAATGTTTCTCTATCCCCCGTAATTGTTAGATGTCCTTTAATTTCAATGGCTTGTATTTAGTTAATTATTCTACTTAATAGTGATTATCGCTCAGTAAGATGTCAAATTATTATTTGGTTAAATATAGTCAATTAGTTTAGTTGGACATATATTTGAGTAGCGAGTCTTATGTAATGAATTCAAATGGTATGTATACCACCATATTATCAGTTATAGAAGTCAGGTTTGCAAGTGCGTTCAATATTTTGATTAGCATGCACCTTGTTTGAACATGGAAACAAGTGGGTTTAAATAAAACTCGGCAAAATATTTTTCATTTTTTGGTTTCTGTACATTAATTTAATTAGTTGTTTCTATTTAAAAGTTCTTAATAGTTTATAATACTATACATGCTCTACATTTGTTAATGAGTATTCTTTTTGTACCCTAAAAGTTTAATACTACCACCGGAAAATGTACCCATTTAATAACAATTGAGAGCTGATAGATCTCTCTATTAATGTTACATATATAAATTTACTGTCATATGTTTGATAATAGATGATTCTTGCCAGTTTGTGATCCAAAATTGTGTTAATCGTTTGTTTCCTAACCTTTTGGTATTTTACCTCCTTCTAATTAGAAATAAAATAAGGATACACACACATAAGTTTGGACACTAAATGTAAATTGATCATGTTTAAGGGTATTGCTATACTGTTGTGGGTGTGGTTAAAGTCCAAGATTTTTCAAATACCGTGTTTTACGTTTGGATTCTACAACAAAAGGGACTGACTACAGTAGCATGCAATAATAACCTGCATTAAATGCTCTTAGGCCCATATTATTTTCATTCTATGCTTTTCAAAATGCAATTGGATGTATGAACACATTTCTTTTATTATCCTTATTATTCAAACCTGATTAATTAAGTATTAATTGAAAATTAATATGCCAACCCAACTGCTCATTATTGTTATGCATAATTTGCGTACTAACTCTTATTATAAACCTGATTATATCCAAATACTTTTTTGTACTAACTCTTCAATTAATTCCTTTTTTTAGTATCTATTATGTACCTACATGTATGTACATTTTACATCCATTGTTATTACAATGACAGCTGATAATTCTTTGTATTGACGTTTACACAAAATTTACTTTTCTATTTTTGGTCCATAATGTTAGTTTGTAATCTAAATTTAAATGCAAAGTGTTCCAATTTTATAAATTTGCACATATACTATGTTTTGCGTTTGGATTCTACAAAAAAATTAAACTACGGTAGCATGCAGTTAAGATTTGAAGTGAATTTGAGAATGATGAACTATGATAGATTTGAATTGTAAATTGTAAATTTTCTTTATTGCAAAGATGAAAATATAATTGCACAGTTCTCAGATATCTATTTGATATCTTGTATCAGGCTTTATATAAGCCGTTTACATAAAATGGGCTTTGGGTTTTATATAAGACCCGTATTACCCGTATTACATTAAGATAAAGATAAGGGTAGCGGCTGCCTTATACTTCATTTCCCTCCTTCAAACCGATATTAGGTTTAGGGTTTCTTCTGTTGTTTCAGATCCATGACTGCGACTGAGAACGATCTTGATTTTCTTCAATTTTCCACAACAAGTCTTTATTTTGTTGTGAATTCTCCTTTCAATCTTTGAGAATTCTCAGCAACTTTAGACTTCCCTCCTGAGTTAGATTCACGTGCATCTCCTCCAGATCTGATTCTAGTATCCTCCTTAAGTGACTTGCTTGTTGTAGTTACAACTGCTCGAGGTGATTTGATTTGAGTTTTCTTCTCCTCGTTGAAGGTCAGACTTCTGAGATCTACTTTGCTCTCTACTCTTAGTTCGGCTCGAAACTTCAAAAAGTTTCTTGCTGACAGAGCCTTGGTAAGTATGTTTGCACGCTGGTAAGTCGAAGGTATGTGATTGACTTGTAGATTTCCTCTCTGAACTTGTTCGCGAACAAAATATAGATCAATTTCAATGTGTTTTGTTCGTGCGTGCAATATTGGATTTGCTGCCATGTACACGGTGCTTTGATTATCACACCATAATATCGGTTTGACTGTTGTGTTGATTCGTAGTTCTTTTAGTAGAGATTGTAGCCAAATTATCTCTGCAGTAGCAGTTGCAACACTTCTATATTCTGCCTCTGTGCTTGATCTTGATACAGTGGTCTGTTTCTTTGAACACCATGACATTGGGTTATCTCCAATATAGATGTAGTACCCTGTTACAGATTTTCTATCATCAATGTCTGTAGCCCAGTCTGCGTCTGCATATGTTGTGATGTTTAAATTGTTGCATGCTCTTAGCATTAATCCAAAATCTGCAGTTCCTTTAAGATATCTGAGAATCCTTTTTACTGCTTTCCAGTGCTCATCATGTGGTTCCTGCATAAATTGTGAAACTTTGTTAACACTGAATGATATATCTAGCCTAGTAATAGTAGTGTATTGTAGTGCTCCTACAATACTTCTACATTGTTTAATATTTGATATGGATTATCCCCTGTTTTTGGACAATTGTTGATTGCTGATCATAGGAGTGGGTTGTGATTTTGCCTCATGCATTTTTGATTTGATAAGTATCTCTCTAATATAATTCTTCTTACTTAGCAATATCTCTGTATCTGATTTTCTGTTAACTTCAATGCCTAGAAAATAGCTGAGATTGCGAAGATCTTTGATGGAAAATTGCTTGTTAAGATATTGTATGATGCTTGTGATTTCTGCTGTATCATCACCTGTTATGATCATGTCATCAACATATATTAGAATATAAGTAATATGATTATTATAACTTTTGACAAATAAAGAGTTATTAGATTTGGTAGACTGATAGCCTAGAGAAGTTAATGTAGTCTTCAGTCTATCAAACCATACTCTTGGTGCTTGTTTCAAGCCATATATGACCTTATTTAACTTGCAAACTTGATGATCATTCTATCTATATCCCTGTACGCTGTTCCATGTTGACATCTTCTTGTAGGATTCCATTTAAGAATGCATTGTTAACATCCAGTTGCCTTATGTCCTAGTTTTTGCTTAAAGTAATTGTAAGCACAAATATGATGGTTGTTGGCTTCACCACTGGTGAGAATGTTTCACTGAAGTCAAATCCATATTGTTGAGTATACCCTTTGGCAACTAGTCTTGCCTTCTATTTGGACACTGTTCCATCTGGATTCTTCTTCAGTTTATAGGTCCATTTGCATCCTATTATATTTTTGTTTGTTGGAGGATGCACAAGATTCCATGTTTTATTCCTCATTAGTGCTTGATATTCTTCATTCATTGCTGTCTTCCAGATTTCATCTCTGTATGCTTGCTCAAATGACTCAGGCTCTTCAACATTTGTTGTTGCTGTATAGATTTTTGGCTTGAATATTCCTCTTTTGGATCTTGTGATCATGTGATGACCTGTTCTGGTTGGTAATTCAATATACGTTGATGTTGATTCATCATCTTCACTAGTGTTGTCTTGAGATTGTTCTTGAAGTTTGTTAGTGTTGATTCCTTGACTTTGATTGCTTGATGTAGTGGGTGACTGTACAGGTATGTCAGGTTGTTCTTCTGTTCCATGACCTGGTTCAGGCAACACAGTGTGTTGTGGTTTAGAGACACCTGCCTCCTTGAGATTCCACATCTCAGAATACACAGGTATACTTGAGATAGATGTTCTTGGATTATATATCTTCTGAGTAGTTTTAATATTTGCAGAAGCAAAAGGAAATATCTTTTCATTGAACACTACATGTCTGCTAATAAATATCTTTCCTGAGTTGTCCAAGCATTTGTAACCTTTCTGCTTGGTTGCATAACCCAAAAATGTACAGGGATGAGATCTGAAATCTAATTTGTATCTATTATATGGTCTTAGATAGGGAAAACACAGACACCCAAATGTTCTAAGACTATCATAATTGGGTTTAATTCCCATGAGTTTTTCAACTGGACTCACTCCATTTAGTACTTTAGTTGGGAGTCTATTGATTAAATACACTGAAGTACTAAATGAGTCAGGCCAAAATTTCAGGGGTAGAGATGCCTGAGCAAGTAAAGTTATCCCTGTTTCTACTATGTGTCTGTGTTTTCTCTCGACTAGACCGTTTTGTTCAGAGGTATATGGACATGTGATTCTATGTATTATACATGTTTAAGAAAAATTTGTCAAGCGACTTATATTCACTACCACCATCACTTTGAACTACTTTAACTTTATGACATGTTTGCCTTTCAGCTTGAGTGATAAAATGTATGACAGCATTATAAGTTTCTGCCTTTGTTTCCAGAAAATATATCCATGTGTATCTAGTGAAGGCATCAACAAAAGATATGTAATATCTATAGCCATAGTCAGAACTAATGGGCACGGGACCCTAAAGATCAGTTGTAACTAGTTCTAGTGGCATTTTATATTCAGTAATAGAGTCAACAAAGGGTAATTTGTGGCTTTTGCCCATTTGACAATAAGTACAGATATATGGTAAAGTAGGATCACTAAAAGAGACTTTAATTTCTTTCAAAACCTATTTTACAATGTTTGCATTGGGATGCCCCAACTTATAATGCCACTGATCAAATACAGTTTTATTGTTTTCAACAGATGATATTTCACAGTTATTGCTACACTTTACTTTCCCAAGAGTGTTTCTGCAGTTAGTCACAGTGAACTTGTACAACCCATTCACTACATCACCCTGCAAAAGTTTTTCACCTGTTAGTATGTCTTTAACTAAGCAGTATTTAGGATAGAATTCAAAGTACACATTATTATCATGTGCAAATTGAGAAACACTCATAAGATTTTTCTTAATTCTTGGCACTCTTAACAGATTATTGAGATATAATTGCCTTTCACCTTTAATGTAGGTATTACCAATATGAGTGATCCCAATAGGCTTACCATCTCCCATAAATATTGACTATTTACCTCTGTACTCCTTGTTGCCAAGATTTAAGTTGTCAAATGATTGGTTGCATCTGAATCTGGGTACCATGCATCATCTTGTATGTGTTCTGATCTTTCTGTTTCATCTTGATGTTGATTCATGTTGCCACTGGACTGCTTATTAGATTCTTGCTGAACTTGTGCTATGTTTGCACTGTAGTTCCCATTTCTTTGACTGTTTGAGTTTTGTCCTGGAACATAGTTAGCATTGAATCTAAAGTAGCACTTTGGTGCAGTGTGACCAATTTTCTCAGAAATTTTACACTTTGGTTTGTTGTTGTTGCTCCATCTCCCCCTATCTCTACCTCTGACAGCAGTGTTTCCCCTTTGATATTGCTGATTTTTATTTCTGTTCTTTTTATTGTTACTTGAGGCAAAGTTGATAGAAATGTCACTGTCTATTGATTTCTTGAAATCCAATCTTCCTTCATGTGCAAGGAGGATGGAACTAACATACTCAAGAGATGGCAGAGTTTCTTGAGAGGATATTACTGCTACTACCGATTCATACTCATCACCTAAACCAGTAAGGATAGTTAGAACTTGCTCTATATTTGAGACTTTGTGTCCTGCAGCTTCAAGCATATCACATATGTTCTTGACTTTTCCCAGATAGTCCCTTATTGATTGAATTTCTTTTCTGACATTTTGTAATTGTCTTTTATAATGCATTACTCTGGCTGCAGATTGAGTGTTAAAAATTCTTTCTACTGTTAACCAGATTTCATTAGCAGTTCTGCAACCAATTACTTGAGGGAGTAGTTTAACATTTATTGATGAAAGTAACCAAGAACTTATAAGACTATCTTGCCTTTGATACTTTACATATTCTCCATTACTTACTGTTTTATTTTCTGAATCAGTGATGAATTTGGGAGGAACAACAGTGGTGCCAAGAATAAATCCTTCCAAGCCATATCCTCTTGCTGCAGTTTCAACTTGAACTTTCCAGAGAAGATAATTATCTTCTTCAAGTTGAGCAATGATAAGTTGAATCTGGGGACTGATTGTGGCTTTCAGAAGGTTTTCTGCTGCAGCAGTGGCTTGTTGTGGTGGATTGGATGCATTATCTGAAGTTTTTGAGTTATCATCAGCCATGATGAAGCTTCTTGAATCAAGAAATACTTGAGAGGTCAGAAATCAAACACAGTGATCAATAACATATTTCTGCAGAATCCAGGTATGTTGCAACTGGGTTTAAATGATGATGCCTAATCTGATAAACCAGTGGTATTACACTTGCCTTCTTTCTGTTTTGATGAGTTTTTCTTGAATTCTTGACTGATTTTTGACTTTTTCAAGTTAAGATTTGATCAGTGAGAGAGACTGAGTGCAGCCTGACTTTACTAGGCGAGGCACTAGTCTTTGGAGACAAATCTTATACTGCCCAAATGATGATAATATTTCTGATGGGTAACCAATCTCCAAATGATGAGGTTTCTCTGATGGAGATTAGTATCTTTTCTTTTCTGAGAGTTTTCAGTGCAGTTTTTCCTTGAACGGGCTCTGATACCAAGTTAAGATTTGAAGTGAATTTGAGAATGATGAACTGAGAGAGATTTGAGTTGTAAATTGTAAATTTTCTTTATTGCAAAGATGAAAATATAATTGCACAGTTCTAATATATCTATTTGATATCTTGTATCAGGCTTTATATAAGCCGTTTACATAAAATGGGCTTTGGGTTTTATATAAGACCCGTATTACCTGTATTACATTAAGATAAAGATAAGGGTAGAGGCTGCCTTATACTTCATTTCATGCAATAATAACATGCATTAAATTCTCTTAGGCCCACATTATTTTCATTCCATGCTTTTCAAATATGGACAAATATTTCATGTAGAATCTCAAGGAAAAATTTAGAACATTACAAACATCCAAAGCACATTGGGTTGTCATGCCATTGCATAACTGACGAATGCACGATGCATAATAGTGATTGAAATGTTTTATTTATTATTCTATGAATATGTACTTTGATATGAATGTACTCATTTATGTATAACATATCTATTGTTATAACACATGACTTCTGACCTTATCCTGATGTTTGTTTCAATGTATATCGTTACTCTCTATGCTAATTACACAAGTGCAAAAAAAATCCTTCTCTCTTCACATCATTATAAACCTTGCAATATGTTTTCTTTGGATTATGCACTCAAATTTCTAATATTATAAAATGCATCATAAAAATTTACATATTATATGCATTTGCTAATTTTTCAAACATATCAAACACTATATATTATACCAGGACCATTACAACATTCACCATATCTGAAATAAAACATTAGCAGTAAAAAATGTAACCCCAACGAATCATCATGTATAATTAAACAAAGTATATTTTCTATCCTATATCAATACACCTAAGCATAAATAGTAATAACCTGCGAACTTGTGTAGCACACGGGGTACCCACTTGTAGATGTATGTGATGGAGCTGTAGAACCATTCTATTTTTTCCTCTAACAACCTTCAAGTAATCAAGACAATTCCTTTTCTAGTGACATTTCTTGTGGCAGTTGTGACATTCACCCTTGTTATTGGTCTTCTTACTTTTCTTGTTTTTCTTACCTTCTCTTTTCTGCTTCTTTGAACTTTTTGAAGATGATGCACTACCCTTAAAAGCAAGTACAGCCCCTTGATTCTTAGATGTAGACTCGGCTGGCCTCAACATATTGAGGAGCTCCACGGGATTCACATTTAATTGGTTCATATTATAATTCAGTATGAATGGTTCATACCGACGAATAAGAGAACCGAGGATCAAACCAACTTGCAATCCATTACTTATCTGTACATTTAATTGCGAAAGCCTATCATTGCCTTTTATCATCAACATGTCACGTCCACTTTCCGTCCTTTGGTCATTTTGGTACAAAAAGGCCTCTTCGTAAGCTCATACCTTATTGAACGTGACTATTCACCAAACAAGATCTTGAGACTATATATTAAATATCTCATAGACAGACATGCTTTCGTGCTGCCTCTGCAATAGATTGTCTAACGTAGATAGCATGAAAACTTGGGCGATGTCTAGGTCGGAAACCTACTTTTTATAAGCAAGTCTTAGTTTGGGGTTTACATAGGTTGTTCATTAAGTTAGCACGTAATAGTCGACCATAGACGCTTGTAAGTCAACACTATTTTAACTGCTCTTAGTCAATCGGTATAGTTCGGTCCAATAAGCTTTTCACTGTCAGAATACGGTTTTGGAGTAGACATTTTTTGCAAATTTTAATTGGTTGATTATTAGGACAATATCATAGCATATGTTCTTATAATATTAGTAAGGTTAAACTTTATGTTTCGTTTTACTAATAAGCTCCTACTAGTCCTTTATGTTTCACCAAACCCTAAGTCGAAACATAAAAGTCTTTCGACTTCACTAGTAGATGTTAGGATTCGTCCGTCTTGAAATTCCGACTTTGAGCTTTCTCAACAAGTCATAACTCCACGGACAATGGATAACTCCTCATTGGTTGTACCATATACAATTCCTAATCCTTGGTACCTTGTCCTAATTTCAATTCGACCTTGAATTTGCTCCACAAATCAAAATGAAATTATCCACTCGTACCTACCATATCACAATGACCCAATTATAGTATATGTACCCTGAGTTTTCTCAACAAATACATATAGTTATCTTGCCTCGTCTATTCAACATATTAATAATACTGCACATAATATCCCTAACTTGAGTTTGCTCAACAACTAAGGAGTATGCAAGTAATTTATTAACATATATATGGTACATGACAACATTATATTGAAGATTCATAATCTTCAGTGTATTATATTGAGTGATATTCTATGGAATAATGTATTTCTTATGAAATGCCCTCGTGATTCAAGTGTCAGACACATCAAAAATCACGGTATACATACATTTAAGTATTTACTTATTCCATAAGTCTAGGGGTTTCTTAATGTTCAACCTTCAATTTATACATTCATATTATATAACTTTTATTATTATATAACTTTTATTATTATATAACTTTTACATTTCATATTACTTATATGATAGTCTTATGTATAATATTATTTTAATTAACTTTTTATATTATCGTAATATAACAATTATATTAAATATTTATTGTATACTATAACCTTCATAGTATAACACATATATCATATATATGTGTATATTATTTAATTAATTAAATTTTTTATTAATTTATTTAAATAAAGAATTTTAATTAAAATATATTAATTTCGAAGTTAATTTATATACATACATGTAAACTTATGTTGCTTTAAAATTTAAAATAACATAACATATATCATATAATATAATACATGTATATATTTATTAATTAATCAACTTATTTAATTAGTATATTTTATTAACCTTATTAATAAATTTTATAAATTGCAAAATTAATTTATATTAATTTTCAAAACATTTTGAAATTTTTTATTATATTATAACATTTATAATATGTATACATCTTATTTTAAATTTAACTATTTAATTTAAAATCTAATATTTTTAATTGTCAAACAATTTTAAAAATTAGTCCAAGGTCTAATTCAAATTAGGCATTTTCTATTAGGGACAACCTTTAGGATCACATTTATTCAGGCCAGGCCGGTAGCCAGGTAAGGTAGAGTATTTAATTATCCAAACTCAATCCTTCGATACTACCTTTCTAGACACCCTACTATATGAGTTGTGAGCTTAAATAGTTAACCACAACATGACTAATTTATACCGCATATGCTATTGAGTTCTGATACTATTGTTCGAACTGGGTTAGCCTGCATTGGAATATATGGGTGAATTTCAAATTTTTTATCATATTGGATCTATATTGGACCTATGAAGTCTAATTTATTTAGAACATTTCTAAATTTATTTTAAATAAAATCATTATTTTTTAAATTTATATTGTATTTTTATATTATGTAATTAATATTATATTATAGATACACACGCACATGTGTATCGTTCACACATATATGTATGTGTGCATGTGTCATATAGCAATCCGTGCAGAGTATAACATGTCCGTGTATTAGTGTTGAGATTTACACCGCAATGGATATGTTAGCTCATATATTATACAAATATATCGTCCAAATGTATGCTTATATACTTTAATTTATGTATACAAAATATTACAAATATATATATATATATATATATATATAATTTATGTATACAAAATATTACAAATATATATGTGTGTGTATGTATGTATATGTATATACATAATATATAAACTATATTTTACTTTAAATAATATATATAAATATATATAATTATATAAGTATATTTTTAAAACATTTATAATTATATTAGAAGTCTATTTTTTGCTGCAAAACCGAAAGCAAAATAAAAAAATAATACAAACGTATATATTATATATATGTGTGTGTTAATACTTAAATAAAAATATACAATATATATGGGGAAAGTCTAATGGGACATAAAATATGGATACAGTTGGTGACACAGTAGATCTTCACCATTGGATTGCCCCTTGATTTACACCTCCCATATAAAGACAAAAAATCCAACGATCCAAAATCTTTGTGTCCCAAATGTGTTTTATTTTGTGTCCAAATAGCTGACCCCATGTACATACATACATATTATATATAACACACACACACACACCTGGTAATGCTCACAATAAAGAAGTGTTTTTATAATTTATATATATATATATATTTAAATTAAATTTCCATACGAAAATTAGTGGAAAATTAAATAAAAATTATTTTTTTAAATATAATATTGAATATTAAAATTTCAGTAAAAATCTGAATGGTATTTAATATTTGAATATTATATATATAATTTTATAATTTAAAAATCAATTTTAAATTCAATTTTAATTTCGGCTAATATTTAAATAATTAATTTATATATAATTTTTTCTTCCGCCGTAAGCATGCTAGGTAATACCTTAATTTTATAAAATATAAAACATATTTTATATAACATATATATATATATATATGATGATATAATTAATTTACATAGTTAATTGATTTAAATAATATAATATATTAAAATTATTTTATTTTTTCTAAAAATATTTTAAGCATGAAACTATTTATACAAAATTATAAAATCATATTATGTATAGAATAAGATATAATATTTAAATTATAAAGATTATATATAACTAAATAATGTATATTGAATTAATTAAAATAAAACTTTTTTTGTGTGTTGTGCATATTATAAAAATATTTTTTTAATATATATATATATAAGCATATAAACATACAACTGTTTTAAATGTAGCGATATACCGATATACTATAATCGTCACCTAACTAATATAACATAATATTATATATAATAATAAATCAATAGTATATAATTATACATTAGATCATTACCTTATACCAATGCCAAAAACTCACACCTTGAAGCATTAAAATGAACTCCTGAGTCAAATTCTAATTCTGGAAGTGCTATCTTCCAAATTGCAGACCACCAGCTATCGAATAGAGTTTAATTTTATTTGATTTGAGCTTGGAAAAATGGAGGAGAGGGGATGATGATTTTGGCCAAAAGTAAGGGGGTTGGAGGCTTTAGAAGTTCTCAAATGTGTATGGGTTGAGATGCTTTTATAGAGCATGGGTTAGAGAGATAAGTTAGGATCTAGATCATATTTTCTTTCTTGCCAATTCTATTTCTCTTATCCATCCAAACCAAACCCATCTTGCCATCATATGGCCGCACCCCATCATGGTCTCATCATGGCTAAAACACACCATCCTAATATTGTTGGATTTGGGCCAGCCCGTATAGGAAGTTATGGGGAATTTCAATTTTTTTTATCCTATTTGATTTTTGTTAGGCCTATGAAGTCTAATTATATAGAACATCTCTAAATTTAATTTAAATAATCTCTTATTTTATTTAAATCTACAAATTATAGATGGAATTTTATTTAATTTATATTAAATTAAATATAAATGTACACATATGTATCATATACTTATATGTATGTGTTTGCATGTGTAACATAATAATCCGTGTAAGGTATAATATGCCCGTATATAAATGTTGGGATTTATATCGCAATGGGCATGTTAGCTCATCCTATATGTATTAAATGTTGTCCAAATATATATATGTATGTAAACTTGTTATTTATATAAATATTAAAAACTATGCATATATATATGTATGTATATATAAATTATATGTAAAAATATTAATGATTTATATATACACACCATTGCATTAAATATTATATATGTATGTATGTATGCATGTAGGTATATGCATAATATAAAAGAATTAAATCATTTTACACATATACATATATATGTATGAATTTCGGTAACAAAATTATTATTTTAGCAAAGCTAATGGATTATTATTACTATATATATAGTAACAAAATTATCATTACTATATATATATATAAGTATTTTTTTGTTAGCAACGCTAGCCGGCTTTAAAGTGGGCCGTCCACTTTTATTAATACTCATTTAAAACAGGTGCTCGGCACATTCACCAGAACAACTAACAAAAAGGAAAGTATAGGAGCTAGGCAGAGATACCTAAAACTGCTAAAAACTACAAGAGACTATAGCCCATCTAAAGCGAAGGAACCACTGTTTTCATCATCCGATATAGGACCAATGACTTGAGTAAAGCCAGAAAAAAGAGCTGCCAAATTTGGAATGTAATCCACCGAGTTATAGGAGTTTAAGAACTTCCGATCTCAGGTTTCTTTAGCTAAAACAATTCTATTGTCGTCACCATCCTCACCGAGAGTCGTGAAAACAAGATCGCCCCTAACAATATGGTAAAATAACCGTCGTTTCTCACCATCACCACCTACAAACATATGATAACTATCTTCCTTCAAACAAAATATCATTTCAGATTTCACATGCTTCCTAGCTCGCTTAAAAAAATTCCACTTTATCACAATATTGAAAGGAGGAATCACGTTAGGTTCAACGATAGTGCAAGGATTACCAATAACAACAGAGGGCCCATAACTTGTGCCAATGGTAGAAATATCATCAGTCAACCGGAGCAACAAGAATCAGAGCAATGGGCCTAGACCCAGGAACCCACTTCCTAGTAATAAGTCGCAATAGTGGGATCTTATCAGGAATAGAAGGAGAGAAACCTGCAACCCCAAATTTACAACCTCAAAAGTGTGGCTAAAAGACGGACAAGTCGTGCATATATTAGGTTTCCAACTGTAACGAACATCAACCTCGGCATCATGAGCCTTAACAATTCTGGACTTAAGCTCAGAAGGCAAAGGCTTCTTAAGAGTGATTTCAATCAAAGCTTTGGCATAAACTAATCTTTTCCTAGCCACAGTATTCATATCAAAACAAATCACCTTGCCAAGAAGGCTAGCAAGCCAGTCAATCCCAATAATGGGTTGCAAAATAGAAGGGATATAAGAAAAGTGCGCCCAGATAGGAATAGATAATACTCGTTCCATCACCTTGTCCACTGATCGACTCCAGGTAGTGATAATGAAAGCCTTCCCTTCTATAAGGATCGAATAGCTTCTAGTACACGTTGTCTTTCATCACTTCTCGAGAATTTAAAGAAGAACACTGTGTTATCAAAATGCAAACTTAGTCCACCTCTCGGTTTCCACGTATATTTATAGTATTTAAATATGTATATGTATATTGATTATGTATTTAAAATATATATTTTTAAACCTTTCAAGATCAAATGCACAACACAAATTTTTTTTATTTATATTTTATCGCAGTAAAACATATGTATATATCAATTAATTATTCAAAATACAATAAAATAATATAAAATTTTGCTTTATATTATTCGGATTTAAATTTTTTATAAAATCAAGCATGAAATTTAAAGTTATGAAATTTTTTCCAAAATTTTCTGAGTCAAATAATATTTTTAATTAATTAATATATTTTGGCCATTTAATGAATTGATTTTTTTAAAATAAAAAAAAAAGATTTTTAAATTCTGATTTTTTGGCCGAGAGTTTATATGATAATAAAAAAAATTAAAATTTTAATTTCCAAAACATATTTTATTTTATACGGTATTTAATTAGTATATTGATTTAAATAATATTAAATAATAGTAAATAAATATTAAAAATTAATTTACAACCACGAAAAATATATTCTATATAAATATGCATTTATCAAATATAGGTTCAACTATTAACATGATATGATGATATACCTAAATACTAGTCATATAATTAATATTAGGTAGTGTGTGTGTGTATTTGCAAAGCCAGCCGACTTCATAGTGGGTCGTGCCATTGTATATAAATATGGAAAAGGTGTTCTGCACATGCATAGAACAACTATATATAGTTTTATAGTGGCCATACCACTTATGCTACAATACAGGTGAGAAGCAAAATGCCTCTGCAGCTAAAAATATGACCTAAGGAAACATAGGCTCCTCCTCCGAAAAGGAAGAAGGGTCACTTCCATCGGGGCCTAACGCATGGAAATAATCTGAAAAATGTGTCGCGATATCCAGAACAAATCTAGGGTAATCCCTGTAGTAGATAAATCTCCTATCCCAGCTATCATCAAGTAGAAGAGATCTATTTCGCGCACCTCAGGAGCCTTTTACTAAAAGAATGAGGCACCACCATCAATGGTGTAATGAAGACACCTAGATTCACCATCATCATCACTAACAAACATGTGGAAATCATGTCTAGCAGGGCCATATCTCATGCAAGACTGTACATGGATCCAAGCATTCTCCTCAAAACACTACTCAATACCAGAAACTAGGGCCGACGGAGCTAATACAGGACTGGAAATATTAGGAACAATAGAGGTTTCCATAACTACATCAGAGTAGGCAGGTATACTAGGAGGCACAGGTCGCTCAACAGGAGGGACAATAGGAGTCATAGACAGAGGAACAAAGCGCTGTTTCGGGAGCCATTTCATGACCGGAGGTAGTGGAAGTGTGTGACGCCCCACCTTTATACCCACGCTAACCAAGAACACTACGGTGTAGTGCTGTCAATTAGCACGGAGAATAAGGCTGTTGAGGAGCGACCATCCATGTAACTTCTTTGTGCGAGCACCGATATGTCAGATAGTATAGAATGCATATCATTTAAGGAGGAAATCCGACATACCGATACAAACTCAAAGCTATCACACAGTGGCTATATATAATCTTCGGAAACAAAAATAGAAATAAACATAACACAAATCACTCATAGGCAATTCATATCACAAAGGCGGAAATAGATATGAATATAACACATGAAAGTGTACATCAGAGTAGTGGTCAAATAAGATCCACAATAACACAAAAGAATAGATACAAGTGCAAGGCAAAAGAATATGTATACATCAAGGAGTCTAAATCTCAAATGTATACAGCAAAAAACTACTAAACTAGAGTAGTTAGCCAAAAGTCAGAAGATGGCTCCAGATAAGAAGTCATGAGGAAGCACCTGTAATATCTCAGTCTGACCCGAGTATTATTTAAGAAGAAAATAATAAATGGATCAGTCTAGCTATAAATATCAAATAAAGTGATATAGAATAAGAGATATGACAAAAACGTATCATAACCATAATACCATACTGTGATAAGTACGTAATTGAAAATCAACAAGAGATAAATCAATATCACAAGAATCTTCTCAAAGATTAAAAGAATGTCATATTCTTAATTTAATTCACCAAACCACAATAAATGACATACATATCAATGCCAACTGAAAAAGGTGGTGAAACATAAATCCCAGAAATCAGTAATTAGAAATCCAGAAATCACAAGAAAAGGATGGCCAATCCCAAGCGGGAGCATGAAAACTCACAAACACGTGTATCACAAACAATTTGGAACATTGACGCAGTGCAAACGGTACGTCCAATGAACCGAAAAGTCGAGACATCGATGTAGTA
Organism: Allium fistulosum; assembly: GCA_030737815.1. Classification (NCBI taxonomy): domain Eukaryota; kingdom Viridiplantae; phylum Streptophyta; class Magnoliopsida; order Asparagales; family Amaryllidaceae; genus Allium; species Allium fistulosum. The sequence continues at coordinate 862,293,461 of CM060903.1, forward strand.
CAAACGGTACATCAGATGAATCGAAACACAAAACAATTCGGAACATTGACGCAGTGCAAACGGTACGTCTAATGAACCAGAAAGTCGAGACATCGATGTAGTACAAACGGTACATCAGATGAATCGAAACACAAAACAATTCGGAACATTGACGCAGTGCAAACGGTACGTCCAATGAACCAGAAAGTCGAGACATCGATGTAGTACAAACGGTACATCAGATGAATCGAAACACAAAACAATTCGGAACATTGACGCAGTGCAAACGGTACGTCCAATGAACCAGAAAGTCGAGACATCGATGTAGTACAAACGGTACATCAGATGAATCGAAACACAAAACAATTCGGAACATTGACGCAGTGCAAACGGTACGTCCAATGAACCAGAAAGTCGATACATCGATGTAGTACAAACGGTACATCAGATGAATCGAAACACAAAACAATTCGGAACATTGACGCAGTGCAAACAGTACGTCCAATGAATCAGAAAGTCGAGACATCGATGTAGTACAAACGGTACATCAGATGAATCGAAACACATAAAAGTACATGGGTTGCTAGCCCACAAAGAAATGAGACGAAGCTCAATAAAATGAAGTACAGTCCTTCACATGGACAAGGAGACATCGCACATTGCTAGTCTAAACCATAAAATGATCATCATCGATCATCAAGAAGTGTCAATCACACCAAGCTAGTAAATATATGAGTTTAGGTTCATGTCCCATAACCACTTGCTTAACTTAAATATTTACAAACAAACTGTAGATCTCCACTAGGAAATTGTCACAAAAGGGTTCAATCGAACAAGTCCAAGAGCTAACCGACAAAGTGAACGCGAGCGTTTCATACCACTCGTTTTACTAAGTCGTTTAATTTGATTTCTCATCCGAGTGAAGTAAAGGCTTGTATATACTAATAGATTGGAAAACGGTTTAGGAAAAGAAAGAGCTTTGTAATAAAATAGAGTTGAAATCGCTTTGATGAAAGAGCTTTGATATTTACTACTAGTATTGAAACCTTCATATCTTGAAAGTGACAAGTCACAAAACGATTGTTAAAACAAATCGAATCACATAAATTCACATTCTAAGACGTGAGAAAAATCCAAAGAAATCAATTCCCAAAACCATCAAAGTAGGAAGTTCTGTTGAATGTTTTTCAGATAAGATCGCCTACGGAGGGGGGTCCAGGGGGGTGGCAACCCCCTAGGTGGGGGTGCGGGGGCAACGCCCCTGCTACGGTGTTCGACCTGCACGGTACGACCTTTTGAAGACAAGTTACAAAATGATTGTAGAAACAATCAATCATCAAAATTCACATACGAAGACGTGAATTAAATCCAAAGAAATCGATAATAAATCCATCAAAATGGATATTCACATAAACCCCGAAAAAGAAGTCATCAAAGTCGATAATAATTGATAACAATAAGTCGGATCAACAAAATCGATAAACAATGGAAATTCAATCTAGAAAAGCCTAAACAGGCAGAATTGCATGCTTCCAGACGTCTGATTTGGAATCCAGACGTCTGGATTTGTTTTCTGGAAATAGCTCAGAAAACTACCCAGACGTCTGGAATAGCAAATCAAACGTCTGAGCCATGGCCAAACGTCTGGTTTTGAATCCAGACGTCTGGTTTCGTTCTCTGGAAAATTTTCCAAAGAACACCCAGACGTCTGAAACCTCAAGTCAGACGTCTGAGACACGTCCAGACGTCTGATCTTGAATCTCAGACGTCTGAAATTAGTTTCTGGAATTTTTTTTATAAAATGCGTGCATACATTTTTCTCCCCAGGTCCAAACCAGACGTCTGGACTTGGTCACCAGACGTCTGGTCACCTGGTCTGGGCAATATTTTTCCTAGGCCAGAGTGGCCAAAACGTATCGGAAGCGATAGGACGAGCAATGGCAACTAAGGATTTACGCCCAACGACAACCTGGCCTTAAAGGCTCCTCGATACCCTCCGAATATCAATGTCCAAATGTCCATAGAAGGATTTTCGTGAAATTGGACCTAAACACCATAATTGAAGAATTCACGAAGTCAATTCAAATAAAAAACAAATGAGTATGCACAAGTGTTAGGAATTCATACCTAACAACAATGATAGCTATAGGCATAGATGTGAGATAAAAATCTCACCTTTGAACCCAAAAACAATGAATGAGAAGCTTGAAGACAAGGAAAGATCAACCACACTTCAATCTCAACACAAGAAGCTTGAATCTAAGCTTAAAAAGGAAACACTTCCCAAATTAGGTTTAGGAATTTTCTGTAATTGATAAGAGAATGAGTTGGAGAAGAAGAAGAGGAGGCTTACCAAAGCTTCTACTATTAGTTTGGAGCTAGAACTTGATTTGCAAAAGAAAACTAGGGTTTGGGGTTTTAATTTCCCATCTCTCCCACCATTTTTGCTTTAGAACTGAAAAGAGGAGGAAGTGAGAGTAAATGGGGAGGGATGGTTCAGTTTGGGGTATAAGGAGGTTGATGGGCTGAAACACAAACCCAAACTCAAAGTGAAAAAGTAGCAAAATTCTACTAACTCCAAACATATCGAATTTTATACTCAAAAAGGTCGCAAACGTCATTTTGAACTCAATAGGGGTGGTCTCGAGTCCTAATTCGACTGTTTGCAAAAAGTAGCTTTTCGGACTATAATCCTACTAACGATGAAATATTTAAATAAAATATTTAAATATAAAATCGATAAATATGCGGGTTGTTACAAAGTGGGAGCGAACAAAGAGAGGTCCAATAGTAGACATACGAGAGCATGTTGATGAGAGATGATCGAACGACTGACATGACATACATATATCTGGTTTCCAACCATATTGAACAACAATCTCCGCTACATGATCCTCGGTCACTCCAACTTTGATTGTATCCGGCAAAGGCTTATTTGGAGATATTTCAATCAAAGCTTTAGCATAAACTAGTTTTTCCCTAGCAACGGTATTAGCATCGAAACATTTTACTTTTCCTACCGCCCTGGCTAACCAGTTTAAACCTAACATAGGTTTCAAAATAGAGGGAATATGAGAGAAATAAGTCCAAACAGGAATAGGCAATACTTGCTCTCTGGCACAGTCAACAGACGGACTCCAAGGGGTGATAATAAAAGGCTTGCCTCTGATAAAGATGGGATCTTTACTAAGTATTCGAAGACGCTCCTCAGGCCTTGAAAACTTGAAGAAAAACATGGAGTTGTCAATGTGGACAAGGAGGCTGCCCTTAGGCTGCCAAGATCTGAAGCAATGATCCTTAACCACTAAATAAGGCGGGTTAGTCCAGAAAAAACCCAACAAGATACTCCGACCAATATTCAATTCCTGCTTGAATTACCTCCGAAGAGGGGACCATGACCCCATCTATATTGACCATTTCAAAAGTACGGGGCACAAACACACCCGCATTTCTTGGCAGTGAAGAGAATAAGGACGACCATTTTACTTCTTTATTCGGTGCATTTGACTCCGAGGGCTTTGATAAAGAATCAGTAGAAAATGTCTGCAAATTAGGGTGAAATACAAAAGATGAATCACTAGGATGGACCACATTATTCTCAGTCACCATAGTAGCAGCATGAACAAAAGCCGCATCATCTAACATTGACCGATTAATTAGGCAAGGAGCAAAAACACTGGACTGGAGATGAATTCCAGCAGATGAAGACTGCATAGTAGGAGATGCATCATTTCTCTAAACATTTCCTTTCGATCTAATATCAGCAGCATCACTATTCTGTAATACAGCAGAATTAACGTTCAACTCTGAAGTGTTATTTCCAGTTTCAACACAACCAACATTAACACAATCTTTCATTGAAATGTCAACACCATTCCATATTTGTTTACTTGACTGAAGTATTGGAGATATATCCGAGGCAGAGGTAGAATACATAATACCTGAAATTGGACCATAAGCTGGAGATAGCGCATCAGTGTCGTAGACTAAAGCAGCCATAGGTTGGGCATTTCGGCAAAGACAGCACGTCCAACATTATATGGTGTAATTGGAGATAATTTGCTAGAATCAAAAGCGTCCATAGGGTTTGGCTTTTCCACAACTTTCGGAGGAACATTGATTGAAGATCCAAGTAGTGAAAAAGAATTTGAAATCGAAGATGAAGCATATTCACGGCCATATCTTGTATGAGATCTATTTGCAATAGAAGAAGCAAATCGAAGCTTTCCTTTGCGATTTTTCGCCATAGATGAGAGAAGGAGAGGGGAGCAAGAAGAGGCAAGGCGAAAGCTGGGGATGGAGAGAAATAAGGGCAGACAGACGAAGGATGAAAAGAGGATTCAAAAGAAGAAGGCAAAAAGAAATCGCCATCAACTAATATCGGCAGACGCCATTTTCAATCTGTTTTGTTTAGATGTGATTCATTTTGATTAAGTGTTAGACGCCATTAGGTAGTATATTAATACACACACAGATATATATTAATTAAATGGTAATAATTAAAAAAAATTATTTGGTTGTGCACTTTAGATATATATATATATATATATATATGAAAATTTCCTTGCATAAATTAAAACATACATATAACCGATCCAATATGTGACAACATTGATGATACATATAAAAATCTCACCTAACTAGCAATATAATAATGATATATATATATATATATATGAATAATATAATGTTATCCATAAATTATAAATCATATAGTATAGTAAATACATATCTAATACTATTGCCTTAGAGCATATACCTAGTAATGATGAATTCTCTCTCCTTTGAAATCTTCTCGATTCGGCAGATTGCTAATCCCTGAACCGTAGACCTTTAGCTATCCAATAGCCACCGCCTTTTGAATTGATTTGAGTTTGAATTTTTTGGGGCTTCAAGATGGATAATTCATTTAGTAGTATGAGAAGAGAGGCAGCTAAAAAAATCCTAAAACAATTAGGGTTGGAGGCCTTTATATTGTGGATGAAATAGAGACAAATATGGATCACATCTTGTACAAAGTCTCACTAAATCTAAGCCATCCATCTCAAATACGACTTTAGCCTTTAAGCCACCCCCTATAGTATATGTTGCTGCTGAATTAACACTATAATATCACGGGCTCATAGCCATTTAAACCCAAATAAACATTATTAATTAAATCTTATTTAATTGCTGTCGATATTGCATATCGATATTTATAACTATTATAAATATATACAATAATATTTATTCCTCAAATCATATTCAAAATTTTATAATTAATATTTCATATATATTAATCAGTTTAATTAAATTATAACAATTACAAACTAAATCGTTTGGTCTAAAGAGAATTCATCATTTCGGTTGTGTGACTCATCAAGTGTAAATTTAGTCAGTGATTAACATCGAACTATTCGAATGTTAACGTTCACATTTCTCTTTGCAGGTGGTATGACATTTTGGCCAACTTTTTCGCTCACTTAGTTGTAGTAAATCCAATTTCCTTTATTAAGTGTTACCCGGTTGTGGCATTTATTTACACCAATTCTCTTTGTCAAAACTATATCACTTTGGACTTAAACAGTCCAAATACAAAGTCATTGGTTCAATAATAACAATTATCATTAACTGAAATGCTATGGCTAGAGACTTTGACTTTGATTTTACATGAGTTGACCATGATACTAACTGAGGAGACGAATCCTCTCTTGGATAGTGCTTCACTTCCAATACTTCAACTTGATCTAACTATATTCACTTGATGGATGTCATACCATGATTTGACTATAATCAAAGCGAAGCTTTCATATTGAAGGTCCATAGTATTCTCAAGTCAAGAGAACTGTGTAAATCAGTCACGTTGATAATTTTTGTTTGACCTTAGTTATATTAACCAACAAAAAACTATCAAGTGAGTCATTCCATAGTTATCTAATAACTATCAGTACGTAACCTCTTGCTGCCCCAGACAGTCATGAGTAATTCACTAGCCAACATTTAGAGAGCGTTACATACTCTAGTCTCAACAGATATATCAATATTCAGTCTCAATGCATTTTGACTAGGAACATTTAAAATGGTATATTTATATTTATTGTGATAAATTACTTACGGTTACAACACTTTGTAACTACTATCACAAAAATATACCATTTATGGATTTCCTATTAAATATAAGTTTAATTAAATTGATTAATTAATATAACACATTATATCAAGTATATTGTAGGAAGAAAATTCCTTTTATTTTGAACAAGATTGGTCAACGAGTTAGATATATGTAACATATTACATAATTGCCCCTAAGGCATACCCCTAACTCTATCAATCTCCCACTTACACTTGGGGTCAATTATGGAATCTTATTCCAACTTCTCCAATCGGTATTCTCAAAACCAATTGGGTAAGTTCCTTAGTGAACAAATATGCTATTATGTTTCACTTATCTACTATGTCAATCAACTCTCTCCGATGCTAATAAAGTACATTTACCATGTGGAACAATTCAGAGTATCTATCTTGACTTCCAGTGAACATGTATGCTATTATGTTTCACTTATCTACTATGTTAATCAACTTTCTCCGATGTTGATAAAATACATTTATCATGTGGAACAACTCAGAGTATCTCTCTTGACTTCCAGTGAGCACTAAGTTCTATTACGAGCTATATCGTGACATTGTTATCAAATAACAATGTTATATGATTCTCGACATTTGCAATTACCCTCAGTTCAGTTATAAATTTGTGCATTTATTGTATATATATATACATACATTGTTTTATTGTGGCACTACTCAAGTCAATGAATCCACCACAATCTCTTCTATTTGGAACATTTCTAACTTAAAGATTCCTAATTTATTATTGGCATGTCAATATCGCTTATGAATTTTTTTTGAATATTCCTTCATAAGGAGTTCACTGTTTCTGTAAACAATTCTCTATTATTTCATAAATACACGAGAGCACTCCTAACTACTATTTAGTGATATAAATTTGGATTTGATATTTGCTTCGTGTATCGAATACATAAATAAATTACGATATCATAGAGAACATAACATGTATGATAATTCCTATTGCTAATGCATAAGGAATCCATTTTACATGTTTTATATTAAACATTTTAATAAGGTGTCCTTCCATATTGTTTTGGGACATTCCCAATATCTTTTATACTTACTATAAAAGACATCATTTACAAATCCAATGTTTAGTATTACAACAATTGAGGCTGGTTCTAGCACAAGTACATTGTTAAAAAATCAATAATGTGTTGTTTACTTATTGTTTAGAAATATCAATGTACCTTTTAACATTATTTCTTACGAACACATGCTTCCTCTGCATTTTGACTGAAAATCAAACTATTTGATATTTCTATCAAACTACTTATTCAATTTTGATGCTTATAAAATTATAGTGTCGTATCATTTCTTGGATCTTATCCAAAAACTCACAACCTTTATATCGCTCCCACTGACTTCGAAACACTTTGTTTTTTACGTACAAATAGTATATTCTCAATTATTATTATTAGAATTATCTATTTCAGTACATATGTACCAAAACTCTAAGTCTTATCAAGCGATAATCTTATGAGTAAATCCGAAATAATTTGATCATGTTGAATGATGAATTCATTATGCTAATTTCAACAATTGAAATTTACGAGATTATTCTCAACATTGTTCATTTAATTATAACTACATTAGTCTTGCTCATAAAGACACAATCGTGGCTGATGGATCACATCCCTTCTGTTACGACTACCAAAATCATATTTTGATTATGTACTTGGAATTCTTTTGGATTTGTGCAGCATACTATATCATAGATTCGATACTCTTAATGGTTTAATTAAACAACCAAGGATTATATATTTTTGACATTGGTAAGAAACTCATAGTTTCTCTTTAATATGCGAGAATACCCTCTAATGCGATGAGTTTTTTTTGTTAGTTAAATTCATTTCACCTCATGTAATCAGTTTTATCTTTGAATCGTATTCAATTCCATTTTACTACCAATAATTTCTTAAAGAAACCCATCATATGAAGTTGGTATTTCTTGTAACAACAATTGTTTCTCGGTGCAATGGAATATGTATTCATAAACAATTTATGAATTTCCTTATATATAAAACCGATTATTTTACAAAACTTATGTTCGAAACATAAATATGTCATCCAGTGACAATTTTCTCAAACACCTTTTGGGGAGATTCATACAAGATCCCTCACGAATAATTATTACGTGCAGACTTTTGACTTGCACAACTTTCCAACTCCTTGACCTAAGATATGTTATGATTTTTTATAAACTCATATCTTGTATGATTTCGTAAACCATTATTTAAATGAAAATTAACCTTATGTACTACTCTTAAGTACATGACCTTTTAGAAAGAAATTAACTCAACTTCACTCATAATTAATCATACTTTATCCAACATAGTTCGATTACTCCTTATTGATACATCATTATGTATCACATAGAGGAGTGACTTTTGAGACTGAATCTTTATTCATTTTTAGGTACGTTCAGAACTCTTTTCAATATACTCACCCATTCGATCAAATCGAATCATTTCTATCGCATGTTACACTATTTACTTCCATTGTATATTCTATGGGCTTAGTGTAATGATCTGCCTTTCTTACACCTAAAGATGAGATTTAATACATCCTCAGTATCCATGTGCCGGTCATTTGAGTGTCCGAAAGACAGGTCATTTAGGGTGAAGAAAGAAGGGATGGAACATAAGAAACTAAACAACATAGAATCTCACAACACAACGTAAAAATATATTAATTAACAAAAAAAATTTACATAGTCATTTCGAAAATGATACATCAGAGTCATAATAGTACAAATTCAAACCCAGGACAATTATAACTCCCTGTCCCAACTTAAAATACATAAGACATAGCGGAAACAATATAAATAACTAGCTATTGATGAAGCCACCTGCTCCTAGCTCCACTAAAATGCATATGTGGGAACCAAAACTACTTTGTTGCTCATAAAAATTTGAATACCCAAGGGTTTTAGAGAAAGAAAATAAAACTTCGGATCAGACATGGGTCTGTTGCGAGAAAACTCAAAACAACTGAATTATTACTTTTAAAACTCCTTTAAAATCAAAGGTATCTCGTAAGACCATGCGGCACATAAACACGGGCAAGTTTTTACCCTACGATAACCAAAAAAATATCTTATGAAAATCCAGTGATATTATAATAATGTTTAGGGTTCAAAATAAAAATTAAACCATAGCCGAATTGTTACGTTAATTATATTCCAGCATAATAGGTATATAACTAATTCTGAAGGCTCGTATTGGAAAATGGATTCCAACTATGACTAAGTAAGGGACTACCTTTCGATAGTACACCTTTAGAAAATGTACCTGAGAGCTATAGATGCATCTGCCCCTCTGCCACACAGAGCCAGGTACCCCTTTAAAATGGCAAGCCAGATTACCTCATCCTTTAACACCGAGGCTGCAAACATTGCCCCTCGATGCCTGTGCGCAAAACAACTCTAAAAGGACAATCTAGAATGGGATGATGGCTCCTAATGGTAGCTAACCACATAGCTCTACTACATACCCTGTTTTAGCCATTTTTTTGGTTTGTGAGGTTTGATACTACGCTTTTACCTTTTCTACAAGCAGACCATCTTGGAATGCTAACGCTGCCTTCTAGGCAGAGATGCAACTAAAGCATTCATCCATACAAGTTGTTCTAGGATCGAACAAACATTCAAAATTTACTACCTTCCATTTTGGAATCACCTTCAGGAAGAATAGTATAGCTCCATAGCATACTTCATCATGAACGTTATTAGTTTGGAGTAATTTGGATATATCCAAAAACTAGTGTCTCTAAACTAAGCGATAATTTATGGCTTACTCAATTCTGATTCTTTGGAAGTATGCAACAAGTATTCGAGTCCCCATTAGGGAACTTGAATATACAATCATACTTCCTCAGTCAAAATAGGTCAAGATTTGATAGTCGTTTATTTAACTATCAAATAATTAGACAACAACAATTCAGATATTTAATTACCCATAGCAACCACTAAGCCTCAAAATAAATCTTTCATTTATTTTAAATCTTTTTCCAAAATATTTATTGAAATATTCATATACTTATCCCACTGGCATAAGAATATTCACAAAACATTATGAAAGATTTCTTATTCCAAAATCATATTAAAAGGATCAAACAAGGGTTATTTAAATTGGGGATAAATATAACCTCAAACACTGTTCCTTAGATGTTAAGTATGGAATGAATATCCATGCCACCAAAATTAAGAAGGTCAGTTAAAGGAAATCCAAATCTTAAATTCTTTTATAATTTACTTCTATAAATCCTTTTAACAAATCTCTTTTATTTATGAAATCCCCTTCACTTCAATTTCAAATCCATTTATAAAACTTCTTTTATAAATTATCCAAAATTATTCTTAAAACTTCTTTTATAAAATTTAATCAATAAAGTTCTCTAATAAATAATCAATTATTTAAAACACCTTTAAATAAACAAATTATTATTTAAAAACTTCCTTCTTTTAATTATCTTTAAAACACATTAACAAAACAATGATTTTGAAAACTCATTTAAGAAGTATTGAATTAACTTCATACACCTTTTATAAAATCATTACTTAACTTGAAACCATTATTAAAAGTATGGTTGACTTTACCAAAAATCCGAAAGAGGCTTAGTGACTACAGTAGTTCTTATTTAATTAAGTTTAACTTTCCAAGTTATAACATGAGTATTTACATAGCAATCAGATATGTAAAAGGGATCAACAAATCATAATCAACCAACATATAGGTAGATATCCAAGTTGCCATAATAATAGCAGACAGGGATTTGTTCTGCTAAACACATGTCCAAGTTAATATAATAGCAGAATGGGTTTTTATTCTGCTTAGATATATGTCATTAATAACCTATTTAATTTGTTTAACCACTAGGGTAAAGACATAGAGAATCCCTTGTTTAAACTCATCACTTATAAAGAAAACCGTTTAAAATAAAATCGATCATTGGAAATAAAGTAATTAAAAACAAAAACCTTATTTAATTAACTTAAAATAAGTTCAAAATCCTGTATTTAATCATAATTAAATCTTAATCAACTTTAATTAAAACTTAACTTAATTAACAATTAATTTATAATTAACCCTTCCTGATTATTAATTAATTAATAATTAAACCTTAATTAAGCAACAATAAATTAATAATTAAACCTTAATTAAATAATTAATATTTACTTAATACATACTTAATATATAATTATTATTTACTTAATTAATAATTTATTAAACAAAAAGTGTGACGACCGCCCATGACCCCTGCACCGAATCTAGAGATAGTACGTCAGGGTAGATCAAAATAACAGAATCTATCGTATTACTCACAGCGCATGGACAAAATACAATAGAACATATGTATAGTGAAGCTTTACAGAATAAATGCCATCATATAAAACTCCATAATAGTTGAATACAAGCATCGAAATAGTCAATACATCAAGCCTCACTACATAACACTCAGAGATTTTACAAACAACGGAACATCCAGTACATATAAGAAGATAATATGCAACCCTCCAGCTCGTCTTCGATATCAGCATCGTGAGAAGAGAACAGCACCTGTCACCTGCTACCTAGTCTGCCCGTCCCAAAATGGACGAACAGCCCAAGGCAATAAGAGTTAAAAACATAAAGCCTTGAGTCAGACAACAGTCTTAGTGAGCAGTAAATTAACTAACAACATACCAAAAGAGCATAAAGGAAAAAGGAATAGGAATACAACCCTCCCACTCCAACCTCTTTCTACAGTGATAGCCCCCAGACACACACTAAGCAGAAGCAAACATAGCAGAACATACAATTTAAAGTAAAGTAATTATCACTCGAGTCAAGGACGATGTTTTCCAAGTACAAACCCCCAAGGCCTAAACCAAGATCAGATAAGCACCCAGAAAATACCGCTCTTGAGACCGAATGACGATACAACCAAACATCCATGACTCTGGCTATCACTATTATCATTGCTTCGATATCACCGTTAATTGAATGACCGACACATTCTTTCAGCCGTCCGTCAAGGGCTAATGGAAACCCCGGTTCTAGACATAACTCCCGCACGTCATTGTGACCCATGCCTAGGACTATCGAATCTGCCCAGAGTACTTGACTACCCAATCAGTAGCCTTCAGGGACTATCGAATCTGCCCAACGTACTCTTGCTTTGAGCATGCTAGAACCTTCAACAACGATGAGATCTCAGCCTTCTAGTCATCCTCCTCGACGACTATTTCCATACTAGCTCAAGCGCCTCTCGAGCATCCATTATCCTCAACTCGAACCATATCACCGAGTTATCAACATGCTTGGAATGATCCCGTCTGGATTAGACCAAGACTATCTCATATCATGCTTCGCTTCATCACATCCTCGCAAAGCTTCATCTCAACATCATCATCATCGAATCTATGCATAAGAGCTTCACCATCCGCTACATATGCCACAAGCAGCTTTCCCAATTCAAGAGCCTTTCTCTTAGCTTTTGAATCATCTTCGGTCTAAATCAAATCATCAATCATCTAATTCATAGCAATCAATCAAGTCAAACATTAATCCAAGCAATCAAGCATTCAAATATGATCTAAGTAGACAATTATCACAATAATGGCAATTTCGTAATTAAAGAGTCGAAAGTCAAATAAGCATGAAAACATGAACAATATCTCTATAATCTTGATGAATGAACTTGCATAGGTTAACACTTAGTAAAATGGTTGTCAAATCATCATGAACAATGGATCTATATGGATCTACACTTAGGATGAAGAAAATGCATGGAAATCACTATTTTAACACCAAATCGAGCCAACAATCCGATATACTCCTTTGGATCCGTGTGAGAGATAATCAACACTCACCAAATCACCAAAACAACCTCAAATCAACACGCTTCAGATCTGGACAGCGAAGGATCAAACTTGATCTATCACGAATCCGCTTCAAACGAAGAAATCTCTCTTCAATGGATGAAGATCTTCAACTTTAGCTCTTGGATCTTCGATCTTGATCTTCGATTTGGATGAAAGGAAGCACTAGATTAGAGTGGAGAAAAGAAGTGAAGAAGTGTAGAAGTCGAGCTCTCAAAATGGCAGCACTTCGTCGTTTCGAAATCTGTAATGACCCAAGATTTTAGGAATTTATTCTGAAAAATATAAATAAATTCAAAATAATTTTTAAATAAATTTTGAAAGGGAATTGATATAGCTTGATAGTGTATCAGTATATGTGTACATGTGTGCACAGGAAATGCACATGAACTAAAGCTAAAATCCCTGAACTCTAAGAATAAATACATATTGATATGTATGGGAATATATATATATATATAGATTAAATCCTTAAAAGCTGTATGCATAAGTAAATATACATATATGGATGCTACTGAATATTTTTGAGTGTACATGTGCATGTGTGTGTCAATACAGAATGATGTATAAATATATATATGGGTGTACTAATTATTGCAGTAAGACTTATATATATATGTTAATAAAATACTAGAGTTCAAATTAGTAAAATAAAATATACAGACATATTTTAGTATATAGGCAGAAAGAAAAAAATGAGGATATAAAAAGGAGCAGTCCTCTTGTAAATAAATAAAGGAAGTACATACCATTTACATGAAAGCTAAAAATAGGAAAAATAAGACAAAACAGGGAAATGCTTGGTATAGGCAGAATTAGGAAGAGTATTTGATAAATAACAAATCAAGTCACATTTTTAGCATGATTGTAGACAAAGGAAAAAGTATTTTCTGAAAAGCAAATTTCTGAAATTAACCAAAAAGAATATAACCACTTTTCTCTTCACCTAAATTAAGCCGGGAAGGGTAGAATTTTGGGTTCAAATAAAATGCAGATAACATAATTTTTCTGGTGGGCAAAAATGGCTTTAGCCAATACCCAAAACCCTAAGGAGGACCCTGTATATATATATGTATATGCAGCAGCCTCCTCTCCTTCTCAGAAAAGAACTTTGAAAAAAAAAACAACACCATAGAAATCATAAGGCAAGGGAAGGAAAAGAGCTTGAGGCTAAAGGAAGAAGTTCATCAATTAATTAAGGAAGCAAAGAAGAGAGCTAGGTGAGAAAACTCACTCAACAACTTAAGGCACTAAGTCCTAATGAAGGCAGCCAGTTATAAATGAATTTTTCTTAAAAGTATATGTGATTTTTCTTCAGAAGTTAAGGATGCTTTAATGCTAAATGGTTGTTCTGGTTGTTTTATTTTGTGAATATTCTAAATATGATCTGCATGCATACATAAGTATCTTTGAAACCCAGATCTCTTTTTAATATGATACTGGTTAGAAACAAATAAATACCCAGAAAAATAAAATGTTGGATATAAGCAAGTAGTGTTGGTTTTGGCTCAACCCAGAAGAATTGATAAGCTTATGGGCTGCAATATACATATGTATATGTGCTGAGGCTTAAAATGAAAAGGAATTAGGAGTGCAATAGGCTTGCCTATGTGCTGACACTCCTGATTCAAAGAAAATATACAATATCCACCCAGCAAATAGATTTTGTGATTTAGGAAGCTTGGTCAATCTGAGTTAACTAAAGCACAGATGTCTGCAATAAAATCTTCCCATAGAGCCATAAACCAATGTTAGTTGTCTATATCTCTTTAAAATTGCAAGAACATGTTTTAATAAGTACCAATACTAAAATTGCTTGGTTGTCTCTGTTTGTTTATGAGAATGATAAGGAATGCTATGAGGTGAATGCTTGTTTTTGTAAAATAACTCACTGATTGGGTTTGCTCTGAAAAATTTAAAAAGAGAAAGTACCTAAGAATTTGATTAGGAAATGGGGTCAAGATTACTGCAGGAATGACTTGTGTTCTTGAGTAATGCAAGTTGACACATGGCTTGTTCAAGTCCTGAGATCTTTGTGTAATGGAGTGAATTAGTTCATTACAGTGTGTCCATTGATTCATAAAATTGCAGATGAGACCAGGATAGATAAATATACCAAGGGAAAAATATTTGATATGATGAGGAAACTAGAGTTTTTCCCAGAATTGAAATATGAGGATGGAATAAATGATTTAACTCATATTGGTTATTTTCCTGTTTGGTGTGAATGATTGTTTGACTATGACTGAATTGTATGCTTGAATGTATGTACCATATTTATATATGTAGTCTTTGGAAAGAAAGATTAAAATATGCACATGCACAATGACACAGAGCATGCACATAAGTATTACCTGTTTCCAAAGGGCAGAACTTTATGTATATGTACTTAACTTGATTTTAACCTAATTAATTAATTGCTTTTGTGAATTTTCTCATACCAGACATGTGTCTGACCCTAGTGTGCTAATGGCATCTGGGGTGTCTCATTTAATATGAGGCAGCTTCAAATGCTTTTTCAGGGACAGCAGCCTCTAGATAGGAGTAGAAGCAAAGCATTGAGAAGAAGATTATAGCATGCTAGAATTAGATAGATAAGAGCTTACAAGATGAAATTTGCATGTATGATATTTAAAAAAATTTCCATTGTACTAAGTACAGAGTGATGTTGGATATTTGGTTAAGTATTTTGAGAATTTGACTTGGAACTGGTATTTAAAATATCTGAGTTTTATTATCTGGAATGTTGAAAAGTTTTAGCTATAATTTTGTAAGTTAGATCACCAGTAGGGATTTTATAAGATAGTGATGTTAGATCCATATTAGTAAATTATTTACATGTTCAGATATGATTTGCTCAGACACTGTCACACCAGTACCTTAGTAATTTTAACATAAAATCTGAATCCCTCTTTACTAAAGCTTTGGGCAAAATGCATTTTAAGACCTTCTGAAATATGTCTGAGTAGAGAGTCTGTTTAATCCATATTTTATTTGCTAAGTATCCATGTGTGAGGAAACTCACCCCGGACTGCATTTCATTTAGTCTAGTACCTTGGTATCAAGGAATCAAGCTTCTGGAATATGATGATTCACTTAAGAATATCCCAGACATGAGTTTGCATATAAGGTAGATATTATAAGAAAGCAAACATAGGAAATGATATAAGCTTATATCATTTTCAAAGCACAGACACTATACAATTGATTTTACAGATAATCATAACATAATTATCTAGGTTCTATGAATCATATTCCATGGAGAATCCAGCAAGCTATCAAAGAATAAAAACCATACTATTACCTATATGAATAAGATTTTCATTACTTAAATAATAAAATGAAATTAAGCTATGTGGGGATTGATTAAATTTAATCAATCACTGTAACCTCTTGTTTGCCATAACCTGATTAAACCAGAGGGGCACATGCATCTTCATATGCGTGTGCATATTTTTGTGGTTGCACTGATATATCTATATTGGTAAAAATTTTGATCCTGGATAAAGTTTGTTTATTGGAAAAAAATGACCCTGGAAAAATATATTTGTTAATAAATGATATATACATATATCATCTCTAAAAAAAAAATCCTTACAAAATGAAGGTAGAGAAGAGAGGGTCATTTCAAAATCCGGATCCCAAAAATGGAACAAAGCCCTCCTATTTATAGCTGAAATCCCCCTTAAGTCGCTGGCTCGGAATTAGGTCGTCCACGACCTACGACCTAAAACCCCACCGACCTAAAACTCTCAACCTATCCAAACCTTACGACCTACGACCTAGCACAAACGCGCGACTTAACACAGATCGCGACCTAACACTTAGACGCGACTTAACAACAGGTACGACCTAACACTTAGGCAAAACCCAGCGACGTAACGCAGACTGCCTCTACGACCTAACAACTTACTGAGTTACGACCTACGACTTATAAAACCTTGCGACCTAACAACTTAGCAACCCACGCGACCTAACAGTGTTACGACCTAACACTTAAGTCGTCTGAACGACTTAACTAACAAAGGCTGCTTACGACCTAACTAACATAGCACCCCCATAGGTCGCTTACGACCTAACTACTTAACCTTAAGTCGCTCAAACGACCTAACACAAAACTCCTAGGTCACCCACCGCTACCCCAGCTTCCTTAGGTCGTTGCCGACCTAACTATACTAACTCGGTAACTACTAGGACACAAACTCTCTTAACTCGCTAACTTCTATAAGTCGTCAACACTTAGGTCGCTCGACCGACCTAACCTACCATACGACCTAACCACCTACGACCTAAAATCCTTAAGTCGCTAACTAACTTAATCCCTTAGGTCGCTAACATCCTATAGGTCGTCCCAACCGACCTAACACTTAACCAGTTCACTTCCTTAGGTCGTCCCCGACTTACCACTTCAACTACTAATGTCAAGATGCAATGCTACTAGTAGTAAGTCGGAGCTGAAGCATCCTAAGTCTCACACGACCTACAACATACCCTAGGTCGTTAACGACCTATGACTTAGACTCAGGACGACTTATCACAAATGCGACCAAACGTCAATTGTTTTACGATGTTTCGATCCGTAAAAATACGGGTCGTTACATTCTCTCCCCCTTAGGAATTTCGCCCCCGAAATTCCAAACAAACAAAGCAATCACCGACTATTCTGCATGCCTACCATCCATAGCAATCAACAATCCATGCATCCAATTCTAGCTTAGCATGCAGAATTCTAAAACCAGGACAAGTTACAATATCGTGATATGACACGACACCTTAGGGCTATACCTTGAAGAGTTCAGGATGAGCTGCCTTCATCCTCTCTTCCACCTCCCACGTACAGTCGTTATCATCATCACTCCATTGTATCTTGAGCAACTTAACTACCATCCTCCTAAGCTGTTTCGTGTCGGTCTCCACAACACGAAGCGGCTTACGAGGTCTTCTATCGACTGGATCAACTTCGAAGTCTTCACAGCTATCAGCAGAAACCACCATATTCGAGTCGTGCACAAACTTCCGTAGATATGATACATGAAAAACATTGTGCACACTCGACATCTTCTCTGGTAACTCCAATCTATAAGCGAGTTTTCCAATTCGCTCGATGATCGGGAATGGTCCAACAAATCTCGGAGTCAATTTCCCTTTCTTCCCGAATCGAATAACATTCTTCAGCGGAGAAATCTTCACAAAAACCATGTCACCTACATCGAATTCCAAATCCTTTCGACGCTTATCGGCATAACTCTTCTGACGGTCTTGGGCTGCCTTCATTCGTTGCCGAATGATCTCTATACAATCCGAAGTCTGTCGAATCATCTCTGGCCCAAGTATCAGCTTTTCTCCAGTTTCTAACCAACATGTCGGAGAGTTACACGGTCTTCCATACAATGCCTCATACGGTGCCATACCAATGCTTGACTGGTAACTGTTGTTGTATGAAAATTCCACCAAATGAAGATGATCTTCCCATGATCCTCCAAAATCCAAAACACAAGCTCTGAGGAGATCTTCCAAAACTCGGTTGACTCGCTCGGTTTGACCATCTGTTTGAGGGTGATAAGCTGTACTCAAACACAACTCGGTTCCCAAAACTTCCTGGAAGCTCTTCCAAAATCCACTAGTGAACAATGGGTCTCGATCGCTCACTATACTCTTCGGAATACCATGGAATCGAACTATCCACTTAACATACAACTCAGCCAACTTTGATGCAGTCCTAGTCGATCGAACAGGAATGAATGTTGCACTCTTAGTCAGACGATCTACGATGACCCAAATCCCTTCATTTCTCGTTCTTGTTCTAGGTAGTCCATCAATAAAATCCATCGATACCTGCTCCCACTTCCATGTAGGAACTTCTAATGGCTGAAGCAATCCACTTGGCTTCTTCTGTTCGGCTTTTACCAACTGGAAGTTCATACATTTGGAAATAAAATTTCCAACATCCTTCTTCATGCCTTCCCAGTAATAGGTTCTCTTCATATCCCGATACATCTTATTTCCACCTGGATGAATTGTCAGCTTCGAGTGATGACTTTCCTTCAGAACTTCACTCCTCAATTCATCTATATCGGGAACAACTAGTCGTCCTTGCTTCCGAAGCCAACCCTCTCGATCGACCTCGAATCCTTTATCCTTTTCTGGGTCCAATCCAGATTCCAAATCACGGATAATCTTGACAAGCTTATCATCTCGCTTTTGACTCTCGCCAATCCTTTCCACAAGAGTCGGTCTTATTGATAAGTTTGCCAACATCTCAGGTTCCAATTTGCATCTAGGCCTGAAGTCAAATCCAGCTAAATACTCGAGATTCTTCCATTCTGAAAACATGGCTCCCAATCCTGCATGTCTTCGACTTAACGCATCTGCCACTGCGTTACCTTTTCCCGGAGTATAAGCTATATTGAAATCATACGATGCCAAAAAATCTAGCCAACGTTGCTGCCGGAGATTCAAATCCTTTTGGGAGAAAAGATACTTCAACGACTTATGATCTGTAAACAGCTCGAATCGAACTCCCAATAGATAATGTCTCCACATCTTCAGAGCAAAAACAATCGCCGCTAACTCCAAATCATGAGTCGGGTAATTCCTTTCATGCGGCTTCAGTTGTCGACTAGCATACGCAACAACTTTATCCTTCTGCATCAGCACTGCTCCAAGTCCAGTACCACATGCGTCGGTGTAAACCACCATCTCATCATTCCCACTAGGAATAGTCAAAACAGGAGCACTCGTCAATCGCTCTTTCAGGATTTCGAAAGCTTGCTCACACTTAGCATCCCATCTGAACACTTGGTTCTTCTTTGTCAATCCTGTTAACGGTGCAGCTACCTTGGAGAAGTCTTTGATAAACCAACGATAATATCCTGCTAATCCAAGAAAACTTCTCACATCATATGCATTCTTAGGTCTAACCCAATCCTGGATTGCTGCCACCTTCGCGGGATCAACCGCTATTCCATTTCCAGAAATCACATGGCCTAAGAACCTCACTTCACTCTTCCAGAAGTGACACTTCGAAAACTTAGCCTTCAGCTGATGCTTCCGTAAGATTTCCAAAACAATACGCAAGTGCGTCTTGTGCTCTCCTTCAGTTCTGGAATAAATCAGAATATCATCCACGAACACAAGTACAAACTTGTTCAACTGATCTCTGAACACTCTATTCATAAGATCCACAAAATATGCTGGCGCGTTAGTCAATCCAAATGGCATTACCAGCCACTCAAAGAAACCGGATGGTGTTCGAAAAGCAGTCTTCGGCACACTAACCTTAGCCACTCTTAACTGGTGAAATCCCGTTGCCAAATCCATCTGAGAAAACACCTTGGCTTCGTGGAGCTGATCAAACAAGTCATCTATTCTCGGCAATGGATACTTGTTCTTCTTAGTCACCTTATTCAGCTCACGATAATCCACACACAATCTCAACGACCCATCTGCCTTGGTTGCAAACACAACTGGTGCACCCCACTCGGACACACTACGCCGAATGAATCCTTTCTGCAAAAGATCATCAACTTGCACCCTCAACTCTTGCTGTTCCCTAGGCGCCATCCGCCTAAGAGGCATCACAACAGGTCTGGCTCCTTCAACTAGATCTATACGAAACTCGATCTCTCTATGCGGCGGCAACCCTTTGACTTCGTCAAAGACATCCTCGAATCCATTTGCGATTGGCACTAATGACAGTCCATCCCGTGGAACAACTAGCAAATACATGAAGCTCATGAAGACGCCTTCTTCATGCTTACATCGTATCACAATCTTTCGCCCCTCCACATTCTCAACTGTCACCTCCAACCTTTCGCAATCAACCTTAGCCGCATACTTCCTAAGCCAGTCCATACCCAAAATAATTCCAAACCCCGCAAAGTTCAGAACAAAACAATCACAAACAAAAGAGCAACCATGACTCGATACAATCAGACCACGGCATAACATACACAAACAAGACGAACCCCCAACTGGATTAGTCACAACCAATGGCCTATCAACAATATCCGGTTCCAAACCTAACCGGCCTACGAGTTCACTACAAACAAACGAATGCGACGCCCCAGTATCAAACAGAACTCTAACTGGAACACCACATAGGAAAAGAGTACCTTGAACCACCACACTCTTTCCCTTCTCTTCAGCGGTAGGAGCTTTTGAAGACGACGGAACAGCTCCCAAAGCATAAGCTTGCACAATCTGCTTGTCCCTCCTCGGTTCTGGACAATTCTTCCTGAAATGCCCCGGTTTGTCACAGTTGTGACACTTCATCGGTGCCTTCGGATTCTTACAATCCTTAGAGAAATGGCCCTTCTGCTGACAATTGTAGCAAGTCACTTCGCCTTTCGGCTTCTTCTGGCCATCCTTACCCTTCTGCTGCTGCTGCTTCCTCTTCTTGTTTCCACCCTGCTGGGGTTTAGACTCTTCCCTGGTCACAGCAACAACTGACCCTTCCTTAGGAAACAGACTCTCATGCCTGAGAGCTTTGTCCACAAGCTTCTCAAATGAATCGTCCAAATGATCCACCAACTGCCTCCCAAGATAACTGTCCAAGCCTGTCACAAACTTCTCATTCTTCTTATATGCAGATTCGATATATGACCGGGCATACTTGGACAAAGCTTCAAACTCAGAAACATACTCAAGAACTGGTCTTCCACCTTGCTTGAGCTCCACAAACTTCTTGAACAGAACAGACTTCTGAGCTGTAGAAATGAACTTAGCTTCAAATCTGACTTGGAATTGCTCCCAAGTAATCTCTTCCTCCGGAGTATTGATGGTAATAGAGCTCCACCAATCAGAGGCTCTCCCTTGAAGCTGTCTCGATGCCAACTTCCTCTTAGTCGCATCCTCAATTCCCAAATCACCAAAGATCCTTCTACAAGCATCTATCCACCTCTGGACCTCAATAGTTGATTCTGTTCCCAAGAAAACCTTCCCTCCAAGAGCAGTATAGTCCTTGCACAACTTAGCAAAATCCACCGGTTTTGGAGTTTGAACTTGAACCCCAACATCTACTGCTGCCCCCGGAACTGGTATCCTTCTCATGATCGAAGTCATCATAGCTTCGAACATGGCTGCATAATCAGCAGCCCCCTCAGTAGCACGGCCTTCCCTAGCAGCTGGTCTCCCTCTTCGACTCATTCTCAATATCTATAAAAAGGAATGGTCAGCACATCTTGAGAAACAACTGCATAAAGGACTCAAACTCTACTAAGCTACTATATTATATATAGTAATCATCCATCAAAATACAATTACGTCTCTCATACGTAGTTACGTCAGCGAGCGTTGGGTAAAATCGATTAACCAAAGCTCTGATACCAAATGTGACGACCGCCCATGACCCCTACACCGAATCTAGAGATAGTACGTCAGGGTAGATCAAAATAACAGAATCTATCGTATTACTCACAACGCATGGACAAAATACAATAGAACATATGTATAGTGAAGCTTTACAGAATAAAATGCCATCATATAAAACTCCATAATAGTTGAATACAAGCATCGAAATAGTCAATACATCAAGCCTCACTACATAACACTCAGAGATTTTACAAACAACGGAACATCCAGTACATATAAGAAGATAATAGCAACCCTCCAGCTCGTCTTCGATATCAGCATCGTGAGAAGAGAACAGCACCTGTCACCTGCTACCTAGTCTGCCCGTCCCAAAATGGACAAACAGCCCAAGGCAATAAGAGTTAAAAACATAAAGCCTTGAGTCAGACAACAGTCTTAGTGAGCAGTAAATTAACTAACAACATACCAAAAGAGCATAAAGGAAAAAGGAATAGGAATACAACCCTCCCACTCCAACCTCTTTCTACAGTGATAGCCCCCAGACACACACTAAGCAGAAGCAAACATAGCAGAACATACAATTTAAAGTAAAGTAATTATCACTCGAGTCAAGGACGATGTTTTCCAAGTACAAACCCCCAAGGCCTAAACCAAGATCAGATAAGCACCCAGAAAATACCGCTCTTGAGACCGAATGACGATACAACCAAACATCCATGACTCTGGCTATCACTGTTATCATTGCTTCGATATCACCGTTAATTGAATGACCGGCACATTCTTTCAGCCGTCCGTCAAGGGCTAATGGAAACCCCGGTTCTAGACATAACTCCCGCATGTCATCGTGACCCGTGCCTAGGACTATCGAATCTGCCCAGAGTACTTGACTACCCAATCAGTAGCCTTCAGGGACTATCGAATCTGCCCAACATACTCTTGCTTTGAGCATGCTAGAACCTTCAACAACGATGAGATCTCAGCCTTCTAGTCATCCTCCTCGACGACTATTTCCATACTAGCTCAAGCGCCTCTCGAGCATCCATTATCCTCAACTCGAACCATATCACCGAGTTATCAACATGCTTGGAATGATCCCGTCTGGATTAGACCAAGACTATCTCATATCATGCTTCGCTTCATCACATCCTCGCAAAGCTTCATCTCAACATCATCATCATCGAATCTATGCATAAGAGCTTCACCATCCGCTACATATGCCACAAGCAGCTTTCCCAATTCAAGAGCCTTTCTCTTAGCTTTTGAATCATCTTCGGTCTAAATCAAATCATCAATCATCTAATTCATAGCAATCAATCAAGTCAAACATTAATCCAAGCAATCAAGCATTCAAATATGATCTAAGTAGACAATTATCACAATAATGGCAATTTCGTAATTAAAGAGTCGAAAGTCAAATAAGCATGAAAACATGAACAATATCTCTATAATCTTGATGAATGAACTTCATAGGTTAACACTTAGTAAAATGGTTGTCAAATCATCATGAACAATGGATCTATATGGATCTACACTTAGGATGAAGAAAATGCATGGAAATCACTATTTTAACACCAAATCGAGCCAACAATCCGATATACTCCTTTGGATCCGTGTGAGAGATAATCACCACTCACCAAATCACCAAAACAACCTCAAATTAACACGCTTCAGATCTGGACAGCGAAGGATCAAACTTGATCTATCACGAATCCGCTTCAAACGAAGAAATCTCTCTTCAATGGATGAAGATCTTCAACTTTAGCTCTTGGATCTTCGATCTTGATCTTCGATTTGGATGAAAGGAAGCACTAGATTAGAGTGGAGAAAAGAAGTGAAGAAGTGTAGAAGTCGAGCTCTCAAAATGGCAGCACTTCGTCGTTTCGAAATCCGGATCCCAAAAATGGAGCAAAGCCCTCCTATTTATAGCTGAAATCCCCCTTAAGTCGCTGGCTCGGAATTAGGTCGTCCACGACCTACGACCTAAAACCCCACCGACCTAAAACTCTCAACCTATCCAAACCTTACGACCTAGTGCAAACGCGCGACTTAACACAGATCGCGACCTAACACTTAGACGCGACTTAACAACAGGTACGACCTAACACTTAGACGCGACTTAACAACAGGT
Organism: Allium fistulosum; assembly: GCA_030737815.1. Classification (NCBI taxonomy): domain Eukaryota; kingdom Viridiplantae; phylum Streptophyta; class Magnoliopsida; order Asparagales; family Amaryllidaceae; genus Allium; species Allium fistulosum. The sequence continues at coordinate 862,317,850 of CM060903.1, forward strand.
ACGACCTAACACTTAGGCAAAACCCAGCGACCTAACGCAGACTGCCTCTACGACCTAACAACTTACTGAGTTACGACCTACGACTTATAAAACCTTGCGACCTAACAACTTAGCAACCCACGCGACCTAACAGTGTTACGACCTAACACTTAAGTCGTCTGAACGACTTAACTAACAAAGGCTGCTTACGACCTAACTAACACAGCACCCCCATAGGTCGCTTACGACCTAAATACTTAACCTTAAGTCGCTCAAACGACCTAACACAAAACTCCTAGGTCGCCCACCGCTACCCCAGCTTCCTTAGGTCGTTGCCGACCTAACTATACTAACTCGGTAACTACTAGGACACAAACTCTCTTAACTCGCTAACTTCTATAAGTCGTCAACACTTAGGTCGCTCGACCGACCTAACCTACCATACGACCTAACCACCTACGACCTAAAATCCTTAAGTCGCTAACTCACTTAATCCCTTAGGTCGCTAACATCCTATAGGTCGTCCCAACCGACCTAACACTTAACCAGTTCACTTCCTTAGGTCGTCCCCGACTTACCACTTCAACTACTAATGTCAAGATGCAATGCTACTAGTAGTAAGTCGGAGCTGAAGCATCCTAAGTCTCACACGACCTACAACATACCCTAGGTCGTTAACGACCTATGACTTAGACTCAGGACGACTTATCACAAATGCGACCAAACGTCAATTGTTTTACGATGTTTCGATCCGTAAAAATACGGGTCGTTACAAAAAGTCAACTTAAATAATAATTAATTAATAATTAATATTTACTAAATAAATAATTAATTAAACTAAGCTTAACTTAAATAATAATTAATTAATAATTTATATTTACTAAATAAATAGTTAATTAAACTAAAACTTAACTTAAATAATAATTAATTAATAAATAATCTTTACTAAATAAATAAATAATTAAACTAAAATATAACTTAAATAATAATTAACTAATAATTAATATTTACTAAATAAATAATTATTATTACTTATCTTTACATAATTAACAAATTAAATAATCATTAAACCTTACTTAAATAAATAAATAATAACGTTTTAATAATTAAAACATGTTTGAGAACCTTTTTCAAACACTTAAAGGAAAACACTTAGTTCGAAAAATGTTTGTTTATCGAACTGCATTCATAGCGACTACCGTTATGGATGCCATAACTCTAAAACTTGTTTTATACAACAATTAGTTTTTTTTAAAACTTGCCTTTTATAACAAAATTACTTTATAACTTAGTATAAAGATTTAGAAACCAAAACGTAAAGTCTTTGGAAACTTTATAAAGTTTTACTAAAAAAATACCTAAGTAAACAAGTTTAAATACCATGGGATCTCGATGTCATAGCACACACAAATCCATGTGCTAACTTTCTTTTAACTTAATACATCCAATCACAAATTCAGACATCCAACAAATGTCAAAACCAACACACAAGGTAAAGACCATAACTTTAGACCGTACACTTTTACTTTATTTCCAAGTCTATAACCAATACTACATATAAGCACATACAAGTACAACACAACTACACTATTTTTAACCAAACAACTATCATGAATAATTACTAACTCATAAGTTTAGATCTTGCAAAAAGAAGTGAGCTTTACTCACCAAAAGCTCACAAAAATCAAACCAAACTTCTACTAAACTCCAAATCGACCTCGATCTTAGCTTCCCCTTATCAAAATCCAACTATTAAGACCTAGATGAGGCTATATGGTTCGGCCTAGGCATCTATAGGCTCGACCATGGTTGTGTGGGGGTGAGTATCGGTTGATTTTGAAAGAAGAAGAGAGGTAAAAGAAAGAACAAGGGTTTTAAACAAGTTATAAAAGATTAAAAGGGAAAAGTTTTGATTTTTAAACTTTTGAAACTTTAAAGAGAAGCCATTAATGGGTTTAGAAAGCTTAGAAAAGAAGAAACAAAAGTTTTGAAATGAAGAAGTGAAATTAAAATGGAAATTAGAAAAAAAGAAATAGTTTTATATAAAATGGAAATAGTAAATTACTAAAATGGCCCTAAAGTACTTACCCTCCATACAAATCATGCCACATCACCACCTCCACCTTCTTTTACTTGCTCCATGCGCCACACCCGTGGCCTCCCCCTTTTATCCACCATGTAATACCCTTAAGTGTACTTATGTGTCATATTATAAGACATTTACTTTTTCTTATTTCCTTTTTCTTTTTAGTTTTATAAAAATGGTTACATCACTTCTTTTCTTTAAGTATAGTTGTATTTCCACCTTTTTCACACTTAATAAAAACCTTATCAATTATATAAATGTGTGTTTAAGTATATTAAGGAATTTACAACCTTTTTAACAACTTTTAAATAGTGAAAAACTGAATTTTTGGAAAAAGCTTTCCAGTCATAGTTTCTAATTTTCTTTTAACTAAATATTTTTGTAAACAAATTTTGAAAACTATTCCACCATTATTGTTAATCATTAGAAAGGAGTTTATTTTAATTATAAAATCTATTATTTGAATATTTAAAATAAATTAAATATTCGCAAATCAAAGTGGTGAAATTCCATGTCGTTACAGTTACCATAGACTTATACAATTTGTATCAAATACACATGTCCATGTCTATGATAACTGATCGGTGAATATGATGATGTACATGGAACCATTTTGGTATTAATAGACTTACGATTGCATACATCTATATGCATCACTCTGAAGAGCTCATAAACTCTTATGATGCTCTAACTAAATGGTTACATAGCCCTTAATTGTTCGAGATATAATTAAACAATATCATATGATTTATAGTCATATAATAAAATTATTTCTCAAAACTACGGCATAGTCTATAATTCCAAAATAATTGTAAATAATTTTAGATACTTTTGTATTTTCTAATGCATCGCATTTGTTATGAATACAAATACCATATTGTAGTTGTATTTTATTATGAATATTCATAATATGCACAATGAAATATAACTATGTCTTTTTTTCAGTCGGCACCAAAAAATAGTCATTATTTCATAAATAATGTTCGACATGTTTTACGAAAGTATTTTTCGTAACTTGATGTAATCAATAAGTGTTATATGGCATGCTCCCACTATTTTCGCCATTACTACAATAGCGTACAGAATTTGGAGGCCATCGTTCACTTAATATAAATTATTTATTTATATACTATAACTAGTTTTTAATGGTGAGTTCTTTGATCAAATATTTCAAACTCAAAGAAATAAATTTCATAGAAAATAATTTTCTATATGAAAATATATTTCAGAATATAAATCATATTTCTTATTCCAATATTAAGTATCAATAATTATTATCACAATTCTCATTTCCTATATTTCTTTATGAAGCAGAAGTGATTATTCACTCTCTTCATCCCAACTATACCTTAAATTACATCTACTATTGTACATTTGTTTTTCTTTATAAATGGTCGAACCATTCAGAAAAACCTTTACTACGACATCATAACAATCTCTTTACAAAGATGCATTTGATCATCCTTAACATTTAAGAACATCAAATATGATGCACCTTATGTAAACTGATTAAATTGAAATTCCAGTGATGGTTCTTAGACCTTTCTTTTATTTTTGGTCTAGTTTTACATTTAACACAATATGATCCTTTTATAATCAATCAAATTAAATACTCGATCTCACATTACTATTTATTGTCTTATTTCGAATGAACTAACTTCATCAAAGTATTGTACATCACAAAATATGACCATTCCCCATATAACATATACGATGGCATATGGATCAAATATCCATAGTCTTGTATTGCTTTTAGAGTTGAAACCCATTGAATGCAATACACGGTCTCGACCAAATAAACATGTAAGCGACCAAATTACGAATGTACTACGTAATTGTAAAATTAGGTATTTGCACGGGTATAGAAACCATTAACATGTAAGAAGTATTTAATAGTAAGTATATATATATATATATATTATATTTATATTTGTTAATCTTCAATTCAGTTCATTTGTATATTTTAATTGATAAACATTTTATCAACCCTATTAAACGCACAAATTTATTAATGTAGATTGTTATAACATTATATAGCATATGTTCTTACAATATTAGGAAAGTTAAATGTTATCATTTCATTTTTCTACCCATTAGTCTTTTTTGTTTTGCCAAACCCTAAGTCAAAACATAGAAGTCTTTCGACTTCACTAGTAGGTGTTAGGACTCATCCATCTTGGAATTCTAACCTTGAATTTGCTCAACAATTCATAGCTCCATGGATGATGGATAACTTCTTATCGGTTACAACTCCTAACCAATTGGTTCCTTGTCCTAATTCCACTTCAACCTTGAGTCTACTCAACAAATCAAAACAAAATTATTCACTCGTACCTACCATATTGCGATGACCTATGTAGAGTATATGCACCTTGAGTCCGCTCAACAAATGCATATAGTTATCTTACCTCATCTATTCAATATATTAATAATACTACATAATATCCCTAAATTGAGTTTGTTCTACAACTAAGTAGTATGCAAGTAATTTATTGATATATATATAGTAGAGGACAACATTATGTTGAAGATTCATGATCTTTAATATATTATATTAAGTGATATCAACTTATGGAATAATGTATTTCTTATGAAATATCCCCATGACTCAAGTGTCGAACACATCGAAAATCATGCTATACGTACAATTACGTATGCATTTATTCCTTAAGTCTACTTAAGGTTTCTTTGATGTTCCACCTTTAGTTTATATATTCATATTATATAAGTATTATTATTATATAACTTTTATATTTTATATTACTTATATAATAGTCTTAAGTATAACATTATATTTATTAAATCTTATTTAATTAATTTTAGTTAATTAACATTTTAATTAATTTTATTTTATTTTAGTATAACATTTATATTAGATATTTTTTAAATGCTATGCACTTTATAGTATAACACATATATTTCATATATATGTATTTTTTTAATTAACTAACATTTACTCAATTTATTTAGTTAATTAAACTTTAATTAATTTGTTTAATTAATTAATTTAATTATATTAATTGCAAAAATCATATGACATACATACACGTATATTTATGATATCTTAAACATTTTAAAATATCATAACATATATCAAACGTATATAATACATGTATATAATTTTTCATCAATTTACATATTTAACAATTAATTAATTTTATTAATCTTATTAATAAATTTAAAATTTTGAATTAATATATAAAATTTTCAAACATTTTGAAAATTTTATTATATTATAACTTTTATAATACATGTATATCTTTAAATTTATCTTTTAATTTGAAATCTTATATTTTAATTTTCAAACAATTTTGAAAATTAGCCCAAGGCCCAATTCAAATATGGACATTTTCTATTAGTGACAACCTTTGGGCTGTGTGCTTAATAGTTAACCCTAACATGGTTAATTTAGACTGCATAGGCTATTGGGCTCTGATATCATTATTGGATATAGGCCAGCTCGCAGCGGAAGTTATGAGTGTATTTCAAAAAGAATTTACCCTATTAAATCTCTGTTGGGCCTATGAAGTCTAATTTATTTAGAATATTCCTAAATTTAATATAAATAAAATATCTTATTTCATTTAAATTTATAAACTATAGATAGAATTTTATTTAATTTATACTCAATCAAATATAAAAGTACACATATGTATCATATACATATATGTATATGTATGCATGTGTAACATAATAATTCTTGCAAGGTATAACATGCCCGTATATAAATGTTGAGATTTACATCGCAACAGACATGTTAGCTCATCCTATATGTGTTGAGTATTGTCTAAATATATGTATGTATGTAAACTTGTTATTTATATAACTATTAAAAACTATGTAAATATATATATTTATTTAATTGTATGTGTATATGTATAACTTATATGTAAAAATATTAATGATATATGCGCGCGCACACACACACATTTGCATTAAATATTAAATATATATGTATGTATGTATGTATGTATGTATGTATACACATAATATATATAAAAAATTAAATCATTTTACACATATACGAATATATGTAAGAATTATAGTAACAAAATTATTATTATTATATTTAAATATGTATATATAAGTATATTCATAATATCTAAATATGTATATGTATATGTGTATATATACGTATATATGTATATTAATTATGTATTTGATATACATACATACATACACATATATATATATATATTTATTTATTTAAAACTTTCTAGATCGAATGCACATCACAAAAAAAAATATTTATGCTTTGTTAATATATATATATATATATATATTGATCATTCAAACTACAATAAAATAATAATAATAAAATATTTTCCTTTTATATTATCTGAATTTTACATTTTTAGAAAATCAAGCATGATATTATAAAGTTTTAAAAAAATTCTAAATTTTTTTGAGCCAAAATAATATTTTTAATTGATTAATTGATTTCAATCATTTATTAAATTGATTTTTTAAAAGTTTAAAAAATGATTTTTAAATTATAATTTTATGGCCGAGAGTTTATATGATGATAAAAAAATTTAAAAATTAATTTTCTAAATGAATTTTATTTTATTTATTTAATTAGAATATTCATTCAAATAATATTAAATAACAGTAAATAAATATTAAAAATTAATTTGTAGCCATCGAAAAATATAATCATGTAAATATGCATTTATGATGATATAATTAAATGCAAGTCATATAATTAAAATTAGCTTCACACACACATTAATAAAATGATAATAATAAAAATAAAAATTATTTGGCTGTGCACTCCAGATCTATATATATATGTATAATGTGTTTTTCTTTAAATAAATTAAAATGTACATATAACCAATCTAATATGTGACATCATTGACGATACATATAAAAATCTCACTTAACTGGCAGTATAATAGTGATATATATATATATATATATATATATGAATAATATAATGTTATTTAGAAATTATAAATCATATAGTATAGTACATACAAACCTAATACTAATGCCTTAGAGCATACTTTGTAATGATGAATTTTCTCTCCTTTGAAATCTTCTCGATTCGGCAGATTGCTGATCCTTGAACCGTAGACCTTTAGCTATCCAATAACCATCACCTTTTGAATTGATTTGAGTTGAATTTGTTAGAGAATCTAGAAAAAGAATTCAGTCGGCAATGGGTGAAGAGAGGTAGCTAAAAAAATCTTAAAACAATTAGGGTTAAAGGTCTTTATATAGTGGATGAAATAGAGACAAATAGATCACATCTCATAGTAAGTCTCACTAGATCTAATCCATCCATCTCAAATATAACTTTATCCTTTTGGCCGCCCCTATAGTCTATGTTGCTTTCGAATTAACACCATAATATCACGGGCTAATAGCCCGTTTAAGCAAAACAAATATTATTAATTAAATCTGATTTAATTGCTTGTCGATATCGCATATCGATCGATATATTTATAACTATTATAAATATATACAACAATATTTATTCCTCAAATCGTATTCAAAATTTTATAATTAATATTTCATAACTATTAATTAATTTATAATATAAACTAATTAAATTGTTTGGTCTAAAGAGAATTCATTATTTCGGTTGTGTGGCTCGTGAGGTGTAAATTTAGTCAACGATTAACATTGAACTATTCGAATGTTAAATTTCATGTGTCACTTAGCAGGTGGTGTGACATTTTCACAAAATTTATTGCTTACTTAGTTTCGGTAAAATCTAATTTTACTTTATTAAGCGTTACCCGGTTGTGACATTTATTTACACCAATTCTCTTTGTCAAAACTATATCACTTTGGACTTATAGAATTTGGTGATGGTCAAAATCCCAAAATCGTCCTTATTCAACTCTACAGCCCAAACAAAAAGTCCTTGATTCAATAATAACAATTATTATTAACTAAAATGCTTTTACCAAAGACTTTGACATTGAGTTAACTAGAGTTGACCGTGATACTAGCCCTATATAACCGAGGAGACGAACTCTCTCTTGAATAGTGCTTCACTTCCAATACTTCCACTCGACCCAACTGTAGTTACTCGATGGATGTCATGCCATGATTTGACTATAATCAAAGCAAAGTTTTCATATTGAAGATCCATAACATTCTCAAGTTAAGAGAACTGTGTAAATCGGTCACGTTGATATTTTCTGTTTGACCTTAGTTATATTAACCAACAGAAAACTATCGAGTGAGTCATTCCATGATTATCCAATAAGTATCAGTACGTAACCTCTTGGTGCCCCCAGTAATCATGAGTAATACACTGACCAACATTTGGAGAGCGTTACGTGCTTTAGTCTCAATGGATACATCGATATCCAGTCTCGATTCATCTTAACTAAGAATATTTAAAATGGTATATATATATTTATTGTGATAAATTACTCACGGTTACAACACTTTATAACTACTATCACAAAATTATACCATTTATGGATTTTCTATTAAATATACTTTAATAAATTGATTAATTAATATAACACATTATATCAAGTATATTATAAAAAGAAAATACCATTTATTTTGAACAAGATTGGTCAACGAGTTAGATATATGTAACAAATTACATAATTTCCCTTAGGGCATGCCCCTAACTCTATCAATCTCCCACTTGCACTTAGGATCAATTATAGAATCTTATTCTAACTTCTCCAATCAGTATTCTCAAAACCAATTGGGTCAATCCCTCAGTGGACGGGTATGCTATTATGTTTTAATTATCTACTATGTCAATCAATTCCCTCTGATGCTGGTAAACTATCTTTATCATGTGGAACAATTCGGAGTATGTCCCTTGACTTTTAGTGAGCTCTAAGTTCTGTTATGAACTATATCGTGACATTTCTATCATATAACAATGTTATGTGATTCTCAACATTTGGAATCACCCTCGGCTCAGTCATAAATTTTTGTATTTATTATATATATACATTGTTTTATTGTGGCGCTATTCAAGTCAATGAATCCGCCATAATCTCTTATATTAGGAACATTTCCATCTTAAAGATTCTTAATTATTATTGACATGTTATACTTAATATCGCTTATGAAATTTGAGTCTGAACATTCTTTCATATGGAGTTCACTGTTTCTGTAAACAATTCTCTAGTATTTCATAAATACACGAGAACACTCCAAACTACCATTTAGTGATATCAGTTTCGACTTTATATTTGCTTCTTGTATCAAATACATAAACAAATCACGATATCCTAAACAACATAACATGTATGATAATTCTTATTGCCAATGCATAAGAAATCCATTTTACATTTTATATATTAAACTAAGGTGTTCTTGCATATCATTTTAGGACACTCCCAATATCTTTTATACTTACTATAAAAGACATCATTTACAAATCCAATGCCGCATTAAAACAACTAAGGCAATTTCTAACACAATTGTTTAAAATTATCAATGTACCTTTAACATTATTTCTTATGAACACACACATCCTCTACACTTTGACTAAAAATCAAACTATTTGATTTTTCTATCCAAATACTTATTCAATTTTGATGCTTATAAAATGATACTTTCGTATCATTTCTTGGATCTTATCCGAAAACTAACAACTTTTATATCGCTCCCACTGACTTCGAGACACATTGGTTATAATGTGCAAATAATCTATTTTAAAACATTATTTAGAATTTTCTATTTCAGCACATATGTACCAAAACATTAAGTCTTATCAAGCGATAATCTTGTGAGTAAATCCGAAATAACTTGATCATGCTGAATGGTGAATTTATTACGCTAATTTCAATAATTAAAATTTATGAGATCATTCTTATCAACATTGCTCATTTAATTCCAACTGCATTAGCCGTGCTCATAAAGACACAATCGTGACCGATGGATTACATCCCTTCGGTTATGACTACCAATACCATATTTTGATTATGTACTTGGAATTCTTTCTGATTTGCTCATCATACCATAACATAAAGTCGATACTCTTAATGGTTTAATTAAACAACCGAGGATTATATTTTTTTGACATTGGGTAAGAAACTCATAGTTTCTCTTCACTATGCGAGAATACTCTCTAATGCGATGTGTTCATTTAAGTTAGTTAAATCCAGTTTACCTCGTGTAATCAGTTTTATCTTTGGATCCTATCGAATTCCATTTTACTAACAATAATTTCTCAAAGAAATTTCTTCACTATGAAGTTGGTATTTCTTGAAACAACAATTGTTTCTCGATGCAATGGAATAAGTATTCATAAACATTTTATGAATTTCCTTATATATAAAACTGGTTTTATTTTAGTTTGCAAAACTTATGTTTAAAACATAAATATGTCATCCAATGATAGTCCTTCCAAAACTCCTTTTAGGGATATTCACACAGGATCCCTCACAAACAATTATTACGTGCATACTTTTGACTTGCACACCTACCAACTCCTTTACCTAGGATATGCTGGGGTTTCTTATAAACGCTTATCTTGTATAATTTTGTAAACTATTATTTAGATGAAATAATATTAACCTTGTGTACTACTCTTAAGTAAGTGACCTTATAGAAAGATATTAACTCAACTCAACTCCACACACAATTAATCGTACATTGTCCAACAAAGTTCAATTACTTCTTATCGGTACATCATTATGTATCACATGGAGGAGTGACTTTTGAGATTGAATTTTATTCATTTTTAGGTACGTTCGGAACTCTTTCCAATATACTCACCCATTTGATCAAATTGAATCATTTCTATCGCACGTTACATTATTTGCTTCCGTTGTATATTCTATGGGATTACCATAGACTTATACATGCGTATCAAATACACATGTCCATGTCTGTGATAACTCATTGGTGAATATGATGAAGTATGTGGAACTATTTTGGTATTAATAGACTTACGATTGCATACATCTGTATGTACCAATCTGAAGAGTTCATCAACTCTTATGATGCTCCCACTAAATGGGTGCATAACCCTTAATTGTTTGAAATATAATTAAAGAATATCGTTTATGATTCATAATCATAAAATAAAATCATATCTCAAAACTACGGCTTAGTCTATAATTCCAAAATAATTTTAGATACTTATGTATTTTCTAATGCATCGCTTTTGTTATGAAAACAAATACCATATTGTAGTTGTATTTCATCATGAACATTCATAATATTCACATTGAAATATAATTGTCTATTTTTCAATCGGCATAGAAAAATAGTCTTCATTTCATAAATAATGTTCAAAAATATTTTACAAAAATATTTTGCGTAACTTGATGCAATCAATAAGTGTTATATGACACGCTCTCACTATTTCTTCATTACTATAATAGCGTACTGAATTCAGAGGTCCATCATTCAATTAATATAAAATATTTATTTCATATACTATAACTAGTTTATAGCGGTAAGTTCTTTGATCAAATATCTTGAACTCAAAGAAATAAATCTCATAGAAAACAGTTTTCTATATGAAAATACATTTTAGAATAGAAATCATATTTCTTATTCCAATATTATGTATGAAATATAATTATTACAATTCTTGTCCCAATGTATTTTTTGAAGCAGAAGTGACATTTCCTCCCTTAATCCCAACCGTACCTTAAATTACATTTACTCTTGTACATTAGTTTTTCTTTCTAAATAGTCAAACCATTCAAAAGAAACCCTTACTACAACATTATAATGAATTCTTTATAAAGATGCATTTGATCATCCTTAACATTTAAGAACATCAAATATGATGCACCTTATGTAAATTGATCAAATTGACATTTCAGTGGTCGAATTCTTAGATCTTTCTTATAGTTTTGGTCTAGTTTTATATTTGACACAATACGATCCTTTTGTAATCAATAAAATTGAATACTTGATCTCACGGTACAATTTATTGGCTTACTTCAAATAAACTAACTTCATTGAAGTATTATACATTATGAACTTTGACCATCCCCCATATAACACTTATATGCGATGGTACACGAATCAAATATCCATAGTCTTGTATTGCTTTTAGAGTTCGAAACTCATTGAATGCAGTACACGGTCTCGACCAAATAAACATGTAAGTGACCAAATTATGAATGTATTATGTTGTTGTAATATTAGGTTCTTACATGGGTGTAACGACCCACTTTTCTATACATTCTAAGCTGACAAATAACCGCACATGTCCACTCAAAATTTAACAAAAAGGCGAATTGTTAGGGGGAAAAGAAAACGACAGAAGAAAATAGAAACAACAACACAAAATCTCACAATCGCAGCGGAACAACATATAATATATAATAACAAATTATATACAAAAGAATCTGTAGCTGTTAGTATACATACAATCATCAGAATACAACAATCAACAAATCAATACGAAAAAGTTATAATAACTTGTCCTCACCAGTGCTGAATATACAGCCTGACACACACAGCGGAATATAATAAAGTACGTGGAATACGTCTATGTCATCCAGCTCGTCCTCTGAGCTCCATAGCATCCTAACCTAAATCTGTAATACTCGGTCTGACCCGAGCAATATAATAAAATAACGCCCGAGTCAGTCTGAAAAACCAGCATGAGAAAACACACTCAATTTGAATTATTACTATTTTCAAAATCCTTTGAAAAACAAAGGTATCCCGTAAGACCACGTCACACATAAACACGACGGGTTTTTACCTTACGATAACGAAAACATTTTATATCAAAATCATCTAATAATATAATAGTGTCTATAGAAAGTAAATTAGAAAATAGCTGAAATGCTTGCATCTTACGTTTCACCATAATTGGGCACAATCAAAACCGTATAGGCTCGTAGTGGATATTGGATTCCATACAATGACTGGGCTACTGGGGTACCGCCCACCACGGTACATCTCTAGAAAAATGAATCGAGGACCTAGCCTGGATCCCCTGCCAACACAGGACCGGCCTACCCCTAACCAAAATAGTACCGAATATGTTATCACCTCGTGTAACGACCCGTAAAATTTAACTCGTTTTAATAACGTTATTAATTGAAATTTTACGAAATTTTAAACGATAAAATTTTGAAATATAAATTTGATATTTGGAATGCGTCTAGTTAAACATAGCAACTAGTAAATTTTTGTCCGAAAATACGAAAGTTTATTTTACGCGTAAATTTACTTCAATTTAATCAGTTAAAAAGCGATGAAAATAAAATGTTTTCGGAACCTAAATATTTTTACATAGAAAAATTCTAAACCATCTTCTGAGCAAACGTCATTTTTCGTTTTTCCAAATTCGGACATCTTTGGCTCCGTCGATCTTATTTTTCTACGTTTTTCTTGCATTTTTCGCCAGTAGAAAAATTCGAATTTTTATAATTCAATCGTTCCACTGATATCCATATACCATCTTGACCATCTCATCGTGCTGATCTCAACAATGTATTTATTTGGGTATTTCGGAATCCGGAACACAATGAAATATGTGAACGATTAATCGTACCTGTTCTCATTTTCAACCTCTTGGGTTAATTGTCTATTCGGTTGCTTTCCAGTAAGAATCAAACTGTCATAATTATTTGTATTCTCGGGAATAAATATTTTTGACTTTTCATTTGCCATTGTATTCAATAAAATTTGATGCTTCGTATTCGTTTGGGTTTTAGTTCCATTTCGAAATGTAATAATAAAAATTTTACTGTCTTCTCTTCTGCCCTTACTTCCTCTATCTTCTTCTTTTCTTTTCTTTTTTTCCCAATCCCTCTACCCATCGGCCACATCGAAAAGTAAAAGAAAAAAAAACTTCCCTTCACGCCTCGAACCCAAGGCCTCTGCTCCTCCACCACAGCACTGTGCTCCGCATCTCCACGTCAACCACGCCCTGAACCTCCTCCCTGACATCACCCACTTCCAACACAGCAACCAACCTTTTGGCTTCCTCACCACGCAAGCAAAAATTCTTTTTTCCTCTCCCTCCAGTTCGTTCGCATGGACTCCCATCCCACACTCTTCCCCTCGTCCCTCTTTGCGCCACTGCCTTCACCCGCTTCCTCCACACGGACTACATCTCGGCCGTGACTTGTCTCTTGATCAAACTCGCGCCTCCATGACCCTTAAACTGCGTACCGCACTCTCCTCCCTCCGCTCTTCCTTCCTGATGCCAATGTGAGTAAGGCATGATGATTTTATACATACCTTATAAGATGCTATATATATATATTTTACAGTTATATGTTTTGAAATTATTTTTGGAAACAAATAATATGTTGCAATGCAAAGTTGTATACGCATATATATGATATAACTTTATATTTTACTTAGTCACTTATATATGTAGTTTTTAGGAAAGTATATTTTTACAATTAAGTTCATTCCAGTGGACAAAATATGTACGTGAGCAGTAGTTTTTGTATATGATTTGTTTGAATTTTGTCTTAAACTTTTGTTTTGTTTAAGTATAGGGATGGGTATTGCATAATATGTTTAAAAAGTATACATATAGATATATTACGTGGTTAAGAGTATTGTAATATTTTATTTTATATCCATATGGGTTGTCTGTTGTTATATGCTATATATAGGTTTATTAATACAAGTAGTATGTAAACAGTTGTCGTTATATATATATTTTAGTTATGTGTATCTGCGTTGTCTAGTTAAATGTATATGTAAGGTTGTACACATTAGTTTCTATTTAATAGTATATATGCTGCAGTTATAAAAAAAAGAGTTGTATGATGTATAACTTCTATAAGAGTTGAGAGTTGTTCAGATATAAAAACATTATATATGCTCTGTTTCTATTTTGGGTAAAAAGAGTTATATGCATATCTTTTATAAGAGTTGTATAATGTATAAGTATATATATATTAAATTTCATTTGGAAATAGCTTGCTGTAGCTGTAATATAATATATGTTAATTCCATTATCTCCGCGACCTAGAATTTAGCGACCTAAAAGGGGTTAGCGACCTAAGAGGACATCGCGACCTAAGAACAGAAGAGCTTCGCGACCTAGCATCAGAAGGTTTACGACCTAACAACAGAAGACCTTGCGACCTAAGGACTTGGGAGGAGTTTGCGACCTAAGGACTTGGGAGGAGTTTGCGACCTAGGGACTTAAGATTGCGACCTAACTGCAGGAAAGGTTTGCGACCTAACTACAGGAAAGGTTCGCGACCTAACTACAGGAAAGTTTTGCGACCTAAAGGACCTACGACCTAGGAGGCTAACAAGCTATGGCTTCAACGACCTAGAGCTCCCACAGCTATTCCTTAACTCGCCTGCGACCTACCACTTGATCAAATAAAGCCAAGTACTGCTTCACCAGCTAATCTCTTAAGCCGCAAGGAGACTGCGACCTAGCTTAGGTCGCTCGCGACCTACGACTTAACTAAGGTCGTACGCGACCTAAGACTTAGTCAAATTTTCTGCCCAGAAACCAGCTCCTATAAATAGGCCACCATTTCCAACATGAAAGGGACTTTTGCCAAATCATTTCTTCAAGCGTCGTTACTCTGTCGAAGTCTCCATTCATCCAGCAATCAAAGATCCTCAAACATTCAAGACGCTACAACAATCTTCAAGAGATAATTCCCTACATCCAACATGGATTCATCGAATTTCATCGACGAAGATTGAGCTAGTAGTCAAGATTGTTTCTTTTGATCAAGTTGTACTGTTGTGATAAGAGATTTGTATTGATTTGTAACTGAATTCAGTAATAAAGAGATTCAAAGTGGACGTAGGCTTAATCTCAAGCCGAACCACTATAAATTGCTGTCTTTTACTGCTTAAATTCTATTCCCGTCACACGGGTGGTGCTTTCACGATTCTATTACACACACCGGGTGTTAGCGTTCACCTTTTATCGTTAACATTTTGGTGCTTTCTCTGAGAACCCAACTCAGGCTACCATTCACCATTGCTTCACACAAGTTTGTTGAAAAAGTTTCCTACAAAACCAGAAATCTATCAGACATAATGGCTCCTGGAAGGAAACGAAAGGCTGTCAGATCTGAAAATGTTCAAGATAATACCGCCACTTCTATTTCACCGAGTCATGCGGCTCCAAGCGTCGGGGGTGACGCGAGAGGAGCTAGACGCTGCTGTATCTGGACTATACTAACAGATTGAAACTCAAAACAATCTGATGATGGAAAAACTGAACGCTCTGCTCGGCGCCAATCAAAGACCAGTGGGTAATGAAGAAAACATCGCTGATGCTCTTCGCAACTCCGAAGGAAAAAATATTCCTCAAGGAGGATCAGGTGCTGCTGAAGGGGCACCCCTCCAAGCTGAAGGATCTAGGCCATCGCCGATTTTCCGCGAACATCTGCCCGGACAGACTTCTGAGAAAATGGCCGAGGTCTATTCCGCCAAATCTTTGAACAACGAGGAATATCTTTCTGGCATGATCAAGCAAATAATGAAGGAGAGCATGCAGAGGGATGAAGATGAGAGCGAATGGGGATTCGCACCAAGTAGAACTCCGTTTACCGAGAAGATTCTAAAGGCTGAATTTCCTAGAAAGTTTGTTCCCCCCACCATTCCTGCTTATCGGGGAACAAGTGATCCAAATCAGTTCTTGTATAAATACGACTGGCACATGACCGGTGCAAGAGCAACTGATGAAATTAAGTGCCGGTATTTCCCAGTATATTTGGAAGGAGTGGCACTCCTCTGGTTTACCAAGCTTCCTGGCCGATCAGTTGATCAGTTTTCCGATCTGACCCGAAAGTTCAAAGAGCAATTCAGGCTATACGCTTCAAAGGCAAAGGACATAATGTCATTATCCAGTCTTGAACAGAATCCGGGAGAACCTATTAAATCATTCCTGAACCGTTTCAATATAGCTCTGGCAGAAGTTGATAACGCAGAGCCACGGATGATCTTGACCTATTTGATGCGTGCCATCGACAAATCAAGCGAATTTGGAAAATGGCTGAAGATGAAAGAGCCAAATTCTCTCAAGAAATTCTACAAGAAAGCTGATGAATTCA
Source organism: Allium fistulosum (assembly GCA_030737815.1). Classification (NCBI taxonomy): domain Eukaryota; kingdom Viridiplantae; phylum Streptophyta; class Magnoliopsida; order Asparagales; family Amaryllidaceae; genus Allium; species Allium fistulosum. The sequence goes on from CM060903.1 coordinate 862,334,878, forward strand.
TACGCTTGGAAAATCTTCCAGCATCGATGAAGGTGGTGGCAGCAAAGGTGGACAATAATACTGCCGCTTCGGAAAAGAAAGATTCCGGAGGTCAGAAAAGGGAAAATCACGAGGGGAAGAAACAAAAGGATACAAAGAAACCTCGCTTCTTCAAACCCTCAGATTTCACTCCATTGACCGACACTCTGGAAAATATCTTCTTCGCCACCAAAGATGCTGTGGATTATCCCAAACCGGCTGAGATAAAACCGGGAAAAGGCGCTATGAGAAATGGAAAGTTCTGCCGTTTTCACAACCAACCCGGTCATGATACCAATGACTGTCGTCACTTAAAGAGCTTAATTGAAGAATTGTTGAGGGAAAACAAGCTGCAACAGTATGTCAAGAAGAACAGAAGTGACCCATCTTCGTCAACTCAGGGGCAGCAACTTCCTACTCAGCCATTAGGTTCAGGTAAAGGCACTACGGCACAAGAATCTGAGAGGCCCGTTATCAATGTGATTACGGGGGGCCCACACCCAGCGGGCAGAAGCTGGGGTGAAATGGAACGATATGCTCATGCTTTAAAATACATCCCAGCAGAGGAAGATGTTTTTGCTGTAGAAAATGCTGCACCCCTGAAACAGCAAAAGATTTCAGACGATGATATTATGTTCAAAGCTAGGGATTCTATCGGTATTGAAGCTCCCACCATAGATCCCTTGGTTATCTCTGCAGGAATTGGACCGGCAATTGTAAGACGAGTGCTCATTGATTGCGGTGCTTCCTGCAATATACTCTTCAAGAAAACATTTGACCAGATGAAGATCCCAATGACTGACGTTCAAGCTTCGTCGCAAAAGATTGTTGGTTTCACTGGGGAACCACAGCAACCAATCGGAACTGTCGAGTTGTTCGTGGAACTTGGAGAAGGGCAGAAAAGAGTAGTTCGCAAGCAAACTTTTGTAATTGTCGATGGATTTTCTGCCTACAATGCTTTCCTAGGCAGGCCCACTCTAGCTGCATTCAAGGCCATTTTGGCCTCGTGGTGCCTAACTATAAAGTTTCCTACAGAAAATGGTGTTGGTGTCATCAAGGGAGATCAAAATGCTGGACGCGAATGTTATCTTATAGAGCTTCGAGAAGCCAGAAAGAGAGAAATGGGTAAAGATGCGGCAGCTCCCCTCCGCATCAAAAACCCAACCTTGTAGCAAATACAGGGTGGTCCCTGCACTGGTGAGCATAGTGGCGCAAGACGAGAAATGGACCCCAGAAAATCCAATGCAGAGGATAATAGGGTGATGCCCATGGAAGTTACGATACCAATACCTGTCGACTCCAAAGACCCAAACAAAGTACTTAATGTGGGTTCGCAACTAAGTACAACAGTTCAAAACACACTGATATCATTTCTAAAAGCGAATCTGGACGTGTTCGCTTGGTGTCATGCTGATATGTGTGGAATCTCTCCGACAATTGTTGTCCACACTCTGAATGTTGATCCGAAATTCACACCAGTAAAACAGAAATGAAGAACTCAAGGCCCAGAAAGGTCAGCAGCTTTAAAGGAAGAAGTAGATCGTCTCATGGAGAATAATTTCATCAAAGAATCCACTTATCCAAATTGGGTTTCAAATCCAGTACTGGTTAAGAAGGCAAATGGAAAGTGGAGAGTATGCATTGATTTCTCAGATCTAAACAGAACCTTCCCCAAAGACTGCTTCCCGTTGCCTAGAATCGATCAACTGGTAGATGGGACAGTTGGACATGAGTTGTTGTCTTTTATGGATGCCTACTCCGGATACAATCAGATTATGATGAATGAACCAGATCAGGAAGACACAAGCTTTATCACAGATGTGGGTCTCTACTGCTACAAAGTTATGCCTTTCGGATTGAAAAATGCTGGGGCAACCTACCAAAGACTCGTCAATGCAATGTTCAAGCCTCAGATTGGTAGAACCATGGAAGTTTATGTCGACGATATGTTGGTAAAATCAAAGAAAGCTGTAGATCACATGGGACACTTGGAGGAGATTTTACAATTCTTCGAAAGTATGGAATGAAGCTCAACCCATTGAAATGTTCATTCGGGGTAGAGTCTGGGAAATTCCTGGGTTACATCGTAAGCGCTAGGGGTATTGAGGCCAATCCTGCTCAAATCACAGCTCTGAGAGAAGTTAAAGCCCCTAGAACAAAGAGGGAACTGCAAAGTCTCAATGGAAAAGTTGCCGCTCTTAGTCGCTTCATCTCCAAGGCCACAGACAAATGCATTCCCTTCTTTGATGCTTTAAAGAAAGGAAAGAAAAATTTTGAATGGACTCCCGAATGTCAGAATGCTTTCGATCAACTGATTCATCATATGAGAACTCCTCCGGTCCTTTCCAAGCCTAGTGATGGCGAAGACCTCTTCATCTATTTAGCAATTTCATCCCATGCTCTAAGTGCAGCACTTGTACGAGAAGATATGAAAATACAACGTCCAGTCTACTACATCAACAAACGGTTCACTGGGGCAGAGATGAATTATTCAAAGATAGAAAAGCTTGCTTTTTGTTTGTTAATCGCTTCTAGGAAGTTGAGGCCCTATTTTCAATCTCATCCTATCAAGGTCCTGACTGATCAACCTCTAAAGCAAGTCCTGTATCGTCCTGAAACTTCGGGTCGTCTCTTGAAATGGAATATAGAACTCAGCCAATATGACATCACTTACCATCCCCGAAGAGCAATTAATGGACAAGCTTTAGCAGATTTCATTGCAGAGTCCACTGACAAAGGTGACATCAAGGAAGAAACAACTGACTGCATTCCGATACAGTGGAAGTTGTATGTTGATGGCTCGAGAAATGATTATTGTTCTGGGGCAGGAGTTGTGCTTGAAACTCCCGAAGGACGATCACTATGTTATGCATTGAGACTAGAATTCCCTTCGACAAACAATGAAGCAGAATATGAAGCCCTTATTGCCGGATTAAAAATCGCCAAGGAACTAAACATCAAAGTGATACAGATTTTCAGCGATTCTCAGCTTATTGTTTGCCAGGTGAAGAAAGAATTTCAAGCCAAAGGAGGAAATTTGCCTGCATATTTGACAAAAACTTCCGAACTCCTCAATGATTTAGATCACTACTCAATAAGCCACATACCCCGAGAGGAAAATATGAAGGCAGATTCTTTAGCAAAGTACTCAAGTTCCGGAGAAGCTCAATTACTGGGATTAGTTCCTGTAGAAGTTCTGTCAGCTCCAAGCATTGATGAAATGGATATTGATTGGATTATGGCTACGTCTCAAGAGCATGAATCATGGATGACTCCGATCAAAGAATACTTACTCAGTGGTTTCCTGCCAGAAAGTTCTAAGGAACGTCGATAGTTATTGAAAAAAGCGTCGAGATATATACTTCAAGATGGCCGATTATACAGACGGGGATTTTCAATGCCTCTGCTCCAATGTGTAACTAAGGAAGAAGCCAAGACAATTCTTGCCGAGGTACACGGAGGAGAATGTGGAGATCATTCAGCTGGTCAAACTTTAGCCAAGAAAGTTCTCCGGTATGGGTATTTCTGGCCTGACATTAACCGAGATGCCGCTATCTACTCTAGAAAGTGCGACAAATGCCAAAGGTTTGCAAAAATCCCAAGAGCACCCTCCACCGAACTCACACAAATGGTCAGCCCATGGCCATTTGCCATTTGGGGGATAGACCTAATTGGACCATTACCGATCGCCAAATCAGGGATTAAATATGCTATTGTTGCCGTTGATTATTTCACCAAATGGGCTGAAGCTGAACCTTTGGCCACCATCACTTCTAAAAAGATGATAAATTTTGTAACGAAGAATATCATTTGCAGATATGGTGTGCCATAGAAGATAATCACAAACAACGGTACTCAGTTTGAGAGTGAAGAATTCCAGGATTTTTGCAAACGGTTCAGAATTCGAAAAAGCTTCTCAGCAGTGGCTCATCCGCAGGCAAATGGGCAAGTGGAAGCAGTTAATAAGATCATCAAGTCAACTATCAAAAAGCAACTCGAAAAAGCAAAAGGTGGTTGGGTTGATAAGCTTCCATTAGCACTATGGGCGTACAGAACTACTCACAAAACTGCGACTGGGCACACCCCATTTTCACTGGCATACGGATCAGAGGCAATGATTCCAGTGGAAGTAGAAGTTCCTTCACATAGAAGAGTTCATTTCAACGAAGCTGAAAATGAGAAACTGCAACTTGAAGCACTTGATTTTCTTGATGAGAAAAGAGAAGAAGCTAGGCTCAGAGTTTCAGCTCATCAGCAGAGAATTGCCAGGCATTTCAACTCTAAGGTTTGCCAACACAGCTTTGAGATCGGAGACTTGGTTTTGAAAAGGATCATGACAGCAACTGGTGTGTTTGGGCCAAACTGGGAAGGACCATATGTCATAGGCACTAAACTTCTTGATGGCACTTTCAAACTCATAACTGTTGAAGGAGATCCAATTCCAAGAGCCTGGAACAGCAACCACTTACGTCCTTATTTTACTTGAAAGAAAAAGCTTGGTTCAAAATTATGAAATAATGATGAATGTATCAGTTGTATTGTAAAATATTGTAAATCAATGTGAATGAATGAAAGCTATAAAGTGGATGTAGGCCCGATTCTTGGCCGAACCACTATAAATCTTGTGTTCTTTACTATTTCATAATGCCTGTTTTATTTCGATATGTAAATGCTTTAAAATGTATTGCTAAAATGTCGATTCAAAATTGCAGGACATCAAAACAATGCTTGCTCGTCACAAAGCTAAGCGGCCTCTATAAATCAGCTATTACACGAAAACCAAGCAACAAATATTTTTTTTTCCAAACTCAAATCCCAAGCAAGGAAAACTTCACATAAAAAGTTGGCGACTCCACTGTGACAAACCTTTGTTCACTAGTCGAGATTGTCGTTATGAATAGACATCCAACTAGAGAACTTGCGTTTGTCTCGTGAAGACATTCAACAGCGAAGTCCCCTCCTTCGGATAAAGTAATTTACTTGTAAGAGGAAAAGAAGAAGATGTGCTTGGGAACGATAATAAGAGATCGCTAATGGGCAGATGATGAGAGAAAGTTGCCAAGCAAACAAAGAGGCAGACAAAGGGAGGTATGCATCTCAACAGGAAGGCCGGAAGATCCACTAAAGGGACACCTTCCCAAGCGGAAGGAACAGGACCCTCGCTAACTGGTCGTGATGCATCCGATCAGATAGCTTACGTCCGTCCCGTGGATCCACTCGCCCCTGAGACGCAACCTATCTGGCACACCAACCAACCAAAGCCCTCTAACGAGGCACGCCAATAAATGGGAGTGTTTTCCTCAATCAAAAAGATCGGTGGGACCACCGAAGGGGCACCTTGTTAATTGATTGCGGTCGTTTGTACAAACAAACATCCAATCAAGCAACTTACGCCTGCCCCGCGGACCCATCCGACCATGAGAAAGCAACTTCCAGGCACTCAAAAGCCCTTTTCGGAGGCACAAGCCCTCTTCGGAGGCACGCTTCACCATGCTTGAAGCACAGAATCAAAAGCCCTTTTCGGAGGCACAAGCCCTCTTCAGAGGCACATGCCATCTTCGGAGGCACGCTTCACCATGCTTGAAGCATAAAATAAAAAGCCCTCTTCGGAGGCACATTTCACCAGGGTAGAAGTGCAAAATGCTTCTCTTCGGAGACCCACTTCACCAGAGTTGAAATATCAAAATTGCTTCTCTTCGGAGACCAAAATTGCTTCTCTTCAAAAACCTCTTCAGAGGCGCACTTCACCTTGCTTGAAGTACCAAAAATAAGCCCCTTGCTGGGGCACAAAATCAAAACCTTCTTCGGAAGCTCATTTCACTGCGTAGGAAAATTCGCTTTTAACAAATAAGAGTGATCATCCCTAAAAGTTGAAGTGTTCTTCAGAAGGAAAGAAAAAGTAAAAACTTCTCGAAAGACGAGATATACTTTATTAAAAGCAGAATGATTCTTCCCTTAAAAGTGGAATAGTTATTCTCTGGAATAAGAATATCCGTCTTAAAAAAGAAAAAAAAAGCTAAGAATATTGCAATGCACTTGCGGTATGGGGGCAATACTATACGATTCAGTTACATGAACGAAGTAATATACAAGCAACATACCGCGAGTTCATCACAATATCATGAAAAATAGATGATGTGGAATAAATGCATTCTCAAACGCAGACAAAAAGTTTGCACAAGTAAGAAGAATCGTTTGTTCTACACTAAAAATAAAAGACAGATCATTCTCACATACATAAGAGTTTGTACAAGTAAAATAATTGTTTTATTTAGTACTATGAAAATTCTTTACATGTGCAGATATCTCAAAAAGCAAAAGTAAGGAGTAAAAAATCTAGCTTGTTATCCCTTCTTCTCGCCACCTTTGGATCCTTTCCCCGGCCTAATGATTAGTTTTTGGAGCCATTGTGGACGGGTCGGGGCAGAAGGAGAAAGAGGCGCGGCTGGATCAACTTCTGCTTCCTCCCCAGTTGAAGCACTTCTCTTCTTCTTCCTTATGCCACGCTTCCCCTTCCTCTTTGAAGAAGATTCGCTCCCCGGAGTAGCAAGCAGTGTTGAAAGCTTCGTGTCATCATCAAGGGACTGCTCCGGGGTCTTCTCGACGTCTTCAAGGTCCTCCGCCTTCTGTTCCTGCGAAGCTGCCGGGTCATCCAGGCCTTGAAGGGCTTCGATTTTCTCTGCCTGTGATCCCGGCTGGGAAGCAGAAGGAGGAGTAACCTGTAAAGATGAAGGGACGGCAACTGAAGGAGTGGAAACTTGTGCAGTGTTTGGTGCCTCCGCTGTAGAAGAAAAGAAGTTAAAATCAGCATCTTCCGAAAATAGGGAAGGTATCAGTTCACCAAAGTTCAAGTAACAAGTAAGAAGGTCATCAAACTCGGTTAAATCAAATAACTGGTTCATTAGACCCGGAACTTCGCCAAAGTTACCTGGAGGAGTTGGCTTCGCAAGTTCAATTTCATATTTATCAGCCTCAGTTTCTTCCTGGCTCTTCTCTTCAATTTGGGAAAGAGGAGTCTCGGAAGTATCGAGTTTAGCTTCAGCATCTTTTGCAGCAAGTGGAGATTGAGAGCTAGAACCGATGATATCAACATCAGTCAAAGTTGAAGTATGGACAGGGGCAGGTAGTGATGTTGTCTTTTCTGGATATTCTTCTACCGCTGCCCCGGCTCTAGCTTCGGCAAGTTGCTCTTTGCCTCTAATAAGCGCATCACGTGCTTCGTCGTCTAGATAAAGCGCTACAAGGTCTACTTCCGCATAGCTGGAAAATGTGTCAAGTATAGTCTCCCAAACTTCAGCAAGTGTAATCTCATATTTGGGACCCAAGAAGGAAAGGCTGCCACGGCCCAAAACGCTGTGCATATAGAATTCAAATAGAGTAGAATCAATGCTAGCTTTAGTGGCGTCGTGAGACTCTTCGGCCGCAACTTGTCCAGCAACCGCATCATCACGCTCCTTCTCAACTTTAAGAAGCTTAGCTTTCAGCATCTCAATCTCTGCATTTTGGGACACAATTGTTCCCCGCAGCTCAGTATTTTCTGTGCGATATTTCTCAGTAATATGCTGCTCAGCCGCAAGCTTCATTTCGACATCTCTTTGTGCAGCATGTGCGTCCCGCACTTGCTTCTGAAAGACTTCTTCCTTTTGAGTGTGCGATGCAGAAGATGAGGCCAGATCTTCCTTTAGTTGTTTGACTTCAGATGCAAGCTTTGCGTTGTCATCTGCAATGCTTGTCATTTCCGCATCGTGTTGCTTGCACCATTTGTCCCATTCTGATTTATCATTCTCCATGGTCATCATCGCCTCAAGATTTATGTGGTTAACCCTTTGGAGTTCGTCGACAAGTTTCTGCCATTGCGACATCCTCTCGATATTAAGTCTAACCGCGTCAAGACTTTTAAGCATGTCTTGCTTATCAATTGGAATCAAATCCAAGTCAAAGCGCACTCCTTTTAGGCACCAATTTGGAAATCGGCTCTGGAGCGTTGGAGGGCCGTCTTTAACTTGATATTGTGGCCTGTTAATGATTGTTTGAATATCGGACTTCTTTAGAGGAGGAGAGCCGGTCGGAGTATCAGAAGGAATAGGAGCGTCAGCCTTTTTAGAAATTTCAGACGCGTTCTTCTCATCAAGTTTAACCCGTTTACTTGGGTCATCGGTAGCATGCTTCTTCCCTTTGTCATCATGATATTTTCTTTTATGAGAGTCATCGTCTCTCCTTCTTTGCTGCTCTTCGTAAGCACGCCTTTCTTGAGCTTTTCTAGCTGCACGCTCTTCGTCAGATTCTTTGCGGGAGGGAAGATAACGTCCATAATCGTAAGAATCACGCCCTCCGTAGCGCCGAAAGTTGTCGTAGTATGAGCTGGTACGTCCCATCGGAGAATCTGAGAAATGGAAAAGAAGTAAAGTTTAGAGATTTCCAGAAAAAGAGGATAAATGCTTATAAGTGCTGAAAAATCCTAAGTGTGTGCGGCGTGCAAGCTACACGCGTCAAACTACAGACCTCGCTTTAGTGTGGAAACAGAGACGACTGGCGTAGTAGGCGTCAGGGTTTGTTTTAGGGTGGAAGTCGCTTCAACAACGGGAGAAGTCACTTTTGGATTATTATCCCCGAAAAAGCTCTTGAGAAGTTATCATGATATCGCTCAAGCCATCAAAAGTGTCATCACCCTGGAACTCAGCAGATTTCTCCTTTTCAACTTCCGTATCGATTGATTTCTCAGAAGCTCGAGGATTCTCTTCCTCCTCAATAATTGGGGCAAGTGCCGACTTGCTAGCTGACCCTACAACATCGATGGATGCGGAACATTTTATCAAAGCAGCCTCTACAACAGGTGCTTTCGATGCAATTTCTTCTACAGAAGAGGGAGCATTCGAGGCCTCTGCTTGAGAGCCCGAAGCAACTAACGTTTCCGCATCAGAACTAGAAATTTCATGAATTTGAGTCGATCTAGAAGGATGTAAAAGACCAAACTGGTGCAAAAATTCATCTTTCAGCAAGAATTTGGCACTCCTCTCTTCGGCATCAACGGCACTCAAAGTATCTAAAATCGACTTGCGGCTGGTATCTCGAAGAAGAGAAGGAAGTGCTGCACAAAGAAAGAATGGAATTAAGCATTTGACGGTTCGAATTCTGAAAAATCTAGAAAATGAATCGGTAAAAGGTAATCTTACTTCCGACTCTCCAGATGGCATAAAATCCCGGAGGATAGCGAACGTAAAAGAATTGAGTCAAGAATCCATGGGCACTTTCAGGCAAGTCTAGAATTAGTTTGCGATTCCTGGCACTCCTCACAAGTATGATAGAGGGATGGTCTTTGTTCTTTGCAAATGTACACAAGAAGCGAATTTCATCAAAAGAGGGAAAACGGTCCAACGTTCTCCTGAAAAGCACGCACAATCCCAGCAGGATGGAGTATCCATTAGGGTGTAGTTGAAAGGGAGAAATAGTTAGCCGAAGGAGAAGTTCTCGAAGACAGTCGTTAAATGGGGGAATGGCTCCACTCGAACACATCTGCCGGTTCACAGCAACAAAGCCAAGAGGCGGCCTGTCAGCAGTGTCGCTTGACCCAGGAAGTAAAGCATCTGCTTCGGTAATGCCAAATTGGATGCACAATTGTCGGAAGACTTTATGACTCAGAGTGGTAGGAGTCCTTTCCGGAGGATCGATTAGTGGAGTTGCAATTGGAAAAGCTTCTCCGGCTATTTCCAAGTCTTCCTGTTGAGATTCCATTCTACACAAGGAACTGGACGATCAAATATTAAGGTGCACGTTTCCTAAAAAGAGTGAAGTGTTGTGCAAAACTAATACAATAACAAGCAAATGTAAATGAAACTAAACTAATTGATACTTGTCGATTATAAAGTTTCAGGGCTTGATATCTTAAGTCCAAGAATAGTGTTGTGTTGATGCAAGTAAATCAGCTTTAATTGATCATTTCGATTTTGCTTTAATACTTCACTTAGATTTGTTAGTCCACAGCATTTCATTCACGAAGTTCATTTAAGTTTGATATTCTTTGTCAACTAATCTGTTGTTTGATGTGGGCAATCAATAGCAGTATATTCGTCCCATTTTTCTGTGAATGTTGCTCCTAAACAGGTTATCAGCATTAAAGTTGAAGCAATCTGAAAAGAAGTACAAAGTCCAAAACAATTCAAATTCAGAAAATCAGTCAAGTCCTGCTAAAAAATTCTAAGTGTTAGGTCGCTTACGACCTAACAAAGGTTGCAACATTCTTATGCTGAGTTGTTCAGGTTAAAAGTTCAGGGCTGAGAAAAATTGTCTAAGTATTAGGTCGTTCAGCGACCTATCATGGGTCAAGCTTTCTGTAAGTCGCATGTTGCAGTTGAATGAATTAAGATGAGGCAATTTTCTTTAAGTCCTAGGTCATGCACAATTGTTTTTAGGTTGGAGATTCTCTAGGTCGCAAATGTTGTCAGGTCGCAAAGGCTTAAGTCGCTAAGCGTTCCCACGCGACCTAACTCTTAGGTCATTCAAATCTGATAGGATGTCGACTTCCTCTCCAAGCAACATCATATTGAATCCAATAACCCAATACCGCCAGTTCAAAAAGAGTTCATCTTCCCCTTCACCCTACCTCAACGTATCACCGATTAACTAACAAATCAATGGCAAACCCTACAGAACTGTAGTAGAAGCTTTCGTATGATCGCAAATCACCACGACACGAACGAAAGTTGGTTGAGACTACCGCTCAGAAAGCATGATGCATGAAATTGGGCTTAGGACGAGTAACAACGATTCGTGATCAAAGCAGTGACTATGGACAAATAAAGGTCGATCCACTTACGAATTATGATTGGTGAGAATGAATCGTCAGTTGAAGGAGTCGAATTTGTCTTTGGAAGCTCGAAAAATCGTTAATGGCGATGGAGGCTCGAAACAGAAAGGTGAGGAAGAAGGTGCGACCTAACCAATTTATATGAAGCTGAGAATGGGAGGCGAACAGGCGTAAAGTTCTAGGTCGTTTGCGACTTAGCAAGGTTGAATCGAAGCATACGACCTATGGCATAGTCATATGCCTCGAGGGGCAAATGTTAATTCCATTATCTCCGCGACCTAGAATTTAGCGACCTAAAAGGGGTTAGCGACCTAAGAGGACATCGCGACCTAAGAACAGAAGAGCTTCGCGACCTAGCAGCAGAAGGTTTACGACCTAACAACAGAAGACCTTGCGACCTAAGGACTTGGGAGGAGTTTGCGACCTAAGGACTTGGGAGGAGTTTGCGACCTAAGGACTTGGGAGGAGTTTGCGACCTAGGGACTTAAGATTGCGACCTAACTACAGGAAAGGTTTGCGACCTAACTACAGGAAAGGTTCGCGACCTAACTACAGGAAAGTTTTGCGACCTAAAGGACCTACGACCTAGGAGGCTAACAAGCTATGGCTTCAACGACCTAGAGCTCCCACAGCTATTCCTTAACTCGCCTGCGACCTACCACTTGATCAAATAAAGCCAAGTACTGCTTCACCAGCTAATCTCTTAAGCCGCAAGGAGACTGCGACCTAGCTTAGGTCGTTCGCGACCTACGACTTAACTAAGGTCGTACGCGACCTAAGACTTAGTCAAATTTTCTGCCCAGAAACCAGCTCCTATAAATAGGCCACCATTTCCAACATGAAAGGGACTTTTGCCAAATCATTTCTTCAAGCGTCGTTACTCTGTCGAAGTCTCCATTCATCCAGCAATCAAAGATCCTCAAACATTCAAGATGCTACAACAATCTTCAAGAGATAATTCCCTACATCCAACATGGATTCATCGAATTTCATCGACGAAGATTGAGCTAGTAGTCAAGATTGTTTCTTTTGATCAAGTTGTACTGTTGTGATAAGAGATTTGTATTGATTTGTAACCGAATTCAGTAATAAAGAGATTCAAAGTGGACGTAGGCTTAATCTCAAGCCGAACCACTATAAATTGCTGTCTTTTACTGCTTAAATTCTATTCCCGTCACACGGGTGGTGCTTTCACGATTCTATTACACACACCGGGTGTTAGCGTTCACCTTTTATCGTTAACAATATATATATACATAAATATTTGTTTAAGACTTATATAGATAAACTATTGATATTTTAAAGGGAAACGTTAGGTTATAAACGGCTGACCATATGTATGTAAGTATTTTTTTTAAATTCATTTTATACCTGTTATATTAAGTAAGCTGGTTTCGATTTACTTGTGCCTTTGGATTTCTATTTTTCGTGTCTAAAATAAAATAAAATATTAAGCTATATATATGTGTACGATAAGTTTTATACGGGTATGTACTACTGCTTGTTATGGATAGCTAGCTGTCTAAATTTTGTTATCCACATAATCTGGGCTTATATATGAGTGTTATTATATTTTATTCCATTGTCTACATTTTGGTTATATACAATTTTAGATGTTGTATTAATATTGATTCTTTGTATTGAGTTATACTTGTTTTATAAGTAGTCTATATATATATAGTATATCATATGTGCGCATTTCGTTTGTACATATATAATTGTTGCATGAGCTATGTGTGGGTTCTTATATATAAAGTGATAGTTTATATATATGTTTGACTTGAATTATATATAGCGATATAGTAATAGTATGAATTTTATTTTACCTATATAGATATTTTATTTTAAATTTTTGCCTTAGATTAAAATATTGATTGTATAAAATAACAAATATTTTCGTAGATATCAAACTGATTCTTATTCGGTTCATCAAACTTTGAATTTCAGCCTTGTTCGTCTAATCGTGTCAATCCCGCCTTGCTTTGGAAATCGGCACTTGGATTTGGTCAATTTTGCAATTCTAATCATAGCCTATTGTGTCGCCTATCTTCTTGTGTTCTCTAGCCTCGAAAGGTGAGCAATCACTCACGATTAATGTTCTTTTATTTATTAAATCTGATTTCAATTGAAACGACAATGGAAATATGCTACTGTTATTTATGCTATTAACTGTACCAGTTCACCTGTGACATCTGACACCATTATCTATTAATTATACAATGATAATCACGTTTGGTTGATAAGCGATTGATTGTTTGTTGTTTATATTGGAGGTTAAATTGTAATGTATAAAGTGATAAATAATATGCAATTGAATTTGACGAAGGATAGTAAAAAATTTGAATCGACATATGTGTTGAATTTGATTTGTTAAATTTGTATAATATGACCCCTTGAATGTTTAATTATTTGACACGTAGTAAAATAGTTAATTACCCTTGAACCATTTGAATTTATGTTGTATTAACTGATGAAGTATGAAATTGAATAATTGATGTCAAGTGTAGAATTGCATAGAATAATTTGTAAAATAATCTTTAATCTACATGAAATGATAGTGTAGATTCTAGAAATAATTTTATTAATTTACACAAATAACAATGTGAATTAATACGATTATTTCGAGATTATTTGAATTGATTATTGGATTGATATTGATTGTTGTTCTTGCTTGTTTTTTTACTTTGACACCATCCCAGTTATCACACTGCAAGTTCCCTTTGCTATGTTTTGATTTTGAATTGAATTGGAATCGGGTTGAAATGATAAATACCCAAATGAACTTGACCTAGGATAGAGAATTAAATAAAACCCAATTGGTCAATAATTTGATTTAAAAATAAAATGAAGATTTTATTTGAATAAATAATATGTTTTGAAACGAAGTTGGAATTTGAATTTTAATGAAATTTAAATGTGAATATTTAATAATCTGAAATAAATATTCCCATGGACTAAAGAAGGAACTATTCTTAATCGCTGTCTCACCTTCAATCAACAAATTCAATCTGCCATACCCTCCTCCGCTCTGGCTTTGGATTGTATTTCTGAAGGCAAGGTTGATCTCCCATATTCCAGTAACCTGTCTGTTCGAACCCTATGGAATCAGCTGCACAGCACTAAAGTTAATATATTCCCTGTTGATGGCATATCCTGGTCATGTTGTAATAACACCTTTATGATTGGTGCAATGTACAAGAAACTTATCAGCCAGTACAACACTTCCCATCTCTGTTGGTACAAACGAATTTGGTTGCAGCACAACTCTGAAAGTCAGAACTTGATGTTATGGAAGTTATTTGGCAATGCTCTAAAGACAAAAACTAAGTTGAGGCAGCGTGGATTAAACATTGATACAACTTGTATTTTCTGCCAATCTGCTGACGAAGACATCCTTCGCCTTTTCTTCAGTTGTTCGTATGTTCACAGGTTGTGGAGCTGGATCATCACTATCATCTCTGGAAGGACACCATCTAGTGACAGTGTGGAGGAATGGAACATCATATACAAGGCAACTAGATGGAGAAGTGAATCAACATATGTTTTGCTATTTTCTCTGAAGACATTCATAGCGATAATTTGGGAGGAGAGAAATGCCGTTATTTTCAATGACAGAAGGAAAACAGAAATGCAAATGAAACTCAGCATCATTGGGAAAATGAAACATGGGATTGTTGCCTCTAGCCACCAGTTTGAACCTGGTTTTATGTTGGCCCTCCCTTCTCTTTAACGGTCTGTTGTTTGGTGTTGGTGTTGGTGTTGTGTGTGTTTTTCTTTTTCTTCTTGTTGATATGCCTGTTTTCCTTGTTCTCTTGTTCCTCTGTACTTCCATGCCTGCATCTGTGGGTTTGTTTCCTTGTAGTTCTTTGATCTTGGTATATCAATAAATGGTAGGGGCCCATTCCAACCCCGCTGGCTTTGCCAAAAAAAATAATCTGAAATAAAATATTAATAAAGAAATTGATGAAAGAATGTTGTTTAATTTAAGAAATGATTGAATTAAGTTTTGAAATAATTTAATAATTTAATGAGATTGAATTATTTAATAATCAAATTAAATTGAATCCTTTGATAATTGAAATTGAACTTTTAATTAGTGAAATTTAGATCTTATTTAATTGAGCTTTGAAATTTGTAATTAAGTAAATGAATATGTGAAATTGAATTTCTTTATCAAGAAATGCAAATGTGATTTTTGAAATTAATGTAAGACTTGTAATTTAAAGGGTTGATTTGACGAATCTAATTTAATTCAATTTGAAGTTTTGATATAATGAAGTTGAACTTAAGTAATTGATTTAATGAATTGGAAATTAAATAGAAATTGTTGAATGACAAATCTACTTAATGAATATTGAATGAAATCGATCAGTGAATTTAAATTGATTTGAATGTTAAATTAAATTAATTAAAATGATTTCGAAATGAAACTTGTATCCGAACTTGAATCAATATTTGAATTGTTTTAAAAAGAAATTGAAATTGAATTATAAGATTTTGAAATTATGAATTTGGAAGTTTTGAAATGTAAATTATGGAAATTGTTTTGGAAAGACAAATGAAATATTTGTTTATAAAATTCCAATTGAAATTGAATTTGATTTGATTTGAAATATATTAAACGACCAATCGGTGTAATAATTATGAAAGTTATTAAAGAGACCGGAGTCAGTTAGGGACATACTCACTGTCTAAATCGAAAACCACTTTAATAACTATACGTGGAGTGTGATCCAGAATGAAGTGGTTGGAATGACGTACGTTGATGATTGAAGAAAGTGAACGATAATGGATAGCCTTGACACTTGTGTCAAATTGGAAATGACTAAAACAGGAGCCGTGCCGGGCCAAATGGGGGTTAGCTACCTCGAGCGAACACACTTCTTCGAAAACTACTCATTACTTGTTGTCGATTGGTGCACCCTTTATTTTGGGAGTGTTGTTTCGCGGTGTTGCGATCGCTGCGGCGATGCGTTTTCACCAGTCCGGACCAGGCAAACGGTAGTTTCACTACCTTGGGTATTGCCTCATGTGCCTTGTCATACTTGGATCCCTATATACGCGACCACTACGATTTGTTTTGTGTTATACCTATGGAGTACTCCCTGATATCCCACTAGTTTACGGTGGAATTTACAGTCCTGTATAGACTATAACGTTTATATAAAATGTGTTAAGGGGGATAATGGTAACGCCTTAACACTATTTTAATACTTTATATTACTGATAGGCATTATCTATTTACCGTACACTATTACATAGTAGATAGTTTAACGGATCCTTAAAGGATGGTTATTCCAAACATCCTTTGAGTTACTTGTATTTCAATTGCTATTTCACTTGAGTTGGATTTATAAATATAAGAATGTTAATCTTGACTCGAGTGTTTTGTGTTTTCTTTACGCTCGGGTCAGACTGAGTGTACTAGTTTTCGAGACTCACTTTTGGAGTTGGAGCTTCGCTTGGAGTTCCGGCTATCTATCCAGCTTTCAGATATCCAGTTGATTCCAGTGATTGTATTCTGATTTTTGTATTTGATTATTGTATTCGAGACATCTGTTGTACCTTATTTGACTCTGATATGTATATAGTAGCTTCATGAACTACTATCTTTTATTTCCGCTGCATTTATAACTCTGTGTTTGTGATATGTGATTATTTATTTACTGTATATGTTCAGTTTTGCCAAATTTAAATTAACAACGCGGTATTTTGAATTATTCAAGTCCGACATGTGCGGATGCAAATGGTCCAAAATAGCGGTTCGTTACAGTTGGTATCAGAGCTTTGGTAGCTCTAGGCAAAACTCAACATATAGGGTAAATGTATTTACAGAATCACTCTCATTCGAGTTTCAATCTCTTCCTTTCACTCGATTCCTTTGAATTTTGGAACGTTCCCTGCGGTTCCAAAATCCATTCGTGTCCCTCACTATTCGCCTTCTCATTCTAGAGTATCCCATAACTCCACCTTGAATGATCTTTATAATGAATCGGCGGTCACGCCAAACTTTCGAATGATTTGTAAAGGGGTGAAACTCCTTTACAATAGGCATTGATTTACCAGAGATTTCTGTATCCTCGGTTTACGATGCTATCTATCTCCTGCTATACCTGAATTCTATTTCTTGTGATCGAATGTCGATTTGCCTCGGAATTCTGCATCGATCTTATTCTTGAAGTCACGGTCAATCCGGTTAAGGTTGCCCTTAAATTAGATAAGCTTACCCATCTCCCGATTCTGTTATTGAATCATCTTATCTTTTCTTTCGAATTGGTCTTCGAATCAGAATTCTCTTTGATTTGAGTCCATCAAATTTGAATCTCTATCCTTACTTTGAATCCATTCTTGTATCGTCGAGCGAGGAAGTGTATTTGTAAATTAATGTTAAAAATGCTTTATATATTGTGATGTTTGAGTTGTTGATGTTGATTTGGGTTTCCGATCGATTCGTCTGATCAATGCTATCGATAGGATTTCCAAAACACTTGAACAGAACAAACTGACACAACAATGTTTCAAATTTGGTAAACAAAATAGTTTTGTATGATTATATTATGAAACTAAATTGTTAATAAATTTGTTGTCAGAAATAATAATATTTGATTTTCATTTATTGTTTTGTAAACCATTGACTATTGCCTAATATAAATAAATGAATTTATAAACTTTGTTATAAACTGATTTAGAATTTGAAATGAAATGAAATTAAGAATTTGAGAATTTAATTTCTTAAAATTTCAAGCTTTGGTTTTAAATTTTAAAATGTATATTATTGAACGTATTTTCAAATAGAAACCGTTTTCAAAGAATTTTAAAATATCGAAATCAGTGCTCTTCTCTTTGTCGCTGGAAAATAATTTCGGTGATGGCGGCCGCATCATCGACGTTCATTTTCGAGTTTCGAAGTGGAGAAACCATTCTGTAGCTTTGCTACGGTTTTGTTTGGGAAAAAATATATTTTAAATTTGAATTTCTTAAGTATGACTTGATTTATATGGGTATATTATTTTAAATTTAATTTGATTTAATATATATAATATATACATAATTATTTCTAAAGGGTTTGAAATTAAACGGAAATTGAATTCTTAAAAATCATGTTAAAGGAGGTTTTCACTTATAAATAAAGCTAAATTTTGATTTAGTATTTAAACTTGAAAAAAATTGAATTTGAAAATTTTATTTGTATAGTACTAAATTGCATTTCAATATAACTTACCTAAATTATTCAGAAGTTAAAATGTAATTGGATAATATACAATATAAAATAATTTTATAAATAAAATTGAGTGTTTATAATAAATGTTATGCACTTAGATTTTAATTATAAAAAAATGCTACTAAAGATGATAGAATAATAAGTTAATTGAATGAGATAAATAAAGTAAATTTTGTTCTGAAAGAATTAACAAATTGAATTGAATCAGCTTAATGAAATACCTTGGATTAAGATCAATTATTGAACATTAATTGATTTAAAATGAAATTTATACGGTTAGAGTTAACAGTTGAACTAACAAATTTAAATCGAATGACTATTTATTGATTTAATATAAATGGATTTCACCAAATTGTGAATATAAATTAATTTAAATCGAAACTTTTATGGTTTAAATTAATTTATATGGGTTAAATATATGTGATAAGATATATTAAGCGGAATAAACTTAATAATAATTTGGAATAAAGAAGAATTTAAATTGCTAAAAAAATATGATTATAATAAAAGACTATTCAAATTTATGGTTTTAGAAATTGTAAATTGAAGATAATTGGATAATAAGATAATGAATTTAGAAATAGTTGAGATTGATTTTAGTGAAATCAAATGGATTAAATCAATTATAGAATATCAATTAATTTAAATTTGAATTTATATGGTTTAAATTAATTGTTATTTTGTATTTCAAATCTGTTTTATTTCTGGTTGTTTCTATTCTCCTACCTCGTTCCTTTTCGGGGACGAAAAGTTTTGAGTGGGGGAGAGTGTAACGACCCGTAAAATTTAACTGGTTTTAATAACGTTATTAATTGAAATTTTACGAAATTTTAAACGATAAAATTTTGTAATATAAATTTAATATTTGGAATGCGTCTAGTTAAACATAGCAACTGGTAAATTTTCATCTGAAAATACGAAAGTTTATTTTGCGCGTAAATTTACTTCAATTTAATCAGTTAAAAAGTGATGAAAATAAAATGTTTTCGGAACCTAAATATTTTTACATAGAAAAATTCTAAACCATCTTCTAAGCAAACGTCATTTTTCGTTTTTCCAAATTCGGACATCTTTGGCTCCGTCGATCTTATTTTTCTACGTTTTTCTTGCATTTTTCGCCAGTAGAAAAATTCGAATTTTTATAATTCAATTGTTCCACTGATATCCATATACCATCTTGACCATCTCATCGTGCTGATCTCAATAATGTATTTATTTGGGTATTTTGGAATCCGGAACACAATGAAATATGTGAACGATTAATCGTACCGGTTCTCACTTTCAACCTCTTGGGTTAATTGTCTATTCGGTTGCTTTCCAGTAAGAATCAAATTGTCATAATTATTTGTATTCTCGGGAATAAATATTTTTGACTTTTCATTTGCCATTGTATTCAATAAAATTTGATGCTTCGTATTTGTTTGGGTTTTAGTTCCATTTCGAAATGTAATAATAAAATTTTTACTGTCTTCTCTTCTGCCCTTACTTCCTCTATCTTCTTTTTTTTCCCAATCCCTCTACCCATCGGCCTCATCGAAAAGTAAAAGAAAAAAAAAACTTCCCTTCACGCCTCGAACCCAAGGCCTCTGCTCCTCCACCACAGCACTGTGCTCCGCATCTCCACGTCAACCACGCCCTGAACCTCCTCCCTGACATCACCCACTTCCAACACAGCAACCAACCTTTTGGCTTCCTTACCACGCAAGCAAAAATTCCTTTTTCCTCTCCCTCCAGTTCGTTCGCATGGACTCCCATCCCGCACTCTTCCCCTCGTCCCTCTTTGCGCCACTGCCTTCGCCCGCTTCCTCCACACGGACTACATCTCGGCCGTGACTTGTCTCTTGATCAAACTCGCGCCTCCCTGACCCTTAAACTGCGTGCCGCACTCTCCTCCTCCCTCCGCTCTTCCTTCCTGATGCTGATGTGAGTAAGGCATGATGATTTTATACATACCTTATAAGATGCTATATATATATATTTTACAGTTATATGTTTTGAAATTATTTTTGGAAACAAATAATATGTTGCAATGCAAAGTTGTATACGCATATATATGATATAACTTTATATTTTACTAAGTCACTTATATATGTAGTTTTTGGGAAAGTATATTTTTACAATTAATTTCATTCCAGTGGACAAAATATGTACGTGAGCAGTAGTTTTTGTATATGATTTGTTTGAATTTTGTCTTAAACTTTTGTTTTGTTTAAGTATAGGGATGGGTATTGCATAATATGTTTAAAAAGTATACATATAGATATATTACGTGGTTAAGAGTATTGTAATATTTTATTTTATATCCATATGGGTTGCCTGTTGTTATATGCTATATATAGGTTTATTAATACAAGTAGTATGTAAACAGTTGTAATATATATATATATTTTAGTTATGTGTATCTGCGTTGTCTAGTTAAATGTATATGTAAGGTTGTACACATTAGTTTCTATTTAATAGTATATATGCTGCAGTTATAAAAAAAAGAGTTGTATGATGTATAACCTCTATACGAGTTGAGAGTTGTTCAAATATAAAAACATTATATATGCTCTGTTTCTATTTTGGGTAAAAAGAGTTATATGCATATCTTTTATAAGAGTTGTATAATGTATAAGTATATATATATTAAATTTCATTTGGAAATAGCTTGCTGTAGCTGTAATATATATATATATATAAATATTTGTTTAAGACTTATATAGATAAACTATTGATATTTTAAAGGGAAACGTCAGGTTATAAACGGCTGACCATATGTATGTAAGTATTTTTTTTTAAATTCATTTTATACCTGTTATATTAAGTAAGCTGGTTTCGATTTACTTGTGCCTTTGGATTTCTGTTTTTGTGTCTAAAATAAAATAAAATATTAAGCTATATATATATGTGTACGATCAGTTTTATACGGGTATGTACTACTCCTTGTTATGGATAGCTAGCTGTCTAAATTTTGTTATCCACATAATCTGGGCTTATATATGAGTGTTATTATATTTTATTCCATTGTCTACATTTTGGTTATATACAGTTTTAGATGTTGTATTGATATAGATGCTTTGTATTGAATTATACTTGTTTTATAAGTAGTCTATATATATAGTATATCATATGTGCGCATTTCGTTTGTACATATATAATTGTTGCGTGAGCTATGTGTGGGTTCTTATATATAAAGTGATAGTTTATATATATGTTTGACTTGAATTATATATAGCGATATAGTAATAGTATGAATTTTATTTTACCTATATAGATATTTTATTTTAAATTTTTGCCTTAGATTAAAATATTGATTGTATAAAATAACAAATATTTTTGTAGATATCAAACTGATTCTTATTCGGTCCATCAAACTTTGAATTTCAGCCTTGTTCGTCTAATCGTGTCAATCCCGCCTTGCTTTGGAAATCGGCACTTGGATTTGGTCAATTTCGCAATTCAAATCATAGCCTATTGTGTCGCCTATCTTCTTGTGTTCTCTACCTCGAAAGGTGAGCAATCACTCACGATTAATGTTCTTTTATTTATTAAATCTGATTTCAATTGAAACGACAATGGAAATATGCTACTGTTATTTATGCTATTAACTGTACCAGTTCACCTGTGACATCTGACACCATTATCTGTTAATTATACAATGATAATCCCGTTTGGTTGATAAGTGATTGATTGTTTGTTGTTTATATTGGAGGTTAAATTGTAATGTATAAAGTGATAAATAGTATGCAATTGAATTTGACGAAGGATAGTAAAAAATTTGAATCGACATATGTGTTGAATTTGATTTGTTAAATTTGTATAATATGACCCCTTGAATGTTTAATTATTTAACACGTAGTAAAATAGTTAATTACCCTTGAACCATTTGAATTTATGTTGTATTAACTGATGAAGTATGAAATTGAATAATTGATGTCAAGTGTAGAATTGCATAGAATAATTTGTATAATAATCTTTAATCTACATGAAATGATAGTGTAGATTCTAGAAATAATTTTATTAATTTACACAAATAACAATGTGAATTAATACGATTATTTCGGGATTATTTGAATTGATTATTGGATTGATATTGATTGTTGTTCTTGCTTGTTTATTTACTTTGACACCATCCCAGTTATCACACTCCAAGTTCCCTTTGCTATGTTTTGATTTTGAATTGAATTGGAATCGGGTTGAAATGATAAATACCCAAATGAACTTGACCTAGGATAGAGAATTAAATAAAACCCGATTGGTCAATAATTTGATTTAAAAATAAAATGAAGATTTTATTTGAATAAATAATATGTTTTGAAACGAAGTTGGAATTTGAATTTTAATGAAATTTAAATGTGAATATTTAATAATCTGAAATAAAATATTAATAAAGAAATTGATGAAAGAATCTTGTTTAATTTAAGAAATGATTGAATTAAGTTTTGAAATAATTTAATAATTTAATGAGATTGAATTATTTAATAATCAAATTAAATTGAATCCTTTAATAATTGAAATTGAACTTTTAATTAGTGAAATTTAGATCTTATTTAATTGAGCTTTGAAATTTGTAATTAAGTAAATGAATATGTGAAATTGAATTTCTTTATCAAGAAATGCAAATGTGATTTTTGAAATTAATGTAAGACTTGTAATTTAAAGGGTTGATTTGACGAATCTAATTTAATTCAATTTGAAGTTTTGATATAATGAAGTTGAACTTAAGTAATTGATTTAATGAATTGGAAATTAAATAGAAATTGTTGAATGACAAATCTACTTAATGAATATTGAATGAAATAGATCAATGAATTTAAATTGATTTGAATGTTAAATTAAATTAATTAAAATGATTTCGAAATGAAACTTGTATCCGAACTTGAATCAATATTTGAATTGTTTTAAAAAGAAATTGAAATTGAATTATAAGATTTTGAAATTATGAATTTGGAAGTTTTGAAATGTAAATTATGGAAATTGTTTTGGAAAGACAAATGAAATATTTGTTTATAAAATTCCAATTGAAATTGAATTTGATTTGAAATATATTAAACGACCAATCGGTGTAATAATTATGAAAGTTATTAAAGAGATCGGAGTCGGTTAGGGACATACTCGCTGCCTAAACCGAAAACCACTTTAATAACTATACGTGGAGTGTGATCCAGAATGAAGTGGTTGGAATGATGTACATTGATGATTGAAGAAAGTGAACGATAATGGATAGCCTTGACACTTGTGTCAAATTGGAAATGACTAAAACAGGAGTCGTGCCGGGCCAAATGGGGGTTAGCTACCTCGAGCGAACACACTACTTCTAAAACTACTCATTACTTGTTGTCGATTGGTGCACCCTTGATTTGGGAGTGCTGTTTCGCGGTGTTGCGATCGCTGCGGCGATGCGTTTTCACCAGTCCGGACCAAGCAAACGGTAGTTTCACTACCTTGGGTATTGCCTCATGTGCCTTGTCATACTTGGATCCCTATATACGCGACCACTACGATTTGTTTTGCGTTATACCTATGGAGTACTCCCTGATATCCCACTAGTTTACGGTGGAGTTTATAGTGCTGTATAGACTATAACGTTTATATAAAATGTGTTAAGGGGGATAATGGTAACGCCTTAACACTATTTTAATACTTTATATTACTAATAGGCATTATCTATTTACCGTACACTATTACATAGTAGATAGTTTAACGGATCCTTAAAGGATGATTATTCCAAACATCCTTTGAGTTACTTGTATTTCAATTGCTATTTCACTTGAGTTGGATTGATAAATATAAGAATGTTAATCCTGACTCGAGTGTTTTGTGTTTTCTTTACGCTCGGGTCAGACTGAGTGTACCAGTTTTCGAGACTCACCTTTGGAGTTGAAGCTTCGCTTGGAGATCCGGCTATCTATCCAGCTTTCAGATATCCAGTTGATTCCAGTGATTGTATTCTGATTTTTGTATTTGATTATTGTATTCGAGACATCTGTTGTACCTTATTTGACTCTGATATGTATATAGTAGCTTCATGAACTACTATCTTTTATTTCCGCTGCATTTATTACTTTGTGTCTGTGATCTGTGATTATTTATTTACTGTATATGTTCAGTTTTGCCAAATTTAAATTAACAACGCGGTATTTTGAATTATTCAAGTCTGACATGTGCGGATGCGAATTGTCCAAAATAGCGGTTCGTTACACCTCGGGTGTTTCCACCCTTATCAAGCGCTCTCTTTTTCATGCACAACCATATCCATAATTATAATGTAATATATCGGTAGGTATCTAGAAGGTGATAAAATACCCTAATTGGGTGCGACCAACTTAACCCTGCTGCATTTCCCTTGTTTTAGTCATTCCCGGTTGATGAGGCTTGAGGCTACGTTTACCTTTAGAATAGCATTCATACATCGAATGCTAACACTGCCTTCCAGGCAACGATGCAATGATAGCATTCATCCATACAAGTTGTCCTGGGTCTGGACAAACCGAATCTCCTTCAATATCACCATTTCCATTACCTTCGAGATATCACAATTCGTAACGCTCAAATCGGATCGAAGTGGTTTTTGGATAATTAAATCCGATCCCAGACTCTTCGAAACTATCAACGAATTTTGGCCAGATTTGATAGTCAGTTATTTAACTATCAAATTACACACATAAGCAGTCACTAGGCCCATATTATAAATCTTTCAAATATTTATTTCAAATATCTTTACAAAGATATATATTCAACCTCTTTCAATATTTCAATATTTGAAAACATTCTTGGATACTTATATCCATAACAGGATATTTCCAATCCATATATGTACTTAGAAATATTTCAAATTTCCAGTTTGTAATTCATTACTTAGGAAAATATTTCTATACAAATCATCTCGTAGTTAGAATATTTCCAAAATCCTTTAATATCAATACTTAGGAATATTCCGTCTTTTCTCACAAATCTCTGGAATTTTATTAATTCCCTTTATAATTTCCAAAACTTATCGGTTGTACTTATTTATAATCCACCTAACAATTTATAATTCCTTTAATGAATTCAGATTCATTTTCGAAGTTCCCAACTCTAACTATTTTGGAAATTTCCCTAATTTCCAGAAATTCCATATTAACACTTCACTTATTCAATCACATCCGTTTAATAAATCTCGATTACAATCTCGAGAGTATTTATAAATAAATTCCAATTTCTTACCTTTACACTATCTATATAATAATAGTAAATTTAAGGATATGGTTAAATAATTATTTATAATATCAAAGCACTTTTTAAACTATACATCATTAACTGATTCCAATTTATTTATAAAATTTCTAATCGATTTACAAAACTTGTTTATAAAACATAGAATTTCATTTTAACAAATTTAAATATTTAAATAACTAATTTTCTAAAATATTTTAGTGCTAAAACATTTTTAAAATACCTAGTTTAATAATTAAAAATCCTCTTTTTAAAACAAACTCAACTTCTTGATAATTTTTTTTCAATTCCAATATAACCAACATAATATTTATAAATCTCTCTCGGTTTATCACAAATCGATTTACGTCCCCAATTTCATAAATCCCTTTTCCCCAAATTCCAAACTAGAATCCACTATTCCTTCTAAACCGATCACCATATCTCATTTAAAATTCTCACTGTGAATTTATATTTCCAATTTACCAATTTATATTTATTCCACTTATTTATAAACATCGTTTATAAATTTTCCAAAATCATTCCCAGTTTATACAGGTTTATATTACAAAATCCATTTAAAAATCAATTTCCAATAAAAATCCCATTTTTAAATCTATTTCTCAAATAACCCAACTATATTCTAAAACGAATCAAATCTCGATTTCTACTTCCATTTTGTAATTTAAAAATCTTATTTAAAATGCAGTATAACCAAATTTATATTTATTTCCAAATCTCCTTTATTCTCCCAATCTATTTAAATCTCGATTTTTAAAACTCTTTTACATTTAAACAAATATCAGTTAAATTTATTGTTTAGAAATCCTTTATATACATTATTTTAAAATCTCTATTCAAATTATTTCACGGAATATTTAAGTACAAAGTCAAACCATTTATTTTATCTAAATCCATTTCTTTTAACTAATCCAAAATCCAATATAAATATTTCACTTCCAAATCACTTTTCAATTTTATTTCAAATCCAAAATAATATTTTTAGTTTTAAAATACTAAAATTAAGGCTAGTGCTACTATAACATCCAATAAATTCAGAACACACCATAATCTATCACGGATAAATCAAACACATCATATATCACTATATAGGAAATTAAAATCAACATTTTTGAGGAATCCAGTTGGATCCCTCCAACCTGTTTCCCTGCAACCACAGATGTTAGATAACATAAAATACCAATCTCGCTTCGAGGCGGGATATCACGGTAATATAGGGTCATCCGCTATTATGCGGGACGCATAGGGTCTCATCCACTCCAATAGGTGGGAATATATCCAACTAATAATATATATACCAATATATATAACATAAAATCAAAGTGATAATAATAATTAATCAGTTCATCCAATCAGCCAATAAATAATTTATAACACTTTAAAATGAAGCTAGCTATCCAAATGAGTGTGATTTACTCACCTTTATTTTAGTAGTCGCCGAAACGTTTCGGTTCTGACTAAAGTCGAACAGCGTTCGAATTCTACTAAAAATTCCGGAAGCTCCAATTGTTCCAATCCAATTCCTATACGTAGAATACGTTATTACGAATGCAACGCAAAAAGTTGCGTTCGAATCCGACCTAGAATGAGCGAGTTATGAAATTTATAAGAAATTGAATTTATTAAAACAAATTATATTACTAAATTTTCAATTAAATTCATTACCTAGCCCACAACCAAGACAACTCGACACGATTCCTAATCCTTCCCCAAAATGCGCCTCCTTGATATAACATGTTTCAGACTTGTTTGTTTTTTTCCTCTTCTTTTCCTTTTCTTTTCTCTTTTCTTTTCCATTTCTTTTCTTCAATCACAGCCCAAGCCCACCCAACAAGCCCGACCCCAAACTCCTCTCCCCTTCTTCCCCAAACCTCCCCATTTCCTCCCTTAACTGAAACATGCACAGAGACATGCACACACGCTCTCTCCCTCCTCGAAACGAAGACGAAAGCTATCACCTCCGAACGACATCCCTTCTCAAGGGCATCACAATGGCACCCTCAGATTGAAATGCGCGCTACTCAGTCGAAACGCGACTGTTCCCTCCCTCCCCAAACACTGTAGCGACGCGAAAAGAAAGAAGCGATCGAGCTTCACCAACTCTCGGCCATAGATGCGATTCTCCACGACAATTCCAACGCCGAACTCGATTCCACCCATCGCCGCCCCCATCGTCCAGAAATTGGAACCCTAGATCGAGCTACCCACGTCGAACAGTTGACCTTCCCCCAATCTCGATCGCACACTCCAACATGAATGCCAAGCTATAGATAACTTCAAACCATGAATTTTAAAATTTATTTCATGATTTTCCATTTTGTATCATAAGAGATTTAAATATTCAAAGTTTTCATTTCGTTCTTATTCCCTCTCTGCTTTCGAATGATGGAAGAAGGGACGCGTTTTAAAATCTGGAATGATGGAAATAACCTCGTGAAGTATATACTGCTAGTACATGTAGGTAGGGTGGATGATAGGGAATATATTGGATGATATGAATGTTTTTGTGGATGATATAAATGTTTTTGTGGCCGCCTAGTCCAATCGATGAAAATAAATTATTTAAAATGTCAAAATATCTAGCTATTAATTCCAAACCACGATCGAGGCGTGCCGCCAGGCGTTCATAATGTTATACCTCTATTCCGAACGCAATGGAACAAGTTTCGATCCCCAATTTGATCGTATGTGGAAGATAGCTTTTTGAATCTAATTATAATATTAAATTTTCGATATTAAATCCAACAGGTTTCTATCCCTACGACCAAATGGTAAATCCAAACGCTACGAAATTTGAAATCCGATAATAATACACTATTACGGATCCAATGGAACTTGCTTCGTCGAAATCCGAGACTGTGTCCCAAAAGGCTATTTTTATATGTTAGTTAAAACTAGATTTTTTAAAAATCGAGTGTGGTGACCCTCATCTTTAAATCACTTAGATTTTTTTTTATTCAAGAGGAATTCACCACTAAACCCCATTTCTTTTATATTTGAATTTTTATATAGTTTCCAAATATTTTTCCCAAGACCCTGGATTTACCAATATAATAATATCAGTGTACAAACAAATCAAGACAATTATATATTTGAAGATATACAATTGTTTCTTTATTTTTATTTTTTTTATCAGAGGGAATTTGAATTAGATTGAAAACAAAATACCATACAAGCTATTGACAAGCTACTTATTTCCTTTCTAATTTTGTTCTACTGCCAAAGGTATATTTTTAGCAAACTACAACACTTATACTTTTATTTGACTATATATATTAATCTGCCCAAATAATTCTATTTAACACTTAAAATAGTATTTCCTTGATCTCATGATAGTTATCAAGTATATGCATGAAATCACTTACAAATCTTTACTAACAGGCATGGATATTGGACTTAATTTCCATTTATCATTTCAGGTTGATCATATGAGGATTTTTAGCATTTTCAAATTTATTATGATGTAGACTTACATACTTGGCGATTTCTGGGATATGCTTGGTGTTATCCCAAGGCTGCTTGGTGTTTTCTTTGATTTGTCCCGGTAGCACTTTACACTTCACTAATTGAAATGAAGTGGTTCCATGCTCCAAGGGTTTGACCCATGGCCATCTAGACCAGCCATAGTCCCCCTTTTACCACTTGCAAACCCATACCCCTCATTTTAACAAGCTTCTACAAATTCCTACTCCTAATCCCCAGCATGTTAGTGCCTAGTTTTTTTTCTGAAATGCATTCTTGTATGTATTCTTTCAATTATTCAAAATTCTGTGTCTTCCAAGTCTACTGCCCTCATAGTTCTCTTTGAAAATTTAAATACTCAAATCTTGAGAGTTTATTTCAAAAATTCAATCCCCTTAGCTGTTTAATTTCCATAGGGCAAAATATAGGCAATAAAAATCAGTGAATCAAATATATATATATACAAATCAGTATCAATTATCTGCTATGCATACATTTACTCCACTTGAATATTTCTTATTCAAATCTTGTCAAATCCATTATATTTTTTTTAAAGAAAATTATAGAATAAACTCAGGCAATAAAACCAGAGATTATTACATTCACATTTTATATTTATGTGTTATATCTATCCCCTTGTTTTCTCCAAATCAGATGATCATAGAATCAATAGAAAATCAAATTCCATCAAATATCATTCAAAATGAATTTTACTTAAGTACAAGTTTTCAACCCCAAATACTTAGAAAGTTTCCTACAAGTAACTTCAATTACAGAGAATAGAATTTGTCTAGTAATTTCATTACAATGCAACTGCAAATTTAAAACAAGTCTCTCTTATTTATACTAGCAGCCAATGCCTTCCTTACTCATCAAGCCAACTTCAATTTCTTGCAAGCAAATCATTTAGCTGCCCCAAAGAATTTTTGAGACACCCAGATGATTGCAAGGGCAACCAAAAGGGTCAGTTTACACTGGTATGAGTATTTATCAATTTTGTATACCTACACATAATTTTAGTAATCTTGCAATGCCTTCTTAGTTTAACAGGTTTTATACTTAGCATGTTTTGGTTCATTCAAGAAGACACAAAATCACATTCAACAAATTAAACAATACATAACAAACAGTTAAAAATAATTATGTGTACAATTCCTAACTCATCCTCACCAAATCTTAGATAAGTAAACTCATGTTTATACTCCAAATTTCACCCAGCAGCTAACCAGAACATCACATAAATCCTGGTTAGTTTTAACTCCCTGTCTAGATATTCATAACCCAGATTTTTATAAATCCCAATCCCATTCCTTATTTAATTTATGGTCTACATCTCCTTGTCAAATGAACACTATGTATGCATTGTAAAGGAAACTCCCAGGTTGTTTAAATTATTCCAACACACAAAGGCCTCAGGGTGCAGTTGCACCATGCATATACTTGCTTCCACCTGAAGTAAGAAGATCATTGACTAACCCCCAAGTGACCAATTTAGTTTTTCTTACATTCATATTTCAGAAAGATATAAGTACTTGTATATCTTCTGGTTCAACCCCATGTTCCCCCATTTAATCTATATCCATGTTTAATGATGATGAGATGGAACAAAAATACTCAAATCCTATTAACTCTAAAAGCCTACTTACAGATTAATGCTCCAAACAAAAATGCACAAACAAACATCCATATCACCCATAACAAATCATTTCATAGATTCAAATAACTCATAATATTTTTAGGCTGCCTGTAATAGGACTTAATGCCATTGCATACAAAAGGGTAAATACTCACATAATGTTTTTCCTTTCACTGCCTTAATTTATTAGAACAGCAAATCCCCCAAACCCTCAAGCTTAGTGTTTCTCCTTGTTTTTTTGATCCCGAGAGAATGATGGATTGGGCTATATGCAGTTATTTATAAATCCATCCTAGGGTTTAAGAAAATGGGTAATTCTCCTAATACCCTTAGCTGTTCATGCACATATCTCATTCTTGTGTGGTCCTAAATGGGAAATGCACACATTAGGTTACTTTAATTGGTTATTTCGGGAGTTGAACATTTTAAACACTGCATGCTATTTTCATGTTTCCATTTTATTCATGCCATATGCATGTGATCCTTGTTCTTTTTTTTTTCTAAGTTTAGAGAATCTGGAAATCTTCTTTGTATTTTTTTTTCTACCTATCTGTTATATACTATCATACCTTATTATGTAATGTAAAGTCATTTACCCAAATTATTTGCTTGGAATAAATATGGTATGGAAATTTTTATTTGATTCTATATATGTGTATATATATATTTCTGCCTTTTTGTCAAATCAGCAACTCCTTCTATATTTAAATTAAAAATCACATATATTATGCTAATTATTTCTGGCACAATTATAAGACATATAAACTTTTATATTAAACTTCATTTTATTTTATCTTCATATAAAACAGCAAACACCCCATATATATTAAATGTATATATATATTTACATAATTCTTTGAACATAAAGCTATATTTATTTTGAGTTCCAATTTTTCTTCTAATTACCTTAATTCCTTGCATTTTATCAAACAGAAGCTCCCATGCAATTTTATTTATTGCCAAATTCTTTTCTGTTTTAATGCAATATATATATATATATTATATATATATATATCTCAGAATTTCCATATATATATATATATATATATTTTATTTTTATTTTAGGGTCATTACATCGAGTAAATCACTTTTAAATTCAATTTAAAATTTTATTTACCTTCTTTCTTATTTAGAATTTAATTAGCCTTTGAAATTATTTTTATCTAGCTTAAAACTCAAGATTCCACTATTTAACCAAATTTCAATTATTAAATTCCACAATTAAATTACCCAATAAATCGTTATATTTGAAATTCAAGTTATTAAATCTATAAAATTAACTTCCAAATATTTAAAATCAATTAAAAATTTCTATTTCAAATAACCAAAATTTTGGCTCATTACATTCCTCTCCCCTTAAAAGGATTTCATCCCCGAAATTTGCCAAGGTAAAAAAAATGGTTCAAAACCCATAAACTTTCCCTAAACCAATCAGTTGAAACAACTCCTAAAAATCAATTTGTTGAAACCACATTATCACTTTTTACTAATTTCCAAATTCATGCATAGATTCCAAATAATATTATTCATTCAATCGTTTCAAATTCTAACCCCTTAAATTTTCGAAAAATTCCACCAGTGTCTTCTTTGCGCGACTCGATCAGAACAACCACAAATTGCCACTACGGGCCCAAATCATCAAAAGAAACAAAAGCCAAGTTCATAAAACCATCAAATCAATCAACGATTTAAATATGTACCTTTTAGTTGGGCAACCCATTTTTCCTTATGAAAACAAAGGCATCATTTAACTCTTGCTTTTATATACCTGCGTCCTATTTACCA
Source organism: Allium fistulosum (assembly GCA_030737815.1). Lineage (NCBI taxonomy): Eukaryota > Viridiplantae > Streptophyta > Magnoliopsida > Asparagales > Amaryllidaceae > Allium > Allium fistulosum. Next base: position 862,367,002 of record CM060903.1, read on the forward strand.
ATGATATCCATTCATATAATTCAAAATCATATTATTTTGAAATTTCAATTTCCAATATTTGCTTTACTTAAGCCCATACGATGTACATATATCATCTGTACACACATCTCAATCTGGTCACTAGCTCGATCACACAATTTCAATTCCGAACTAGTATCGTTCACACGACTCTCTAGTGCGGACTCTCATCTGGTTCCTTGATTAGAAACCGTCATTCTCCTTTCATAGCCATATACTATGATAGAGAATCCTAGAATCAATCAAAAACCATATCTAGTGTTCGCCGTCGAGCATCCAGTGAAAAATCCTAACTCGGATCGATATAAACTATCTCGAAATTTTGTGCTCGAATCTGGATCAAACCGTTATGCGAATAAATAATATACATACAACTTACGTATTTATTCCCACTGATTTCTTAGCTATACCCAATTTCTTTTATTCACGTTTACTTCCTTTCCATTCAATTATTCACAGTTATCATTCACACTTATAATTCACATTCACTTATCTACTTAGTATATCCGTTTAATACAAATTTCACTTAAGAATTTCACCATCAAATTTTCTTAAGTTAATTAGAAACATTTTATACAAACTTCTTAGATTAATTACCACTTCACAACTTAATATTATATCCATTTCTATTCAAATTCAATTTCAATTCCATTTAACTCAATTTATCCTCCAATTTCAATATTAAATATATCAACCATTATCCCAAACCATATTTAACTCACTAACTAAATTAGTTAGTTCAATTAGCCCATTTCATTAATTATTTTAGGTCTCAATCAATTTCATTTTCAAAAATTATTTCATTTAACTTAACTTAGGCTAAATTTCCAAAATTTTACTTTATTTAACTCAATTTTAAGTTAAATTTCATTCCACGGTTAAATTTCAAATTTTACTTTTCTTGCATCCATATTCAACACTTTAAAACATTGCTTTACTTGCAATTTACAAATTTTATAAGTCATCAACTTATTTTTCTCATATTCTCATAAAAAATTTTAAATGAAAATTCTAGAGTTTTAAACACCTTGTTCGAAAGTATTTCAAATCTTTTTGAAATCATATATATATATATATATATATACGCACAACCCCTTGGTATATCAAATTATTCTTTTTAATTTCAAAACCAAAACCAGTTTTCCAAAACAAAATTCCAATGGTAGCAATTCCACCTTGGAAACTTGGAAAATAAACATCGATGATGCTGCAGTCATCACCGAAATTATTTTCTAGCGACCAAAGTGAGTTCAGTGCTTTCTATTTCTTTTAAACCCTTGTAAAACTATTTCAAAAATATTTTCCAATTAATATCTCTATTATTTCTCCAAACCCATCGAAAATAATTTTCAAAACCAACAGGATTTAAATTTCCAAATTTCCAACATTTAAACCCTTTTTAATTTATAAACTACTTTTTAAAACCATATTTATAATATACTTTAGGAATTTTATTTCATTTCAATTTTATAAATCACCTTTATAGATCATAATTCCATTTTGTTATATGAAATTTTTTTCTTAGCTTTTAATCTTGTTGTCATTATAATATCAACTTTTATTCAATCACAACAACAAACAACAAATGATAATAGTTTAACGTTATCATTTCCTAAGAACCAAGCACACCATATTGTAATGACCCAAGATTTTAGGAATTTATTCTGACAAATATAAATGAATTCAAAATAATTTTTGAATAAATTTTGAAAGGGGATTGATATAGCTTGATAGTGTATCAGTATGTGTGGACATGTGTGCCAGGAAATGCACATGAACTAAAGCTAAAAATCTCTGAACTTTAAGGATAAATACATATTGATATGTATGGGAATATATATATATATATAGATTAAATCCTTAAAAGTTGAATGCATAAGTAAATAAAAATATATGGATGCTACTGAATATTTTTGAGTATACATGTGCATGTGTGTGTCAATACAGAATGATGTATAAATATATATATATATATGTGTACTAATTATTTCAGTAAGACTTATATAAATATATATGTGTTAATAAAATTACTAGAGTTCAATTCAGCAAAATAAAACATACCAATATATTTTATAGATAGGCAGAAAGAAAGAAAGAATGAAGATATAAAAAGAACTAATCCTCTTATAAATAAATAAAGGAAGTACATGCCATTTACATGAAAGCTAAAAATAGAAAAAAATAAGATAAAACAGAGAAATGTTTGCTATAGGCAGAATTAGGAAGAGTATTTGATAAATAATAAAAATCAAGTCACATTTTTGGCATGATTGTAGACAAAGGAAAAAGTATTTTCTGAAAAGCAAAATTCTGAAAAGAATGTAACCACTTTTCTCTTCACCTAAATTAAGCCGGGAAGGGTAGAACTTTGGGTTAAATAAAATGCAGATAACATGATTTTTCTGGTGGGCAAAAATGGCTTTAGCCAATACCCAAAACCCTAAGGAAGACCCTATATATATACATGTATATGCAGCAGCCTCCTCTCCTTCACAGAAAAGAACTTTGAAAAAAAAAACACCATAGAAATCATAAGACAAGGGAAGGAAGAGAGCTTGAGGCTAAAGGCAGAAGTTCATCAATTAATTAAGGAAGCAAGAAGAGAGCTAGGTGAGAAAACTCACTCAAAAATCTAAGGCAATAAGTCCTAATGTAGGCAGCCAGTTATAAGTAATTTTCTTAAAAGAGTATTTTCATATATGAATGCTTATCTGTGAATTTAAATCTGAAAATGTTTTGATCCTCTTTGGTTGTTTTACTTGTTTATTTATAAGAAAGTTTTATGTGTAGTTAGTATACATATATGTTTTATAAATCCAGATCTATGATATGTTAATGTTTAGGAACATAAACAAATACCCAGAAAATAAAATGTTGAAAATAGGCAAGTAGTATTGGTTTTGGCTCAACCCAGAAAGATGTAAATAATGTTGAGCTGCAATATACTCATGTATAAGTGCTGAGGCTTGAGACAAAAAGGAATTAGGGGTGCAATAGGGTTGCCTATGTGCTGATGCTCCTGATTCAATGAAAATATATATATATTCATATGCATAGCAAACAAAATTTTGTGATTCAGTAAAACCAGGTCATTCTGAGTTTAACTCAAGCACAAATGTTTGCAAAAAAAAGAGAAAAACTCTCTCAAAAGCCATAAGCCAATGTTAGTTGCCTATACCCTTTTTAAAAATACCAGAATGTATACATATGCATACAGAACCTTATTTATTTTAGTCACCAATGGTTGTTTGCTTGTTTGTCTCTGTATGGTTATGAATAATATGAGATGCCATGATATGGATGTTTTTAGTTAGTGAAATGGATCACTGAATGATTTAGTCATGAAAAAAATCAAAAGGGTCATTATTATTAACTTAAACCTGATTAGGAAATTGGGGTCAAGAACACTGCAGGAATGACTTGTGTTCTTGAGTAACACAAGTTGACACATGGCTTGTTTAAGTCCTGAGATCTTTGTGTAATGGAGTGAAGTAGTTCATTACAGTGTGTCCATTGATTCATAAATATTGCAGATGAGACCAGGATAGATAATTATACCAAGGGAATAATATTTGAGATGATGAGAAAACTAGAGTTTTTCCCAGATTTGAAATATGAGGATTGAATAAATGATTTAACTCATATTGGTTATTTTCCTATTTGGTATGAATGATTGTTTGAGTATGACTGAATTGTATGATTGAATATATGTGCCATGTTGATATATGTTGTCTCTGGAAAAGAAAATTAAAGTGTGCACATGCACAATGACACAGAGCATGCACACAAGTATAACCTGATTCCAAAGGGTAGAACTTTATGAATATGTATTTAATTTGACTTTAACCTGATTAATTAATTGCTTTGGTGAATTTTCTCATACCAGACATGTGTCTGACCCTAGTGTGCTAATGGCATCTGGGGTGTCTCATTTAAAACGAGGCAGCTTCAAATGCTTTTTCAGGGATTGCAGCAACTAAGTAGGAGTAGGAGCAAGGCTTTGAGAAGAGGATTATAGCATGCTAAACTTAGTTAGATAAGAGCCAAAATGATAAAATCCGCATGTATTAATGATTTAAATTGTTACTTGTATTTAGTGTTGAATATGGGATGGATATTTTGTTAAGTATTTTATTAAGAGATTGACTTGTATCTGGAATTGATGAATCTAGTTAATATCTGATATTAAAGAAGTTAATCAAAATATTGTAAGTGGATTTAGTAAGAACACCATGTTGAAAACTGAATGATTACATTTTATAAATGTATTAGTCAAATTTTGAGTCTATAGAAAGGACTTAAGTTTTGGGTAATCTGGATAGATGATTCTAAGAAAAACTAAATGGTTTTATCTTTCAAACATGGTAAGTGTATACAAAAGATCATAGACATAGGTTGAATGTTTTTATATGACTGCAAGGTTCCCATAATCTATCTTGTTTCATACAAATGTTTCATGTCTTATTTTTAATAAAGGAAGGATCTGTAATAAGGGAATTGAAAGCCAGATCCAAATAGTTGCAGTTATATATGCACATAAACATGTTTTGTGCAAATATTAACACACCTTTTCCTTTGTATCTGTAATAGGAATCTGAATTTTCATTCAGATTTTAACCAAATGCATTTTTAATTCCAGACAGATTTTATAAGAAGAAAATTAAACATGAATGGAATTTTTTTATTGCATATAACACTGTACTATGTGTGGATTGATTAAATCCAATCAATCCAATCTCCTCTTGTTTTCCAGAACTCTGATTTAAACAAGAGAGGCATATACATCCTCACATGTATGTGCTTATCTTTGTGGAAGTACTGATATATTTATATTGGTTAATTGTTTTGATCCTGGATATATTTTGTTTATTGGAAAAAGAAAATGACCCTGGAAAATATATTTGTAATGAATGATCAATCTATATATCATCTCTGATAGTTCAAAGGAAGTTTAAGTCAAACTTAAAAGTGTAAATGAATGTAGGTGGAGATACAGACACATATAAATTGAATGTGCATATGCATGTACATAGAAATCGAATTTAGACGTCAGTCTGAATAATTTAGACGTCTAAGATTAAACTTTGACGTCAGTCATAATAATTTAGACGTCTAAGGTTAAATATAGACGTCTGTCACAAAAAAATTAGATGTCTGAATTCAGTTCAAAATGTCTTTTTCTCTCTGTTTAAATTTTTGATCTCTGAGCCGTCTGTCATAACTAGATAGACGTCTGTAATTAAGTTTAGACGCCTGTCATAAGAATTTAGACGTCTGAACTGCTGATTTTGCCTAATTTGCCTATTTAAAAAGAAACAAGTGGCTATGTCAATAACTTGTATGGCTTCTTGATTGCTATTTGATTTAAATTCCCTTTGATGGGAAAAAAAATCCTTATGAAATTAGGGTAGAAATAGGAGGGTCATTTCACATATATACCATAATAATTTTTTGAAAAATCATCTCTTTATATATAAAATAATCAGGGTAAAATTATTCCATTTACCCAATTTCAAAACAATACTATGTCGAATTGCTCTGTTCAAATGTTTAGAGATCTCTATCAATAACGTTAATTACTCGTATTGACCAGCATTCATAAGCCACTCAATAGATCAACCAACAGTATAAAAAAAATTTATATCACTAACAAATACGTGCTCAAATCTATTAATACACTCAAACTCATTCTAGGGTACTACTGACCCTATCTCTAATGAGTAATCCCCACCAAAGCCAAGGTTCTCGCTTAACCTTCAGCTCTGATACCACGTTGTAACGACCTACTTTTCTATACATTCTAAGCTAACAAATAACCGCATATGTTAACTCAAAATTTAACAAAAAGGCGGATTGTTAGGGGGAAAAGAAAAGGATAGAAGAAAATAGAAACAACAACACAGAATCTCACAATCGCAGCGGAACAACATATAATATATAATAACAGATTTTATACTAAAGAATCTGTAGCTGTTAGTATACATACAATCATCAGAATACAACAATCAACAAATCAATACGGGACAGTTATAATAAATTGTCCTCACCAGTGCTGACTATACAGCCTAACACACACAGCGGAATATAATCAAGTACGTGGAATAAGTCAATTTCCCAATTATATATATACATCGACCCACACGGTCGGAAAACAAAATATACCACAATATATATCAATTTCCCAATTATATTGCGTAGGCGTACCTTATTTAAGAAATTGAAAAGCAAGCGGCTAATCTATTATGCATTTACGCACTCCAACTCTATCGATTGCCTCCCGTACTTGTACTTACTCAAACAAATATATCAGTTTTCAATTATATGAAATTTTTAACAACCTTTCGTACATTAATCTTAACCAAACACAACAATTACATAGCCCAACCAACCAATTTCCATAATTCTACATGTTAACCATATTTTATAAGCAAGCATAAGTTTCAACACTATTTTAGTTTCCTCCATAAATCCACATATCATTTTATTCCACTCAAAATGATTCACAATCAGGTTCACTACATACAATTCATAATTGCATCAACTGATCTCATATCCATATCAATTTGGTTTATAAGCCCCACTTACATAATTTCTCCTTACTCAATTCCAAATTGATTAATTTGCATCACATTCATAATTCACTTCAATATGGTTAACATATGCTTTTCTTACATTAATTTACTTCAATTCAATTCCAAATTGATTCACAATCAAATTTTATTTTCAATTTGATATATTTTCATTTCTTTAATAATCCACTTTCATTTATATGCAAAACTACTTAATTATATTGCACTTATACCAATTGATTCAAAACCAACTTTATTTGCTTCTTCAAATCAATTCACTTTCGTTTACAACAAAACGACCGATTCCTATGCAAGTTTGTTGTTATTCAAGCAAATAACAATTACTTAAGTTTATAACCATTTAAAATTAATTCCAACTCAAACTATATTAATTTTACTCTATTCGGAATTATTCACAACCCAAGCATTGTTGTTTTCATCACTATTATTAGATTAAATCCTTACTCTTACATTTCAATTTCATTATCCATTCAGGTTCATTCAAGACCATTTCTTAACCTTAACAATACCTATTTCACTATCTCCTTAAATTATTTCAATTCCATAATATTCTAATTCCTTCTTACATTAATTTCATTAATAACATAACCATTCCAATTATTCCACACCAGAACTGGATTTTATTTTACCTTTCAAATTTTTAACAAGCTACCAAGATTTTATCCATTCCAATACAAATTTCATTTAATTTAGTTTACCCTAGATTCATCTTCAACTTCTCTTTATTTAATTTATCTTACGCTAAATTCATCTTCATACAATTCCTTTTGAATTCAGTTGAGTGAAAATTTAATGAAGAATTGTATGAACCAAAGTAAAGAGAATTGAATTGAAAGGAATTGAATTGAAAGGAATTGTATGAACCAAAGTAAAGAGAATTGAAAGAAAATTCCATAAAATACCAACCATTTTACTTTGGTTTCACCATTCCATTTCTCTATTCATAAGTTCAACAGCTTATTTACTTAAATGCTTATATTGCTCATTTGAGTCATTTTCATCTTATAACCACAATTTCCGATTATAACACTTAATAGCTTAAGGATATAAATTCTCATTACACAATTATAATCCACTATTATAATCATTTTACATTCCAACTATTCTAATTCAATTTAATTCCAATTTCAAATTTATTTTCCATTTTATTTGCAGCTCAAACCATTACTATTTTAATCCAACTTCATTTCATTCGAAAATATTTCCATCATATTTAATTCATTTTTCATCTCAACTTTATATCCAACTTAATCCTATTCCAATTTAAATTTTATTTGCAGGATTAAAATTTCCAATTTCCTTTCTTATTTGGATCAACTTCATTTATAATTTCAATAACTGATTTCATCTTAACCTTTCACATTTTATTTAAATAGAATTTCCAGAATTCCATCGCCCGGATTTATTTCAAAACCATTTTGAAATAATAATCAACACATACTTACTTGGTGTATCAAATCAGATCTCCAGATTCCAAAACAACTTGGTTTTACCAAAACAAATTTTCCTTTTGAAATTACTGAAACAACTTGTATACCCGACAAGTCTAAACAAATATCATAACCAATCACCACGGTAGCAATCCATCACTTTAGAAACTCGAAAATGAATTTTGATGATGTGGCCATCATCACCAGGATTATTTTCCAGCGACTGAAGTGAGTTCAGTGCTTCTTTACTTTCACAAATTCATTTTAAAACAATTTCCATTCCAAAAATATTTCCCAAAATAATACTCCATCATTGCCTTCAAACACTTTGGAAAACATTTCAACATTCCCAAGATTTTAAATTTCCAAACCTTTTTGTTTAAATTCATTTAAAACACTTTTAAAATTTTTCGGGATTTAAATTCTGGTTTAAATCAAATTTTAGTTATACTTCTTTGGATAAGCCATTTATAGGATTTTATTTGGTTATAAACCATTACAAATTTTAGATTCCTATTTGATTACAATATTAACAACCAAACATCCAAATATATATAATAATTTTAGAAAATTATTTCTTTCATATCAAAATATAATTTTGGGTAAAATTATTTCATTTACCCTCTTTAAAAACAATACTATGTCGGTTTACCTTATTTAAGAGTTTAGAAACCCCTATCGATATGGTTGTACTTCCCGTACCGACCAAAATTCATAAACACTCAACCGATAAGTCAACACAGTATAAAATAGTTTTTATATTCACTAACAAGTACGCGCTCATATCTATTATTACACTCAACTCATTATAGAGTACTTCTGACTCTATTTCTAATGAGTAATTTCCACCAAAGCCTAGGTTATCGCTAACCTAAGCTCTGATACCATGCGAGATGACCCGCCCTTCTTGACTCTCGAAAATCGACACAAAATTCACCATAGTATAATATGCCGATGATCGAGTGCCGGAAAAGACAGATTGTTGAGGAAAAAGAAAGAAGATAGAAGAAAGAAGGAACTAAAAAATATAATATTTAATAACAGATCTTTACACAAAATGAAACCATATCTATTTTATATAATACATCATCAGAGTATCACAAGTAAACAACAATTACCAGCCTGGCAGTTATATCAGCCTGCCTCGCAACTACTAGCAATTTCAAACAACCATAGCAGCAGAATAAACAAGTACGAATAATACGTCTCGAACTCCAGCTCCTCTCCTGAGCTCCAAAGTATCCAATCCTGAACCTGAAATACTCGGTCTGACCCGAGCATTATAATGAAATAACACCCGAGTCAGTCTGGAATACCAGTGTCAGAAAAATACATCCAAACTGATTCTTAAAGTTTCAAAAATCCTTTGAAATCAAAAGCATCTCGTAAGACCACGCCACAAATAAACATGTCGGGTTTTTACCTTACGATAGCCAAAACACTTTTTTTTATCAAATCCATCTGATATTATAATAGTGTCTATATACAAAAACTTATTCAAATAGCTGAAATTGTTACATGATTAAATTCCAGCATACTAGCCACAAACTGGGTTCTACAAAAAAAACCGTAAAAGGCGCGTAGGGAGAATGGATTTCCAACTAATGACTAGGCACTGGGGTACCACCTGTCATAGTACCTAGTCTAGATCAGCGTACCGAGGACCACGCCCGATCCCTTGCAACACAAGGCCAGAACTATCCCTTACTGGATAATTCCGAGTAAGATCACCCCACGGTTGGGATCAGCAACCGCACCACTAAGCGGAAATAAAAAGGGACATCTAGACAGAGATGACCTCACCCTAATGGGCGCTACCCACATAGCCTTGCTGCATAACCCCTGATTTTCAGTCATTCCCGATTGATGAGGCTTGAGGCTAAGCGTTACCTTTTTAGAACATATCACTTAGAATGCTCATCGTCCACCCGACGATGTTCTGAAAGCATTCATCCATACAAGTTCGTCCCGGGTTCGAATGGAACCGAAGGCACTATTCCTACTACATCCATTTTGGAATCATCCTCAGGATTAGTAGCGACTAGCCCTTGCACTTCACTGCTCCAACTTCGATTCCAAACTCTTGTTTCCACACGAAACGTTCAAACCGAATTGAAGTGGTTTTCGAGAAATTAATCCCGATCCCGGTCTCTTCGAAACGATCAGCGCATTGGCCAATATTGATAGTCGGTTATTTAACTATCAAATAACATTCTCAAACAACCATCAAACATAAATAATTACCCAAATTATTTATTAATCTCAAAATATCTTCGCAAGATATATTTTCCCTTTTCAGCCCTTTTTGAAAACTGTTTTCAAAACCACTCTCTTCTTATGGAATAAATTCCCATATATTTATTTCCACTGAAAACACCAAGTACAAATTCCTTAGATTTTAAAACGATTAAATCACTTTATTCTAAAATTTACCTTAAATATTTAAATTAGACTACTTAAACATTTTACTCAAAAATATAATTTAAAAATATTTAAAACAAAACTATTTTATAAGATATAAACTAATTTTATAATAAAAGTTAAGTTACACTAAATTTTAAAAGAGGCGTTACAAAATTCTATACTAGTTTCAATTAACTTTAATCAAACAATCTTAAAAATAATTTTATAAAATATAAATATTAAAAATATTCTTTCAAAACTTAGTACTAATTAACCCCTCTAAAATAATTACTACTATAACTAATTTGATAAATATTCACTTTTAAAATTTTACAATTTAAATAATAATTTCTTGAAACCATTCTTTTAAACAACTTCAAAACTTCTAAATTTTACTCAAAAATCTGCTTTAAAAACGTACTTGGCTTTTCGGGGAAATACACTCCCATTTCAGAATAAACCAAAGAATTCTTTTTATAACCCCGTTGGGTTTATCTCAATTCAAATTTACGTCTTAACCTGTAAATTTCTTCCAATACTTTAAAAATAAACACCTTTTTATTTTTAAACACATTTTCCATTCCCTGGAAATTTCTTTCAAAATATATACTTAAATTATTTAAATAAGTAACTAAATTATTTATTCAAAATATACTTTTGAAAATCTATAAAAGTTTCCCGAGTAACTTAAATCAAAAATCTCCTTTTAATATAAAGTATTATATCAAACATCTATGTTACAGTTTCCTTTAGAAAACATAATACTAATTTACCTTTAAGATAATTAAATACCATAATTACTTAAATAATTATTTACCTTTCATCTAACATAATTAAAATAGAAATTTTTATAAAACATTCTAGAAACATTTTAAACTTCTAGTTTATACTTTGAAATTCTTTTCTTTGATAATATACTTAATTTCCAGGAAAAATATACTTTCCAACTTTTAGAAATAATCTCACTATTACTTTTAAACAATTTGCACCCTCTTGTAGAAATTCCCACCGGAAATCTATATCTTTAAATTTATCCTCCGATAAATATTCCACTTCATTTATAAACCCAGTTTATAAATTCTCATTCCTCATTTTCTTTTTAAATCACAGTTTCAAAAACACTTCAAGTTCCAAACCAATTTCCTAAATTTACTTTCTTTAAATTCATTACTCAAAAATTCCTTTTCATTTCCCTTTTAATCCCAATTTCATTCTATTTATATTTTAAAATACCAGATCATAAACACAGCATAACAAAATTCCAAATCAATCTATCACAGGATATCAATGGAATATATCACAGATTATGAATATAATTTCTATATTGTGAGGAATCCAGTTGGATCCCTCCAACCTATTTCCCTACATCCATAGATGTTAGCACAACAGCAAATATCAATCTAGACTGATATTAATACTCATATCCAATCAATCATTCAATTATTTAAATATTAACTATTTAAATTAAATGGCATCCAGATGTGAGTGAGATTAACTCACCTTGAGTTTCATCGAGCGTTTAAATTTTAAATTAAATCGAACCTGTTCGATTTAATCCAAAATTCTCACTTGCTCCAAACGCCTTCGGATCTACTGCAGCACGTAGATCACGTCACTGCAATTCCGGCGCCGCCAGTTTCGTCGAATTCTAATAATGCATGCATGAGATATGAATTTTTAAACATTTGAAAAATAATTATATATATTAATTCACTTTCTTTTATACTAATTATACCATACGAATCTCGGCCGTCCAAAAATCGAACAGGAATCCTGGTCGCTAGCTCTTTCTTCCTTTATTACGTTCGTCCAGGCAAAAAGAAACCCAACATCGTCTAGCTTTGACCAACGACCGCCCCTCCATCGTTCATCTTCTCGTCGATCGGCCACCACCCTTGTGCGCGTCCCAACAAGCTCCACCCATGGCCACAATCCTGTTGGACTCGGTCGCCTCCACGCCACAAGATTCGAGTATGAAATCGCCATGAGCGCGAGCCATTATCCATCACCACGTCGCTTGAAACCGATCACCACCATTGGTATCGTAGAGCTCGGAGTGCTCTACGACTTCCTAGTTGGAAGATCCTCCTAAAAATCGATGGATCAAGAGAAAATTCAAGGGAAACGAATTTGATTTCTGGCCATTGAAATAACTTAGTGGCGGCCGTGAAAACGAACTAGGGTTTGTGAAGTAACGAGCTTATATATATACGTTTATATATTATTTAATTATTATTCTCAATTTTAACTGCTTTCTCGAACGAAATCCAAACAACGCATGCCGACAGACGTTTATAATGTTTCACCTGCATTCCGAACACAATGGAACGTGTTTCGAAGGCTAATTCAATCATATGTGGAAGATAGCTTTCTGAATCGATTTAAAATATTAAATTATCGATTTTAATTTCAACGCGTTTCTCACCCATACGTACAAACGGTAACTCCAAACGCTACGAAAATTGAAATATGATAATAACTAACTATTATGGATCCAATGGAACTGGTTTCGTCGAATTCCAAGACTGTGCCCCGGAAGGCAATTTTAACTCGTCGATTAATTCGAGCGATTTCCGAAACTGTCGAAATCGTTTAAAATTTCACTTTTAAAACATTACTAACTTAATTATAAATCATATATAATTTATATTCACATTAGAAATCATTCTGATTCATTTTGAATCAAAATCTGATTATTTGCATTACTATATTAAATTCCATTATCAAATTAATATAAAATTCCAAATTTAAATCATCGACTTTTGATTTCATCCAAAAGTCCAATACTAAAATTTCAAATCAATTTAGACTTAAAATAAATCTTAGAAACCATTTTCATACCCATTTACATCCAGATTCACCAATTATCCCAATTCCAAATATTTAATTATTATTATTCAAATCCAATTGAACTGCCATATTTGAAATTGCAACTAATTCAATTAATTTAACCAGAATCTCCTTATTTCAAAATCAAATAATAATTCACATTCAACATTTAAATTGAATTAAATGTTCAAAATCTAATGACCAAAATTCCGGGTCGTTACAGTCTGACCCGGGCATTATAATAAAATAGCACCCGAGTCAGTCTAGAAAACCAGCGTGGGAAAACACACTCAATTTGAATTATTACTATTTTCAAAATTCTTTGAAAAACAAAGGTATCTCGTAAGACCACATCACACATAAACACGACGGGTTTTTACCTTATGATAACCAAAACATTGTATATCAAAATCATCTGATATTATAATAGTGTCTATAGAAAGTAAATTAGAAAATAGCTGAAATGCTTGCATCTCACGTTTCAACATAGTTGGGCGCAATCAAAACCGTACAGGCTCGTAGTGGATATTGGATTCCATACAATGGCTGGGCTACTAGGGTACTGCCCACCACAGTACACCTCTAGAGAGGACCTCGCTTGGATCCCCTGCCAACACAGGACCGACCTAACCCTAACCTGGATAGTACCGAATATGTTATCACCCTAGGTGTTCCCACCCTTATCGAGCGCTCTCTTTTTCATGCACAACCATGTCCATAATTATAATGTAATATATCCGAGGGTATCTAGAAAGGTGATAACATACCCTAATTCGGTGCGACCCACTTAGCTCTACTGCATCTCCCCTGTTTTAGTCATTCCCGGTTGATTAGGCTTAAGGCTACGTTTACCTTTAGAATACATTCATACTTGGAATGCTAACACTGCCTTCCACGCAACGATGCAATGATAGCATTCATCCATACAAGTTGTCCTAGGTCTGGACAAACCGAATCTCCTTCAATATCACCATCTCCATTATCTTCGAGATATCACAATTCGTAACGCTCAAATCGGATCGAAGTGGTTTTTGGTTATTAAATCTGATCCCGGACTCTTCGAAATGATCAACGAATTTAGGCTAGATTTGATAGTCGGTTATATAGCTATCAAATTACACATAAGCAGTCTTTGGGCCTATATTATAAATCTTTCAAATATTTATTTCAAATATCTTTACAAAGATATATATTCAATCTCTTTCAATATTTCAATATTTGAAAACATTATCAAATACTTATATCCATAACAGGATATTTCCAATCCATATCTGTACTTAGAAATATTTCAAATTTCCAATTTGTAATTCATTACTTAGGAAAATATTTCTATATAAATCATTTCGTAGTTAGAACATTTTAAAAACCCTTTAATACCAATACTTAGGAATATTCCATCTTATCTCATAAATCTCTAGAATTATATTAATTCCCTTTATAATTTCCAAAAATTATCGGTTATACTTATTTATAATCTATCTAACAATTTATAATTCCTTTAATGAATTCAGATTCATTTTCGAAATTCCAAGTCTAACTATTTTGGAAATTTCCCTAATTTCCAAAAATCCCATATTAACACTTCACTTATACAATCACATCCGTTTAATAAATCTGGATTACAATCTCGAGAGTATTTATAAATAAATTCCAATTTCTTACCTTTAAACTATCTACATAATAATAATAATCAATTTAAGGATATGGTTAAATAATTATTTAAAATATCAAAGCACTTTTTAAACTAAACATCAATAACTAATTACCATTTATTTATAAAATTTCTAATCGATTTACAAAACTTGTTTATAAAACTTAGAATTTCATTTTAATAAATTTAAATATTTAAATAACTAATTTTCTGAAATATTTTAGTGCTAAAACATTTTTAAAATACCTAGTTTAATAATTAAAAATCCTCTTTTTAAAACAAACTCAACTTTTCGATAAATTTTTTTTCAATTCCAAAATAACCAACATAATATTTATATATCTCTCTCACTTTATCACAAATCGATTTACGTCCCCAATTTCATAAATCCCTTTTCCCTAAATTCCAAACTAGAATCCACTATTCCTTCTAAACCGATCACCATATCTCATTTTAAATTCTCACTATGAATTTATATTTCCAATTTACCAATTTATAATCATTCCACTTATTTATAAACATCGTTTATAAATTTTCCAAACTCATTCCTAGTTTATACAGGTTTATATTACAAAATCCATTTAAAAATCAATTTCCAATAAAAATCCCATTTTTAAATCTATTTCTAAAATAATCCAACTATATTCTAAAACCAATCAAATCTCGATTTCTACTTCCATTTCATAATTTAAAAATCTTATTTAAACTGCAGTATAACTAAATTTATATTTATTTTCAAATCTCCTTTATTCTCCCTATCTATTTAAATCTCGATTTTTGAAACTCTTTTACATTTAAACAAATATCACTTAAATTTGTTGTTTAAAAATCCTTTATATACTTATTTTAAAATCTCTATTCAAATTATTTCATGGAATAGTTAAGTACAAAGTCAAACCATTTATTTTATCCAAATCCATTTCTTTTAACTAATCCAAAATCCAATATAAATATTTCACTTCCAAATCACTTTTCAATTTTCTTTCAAATCCAAAATAATATTTTTAGTTTTAAAATACTAAAATTAAGGCCAATGCTACTATAACATCCAATAAATTCAAAACACACCAGAATCTATCATAGATAAATCAAACACATCATATATCACTATATATGAAATTAAATTCAACATTTTTGAGGAATCCAGTTGGATCCCTCCATCCTATTTCCCTGCAACCACAGATGTTAAATAACATAAAATACCAATCTCGCTTCGAGGCGGGATATTGCGGTAATATATGGTCATCTGCTATTATGCGGGGCGCATAAGGTCTCATCCGCTCCAATAGGCGGGAATATATCCAACTACTATATATATACCAATATATATAATATAACATCCAAGTGATAATAATAATTAATCCAATCAACCAATAAATAATTTATAACACTTTAAAATAAAGCTAGCTATCCAAATGAGTGAGATTTATTCAAATTTATTTTAGTAGTCCTCGAAACGTTTCAGTTCTGACTAAATTCGAACAACATTCGAATTCTGCTAAAAATTCTGAAAGCTCCAAATTGTTCCAATCCAATTCCTATACGTAGAATCCGTTATTACGAACGCAACGCAAAAGGTTGCGTTCGAATCCGACCTAGAATGAGCGAGTTTTGATCTTTATAAGAAATTGAATTTAATAAAACAAATTATTTTACTAAATTTTCAATTAAATTCATTACCTAGCCCATAACCAAGATAACTCGACCCAAGTCCACCCAACAAGCCTGACCCCAAACTCCTCTCCCCTTCTTCCCCAACCCTCTCCATTTCCTCCCTTAACTGATACGTGCACAGTGACGTGCACACATGCTCTCTCCCTCCTCGAAACGAAGACGAAAGCTATCACCTCCAAACGGCATCCCTTCTCAAGGGCATCACGATGGCACCCTCAGATTGAAACGCGCGCCACTCAGTCGAAACGCGACTGTACCCTCCCTCCCCAAACACTGTAGCGATGCGAAAAGCAAGAAGCGATCGAGCTTCACCAACTCTCGGCCATAGGTGCGATTCTTCATGAAAACTCCAACGCCGAACTCGATTCCATCCATCGCCGCCCCTATCTTCCAGAAATTGGAACCCTAGATCGAGCTTCCCACGTCGAACAATTGACCTTCCCCCAATCTCGGTCGCACACTCCGACGTGAATGCCAAGCTGTAGATAACGTCAAACCATGAATTTTAAAATTTATTTCATGATTTTCCATTTTGTATCATAAGAGATTTAAAATTTCAAAGTTTTCATTTCGTTTTTATTCCCTCTCTACTTTCGAATGATAGGAAGAAGGGACGCGTATTAAAATCTGGAAAGATGGAAATCGTGAAGTATATACGGCTAGTACAGGTAGGTAGGGTGGATGATAGGGAATGGGGTGGCTGATATGAATATTTTTGTGGCTGATATGAATGTTTTTGTGGCTGCCTAGTCCAATCGATGAAAATAAATTATTTAAAATGTCAAAATATCTGGCTATTAATTCCAAACCCCGATCGAGGCGTGCCGCCAGATGTTTATAATGTTATACCCCTATTCCGAATGCAATGGAACAAATTTCGAGCCCCAATTCGATCGAATGTGGAAGATAGCCTTTTGAACCCAATTATAATATTAAATTTTCGATATTAAATCCAACGCGTTTCAATCCCGTACGACCAAACGGTAACTCCAAATGATATGAAATTTCAAATCCGATAATAATACACTATTACAGATCCAATGGAATTTGTTTCGTCGAAATTCATGACTGTGTCCCGAAAGGCTATTTTTATATGTTAATTAAAACTAGATATTTTAAAAATCGAGTAAATCACATTTAAATTCAATTTAAAATTTTATTTACCTTCATTCTTATTAATAGAATTTATAAGCCTTTGAAATTATTTTTATCTAGCTTAAAACTCAAGATTCCACTATTTAACCAAATTTCAATTATTAGATTCCACAATTAAATTACCCAATAAATCGTTATATTTGAAATTCAATTTATAAAATCTATAAAATTAACTTCCAATTATTTAATATCAATTAAACATTTCTATTTCAAATAACCAAAATCCTAGGTTGTTACAATGGGTATAGATAACATTAACATGAAAGAAAGATTTAATAGTAAGTGGGTGTGTGTGTGTGTAGATATATATATTATATTTCTATTTATCTATTTTCAATTCAGTTCATTTGTATATCATAATTGAGAAACGTTTTATCAATCATATTAAATGCACAAATTTATCAATATACATTATTATAACATTGTATAGCATATGTTCTTATAATATTAGAGAGATTAAATGTTATCATTTCATTTTTCTAATAAGGCTCCCATTAGTCTTTTATGTTTCGCTAAACTCTAAGTCAAAACATAGAAGTCTTTTGACTTCACTAGTATATATATAGTAGGTGTTAGATAGAAATATCACATATACAAACACTGATTTGTAAAGTATTTTACATTTTATCTTTTATCTTATATAGTTTTTTTCGTTTCCTATCTTTTATTTTATCTTTTATTCTTTTATCATCTAATAATTTAGTGTATTATCTATTCTTTTATAATTTGTCTTTTTTTTATCCTTTTTATATTTTATCTCTGTGTTTATTTACTCTCTATTTAAAAACTAAATTTATTTATGTTCAAGCATAATTAATTTGTTTACCTTTCAATTGAAAATTTAATTTCAAATAGGGTCAAATGTACCCATTTAAAGAAAAAAAATGTAAAATATTAATTTTGATAAAAACATATATCTTTTTTATCCTTTTTGAAAGGTAAATGTATTTATCATTTGTTAAAGGTTTAACTCATTAATATTTAACTATATACTAATTTATTTATATAATAAAACTAATTATAGACAAAATGATCAAATGCCCATTTTTGATATAAAGATCAAAAAATTATAATTTTGATATAAAGTTGAATTCATATAGTTTTGTTTAAAGATAAATTTGTATACCTTGTTCTCAAGCTTGATTTACTTATCTTTTTACTTAAAAGCTTAATTATTATTAAAAACTATGTGGAGATGAAAGAATTAAATGCCACTATTATAAAAAGGTTCTCTTAAACATAGTATCGACAAAAACATAATTTAGTTGTCTTTTCTTTTCAAAAGATAAATAAATATTGTTTACCTTTTACTCAAAGCTAGAGGTATGTATCATTTGTTTAAAGTGTAATTATTTATCTTTTTTTATTGAAGGATAAATGTAAACAAAATGAATAAATGCATAAATACAAGCCATACTTTTGATAAAAAGGCAAATTCAATTTATTATTTTAAAAACTTAATTTTTTTTACCTTAAAACTTAATTTAGTTCTCTTTTAGTTTAAAAGATAAGTGCGAATAGGATCAAATGCGCATATATTTTTGTGTTGTGATTTTCTTTATGTTTGTTATGAGGTAAACTTGTTGTGAATATGTAGATTTTCACTATCAATAATATTGATTAAGTAAACAGTATGCATGTATGTTATTCGCTATTTATACTATTGATCACATATGAATCAAGAGGTACATATTTTTGTTATAGCGCACTCATCATTTACTTTGAAGTCTTATCGGATGGTTAGTAAATATCAGACAACTTTTAGTGGTTTGTTAGATATTCAGTCATCCATCATATATTACTCTCTCATGATGCAAACTATGATATTTTATTAAACTCACTTTAAATTTTTGTGTTTAATTTTAAACCAGACTGTAATAGTGCTACATAATTTATTTTTTGAATAATAACCTTAGAGTTGGACTCAAACATAGAGAAAGAAAGATTATTTAGGGGATAAAGGGATAAATTAACCCAATGCTCATTTGGATTCACTGGATTATGCACATGCAAGTTAATATAATTACTATTTTAGGGGATAAAGGGAAGCATATAAGATATGATTTATTGTCCTTTTGAGATCTAATGGCTTGTTTTTCAATTACTATGCAATGACCATGCTTATATGTTTGCATGTGCTTACCCATCTCAGTCTAACCATAGCCGCGCCAACAGCTGATAATTTGAAGCTACACCTGATCAATAAAAAAGGAATTTTTTCTTCGAAATAGGCTACTTTTGCAAACTGATTAGGGTGGTTATAGAAATAATTACAAATATAGGCCACTTTTGGCCAGTTCAGCGCCATGCTGGCCAAAAGTGTACAGACGATATTTCAAATGTCGTCTATGTTATTTTGATTAAAACTTAGTTGATGCTTTTTGAAAAGGTGCCAACTATGTTTTAATAAGTTCGTTTGGTTTAGGGAAGTAGGTGGCATTTCAAATGCCGCTTGTGTTTTTTATATAAACATAGTTGGCGCTTTCTAAAAATATGTCAACTATGTTTTAATAAGCGTTGTTTCCTTTAGAGAAGTAGACGCTTTTTGAAATAGCGCCTTTGTACATTTTTGAAATAGCACCAATATTCCTAACCCTATAAAAATAGCAGCCCTCCCCTCTCCATCCTCACTCTAACTTTACCAAACTTCTATCACAAAAACCCAATACTATTCCTATTATCTTTTGCTGAAATCTCTTATCATTTGCATCAAAAATAATCAAAACTTGTGTTTGAGTAGGTCTAGTTCAAGAATAACAACATCTCCTTTCTTCGGTCAATCAATATTTGAATTTGTAAATCCTATTTTTTTGGTTGATTTTTTGGGTATTTGTAAATGAAAATTGTGTAATATATATTCATTGTTATTGTAGAATGACTCCTAATTTTGTTCCAACTATTTGCTATTTTGATAATGAGTTGGCTGCTGATGATCAAATGTGTTGAAGTATGTTGGTGGTTTATATAAACCGACAAAAGTTCATAAAGGCTCCAACTTGGAACAATTGAAAGAATCGGTTTTCAAAGCAATGAAGGTAAAATCAAAGGAGTTTAATATTGATCTAGTTTGTAATTGGCCTACCGATTTCGGATCTACAGCACTAAAAAATATTGATGATGATGATGTTGTATTAATTGTTTCTATCGTATCTAATTCCATAGAGTTTTTTTTTGGAAAAAATAGAAGATTGATAGTAGAATAACCTGTTTTGGCATACATAGTTAACTATGGTATTGAAGATTATTTTTAGGATGGTGGGGACCATACACATTGCTCAAGGAATTGTGTCTCCTAGGTATAGTATTCCTCTTATGAATGTAGCAAAATATGGACAATAACAAATGTTCTTCTGATATCCCCATTTCGTGGATTATCAGCAAAGTGTACAATTTAGCTATCTATATCCGCCCCAAAATAGTTTTGCACATATAAGTCAAAGGTAACACATATTTGCTAATCTTCTTATATCGTATTATATTCATTGACTAGAGTTGATACAAAATTTTAATTTTAATTTGTAGCTTTATTCCACAACAACATGCCACACAAATTTGTGATGGACCATCAAATAACCATAGGTCTTGTCCAATGCAGTCCATACCCTCCAAATTATACCATATGAGCCAAAAGTAGATTTGGTTTTGTAATGCTAATAAAAAGTGTTACATTATGTAACTATATTAAAAATGTTATATATTCATATTGCATCTTTCTGGCACATGATATTGCTACACAGTCGAATATTCAACTAACAACTGACTTAAGGGTTCCAAACATATCTGATGATGACTTGGATATAGATGTACACAACGATCCTGCTCTTGATAGCATGACTATTGTAACTAGACTGGAGAACGATAGGTCGTGGATCAATAACATGCAAGTCAACTATGTACCACTAAACTATGATTTTGATGTTGAAGACGATGCCTTTAAACAAAGTGATGAACCGGACATGGAGATTTCTTGGGAAGATGGTCTATGTAATGCATAAATGATGCCTAGATGCGTCGTGGCAAATTTTCAATTCAACGATGTATAATTCTCATCCTCTAGTGTTCAAAATGGTTTAAAGTTGGCATGGTATTTGGGAGAAAAATAAAATTTATATAATAATTAAGTGAACAGTCTATTCCACATGTGGTTTCTTTTAAGTCAATTAATTCAGACAAAAAAATACACTACCATTTGCAATGTCGATTCAAATTATCCATCAAGAATACATGCGATAATTTCTATAAATCTCAATCCGGATGGTGGGTTATAAAAAAAATATCAAGCGATCATAGTTGCATTAACCCAGTAGTTAATCAAATCACAAGCAAGTAACATACTTTTTTGGTTTCGAAGATTATGCCTTTTGTGAAAGCAGATTTGAACATAACAGCTGGAATGGTGTATGTGTTAATGGAAGAACAATTGTTTATTAAAATTGGTTATATGAAAACATGGAAAGCATTAAGCAAGGCAATTGGATGGATTTATGGTGATTAGGAAGAATCCTATACCAATCTACGACAATATTTTGCAGAAATTGGTTGAACGAACCCTGATAGTGTTGGACATGTAACAACCGATGAGTATGGAGTTTTGATCGAGATTTTCGGGCTTTTAGGCCTTCTATTGATGTTTGTGTACATTGTTGGCCTTTGATTTTCATTGATGATGCACATTTTTATGGAAAATGCAAAGGTATCTTACTTATTGGAACTACGGTAGAGGCAAATGATCGGCTTTACCCTTCAGCTTATGCAATTTTTGAGTCATAATCATGTGATAGTTAGGGTTGGTATTTTGCTTGCATGCGAAGGTTAATTCATAGTGTTAATGATCGACGTATTGCTTTCATTTTCGATAGAATAAAAGGAATATTGACAACATTGGAAATCAACTGCGGATTACCTCATAAGCATAGATTTTGTGCTAGACACTTGAAAGCAAATTTTCAAGCCATTGGCTTTAGAGATAAATGATTGATTGGTTTATTTTATGCTGCATGCTTTGGGGGAAGTTGAGTATATATAAATTCAAGAGGAAATAAAAAACCATCAATATTAGAGCGTACAACTAGATAGAGAAGTTTGGGTAGGAAAGAGGAAAATTGGACATTGTGTAAGAATGATAGTAGTCGATTTCATGTTATGACGACTAATGCGTTAGAAAGTTTTAACGGTGTGCTTAAAGGTGCACGACCGTTACCTATTAAAGCTTTTGTTGCCCGTACCTTCTTTCAATCGGTGGATTATTTTTGTCAAAAAGAGAGGCTACTAAAACTTTTAAAACTCATTTAACTCCAAAATGGGTAGCAAAGATAGCCGAGAGATTAAGTGAAGAAAGACATTCAAGGCTTGTCCAATTCAGTCAAGTCGAATGGTAAGTAATTCACTACTTTGGCGATGAATTTAATGTAACAATTGATTGTAACACTTGTTCTTATGCATGCAACATTCCATTACTACAACAACATCCTTGTCTACGTGTTATGACTGCTTGTTCGACAGTTGTAAATGGTGTGAATAGAGCTCATCATGGCTTCGCATCACCATGATACAGTTCATAAATACTTTGCAGTGTACTCACCAGAATTTCATCCCATTCGTGATAAATGTTATTGAAGTGTACATGAAGATCAGTTGGTTCTAACACTAACAGCCCATAGACCACCAGGAAGGCCTAGGTCTGCAACGATCAAAGGCATTATGGATGAGATGCAGGCTCCAAAGGGAAATAGATGCAATATATGTGGAGTGCATGACCATAAGAAGAATCATTGTACTTCTGCGATTTAGCATTTACATTAGTTCTAGTTGTTTAAGTTGATAGTAAATGACTTTGTTTGAATTAGTGTTAAATGTATTTGTTTGAAAACTTGGTTTTCTATTTGATATGGAGTGCATGTTTCTAGTACTACTTATTTTTCATTTTTTGGTGGTCAATGTAAATCTATTTGGTGGTTTTAAACCTTTTGCTTTGGTTGTTCCAAGTTTCTGTTTGAAACTTGTTTTTACTGGGGCTTTATTTGAAAGTTCATCAATTTGCACTTTTTCAGATATCGCTAACTGGCGGCATTTAAAATAACACCCCAATAAAAATAGGTTTCAAACAGAAACTTGGAACAACCAAAGCATAACCCATTACATACCCCACATCAACATATTACATTTTCATCAACCTAATTCGATACAACACACCCCAAAATACCATAATCCATTAAATTCATTAATCCACAATACTAACATAAAATTTAACATAAATTAAATTCATTAATCCGTAGAATACATGCTAACAGTTCCATCCAAACTCAACAAACTACTTTTTAATCTCTGAGCTTGCAAACTTCACGCGGTGTCTTTCATTTTAGCTTTCTTCATTTTAATGGAACATCATCCGATGAATCGTCCTCATGGTTATATCCTTCTTCTTCCATCAGCGGCATTGTCTGTGGAGGTTGTGAAGGACCGGGCCTATATTCCTCCTGCAAAGGTTGTGAAAATGAACTATCTTTTCATCCTTAATGTTTGTGATATGTGAGAGTGGTAGGAGGAGGCTCGTAGTCTGCAGGTGGTGCTTCTATGAGCACAAGAGGAGGTGGAACAACAAGAGGGGTCAGTGCAGGTCATGATAGCTTGTTCTTCCCCAAAATTGATTGTAAAATCTGCATTTACCCTTTGAACGCTCTGGTACTTCATTAGAAAGCTCATCAACCAACTCAATTGCATGGTAAATGCCATCCGCCTGCAAAAAAAAGTAAATAGTACATATAATTTATCAATGTGTGTACATACCACATTCCTTTCAAGAGGAGCTCTAGGCGTATATGTGCCCGTTACAACGGGAACTTCTTTGCCACATAGAACATAGTGGAGCATGATGTTCCAGTAACAAATATTATATTGTACGATAGATAAAATCATGTCCCTCTCTTCTTGTGTGTGCATATGGCAACGATTCCATGTCTCAATCGCCATATCATAGTCCCCAGCTTTCATATCATTCTTGTATAAAGGAGAATTATTTGGCAAATTCTATCGCATACCAAATTGTTGCATCACTCTATCGGGAAGATAATACACTTCATCACTTATACATATGAGTGGAACCCATGCAGTCCATAAATGATTGGGAATAGTGCATAAGGTAGGTAGCTCTCCAAGCATCTGTGGTGTGTTTGGTGTCCATGTCACTGAGTCATAATCTAATACATTCAGCTTATTTCGGTAGAATATAACATCCCACCAAGGAGAATTCGCGGTACTCTTTAGTCCAATCCACATAGAAGAGGGAGTTACTATGAATTACAGGATCAAACAATATGTATGTAATTAAATGATGCAATAAATATACTTAGAACCATAAGGTAGAGCTACATCCATATCCATCCTCTTCATTTGTATTCTGCCAATCAAAAGGTATGTCCAACACCATAACTACGGACGCATACACATAAGATTACAGTGTTTATTAAAGTATGAAAGAAATGCATAAGAAGGGTAATAATGAAAATACTTATACTAAAGTCAAACAACCACTAATAGACTGGTTCTCTAGCAAAGCAAGCTTCGATAGCTCCATGCATGTATAAGCTAGAACTGCACTACCCCACGAATACTGTCGGTAAACATTGAATTCCTCAAGAAAAGGAAGCTATCTGAGTCATACACGAGTCTTCGAATGGTCGCAAACTAAACAAGAAGTGATGATATGCAAAATAATGTCTTGAGCGCGTTGCGCAATCTGAATCTTCGAGGCATCTGCTATAATATCGTTAGCAATCTGCTGCCTAAACCTAATAGTAACAATCATCTTATTACCCCACCTCTGCTCATTAGGAGGAGATAACCCTAAGAGCAACTGACATAACTCCATGTAATCTTTGGGCTCAGGATTGGTCTACGAAGCACCATTTATGGTTAGGCCGAGCAAAACAATCATATCAGCCAATGTAATAGTCATCTTCCCAACCCAAAGATGTAATGAAAATGTCTCCGGCCTCCATCTATCTACCAAAGCGGTGATAAGATGATGATCTAGTTGGGTGTAACCGAACTTTAAATTAGTTTGAAGCCAACTTGATCTATGAGCTCTAATATAGTGGGACAAGAAGAAAGTGATTTTCTTCAATGATGATGAGTGATCAATGGTCGAATATGGAGTGATGCACTATCAAAAAAACAACAAAATATAAGCACTACATATAACTAACATAGATGTATATTTCTATTTGGTATGAAAGTGTACTACCACTACTTACTCAGGGTTGATCGTTCAATGGCTGAAACAACCCACCTTTTCGACCCCTAAATGTCGACACTAATAAATCCACGATATTCACATGCCAAACACTTAAGTGCCGTAAAGACGAATTGTTACGATAAAATAAAAAGAAAAATAAATAGAACAATAAAGAAGGAAAAAAATACCAAAATCTCACAGCGGGCAGAGACGATAACATATACTATCAAAAGGCAATACAAAACTGTCACTCTAAGATACACAACATTTCAAAGTTAGAATTCTAAATACTGTCATTAGAGTGGACAGATATAACAGCATGTCCTTACAAATGCTGATATCTACAATGTAGTAATGTAGCGGAAATAAGAATACTTTGGTAGGTGAAACATCCAGCTCGTCTCCTCGTGCTCCAATGAACATCAACGAAAACTTGCCTTTCTCAGAGTACTTAAAAGAGCACCTAAGGAATTCAGGGAAAAAAACCACGCGTTAGACATAAGTTTGGTATGAGAAACTCAAGAAATATGCGATCAACATAAAGCAGTACTTTAGAGACTACACAGAATGCCAAAACGGTTATCCCCTCAAAAGAACCACTCATCTAATAAGTACATAAGATGATATAACATATAATGCTTAGTGTGTAGAATATAAATCACATCAAATACCTGTGAGGCTTACATTGGTGACTTTACAACATAGTTAGGGTACAACCAAAACCGATAAGGCACATTCGCATATGAATTTTCCATTTAAGACTTCCAAGATAAACTGAGGCCAGCCCCCTAACAAGGGTCAGAAAGTACCCGCGAGCGTCGTATATCTCTAGATAAAATATACCAATAAGGTAAACACAACTAGCCCACGCACGGACTTATAGAACCACATAGAACCATGTACCATCAACTCCCACATGCAACATCGATAAGCATACTCTAGATAATAGAGTTGATATAACCTGTCATAGGTTAAATAAACCCTAGGTTCTGTGTCCTACTTTGTTTTCTATCATTTTCGATGTCGAGGCCACATTTGACATCTTTCACACGAGTCTTCATCATTCGAATAGAACACGAACCCCCAAATGGATTCCTACATTCTCAAAACCACACATGGATTCTAGCATCTCGAACAAATCCATTTTCAAGAGATATAACATGCATCTCGGTCATGAAGTGATTTTCGATAAGTAAAACACTTAACTCCCCCGGTCTCTTCAAGATTAAATTGATGAATTTGGTCATACTTGATAATAATGAGGACGATCACATATGGAAACTTGGTCTCGTGTACTTATCACGCTTCCAAACTTCTCAACTTTCACTTTCAGTGCTAAGTACAAGACTAAATACTTTCCATAAACGAGTAAGCAAAAAAAGCACGATCAAGTTATACAAAGCACGATTAAGTCATATAAGCGACTTCTAATTCCTTTTTTATTCAATTAATACTTTTATTAACTAAAACCCCTTTTATTAGTTAAACTTCTTTTATCTAATAAAACTTCATTTATGAATTTCTACAATTCATTTGTATTCTTTCAATACTTCAGAAAGTATTCATATACTTATCTCAAATGGTATAAATATATTCACAAATCATTAACGAGATTTCTTATTTTAAACTTTTACTTTTACCATCTTTTTCCAAAAGATTCCATAGTTATAATTTCCAATAAAATATCCATTTGAAGGTTCTACGTACTTTCATAGATCCATTCAAAAAGGTTTAAGACTAATGTTACTTAAACATTGTCACTACAAACCCAAAACCATTTCACTTATGCTTATCTTTAAAACATTCTTTTAAAGATATATTTACATTCATAAGTATACTAAAACATTATTAAAGAAAAATGTTGTCAACACATTGTCACAACAAACCCAAAACCATTTCACTTATGCTTATCTTTAAAACATTCTTTCAAAGATCCAAGTTCATAATTGGTTGAGTTCGATGGTCAACTAATCGACTATCCCGTTAAAAACGATCATTTATAGAAATCATGGTTTGTATAACTAACTCGTTTTTGACATTCCAAATAATACTATCCCTCATTCAATAGTAAAACCAGGTAATTTAGAGTACTGGTTGCATATCAAAGCCTTGCCTAGGCACTTCATTCTTAAATCTCATAGATAGAAAACTCTACCTCGTCGGCTTTTAGTGTTAAGTATCATATTAATGATTTTCATAAACAAGTAATAAATTAACATGATTAACACATTTTCGACATTCTTGACATAACTATTCCTCGGTCAAGAGACAAGCCGGTAGGTTAGTGCTCTATTACTTCCGTCCCTATTGGAACATCAATCTTAACTCTCATAAATATATAAGCCTACTTCATCGGCTTTTAATGTTAAGCATAGTTAATTCCCTTTTTCAAAACTGATATATATATATACACTTTAAAAACAATTGTAAATAGGCTTTAAATAAGTGTATAAAATATTTGTTGAAAATAGCTACTTCATAAGTAGATGAAAATAAAATAAAAACATGTTTTATAATTTAAAACCCCTTTACTTCCAAAATTCATAAATAAATATTAAAAATATATTTAAAATTCAAACCAACTTTAAAATGCTGCAAAATATGTTATAAAACATCACTAAAAATATTAGGCAAAAATACCAAATTTAAATATCATTTTAAACATCTAAAACCATAAGCATCTTGTGACAGGATTTATAAATGCTGCTAAAAGTCTTTGTTAAAGAACGACATTGAAAAGCACAATATTTGTGACCATTTTTCACCACTTTAACAAGTGATTTAAGACTTGAAATTTTTATAGTAAATACTACCTTCGGGGTACTTTAATACCATGGAAAGAAACCCTAAGAATATCTTTCGTTTATTTACAAAAATTCCCAAAATAAGGTATATTTACAAAGTGTATTTATAACCACCTTTCTGCTCTAACTTTAGCCACTTTTTTGACAGTTCCAAAATATTTTAAACTCCAATTTTTTTCCAGTTAAAAGTACACATATAGTACTTATTAAAAATTCAAAGAAACACCTAAGTATGTCTTTCAAATTAAATCCCAAAAATGGGACATTTCAAAAGGCTCATATAGCGACTCTTCTCGCTATAACATTTTGCAACTTTGTTTCACAAGTTATTGATTAATTTAAACTGCCATATTTTTTCAACAATAAGTACACTCATAGTGCTTATTAAAAATGTAAAGAAGTCCCTTGGATGGCTCTCAAAGTTAACTTTGAAAATCGCCGAACACAAGGCATTTTCAAAGTGCATCCATGGTGACCTTTTCACTTTTAACTTTCACAACTTTGGTTCACAATTTCTATAACTTTCCAAACTATTTCTTTACTATACCATGCATCGAATTATGTGTATAGAACAATCAAATCAAATTTCCCAAGTTAAGGTCATAAATTTTCCATTTACACAAGTTAAAGTTAAGGGATATTGAAATGCACTTCACTGTAAGAAAAAGTATTTTTGGCGGTGCGCGAAAAATGCTACCAAAACTTACGGTAGCGTTTTAATGAATGCCGCGATAAAACCCGCAACTAAAAATCCATGATTTTTAGTTGCATTTATTTCAACGCCACTAAAAATCCTTTTATTGCAGCGTTTCTCAGACGCAACCATAAACCTTTTTGTAGCCTTGTAATAATGCCACCAAAAGTCTTTTTGAGGCCACTAATAGAGTTTCCAACTTTACCCCTGCTTTATGGTTGCGTTTACTCAACCCCACTATATGTATTTTTGTAGCGCTTTTGAAATGCTACTAAAAGTTGTTAATTATTTTGCAGCATTTTTTCATGCTATTATTCCCTGTTAATGGTCTATTTTGTTTCTACTATATAAATCAAAAATCACCCACATAATCATCATATTCAAACAATTAAAATAACATATTAACTATATAATCAAATAAGATATCCATAACGGTTCTAATACAATAGTTTTGGACAAAATTACCAAACTCACGTACAATAACCATTCGTATACAAATTTACATAGCTAGTACTAATAAAATGTTATACCAAACTAGTGCTAACAAAATGCTCGATTATCCATAATTCTTTGTTGCGTGCACAAGTGAAAGCTAGCACCATAAAAGCCCAACCTTGCTCCCTTCGAAAGTCCAATGTCTGCACAAGTGAAAGCACAACATATAGTCAAACAATTATGTTAATTCGTTCTATAAATAATGTCATATAAATAATCAAAGTTATAAATAATGTCATATAAATAATCAAAGTTATAAACGAAATGAAATAAATAAAGTCCAATCTTACAGTTATATATAAAACTTTGTTAAATTAATTATATTATTATTATTTATAATAAAATTAGTTAACTTAAACTTGGTTAATTTTATAAAACTTGTTTAATTTTAACAAAACTTAGTTAATTTTTATTAACTGGGTTAACTTAGTTAATTTTATTATTATTATTATTAAAACTCATTTAACTTAATTATATTATTATTATTATAAATTTAGTTATTTTTTATAAACTCGGTTAATACATCATCATTATCATTATTTCTAAAACTTTGTTAAATTAGTTATATTATTATTATTATTTATTAGTTAACTTAAACTAAGTTAATTTTAAAAAAACTTTGTTAATTTTATTAACTTGGTTAACTTAGTTAATTTATTATTATTATTATTATTATTAAAACTCGGTTAACTTAATTATATTATTATTATTATAAACTTAGTTAATTCATCATCATTTTCATTATTTATAAAACTTTGTTAAGTTATTCATATTATTATTATTTATAAAATTTAATTAACTTAAACTTAGTTAATTTTAACAAAACATAGTTAATTTTTAATAACTTTGTTACCTTAGTTAATTTATTATTATTATTATTATTATTATTAAAACTTAGTTAACTTAATTATATTATTATTATTATTGTTGTTACTATTATAAACTTAGTTAATTCATCATCATTATTTATGGAACTTTGTTAAGTTACTTATATTATTATTATTTATATAATTTAGTTAACTTAAACTTAGTTAATTTTATAGAACTTGTTTAATTTTAACATAATCAGTTAATTTATTATTATTATTATTAAAACTCAGTTAACTTAATTATATTATTATTACTATTATTAACTTAGTTAATTTTTGTAAACTTAGTTAATTTTTATAAACTTAGTAAATTTTTATAAACTTAATTAATTCATCATCATCATCATTTATAAAACAATGTTAAATTAGTTATATTATTATTATTTATAAATTTTAGTTAACTTAAACTTAGTTAATTTTATAAAACTTATTTAATTTTAACAAAACTTAGTTAATTTTTATTAGCTTAATTAACTTAGTAAATTTATTATTATTATCATTATTATTAAATCTCAGTTAACTTAATTTTATTATTATTATTATTATAAACTTAGTTAGTTTTTATAAACGTAGTTAATTTTTATAAACTTTGTTAATTGATAAATGATATTTTTTAACATATTGCATGAAATGAGAAGCAAAACCAAAATGTTACCTTACAAATTTGGAATTTTCCCATTCCAGCTTGGACAATTACTAGACCATCTATAACTTCACGAACTGCATATATTTCACAAATAAATGGATTAGTTGCATGTTTAATGATACAAACAAACTGACACTGCCAAAAATACAGGGATGAGTTATTATTTTAAACGAGCAATTCTCTACGAGCAATGAAAATTGACTGATTATTGGATCACATGATGGGATATACACTTCTTGATATCCGATGCAGCATGGAATACCAAATAAATATATATTGAGAAGATACTCTATTTTTCTTAGCAACACATAATGGGTAAAAAAAACTCCAGCGGGAGTTTTAGCTAGGAACTGTTCAACCACATCCTCATTTTGTGAAATCGTTAGGCTGCATAACAAAAGGTGAAAAATAATTATAAGTTTTATGCCAAAGTATAGGTAAGCCATGACAATCTCCAATACATATATTCCAAAACAACCACGACCCTACAAGTACTGCAAAGAAGTGATCCACCAACTTTTAGCAACCTGAAACTGTTGCTTGAAAGCTTTAGCTTTAAGCAGTAAAACATAAAACATTGTAAGCAAAATAAAAGATAAATGAGCTTAACATGAAGTAAAAATAAAATAACTAAACATGAAATCTAACATGACATGAAATGACAAAAAATGAAAAACAGTAAATTTAGCATCACATGATTTTGGTCAGTCCAGAAATGTTTGCAATCACCACGACGGTCCAGAAATGGTGCAATGATCTCCTTGGATGCCAGTTTCCAATCATGACCAACCACAAAGGCCTATGACATCTACTCGCCCAGACAATTCAACTACCTACGCAACAAAAATGGTTATCCAAACTTTTGGGTTTTGGCATTTTTCTCAATTTATACCTGAAAATGAGAAAAGTGTAGCTGGCGGTTTATCTAGATGGATTCTGAAGCAACAATGGCAGCACTATCTTCTCCAGCAATGGATTAACATCACACATATGAAGTGCCCTACAAAATGATTAGATGGTGCATTTTTTCAACGAAGCACATGCAGTAGGAAATGACTCAACGCAATTTTTATTTCTTGATGGGCTGCTATTTAAAGGTAAACGACTTTTTATTCCAAATAATACAACAGTACTATAGGACATAACCGAGGCATTTTATTCTTCTAAGATCGGATTCCATTTGGGAATCAATGCCACAACGTCTAGAATTGCGAGTAACTTTTACCGGCCTAACTTACTAAAACCTGTCCATGAGTATGTTCAGAGATGCTCTATTTGCTAGCTAAACCAGAAAACACACCAACTAAGGGGCTTCTCCAACCCTTATCCTTCCTAGTCAAATATGGGATGATATCTCGATCGGTTTCACCATATTTTCCACTGTTCACCACACTTTCCACTATTATCCAGTTAGATAGTAATCATTCATACAACCTCAAATGCCTATTTTTAATTGGGTGTTTGGAAATCGAATTTAGGTGACTGCATTTCCTTGAATTTTACCCTAACCAAGAACTTCATGCAAACCTACACCACATCAAATTTCATATAAAAAATTCATATAGTATAGTTGTTAGTTTGATGAACGAATTCATGCTCAAATTTCAAAATATGCACTTTTCCATAACCTTGCAGGGTGCGTAATAAATGACCAATCCTTTTATACCACATTTACAAAATTAAATAAGTGATGTCACGAGTTAACAATTTTATATTCTTTTTTGATGTTCATTATAAAACATTTACTGGAAATATGGTATATTTTGGGGTGGGAAAAGCAAATTACGGGGCATGATATTTTTTATTTAAATAGTGGGTGGGAAATGCGAAAGAGGGGTATGAATAAAAAATACCAAAGGCTGTTAAGGGAGTGGACTTAATGAATTAAAACCAATAGTTCTATATCCAATTTTCAAAACTAACCGAGGAATCTGTTCTCTAGTTTTCACTGAACTTTCTATCCAACAGTTGAGATCAAAGAACAAAGTATAATTTCTTTCCAATTTCTTTGGTGTTAAATTAACATAAAAACATTCTTCTAAAGGAAAAATACCTCAACTGATGCAAAAAAACAGTATAACTTTGTTAACATATGGATGCCTGCTGTACATTTTGACTGCGGACATCGACAGCATCTTCACTAGTCTGGTTATAAAGCAATGTAACATTACCATGCCCAGTGAACTCGATCAGGTGCATGAGGCAAGGAGCAAGTGGGGTCCGATCCGTGCCACTAGAGATTTGAATTAGATCAAGAATGGTTGGAATATCATGTGGTGTGTGGACGCATGTCAGGATCCGAAGCTCCCTATCAAGATCAAGATCAAGATTAGGCCATTCATAAAAATTCATGTTGTTTTCACTTTCCGACATCTCTTCGAACTACGAGAAGCTATTTGATAAAGTAAAAACTTTTAGAAAGTCATCCTTTTTATGGGCATTGGTGTCTACCACTAAGCCATTGGCAGTAGAATTAAGGTGAGGTAGAGTTGAGCCAATGACTAATGGGTCGAAACGAAGAGGATTGACCATTGCAGGCATAGGTGAATATTTTAATAGAGAGAAGTCTATTATTTCATCGAGCAAGATGTGCTTATCCTTTTTCTTGTTCAGTCTGATTTCATCTGGACCTCTCGAGTAATCATTGACATTTGATTTGTACTACACTGACAAAGCTTCAACCTTCGATGTTCTCCTCCCTTGGCATCCCAAAAAACAGCACTGAAATGTGTAAAGGTTTCTTCCAGCAACCATATTCTCACATCTCTGTATCTCCATATCGAGCAGAATCCTCTTGAGTTTCATATAATTTGGCATGTAGAGAAAGGCATGTTTTCCCTTCGACGTTGTAGATGGTTGCACCATGCCTGGTGTTTGATTTGTCGAGTAGTTGCAAGCTGCTCTTTTAAGACCGAAGTTTCCATAACCAAAACATCACATGGGCTTATACTGAATTGACTTGAATATAACCAATCAATCACTTTGGGTGTCATGTGTGCACAGAGATATATACTGAAAATTGAAAAGAAAAGGAAGGGATGATCAAACCATGTTGCAAAATGTAGCCAGTGTTTGTTGTACCTAAGACAGTAGCTAAAACTCCAGCAGTGTTGGAAAGACCAAGCAATACACCCTGCAAAAGGTTCGGTGCAATAATAATTATACATATTTATTTATAAATTTATGATTTATTGTATAAATCTTGATTTCTAGCAAAAGATATTTCTTTACAAGGTTACAATATAATATATACAGAGTAATGCAGGTCGGTATCTTGATGGTTGGAATATAAACCAGACTGGGAAAATGCATCAATCCCTTGTATTAAAATTCAGCAAACAATGTTTCAACATTGGTCTATCTTAATATTTAGTATTTTACATGTCATAATATTAGCAATCTTATTGATGTACATACCAATTCATCTGGTTGCATGCCATGCATAATACAGCCATTGCAGGAGAGTTAACATGACTCGGTTACATTAGAAAGAAAGTTGGTCCAAGAAATCCTATTGAATGCATTATCTGTAAGGAAAATATTTCAAAAATCTCAAAGATTCATCTAATAATAAACTACAGGAACACATGGTAAAATTTCCACATAATATGTGTGCATATTTCTATAGTGAACTTATATGATTGTCACGTTAACTTTTAATTGGAAGAAAATACTAAACTACTACAAATTATATAGCATTCTGACTACAGTGACAGATACCCCTCCACTAACAAGTGCGTCAGCTATCCAACTTCCAACATTTGCAGAGATTGCCATTGTAAGCCAGCGAAGAACATAGAATAACCCTGATTCTGTAAGGTTGAATACCAGTACGTAGTTTGGACATGTCAATATAGAACTAAAAAGTGTTATTCAGAATTCAAATAAAGGTTATGATGTAAGAATCTTTATCTGGAAGGCAACATCAATATACAATATATATTCAAAGAATTACCTGATTGTAATACACAGAACCAGCACAACCTAAAACTAGTATGACTGTGTGATTGTTTATGAACAACATGATTTATATTCATAAGTGAGATAACAACATGAATTGAATATAACTTGTAGACTTAAGGTTTAGTTGTTGGCAAAATACCAAGCATTTAACTTATGTTTTCTTGACGCATTTTGCTATTAATATACACCTAATAAGAATAGCAAGTCTCTATTATAACAAATAAAATTATTAATGCAATAAATACCATATATATCTCATATATCTCATTGAGATCTAGTTTCTAATTAGAGGTTATGCTGTTATTTCTGGTGCTATCATCGCATCTATATTATACAATATATAATAACTAGTTCATGTTACCTAAAATTACACAAACAATGTATTTTTAGCTTTTATATTACAGAAGCACATAAGAAAATAGTTACTCAAAAACCAAACCTAAGTTATCAGAACCAAAAAGTATGCCTAACAAATTTACTAACAAAATTATTTAAAGATACTCACATCCAAAGATATTCTTGGCATTTCAGGCTTTGTGAATTTTGCAGGCTTAACATTCACGGATTCTGCTTTCTTTATCTCATCCATGAATCTAATCTCTATGAAGCCATTATTGATCATTTGGAGACCTCTAGCAAAGCGATGACATTAGACATGATGTATCAAATCTCATCAATATACAATTTATAGTCAAATAAAAAAACAGATAGAAATAGTCGATCTAATTGAAATATAAAATTCATACCTATTTAGGGTTTACGTAGAAACCTCTATAAATTAGACAAGACGGAGAGGGCTAGTAAAGCGATGACGATGGAGAGCGTTAGCGCGACGATGACGATGGAGGAATTGTAGAATGAGGTGAATTATGCTGAAGCGAAATGGAAAAAAATTGTCAAGTGTTGAAGAGGAATAAAGGAAGGGTTTAATTTTTTGTAAGTATCGAGGAAGAAAAATATGACAGAACAAAGCAGAAAAAACTTTCTACAGCCGCGAAAATTTTAGAAGGTGGGGTGGACGGAAAGTATTTGGTTACGTTTATAAACTAGGATAAAATATTATTAGTTGCACTTAACGATAAATGCTACCACTTATTGCAACAAATGACATATTTTCTTGTAGTGCTTATAGCGACTATTCTTGCTTCAAAACACTTTCAAACATACTTCAATTCAACACATAAGCTAACCAACCATTTAAATATCAAGTCAAGGCTATACCACATGTTTAAGAGGGTAATAGAAGTGATGTTATGCAATATAAAGATGTCGTTTTCTTTCAAAAGTAAGAGGAGTCCAAAGTTTATAACTTTACTTAGTCAATGTCGCTTTAACTTTACATTTGCACATACATACATATATACAAAATATATACATACAAGACAGTGAGATAACTCACTCAAATCCAAGCCTACAGCAAGCTCAAACACACAAGAATCAAAGAAGCACTTCCTATCATCTCCAAAAGTCTAAGGATCCAACCAATAGCACCAAAATCACAAAGCATCTCCACCCTCCATCATCTAATGCTCACAGCCCAAGATGAATTCCCTATCATCTTCACTTTTCTTCCACTTTAACTTTATATCCTTGCTTCCTAGTGAATTCTAAGGTGTTGGTGAACGTTTCGTGGAGTTTGAAGAAGTTTTGAACTAATTAGAGAAAAATTAGTGAAGATGGAAGTGGATTAGTGCTAATCACTTTTACCATTTTTGTTCTTTTTGGTATTTTCAAGCTTTGGAAAGTTATGAAGTCTTTAACAATGCCTTAGCCTTCCCTTTACATGGCTAAAAGCCCCTCCCATGTGCCTTGCATGCTCGTTTCACTTTACATGCAAATATCTTAAGCAAAATTACCCTTTTACCTTTACACACAAAAGATCTTCCATGACATCACCCATGACATCATCAAAAACTTTATTTTCCATAAATGGCAAATAATTTTTATTTCATATTAATGTTCTATTGAGAAAATAAGTATATATGTAAAAAAACTGAAGAACTTCTGTCGGTAAAAAGTTATTTATCAGTACAATGATTTTCAGTCAGATTATTGATATTTCTTCAATGTAACTATTTTTTAAAATATTTTTCCAAAACAAGTTTACCATCATTACTTATGATT
This sequence comes from Allium fistulosum, assembly GCA_030737815.1. Taxonomy (NCBI): domain Eukaryota; kingdom Viridiplantae; phylum Streptophyta; class Magnoliopsida; order Asparagales; family Amaryllidaceae; genus Allium; species Allium fistulosum. Next base: position 862,404,580 of record CM060903.1, read on the forward strand.
AAAAGGGGTAAACAAGGTTATTAAATTACTTAAATAATAATTAATCTAAAATTCAAATATTTAAATAATTCAGATATTTAAATACCAAGTGTTCGAAATTCCGGGTCATTACATTCTCCCCCTTTTAGAATATTTCATCCTTGAAATCCCAATACAAGCAACAAAAGGAAATAATCACATAGTAATACTCAGTAATATTCAAAATCACTAGAAAACAATGCCCGTGGCTTGCTCAAGTTCAAAAATCTTCTTATCGTACAAGTACGGTAAATAATCTACTAAGCGTACCTTATGCTCAACAGCCTCAAGTTATTACTTAGTCGATGATTCATGTTACCTCATAACAAATCGAAGAGTCATCACCTAAACTCTCTTTAAGCCAACAAAACATAGTATGCATATACTAAATCCCATACAATGCACATAGACCATCTATACGTAATATCTGATCTGATCACTTGCTCAATCACATAATTTCACTTCCAAAATAGTATAGACCACTTGACCTCTCTAGTGCGGACTCTGATTATGTTCCTTGATTAGAAACCTCTGTTCCCCTTGCATAGCCGTATACTATGATAGAAAACTTTGACATTATATTAATAATCTGTATCAAGTGTTCGCCATCAAGAATTGAGTGAAAAATCCTTGTTCGGACTGGTATAAATCACCTAGAATTATGTACTCGAATACTGGATCAAGAATTGTTATGCGAATAAAATAATCTACGTGCAACTTACGTATTTACCTTATTGGTTTCTTAGCTCATACCAATATCCTTTTACCTCATTCATTTATCCAAATAGTATATCTAATTAATTACTATAATCATTTATGAACCACTTCATAAAAACATAACTTCAAGTTTATCAACTGTTTATAACGTAGGTTCATACTCCTATAATACTCCACAACAACCTAAGAGTATAAACAAAACATCAAATTTTGTTTTACTTAACAGGTATGTTCAGCAAGTTAAACTTGTTTTTAACTTACTACCTTCTCAATTCAAGTGTTACAAAAACTCAACTTTTATATTTTCATAAAAACACTTAACTTCATGTTCAATAATGGTTCGGAAGTTTCTGACTGTCCAAAATTGTCGAAAATCCCATTTCATTTATATGAATAAAAAATGCCAAACAACATATCATAACATGATTATACCATACTATCCTAATGCATAGGATACATGTGTCCAATAATATAACTTAACAAAGTTCCACTTATTTATTAAATACACTTTTTCCAAAAGACGAGAACATGAAAAGGTTTTTATCATTTATTCCGGGCTATGCCACTACCAATCGGGCACCTTGCATAGTATACATATAAAATTTTCTATGTAAAAAGTTCATATCAAATTTCTTTTAAAGAAAAACTTTAGAGCTAGACAACAAGTTTTATTTCAAATCACTTGAAATATATATATATATATATATATATATATATCTACATACACCTTTTGTATACCAAATCATACTTTCACAATTAAACCAAAATTTTTACCAAAATAACTCTGTAGCAAACTGCTCTTGTAGTATCCCTACTTTGAATCCCAAAAATGAACACCGATGATGCTGTAGTCATCACTGAAATTATTTTCAAGCGACATGAGTGAGTTCATTGCATCCAAATCATGCATTTCGGACTTAACCAAAATCATTTTCAAAGCGATATCAAGTACTTCGTAAATATTACTAAGTACTATGATATCAATTTCATAAACTAATTTCCCAAATATATACTTTCAAATAATACTATTATCATTAAATCTTGGAAAACATTTTCAAAAACATTGAGATTTAGGTTCTCAAAATCCTAGTTTAATTCCTTTTGGTTTATAAATCATATTTTATAAACCATACTTATATATAATCACTTTCTTATATAAAATCATCACACAAATGTTTATTCTTTCCTTAGATTTAAATAAACATCTTTTACCGAATTCAACTTCTAACCCAACATTATCATCGAATGCCTTATAGTCAAACTGTGAAACTAAATTCACAACGCGTTCATTTCAATGCACCCACAATTACTATCTACCTAATACATGATGTGAAAAGATAAAATTGCTCTTAAATGGGTCGAGCACAAATCAACAATCAACAAACAATAGTCAATGCTCATAAACTGGTCGAGCACAAATCAACAACCAGCAAACCATAGTTAATACTCATAAACTGATCGAGCATGCTAATCAATAAACAAATGATAACAATGCTCATAAACTAGCTGACCAATATTAAGCCAACAATTCTACAAATGATAATAATGCTCATAAACTAGTTGAGCATGTCAAATCATTCTACAAAGGATAGAAATGATCAAAAATTGGCCGAGCATAGCTAAAGTAATTAATGAGGGGTAACGAATAAACACCATTAATCCCTACATTAATTGAACTATACTTTAACAAATCATACTTATATAGGTTACCTTATATATGATCTTTAATTTCCGCAGTTATATTTACCTTTAAGATACAAGTTTATAAAAAATGCAAATATGCTCTTATATGTATAATACACTCAACTCATGCTAAGGCATTCTATTACCCTATCTCTTAATGAGTCATACCCAACCAAAGCCAAGGTTCTCGCTTAACCTTCAGCTCTGATACCAACTGTAACGACTCACCTTTTCGATCCCAAAATGTTGATACTAATACATTAACGGTATTCAAGTGTCAAGCACTCAAGTGCCGGAAAGACAAATTGGTAGGGTAAAATAAAAAGAAAAAAACCAAATAAGTAAGAAGGAATACAATATTAGAATCTCACAGTGGGCAGAAACGATAACATATAATATCAAAAGACAGTACAAAACTGTCACTCTAAGATACATAGAATTTCAAAGTTACAATTGTGAATACTATCATCGGCCTAGACATTTATAACAGCCCGTCCTTACAAATGCTAATATGTATAGTATAGTAATGCAGTGGATATAAGAATACTATGGTAGGTGAAACATCCAGCTCGTCTCCTCGAGCTCCAATGAACATCAATGAAAACCTACCTTTCTTAGACTACTCGAAAGAGCACATAAGGAATTCAGGGAAAACAGAAATCATACGTCAGACTTAAGTCTGGTATGAGAAACTCAAGAAATATGCGATCAACATCTAACAATACTTTTGAGACTGCACGGAATGCCGTAACAGTTATCTCCTCAAAAGAACCACTCATCTAATAGGTACATAAGGTGATATAATAGATAATATCTAGAGTGTAGAATACAAATCATATCAAATAGCCATGATGCCTACATTGGTAACATCACAACATATTTAGGGTACAATCAAAACTGATAAGTCACGTTGCATATGAATTTTCTATTAAAGATATGCTCAGATAAACTGAGGCCAGCCACTTGACAAGGGTCAGAAAGTACCTTCGAGCATCGTATATCTCTAGATAAAATATACCAATAAGGTAAACACAACTAGCCCATGCACGAAGCTACAAAACCATGTGGAACCAAGTACCATCAACTCCCACACGCAATATCGATAAAGATACTCTAGATAATAGAGTTGATATACCCAGTCGTGAGTTCGCTAAACCCCAGGCTGTGCGTCCTACTCTATTTTCTATCATTTCCGATGTCGAGTCCACGTTCAGCCTCTTTCACACAAGTCTTCATCACTCAAATAGAACACGAATCCCCAAATGGATTTCCTCAACTTGAATAGATCTTGAAACCACACATGGATTCAAGTATCTTGAACCGATCCACTTCCAATAGATAGAACACGTATCTCAGCCTTGAAGTGGTTTTCGATACGTAAAACACTTATGATCCCGACTCCTCAAGGCTGAATCGACGAATTTGGTCGTATTCAACAATAAGGAGAACGATCGCATATGGAATTAAAGTCTCTTGTACTTATCACGTTTTCAAACTTCTCAACTTTCACTTTTAGTGATAAGTACACGACTAAATACTTTCCATAAACGAGTAAGCAAACAAAGCATGATCAAGTCATGCAAAGCACGATTAAGTCACATAAGCAACTTCTAATTCCCTTTTTATTTAATTATACTCTTATTAATTAAAACATCTTTTATTAGTAAACTTCTTTTATCTAATAAGATTTCATTTATGAATTTATACTATTCATTTGTACTCTTTCAACACTTCAGAAAGTATTCATATACTTATCTCAAATGGTATAAGTATATTCATAAATCATTAACGAGATTTCTTATTTTAAACCTTTACTTTTTCTATCTTTTTCCGAAAGATTCCATACTTATAATTTCCTTCAAAATATCCATTTTAAGGATCTAATTACTTTCACAAATCCATTCAACTGGGTTTAAGACTAATGTTACTTAAACATGTCACTACAAACCCAAAACCATTTCATTTATACTTATCTTTAAAACATTCTTTTAAAGATCAATTGACATACGCAAGTATACTCAAAAAGGGTTAAAGACGAATGTTATTAACACATTGTCATAACAAACCCAAAACAATTTCACTTATGCTTATCTTTAAAATATTCTTTTAAAGACCTAAGTTAATAATTGGTTAACTTCAATAGTCGGCTAATCGACTATTCAGTTAAAGACGATCGCTTATAGAAATCATGGTTCGTATACTTAACTCGTTTCTAACATTCTAACTTATACTATCCCTCATTCAAGAGTGAATATCAAAGCCATGCCTCGACACTTCATTCTTGAATCTCACAGACAAAAAAAGTCTACCTCGTTGGCTTTTAGTGTAAAGTATATTATCAATGACTTTCATACCAAGTAAGAAATCAACACGATTAACACATTTTTGACATTTTCGACTTAACTATTCCTTGAACGAGAGGTAAACCGGTAGGTTAAAGCTCTATTGCTTTTGTCCTTACTCGAACATCAATCTTAACTCTCACAAATAGATAAGCCTACTTCATCGGCTTTTAGTGTTAAGCACAGTTAATTTCCTTTTTCAAAACACACACACACACATACACACATATATATAAATACTTTAAAAATAATTATAAATAGGCTTTAAAATATCTAGTAAAATATTACTTGAAAATATCTACTTTACAAGTTGGTGAAAATAAAATAAAAACATGTTTATAATTTAAAACCTCTTTACTTTCAAAATTCATAAATAAATATTAAAAATATATTTAAACTTCAAACCAACTTCAAAGTGCTGCAAAATTTATTAGAAAAAATCCTTAAAAATATTAGGAAAAAATACCAAATTTAAATATCATTTTTAAATATCTAAAACCTAAAGCAACTTACTGCAGCATTTATAAATACTGTTAAAAGTCTTTGTTAAAGAGCATCATTGAAAAACACAATCTTTGTGACCAGCTTTCACCACTTTAACAAGTGATTTAAGACTTGAAATTTTTATAGTAAGTACTATCCTTAGGGTACTTAAAAACCATGGAAAGGACCCTAAGAATATTTATCAATTTGTTTAGAAAAATTTCTGAAAACAAGGTAAATTTACAACTAACTTTAGCCACTTCATTTGACCAGTTCTAAAATCTTTTAAACTCTAAATTTTTCCCAGATAAGTACACATATTATACTTATTAAAAATGCAAAGAAATCCTGAATATGTCTTTCAAATTAATTACAAAAATAACCAAAAACAAGACATTTCAAAGTGCTTATATAGCGACCTTCTTCTTACTATAACATTTTGCAACTTTGTTTCACAAGTTAATGAATGATTTAAACTTCCATATTTTTCCAGTAATAAGTACACTCATAGCACTTATTAAAAATTCAAAGAAGCCCTTAGGATGTCTCTCAAATTTAACTATGAAGATCACCGAACACAAGGGATTTTCAAAGTGCGCCAATAGGCGATTTTTCAAAAAGCATCTATATGCGACTTTCGAGATAGCTCCAGTTTATTAACAGGCAGTAATAACCCACCACATACCATACATAATGAAAAACAAATCATAACGTAAGTCATTCAAATAAATTGCAATACGATACTATACCATACACAATCACTTTGTCATAACACACAATATCATACCATATACATATAACATTCAAAACCAAATAGATGGTTTCATATTCAAATAACATCGACGATTTACAAAATAAATTCAACACTACACAAATAATAGCGTAACATCTTGAAAAAATATAAATAACTTATATTCAAATATAGAGATTATTTAAATATTTGAGTGCTGAATTAAATATTAATTAAATAGATTTAATAACCTTATTTAATTCCTTTTAATTAATAAATAATAATGGTGAACTCATTTTGGAAATTTATTTACAATAACAAATGGTTAAAATAAATAACAAAAAATCAATTGTTAATAAAACGATCTGATTTTTATTGACATATTTTTAAATGAATTGATAGGATTTTTCCATAATTTTTAATTTGAAACATATTTAAATTATCATTTGACGTAAATTTTAGCAAACGGTGGTATTTTTGGAATTTCACAGAATAGGATAACCAGTGTATTTTATTACTATATTGTGACCGTCTCACATTATTATGCACAATCGTATTTTTGTTCCTATCGTTCGTGGTTCGTACACGAACGAAATTCTTTGTAGCGACATACCGGAAACATGAAAATAAACAAACCTTTACACACAAAACTTTTCTTCATTTTTGTTTTCTTCTTTTACTTTTCTTTCTTCTATTTTACTTTTACAAACTTACTGTAAACAAAAAGAAAATCAAACCACTCTTTCAAAAATCAAAATCGGAAGCTAAACTCCGCGAAAAAAATATGAAACTTGATTTTTTGAGTTCGTGAATGAGAGGGCATCAAATCCATATGAGTATCATTGTATGTGTCATAAATTTAGGGTGACCGACCTTACACGGTGAAACTAGGTTCACGTTTTCTAGGTGATTGAAGAGGAGTTAGGGTGTGGCGATAGTTTCATCGCGTTTTCCATGTCGAGGAGCTTCGGTGGTGGCGATTTGGTGGCCACTGATTGTGTTTTGGGTGGACCGACATTTCTAGGTCACAATAGCAAGTCATGCAGTCGCATTTTCTTTGAGGGGATTGAGCTTGCATGATTCGGTTGGGGATAAAGTGCTAGCAAAGAGAAGGTGATCAGAATTGGCGGCATTCGATTTCATGTGGTATAGGCGAAGAACGGAGGAGAGAGAGGAGGTTTGGGCATGTGCGTGTATGTCTCTGTGCACTGTGCATGTTAATTAGGAGTTTGGTAAGAAATATTAATAATGGTAATTAAAAACTAACTAAAGTAATTAGTGGATTTATTAATAATTTCTAATTTGAATTCTTATAAACTCAATAACTATCTTATACGAGGTCCAATTTGGATGCGTTTTTTTGCATTGGACTTGTATCGATCTTACCTATGCATTGGAGTTGGATTCATTGAATTTAGAGCTAGTAGAATTTTGGGTTAAAATTGAACGTAGTTCGATTTCAGATCGAACCGGAATGCAAAAGTTTCAACTAGAATTTTGATGAGTTAACTCACATCTAAATAAACTATATGATATCTGTGTTGCTATAGATTATTGTTGAATACTTGGATGATAGTTTATATATTATTGTTTTGTTTTGATACCCTCTTGGAAAAGGATGACATAAATAAACATTGTTTTGTAGGGAACAAAAGCAAGAGGAAGTCGAAGTGTACATAGTGAATAGGTCGGTATGGAACACTTCGAAATATACATACATATGTGTGATTTACCGAGGACTTTTGTAGAGAGAACCCAAGAAGTTTCTCGCTAATATCGATTTACTTATATTCTTATTTTGCTTATATTGATGTTTAGTTGAAATATTTGTGACATACTATTTGATTTGTGTAAGTGTCATTATAGCAATTATCGCTATACCGACACTTGTGTAATATCATCTCCTTAAACCTGTGTGTGTGTTGAACTTGTGCTTGTATTTTTATAAAATAAATGTTTGGTTGCATTTTGCCCTTTCAAAGTTATTTAAACTATATTATCAAGTATTTTGAGAATTTTGAAATAAAGGGTAAGTGTTGTTTAAAATTTATAAAAGGAGTCATAAATTTGATCAATTATCTTTTGGGATAATTAATGTTGTTTTAAATTTATAAATTGGTTATAAATTTTCTTTATTTTTCTTCGGGATAATTAATGTTATTTTAAATTTATAAAAGGATTATAAATTCGATTTATTTTCCTTCGGGATAATAAATGTTGTTTTAAAATTTATAAAAGGATCATAAATTGGATTAATTTCTTTTGGGATAATTCATATAGTTTTAAATTTATAAAAGAGTTATATCAATTATCTTTCGGGATGATTAACATTGTTTTTAATTTATAAAAGCATTTTACATTGATTTATTATCTGTCGGGATAATAAAGGTTATTTTAAAAGTTACAAATGATTGTTTATAAATGAGAAAATCATTTTAAAGGAATGTTTAAAATATAAAGCTAAGTGTAAATTGTTTTGGTTTTATTATAAATGTTATCTAGCCTTTTGACTAGGCAATACTCAGATAAACTGGACGAATCGAACTTGGAAAATATCGATGCAGGAAGCCCTGAGAGATAGCCCAAGAGTCTAGACACCAAGTACAAATAGAGCCACGAGATGAAGGTCCAACCATTCAAAGAAGTAAATGGAAAAAATCCAATAAGGAGTTGGATCGGTACCGATCCAACCCATGGATCGGTACCGATCCACGAATCTTCATCCAAAGTTTCCCCCACTCTTTCTACATGCAAATGATGATCCGAGGAGCCTATTTCAAATACTATTTTGTTGGTTCCATGCAATTCTCTATCGTTCTCCATGAGCACTCAAAGTCAGCAAGTCCATTCTTCCACCGATCTATCATTTGGACTTAGGAACAAGCAAATAATGGTGCAAACAAGTTTGGAATCACGAAACTAATCACAAATCGAGCCAACACAAAGAGTTCAAGATAGAAATTTTGGCAATCTTATAGTTCAATACTGATCCAAGCCCATGGATCAGTATCGATGCACGTATTTTGCTGAGGTAGACACCATTTCTCAAGGGACTTCGTCTTAGAGTGGAAAACGAGGTGAGATCGTGGAGGCAAATTTTTAGGCTTCCTATGTCTATAAATTAAGGGATAAGGCTTATTTTTATGGATCTTTTTGGCTCTTGCTTTCTCTACTCTAATTTCTTGTAATCACCCCCAGATTCGTACCGCCCCGTAAGAATAACTGCTTGTAATCCAGTAATCTAAGTAATAAAATCGCTAAGTGGATGTAGGCCAAGATTAGCTGAACCACTATAAACACTGTGTATTCCTTTCTTTCTCATTTTCATTTATTTTTTTCGTTTTTATTGTCTACCATAATCTTTTGGGTGTTTATACCATTTTTGGTTCAAACATTTTAGTGCTTTCACTGAGAAAGATATTATCAAGCTACTTGGATCCATCATCTACTATTGGATTACTTAGATCTAAGAGATAAATCCAATTTTTCAACCTTATAGTTCTATTATTTAGATTTTCAATAATCTAAGAGTAGTTATTCACCATGGCCCCATCAAGAAGAACGTGCTATAACTTTCAGAGCTACTAATAATGCTAAGAACCAAGACACTCATTATGTAGATGGAGTTGCCCAAATAGAACAAGCTGAGATCTAGAATCCAACTGAAGTCGTGACCAAAATGGAGATGGAACATATGACGAAACAAATGGAGGATAGATTCTAGCAGACTCGCAATGAGATGAACCAGCAGATGCATTAGAGCTTGAGGTTACTGAATGAACTAACTCAGAATAGCCGTAGGAGGAGTAGGAGGGACTTAGACCATTCAAGTTCAGAATCTGAAAGTTCCTCATCATCCGAGCAAAGATGGAGAGATAGGAAACAAAAGAAGACTCAAAACACAACTAGGACCTCAAATCAAGGGACGAGACAAACCCACGGCTCGGGTTTGTGGATCAATAACAATCCTAGAAGATGAATCAACACCGATCCAACTAATTTTGGCTTTGGGGTTTAGCCTCTGGAGGGTGGTGTGGACTTGACCTCTAGACATGTTGTTTATGATCAGAATTTGGAATATCGAGCTACTACTAATAATACAATACATGAGAATCAAACAGGGGGGACTGCTGGATGAATGGATCTCCTAGAGTCTGAAGAGCCAAGGTATCCTACCTAAGAGCATTCATCGGGCCGAACACTCAGGGAAGACCCCAATTACCGTCGTTCAGTCAAACTTGTAGACCTGGAGTACTGGGAAGATATGGTCAAGAGACTTGTAAGTGAAAACTGATTTAGAAGCAATGATGAATGGTGTACTTCCCCTAGTTGGAATTCATTTACTCAGAACATTCTACGTGCAAAGTATCCATGGAGTTTTGTAATGCCAACAATGTTGCTGTATGGTGGAAAGACAAAACCAAGGCAGCACTTGACGAAGTACAAGTGACATATGGACTCAACTATAGCATCTGATGCTATTAGATGTCATTGCTTTCCAATTTTCCTAGAGGGAGTAGCGGCGATGTAGTTCACTCGGCTCCCACCGAGATCCATATAGTCTTCCTCTATGTTGTCGCAAAAATTTCTGGAGCAACTCCGTTTACACACTACATGTCCGAAAGATGTGGTATCATTATCAAATCTCTTCCAGGGAACGGGAAAGCCCTTAAAGGACTTCTTGAACTGGTTCCATACAACTGTGGCAGAAGTAACAAATCCTAATGGTGACATAGTATTGATGGCATTGATCAGAAAGATTCATCCCAAGACCCGACTTTGGGAGATCGTTGGAAATGAAACCCCCGTCGCCGATGGATATTTTCTACAAGAAGGGCTATTCAGTTCCTGCATTTGGAAGAGGCACATAATCATCCCCGAAGAGGTGAGGCTGGGAGTTCAGCTGAAGTGATACAGAGCAACATTACGGTGAAACAACCCGAAGGGAGTTCCGAGAATGTGGATGTGAATGTTGGCAACAATAGCGGTGGTCAGAAATAGAATGAAAATGGGTCTAGAAAGAGAAATCCTGATAATAGGAATTGACACAGGATTCCTAAGTATGATAATTGTACTGAATTGAATAACTCAATCGAGAATATCTATCTAGTAACTCAAGGTGCCGGGCAGTACAGGAGGCCAACTTCACGAGAGTCAACCAAAAAGAAGAGGAGATATGGCAAGTTTTGAAGGTTTCATGAGATGCACAGTCACAATACCAATGAATGCAGGCGCCTGCGCGATATGATTGAAGAGATGATTCGAAAAAAGAAATTGCAAGAATTTATGAAAGCCCTGTAGGATGGCGGATAAGGAAATTCTAATCCCCCTGGGTTGACATCCCAGTAGGGGTAAGCTGATCCTAGTGGTGAGGAGCCTAGGTGGCTTAAAAACATTAGGTGATAAATACAATCATCAGTGGACCACATCCAGCTGATAAGAGTTTAAATGAGATGGATATGTATGTTGGTGCTTTGAAGCATACCGAAGAATGAGAGTTGTTTGGCAATAGAGGATGGAACTCCGATGAAACAATTCAGAACCATGATAGATGACATTGTTTTCGATATAGAGATCCTAAGGAGGTGGAAGCCCTGAAAATTGACCCTTTGGTTATAACATCCAAATTGGCCTTACTATTGTATGAAAGGTATCGGTTGACTATGGGAGATCGGTCAATTTAAAAAAGCCTACGACTAGATGCTTCTTAAGGGCAAGGACTTGAAACCTTGTAAATCTCAGATTCAAGGATTTAACGGGACAAGTACGGAGCCGGTTGAATATTGGAATAACCGGTGATTCTTAGAGATGGCGACCATAGATGGGTGCAGGTCATGCCTTTTATGGTGTTGGATATTTACTCTGCTTATAATGCACTTTGGGCCAACCAGTCCTGGCTGAATTCAGAGCGGCTATAGCTTCCTGGTGTTTGACGCTAAAATTCCTTATGGAGAACGGTGTGGGAGTAGTGCACGGAGATCAAGTACATGGCTGTGAATGTTATATCACCAAGCTAAAGGAGGCGAGGCAAAGAGAGAAAGGAAAAGGTGTAGAGGGGACTCTCTGCATCAAGGATTTGGATGCATATCAACTAATGCCTGAGCCCTGGCTCAGGCAGCACAGTTGGTTCCATAAGGATATGAATCCGTGAAAAGAGCCACTGGATAGAAGAGTAGCCCTCGTTGAATCAACGATCAATGTTCTGATCAGCCAGGATGATCCGACATGGGTCCTGAAGGTAGGTTCACAGCTCGATGTGAGAATGATAAAAGAGTTGATTTGTTTTCACTGGGCGAACCTGGATGTATTCGTCTGGATACACTCTGATATATGTGGAATTTTGTCGGAAATAGCAAGCCATGCATTGAACATATATCCCAAATGCGTTCCGATGAAACAGAAGCATCGCAGCTTGGGTCCGGAGAGATCTGCTGCACTCAAGGAAGAGGTGGATTAGCTGAAGGGTAATAGCTTCATCAGCGATGCCTTATACCCGGAACGGGTGTCAAATCCGGCCATGATGAAAAAGTCAAACGGTAAGTGGTGGACATGCATTGACTATTCTGATCTAAATAAGGCATGCCCGTAGGACAGCTTCCCGTTCCCAAGGATTAATCAATTGGTGGATTTAACCGTCAGCCATGAATTGCTTTCATTCATGGACACGTACTCTGGATACAATCAGATTCCAATGCATGTCCTAAACCAAGAACATACCAGCTTTACTACCGACTTAGGACTGTATTGCTATCTGGTCATGCCATTTATGTTAAAGAACGCTGGAGCAACTTACTAGAGACTAGTAAATAGGATGTTCAAAGATTAGATTAGATACTCAATGGAAGTCTATGTGGATGACATGCTCATGAAGTCTTGGCGTTTGGGATACCATGTTTACGATTTGGCAGAGATGTTCGGCATTCTTTAAAAATACGGAATGAAGCTCAATCCCTTGAAATGCTCTTTTGGCATTGCATTTGGGAAATTCTTAGGCTTCATTGTGAACTCTTATGGGATTGAAGCTAATCCGGAAAAGATCCAAGCCTTGAGAGACATCGAGGCCCGAAGACGATCAAGGAGTTCTAGAGCTTAAATGAAAAGGTCATTGCCCTGAGTCGATTCATCTCAGGAGCCGCCGTCCCTTTCTTTGACGCAATTAAGAAGGGAAAAATTCCAAAGGGAAAAGGAACTTCGCTTGGAATCAGGAGTGTAAAGATGCGTTCCAGGCTCTGGTGGATTATTTGGAGAGACCCTCCGTTCTCTTGAAGCCGGTGGATGACGAGGACTTGTTTATATATCCGGTAGCGTCGATGCATGCGTTGAGCGCAACACTCGTTTGAGAGGAATCCTACATTCTACGACTGGTCCATTGCATCGGTAAAAGGTTGACAGAAGCAATAAGAAATTACCCAAAGCTGGAAAAGCTTGGATACTGCCTGTTGATTGCTTCAAGGAAGCTCCCCCTACTTTCAGGCTTATCCGATCAAAGTTCTTACAGACTAGCCTTTGCGACAAGTATTGCAAAGACCTAAGACATTTGAAAGGCTTGTTGAAATGGAACATTGAATTGAGCCAATATGATATAACCTATCACCCATGGAGAGCTATCCAGGGTCAAACTTTGGCGGATTTCATAGCTAAATTCACTGCACGAGACGATACTCCAAAGAGCAGTGGTGATCAAAATGCCAGGTGGAAGATGTACATGGATGATTCATCAAACGAATGTTGTTCCAGTGCTAGAGTTGTACTTGCCACTTTTGAGGACTATTCAATCTGTCATGCCTTGAGACTCTACTTTCCTGCAACAAAGAACGGTGCGGAGTATGAAGTATTAATTATGGGACTCAGAATTGCCAAGGCACTCGAGAGTTAAAACTATGCACATCTTTTTCAATTCCCAACTGTGGGTGTGTCAAGTCAGTAAGGAGTTTCAGGAAAAAGGAGCGAGGCTAGCTCCTTATCTAAACTGGACCCTTGAGCTACTAAGTGACATTGAATATTACACAATAATGCATATTCTTAGAAAGGAAAATGCATAGGCTGATTCACTAGCCAAGTTGGCCGATTCTGGAGATGCAGAACTCATAGGCTTGATTGCGATTGAAGTATTGTTGACTCTGAGCATCGACCATATGGATGTTGATTGGATCTGAGAGTCGAGCATGAAAGGAGTCATGGATGACTCCTACAAAGAATTATTTGCAAAGGGGATTCCTTCCGGACAGGAAAAGCAAACTATGGAAGCTCCTTCTCCAAGTTTCGAGATACATCTTTCAGTAGGAAGCACTTTATATAAAAGGATTCTCAGTCCCACTGCTACGATGTGTCGCCAATGATGAGGACAAACAAATCCCGAGGGAAGTGTGTGAAGGGGCCTGTGGCGATCATATTAGGGGGCAAATCCTAGCAAAGAAGATTCTCCGCTATGGGTACTTCTGGCTAACTGTCAATCGAGGCGCAACTGATTACACTACAAAGTGTGACAAGTGCCAGAGGTTTGCTAAAATTCTAAGATCCCCATAGACGGAGATTAATCAAATAGCCAGTCCATGTTTGCAGTCTAGGAAATTGATATTATTGGTGTATTGCCTATATCTAAAGATGGCGCGAAGTACGCCATCGTTGCAGTTGGTTACTTCACCAAATGGGCTAAGGCGGAGCCATTAGCTACAACTACCACAAATAAAGTAATTAACTTCGTGGTCTAGAATATCATGTGTCATTCTAGAGTTCCACAAGCAATCGCTGCCGATAACGGAGCCCAATTTGATAACACCGAGTTTAAGGATTTCTGCCCCAACATCACATAGAGAAGAGATTTGCTGTAGTGGCACACCTTCAGGCGAATGGACAAGTTGAAGCTGTAAACAAGATTAAAAAATCCTTTCTAAATAATGGATTGGAAAAGGCTATGTGCAAGTGGGTTGATGAACTTTCATTAGCACTTTGGGCTTATCGGACGATCCACAAGTCAGCGACTGGCCATTCTCCATTCGCCTTAGCCTACAGATCAGAGGCTATGATCCAAGTTGAACTGGAAGTACCTTCTCATCGAGTGATTCACTACAATTCATATATGAATGAACAACTCCTTTTGGAATTTCTTGACATGATTGATGAGAAGCGAGATGAAGCTGACATAAGAGCAACTGGGCATCGAAACCGAGTCACTCGATATTATAATGCCAAAGTCAAGAATTGAACCTTTGAGATTGGCAACCTAGTTCTCGAACTAATCTTCCTGGATCCTAGGAACTTAGGTCTAACATGGGAAGGTCCGTACACAATAGAAAAAATGCTTGGCGATGGAACTTTTAGGCTAGCAATGGTTGACGGGATCACATTCTCACTCCCGAGGGCGTGGAATAACGAGTACATACAATGCTAGTTAACTTAAAAAATAAATTTATAAAAGCATGTAATAAGACAGAACCTATCATTTCCCGCTTTCAATAAATAAATGGATTTTCGAATCCCTGTCTCTATCTTTACATAGCTTAAGAGTAATGAAATACAACCGATTTGAATGAATCTGCATATGAACAATATAGGTACGTAGGTACCTAGAGTTAGGTGCTAACCAAACTTCTATGGTCCATGATTGGACCCTTGGATTTCAACCGTTTTTGGTGCTCGAAGATGGATGCCAAACTATCTCTTGCCCATGATATGGGGGCAGGAGTATAAACCTAAAAGGATATGATTTGACCATCCGCTGACTAACTCTTGTCCTTGCTATGGGGGCAAGAGGTGATTTGACCATCCGCTGACTAACTCTTGTCCTTGCTGTGGGGGCAAGAGGTGATTTGACCATCCACTGACTAACTCTTGTCCTTGCTGTGGGGGCAAGAGGTGATTTAACCATCTGCTAACTAACTCTTGTCTTTGATATGGAGGCAAGAGTATAAACCTAAATGGGACGTGATTTTACCGTTCACTGGTTAACTCTTACCCTTGACGTGAGGGCAGGAGTATGATCCAAAATGGATGTGACATGAACATCCAATGACTAACACCTTTCTCGGAATAGGCAAGACGAAAGATCCATGCTTGATGTAAGGTGGGATCTTACTTATAAACTTTGATAAACACCCAGAGTCAGGCGTGATTGAAGGTAAACATCCTGGATGAGGATGTGCAAATTACGATCTTAAGAAGTTAGCCCAAACCAGTGCCAGGAGCTTCGCACGATCGGATGTCATTATCGTGGAAAAGGATACATGAACCGTTATGCCAAATGGCTTACCCCAACCAAAGCCCAGAGCTTGGCACTTCGACAATTACTTTGCATTCACTAGAAGGATAAAAGGTTGAAAAATCACGAAACGGATTAATGACTTAGTCGGACAATGACCATAAAAAGGAATGGATCACAAGTACATTGAATGGAAATCACATTCCTTAAATACTTAAATGAATTCCAATAAAGAATGAACAAAACAAAAAAATTTGTTATTCACATTCGCAATGGAACTTGAAAGGAGAAGCATAATTTTTATTTACATCTAAACCGAAGAGCAAAAGCAGAGGCCAAATCTGCACAACACCGGTCAGAAAAACAAAAATAGGAAGCTAAAAAGTGCCTAACTGTACAACCAAAGCAAAACTAACTAACAATCACTTCTTATGCTTTGGCTTCTTGGACTATTTCTTCTGCTCCACAAAAGGAGGTGTAACTCGAACAGTTTTCCTCTTTCCTTTTCCTGAACCCTTAGACGGAGTGCTTTGCGATGATCCAGCTGGCATGCTCTGGGTGCTTCCGGATGAAGGAAGAGTAACAGGTACAAAGATAGTCTGACTGGGTAGAAATATCGACAAAAGAGGAGGAAAGGTCTCTATCTTCTCCAACTTGACCTCTTTGGCTAGGACAAGTTCATGCTCAAGCGCACTCACGATGGGGCCCCGCAGGGGCTCGGAGGACCCAGTAATAATGTCATTGCCAGTTTGAGCTTACTGAAGCTCACCATCCCCTTCATCCTCAAAGAATCTTTCATTCGCTCACCAGACCCAAGAGTTTGATCAGTCGGGATACTTGGCACCATCGTTGAAGTGGTCATGGTCCTCGATTCCAGTGTAGACGCTTGTTGTCTCAATTGGAGACTTTTATCGGGAAGCGAGACGGGCTGGGGCTGACCTGAAACTTAAGAGATATAAAAAGAGAAATTAACGATGTCAATCACCGACATATGGACTCTCTAAAATATAGGTGAGGTCAACGAGATACCTCCTTTAGCTTGGGATTTAGTGTGGAGCCTTCTTTAAGCACTATATCAACTAGCTCCAAATGGAGAATAAGTTGGCCCTCTTTTAGCATCTTGGGCTCATCTCCTATTAAAATCTCCTTCTTAAGCTATGCCAGATCCACCTCACCACCTTTCAAGAATTCCCTTTCTTCCTCGATGACTTGTTCCCAAGCAAGGGCAAGAACTCTAGAGTAATCAAGGTCAAACCATTCCAAGTTGCGAAATTTTAGTACGTTGGCATTGTACTTGTTGGGCATTGGTTCTAACTTCTATATCATCGGCTTTTCTATGGCTTCGACCTTCTTTTTGATCTGGAGCGTCCATGTCTTGAGCACGTGCGACCGCCTTGTCCCTTTCATCATGGGCAGCGGGTAGTACTTCACAATAATCTTGAGCTTACTGAAGAGCTTCATTCTTCTCTTTTGTTTCACTCTCGAGCTTGGCTGACAACTCGATCACCTTCTTGTTCGAGGCATCTCTTTCTAGCACTAAGTCACGATTCCAATAGTGTGTTGTCTCCATCTTATCACGATGCTTGGTCCTCTCATTCTCTAATGCTTTGGTAGCATCCTCAGCCCTTTTCTTGGCTTTGGCTTGTGAGTTTCTCAAACTTTCAACTTCGGCATCGAGATTACCAATAATTTTTTTATCTTATGCCTCTAAAAGTTTTAGATTATCGATCTTAAGTTTTCTTTCCCTTGAGACTGCAGAGATCTTCACAGCTACCCACTTCTATTCACTACATTGAACATAAGCGTTCGATATATAAGCAATCGTCATTTCCTTTATCCTTGATGGAATGTCCTTTAGATTGGGCACAAACATAAGTTCGTTAAAGCAAACATCCAACAACCGTTCCCTTTATTCATCCATTCACAACCGTTCCCTTTATTCATCCATTCAAGCATCAGTGGCAAGTTGTTGCTCTGCTATGAAGACCAGAGCTTTAATTGACTTCTTGTTATCCTAGTGACGGGATGTCTCAAAATTGCTCTTATAGTGCCGGTGGTCAAAACATCGACTGGAATGGGATGGTGCCAGATGCTGCATAGGAATGAAAGCTGGAGGTGGTGCATATGAAACATCGCCCGATTGAAAGTCATTGTCGCGGTCAGAATGTTTTTCCGAGCCTATGGGCGGAGGTGATCTAGACCTGGAACAATGTTCAGAAGTAGAATTCTATGACGAATAATCTCTATCATAAAAACCTCTGTCGTGACTACCTCAATCATGGCTAGACCAGTAACCGGATTCAGAATCTTAACCACTGCCTTGATGGTATATGCTCGGACGATGCCTATGTGGTCGAAATATGTTTTCTGTAACGACCCGTAAATTTTAGCCGTTTATTTAATTAATTGAATTTTCGTGTAATTTTAAACGATAAAATTTTGAAATATAAATTTGATATTTGGAATGCGTCTAGTTAAACATAGCAATTGGTAAATTTTCGTCCGAAAATACGAAAGTTTATTTCGCGCGTAAATTTACTTCAATTTAATCAGTTAAAAAGCGATGAAAATAAAATATTTTCGAAACCTAAATATTTTTACATAGAAAAATTCTAAACCATCTTCTGAGCAAGATGTCAGTTTGACGTTTTTCCAAATTCGGACATCTTTGGCTCCGTCGATCTTATTTTTCAGCGTTTTTCTTGCATTTTCCGCTATTAGAAAATTCGAATTTTTATAATTCAATCGTATCACAGATATCTATATACCGTGTTGATCGTCTCGTCATGCTGATCACTGCGGTATATTCGGTTGTGTATTTCGGAGTCCGAAAGACAACGAAATCTACGGAACGACTTGTTATATCGGTTCTGTAATTGAGCCTTTTGGTCTCCTATATCCACCGTATAATACCAAAAGCCATTTCCCTTTAATAACTTCTGAATTCGTGCTTGCCTTTTTCTATTCCAGCTGGTTCATTTAATTTTGCTTCGTTCATATTTTCATTGCTTTGAAACAAAAATTATTTAATAATAAAGTATATAAAACGTTCTAACCTTCTCCTCTCCTATATTTTTTCTTTTCCTTCTTTCATTCAACCTGCTACTCCCGCTTCCTTTGCAAAAAAATTTCCAAACTACCTTCCTCCGGCCATTAATCCCCTCCGCCGCCTTCACCCAAACACTGGCATCTTCTTCAGTCTCCGCCGCGCCATGCCTCCGCTCTCTGTCACCTTACCTCATTCTCCTCCTGCTGCTCAGATCTCCTCCGGCCGAGCATTCCTCCAACTGACTTCGGCTCCACCTCCCCGACCGCACTCACCTAGCGCCCCTCCACCTTGCTAACCCGAGCATCGTGATCCCCTACCCCATGCAGCCGCACTGACAAGCATAGCAGCACACGCGGCCACCAACCACAGCAGCCCACACCTCGCCGAACTCAGACCCAAACCAACCTTCATCTCCTACTCATGTTGCCTCCACACGCAACTCGTCCTTCATCACAGAAGCTCTGTTTCATGCCCAGGATTAGCATGTATAAGGTAATATATACATGCGTAGGTGATACATATATGTTTGGAACGATTAATGCATATAGTACACTATGTTGTATATAATAGCTTATATATTTGATAAATAAGTTCCACTTGCCAAAAATCGCATCAAGCGTGTTGTACATTAGTTGGGTTCGGTCTGCATAACTATGATGCTATTTGTTATATAGCTTGATACATATATGCTTAAAAGTATGTTCATGTGTGCTGTCTTTTATTAAATATATTTGATGAGTTTTGAAAAGTAGGTTTTCGTATGTGCATGTTTGGTTTTTTGTATGATATGCAAATCTATTTGACTGTAAGTTTTATACAGTTTATGTTATCGGTAAACATAGTTACAACAGTGGTATATAATTTTATATACAAACTATGAATTCTCTTTTTTTTATATATGCGGTATGTAAGATGTGTGTTAGTTTTACGATTTGGTATATAGTGTTGTCTTGATTTTCAAGTGTTTATGCATATACATATATGCTAGCTTTATATTTTACTGGGTATATAACAACTAAGTATAGATATTAATCTATCTTGAGTTCGGCATGTTTAATAAGTTTATATATATGTTGGCTACAGGGAACAAGAATTTGCAGTATTATATGTTACATGTTAAAGTGTTTATAAGAGTTATAGAATTATATATATATTAGTTACTGCATTTTTCTATATAAGGTTACAGTGTTGGGTTTGATAAAAAATATTGCATGAATAGCATGATTTTATACACATGTTGTAAGTTATTTTGGTTATACTTAATCCCAGTTGCTGTTTTGAAAAAAAAACCTGTTGTTATATATAATGTTTGGACAGGTTATATAAAGGTATTGTTTATATAGTTGTATATAATGTTTGTTAATTATATATATATTAATTTAAATGATACTCAACAGCTAATTCATGTATAGGGAATATATATGTATATTGGAAGGTTTATTTTATATATGTGTTTTAAAATTTGGTTTTAGATAAAATTTAATATGTGTTTGAAATTAAAAAAAAAGAGTCAGATTGATGTCTTTATATAAATATATATATATATAGTTATATATGGTTATACACATTCATCTATATCAATTATCTTCATCGATCCAGCCTAATTGATTTCGTCGATTTCTTAATTACCAGCTTTGTCCGTCGTGCCAGTTCATTCATCGAATCGTGTCCATCTAGCGTTGCTTGAAATTTGTTGCACAATTACACTGACTATCCTCTCTAGCCTTGAAAGGTGAGCAATCACTCACGATTAATGTTCTTTTATTTATTTAAATTTGATTTCAATTGAAACGACAATTGAAATATGCTGCTGTTAGTTAATTACACTGTTATATATGTTATTGCCTGTTTCAGTTCACTTGTGACATCTGACACCATTATCTGTTAATTATTTATGTGATGATAATACAGTTTGGCTGATAATTGATTGATTGTTGATGTTTATATTGGACGTTAAATTGTTAGTGATAAATGATAAATAGTATGCAAAATTGAAATGGATATAGGATAGTTAACAAATTTTAAAACTGATTTATAAGTTAAATTTGATTAGTGAATATGACCCCTTTTAATTGTTAATTTAATTGACATGTAGAATAGTGATAATTACACTTTGAACCATCGACGTATATTGGATTAATTATTGTAGTGTTAAAATTGAAATCGAATGACAAGTGAAAAACCGTATAAATAATTAGTGGAAAAATCTTTAATCTGCATGAAATGATAGTGTGGATTCTAGAAATAATTATATTAATTTGCACAAACAACAATGCGAATTAATACGATTATTTCGGGATTATTCGAATTGATTATTGGATTGATATTGATTGTTGTTATTGATTGTTTATTTACTTTGACACCATCCCAGTTATCACACTGCAAGTTCCCTTTGCTATGCTTTGATTTTGAATTGAATTGGAATCGGGTTGAAATGATAAATACCCAAATTGAACTTTGACCTAGGATAGGAAATTAAATAAAACCCGATTGGTCAATAATTTGATTTAAAAATAAAACGAAGATTTTATTTGAATAAATAATATGGTTTTGAAATGAAGTTGAAATTTAAATTTTAATGAAATTTAAATGTGAATATTTAATAATCTGAAATAAAATATTAGCAATGTAATTGATGAAAGAATGTTGTTTAATTTGAGAAATGATTGAATTAAGTTTGAAATGATTTAATAATTAAGTTTGAAATTATAATTAAGTTTGGAATTATTAAACTTTGAAATTATTTAATAATTAAGTTTTGAATTATTTAATAATTAAATAAGATTGAATTATTTAATGATTAAATTAAATTGAATTTGTGAATAAGTGAATTTTACTTCGTAAATAATTGAAATTGAGTTTCTTTATTAATTAAGTTTGGAAAATTATTTAAGTAAGTAAATAAGTGAAATTGAATTTCTTTAACAAGAAATAAAATGTGATTTATTGAAGTTAATGTAAGACTTGAAATTTAAAGAATTCGATTTGATGAATTTAATTTAATTCAATTTGTAAGTTTTGATATAAGGAAGTTGAATTTAAATAATGGATTTAATGAATTGGAAATTTAATAGAAATTGTTTTGAATGGCAAATTTACTTAATGAATATTGAATGCAATCGATAAATGAAGTTAAATTGATTTGAATGTTAAATTAAATTAATTTAAATGATTTCGGAATGAAACTTATATGAACTTAAATCAATATTTGAATTGTTTTAAATAGAAATTGAAATTGAATTATAAGATTTTGAAATTATGAATGTGGAAGTTTTGAAACGTAAATATTGGAAATTGATTTAGAAAGACAAATGAAATGTTGGTTTACGAATTGAAATTGAAATTGAATTTGATTTGGTTTTTGAAATATATAAACGACCAATCGGTGTAATAATTACGAAAGTTATTAAAGAGACCGGAATCGGTTATGGATATACTCTCTATCTAAACCGAAACCACTTTAATAACTATACGCGGAGTGTGATCCAGAATGAAGTGGTTGGAATAATGTATGTGATGATTGAAGAAAGAGAACGATGATGGATAGCCTTGACACTTGTGTCAAATTGGAAATGACTAAAACAGGAGCCGTGCCGGGCCAATGGAGGTCAGCTACCTCAAGTGAACACACTTCTTCGAACTACTCATTGCTTGTTGTCGATTGGTGCACCCTTGATTTTGGGAGTGTTGTTTCACGGTGTTGTGATCGCTGCGGCGATGCGTTCTCACCAGTCCGGATCAGGCAAACGGTAGTATCACTACTTTGGGTATTGCCTCATGTGCCTTGTCATACTTGTATCCCGATATACGCGACCACTACGAATTTGTTTTGTGTTATACCTATGTAGTACTCCCTGATAGCCCACTAGTTTACGGTGGAGTTTACAGTGCTGTATAGACTATAACGCTTATAAAAATGTGTTAAGGGGGATAATGGTAACGCCTTAACACTATTTTGATACCTTATATTACTGATAGACATTATCTACTTAGCGTATATTACTACCTAGTAGATAGTTTAACGGATCCTTAAAGGATGGTTATTCCAAACATCCTTAGAGTTACTTGTATTTCAATTGCTATTTCACTTGAGTTGGATTTATTAATATAAGAATGTTAATCCTGACTCGAGTGTTTTGTGTTTTGCTTTACGCTCGGGTCAGACTGAGTGTACCAGTATTTGAGACTCACCTTTGGAGTTGGAGCTTTGCTTGAAGATCCAGCCATCTATTCTGCTTTCAGTATTCGATGATTCCAGTGATGTATTCTGATTTGTATCTGATGTATCGTGTTACTCTTCCGTTGTATCTGGTTTAACTCTGATGTAACTTATATATTTATATAGTAGCTTCATGAACTACTATCTCTTTTATTTCTGCTGCATTTATTACTCTGTGTCTGTGATCTGTGATTATTTATTTACTGTATATGTTCAGTTTTGCCAAATTTAAATTAACAACGCGGTATTTTGAGCAATTCAATTCCGGCATGAGTGTCTACCTATACACTTATAATGGATGCGAATGGTCCAAAATATCGGGTCGTTACAGTTGGTATCAGAGCTTTGGTAGCTCTAGGCAAAACTTAACATATAGGGTAAATGTATTTACAGAATCACTCTCATTCGAGTTTCAATCTCTTCCTTTGACTCAATTCCTTTGAATTTTGGAACGTTTCCCTCGGTTCCGAAATTCATTCGTGTCTTTCACTATTCGTCTTCTTTCAATCCTGGAGCACCCCATAACTCCATTCTGAATGTTATCTATAATAGATCGGCGGTCTCGCCAATCTTCGAATGATTCGTAAAGGAGTAAAACTCCTTTATAATAGGCATTGATTTACCAGAGATTTATATATCCTCGGTTTAGATGCTGACATCTTTGGTTATGCCGAATTCTATCTCCTGAGATCAATGTCGATTTGCCTCGGAATTCTACATTGGTCTTATTCTTAAAGTCACGGTTGACCCGGTTAAGGTTGCCCGTGATTTAATAAATTTATCCATCTTCCTATTTTGTTATTTTATTATCTCGTCTTTGTTCAAACCTATCTTCGAATCGAAATTCTCTTTGATTTGAGTCTATCAAAAAAAAATTTGAATCCATATCCTTGCTTTGAAATCCATTATTGTATCGTTAAGTGAGGAAGTGTATTGTAAATTAATTTTAAAATGTTTTATATATTGTGTTGTTTGAGTTGTTGATGTGATTTGGGTTTTCGATCGATTCGTCTGATCAACGCTATCGATAGGATTTCCAAAACACTTGAGCAGAGCAAACTGACACAATATTGTTTTCAAATTTGGTAGATAAAATAAAAGTTTTGTATGATTATATTATATATAAGTATAAATTTTCTGAAATCGAATTGTTAACTGAATTGGTTGTCAGAAAGGTAATATTTGATTTTCACTATTTGTTTTGTAAACCATTGATTATTCCAACATAAAAATAAATGGAATTATAAAAGTTGGTTTATAGATTTATTTAGAAATTTAAATGAATTTAAAATTTAGAATTTGAGAATTTGATTTCCAGTGATTTCAAGCTTTGGTTTTTAAAATGTATATTATTGAAGGTATTTTCAAATAGAAACCGTTTCAAAGAATTTTAAAATGTTGAAATCAGTGCTCTTCTCTTTGTCGCTGGAAAATAATTTCGGTGATGGCGGCCGCATCATCGACATTCATTTTCGAGTTTCGAAGTGAAGAAACCATTATGTAGCTTTGCTACGGTTTTGTTGGGAAAAATATTAATTTGAATTTCTTAAGTATGACTTGATTTATATATATATATATGGGTATATTATTTTAAAAAAATTTGATTTAATATATATAGTATATACGTAATTATTTCTAAAGGGTTTGAAATTAAACGGAAATTTAATTCTTAAAAATCATGTAAAAGATGTTTTCAATTATAAATAAAGCTAAATTTTGAATAAGTATTTAAACTTGAAATAATTGAATTTGAAAATTTTATTTGTATAGTACTAAATTGCATTTCAATATAACTTACCTAAATCATTCAGAAGTTGAATATGTAATTGGATAATATATAAGATAAATTGAATTTATAAATAAAATTTGAGTGTTTATAATAAATGGTATACACTGAATTTTGATTATAAAGATGTTAATAGAGTTAGATAGGATAATAAGTAAACTTAGTTAATAATGAAATAAATTTGTTTTGAAAGAATTAATAAATTTGTTTTGAAAGAATTAATAAATTGAAATTTGATCAACTTATGAAAATACTTTGAATTTAAACGCAATTAGTGAATATAAATTAATTTAAATCGAAACTTTTATGGTTTAAATTAATTTATATAGGTTAAATATATGTGATTAGATATATTAAGTAGAATAAATTTAACAATAATTTGGAATAAAGAAGAATTTAAAATTGTTGAAGAAAATACGATTATAATAAAAGACTATTCAAATTTATGGTTTTAGAAATTGTAAATTGAAGATAATTGAATAATAAGATAATGAATTTAGAAATAGTTGAGATTGATTTTAGTGAAATCAAATGGATTGAATCAATTATTGAATATCAATTAATTTAAATTTGAATTTATATGGATTAAATTAATTGTTATTTTGTATTTCAAATCTGTTTTCTTTCTGATTGTTTCTATTCTCCTACCTCGTTCCTTTTCGGGGACGAAAAGTTTTGAGTGGGGGAGAGTGTAACGACCCGTAAATTTTAGCTTTTATTTATTTAATTAATTGAATTTTCGTGTAATTTTAAATGATAAAATTTTGAAATATAAATTTGATATTTGGAATGCGTCTAGTTAAACATAGCAACTGGTAAATTTTCGTCCGAAAATACGAAAGTTTATTTCGCGCGTAAATTTACTTCAATTTAATCAGTTAAAAAGCGATGAAAATAAAATATTTTCGAAACCTAAATATTTTTACATAGAAAAATTCTAAACCATCTTCTGAGCAAGATGTCAGTTTGATGTTTTTCCAAATTCGGACATCTTTGGCTCCGTCGATCTTATTTTTCAGCGTTTTTCTTGCATTTTCCGCTATTAGAAAATTCGAATTTTTATAATTCAATCGTATCACAGATATCTATATACCGTGTTGATCGTCTCATCATGCTGATCACTGCGGTATATTCGGTTGTGTATTTCGGAGTCCGAAAGACAACGAAATCTACGGAACGACTTGTTATATCGGTTCTGTAATTGAGCCTTTTGGTCTCCTATATCCACCGTATAATACCAAAAGCCATTTCCCTTTAATAACTTCTGAATTCGTGCTTGCCTTTTTCTATTCCAGCTGGTTCATTTAATTTTGCTTCGTTCATGTTTTCACTGCTTTGAAACAAAAATTATTTAATAATAAAGTATATAAAACGTTCTAACCTTCTCCTCTCCTATATTTTTTCTTTTCCTTCTTTCATTCAACCAGCTACTCCCGCTTCCTTTGCAAAAAAATTTCCAAACTACCTTCCTCCGGCCATTAATCCCCTCCGCCGCCTTCACCCAAACACTGGCATCTTCTTCAGTCTCCGCCGCGCCACGCCTTCGCTCTCTGTCACCTTGCCTCATTCTCCTCCTGCCGCTCAGATCTCCTCCGGCCTAGCATTCCTCCAACTGACTTCGGCTCCACCTCCCCGACCCCACTCACCTAGCGCCCCTCCACCTTGCTAACCCGAGCATCGTGATCCCCTACCCCATGCAGCCGCACTGACAAGCATAGCAGCACACGCGGCCACCAACCACAGCAGCCCACACCTCGCCGAACTCAGACCCAAACCAACCTTCATCTCCTACTCATGTTGCCTCCACACGCAACTCGTCCTTCATCACAGAAGCTCTGTTTCGTGCCCAGGATTAGCATGTATAAGGTAATATATACATGCGTAGGTGATACATATATGTTTGGAACGATTAATGCATATAGTACACTATATTGTATATAATAGCTTATATATTTGATAAATAAGTTCCACTTGCCAAAAATCGCATCAAGCGTGTTGTACATTAGTTGGGTTCGGTCTGCATAACTATGATGCTATTTGTTATATAGCTTGATACATATATACTTAAAAGTATGTTCATGTGTGTTGTCATTTATTAAATATATTTGATGAGTTTTGAAAAGTAGGTTTTTGTATGTGCATGTTTGGTTTTTTGTATGATATGCAAATCTATTTGACTGTAAGTTTTATACAGTTTATGTTATCGGTAAACAGTTACAACAGTGGTATATAATTTTATATACAAACTATGAATTCTCTTTTTTTTTATATATGCGGTATGTAAGATGTGTGTTAGTTTTACGATTTGGTATATAGTGTTGTCTTGATTTTCAAGTGTTTATGCATATACATATATGCTAGCTTTATATTTTACTGGGTATATAACAACTAAGTATATATATTAATCTATCTTGAGTTCGGCATGTTTAATAAGTTTATATATATGTTGGCTACAGGGAACAAGAATTTGCAGTATTATATGTTACATGTTAAAGTGTTTATAAGAGTTATAGAATTATATATATATTAGTTACTGCATTTTTCTATATAAGGTTACAGTGTTGGGTTTGATAAAAAATATTGCATGAATAGCGTGATTTTATACACATGTTGTAAGTTATTTTGGTTATACTTAATCCCAGTTGCTGTTTTGAAAAAAAAACCTGTTGTTATATATAATGTTTGGACAGGTTATATAAAGGTATTGTTTATATAGTTGTATATAATGTTTGTTAATTATATATATATTAATTTAAATGATACTCAACAGCTAATTCATGTATAGGGAATATATATGTATATTGGAAGGTTTATTTTATATATGTGTTTTAAAATTTGGTTTTAGATAAAATTTAATATGTGTTTGAAATTAAAAAAAAGAGTCTGATTGATGTCTTTATATAAATTTATATATATATAGTTATATATGGTTATACACATTCATCTATATCAATTATCTTCATCGATCCAGCCTAATTGATTTCGTCGATTTCTTAATTACCAGCTTTGTCCGTCGTGCCAGTTCATTCATCGAATCGTGTCCATCTAGCGTTGCTTGAAATTTGTTGCACAATTACACTGACTATCCTCTCTAGCCTTGAAAGGTGAGCAATCACTCACGATTAATGTTCTTTTATTTATTTAAATTTGATTTCAATTGAAACGACAATTGAAATATGCTGCTGTTAGTTAATTACACTGTTATATATGTTATTGCCTGTTTCAGTTCACTTGTGACATCTGACACCATTATCTGTTAATTATTTATGTGATGATAATACAGTTTGGCTGATAATTGATTGATTGTTGATATTTATATTGGACGTTAAATTGTTAGTGATAAATGATAAATAGTATGCAAAATTGAAATGGATATAGGATAGTTAACAAATTTTAAAACTGATTTATATGTTAAATTTGATTAGTGAATATGACCCCTTTTAATTGTTAATTTAATTGACATGTAGAATAGTGATAATTACACTTTGAACCATCGACGTATATTGGATTAATTATTGTAGTGTTAAAATTGAAATCGAATGACAAGTGAAAAACCGTATAAATAATTAGTGGAAAAATCTTTAATCTGCATGAAATGATAGTGTGGATTCTAGAAATAATTATATTAATTTGCACAAACAACAATGTGAATTAATACGATTATTTCGGGATTATTCGAATTGATTATTGGATTGATATTGATTGTTGTTATTGATTGTTTATTTACTTTGACACCATCCCAGTTATCACACTGCAAGTTCCCTTTGCTATGCTTTGATTTTGAATTGAATTGGAATCAGGTTGAAATGATAAATACCCAAATTGAACTTTGACCTAGGATAGGAAATTAAATAAAACCCGATTGGTCAATAATTTGATTTAAAAATAAAACGAAGATTTTATTTAAATAAATAATATGGTTTTGAAATGAAGTTGAAATTTAAATGTGAATATTTAATAATCTGAAACAAAATATTAACAATGTAATTGATGAAAGAATGTTGTTTAATTTGAGAAATGATTGAATTAAGTTTGAAATGATTTAATAATTAAGTTTGAAATTATAATTAAGTTTGGAATTATTAAACTTTGAAATTATTTAATAATTAAGTTTTGAATTATTTGATAATTAAATAAGATTGAATTATTTAATGATTAAATTAAATTGAATTTGTGAATAAGTGAATTTTACTTCGTAAATAATTGAAATTGAGTTTCTTTATTAATTAAGTTTGGAAAATTATTTAAGTAAGTAAATAAGTGAAATTGAATTTATTTAACATGAAATAAAATGTGATTTATTGAAATTAATGTAAGACTTGAAATTTAAAGAATTCGATTTGATGAATTTAATTTAATTCAATTTGTAAGTTTTCATATAAGGAAGTTGAATTTAAATAATGGATTTAATGAATTGGAAATTTAATAGAAATTGTTTTGAATGGTAAATTTACTTAATGAATATTGAATGCAATCGATAAATGAAGTTAAATTGATTTGAATGTTAAATTAAATTAATTTAAATGATTTCGGAATGAAACTTATATGAACTTAAATCAATATTTGAATTGTTTTAAATAGAAATTTAAATTGAATTATAAGATTTTGAAATTATGAATGTGGAAGTTTTGAAACGTAAATATTGGAAATTGATTTAGAAAGACAAATGAAATGTTGGTTTACGAATTGAAATTGAAATTGAATTTGATTTGGTTTTTGAAATATATAAACGACCAATCGGTGTAATAATTACGAAAGTTATTAAAGAGACCGGAATTGGTTATGGATATACTCTCTATCTAAACCGAAACCACTTTAATAACTATACGCGGAGTGTGATCCAGAATGAAGTGGTTGGAATGATGTACGTGATGATTGAAGAAAGAGAACGATGATGGATAGCCTTGACACTTGTGTCAAATTGGAAATGACTAAAACAGGAGCCGTGCCGGGCCAATGGAGGTCAGCTACCTCAAGTGAACACACTTCTTCGAACTACTCATTGCTTGTTGTCGATTGGTGCACCCTTGATTTTGGGAGTGTTGTTTCACGGTGTTGCGATCGCTGCGGCGATGCGTTCTCACCAGTCCGGATCAGGCAAACGGTAGTATCACTACTTTGGGTATTGCCTCATGTGCCTTGTCATACTTGTATCCCGATATACGCGACCACTACGAATTTGTTTTGTGTTATACCTATGTAGTACTCCCTGATAGCCCACTAGTTTACGGTGGAGTTTACAGTGCTGTATAGACTATAACGCTTATAAAAATGTGTTAAGGGGGATAATGGTAACGCCTTAACACTATTTTGATACCTTATATTACTGATAGACATTATCTACTTAGCGTATATTACTACCTAGTAGATAGTTTAACGGATCCTTAAAGGATGGTTATTCCAAACATCCTTAGAGTTACTTGTATTTCAATTGCTATTTCACTTGAGTTGGATTTATTAATATAAGAATGTTAATCCTGACTCGAGTGTTTTGTGTTTTGCTTTACGCTCGGGTCAGACTGAGTGTACCAGTATTCGAGACTCACCTTTGGAGTTGGAGCTTTGCTTGAAGATCCAACCATCTATTCTGCTTTCAGTATTCGATGATTCCAGTGATGTATTCTGATTTGTATCTGATGTATCATGTTACTCTTCCGTTGTATCTGGTTTAACTCTGATGTAACTTATATATTTATATAGTAGCTTCATGAACTACTATCTCTTTTATTTCCGCTGCATTTATTACTCTGTGTCTGTGATCTGTGATTATTTATTTACTGTATATGTTCAGTTTTGCCAAATTTAAATTAACAACGCGGTATTTTGAGCAATTCAATTCCGGCATGAGTGTCTACCTATACACTTATAATGGATGCGAATGGTTCAAAATATCAGGTCGTTACATTTTCCCAAAGATATTGAAATATATACTTCTTCCTCTCCATGGATCCTCCAAATGAAACAAGAACGAATTAGTTTCGACTAGAGGGGATGCAAGTCAAGTGCAATGCAGTGCATGTGTGTGTGAGTGTCCTAGTGTCCCCCTGACAGACTATGTTCTGGAGCTTTGCTCATAGGAGTGATCTCTCCCATGCTAGTATGAATGATGTCATCGTCAAAGTGAAGCGAAGAACCGAGACCCTCTAGGCTCATGTTCCTAATACCGAAGAGCCAAACTCGGTAGGAGTTAGCCCTAAGTTAAAAAATGTATCTGTTGAAGGAAGGGAAGGATTTTTCTCCACGGTCATGATTGATGGAGGCTGTGTAGAATATTTCGCTTTGGTAATCTTCACAACTAGCCTCTTCTTCAGAACAAACTGTTGGTCATCTTTGGACTGCTCAACCAAAGGCTCTTGGCCTACATTAACTTCATCGTGGCCAGTTTTGCCACCTTCACCAAAGATTTTTCTTTCTTCGATGTGTTCTTGCTCTCTTTCTACTTCAGCCCCTAGATTTGGGATTAGGGGCACGTCAAGATTTACATCGCCACTTATAGACGAGTTATTATCGTCATCGTCACCACTATCGTTATTAGAAGCCACTTGGACTAGACCATTGCTACGTCCCGCCTATAGCAAATTATGGGCAAGGAGAGTCTCATCGAAGAGAAGAACTCCAAAGTCTCTATTCCCCTCCGAAAGTGCCATAAGAACCCTAATGGCATCCATAAGAGCCGCATCGCTGGGTCTCGCCGAAACATTTGAATGACAGAAAGAATACGATTTAAGCTTGGTAATTCAGAAGGTGAATTCACAACAAACAGATAACGTATAACTTACGTCTAGATAGCCATCTTCGTGCAAACTTCGGTGGATAGCAGACATAAAACCATTGCTCTTGAAATAGCTGAGTTTGTTCCAATTGCTAGTGACGACACTGCAGCTATTTGCTGGCTCTATATAATTCAGAGAAGGGCTTTATTTTCAGCTCTTGAAACTATATATATATATACCGAATCTCCTCATCATTGGGCATTCGGTGCAAATTTTGATTAAAGACAATATATATGCCATGAAGGAAGGCATAGCTATTCGGATGTAGTTGCGTCAGAGCTAACCTCATGAAGTTTGGGACTCAATGAATGAATTGGTTGAATGGCAGAACACATCCCACCAAGCACATATATCTATTACAAGCCATATAGCCCTCTGGGGTACTGTGAGCTCTTTGGTGATGGGAAGGGACTAGTACGTCTTTAAATGGAATTTCATGCTCGTCACACATTCTGTAAAACGACCCCTCTTCTATCTTTGAAGCAATGGAATCGATAGGATAGTCTAAAATGATGGCATCCCCAAGAGCGTCAGGAGCAATTTCTACTACTGGTTCTTCTGCAGGCTCTATTGGATTCTCTGAAATCTGTTGCTCTGCTTGAGGATTTTCTAGCTGAGGTACCGGCTGCACTGGAGTTTGTTGTGCGAGTGGAACCGTAGTTGAGCTTGACTCATTATCAGATTCGGCATATTTGGAAGTAGATGGACCCATGGTTTAAGTAGCAAGACGCCCAGAGCATCTACAATCCATTTCTATAAATACTCAACAGATACTCAACATCAGATTTTTTATAATCTGTACCCCATGCTAAAATGCAACCTAGTGCGGTGTCGTGTAGTGTCATGCAGTGTAGGTTTTCAATATTAAACTTCATTTCATTTTAAAGTTTGGATACTGCCCGAAGCGACCGTCATTACTGACCGTCCCAATGGACTTCTCATCGACGACCTTGCATTTGGAATGCTTTGGAACTCAGGAGGAATTGGTTGGCATACTAAGTTTAATCAAAAACGCAAAGTTCGACAAAGGGATTCGAAGACCAAAAACCCACCAAGGGTTGGATCAGCACCGATCCACACCCTTGGATGGGATTCGTTCACTTCCTCCCTTTTCCCCATTCCCAAGCCACGACCATCAACAACGACTTCATCCACGTCTATGTTCAACTCTATCACCTACCTAGGAATGATGAAAATTAAAGAGAGTACTCCACTCAAAGGATTAAGCTTCGGATCTAGGGCTTGGGTCGGTAAACTAGGTCCAACTGAGGCAAGGTGAATACATCATGTTCTGGTAGGGTTTAGGTAGCGATGCAGGCTTTGTTGAGGTTGGAGGTGATAAACGCTGGCGATTGGAGGCAAGGGGAAGGTCCATTCATAGGCTAAGGGTTTTAATGGTGAGCTCAAGATTTTGGTTTGGTAGCAGGAAACAAGTGAGGAGAGAAGATGGAAGAAACGGATTATATAACCCAATGAGGCCGAGTCTTAAGGCATGAGAAATGGGAGACCTTTCTCCCAAGTCCTGGATCAGAACCGATCCAAGGAGTTGGATTGTTACCGAGTCTTAAACTTTAAAAAAATGGATGATGGAATTAATCTCTATGTATTCCTACATGGGTACGTGCACATGATAATGGAATTACTTAAGAGCGTGCACATGTATACGTGTTCATGTACATATTCGACTATGACGACTATAGTTAAAGAATCATAGCCAAACTTGGAAAGTCCATAAAAGCAACAAGTTCAAAGTTACAGAACTCGGAATGATAGATCGTGAAGTCTTACTTTAGATTTATAGTACTAGTTACTGGTACAGTACCAGATGCTGGTAAAGCGTCACGATAATAGCTATGGATATAACTTTTCATGGAAACTATTCACAGGAAGGATAACGACCATTCAGAGCATAGAATTGTCCTTCATAGCAATGCCAACTATCTCAATTCAAAGTACATCATATTTGAAACAAGATGTACTTTAAAGGGCAAGTGTTATCCAGCCTTTTGACTAAGCAATATTCAGATAGACTAGACGAATCAAACTTGGAAACTATCGAGGTAGGAAGCCTAAAGAGATAGCCCAAGAGTCCAGAAACCAAGTATGAATAGAGCAACAAGACGAAGGTCCAACCATGCAAAGAAGCAAAGGTCAAAAATCCAACAAAGTGTTGGATCGGTACCAATCCAACCCATGGATCGGTACCGATCGATGAATCTTCATCCAAAGTTGCCCCAATTCCTTCTACATGCAAATATGATCCCAGGAGCCTATTTCAAATACCATTTTGTTGGTTCCATGCAATTCTCCATCGTTCTCCATGACCACTCAAAGTCAACAACTCCGTTCTTCCATCGATCCACTATTTGGACTTAGGAACAAGCAAATAATGGTGCAAATTATTTTGGAATCACGAAGCTAATCATAGATCGAGCTAACACAAAGAGTTCAAGATAGCCATTTTGGCAATCTTACGGTTTGATACTAATCCCAGCACATGGATCAGTACCGATCCACGTACTTTGCTGAGGTGGCCACCATTTTCTCTAGGGGACTTGGTCTTGGCATGAAAAACAAGGTGAGATCATAGAGGCTAGTTTTTAGGCTTCCTACGTCTATAAACAAAGGGACATGGCTCATTTTTTGGATCTTTTTGTCTCTTGCTTTCTCTACTCTAATTTCTTGTAATCACCCTCGGATTTATACCGATCTGTTAGAAAAACTACTTGTAATCCAGTAATCTAAGCAATAAAATCATTAAATGGACATAGGCCAAGATTAGCTGAACCACTGTAAATGTTGTGTTTTCAGTTCTTGCTCATTTTTATTTATTTTCTTCACTTTTTATTCTCTAGACAATCTTCGGGTGTTTGTGCCATTTTTGGTTCAAACAGTAAGCAATGTTAAAGGCATTTGTTTTTGACCTTTTTTTGAATGCACTTAGAAATATACTTGCACTTTAAAAGAGTATTTTTAAAGTATTTTACAAATATTTGTTATGCTAAAAACAAGCACAAGTGTGAGTCAAATGTTTAAAAATTTGATTCATTTATTGAAAATATGTCGTTTTACAATTAGCACTGAACAGTGAAGGAACTCTCACTAATTTTAACGTTAAGAATGTTCTTGTGACAAGGTGAGAAGCAACACTACCCTTACTTGTCCAGCTTCTTTGTTTTCCCCGGAGTAGTGCTAGTTCAGGATCGATGAATGTGGATAAGTGTAAGAGATTTAATTTTCATCTACGAACATTTTCTTATTTCCGATAGTTGACTTATTGACTGTCGATTCGGCTATCTTCTTTATATTCGTCGATTCAAGACGATTTTCTTGCTTGTTTGGGGTATTTAAACTCTCGCTATTCTTAAAGTTAAGAATGCTGCCGAGTCAAGATAGAAAGTGACACTGCCTAACTTGTTCGACTTCATTGTTTTCCTCGGGGTAGTACTAGTTTATTGTCCGATAGTTGATTCATCGACTATAAATTTTTATATCCTTCTTTGTGCTTCGTCAATCTAATATGATTTGTAGCTCATTTTGAGCATTGGTATCCAACACCGGAGAACTTAAACCAAAGCACGAGTGGGAGCCCAGCCATGTGGGTCGCACCCATCAGGGTATGTTCACATCTATCTAGAGAGGTTTTGGCATGCATGCATTGATGTGAAATATTCGAATGCTACGTTATGTGTACGGGGTCAAGCTTGGAAGTTTCCGAGAGTGACACATTTGCTCTCGAGTATATTTTGTCTAGAGGTATACTTTTGGTGTAAGGGCGCACCTCCTAGTCATATTGGATAAAATCATTCTCCTTGTTTGATTCAAACCTTGGAGTTAATCATTTCTTAATTGCATCAAGAAGTGCCTTGAGCTCTTCTCTATGTTTATTTATTTTTGTCCATTCTTTAAGTTTGAATTTTGATCTTGTCTGTGTTCATCATTCATGTTAGGATCATTTGTTCTAATTTGCACTACGCCATAGATGGCCTATTGCAACGAAAATACAAGATGTTGCTAGCTACAATGTAACGATAGCTATGCTGATTTTTGTCTATTACAACATTAGCTTCAGGATGTTAGCATAGATATCAACACTATGTTGCAGTAGCTATAGACTTATAAAAATATTATAAAAAATGAGTAAGGGCTGAAAAAAAAGCGGGATGAAATAATTTTTAACGCGGGAAGCAAAAACAAAGCGGCAAAAGTTAACAAAATATTGAAGGGTTTCACTCAAACACTTAACAAAATACGTACTCCGCCGCTCAACCTCTCAAACACTCAAACACTCTGCGATTTCAACTAGGGCTAAAAGTTCTAAGTTTACAAGCTTAATTGGGGTTCGATTAGGGCAAGTTCGAGTTCAAGTTCAATTAGGACTTCGGTGTTTCAATTAGGTCTTCAATTGGGGTTCGTTTGGGTTTCGAATTTCAGTTAGGGCTTCGATTTAATTTGCTGCTTAAGGTATCACTCTATGTATATTTCAAGTTTTTCTTGATTTGATTGTTGTGTTGCCTAATTTACTGATTTACTTGTGAGTTCAGGTGTAATCATATTCCTGATTTTATTATTGTGTTTGTCTTTGTATGTTATTTGTGTGTAAATTAGTGATGAATGACGAGGAAAAAATATGGGCAGAACTTCCTAAGTTCAGTGAAGGATATATCAGTGGAGTGAAACGTTTTATTCAAAATACTTTTTCTAGATTCGCGGTAGGTGATGAAATTACATGCCCTTGCAAAAAGTGTCATAATCGCAAGTGGCATCGTCAAGAGGTAGTCTACGACCATCTGATTTGGAATGGTCCATATGAATTGTACGTGAAATGGATTTGTGAGGTTTCCTGTCTAGATCCTGAAAGGAGCGATAACGATATGGATCGTGAAGCGGGAATAAATTTTGGAGATAATCTCGCTGAGATGTTGCATCGTACTTGTGGAAATATGCAGAACAATGAAGGTGGATCTTCTGATGGAGCAAATGAAGTAGATGTCGATGCTAGAAAATTTCATCATCGTGTTGAAGAGGGAAAGCAGCCATTATATCCCGGGTGTACTTAATTTTCACGATTAAGTTTCATCGTCAGGCTTTATTCTTTAAAATGCCTACATGGAATCACCGAGTCTGCATTTACCGATTTATTAGAGTTGCTAAAAGAAGCTTTTCCATAAGCCCACATCCCTTTATCTTTCAATGCTACCAAAAATATCATTAAAGATTTAGGCCTCGATTACTAAAGAATACATGCATGTCCAAATGACTGCATGCTATATTAGGCAGAAAATGAAAAGGAAAATAACTACAAAACTTGTGGTTTTTCAAGGTGGGCTATACCGAAAAAGAAAGCGGGTGTTGACAATGATCCGGAGCAGCGGATTCACAAAGTACCAGCAAAAGTGATACGTTATTTTCCACTAAAACCAAGGCTGCAAAGGATGTTCATGTCCAAGGAGTATGCAGAACTTATGATATGGCATGCAGTGGGACGAAAAAATGATGGCAGACTACGACATCCAGCTGATGGAGAGGTTTGGAAGACGATGGATGCCAAATATCCTCATTTTTCATCTGAAAACAGAAATATCAGGTTAGGAGTAGCAGTTGATGGATTCAGTCCTTTTCGTACAATGACTACAGCTCACAGCACATGGCCAATCATATTGGTAAATTATAACCTTCCACCTTGGTTATGCATGAAGCCAGAAAATTTGATACTTTCAACCCTTATCCCTGGTCCACAGTCTCCTAAGAATAGCATTGATGTCTACATGCAGCCTCTTATCGCAGAATTGAAAGAATTATGGGGTCTTGGCATACAAACTTATGATGCCTTAACTGGTGCTAATTTCACGTTACGTGCAAGCGTGTTATGGACGATCAGCGACTTTCCGGGCTATGCAGTGTTATCCGGTTGGAGCACAAAGGGTTATTTAGCTTGTCCCGTATGCCATTTTGAAACTTCTTCAACTTACTTGAAACATAGTAAAAAAATATGCTACATGAATCATAGGAAATTTTTAGATCCGGAACACAAGTAGAGGTTTAATAAGAAAATGTTCAATGGTGAAATTGAAATGGGAACATCTCCGGGAATTTTATCCGGGACAGACATTGAAGAATTGTTGGCTGGTTATGAAAATATTTTTAGGCAGAAAGAGGTCAACAAGCATAAAAATGAATCCCCTTTTAAAAAGAAGTCAATATTTTTTAATTTACCATATTGGAGTCACAATGTATGTCGACATAACCTTGATGTTATGCACATAGAGAAAAACATTAGTGATAACATACTTGGTACTTTACTAAATATTGATGGGAAGTTGAAAGACCATTTAAGTGCTCGGTATGATTTACAAGAGATAGGCATCAGGGAGGTCCTTCATCCGGTTCTATCAGCTGATGGGAATTACCTTAAGATTAGGGCTGCCATATTTGCAATGACGAACAAGGAGAAAGAAATATTTTGCTCGGTGTTGGAGAATGCTAAACTGCCTTATGGTTGTGCAGCTAATATCAGCCGGTATGTAAACCAGAAATAGAGGAAAATTGCAGGGTATAAGAGCCACGATGCTCATTTTCTTCTCCACTACTTGCTGCAATTTGCTGTGAAGAAATCTGTAAAACCTGAAGTTGCATTACCTATGATAAGATTAGGTGCATTTCTAAGAAGTATTTGGAGTAAAATTATCAATTTGGCTGATCTCAAGAGGCTACAAAAGGAAATTGTGGAAATTCTTTGTCAATTTGAGTGATAATCCCAAATGCTTTCTTCGGTATAATAGTGCACTTGCTAGTTCATTTATGCAAGGAAATTGAATATGGTGGACCTGCACATCTTCGTTGTATGTTTCCTATTGAGCGTTATCTTTGTAAACTGAAATCATATGTTCGCAACAAAAGTAAACCTGAGGCGTCCATTGCTGAAGGTTATCTTGTAGAAGAATGTTTGATATTCTGTTCAAGGTTCTTATGTGGCGATGGAGTAGGAAAAATGAAATTTGAAACCTGTCCACAGAATCTGAAATATCCTATTGGCACAAGAAGAAACAAAGATGGAAAAGGTATTCATCTTAAAAATTCTCAATGGACGGCATGTCACCGTTACATTCTATTCAATTGTGGTAACAAGGAAATAGAGAGTTTACTTGAGTAAGTTTTTAAGTTTTATTTTTATTTTAGTAATTATTGAAGAATTAGAAAATTTGTTTCTATCTTTTATTAACCAGGTCTTTATTCTAGGGAACATCGAGCTTTAATTGATGGTCATGCATTATCAAAAAAATATAAAAGAGAGAGAGAACACAGTGAAGAATTTTGGAAGTGGTTAAAGGAAGAGGTTGGGAAAAAGGAGGACATTTCAAAAGAAGTACAACTGCTTGCAATGGGCCCTCTTCCAACAGCTAAGAGGTTTACTGGATATGTTATCAATGGATACAGATTTTATACAAGGTTCAGAGATGCCAAATGTACAACACAAAACAGTGGTGTATTTTGACAGCCTTGACTACTAGCTTTGCAAGTTCGAAAGATCAAAATCCATTGGTTGGTTAAGTTAATTACTATGGATCAATTGAGGAAATATTAGAACTAGATTATTGGGGAGAATTTAGTGTGGTTTTATTTAAGTGCTGTTGGTACCAAGAAGAGAAAGATTTATATGGGCTGACTCGTGTCAATTTTAATCGATTGTGCCAGAAATCTGATCCTTATGTTATGGCTTCACAAGTACAACAGGTGTTTTATATAGAAGATCCAATTGATAAGATGTGCCACAATGTTATCGAGAAATTGCCGAGAGACTGGTGTGAAATCGAAAGCGAAGATGCAAATGAAGATTTGAATGATATCCAGCCTGCTTATGGAATGGGAAATCAAGATTTTGATGTTCGTTGGTGTAGAGATGATGTCCCAATAAGACGAATCCACCTTCCACCTAACAGAGTGAAAGAAAATGCTTCTTAATTTCTGTGTATCACTATCATATTTAATTAAGTAACCAATGTACCAAATTTAAGTAAGAAAATGTTGTTTCTGCCTTGATTATATGTTGTAACTGATGTATCATATTTGTGGCTTTTTTGTCTCTTTTTTAGTGTTTCTGCCTTTATTACATTTTAGTGAAGTGACTGTTTTATTTTATAATGCAGTTGGTTTATTTTAGTTTGTAATTATGTCATTCTAATGTTAATTCCTTCATTTTTTGTAGGATGGAGGCAAATCTTAAATTCCATCACAAGGGAAAATTTGAGAAGAATGGATATGTTGGTGGAGAAGAGACTTCTGTCATGGGTGTTGATCTGGATATGTTTTCTTACACAGTACTGATGGAGTATGTCAGGGATGAGCTAAAGTACACTGAAATTGGAGGAGTATATTCATGGAAAGGTCCAATGAGTGGGTGGAAATTGGTTACCAGTGATGCAGATTTGTGGGAATTGATGCAAATAAAAAATAATGGTGATTACACTGATTTCTATGTCGACACCGTGGTCGATGATAAAATTGAGCCAATGAAACAAATGCAGCCACATGTCATCGTACGCCCTAGGAAGAATTTACTGTCTCCAGGTATAAAAATATCTTCTCATTTGTACTATTTTTGTAATGATACGATTTTTCGTCGCTCGAAAATCGACATTAATACGTCCACTGTATCAAATGCCGCGCAATCGAATGCCGGAAAACCGAACCATTAGGGTTAAAAAGAAGAGGTAGAAGAAGACAGAAGAAAAAAAGAACAGAAAAACAAAAACAGAAACAACAACAGAATCTCACATTCGCAGCGGGACAATATACAATAGATAATCACTAGTCTTTTTAAAACAAAGAACCATATCAGTTTATACATACATCAATCAGAGTCAATATACAACTCAATACAACAATGGACAGTTATATAAACCTGTCCTCATATAGAATACACAGCGGAATAAATAAACAAGTACGGTAGTACGTCTCGCCATCCAGCTCATCTCCAAAGCTCCAGAATATCCAGAATATCCTGATAACCTTGCCGCAACATTCCTGTTTCGACCATTTCCGGGTTGTTGAGGCCCTGATGAAGTCTCATCCACAAAGCTACGCTTTTTCACAAAGCCACGCTTTGATCACAAATGATCAATAAATGATCATCATCACAGCAACATTCAGCATGCCACATTACCAAAGTGGGAATATATCGCTGATAAATTTCAACTATATAACCTCTGAGCTCGTACGTCTCAGAGAAGGGTGTTAAGCTAAGAGAATAAATTCTCCGCCACCAACAGAAATGTATTTGAAAGAAATCAGCTTTACATCTCAAAACGTAATGTCAGACACGTAACCATACAAGTCTGTTCCGGGTTCGAACAGAACCGAAGGCACTTCAAAAGAAGCCCTTGCAAATCCGGATATTCACAATCCCGATAAAACTTCCCATCACAAAGGAAATCTCTATACCGTAGCTAACGGTGCAGAAACAATCGATAGGTCATCCTATCGTTTTCACAAATACCCGGTCTTCACCACCGGTCTTCAATACGATCCATATCGTCGTATCACTAATTCGGAATGGGTTATATGACACAAAGCTCTTTTCCCGGCTAACCCGAATAGTGAGCGTTTGTTTTAAAAACAAATCAAGTGCCATTTCAAAGGCAAATATTGATAGTCGGTGATTTAACTATCAACAACATTCATAACAATCATCAGATTTAAATAATTTTCCCAAATTATTTAATTTCAAAATATCTTCACGAGATATATATTTTTCCACACTTCAGCACTTTGAAAACAGATTTCAAATCATTTTCCACCTTTCAACTTTTGAAAATAAATTTCAAATCAATTTCCTTACGCGGAATACATTTCCAAATATTTCTTTTAAAAACCAACTTAAGAACCATTAATTTATATTTTAAAAAGGTACTTTGGAAATATACTCGGTTTTCCAAGGAAAATACACTTCCATTTCAAAATGGTCCATTTAAACCAATTTAATAAATCCTTATCGATTTATTTTAAATTTACGTTCCAAATCCGTAAATTTACTTTCACACTTTAAAAACAAATCAGCGTTTATTTTTAAAACAAAATCCCCTTTCATTTCATAAATTCCATTTTGAATTTGCATTCCCAAATATTCACTTCTAACCCCAAAATCAAATTCCAGATTGATTTCTAATTTTATTTCAATATCGAATCAATTACAAATTGATTTCTAAAAGTTTATCACTTTTAAATAAATTCCTTTGTTCTTTCCAAATTATTCAAAATTCCATTTTTAAATGAATTCTTCAACTTTTAAAACAATATTATTCAAAACTCATTTTTTCCATATTTTGGAATTTATTCGGTAAGATTTCGAAAATCAAATTTTAATACTTTAAAATTCCTTCTTTCAATAAATTCAATTCTTAAAAATAAATTCACTTAAAATTTTCCACTTTAATTTCAAAATCCAATTTATATTCATTTTTGGTATCCAACGATACCAAAAATACATTCGGCTAAATTTCAGCCTTCAACAGTTTCAATTATCAATAAATCATCCACAGATTATCAATAAATCACATCATTCACATATGAAATAATATTCAAACAATTTGAGGAATCCAGTTGGATCCCTCCAACCTGTTTCCCTGCATCCACAGATGTTAGCACAATACCAATTCCACTTCGAGGTGGAATATCGCGGTATATGGGATTTAAAAAATATCATTCCGCTATTATGCGGCGCAATAGGGTCTCATCCGATATATATTGCGGGAAATCAACAACTGCAATATATACATATGCCAATATATATATTGCTATATATATATAGATATATCCTACTATATCTAATATCATATCCAAACAGCAATCAATCAATAACTACAAAAAATCAAATTTTCCTTTTGAGTGAGAAGATCTCACCTTTGCTTTTATTTTGCAATCCTATTTTCCATTTTGACCATTTCTCCATGGTTTCAAACCTTGTATAAACAATTTATACGATTTATTAATATTTTGAACTAATCGAACAATTAATTTCCGTCTAAGAAATTTAATTTAGGCTAATAAATTTTAATTTCTAGCTAATGATTTTATTTTAAACAAATTATTAAATTTACACAGATTTCCCTTTTTAAAAAAAAATTCTTAGTAATTAAAATAATTAAATAGGTTTATTAACAAGTTAATTACTCATATATATTATTTAAAAATATAGTAGCAGACATAAAATGTGAATATGTATATTTATTTTATTTTCATTCCCAACTGCATACAAAATAATCTATATAGGGTTTAAAATGTAACTTTTTATATAAACTCTTATATACCATTTTTTTTATAAATACAATAGTAACTTACTTCCTGTAAATATGTGTATATAAAAAAATCTGCATATATCACTTCACTGTGATTCTTTTTCGCTACAAAAAAATCAGTTTTAAACCTTGCTGTAATTCTGTGTTCATGTATATAAATATATATAATTGAAAACTGCAGTTGCAATTCTCAGCTATATCCTCCAAACACATATAAATTAGATTTAACTGAGGAACAAATTAAATAAAGAAGGAAACAAATACCTCTGCCTCCATTCGTATCGCGACACCATCTCGAAACCCTATTCGCCGCCGTGCCTGCCCATACGAGATGCTCGAGAACCCTAGTCTCCAAACATCATGAAACCCTTAAATCAACGCTGCCCCATCGCCCCTCGCGCGCGCGACCACTGAATCGCCCACCTCCCTAAGTCGTACCACCACGACCTGACAATCGTACGCCGCGATTTTCGTCCACCATCTAGGCGCTCGCACTCTTCTCCCTCTTCGAAAACGAAAACCAACCCACTATCCTCTCCCTACCTACCACGCGAA
This sequence comes from Allium fistulosum, assembly GCA_030737815.1. NCBI lineage: Eukaryota > Viridiplantae > Streptophyta > Magnoliopsida > Asparagales > Amaryllidaceae > Allium > Allium fistulosum. The sequence continues at coordinate 862,448,427 of CM060903.1, forward strand.
CCCATGGCGAGCTCGCGACCGCTGTAACTTTGATGGAAGATAAAGAAGACGAAGAGGAGTATCGGCGACGTCGTTCGAAAACAAGGAGAGCCATGCTAATTCTTCTGAATTTTGAAACAGAGAGGGATTCGCGGTTATAAAATTTGAAGGCATCGATTCTTTTTTTTTTTTGAGTTGAGAATTCTTTTCCTGTTTTACTTTTGATTTGGGAAAGAATGGACGTGACTATAATATGATTTAGAAGAAAAGGGGATAGGGAACAAGATGTGATGTCGAACAGAAGGTGGCTTGCAAAAGAAGGCTACAATGCTCTGAAAAGCAAAAGCTGCTGAGAAAGAAAAATAAGTGTGATGGTGACAGAATCACAACTGAAGGTTGGGTTGTATGTGAATATATATATTCATATATTAAATTGAATCCAAATTGTCTCGATATAAATTTCAGCGCGTTACCTACCGCACGGTCACACGATAACTCCAAACGCTATGAAGATTGAAATTCGATAATAATACAATATTACGGATCCAATGGAACTGGTTTCGTCGAATTCCGAGACTGTGCCCCGGAACGCTATTTTTAAATTCAATTTAAACAACAGAATTTCAAAACTGAACAAAACACTTCCAAATTCAATTCTGAAAGTTCCAGTACCTTCAGAATTATCAATATAGATTTTCTAAGCCTTGAAAATATTTTTAATCAGCTTAAAACCGAAGATTCAAATTTTTACCCAATTGCAACAATTAAATTTACAAATTAAATTGCCAATTTCATATTTACATTTGAAATTCAAGTTAAATCAACATTCAAATATTTAAATTCAATTAAACATTCTATTTCAAATGTTCAAAATTTCTGGGTCATTACAATTTTGATGAATTTGGTCATAAGAAAACTAACGATGAAACAACCTATTTATGATTACTTTCAAATGAATTTAAACCAAGATCCAATTTTGAGCATCCGATTCGAAAATTCATAAATAAATCATACAGAAGCTCGTCCAAAGTAAGTGATAAAAACTGTAAATAGTTAACATTTTGACTGGAAGAAGATAAAAATATCTTCTCATTTGTACTATTTTGATGAATTTGGTTCTCGCATGGCTGAATTTGTTTTTCATTTTGCTGCTTTTAGTGTACATAAATTTTTTGTGCATTTTTGTTTGAATATTAGGACTTGTTTGATTTTTAGTGCACTTAGTAGAATAATAAAGGAACTGGAATATTAGTGTACATGATCAAGTCTTAATTTCTTTAATTAAGTTTAAATAATTATGTTTATGACATGATAAACTTGACTTTTATGTCGTTGTATGTTTGCAACTACGAAATCACAGAAATGGCAATTTGTCACCACTCACCATCTGCAACAGGCAGCAAAAAACAAGAAGTAGACTGAAGTTTTTACTCCGATTCGAAAGTCGGCACGGCTAAACAATCCACTTACCGACGAGACGCAGATTGATCAAGTCTTTAGTCCTAGAAAGTTCACATAGCTAAACAATCCACTTACCAACGAGACGCAGACTGATCAAGTCTTTAGTCCTAGAAAGTTGGCACGGCGAAACAATCCACAAGTGAGCGAAGCTGCTGTGAGTCCATGCATGGACAGGAAAAAAGTGATCAGCAAGAAGTCAACTAGAGTCGGTAGGTCTACGAAGTTACCAGAGAAAAATCCAACTGAGGTCAGTAGTTCTACGAAGACACCAGAGAAGAAAAATCCAACTGAAGTCAGCGATGCAACTTTGAATATCAACTCAGCAAGTGTCAGGAATAAATTTGATTTCTATAATCCTCCAGATGAAGAGGAAAATATGGATGAAAATGAGGTTCTAGTAAGAAGACTACAATCTGATCTTCTAATATGATGTTCTACATATTTTGCTTATATTTACAATAATGTCTTGTTAAATTACTTTCAGGATGATGATCTACCACCTCCGCCACCTCCACCGCTTACAGAATACGAAAGGGAGAGAGCTAAACATGTGTCGCAGAAGAATAGTGTTTTTGAAGCTCTTGGGATGCCTACATTAGTTACTGGACTGATAAATGAATTTGAAAAAAATAAAGGAAAATCAAAGATGCCAGCTGAAAGCGAAGATTATGCTCTAGAACAAGAGGAACCTAGTGAAGATGATACTTCAAAAACTCCAGTAAAGGTGCGTTATAGCTGAAGATTTAATTTTATGTTGGTAATTATAGACTAGCTTCCTTATTTTTTTTACTTTATTGTTTTTGTGTGCATATTTTAGAGAACCAAAAAGGTTATGATTACAAAGCCTCGGTCTGGACCAACAACTCGTTCACGGGCCATTGTTGAATCTGCAACTGATAAGAATGCAACTCCGAAGGCAGGGGAAAATCCAGTTCCTACACAAACTGTTGATCCACCATGTAGCGTTGAGTTAGCACACAATGAAGGAATAGGAACAATGGCTGCTTATTTGGCTATGCGAGAACGCCAGAAGAATAACAGTAGTGGAAGTGGAAGTGCAAGGAAGAAGGCTGTTGTCAGAAATGTCTCGACAAATATTGAAAATGAAGAAGATGAAGTAGAAGAAGCTGAAGGTATTATCTAATTGAGTTCTGATTTTAATAGTTTAAGTTCTCATTTATGTTATGTCTAGCCTTCTCATTACTATTGTATGTACTTTGTAACAGTAGTGGGAGCTCCCAGAAGGTTCAGGGGAAAAATAAAGATGGATAAAGTTCATTCAAGGTCATATGCCAAAAGAGTTCTAATCCAAATGAATCATCGGGGCCAACCTGTTTCAGACAATGACCAAGTAATGTCTGAACTGAGTGCTTTTTTAGGAACACTGAAGAGGAGTGTTCCACTTACCTACAAGTCTTGGTTTGATGTTCCTTCAAGTTTGAAAGGCATGTTGTGGAAATATGTCAAGGTAATTTGCAAACTTAGCTGAATTTTACTTAAATATATGAAACTTGTCACAAAAGTAGCATGACTGTTCTTTTTAATGTTTGATTTGTATTTAAGCAACGGTATATTATTCCGGATGAATGTGAATATTGGGTTTGAAGTCAATTCGTGACTCTTAGAGGGGGTACAAGAGTCGTATTGAAAAGGCACATTATACGGCTTATGAAACTGATGAAGAGAGGCTTGAAAATAGGCCGGACGAAATTCCACTTGCGGATTTCAGAGTACTCTTGATGTATTGGGGAGATGAAAAAATCCAGGTATAATTTTAAGTTTTATCACAGAATTTTTTTCCGTTTTTATTCATTCAAATCAGGCAAATAAACATCTTTATTTCATGTTTTTGTAGTCCAAGGCCCTTACAAATTGTGCAAGTTGGAAATCGTATACAGACACACACTGCTAATCCAAAACTTTTTTCCCAAATTCGGCATAAGATGGTATGTATTTTGCTTATTTTTATGGTTGGCTGGAGGTATGCATTTTATTTTATCTGAAATTCCTCTCCTTATTTAGCAAAGCGATATATGTTCCAAAATAAAAATTAAAATAACTACATATATGTTCCAAAATAAAATATCACCTCACTCAAACAAATAAGCAAAATAAATATTAGTGATATATGTTATGTTTATGATATAGAAGTTTGTAACTAAAAGAATAACAAGCAGGCTATATAATCTGATTTGTCACATTAATCATCCAGCAAATGTTTTTATTTCAATTTTAATGTATTAATTTTTATTGTATCTGTTTATTATTTTTGCATTTTCACATTAATTTACGACTCAATAGCTATTAATAACATTTGCTAAAAAAGTACATAAAATCTATAAAAATATAAATGAGCCTTTCTTTGCCCCCTTTAGCATAGAAAACTCAATTCTTCTTTTCCAAACCAGTGTCCGTCATGCTCATGCATTTGTACGCATTTGGTCAATATACGTCTGCAAGTTAGATGCATATTAAACATTAAATACGAGTCCAATCCATCTCTATGGAAATTAAGTAATTTGTAAACTATTGGATACACTCTTAACTCTTAAGCATATGGATGTCAAGTTGATGCATGTCTTTTGTCTGCTGTATGTTGATGGCTTCACTGCCATGCTAAGCTTAAATCGTTTTAGTATGATATATATGTTCATGGCTCATGGGTTAATCACGGGGTAATCTTAGTTTTGCATCTGAATCTAAGACGAATCATGGGATATTTGTTATCTCTGTGCTTACAGTTAATAATCTAAAAGCATAGACATATGGGATATTTACTATTCAAATTTTCCTTAGCTCAGCCTTGAATTTTGCAAAACTGATACATCACTTGATACTATGCTTGAAAAAGCTATGATATTGTTGCTAAATATGTTGTGATTTTATACTTGTCGTTTCTTTATTTTTGCACTTGTAAGCTGCTTGAGAACTTACTATTGCTCCATTTTTGCATCTGTGAGTTGCTCGAGACTTTTAGCTTGTGTGCACTTGTGGTTTATGTTCTTCATTTGAACCGAGATTTGTTTTTATGTAAAGGCGATCATATTTACCTTAGTTTTGCTTTGACTTTGAGTATAATTTCTGAATTGATTAGTGATATATGTTCTGGAAAAATTGGTTTGATATCCTTTTGCTGTCTAACTTTTTTCATTTAATTTGTATCAGTCCAACGAATCAGATGGAGAACTTTTTGTTAAAACTCGCAAGCGGAAAGAAGGAAAGATGTACAAGACTGATACTTCAGTAATGAAGTACATAATTGTAAGAATTTTATTTTCTCTTCAATTAGATGTCAAAAAAATGCTTCATTTTGTGCATCGACATTTTTGTAGAATTAGATCCTGTTTTGTTGAAACCTATAGCAGGATATTTTCTGAATCCATTTTAAAACTATTAATAGATATTGCAAAACAATTCTTGTTTAAGAAACTTTTTTCAGAATTGTTAATTTTATTTAATGTCACATTTTGAAACTACTTTATTTTGCAGGATAAGATTGAAAAAGCAATAGCTGAAGGAGGAAGTGATGGAATTGTTCAAGAAATGATTTCTGATGGAAAGTCGCACGGTCCATCTTGGCTTATAGGACGGCACACAAAGTCTGCAGAAGTTTCAAAATATGCCCCAACAACAAGCACATACATACAGGAGTTGGCAGCGAAGATAAGGGAAAATATAGCTGATGAAGTCGAAGCAAAGGTGAACAAGAAGGTCCAAAATGAATTTGATGCAAAGGTGAACCAAAAGATTCGGGAGAACTTGACATGGGTGCTTAAGAAATTAGGCGAAGCAAACCCTGACATGCAAATTGATGTTGGGGATCTTTGTGCGACCGTCTGCAGTGATGGCACTGGAGGCACTGGAGGCACTAGAGGCACTGATGGCACTGGAGGCTCGCAAATATGAATGTACTATTAATAAGTAGAATTTAGTATGTACTAGCTGTAACTATGAATACACTGGCTATGTTTTTAAGTATGTTTGTTATTTTGTACTTGACTAAGTAAAACTTGTGTTGCTGGTTATTCTGAAATGAAAAGTTCTTTGTTGCAGTGTAATGTTGCCATTAGATATTGTAACGACCCACTATTTTGGACCATTCAAATCGACAATAATCCACACATGTCAGACTTGAATAATACAAAACAACAGATTGTAATAAAATTTGGAGCAAATAAAATCATTCACAGAATCACAGACACAGAAATATCAGAATAACTCGCAGCGGAATTTAAAAATACCATAGTGGTTCATGAAGCCACTAAATACATAGTCTAAAATCAAATACAAAATACATAGTCTGAAACACAATATAGTTCTGAAACAAGTACAGTAGAAATCCCAAATACACAAGTCTCTAAAACAAAAGCTGAAATAAGACAACTGAAACTGAAATAGGAAGATAACTAGATAAGCAGAATCTCCAGTGATTCCGAGCTCCAGAAAGGTGAATCCAAAGCTGTGAATACTCAGGCTGACCCGAGCGTAAAATAAAACATAACACTCGAGTCAGGATATACGTACTTATACAATGTAAACCAACTCAAATGAACTGTAGTAAAGGTACAAGTAACTTAGAAGATGCTTGGGACCGCCCATCCTCTAAGGATCCGTTAAACTATCTACTATGTAGTAATATTCGCTATTATAATAGTGTCTACATAAGTAAAGTATAATCATATCGGAAAAATAGCGTTAAGGGGATGGAGAACCTTAACGCAGTCGGATCTTAAAATCATAATCGTACTAAAGCTCGATATGGTAGGTGACACGGCACAACTAGGCAATGCCAGGGTAGATATACCAATTACGCACACGGACTGATGGATACGCATAGCAGCCACTACCGTTCCACCTCGAACAACATTCCCAAATCGGAGGATGGCCATCTAGTCAAATCAGTAAGAGTATAATATCGAAGGAATGTGTCCGAGAAGAGGTGCTACCTCACTGGTCCGAGATCGCTCCTGTTTTAGCCACCTTATGCCAACTCACGGGAGTTGGGTCCACGTAATACCTTAAGGACGTCGCCACCATCCTACTTCATTCTGGAATCTCCACCGCGTACACGGTTGTCAAAGTGGTTTTCGGTATCGACAGAGAGTATGTCCATATCCGATCCCGGTCTCTTTGCCAACCAATCGTTATTATAACCCGTGGTTATAGATTTAAAACAATTTATCAAATATATTTCGAATTAAAATCATTTAAAAACGAAGACATTATTCCTTTTAAAAAATATTAAATTTCTAAAATCTAGCCTTTCGGAGTTCACTTATTCACTTAAAAACAATAACGTTAAAAATTTCAGCTTTCACGGCATTTAAGAAAATGCGACGGTAAGTTATATTCGAAAACCATTTTATTTCAACAAAACAATATTCAAGATTATATCAGTTCAGTTTTAAACAAAATCATATTTCAGTCTACTGCAGTCCTTAACAAGTGCTACAGTAGCTTTTCATTAGTTAAAGTTCAATTTTAGTTTCTGCTACAACAGCACTTACCAAGTACTATCATAGCTTTAGTCCATTTTAGTCTTTTGGTTCATTTATAAAACCACAACACTTAAAAAGTGCTACAGATTCTACCTAGTTAAAACTTATAAAATCATACATTAAAAATGTTCATTTCAATCCTTTAACAAATTTTATTCCGAAGAAATTTTACAAGTTAAAACCAAACTTACCAATTTGCTTATTACATTCATTTCAACACTTAAGCTTAAACTTCATTTTCCCACAAATTTAAAACTAAATTTTCAATTTCAATTAAATTAACTTAAGTTTCCATCTTTCCTTTTTTTTCTTTTTTCCAAAATTTTTAAAATTTAGTTTCGCTTTAAAATCAATCTTCCTCCACTTATTTATATTTATCACATAGAAAAATCATTCTATTTTAAATAAATCATTTAAAAATTCGGTTTAAATCAAATTAAATATTATTACAATTTTTAAATTATCTAAAAATATTCATAAAAATACATAAAAATAACCACGGGTCTGTATAATATTTTCTAGCCTAATTCAAGTGATACGGATACTATATCATTTCACTCCGTAATTTACAAAGAAAAATCCGGGTTTTATCATTTCAAACCCGCAATCCCAAGTAAATAAAATTTAATTGAAAATCGCTCAGGCCTATCATTTCAGCCCATAACGACCTTCCCTTATTCTAAAGTCCGTTCGGGTATGTATCATTTCAACCCATAGTGATTCTATTCTACAGGGAACTTGCAGTGTGATTTAACAGAATAGAATAACAGTAAAATAAGAACAGATATAACAGATGATACGATATGCAGTTTTAACAATTAACATCAACTATAAATAAATCACAGGTAATTATAACATCATTTATTTATTTATTTATTTCTACACATTCAGTTGCGGTCGTTTCACAATTATATAAGTATGTATATTCGTGTGAGATTTACTCACCTCTACGGAGCTGGAGATTCGGAAAGAAAGAAGTACGATGTCAATCGAAAGCACGCGGATAGCACGATCAGTCGTTAGCGGATGCGCCAACTAGATTCAAACCAAAACACAGTAAATAATCAAATCTAAGATTGCACGAATAACGAATTTTTCAATGAAGCGAACAACGAAAAAAATAACAGGTTAAAAATCAAAAACAATAGCACGCCTACTTTTGAAAATCGATTATAACTTTAAAATTTTCAAAGTGACAAACAAAATTTTTCAAAACCATGTTCAGTAAATAGCCTAAGATACCAACCGTGACCAAAACTTTTAAATCTAAACAATGCTAGTAGAAAAAGAATAGGCTCGGTTACCAACTAAAACAAAACAATATCATTTCACTTCTCTTGTTCAAACAAGGACAAAGACACAAAAATAAACTAAGGCAAAGGTCAGGAAGCAACAAACAAGGTTACCAGAACACGTGACAACCAATTTCCTCCCTTTTAACAAACTCAAAAGAATATATGCCAAGGTACAAGTGACAGTAAGGTTTTTTTTTCACTTCTTTTTTTTTCACAAAACCGAAAGTACACTGATAAAAGAAACAGCGGTCTACAAATTTTTGAATACCAGGCTCGGTCGCAAGGGCGTCTCGGCATGGGGCCAATGAACACGGTTCGTCTGGGGTTTCGCGGGGTGATGGTGGGGTTCCAGTGGTGGGCTCGGCATGGTGGCCTGGGGAACGAACTGGGCTTGGGTCTGGCTGGTGGCGTGGTTGCAGCATGGGTCAGTGGAACGTGGGTGGTGGAATGTGGAGGGCTGACGAAGGGGGTTGGGTTCGTTCTGGTGGCTTGGGTTCTCGGCTGGTGGCGTGGTTGCAGCATGGGTCAGTGGAACGTGGGGATGATCTGGTGAATGGTGACTGGATCTGGGTTGTGGCTGGTCTGATCTCGGCCTGGGGTTGTCTGGTCTCGACATGGAGGCGAATGGGGCAGTAGGGTCGGGGACGTAGGCTGACTGGTGTAGGCGAAGGTGGTAGCGAGTTTGGTTGGGAGAGTGGGGTAGGCTGGTGGATCAGGCATGGAGGCGGCGGTGGTCTAGGTTGCGAAGGCGTGGGACGTTCGCCTGGGTGGGTTCGATGATGTTGGAGGCATGGCGAATAGGCGTGGAGGCATGGGTTGAAGGTGGCGAAGTGAAACAAAGCAGGGAACAGCAAATTTTTACAAAATATTTGAAGATGAGTGAAAAGAAAGAAAAAAAAACGTGCTTCCTACCTTGTACAGACTCACGAGATTTTCCCAAGAGAACTTTGCAGAGGAAGATGATTTGTGGTTTTGAAATATTTTAATTTTTTTCCTTGAACGAGGACTGTCAAAACTATCCACTGATTTGTAGAGAAGGCAAAAGGAAAGGGTCTTGAACGGTTAGAGAAAATTTAGGAAAAATAAAAGGTTTTTGAAACGGTAGAGGAATCTAAGGAAAATTAATTATATTAAATATTGGACACGAATGGAAGGCCAAAGGAATGAAGTGATTTAGTGCACGCCTTTGGGTAATAATTTGAACGGCTTAAACTTTGAATTTCCAACGCATACAAAAATCAATTTTAACAAGGGAAACAACAAGAGAGATTATAAAACGCCCAAAGTAACGTACAAATTTTGTTTTATTTCTTTTCTTTAATTAATTTAAAAATGTTAACGGTTCCTTAAAATATAACGTATCTTTAAATCAAAATTTAAAATAGCTATAATCATCGTTAATAAAATTTGATTCTAATGTAAAATTAAGAACGGACAAAACGTGACGAAATGTAACGTTTTAAATTTTCGTTTTATACAAATTACTACAATTTATATTTAAATTAATATTTCGAATTGTTTTATTTTTAATTAAAAATTTCGTTTAAAATTTATCGGACTGTTACACTCTCTCCCACTCAAAGCTTTTCGTCCTCAAAAAGGAACGAAGAAGGAAAACAAAGAAAGATAAGACAGAATAGCAAAAGTACCTGAAATAAACAAATTCCGGATTCGAAGCACGAATGCTCTCCTCCGTCTCCCAGGTGCAATCCCGTTCATCAGTGCTCCACTGCACTTTGACCAGGTTGACAGATTTTCTTCTCAGCTGCTTCGTACCTCGATCGACGATACGAAGTGGCTTCCTCTCAATAGTCAGATTTGGCTCAATATCCAAACTATCAAGGGCAGAAGGCTGAATAATAAGAGATGGATCATGCAGATAGCGACGAAGATGAGATACATGAAAGACGTTGTGTATTCCAGAAAATTTCTCGGGTAAATCCAGACGATAAGCAAGAGAACCAATTCTTTCCAAAATGCGGAAAGGACCAACGAATCTAGGAGATAGCTTTCCTCTACGACCAAAACGAATAACATTCCTTAAGGGAGAGACCTTAAGGAAAACCAAATCACCAACAACAAACTCTAAACTCCGTCTTCGACGATCGGCGTACTTCTTCTGTCTATCCTGAGCAATCCTCATCTTCCTCTTAATCTCTTCGACTCTCTCTGAAGCTTCCAAAACCATCTCAGGACCAAGAACCAAACGATTACCAGATTCAATCCAACAAGAAGGAGATCTACAAGGTCGTCCGTAAAGAGCAGAAAATGGAGATGTCTCAATACTGGCCTGATAACTATTGTTATAAGTGAATTCGACAAGATGGAGATGATCTTCCCAAGATCCTCCATAATCAAGCACACAAGCACGAAGAAGATCTTCTAAAATCTTATTCACCCTTTCCGTTTGACCGTCGGTCTGTGGATGGTAAGCAGTGCTCAGATTTAGATGAGTACCCAAAGAATCCTGAAAGGCTTTCCAAAACCTACTAGTAAAGATAGGATCACGATCACAAACGATGCTGAGAGGAACACCATGGAGACGAACAATCTCCCTCATGTAAATCTCAGATAAACTAGAAGCTGAACGGGTAGACTTGACCGGAATGAAATGAGCTGATTTGGTCAATCTATCCACAATAACCCAGATACTCTCGTTACCCTTCCTACTCCTCGGTAAACCATCAATGAAATCCATAGAAACTTGTTCCCACTTCCAATTGGGAATCTCAAGAGGCTGCAATAAACCAGGGGTCTTCTGATGATCTGCCTTGACTTGCTGACAAGTCGCACACCTATTGACGAAAATGGAAATATCTCGCTTCATACCCTTCCACCAATATAACTTCTTCATATCCTGATACATCTTGGTTACGCCTGGATGAATAGAAAGTCTGGACTGATGATTCTCCCGAAGTAACTCCTGTCTCAATCCATCAACATTCGGGACACAAATCCTATTATTAATCCTCAATACACCCTTATCGTCAATCTGAGCTCCATTACCATCAAGACTACTACCTCCCACTCTACTTCGAACATTCTCCTTAATCAATCTAAGCATCTGATCCTCATCCTGTCTAGCCATAATACGATCCACAAGAGGCGAAGAAACAACAATCTGACACAACAAAGCTTTCTTCCTACTCAAAGCATCTGCCACTACATTTGCTTTTCCCGGTGTATAGTTGATGTCGAGGTCATAAGAAGCAAGGAACTCCAACCACCTAACTTGTCTCTGATTCAAATCTTTCTGAGAGAAAATATACCTCAAAGACTGATGATCAGTGAAAAGCTCGAACTTGGTACCCAACAGATGATGTCTCCAAAGCTTCAAAGCGAAAACAACTGCAAGCAACTCTAGATCATGGGCAGCATAATTTACTTCATGAGTCTTCAACTGTCTACTAGCATAAGCAATCACTCTACCATCCTGCATCAGAACATCCCCCAAACCTTCTCGACAAGCATCAGTGTATACCGTTAATCCCTCATCTCCATTTGGAACGGTAAGAACAGGTGCGGAAGTAAGCTTGTCTTTTAACTCATTGAATGCGGCTTCACACTTACTACTCCAAATAAACTTAGTATTCTTCCGAGTTAAAGCAGTGAGAGGTGCAGCAATCCGAGCGAAATTCTCAATGAATCTCCGGTAATAACCGGCGAGGCCCAGAAAACTACGGATATCAGTAGGAGTCTTAGGAGTTTCCCAATCCTGTACAGAATAGGGAAAAAGAAGGATAATAGGAAAGATAGAGTAAATTGAAATGAAGCAAATGAAGAGAAAGAAAGAAAAACTTACATTGATCGCAGCGATCTTGACTGGATCAACTGAAACTCCATTACTAGAAACAATATGCCCAAGAAATCGGACTTCATCCTTCCAGAAATGGCATTTGGAAAATTTAGCTTTTAACTGATGCTTTCGAAGAGTCTCAAGAACAGATTTCAAATGTGACTCATGTTCTTCTTCAGACTTAGAGAATATGAGGATATCATCCACAAAGACTAGAACAAATTTATTAAGCACATCACGGAATACACGATTCATCAAGTCAACAAAGAAAGCGGGAGCATTAGTCAAACCAAAAGGCATGACTAACCATTCGAAGAATCCATTTTCAGTACGGAAAGCAGTCTTAGGAATACTTTCCTCGGCAACTCTGAGTTGGTGAAAACCTGTGGCTAGATCAAGCTGAGAGAAAACAGTAGCACCATAAAGCTGATCGAACATGTCATTGATGCGAGGCATTGGATATCTATTTTTCATAGTGAGTTTGTTCAACTCCCTATAATCAACACACATCCGAAGAGAACCATCGGACTTGGTGACGAAAACCACCGTGGCTCCCCATTCAGAAAAACTAGGTCTGATCAGACCCTTGGAAGATAGGTCTTCAATTTGTTTCCTTAACTCAACCTTCTCGCGGGGTGCCATTCTTCTAGGAGGAAGAACTATAGGTCGAGCTCCAGGAATGAGGTCAATGCGGAAATCAATTTCCCGCTTGGGAGGTAAAGCAGTAACTTCACCGAATACATCCGGGTAGTGATTAACTACACGGGTCGACAGAAGATCATCAATAGAAGCATCTAGAGAAAAGATAAAGCTACCAGCATAATCATGAGGCATACGGCCCTGAATAAGTAAAGAATTTCCTCGATCATCCTTAAGAGAAACAATTCGGGATTTACACGAGATACGGGCATCGTGTCTATCAAGCCAATCACTTCCAAGCAACAAATCAAAAGCATCGAAACCAAGGATATAGAAATCGCCACTAAAACTATGATCGGAATGGAGGAGTTTCACATGTTTACAAATCTTATTAAGATTTGCAGGACCACCAATAGGATTAGAAACACATAGGGGAACAGAAGCATACTCAGGTGAAAGGAGATGCTCAAACTTATTACACAGGTCATCAGAAATAAAACTATGTGAAGCCCCAGTATCAAATAAAACACGAACTGGATGATGAAATAAAGTAAAGGTGCCTTGAAGAGTACCTTGACTATCGCTAGGAGCAGGAGTAGGTGCAGGAGCAGGTGATGAAGCAGATGTGACAGCAAATACGCCAGATGGCTTTCCCTTCTGATATAAAGGACAGTCCTTCCTAAAATGACCCGGCTGAAGACAAACATGACAAAGATCGTTCCTGGTAACCTGGGGTGGAGGAACAGCAGCACTGGACAGATTTGGGCAACTATTGGCATAGTGTCCCTTTTGGTCACATTTGAAGCAAGTAATGGAGGAAAGATCAATAGGATGTCTCTGGGAAGGAGCAGATGCTGAAGATCCCAAGCCCGCATGTTTGATCCAATTCTTCTTCTGCTGGTGGAAGTTGGGCTTTCTCTTCTTGGAATTTGCAGAGGAAGATTGTGAGACATGAGTACCAGAAGTAGCAGGACCCTTGGAAGTAGGGTTCTCATAGCGGATAGCCATATCCATGAGCTCAGTAAATGTGCCATGAACATGTGAAATAAGGCGATCGTAGAACTCTGGGCGAGCTCCAGAAATGAACTTCTCGTTCTTCTTTAGCTGAGTGTCGATAAGACCAGGACCGAATTTTGAGAGTTCATTGAACTTCCGTTCATACTCTGAGAAGGACATGGTACCCTGCTTGAGGTCCATGAATTCACGGTAAAGCTGAGATTTCCCGGCTTCGGGCATCCATTTTGCCACAAAAGCCTCCCTGAAAGAAGATACAAATCGAACTTAAGATAGATTCGAAAAGAAAGGAAATGGGGAAAAATTCAAGTTAACTCAAAGGATACTTGAACTGCTCCCACGAAAGATCACCTTCGTTAGTGTGAGTCGTAACAGACTCCCACCAATCTAGGGCTGACTCTTGCAGCTGCCATGCTACTAACTGACGCTTCTGGGCATCAGTGATCTCTAAACCAGTAAAGATTCTTTCCAAACTTCTTAGCCATTGCTGGGCTTCGATGATACTTTCTGAACCGGTGAACTTAGTGCCACCGAGCTGAGAGAATTCCTTGCAAAGGACTGTAAACTTAACGGGTGCAACAGGTGGAGGAACTGGGGCAATACCACGACCCCTACCTCTAGCATTTCCACGATTCATCCTGGAAATATCAAGAATTAATTTAGGACAAGGTACAAAGAAGACTAAGATAAGTTAAGATAAAAACACGATAAGATCACTTGGGTGAATATCCTAATAACAAAATTCCTAACAAGGTAGATACGGAAGAAGGAAGTTTAGAAAATTTCTTCTTAAAACAAGAGAACTTTATATCAAAATAATCTTTGAAAAATCATTTGAAAAAAATCATTTTAAAATCATTTTATACTTTGAAAAATACGTTCACTCACAAGGAAATGGTTCTGAGTTTGATTTCACTCATTCTAGGGTATTTCTACCCTATCTCTAATGAGTTTTGCTCCATAGGTTAGGGTTTGCCTAAAACCAAAGCTCTGATACCAAATGTAACGACCCACTATTTTGGACCATTCAAATCGACAATAATCCACACATGTCAGACTTGAATAATACAAAACAACAGATTGTAATAAAATTTGGAGCAAATAAAATCATTCACAGAATCACAGACACAGAAATATCAGAATAACTCGCAGCGGAATTTAAAAATACCATAGTGGTTCATGAAGCCACTAAATACATAGTCTAAAATCAAATACAAAATACATAGTCTGAAACACAATATAGTTCTGAAACAAGTACAGTAGAAATCCCAAATACACAAGTCTCTAAAACAAAAGCTGAAATAAGACAACTGAAACTGAAATAGGAAGATAACTAGATAAGCAGAATCTCCAGTGATTCCGAGCTCCAGAAAGGTGAATCCAAAGCTGTGAATACTCAGGCTGACCCGAGCGTAAAATAAAACATAACACTCGAGTCAGGATATACGTACTTATACAATGTAAACCAACTCAAATGAACTGTAGTAAAGGTACAAGTAACTTAGAAGATGCTTGGGACCGCCCATCCTCTAAGGATCCGTTAAACTATCTACTATGTAGTAATATTCGCTATTATAATAGTGTCTACATAAGTAAAGTATAATCATATCGGAAAAATAGCGTTAAGGGGATGGAGAACCTTAACGCGGTCGGATCTTAAAATCATAATCGTACTAAAGCTCGATATGGTAGGTGACACGGCACAACTAGGCAATGCCAGGGTAGATATACCAATTACGCACACGGACTGATGGATACGCATAGCAGCCACTACCGTTCCACCTCGAACAACATTCCCAAATCGGAGGATGGCCATCTAGTCAAATCAGTAAGAGTATAATATCGAAGGAATGTGTCCGAGAAGAGGTGCTACCTCACTGGTCCGAGATCGCTCCTGTTTTAGCCACCTTATGCCAACTCACGGGAGTTGGGTCCACGTAATACCTTAAGGACGTCGCCACCATCCTACTTCATTCTGGAATCTCCACCGCGTACACGGTTGTCAAAGTGGTTTTCGGTATCGACAGAGAGTATGTCCATATCCGATCCCGGTCTCTTTGCCAACCAATCGTTATTATAACCCGTGGTTATAGATTTAAAACAATTTATCAAATATATTTCGAATTAAAATCATTTAAAAACGAAGACATTATTCCTTTTAAAAAATATTAAATTTCTAAAATCTAGCCTTTCGGAGTTCACTTATTCACTTAAAAACAATAACGTTAAAAATTTCAGCTTTCACGGCATTTAAGAAAATGCGACGGTAAGTTATATTCGAAAACCATTTTATTTCAACAAAACAATATTCAAGATTATATCAGTTCAGTTTTAAACAAAATCATATTTCAGTCTACTGCAGTCCTTAACAAGTGCTACAGTAGCTTTTCATTAGTTAAAGTTCAATTTTAGTTTCTGCTACAACAGCACTTACCAAGTACTATCATAGCTTTAGTCCATTTTAGTCTTTTGGTTCATTTATAAAACCACAACACTTAAAAAGTGCTACAGATTCTACCTAGTTAAAACTTATAAAATCATACATTAAAAATGTTCATTTCAATCCTTTAACAAATTTTATTCCGAAGAAATTTTACAAGTTAAAACCAAACTTACCAATTTGCTTATTACATTCATTTCAACACTTAAGCTTAAACTTCATTTTCCCACAAATTTAAAACTAAATTTTCAATTTCAATTAAATTAACTTAAGTTTCCATCTTTCCTTTTTTTTCTTTTTTCCAAAATTTTTAAAATTTAGTTTCGCTTTAAAATCAATCTTCCTCCACTTATTTATATTTATCACATAGAAAAATCATTTCTATTTTAAATAAATCATTTAAAAATTCGGTTTAAATCAAATTAAATATTATTACAATTTTTAAATTATCTAAAAATATTCATAAAAATACATAAAAATAACCACGGGTCTGTATAATATTTTCTAGCCTAATTCAAGTGATACGGATACTATATAATTTCAATCCGTAATTTACAAAGAAAAATCCGGGTTTTATCATTTCAAACCCGCAATCCCAAGTAAATAAAATTTAATTGAAAATCGCTCAGGCCTATCATTTCAGCCCATAACGACCTTCCCTTATTCTAAAGTCCGTTCGGGTATGTATCATTTCAACCCATAGTGATTCTATTCTACAGGGAACTTGCAGTGTGATTTAACAGAATAGAATAACAGTAAAATAAGAACAGATATAACAGATGATACGATATGCAGTTTTAACAATTAACATCAACTATAAATAAATCACAGGTAATTATAACATCATTTATTTATTTATTTATTTCTACACATTCAGTTGCGGTCGTTTCACAATTATATAAGTATGTATATTCGTGTGAGATTTACTCACCTCTACGGAGCTGGAGATTCGGAAAGAAAGAAGTACGATGTCAATCGAAAGCACGCGGATAGCACGATCAGTCGTTAGCGGATGCGCCAACTAGATTCAAACCAAAACACAGTAAATAATCAAATCTAAGATTGCACGAATAACGAATTTTTCAATGAAGCGAACAACGAAAAAAATAACAGGTTAAAAATCAAAAACAATAGCACGCCTACTTTTGAAAATCGATTATAACTTTAAAATTTTCAAAGTGACAAACAAAATTTTTCAAAACCATGTTCAGTAAATAGCCTAAGATACCAACCGTGACCAAAACTTTTAAATCTAAACAATGCTAGTAGAAAAAGAATAGGCTCGGTTACCAACTAAAACAAAACAATATCATTTCACTTCTCTTGTTCAAACAAGGACAAAGACACAAAAATAAACTAAGGCAAAGGTCAGGAAGCAACAAACAAGGTTACCAGAACACGTGACAACCAATTTCCTCCCTTTTAACAAACTCAAAAGAATATATGCCAAGGTACAAGTGACAGTAAGGTTTTTTTTTTCACTTCTTTTTTTTTCACAAAACCGAAAGTACACTGATAAAAGAAACAGCGGTCTACAAATTTTTGAATACCAGGCTCGGTCGCAAGGGCGTCTCGGCATGGGGCCAATGAACACGGTTCGTCTGGGGTTTCGCGGGGTGATGGTGGGGTTCCAGTGGTGGGCTCGGCATGGTGGCCTGGGGAACGAACTGGGCTTGGGTCTGGCTGGTGGCGTGGTTGCAGCATGGGTCAGTGGAACGTGGGTGGTGGAATGTGGAGGGCTGACGAAGGGGGTTGGGTTCGTTCTGGTGGCTTGGGTTCTCGGCTGGTGGCGTGGTTGCAGCATGGGTCAGTGGAACGTGGGGATGATCTGGTGAATGGTGACTGGATCTGGGTTGTGGCTGGTCTGATCTCGGCCTGGGGTTGTCTGGTCTCGACATGGAGGCGAATGGGGCAGTAGGGTCGGGGACGTAGGCTGACTGGTGTAGGCGAAGGTGGTAGCGAGTTTGGTTGGGAGAGTGGGGTAGGCTGGTGGATCAGGCATGGAGGCGGCGGTGGTCTAGGTTGCGAAGGCGTGGGACGTTCGCCTGGGTGGGTTCGATGATGTTGGAGGCATGGCGAATAGGCGTGGAGGCATGGGTTGAAGGTGGCGAAGTGAAACAAAGCAGGGAACAGCAAATTTTTACAAAATATTTGAAGATGAGTGAAAAGAAAGAAAAAAAAAACGTGCTTCCTACCTTGTACAGACTCACGAGATTTTCCCAAGAGAACTTTGCAGAGGAAGATGATTTGTGGTTTTGAAATATTTTAATTTTTTTCCTTGAACGAGGACTGTCAAAACTATCCACTGATTTATAGAGAAGGCAAAAGGAAAGGGTCTTGAACGGTTAGAGAAAATTTAGGAAAAATAAAAGGTTTTTGAAACGGTAGAGGAATCTAAGGAAAATTAATTATATTAAATATTGGACACGAATGGAAGGCCAAAGGAATGAAGTGATTTAGTGCACGCCTTTGGGTAAGAATTTGAACGGCTTAAACTTTGAATTTCCAACGCATACAAAAATCAATTTTAACAAGGGAAACAACAAGAGAGATTATAAAACGCCCAAAGTAACGTACAAATTTTGTTTTATTTCTTTTCTTTAATTAATTTAAAAATGTTAACGGTTCCTTAAAATATAACGTATCTTTAAATCAAAATTTAAAATAGCTATAATCATCGTTAATAAAATTTGATTCTAATGTAAAATTAAGAACGGACAAAACGTGACGAAATGTAACGTTTTAAATTTTCGTTTTATACAAATTACTACAATTTATATTTAAATTAATATTTCGAATTGTTTTATTTTTAATTAAAAATTTCGTTTAAAATTTATCGGACTGTTACAGATATGATATAATGTTGCAGTATAATGTTGCCATAGATATGATATAATGTTGCAGTAGTATAATGTTGCAGTACATTTCCAATTTAAATTGCGAAAGGTGTTTCCATATATATGATATAATGTTGCAGTATGTGATGTTAAATGTGGTAATAAACTGGCAAAGTGTTGCCATTGGATGGTAAAAGTGTTACCATAGATTAATGAATATGGCCCCACAATAGGGTTCTGTAAAGGTGGGCCATATAATTAGTGGGCCCCACAATGTGGGCCCACATGTTGGGGCCCAGATTGTGGGGCCCATTTTTTAGTAAATTTGGTACCTGTGGCAACAACATAACCGATGTTGCCCTAGGGCCGCAAAGATGTTGCATTTGACTCTAGGGCAACGCGGCAAAATGCATCACCGAGAAAGTGTTGCCTTTGCCCTTTTTTAGCCTACAACAACATTTTTTGGCACTTCCTGCATCACTTCTTGGGTGTTGCGGTATGCAATCTATGGCGTAGTGTTGTTTTCCATTTCTTCATGTATGGATGTTGTTCTTGTGAGGTAGAAATCCATTCTGTGTGTAGCAGCGTGGTCTGACAAAATTATTATATAATTACCACATTTCTTGAGTTTTCTCATGCTGTTTTTGCAGACTGATCCGGGTGTTATTTTATTATATTGCTCGGGTCACACTGAGTTTTTCTATGTTGTCGTTACAGGACATGAGGCTCATGGAGTAGAGTTGGACATTCAACCACCGTAGTATTCTTATTTTCCACTGTATTATTATGTATACACATCAGCAATTGTAAGGTCGGGAAGTTATAACTGTCCAAGCTAACAAAGTTTTTTTTAACTCTGATATACCATGTATCTTAGAGTGACAACTTTTACCATCTTTGTTATATTATATGTGATCATTCTGCTATGAGATTCATTTTTTCCTGTTCTTTTTTCTTTTACCCTAACAATATGCCTTTTCGACACTTGAATGCTTGGCATTTGAATACCTGGTATATTAAGTGTGACTTTCGAGGGTCAAAAGGTAGGTCATTATAGAATGGAATCAGAGCTGAAAGTTAAGCAAGAACCTTGGCTTTGGTAAGGTAAACTCATTTGATATAGGGTAAGTGACACCCTAGAATAAGTTGGGAGTATTATATATACGAGAGCGTATTTGTTATTACTATAAAAAATATCATATTAATTGGTCTGTTAAGTTTGAATTTTGAATTCTAATCTAGACGTGGGATGCCACAGTGTCGATAGGTATTTCAAAACACTTAAATAAGGAAAATAGACACGATATTGATCTTTGAAATTTGGTAAATGAAATATTTTACCTACGGTTATATATTTTATATATAAAAAGGAATAATTTTCAAATTTATATAGTTATTTATGGTGTGTTTGTTTGTTAATGATAATATTTCTTTATTATCGTTATTGTTTGATTTGTCATGCTTGGATAGTTTAGGAGCATTGACTATTGTTTGTTGATTGTTAATTTATGATCGACCAGTTTATGAAAATTTATTGTTTTGATAATTGTTAGTACATTAAAATGAACCCCTTTTTAATTAAGTTTCACAGTTTGATTATAAGGTGTTCGGTGAAATGGTGTTCGGTGAAATGTTAAGTTAAAAGTCATCTTTTAATAAAATTGTTCAATTTAATCTAAATGGGAAGATAAGACATTTAGAGGATAAATAATTGTGAAAAGTTTATTATAATAAAGAGAGTTATTATAATATAAGATGATTTTAAAGGTATATTTTATATGAGTATGGTATATAAAATGATTTATATGATTTATAAAGGGTGTTTTATAAGTAAAAAGGGTTTTTGAGAATTTAAATCTCGGTATTGCTTGAATTAATTTCAAAAAGATTTAGAGAAAAGTAATGGTAATATTACTTGAAAATATTTGTAAGTTTAACTATTTCTTTTTTTGATAAATAAGGTAGTGATCAAATTGACCACGCCGTATATAAAAACAACAAAAGTTTTACAGCAACCCCAAACAACACTACAACACTACAATAAACCCAAAACACCCCATAACAACAACACCACAACACTATCACAAACAACATAATACCATTACATACATACACATCACAAGACACAAACAAAAACACCACAACATAATGGACATAGCCCAAAACGAAAACAAGAACAGAACACAACCTTACATCACAAAGACACATAATCCCCCACATTACAAAAACAACAACAAAAAAACATCATAACCAAACATGCAGCCCAATCGAAAGCATCAGATCACTACAAGAAAATATACATATAGTTGCACTTATTAGCAGCGTTTGAAAGCTAAGCGCAACTATTAATGTATAAGGGGACAGTACCAAAATTTACCGCTCTCGCTCCAAATTTCTCTCTCCAATTAAAATACTTTTACATTTCTAACTTTTCACGTTCCCCCCATTTTCACTTTTCCTACTTGCTTTAGAAAAATTTCACCAAGTCCTAAATTATCATCGTCTTCATCGTCACTTTTCCTCCATCATCATCATCGTCCTACTCCTCTCCTCTCCACGTTGTCCATCAACTCCTCCTTCTATCTACTGCTATTTGATTAGATTCTACACAAACCTTATACCGGTATGTATACTTTATTTTTGTCATTAAATATTCATTTTATAAATCGAATAGCAAAAACCGGAACTTGCTAATTCTTCTAGACCAATCTGCACAAACCTAATTTGCTAATCCATACAATTATAAATTAGTGTACAGATTTTCAACCTATTTCCTTATTATACCCCTTCTATCTGTTGTTTAATTTTAATTTTTATGCCAAATTCATACTCGGTTGCTATTTCTTCCCTAATTTGAAAACTAATATCGACTTTTATATAGCAACCTGTTTGTATGGGTTCTATATTGCCATTATAATTCCATTATCCATGTTTGTTCTACAATTAAAATCGACTGAAAATTCTTGATGTTATAGTTCAATATTTATAGGTTCTAGCAAACAGACCTGATATTATTAGAGAAGAATACATGAATGAGCTCTGTATTCTACAAGATGATGTTCCCCCGTTTTCTAATCAGGTATATTGAGTATTTATATTTGCAACTGCAAAATCTTTACTCTAGTACATTGAGTGAATAAACTTTATTCTTGCATGTGTAGGTAGCATTTGCTATTATGGAAGAAGAACTCGGACATCCACTCGAAACTGTTTTTAGTAAAATTTCATCACAGACAGTTGCAGCAGCGAGTTTGGGCTAAGTATATCGTGCTACTCTAAGGGATACAGAAGAAGATGTTGCTATCAAGGGTTAGTACATGTCAATCACTTTTCTAAGGGAATTATTACTTAATTTTATACAATGATTTTTGATAGCTCGCATAATCTATTATCAAATGGCCTTTCATAACTCTTTCTTGCAGAAAAAATGGTAATAAACATTGTTAGGACATAAAACTCACTAGTATGTTTATTGTTATCAATAAAATTATTTTGCAACTAGTTACTATTTTCGGGGGAAAAAAGATTATGGGAACTTGAGTTCAACATATCAATTTTACCGGTCCTATTGATATTAAGTTTAGTTTAGTTTCACGTAAGAAAATTTTCTATACTGACATTACGTTTTTATATATAGGTGCAAAGGCCAGGGATAGAACCTGTAATTTACCACGATCTTTTCCTTTTTAGAACACTTGCTTCTTTTTTGAATGGTATTAGTCTGCAGAAATTGGATTGCAATGCAGAGCTTATTGTTGATGAATTCGGTGAAAAATTGTTGGAAGAAATGGATTATACTCTTGTATGTCAAGTCCTACTTCTGTTCTAAACATGAATGATTTGATTATTTTTGTCTATATATTATTTATTTTTCTCTTTCTAGGAGGCTAGAAACATAGAAGATTTCACATAAACTTTTAAGAATAATCAACTGTGAAAATACCTCAAGTTTACAAGCACCTTTCCGGTCCACGTGTTCTGGTTATGGAGTGGATAGATGGTGTTCGCTGCACCGATCCTCAGGTTAGGGCGATCTTCTATTTTCTTACATCTCTATAGGATTGTATTCTCATTTTGAGCAACCATGCAAAATTGAGAACAAAAACAAACATAGTTGAAAAAAATGTAGAAACCGTGTTATTTAGAGCAGAAAATGGCTAAAATGAACATGAAACATTTCAAATAGCATGACACATAAAATGTCAATTCATTGAGTCAATTTTTGATAGCATCGATGACTTATTTGGTTTTAGTCTAGTTAGCAAAACGTGACATGCTTTTATATATAAACTAGTCTATAAGTAATCAATGTTACGAAGAGGTCTAGTATGATAAAATATTATCTTGTTTATAAGCAAACACCATGCTAGGACATCCAAGTATTTTTTACCTAGGTTCGATCCGAAGTGCGATTCTTGAATTTTGTTATGAATCACAGAACACTTCTTCATTTTTTCCCTTTTGTGTTTCACGTAAATATATGGAAGAATCTAACTTATTCACTGGAATACTTAACATAGACCATACACTGGTTAAAACCTTGTTAGCTTTTTCCTCCAAGAACCTATTATGTTAAGAGCAATTATGATTTATTTTGTATATGTTTGTTTGATTGAATTGTAAATATGAACACACATGTGTTATTTGCCTCAGGCTATCAGGGAAGCAGGAATTGATGTAGATGGATTTTTGACTATCGGGGTAAGTGCTGCATTAAGGCAGTTGCTAGAATTTGGATTGTTTCATGGAGATCCACATCCTAGAAACGTTTTTGCAGTGCATGATGGCCGAATTGCTTATGTTTACTTTGGCAACGTTGATGTACTTAGCCAGGTTGGTTAGCTTTGAAAAAGAAACGTATTAAAAAAAGGTTAGAAATTACTTGATTTTAATTGCCTGTTTTTATTTTTTTCTTTCAACAAAATAAACAAATGTTAATAGATGCAGTTGTGCATGAGGTCAATGAGGATTATGTGGAGATGGCTAATGATTTTACAAGGCTTGGTTTTCTTGCAAGTGGAACTGACGTTTGTCCCATTGTTCCTGCTCTCGAATCCATATGGAAAAATTCTGTTGGTAAAGGACTTGCTAACTTTAATTTCAGAAGTGTTACATGTGAGCTTTTCTTATTAATATATGCACGCAGGTTAGGTTCTGAATTTTAACTTTCTTCTTTTTTTCATTGCATTTTTGGTCAATTTGTAATGCTAATAAGTGAAAACAATATAACTCGGGATACATGCAAAGAATAACCAAAAATACAATGGAATGATTTAAAACAGTGGCTGTGATCCAGCTGACAGGGAATGTCATGGTTCTGTATATAGTTTTATTAGGTGGTCCAAATTAGTAAAATTCGTAAATTATGCTGTGCTCCTTTTTTGTTTAAGCTGGATTAATCTTGGACCCTTATTTACCTATACATGCATGCACAAATCTCAAAAACATATAAATCCTTCTTAGAACAACAATATTATATCTCTCAAGAATACTGAATATCGTTTCATGCGCGAGCAATAATTTATGTAATAGTTGAAATAAAACCATTAGAAAGGAAAAAACTGTGTTTTAATGATTTTTGCACCAAAATTTGACTCTAATGTCTCCAACTTTCTAATGCTGATTTTATTATGTCCACGCCTATAGTATCTACGTAGCCAATTGTATCCTATTCATTTTCAGGGAAGTTCAATCAGCTTGTTTACCAGTACCCGATTCGAATTACAGAAAGGTCTCTTGTTATTCGTTCTTTGTTGACTCAAGAGGGTATCTATTTCACACTTGAACCCGATTTCAAATTCCTCAAGGTTCAAATCATAAATCTGTATTATCTTTCTTTTATTGTAAAATTTGCATGACTCTGATGCGTCGTCAATATACATTAGTTTTTATTTTCCTTGCAAAAGTATACTACTTATCGTAAAGATTAACAAGTAATTGTACTCTTTGCAGGTTTCATATCCATATGTAGCCAAATGTCTTCTGACGGATCATAATCCTGCTCTTCGTGAACTCCTTATTCAGGTCACCTCTCATTCCTTTAATGCATATTGAGCAATCATTTAAAAGTTACTCAGTTAAGAACATTCATGCTAAACTATAGTTTATTCTTATTATATTTGACAGGTTCTATTTAAAGATGGGCAGTTCCAGTGGAAAAGACTTGAAAACCTTATTGTTCTTGCAAAGCAAAATGTGGCTAACATGAATGTCAACCCTGCATTGCAAGTTACAAACAACACATAATGTGCTTAGACATCTTATTTCTCTATTCTACTCAGTCTAAGGTATACAATGTTAGCATGAAATTAAAATTTGATTTATTCATTAGGCAACTATTAATAAGCCGACACGCAAAATTGGCTCTAATAGAAACAATAAAGGATGGGGCAAGGCTATTCTTAGTTGATGTTGGCATTAGACGGCAGCTTATTATAGCATTTACCGAAGATTCTAAGCTTCATATTGAAGAGGTATATGGCATTAACTGAAGATACTTTAAGTATCATAAAAGAATACATTTTTGTCCAATAAAATCTTATTGAGCTTTGAATGACTTGCTGTCTATATGTATGTTTTTTTATATATAACTGCCTTTCTAATTTGATTTTTTGTTTAATCTTCTTTGTAGCTTGTAGACGTGTATATATTGGTGGAAGACCAAATCGATGTTCCTTCAGTAGCCGTGGAGGTTATAAAAGGTAAATACAAACTATACCATATCCTAAAAATATATTTCAAAAGGCTTTGTCAATTTTCTTGTAGTGAAATGATATAATATTGTAACATTTGATTAGTATAGTGTATAGTGTGTACATTAAACGTGGTTAAGTTTAGTGATAAATCACAATCAAAGAACATGGGTGGAGCTGAGGTACACCTGAGGAGGTTAAGGGATCACCTCAGGATTTAGAAAAATGCAGTACAACAAAAAATGCTTTTAAACAAGGACAAACTTTCAAACAAGGCTACAAAAAATAACTTATTTCGATTTTAGGCCCCGTGGAAAACTTATTACAAAAATAGGTCTAGTTTTGCGCAAATATGGATTGCGCAAGTGTATTTTAAAAAAACAAATTTTACATGCGCAAATTTGGAATGCGCAAGTGTTATTTAAAAAAAATTTGTGCTTGAGCATTTTTGGATTGCGCAAGTGTTATTTTTGAAAAATAACCGTGCTTGTGCATTTATGGAATGCGCAAGTGTTATTTTTGTGCTTGCGCAATTTTGGAATGCACAAGTAAAAATGCTGTATGAAGGAAAACGAGCCTTATTTTTGTAATAAGTTTTGGATGAGGCCTAAAATTGGAATAAGTTGTTTTCTCGAGTCTAATCTGAAAATTTGTCCTTTAAACAATGATTTTATTTTGTTTAGGGGAAGAGGATTTTTAAAAAATGACTAACACATTCAGACCAAGATACTACAATATTTTACATTTCAACCCTCAAGGTTTCTATTAATTTATTTTGAAAGTTAGATATCATCTTCAAATGTCAACTTTTATTTGAACTTTTTTGTTTTATTTAACCTGTGAGGTAATTACACAAATTGTATTGCTGAGAGTACATTAGCAGAAACCATTATTTAGAAAAACTATGAAGTCATTTTTTCCAATGGAAAATGATTATTGAATTTTATTTTGTATTATCATATTTATTCTTTATTCTATTCTTTAAAAACTAGATAGCCATTTTTTTGTAAATTTTCTATTAACTTGAATTGAACACACAACACAAACTTCAAGCAAATGACGGGTCATGATATCATCCATGCTTATCTTCAAATAATGTATTCGTACATTATTATCATATACACCATGTCTACACATATGATCTTTGTTGAGAAATGATATTTTTTGGCATGTTTATAAGATCGTTCCTTAATCGTTAACTATAAAGATTAATCTTGAATGAAGTGACCTTGTTAATGCTTAATGTGGATCCACTACACACAATGATGCTTTTGAAACTGTGTTTTATATTAAAAAGGCTTAGAAAGGATGCAATTAGAGCATAGTAAAATCTTCTTGCATCTATATAAAACTGGCAATATAGTTAAAAAATTCAAAGTGATTAAAGCTTAACAACTGTTTTAGTAACAGACTATTCTGAATGTTTCAATTTAGTCTATTAATTATTATAATCAAACAACAGTTCAAACTGTTGGAGGAACAACTTCTTTGACTTTTACCCAAAGGAAATAACTGCAAAAGATATAATTATTACCGGCTATAAAGTATAAAAATTAAATAAACTAAAAAGGGCACATTGTTAAACTTCTCTAATGCTTGCTTATAAAATTAGTTCTACATTCAGTTTATGCTTTTCAGAGCTTGCCATTTGTTTGTTACCATGACAATTCTGTTGTGTTTTTTAATTCATATGTAAATGTGCAAGAAGTGCATGTTGTTAATTGTTTTACTTTGTTCAGGTGGTAAGAGATATGCACACGGGAAAAGACAAAGGACTATGGTTTTGTTGGTTTTGGAAATGCAGCAGATCTTGCTTTAGCACCGAAGGAAATTAATGGTAGGTACTTAATTTGTAAATTACATGAGAGGTATCTGAAGAAAAGTTTGGAATAATAAGCTTACATATATACCCAAATTTGCTTGGTAAATATGTTGTTAACCGGTTCATAAAATTAAGGAAAAGCACTCAGAAGAACAAAGTAGATTTTGAAGCTTTAGAAAAGCAGAAGGTAAAATATCTTAAGCTCTTGCAACCACTTATTATTTGGTAGAGGTTAATTTTTGCAGTTTTGATGATATATATTATACTTAATTATGCATGTAATTCATACATTATCAGCACACATAAATTATCAGGACACGTATGTAATTCAAACCGTTGACCGTTATACTTGTCTATAGGTAATTAGCATTTCCGAAGTGAAGAACGGCTGCATAAAAAAATTGTCGGTAATTAAACCATGAACAAGGCTTTAACCGTTATATGTTATAATATTTTGTTCGTACTAGTTATGTAGACTTGTTTGTAAACGGTTGTGGTATGTGAATTTGCTTATTTTGTCGAAATACTATGGATATTAGACTTGATTATGTGATTAAAGTGTTTTATCAATTATTTGATTACGATGATTATCGATGTTGGTTTGAAAATGATAATTATGTGATTGATTGTTGGTTTTAATATGGCTATTATATATAAGTGATTGTCGGAAATGATACAAGCCATTAACAGTAAATAGCGGCGGTTAAAATGTGTGTACATCAATCAATAAGTTTTAGTAGCGTTTCAAAAGTGCTACGGGAACAAATGCAATTTACAAAAAAAAATATTTTGTAGGGATTTGAGAACGCTGCAAAAAAAACTTTTGTAGGGTTTTAGAAACGCTACAATATGTTTGTTTTTGGTAGCGTTAAATACAACGCAACTAAAACTTTCAGACTTTTAGTTGCATGTTGTGTCGCAGCGTTTACCGAAACGCTACTAAAAGTTTTGCTAGCATTTTTTCAATGCTGCGAAATGACTTTTCTAGTGTAGTAGATCCAAAATAGCATCCTAGCAAGCCATGCATCCCATCAAAAAGCTATACATCAGAATATGTACAACAAAATACCAGAGTAACAGTCCATCAGCCCTTACGGTCCTTGACTCTGGCTGCGACAGAATTAATAGCATCAACCATATCAAACTTTTCAATACCTGCCCACAAGTGTACAAATTTTAGAATAGCAAAAATAATAGAATTAGAAGATCTATGCTGATTAGGAAAACATCTTCTATTTCTCTCATTCCAAATAACCCAGCAAAATGCCAAATTAAGTAGCTCAAATAAATTTCTTTTCATATTATCCTCTAATAGAAATCTTTTGTACTTCCAATATTCAAATTGTTCTTCAATAAGCAGCCCTCACTCAATCTCTAAATCCAATTTAACTAAGCATTTTGTCAGAACATAAAAACTGAAGTCATAATCTACAAAAAGATGCTTGTAGTCCTCTTCTTCAATATTACATAACTAACATTTATCAGACAAACACATGTTCTTCTTCTTCAGCAAAGAAATAGTATTGAGTTTACTGTGCATTAAAATCCACATATGGAACATCACTTTCGAAGGTACATTTACAGCCCACATTTCTTTGAAACCAACCACCTTTCTACCCAAAAAATTCAGGAAATTATAAAGAGAATTAATAGTAAAACTCTTCTTATCTCTAGCCCATAAAAAATTATCATTATCATTACCATCAACCACCAACCTTCTAACACTTCCATCAACTTGATAAATTGAAATAATACTCTTCCTTCTGAAAACCTTGCAAAAGATAAATCCTACTTAAAATCAGTTATCGTGCCTCTAAACACTTCACGCAAAGTTTTAAACTTCATGTAAGTATAAATATTTCAAGAAAACATCTCAATTAGTTTTGTGGTAATCTAAATAATCTTCTAAGTGACAATCGAATGTTGCTTAAGCGAACATTATAGTGCACTTAGTAAACTATTCTCTTTGTTATTGTGCGATCGAAATGAGTTTGAATCCGAACGAACTCAAAGCGAGTGTTAGTGAATAAATTGTTAAAGTTATTTTATATATAGAAATATATGTAGTATGATTTCGAAGAGGGTTTCGAAAAAAACTCGGGTATTTAGTTCTCAAGTTTCCTTAAAGGAAATAGATTTAAAATAAAAAGGTATTAGAATGTTTTGATTAATGAAAACTTTAAACTCTTGGATTGAAAAGATATAATTTAACCCAACTTTTTAAATAATTTAAATTGGATAGGAAGGTTTTAATAAGCATTGTTTTATTAAAACCATAGTTGTTGTTTAAACATGTAAGTTATATAAAGTATTTGATGTTATTATGCCAACCCATAAACATCTTTCCTTAGAACACTGTAAGGTAAAAAGGTCGAACTAGTCGACTCAATTTTAAGACATATATTTTGTTTGGGTCTCCATTTGAATTTTGAGAAAAAAATAACAAATAAATAAAATTAATATTTTGTATGTACTCTTAGGATATAAAAGAGTATTATACAAGTAAATAAGAGTGGAGTAAGTTTTTAACTTAATGTTTTATAAAGATGCGTCTTTATAAAATGTTTATAAACTTAAGTGAAAATTTATGGAGTACTTCATGAATAATTTTAGTATTGAATGAAATACTAAAAATGAAAATGAAAGTAATTTAGAAAAAGACTGGTGTAGTTAAGAAAGCAATAAGATTAAGTATGTAAGTTGCACGTAGATCATTTTATTCACACAGTTCTTGATCTAGGATTTGAGTACATAACTTCAGAGTGATTCACACCAGTCTGAAAAGGGATTTCTCGCTTGATTTTCGATAGAGAACACTTGATTTGGATTCTTGATATGATACTGAGGTTTTCTATCATAGTTATGGTATGTGAGGAGACTGAAGGTTTCTAACCAAGGAACTTGATTAGATTCCGCACTAGGGAGGTTAAGTGAGCAATACTAGCTCGAAAGCAAAGTCTATGTATCCGAGCAAATGGTCAGATCCGACATTGCGTATGGATGATTTATGTACATCATACAAGCTTAAGTATATTTGCATTCTTTGTTTTATGGCTTAGGAAAGTTTGGGGAATGAATTTTAATTTTTTTTTGAGGGAGCTTAGATAATCTTCTAAGCAATAATCAAAGGTTGATGAGTGTAATGGTACGCTTAGGAAATTATCTATATCCTTGGACGATCGAGAAAGTGGTGAACCTAAGCAAAATTCTAAATCTTGTTTGTTAGTCATTTAACATTTTGAAGAATGTTAAGTGTTAGTTTATTCTTTTATGGAGTTTTATTTGGTTGATAGCGTGATTTTATAGATTATGGTTTATAAAACTTAATTTATAAGCAAAGGGTTTTAAAATTTGTTGTTTATTAAGGCTTAAATCCCGGTGCTTTTGAAAAAGTGATTTCGAAAGAATTTGTGAATGAAATAATAGTATTATTATTTTGAAAACTTGGGCAAAGTATTATTATTTCAGAATATTTGAAAAAGGTTTTTATGAATTGGTTTTTCAAATATTTTGTTATGACTAAAGTTGTGCGATTGGGAGTTTTTCGATTTGGAAGACCCGCTAGGTATATTTGTTTACTCTAGTTACTGTTTTAGGAGGAACCGAAATACCATTGGATGCTCCGTGTTGTTTTGATTCTAGAGTTATACCATGCTTCGGTAGGAGGAGCCCTCTCTTTGTCATAATTGATTTTGGTTTTGATTTATTTCTCTTTGGAGGAATTTGAAATATATTTTGGATATAAAATTCCAGGCATTTAATTCTAAATTTATGTTTTGAAAAGATTGGATGCTTAGTATTTTATTATAGGGTATTCTCTATACTTTTGTCATATATGGTTGTTATATTGCTTTTGGTTGCATGTGGCTTTATGTCACACTAAATTTGCATCATTATTATTAGTTGCATCATATTGCTTTGTCGCATATGATTGTTATATTGTTTATGCTGCTAGTGTATTGATCTTTTGTCCATATGGTTCTCTTTTGGATTATTTGAGTAACAAATAGGTATAGGGAAGCAAGCGTTTACAAATTGATTTCTTGCGCACCTGCATTCACATTGAGATATTAAGTTCCTTGCCAAAAATCAAACGCAAAAGAGGTATGTAGTAGACTTAGAGATTGATGATTTTATGCCTCAGATATAGGAGGCCAATTGGATTTTGTTTTCTTTGTTGATTCAGGCCAGTTGTAGCGAGCTATACTTTTTCCAGATCTAGTCGCGCAAAGGAGGTGGTGTCAAAATTTTCCATAAAATAAGGGACTTTAAAAACCTAAGGGTGAGATGGCATTTTCTTCCTTCAGGAATTTCGAGGATGAAATTCTCTTATGGGGAGAGAATGTAACATCACAAAAAATTATTAATAACTTATATTCAAATATAGGAATTATTTAAATATTTGAATGATGAATTAAATATTAATTAAATGGATTTAATAGCCTTATTTAGCTCCTTTTAATAAATAAATAATAATGGTGAACTCATATTGTAAATTTATTTACAACAATAAATGGTTTGAATAAACAACAGGAAAATCAATTATTAATAATAAGACCTGATTTTTAGTGACATATTTTTAAATGAATTTATAGGATTTTTCCATAATTTTTAATTTGGAAAATATTTAAATTATTATTTGACGTAATTTTCGGCAAACGATGGTACTTTTGGAATTTCATAGAATAAGATAACCAACGTATTTTATTGTTGTTTTATCCTCACATCATTTGTTGTGCGCAATCATATTTTTGTTTCTGTCGTTCATGGTTCGTACGCGAATGAAATTCTATGTAGCGACTTATTGGAAACTTGAAAATAAACAAACATTTACACGCAAGACTTTTCTTCATTTTTGTTTTCCTTCTTTTACTTTTCTTCCTTCTCTTTTACGTTTACAAACTTGCTGTAAACAAAAAGAAAATCAAACTCATCTTTCAAAAATCAAAATCGCAAGCTAAATTGCACGAAAAAAATGAACTTGATTTGTTTGAGTTCGTGAATGAGAGCGCTTCAAATCCATACGAGTATTGTTGTGTGCACATAAATTTGGCATGATCGATCTTACATAGCGAAACTAGGGTTACGTTTTCTAAGTGATTGAAGTGGAGATATGGTGTGGCGATAGTTTCATCACATTTGCCGTGTCGAGGAGCTTCGGTGGGGGCGATTTGGTGGCAGCCGATTGTGTTTTAGGTAGAGCGACATTTCTAGGTCGCTACAGTAGGTCTTGTAGTCGATTTTTATTTGAATGGATCGAGCTTGTAAAGTTTGGATTGGGGATGAAGTTCTCGCAAAAAGAAGGTGATCGAAATTGGTGGCATTTGATTTCATGGGGTGTAGGCAGAGAACAAAGGAGAGATGAGGTTTGGGCATTTGCATGTAAGTCTCTATGCACTTTGCACATTAATTAGGTGTTTGGGAAGAAGTATTAATAATGGTAATTATAAACTAACCGAAGTACTTAGTGGATTTATTAATAATTTCTAATTCGAATTCTTATAAACCCAATAATTATCTCATATGAGGTCGAATTTGGTCGTGGTCTTTTGCATTGGACTCATATCGATGTTATCTACGCATTGAAGTTGGATTCGTTGAATTTGGAGTTAGTATAATTTTGGGCTAAAATCAAATGTCGTTCGATTTTAGATCGAATCGGAACGTGAAAGCATCAACTGGAATTTTGATGAGTTAACTCACTTCTAAATAAACTATATGATATCTGTGTTGCTATAGATTATTGTTGAATGCTTGGATGATAGTTTATATATTATTGTTTGATTGTTTGTTTAGATTTGATTCCCGCTTGGAAGTGGATATATAACATAAATAACCATTGTTTTACAGGGAACAAAATCAGGAGGAAGTTGAAGTCTACGTAGCGAATAGGTCGCTGCAGAACACTTCACAATATATATACATATGTGTGACTTACCGGGGATTTTTGTAGAGAGGCCCCAAGGAATTTCTCACCAATATCGATTTACTTATATTCTTATGTTGCTCCTATTGATGTTTGGTTGAAATATTGTGACATACTGTTTCATTTGTATAAGTGTCGTTATAGCAATCGCTATACCGACACTTATGAAATATCTTCCTTAAACCTGTGTATGTGTGTTGAACTTATGCTTATATTTTTACAAAATAAATGTTTGGTTGTGTTTTGCTCTTTTAAAGTTTTTCAAACTATATTTTCAAGTATTTTGAGAATTTTGATACAATGGGTAAGTGTTGTTTAAAATTTGTAATAGGAGTTATAAATTTGATTAATTATTTTATGGGATAATTAATGTTGTTTAAATTTATAAAAAGATTATAAATTTGATTTATTTTCCTTCGGAATAATTAATGTTGTTTAACTTTATAAAAAGATTATAAATTTGATTTATTTGCCTTAGGGATAATTAATGTTGTTTTAAAATTTATAAAAAGGATTATAAATTGGATCAATTTTCTTTCGGGATAATTAATGTGGTTTTAAATTTATATAAGAGTTATATCAATTATCTTTCGGGTTGATTAACATTGTTTTAAATTTATAAAAGCATTTTACATTGCTTTATTATCTTCGGGATAATAAAGACCGTTTTAAAAGTTATAAATGATTGTTTATAAATGAGAAAATCTTTTAAAAAGATTGTTTAAAATATAAAGCTAAGTGTAAGTTGTTTTGGGTTTATAGTAAACAATGGTTCGATGACATTTGTTTTTGACCCTTCTTTTAAATACACTTAAAAATATAATTTGTGCTTTAAAATAATATTTTAAAGAGTGTTTTTAACGTATTTTACAAATATCTGTGATGCGAAAAACAAGCATAAGTGCGACTCAAATGTTTTAAAAGTTTGATTCGTTTATTGAAAATATTTAGTCTTACACTTAGTACTAAACGTTGAAGGAAATCTTGCTACTAAAGTTAAGAATGTTGTCGTGATAAGCTGGGAAGCAACACTACCCTTACTTGTCCAGCATCATTGTTTTACCCAGGGTAGTGCTAGTTCGGGATCGACGAATTGTGATAAGTGTAAGAGATTTAATTTCATATACGAACATTTTCTTATTCCCGATAGTTGACTTATTGACTATCGATTTGGCTATCTTCTTTGTATTCGTCAATTCAAGATGATTTTGTTGCTCGTTTGGGGCGTTTATACTCTTTCTATTCTTAAAGTTAAGAAAGATTTCGAGTTAAGATCGGAAGCCACGTTGCCCTAACTTGTCCGACTTCATTGTTTTCCCCAGGGTTGTACTAGTTTATTTTTCGATAGTTGATTCATCGAGTATCAATTTTGATATTCTTCTTTGTGCTTCGTTAATATAAGACGATTTATAGCTCGTTTTGAGCGTTGGTATCCAACACCGGAGAACTAAAACCAAAGTGTGAGTGGGAGCCAAGCCATGTGGGTTGCATCCATCAGGATATGTTCACATCTATCTAGAGAGGTTTCGACACGCATGCATTGATGTAAAATATTCAGATGCCGGCATTAAGTGTACGGGGTCTAGCTTGGAAGTTCCCGAGAGTGACACATGTGCTCTTAAGTATCTTATGTCTAGAGATATACTTTCGCTGTAGGGGGCGCACCCTCCTAGTCATGTTGGATAAAATCATTCTCCTTATTTGATTCGAACCTAGGAGTTAATCCTTTTATAATTGCATCGAGAAGTGCCTTTAGCTCGTCTCTATGTCTAATTATTTTTGTCGATTCTTTAAATTTGGATTTTTGACCTAGGATT
The DNA here is from genome assembly GCA_030737815.1 of Allium fistulosum. Taxonomy (NCBI): domain Eukaryota; kingdom Viridiplantae; phylum Streptophyta; class Magnoliopsida; order Asparagales; family Amaryllidaceae; genus Allium; species Allium fistulosum. Next base: position 862,483,643 of record CM060903.1, read on the forward strand.
GTTATTCTAGTTTGTTTTCCATTTCTTTGTGTATGGATGTTGTTCTTGTGAGGTAAAATCTCATTTTGTATTTAGCGGCGTGGTCCCATAGAATTATTATACGATCACCACATTTCTTGAGTTTTCTCACGCTGGTTTTCATACTGATCCGGGTGTTATTTTATCATAATGCTCGGGTCATACAGAGATTTTTAGGTTGTCATTGGTAGGACATGGAGCTCATGGAGTAGAGCTGGATGTTCACCTACCATAGTATTTGTATTTTTCACTGTATTATTATGTATAACCACCAGTAATTGTAAGGTCAGAATGTTATAGCTGTCCAAGCTAATAAGGTTTGTTTTTAACTCTGATATACCATGTATCTTAGAGTGACAACTTTTAGTATCTTTGTTATATTATATGTAATTGTTCCACTGTGAGATTCTATTTTCCTTATTCTTTTTCTTTTTACCCTAATAGCTTGCCTTTCGGCACTTGAATACCGTGGATGTATTAAGCGTCGACTTTTGAGGGTCGAAAAAGCGGGTCGTTACAAATAGAGTCAACAATCAACAATCAAATACGATCTAATCTAGTTCTTACTATAATAATGAACAACATATTACATCATCAGGAAATAAAAAATTGATTTCAACGAAAAATGCAAAATAAATTACTCATCTGGATACCTAGCAGCATGATCAAACTGAGATTCTTAGGGAATTTCAATTGTAAGTAAGAGTCTTTCAGTAATCGAAGATTATATTTTTTCCATCGTAAAACTTCAGCGGTTCAGCCTGCATCTCAAAACCATAGTCAACCCCTTTGCGACACATTGGAGGACCCGTTCATTGAAAAGAATTACAATAGTCGTACACTTTAGACACTGCTCTATGCCACACATACCATGGACATCCGTAGAACCTATGACTTGCATTCTTTTTATTTCTGCACATGATCACATTACACATAACTTCGTAGTGACACTATTTCAAAGGGAGGTTCTCTCCAATAGCTAATTCTTTTTTTGCTTTATCGACCTATTGACACAAGGCACTTCTTCATTAACATGTTATGTTTCACTACCACCTTCTATGGTGGGTAAATAAATAACTAATTCTGAATCAACGCAAACTTCTTTACCCGACATGGGCTCAATTGCGTCAACATTCATATGAGTTTCGAGTACAACACCATAATTTTGGGAATGTTGTGATAATTGGATTTCGGGTACAAATTCAACATAATCTACGTTGGCTTTATAATCAAAATACAAATTGCCACAATATTTCATCAAAATCTCATCATCGGTTTCCTATTATCCATAGCAAGAAAAATAACAACTTTTAGCAATAAATATACAACAAATGAAAATCAACTTTAATTATTAAAAGTTACCTTAGATTATGAAGCAGGTCTACTAAAATTACACAATTTAGGTGAGAAAAGAAATGAAATTGTAGAAGAGAAGAGTGATGACGGTTTTGGGTTTTTTTTGTTTGGAGTTTGGTAAAGTTGAAATGAGGAGAGAGAGAGAGAGAGGAAAGATAGGTGCTACTTTGTACAGCAAGCATAAAGCAGAATGCGACTTTTCAAAAATCGCCCACTGGCTCAATCTCAAAATGCACCCTTAGGTTTTATATTAAAACATGGTTAGCGCCTTTTCAAAAAGCTCCAACTATGTTTTAATAAAAAAACAAAAGCGACATTTGAAATTCTAGCTGTACACTTTTGGCCAACCTAGCGCTGAGCTAGCCAAAAGTGGCCTATATTTGTAATTGATTCTGTAACTGGCCTATTTTCATAATAAGTTTGCAAAGCTAGTGTATGTTGAAAAAAAAACTATAAGAATCTCCCCATCAAGTAGAATAGGTATTATGCACAGTTAGGGCTCGTAATGGTGCAACTAACAACATGTAGTGATTCAGTTTGTAAAATCAACCATAATTAGCAACATCAATGCAGTTTGGCTCTGTTCAGATAAATGCTCAAAGCTAAGCTCTAGGATTCTTCTTTTCATATAAGTACTTCAGCATTTATGCTTCAAAAGAGTCAAGGCATATGTAGAACAATTATAATAGGGTGCAAAGAAGATATAGATGCAATGTTGTTGCTCATTCAGATGGTAGGTATGTGTGGTAGAGAAGTGCAGAGCTGCTTATGCACTTTCATTAATTTAATTCAGGTTATAAAATAAGTCAGAAGTACAAGCATCATTTATAGATTAGTTCGCGTGCATGGTATCAAGCTTCATCAACAGATATTGCTTTAGAATTTGGACATCATGTTACTGCCTGTAATAACAATGACATAAATCAACTTACATGGTGCAATCTTCAATCCAAATTAATATTTAATGAAAAAATGATTAACAAGGAACCGTACATGGAATTTACCTCTTACTCGAAAAGTAGGAAGAAACAATCATAACTTTTTAGGCTCATATAGCAGATTTGATTCAAGCATTTGCTATATGTGTGTGTAAGTGTGTGTGCGCACATTCATGTATGTATTCAGGAAGCTGGAATTTGAAGGCATGTCAAGTAGAATCGTAGTTAGCTCTAGCCTGATGTATTCATTTGATCATGCTGTCAAAACATGTCACACTCCTTCGGACCTTCCCAGAACACATGAAAATTCCTTTGAGATCATAGTAATACTTGTAACTATATACGGCTTACTGATGTTACTATGACTTTGATTCAAAATCTGCCATACTGAAATACAGAATCTATTTATGTCAACGAAATTTTGTGTTATTCTACCTTCTTAATATATTGAGAGGATAAATAATTTGAGTTTTTGTTAATAAAGAGTCTCTTCAACTACAATTGTATATCATTGCATATTTGTTGCTTCATAGTCACCAATCAATATTGTGAATATGGAATAAAGATTGTGTGATCTCCTTTAGTCGTTTACATGTTTTATCTTTTCCTTAGAGGATCAAATTATTTGTCTTTTCCTTATTGTAAGAAAAACATATTATTGGATAAACTATTTTGCATTGTATATTGAAAAAACTAAGAGATCATTTAAGAAAACATCATATGCAGTTGTGTGTGGATTGTGGAAAATAAAGTCAAGTCGCTTATTGGTTAACAGTCAAAGCAGACTCATTAACCATAAAAGCACCAATTATCATCAAAGAATAATTGAAGTGGTTAATTTGGATGGTCTTGTAACGACCGGCTTTTTTGACCCCCAAATGTCGACACTAATACATTCACGGTGGAGGAGCCCCCAGTAAACTGAAGCGGGCCTCCTGACAAGGGTCAGATACTACCTTTCGAAACCACATCGATCTCTAGATAAAATATACCTCAAAGGAAAACATAACTGGTCCACGCCCGAAGACATGATACAGAATACCATCAACTCTCGCTAGCAACAATAGAAGTATCCCTAGATATTTAGAGTTTATGTACCCTTGGGTTAGCTAAATTCACTGGCTATGCCCTTATTCTATTATCTGTGGTGGTCACATTTGACATCTCATCAGACGAGTCTTCATCAGTTGAACAGATTATGAATCTCTCCATGGATTCCAGCATGTAACATCCCCTACTTGGACGCCCAAAACTGACGGCTACTGATGATGCAGTCGTCCATAGTTATTAATCCTCGATGAACCAATACAGTATTGTTAGATACATTGATATAACGGAAACACATGGATATGGAAAATTTTAAAAATCATAAAACAACTTTCATATTCCATTTCAACATTCATTACTTAATCACATACTCCATACCTTCCGTCTTTCTCCAATCCACCACGTACCAAGTTATTGGTACCTTGTGTATTGGTTTCGACTTGGTTGAGGCGGAAGTAAAGGGTCGAAAGGTAGCATCTGAAAGAGGCGAAACATAATTTCTGGGTAAAGACTGTTTTAATGCCTTTTCAAGTAATTGCTTACTAACTAACCTGTCCATTTGTAAACATTTAATTGTTTGCCATAAACTTTTCAAATTATTTTTAAAATAAAACTGCCGTAGTTATTTCAGATCTAACTAAAATAATTTAGCAAATAAGCCATTTCTTAAGCAAAACAAATAAAACATTTAAGTCCTCCATCTAAAATAATATAATTTCCATAGTACATTACTTAGAAAAAATCCCCAATAATCATAGATTTTCACTCTTAATAGGTTATCTAACATATATAAATTTCAGACCAAATTCCTTTAAATAATAGCCGAAATAATTTTAAACCCAATTTATTCATGTTCTCCTTTAAAAATTCATAATAAATTTTCCATAGCTTGGAAAATTAAGAAAATTAAAACACATCTCCGAAGTAATGTTTTACATAACGTATAAATTCCTCATGGCATTCGAAACAAATTATAAACGATTTTAGCCTTAAAACCGTATATAACATTTATCAAACTTGTTTGAATATAACATCTCATGAAATCCAATAATATCATCATCAAAAATCATCATAATGGATTTGAACTTAAACCCGAAATCAAATGATCGATATAAAAAAATAGAGATGGTTTTGATTATTATTCACATTGATTAGGATAAGGAATTTGAGATTTGATCCTTGATTAATTCCCCTAGCTTTATTCCTTAGCTTTAATTTGATTTTCCCCCTTTTCTTCCCTAAGTAATGGCCGGCTTGCTCCTCTTTGATTTACTTTTTAGAGTTATGAAAAATGAACGTGAATAGAAAGTGGAAATGAGATTATAAGAGTAATGGGATTATGGTGCGGCAATTACCCATTAAGCCCTTGTTTTATTCTCTTATTAGTTGGCAACTAAACCATTTTCATAAACTCATGCTTTATTTTTAATTAAGCACGACCTCTAGTTATGTTTTCAAATCTTAATCCCCTTGTCACTCTAATATTTCCATTATTCTATTTAATTTATCTAATTAAATCTTCTGAATAATGTTATTAAAAATTAGGGGTGTTACAGTCTCCCCTCCTTAAAGAATTTCGTCCTCAAAATTCAGTAAGGACTAAATACTAAACATAGCAATCATCTGTAACGCTCCTAACAACCATACTTGCCTACCTGACTAGCAACAGTCTATATAAAGCTAATATAGAACATACCCTCATAGTAGATCAGGATAAGTATCTCTAATCCTATCTTTTGTCCCTCAAGTATAGTCTTTCTCGTTGTCGCTCCATGGAACTTTCACTAACTAGACTGTCTTGTTCCTTAACCTTTTCTCATCTCTTGCTACAACCCAAACTGGTTGTCTAACCAAAGTTAAATTCAGTTCTACTATCAACTCTTCCAACCCTGTCGGAGGAATAGTAGTCTCTGGATCATGCATATACTTACGTAGATGAGACACATAAAACACATTATGGATACCCGCCATACCACTCGACAACTCTATTCTATATGTGAGCTTCCCGATCCTCTCTATAACTAGGAACGGACCAACATATCTCGGTGCCAGTTTCCCCGACTTTCTGAATCGCACCACACCCTTCATCGATGATATCTTAATGAAAACCTTATCTCCAAATGAGAATTCTAGGTCTTTACGCCTCTTATCTACGTAACTCTTCTGTCTGGACGGGGCTTCCTTCATCCTTTCTCGGATCAACTCAATATTCTTTGTCGCCTCTCTAACCAGATCTGGACCTAAGACTAGTCTGTCTCTAGTCTCCAACCAACATGCTAGTGATTTGCATGGCCTTTCATACAAAGCTTCAAAAGGCGCCATTCTTATACTAATCTGATAACTATTATTATAGGAAAACTTCACTAAATGGAGGTGATCTTCCCATGATCCACCAAAGTCTAACACACAAGCTCTCAATAAATCCTCGAGTACCTTATTGACTCTCTCGGTCTGCCCATTTGTCTGAGGGTGATACACAGTACTCATCTTAAGCTTGGTACCTAACACGTCCTATAGACTCTTCTAGAATTCGCTAGTAAACAAAACATCTCTGTCACTGACTGTACTACTAGGAATTCCATGTAGTCTAACTATGTTCTTCATGAACAGCTTAGCTAAAACAGGTGCCATCCTGGTTGACTTAGTTGGAATGAAATGGGCACTCTTGGTCAACCTATCCACTATGACCCATATACTTTCATTTCCTCTATTTGACCTTGGCAACCTGTCTATAAAATCCATAAATATCGAATTCCATTTCCAAACTGGTACATCCAAAGGTTGAAGAAACCCACTCGGCTTCTGATGTTCAGCCTTCACTTGTTGACAGTTTGCACACGGCCTAACCCACAAGCCAACATCCCTCTTCATACCTTTCCAATAGAAGCTCCTCTTCATATCTTGATACATCATGGTCCCTCCAGGATGAATCGTAAATTTGGACCGATGACATTCCACAAGAACTTCTTTCCTTAAGTCCCCAACATTCGGAACACACAACCATCCCTTCTTTCTCAACCATCCTCTCTGGTCAAGACTAAAATCTCCTAGATCATCGATCTCGGTTCCAAACTCAAGCCTTCTAATCTTCTCGGCTAATACTGGATCCTCTTTCTGTTCAGAAGCAATCTTTTCGATCAACACTGGCCAACTCCAAATCATGAGTAGGATATCTTTCTTCATGCGGTCTAAGCTATCATGAAGCGTAGGCAATAACTTTACCCATCTGCATCAACACAGCACCTAATCTAGTTCTGAATGCATCGGTATACATCACCAACCTTTGGTTTCCGTATGGAACTACTAACACAAGTGCATTGCTCAACAAATGCTTTAACTTAAGGAATGCTTCCTCACATTTGTTGGACCAGATAAACTTCACATCCTTCTTGGTTAACTTAGTCAATTTTGTTGTTATCCGCAAGAAATCCTTGATGAATCTCCGGTAATATCCAACAAGTCCAAGAAAACTTCTAATCTCAGTCGCCATCTCTGGTATCTTCCAATTATTAACAGCTTCGATCCTATCTTGATCGACTAACAAGCCCTTCTCTGAAACCACGTGACCAAGAAACTTAACCTCTTTCTTCCAAAAATGACACTTGGAAAACTTCGCTTTTAGCTGATGCTGCCTCAATGTCTCAAGCACTACTCTAAGATAATCTTCATGCTCTCTTTCATCCTTAGAGTATACTTAAATGTCATCTATAAATACCAACACAAACCTATCCAAGTACTCTTGGAAAACTTAGTTCATCAGATCCATGAAGAAAGTAGGTGCATTCGTTAACCGAATGGCATTACTAACCACTCATATGAACCATACCCAGTTCGAAATGCTATCAATGGAATACAGCCCTCTGCCACTCTTAACTGATGGAAAACTATCGCCAAATCCAACTGGAAAAACACTCTGGCTCCACACAACTGATCAAATAGATCATTAATTCTCGGCAAATGATACTTATTCTTGATCGTCTTCTCGTTCAACTTACGATAGTCGATACACATCCTCAATGACACATCTGGTTTCTTCACGAACACCGTAGCCGCTCCTTAAGGCGAACTGCTTGGTCTAATAAAATTTCACCCTTCTAGATCCACTAACTGCACCTTCAATTCCTTCATCTCGTCCAGTGTCATTCTGCGAGGTAGTCAACTTACAGGTTCAGCTCATAGCACAAGATCTATCTGAAACTCAACAGCTTGTTCCGGTGGTATTCCTATAACCGGCTCAAAAACATCTGCAAACTCTCTTGCTACTCGAACCTGACCTAACTCTTCTCCCGCTTCCATAGCACTTAACAAAGCACAAACACTCCGGTCAGAATTCACCACTGAGAATATGATTCGGTTATGATTATCAGGATGTCTCCATGATATTTCCCTATCCTAGCAAAATATCCTAGCCTCATATTTACCCAACCAATCCATACCCAAGATGATCCCGAAATCTGGGAAATCAAAAACATATAGACTGCATGCAAACTTATGACCTAACAAATCAAGTTCCAACTGCTCACGTCTCATCCCTAGAGTTGCATAACCTCCTATAGGATTCGCAACCCTTAAGGAAGTAACAAGGTAATATGGGTTTAAGCATAACCTATCAACCAAACACTAAGATCTAAATGAATGTGATGCATCGGTATCAAATAGTACCCTAACCGGTATACTCTAAATCAAAAGCGTACCTTCCATCATAGTCTTCCCTTTTTCAGCTGCAGTTGGACTAGCAGATGATGGTCCGATAGCAAAGACCTTTCCTCTGTCCTCCCTGACTGGTTTCAGACACTGATTCTTATAATGCCCAACCTGGTCACAGCTGAAACGCTTCACATTCTTCTTTTCTGCAGCCTTCTTCCCCTTGCTTGACCGGCACTCATGAGCATAATGACCTTTCTTGTTGCACTTAAACCAAACTAAATCAGCCTTTTCCTTCTTGGCAGCCTCTCCCTTCTAGGCTCCCTTCTTCTTAAAGAACTTTCTCTTCTTTCCTTGAGAACCCTAGGTTTCAACTGGCTTTTCTTTCCCATAAATAGCAAGCATTTCCTCATGTCGGATTTCCATCTCCACAACTACATTACGAGGATCTCAAAGATGTGGCAGGGTCACCCTAGCAATCTCAGACCTCAATCCTCGAATGAACTTCTCGTTCCTCTTGATTACGGTGTCTATGGTAGCATACCCATATGGGGACAACTTATCAAACTTAGTAGCATACTCAATTAATGACATCTCTCATAGCACCAAATCCATAAACTTTCTCAACAATGCTGACTTAGAAACTTCAGACAAAAACCTCCGCTCGAATCTCCTTCGGAATTCTGCCCAAGTCAACTCCCCTTTCGGTAATCCGACAGTAACACCATTCCACCAATGGAGCGCTACTCCCTGCAACAGCCTACAGGCTAGTCTCTTCTTCTGCTTATCATCCAATCCCAAATCAGCGAAGATCCTCTCACAATGCAACAACTAATTCTCAACATTTTTTGGCATCCTCCGTTCCCACAAATGGCTTCCCACTAAGACTGGTGTAAACCTTGCTCAACTTAGCACAGTTATTCCCAATTGGATCTACGTGATTAGCTCCACAACATTCCCAGCAACTCCTACAGCTGCTCCTGCTTGCATCAAATTAATGAAGAACTGATACATCATCCCCATATCCACTGGTAGATTTCCAGCACTTACATTAGCATCTGCATTTTGATTAGCATTAGTCTGTCGACCCGGGTTCCTCCTGGTATTAGGTCGAACATTTCCATTTGTTGTGGTGCTTCATCCACCGAGATTTCCTCTTCTGTTTCCTACCTCTATATCTTCTTTCTTGTAATCTATATACGAGCCTTAGTAAGATATAGAAGAACGGTCTAAAAAAGAGGGGAATATGTACTTATGTATATACATATATCAAATACAAGTACGTTACTATAGCATTATCCCAAACCCCAATCTTATTTTCTAATTCATTAGATTATGTTTTAAAAAAACTTTTAGGTTTAAATTTCTTTTAAGTTTTCATAAACCTATGCCCTGATACCAACTTGTAGCATCCCCCTCTTGGAGTCCAAAAACTAACGGTTACGGATGCTGCAGTCATCCATAGTTATTAACCATCGGCAACCAAATACGATAATGTTAGATACATTGATATAACAGAAACACATGGATATGGAAAATTTTAAAAATCATAAAACAACTTTCATATTCCATTTCAACATTCATTACATAATCCCATATTTGAGAATCAGTTCAGAGAAAATATAATTATTACATCATATGCCAAGAGCGACATATGAAGATGCCATCTTGGATGATCAGAATATATATAACTACGCAATTAAATAACTTTGCCTTTACAACAAAACACAATGGAATCAAAGTAGAAAGGAACTTTTAATAGCTATCTTGCCTCTTGCACGTCTCCGGAAGCTTATTCGTCTAAAGAGGTACCGGAAAACCTCAAATCTAAAACTACTCAAAATCAATTGAGCACTCGAGAGTTTAAGAGGAAAACATAAACTTCGAGTCAGACATACTATGAATAATATCCTACCATCTCAAACCATTTAGATATCTAGTGAGACCACGCTGCTTAGTGGAACGGGTTTTCCCCTCACTAGTATTTTATCCAAAACTTTATATAAACCATATATTGTGCTCCTACATCCAAAATGGTTAAAGCATAACAATTCAAAATATTATGATGATACGCAAACAAGTAAATCAATTCTGGATTGCCCATCCCCATTTATTTTGACTATTCGTCTCAGTTATAGTTTCTAGGGTCAATATTAACCTATTAGCTTTCATGGGCTTACTAATAACCTGTTTAACACTTATGGACTCCCTGTCCAGTTTCATAGTTTTTATGGGATCACTTAGAACGTATTGGCCCATGCCCGTAACTTTATGGTTTGATGGGTTCTCCCTAAACCTATTGGTATCTCCAGTAACTTTCCTCATATCATAGTTTTCATGGGTTGACTAGGAACCTATTAACTTCTGTCAATAAATTTATTCGGATATAATTTTCATGGGTTCACTACAAACCTATTGGTCCTTACGAATAACACTTTTTTTTAAACATAGTTTTCATGGGTTTATTATGAACCTGTATATCTGACAACTTCTTTAATCAATATTTAGACATCCTATATTCTAGTCTACCTGACCTCCTGGATGCAATTCTATTCATACAGGAGTTAACTCAATTTATATTCACTTCTGGGTCAACCTACCTGGTTATTCTGCCCTTTCCCCCCAAAATACAATTATGGATCCATTTAAAGTAAGTATATATATATATATATATATATATTAGAAGAAGCAAACATAATAACATAATAACACCAATACTGTGGTTTAATATCATTGAAACCATTTTCATATAAAACATGGTTAATCCCTTTAACCTATTATTTTATCAAGGAAAGCTTCTTCAAAAACTCCATACTTAAAAGCCATTTTAATACTCCTTTATTTATTCCATGGTTTTTCCTTTAAAATTGGGATTGGGTTCTTTGTTTTGAAAACTAAGGCTTTCGAAACCTTAAACTTTTACTTTCGAAACCATTGGATAACTTCCTTTGAAAGCATTCAAATTTTCTTTTCAAAACACCAAGCATATGCCTTTCGAAACACTTTAAAACATCTCTTTCGAAACCCTCAAAACATACCTTTCGAAAGTACTAAAGTATTACTTATTAGCTCTTAGAAGCATTGCTTCGAAACCATTGAAAGTACCTCTTTCGAAACAATTTGAAAGTATCCCTTTCAAAACCATTGGGTTTTTTCTAAAAATATCTTTTAGGTCAAAGTGAATATAAACGAAAGTACCCTTTTCAAAACCATTATACTTCATATAAAATATTTGGGGAAAACTGATGGCTTCAGAACTATCCTTTCAAAAGCATTAATCATATAAATTAAAACACTTGGAAGGATAGCTCCGAAACCCCTTTCGAAGCCATTGCCTTCGAAACCATTAACCCTTTTGAAAGCTTTGGGAAGTGGCTTACTTCATTTATAAAACAAAAACTACCTTTCGATCTAGTTGATGACTTAAATCCATTCGAAAGGCATAAGGTCGGCAATAGGGTTTCGAATTGGTTGAAACTACCCTTTCGAAAGAATTAAATTAAAACAAGGCAACTCATTCGGAAGCAATCTTTTCAAAACAAAAAGGCGGCAACATTTTCGAAAGCTATTTAAATGGGTTTCGACCCTTTCGAAAGCATCCTTTTGAAAACAAGGCAAGCACATATCTTTAGAGAGTAAAACAAAGGCTTCGACCACTTCGAAAGCTGGGTTTCGACTCCATACCTTTCGTCTTTCTCCCATCCACTACATACCAACTTATTGATACCTTGTTTATTGCTTTTGACTTGGTTGAGGTGGAAGTAAAGGGTCGAAAGGTAGCATCTAAAAGAGGCAAAACATAATTTCTGAGTAAAGACTGTTTTAATGCCTTTTTAAGTAATTGCTTTCTAACTAACCTGCCTATTTATAAACATTTAATTAGTTGCCATGAACCTTTCAAATTCTTTATAAAATACAACCGTCATAATTATTTCAGATCTAATTAAAATAATTTAGCAAATAAGCCCTTCCTTAAGCAAAACAAATAAAACATTTAAGTCCTCCATCTAAAATAATTTAATTTCCATAATAAATTACTTTGAAAAAAATCCTCAAATATCAAAGAAATTCACTCTTAATAGGTATCTAACATATATAAATTTCAGACCAAAATTCCTTCAAATAATGGCCGAAATAATTTTAAACCCAATTTATTCATGTTCTCCTTTAAAAATTCATAATAAATTTTCCATAATTTGAAAAATTAAGAAAATTAAAACTCATCTCCAAAGTAATGTTTAACATAACATATAAATTCCTCATGGCATTCGAGACAAACTATATACGATTTTAGCCTTAAAACCATATGTAACATTTATCAAACTTGTTTGAATATAATATATCATGAAATCCGAGCATATCGTCCCCAAAAATAATCATAATGGATTTAAACTTAAACCCGAAATATGATCATTAAAAACAAAAATAGAGATGGTTTTGATTATTATTCACCTTGATTAGGATAAGGAATTTGAGATTTGATCCTTGATTAACTCCCCTAGCTTGATTCCTTAGCTTTAATTTAATTTTTCCCCTTTTCTTCATTAGGTAATGGCCGGCTTTCTCCTCTTTGATTTACGTTTTAGAGTTATGAAAAATGAACATGAATAGAAAGTGGAAACGAGATTATAAGGGTAATGGGATTATGGTGCGGTAATTACCCATTAAGCCCTTGTTTTATTCTCTTATTAGTTGGCTACTAAACCATTTCCATAAAATCATTCTTTATTTTTAATTAAGCACGGCCTCTAGTTAAGTTTTCAAATCTCAATCCCCTTATCACTCTAATATTTACATTATTCTATTTAATTTATCTAATTAAATCTCCTGAATAATGTTATTAAAAATTTGGGATGTTACACAACATCTTATCACACGAACCACCATCACTCGAATAATTCACGAACCTTTCCATGCATTTCGGCATAAGTCGTCCGACGAATGCTAACTCTCCCACCTCTCTTAAAAAGATAGATAATACCCTCGCTAGCATCATTTGAAATGTTAACATTGACCTCTCCCTTGGACATAACCTTAGGATAGACAGTTCAAATCTATAACATTAAACCCCATAACTACATCGAAAACATAGAACTCGTATATCAGTTTTGAAGTGGTTATGGTTTAGAGTCATCTCATATAAGTATACTCCCCCACTTATCAGACTCTTCAAAACCAAATCGATGGATTTTCGGTTAACATAACTCCGGTTCTTTTAGAAATAATTTGACAATGCATAAGGTAAAGATCATTTCTTATCCCGATGAATTCCCTTATCTCTTGTCCTAGAAGAGCAAGATGAATTTATGCGTAGGGTATAGCATCACCAAGAGGATAATCGTATCATATAAATCTCGTTTGTCTTCTAGATATTTCCTAAGTTAATTTTGGTCAATTTCAATAACAATGAAAACATTAGCATATGGAAATCAGCTCTCGTATACTTATCACATTTCTGAAATCAGCTCTTTTATGCTTATCACATTTCCGACCTTCTCAACTTACGCTATCCCTTCGAAAAAGTGAAGCCTGGTATGTTAGAGCACTATTTGCTTCTAAGGCCTACTCGAACATCATTATTAACTCTCACAGATAGAACAATCTACTTTGTCAGCTTTTAGTGCTAATTACATGAGTAAATACTTCCCATAGACGAGTAAACACACAAAAATGATTAAGTCACACAAGTGACTTCTAATCCATGTATTATCAAATAATACGTCTTTGTAGATACTTGTAGACATATATTTTAAATACCTTTATAAAACATATATATACATGTATACTTACTACTTCACTATTCATTCCTGCGCTTTTTAGTATTTCAAAATGTATTCATATACTTGTCTCAAAGGTATAAGAATATTCACAAATCAATTAACAAGATTTTCCACTTTAAAATATAATCGAAGACGTTAAAAACAAATGTTACTAAAACATTGCTATTATAAACCTCTTCTCTTTTTTTATAAATTAAACCTTTACTTTTCTAACCTTCTTCTAAAACATTCCATACTTGTCATTATCTTTAAAATGCTCTTTTTAAAGATGTACTTACATTCAAAAGTATATTCAAAATGGTTAAAAATAAATGTTACTAAAACATTGTTTACTATAAACTCAAAATCTTTTATACTTGTCATTATCTTTAAAACACACCTTTTAATGATCTGATTATATTCATAAGTACATTCAAAAGGGTTAAAAATAAAGTTACTAAAATATTGTTTGCTATAAACCTAAATCCCTTTTATATTTATCATTATCTTTAAAATATTCTTTTTAAAGATCTAAGTATATATACATTTATTTAACAAAGTAATATACTTTTTAGTAACTTCTCAAAACCATCTTGTGTTCAAAATTTCAGATCATTGCATTCTCCCCTACTTAAAACATTTCATCTTTGAAATTCCAATACGACCAATTAACAAAAGAATCAACCACTCATCAATACCTAATACAATTCGAAATTACTAGCAAACAAAGCCTACGGTTTTCTCAGGTTCAAAATCCCACTCATCGCACAAAGATGATAAATAATCTACTAAGCATTGCTTACGCTCCCTCAGGTTATTACTTATAAGATTATTCAAGCTACCCCAAAACAAATTAAATTGCCTAAACTCTCCGTAAGCCAACAAAATATAGTGTGTGTGTGTGTGTGTGTATATTTAAGCATGTATGATGTACATGGATCATCTGTACGTAATATCTGATCTGACCACTTGCTCGATCACATAAACTTCACTTCCCAACTAGTATAGATCACTTGACCTCTCCAGTGCAGACTCTGATTAGGTTCCTTGGTTAAAAACCTATGTTTCCCTTTTATAGCCGTATATTATGATAGAAAATCTCAAAATCATGTCAAGAATTCGTTTCAAGTGCTTATTGCCCAGAATCTAGTGAAAAATCCTTGTTCCGACTGGTGTAAATCGCTAGAAACCATGTACTCGAACCTTAGATCAAGACTGTCATGTGAATAAAATGATCTACGTACAACTTATGTGTTTTATCCTATTGGTTTCTTCAACTATACCACTAACTTTTTATATCACATTCATCTACTTAAATAGCATCTCATTCAATACTAAAATCATTTATGAAACATTTCATAAAAACTATATACTCGAACCATAGATCAAGAACTGTCATGCGAATAAAATGATCTACGTACAACTTATGTGTTTTATCCTATTGGTTTCTTCAACTATACCACTAACTTTTTATATCACATTCATCTACGTAAATAGCATCTCATTCAATACTAAAATCATTTATGAAACATTTCATAAAAACATAACTTAGGTTTATAAACATTTTATAATGATATAACTTTATTTATAAAATATTTCGTAAAAAACTTAGCTTCAAGTTTTATAACGATCCAAAAGTTTCTGACTGAAATTGTCGAAAAATCAATTTCATTCTAACAAATGAAAACTACCAAATAAACACATCATAAAATGATGAACGTACCACATTGTCCTAACTGTATAGGACGCATGTGTCAGTAAAATAACTTATCAAAATTTTACTTATTTATTAGACGCCCTTTTACTAAAAGGGAAAAAAAGAAAAGGTTTCATAATTATCATGGTTATGCCACTACCACTCGGGCTCCCTACATAACATACATACAAATATTTTCTATACAGAAACCTAATATCAAAAACTTCATTAAACTACTCTGTAGCAAACTACTTTGCATTTTATTTAAAATTTCTTTAAAGGAAACTTTAGAACTAAACACCCAGTTTTTATTTCAAACCATTTGAAATAATAATATATACATATACATTTTGTATATCAAATCACGTTTTCAGGATTTAACCAAAATTATTTTCAATGTAGTACCAAATACTTCATCTTATAATAGTACTAAGTATCATGATCTCAGTTTACAAACAAATTTCCCAAATATTTACTTTAAAATCTATAGAAAATATGCAAATAGATTGAGTAACACCAACATGATACCAAGACAATGGGTCCTACCAAGTCATACAATATATCCCTTACTACGAAGGATGATATCATAAGATGTGCTTACCAACTGAGCACTTCCCTTATCCATTTTTAGTCATTTTCGAGCCACTCAGACTAGTTAACATAAAAATACTTTGTTCACGAATTGATTCTTCGATTCCGAGAGCAACCTTAAACTCGAACAAATCTTAAACTCTTTTCAAAATAGTAATATTCATAAATACTTTTAAATAATATTGTTATTATTTTCTCCAAAACCTTAGAAACTATTTTCAAAGACATCGAGATTTAAGTTCTCAAAACATCAATTTAAATCCTCTTTATTTATAAACCATATTTTATAAACCATACTTATACAAAATCACTTTGTGATATAAAATCATTTCACAAATATTTATTTCCAAAATATTATATCTTTCTTTAGATTATATAAACGTCTTTTATTAAAGTTAACTTCTAACTCAACATTATCACCGAATGACTTATAGTCAAACTTTGAAATTCAATTCACAAGGATTTCATTTCAATGTACCCATAAATACTATCAACCCAACCCATGTAATAAAAAGTTAAATTGCTCATAAACTGGTCGAGCACAAATCAATAATCAATATATGATAATAAATACTTATAAACTGGCCAAGCACGACATATCAGTCTACAAAGGATAGTAATGCTCATAAACTAGTTGAGCACGGCTAAACTAATTAATGAGGGATAATGAATGACCATCATCAACCCCTGCATTAATTAAACTACATTACAAATCAGATTTGTAAAAATTACCGTTAAAGCATATTTTTGTAACGAATACAAATATGCTCTCATATATATAATACACTTAGCTCGTTCTAGGGCATCATTTACCCCACCTTTAATGAGTTATACCTAACCAAAGCTAAGGTTCTCGCTTAAACTTCAGCTCTAATACATACTGTAATGACCGGCGTTTTCAACCCCCAAATGTTGGCACTAATACTTCCACGGTATTCACAGGCCTAACATCCAAGTGTCGAAAAGATAGATTTTAAGGGTAAAACGGAAAGCAAAAAGAAAAAGAATAAGAAAGAAGAGAACAAAACATTTAAATCTCACAATAAAATGATAACATATAATATCCAAAAGATGGTACAAAGGGCTACTCTAAGATACATAGTATTTCAGAGTTACTAACTTAAGTACTATCATCAGTCTAGACAGTTATAATAGATTGTCCTCATAAAATGTACATAATAGTAGTGCAGCGGAAATAAAATACTACGGTAGGTGAAAACAACCAGCTCGACTTCTTGAGCTCCATAAAATATCCATTGAAAACATGTCATTCTCAGACTACTCGAAAGAGCACCTGAGGAATTAAGGGAAAGATAAAACCACGAGTCAGACATAAGTATGGTATGAAAAACCCAAGAAATATGTGATCAGCATATAACAATATCTTTTGAGACCGTTCGGATCACTGTAGCGGTTTTCCCCTTAAAAGAACCAAAATCATCTGATAAGTAGATCTAGCGATATAATAGATATTGTTTAGGGTGTAGAATAATCAGAAAATACATGTGCTACTTGCATCTCACAACATAATAGTATTAGAAGTACGACTAAAACCGCTAAAGTATGTTATGGATTTCCGTTGAGGAGCCCTTGTAAACTAAGGCGGGCCATATAACAATGGTCAGAAACTACCTTTCGAAACTACGTATATATCTAGATAAAATATACCACAAAGGAAAACATAACTGGTCCATGTCGAACACGTGATACCGAATACCATCAACTCCTACTAGCAACAATCGAAAGCATATTTAGATATTTGGAGTTGATGTACCCCTGGGTTAGATAAACCCACTGGTTATGTCCCTACTCCATTTCCAATCATTACCGATGGTGAAGTCACGTTCAGCATCTCATCACACGAGTCTTCATCACTCGAACAGATCACGAATCTCTCCATGGATTCCAGCGCCTCAACACACGAGCCACCATCACTCGAACAGTTGAATCTCTCCATGGATTCCAACATAAGTCGTTCGATGAATGCTAACTCCGCCCTCTCTTGGAAACATCCTCAAGATAGACAGTACCCTTACTAGCATCGTTTGAAATGTTAATGCCGACCTCTCCCTAGGACTTAACATTAGGATAGACAGTTCAATTTTATAACATTTCACTCCATAACTGCTTCCAAAATATAGAACTTGTATATCAGTTTTGAAGTGGTTATGGTTTTGAGTCATCTCATATAAGTACACTCCCCTGCTTACCGGACTCTTCAAAATCAAATCGATGGATTTGCGGTTAACTTAACTCCAATTCTTTTAGAAATAATCGAACAACTCGTAAGGTATAGATCATCTTTTATCTGGACGGATTCTCTTATCTCTTCTCCTAGAAGAGCATGACAAATTTATACGTACGGTATAGCATCATCGAGAGGATAACTATATCGTATAAATCTTGTGTTTCTTCTAGATATTTCCAAAGTTAATTTTGGTCAATTTCTATAATAACGAAAACGATCGCATATGGGAATCATGTCTCGTATACTTATCGCGTTTCCGACCTTCTCAACTCACACTATCCCTCGGTCAAAAGTAAAGCCTGGTAGGTTAGAGCACTGTTTTCTTCTAAAGCCTACTCTAACATCATTCTTAACTCTCACATATAGAATAAATCTACTTTGTCGGCTTTTGGTGCTAAGTACGGGGGTAAATACTTCCTATAAATGAGTAAACAAACAAACACGATTAAGTCACACAAGCGACTTCTAATCCTTGTATTATCAAATAATACTTCTTTGTAAATACTTATATATATATATTTAAAATACCTTTATAAAAGACATATACTACTACTTCACTATTTATTCCTACTCTTTTCGATACTTCAAAATGTATTCATATACTTATCTTAAAGGTATAAGAATATTCACAAATCACTTAACAAGATTTTCCACTTTAAAATATAATCAAAGAGGTTAAAAACAAATTTCACTAAAATATTGTTACTATAAACCCCTTATCTTTTTTTATAAAGTATACTTTTCTATCCTTCTTCCAAAACATTCCATACTTTCCATTATCTTTAAAATACTCTTTTTAAAGATCTACTTACATTCAAAAGTATATGCAAAAGGTCTAAAAACAAATTTTATTAAAACAATGTTTACTATAAACCCAAAACCTTTATACTTATCATTATCTCTAAAACACTCTTTTTAAAGATCTAATTATATTCATAAGTATATTCAAATGGATTAAACACAAATGTTACTAAAGCATTGTTTACTATAAACCGGAAACCATTTTATACTTATCATTATTTTTAAAATATTCTTTTTAAATATACAAGTATATCTACACTTATTTAACAAAGTAATATTTTTTTTGATAACTTCTCAAAACCATTCATTTTAACTATACGTTATAACCAAAACCACCTTTATCTTTTATAAAATACTTAACTTACATTTCTAGAACTTATATGTATGTGTGTGTGTATATAAATTCTCTAAAATACTTATAAATATGTTTTAAATATCAATATAGAATATAATGTAAAAATAATAAATTTAGAAATTACCACAAAAAACATTTTAAAGAAATGTTACAAAGTAAACCCTTTACTTTAAAAATTCATACAAAATTATTAAAATTATATTTAAACTTAAAACCACTTTAAATTACTTTAATACATATTATTAAACACCTCTAAAAAGATTTCAGAAAAATACTTTATTTAAATATCATTTTAAACTCATTTAAAATCACAGAACTTGCTTAAACTGCACAATATAAAAACAGCGTCGTGGCCAAAAATGCTGCTGTAGTTTAAAGATAACATTTATAAGTGTTGTAAACGATACTGGACGGAGAGTAGATTCAAAAAGCATGAATGTTTGAGGCCAGTTTTCTCGATCCAAATAAATGATTTAAGATCTGAAATTTTTAAGTAAGTAGTATGCTTTTACTACTTAAAAATCATGCAAAGAAACCCTAGAGGATATCTTCCAAAATCGTATTAAAAATTCCTAAAAACAAGCTATTTACAAAATGCTCGTATAGCGACCTTTTCGCTCCTAACATTTGCCACTTTGTTTAACCAGTTTTAAAAGGATTTAAACTCTAATTTTTTAAAGTAAGCACTACACATATAGTACTTAATAAAACAACAAAGAAACCCCTAAGGATAACTTTCAAAATTATATAAAAATCACAAAAAACAAGGCATTTACAAAGTGCACATATATCGACCTTTTCGCTACTAACTTTTACAACTTTGTTCTATCATTTCTATAATTTTTCAAACCATTTTCTCACTGACCCCTACACAATTATATGTGCAGAGCACAACCAAAATATATTCTTTCATAATATATTTACAGATAACCATTTTAAAGAGGTTAAGCACAAGGGATTTATGAAGTGCACTTATAGCAACATTTCTCGCTTCAAACACTTTCAAACACACTTCAACGCCACAAACAACCAAACCAAACATGCAAATATAAAGTCAAGACCATTTACATGTTTTAAAGGGTACTGGAATGATGATATATAATATAGAGTTGTCATTTTCTTTCAAAAGCAAGGGGTCCAAAGTTATAACTTTATTAGTGCATTTCTTAATCTTATATTCAAGCACACATATATACACAATATACACTATCAAATGGTGAGTAATCTCACCCTCAACCAAGCCTATAACCAAGCACAAGCCTCTACCTTAAGAACAACTTCCTACGTCAACCAAAACAACCAAAGACACCACCTTTTGCACCAAAATGCTCCCGGCCACTCCCCATCGTCTTCTTTTTCCTACGGCTAAGGTAGGTTCCACAACTTTTCCAACATTTTTCAACACTTGAGTCACTTTCCTATGCTCCTAGGATGCCTTAGATCCTTTGCTAAAGTTTGGAGAAGGTTTGAGTTTATTTGCATTGATTTCGAAAAATTAAAGAGAGGAGGAAGAGGATGAAGACTTAGCTTTTTTTTCATTACTTTTGGCAAATGATTTTCTGAGGCTAGCGAAGTGTTTACGCAGAATTTTCTCAAGTGGTCACCCCTCTTTTACCACCTCTTGTGGATGCCCAAACTCACCTCAATGCTTTTAACATGTGCAAACTTTCCACCTCACATTTGAATGATTCATTTTCACTTCAAAAATATCCTCTCCTAATCCATTCACTAATCACCATTTAGATTGCCATATCAAGCAAAATATTTTTAGTTGCTAATTAATTACACATTAATATGTTAGACATGCCCAAAAGGTTTAAACAATTTATATCGAGTAAAAAACTATTTATCGATAAAACAATTTTCTATCACATTATCGATATTTCTTCGAACTATTTATTAAACACATTTCAAAAACAAGTTTACCATCTTATGTTAGTAATTAAAGGGGTTTAACATGGTTATAAAATCAATTTTATCATATTTAAACCAAGATTCAAATATTTAAATAATTCAGATATTTAAATACGCAGTGTTCGAAATTCCGAGCCATTACAGTCTTTGTTGGGTATTATAATAAGTTTTTTATTAGTTGGGAAGTGTGTAAGGTACTATAGAGACTATGTGCTTGAATTGAACAAGGCTTTGCTTAAGGATGAATTGGTCTATATTAGCCTATTAGTGATGGGTAATGGTATCACTCTTTGCCCTAGAGTTTAATGAATTTTGTTTATGCAACTAATACTCACTTTTGTATCGTTCTCAATTTTTGGATAATCTAAGTGTTGTATTTAGTGTTAAGGTAAAAAGCTTCTTCTGTCCTTTAATGTGACCAAAAATTCATGGTTGTTTTAGAGTATCAATTTCTTGAAAATTTGGAAGTGGTTCACATTGGTATACAGTGATGCTACAAACATATTTATCTATGACATTTGATCTAGGAATTTCACTAAAATTAGACAAATATTTTCCTTTGGCATAGGATGTATATTTAGATCAAATTTATAGTACCTAGTTTTTTTTACAGATACGATTTTAGATGTGATTTGATAATGTTCATAACTGCATTTGATTGACTTCTCCGATATTGTAAGTTGCACATTTGTACTTGTCCACCAGTAAGAATAAATTCTCATACAAATACACCTTAATACCTTGTCTCTGATGTATTACAATCTCAGAATTTATCTATTATTATAATGTAACGATAATAATATCTTAGCACATTTCACTCTTTCTCGGATGAACTCATTTGCACAACTTTGGCCTTATCATCTATCTCACTCTATACAGTAGCAGTATTACTGAAGCAATTTCAAGCAAGAATGGGTAGTGGTTACTCCTTTTATTTTGTATTTTCCATGGAGTGTGTTCTCTTTTGTAATTCTCTTCCTGTAGATCTATTGATAGCATGCCATCATCTATTTTATTGATGTAATATTTCCATACCATTCCCTAATATTCTTGGGTGAGTGGCAAATTTATTTTTCTATGAATGGAACGAGAGTGGGACTGGTCTTTCCGATACTCTAGGTACAGTAATGTTGTTTAGAGATAGGAAATTTGTATTATTACTTATTAGAGATCAATATAGAAGTTTAGTGGAACAAATGAGTGTAATTCAAGTTGGATTTTGATATGATTTTCATAACATACACTAGGTCCATATAAATGTACTAATTTGTACAAGTTTCTTTAACAAAAAGAAAGAAAAGAAAAGATGCATTTAGCTTTTGACATGTATAAATATATTGAAAACAACTAATGCATTATGAAAAAAATCAATTCAAACCGGAAGGTATTTGAAAAAATCCAAATAAAACACACTATAACAAAGCTTAAGCTATTGCTATTAAAATTGAAAACGACCATAACAATTTGAGCTGTACAAAACAAAACAAAACAGCAAAAAGATAAACGAATTTATCATTGTATGAAAATAATACGAAAAAATTGTAGACAACTTCAAATTAAATTAATTTATACGCAAGTCTCTCCCTATACCAAAATGAGATTAATTTCAAAACGAAGATTGGATATTATTTTACAAGTAATTTTATGTAATATGCTTTTTTATATGATATGATAACTTGTTTCACCTTTTATATGTATAGATAAAAGAATTATCATTTTATATAAAAAAAGTGATCACCTCTTTAATTTTGTACAAATTTATGATAATAAAAGTTACTAATGATAAGTTCAACTTCACAAAATGATTAATCATTGTTTAACTAAATATAAATCATTTCAAATGGATGTTTTAAAAATATTTTATCATACATATTTCATATCAAACTTAATTCATATAGAAAATAATCCAAAACGTAATTATTTGAAATGATAAATTTCATTTTTATTCCTACAAAGAATGACAAAGATCAAAGTTATTCCTTCTATATTCATAAACTAAACTAATTTCAAAAGATAGATAAATGGTTTTATCAATCTATAATTGATTTTACATAAAATGATAATTCTTTTATCTTTTTATGGAAAGTAGTAAATTTGTTTATTTTTTTATTAGGTAACGATAGAAGATAAAAGGATTGCTCATTTTACTAATTAAATATCACATGTAATCGAAAAGAATCAAAGCAATTATCATTTCGTACATACTTTATATAGAACTTAACCCATATTGAAATAATCTCAATCATTGTTGTATGAAATGTTAAATTCGTTTATCTTTTTATACTAAATGATAAAGAATAAATTAATAACTTTCATCCTTCTATCTGTAGTAATGATATATAAGATATAAATACATAAAAATTTCTTTATCCATAAAAGAATTAATTTCAATGGAAAGATAAATAATCTATCATTCTATAAGTACTATATATAAAATGATGATTCTATTACTATTTCTATACAAAATATTAAATTTATTTATCATTTTATAAGTGATAATAAAGGATAAAAGTGTTTACCATTATCATTTTCCACGGATTTATAACATTGCATTTTTATATGTAAAATGGTAAAATATAAAAGATAAATAACTCAATAATAAGTTATCTTTAAATTAAAAAGATAAATGATAGAACTAAAATATAAATTGCACGATATACTGTGATACTGTTATATTTAAAATGATAAAATATAAAACATAAATAACTTGATGATTACTTATCTTTGAATGTAAAAATATTATCCTTTATTTAAGCTATAATTAGCACAAATAAGATCCTATATTTGCTGATGCATAAATAAAAATGTGCGCTGTAACCAACCTGACATTCATCTTGCAAAGAATGTGATGTCAACCATTGGCAATCATGTACGCATTTAATATTTTCATTAGTAATACATCTTAACTTCCTAACATCTAAAAAATGAAATCTAGGGTTTTCCTCAACCATGGAGTAAATTCTCTCTCCTCACAATAATCAATCTCATCTTTCATTTTCAAGGCATCAAAATAGACCACCTGAATCTCACATCAGAAAATCAAGTGATAGTATCATCATAGAAGACGATGGCTTTTAGTTGGTTCAGTCAAGATTACAAAGAAAATGTCAACCCAGAATTAATCAGGAATTGCCACCGGCCAATAATGGTGATATGAAGAGAAAAGAGGGTCAGAAACTGACCCTCCCCCATCAGAAGAATGGAAACCAACTGTTGCAATCAAGAAAACCGGTAGCTTTTTCTCTGAATAAAGAACAAGGACAAAAATCATGGGCTGATATCGTTTCTGAGCAATCTATGGAACCAGAAGAAGATGAATGCAATCTTGAAACTATTAGTCCTATCAAAATTAATAACAAGAAATACGGTTTGATAAAAGAAAACATCTGCAAACGAGCAATCGAAAGCTGGAATAATTCGATCTTGGTTTATGTTGTAGGCAATAAACCATATTATATGTTTTTTAAAGCTTATATTCAACGTGTCTGGAAACCCATCGGAGAATTTGAAATTTTTACCAGAGAAAACAGATTCTTCCTTGTTAAATTCAAAGAGTTTCAAGATTGCAGTTCAGTTATTCAGAATGAACCATACTTCTTTAATGGAAAACTCATCATAATGAGAAGATGGTCTGAATCCCTGACAATGGACAGAGACCTTCATACTACGATGCCGATATGGGTTAAATTACCCAGTGTCAATCTTAAATTGTTTGATCGCGAGGCATTCAACGTGATGGCCAGCATTATTGCAAAACCCATAAAAATGGATGCAGCTACAACCATGAAGACGAGATTGAATTACGCTCGCCTTCTTGTGGAGGTATCTGCAAACGATGAACTTCCTCAAGAAATCAATCTTACACTCTACAATGGCGAAAATATTACTCAAAAAATTGAATATGAATGGGTTCCACCGAAGTGTAGTATCTGTAAATGCTTCGGACACAATAGAGAACAATGTAATCCGAAACAAATGTGGATACCCAAAGCCAATAACCAAAACAGAGAAGACTCTGAAGTTCAAGAAAATAATTCAGCTGAGACATCTCAAGAACCAAATCTTAATGAAAAGGCACAAAATCAGCCAAGAATTCAAAAGAACAGTGATCGAATCAAACAAGAAGGTATCATATTCAATCAAGAAACAATCACAAAATCGCTCACCGATCAAAATGATCAGATCCTTACCATGGAAGTTCATCATTCAGATGGTTGGGTAGAAAATTCGAATGATACAATACAACACAGTACAGAGGAGGGAAATAATAATAAAAAGGTTTTTAACTCTGAAATCCCTCCTATTTTAGAGTCATGTTTAATTACAGACAATAATGGTACAGTTATAAACAAAATCCCTCATCAAAGAACCAACCAGAGTCAGGAAAGTAACATGGAGAGTGAACCTCCATCAGTAAATGCTGCAGAAGTTGAGGACAATGTCGGCATCCACTCAACTTTGCCTGCTGAGGAGTTTGACATCTCTCTCATCCGAATTCCAGACAGTGCTATTGTACCAACCACTGATTATGTTATGAATGAATCTGAAAAACAATTTGATATATCATAATTACATATTGCCAAGGTTAAAGCAATTGGCAAGAATAATAACAAAATTAAAGAGAAGAAGGCTTTTAGGCAAAAATACATATCAGCCAATCCAGAATGGAATGAAATGACTACGAGGCTTAAAGCTAAAAGCACAGAGAAAAAGAAGAAGGGTAAGGGTATCGGTGCATCAGGTTCAATCTGAAACCCATTTTTTTATATATTTTCCTTTATAATATTAATATATTTTATTATATCGATCATTGCTTGGAATGTCAGGGGTATGAACTCCCCTGCAAAACAAACTGATATTGAATCTGGTTAGGATTTATAAACCATCCTTTTTTACCCTCATTGAAAATAAGATGGATGACGCTAATATTGAGAAATTCTGTTTTAGACTTTCCAATAATTGGAAATCTATCAACAACAATGATTGTGGCAGAAAAGGTAGAATTTTGGTTATTTGGGACTCAGATGTTTGGGATATGGTTAATTATAATAAGGATATCCAATTTATTGATTGTAATTTAAGAAATGTTGGTGGTTTCTCATTACAAATTACTAGTATCTATGGTAGCAATTTTGAAAACGAAAGAAATAGTTTATGGTACAGGTTAAAAGCCTTAAGTCAAAGCTATGATTTCCCTTGGCTTATTATGGGAGATTTTAATACTGTTTTCCATGCATTTGAGAAGTTTGGTGGTAATAAAATCCCCCATAGTAAATTAGAAAAAATTAATAAATTTTTACTTGAAACTGGTCTTATGGAACCTAATATAAGTGGAAACAAATACACTTGGAAATCCGGTAAAGTAAAGAATATACATTGTAAACTTGATAGGGTGTTAATTAATAAAAACTTCTGCGATGTTTTCCCAGATTTTGGTTGTTTTTCTATTGAGCAAAACACTGGTGATCATACCCCCTTACTTATAAATTTATTTCATAATCCGAATAATAATAATAAAGCTGCTCCTTTTAGGTTCAAAAATGGATGGGTGTCTAACAATGAATACAATGAGATGATTAAAGAGTGTTTCAGTTTCTCTTGTACTAGTTCTTACCAATTCCAGTTTAATATGTTTTTAAAAAATGCAAAAAATAGAATTAAAAACTGGAATAAAGTTAACTGTAATAAAAATAATATTCTAAACAAATTGAGAGAGGAAGGAAAATTTTTGCAAAAACTTGCTGATGATAATCCTGGTAATATTAACATTATTGATAAATTATTTTCAAACCAGGAAAAACTTTCTCATGAGCTTTATATTAACGCAGTTAGCTATAAGCAAAAAGCTAAAGTGGACTGGCTTACTATGGGAGATGACTGCACTAAATTTTTTCATGCTAAAATGAGTAGCAGAAAACACATTAATAACATAGGGAATATTATTGACAATAGGGGTGCTTGTACTAATGATTATGATAGCATTGTTAGTGAAGCTATTGATTTTTATTCTCATTTATATTGCTCGGAGTCTACTGAAACTGATTTTCCTGATATTATTTGTAAAAATGCGTTGAATGATAATGCAACAGAAATCTTACTGGCTCCTGTATACCAGGATGAAATTAAATCCATTATTTTTAATGTCGGTGACAATATAAGCCCTAGCCCAGATGGTTTTAATGCAAATTTTTTTAAAACTCATTTGGAAAATATCAAGGAACAGATTATTAGAGTTGTCAATGAATTTTTGGACAAAGGAAAGTTGCTTAAAACTTTTAATCATACCTTCATTACTCTAATTCCCAAAAATAAAAATCCAACATGTATTGGAGATTATAGACCTATTTCTTGTTGTAATTTTATTTACAAAATCATTGCTACTATTTTGAGCAATATGATAAAACTGTTTCTTCCCTTTTTAATCTCTGAAAATCAAAGTGCATTTATACCTGGTAGACTTATCTATGAAAACTCTTTGTTGGCTCATGAAATGGTTAGGAATTTTAATAATAAAAGTGGTGATAATATGTGTCTTAAAGTTGACTTACAGAAAGCCTATGATAAAGTGAACAGAAATTTCATAATTCATATTATGAAATGTATAAGGTTCCCTTCTAAATTCTATAAGTTAATTTTTGAGTGTATTAATACACCCACCTTCTCTATTTTATTCCAAGGTAAACCTGAGGGTTTTATAAAAAGTAATAGGGGTATTAGACAGGGTGATCCACTTTCTCCCTATCTTTTTACTTGGCTATGGAATATTTTTCTATTCTTATTGATATAGAAACCATTAAAAATAATATTTCTCCAATCAATAGACTCCAACCATCTATTACTCACCTTATTTATGTTGATGACCTTATGTTGTTTTCTAAAGCCAATAAAAATAATGCAGATGCTATTAGTCAAGTATTTGAGAATATGTTCAAATATGCAGGACTTCAAATTAATAAATTTAAAAGCAAGGCATATTTCAATAAGCATTGCAGGTATAAAAAGGAGGTTTTGGATGTTCTTAAAGTGGGTGAAGGTAATCTTCCCATTAAGTATTTAGGTCTCCCTTTATCAGTCAATCAGATTAAGGACAGTGATTGTTCTAATCTGATTGAGAAAATTCAAGGCAGAATGGAGACCTGGTCATGTAAGCTTCTATCTATTGCTAATAGAATTGAAATTATAAAGACCGTTGTGTATGCCATTATCCTATACTGGTTTCAAACTTATCATATCCCTGTGGCTATAATTAAAAAAATTGAGAGTAGGTGTGCTGATTTTCTATGGAGGGGTAGTTACCATAAAATTAGTTGGTATAAAGTACGCAGACCCCAAAACGAAGGTGGCCTTGGTATTAGAAATTTGAATGACCTTAGTTTAACATGTCAAATTAAACTTTTTTGGAGATTTGTTAGTGGTGACTCTTTATGGACTAGATGGATGACATGCAAATATCTTAAAAATGGTAATTTTTGGACAGCTTTACCAAAAAATAACCAATCCAATGTTTGGAGTCAAATCTTAAAATGTAGAGATTTAGGAAAATCTTTAATTCTGAGAAAATTCAAATCTGGTAAGGAAACCAGTCTATGGTTTGACCCTTGGTTTCAAAATGATTCTTTTATTAATAGGGTGGGATGAGATAATCTAGTAATTTGTGGTGGTGCTAATGCTAATGTGAATGTCATTATTAATAATAATCAATGGCAACCTCATCTACATCCAATTACTCATCCACATAAAGACATTATTACTAATATTCCTTTAGATACTAATGCAGAATGTGATTATTGGGAGTGGTTAGCCAACAGTAAAGGGAAGTTTTCATTTAAAAAAACTTGGGAACATATTAGAAATAAGCAGCCTACTGTTCAGTGGTATAAATGCATTTGGAACAAGGTGAATAATCCAAAGATGGCTATCTGTACATATTTCGCAATTAATAACAGATTGCCAACTTTGGATAAAATCAATAAATGGGGGAGAAATACTTATTCACTTTGTTCCCTTTGCAACTTAACTAATGAAAGTGCTAATCGTCTATTTTTTGAATGCAATTACAGCTATTTGATATGGAGCCAGATTAGAAATACACTGAGCATAAACAATAAAAGCAGCATGGATCTTAAATATATTATAATGGATATCAACAACAAATTCAGAAGCAAATCACTGGAAAGAGACCTTGCGCATGTATTATTGACTACAGCTGTATATCATATTTGGTAAGAGAGAAATAATAGTACTCATAGCAAGTCGAAACTTTCCAAAGAGCAAAGATGGCTTATTATTGAAAGCGACAACAGAATTATTCTTCATAAATCAAAGAAAAAAGTTAAAGACCAAACCAGTTTTGATTTCCTCGCGGATTTTTGGAGTAAAGAGGCTGGCAGTAAGCATATCGAACAATATCTCCACAAATCGAAGGCCTACCAAACTGATTTGGACATTCATTAGAGATTTGATCAAGGTGCTAAGGAGCTTCAGACCAACAGACAGCCCGAATCTAATGAAATTAGCTACGGATCTACAGATCTGAGTCGCGATGACATCAAATCTGTAGATCTAGCTTCGAAGAATTACAATCTAGCTCCGAAGAGCCACACTAGCACTGTTAAAATCGACAGAAGTATGCGAAGCAAATTTAATGAGTGTCTTTCATACTGGGAAAGAGGAGAAAGTAGTAGAAAGAGACAGGTGAACGAGATTTGAAGCTTCGCATTTGAGAAAACTTCACCGTCAGTATTTTAAATTCGGCTGTTGGAGTCGGCAACCCTAATTTAGTTAGGGTTATGTAATAAGTGGCTCGGGTTTTTACCCGCTTTTGTACTCTGGGCTTGGCCCTTTAACCTCTCTTCAAAAAAAACCATTGGCAATCATGAACAATACCAAAGCACGAATGTAGAAAATTAATTTATAATTAAAAACAACCTATTCTTTGTGAACCCGCCTCTTAAATTTCAAACAGACAAGAATTTTTTTCATCTAACTCGTATTCTTCCTCTTACAAACCAACCAAAGTCAAGTAGATGAAGTCACGATTATTACCTTTTCAATTCATCAACTAATATTTCAAACATCAAAGCATTAAGGCGACCAAGTTTTAATCTATTAGCAACAACAGTCCAACCTTCTTCATTTGATGCGAGCTTCGAGTCCAAACAATCCACGGATTTGAGTGGATTTGGTTAAATTTGAGTGAATCGGAAGCGAATATGTTAAGTTTTCTAAATAACTTAAGCTTTAAACAAAATGTACATTAAGCTTTGGCATGCCTGCAAATTTCATTGGACTATCTGATAGCAAAGGCATTTTGAACCCACCAACTAAACTGACAAGCCATCCCACCCTAAAATGGTAGAAAGATAAAGCATTTCAATGGATAATTTCAATGACAAATCTGAATCCATAAAAAAATAACATTACTATATCTTATCGAAATGAGAAAGTTTATCCTATGTTCTTCATTAATACAACCGACAGTAAGCATCCATCCTTTTTTTCTAGAAAAGATAAAACATATTTAGCACTCATAATAAAAAATAAACGAATTTACATTTTGTACAAATGTCAGAATATCAGATGAAGGACTGTCTTTTAAAGTTTTCTAAACTAACAGATATCATTGATAAAAACGTGGAATCCAAAGCACGAGGTTCCTACATGACAAATAATGTACGCATTTTTACCTTCGCATTGTGAAAATGACGTTTCCAGACTCGAATCTGGACGTCCAAATCACCATGCATGTGAGCTAACAAATAGCATGCATACACCGTAAAAACATTAAATAAGAACACATAATGATAAGTTAAAAAAAAAAGGACTCTTTTGCCTAGTTTGATGAATTATACCTGTTATCAAATGTAATGCCAGGTGCTTCTCTTACTGTACTAATTACAACAACTACAGGCAACAATGGTGATATGCATGTTAAAAGTAATAACGTAATGAAAAATAACAATCTTTACTATGAAAACAAGATTAGAAATTGCTTCAGAAACTATTCAAGTAAACATAAAATAAACTGCTTTAAAAATTAATAAAAGCAATGAACATATCATCCTAGAAAATTATTGTAAGGCGGGTTTGGTTCATAATATTAAATAATAAAGTAGAAACTCATAATAGTTTATTACTTAGGGTTTTCAAATCAATACGATGATGGAGCACGCTATGAGGACTAATCACGACTGAGTTTTTAATACTGAAATTGAACAAAAATCGACAATGAATCTTTGACTTTAGGTCCACAAATGAAATTGAAACAGGAGCCAACGCCGCAAAATTGAACTCGGTGGTAAAATTTTCAATTAAAT
This sequence comes from Allium fistulosum, assembly GCA_030737815.1. Lineage (NCBI taxonomy): Eukaryota > Viridiplantae > Streptophyta > Magnoliopsida > Asparagales > Amaryllidaceae > Allium > Allium fistulosum. The sequence continues at coordinate 862,515,326 of CM060903.1, forward strand.
GTTTGATTTAGAAACAATTTTTTTAAATGGAGAGTAAATCTTTTTTTGAGAAATAATATGTGATATAGGATCACGCTTCAGTTATGCCAAACAGAGATCGCGAACAGAAGGAACATAAATGAGAGAGAAATAGGAGAGGGTTATTTTGGGAATTAGAAAATTGAGCTCAGTCCTTAAAAAAAATTAAAATGTTTAATCGAGTGCTTAGTTGATGAAAAATCTGCTATCACTGTTTTAAGAACCCGACCCGGCCACGGTCGAACCGCGAGTAACCGCGGGCCTTGAGCCACAAAGGCCGGGAACTTATTCAGGCCTTTGCTATGCATAAACCCTGGTTCAGCCCTCCAACCTTCATTTCAACCTTGTTATTCAACCCTATGAACCTTCCTTCCGTCTTTTTTTCTCTCAAAACATCAAACGCGTACTGTCCATTTTAATTTCCCAAACTACAAAACCCTAACCTTAGATTGTTGTCGCCACTGCCAATCGTTGTCGCCGCCTTTAGTGCCGCTTCCGCCAAACCATCGCAGTTTACCTTTGGTCCATCCACTCTCACCCTACATGTATCGTGTTATTCTTTATCTTTTTTGCTTTTTTTCCTTTTTTTTGCTATGGTTGAATTTGCTATGGAAAGTGAAATGGTTGAATTTGTTGTTTGTTATTAATTCTTGAACAGTCAAATTCGTTTCTGGTTATGTTAATTTTTTTTCCCAATTTCTCCACTTCTTTTTCAAGTTGAATTTGCTAGTTTGATTGCTACTTCTTTCCAATCTCACCCTGCAGCGAAATTAGAATCTGCAATTATCATTGTTAGGATTCGGCTTACAAACTGTGGCTATGTCAATTAAAATGAAATACTACCTATATTGATTTTTTTGCAAACTACAATTTGCATTCAGTGCCTATAGTGAAATACTGCAACTTGCAAACGATGGCTAAATACATTAAAATGAAATACTGCCTATATTGATTTTTTTTGCAAACTGCAATTTGCATTTGTAACGACCCGATATTTTCAACCATTCACATCCATTATAAGTGTATAGGTAGACACTCATGCCGAAGTTGAATTGCTCAAAATACCGCGTTGTAAATAAAATTTGGCAAATCTCAGAATATACAGTAAATAAATATAATCACAGATCACAGACACAGAGTAAAATAATGCAGCGGAAGTAAAAGAAATAGTAGTTCATGAAGCTACTATATAAATATATCAGAGTTACATAAGATATAACAGAAGAAATAGAATACAATAAAAGTCTCAATATAATAACCAAGTACAAGCTGAGTAGAACAACGGAATTGAAATAGATAGGACATGACAAGCAGATAATCTCCAGCGATTCAAATCTCCAAGAGAGTGGAAATCCAAATTTGTGAATAACTCAGGCTGACCCGAGCGTAAAGCAAAACACAAAACACTCGAGTCAGGACAATATATACTTATATAATGTAAACAAACTCAAGTGAACTGTAATAAAGGTACAAGTAACTTAAAAAATGCTTGGGATCGCCCATTCTCTAAGGATCTGTTAAAATATCTACTATGTAGTAATAGTCGCTATTATAATAATGTCTAATAATAAAGTAAACATACTTTTAAATAGCGTTAAGGAGTGACCCAATATTCCCCTTAACACGTAATAGTCCCAGTAGTCTATCCAGTATTAGCATACTCCCAAAATGGGGCTACCCTCGATACTCCACAGGCTACGGGAGAAATCACAAATCGTAGTAAAGCTCGATATGGTAGGTGACACGGCACAACTAGGCAATGCCAGGGTAGATATACCAATTACGCATCCGGACTAGTGGTGACGCATAGCAGCCACTACCGCCTACCTCGAACAACACTCCCAAATCAAGGGTAGCCACCAAATCAATCACAAGTAATAGAATGGTATCGAAGAAGTGTGTCCGATAAGAGGTGCTACCTCCTTGGTCCGTCAATCGCTCCTGTTTTAGCCACCTTATGCCAACTCACGGGAGTTGGGTCCACGTATATACCTTAGGATCGTCGCCACCATCCTACTTCATTCTGGAAACTCCACCGCGTACACAGTTGTCAAAGTGGTTTTCGGTATCGAAAGAGAGTATGTCCATATTTGATCCCGGTCTCTTTAACAACCAATCGTTATTATAACCCGTGGTTATAACTTTTAAAACAATACTTTACTTCAAAATAAAATATCATTTCAAAACCATATATTTATCAAAATAAAGATTAAATCAATTCCAAACCATTTCCATATATTTAAAATATCATATCATTTCAAAACTTCATTTCAAATCATTTCAATATATCAAAATATCATATCTTTCCACAACTTCATTTCAAATCATTTTAATATATCAAATATCAATCTTTCCAAATCTTCATTTCAAATCATTTTAATATAATAAAATATCATATCCTTACAAAACTTCATTTCAAATCATTTTAATATAATAAAATATCATATCCTTACAAAACTTCATTTCAAATCATTTTAATATAATAAAATATCCTATCAGTTCAAATCCAAATATTCAACCTTAAATACCTTTTAAATTCAAAGATATCGTATATTTACTATCATTTCAAATCACCTTTAAATAGTTTATATTCCAATCAAAATAATTCATTTAAACCTTTTAAAAGTGTAATTATTATATTTTTAAATCAAGTATTCAATTTCCAAAGTTTCAAACCATTCTGAGTTCGTTTACTAAGTCAAAAACCATAATTATTAAAATTTCAGCCTTTCGCAGCATTTAGAAAAAGCTGTTATAAGTTATACTTGAAAACATTTTTATTCAGCAAAGACAGCATTTAAAACTGCTGTTAAAACTCAGTTTTTAATTAAATTATAGTTCAAAACAGAAAAGACAGCATTTCAGAAGTGCTACGGTAACTCAGATTTCAAAACAAAGGTTTTATTTGATTTCAGCAAAGACTGCAGACCACTATAGCATTTCCAGAGAATGCTATAATAGACCTGAGTTCAATATTAGCCTATAAGTTCAATTACAGCAACTACAGCATTTCAGAAATGCTGTAATAGCTCTTTTTACACAATTTTAGTTCAATTCAGAAACTATAGCATTTCTGAATGCTATTAAAAGTTAATTCCAGATTTTAGTGTATTTCCAGCAACTAAATAACTTCAATTTAAAACACATAAACATTTTAAAAATCATATTTTAACATTTAAAATGTTCATTTACATATCATTTAACATATATCTTTTTCACAATAAATTTCTTATAATTAAATCCAATTTTCAACAATTTACTTAATAAATTTAAGTGTAAAAGTTTCCAATTCTTCACATTTCAACAAATAACTTAACACTTCAAATTTAAATTACCATTTCACAAATTTAACTAAATTTCCAATTTTATTTAATTAACTTAAACCTTTAATTAAAACCAAATTTCACATTTCCAAGTCAAGTTATATTTTAAAAGATCACTTTTAAACATTCATTTATTTAACCACTTAAACTCATAGAAAAATCAATAATACTTTAATAAATCGCTTAAATTCAAATTTAATCAAATTATCATATTTACCATTTTCCAAATATAATTAAATTTTCATTGTAATTCATATAACTTAAATATCATTTTTAACCAAAATTCCAAATTCCAAACTTAAGTTATATTTCAATAATCCAATTTAACCATTCATTAATTATATTTTTAACTCATAGAAAAATCATAATTTCTTTATTTTAAAACATTTCAAAATCTATTTAAATCAAATTTCATAAATTTATATTTTTAAAATACTTAAAAATATCCAAAAACACTTTATAAAATAACCACGGGCCTGTATATAGTTTTCTAACCTAGGTCAAGTGATACAGATATATATCATTTCAATCCGCAATTTACAAAGAAAAACCGAGTTCTATCATTTCAAACCCGCAATCCCAAGTTAAAATAAGTTAAATAAAAACCATTCAAGCCTATCATTTCAGTCCATAATGATTTTTTCCTATTCTAAAGTCCGTTCGGATATGTATCATTTCAACCTATAGTGATTCTAGTGTATAGGGAACTTGCAGTGTGATAAACAGATATAAATGAACAGAATACATTATATAACAGTAACGGATGATATAACAGGTGTATAAACATCATATGATCATAACATAGTCAAGTATAACATGATAATATATTTCTACAGATTCACAGGGTGTCAATTTACTAGTTATATAGGTACATATTGTGTGCTGAGAATAACTCACCTGTTTGTGCTGGAGATATCGAAACCAATGGCACAATGGAAATAAAAGCACGATGACAAGACTACGGACTTGAGTGGAGAGCGAATCCAATCTACAACTCTTGTGTACAACCCAAAACAAACAATCAAAACAGCAAAATTCAATACGACTTTAAAATGCAATAACATTGAAATAAAAGGAGATACGACTACGCAGTCTTTTGCTTTGCCTTCTCTATTGTTTGGTATGGCTTTGGGGTCTGATGTGGTTCAGATGTGGTCAAGCTTTGGGTCAGGTTTGGGCTAACATAGCTCGGGTTCAAGGCAAGACAAGGTGGAGTTTGTACATGAGGAGGTGATGTGGTTTTGAAGGCAACTAGGTGGTTTTTAGTCAAAACAAGGGCTCGGCCATGGGGATTGGGCTCGGCCTGTGGTGCACCATGACTAGACAGAGGTGGGAGAGGGTGTGCCATGGTCAGGTCAGAGGAGTGGTGGCGGTTATGGTAGTGGTTTGGGTGGTGGTTGAAGTGGATGAGCAAAAAGTGGTCAACAAAGCATGGATCTAGGCATCTAGGTTGTATTTGGAAGAGTTTGGCCATCAAGGGGGTTCAGCCTTGGTCATGGTTGGAGGAGTAGAGGCTGTGATGGTCTGGAAGAGATGGAAGGAGGTGGTGGCCATGGAACAAGGGGGAGAGGCCGATCTAAACAAGGGAGAAAGCAAGGCAAATTTGCATAGAAAAAGTAAGAAAAAAAAAGTAGAAAGAAAAGAGGGAGTTTACCAAAAATTTTGCAAGATGGAGGCCATGATTTTTTTTAGGGTTTTGGAGCTTTGAAAATTCGTGAATAACAGGAGGAAGTCAGCTGAAAAAAAAATGAGGAATAGTTAGGGTTAATTGGTGACAGGTTAGGTTAAAAGTAAAAAGGTGGACTATAAAAGCCCATAGGAAGATAGAAAGTTTAAGGCCTTTCAAATTCTTTTTTTTATAACTTTATATTTCTGGAAAAAGATAATAATCCCAGGTAAAATTTCGAAATTTGAACAAAATATAATAATTTATATAAATATTTATCAATAATATAAAGTTAAATTAAGAAAATAGCTAAAATAGTAAACTAGTCTAGAAATTTGAAATTGAATAGAATAAATTTTAGAAAAATTCATATGAGCTTTTAATATATTTTTAAACATAAATAATAACATAAAATAAAAATATATTCACAAAATAAATATTTAAAATTAATTTTACATATAATTTTTAATGAAGAAATAGCAGAAAATAGGAAAACAGCCTTTAAAAATAGGAAATCATCATAGTAAATTTTGGAAAAATTCTATTATTATTTTTGAAATATTTAGAGATGAAAATATACATAAATTAACATATTGACACATATTAAATAAAATATAAGAAAGAAAATATGATTTATAAAATTTAAAATAGGAAAAATTGCACAATAAAACAAATTATACTAAAAATTGAAATGTACATAACTTCTACATTTTTACTCTGTTTCCAACGAAACGAAAAATGGTATTCAAGTTATTAAATCTATTGTCATAATAAAAGATAAAATTTATAATTTCAAATATTTAAAATTTAAATTTAAAAGTCAAAGTTTGACTATTTGACCAAAATTCACATTTTCTGGAAATATTAAATTTAGTCATATTTGGAATTCTAATCCACATCAAAATCAAAGTTTATACTTAAAATAACAAAATTTATTCTTTTTCATAAATAAAGCTTTTGAATCTGGAAAAATCAATTTAAAAATATTTGAAAAATACAGGGTTGTTACACTCTCCCCCACTCAAAGCTTTTCGTCCTCGAAAAGGAATGAGGTACGGGAAAGCATAGAAAAGATAGAGTGAAATAAGATTAAAATAAGATGACAAGGAGATTTAAATTACGCCTGATAACTATTGTTATAGGTAAGTTTAACAAGATGGAGGTGATCAAATCAAGAATACAAACACGAAAAAGATCCTCTAGAGTCTGAATCACCCCTTTCACTTGACCGACGGTCTACGAATGGAAAAACAGTGTTCAGATTCAAAAATGAGTATCCAAGATTATCAAAGATTACAGAAAGATTTCTAAACAGACTGGTATAAGCAATAGCCTTCCCATTCTATAACAAGATAAGAGAAATAAGGACAACCAAAAGATAGTTTGGAAAACAAAATAAGATAATAAACTTGAAACCATAATGCTTTGAAATCATAACAATTTAGGGATGTTTATCATTTGGAAATCACACTACTAAAATCATAACACTTTGGACATGTTATTCTTTTAAAAAAACATAATACTTAGAAAATCATAACACCCTTTAAAAAAATAATCTTCATTTAAACCATTTTAATTCAAGGTCAAATAATATTCATTTTAAAGTTGTAACATTTCTAAGTTCATTCAATTATAAAAATTTCCAAAACATTGTCTTTTCAAAATAGCAGCACTTATAAAATGCTAAGTAGATATATTAATATTTCAAATCAGTTTAATTCCAGAAATATTTATTTGGATATCATTTAACTTATGACTTATTAAAACAAACTTTTATGAATGGAATATCCAAATTAAACTATACTTCGTTTATTAAGTCAAAAGCTCACTATATTACTTAGCTCTAAATTTAACACATACCCTAACACTTTATTTAAAATACCCATTTCATAAATAGATATTCCTTTAATAAGTTACACTTAAAATTTCCATTTGAAAACCAAATTCTCAATTATCAAGTTTTAGTGATGTTAAAATACATTTTAACTATTTAAATCATAATTATTCATTTTTCAAGACATATCAATTTCATAAATAAAATATTTATCATAGCAAATATAACAATCAAATTTCTTTACACATTTATTCATTTAGACATCAATTAAACTATGAATTCAAGTTAAATAAACTTTATTACCAAAAGTCCAATTCAAATGTATTTTATTTTATCTATTCAAAGATACATTATTTATTATACAACATATTCATTTCAGGAAATAACCTTTATTAAAATTCCTAGGTTAGACTTAAGGTTCCATATTAAATCAAATTTGATTATTAAGTTATTTAAATAAAATCTCTTTAAATTCCTTTTTCACTATTTACCTCTGTTAATCTTTTTATAACTTAAAATTCAAGTGTATAACATTTATTGTAACCACTCAAATTTTATTTATAAAACCCTTTTATGTTGTATATTATCCAATCACATATTCAACTTCTGTGTAATTTAGGTAAGTTATATTGGAATGAAATTGTGTGTTATACAAATAAAACTTTCCAATTCAATTATCTCAATTTTGAATCATTTATCCAAATTTTTGATTTTTTTTCTTTTTATAATTGAAATTATTCTTCAAGATAAAATTTAAGAATTGGAATCTTCGAACATCTTCAAACCATTTGGAGATAAGTAATTATATATACATAATATGTCAAATCAAATTTAAATCATATATCTCTATATATATTATAAATCAAGTCATATTTTAGAAATTCAAATTAATTAAATTCCCCAAAACAAAGCTGTAGCAAGACTTCAGAACAGTCTCTTCACTTCGAAACTCGAAAATGAACGTCGATGATGCTGCAGTCATCACCGAAATTATTTTCCAGCGACAAAGAGAAGAGCACTAAATTTTTAAACTTAAAAATCCTTTAGAAACAAATTTCTACTTGGAAATACTTTAAATAATATATCCTTTTAAAACTTTTAACACAAGGTTTGAATCCATCGGAAATTAAATTCTTAAATTTCTTGTTTTAAATTCATTTCAGTTCCCAAATAAATTTATAAACAACTATTTATATATTCATTTGTAGAACAATAAATGATAAATCAAGTATTATCACTTCAAATTATCAATTTAAATCAATTTATTAAGTTCCATAAAATTTTCTTATATATCAAAATTTATTTTATTAACCATATTTTAAAATAATATTGTGTCAGTTTGTTCTGTCAAAGTGTTTTAGAAATCCTATCGATAGCGTCGATCAGACGAATCGATCGGAAACCCAAATCAACATCAACAACCCAAACAACACAATATATAAAACAAAACATTAATTTACAAGTACAGTTCAAAATGTTTGGAAGATAGATTGGAACAAAAGACAAGATGATTAAATAACAGAGTAGGGAGATGGACAAGCTTAAATAAATCGCGGACAACCTTAACCGGGTCAACCGTGACTTAACGAATAAGATCAAGTGTGGATTTTTCTGGGGTAAATCTACATCCGATCTTAAAAGATAGAGTTTGGAATAACAAAAAATATTAGCATCTAAACTAAGGATAGATATAAATCTCTGGTGAATCGATGCAAATTTGTAAAGGAGTTTCCCCCTTTACCAGAAAATTAGAATATTGGCGAGATAGCCAATTCACTATAAAGATCATTCGAAGTGGAGTTATGTGATACTCCAAAATCAAAAGAAGATGAATAGTGAGGGACAAGAATGAATTTTGGTACCGCAGGGAACGTTCCAAAAATTCAAAGGAAATTCGAATCAAGAGGAAAAGATTCAAACTCGAACGAAAGTGATTCTGTAAATAAATCTACTCCATATGCTGAGTTTTGCCTCAAAGCCAAAGCTCTGATACCAACTGTAACGACCCGATATTTTCAACCATTCGCATCCATTATAAGTGTATAGGTAGACACTCATGCCGGAGTTGAATTGCTCAAAATACCGCGTTGTAAATAAAATTTGGCAAATCTCAGAATATACAGTAAATAAATATAATCACAGATCACAGACACAGAGTAAAATAATGCAGCGGAAGTAAAAGAAATAGTAGTTCATGAAGCTACTATATAAATATATCAGAGTTACATAAGATATAACAGAAGAAATAGAATACAACAAAAGTCTCAATATAATAACCAAGTACAAGCTGAGTAGAACAATGGAATTGAAATAGATAGGACATGACAAGCAGATAATCTCCAGCGATTCAAATCTCCAAGAGAGTGGAAATCCAAATCTGTGAATAACTCAGGCTGACCCGAGCGTAAAGCAAAACACAAAACACTCGAGTCAGGACAATATATATACTTATATAATGTAAACCAACTCAAGTGAACTGTAATAAAGTACAAGTAACTTAAAGAATGCTTGGGATCGCCCATTCTCTAAGGATCCGTTAAAATATCTACTATGTAGTAATAGTCGCTATTATAATAATGTCTAATAATAAAGTAAACATACTTTTAAATAGCGTTAAGGAGTGACCCAATATTCCCCTTAACATGTAATAGTCCCAGTAGTCTATCCAGTATTAGCATACTCCCAAAATGGGGCTACCCTCGATACTCCACAGGCTACGGGAGAAATCACAAATCGTAGTAAAGCTCGATATGGTAGGTGACACGGCACAACTAGGCAATGCCAGGGTAGATATACCAATTACGCATCCGGACTAGTGGTGACGCATAGCAGCCACTACCGCCCACCTCGAACAACACTCCCAAATCATGGGTAGCCACCAAATCAATCACAAGTAATAGAATGGTATCGAAGAAGTGTGTCTGATAAGAGGTGCTACCTCCTTGGTACGTCAATCGCTCCTGTTTTAGCCACCTTATGCCAACTCACGGGAGTTGGGTCCACGTATATACCTTAGGATCGTCGCCACCATCCTACTTCATTCTGGAAACTCCACCGCGTACACAGTTGTCAAAGTGGTTTTCGGTATCGACAGAGAGTATGTCCATATCCAATCCCGGTCTCTTTAACAACCAATCGTTATTATAACCCGTGGTTATAACTTTTAAAACAATACTTTACTTCAAAATAAAATATCATTTCAAAACCATATATTTATCAAAATAAAGATTAAATCAATTCCAAACCATTTCCATATATTTAAAATATCATATCATTTCAAAACTTCATTTCAAATCATTTCAATATATCAAAATATCATATCTTTCCAAAACTTCATTTCAAATCATTTTAATATATCAAATATCAATCTTTCCAAATCTTCATTTCAAATCATTTTAATATAATAAAATATCATATCCTTTCCAAACTTCATTTCAAATCATTTTAATATAATAAAATATCATATCCTTACAAAACTTCATTTCAAATCATTTTAATATAATAAAATATCCTATCAGTTCAAATCTAAATATTCAACCTTAAATACCTTTTAAATTCAAAGATATCGTTCATTTACTATCATTTCAAATCACCTTTAAATAGTTTATATTCCAATCAAAATAATTCATTTAAACCTTTTAAAAGTGTAATTATTATATTTTCAAATCAAGTATTCAATTTCCAAAGTTTCAAACCATTCTGAGTTCGTTTACTAAGTCAAAAACCATAATTATTAAAATTTCAGCCTTTCGCAGCATTTAGAAAAAGCTGTTATAAGTTATACTTGAAAACATTTTTATTCAGCAAAGACAGCATTTAAAACTGCTGTTAAAACTCAATTTTTAGTTAAATTATAGTTCAAAACAGAAAAGACAGCATTTCAGAAGTGCTGCGGTAACTCAGATTTCAATACAAAGGTTTTATTTGATTTCAGCAAAGACTGCAGACCACTATTGTAATATCCCGGAATTTTTAACAATATCAATTTAGTAACCTATATTTAAGAATTAAATTGATATTGATAATTTTGTTAATAACAATTCAAATTGATTTAATAATCTTCTTCAATAATTATTTAATTGGTTATTTTATCTTTTAAAAATAATAAATTGATTTCTATTTATAATATAAATATATGGTTTATATTTTAAATAGATTAGCATTGTTTTAATTTTAATATGTATAAGTTTTATTTATTAACATGGTTTGTTTTTATTTATAAATTTATACACATATTTAAATATAAACTAACAAATGAAAATTAGGCTAATACACACATTAGTTTGTAAATCAAGTACTAATTATTTTAAAGAGACAAGTGTTGCGTTTTCAAACATTCATTTAACAAGTGTTAAATTTTAAAACCTTTAAGATAACATGTGTTAACATATTAATCAAGGTAAGAGACAAGTGTCTTTCTCTAATTTTTTCTTTTCTTTTCTTTAAATTTTAATAAACCATAATTACAACATATAAAAACTTCCACCTTCTTTGTTCATTTTTTTTACAATTCGAAATGAAATCAAAACCAAAATTTTCAAATGCATTGAAAACACTCCTCAAAACCAAAACTGAAAACCCTGTAATACATTCCTCTAAACCAAATGCATACCAGAGAAAATATCATCAAACTTGCAATCAAATTTTCTAGCCAGCTTCAGTTTCGAATCCGAGATCAAGAACCTGAAACCATCCCTCAAAACTCAGATCAAAATATAATTCCTGTAATTCATTTTCCAAATCAAAAGCCTGAAATTCATTTCTCAAACCAATATGCAAACCTGTAATGATTTATCTTCAACCTGGAAAACATTTTCAAGCATGCCAGCAACATAAAGTTTTCCAGTATGATTAATCAAGGCAGCAATACAAAAGTTTCAAGCATTCAAGTTTCTGGAATCAACAAGGCAATGCAAATCTTCAATTTCAGTTTCATAAAGCTCTCTGCATTTTTAAATGGTGAGTAAACCTTTATTTTTTTTAAAACAGTTTTAAAATCTGAGAATAAATTTAAATGTTGTGATAAATGTTATAGTAATTTGGTTTGCATATGATTTACCTGTGAATGTATGCTAGTATAATAAAATGCATGTTCTAAAAATCAGTATGTATACATATATACTTCTCTGTTATTTTAATGTGAGTAGATTAAACTTAAACAGTTTTAATTAGATTCATATGATAGATATTTGTAGTAAAAGTGTGATGCATGTTGAATATATGTATGCATGTTGTTGTGAATATGAATATATGTGTATAAATAAGTATAGAGTTTTGTGTATATGATTTTATTCAGGTGTGCATGTCTGTTTGAATCCCTGTTCTCCTCTGTTTCATATTACAGGTTTCAAATACTAGAATTAAACTCCAATTTCTTTACCTGTTATTGTTAAACTTTGGGTTAGAAACAAAATGGTTAGTATATTCAAAATCTATGTACTAAAAATAGATTCAGGTATCTGATGTTTGGAAATCCTCTGAAAACTTAGAATTTAGTAACCATTCTAACATAAATGTTAAAATCAAATGATGTAATTTGATGAATCAATTATACAAATTGTATTGTCTTTATAAAATATGAATTTTAAAAAGAAAATCAGAATTTTTAGTATTAAAATGAAGATGCATTTTGGGAATATTGGGAAAATGTTTTCTGAGCATTTTCTGGCGATCGGAACATTTTTGGTGATCGTGGTTTCGTTTGGAGATAGCTTGATTATCAGAAAGTTTGGGAAAAATGGTAGACGAATTTATTTCTCATTGAGGCATTGATGATCGATCGAATTGGGTTTAAACCCTAGATTTTTGCGTGGTCGGAAACGGGATCACTGCGACATCTCAGGTTGATCGAGTGGCTCGAGATTTTGGGGACGATGGAGTGGAGGTCTGGCAAAGCTAGTGACATGGCGGCGTGACGTCAGATGATCGGGAACGTGAGAACGAAGAGTTTTCTGGTGATGGATTAGTTTCCAGTTTCGACTGATTTGTTCGATTTCGTTTCGCCACGAGTTCGACAAGGCCAGGGGGTAGAGTTCATCAGGGAGACCATCGGTGATTTGGAGATGGCTGGAGCGATAGTCAGAGGCGTTCTGATCGGTGTGCACGTGCACTTGTGCACGGTGGTGTCAGCGAAATTGTGGCCTCGGAAAGGAAGGATTTTCTCGAAGGGAGACTCGGGATTTTGGAAGATGGACTCGAGGCTGGTAATGATTCGTGAGTGTTATTATGTCAGTAGTTTAACTTTAAAACTAAAGAAAAAAAAATATATAATATAAAGAAGAATCTCGGGATAGACTCGAGTATATGCCGGGATGGACTCGGGTATGTTTATATCAGTGAAAAGTTTTTTTATAAAAAAAAAAAACAAGTTTTAAAGTTTAAATTGAAAACTAGTTTAAACTATTACTTGTTAATGTTAAGGCATTTAAAGGAAGTTATGTTTTATTTACTTTAATTTATCATGATAAATGATTATTTATTATAAAACCTTAATTAAGGATTTAATTAAGAAAAGTTAGTTATTAAGATAAGATGTTCTAATGGTAATTAAGGCATTAATAAGATAATGTTTATCTTAAGATAATTAAAGTTTTAATGTTTTGTTATTAATTAAGTTAATTAAGGAAATTAGATATAATTAATTAATTTAATTAGTAATGATCAAGGATTAGTTAAGAAATTAATTAAGAGTAATTATTTAACTTAATTAACTCAATAATGAAGGTTGATTTAATTAATGACTAAAGGATAATTAATTTGTAATTAATAAATTAAGTAATTAGAGGTAAACTCAATGGTAATTAAGAAGTACTTAATTTGTAATTAAGTTTTATAAATTAATAATTAAGTTTTATTAATTATTTATTAAAGGGTGATTAATTTGTAATTAAAGATTAATTAAGGATTAATCAAATGATAATTCAGGTTTAATTAACTAAAATTAAGGATTGATTAATTTGTTATTAAGTTTTATTAATTGATAATTAAGGTTTATTAATTAATAATTAAAAGGATAATTAATCTATAATTAAAGATTAATTAATTGGTTTAAAGAGTAATTAAGGATGAATTACTCAAGTATAATTAATGATATGAATGTGATTGATTTAAGTTAATTAATTTGTAAATTAATTAAAGATAATCACTTGATAAAGACATTAAGTATGAATACTTAATAAGATTGATAAGTATAATTACATAGTGTAGGTAATTAATGTATAATTACAGGATGTAATTAATTAAAGGAAATTACTTAATGGGAAGTAATGGAAGTATAATTACTTTACAAAAAGTAATTAAGGATTAATTATTTGGTAATTAATTAAAGGATTAAAGAAATTAATTAAGAAGTTAATTAATTAAGGTAAGTAATCATAGGATGATAATTACTGTATATGATTAATTAAGGTGGATTAATAGAAATGATTAATTAAAGTTTAATTAATTAAAGTAATTAATTAAGGATAATTAATTAATTAATGGAAATAATTAATTAAGGATAATTAATCAATGCAATTAATAAAAGTAATTAAAGGTTAATTACTGTTAATGGTTAAGAATAATTAATTTGTGAAATTAATTAAAGGATAATTACTTTATGTAATTAATGAATAATTAATCAAGAGTGATTAATATTTAATGATTAATTAATTAAATGGATTGTAATTAATTAATGGTTGATTAAGCAAGGTTAGGAATTAATTCTTAAGTAATTAATTTAATTTAAATTGATTAAATTGATTATAATAGAGATTAATAAATGGTTGCTTATGAATGATGGTTGAGTAGAATGTCTGATTTGGTTGATATCTATTGGATGATATACTATGATATATCTGTGATAAATGTGTGATATTTATATATGTTAATGCTATGTGAATTCAAGTATTAAATTGAATTGAATTGTTTAAACCTTTAAACAACTTGGCCTTAAAAGATACGTTTTTGGATTTCGATGAGACCGGGATCGGGTTTCCGTATACCGGTATTCCAGGTCTGGAGACCCGAATACCACATCGATCCAAATTAACGGTAGGTCGTGAATCTCAAGTGAAGATGAAGATTCAGAGTGCAAGGGTTATTGTCGTTAACTCTGAGGGTGATTCCAAAACGAGTGTAACGAGATAATGCCTTCGGTTTCGTTCGAACCCGGAACGAACTTGTATGGATTGAATGCTTTCAGAACATCGTCAGGAGGACGGTGGGCATTCTAAGTGATGTGTTCTGATTTAAAGGTAATCGTAGCCTCAAGCCTCATCAAACCGGGAATGGCTAAAACAGGGGAGGTGCAGCAAGGTTAGTGGGTAGCACCCAAGTAGTATAAGATTCCCCTGTCTAGAGGTCCCTTCTTTTTATTCGACTGTGTGGGCGGTTGAATAGCTACAACCGCTGGGGTTTCTTATGCGGGAATTATCCAGTAAGGGATGTTCCGACCTTGTGTTGCAGGGGAGCGGGCGTACTCCTCGGTACGTTGATCTAGGCCACGTACTGTGACGGGCGGTACCCCGGTAGCCCTGCCATTGTATGGAATCCAAAATCCAATAAGTGCCGTACGTATTAGTTGTGCCCAACTATGTTGGAACGTGAGATGTAAGCATTCCAGCTATTTCTGTATTTTACTTGAAAACCCTAGACCCTATTATAATATAACTGGATTTCCTATCAAATGTTTTGGTTAGCGTAAGGTAAAAACTTACCCATGTTTATTTGTGGGGAGTCTTACGTGATACCTTTGTTTTCAAAAGGTTTTAAAGTTAAGCAACTTTAACCCGTTTACTCACACCAGACCCATGTCTGACCCAAGTGTTTATTTCTGTTTTATAAACTCTTGGGTACTCAAATTTTTACGAGTAGCCAAGGGATTCAGGTTTGCTTTGACGAATTCTGAAGGAGCAATGGAGCAGAAGGCTTCAGCGTGTAGATATCTGTATTTCCGCTGTGTTGATCTCTGAGTCGTTTGTTTAAGTTGTATTTTGAGTTGTAATAACTAGACAGGTGTTTATAACTGTCTAGTATGTGTTGTATAAAGCTGTGTATCTCTGATGTATATGATACAATGTAATATCTTATTTGATTAATATAATTTATTCGTTCCGCTGTTTAGATTCTGATATTGATTCTTCTTTCTTCTCTATCTTTTCTTTTTTTCTATCCCTTTCTTTCTTCAAGATGATACGACTTTTGTGGAGAAAAAGCCGGGTCGTCACAACTATAGCATTTCCAGAGAAAGCTATAATAGACCTGAGTTCAATATTAGCCTATAAGTTCAATTACAGCAACTACAGCATTTCAGAAATGTTGTAAAAGCTCTTTTTACACAATTTAGTTCAATTCAGAAACTATAGCATTTCTGAATGCTATTAAAAGTTAATTCCAAATTTTAGTGTATTTCCAGCAACTAAATAACTTCAATTTAAAACACATAAACATTTTAAAAATCATATTTTAACATTTAAAATGTTCATTTACATATCATTTAACATATATCTTTTTTCACAATAAATTTCTTATAATTAAATCCAATTTTCAACAATTTACTTAATAAATTTAAGTGTAAAAGTTTCCAATTCTTCACATTTCAACAAATAACTTAACACTTCAAATTTAAATTACCATTTCACAAATTTAACTAAATTTCCAATTTTATTTAATTAACTTAAACCTTTAATTAAAACCAAATTTCACATTTCCAAGTCAAGTTATATTTTAAAAGATCACTTTTAAACATTCATTTATTTAACCACTTAAACTCATAGAAAAATCAATAATACTTTAATAAATCGCTTAAATTCAAATTTAATCAAATTATCATACTTACCATTTTCCAAATATAATTAAATTTTCATTTTTATTCATATAACTTAAATATCATTTTTAACCAAAATTCCAAATTCCAAACTTAAGTTATATTTCAATAATCCAATTTAACCATTCATTAATTACATTTTTAACTCATAGAAATCATAATTTCTTTACTTTAAAACATTTCAAAATCTATTTAAATCAAATTTCATAAATTTATATATTTAAAATACTTAAAAATATCCAAAAACACTTTATAAAATAACCACGGGCCTATATATAGTTTTCTAACCTAGGTCAAGTGATACAGATATATATCATTTCAATCCGCAATTTACAAAGAAAAACCGGGTTCTATCATTTCAAACCCGCAATCCCAAGTTAAAATAAGTTAAATAAAAACCATTCAGGCCTATCATTTCAGCCCATAATGATTTTTTCCTATTCTAAAGTCCGTTCGGATATGTATCATTTCAACCCATAGTGATTCTAGTCTACAGGGAACTTGCAGTGTGATAAACAGATATAAATGAACAGAAAACATTATATAACAGTAACGGATGATATAACAGGTGTATAAACATCATATGATCATAACATAGTCAAGTATAACATGATAATATATTTCTACAGATTCACAGGGTGTCAATTTACTAGTTATATAGGTACATATTGTCTGGTGAGAATAACTCACCTGTTTTTGCTGGAGATATCGAAACCAATGACACAATGGAAACAAAAGCACGATGACAAGACTACGGACTTGAGTGGAGAGAGAATCCAATCTACAACTCTTGTGTACAACCCAAAACAAACAATCAAAATAGCAAAATTCAATACGACTTTAAAATGCAATAACATTGAAATAAAAGGAGATACGACTACGCAGTCTTTTGCTTTGCCTTCTCTATTGTTTGGTATGGATTTGGGGTCTGATGTGGTTCAGATGTGGTCAAGCTTTGGGTCAGGTTTGGGCTAACATAGCTCGGGTTCAAGGCAAGACAAGGTGGAGTTTGTACATGAGGAGGTGATGTGGTTTTGAAGGCAACTAGGTGGTTTTTAGTCAAAACAAGGGCTCGGCCATGGGGATTGGGCTCGGCCTGTGGTGCACCATGACTAGACAGAGGTGGGAGAGGGTGTGCCGTGGTCAGGTCAGAGGAGTGGTGGCGGTTATGGTGGTGGTTTGGGTGGTGGTTGAAGTGGATGAGCAAAAAGTGGTCAACAAAGCATGGATCTAGGCATCTAGGTTGTATTTGGAAGAGTTTGGCCATCAAGGGGGTTGGGCCTTGGTCATGGTTGGAGGAGTAGAGGCTGTGATGGTCTGGAAGAGATGGAAGGAGGTGGTGGCCGTGGAACAAGGGGGAGAGGCCGATCTAAACAAGGGAGAAAGCAAGGCAAATTTGCATAGAAAAAGTAAGAAAAAAAAAGTAGAAAGAAAAGAGGGAGTTTACCAAATTTTTTTGCAAGATGGAGGCCATGATTTTTTTAGGGTTTTGGAGCTTTGAAAATTCGTGAATAACAGGAGGAAGTCGGCTGAAAAAAAAATGAGGAATAGTTAGGGTTAATTGGTGACAGGTTAGGTTAAAAGTAAAAAGGTAGACTATAAAATCCCATAGGAAGATAGAAAGTTTAAGGCCTTTCAAATTTCTTTATTTTTTTTATAACTTTATATTTCTGGAAAAAGATAATAATCCCAGGTAAAATTTCGAAATTTGAACAAAATATAATAATTTATATAAATATTTATCAATAATATAAAGTTAAATTAAGAAAATAGCTAAAATAGTAAACTAGTCAAGAAATTTGAAATTGAATAGAATAAATTTTAGAAAAATTCATATGAGCTTGTAATATATTTTTAAACATAAATAATAACATAAAATAAAAATATATTCACAAAATAAATATTGAAAATTAAATTTACATATAATTTTTAATGAAGAAATAGCAGAAAATAGGAAAACAGCCTTTAAAAATAGGAAATCATCATAGTAAATTTTGGAAAAATTCTATTATTATTTTTGAAATATTTAGAGATGAAAATATACATAAATTAACATATTGACACATATGAAATAAAATATAAGAAAGAAAATATGATTTATAAAATTTAAAATAGGCAAAATTGCACAATAAAACAAATTATACTAAAAATTGAAATGTACATAACTTTTACATTTTAACTACGTTTCCAACGAAACGAAAAATAGTATTCAAGTTATTAAATCTATTGTAATAATAAAAGATAAAATTTATAATTTCAAATATTTAAAATTTAAATTTAAAAGTCAAAGTTTGACTATTTGACCAAAATTCACATTTTTTGGAAATATTAAATTTAGTCATATTTGGAATTCTAATCCACATCAAAATCAAAGTTTATACTTAAAATAACAAAATTTATTCTTTTTCATAAATAAAGATTTTGAAACTGGAAAAATCAATTTGAAAATATTTGAAAAATACAGGGTTGTTACAGCATTCAATGCTTATACTTTATAGTGAAATTGTGAAATACTGCAATTTGCAAACGGTGGCTATATCAACTAAAATGAAATAGTTTATTGTTCATTTTCACTTAAATTTTTTTAGTGTTAAATACTGCCTATATTGATTTTTTTTTGCAAACTGCAATTTGCATTCAATGCCTATAGTATTATACTGCAAATATTTTTATTGTTCATTTTCACTTAAAAATTCCAGTTTCATACTTTATAATTTATTGTTTAGTTGATGTTAAAACAATGTTCTTTTTTCAAAATTACAAACAGAATGACAACAAATCCAATTTTTGAAGAAGCATCTAATCCTAGCATCCAAAGCATTGTTCAAAAATCAAATAGAACTAAATCTGATCCAGCATGGCAATATTGCACTGAAACAATAGTTAATGGGCATTCAGAGATAAAATGTATGTACTGCAACAAAGTTTTTAAAGGTGGTGGGATTCGTCGTTTCAAATATCATCTTTATGGTTTATTTGGAGGTGGATGTAATCCTTGTATGCGTGTGAACGATGAAGTCAAACGCACTATGAAGTTGAATATTGAAAGTGGGGAAGTGTTAAAGAAGAATATTGCATCAAAAAAGTTTAGAGATTGCGCTTTTCAAAATGAAGATGATGATATGCCTTTTGGTTCGAAGAAAAGATTCACATCTACTAGTGTACAACCTTCAGATTCTAACAATCTCTCGAGTCCTAGTTTAATTCCAAGGATCACCACTAGCTCTCAACCAACTATAAAAAGTGTTCTTCAAGGCCAAGCAGTAAAAGATAATGTGGATATAGCCATTGCGAAGTGGTTCTATGATGCATCAATTCCATTCAATGCCGTGAATTCGGTGTTGTATAAACCAATGATAAATGCCATTGCTAGTTTTGGAAAAGGATACGAAGGACCGAACCTTCATGCATTACATGGCAAGTTACTAAAGAATTGCGTTGAACAAGCGCATAATGAAGTAAAAAAACATCGAGATTCATGGAAAGAAACCGGTTGTACACTAATGGCGGATGGATGGTCGAACCAAAACGGTAGAAGTTTGATCAACTTCTTGGTTTATTCTCCTAAAGGTATATTATATTTGGTTTATAATTATTAGTAATCTCACATTTTTGAAACTTTTTTATTTTCCTTCCTTGTTTTTACATAGGTACATTGTTTTTGAAATCTGTTGATGCATCGGCTGCTTCTAAAACTGCTTTAATTCTTTTCAACCTATTTAAAGAAGTGATTTTGTTGATCGGAGCTGAAAATATAATGCAAGTGGTAACCGACAATGCGGCAAATTATGTGGCTGCCGGAAGATTAATTGAAGCAGAATTTCCAACCATTTCATGGTCCCCTTGTGCTGCTCATTGCTTAAATTTAATGTTTAGTGATATTGGAAAACTTGAGCGAGTTTCTAATACGGTAACTCAAGCATCAAAGATAACAAAGTTTGTCTATAATCATTGTTTTGTGTTGTCGATGATGCGACGATTCACAAATGGGAGAAATTTACTTCGTCCGGCTCCAACAAGATTTGCAACGAATTTTATCGCTTTACAAAGCATTTTGAGCCATAAAGATGAACTTATGGTCATGTTAACGAGTCGGGATAGGAAAACTTCCTCATATGCAAGAGATTTAAAAGGGAAACAATTTGTTAGTCATATTTTTGATTCGGCATTTTGGAATGTTCTTTAATTGTTAGTATTACTGAACCGCTTGTTCGTGTTCTCAGACTTGTTGATAGCGATGAAAGACCTGCAATGGGTTATTTGTATGTTGCAATCAACAATGCAAGAGAGGATATGATAAAAATATTTGGAAGGAACAAAAATATCCTAAAGCCATTCATTGATATCATTGATAGCCGTTGGGATAGGCAGTTGCATAAAAATCTACACTCTGCTGGTTTTTGGTTTAATCCAGAATATCATTATAACCTTGACATTATGGAGAAGCATTTTTCTTGTCATTCGGCTATTTTAGATGTCATTGAGAAATATTCGAATGGGGATCCAAATTTGACTAGAGATCCTACAAAAGAGATTAAGTTTTATAAAAATGCAGAGGGTGTTTTGGTAGAAGCTCGGCCATAAATAATCGTACCCATATGCTTCCAGGTAAATGTTTAGATTTTAAATATTTTTAGTTTTCATTATTATACCTATGTCTAGTAAATAATTAATAATAAAATTCAAATGCAGATGAGTGGTGGTCAATTTATGGAACCGGTACACCAAACTTAAAGAAGTTAGCAATTCAAGTGTTAAGTCAAACTTGTAGCTCTTCCGGATGTGAAAGAAATTGGAGTGTTTTTGAAAACATTCATTCAAAGAAAAGGAATAGATTAGAACATCAAAGGTTGAATGATTTGGTTTTCGTACATTACAATCATCGACTTGGACAAAAGTAAGTTATTCTTAATGAATTATAATTTTTTACTTGGCAAATATGACTTGTTACTATATATTTATTCTTGCAAATAAAAATTAATTTATTCATACTTAAACTCATTCAAGTTTACGATGTATATTTAGGCGTGAATTAAAGGGAAGAAACTATGATCTTATTAGTTTTCTTGAGTTTGATGAGAACAATACATGGGTGGTGGAGGATGAACCACCATTATTGATGATAGATGAAATCAATGCTTTGTACAACGAAGGAGGTGATTATTTATTTATTTTGAAAGATTATTTCATGTTTCCATAAATTAACAAATTGTTATATTTTTATTTTATTTTATTTTATTTTTGTAGATGCTAATATAGCAGTCGATATAAAAGGGTCGTCGGTTGATATAGAAGGGCCGTTGGATGATGTAGAAGGGTCGTTGGATGATGTAGAGGTCGATGTCGTTGACATTGATGATAGTGGAGTGGCTGTTGGTCATCTCTTTGGTAATGAAGCGGGCTTACAAGAAATAAACAATGGTGTAGAAACATTCAACTACGATATGCTAATGTCGTATACCGCAATGTTACAAGTTGCCGAAGAAGCTGGTGCTAACAGTAAACAACCATCGTTGTGGACCGTGGATATGTAAGGTTATGTGGGGTGGTTGTGTGTGGAAGTGAAGTTTGTTCTTTTATGACTCCTAAATCCTAAGTTATGTTTGTTTTGTTATGAAACTTGGTTTAAATATGATTATTTACAATGGTATTCTGCTACTGATCTGGTTCTATGAATATGTTTGTCACTGTAAAAAATTTGCATGCTTTTGGAAACACTTTCTAGTTCTATAAATATGTTTCCAGTATCACTTTCTGGAACCAGAAAGTAATATTAGCTATTGTTCTATAAATATGTTTGTCACTCTTTAGTTCCATATGAAATTGTATTAATATCTCTTTCTGGTTTATAGAACAGTAAGACATTGATAACCGCATATGAAACAGAAATTTTACAATCTTTGCACAGTTGCATATGTTTCCAATATGTCCGCCACTTTCTGCTATCTAGAAGTGTTACTGTTTTATTTTTGTGTGTAAAGCTTTTATGTTTTTAAAATTTTAATAAAAGTACATATGCGGTTCTTGAGGGTTCGACCGGTCGGAACCTCGAAACCTCGAACCCTGAGTCCCCACGGTTTGATTCACGGTCGGGTTATGAAAATATTGTCTGGAATTATGTCCTGGAAACTAAAAAATTTGAACCCCTATCCTATAAACAAATACAGCTCCATGAAAAGGTACTAAAACCTAATTTTCAATTTAGGGAATATTTTGAAAAATAATGTAGAAAACCATGTAGTTAAAAGCCCGCCTGCTAACGTGTTTGAGCACTCTTAGGTTAAACTTTTACTTCTTAATGCTAATAAATACTTGCTGCAAATAAACAGAGGAATCGCTTAAATCTTCATTATTTACTGCAAAGCTCGTTAAATCATAGCTTTTGCGCATCGGCTTTTATAATTTCAAAATAAAAACATTAAATTGATAAATTTTCTTTTAAGCTAGATCAACAAAGTTAGGATGCAAATCTAGTTCAAAACTCAGCCGCTCAACATAATTTAGAATGCTTTTTGTAGTCTTCAAGTCTCTAGTACATGTATTTAGGCATTTCTGAGTTTTTTTATATTTAAGCAACAATTTTTCATTTTTCTACCACAATAATTTGAGACTGGTAATAAATCCTTTTGGAGTTTGGAGTTCGTCTCCAATATAGTTTTATGTACATCTATTATTTTCCAAAATATTTTTGTTTTATCCCTGCTATCCTTTTTACAACTTTTGTCACTATAAAACAGCTAATCAAATTGACTTAGGTCCGTCAATGGATACTCAAAAATCTGAAATCCATTTGCATTTGTATCAAAAAAGGATAAATATCTTGTATTCGAAAACAAAATATGGATGTGGATATGAAAGTTTCCGAATTTTAAATTGTAACGACCCTGGATTTTAATTTATTTAAATTAATAATTAAATGAATTTTTGAATAAAATAATAAGATAAATTATAAAATATAAAGTAACATATAGTTAAATTCAAACAACGTATTTAAAATAGAAATTCATTTTTTTAAATTTATAAAATAATAAAAAGCAAAGAACAAAATATATTTAGATATGAACAAGGCATAACAATTTATGCCATATACCTCTAGCTTACAAAAGTATATCATAGCCTACAACACTTAGAAAACAAAACAAAGGCAAGAAAAAAAATAATAATAAAGTCTGTAAGCTTAGGAATATGGGCAAGAGGAAATTAGGCAAGTATATGTACTAGCAAGTGTAGCTTTGCACAAAGAAAATTCCAGATCAATGTCTTTAGCCACCAAAACAAAATCATTTCAGCCTATAAAACTGGAAGCAAAACAAAGAAACAAAATATAAAACAAGACAAAAGAAACAAATGTAAATGTACAAAGCAATAACTAGCACACTATAACATCCTCTCAGCCGAAAGAAAAAGAAAATGAATTTGTACAAACTCATAAATGCAAGTATCTTTAACCCATAACAACATCATCTCAGCCATACCCAATAGTATATACAAACATAAATATAATATTACCTGTACAATTTTGTATACCTTGCCAACTTCTTGTTTGTATATCCATCCCCATCAGTTCGACCATTCCAAGCTGAGAAGAAGAAAAAAAAATGAAATAAAAACATCATCTTAAAACTTAAAACAAACCAGAGAATCAAAAAGGAGTTTCAACAATACAAATCAAAGCCTGGGAAAACAAGAATAATAGCCTGTTCCAAAACAAGGCACCTCTGTTCTTTCTTCTTCCTGGAAATCAATGGTGAGTAACACTTTATTTTAAAAGGTTGATCTTAAGTGGATATGGTACACGCTATTCTCTGTGAAGATGTATACCTTGTATATATATGTTGTGCAAAAGTCTGGATACACTTATTTCTTTTATGCTCTGTTCTCTGTAGTAGTTTTGAGTAAATATGAAGATAAACCTTTATCACTTAATCTAGCTATTGTTTGAATGTATGGTATAAACAAAAGTAGTTTGTTTAACTAAAATCTAGATGTTAAAAATTTAAATAAGTTAATCTAACAGGTAGGTGTCTCTGTAAAAACTAAGGAAAACCTGTACATCTTAAATATGTTTGAAATCAAATTTCTTGTTCTAAGAATCCAGATGTATCAAGTAAAAATACATACAAAACCATGATTTTTAAAACAAGATTTAGAATTTTTAAGCAAGGGAGTGAAGAGCAGTTTTTACTTCACTGTTTTGAACATATTGGGTTGCCTTGGTCGTTGTAGTTGACCGGAGACGCCGTGGTTTGGTCGAGAGGTAGAGGAGCGATGGGGGAACTCGGGAAAAATAGTGGACTGGTCGGCAGGTCATCATGGATAAGGCGGCGTACGTTTAAAATTTTTAACCCTAGTTTAATAGGGTGTCGCAATTTCTTCTCGTTCTCTTTCCACGATGCGTCGAGTGCTACGAGATTTGGAGGACTGGAGGAGCGAGTATCAGGGAGTGGATGGCCGAAGTTTTAGACGTAACGGTGGGAGGAGCTCGGAGAACTTGGCGTTGACATGTATCAATGGTGATGGGCTTCGTTACTTCCAGGTTTGGGTTTTGAGTACTCAATTTTGGTTTCGAGTAGATGATGAAAGCCAGATGATTGTAGGCAGATGCTTGGACGATGGTCGACTTATTCGACATTCTGGTGACGACCGAAGATGGTCGGCGACCATGTACACGTGCACGTGCACGGTGGAGTGTTTGCTGGTGAGGGTGTTTCTGTGGATGGTTACGAATTTATACTGGGGGGAAACTCGAGATTTACTCGAGTTGATACTTGTTTGGCTCGAGTAAATTCACATTTTTTCTCGAAGTAATCTGAGGAGGTCACGGGTAGTTTTAGTTTTCAAGTTTTAACCTGTTCCGGTTTTACAGATTTTAAATTGTGGTTTTTAAATTAAAACCAATTTTAAACTGAGGCTAAATAAATGTTAAATTCCAGATTTAAAATGAAAGAAAGTTTTAATTTAAATACTTTTAAATAAGTTTAAATTTTTAGAATTTAAGGAAAATTTGGTTCAAAAATTCCTTTCATAACAAAGAATTGTTTTTAATTTATAATTTAATGGATTTTAAAGGAAAAGTAAAATATATGTTTTTCAAACATATTGAGAGTGAAAATTGAATAAAGAATGAAAATGAGTTTCTTTAAGTAATTAAGATTAAGGATTACCTTCATTTACTATAGAAATAATTAGAATGATATTTGGTAAATTGGTATTGATTAAATGTAAGTAAATGTAATCAATTAAGTTCAAATAATTGAATGATTAAGGGTTGATTAATTATGTAATTGGTTTAAAGATTAAATAATTAATATGATTTATTAATTAAAGTAATAAATCTGAGAATAATTAATTAAAGGTTAATTAATTAATGAAGGTGATTAAGGAATGATAATTAATTAAATGGAGAATTAAATAATTAAAAGTTAATTATTTAATAATTAAAGGTTAATTAATATATTTTTAAAAGTTAATTTATAAATGATTAAAGATTAATTAATTGAAATGGTTTATAATTGATTAATGATTAATTAAGCAAGATTTGTAGTTTATTCATAATAAATTAATCTGATTTGAATTAATCAGACAATTAACTGATCTTACTTATGAATATTTGGATTCTATTGGATGATTTAATTGTTTGATATCCCTGATATACGATGCTTTGTGATACACCCTGATTTATGTTGTGATCTGTAGTTTACTTACCTGTGATATATATCTGTGATCTGTGAATGAACGATAAGCGTTATAGTTTATATCGCTTATCAACTATATCCTGTATTTTGTTATGTGATGATTAATGTTGCACCATCGTGTGTAAAACCCCTAGACCACACTGTTACACACACAAATATGGATTTCACGTGGAAATCGGTTAAGTCACAGATAATTTAAATTTGATATTTTTGAAATTGAAATTTTAATTTCAATTGATTTTGAAATTAGAAATTTGGGTTTAAAAGTGAAAAGCTTTTGAAATGGAATTTCAAAGATAAGTTATTTTGAATAACTTAATCGAGTTTTGAAAATTTAAATAATTAGATTTAAATTTGAATTCAAGTTTGAAATTAAATCTATGATTTGGAAACTAGGGATAAAAGATGATATAAATGGGTTTGTATGAATTAAACCATTTTAAAGTATTAATTTGGGAACTTGAATTTAAAACAAGGATTTCAACTCGTATGAATGAATCAGATTTCCAAATTGAAAACTGTTGTTTTCGAATGATAAAAGCTTTTAGATAAGAAAAGAAATTCCAGTTTAAATTAAAGGAATTTCAAGTGAATTGAAAAATGCTTTTTCCAAGTTACGAATAAATTCTTTTTGAAAGCTATGAATTAAATCTGTTTATTTTTAACAGATTTAAAATGATGATTTATTTAAACCATTCGAAATGAAATTGTTTTGAAAGCTATGAGTTAAATCTTTGATTTAAAGATTTAACGAATTAATCAAATTGAAATGGAAATCGATTTGGAAAATTTGTGAATGAGTCTTTGTGAAAATAAGTGAACTTTGTGAATTGAATCTTTTTGTTTTAAAAAGATTAAAAAGGTAATTTGATAAACCATTTGTAAAGAAAGTTTGGGTTTAAGTTGTGACTTAATTGAAATCCCAATATCCATATGTTTTTAAATATTTCTCTCACTATTCGGGTTAGCCGGGAAAGGACCTTTGGGTCGTATAACTCATTCCGAATAGTGATACGTCGTATATGGATAGCATTTGAAGACCGGTGTTGAAGACCGGATATTTTTCGAAAATGAAAGGACAACCTGTCGAATGTCTCTGCACTGAGTCGCACCGGTATAGAGATTTATATCACTCTTTTGTGACGGGAAGTCCGGACGTGATTGAAAGTTATCCGGAATTGCAAGGGCTTCGTGAGAAGTGCCTTCGGTTCTGTTTGAACCCGGAACAGACTTATATGGTTACATGTCTGACATTACACCTTGAGATATAAAGCCGATTTCTTTCAAATACATCTCTGTTGGTGGCGGAGAATTTATTCTCTTAGCTTAACACCCTTCTCTGAGACGTACGAGCTCAGAGGTTATGTAATTGAAGTTATCAGCGATATATCCCAATTTGGTAATGTGGCATGCTGAGTGTTGCTGTGTGATGATCAGTGTTTGATCATTTGTGATATGATCATTTGTTTGATCTTATATCTTTGTGATCATAGGTTGATCATTTGTTTGACCCGAAGCATGGCTTTGTGAACAAAGCGTAGCTTTGTGGACGAGACTTCGTCGAACCTCACACCCCGGAAATGGTCAAAACAGGAAAGATGCAGCAAGGTTCTAGGGAGTAGCGGCCCTTAGTGTATGTCATTCTTTCTGGATAAAGGTGGTATCATGGTATGGAGCCCAGATACTTAACCTCTGTGGTTGCTGCAAATTTATTACTTTGTGGTTTGTTGGAAATCGGGGATCCTCGGGAAGATCGGTGACGATCGGGGGATGGCATACGCGTGTCAGTAGTTACCTATTTTTGTAGAGGTAACCCGGCCTTGTGTTGGCAGAGATCCGGTTAGGTTCTCGGGTCGTCTATTCCAGGGACGTACCCATCGTGGATAGGAAGTTCCTTAGCCTGACCATTTGTTGGAAATCCAAACAAAACAATACGAGCCTTGTACGGTTTTAGTTGTAGAACCTGCCATTTAATATGGTAGCTATAGTAGGCATACTATAATGGTACCTATGCTGGCTAAGATTGATATTCTACTTTCGAAATGTTTTCTGCACTATGCACTAGTAATAATATCCAATGATTTGATTTTGCGTAGTAAGCATCTTTGACTATCATAAGAAGAAATCTCCTCCAAGGCTGCGTTTGCATTGTGTGTGTGGTGGGAGGTCTTATGGTAGTTTCATTTTCCAAAAAGCATTGCGAATTGACTTTAAAAATCTCTGCTATTTTTTTTAAAAGATAAACTGTTTTTGTTGCTCACACCAGTCCCATGACTGATCCAGAGTTTATTGTTCCCTTCCTAAACTCTGGGTGCCCATCATTTTCCACACGGGCAGTCTAGAGTTGGGTTTTTCAGATATTCAGGTTTAGTAGATTATCTGGAGCTAGTTCAGTTCTTGGAGTTCATGGACTGACGTTGCTTATCTTGGAGCATTCTATTGGAGACATTCTATCCGCTGCTGATGTTATCGTTTTCTTTTCCGCTGCTATTTGTTGTATCATATCTCTGATGTATATAGATATTCATTGTATCATCATTGTATCTGGATATTGTATCAGATGTTGTATATCTGTATTATTCTTTTTCTTCCGCTGTGTTGTTATACTTAATGGTGTTATAAGCTCCGGCGACTCGGATTTGAACGGTCGAATCTACGGCATTCGAATACGATGTAAAGTATGGATGTTGATTTTCGAGCGTGAAAATTTCGGATCGTTACATTTGGTATCAGAGCTAAGGTTGAACTTTAGCTCAGGAGTATAACACGTTAAGTAGCTCATTAGAGATAGGGTGAGGTATACCCTAGAATGAGTATTCCTCAGATATCTATCTGTAAGTCTCAGTAAATTCTCTTACTATCCACTGATAGTGAGTATGAGTGCAAGAAGAAGACGAGATAGGGGACAAGGGAATACGACTATAAATGGTCAATACCCTGCAACAGTGGAAACAATCTTTCTCTATCAATATTCTTTGATTCGTTTCCAAATTCTTTTCATTTCTTCGTATTAGCTCCAGAAAGAAGTTTCGGTGCGATGGTGGCTCTACGAATCGTTGTAGAAGATTTTACTTCGTATTTCATCGATTCTCATCAGTTTTTCGATTTAAACCTTAATAAATTTGAAACTGGAAATTTTAATTTGAGGTAAATTGATTAATAGAATATGAAGCTAAATTTGAAATTAAATCAATAAAGGATATCGTTTGAAACCAAATTTTGAAATTCTATTGTAATTTCTTTTGAATACCAAAGCCCGAAGAGGGACAATTGGTATGTATTCTGAGATATTCCGACTTGAGTTTGGAATTCGTATCGTTAGTTTGAGGAATTATAGGAGATCACCTCTGTCTATCTCTGTGTTATTTTCGTGCCTGCGAATTTCGAGGACGAAATTCTTTTAAGGGGGGAAGTTTGTAACGACCCTGGATTTTAATTTATTTAAATTAATAATTAAATGAATTTTTGAATAAAATAATAAGATAAATTATAAAATATAAAGTAACATATAGTTAAATTCAAACAACGTATTTAAAATAGAAATTCATTTTTTTAAATTTATAAAATAATAAAAAGCAAAGAACAAAATATATTTAGATATGAACAAGGCATAACAATTTATGCCATATACCTCTAGCTTACAAAAGTATATCATAGCCTACAACACTTAGAAAACAAAACAAAGGAAAGAAAAAAAATAATAATAAAGTCTGTAAGCTTAGGAATATAGGCAAGAGGAAATTAGGCAAGTATATGTACTAGCAAGTGTAGCTTTGCACAAAGAAAATTCCAGATCAATGTCTTTAGCCACCAAAACAAAATCATTTCAGCCTATAAAACTAGAAGCAAAACAAAGAAACAAAATATAAAACAAGACAAAAGAAACAAATGTAAATGTACAAAGCAATAACTAGCACACTATAACATCCTCTCAGCCGAAAGAAAAAGAAAATGAATTTGTACAAACTCATAAATGCAAGTATCTTTAACCCATAACAACATCATCTCAGCCATACCCAATAGTATATACAAACATAAATATAATATTACCTGTACAATTTTGTATACCTTGCCAACTTCTTGTTTGTATATCCATCCCCATCAGTTCGACCATTCCAAGCTGAGAAGAAGAAAAAAAAATGAAATAAAAACATCATCTTAAAAATTAAAACAAGTTTCAACTTGAATAGCAACTCAAAGCAAACCAGAGAATCAAAAAGGAGTTTCAACAATACAAATCAAAGCCTGGGAAAACAAGAATAATAGCCTGTTCCAAAACAAGGCACCTCTGTTCTTTCTTCTTCTTGGAAATCAATGGTGAGTAACACTTTATTTTAAAAGGTTAATCTTAAGTGGATATGGTACACGCTATTCTCTGTGAAGATGTATACCTTGTATATATATGTTGTGCAAAAGTCTGGATACACTTATTTCTTTTATGCTCTGTTCTCTGTAGTAGTTTTGAGTAAATATGAAGATAAACCTTTATCACTTAATCTAGCTATTGTTTGAATGTATGGTATAAACAAAAGTAGTTTGTTTAACTAAAATCTAGATGTTAAAAATTTAAATAAGTTAAGCTAACAGGTAGGTGTCTTTGTAAAAACTAAGGAAAACCTGTACATCTTAAATATGTTTGAAATCAAATTTCTTGTTCTAAGAATCCAGATGTATCAAGTAAAAATACATACAAAACCATGATTTTTAAAACAAGATTTAGAATTTTTAAGCAAGGGAGTGAAGAGCAGTTTTTACTTCACTGTTTTGAACATATTGGGTTGCCGTGGTCGTTGTAGTTGACCGGAGACGTCGTGGTTTGGTCGAGAGGTAGAGGAGCGATGGGGGAACTCGGGAAAAATAGTGGACTGGTCGGCAGGTCATCATGGATAAGGCGGCGTACGTTTAAAATTTTTAACCCTAGTTTAATAGGGTGTCACAATTTCTTCTCGTTCTCTTTCCACGATGCGTCGAGTGCTACGAGATTTGGAGGACTGGAGGAGCGAGTATCAGGGAGTGGATGGCCGAAGTTTTAGACGTAACGGTGGGAGGAGCTCGGAGAACTTGGCGTTGACAGGTATCAATGGTGATGGGCTTCGTTACTTCCAGGTTTGGGTTTTGAGTACTCAATTTTGGTTTCGAGTAGATGATGAAAGCCAGATGATTGTAGGCAGATGCTTGGACGATGGTCGACTTATTCGACATTCTGGTGACGACCGAAGATGGTCGGCGACCATGTACACGTGCACGTGCACGGTGGAGTGTTTGCTGGTAAGGGTGTTTCTATGGATGGTTACGAATTTATACTGGGGGGAAACTCGAGATTTACTCGAGTTGATACTTGTTTGGCTCGAGTAAATTCACGTTTTTTCTCGAAGTAATCTGAGGAGGTCACGGGTAGTTTTAGTTTTCAAGTTTTAACCTGTTCCGGTTTTACAGATTTTAAATTGTGGTTTTTAAATTAAAACCAATTTTAAACTAAGGCTAAATAAATGTTAAATTCTAGATTTAAAATGAAAGAAAGTTTTAATTTAAATACTTTTAAATAAGTTTAAATTTTTAGAATTTAAGGAAAATTTGGTTCAAAAATTCCTTTCATAACAAAGAATTGTTTTTAATTTATAATTTAATGGATTTTAAAGGAAAAGTAAAATATATGTTTTTCAAACATATTGAGAGTGAAAATTGAATAAAGAATGAAAATGAGTTTCTTTAAGTAATTAAGATTAAGGATTACCTTCATTTACTATAGAAATAATTAGAATGATATTTGGTAAATTGGTATTGATTAAATGTAAGTAAATGTAATCAATTAAGTTCAAATAATTGAATGATTAAGGGTTGATTAATTATGTAATTGGTTTAAAGATTAAATAATTAATATGATTTATTAATTAAAGTAATAAATCTGAGAATAATTAATTAAAGGTTAATTAATTAATGAAGGTGATTAAGGAATGATAATTAATTAAATGGAGAATTAAATAATTAAAAGTTAATTATTTAATAATTAAAGGTTAATTAATATATTTTTAAAAGTTAATTTATAAATGATTAAAGATTAATTAATTGAAATGGTTTATAATTGATTAATGATTAATTAAGCAAGATTTGTAGTTTATTCATAATAAATTAATCTGATTTGAATTAATCAGACAATTAACTGATCTTACTTATGAATATTTGGATTCTATTGGATGATTTAATTGTTTGATATCCCTGATATACGATGCTTTGTGATACACCCTGATTTATGTTGTGATCTGTAGTTTACTTACCTGTGATATATATCTGTGATCTGTGAATGAACGATAAGCGTTATAGTTTATATCGCTTATCAACTATATCCTGTATTTTGTTATGTGATGATTAATGTTGCACCATCGTGTGTAAAACCCCTAGACCACACTGTTACACACACAAATATGGATTTCACGTGGAAATCGGTTAAGTCACAGATAATTTAAATTTGATATTTTTGAAATTGAAATTTTAATTTCAATTGATTTTGAAATTAGAAATTTGGGTTTAAAAGTGAAAAGCTTTTGAAATGGAATTTCAAAGATAAGTTATTTTGAATAACTTAATCGAGTTTTGAAAATTTAAATAATTAGATTTAAATTTGAATTCAAGTTTGAAATTAAATCTATGATTTGGAAACTAGGGATAAAAGATGATATAAATGGGTTTGTATGAATTAAACCATTTTAAAGTATTAATTTGGGAACTTGAATTTAAAACAAGGATTTCAACTCGTATGAATGAATCAGATTTCCAAATTGAAAACTGTTGTTTTCGAATGATAAAAGCTTTTAGATAAGAAACGAAATTCCAGTTTAAATTAAAGGAATTTCAAGTGAATTGAAAAATGCTTTTTCCAAGTTACGAATAAATTCTTTTTGAAAGCTATGAATTAAATCTGTTTATTTTTAACAGATTTAAAATGATGATTTATTTAAACCATTCGAAATGAAATTGTTTTGAAAGCTATGAGTTAAATCTTTGATTTAAAGATTTAACGAATTAATCAAATTGAAATGGAAATCGATTTGGAAAATTTGTGAATGAATCTTTGTGAAAATAAGTGAACTTTGTGAATTGAATCTTTTTGTTTTAAAAAGATTAAAAAGGTAATTTGATAAACCATTTGTAAAGAAAGTTTGGGTTTAAGTTGTGACTTAATTGAAATCCCAATATCCATATGTTTTTAAATATTTCGCTCACTATTCGGGTTAGCCGGGAAAGGACCTTTGGGTCGTATAACTCATTCCGAATAGTGATACGTCGTATATGGATAGCATTTGAAGACCGGTGTTGAAGACCGGATATTTTTCGAAAATGAAAGGACAACCTGTCGAATGTCTCTGCACTGAGTCGCGCCGGTATAGAGATTTATATCACTCTTTTGTGACGGGAAGTCCGGACGTGATTGAAAGTTATCCGGAATTGCAAGGGCTTCGTGAGAAGTGCCTTCGGTTCTGTTCGAACCCGAAACAGACTTATATGGTTACATGTCTGACATTACACCTTGAGATATAAAGCCGATTTCTTTCAAATACATCTCTGTTGGTGGCGGAGAATTTATTCTCTTAGCTTAACACCCTTCTCTGAGACGTACGAGCTCAGAGGTTATGTAGTTGAAGTTATCAGCGATATATCCCAATTTGGTAATGTGGCATGCTGAGTGTTGCTGTGTGATGATCAGTGTTTGATCATTTGTTTGATCTTATATCTTTGTGATCATAGGTTGATCATTTGTTTGACCCGAAGCATGGCTTTGTGAACAAAGCGTAGCTTTGTGGACGAGACTTCGTCGAACCTCACACCCCGGAAATGGTCAAAACAGGAAAGATGCAGCAAGGTTCTAGGGAGTAGCGGCCCTTAGTGTATGTCATTCTTTCTGGATAAAGGTGGTATCATGGTATGGAGCCCAGATACTTAACCTCTGTGGTTGCTGCAAATTTATTACTTTGTGGTTTGTTGGAAATCGGGGATCCTCGGGAAGATCGGTGACGATCGGGGGATGGCATACGCGTGTCAGTAGTTACCTATTTTTGCAGAGGTAACCCGGCCTTGTGTTGGCAGAGATCCGGTTAGGTTCTCGGGTCGTCTATTCCAGGGACGTACCCATCGTGGATAGGAAGTTCCTTAGCCTGACCATTTGTTGGAAATCCAAACAAAACAATACGAGCCTTGTACGGTTTTAGTTGTAGAACCTGCCATTTAATATGGTAGCTATAGTAGGCATACTATAATGGTACCTATGCTGGCTAAGATTGATATTCTACTTTCGAAATGTTTTCTGCACTATGCACTAGTAATAATATCCAATGATTTGATTTTGCGTAGTAAGCATCTTTGACTATCATAAGAAGAAATCTCCTCCAAGGCTGCGTTTGCATTGTGTGTGTGGTGGGAGGTCTTATGGTAGTTTCATTTTCCAAAAAGCATTTCGAAATGACTTTAAAAATCTCTGCTATTTTTTTTTAAAGATAAACTGTTTTTGTTGCTCACACCAGTCCCATGACTGATCCGGAGTTTATTGTTCCCTTCCTAAACTCTGGGTGCCCATCATTTTCCACACGGGCAGTCTAGAGTTGGGTTTTTCAGATATTCAGGTTTAGTAGATTATCTGGAGCTAGTTCAGTTCTTGGAGTTCATGGACTGACGTTGCTTATCTTGGAGCATTCTATTGGAGACATTCTATCCGCTGTTGATGTTATCGTTTTCTTTTCCGCTGCTATTTGTTGTATCATATCTCTGATGTATATAGATATTCATTGTATCATCATTGTATCTGGATATTGTATCAGATGTTGTATATCTGTATTATTCTTTTTCTTCCGCTGTGTTGTTATACTTAATGGTGTTATAAGCTCCGGCGACTCGGATTTGAACGGTCGAATCTACGGCATTCGAATACGATGTAAAGTATGGATGTTGATTTTCGAGCGTGAAAATTTCGGATCGTTACAGAAATTATCAGTTTTTATTAAGATAATAGTTTATATTATGTGTATTTTGGTATAATTAACATAATATATTTATTCTTTTATCAAGATAATAGTGTATCTTATATGTATGTATAAATGCGTTATCACTTATCAACTTTTCATCATCATTTTTTTAACTTTTATAATCATCAAGATCGAAAGAATTTTATGTTAAACTAAAATGCTTTATTTATCTTTAAATTTATTAACTTTTAGCGAACATGATAATATCTTATATCCGTTTGCATCCACATATGTAGATATCTGATACCTAAAGAGAAGAATTCAGATACTAATGCCGATTCGACATTATCCACGTCCGAGAATATACGTTGACAAGCTTACTTTGACTGCACATGTAAAAATATTGTGTTTGATTTGTTTTGAGAGCTTAAGTTTAGCTTTAATGTCGTTCAAAACGTTTATTATCAAAAACAACTTTTACACGTAAAACTCCGAAGAACGTTTATTTGTTTGAGTACTATATTTAAAATTGCATTTATCATAGCTTTTGACATATTTATTGAAAACCGATTAAAATTATAAACTTTGTGAGAAAACAGAAGTCAATAAAAATTATTTTCCTTTCAAAATTTTCAAACTTCTTTGGCGGAAAACAAATTTTCATTTATACATATATATATATAATATATATACATACATATATATATGTATATAATATATATATTGCACAATTTCTGATTTCTAGATCCTTTGAAAAGAAATTTATTACTTCCACTTTTTATATTTTTTAGTCGATCAAAACCGATAATATTGTGATAAAATCTGATATTTCAATGATCAAATTTTTAGGTCTTAGGTCTGTCTATAGTTTTTGGTCTAGTGTAGTTTCTACCACAACTTGATCATTATTATATTCAGTTGTATTAAACACACGATCTTATACTATGGTCTATTTGCTCATTTCGAATGAAACATTTTCATTAAGATTTTGTATGACATGAATGCCACCGTTCACCATACAACTTTTATATGTGATCGAATATGGATCAAATATCCATACTCTTGTATTTCTTTAGTGTCCAAAACTCATTGAAGGCAATACACAATCTTGGCCAAATTAACATTTAGGTGACTAAGGCACGAATGTTTTAATGGTTATATGATTTTGACTCTTACATGAGCCTTGAAGCGACAACATGCCAAAAGATTTATTGGTAAGTAAATTTTATATTTCTTAGTTAATCTTTAATTCATTTCATTTAGTATATTTTAATCGATAAACATTTTTACCAATTATTTTAACTTTACAAATTTATTTTAGTAGATTATTATAATAACACATATGTTCTTATACTTATTAGATCGATCTGTCATATCAATCTAATAAGGCTTACACTGAATTTTGCATATCTCAAAACTTCTAAAAGAGATATGAGAGTTTCATAAACTCTGTCGATGGGTGTTAGGACTCATTTATTATGTTACTACAATCTTGAGGGTACTTAAAAAAATTGTAGTCCCCATAAACGGTAAGTAACACTTTACTAGTTATATTTGGTAGATAACTCCTAACATACTTTAGAATATGCTCCTAATCATCTTCATGACCTTCAGGGTGCTCAACAAACCATGAAGTACAATAGATACCCTAAACCCATCATTTTACAATATCCTAAATTAAGCTCTGTAACCCTTGAGGATGCTCAATAAAATTACATAAACATTCCTACTTACCTATAGACAGTATAACCATTTTAGATATTCTATACATTGAGGGTGCTCAACGACCATAGATACTACAACACTAAATAAGTCGTTTTGTAATGCTTTTTCTTTCACAATTTATCACAATTATTACCATGACAAATTAACAGCAAAAATAACCGTTGCAAACTTGAGCCACGTTTATAACTGTGAGAAATGGTGATAATTTTGTAAATACTTTGAACAACCAGAAGGGCTGTTTAATTCCTTTTTTTAGCTTACTCACTCCTTATTTTACCCATTTGCAATGTATTCCCCTATTGTCGAACTACTTAGGGTTCGAAGTTTCTCCTTCGATTCACTGTATTCAGCAGTCGAGATTTCTCCTACAGTTCACTCCATTGAGTCGAGATCTATGGTTTAAGTCGGGATCTATTGTTTACGTCAAGATCCGAGTATATTCAAATTCTATCATTATTTACTTTAGATATGAATCTATGTGTTGAACTGATTTCGATTTGAATTAGTTTCATTTTATTTCTAATTTCAATCAGATTTTATATTATCTTCTAGTAGTTAATAGAAACCAGGACATCTATTACTTTTTGTTGCTTGAAACTACATTATATACATTTTAGTTTTAGCAGATTTCTTTACTTTCTTCCATTTCATGAAGTAAACATGTGAAATATTTTACATGTGTAACATAAAGTTCCAACTCAATTTTAGGTTAAAATAACAAATATATTCTTTTTTATTTTAATCTAGATCATAAGGTATAAAATTAAAGTTAAAATAACATGAAATAAGTAAGTCTGGTCTTAACTCAATTTTAGGTTGCAGTGGCATTATTAGGTTTGGATGTTGACAAGCAGTTAACAAGAATAATTTATAGGTGCACAAAGATTATAATTATTAGGTTACGTAGAGTTTCTAAATAAACGCCAGCTTCGAACATTAGCCTAAAAAACTCGAACTATTTATCACTTTAATTAATTGAAGTCTTGGTTAGCTTTTTAAGAATAAACAACAAATATTCTCTGAACAAATTTAATTTGAAATATAAATAGAAGGTGTTAACTCTTGTGTGTTCCTGGATTTTAAATTTTCTCTTATTTTGCAAGCTAACCTCGCAGTTTTACTAACCATATAAGAATTTTAGTGATATAAAAAATTTAAATTTACAAATGAATTGTTGAAAATAAAGTTACATTAGCTATTGATTTGAACTGTTAATATAAGGAGTTCGAACTTTTAAGAAGATATCAAACTTTTAAAAATTATATGGTTTAAACTATGAAAAGTTTTTATTTTCATTCTTCAAATGAAGCAGCAAGCTAATTTCACAGTTTGACTAACCGTAAAAGAATTTTAGTGGTATAAAAAACTTAAATTTACAAATGAATTATTGAAAATAAAGTTTTTTTTTTAAAACCCAGGAGAACCCGGCAGACCGGTAAACTCCTGAGGAGGGTATAGTAAAGTCGTCCGCTGATCCAAGCCCCCATACCCCCGGGTAAATTTATATAGGATAGGGAAGCGCTGGGTAGGAATCAAACCCATGTCTTTTTACCAGAATTCAAGCCTCCTTTCCACTGCGCCGCACCCGAGGACACATTGAAAATAAAGTTACATTAGCTATTGATTTGAACTGTTAATATAAGGAGTTCAAAATTTTAAGAAGATAACAAACTTTTAAAAATTATATGGTTTAAACTTTGATTTTTTTTATTTTCTTTCTTCAAATAAAGCAACAATTGTACAAGATATTTTGTTGAATTGAAATACTTCCAAAACATGCAAAAATAATGAAGAGAGAGAGTGTAACGTAAAAGCGGAATTAAGAGAGAGAAATTGGTCAGCAAAATGGAACAGTCAACAATTAAGTACCGAAATGTGTTATCGTTAATGAGATTTTTTTGGATATCATAAACTCCATATTAATTGAAGTAATCACGCGTGATTATGAATTAGCTAATTTAACAAGTATTGAATATCCTTTAATGTAGTGACTATATTGCAATAAGATGGTTGCAGATTAACTGTTTGTAAAAATGCCTATGTGGACTAACTTGAATTAAGATAATCCAAACACAAGTTGTAGTGAAATAAATGTTGAAAAAGTAAAAATGCGAAGAAATACATGGCTCAGATATTAAGAAATCTTACGTCCATGGATCAAAATAAACCACTTTCGTTAATTTCTTCATCTCTCTTTTATGAATATTTCTTACTTTCTTTTTTTTTCAAATTAGAATAAGAGATAGCATAAAAGTAAATAATGCTTGATTTAAGTGGAAAATCCATCACTTGCAAGCCAACAAATACCATGTGATCTCGTCAGCTTTTTTCTTTATTTTTTATTTTTCATAGCACTTGCATTTTAGATCTCTGTTTTTATTTACATTTTGACTTCCCAAAGAAGCTCCTGAAACCCTTCATTATTATGGTTAGGTTAATTGAATGCTTGCTTGATTCACACTA
The DNA here is from genome assembly GCA_030737815.1 of Allium fistulosum. Taxonomy (NCBI): domain Eukaryota; kingdom Viridiplantae; phylum Streptophyta; class Magnoliopsida; order Asparagales; family Amaryllidaceae; genus Allium; species Allium fistulosum. Next base: position 862,554,809 of record CM060903.1, read on the forward strand.
CTTTTTCTTTATTTATATCATAACAATGGTTGGTCATGTTAATTTTGTTGAACAAAACTATTGAATGAGACGATGGTTGGTCAGGTTAATTTTATTGAATAAAAGAAAAGTTGATCATGTATTACTTCATTTGTATTAGCATGTTGGTTTAATTCTTCATTTGTATACTACATTTTGTATTAATGTTGTATTTACATAAAATAATAGGAACACATCAAAGTACTTGCTATTTCAAAGCCTACATCGAGAGAGTGGGTTAGAATTTGACATAGGAATACCAATTAATATATACAAGGAGTTCAATATTTTATTGACATCGTGAAGAGTCATTCACCACCCGACTTTAGGCTATGTGGTTGTTCTTGTATAAATTGTAGAAATTCAAAAAAGTTTCCTTTTAAAACAATAGAAAAACACTTGATCATTCATGATAGGGATCTAACATACGATGAATGGTCTTTTCACAGTGAGTGAAGCGACAGTGACGTGGTGGTCAATCCTACATGATATGTTACCTATGAGGCTTACAACTCTAACCAATTTTGAGAGCAAAACCATGTAGGAGATGCTCTTGAAGTCCTTGTTGATGATGCATATGGAGTATATGATAGCGTAGAAGGTGTCAGTGATGGTAACCATTGGAAAAAGTACCAGGAGTACAAAAGAAAAGCAAATGAAAAATTATACCCTTCTTGTGAAGATGATTTTGCACATTAAGTGTCATTATAGAGCTTCATAATTTGAAAAAAGATTTTAATTGCTGAGGAAATAGTATGACCAAGCGGTTGATGCTTTGAGAAATGCGAATTACGGATCTTAAGGCTAGAATTAACACTAGAGGGGGGTGAATAGTGTTTTAAGGAATTACTAATTCTTTTTTAATTTATATTAATTTGAACACAAATGTATGCAATATTCAGACACAGATATGATCACAGAATCAAACACAGATGCAAATATAAAGTAAAAGCAATAAAGGAAAGAACACACCGGATTTTATACTGGTTCGGAGTTACCCTACATCCAGTCCCGCAACACAAGTACGGATTTCCTTTCAAAATCAATTCTTACAATTACACCCTCGATTTCAAGGCCATGAGGTACACCACTCCAGATACACAATCCTTTGGGTAGAGATACTTGATTTTACGGGCAACAAGTTCACCCAATTGATTTCCTAGGCTACAATCACACCTTTTCTCACTTGATTGATTTTACAGGCTACAATCACACCTTTTCTCACTTGATTGATTTTCCAGGCTACAATCACACATTTTCTCACTTGATTGATTTTCCAGGCTACAATCACACCTTTTCTCGCTCGATTGATTACAAAGAAGCCTATAACTCTGAATAGCACTGGGATCTTATTGAGATAGTGATAGAGAATCAAACCAGAGATGATCTAGCTAGATTCAATGGAGATTTCGGTAGAGTAATAGTAAAAATGTATATAAAGAAATGTGGAAGAAGAAGAGAAGTGAAATCAGAAAATTATGAATATTAATTCGTTTAAAACATCCCCTATTTATAGTAGAACAATAGCCATGTCCATTCGGGAAAGGATATGACGAATAGACACTTCTTTTAAAATTCAAACTTTTGAAATAAACTGACATCATGTCGACATGGGTACCTAGGGGTTGTCGACATGCCTAAGGTATTTTTGATAATTTGTTTTTCTTTTGAAAATAACTTCTAACTTATATTAAAACTATTTTAAACTTTATAAATATACTATAGTTAAAATACATAAATAAGTATAGAGAATAATATTTTGGTATATATAAAATTTTACTATAATTTCATATTTAAATCTTAAATATAAATATTAAAAGTTAAGTACATTATAATTAAAGATAGTTTAAAACCAAGGATAATTTGGATATTGAAAATAAAGATTATTTTGAGGCTAAAAGTACTTAAAACCAGGATAGATGTTTTTGATTTAAAAATGAAGATTTTGAAATCATTTTGAAAACAAGATATAATTTTGTAAAACATTTGAATAAAAGTTAGTGGATACAAAATGATGTTCCACTAGATTTTTTGTTGGTTCCATCCTACTTAGGGTTCCATCCCATTAACAGGCTCGAAGTGGATTCCATTCCACGAATAAAATGGATTTTAAGATGTCAATGCTTTTCTAGGAGTTTTAACATAATTCTAGACTCGATACTTGTCTTGTACTATTGAAATCTTGAACTCTTGATATCTTGATACTCGTGAGTCTTGAATCTTGATGTCTTCAATCTTGAGTCTCTATACTGTACAGTCTTCATTCTCAGTACCCGTATGTTTATATCCTGCATATACATATATATCTAAACTATAATGTTAGTATTTATATTTTATAACAAGTCCTAAGGTTGTTGTCATAAAAACCATTCTTTTCAAGAACTAACAATCTCCCCCTTTTTGATGATGACAACCTTTGTTTATAAAATATTACTTCTATCCTAATAACTCTCTAATAACTCCCCCTAAAACTAATAACTCCCCCTTAATCTATGCCTAACTATCCTATTTTATACTTCTCCCCCTTTGTCATCAACAAAAACAAACTAACTCTAAACTATATAACTCCCCATTAATCTAATACTGTATTATGTGATTATAATGATAGTGTTATCATAAATAATCAATACTTAATTCTGAATCTAAAACTTTGCCCTTAATAACTAACCCTCCTAACTGAGAATCCATATATGATAATGTGATAATCACAAATCATTTATTAATTATATAATGTTATATTTACATTTGTGTAGAAAACATAAGTAAGATTATATACAAATAAGAAAGAACGAAAAGAAACTAATGTGTATTCTTAACAATGGGAGATCTATGAATCGAGCAATTTGGGTAATGAAAACAGAAATTTCCATTTTGTTCGACTAGATTTCCATCCTTGTCAAAACAAACTTTGCCAACGCAAACAACTTTGTCGTCATCTTCAGCGTGCTCTTCGTCCATGGGGGCTTCTTCTTCTTTTTCCTCGCTGTCCTCTTGCACTTGAACACTTGAAGATTCTTCATCGATCAAGATGGGATTGGCGTGATTGTCCATTAGAAACTTTTGCAAGTTTCTAAGGATTTTTCCTTGTCGTTCTTGTTTTTTGACCATTCTGATTTTCACCACTTGAATTTCAGTGATAAGTTGCAGTTCATCCTTCAAGGAATCTTCCATTTTCATCACCCGTGTAAGCGTAGTACATTGAAATGGTCTGGTTGAAGGAGAAGGGAACGAAAAGATTGAATTTTTGTTTGATTTGGAGGAGGAGGCCATTGTTTTAATTTTTCAGAAGTTAGAATCAGAGAAAGAACGGAAGGAATGAACGAAATTTTGAAATAGGAAGAATATATAACCATTCATTTTGAATTTTGGTGGGAAAAAAACTTAAATTAAAAAAACGTTGTATGTCGACAGGGGTGTAGGGGGGATGTCGACAGAGTATTTGTAGTTTTGCTTATTTGATTTATTTTAATTTAATTTTAATTGTTGTTATATATTTATATTTTATATTTCAGTTATTGAACAAATACCTAATTCTCTTCTTAATTTAGTAAATATAGATTCATTTAAGGGTTTTGTTAAGATATCAGCAATTTGATTCTCGGAATTAATATAATCGAGAGAAATTACTTCTTTACTTATATTATCTTTGAGAAAATGATGTCTGATATCAATATGTTTAGTTCGAGCATGATGAGTAGGATTTTTGGATAAATTTATTGCACTAGTATTATCACAATAAATTGGTGATTTTGAGATATTTAAACCAAAATCTTTTAAAGTTTGTTGCATATATATTACGTGAGAACAAGCCAAAGCAATAGAAATATACTCTGCTTCGATTGTTGATAAAGAAACTGTGTTTTGCTTTTTACTAAACCAGGAAACTAGAGAATGCCCCAAAAGTGACAAGTTCCACTTGTACTTTTTCGGTCTGATTTACAAACAGCATAGTCAGCATCACAGTAAGATATTAATTCAAAAGAATCATTTTTAGGATAAAATAAGCCATAATCATTGGTGTGTTTAATGTATCTTATGATACGTTTTACAGCTTTTAAGTGGGTCTCTTTAGGTTGGGATTGATATCTTGCACAGAGACAAACACTATGCATGATATCAGGTCTACTAGCAGTGATATAGAGTAGTGATCCAATCATTCCTCTATATAATTTTTGATCTACATCTTTCGAGAGATCTTTTTTACTTAGGTACTCATTGGTTGCCATGGGAGTTGGTTTTCCACTTGCAGTAGTCAAACAAAATTTACTAACTAGGTCTTTAGCATATTTTTCTTGACTAATAAAGATACCATTTTCTAATTGTTTTATTTGCAACCCTAGAAAGAAGTTTAATTCACCCATATGACTCATCTCAAACTCTTTTGTCATTATTTCGGAAAAATCTTTATTCATTTCAAAATTAGTTGATCCGAAAATGATATCATCTACGTAAAATTGTACTAGTTGAATATCATTCTTATTTCTTTTAATAAAAAGAGTATTATCTACTTTACCAATTTCAAAGTTTGATTGTAATAAGTAAGATCTTAGTCTATCATACCAGGCTCTAGGAGCTTGTTTTAGACCATATAAAGTTTTCTTAAGTTTGTAAACATGATTTGGTAATTTTTTTTATCTTTAAAAAGTGGTGGTTGTTCAACATATACTTCTTCTTTTACAAATCCATTTAAAAAGGCACTTTTAACATCCATTTGAAATAATTTGAAATTATTATAATTTGCGAAAGCAAGTAGAATCCTAATTTCTTTTAATCTTGCTACGGGAGCAAAGGTTTCATCACAATCTATTCCTTCTTATTGACAATAACCTTGAGCGACTAACCGGACTTTATTTCTAACGACCTCACCTTGTTCATTCATTTTATTTTTATAAACCCATTTTGTTCCAATTATAGTTTTATTTTCAGGTCTAGGAACAAGTTCCCAAACATCATTTCTAGTGAATTGATTTAGTTCTTCTTGCATAGCCAAAATCCATGAATCATCAATTGATGCTTCTTTTGGACTTTTGGGTTCAATAGTTGATATAAAGGCTATATTGCTCATTTTACTTAGTTGATTTCTAGTTGTAACAACAGATTGCATATCTCCTAGTATATTTTCTATAGGATGATCTTTTAAAAGTTTAATCCTTTTATTAGGATGATTAATTTCATTATTAGTTTCAGTTGACTCCTGATTTTGTGTAAATAAATTCCCTTCATCATTTGTATCTTCAAAATTTTTGAGATTTTCATCGAATGAAACATGCATTGTTTCTTCAATGGTGTTAGTTCTTAAATTAAACACTCTGTATGCTTTACTTCTATTAGAATATCCGATAAAGATACCTTTGTCGGATTTTGGATCAAATTTATCTAAGTTATCTTTTGTATTTAAAATAAAACATTTACTTCCAAAAATTCTAAAATAAGATACCTTAGGTTTCTTTCCGTGAAGGAGTTCATAAGATGTCTTATCAGTTAAAGGTCTAATTAAAATTCTATTTAAAATATAACAGGCGGTAGCAACTGCTTCTGCACAAAAATGTTTTGATAATTTACTATCTGAAAGCATAGTTCTCACACACTCTTGAATCGTCCTATTTTTACGTTCTACTACTCCGTTTTGTTGTGGAGTTCTTGGAAATGAAAAATTGTGAGTTATTCCCTTTTTATTGCAGAATTCCTCAAACTTTTCATTTTCAAATTCACCACCGTGATCACTACGGATGGTTATAATTTTTACAAAAAGTTGATTTTGAATCCTTTTTGTAAAGTTCTTAAAACTTTCAAAAGTATCACTTTTATGTTTCAAAAATATTGTCCATGTAAATCTAGAATAATCATTTACAATTACAAAAACATATTTACTGTGATTTATTGACTGAATTTGAGATGGACCAAATAAATCAAGATGAAGTAATTCAAGAGGTTTTGAAGTTTAAATCATATCTTTAATTTAAAGGAACTTTTTCTAAGTTTTCCTAATTGACATGCATCACATAAACTATTTACTTTAAAATTCATTTTAGGGAGACCTCTTACTAGATCATATTTTGACAGTCTAGATAAGAGTTTGAAATTCAAATGCCCAAATCTCTTATGCCAAATCCAAGGGTCACTTGTATTTGCCAAAAGATACAGGTTATCATTTGAAACTTTCATATTAAGAATATAAATATTCTTTTTCCTAATTCCCTCAAATATTATGGTTGAATTATTATCTTCAATGTGACACTTATCTTTTTCAAATTTAATTTTATATCCTTTATCGCAAAGTTGACTAATACTTAGCAGATTATGTTTCAGATTCTTAACTAGCATAACATTAGTAATAATAGGAGTTTCAGAGTTACCGACATTGCCGAAGCCAATCACATATCCTTTTGAGTTGTCTCCAAAGTTAACCAGTCCTCCGTCTTTGTATATTATATCATTCAGCATATTCGGATTACCAGTCATGTGTCTAGAGCATCCACTATCGAGTATCCATTTATTCTTTTTGTTCTGCACAATTTGTCCATTGTGGATTGATTCCTAAGCACCCATAAAACATGTTTCTTGCACATCATAAAGATTTTGTAGACAACTTGAATTCGTATATAGATTATATGCAGCCTCATGATGCAATGATGATTTGAATATTTCTAAACTAGTATTAACAAGTTTTTCAAACATAGCCATTTTAAAGAAATTTTCAAAATTCATATTATGAAACTTTGAAAACCTTGTTCTGATACCAAATGTGAAAAATGCGGATTACGGATCGTAAGGCTAGAATTAACACTAGAGGAGGGTGAATAGTGTTTTAAGGAATTACTAATTCTTTTTGAGTTTATATTAATTTGAATACAAATGTATGCAATATTCAGACACAGATATGATCACAGAATCAAACACAGATGCAAATATAAAGGAAAGAACACACTGGATTTTATACCGGTTCGGAGTTACCCTACATCCAGTCCCGCAACACAAGTACGGATTTCCTTTCAAAATCAATTCTTACAATTACACCCTCGATTTCAAGGCCACGAGGTACACCACTCCAGATTCACAATCCTCTGGGTAGAGATACTTGATTTTACGGGCATCAAGTTCACCCAATTGATTTCCTAGGCTACAATCACACCTTCTCTCACTTGATTGATTTTCCAGGCTACAATCACACCTTTTCTCACTTGATTGATTTTCCAGGCTACAATCACACCTTTTCTCGCTCGATTGATTACAAAGAAGCCTATAACTCTGAATAGCACTGGGATCTTGTTGAGATAGTGATAGAGAATCAAACCAGAGATGATCTAGTTAGATTCAATGAAGAATTCGGCAGAGTAATAGTATATATATAAAGAAATGTGGAAGAAGAAGAGAAGTGAAATCAGAAATTAATTCGTTTAAAACATCCCCTATTTATAGTAGAACAACAGCCATGTCCATTCGGGAAAGGATATGACGAATAGACACTTCTTTTGAAATTCAAACTTTTGAAATAAACTGTCATCAAGTCGACATGAGTACCTAGGGGTTGTCGACATGCCTAAGGTATTTTTGATAATTTGTTTTTCTTTTGAAAATAACTTCTAAGTTATATTAAAACTATTTTAAACTTTATAAATATACTATAGTTAAAATACATAAATAAGTATAGAGAATAATATTTTGGTATATATAAAATTTTACTATAATTTCATATTTAAATTTTAAAATAAATAATAAAAGTTAAGTACATTATAATTAAAGATAGTTTAAAACCAAGGATAATTTTGATATTGAAAATAAAGATTATTTTGAGGCTAAAAGTATTTAAAACCAGGATAGATGTTTTTGATTTAAAAAGGAAGATTTTGAAATCATTTTGAAAACAAGATATAATTTTGTAAAACATTTGAATAAAAGTTAGTGGATACAAAACGATGTTCCACTAGATTTTTCGTAGGTTCCATCCTACTTAGGGTTCCATCCCTTTAACATGCTCGAAGTGGATTCCATTCCACGAATAAAATGGATTTTAAGATGTCAGTGCTTTTCTAGGAGTTTTAACATAATTCTAGACTCGATACTTGTCTTGTACTATTGAAATCTTGAACTCTTGATATCTTGATACTCATGAGTCTGGAATCTTGATGTCTTCAATCTTGAGTCTCTATACTATACAGTCTTCATTCTCAGTACCTGTATGTTTATATCCTGCATATACATATATATCTAAACTATAATGTTAGTATTTATATTTTATAACAAGTCCTAAGGTTGTTGTCAATTAAACCATTCTTTTCAAGGACTAACAGATGCGATTGAAATGGTGGCTTCCAAAAGAAAATACAATACCAGAGAAGTACTCGATGGTGAAACAAATGTGAAAAGATTTGGGAATGAAAGTAGTGTGTATACATGCTTGTGAAAATGAATGCATAATGTTTTGGAAAGAATACAATGATGCATTAGAATGTCCTCGTTGTCATGCTTTGAGATTCAAAGTTAAAAAATCAAGGAGAAGTATCACAAAACAACCTCGAAAAGTTTTGAAAGGGTTACCGGCCCCTAATAAGATAATGAGCACATAATAACCCATCCTTCGTTAGATAGCCTATAGAGATAGTGGGTGATCCCATCACGAACCTAAGCGCCGGCTCGAAGGTCTTTCTGGGTGACACGTCGCTAGCTTGGCAGTCTCTAAGAAAGGAAGTGAATGTACGGTAATTCACCCTTATTGGATAATCAGCCGATAAGGAGGCGAGTGTCGAATGGCTCATGCGGTCCTTGGTGGCAAAGGTCGACAGTCCCGAATAATGTATTGAGCACAAAATAATTCATCCTTATTGGATGGCCATGACAATCGTGATGAACAAAGTTGGCTCTAAAGTCTTCGATATATTCTCTACAAAGGATGTATTAAATAGCCTTATAATTATGGCTGGCTCTTATATATGATAAGCACGAAGTGCATAGGGTTTCAAGTGTGGGAAATGCGGTTTCCGTCCAAGTGAGAGATACGATAAGCACCATTTGTTAAGATGACACTTATAATATACAGCCCCTCCTAGTTTGGGACGAGCACTCCTTCGGTTAGGTGCTTTATACTAGCGAACACCCAACGCAAGACTAGGTCATCGATAATGAATTGTTAAAGCTTCACTCTTGAGTTGTAGTGCTTGGCTATCTTCCTCCTATAGGTTTCGATGTAGAGTTCAGCTTTGATTCTTCATTCTTCAATTGTGTCAATGTCTGAGCTTGAGTACCTTATCGTTTTGCTTGGGTTCATAGGTTAGACTCAAGGTGAGGGGATGTCTATTTCTATGGGTAGCATGGTTTCATACCTATAGCAAAATGAGAAAGGAGTATAATCGATTGAGGTACAGTTGAAAGTGTGATAGGACCAAAGAACAAGTGATTTTTCTTCATCCCAGTTCCCTTTTGCTTTTTTGAGGTATTTCCTGAGTGTTGTCTTGATGGTTTTGTTGACGGCCTCAGCTTGTCCATTGGCTTGAGGTTGGACGACGAAAGAGAACCTGCACTTCTCGATTTCGTTCCTTACATAGAAGTCTTAAAAGAGGCTGCTTTCAAATTGAGTATCGTTGTTGGTGATAATCTTAGTTGGTAGGCTAAAATGATAGATGGTATTCTTTATGATGAAGTTAAGTACCCTGGGGCGATAACCCTAATAAGGGGTTCATCCTCGACCCATTTGGTGAAGTGGTTAATAACAACTATGGCACGATTTTACCTCTATTGGCATTATTTAGCTTTCCTATCAAGTAAACCCCCTATGCATCGAACGACCATGGGGACGTAATTAGGTAAGGAGAGTAGGAGAGGCTCTAGGGATCTTAGCGAACCGTTGACATTGGTCACATTTCTTGATGTAGTCCATAGAATCTTTGAATATATTAGGCCAATAGTAGCCTTGTCGGGCAACCTTTTTTGCTAGGCTTTGCCCCACCACTGGGATCCCCACAAAATCCTTCTTGCAGCTCTTGCAGCATCTGGCCGGCTTCATCTTCAAACATGCACCACTGAAATGGTGTGAAGTACCTCATTTGTGGAGCTTTCCATCTATGATCGTGTAGTGGGGAGCCCGATAGAGAATCTTCTTAGCTTCCTTATGGTCGGCAGGAGGTTCCTCACTTGTTAAGTCCTTGATAAGAGGCGCCATCCAACTATCCAAGGATGGTGCATCTATTTTAAAGTGGCAAAGTATAGGATTTTGAAAATAAAATATCTAATTTGAAAGAATTAAGGAGAGAGGAGGAAATTCCTAGATTTAATAAGAGAGCTTTAAACTCTTCCGCTTTACTATTATTTAATGGATAAGTAGCTTAGTTTTGAGATTTGGGGCATAAATAAACATTAAAAGGAAGAATGAAAAGTGTTTACCTATGTCTTGAGGAAATTTACATCATCTTGTTTACTTGTCTTTAACGGATAAAATAATGCAAACAACATGCAGAAATAGTGAAAACAAGGAAAGAATACCTATCAAAAATCATAATGCAGACGACTTTCTTCAGCTTTATTTTTTGCATAGGAGATTTTTCATTTTCTATTGTTTTGAGTGAGGTGAAAGAAGAATTGAGGTGTGGCAGGGGCCAAGCGGGAAGGATTGTTTTAGCCTTTTAGGAGAGGAAGAAATAAATGCAAGTTGGCTTACTTTGTAGCCTTAACTCCTGTACCTACGTTTTTATTATGCATCTTGATTTAGAAGTGCTATTTCTAACTCAATTTTGGTTAAGCTTTTTTGCGAAAGCAAAGCATCCGAAAGGATACTTGGACGGTCAAGAATTTAAAGACTAAAATGCAAAGAGATCACATTACTTAGCCTGGATCATCATCAATTTCAAGGTTTACAAAATTTAAGATTTCTAGGGTCAATTGATATCCAAGTATAGTAAATAAAAATATGTGATAAGACATGCAAAGTGGTAAAGACATGCAATATAACGATAATAGACTAGTAGTAGAAACTTCATTCTGGCTTTTCAATATCCATCGATTCAGTCATTTTGCTGGATTCTTCAGTCATTTGTTCTGAAGCCTCTTGGTTTTGAGGAGATTGTTGTTGCTCTTCAGTGGGTGACTGAGGATGAGGAGACAGAGCTTCTAGCTGAGGAAGAATTTGAGGTTTCGCAAGGGCAGGTTGGGTTTAGTATTATCAGTCTGCAGAACCTGTCAAAATCCTCGGCCTTTCTTTTAATATCAACTGAAAGGAGAACATGATTGGCGTGTTTCTATAAAGGATCCTATTGCTTCTTTTTTCTCTTTGCCATGGTTTAACTTCTGTACATTCAGTGATTACCATTTGGTTTTCTGCGGCATATGATCAAACTGTGGATTATTAGATGAAGCTGCCTCTTTGAAACTTCTTAGACAATAAGTAAGTTGGTCACAAGCTGAACCTCTTTCCACCCAATCCATATAGCTCATTTTAATAGGTTCCCCTTGCCTTTTGAGCTCCTCCTTTGTCGTAGAGCCAATCCCCAACTACTTGCAACTTCTCCGCCAACCGATCTTGTTCTGGAGGTCCCCAAAATTCTTGATACACACACATCTTCATTATATATTTCTTTTGAAAGACCATAACCAAGCGAGCCAGATCATCAAAAGAGCAAGTAGAGTGTTTATACAGCCAACATCACTACACACAAAGGCACATACATATCCATGTGCACATACACATACATATACAAATGTAGGCATGCATACATAGACATATATCATTGTGCATACAGACACGTAAACACATGCACATTTTCTTAGTTGCACTTTGTTTTGATTAAACTGGCCAATGTCACTTTATGTTATCGGGTAGAATATGTTGAATTATTGTAAGGGGAATTTTGAGCCAAAGAATCAATCCTTAGCTCAACTTCTTTTTTCCATGTAATGTGAAAATAATGCTAACCATGAATATTATTTGTGAAATCAATTTGTAGTTTACTGATTAACGTAATTTTACAGAACTTGAAATGATAAAATTAAATTATCACTTATTCTCACTTTGAATATAAGTTTGAGACGCTCAATTTTGTTAATGAACAGATTTTCCATATTAACAGGGTTTCCATATTAAAATTTATTTTCGTTTGATTCGATTATTTTTTAAAGAATTCAAGTTTTTAACATTAAAGTTTTTGATAATTAAACTTCTGAACTAATTTTAAAAAAAAATATTTTCTGAATTTAAACTATTTGTATATTTCCATATTGCTGAACAAGTAGAAGCAGATACATACAAATTGGGATTTCTCAACTCAACGTTGCATTAATCATCAGAAGATATCGAAGACTTCAGGTTTATACAAATTGTTAAAAGTGTTATCAGTTTTATAGTTATTGATGGGAGCTGACTGTTCCAGAGAGTAATTTTTTGCTTCATATCTATGCTAGAAGTTCCAAATTAAAGTATAATTGCATTCTGTTTATTATGTTCATTATTACAGGAAATGAAGAGGATTACTCGAAAACAAAAAAAGTCAAAGAAGTTGAAATTGTACTCAAAAAGTCTAATGAATGGAATAAGCATGTTGAAGATAACAACGTTCGAAATGAAGACAACTGAAAATTAGTTAAAGAAAGCTCAATGCAAATCAAAGAAAATTTTGAGGTTAACAATAATCAAAATAAAGACAATCCATGTGCACTTGAAGACAATACAATGCAAAAGGAACAAAATTTGAAAGTCATGATGGAAACTGATGGGCCTATTCAAGATGTAAGAGGAAATTTAGTACGGAAAAGAATTACTAAAGATCCTACTAAAATGAAGAGACTTCCTTCAAATTTCGTAAATCGGATTGAAGTTGAATTTAATGAGCATGCCGAACCAATAGAAGAAGGTTCAATCCACTTATCTTCTTATCTAGAACCACTTGTATGAGAGCATGCTTCAGTTACGCTCTCTGATTGGAGACACCTTGGTGATGATTTAAAAGCTGTTTTATGGCATTGCAATCAGGTATATTCTTGAAATGTTAGTTAATATAATAATTTCAATAAATCCAAATAATACCCAAGTACATAACGCAAATTCAAAGTCTGGATGCCATACATGTAAGTCAACAAGTTAGTGCTTCATTACAAATAAAGATGAAAGTGAAGTATCGTTTGTTCTGCTGGGATATAACATAATAAGTCAATATTGTTTATCATTGCTCAATTGGGCTTCAAGGCCCAATAGCCTGTTATTTTTTGTTTACAAAAGATATCTCTCTGTACATATAAATATATGTACATATTGTACATATCTGATTGTATTATATCATCATTTTCAATAAAAAAATATCATTCAATTCATCTAATCTCAAATCTTTACATTGTATCAGGGCCATTATCAAACTTAATAGCATCTTCAGCAAATCAGTGTCAGGAAAAGGGATATATCATCAAAATCAGATTTATCATCTGATATTCAAATAACCCATCAGAGAAGTTTTCATCACTTGGGTTATATCAGAATTTTCTTTTGAAAATCGGTGTCGTGCCAAAGAAATCGCTTGAATTTCTGGCTACTCAAAATTTTCTTTCAAGAAAAAGCCAAGCAAATCCTTATAAGAAAAAGGAAAATTCATAAAATTCCAATTCAGAAATCAAGAAAACACATCAAAATAGCAAGAAAGGTAGTGCTATGCCAAAAATTTATCAGAATAGCTTCATCATTCAGATTTGGCTGCAACATACTTGATTCTCCTGCAGAAGAAAGCATTTCTTGTTCCCAAAAATAAAAATTCTGAATTCTCAAGGCAGTTCTTGTATCAAGAATTATCATCATGGCAAATGGAAGCTCTGCCACCTCAACAAATTCATCCAAATCTCATCAGATTGCCACAGTAAATCTCATCAAAACCATTATTAGCCCTCAGAGTCAATTAATCACCGCCCAACTAGAAGAACATACTTTCTTCTTTGGAAAGTTCAAGTAAAAATAGCAGTCAGAGGCTATGGCCTTGAAGAGTTTCTTCTTGATACTATTCGGGTTCCACCCATGTTCACAACTGATCAAGAAAACAAAATTGTTAGTAATGAAGATTTCATAAAGTATCAAAGGCGAGATAGCTTAATATGCTCATGGCTATTATCTTCCATAAGTATGAAGTTGCTACCTCAAGTGATTGGAAGTAAAAGTGCTAAAGGAATCTGGACAACATTTGAGAGAATATTCAATTCTCAATCCGCTGCCAAGATCATGCATCACAAAAGACAATTACATAGTATTAGAAAGGACAATCTATCCATGGGAGAACATTTAGCAAAAATCAAAGCAACTTGTGATTTACTCGAGGCAGTTGGACACAAAATCTTAGATTCAGAACAAGTTTTAATCATATTAAGTGGTCTAAATGATGAATATGAAGCAGTTGTAGCTGTCATATCATCTTAAAGAACTACACCACCGATAGAAGATGTGCATTCAATACTTCTTGCACATGAAGGGAGAACAGATTTCAAGAAACCCATTGATTCGGATATGTCCATTAACTACATGTGTAAAACTCAATACAATAATAAGCCTGATCAACAAAATCAAAGAAGCAATCAGACAGTAAGAGGAAGAGGCAGAGAAAGGTGGAATGACAACAATAGACCAAAATGTCAAATATGTGAAAAGGTTGGTCATACTACCCCAAAGTGCTACTTTAGACTTAACTTGAATTATGTCCCAAGACAGAATTCAAGTAATCAATGGAATGGTAACTATAGTGCAGATATAAGTGCAACCAGATACAAGCAATCAAATAGTAAACAACAGAAATCAGATTACAAGGCCTGAACACATTCAAGATGAAGCCTGATACCCTGACTCTGGAGCAACAAACCATATAACAAGCAACCTTGACAACTTGAATCTTGGGAGTAAAACGTATAAAGGTAAACGGTCAATTTGCATGGGAAATGGTGAGCCTATTAATATCACTCATTCTGGAAAAGCCCACATCAGAGGTGCAAGGAAATTATTCTTGAACAATTTATTGAGGGTGCCAAAAATAAAGAAAAATCTTATCGGTGTTTCACAATTTGCCAAAGACAATAATGTCTATTTTGAATTCTTTCCTAAATACTGTTTAGTTAAAGACATACTAACTAAAGAAATTCTCTTGTAGGGTGATGCGGACTGAGGATTTACAGATTTAAACTAGTTAACTTCATCAATCATGGAAAAGAACAACAAATTTGTAATATGTCTGAGTTCACTCAAATAGAAAACTGTAAAAGTATTTTAGATCTATGGCACTTCAAGCTTGGACATCCAAATGTAAATGTTGTTAAACAAGTAATTAATGATAATAAAATTGCTTTTGACAATTTTCCATTACCATATGTTTGCGCTTATTGTCAGATGGCTAAAAGTCACAAGCTAGCATTTAACAATTCTCTTACTGTGTATTCAAATCCATTGGAGTTAATGGCTACAGACCTATGGGGTCTCGCCCCAATATGATCAGATTATGGTTATAGATATTATATATCATTTATTGATGCATATTTTAGGCATACGTAGATCTATTTCTTAAAATATAAATCTGAAACATATAATGATGTAGTTCATTTATATCTCTGGCTGAAAAGCAAACTGGGTGTCAAGTTAAAATCATTCAATTTGACGGTGGTACTGAATATAAAACACTCAGTAACTATTTAATAAAAAGGGAATAGCTCATAGAACTACATGTCCTTATACATCTGAACAAAATGGCTTGATTGAGAGAAAACATAGATATATTGTTGAGACAAGACTCACTCCCTTAGCTCAGACATCTTTACCCTTAAAATTCTGGCCTGACTCATTCAATACAGCAGTTTACTTAATTAATAGGCTGTCAACAAAGGTTCTAAAAGGAGTAAGTCCCATAGAAAAGCTATATGGTATAAAACCTGACTATCAAGGCTTAAAGACTTTTGGATGTCTATGTTTTCCCTACTTAAGACCGTATAACACAAACAAATTGAACTTTAGATCAAAACCATGTACTTTTATAGGATATGGAGTAAATCAAAAGGGATATAAATGTTTGGATGATAAGGGAATTTTTTTCATAAGCAGACATGTTGTTTTTAATGAGCATATATTTCCCTTTAGCAGTACAGATATGAAGACAACAAAGAAGGTACTCAACCCAAAGGCATCAATACCTGATCTACCTGTTTATTCTAATGATTGGCAACAACAAGAGAGTGACAGGACTGCAGGAGTTCTTGATTCACAACTCATAATTTCTAAGCAATCAGGTCATGAACCAGCTGAAACACCCAGCTATCTCAATCAGTCTCCCACACAACCTATTAATCAAGACCAACAAGTTAGTGAAGAAAGTTCAAGCACTCAACAAGACACATCAAGAAATAATATTGATCATTCAGACAGAGAAGAACCACAAGTGAGATCAGGTCACCTTATGATCACAAGGGCAAAGAGTGGTATATTCAAGCCAAAGCTATATACTGCAATCACAATAACTGAAGAGCCAGAAACATTTGTTCAAGCTACAAAATACAAAAACTGGAAAGCAGCCATGAATGAAGAGTATAATGCTCTCACAAGGAACAAAACATGGAATCTGGTCTATCCACCAGACAAGAAAAATATAGTAGGATGCAAGTGGACTTATAAACTAAAAAAGAATTCAGATGAAACTATGACTAGATATAAAGCAAGACTTGTTGCTAAAGGCTACACTCAAAAATATGGGTTTGACTTCAATGAGACATTCTCTCCAGTAGTTTTACCAGCAACTATTAGAATTATTCTTACTATTGCATTACACAAAAACTGGAATATTAGACAACTTGATGTCAATAATACCTTCCTGAATGGCATTTTACAAGAGGAGATTTATACGGAGCAGCTATGGCATTTTACAGGAGGAGATTTGTAACGATCCAGAATTTCAGTCATTTGAAATTCATATATTTAATTGATTTTAAATATTCAAAATTTAATTTTAAAAGCTGAATAGATTATATTTCGAATATCTGGATTTAATTGGATAATTAAATTGTTAATTTAATATTTGAAATTGTGTAAATAATTAGAAATTGATTTTAATGTGAATGGAAATGATTTATAAAGTTGAATTAAATTATATTTGAACTAGAACGATGTTAGTAAACTTTTAAAATTGAATAAAAAGTTAAATTGTAGAAATTGAATATTTTAATATTTAATTAACGTGCGAAAATAGACATTTTTCAAACAGTCTCGGATTTCGATGAAACTAATTTCATTGGATCCGTAATGTTAAATTATTGTAATATTTCAAATTTCATGTCAATCGGATTTATGGTTTGTCCGGGACAAGCTAAAACGCGTAGAAATTTGTTTAAGTAAATTTTAAATTTAAAACAGTCGATTCGAAAACCTATCTTCCAAATACAATCGAATTGGATCTCGATATACATTCCATTGTGTTCGGAATAGGGGTAAAATATTATAAACGTCAGGCGGCACGCTTAGATTGGAGTTTGAAAAAATTTTGGATGAATAGTGCGCGTAAATTTTCTATAAAAGGCCAAAACTATTTTCATTTTTATCAAAACCCTTATGGAACTAGGGCAGGCCGCCACTTATATTCAATGGCCGATATCTTCCCATTTTCTTCCTTTGATTTCTTCCAATCCATCAACCAATTCGAGAAACCTTCAACACGAGAATTGTAGAGCTAAGCAAGATCGACAAATCCATACGGCAATAATGAGTTTTCAAGCAACGTCGTGATGGCAATTTCAGTTTGAACGGCCGATGTTTGTATGCGTTTATCGAGGCAACGGCGTGACCGATCTTGCTATGCTCGCGGCCGATGGTGGCACTCGCGTTGGGCTTCGAAACCATGATCGCCGTTCGTCTTCAAGTTGCTCGAGGAGGTCGCGAAAATTCAAGCAATAGTAGCGGCCGATGGGTTCCTTAACCCTGGTAGTCGCGTGATAGAAGATGAGGAAGAAAAAGAATGGGTGGCCCGGATCTGGTTTTGCAGATCGAGCGACCAAGATGAGTTAGGTTAAAATAAATAAAATTTGTAAATTATTATATAATAAATTCGTACAATCTTTAAAAATTGATATCTTTGTCATACGAGGTCCGTTTTTGACGAAACAAACTGCGTTGGGTTCGTTTTGATGAGCACTACATTTTAGGGCCAGTTTAGAGTTGATTTGAGCTAGTGTGAATTTTGGGTAAAATTAAACGGTCGTTTAATTTTATTCGGAATAAAACACTGAAACTGCTATTGGAAGCAA
This sequence comes from Allium fistulosum, assembly GCA_030737815.1. Taxonomy (NCBI): domain Eukaryota; kingdom Viridiplantae; phylum Streptophyta; class Magnoliopsida; order Asparagales; family Amaryllidaceae; genus Allium; species Allium fistulosum. Next base: position 862,573,055 of record CM060903.1, read on the forward strand.
TGTGAGTACAACTCACTCTTTCTGACTCACTGATATTTTTATATAAGTGGGAATAAATATTATTTATGATGATTGATGATTATTTGGATGATATATGATATATTGTATATGCATTGATTGGTATTTGGATATATACCTGCCTATTGGAGCAGATGAGACCCTATGCGTTCCCGTGTATGAGCGGATGACCATTTGTACGCACGTCTGCCTCGAAGCGGACATTGTACACATATTCTTATATGTATATTTGTTGCAGGTGACAGGTTGGATGGATCCAACTGGATTCCTCACCAGTATTGGTTTATTTACAGATATTGTGATATATGCTGTTATCATGTGATATCTGATGTTTGGATGCCGTGATTGTTGTATTTAGTGCTGTTGCAGCATTGGGCCTATTTTGGAAATTTAAAAATGTTAAAGTGATGTTTTCAAATTAAAAAGGATTTTCAAGTGATTTTGAAAATAGATGTTTTATTTATTGTTGAATTGTAAAGGAATTGAATTTATTTTGAATAAATAAAAGTTATAATTTTTATGTTATAAAAATTATGATTTTTGTGAAATGTATCAAGATGTGATTTCTGAAATATGAAGTTGATTATTTTGTAAATGGTTTAAATTGAGATTTTGGACTTATTATAAATGGTTTATATAGAAGATTTATAAAATTGGATTTTTATAAATCAAAGTAAAGGAATTATTAAGGAATTTTGTAAGTGATAAAATGGAGTTATAAATGGATTTTATAAGTGAATATTTGGCAAGTGATTTAAATAAATAAAAGATGAATTAAAAGGGCCTAGTGGTTGTATATGGTGCTAAATATTTGTTTGTTTGCTTTGGTAGTTAAATAACCGACTATCAAATTTGGCCATTTTAGTTCCTCGACTTGATGTGGAAATTATTTAGTCGTACACTTAGTACGTAACCTTCTGTGTAGGCTTGGTTATCGTTTATGTTGAGGATGTTGATTCGTTAGTGCGGAGTATTACTCTAATCTATCGAGCTTCCTTCTTGGCCCGAAGGATAGCAAGTTGAAAGTTGGAGACGTGATAAGTCTATGAGACTTAGTTTCTGTGTGAGGTTGAGAAACGCTTTTGCGTTGTTGGTGCAAAGAGACCGGGATCAGATTTATCTGAAAACAACTTCGGACCAACGTATATGCGATGATTGTGCAGGTTGCTTATGATGATATTGATATTCCGGATTTTCATAGTGGAGGACTGCTTGTTGATCGTTTGGGGTTAAAATCCCAATATACATCCAGTAGCAGTGGTCTCTTCATTATGAAATATCCAATGCAAGGACTATTCGCTACTAATCCTAGGGATTTCCTGACAGGATGTGGTAGGAAAGTGCCTTCGGTTTGTCCTGTTCCTGGACAACTTGTATGAATGTTTGTCTGACATTGCATTTCTAAAGATTGCATACATTGGTTTTTACAAACGTACATCTGTTTGGTGGCGGAGAAGGCAACTTCTCTTAGCTTAACACCCTTCCTTGAGACGTACGAGCTCAAAGGGTTGTATTTTTGTGGAAGGCAATTAGTAGTCAACGGAAATGGCCGTATGGCATTCATAGTGATGTGATTGTGATTTGTGAAAGGTAATTGCTACCTTCGGCCTCATCAAACGAAAATGACCAAAACAGGGTTAGATGCGGCAAGGCTAAGTGGGTCGCTCCCAAGTAGGATATGATTATCCTCTTCTAGATATATCTTTATACGCTATGACGTCGTGTATCTGATTATTGTGGTTTGTATGCTAGAGGGCCCTCGGTAAAGGTCGGTAACGACCGGAGGATGACATATTCGGTACCATCTACTTATAGAGGTGGGTCGGTCTTGTGTTGGTAAAGGGCAGATGTTCTGTGCCTCGGGACATCCATCTAGAGGTGTACCCCTTCGGAAGGTAGTCCCTTCACCTGGTCATTTGTATGGAAATCCAAACTCCACTACGTACTTGCCATTTTGATTGTATTACCCATTTTGGGCTATATGCTGGAATTTAATCAATGTAACAATTTCGGCTATAATTAATATTATTTGTATATACTAGACACTAGTATAATATAAGATGATTCGATATGAAATGTTTTAGTTATCGTAAGGTAAAAACATGTCCGTGTTTATGTGTGGACTTGTCTTACGAGATACTTTTGTTTTGATAAAGGAAAAGTTTGGTAATCTAATAAATTCAGTTGAGTGTGTTCCTCACGCTAGTTTACCACACTGATCCGGGCGTTCTTCCCATTCAATGCTCGGGTCAGACCGAATATATTTACAGGTTCATATTGGTGCTATTGGAGCTTCAGTAGGAGAGCTGGAGATCTTCATTTTCGTATACACGTACATCGGTTTTGCTTGATTATCCGCTGTGCTTAGTTGTTGTATATTATCAGCAATTGTAAGGACAGGATATTATAACTGTCCAGGCTGATAACTATTGATTGATTGTTGAACTCTGATTGATGCGTGTATATACAGTTTCTGTTTTGTAAAGATCATTGATATGATATTATATATTTTCCGCTGCGATGTGAGATTATGTATTGTTCTGTTGGTTCTATCTTCTCTCTTTCTTCTCTCTTTCTTCTCTTCTCTTCTTCTCTCTTCTTTTCTTTCTCTTGACTTTCCGGCAGTCTGTGCTTTTTAGGTCAGACATGTGTGGTTCATTGTCGATTCAAAGGGTACGGATTTGCAGGTCGTCACAAGATTTATATAGATCAGCCACAGAGATACAATCAAAATATAAATTATGTGTGCAAACTAAATAAGGCAATATATGGTCTTAAACAAGCACCAAAGGTCTGATTTGATAGACTGAAAACCACAATAATTAGATTAGGTTATCAGTCTACCAAATTAGACAATTCACTATTCATCAAAGATAGCAAAGAATCTATGATATACATTCTAATATATGTTGATGATCTAATTATTACATGTGACAATGATGCAGAAATTAACAATCTTATTCAATATTTGGATAAGAAGTTCTCAGTCAAGGATCTTGGAAACTTAAGCTACTTTCTGGGCATAGAAATAATAAGGAAGTCAAATTTAGAAATGATTCTAAGCCAAAGAAAAAATACATTACTGAATTGTTGTACAAATCAAAGATGAATGATGAAAATCCACAACCAACACCTATGATAAGCAGCCACCAGCTCTCCAAAAATAGGGGAGAACCAATATTTAATTTTAAATAATACAGAAGTATTGTTGGAGCTTTACAATATGCAACTATAACTAGACCTGACATATCATTTAGTGTTAACAAAGTGTCTCAATTTATGCAGGAACCACTGAATAGCATTGGAGAGCTGTAACGATGATTCTAAGATATATAAAAGGAACTGCAAGCTATGGACAGTCTTTAACAAATGCAACAATCTCAATGTGGTTGGTTATACTGATGCAGATTAGGCAACAGACCCAGATGACAGGAAATCAGTTTCTGGATATTGCATTTATGTTGGAGAAAATATAATATATTGGTGTTCAAAAAAGCAGTCAACAATTTTCAGATCCAGCACTGAAGCTGAATACGGAAGTGTAGAAAGTGAAACAACAGAAATATTATGGATTCAATCTCTGTTAAGTGAGTTAAAAGCCAAATCAGAACTCAAACCGATATTATGGTGTGATAATCAAAGTACCATGTATATGTCTGCAAATCCAGTTCTACACTCAAGGACAAAGCACATCGAAATAGATCTATATTTTGTGCGAGAACAAATACTCAATGGAAAATTACAAGTTAATCATATATCTCCTACCTACCAAAGAGCTGACGTTCTTACCAAAGCCTTATCAGCAAGGAACTTTATAAGATTTAGAGACGATCATAAAGTAAAATCAAGCTCTAGTTGATTTCAAAAGACCAGATCTACATCGTCTTTGAGCTGGAAATTAGGCTTTGCAAAGAAACCAGACTCAGATCTGAAAAGATCTTAGATCTGAAACTTAGAACTTTACAAGAAACTAAAACTTGAAGATCTAGATGATTTGAAGACCAAATCAGACATGTATATTTGCCTTGTTGAAGCTCTTATATGAATGATTTCATCAATTTTGAAGTATAGTTGTAGATCTGGGAGGATTCGACAATTTCAGGAATTCGCATCGAACCCTAATATCGGTTTGAGGGGGGAGATAAAGATGAAAGTGAAGTATCGTTTGTTCTACTGGCATATAACATAACAAGTCAATACTGTATATCATTGCTCAAGTGGGCTTCAAGGCCCAACAGTCTGTTATTTTTTGTTTGCAAAAGATATCTCTCTGTACATGTAAGTATATGTACATATTGTACATATTTGATTGTATTGTATCATCATTTTCAATAAAACAAAATATCATTCAATTCATCTAATCTCAAATCTTTACAATTACCAATCTCGAATTCTATACTAATTTGATTAACATATTTTGAATTTTGTAATGTAATAGTGAAAAGAATGTGAAACTGAAAGTGAATTGGGTTAATACAGGATTAATTTGTAATGTATGTTAATAAATAATTTGAAATGTGTAACAGTAGATAATATTAGTGAAATTTAAGATTTAATAATGTATGTTAATAAATAATAATTGAATGTGCGAGTTGTTTGTCATATTTTTTTTTAATATACTGGTTGAAATCAAGGGGTTTATCTTGATCAGTAAGTTTTCATTGTAGAATGTACTACTTCAACATCATTTTAACTATTGTAACAAATTACTTCTACTGTAACTATAATCAAATTGTGATTGCATATGCGTTGAAGCTTTGTGCTGTGTAAACCAACTTCTCTAAAAACTAAGACCCTGTTTGGTTTGTACTTTTCAATTTTAGATTTTCGTATGATAAAATGAATTGGTTTTTCAAAAACGATCAATTCGGAAAATGGTCTTAACATATAAAGTTGAAAACGATTTCCTTTTGTTTCTCGTGATTTCTCTTCTTTTCTCCTCCACACATCGTCCACGTCCTTTCACGCCCTCCACTTCTTCCCACAACGTCCTTCTATTCCATATATTTTTAAATACATATTGAAAACGCAAAACTTAGGTAGTGTTTGGTTTAAAAATGAATTTTGTGTTTTCGGTTTTCAATATGTATGTCAAATATGAGAAAAATGGAGGGTAGACGGAGGGGATGAAAGAAAGACGGATGGAAGAACAAAGGGGACAATTGGACGACGAAAGAATGAATTGTTTCACGTGCTCGTGTTATTTCCCAAAATGTGGAAAATAAAAAAAATGTTGTTTTCTATTTTGTATATTAACTTCGTTTTCTAAATTAGTCGTTTTCGGCAATATACATACGTCGTGTGCATTTTTGTATGGACGAAAACTCAAAACTAAAAATAACAAACCAAACACTACCGTAAAATTTCATTTTCAAACCAAACATGCTCTAAGCTTGTGTTAAGCACATCAAGTTTACTAATATACTTTTGGACGCCAGCTGTAATATAGTTTATGTCCAGGTTTTTTTATAATGTGATATAACATTACCGATGCCGATTGCATCAATGTGGCCTCTTATCTTACTATGCATCTTTCTAACTGAGAATAAAAGGCTTTTAAATATAACAATTTTGTTTTGAGAAGTAATGTACTAAGATGAAGAAATAATTTAATATGTACCCTTTTCTTTGTATGTATATAAACAGATGCCTAATACTGGGCGTTGTACAAGAAGATCCAACGAATAAATTGTGTAATAACTCAAGAATCCGAAGAAATAAATTTATTTTTTAATAGGCAACAAAGGGAATATTCATTGAATGTATTGTGGAACAGAAGAAAAAATGGTAGACAAAACATGATGTGGACTTTAAAAAGACTTGTAGTATAGGAGCTGTAACTTGCACTTTTGTATTTCAAGAGTGATTGCAAATTGCACGTTGTGCAGCTAATTTCTTTCTTTATCAACTTACAGAAGAAATAATTAAAATAATTTTATGAATATTTGGCTTTTCCATTATATTTGCTTTGCCTCTCTAGTCAATAATGATGTTGTACATGACCAATTTGCATACCATAATATATTGCATCCTTGGAAATTGTTTGTCAGAACATTATTGTATCACCACTCTTTGCTTGCTTAACATAAATTTGCATGCCATAAAATAATTTTGCTGTTATGTTTCAGGATTCGGATAATATCCTAAATACACTAACTTTATTTTGGACAATACATCGATAATCACTGGTTGAATTTACACATGACTGCATTAATAGAGAAACTTCTGCGAAGTATACTAGGTCTACTTTTTAACCTTATCTTCCCAATTGATTTATCTTCCTATGATTTATCTATCTAATTAATTGATCTTCCTAGTATAGGAAACATATAATTTAACCAAATATTCAATGCATTTCTTATAAATAGAGAAATGTAAATTTCAGTTTTATTGAATGATACTTTTGTGTACAAGAGAAGTAATACAATACAATGTATTTATATAAAAAGAAATGGGCTAAAATGTCAAGGCCCAAACAGGCTTGTTATCTTGGTGATATAGCTTTGTCAATTCTGCACCATCGATCTTGATCTACGGCTGTTATCAGATAAAGCTGATGACTCGGATTGCTATTGTGTTTGTAATAGAACCCTTGTCTGGTTTGTTTCATTATACGCCGCCTTAAATGAAACTAGGGTTTCATTTCCTCATCAATATTCATGTCGGCTGAGAAAATTTTGAGTTCATCACGAAATCGATTGAAGTTTTTCGCTGATAAAGCCTTTGTTAAGAAGTCTGCTCTTTGATGAAAGGATGGAACGTGATGAATAGCAAGCTTGCCACTTCCTGTTCTTTCTCGAATGAAGTGGAGATCAATCTCCATGTGCTTCGTGCGAGCGTGTTGGACTGGATTCATGGATAATGATATGGCACTGAGGTTATCGCACCAAATTGTGGGCTTCTGAGTTAATTCGAAACCTAATTCTCCAATTAGGGTTTCGATCCAAATTATTTCGGCGACAGTACTAGCGATGCATCTGTATTCAGCTTCAGTGCTGCTTCTGGAGATGGTAGACTGCTTCTTTGTACACCAGGAGATCGGATTTTGCCCTAGATAAATGCAGAACCCAGAAATGGATCTTCTGTCATCGAGATCATTGGCCCAGTCGGAATCACTGTAAGCACGTATATTTATATCTTTGCCAGTCTTTAAGTATAACCCATATGCTAATGTTCCTTTGAGATATCTGAGAATGCGTTTTACAGCACACCAATGCTCACTTAATGGATTTTGCATGTATTGGCATACCTTGTTTACACTAAAACATATGTCAGGTCGAGTGATTGTTGCATACTGAAGTGCCCCAACAATACTTCGATACTGTTTAATGTTATCAATAGGTTCGCCCCTGTCTTTAGATAACTGCTTGTGATTTGTCATTGGGGTTGGTAGAGGCTTAGCTTTATCCATGCTGGCTCTTACTAGAATATCACTGATGTACTGTTTTTGTGATAAGATAATTTCACTGTCAGATATCCTTTGAATGTTTATTCCTAGGAAAAATTTTAATTCTCCCATGTCTTTGATGGCAAAGTGCATGTCAAGTAGTTTTATGACTTGATTGATTTCTTGTTGATCATCTCCTGTGATCAGTATATCATCCACGTATACTAATATATATACACTCACATGCTTTCTTTTCCTTAAGTAGAGTGAGTTGTCAGATTTTGTGGCACTAAAACCTAATTGTGTAAGGGTATTCTTCAATTTCTCATGCCATGCTCTGGATGCTTGTTTTAGTCCATATATGGCCTTATGTAGTTTGCATACAAGACCTCGGTCTGCATTTGATTTATACCCTTCTGGCTATTGCATATAGACCTCCTCACATAACTCACCATTCAAAAAAGCATTATGTACATCTAGTTGCTTTATTCTCTAGTTTTTATGGAGTGCTAGAGTCAGCATGATTCTTATGGTTGTGGGTTTGATTACTGGGGAGAAGGTTTCAGTGAAATCAAAACCATATTATTGGGAATATCCTTTTGCAACTAATCTGGCTTTATTTTTTGTTATGTTGCCATCAGCATCCCTTTTGATTTTGTAAGTCCATCTACACCCAACAATATTTTTGTGTTTTGGAGGTTTGACAAGAGTCCATGTTTTATTTCTGACCAAAGCATTGAATTCTTCGTCCATAGCCTTTTTCCATTTTTCATGCTTGATGGCCTGATCGTATGAGACTGGTTCCACTTCATTTACTTGAGCTGTGTATGTCTTAGGTTTGAAAATCCCGCTTTTAGACCTTGTGATCATGGGATGTCTTATTTCTGTATGTTGCTCATGAGTCTTTTCCAACTGCTCATCATTCCCTGCTATAGTGTTATCTTCCTGACTATTGTTGGATGCACTATTACTCTGATTATTGTCTTGACTAGTACACTGCTCATCATTTGAGTTAATTGGTAGATAGCTGGTGGTTTCATTGACATGATCTGAACTGTATTCTGATGTAGAACTTGTTGTGGGTTTGGCTTTATCATCATGCTTTTGCATATGTTGAATATTTCTTTTAGCGTGTTGAGACAGTTCTGGAATATGGATAACATGTGTTTTCTCATTATTGGGTTCCTTGTCTTGCTTTCCTTTATCTGCAAATGGAAAAACATGTTCATTAAAAACTACATGTCTTGAAATATAAATTTTGCCTTTACTGTCCATGCACTTATACCCTTTCTGATTATGTGCATAGCCCAAAAAGGTGCATGGACTAGATCTAAGGCTTAATTTGTGTTTGTTGTATGGTCTAGTGTAGGGAAAACACAAACACCCAAAGGTTTTCAAATGATCATATTTTGGTTTGACTCCATAAAGTTTCTCATATGGACAAACATTGTTTAACACCTTTGTTGGCATCCTATTGATAAGATATACTGCAGTGGCAAAAGCTTCACTCCAGTATTTCATCGGTAGTGATGCTTGTGACAAAAGTGTTAAACCAGTTTCCACAATGTGCCTATGTTTCCTTTCTACTAAACCATTCTGCTCAGATGTGTGGGGGCAAGTAACTCTATGAAGTATTCCTTTTTGACTAAAGAAATCTTTTAATGGTTTAAATTCTCCCCCACCATCAGTTTGAAAATTTTTAACACATTTGTTAATTTGTTTTTCAATGTGAGTAATGAAGTGTGTAACAGCATTACTAGTATCTGATTTTGATTTGAGGAAATATAACCAAGTGTGTCTGGTGTGTGCACATACAAGCGATAGATAATACCTGTATCCTTGCATTGAATTGAGTGGTGCTGGGCCCCACAGATCTGCAGCAATTAACTCAAGGGGACTTTCATATATGGTTTCAGAAATAGCAAAAGGTAATTTATGCATTTTTCCCATTTGACAGTGATCACATAAGTGTAAATCAGACATGTTTGGAACAGAAATATTATTTTGCATTAAAATTTGTTTGACAACATTATAACTGGGGTGGCCAAGTTTGCAATGCCACTTATAAAAAGTTTTTACATCACTGTCACATCTTGCACTAACACTATTAGACCATATTGTCCTATTAGCAGCATCATTATTTGCCATATTGCTGAACTTGTACAGCCCATTGTCCAGTTTACCCTGTAATAATATATTTTTACTTAATGAGTCTTTAACTAGACAGTATTTTGGGTGAAACTCAAAATACACCTTATTTTCACTGGCAAATTGTGAAACACTAATGAGATTTTTCTTGATACTTGGCACTCTTAATAATTTATTTAAGTAGAGTAGCCTTGTACCTTTTATACAGCCAGTACCAACATGTGTTATGTTTGTAGCTTCACCATTTCCCATGAGAACAGATTGGTTACCTGTGTATTCCTTGCTGCCCAAGTTTAAATTCTGCATATTGTTTGTGATGTGGTTTGTAGCACCAGAATCTGGGAACCATTCATCCATACTGTAGTCATTTGCTTTTGCTGTGTCATCAGTGATATTGTCTCCATTATTCCTAGATTGAGTTTGAGCCATATTTGCACTGACTTGTTTGTTGACATGAGATGATTGGCCATTATTAGTGTCTTCCTTGTACCTGAAATAACACTTGTTTGCCATATGTCCAAACTTTTCACAAATTTGACATTTGACTCTGTTGTTATAACTGTTTCTCCCCCTGCCTCTGCCTCTTTGAGTGTATCCTCCTCTCTGATTGTGACTGTCTTGCTTAGATTGATTGGGTACACCTTTTTGATTTTTGTTCTTTGATGTTGCTGCATAATTGACATTAAAATCTTCTTGCATAGACTTTCTTTGGTCAATCCTTCCTTCATGAGCAAGGAGGGCTGTATGAATGTAATCTAAGTCTGGCAGAGTTGGTTGTGTTGCTATATAGGTAACTAAAGATTCATAATCTTGATCTAATCCATTGGTTATCACAAGAATTTGTTCACTGGTAGACACATTGTGTCCAACACCTTTTAATTTATCACACAAGTTCTTGATTTTTGCAAGATATTCTCTCATAGGTATATCATTCTTTCTTGCATTCTGTAGCTCCCTTCTGTAATGCATAACTCTTGCCGCAGATTGAGAACTGAAAATACGTTGAATTGCTGACCATATTTCGTGGGAACTATTACATCCTACGATTTGTGATAATAAACTTTGGCTGATAGAAGATAATAGCCATGATGACAGTAGATTATCTTGCTTTTGGTACAGTTTGTATTCAGGGTTACTCACAGTTTTTCCTTCCTTTTCAGTAATCATGACTGGTGGGATGATCTTGGTGCCCATGACATAGTCATGTAAGTCATACCCTTTCAGTGCAATTTCAATTTGATATTTCCACAGAATATAGTTATCTTCATCCAATGGAGTAGTAATGACTTGACTTTTTGGCTTGATCAGGACAAGATCTGAACTCCGGTGTTCCCTTGATGGATTCTCAGAGGTACTTGATGTCATATCTTCTTCTTCAAGTGCCATGGTGATTCAAGAATCTTGAAATGCCGGTTTCTTGGAGATGGGATGATGATCAGGACAAGTGGCGAGGCTAATCTTGAAATTAGCAGCCAACAAAACAGAATGAGGGAAAAAGAAGGATCTGCTATGATAGGTGTATATTACTGTTTCACAATGAAACAGTAATATGCATGAATAGTGGTGAAAATTGTGCAACCAAAGGAAAGAAATGAAGATGAATATCTGATCCTTTCTTTAGGAAGACACAGAAGGAATATGGAATTGATTGGATGGATTTCTCTTGATCAAGAAGAATGTATGCCTCCCCAATGATGATATTTTCCTGAGGGGAGCCAAATTTTAAAAAATTCTTGATTTGGTTTTTGAGTTTGCCGTTAGGCTATTACAGCTCTGATTCCAAAATAGAGAAATGTAAATTTCAGTTTTATTGAATGATACTTTTGTGTACAAGAGAAGTAATACAATACAATGTATTTATATAAAAAGAAATGGGCTAAAATGTCAAGGCCCAAACAGGCTTGTTATCTTGGTGATATAGCTTTGTCAATTCTGCACCATCGATCTTGATCTACGGCTGTTATTAGATAAAGCTAATGACTCAGATTGCTATTTGTGTTTGTAATAGAACCCTTGTCTAGTTTGTTTCATTATACTTATTGCTGTCATGTAAAAGGTCATTGATTTACTTCTTTTATTAAGTCTGTATACTGTGGTTGTGTGTCATGTTAGTTATGTTAATATGGTAAACTTCCAAAGATACACAAAATAAAATATAAAAGTAATTTAAAGATGAAAATTTATATATTTTTGCAGTTGCAATGTTATTTGAGTAATGTTAGTTATCGACTGCGAAAGTTGAATATGTTATATTTGTTTCGTTGATTACATTTGTTCAGATGTAGTGCAATAATATGTCCGTATGTTTCTCTTTATATGTCATTGGTACTGTTTTTTTTTTTGTTTCCAAATTGATACAGGATATATTTAAGTTAGATTAGGAATGACAAAAGGTCTATGTATTTTAGCAAATGAGGTGTATTGTTAGGTGCTCTAAATATAGATTAGTTAGTCAATTAGTAAAAGCAAAGTCCAAGGAGCAAGGACTTCAAATAAAATTAGATAATATTGAAAGTATGACGAAGTGGAATGATTTTATCAACTAGAAACTAGTTCAAAATTTAAGGTAAATTATATCTAATTGACTATGTATGAATTAACTATTCAATGTGTTCTACCTTTTTTTTTTATTTCAAATAAAAGGTGACATATACAAAGCTCTCGGCGCAAGCAATTAGTGTCACACACATGACATCTATTTCTAGAGTTATGACCAATTGTTCTATTCAATTTTTGTTATTGTAAACAAAAGAGAGTTCCAATCCCTCTTCTATTGCTAGAGTTCATGTTTCGATTAAATCTCGCATTCGAAAAAATGGTGAGCCAGTGAGCTTGGCTGTTGGAGATACAATTGTACGTGCTTTTGTTTCAATTTGATTATTACAAATCACATGAGAATGTGATAATTTTGGAGATTATAATATATGTTAACTTTTGCAAGAGAATAATAAAAAAGTTGACAGTGAATCACAGTCCAGCTCAAAAATTAACCAGTTCTGGGCAAAATTATAAAATAAATAATCACATTAAAAGGTTAAACAAGGAAATTGAGTGAAAATATTTTCAATAGCATATATCATACAGAGCAGCAAATATGTAAACCAATCACAGTCACATCGGCAATCAGAGCTAACAAATCTAGGCATGGACATTTCAACAGAATCATAGTTGAGCAAATTTGCAAAGAACGGAAGGTTTTAGGGTGCTCATCAAGCCACTGATGAAGAGATTGAAGCTTCTTATTGGTTTTTTTAAAAATTAGTTGATATTCAATACTTGATCCATTTTTGCGTGTCTAGTCCAAAGGACTGCTTGAGATGTCCATTTTGAGTTATCAAACTATATTAAAGACATTTGCTTTGCACGGGAAAACAATCTTTTATAAGTGTTTAACTGCAACAAAAAGGTGAAAACAATCTTTCCTTATTGATTTCAAATGAAAAGTTAACATTGTTTCGGGCTTCTTTATTCTGACCTCAAGTACTCATCTACACATGCAACTTCACTGCTGCATCATCTTACTCTGCTGCATTTTATCGGAATAAGGGATTTGTATCTAAGAAACACTGGGTGTCATTCAAAATATAAATTGAAAACCAATTCGTATATACAAGCACAAAAGGTAAGCTAATAATTTTGACAGAGTTTCTGTCGGTGGTAGCCATCCATAGGCTAGCAAAGTTCATCGCACAAATGTTAATAAGTCCACAAAAAAGTAATTCCACATATGAGATAAATTAGTGATTAGTGTATATAATTTAAATACTACACAAAATAGTACACTAGTAGAGTCCAAATCACATCTGCCGGAACTTGACCACTTTAATCTTTCTTTTTTTCTATTAAAACAACTTGAATTTCCATACCATTTTTGATCCATATCAGACAGGTTCCAATATATGTAGAGTTATGCTCAACTTAAAACGGTACATGTGACAACCCGCATTTCGGGAGGTTTAAGTTGACGATAAACTACATATGTTCAACTCAAAACAATCCGAAACACAGATAATCAATGGGGTGAATTAAGAAAAATAAGAAAATGAGAAAACAAACACAAAATCTCGTAGCGGAATGACAAAGTATAATAATCAAATAAACAGTTTATGAAGCTGTTTACACTATACATTTGATTATACTTTTACAACATCAATCAGAGTTATACATACAACAGAAACAAAATAAACAATGCAGCAGAACAACATGATGCAGGGTAATAATATTAGTAATATAATATATCAAATCTTCGTCTTAGTCCTCCAGAATAATATGATATTCAATGCACTGAAAACTCATGTCTGACCCGAGCATAAAGTAAAATAATATACTCGAGTCAGAACTAAAATATCCTTATGTAAGTCAAATCAATATCACATATAACAGAAGTGTAATAGCGTCAGAGATATTTACGGTGTTTTACATCCCCTATCAGTGTATAACGTGCGTGCAATAACTCAAGAGATGTTATAGGATTTTTCATCTCTTAAGAATCCATCAAAATATCTATATATAATAGAATAGCTATATATGTAATGTCTAATCAATAAGATAAATATTTTTCCTAGCGTTAAGGTTTTACATTAATCCCCGGCCTTAACGAGTTTTTAAGCATTGGCGTATAGTTTGCATATAACACCCCAGTAGAACGTCGGAGGATAGGGATGCGCCACGACAACACTAAACCAAACTCTTAGTGGTCTCGTATAAGGATAATCGTATGACAAGGCACGTGAGGCAATGCCTAAGGTAGGATACTATCAGTTTATCCGTCCCAGCTGATGGCAATGCATCGCCGCAGCGACCGCCTACCGCGTCCAACACTCCCATAATCAAAAGGTGAATGTAACAACCCGGAATTTTCGAACCCGAAAATTCCAAATAGTTAGAAGAAAAAGAAAAGAGATAGAAGAAAGAAACAGAACAAGACACAGATTCTCACATTCGCAGCGGATTAAAATACAATATCAAATAATAATATCAGTTATACAAGAAAACTGTATCAGTCAATTACATTTTAATATATCAGAGTTACAACATCTCACAATCACTGGACAGTTAAAATAACTCGTCCCAATAAATACCAATATATCACTCTCTATACGTTCCTGCCATCCAGCTCGCCTCATGAGCTCCAGAACGTCCTTACCTGAAAAATCTGTAATACTTAAACACTTGGGTACTCAAATTTTTACGAGTAGCCAAGGGATTCAGGTTTGCTTTGACGAATCTATGGAGGAGCAATGGAGCAGGAGGCTTCAGCGTTCGTAGATATAGTGTTCCGCTGTGTTAGTCGGTATGAGTCATTTGTTGAGTATATTTGAGTTGTAATGATTAGACAGATGTTTATAACTGTCTAGTATGTGTTGTATAAGCTGTGTATCTCTGATGTATATGATACAATGTAATATCTTATTTGATTAATATAATTTATTCGTTCCGCTGTTGAGATTCTTCTGTTGTTCTTTCTTTCTTCTCTATCTTTTCTCCTTTCTATCTCTTTCTTTCTTATTAGCGATACGACTTTCTATGGAGAGAAAGTCGTGGTCGTTACATTTGGTACTGTAACGACCACGACTTTCTCTCCACAGAAAGTCGCATCGTTAATAAGAAAGAAAGGGATAGAAAGAGAAAAGAAGAGAAAGAAAGAACTAAACAATATCAGAATCTCACAGCGAAACGAAACAAAATATATTATATCACATAAATATTACATAGTATCATATACAACACTTATCAGAGTTACACAGATTCACATCATATACTAGACAGTTATAAACATCTGTCTAGTTATTACATCTCAATACAAACAAAGATCTAAACAAGATCAACACAGCGGAAACTACTATCTATATCTACAACGCTGAAGCCTCCTGCTCCATTGCTCCTCCACAATTCGTCAAGGCTAACCTGAATCCCTTGGCTACTCGTAAAAATTTGAGTACCCAAGAGTTTATAATTAATTAATTTATGAAATCAATTTAAAAGATTGATTTATAAATATGATTTATATTAAATAATAATTACTTAATGAAAGTAATTGAAGGATTGATTAATTAAGGAATACTTAGCAGACCCGTTTCAACATCCAGTGAAAATACTTTGAAAAATAATTTTATTGAAAATATAGAAAACAGTTTGAAAATATATTTTTGTATTAAAACAATTTATTTTGAAAATAATCCAGAGCCAAACTGTTTAATTTCCCAATCTCCATTTCCAATTAATTTCCCATCAATTCAATTTAAATTTCCACTTCCATTTAAATTGACTCAATACTTCAATTTCCATTGAAATTGATTTAATCCCAATTCAAGTTGAATTAATGGGAAATTAATTGGAAATGGAGATTGGGAAATTAAACAGTTTGGCTCTGGATTATTTTCAAAATAAATTGTTTTAATACAAAAATATATTTTCAAACTGTTTTCTATATTTTCAATAAAATTATTTTCCAAAGTATTTTCACTGGATGTTGAAACGGGTCTGCTAAGTACTTACCGCGGTAAGTACTTAGCAGACCCGTTTCAACATCCAGTGAAAATACTTTGAAAAATAATTTTATTGAAAATATAGAAAACAGTTTGAAAATATATTTTTGTATTAAAACAATTTATTTTGAAAATAATCCAGAGCCAAACTGTTTAATTTCCCAATCTCCATTTCCAATTAATTTCCCATTAATTCAACTTGAATTGGGATTAAATCAATTTCAATGGAAATTGAAGTATTGAGTCAATTTAAATGGAAGTGGAAATTTAAATTGAATTGATGGGAAATTAATTGGAAATGGAGATTGGGAAATTAAACAGTTTGGCTCTGGATTATTTTCAAAATAAATTGTTTTAATACAAAAATATATTTTCAAACTGTTTTCTATATTTTCAATAAAATTATTTTCCAAAGTATTTTCACTGGATGTTGAAACGGGTCTGCTAAGTAACTGTAACAACCCGGAATTTTCGAACCCGAAAATTCCAGATAGTTAGAAGAAAAAGAAAGAGATAGAAGGAAGAAACAGAAAGAAGAAAGAAGAACAGAGAACACAACATCTCACATTCGCAGCGGATTAAATATAATAACAAATAATAATATCAGTTATACAAGGAAAACTGTATTTGTTAATTACATTTTAATACATCAGAGTTACAACATTCACAAATGTACTAGACAGTTAGAATTAACATGTCTCAGACAACTATAATATATCACAGCGGAATATACTCCATACGTTCCTGCCATCCAGCTCGCCTCCTGATTTTTTTATTAATGTCTTATGTATTTATTTATTACTTAAATCTATGTAATACATTTATACATGTGTGTCACCAGCAACAACGATGTAATGATAGAAATACGAAGAAGTGTGTCTGTTAGAGGTAGCTAGCCTACTTGGCCGGTTGATAGGGCTCATGTTTTAGTCATTTCAAATTGACATAAGTGTCGGGGTTATCCATCATCGTTCTCTTTATTCAAATTCAGTAAACGTACACCAAATCCAACCACTTCATTCTGGAGTCTCCTCCACGTACACAGTTGTTAAAGTGGTTCCAACATTGACAGAGAGTATGCCAATAACCAGCACCGGTCTTTTTAACAACCAAACGTCATTTTTCACACCGGTTGGTTCTTTTACATTTCAAAGTAAATCATTACTTGATACCAAAATATCATATTCGCTTCAAAATATCATATTTACTTCAATATGTCATATTCACTTCAAAATATCAATTTATTCACCACGAAATCAATTTCACTTCAAAATCATTATATTCACTTCGAAATCAATTTCATTTCAAAATCATTTCGAATTTCGACTTAGGCTATAACTTCATTTAAACCACATTCGTATTTAAATCAACGATTTAAATATAAACAGTTCCGATCTTAACCAGCTTGAATTTTGAAAATAGTTTGAGCAATTTAAATAGTTAAAATAGTTTAAATAGTTTAGAGATTTAAAATAGTTTAGAGATTTAAACAGTTTGATATAAAATAGTTTGAGTATTGAAAATGGGTTATATATTAACATGGTTTGAAAATTTAAATAATTTGAAATTTTAAAAAGATGAATTTTTAAAACAGTTTATAGTAAAATAGTTTATAGTGAAAATAGTTTCAAATTTAAAACAATTTCTTTCCATTTCCAATAAATCTAGACTCAGGTCCAAATTTCAGTCAAACTGATTCAATTTCAAATCTTCCAATTCAAATTATCTTCAATCTCAAATCAATTTAAATCGACTCAATTTCGATTTCAATTCAAATCGATTTCGATTTCGATTCGAATTAACTTCAATTTCGAAATGTTCATTTTTAACTTCAAATCTGATTCAACGTTCGATTCAATGGCTAAAGTATCGATTCAATTTTAATTTTAAACCTTTTCAATTTATATAGATTACAAGTCCAATTTTGAATACCGATTTAGAATCACTTAAATCAAATTAAAGTTCAATGTTCGAATTTAGATTCAAATCTTTAAATTAATTCAATTCCGAGCCCAAATTTGAAATATCATTTATACCACTTTTACTTAGATAAATTCGAAGTTCTAGTAAAAGATCAAACCTTTAAAATAATTCAATTTCCATAATTCAAGTCATATGTCGATTATAACTTCAAATTTCAAATTTAATTCTTTAAAACAATTTCTTTTAACCAATTTCGATTTCAACATTTCAAAGCTCGAATTTGGAATAATTCAATTCATATAAATTCGATTCCTTTATTTCTTTAAAATGATATCATTTAAATAATTTCAAAACCAAGAATTTTAAAACCATTTAATTTAACCAATCCAGTATCCGTATATAATTTTCTATCCTATGGCCAAGTGATCAGTTATTTCGATTTTAATTTCAAGGATGGATATATATCATTTCAATCCAAATCAAAGTGCCATAGGTATATATCATTTCAATCTATTTTTTAATTTATTCAAAATAATTCAAATAATAGTTTATATGCTGTCAAATAATATACAGGGTGATAACATGATATATATAAAATAAATAAACATTCAATCATCCAAAATATCAACCAATAGCCGTCCATTACAATCAATATCCAAAACAGTCAATATATCACAATAGTTAACTAGTTATCAATATCGGGTGTTTAACTAGCAGTTCAATTTCAATTTCATTTTAACTGTCGATTACAAATTCCTAATAGTTCAATTCATATGTCAATTTTAAATGTCAGTTAAATTACCAAACAACAGTCAATAAAATAAATCACTTCATGATTTCGATCTAACTAACATCAGAATATTTTAGTATTTCATGAGCAATTTAAAACACTCAACTTTATTTGAAACTGAAAATTTTTCAAAGTCAAAAAAATTCGAATCCAACTCCATGTCGTAGACGACTTTGATACGAATCCAATGCAACTTGTTTCGCTCGAATCCGACCTCGTATGAAAACGTTAGGAATTTATTAATATAACGAGACAATTAAAATCATAATTAACTTAATTAATTTAAAATTAAAACTAAACCTACCCTTCTTCCTCACGTTTGCAACTCCAGGCTCGCACGCATTAGTTTTTATTTCCGATCGCAAATCGTTCGCCAACCACGACGCCGAGCCGCCGCCCACCTGCGCCACCGCCGCACTCCCCCACCGTCGAGCCACCACAGCACGCGCGCGCGCCACGCCCACGAAATCGCACGATGAACCCATGAACTGCAGATGAACACGGGTCCATATCCGTCGCCATCGTCGACCATTCAACGATCCGATCGTTGAACAAGTTCGCATCGTCATGCTCTACATTTCCCTAGTTAAAGTCGTTGGCCAATTTCGCCTCTAGAAGTTGCGATCGACGATGGCCGTTGGATGGAGGGTTTGGGAAATGGCGGATAGGTTTTTAAGTTAGGATTTTAGAAAATGAAAGGAAGTTGAGGACTATTTATAGAAAATTTTCCAAAGTGTTATTCATCCGTGAAAATTTCGAACTCCAAACGAAGTGTACCACCTGGCGTTTTATATGTTATACCACTATTCCGAACACAATGGAACATATATCGGAGCCAATTTCATCATATTCAGAAGATAGCTTTTCAAACGAAGTTATTTATATTAATTTCTGAAATTAATTTCTACGCGTTTCAAGCTCGCACGACCAAATGATAAGTCTGATCGCTACGAAATTTGAAATCCTACAAAAATTTCACTGTTACGGATTTGATGAAACTAGTTTCATCAAAATCCGAGACATTGCCCAAAAAGACAATTTTTTTACTGGCTAATTAAAACGAGTAATTTTCAAAATTAGTTTAATCACTTTTAAATCCAAATTTAAAAGTTCACTATCTTCCTTCTTATTTAAATAGAATTTAAATCAACTTTTGAAATCATTTCCATTCACATTAAATTCAAGATTCAATTATTTAAACAATTTCAAATATTAAATATAACAATTAAATTGTCAAATAAATCACTTATTTGAAATATAAGTTATTTAACTTATAAAATTTGCTTTTAAAACAAATTCAAATAATAAAACAACCACTTCCATTTTACAGTAATTCAACATCTTTGCAATTATTGTATACAGCAAAAGTTGCTCATTTATTACCAACTAAATGTTTTTTTATTTCTAAAATTTATCCTTATCAAAAATACAGTTTCATATAAATAAACTTATGCTTTTACTTTTAATAAACATTCATTCGATTCTTTATTAACTTAACATTGGTTATTTCAATTTCTGTTATCAATTACTTACAATTCAATATCATTTAATTTACTTTCCAATTTAAGTTATCGTCTTTTATCTTATTGAATTTTGTTATTTAAAATTTTTATCTAAGTTCATATCCAATAAATTACGTTAATAAATCATTAAATTTTTATTTCTACCCATTTTTGTTCAATAATTATATTAAATTAAATAATTTAAAATAGTAAAAATGCGGGTCGTTACAGTACATAATTCCCAACTCAATTTAACCAGCAAATAAAATAATCCATTTTAATTCATAAATTATAAACCAAATGCAAAAGTATACTTGAAACTCGTTTAACAGGTTCCTAAAAAGGTTAACAGTTAATAAAGTAGAAAAGGCGGTTAACATAAGTTTAAGTATGCAATCAGCCATAAAAAGCAACGATTGAAAAGATAAACAATAAGCAACTAGTAATCTAGCACAACCTCACATATGAAAGCAAGTAATTGCTGATAATAGAAATGAAACAGATCATGGTCTTTTTAGTCTTTTTTTACTATATGTCAGCTGTTCTAAGCTCAATTTAGTTATGTTGTATTTTTATGCTAGAACTAACAATTGACATGTTTTTTCTTGAATCTTGGCAGTTTTAAAGTGAGCATGCTCATGTAATTTGGCTGACCCAGTGGATATTGGATTGTTGAAGAGGACGACTGTACACAACTCATATCTTGCTTTTTTTTAATATGCTCTATCCGTAAAACCACGTTACTATCATATTTGCTTAGAACATCATGTATGAAATGTTATATACGATTATTGTTTATTTTGTTTATGAAGTTAGTTCAACTTTGATATGTTTAATATATAATATGCGAAGATTATATTTATTTCTATTGTTCAAATTAACCAGTGTTATCAAATATAAAATTTTATAGCGGGTGGGAATGTTGTTTGTAAATTCAGGAAGAGTAGACAACATTTTAAAAAGCTGTTGAAAAGAATAGATAAAACACCGTAATAACTTTTACTATAATAGCGTTCTAAAGGAGCTATTAAAAAATAAAAACGCTGCAAAATATAAAATCACCATTGTACTTAGACTAAAGGAAAAACGTTGCGAAATATATAGCTTTCTACAGCATTTCATCTATGTCGTTAAAAGACACTTTTTAGAGTTTTAAAAACGTCGTGAAACATTTTCGCAGCGTTTTGGAGAACGTTGTCTAACAGAACAAGCTGTAATGGGGTAAGGACATATTGAGCATTTACTGAAATGCTGTAAAAAAATAAAATGCTGCGATATGTAACATTTTTTGCAGCATTTTCGAAATCCTGCGATATATGCTGACACTATTACGGTTTTTTACTGGACAACGATCTTCATAATGCTGCAAAAGCGTTTCACAGCATTTTAAAACGCTGCGAAAGGTCTTTTTTGTTGTAGTGAGATTTCACGAAGGCTACCCCGTTTTATAATATCTTTGATGTATTGTATTAAAATAATAAAAACAAAGCAATTTAAGAAAACAACAAGCATCATATATGCACTAAAGGAATGTTATTCAATAGAAGAAGAAACTTTTTTCTTGGACATGGAAAAATGAAAGTTACCGCTTCAGACATAAATTTTCTATTTGGAGTGTCACTTGTTGGAGCAAACATAGAACCACTAGCCACTATGATAAAAAATACAATTACATACGAGTTATGCATTTTGTGAGATGAAAATTTTGGAGATGTGCAATACATCAAAAGAAATATGGTAGAACAAAGAATAAAAGAAGTGATGAAGAAAAAAACAAAAGAAAACAATGAAGATCTACCCATCCTAATCATAATGAAAATTCTAATGACCATTTTCTTTTCGAACAATCGGCAAAAAATAAGATGAGGGATTCTGCCATATATTTTGGATCTTAAAAAAATGAATTCAATCTCATGGCCATTAACTATAGAATGGTCGTTTAACAAGTTTATCAAAAAGTTCATTGTAACATCCCATATTTTTAGTAACATTGTTAGGAAGATTTAATTAGGTAGATTAAATGAAATAATGTAAAATGGTTAATGGGTTGAGATTTGTGATTCATAAGGGTAGCCGTGCCATATACAAATGAACTAAAGAATTAAAATGTTAAGGCAAATAGATAAGGGGAAAAGTTGGAATAAGAGTATTCTAATACCCTAAATCCCTAACCCCATCATTCTCTCGTTCTTCTAAATTCACAAAACAAAAATACAAGCTAGAGCCCGGCCACCATTAAGAAAAGCAAAGAGAAGATCTCAAGAGGAAAAGCTTAAGCAACTTAATCAAGATCAAATCTCAAATCCTTAATCTCAAAGCTAAGGTAAATAATGACTATAGCTCATTTTTCTAATTGTTTTTGGTTTTATGATGAATCCGAAGTATTTTGCATGATCATGCCATGTTTTTGAATGATTAAATGTTTATATATGCTTGTTGATTATTTATGTTTATTCATATAGGATTTATGATATGTTTTAATGTGAAAACCCTATTTAATGACATCCAAATGCCTTACTTTTAGATTTAGATCAGAAATGATATTTTAGAGTTGGGTTTCAATTTTCATAATTTTCTGAATTAATGTGGATTTTATATTATTTTTCTAGTAAAGAAAATGATTAATTGGGTTTAAAATTATTTACGGTTAAATAATATATAATTTGGGTCTGAAATTAATATATGTTGGAAAACGTATAAAAAGTGGTTTTTTAGAATTTTTGTAGAATTTTCCTAAATGTTTTAATGAATATATAAAATTATTTAAGGTATGAGACTTAAATGTTTTATATATTTATAAAAGGAGAAGGGGTATTTTATAAATAAATTAAATTGTTTATTTTTGAAATATGGACAACACTTTGAGAAAAGAAAATTAACAACCAATAATATTTTGACAAACAAGGCAGGTTAGTTGAAAAGAAATTCTTTTTAAAGTAAAAATCAATTTTTACATGCTTTTGGAATGTTTCACTACTTTCGGCACTAGGGGTTCCGACCAAGTACTTCCCCCTTCAGTGCCATTGAAACCAATGCGCCTGGTATCAAGTAATTGGTACGTATCGATTTGGACTAAGGCGAAAGGCACTAGGTCGAAGCTAAGGGTTCCGAAGGGGTCGAAACGTTGCCTTGCTTTTAAATGAAAACGTGCCTGCTTTGCTTTCGAAGGAAGAGCTCTCGACTTGGTTGGCTTTCGGCTGAGTCAAATGTTTTAAAGGAAAGGTTTCAAATGGGTTGCGCCTTTTGTTTTAAGTAAATGATTTCGAATGGGGTCGAAACCCTAGCTGCCGCTTTTCCTACCTTTCGAAGTCAAGGGTTTCGAAAGGTATACTTTGTTTTTAAACTTAGCCGCTTCTCTAATACTTTCGGAAGGTTGGTTTCGACATCATCACTTCTTTGCTTAGGAAATGTTTTCGAAAGAGTGCTTTCGACTTAAATGTTTTATGACCCTTTTGCTCTGTTGAAGGTAAAACCCAAAGGTTTCGTAAGAGATGGATTTTAAATGGTTTCGAAAGGTTTCCACATGTATTAAATTGAACCCAAATGCTTTCGAAAAGTTTGTTGTTTACAAAGGTTTTGATGCTTTCGAAGGGTTTTAAAGAATGGTTTCAAAGGGGTGGTTCCCCAATGGTTTCGAAAGGTTTGAAAGAAAAGGTTTTCCAATGTTTTCGAAAGGCAATGTTCAAAGGTTTTAAAGAAGGATGTCTAAGGTTTTATAGCTTTCGAAGGAAAGGTTTTTCAAGTGTTTTCGAAAGGAAGATAGAATGGTTTCGAAAGGAATGTTTTGGCCTTTCGGCCTTGGTTATAAAGAAGGGTTTACTTGGTTTCAAAGGGGGTACTTTCAGTGGATTCGAAAGGGGTACTTTCATAGGTTTAAATGTTTTCATCAACAAAGATTTGAGTAAAGTATATATAACATGGCAATATGATTTTGAGTAAAGCATAGAGTATATATTTTCATTGTTTAAGTTTGATTTAAAGGTTTTAAATCAATTTGAGATGAAAAGGTTTTCAAGGAAAATTAAGGGAAGATTACCCTAAGTAAAATGACTTGGATATTAGAATACCATATGAGACTTGTATAGGGTCGTGCCCTATACATTAGTTTTTAGCCCCAGCTAATTTAGTCCAAAATTCCAGTGTGTAGGGCTTTGTCGCAAGTAAGACTAAAATGATGATTACACATAGAAGGGAATATATGTTTGTATACAGATAGGTTATTGGTGAGCCCGCAAAACCATTAGGATCGAGTGACCCTGGGAGAAGATAAGTTAGGGACAGACCGTCTAAAAGAGGAGTATCTAACATGTGTTAGATTATTTTATTTATATTGTCTGGTAGGCCCGAGTTAGCCAAAGGTTAGTAGTTAGCCAAACAAAACTATAGTGTTCGAATAGATAGTTCATTTATTACCTGATACGTATGTTTACATGATAATGTTTTACATGTTTAACCAGTTTTGGTTACAGGATTATGATTTGCAAAAGATATGTTTTAAAAGGATGTTAGTGAGAGGAAACCTGTTCCGCTAAGCGCGTGATCTCGCTTAATATCAAACAACCGAGATGTATAGTATTACTCACACCAGGCTTTATGCCTGACTCGAAGTTTATATTTTTTTCCCCTTAAACTCTCGGGTGCTCAAAATTGATTTGAGTAGGCTGAGGGTGGAGGTTTATAGGTTTTCGTAGGTTGACGAATAAAGCTACCGAAGACGAGTTGGAGGCTGACGGATGACTATTTAGGAGTTGCTGTTTTATTTTTTTTAATTCCGCTGTGTTGTATTATGTCAGTATGACTATATAGTACTATGATCAACCAAGGGGGCGTCTTCATATGTCGCTCTTGATGTATTTTGTAATAATTATGTTTTATATGAACCCGATTATTTGATTATGTGATCTGGATATGAAACATGTTTTATGAAATGTAATCAGAAATGTTGTTTTCGTGAAATCTGTAATTTTGTTTCATATTCATGTGCCTCTCTGATATTATGGATACCATTAACATTACCGTATTTGGTCATCGGATACTATGCTATCAGAGCATAGGTTTATGAAAAAATTTAACTAAAATGATTTTTAAAAACATAATCCTAAGGAATTTGAGATAAGATCGGGGTATAAGATAACGTTATAGTAACGTACTTGTATTTGCTATATATAAGTATACGCTATATCTCTATTCTCCTATCTCTCTTAGGCTATTCTTCTGTATCTCACGAGGCTTGAATACAGATATGGATGCTAGAAGTGGAAGACTGAATCTTGGTGGACGCACCACCACAAATGGTAATGGCAGACCGAATACTAGAAGGAACCAAGGTCAGACACAAGCGTGGAATGTTGGTGATGGAGTCCCACAAGTGGATATGGGAGCTATGCATCAGTTTTTCGTGAATATAATGCAGGCGGGTGTTGCTGCTGGAATGGTTAGAGGAAATGCGGGAGTAGGAGTTCAGGAAGCTCTGATGGTCAACAACTATGCTAATTTGAGTAGAGATCACGCTAGGCTTGAAGGAAAGCCATTGATTGGAACTGAAGATGCTATTGAGGTGGAGAACTGGCTGCTGCATTGTGAGAGGATCTTTGCAGACTTGGGGCGCAATGATGAGCATAAGAGGAGGCTTGCTTCGAGATAGCTCCAGGGAGCAGCTTTATTCAGGTAGAATAGTGTGACGGCTAGAGGGGATGAGGAAATGATGGCATGGGCTGAGTTTAGGAGGAGGTTCTAGGAGAGGTTCATGTCTGTGATGGCACAGTCTGCTTTGCTCAGAAAGTTTGCTGAGTTGGAACAGGGGAATATGTCTGTGTTGGAATATTCTAGAAGGTTCGAGGAGTTGGCAAGGTATAGGTATGCTACTGTGGATACTGTGATGAAGAGAAATTAGAAGTTTATAAAGGGTTGAAGCCTGAGTTGGCAAGGGCTACATTACCTCATATCAAAGATCTTTGTGATGTTGTGGTGGAAATGGCTTTAAGACATGAGGAGATGCTTGCTTCTCCGAAAAAGATTAAGGCGAAGGAAGTCCAGGTAGGGCAGAGTCAGAAAAGGAATTTCTTTCACAAGAAGTGTGCTTAGAAAGGCGGAGTCGCGAAGAAAGGAAAGTCTGAGGTTGTTTGTTTCTAGTGCGACAAGAAAGGGCATTTCGCTAATGAGTGTCGTACTGGAAAGGCGAAGGAAGTGATCGGGAAGAAAAATATCAGATGCTTCAACTGCAATCAAATTGGTCACTATAAGAATCAATGCAAAGAGCCGGCTGAAGATGGAAGGAGCAAAGTATTTGCATTGGAGCCAGCTACCTCAGGACCAACAGTGTAGGAAAAAGGGAAGGCAGTGTTGGGAGGTACGCTTCAGATTCATGGTATGTCTGTTAGCGTTCTGTTTGATACTGGTGCATCACATTATTTTATATCTCGTTGTTTGGTAGATAAGCTTAACCTAGAACCTACATACTTAGTTACTTCCTTAAGAGTTGCAAATCCGATAGGAGGGCATGCGACACTTGGGACAAAGTGTGACCACTTAGAGTTTGATTTGTCAGGTCATACCTTTGTTTGCAGTTTGTATGTATTTGACTTTATAGGGTTCAGAATTATTTTGGGTATGGATTGGTTAAGTACGATGCTAGGATATTTTGCCATGATAGGAAAATATCGCTTAGACACCCTGACTGTAGTAATCGGATTGTATATACCATAGAAAACCCTAGCTATGAGGTAATTGCTTTGTTGGGTGTTGTGGAGTTAGAAGACGAGTTGAATCGAGTTTTCATGGTTAGGGAATTCGCAGATGTTTTTGAGACTATAGTAGGATTGCCACCGAAATAAGCTATGGAGTTTCGGATACTTCTGGTGTCTGGAATAGAACCAGTGAGTAGGCCGCCAAGTAGGATGACACCTACAGAGATGAGAGAGTTGAAGGTGCAGTTGGCGGATCTGGAAGGCAAGAATTTTATCAGACCTAGTAGTTCACCTTAGGGAGCAGCCGTAGTATTTGCTAAGAAGCCAGACGGATCATTGAGGTTATGTATCGATTATCGTAAGTTGAATGAGAAGACGATAAAGAATCGATATCCATTGCCAAGAATTGACGATTTGTTCGATCAGTTGAGTGGAGCCAAGATATTTTCTCAGTTGGATTTGGCAACATGTTATTATTAGCTTAGAGTAGCAGAGGATAGTATACCTTTGATGGCGTTTAGAACTAGATATGGATCATATGAATGGTTAGTGATGATGTTCAGACTAACTAATGCGTCGACATTCTTTGTGGATTTGATGAACCGAATTTTCCGGGAGCACTTAGATAGGTTCGTGTTGGTTTTCATAGATGATATTTTGATACTCTAAAGATGAAAGGGAGCATGAAGTTCATCTTAGAATTGTGCTTGAGACACTGAGGCAGCATCAGTTGAAGGTGAAGTTTTTGAAGTGCCATTTCTGGAAGAAGGAAGTGAAGTTTATTGGTCATGTAGTCTCAAAGAAAGGGTTGTCTGTAGATCCAACTAAGATTGAAGCGGTGAATACCCAAGATAGTGACTAAGATAAAGAGTTTTCTTGGATTGGCTGGCTATTATCAGAGGTTCATAAAGGATTTTTCGCGGATAGCATCACCGATGACCAAGCTAACGCGAAAGGATGTGAAGTTTGTGTGGACCGATAAGTGTGAGGAAGCATTACAGAGCTTGAAACACTTATTGTCCCATGCACCTATATTAGTTGTTCCGGAAGGAAATCAGGATTTGGTAGTATATACGGATACGTGTGAAACTGGATTAGGAGTTGTGTTAATGCAGAGAGGTAAAGTGGTTGCCTATGCTTCTCAACATCTTAGACTGCATGAGGTTAGATATCCAACGTATGATTTGGAATTAGCTACGGTGATTTTTGCATTGAAGGTGTGGAGACATTACCTTTTGGGAGAGATGTTTGAGCTTTATACGGATCATAAGTCGTTGAAGTATTTGTTCTCTCGGAAGGGGTTAAACATGATATGGCAGAGATGGTTAGACTTTATTGCTCCTTATGATTTTGGAATTAAGTACACACCAGGGAAGGTAATAAGGTTACAGATGCGCTTAGCAGAAAGCATCAAAATGCAGCGTTAGCTATAATAGCGGAGTGGAAAGATTTGGAAGCATTGTCGGCTTGCAGAGTGCAGTGGAGATCGGAAGTTAGGTCTAATGGAGGATCTGTTGTGTTATCTTGTTTAGAAGTTCGACCGGTAATGATCGAAAAGATTGCTTCTAAACAGGAGGAGGATCCAATTTGGCCGAACGAATCAGGAAGTCAAGGGATGGAACCGAGAGCGATGACTTGAAGGATTTCAGTCTTGACCAGAATGGATGGTTGAGAAAGAAAGGGAGGTTGTGTGTTCCGAATATGGAAGACATTAGGAAGGAAGTTTTGGAGGAATGTCATCGTTCGAAGTTCAATATTCATCCAGGAGGAACTAAGATATATCAGGACATGAAGAGAACTTTCTTCTGGAAGGTATGAAGAAGGATATAGGCTTATGCGTGAAGCAGTGTTTGAACTGTCAACAGGTAAAGGCCGAACATCAAAAGCCAAGTGGATTGCTTCAACCATTGGATATTCTGGTATGGAAGGGAGATTCTTTTTCTATGGATTTTATAGGTGGGTTGCCAAGATCTGATAGAGGAAATGAAAGTATATGGGTCATGGTGGACAGATTAACCAAGAGTGCCCATTTCATTCAAGTTAAGTCAACTAGGACGGCACCTGTTTTGGCTAAGTCATTTATGAATAATATAGTTAGACTTCATGGAATTTCTAGTAGTATAGTAAGTGATAGAGATTACTTGTTTACAAGTGAGTTCTGGAAGAGTCTATAGGAGATTTTAGGAACTAAGCTCAAGATGAGTACCGCTTACCATCCACAGACCGATAGGCAAACTGAAAGAGTTAACAAAGTCTTGGAGGATTTTTTAAGAGCTTGTGTGTTAGATTTTAGAAAATCATGGGAAGACCATCTACACTTAGTCGAGTTTTCGTATAACAACAGTTATCAAACTAGTATAAGGATGGCACTGTTGGAAGCTTTGTATGGAAGTCCATGCAAATCACCAATTTGTTGGTTAGAGACCGGGGATAGATTGGTTCTTGGTCCAGATTTAGTTAGAGAAGCTGTAGAGAGGATTGAGTTAATTCGAACCAAAATGAAGGAAGCTCAGTCTAGACAGAAGAGTTATGCAGATAGAAGAAGGAAAGGCTTAGAGTTCTCTGTTGGAGATCATGTTTTTATTAAGGTGTCACCGATGAAGGGTGTAATTAGATTTGGGAAATCAGGAATATTGGCACCGAGATTCGTAGGACCATTTCCTATTGTAGAGCGGATCGGGAAACTTGCATATAGAGTAGAGTTACCAAATAGTTTGGTAGGAGTCCATGATGTTTTCCATGTTTCTCTAAACTAAGGAAGTGTGTTAGAGATCTGGAGACTACTATTGCACCGACTGTGTTAGATGACTTAGTAGTAGTGCCGGACTTGACTATAGTTAGAAAGCCAATTTGTATAGTCGCGAGGGATGAGAAGAGGCTAAGGAACAAGACAGACAGATTAGTGAAAGTCCAGTGGAGCAACGATAAGAGAGACTGTACTTGGAAGACCGAGAGAAGGATTAGGGACGCTTATCCTGATTTGTTTGATGGTATGTTTTACTTTTTTGATTGTTTGGTTGTGTACCATATCGTAATTTCGAGGACAAAATTCTTTAAGGAGGGGAGATTGTAACACCCCATATTTTTAGTAACATTGTTAGGAACATTTAATTAGGTAGATTAAATGAAATAATGTAAAATGGTTAATGGATTGAGATTTGTGATTCTGTGCCATATAAAAATGAACTAAAGAATTAAAATGTTAAGGCAAATAGATAAGGGGCAAAGTTAGAATAAGAGTATTCTAATACCCTAAACCCCTAACCCCATCATTCTCAAGTTCATTCTAAATTCACAAAACAAAAATACAAGCTAGTGGTCGGCCACCAATAAGAAAAGCAAAGAGAAGATTTCAAGAGGAAAAGTTTAAGCAACTTAATCAAGATCAAATCTCAAATCCTTAATCTCAAAGATAAGGTGAATAAGGACCATATCTCATTTTTCTAATAGTTTTCAGTTTTATGATGAATTCGAAGTATTTTACATGATTATGCCATGTTTTTGAATGATTAAATATTTATATATGCTTGTTGATGATTTATGTTTATTCATATAGGATTCACGATATGTTTTAATGTGAAAACCCTATTTAATGACATCCAAATACCTTGCGATTTTAGATTTAGATCAGAAATGATATTTTAGAGATGGGTTTCAATTTTCATAATTTTCTGAATTAATATGGATTTTATATTAATTTTCTAGTAAAAGAAATGATTAAGTGGGTTTAAAATCATTTACGGTTAAATAATATATGATTTGGGTCTTAAATTAATATACGTTGGATAACATATAAAAAATGGTTTTTTGGAATTTTTGTAGAATTTTCCTAAATGTTTTGATGAATATATAAAATTATTTAAGGTATGAGACTTAAATATTTTATATATTTATAAGAGGAGAAGGGGTATTTTATAAATAAATTAAATTGTTTATTTCTGAAATATGGGTGGAGCTTTTAGAAAAGAAAATTAA
Organism: Allium fistulosum; assembly: GCA_030737815.1. Lineage (NCBI taxonomy): Eukaryota > Viridiplantae > Streptophyta > Magnoliopsida > Asparagales > Amaryllidaceae > Allium > Allium fistulosum. The sequence continues at coordinate 862,603,972 of CM060903.1, forward strand.
TAACCAATAATATTTTGACAAACAAGGCAGGTTAGTTGAAAAGAAATTCTTTTTAAAGTAAAAATTAGTTTTTACATGCTTTTGGCATGTTTCACTACTTTCAGCACCAGGGGTTCCGACCAAGTACTTCCGCCTTCATTGCCATTGAAACCAATGCGCCTGGTATTAAGTAATTGGTACGTAGTGAATTGGACTAAGGCAAAAGGCACTGGGTCGAAGCTAAGGGTTTCGAAGGGGTCGAAACGTTGCCTTGCTTTTAAATGAAAACGCGCATGCTTTGCCTTCGAAGGAAGAACTTTCGACTTGGTTGGCTTTCGACGAGTGAAATGTTTTAAAGGAAAGGTTTCGAATGGGTTGCGCCATTTGTTTTAAGTAAATGCTTTCAAATGGGGTCGAAACCCTCAGCTGCCACTTTTCCTACCTTTCGAAGTCAAGGGTTTCAGAACATATACTTTGTTTTGAAACTTAGCCGCTTCTCCAATGCTTTTGGAAGGTTGGTTTCGACACCATCACTTCTTTGCTTAGGAAATGCTTTCGAAAGAGTGCTTTCGACTTAAATGTTTTATGACCATTTTGCTTTGTTGAAGGTAAAACCCAAAGGTTTCGTAAGAGATGGTTTTTAAATGGTTTCGAAAGGTTTCCACATGTTTTAAATTGAACCCAAATGCTTTTGAAAGGTTTGTTGTTTACAAAGATTCTTATGCTTTCGAAGGGTTTTAAAGAATGGTTTCGAAGGGGCGGTTCCCCAATGGTTTCGAAAGGTTTGAAAGGAAAGGTTTTTCAATGTTTTCGAAAGGCAATGTTCAAAGGTTTTAAAGAAGGATGTCTAAGGTTTTATAGCTTTCGAAGGAAAGGTTTTTCAAATGTTTTCAAAAAAAAATTGAATAGTTTCGAAAGGAATGTTTTGGCCTTTCGGCCTAGGTTATAAACAAGGGTTTACTTGGTTTCGAAAGGGGTACTTTCAATGTATTCGAAAGGGTACTTTTAAAGGTTTAAATGTTTTCATCAACAAAGATTTGAGTAAAGTATATATAACATGGCAAGATGATTTTGAGCAAAGCATAGAGTATATATTTTCCTTGCTTAAGTTTGATTTAAAGGTTTAAATCGATTCGAGATGAAATGGTTTTCAAGGAAAATTAAGGGACGATTACCCTAAGTAAAAGGACTCAAATATTAGAATACCAATGAGACAGGTATAGGGTCCCGCCTTATACATTAGCCTTTAGCCCCAGCTAATTTAGTCCAAAATTCTAGGGTGTAGGGCTTTGTCACAGGTAAAACTAAAATGATGATTACACACAGAAAGAAATATATGTTTGTATACAGATAGGTTATTGGTGAGCCCGCAAAACCATTATAATTAGATGACTCTGGGTGAAGATAAGTTAGGGACAAACTGTCCAGAAGAGGAGTATCTAATAGGTATTAGATTATTTTATTTATATTGTCTGGTCGGCTCGAGTCAGCCAAAGGTTAGTAGTTAGCCAAACAATACTATAGTGTTCGAACAGATAGTTCATTTATTATGTATGTTTACATGATAATGCTTTACAGTTTTAACCAGTTTTGATTGCAGGATTATGATTTGCAAAAGATATGTTTTAAAAGAATGTTAGTGAGGGAAAACCCATTCCGCTAAGCGGTGTGGTCTCACTTATATCAAACAACCGAGATGTATAGTATTATTCACACCAGGCTTTATATCTGACTCGAAGTTTATGTTTTCCTCTTAAACTCTCGGGTGCTCAAAATTGATTTGAGTAGGCTGAGGGTTGAGGTTTTAGTAGGTTGACGAATAATGCTACCGAAGACGAGCAGGAGGCTGACGGATAGCAATTTATGAGTTGTTATATTTTGTTTGATTCCACTATGTTGTATTATGTCAGCATGACTATATAATACTCTGATCAACCAAGGGATCATCTTCATATGTCGCTCTTGGCATATTTTGTAATAATTATATTTTATCTGAACCTGAAAAACGATTATGAGATTATGTAATCTGGATATGAAACATGTTTTATGAAATGTAATCAAAATGTTGTTTTCATGAAATCTGTAATTTTGTTTCATATTCATGTGCCTCTGATATTATGGATACCATTAACATTACTGTATTTGATCATCGAAAGTTAATACTATGGATGACTGCAGCACCTGTAGCGCTTAACTTCGGGCCTCTAGATAGGGGATGTTACATTCATGGACAAACCAAGAAATATGACAGGTTGTTCCATGCTTCATCTAATAAGTTTCCCATCTTAACAATGCCAATTTAATTAAAACGTAATAATTATATTTTTCTAGTCAAATTTAACGCTTTTTACAGCATTACGGGTTTTAGAAAATGGAGCTAATCCAACTAAAGAAGGGACATGATACATCTTTGCTGAGATTTGCAAAATGGGACTTATGGAAACTAAAGACATATCTGTAAAGGACTTCGTACATCATATTCAATAAGATGAGGTATAAAATTGTAAAAAAAAATTCAAATTATTCTACCCTAAATTATACCACGCAATAACAGTAGTATTGAATTTAGATGACAAACAGTTTGCATTTTTTTTCAAATGTACATGAATGTGTGTTAATATCATCAATAAAATCAATTACAAAATAGATACTAGGCAGTATAATGATACAAATGACCACTACTAGTAGGAAGTTTCATTTTAAAACAATCGTATGATAGTTTACATACTCTGATAAAAACTGATACTAGAAAGTAGCATCAAATAGAAAGTTATATGATAGTTCAATTACAAAATTGTATACTTACATTGAACAATGTCATTATACAACTGTACATCGAGACTACAAAGTAGCATAAAAGACATTTTTATGTCACTATCTCTATAAAATTGTATATTATTATGAAACAGTATCATTACCCAATTATACACTGATGCTATAAAGTATCATAAAAAATATTTTATACAGGCAGAATCATTACACGATTAAAAATTGATAATTATCTGTAGGTTGTATCCTAGGTTATATCCTTTCAAAATATACAAAAACATGAGTGAAAGCTACAGCTCATAAATATTCTAAAAAATACAAGTTCAAGTAGAATGCAAGAAGATAAAGGAAATAAAAGAAAAGTTGAAGACATAGAGATAATTAATGAACATTAAATTGAGGTTCGAGTGCTAAAAGGTCATATTGATGGTGTTAAGGAGAAACTGAGAAAGGCACTGTATGAATTGAAAACTGAAAAATCAATTCACAATCAAATAGAAAAGGAATTAAAAGAGCTAAAAAAGAAATTGAAAATGAACAAAAGGTTGGAATGAATACCACAATGAAGAGAACATCAATGATGGAGAAATGAATGATAAAGCACAAAATGAAGCACATGAAAATATAGTTGATAGTCAAGAAGAAAATGATGCAACAAAGGAAAAAGAGAAGGATGATCTGCGTAAAAATATAAGTGAAAATGACGGTGAAAAGAAAAAACAATGAAATATCATGGCATACAAAAAGTTCATACTTGAACTTAGACTACAGTCTTTTAAACTATAAGATTCAAATGATTTTACTGACAGAAACGAAGAGAATAAACCAACAAAAGTTACTGAAAAGGAGGATAAAGAAAAGAAAGAAGATAACATTGAGAATGAATAAACAAAACTCCATCTTATGCTGAAAGGTTGAAAATCAGAACAAGAAAACATAAAGTAGATGGTGAATTCAACTATGACAAAAGGAGTGAAAAAAGAAGAAGGTAATAGCAAAAAAGAAGGAAAAAGGAAGAAAACAATAAGTTTACATGTTTGGTGGATTTGTAAATTTTATGAAAAGATGTTAGTAAAATCATCTTGTCAATTAGTACAAGGCAAGTAAAAGCTTGAATATGAGTATTGATTCATATAAGCAACGCATCCAAAAAAACTCAACTTAATTGAAGTAGAAATAATAACACAAATCATCACTGACCTTTATTTGGCATATGCATGTTCACAGCGGTTGCAAAAGGTACAGTGCACTTAAAACAACAAATGACCTAATCAAGATCAAATTAATAATTAGTCCAACACTTCCTATGTATCTGTCTATCAAGCATGTAAAGCAGTAGGAGAAGCTGCGCATTATAAGAAGTGCTCCACTCAGGTACACTATTTTGAGAATGTGGGCTATAGTGAACTGTTTTGAGAGCTACATATTATAAGAAGTGCTACACTCAGGTACCTGTTTTGAGAAGCTATAGATCATAATTGAATGATGAAACTCTATTCTCCTTATTTTTAGAGCATGTAGGCTATGACTTCATAAACATCCATGTTTTTAATTTGCTTATTAACTAGAAATTATATAAGATGTATCATCTTCAATAGGACGTTTAGCATATGTACCATATGCAATGAAAGTATCATAGAACTTCGTATATCTACAACATCCATGTTTATCCTAACATAAATTACTCAAAATTGGAAAATTTAGTAACACATACCATTTTGATCCATTCAAGAGTGGTTTGATTTTGGATCATTAACCATTCATGAAGGCCTTCTTCCTGCATGTTTCATGCTTCTTGCAGCTACCAACTTTTTCATGTTCTGTATGACAGCATGTTAACATGCCTTAAGCACCCCAGGTGATCAACCAAAGCCCTAACGATGCACCGGAAATTTTAAATGGGCAGTGCACCAGAAACATAAAGTAATGAAATTTTTTTGACATTTAATTGGATGTACACTTTTAGCCATAATAGTTTTAACATAAGAAGGAATCAGGAAGATTGGAACATATAATTTCAGCCATAACATGTTAGCTATACTTACCTAACAATGCATAGCTAACAGCAAGAAATCCCTGTAATATTGAAAGAGAGCAATAATAATAGAAATACATTTTTATTCTGTTTGTAAAAGCCAACTTCGTCTAAGAACAAAGATTTCAATTGATTTACCTTTAAGAAAAGAAACACACCAACCCATAACCAGTAACAAGTGTAGGAGTTGGTTTTATATCTTCAAGTATTTCCTTGGCTTCCTGCATTAAAGTTACAGTGTTTTGAAGTTACAAGCATAAACAACAAGCGGTGAAGTAATCTGAATTCGAACTATACTTTTATAAGGGTAAGTTAGATTCCATCTTTTCTGCCTTTTACTTTTCAATGTATGATAGTATGTATCTTACAACTTTTAAGCTGATAAAAAAAAGGTAGCATGCTGTAAACATAGCATGAATAGCCCAGAAACCATACCGGTTACAGTTACATAACATTTTGGTTGACATGCCGTTTTACTTAGGTAAATAAATACTTGATTTAAAATGTATATGAAAAGCTATAAATTATACATCTAATTTGAACTAGTTCAAAAATTATTTTTAAGAGAACGTGATAGTTTCTGCATATATGACATATTTGACAAAGGATGATACGTTGTACCGATGCTACTTCAGAAAGAACAAGCAAGAAAAAAAGCTGTACTAGAGTTGTTTCAAATAGTGGTAGCAGAATTTTATAAAATGAAATGCTTTCAAATTTAAAATGTACTTACATGTCGAATATAGCGATGTTAGAGCCTTCTTTTTAACCTTTTCCAGGTAAGAGATCTTCAATGTAGCAATCTCAGCCTCTACTTTCTTAGTGTTCTTAATATGCCTTATATTTTGCTAGGAAGCTCTTCCAAGGGTATTGAGATCGTCTTGTTCTTAGCTGATGGAAGATGAGAAATTCCTGCCTTATTCTAGGTCCTGAACTAGACTCAGACTACCTAACATAAGTCCAGAAAATTAAGCCTGGGTAAACACTTAAAATCTTGGCTGATAACATGAATAAAATTAACCAATTTAACAAACGAAGTATACTAGAACTACATAGTGCTGGTGGAGAACATTGGTAGTTACCGTCATAATTGGACTTTTGTCAATAAGTTGTTTAACATTCAATAAGCCTGTAAAAATGAAAATAATGTTTGGTCACATAAGTTAGGAAAATTACAGATGCAGCAGAGATAAAGAGAGTAGTATCAACACCAGCTGCTTGAAGTGCTTCCAATAATCATTGAGACAAACAAAATTTATATTTCACTCATAATGTTGATTATATTTCTGATTTTTTTAATGTTTTTAGTGAACAAAGGGTAAATCAATCACCTAAAAAATATGATATATTTTTAGTAATCAGCACAATCTTGTTGCACGTTTATCAGTCAATAAGTGTAAGCCGGTTGCACATATTACTAATACAAATCTTCTTCTTTGTTTTTACAAACAGAAAAATATAAATAAATTGAAGAAAGAATTTTTCTAATGAATCTAATCTATACCTTTTTATATTTTCAGATGCAAAATCTGATGATGCTATGATGTTATGCTAGCATGTATAACATTTTAAGAATTACATATAAAAATATTCTGAAAGGGTACTTTTATATATCAGTAACTCAAATGTAGGTTTTGTAAAAATACTTTTACATCCAAAATGGTATCTTTATATTCAAAATGGTATCCGATTTTGAAGAGAAGGGATGGCTTGTCCTTTATAAAATTTTGAGGGAGAATGCTGGCCAAATTTAGCAGGGTTGTTGGATAACCTATTGTCAGGGTTTATCTACTATGATACCTGATGTAACAGTACGACCTCTATACTTCAAGTATTTATGACGTTGGGTTAATTCATACTAAGTTGCAAAACTAAAGAAGGAGCCTTGAGTGAAACTTGCATGCAAAAATATAAATAAGGTACATATTGGAAGAGGAAGAAGGTTAATTAATGATTTAAATGGGCACCTGGTGCATCCCTCATGCTTATATTTGGATGGTTTCTCATGGTTCTTCCAACTCCCATGTTCCTCTTTTGCATCATTGCAACAAATTCTCCACAGTCAATTTTTTCATCTTGCAACATCATTTTCAAGTAATGATCTGTTAAAATTTATTGTTGTTGTTATATATTATACACACACATACACACTTTTTATACTATTTATAATTTTTTGGAGACCTACGAAGCATAAGTGCATGGACAAAACCACGTCCAGTATGAGTTATTCACACACTATATTTTTGTTCAATGCTTTTACAAAGAACTGGTACAATTATTTACTGCTAGCAGAAGTGGTTCAAGCATTTGTAAATTTTAATGTGCTATGAATAAACATAAAAAGTCAGTTGTAGAACAAAATAAATGTAGGTCTTTTCTGACAACCATAAACCTGTTTACTCTTCTACTTTTTAATGAAACCATTTCAATTCCATACATGATATACAATATCAAACTATAAGTATCTTAATAAAATATATTACCATGAAAAATATACGATGTTTTAAATTTTGGCAACATGTAAATATCGCTCAGATTTTTATAATGCAGTAAGTATATCATTTATTGTTAGCTAAGTCTAACCAAATACAACAAACATTGATCTACTTCAAGTGAATATGATAGTTTTGATGCTAAGTTGCCATGATGTATACAGTCTAACAAAAAAAGATTACAAAAGAGTGTTAATTTTTATATGCAATTGGAATTGTTCTTCTGCTATGGGTTGCATGTTATCATCTTAACTATCATATACATTGCAAGCATATCTCAAGTGTTTCAAGAAAATAAATTTTGTATTGCAAATAATCCAAATTTTTAGTCACCGAAAATTTTATTTAGCTGAAACAAAGGTTCCATATTAAACATTGGAACAAAGTATTTCCAACTATCGATCAAGTTAATGTACGATGGTTATAAATTTAAGATCTTTATGTGAATAATAAGCTAATCAACGTTTCAAACTTTTATTCACTTGTTTCAAACTTTTATTCACTTTGAAAATCTGTTGTCATATAAGCTAATGAGTTCAGGTTAAGGAACTAAGACTGACAGCTTTTTTCCTCCAAAAGATCTAGGCCTTTTTTCTTCAAATCCAACGTACAACGTGAACCATCACTCATCAGTGTTTTCTTTCATGCATTAACAATTTTGTTTTAATAACCTCTAAAAGTACCATATTCAGATAACAAGTATCGATCTCTTGAATGAAGAAATATTTCAATAAGAAAGGAAGTAATGGTTCTGATAAGTAAACTACATTCTGTCGATCAATTGAACTTTTATTGACAAAAAATTACAATTGCTAGAAAGTGATGATCTTCATCAAAATGTATAAAATAAATACGACTAGTATTTATTTCACAACGGGCTATACAAATAAAATGTCCATACTAGTTTGTAAGTTTTAATAGAAGTAAACAACAAAATAAGCTTAAATTAGATTATTTTCATATCAAGAGCAAATACATGAAATGCAACTCAAGTAAAAGAAGTAACTAGAACACATACTAAATGAGCACAATAATTAAAACACCATAACGCAAATTCATTAGGATTACAGTATAGGTGTCAAAATTGTCTTAGTTTCAGATAAAATTCCGGTTACAAATATATATTTTTAAAATGGTAATATGTTTTGTCCACACAAAGGGACACACACATATATAAGTAGATCAATTAATAAATAACAAAAATGCCACGACAATAAGGACTTTCTTCTTTGATATAATCCTCTTTCGAAATTGAGATACTTGTATTTAACATGATAACACTATAGTTCATTTTATTAAACTTGCTTATTTTTCCTTTTATGTTTATCTTATTATATACCAAAATTAATCAAAATAAAGTTAAATCATTGAAAAAAACAGTTTAGGATGTTTAATAGAATGAAAATCAAATTAAAGTCTAATGCATCAATTAACATTAGTAGTTTTTTCAAAATACCTAATAATCGTAACATGAAAATTCTACAGTTTAAATAATTTATTGGATAGTTGAAATTTAGGTTGTTAGTTATACTTATGAGAAAGATGATAAATTTATTATGATAAAAGGGGATAATTCTTTTAAAAACCAGAGAATTCCTTACATTATCATTTTAAACATATGGATATAGTCATATCAATCGTTAAATCATCCAACTTAGTTCCTCAATAAATCAGCTTATAACATTAAACTCATGGAATGTAACAAAACATAATAAACTAAACAGGGTATCAAATTTAACCAATTCAAATTAGAAACTAAAAGAAACTGAAAGATAAAGTTAGACATATCGAATACCTTAGAAATTGGAGGTCGGGGGAAAGGCAAAAGGTGTGCCGTGCAAAGAGAGTTAAAAAATCACCATAGAAAGAGATGAGTGGAAGAAGAGAGCTAAGGTATAAATCTGAAAAACAAGTGACAGAGGAAGAATGATGGCGATGCATTAATGGAGGAGATAGGTCATCGTTGCTATGTTTGTTAGGGTTTTAATTTAGGGAATTAGGGTTGATGAGATGCTAAGAACGATTAAAGCATAGTCGATGTTAAGGGTTCGATCTGAAGGAAGAGAAAGCAGCGTAGACAGAGTAGTCGAGACGACAGCCATTTTTGTGGTCGAGGAAAGCGAATGAGTGAAATAGTTGATCTGTGTTTCATTACATTGAAAAGTTAACCCCGTAGAAAAAATAAGGCAGAAGATAAAAAAAATATTTACTAGAGAAGATTGGAAATGAAAATAGAGAGAGAACTATTAGTAAAAAGTGGTCGGTGAAATATTTCATGTGACCGCCATAAATTTCATCATCCTGCTTCTCTGCCCTTTTGTACAGCGTTTGGACGCTTTATTTCTCATATTAATAAGGCGGTTGATTGCACTCAGCATACAAACGCTCTCTAAAAGTGCTATCGATATTGTTTCTTGTAGTGAAATATAGAAAAGGGAAACAAGGGAAGAAAGCAGTGGAAAATAAAGATAAGTTTGAAAAAGGGAAGAGGGATGTTATCCGGCTTTTTGACCAGGTAGATTTTCACTAGAATTAGAATGTCAAGATGAAGACAAAACGATCCAAAGGCTAGGGACATGCTTAGAAGGACAATGGAAACATTCTCAAGAAGTTTCAAAGGCATAGGATCAATATGGACCACTCGGTACCGAGCCCTACCACTCGGTATCGACCCCTTTCTGCTGCCTATTGGAACTCCAAAGCCACTTGTACATGAAGCTCTAACTCAAGTGATCATCATAGAATGCTTTTCTTCAGAAATAGACAAACAACTGTAAGGATTTTCTGGAAGAAAGAAGGCAAGGACAATCGGTATCAGAACTTCTCAAAAATAACTCGATTATAAAGGAAAAGTGCTCGGAATGCAATGAATTGGAGAAAGAAGAACAGATGGAGGAAGTAGGGAAGGATTCTCTTCTATAAAAACCGGTAGGTATCGAGTGAAACCACTTAGTATCGAGTGGTTTTTATTACTTTGTAGGCCCTGTATCTTGCTTTCGCATGCTTGGACTCTGTGCAGTTAATGCCCCGCTATATCCCCGCTATAACTCCGATATATCTTATATCGGATTCCTACAGCTACGATATTTCCATATATCCCCAACATATAGCCTTTCCGCTTTAATCCCCGCTATTTCCGCTATATCCCGTTATTTCCGCTATATTCCGTTATTTCCGCTATATCTTCTATAAAAAATTGGATTGAAAAATGATATTTATACGCTATAAAAATTATGAAATTAATTAATTTCATTGAATTTTTTATATATGTTTAGAAATGATAATACTCTAATATTCTACTAAATTAAATTAAGTTATATAACAGTTTTACGTTCATTTACAATACATTTGCACATATTTTTATTTAAAATTATTTTTGTATTAATTATAATTCAATTGAATGTTAATTTTTCACATAATTACTATCTATATATTTGTAAAAACAACAAGTATGGGATTTATATGCTATTTTAGAGTAATCCGATATATCCCGCTATATCTTCGCTACATCCCCGCTATGACTTTTTGCACCTCTACCGCATTGAATCCACCGAGCGCTTTAACTGCACAGGCTTGGACTATGGTTTGGAGCCAATATTTCCTGGGCCCCTGTTCTGCTAGCGATTTCCCTATAATTACAAACCCTATAGCTACTGGAAAAGGACCTTTGGCTCTTCTGTTCTCTTTATCTCTTATCTCTCCTCTGCATAGTCACTAAGGGAGATAATATTGGCCATTCTAGTCTATAAGAAATTGTCAATCCCTTGTACTAGTGACTCTCAATCAAATAAGCAATAAATTACAGTGGACATAGGCCAAAGATTGTTGAACCACTATAAAATTCTGGTGTTCTCTTTACTATTCTTATAGTTTTTGCTAGATCTCAATTTTTCTACAGGTCTTTGGTTGTTGATCCATTTTTGGCATCAACACTTTAATGCTTTAACTAAGAGAGATTCAACTCCTGATTAGATGTAGCTTGCTATTTTGGGTTTTGAGAGATCCAGTGGTTAGATCCAGAAGATTTGTTTTAAGGAATTTGAAAACTTGCCGATAGGAATTAATGATGCCTAGGAGATCCAGAAGATCGTCAGGAGTAGTAGTTGGTGGTGTCGAAATGCTCACCAATTGGAAGCCAGTAACCAGTGGGCAATACCAGGATCATCTGCTTAGCAAGAGATGGATACTAGGAGTGAGTTTGATAAGATGATGTAGGAATTGAATCAGAAGTTGGTAGACAGCCAAAAGGCCCCGATGGAAAAGATGGATGCTAGCATAGCACTACTAACCCAGCAAGCATAGAGGACTAAGAGGAATAGGAGAGAAGTTTCTCCCCTAGATCCGAAGAAGAGAATTCGTCTGTTTTCGATCAAAATATGTGAAATGAAAGAAAATAACAGAAGGAAATGGTTGTTGGAGCATTAGAGGGTGTTGCTGGAGGAAGTCAACATGCTCCCCCAAAAAGGAGATTACTCAGTGCCGACCGCAATCAAGTTGGTACCAAGAGAAATGTTGAAGGATAAGGGGAACAGGGAGCCAAGGATGTGGACTTATCCGACTCGGAGGATGACCTACAACATGACGTGATGATTACGAGTTGGATGTTGGAGTTAATGGAGCTAGAGTTCAAACAGCCGCAACAAAACCAATCAGTGGTCAACGGAAGACCGAAGGAGTAGTTCTCCCAAAGACTAGAGAACCTAGACATCAACGGGCAAACCGAGATCGTTTGTAAAGCCAAACTTTCGATGCAGCCCCTGATAGTTAACCTCCAGAATACCATGCCAACGAGAAATATATAGCGGATATGGTTAAGTGGTTGGTCAAGGAAAGAAAAGGCAGAAAGAACGAGGATTGGGGTTCTGTGCTAGGTAGAACTCTGTTCATGGAAAATATCCTGAGGGAGGATTATCCTAGGAAGTTTATGATGCCAACAATGCCATTATATAATGGGGCTATTGATCATAAGCAATATTTACTCAAGTATGAATGACACTGTAACAACCCGAAATTTAACCCATAATAATTAATTCATTAATTAATGAAATAATAGAATAACTTTTTGAAATTATCAAAATTAAGCCATGGGAATTGCACCATTGTGTTCGTGGTAATTTTTCGGTCAATTTCTATATATAGAATGTCAGAATCCGAGCTAATATGAGCTAGAAACAAAATAAACAAGAGGAAAATATATATATTAGGCTAAATCGACCTAGGGGTCGACCTAACCACACCCTAGGTCGACCGGCCAGTCGACCTAGGGGGAGGGGCGGTCGACCGCCCGGTCGACCCGCCTATGGGTATGGAACGAAGAAAATTTTCTTCGTTCCAGAGGTTTTCGAACACGTCAATTTCATTGTTTTCTCTCATCTGATCCGTCCGTGCTTCCATCTGACGGCTCCTATTCAGCCTCTAACGTGGTCGCACCATATTCAATCTCCATATCCAACGGTCCAAGATCCACTTCTACCCCTATAAATAAGACCCTAAGCCTAACAGTTTGTCTTATTCTAGATTTTCGCCGCTTGGGTTCACATTTTCAGGAAGGACCCTAAAGGGAATAATTTTCCAAGGAGAGAATCTTTTTAATAAAAATATTTTAATACCCTCAAGTGGATCTGGGAAGACCAAAAGGGAAGAGCTTAGGACCACAGGTGAGTGATTGTAATTATTTAGATTTTTAAGTAATTTAAAATAATAAGGTTTCCAATAGTTGTAGTTTTACTATGATTTTTGGAATAACCTTTTTAGTAGTTTATTTGCAGTTTTCAGAATTATTTTCAGTCTATTTCTTTAGCTATTCTTTTCAGTTAATTTTAGTTTATTTCTGTTAATTATACATTTTCCATTTATTTACAGTTTATTTACAGTATTTTAATTTATTTACCATTATTTATACGTTATTTACATCTTTTTCCTACGCTTTGAATTTTCTAGTATTTTCAGTTTTCTTTTATTTCTCCTTCTTCTTCGCGTATGGACTAGAATAAATTAAACGCGAATATGGATTAAAATTATAAAAATACTGAAATAATGGAAGATAAGATGTAAATTGTAAGGACTATAATAAAAATGGAATTAAGACTGAAATTGAGCCTAATTTTGATATTGATGTTAGAATTAGACTAATTAAAGATAACTGGCCAAGTTATAACTTAGAATTATAACTAAAAAGAGTAAAAAGATGAAAGAAGCTAATTTTCACACTTAGACCCTGGGTTAAGTAGTAAGCATGATTATAATGTAGGTTTATAATAAGAAAATAGAACAAAATGAGGCTTATTTTAAGACTTAGGATAAATTAATAAGCACATATAGTAACAATAATAACAAAGGCTTATTTAAAATAATTTATCTAAGTGAATAAGCAAAGATGAAAGTAGGATCTGTACCGACAGCATTTCCCTTATGCTGTTTAGGGTAGATAGGTGGCCAATAGTTAAAAGAAAAGATCCGTACCAGCAGCATTTCCCTTATGTTGTTTATGGTAGATAGGTGGTCAATACTTAAAAGAAAAGATCTGTACCGGCAGCATTTCCCTTATGCTGTTTAGGGTAGATAGGTGGTCAATAGTTAAAAGAAAAGATCAACACTGGCAGCATTTCCCTTATGCTGTTTAGGGTAGATAGGTGGTCAATAGTTAAAAGAAAAGGTCCATACTGGCAGCATTTCCCTTATTCTGTTTAGGGTAGATAGGTAGTCAATAGTTAAAAGAAAAGTTCTATACCGACAGCATTTCCCTTAGGTTGTTTAGGGTAGATAGGTGGTCAATAGTTAAGAGAAAAGATCCATACCGGCAGCATTTCCCTTGGAGCACGCTTATGCTGTTTAGGGTAGACAAGAGGTCAATAATTAAAAGACTAAATCATGGGGATTTGGACAAGGGACGCAACTAGATTTTGTTTAACAGGGACTAGTACCAACAACATTCCCTATTTTCTATGGACACGGTGTCTCACAATTGTCTGAAGTGAGATGAGGGCACGCTTATGCTTTCTAGGGTAAATAAAAGGTCAAAAGAGGGAGCAATAGATAGTGCGAACCAACGGTGACCGAGCGTGTGGCATCGATTAGGGGAGATAAGTCGCTATTGAGTTCCAAGCGCTTAGTATGTGTGTCTTTCGTAGACACCATTGCCTTCTGTGTAGGGAGCTATATAGCGTATAGTCCGCAAGGTTTATGGAGTAGCAGGCCGATCAAAGGGTAGAATTAGGATTTCAGCCTAATTATAGGATTAGGAATTCAGCCTAATCAAAGCAGCTATCAAAGACGAGTGCAAACAATCAAAGTTAATCAATTGTGTTAATTTAGTTAAATCGTATTTATTTCCAGCTTATTCCTTCTTCGTATTTCCTTTTATATACTAGAACTGTTGTAAGGTCTATTACTTTTACTTTGCTTAAAGATTCTAGTAATTACTATCATTCACCAGACTTTTAGTCTGATCCACTCCTCTATTTTCCCCTTCCCCTCCATAGGCAATCAGGGGTAAGGAAAGTAGACCGCAACTTCTTGGAGACTTGTTGGAGATTCTATCATGTATTTCTTTCCTTCAGTTCCAGTTTTTAGTTCTTTTGTTGAGCTGGTATTTTGAGAGGGATGTATTGTACCCTGATATTATTTGAGACTTTGGGTTTTTGATTTCACGAGACTTGTATGGATATTTTGTCATATGATGTATTGGGTATTTGGTGACTTGTTTTTACCATCTTATATTATGGAATTTGATTTTAGCAAAATATTATAATCGTTTCTGCTGCGTTATTATTATTATTGTTATTTTTTGTCTTGTGAATCTTAGTCTATACTAGTTTTAGTTATACCTACAACGCACCATGCCTTTTTGTGTGTCCTTTTGGGTATACTAAGGGGTGTGGGGTGTTACAGACACGTGGATGGTGCTAGGGCAACGGATGTTGTTCGATGTAGATGTTTACCTATTTTCTTGGAAGGTGTCGCATCGATGTAGTTCACTAGACTTGCACCAAGATCAATATCGACTTTTGATGAGTTGGCTAGGAAATTCATGGAGCAGTTTTGGCTCCATGCTGCTCGGCATAAGGACGTGATGTCCTTGTCAAGCCTATCTCGAGGACATGAGGTGTCACTGAAAGGGTTCTTGAATTAGTTTAATATTGCTGTTATAGAATTAAGTAATCCAAATAAGGATCTGGTATTTATAGTGTTGGTCCAGTGCATACATCTAGACATGGATTTTGGCAAGTGGTTGAAGATAAAACAACCAACAACTATGAAGGAATTCCATTGGAAGGCTAATCAGATTCAGTGATTGGAAGTGGCAAGTTTAAATGCAGGGAAGACTAATGACAGACAGTCCAAGGAAGTTATCCAAAGCAACATGGTGATTAAACAAGCTAGAGAAATCTCTGGTAACATGGCAGTTAATGTTGGGAATTATGTTAACGAGAAGAAAAGGAATCAATACCTTAGGGTAGGTGTAGCAACAACAAGAAACATCAGAGAAATATGAAACCAGAAGACTATACGCCCTTAGGTGATACACTAGAGAACATATACCTTGCTACTCAAGGAACAAAATGATATAGAAAGCCACTCAAGTGGGTGGTGACTGAGCCGGAAAGGCGCTCCAGAAAGTATTGTCATTTCCATGAAACTCATGGACACAACACGAACGAGTGCTGGCATTTAAAGGATCTCATTGAAGAAGTGATAAGGAAGAATAAGCTCCAACGGTATGTTAAAGAACTCCATGAAGGTAGTCAGGCCGCAAGATGTAACATTTCCCTACTTGGAGGCCCAAAACTAACGGCTACGGATGCTACAGTCGTCCATAGTTATTAATCCTCGGCGATCAAATACGGCGGTGTAAGATTCATTGATACACAGAAACACATGAATATGGAAAAAAATTAAACTTAAAATAAAATCACATTTCATTCCAAAATAGTTCCAATTCATTACATAATCCCAAACTCGCAAACCACGTTCAAAGAAAATACATTTATTACAACATACACCAAGAGTGACATATGAAGATATCCCCTTGGATGATCAGAGTATATACAGGCAATATAACAACTTTGCCATTACAAACAACACAGCGGAATCAAAAGAAAAGAGAACTCTAAATAGCTATCATGCCTCCTGCACATCTCCGGAAGCTTATTCGTCTTAAGAGGTACCTGAGAATCTCAAATCTCAAACTACTCAAAATCAATTGAGTACCCAAGAGTTTAAGGGGAAAACATAAACTTCGAGTCAGACATAAAGCCTAGTATGAATAATAATCTACCATCTCAAATCATTTAGATATCTAGTGAGACCACGCCGCTTAGCGGAACGGGTTTTCCCCTCACTAGTATCTCAAAACCTTTATAAAACCATATACTGTGCTCCTACATCCACAATGGTTAAAACAATTCAAAATAGTATAATATGATGATATGCAAAACAAATGAATCGATTCAGGATTACCCATCCCCATTCATTTTAGACTATCTGTCTCAATTATAGTTTCTAGGATTACTATTAACCTATTAGTTTTCATGGCTGACTAATAACAAGTTAAACATTTAAGGACTCCCTATCCAATTACATAGTTTTCATGGGATCACTATGAACCTATTGGTAACTCCAATATCTTACTCTTATCCTAGTTTTCATGGGTTGAATAGGAACCTATTGGTGACACCGATATCCTTGCTTCTTACTCTAGTTTTCTTGGGCTGACTAGGAACCTATTGACATTTGTCAATATTTCAATCCGGATATAGTTTTCATGGGCTAACTACAAACCTACTGGCCCCTACCAGTATCAAATCATAGTTTTTATGGGCTTACTATGAACCTGTCTTTCTGACATCTTCCTTTATACATAGTTTTCATGGGCTAACCATGAACCTATCTTTCTAACATCTTCCTTTATACATAGTTTTCATGGGCTAACTATGAACCTATTGGCCCCTACCAATATCTTTTCCTATACACGGTTTTCATGGAATTACTGAGAACCTATTGGCCCCTGCCAATATCTTTCTTTTATATTTTAGCATCCTATATTCTGGTCTTCTTGACCTCTTGGATGCAATTCTACTTATTCAGGACTTTAATCAATTTATATTCACTACTGGGTTAACTGAGCTGGTTCTTCTACCCTTTATCCCAAAAATGCAGTTGTGGGTCCATTACAAAGTGAATATATTAATATTTGAAGAAGCAAACATAACAACATAGCAATACCACTCTTGTGGGTTTAATATAAAACATGATTAATCCCTTTAACCTTTTATTTTTATCAAAGAAAGCTTCTTCTTAAAACCATTACAAAAACTCCTCTAATTTAGCCATGGGTTTTTCTTTTTAAAAATAGAGTTTGGGTTATAAAACCTTTCGATACCTTCGAAACCTAGCTTTCGACTTCATAGGATGACCTCCTTCAAAAGTCTTAAAAATCTATCTTTAAAACATTAGGCTTCTGCCTTTTAATACTTTAAAATCTACCTTTCGAAACCTTTTGATTGTAGTAAGTATTAATATTTAACCTTTAGAAGCTTAGCTTCGAAACCAGTTGAAAGTACCCATTTCGACACCAATGGAAGTAACCCTTCCTAAATCATTGGAAGTCCCCCTTTCGAAAGCATTGGGTTTATACTTAAAACATTATTTGGGTCAAAGTGAATATAGGCAAAAGCAACTCTTTCGAAACCATCCTTTATCATATAAAATATTGGGAAAACTTGATGGCGTCGGCACCATCTCTTTTGAAAGCATTTAACATCTGGGTAAAATATTATAAGATTGGCATCGAAACCCCTTTCGGAACCATTGCCTTTGAAACCACTAACCCCTTTCGAAAGCTATAGGAAGTGGCTCTAACTTATAAAATGAAGTGTCCTTTCGACAGCATTGATGTCTTCAACACCATCGAAAGGAAAAAGAACGGCAGCAGGGTTTCGACTAGGTCAGAACCCCTTCTTTCAAAACATTCTTTCATAAGTAAAGAAACCCAGTCGAAAGCAAACTTATGTTAATGGCCACCCTTTCGAAACCCTTTTAAAACCTCTTTCGAAACCATATGCTTCGACTCCGTCGAAGGCTAAAACAAAACAAAGGCAGGCGCTTCTTCTTTTAAAAACAAACTAAGGTTTCGACCCCTTCGGAAGCTATGCTTTCGACACCTTACCTTTCACCTTCCTCCGGTCCACTACATACCATCTTTGTGATACCTTGTGTATTGGTTTCAGCATAGTTGGTTTCGACTAAGATGAAGGCGGAAGCTTCTGAGTCGAAAGGTGCATTCCATAGTAGGTTGAACCAATTTTCTGAGTAAATCAGATTTTATACTACTTTAAGCAAACTTTTCTTTAACTAACCTTCCACGTGTCAACTCCAGATTGGTTGCCTTAACTTTTTCAAATTCTTTTCCAAAAATAACGGCTGCTAATTTAGATCTAAACCATGGTTAAGTTAATCAAATGAGCCCTTCCATTAAGCAAAACCAATTTTTCAAAGAAGTCACTCTTTTAAAAAAAATTATTTTGCATAGCAAATCACTTTGGAAAAATCCTCAAAAATTCCAGAAATTCACTTTAATCATGTTATTGAACATTTCAAAATTCCAGACCCAAATTCTCAATATATTTTCCAAAATAAATTTATAAACCCAATTAACCATATTTTCCTTTGAAAATTCATAATAATCTTTTCATAGCTTGGAAAATTATCAAAATTGAAACCCAACTCCAAAATCATGTTTCTCATATCCTAAAATTTTCCTATGGCATTTAAACATCATTAAATCTTGGTTTTTACCCTAAAACCGTGCTTTTCCTCATTTAAACAAACTTGTTTAAACCATTAAAATTATAGATCAAGCATATCATCATCCAAATTATCATAAAAAAGAATTTACCTTAAATGTGAAAATATATGATTCAAAACAAAATAAAGATGAAATTATTATTCACCTTGATTTAGATAAGGAGATTGGATTGAGATTGATTTCCCCCTAAGCTTGATTCTCTAGCTTTTACTTTGAATTCTTCTTCCTTAATGGCCGACCGTTCTTTTATCTTTTGATTTGAGTTTTCAAAAAATGATGTGAATGGGAAGTATAATGGTAGGAACGAAAATATATATAAGGGTAAGGGTCATTAGGTGGCAAATTCCTATTATACCCTTATGTAATTTGTTTAACCTAAAACCATTCTTTAGCCCATTAATTATTATATTAGGCTCAACCCTTAATTAATTAATTCAAGTCTCAATCCCCTTATCACTTAACATTTACATTATTCTATATAATTTATCTAATTAAATCTCCTGAATAATATTATCAAAAATTATGGGTGCTACAGGCTCCCCTCCTTAAAGAATTTCGTCCTCGAAATTCAGTAAGGACTAAATACTAAACATAGCAATCTTCTCTAATGACTCCTAACAACCATATTAGTCTACCGGACTAGGAATTATCTATATAAATATAATATAGACATACCCTCAAAATAGATTAGGATAAGTATCTCAAATCCTGTCCTCTGTCTCCCAAGTACAGTCCTTCTCGTTGTCGCTCTACTGAACTTTCACAAACTTGACTGTCTTGTTCCTCAGTCTTTTCTCATCTCTCGCTACAACCCGAACTGGTTGTCTAACTAATGTCAAATCAGTCTCTACTACCAAATCCTCCAAATCTGTCTGAGGGACAGTAGCCTCTGGATCATGCACATACTTGCGAAGATGAGACACATGAAATACATTATGGATACCTGCCATATTGCTTGGCAACTCAACTCTGTATGCGAGCTTTCCAATCCTTTCTATAATCTAGAATGGACCAACATATCTCGATGCCAGTTTCCCTGACTTCTCAAACCGTACCACACCCTTCATCGGTGATACCTTAATGAAAACCATGTCTCCCACTGAGAACTCTAGGTCTTTACGCCTTTTATCTGCGTAACTCTTCTGTCTGGATTGAGCTTCCTTCATCCGTTCTCGGATCAACTCAATCTTTTCTAACGCTTCTCTAACCAAATCTGGACCTAAGACCAATCTGTCTCTAGTCTCCAACCAACATGCAAGTGATTTGCATGGACTTCCATACAAAGCTTCAAAAGGCGCCATTCCTATACTAGTCTGGTAACTATTATTATAGGAAAACTCAACCAAATGCATGTGATCCTCCCAAGATCCACCAAAGTCCAACACACAAGCTCTCAACAAATCCTCGAGTACTTTGTTGACTATCTCTGTCTGCCCATCCGTCTGTAGGTGATATGCGGTACTCATCTTGAGCTTAGTGCCTAACGCATCCTGTAGACTCTTCCAGAATTCACTAGTGAATAAAGCATCTCTATCGCTGACTATGCTACAAGGAACTCCATGAAGTCTAACTATGTTCTTCATGAATAACTTGGTCAAAACAGGTGCCATCCTGGTCAATTTTACTGGAATGAAATGGGCACTCTTGGTCAATATGTCCACAATAACCCATATACTCTCATTTCCTCTCCTTGACCTTGGCAATCCATCTATAAAATCCATGGTATCAAATCCCATTTCAAAACTGGAATATCTAGAGGCTGAAGTAACCCACTCGGCTACTGATGTTCGGCTTTCACTTGTTGACAGTTTACACACTGCCTAACCCACAAGCCAACATCCCTCTTCATGCCTTCCCAATAGAAGCTCCTCTTCATATCTTGATACATCTTGGTCCCTTCAGGATGAATCGTAAACTTGGATCGATGACACTCTTCAAGAACTTCTCTCCTTAAGTTCTCCACATCTGGGATACATAACCGTCCCTTCTTTCTCAACCATCCTCTCTAGTCAAGACAAAAATCTTTCAAATCATCAATCTCACTTCCAACCTCAAGCCTTCTGATCCTATCGGCTAATAGTGTATCCTCCTTCTGTTTAGAAGCAATTCTTTCGATCAACACTGATCGAACTTCTAAACAGGACAACATGGCAGTACTCTGACTAGAACTAACAGTCGATCTTGACTGCACACCATAGGTGGCCAAAGCTTCTAGATCCTTCCATTCTGCCAACATAGCCAACACCACAATCTGATGTCTTTTGTTGAGAGCATCCGCTACCTTATTCCCTTTCCCTAGGGTATATTCAATACCAAAAACTCCAGCCATCTATGTTGTCTCATATTCAGCTCTTTCTGAGAGAATAAGTATCTTAAAGACTTATGATCGATAAACAATTCAAATCTCTCCTCCAAGAGATAATGCCTCCAAATCTTCGAGGAAAAAATCACCGCAGCCAACTCCAAGTTATGAGTAAGATATCTTACTTTGTACGGTCTAAGTTGCCTCGATGCGTAAGCAATGACTTTCCCCTTTTGCATCAACACTGCTCCCAATCCAGTCCCACACGCATCAGTGTATACTACCAACCCTTGGTTTCCATCTGGAACTACTAACACTGGAGCATTAGTGAACAAATGCTTCAACTTAAGTGTAACGAAGCGAATTTTTCGCGCTCGAAAATCGACATCCATACTTTACATCGTACTCGAATGCCGTAGATTCGACCGTTCAAATCCGAGTCGCCAGAGCTTATAACACACTTAAGTAAATAACACAGCGGAAGAAAAAGAATAATACATTGATATACAATATCTGATACAATATCTGATACAACAGAGTGATACAATGAATATCAATATACATCAGAGATATGATACAACAATATAGTAGCGGAAAAGAAAATAGATAACACCAACAGCGGATAGAATGTCTCCAATAGAATGCTCTAAGATAAGCAACGTCAGTCCATGAACTCCAAGAACTGAACTAGCTCCAGATAATCTACTAAACCTGAATATCTAAAAACCCCAACTCTAGACTGCCCGTGTGGAAAATGGTGGGCACCCAGAGTTTAGGAAGGGAACAATAAACTCCGAGTCAGTCGTGGGACTGGTGTGAGCAACAAAAACAGTTTATCTTTAAAACGAACAACAAGAGAATTTTTTTAAAGTCAATTCGCAATGCTTTTGAAAAATGAAACTACCATAAGGCCTCCCGCCACACACACAATGCAAACGCAGAATCAGAGGAGATTTCTCCTTATGATAGTCAAAGATGCTTACTACGCAAAATCAAATCATTGGATATTATTACTAGTGCATAGTGTAGAAAACATTTCGAAAGTAGAATATAAATCTTAGCCAGCATAGACATTTCGAACTATGCCTACTATAGCTACCATCCAAACAGTGGGGCGCCACCATAAGTAGATGGCAGGTTCTACAACTAATACCGTACAAAGTTCGTATTGGAAGATGGATTTCCAACAAATGGTCAGGCTAAGGAACTTCCTATGCCATGAAAGAAACGCCTCTGGCGGGACGCTCCGAGAGACAAACCGCTCTCTGCCAAAACAAGGCCGGCTACCCCCCTTCCCGGGGAATATACAAAACCTCAGATATGCCACCCCCGGTCCTTTGGGACCTTTAAACGAGGTACCTCTAATCCAACATCACACATAATAAATAAAGTGTGTCCACATGAGTAAGTATCTGGGCTCCATACCATGATACTACCCTTTTCCAGAAGGAATGGTCATACCCTAGGGAAGCTACCCCTGAAACCTTGCCGCACAATTCCTGTTTCGACCATTATCGGTTTGTGAGGTTTGACGAAGTCTCGTCCACAAAGCTACGCTTTGTCACAAAGCCATGCTTTGGGTCAACAGATGATCAAAGTAATGATCACAAAGATAAATGATCAAACAAATGATCATATCACAAATGATCAAACAATGATCATCACACAGCAACACTCAGCATGTCACATTACCAAATTGGGAATATATCGCTGATAACCTTCAACTACATAACCTCTGAGCTCGTACGTCTCAGAGAAGGGTGTTAAGCTAAGAGAATAAATTCTTCGCCACCAAACAGAAATGTATTTGAAAGAAATCGGCTTTATATCTCAAAGTGTAATGTCAGACATGTAACCATACAAGTCTGTTCCGGGTTCGAACAGAACCGAAGGCACTTCCAAAGAAGCCCTTGCAATCCGGGTATTCACAACCCGATCGAACTTCCCATCACTTAGGGAATCTCTATACCGTAGCTACTCGGTGCAGAGACAATCGATAGGTCATCCTATCGTTCTCGCAAATATCCGGTCTTCAACACCGGTCTTCAAATGCTATCCATATACGACGTATCACATATTCAGAATGGGTTATATGACACAAAGGTCTTTTCTCGGCTAACCCGAATAGTGAGCGCAATATTTAAAACAAATGGATAATGGGATTTCAATTAAGTCACAATTTAAACCCGAACTTTCTTTTCAAATGGTTTAGCAAATTACCATTTTAATCTTTTTAAACAAAAAGATTCAATTCACAAAGTTCACTTAATTTCACAAAGATTCATTCACAGATTTTCCAAATCGATTTCCATTTCAATTTAAATTAATTCATTAAATCTTTAAATCAAAGATTTAACTCATGGCTTTCAAAACAATTTCATTTCGAATGGGTTAAACAAAACATCATTTTAAATCTGTTAAAAATAAACAGATTCAATTCATAGCTTTCAAAAACAATTCATTCATTACTTGGAAAATCCTTTTTTTCAATTAAATCTTGGAATTCCTTTAATTAAACTGGAATTTCATTTCTTATCTGAAAGCTTTTATTCTTTTAAAACAACCAGTTTTTATTTTGGAAATCTGATTCATCTATACGAGTTAAAGTTGTTGGGTTAAATCCAAATTCTCAAAATTTTACTTTTAAAATAGTTTAACCCTTATATAACGGGTATAACATCTTTAATCCCTAGTTTCAAATCATAGAGTTCAATTTCAAATATTGAATTCAAATTTAAATCAAATTATTTAAATTTTCAAAACCCGATTAAGTTATTCAAAATAACTTTTATCTTTGAAATTCTATTTCAAAAGCTTTTCATTTAAACCCCAAATTTCCAATTTTTAAATTCAATTGAAATTAAAATTTCAATTTCAAAAACATCAAATTTAAATTATCTGTGACTTAACCGATTTCCATGTGAAATCCATATTGTGTGTGTAAAGGTGTGGTCCAGGGGTTTTACACAGTAGTGCAACATCATACAATCATCACAGATCAGAATACAGAAATATAGTTGATAAGCGATATGAACTATAACGCTTATCGTTTATTCACAGATCACCGATATATAAAGGTCATAGATAATAAATTACAAATCACAACATAAATCAGGATGTATCACAAAGCATCATATATCAGGGATATCAAACAATCAAATCATCCAATAGAATCCAAAATATTCATAAGTAAGATCAGTTAATTAACTGATTTATTCAAATTAGATTAATTACTTATGAATTTTTAATCCTGGTTAATCAACATCGATAAATTACAAATTATTTTGATTAATTATGCTTTAATCATTTATCAATTAATCATTTATTAATTAATCATTTATAATAAATTTATTTAACCTTTTATTATAATTCATCAACCTTTAATTATTAAATAATTAACCTTTAATTATTAAATTTTAAAATCTTAACTATTTATTTATTTATCCTTAATCATTGATTAATTAAACTAATTAATTATTCCCTAATTACTTTTATAAACTTAATTAACTCAATTACTATAAGATAAACCATTATCTTTTATTAATTCCTTAACCATTATTAACATAAACTTTAAACATCTTGTCCTTTTACTCATCACTTAAATACATTTCTAAATTTAGTTTAAATTAACTTAAGAGTTCATTTCAATAAGTTAAGTAACATAAAACATACAACTCATAAATCAGTTATTAAAACATTCATTTTATAAAGACTTGTTTTTATTTAAATAAAAAGGGACTTATATTTATGTTTAAGTTAAAAACTGGAAAGTTAACGTTCACGTCCCCGAAGGTATACTCGAGAAAACTGCTGAATTCCCCCAGTCTTCCCTCGAGCCACTTCTTCTTCCTCAGATTTCCTTTTTCTTTTTTTTTTCTTTTTTTTTGTTAAAGTTTAAAACTGTCGTTCATTCCCACTCACTCGAACTCCACTTCGAGTCAACAACATCTCCTACTCGAGAGCTACCCCGAGTCTTCTCCATGATTTCCCCGAGACCATCGCAACTACTCCAGCAACATCAGATACACGGTGCACGTGCACCATCGACTTCGACCTCCGGTGGTCATCGCGGCGTCTCGCTACAGTCACTCGAACCCATGCGAACTCACATTCGAACCCAGATCGATCAAAAAACTAAATGAATCGAGAATGAGGTATCTCGACCAAACAGGAAAACCACCATGGCCAAAAACTCTCGTCTTCCCAACGCCTCCGACCACGAGACCACTGGCCCACTTCACCCAAGCTACATCACTTCCTCAAGCAGCCATTCCCACCATCGCGATCGCTTCCGGTCCATCTTCCACGTCGCAAATGCCTCGACAGTCAAGCCGAGCAAAAATCAAGCTAAAACCCTAATCTGATCAAATCCAAACAAATTGGCCATAGGAAAAATTCCATAGTATTTTTCCCATCATACTCGACACTGAATCCATCATCTGACCAAAATTCCAAGAATTTAATCTCATCGATTGAATGAATTGGACAAATATGCATTTTCTTATCATCTCGTGAATTCACGTTACTCACTCACTTAAAAATCCTAATATCTATGTTAAAATTCATGATTTACCAACACGAATTTAAAGATACAATCCAAACTTGAAAATTCAAAAATCAATATTTCCATCTGAGTTAATTTATTACTGTCATATTTCATTTTATAATACCCCATAAATATTTTTACTTGGAATTTATTTTCAAAACTTAGATTAGAGTGTTATAAGCAGTTTTCCTTCAAACATCATAATCTAAATGTTATTTTTCAAAGAGATATGGATTTTTTTTTCTTGAATTGAGCTTAAAACTTGAGACTTTAAAACAAAGACATGTCTGTACACAGACATATATGTATACACAGTCATATATACACATTCAGGCATTTTCACACTCATGCTAACATATTCCTTAAGCAACCATCTAACACTGATCACATGCAAATCAAAGTACATATGGTTTTAAAAGTTTGCTCACCTATGAGTAAGGGCAGAGAACAAAGAACAGAGGATCCGGTTTTGAAACTTCTATTATTATTATTATTATTATTATTTTTAAATCCTAGAAAATGATTTGAATGTGGAAGCTTGCATTTGTTTTTGATCTAAAGTTTGAAAACTTGATGTTGATCTTTCTGGAATGCTTGAAAACAGAGCCTGCCTTGATTCCAGGTTTGCTGAGTTGATCATTCCAAGTTTTAAGATTTGGAGATTATCTTTGTTTTCAGTTGTTTGATTTTCCAGTTGAAGCTGAAACTTGTTCTTGCATTTGTTTAAGTTTAAGATGGACGAAATAAAATAAAAAGGCTTGATATAAAGAAGAGGAGTTACAGGGTGCTATGGTTGTACAGGGTGATCACATTTTATGTTTGTACAATATCGGGTACAAGTATATTGTCTTTGCTTTGCCTGATTTTCCTTACTTGATGGCTGAATTTATGTTTAAAGCAATTCGAATTGACTTTGTTTGCTGCCAAGATGATGGCATTTAATGCATGAGTACTTTGTTCCCATGCTTGCCTTGCTTTTTCCTTCATGTTCATAGATATTTTATATTACTTGGTTCTTAGCATTGCATTTCAAACTTTACAGGCAACATACAAATATTTATTTGCCTGGTTTATATATTCCACTTGCAAACTTGTTTAGTTACTTTGCTAAATGTAAGAAAATTGTTTTAGTTATATATTTTTATACTTCATTTTATACTTTGTTTATGCTTTACAATAGGAATGACATTTTATAGTTATTATGTTGTTAAAATTTGCTAATGTGTAAATTTTATATTTTACAAAATTTATTAACGTATTGTTTGAATTTTAACTATACTTATTTATTTTATTTTCTTATGTTTAGTATTTATAAAGTATATTTTATTTTAAACATTTTTGAAAGGCTTCATTTAGAATTTTTCACAATATTTTTCTTTTATTATTTTTGTTTGTTATATTACTTGGTATTATTTTGTATTGATTTACTAAGGTATATATTTACTTTATATTGAATAAAACTATATAATTTATTTATTTCGTAATATAGAGGAATTTCTAGAGTTCAAATTTGTTGTTTAGATTTTAGCAATTATTTGTTTCTATATATATATATATTTTCCAAAATTTTATCTTATGTATTTTTATATTTATTTCTATCTCAATTATTTATTTCTAAATTTAATACTAATTATTTTTATTATTTATAATCTCAAATTTACTCATATATGCTCAAATACACATATATTCACATATATGCAAATTTTCAAAACAATTTGACTTAATATATTTTCTATTTGAATCGAGGAAACTCATTTCTATTTATAAATAAATTTTACAAATTTTTATTCAAAAATTCATTTAATTATTAATTTAAATTAAATTAAAATCTGGGGTCGTTACATTAAGGAATGCTTCCTCACATTTGTCGGACAAACAAACTTCACTTCCTTCCTGGTAAGCTTAGTCAAAGGCGCTGCTATCTTTGAGAAATCCTTGATGAATCTCCGGTAATAGCCAGCGAGTCCAAGAAAACTTCTGATCTCGGTCACCGTTTCTGGTCTCTTCCAATTGTTCACAACTTCGATCTTTTCTAGATCGACTGATAATCCTTTCTATGAAACCACATGACCAAGAAACTTAACCTCTTTCTTCCAAAAATGACACTTGGAAAACTTTGCCTTTAGCTCATTCTACCTCAGCGTCTCTAGCACAACTCTAAGATGATCTTCATTCTCTCTCTCTCATGCTTAGAGTATACCAAAATGTCATCTATAAACACCAACACGAATCTATCCAAATACTCTCCGAAGACTCGGTTCATCAAATCCACAAAGAAAGCTGGTACATTAGTCAACCCAAATGGCATTACTAACCATTCATACGAACCATACCTAGTCCGAAATGCTGTCAAAGGAATGTTATCCTCCTCCACTCTCAACTGATGGAACCCTGTCGCCAAGTCCAACTGGGAAAACACTTTGGCTCCACTCAACTAATCAAACATATCATCAATTCTCGGCAAAGGATACTTATTCTTTATCATCCTTTCATTTAGCTTACGATAGTCGATACACATCCTCGACGACCCATCCGGTTTCTTCACGGATACCGCGGCCGCTCCCCAAGGCGAACTGCTTGGTCTAATAAAATTTCTTCCTTCTAGATCCACTATCTACACCTTCAATTCATTCATCTCAATCGATGTCATCCTGCTAGGTGGTCTACTCGCAAGTTCAGCTCCTGGCATAAGATCTGTCCGAAACTCAATAGCTCGTTTCGGTGGTAGTCCTATGATTGGCTCAAAGGCATCTGTAAACTCTTTTGCTACTTGAACCTGACTTAACTCTTGTCCCACTTCCATTGCACTTAACAAAGCAAAACAACTCCGGTCAGAATTCTCTACTAAGAATATAATTCGGTTATGACTATCAGGGTGTCTAAAAGATATCTCCCCATCTTGGCAGAATATCCTGGCCTTATACCTTCTCAACCAATCCATACCCAAAATGATTTCGAAATCTACGAAATCATAAACATACAAACTGCATGCAAACCTATGACCTAACAAATCAAGTTCTAACTGGTCACATCTCATCCCCAGAGTTGCATACCCTCCTATTGGATTCGCAACCCTTAAGGAAGTAAAAAGGTATGTGGGTTCTAAGCATAACTTATCAACCAAACACTGGTATATAAATGAATGTGATGCATCGGTATCAAAAAGTATCCTAACTGGTATACTCTGAATAAAAAATATTCCTTCCATCATAGCCATTCCTTTATCAGCTGCAGTAGGCTTAGCCGATGATCCAATAGCAAAAAAATTTCCCTTGCCCACCCCGACTGGCTCTAGACACTAGTACTTATAATGCCCAACTTGATCACAGCTAAAGCATTTCACATTCTTCTTGTCTGCAGCCTTCTTTACCTTGCCTGACCGACACTCACTTGCATAATGACCCTTCTTGTCACATTTATAGCATACCAAATCAGCTTTTGCCTTCTTGGCAGCATCCCTTTTTTGGGCTCCCTTCTTCTTAAAGAACTTCCTCTTCTTTCCCTGAGAACCCTGGGATTCAACTGTCTTCTCTCTAGAAGAAATAACAAGCATCTCTTCATGGCAAATGGCCATCTCCACCACCACATTACCAGGTTCCCGGATATGGGTCATGGTCATTCTAGCAAGCTCAGGTCTCAATCCTTGAATGAACCTTTCATTCCTTCTGACATCAGTGTCAACCATAGCATATCCATATCGAGACAGCTCATCAAACTTAGCAGTGTACTCGATCATTGACATCTCACCTTGAACTAGATCCATGAACTTTATCATCAACGCCGACTTAGAAATCTCAAATAAAAACCTCTACTCAAACCTTCTTATGAAATCATCCCATGTCAGCTCTTCCTCCGGAACTCCGGCGGTCACACTATTCCACCAGTGAAGCACCGCCCCTTGCAACTGCCTAAAAGCTAGCCTCTCTTTTTCCCATCATTCAAGCCTAGATCAGTATAGGTCCTTTCACAGTGCAAAAGCCAATTCTCAACTTCAACAACATCCTTCGTTCCAACAAACGGTTTTCCACCCAGACTGGTCTAGTTTCTGCTTAGCTTAGCATAGTTATTCCCAACCGAAGCCACATAATTAGCTCCTCCAACATTACCAGCAACTCCAGCTTACAAAAGATTGGTCAACAACTGATACACCATCCCCGCATTTACTGGCGGATTTCCAACATCTACATTGGCTTCAACATTTGGATTAGCATTAGCCTGTCGACCTTGGTTCCTCCTGGTATTAGGTCGAGCATTTCTGTTAGTTATGGTGCTTCCTCCACCTAGATTTCCTCTTCCGTTTCCTGCTTCCATATCTTCTTTCTCGTAAATCTGCATACGAGCCTTAGTAAGATACGGAAGAACGATCTAAGAGAGAGGGGAACACTTTCTTATATATATATATATCATATACAAGTACGTTATTATAGCGTTAACCCAAACCCCGACCATATTTTCAAAATCATTGGATTATGTTTCAAAAACTTTTAGGTTTAACTTTCTTTAAAGGTTTCATAAACCTATGCTCTGATACCAACTTGTAACATCCCCCTACTTGGAGGCCCGCAAATAATGGTTACGGTTGTTGCAGTCATCCATAGTTATTAATCCTCGGCGACCAAATACGGTAGTGTTAGATTCATTGATACACATAAACACATGAATATGGAAAAAAATTAAACTTCAAACAAAATCACATTTCATTCCAAAATAGTTCCAATTCATTACATAATCCCAAACTTACAAACCACGTTCAGAGAAAATATATTTATTACAACATACGCCAAGAGCGACATATGAAGATGCCCCCTTGGATGATCAGAGTATAAACATGCAATATAACAACTTTACCATTACAAACAACACAGTGGAATCAAAAGAAAAGAGAACTCTAAATAGCTATCATGCCTCGTGCACGTCTCCGGAAGCTTATTCGTCTTAAGAGGTACCTGAAAACCTCAACTCTCAAACTACTCAAAATCAATTGAGTACCCGAGAGTTTAAGGGGAAAACATAAACTTCGAGTCAGACATAAAGCCTGGTATGAATAATAATCTACCATCTCAAATCATTTAGATATCTAGTGAGAACACGCTGCTTAGCGGAACGGGTTTTCCCCTCACTAATATCTCAAAACCTTTATAAAACCATATACTATGCTCCGGCATCCACAATGTTAAAACAATTCAAAACAATATAATATGATGATATGCAAAACAAATGAATCGATCCTGGATTACCCATCCCCATTCATTTTAGACTATTTGACTCAATTATAGTTTCTAGGATTACTATTAACCTATTAGTTTTCATGGGCTGACTAATAACCAGTTAAACATTTCAGGACTCCCTGTCTAATTACATAGTTTTCATACCCTATGAACCTATTGGTAACTCCAATATCTTACTCTTATCCTAGTTTTCATGGGTTGACTAGGAACCTATTGGTGACTCCAATATCCTTACTTCTTACCGTAGTTTTCTTGGACCGACTAGGAACCTATTGACATTTGTCAATATTTCAATCCGGATATAGTTTTCATGGGCTAACTACAAACCTACTGGCCCCTGCCAGTATCAAATCATAGTTTTCATGGGCTTACTACGAACCTGTCTTTCTGACATATTCCTTTATACATAGTTTTCATGGGCTAACTATGAATCTGCCTTTCTGACATCTTCCTTTATGCATAGTTTTCATGAGTTAACTATGAACCTATTGGCCTCTGCCAATATCTTTTTCAATACACAGTTTTCATGGGCTTACCGAGAACCTATTGGCCCCCGCCAATATCTTTCTTTCATATTTTAGCATCCTATATTATGGTCTTCCTGACCTCCTGGATGCAATTCTACTAATTCAGGAGTTTAATCAATTTATATTCACTACTAGGTTAACCTAGCTGGTTCTTCTACCCTTTATCCCCAAAATGCAGTTGTGGGTATATTACAAAGTAAATATATTTATATTTGAAGAAGCAAACATAACAACATAGCAATACCACTCTTGTGGGTTTAATATATAACATGGTTAATCCCTTTAACCTTTTATTTTTATCAAAGAAAGCTTCTTCTTAAAACCATTACAAAAACTCCTTTAATTTGGCCATGGGTTTTTCCTTTTAAAAATAGAGTTTGGGTTATAAAACCTTTTGATACCTTTGAAACCTAGCTTTCGACTTCATAGGATGACCTCCTTCGAAAGCATTAAAAATCTATCTTCAAAACCTTAGGCTCCTACCTTTTAATACTTTAAAATCTACCTTTCGAAACCTTTCGATTGTAGTAAGTATTAATATTTAACCTTTAGAAGCTTAGCTTCGAACCAGTTGAAAGTACTCCTTTTGACACCAATGAAAGTAACCCTTCCGAAATCATTGGAAGCCCCCATTTCGAAAGCATTGGATTTATACTTTAAAACATTATATGGGTCAAAGTGAATATAGGCAAAAGCAACTCTTTCGAAACCATCCTTTATCATATAAAATATTGGGAAAACTTGATGGCGTCGGCACCATCCCTTTCGAAAGCATTTAACATATGGGTAAAATATTAGAAGATTGGCATCGAAACCCCTTTCGAAACCATTGCCTTCGAAACCCCTAACCCCTTTCAAAAGCTATAGGAAGTGGCTCTAACTTATAAAACAAAGTATCCTTTCAACAACATTGATGTCTTCAACACTATCGAAAGGATAAAGAACGGCAGCAGGGTTTCGACTAGGTCGGAACCCCTTCTTTCAAAACATTCTTTCATAAGTAAAGAAACCCAATCGAAAGCAAACTTATGTTAATGGCGACCCTTTCGAAACCCTTTTAAAACCTCTTTCTAAACCATATGCTTCGACTTCGTCGAAGGCTAAAACAAAATAAAGGCAGGCGCTTCTTCTTTTAAAAACAAACCAAGGTTTCGAACCCTTCGGAAGCTATGCTTTCGACACCTTACCTTTCACCTTCCTCCAGTCCACTACGTACCATCTTTGTGATACCTTGTGTATTGGTTTCAGCATAGTTGGTTTCGACTAAGATGAAGGCGAAAGCTTCTAAGTCGAAAGGTGCATTCCATAGTAGGTGGAACCAATTTTTTGAGTAAACCAGGTTTTATACTACTTTAAGCAAACTTTTCTCTAACTAACCCGCCACGTGTCAACTCCAGATTGGTTGCCTTAACTTTTTCAAATTCTTTTCCAAAAATAACTGCCGCTAATTTAGATCTAAACCATGGTTAAGTTAATCAAATAAGCCCTTCCATTAAGCAAAACCAATTTTGCAAAGAAGTTCCTCTTCTAAAACAATTTATTTTGCAAAGCAAATCACTTTGGAAAAATCCCCAAAAATTCCAAAAATTAACTTTAATCATGTTATCTAATATATCAAAATTCCAGACCCAAATTCTCAATATATTTTCCAAAATAAATTTATAAACCCAATTAACCATATTTTCCTTTGAAAATTCATAATCTTTCCATAGCTTGGAAAATTATTAAAATTGAAACCTAATTCCAATCATGTTTCTCATATCATAAAATTTTCCCATGGCATTTAACCATCATTTAATCTCAGTTTTTACCCAAAAACTATGCTTTTCCTCATTTAAACAAACTTGTTTAAACCATTTAAATTATAGATTAAGCATATCATCATCCAATATATCATAAAAATGAATTTACCCTTAAATTCGAAAATATATGATTCAAAACAAAATAGAGATGGAATTATTATTCACCTTGATTTAGATAAGGAGATTGGATTGAGATTAATTTCCCCTAAGCTTGATTCTCTAGCTTTTACTTTGAATTCTTCTTCCTTAATGGCCGGTCATTCTTTTATCGTTTGATTTGTGTTTTCAAAAAATGACGTGAATTGGAAGTATAATGGTAGGAACAAAAATATATATAAGGGTAAGGGTCATTGGGCGGCAAATTCCTATTATACCCTTATGTAATTTATTTAACCTAAAACCCATTATTTAGCCCATTAATTATTATATTAGGCTCGACCCTTAATTAATTAATTCAAGTCTCAATCCCCTTATCACTTAACATTTACATTATTCTATTTAATTTACCTAATTAAATCTCCTGAATAATGTTATCAAAAATTAGGGGTTTTACACAAGGCCTCTAGGTTTGTTTTCATAAGGGAATCAGCCCGGGACAAGCTGAGAAGGGCTCATGCGAAATGATAGAAAGCTGGTTATCATACCATAGCTAGAGGACCTCATCTAGTGGAGAAAAGATAGAGGGAGATGGAGGGGTACTTGAGCTCGCTAAAGCATGTACCATAGAAGGATTACTTTGTCATGGAAAATGGAGCTCTAGCTAAGCAGCAAAGACTGATAACGGATGACGTTGTATTCAGAAATAGAGACGCCAATGGGGTCGAGATGGAGTTGAACTGCTAACTTTCAACCCCTTGGTGATGACAATGGGTATTGGTCCGGTAATATATGATGGGTCTTGGTGGATATTGGAAGTTCTGTGAACATACTATTCAAAAGAACGTTCCATCAAATGAAGATTAACATGAAGGAGGTTATGACTTACAAGACTAAGATCCAAGGATTTTTGAGTGAAGCCAAATAACTAATTGGGATGTTCGATCTGCCTGTGGAGTTGATGAAGGAGATCTAGGATAGTCCAGATTCAAAAATTCGTTATAATGGATGAATACTCGGCATGCAATGCCTTTTTAGGCCAACTGTCCCTTGCTGATTTTAGAATAGCACCGGCTCCTTGATGTTTAATGATGAAGTTCCTCATAGAGATGGGGTTGGATTAGTAAGAGAAAACCAGTGTGTAGGAAGGGAATGTTATGTCGTGGAGTTGAGGGAAGCAAAGCGATGGGAGAAAGGAAAGGATGCGGAGAGGACTCTCCGCATTTTTGATTCACAAACATATCAACTAAAGCCCGAACCTTGGCTCGGGAACTGTAGCAGGTTTGATAAGGCTACAGATTCCAGGAAGAAGTTAGGGGAAGGGTAGCATTGTCGGCTGAGTTAACGGTGGATATTCCAATCGATATGGACGATCCTATGCGGGTTCTAAAGATTGGATCTTAACTTAGACTTAATATAAGGAAGGAATTGGTTAATTTCCTCTTAGGGAATTTGGATGTGTTTGCTAAGACACATTCAAATACATGTGGGATATTTTCGAAGATAGCGCGTCAAGCACTGAATATCGATCCAAAGTTTACACCAGTTAGACAGAAAAGACGCAGTCTGGGTCTAGATTTATCCACTGCATTAAAGAAAGAAGTGGATAAGCTGATGGCGAACGGCTTATTCTCAGCTTATCCATAATGCTTTATACCCTGAATGGGTATCCAATCCCGTGTTGGTCAAGAAATCAAACAAAAAATGGAGGACATACATCAATTATTCAGACTTGAATAAGGCATGCCCAAAGGACAGCTTTCCTTTGCCCAGAATTGACCAGCTGGTAGATGGGCCCGTAGGACATGAGTTGCTCTCATTTATGGATGCTTATTTGGGTTATAACTAGATTTTGATGCGTATACCAAATCAAGAAAATACCAGCTTCATAACGGATTTGGGATTATACTGTTATCAAGTAATGCCATTTGGTTTGAAAAACACTAGAGCCACTTACCAAAGATTGCTAAATTGTATGTTCAAGAATCAAATCGGATGAACAATGGAGCAATACATGGAAGACATGCTTGTGAAGTCACGAGTACCACAGAACCTTTTAGATGCCCTTTTTGGAGATGTTCAAAGTTTTACGGAAGTATGGAATGAAGCTGGATCTATTGAAATGTTCTTTTGGGGTAGCATTAGGGAAATTTCTAGGATTTATTGTTAATGCAAGGGGCATTGAGGCCAACCTGGAGCAGATTAATGCCTTGAGGAACGTAACTGCCCCAACTAAAAAGAAGGAATTACAAGGCTTGAATGGGAAAATCTCCACCTTGATTCGATTTATCTCAAAGGCAACAAACAAATGCATACCCTTCTTTGATGCCCTCAAGAAGGCTAAGAAGAATTTTTAGTGGAATCAGGATTGTCACAGTGCCTTCGAGGAGTTATTGAGGCACATGGAGACGCCACCAGTCTTATCCAAACCGTTGAACGGGGATCACTTATTCTTCTATTTAGCAATATTTGCTCATGCTTTAAGTGCAACATTAGTACGTGAGTAGGTAAGGATTCAAAGGCCGGTTTACTACATCAGCGAGCGGTTTACAAGAGCTGAAAAAAACTACCCAAAGTTGGAAAAACTGGCATATTGCTTACTGATTGACGACTGTATTCCCTGGCTCATACGATCAATGTGCTGATGGATCATCCCTTGAAGTAGGTGTTATACCGACCCGAGACTTCAGGGAGACTACTGAAGTGGAACATAAAGTTGAGCCAGTATGACATTACCTACCATCCAAGGAGAGGGATAAACAGACAGGTGTTGGCACACTTCATCGTTAAGTTTACCGCGTGAGGTGTTGAAGAAGCTGACGATACAGATGAAGTTTCTCTTGGGAAGTTGTTTATGGATGGCTCTTCAAACAAACACAGTTCAGACGCAGGAGTAGTCCTCGAACCCCAGAGGGACGGTCAATTTGTTATGCGCAAAGGTTGGAATTTCCCGCAACAAACAACGAAGATGAGTATAAGACACTGATAGTGGGATTATGGATAGCAAATGAATTGAAGGTAGCTGCTCACTAGAAAAGACTAGCATGGCACTTTAGCGCCAAGATCTAAAACCGTACTTTCAAGATAGGGGATCTCATTTTGAAACAAGTTCTCCTAGGTATATGGCATTTGGTCTGAACTGGGAAGGCCCGTACGCAATCAAATTAAAGGTTAGAGATGGAACATTCAAGCTAACTATAATTGATGGAATTCTGATCCCATAAGCATGGAACAACGACTTGATGCGTCACTATTATGTTTAGTTTTAACGACCCGTATTTTAGGTATCGAAGGATCGTAAAATATTTTTATTTTATTCATATAAGGTCATATGATTCTATAATTTTGGGATATGACTCTTAGGGATATTTTACACACATATGATTTTTTCCTAATTTCTATGTGACCATTTTAACCCTAAAAATCTTGTTTGGAAAATAATATATCAAAAGTTATTTCAGGGTTAAAATGGATATTTTTCGACTCCTATCAAAAGTATTTTAACCCTTCCACATACCCGAGCTTATCCGAAGAACCTTCCACATACGGATAAGCTCAGATAAGCTCGACTTCTATCAAAAGTATTTTAACCATTTCACAACACCTCCAGCACTATTTTACGAGCCAACAACCTGAGCTATGGTCTTCGGATGTTAGCTCGTGTTGGGAGTAGGTTTTGAAGATGGCGGCTTGTAAAGGGATGGGCCGTATGATCCGGTATGTGGAAGGGTTCCTGTGAATAATGGAAACTGGATTGAGCAAGAAGGGCTCGGTATCCAAATGGAGCAAAGATAAGCTCGGGTGTATGTACTAAGGAATCATTGATGACTTGAAGAGTTTTCAGTTATACTTGAAACAGGGGTATTGTAAGTGGGGACCCCCATGGGTCAACAAAAGGACATGTATACCTTAGACCTGTAGCTTTGGGTCTAGTGTCCGGCTTTGGGCTGTGAGACATGTATCCATCTTTGGGCTGCGAGATACAAGAGTACAATAGAGAATCGAGATTTCCATTAGTCCCTGGCTTAGGGGTCATACGAGTTATCATATATTCAGAGCACATGGAGTGAAAGTTAGGTTTGCTTGATGGATGCTATGGTTGCTTTCTTTAGTAGGCTATCACTCATAGTTATCAAGGGAAGTAGGTATTGGATATAGGAATACCTGAATGACTTATATCCTTTATTTGGTTTGTGGTACAACTTTATGATATTATAGAGTAGCATATTATTGTGTTATACGCTAACTCTTTGGTTGCAGGGATATGGTAGGTATGATGGTTTGTGTACTCTTGTTCCTTACCATATTTATCTATTTAGTATTTTGAGGCTCATTTACCCCTCACATTAGACTGTTGTCTGACCTAAGTTTTATGTTTTGCCTCTTATTATCTTCGGTACTCTTAAATGAGTAGACTAGACAACAGGTCTGGGTAACGCTGTAGTTGTTCAGAGGACGAGCTGGATGGAGCTATCTCGTATTATATACATATATGGTGTCTACGCTTATTCCATTTAGCAACGCTGTGGAGCCAATGACAGTGCTTGCTTATTACTATTTGTTGAGATAGTTTATTTGAGTTTACTTCTGGTGTATAAACTCTACTACATTTGATGTATAAATTTGTGGATCTATTGCTTTGATGATGGGTTGTTCACATAGTTATTACTGTCTCTTCTGTTATATTTTTGATATTATATTTCATCCATGCATTATGAGATATGACAGGTTATATGCTATATTGGTTTATTTCAACCTTGATGATCATCTTATATCAGCCGAACATGGGCAACACACTATTTATATACTATTGGTGCAGTGGTAAAGGGCGATCCTCACATTTGGTATTAGAGCTTTGGTAATATGACTAATCGGAGTTGATTCCATGATCCAATAGAGATAGGGGAGGTGTTATCGCCTTGGACTAGATCGAGAGTATGTATATATACAAGAGAGTGCATACTTGTTATAATTTTGATTTTCAAAACTATATAGTAATATATTATATAGTATAAGCCGCATGCACATGAGCACTATAGACACAGTTTTCTTTATGAGAGACCGATCATTCTTATTAAAGATAAGAATGAGCAGGCATATAAGGAACGCTGTGAGGAGTTCTGCTTCAAGAGTAAAGGAAGGAGCAGGATCAGGAGTTGCTACACTTGATGTCCAAGCTTTTTTCAATGCTATGATGGCTAATACGATGGGGAATGCTCGTGGAGTTGTAAAAGGTGGAGGTACTCCTATGCAAGTGCCTAGGGCTAATTTCGCCAAGCTAAACAAAGATTATTCTACCCTTGGAGGAAAGTCATTTTATGGAACAGAGTCAGCCATAGAAGTGCAAGATTGGTTAGATACTTATGAGTGCATCCTTGGTGATATGGAGGTGGAAGATGCTATGAAGAGGAAGTTGGCTTTGAGGCAGCTTCAGGGCCGAGCCATGAATTGGTGGAATAATGTTACTAGTGCTACTCCAGAGAATTAATTTAGTTGGGATCAGTTCAAGGCAAGGTTCCAGGAGAAGTTTATTCCAGCTGCTCTGAAGTCGATTCTGTTTAGAAAATTTGCCGACTTCAAGCAGGGAGAGATGAAAATTTCTAAATATATGGTAGAATTTGATGCTTTGTCTAAGTATAGGATGTCGTTCATCGACACTCCATTGAGGAAAAAAATAAGAAATTCATCGTTGGTTTGGACAACTACTTGGGGGAAAAACTAGTGGACTATATAGATGAGCCGTTTGAGAAGCTTATAGAGAAGGCGCTTCACCATGAGAGCCTATACCCTAAGGCTAAGACTGATATTATTGTTTCTGCTAAGAAAGAAGAGCTAAAGCCGCAATAAGGCAATGAAGGGAAGAAGAAGTGGAACATAAAGATAAAGCAGTCCTAGGGAAAGGTTGATAAGAAGAAGGGTAAATTGTAACCCACTTATTATGGATGCAACAAAAAGGGCATTTGATTAAAGATTGCAAGGAAAATGAGAAGAGGAAATGTTACAACTGTGAAAAGCCTGGGCATTTGAAGAAGAATTGTCTAGAACCGTGAAGGATAAGCAGGTGGTGAAAGTGTATGCTTTAGACGCAGTCTCAACTTCGTTGAATGCTCCCTCTGTGAAGGAGAAAGGGAAAGGAGTCATCATCAAAGGTATGCTTTCTATTGGTGATGTTCCTTTTGATTTTTGTTTGATACTGGTGCTTCTCATTCATTCATTCATTTGTAATGACCTAGTGGATTGATTGGGATTGGAACCTATGATAGTAGACCGACCCCTAATCATGACGAACCCTATTGGAGGTTCTACTAGTCTTTACATGCTTTGTCGTGGCCAAGTTTAATCGAGTCGTTGATGTTCTTTGGTTTGTGGTTGATTTGTTTTGAACGTTGTTAGGTTCGGCATTATCTTGGGTATGGACTGGCTTAGGAAGTATGCGATCATAGTGATTACGAGAAGCTGTTAGTGACAATCGAATATGTGGATGGGCGAACGATAGTGATTGGCTGCCTACCAAAGGATGGGGTGATGGTCAGCTTTCTATATTCGCTTGAGATTCCATAGGAGGGATTGTCATCTGTGCCTATCGCTAGAGAGTATCCAGATGTTTTCGAGGAAGTGAGTGGATTACCACCACATAGTGAGATCAAGTTTCGAATAGACTTGGTGAAGGAAGGCAAACCGATAGTTATGCCTTTGAGGTGTATGGCACCCAGAGAGTAGAAGGAATTGAAGGTGCAAGTGAATGACCTATTGATAAAAGGGTTCATTCGAAGAAGCATATCTGAATGGGGCGCACCTGTAGTATTTGCAATGAAGGTGGATGGCTCTTTGAGGTTGTGTATGGATTATCATGAGTAGAATAAAGTAACGAAGAAGAATAAGTATCCACCCCACACATTGATGACTTGTTTGATCAGCTGCACGGTGCGAAGGTGTTTTCCCAAATGGATTTGGTGATGGGATTTCACCAGTTGAGAGTAGCGAAGGAGAGTGTACCTATTACCGTGTTTCATACACCGTCGAGTTTCTATGAGTGGTTAGTGATACCATTTGGGTTGACCAACGATCTTACATACTTTGTGGATCTCATGAATTAGGTTTTCAGAGACCAGTTAAATAAGTTTGTGCTTGTGTTCGTGGATGATATTCTGATCTACTTCAAAACTAAAGAGGAGCACAAGACACACTTGAGGATTGTTGTAGCCTGTAGGGATATTGAGGAAGGACAAGTTAAGAGCGAAGTTCTCTAATTGTCACTTCTTGAGAGAAGAAGTGAGATTCTTGGGTCATGTCATTTCGGGACAGTGTATAGCAATGGATCATGTGAAGGTGGCAGCGGTCCAAGATTGGAATCAGCTAAGAATGCTAGGATGTGAGAAGTTTCTTAGGATTGGCGGGATACTTTAGATGCTTCAAAAAGGACTTCTTAAAGGTCACGACACCGTTGACCAATTTGACGATGAAGAATTGGACTTTTGTATAGGATGCGAAGTGTGAGCATACATTTGTGAGTCTGAAGGAGAGGTTGACGAGTACACCAATGTTGACCATTCCAAGTGGAAATGAAGACTTGACAGTATACACCGATGCTTGTGATACTGGATTGGACGCGGTGTTGATGCAAAAAAGGAAAGTTGTTGCCTATTCTAGTCAATAGCTGAAACCACACAAGAGGAATTATCCAACTCATGATTTGGAATTGGCGGCGATTGTTTTTTCTTTGAAGATGTATAGGTACTATTTTTTGGGAGAAAGGTTTAAGCTGTTTATGGATCATAAATCTTTGAAGTACCTTTTCTCTTAGAAGGATCTCAACCTTCGTCAGCAACGGTGGTTGGAGTTCTTGGCCTCTTATGATTTTGGTATTTCCTATACTCTAGGAAAATGGAATATAGTAGCCGATGCATTGGGTAGAAGACATGCTAGGTTGGGAGCAATGTTCTTGGAATGGAAGCAGATAGAGTATATTGCTAGATTTGATTTCAGGCCTCACTGCGAAGTAGAACCTGAAATGTTGGCAAGCTTATCAATTAGACCTACTCTAATTGAAAGGATCGATACTAGTCATAAGTGAGATGCTAGGCTAGCGGAGGTCTTAGCAAAGATAGAAGGAGTATAATCTAATTATATGAAACAATATAAACTCGACCGAGAGGGTTGGCTTCGTAAGGATGGAAGATTATTTGTTTTTGATGTTGATAGATTGCCGAATGAAGTGCTAAGAGAATGTTATCATTGCAGATTGAACATTCATCACGGTGGTAATAAGATGTACCTAGATATGAAGCGAATTTACTACTAGGAAGGTATGAAGAGGAATGTTGGGATATTTATCTCGAAGTGTATAAACTATTAGTTGATAAAGATAGAGCAGAAGAAACCTAATGGATTGTTGCAACCATTTGAGATTCTTGAATGGAAATGGGAGCAAGTATCAATGGATTTTATTGTTGGATTTCCGAGGGCTCGAGTAGGGTATGATGGCATTTGAGTCATAGTAGATCAGTTGACCAAGAGTGCAAGGTTTATACCTGTTGTTGGCGTCAAAATTGGCCACCAACACCTAATTATGCGAAAACTCCAATATCCAATCCAATCACCGAAATATGAAGAGAAATAAATGAAGAACAAAATTAAAACAACTAGAAAGCAAGTAAAAGGAGACAAGATTTATAGTGGTTCGGCCAACTCTGGCCTACATCCACTCCCAAATAATCCTTTTTATTATACTCAAGATTGTTTGCAGTTACAATCCAAAATCCAAGAATAAAATTGACAGTGTGTAGCCTAGGTTGAAGGTGAAGAGAAGCAGAAAGAAGATCCTTTTTCTGATTCCATGCCTGCTCTATTTATAGGGGAAGACATCCATGGATCGAGCTGAAATTTTGACGGAAGGTTCTGGAGACCAAGACGAGGCCACCCAAAAATGTCCAAGCCCATTAGGGCCGACAATAGGGGTCGGTACCGACCCTATTTTTGTTTCCAAATGAGGTGCGACCCATCTGGGTGGTTCCCCTTTGTGTTAGCTACTTTCTCTCCAAATTTCATGCAATTCCGATGTATGGTTTGTGATATATCGTATTTTCCATGAAGTGGTGTTAAGTGAATCCTAATTTCTGCCGACCCCTTTTAGAGCCCACATATGGATCGATACCGACCCCTATGTTGGTGTCCAAATGGGGAGCAATCCTTCTCGATGGTTCCCCTTGGTGTTAGCTACTTGCTCCCCAAATTTCGTGCAATTCCAACGTACGATTTGTGAGATATCGCATTTTCCGTGAAGTGGTGTAGCATGTACCCTGACTTCTGCCGATCCCTCTAGAGGGATAGGTACCGATCCCTCCAACTTGCTCCAAATTGCATGCGATCCCTAGGGGAGCTTTTCCATGTTGCATTATGCTTAGCCTCTAAGTTTCATGCCAATTGGATGTGTGGATGTTGAGATATCGATCGATCTTTGCTAGAAAATTATGTATAGCCGATCCCTATGAGGGAAGAGGGCCGACCCCTCTAGATGGATAGATGTCGATCCCTCCATCTCCTCCAAATGCCATGAGATTCCTAGAGTAGACTTCCTAGGGTCTCCTTTTCTTGTTTCCAAAGCTTCACTTCAATCCCCCCTGTGGTTGTTGAGTTATGGAGCGACCATCGTTGAGTTGTGCTGCTGAGCTGAATATGAACTGATCCCTCTTATGTTGCCTATAACTCTAACATACGGACTCGAATCAACTTGAAATTTGAAACGTAGTCTCACAAGGCTTTCCTTATCACTTTATACTAATTGCACTTTGATTGGACAAAAATTAGGGATCCGATCCGAATCTACTTGACCATCATCCATAGTCTCGTTTATAACCGATCTCTAAGCCTGGTAACCGTTTCTCCGGGCATCCCGTCTTGATGATCAAGAAGTCTGTTGGGTTAAATCCTTTTGTGTACTGCCTTGCCAAAAGGCGGGTTAACACTTTTCCCCCCAAAACATGCCTTGCGATAGCAAGGCGTGTTTTAAATTGCCATAAATCCAAAATCTGAAGTCCATAATCCATCGATAGCCATATTATCCAATCCATTGCCAATCCAAATCCATGATCTCTCCGAATCGTTAGTGAAATCAATGACCATTCCGAGTCGATATCCAATCCCGGATCCGCGATCTCTCTGGATCGTTTTGTCAAAACCCTCGACCTCACCCGGTCGTTAGCCAAATCCCAAACTGCTCTGGGCCCATATCCAAATCCATAGCTGTTCGAAGCTAATATCCAAATCCATAACCTCTCCGGGTTGTTATCCTAATCAAATTATCGATCTCACCGGATCCTTGCCGAGCACTATCCGTACTCGACGACCGGATTAGGTCGATCCATCGCGTTCGAGCGAAGCAACCCACCCCTTGCCAGGCATAGTCCATGTCTGACGACATTGATTTCTCTGGATCATTATCGAGCACAGTCCATACTCGACGACCTGAGTAGGTCGATCCATCGCGTTCGAGCGAAGAGACTCACCCCTTGCCAGGCATAGTCTATACCCGACAACCTTGATCTCTCCGGATCCTTGCCGGGCATAGTCCGTACTCGACGACCTGAGTAGGTTGATCAATCGCGTTCGAGTGAAGCGACTTACCCCTTACTAAGCATAGTCCATACCCGACGACTTGTTTTATCCATTACATTGATCCAAATTTAAGCATTCCTAAGTGCATAAAATAAGAGTCCGTACAACCAATAAACCAAAGTTCGAACAAATCCAGAAAAACAAGAGTTCGAAGCAAACAAGAAGAAAGGAAAAAAACAATTTTCATAAACCCTAGCATTACGGCTTATCATCATCTCATGCCTAGGGACCGTCCTAGATCCCGTATATGTGTAAGTGACTTAGCCATCTTACCGTGCAGTTTGCTACTTATTCCATGCCATCTCGATCAATTAATGACAAGTTGACGATGATGCCTT
Organism: Allium fistulosum; assembly: GCA_030737815.1. Taxonomy (NCBI): domain Eukaryota; kingdom Viridiplantae; phylum Streptophyta; class Magnoliopsida; order Asparagales; family Amaryllidaceae; genus Allium; species Allium fistulosum. The sequence goes on from CM060903.1 coordinate 862,648,506, forward strand.
GATCCAGTGCCATTTTCATTCGAGGTGGATGGTGGCTGCTCTTGTTCCACCGTCGCAGCCCGAGTCCTTACGTATTGTTCTAACTGTCCTTTCCTCGCGTGTTCCTCAATGATATCCTTCAAATGTCTGTAATCATTTGTATTGTGCCCATCCAACTCATGGAATAGGCAGCATTTTCCTGATGTTCGCTCACGCTCGGAGGGTTCCCTCCTTGCCGACCTTCGATATGGAAGGCGTCCTCGAGTATCTAGATATATCTGTTCTATGATTTCATTCAATTCATAGTAAGAAGAGAATTTGGGTTCTTCCCTTTGTCGCTTCGATCCATCAAAGCTATTATCCATGTTCCATTTCCCTTTATCCTTTCCTGAGTTTTCACCGGGCGGTTTTCCACCCTGTACCGTATTAACTTCCGTTGCCTATTTATCAGCTTTCGCATCTTCTTGTCGGAGAAACCTCTCTGTTTCATGGTAGAATTCCCCGAGATCCATCGGTGGATCCCATACCAGTGTTATCTTAAAATCTGAATTATCTGTAACTCCTAACACTGCTGCTATAAAAACCATCGATGGATCTGGTTGATTCACCGAAACAACCGCCGCATTGAACCTGGTTAAGAAATTCTTGAGTGATTCTCCTGCCCACTGCTTTACCGATGTCAGTGTCATCACATTCTTGGGTTTCGTGATGTGAACCCAAAACCGTTTCATAAATCTTTCGACCAATTCCATCCATGTGCTAATAGAACCGCTCTCCAACTGTCTGAACCATAGCGCGGCTACATCCGTTAAGTATAGGGGAAATATCATGCCAGGACTTCTTCCGATGCCCCAGTACTTCCATGTGCCGTATATACCTCATCATATGCAAAGTTGGATCTGACTTTCCATCATAAGCTTCCAGTGTTGGTAGTTTGAACTCTGGTGGATTCTGAGCATTCCTGATATTAGGAGTGAATGGACTTCTATCCACATCCTCCAGATCCCTGTTCACCACCCTCCACTCATAGCTCGCCCGATCATCTCTGCAAACCTGTCATTGTCTTCCAGTGGCAGTCTCCTATCATCATGTCCAAGTTGCCCCTCGAGTCTATGAGGGAATTCTGGAATGTATTCCTCCGGATGAGCATCCACCAAGCTCCACAGGATTGACCGTAGATCCTCCACCATCACGATCAGCTAGACTTGGAGGCATGCCCCTTAGCCTTTGGGGATCGGTGCTGATCCCTCTAGGATGGCAAGGGACTACCCCCGGCTGCTCAACCCCACTCCTTCATCCATTGGCTCTATTTCCATGTTCCTGGTTCTGATTTCCAGCGATTCCTGCCACCTCAACTCCTTAGTCCATAGCTCTAGTAGTTCCTATCATTCCAGCTCCTTGGTTTTGCATTCTAGCATGTCCAATTTGTCAAAATAGATTCTGCATCATCTCCTCCTGCCTTTTCAGCATCCTATCCTGCATAGAATCCATCATTGTTTCCATTTCATCCTCGGTGATGTAGATAGATGCTTGATCAGCTCCAGCTCCTAAGGAAGCCTCCTAATTCCCTCCATGGTGGCTTCTTTCTGGTAGCATTATCCTTGTTGATTGTCTCACCATTGCTTCTTATATCCAAGTATCCAAGCTTCAAAATCTAAACTCCTAGCTTCCGAATCTGCGTGTGCAAGCCTTTTCAGTGAAAGCATCAAAATGTTGGCGTCAAAATTGGCCACCAACACCCAATTATGCAAAAACTCCAATATCCAATCCAATCGTAGATATACGAAGAGAATAAATGAAGAACAAAATAAAACAATTAGAAAGCAAATAAAAGGAGACAAGATTTAAAGTGGTTCGGCTAACTCTGGCCTACGTCCACTCCCAAATAATCCTTTTTATTATACTCAAGATTGTTTACAGTTACAACCCGAAATCCAAGAATAAAATTGACAGAGGGTAGTCTAGGTTGAAGATAAAGAGAAGTAGAAAGAAGATCTTTTTTCTGACGCCATGCCTGCTGTATTTATAGGGGAAGACGTGCATGGATCGAGCTAAAATTTTGACAGAAGTTTTTGGAGGCCAAGACGAGCACCCAAAAATTTCTAGGCCCATTGGGGCCCACAATAAGGGTCCATACTGACCGCTATTTTAGTGTCCAAATAAGGTGCGATCCATTTATATGGTTCCCCTTGGTGTTAGCTACTTGCTCTCCAAATTTCGTGCAATTCTGACATACGGTTTGTGAGATATCGCATTTTCCATGAAGTGGTGTTGAGTGAATCCTGATTTATACCGACCCCTTTTTGAGCCCATATAGGGATCGGTACCAACCCCTATGTTGGTGTATAAATGGGGTGCGATCCCTTTTGTTGGTTCCCCTTGGTGTTAGCTACTTGCTTCCGAAATTTCGTGTAACTCTAACGTACGGTTTGTGAGATATCGCAATTTCCGTGAAGTGGTGTTAAGTTGCATGTACCCTGACTTCTGCCAATCCCTCTAGAGGGATAGGTACCGATCCCTCCAACTTGCTCCAAATTGCATGCGATCCCTAAGGAAGCTTCTCCATATTGCATTATGCTTAGCCTCCAAGTTTCATGCCAATTAGATATGTAGATGTTGAGATATCAATCGATCTTTGCTAGAAAATTGTGTATAGCCGATCCCTATGAGGGAAGAGGGTCGACCCCTCTAGATGGATAGATGCCGATCCCTCCATCTCCTTCAAATGCCATGAGATTCCTAGAGTAGACTTCCTAGGGTACCCTCTTCTTGTTTCCAAGGCTTCACTTCAATTCGCCTTGTGGTTGTTGAGTTATGGAGCGACCATCGTTGAGTTGTGCTGCTGAGCTGAATATGAACCGATTCCCCTTATGTTGCCCATAACTCTAACATACGGACTCCGATCGACTTGAAATTTGAAAAGTAGCCTCACAAGGCCTTCCTTATCACTTCATACCAATTTCACTTTGATTGGGACAAAAATTAGGGATCCGATCCGAATATACTTGACTATCATCCATAGTCTCGTTTATAACCGATCTCTGAGCCTGGTAACCATTTCTCCGGGCATCCCATCTTGATGATCATGAAGTCCGTTGGGTTAAATCCATATGTGTACTGTTTGCACCAAAATTGGTCACAAACACCCGATAGTCGTTGAAAGCACCAGTTCGCAATCATAGATCACAGATGTCAAATATGTAGAAAAATAAGTATGCAAATCACTCAGGAAACTCAATAAAAACGGTAAATGACACAGGAGTTATAGTGGTTCGGCGATCTTGCCTACGTCCACTCTGAAGTTGATAACTTTATTGATATTCACTTGATGATTACAACTGATTACAGCAGGTTGCAGTGGATTAATGCTTGGAAATTCGAATACAACAGTGGTGATGAAGTGTAGGATTGAATCCGGCAGAGTCTGGATGCTGAATGGCCAAAAGATCCTTTTTCTGTAGGCTTCAGGGGGCTATTTATAGGCGTAGGAGGCTGAAATCGCGCTCAAACTTCGGGAGACTTTTTCAGGCACGTGAGTGGGCCCACGCGACCGGTCCCTCCAAGTTTCGACTCGATCTGTGATCGATACGAACTGATTTCGTATCCATCAAGAATTAGTTCAATCGAGCTGAAACTTGGCAGGAACGTTCTTTACCTTGTGTGGAGGATGCTGTGAAAATTTCATGGCATTTGGATTTATGGTTTGGGAGATATGATCGATACGAGCTGACGTTTCTTGGTTGGCTATTTGCTTCGAGTCGATTGCTTCGAACCCACGTCTTCGAATCGATGGATGCACGTGCCTTCGAGACGACGTGGTGCGCACATCCCGCATCGATCCGCATTTTGCTCCAGGTTGACCGCGTCGTATCCATGAATATCGCCTTGTTTGTATCAAATGCCTTTACCCAGTTTGCATCGATGGATACGAACTGATCGATACGAACTGAATCGAGACGAACTGAGGATCTTTGGTGGATGGATGTGAACAGGGCAGATGGTTCATGGATACGAAATGGTGACTTGTCACTGTTGGTGGATACGAAGTGGATCGATGCGAAGCAGCGCTTGGGGATGGATATAAGACCGACCGACTCGAAGCAAGATGCATCAATGGATGCGAACAACCAGTCATGCGTGAATCTGATCGATTCGAACCCGATGGATTCGAACTATACAATACTGTATGGATTCGAACATGCTGAGGCGGTGCCATTCCGATGGATACGAACTCTATGGACTCGAACTGTACATCGCCTCAACTCTTTGATGGGTACGAACAGTATATTCCCTTACATTGTATCGATCATATCTCCTCCATACGAACTCCGATTATCCTGAAATTTGGACCGCTGACTCTCATGGCTTTGCTTGTCGTGTCCTATCAATTGTGGCCTGATCCGGGCTCGGATAAATTTCATCGATATCCATGGTGAAACGGTGTATAACAAACTTTACGACGAACTGTCTTTAGTTTTCTAGTCAACTTTTTGGTGTCACGGCCTTGCCAAAAGGCGATATAACATTTGCCCCCCAAAACATGCCTTGTGATAGGAAGGTGTGTTTTGTAGTTCCATAGGCTGGATGTTCATATCCTATCATTGACCTGTAAAGAATTTGATAGTCTTTCCTGACCACGAATGACGATCGTTCGCGACCGTATGTCATTTGAGGTAATATAGGACCGTTCGAGGTCGGATGCCGTTCGTGGCAAATAACGAAATAGGACCGTTCGCGGTCGAATGCCGTTCGCAGCAAATAACAGAAGGGGACCATTCTCGGTCGGACACCATTCACGGCAAATAAAGAAATGGGACCATTCGCGGTTGGATGTCGTTCTAGACGAGTTGTGACCGTTCGCAACCGGGTGTCGTTCCAGACGAATTATGATGGATTGTGACCGTTCGTGGTCGTATGGTGCACGAGATAACATGTGATCGTTTGCGATCGGATGCCGCACGAGTCAGAATGTGATACTGGGTGAATCGTGACCGTTCGTGGTCGGGTGCCGCACGAGGCAGAGTGTGATCGTTCGCGATCGAATGTTATACTAAATGAAGTGTGACCATTCGCGGTCGGGTGCCATTCGAGGCTAATGGTGACCGTTCGAGGTCGGGTGCCGTTCGAGGCTAATGGTGACCGTTCGAGGTCGGGTGAGTGTGCCTGGGGGGGACTTAGTATTATCAATGTCAGGTTCACGTTCGGGTGAACTTCTGAATCAGCGATCGTGGCGGTTCGTCGCCATACAAGGTGTGCTTGTGGACCGTTCGTGATCCAAAGCATACGCAAGTAACTTCTTCTACAGAATTGAAAATATCAAATTAACGTTCACAGAAATATTCAAACAAACAAAGTCTAAATGTTCAAATCAACATGAAACAAAAGCAAAGCAAGGATGTCGAAGTGTAAATTCTCACTACGAGACGATCAACAATCATTCAGAGCATGCCTGTGGATCGTTCGCGATCTCATACATGTGTAAATGGTTTGATGTTGTTAGTGAGAAGTTTACGACTTGTTCATCGTTATTCAAATCAATTGATAACCAAACGGTGTCCTGGTTCAGGATCACCCCTAGCTGATGTAGATGGTGGTCGCTCTGGTTCCACCGTTGGAGCTCGCCTCCTCACATACTGAAGTAGCCTACCGTTCCTGATATGCCCTTCTACCTCATCCTTCAGGTGTCTACAATCATTTGTGCTATGTCCATTCAGCTCGTGGAATAAGCAATATTTGTCTGATTTTCTCTCGTCGGTAGTTGGATCCCGTCGTATTGGTCTACGATAGGCAACTTGCTCTCGGGTGTCTTGGTAGATTCGCTCCAAACCCTCATTGAGTTCCGAATAGGTGGTAAATCGCGGCTCCCTTTGTTGCCGCTTTGACCTGTCATCATTTTCTTCAGCTTTTCGCTTCCCTTTACCAGTCTCTACACCCTTTCCAGGTGAATTACCGCCTCTAACTGTGTAAACATCGATTTCTTCTTCTCTCTCTGTACGAGCATCCTCTAATCGCAAAAACTTTTTGGCTTCATGATAAAACTCTCCCAGGTCTATAAGTGGATCCTTAGTTAGTGAATTTTTGAACTCCGTGCCATCAGATATTCCAGATACAGCTGCCATCATGACCATAGATGGATCTGGTCGATCCACTGATGCTGCTGCCGCATTAAATCGCGTCAGAAAACTCCTCAAAGATTCCCCGGCCTTTTGTTTTAGAGTCGCCAAACTCATCACGTTCTTGGGTCTCGAAATATGGACCCTGAATTGTCTCATAAACCTTTCTGTCAAATCTTCCCAAGTCCCAATGGAGCCACTCTCCAGTTGTCTAAACCATAGCGCTGCAATGTCCGACAAATACAATGGAAAGCATCAGGCCATGACTTCCTGTGATGCCCCCAACACTTCCATGTGCCTCATATACATCGTTAGATGGACCGCTGGATCTGTCCGCCCATCATACATTTCCACCGATGGTAGCTTGAAGTTTGGTGGATTCCTGGCCTGCCTGATCATAGGAGTAAAGGGACTCCTATGTACATCCTCCAGATCTCTATTGACTAGTCCGCCTCTCATGGCCCGTCTGACCATCTCTGCCAACCTGTCATTGTCGTCAGGCTGTGATCTTTGAGTGTCACCTTCGTTCTGCCCCCCTGGCTGAGCGTTCATCCCTCTATTGCCACCAGGTTGCTCGGATGTCCCTGAATCTCTTCCCGGGATTGGATCAACATGCTCTAAGTGTGTGCCCCCCAGCTCCGGTGCTGAGCCAAATGGTCCTGCTCCGTTCTGGACTCTGGTTGTTCCTTGATTTTACGCTCCAAGTTGCCCAATCTGTTGAAGCAAATTCTAGATCATTTCCTCCTGCCTCTTCATCATTGTCTCCATCTCATCCCTGGTGATGAAGATCGATGCTTGGTTTGCCCCCGAGGAAGCCTCTTGACTCCCTTCATGCTGACTTTGCTCTGGCCTTTGTCTTTTACTAGTTTGCCTCGTCATATCTTCTCAAATCTGAGCTCTTAAGTCTTCAAATTCAACTTCTAAATGATAGAACTCTTGAATTAGCCCTCTCAGTGAAAGCACTAAAATGTTTGCACCAAAATTGGTCACAAACACCCGATAGTCGTTGAAAGCACCAGTTCGCAATCATAGATCACAGATGTCAAATATGTAGAAAAATAAGTATGCAAATCACTCAGGAAACTCAATAAAAACGGTAAATGACACAGGATTTATAGTGGTTCGGCGATCTTGCCTACGTCCACTCTGAAGCTGATAACTTTATTGATATTCACTTGATGATTACAACTGATTACAGCAGGTTGCAGTGGATTAATGCTTGGAAATTCGAATACAACAGTGGTGATGAAGTGTAGGATTGAATCCGGCAGAGTCTGGATGCTGAATGGCCAAAAGATCCTTTTTCTATAGGCTTCAGGGGGCTATTTATAGGCGTAGGAGGCTGAAATCGCGCTCAAACTTCGGGAGACTTTTTCAGACACGTGAGTGGGCCCACGCGACCGGTCCCTCCAAGTTTCGACTCGATCTGTGATCGATATGAACTGATTTCGTATCCATCAAGAATTAGTCCAATCGAGCTGAAACTTGGCAGGAACGTTCTTTACCTTGTGTGGAGGATGCTGTGAAAATTTTGTGGCATTTGGATTTATGGTTTGGGAGATATGATCGATACGAGCTGACGTTTCTTGGTTGGCTGTTTGCTTCGAGTCGATTGCTTCGAACCCACGTCTTCGAATCGATGGATGCACGTGCCTTCGAGACGACGTGGTGCGCACATCCCGCATCGATCCGCATTTTGCTCCAGGTTGACCGCGTCGTATCCATGAATCTCGCCTTGTTTGTATCAAATGCCTTTACCCAGTTTGCATCGATGGATACGAACTGATCGATACGAACTGAATCGAGACGAACAGAGGTTCTTTGGTGGATGGATGTGAACAGGGCAGATGGTTCATGGATACGAAATGGTGACTTGTCACTGTTGGTGGATGCGAAGTGGATCGATGCGAAGCAGCGCTTGGGGATGGATACAAGATCGACCGACTCGAAGCAAGATGCATCAATGGATGCGAACAACCAGTCATGCGTGAATCTGATCGATTCGAACCCGATGGATTCGAACATGCTGAGGCGGTGCCATTCCGATGGATACGAACTCTATGGACTCGAACTGTACATCGCCTCAACTCTTTGATGGGTACGAACAGTATATTCCCTTACATTATATCGATCATATCTCCTCCATACGAACTCCGATTATCCGAAAATTTGGACTGCTGACTCTCATGGCTTTGCTTGTTGTGTCCTATCAATTGTGGCCTGATCCGGGCTCGGACAAATTTCATCGATATCCATGGTGAAACGGTGTATAACAAACTTTACGACGAACTGTCTTTAGTTTTCCAGTCAACTTTTTGGTGTCACGGCCTTGCCAAAAGGCGGGATAACATGTACTGCCTTACCAAAATATGGGTTAACACCTGTCAAGTCCAGTAGGATGGCATCCAAGCTGGCAGAGTTGTATTTAAAATGGATAGTACGATTGCACGGTATGCCGAAGATCATTGTGAGCGACCGAGACCCGTTGTTCACTAGTGGGTTTTAGACGAGCTTACAGGAGGCGTTAGGGATGGAGCTGCATCTTAGTATAGCTTATCACCCACAGACGGATTTTGGGCAGACCGAAAGAGTAAATCGTATATTGGAAGATCTTTTACGAGCGTGCGTCATAGACTTTGGTGGATCATGGGATGATCATTTGCATTCGGTGGAGTTTGCATACAATAACAGTTATCAGTCGAGTATAGGTATGGCTTCATATGAAGTATTATATGGCCGACCATGTAATGCTCCTTCATGTTGGTGGGAAGCAGGCGTGAAACTGATACTTAGGCCAGATATGATTAGATAAACTATTGAGAAGATTGAGGTCATTCGGCAATGAATGAAAGCTTCTCAAGATCGACAGAAAAGCAAATGGATAAAAGACGAAGGGAGTTAGATTTTTCTGTCGGAGATATGGTGTTTGTAAAGGTTTCTCCTCTAAATAATGTAGTTCGATTCGATAGAAAGGGGAAGTCGGCACGGAGATTCGTATGACCTTTTACGATAGTCGAGAGAATCGAGAAGCTAGCATATAGGGTCGACTTACCTTAGAAGATGGTGGGCATGCACAACGTTTTTCATGTCTCTTATGTATAAAAGTTTGTGCATGACTCAGGCGTGATGATAATATCGAATCAGCTAGAAGACATTGAGGTGGAACCAGAAGTTTCTATACCTTGTAGGTCGCTTTGTATTGTTGGGTACGATACGAAACAGCTTAGGAGAAAGATGGGTAAGCTAGTGATGGTACAATGAGGCAGAAGTGATGACGATTGTACGTGGCATACAGAGGAGAGCATGAGGACTATGTGTCCGGAGTTCTTTAAATGGTAAGATCTAGTGTTTACCATATCTACATTCACCGTTGTATGTTATATTTGATAGGTAAATATTCCGCATGGCAGGATAGGTCAACTATACTATTGGTTGCATGGCTGCTTGTTTGATATGTGTGATGGTTGCTTATGTTTGGCAGGCATACGGGATGACCATGGTTGCTTATACTTTAGCTTTAGAATGTAACGATCCGTATTTTACGTATCGAAGGATCGTAAAATATTTTTATTTTATTCGTATGAAGTCGTATGATTCTATAATTTTGGAATATGACTCTTAGGGACATTTTACACACCTATAATTTTTTTTGAATTTCTATGTAACCATTTTGACCCTAAAAATCTTGTTTTGGCAATAACTTTTGATTGGAGTCGAATTAGTGTCTCAAACCAACTCCATTGTATCAAGATGATAGTTTCCCATTCCGTAAAGTGGTCATAATAGAAAAACGAACTTACGGTTAGAAAGTTATGCCTATTTTAAGTTTTTGAAGCTGTTGGTCAGTATTAGCGTGTAATTAATTAAGCCCATTGGTGAGTCCATTAGTCTAATTAGAGAATATTATAAATAGAGGGCTGAAGAGTCAAGTTAAGACTTTTCCCTCTCATTCTAAATCAACTCAAAACCCTAATTAGCCCTAGATCCATCATAATTTCATCCAAAAATCACCCAAATTGCTCTATAAATCAAACTAAATTGCGGATTAGAGATTAAATCATCAACTAGAAGATAGAGATCATCGATTTGCTTGATTTGAAGTGCATTCCATTGCTGTCCGGATTAGGTCTACATTCATATTGGTTGAATTTGGTAATTAGTGAGTGGTTTATGCCTTCTCACTATACCATGCATGTTTATATGGTAGAATCATAGGATTTAATATATTTTAAATCGATTTTTGGTCATAAAACCTTTTATAACTTTAATTACATGTTAAACTACGTATATGATCTAGATTGATTAGAAATCATCATTGCTCATGCTCATATACTTGTGTTATATGTAGATCTATGTTAGAAATTAACTTGTTTGTTTTATTTTGATAGCTTGCATGTTTGATTGGATGAGATTTCTTGTTACTCTATGTTGGCTGATATGATTTGATGTTGTTTACTAGTGTTATGATTGCATAGGAAGTTAGGTCGGAGAATTAAGCAAATCGGAGGCAAAGTTGGTCAGAATTGGACGAAACTTGAAAGGGAGCCTCTAAAGTATTGGTAGAGCTTGGGGTTCAAGTCGTAGATCTAGACTCTCTAAGCATTGAAGTCGGTGCCTACATTAGAGGTTGGTACCGAGTTATGTGGGTTGGTCCAACAAATCGACGGTTTTGGGGAGAGCAAGGGTGTTGCTACTAGAGCTTGCCTAAGGTAATGGATAGGTGATTGGCTATGTGTTGGAGGCTATGATGATTTGTTTTTAGAATATGAAGTAGGTTGCTTTTAAGAGAGGACTTATTCGATGACAACTTGATTTATGTAAAGAAGTTGGGGTCAAAGCATCTGGGCATGGAGTACAACAAGCAAGGAATGGAAGAAAACTTAGCCGTAGGTTGGCTAAGTAGAGAGCTCGGCACCGAGTTGGGAGGTATGTACCGACTTCTTGGTTTAAGTCCAAATGGGATGGAACTTCTGGGAGTTGAAGTAGAGGTCCTTTAGATAGTGATGGAGGTGTTTGCTCGTTTGTGTCAGGTTGGATGACGATATAACAACATGATGAAAAGCTATTGTCTTCGGATGTTGGCTCGTGTTGGGAGTAAGTTCTGAAGATAGTGGCTCCTAAAGAGATGGGCCGTATGATCGAGGAATGTAGAAGGGTTCCTCGTGAATAATGGAAACTGGATTGAGCAAGAAGGGCTCGGTATCCAAATGAAGCAAAGATGGGCTCGGGTGTATGTGCTAAGGGATCATTGATGACTCGGAGAACTTTCGGTTGTACTCGAAGCATGGTATTGTAAGTGGGGACGCCCATGGGTTAATGAAGGGACCTGTATACTTTGGATCTATAGCTTTGGGTCTAGTGTCTAGCTTTGGGCTACGAGACACATATCCATCTTTGGGCTATAAGATACGAGAGTACAACATAGAACCATGATTTCCATTAGTCACTGGCTTGGGAGTCATATGAGTTATCATATATTCAGAGCACATGGAGTGATAGTTAGGATTGCTTGATGGATGCTATGATTGCTTTGGTTGCTTTGTTTAGTTGGCTATCACTCATAGGTATCAGGGGAAGTAGGTATTAGAGATAGGAATACCAGGAAGACCGATATGCTTTATTTGATTTGTGGTATATTCTTATGATATTGTAAAGTAGTATATTATAGTGTTATATGCTAACTCTTTGGTTGTAGGGACATGACAGGTACAGTTCATGTACTCTTGTTCCTTACAATATTTACCAGTTTAGTATTTTGAGACTAATTTATCACTCACCTCAGACTGTTGTCCGACCTAAGGTTTTATGCTTTGCCTCTTATTATCTTGGGTACTCTTAAATGAGTAGACTAGATTAGAGGTCTAGGTGACGCAGTAGCTGTTTGGAGGATGAGCTGGATGTGGCTATCTCGTATTATATACATATATGGAGCCTACCCTTATTCCATTGAGCAACGCCGTGGAGCCTATGACAGTGCTTGCTTATTGCTATTTGTTGAGACCGTTTATTTGAGTTTACTTCTGTTGTATAAACTCTACTACATTTGGTGTATAACTTTGTGGATCTATTGTCCCGATGATGACTTGTTCACATAGTTATTATTGTCTCTTCCTTTATATCTATGATATTATATTTTATGCATGCACTATGAGATATGACATGTTATATGCTATATTGGTTTATTTCAACCTTGATGATCGTCCTATATCGGACGGGCATGGACAACGCACTATGTATATACTATTGGTGCTAGTGGTATGGGATGGTCGTCACATTAGTTCTTTAGTTTATTTTCATAAATAAACCCACCCAGGGACTCACAGGGAAATGAATAAGGTAAGACTTGCAGCGTTTTTCACTAGTATACATATTATTCGCTTCTTGAACCAATGAAAACTGTTCACGTAAGCAAAGATTTTGTACTGCGTGATTAGCAGGACAATCAGTTACAAACTTCTTTGGTCAAAGACGAGGACTGAGAAGGAATAACCACTTAGGGGTCGATCGGATAATTTGATTCGATCTTCGGGAATTTTGTGTTGCTTGGAGATTGGAAACAAGAAGAAGGAATAACTACTTTGGGGTCGATCGAGTAATTCGATCCCGACCTTCAGGAATTTTCCATTGCGTGGAGATTTGTAACATCAAGAAGGGATGACCATTTAGGGTCAATCGGATAATTCGACCCCAACCTTCAAGAATTTGTCGTTGCTCAAAGATTGGCAACGACAAGAAGGAATAACCACTTAGGGGTCGATTTGATAATTTGACCCCGACCTTTAGGAATTTTCCATTGCTTGGAGAATGGCAATGTCAAAAAGGAATAACCACTTAGGGGTCGATAGGATAATTCGACCCGACCTTCAGGAATTTATTGTTGCCCGAAGATTGGTAAAGTCAAGAAGGAATGCCCACATAGGGGTCAATCGAACAATTCGACCCCGACTTTCAAGAATTTACCGGGTCTATCAGATACTTCAACCCTGACCTTCAGGAATTTGCCGTTGCCCGGAGCTTGGCAAACATCAAGAAAGAACAACCACATGGGAGTTAATCGGATAATTCGACCTCAACTTACAGGCTGTGCAGTTAATGCCCCGTTATACCCTGCTATATCTTATAGCAGATTTCTACCGCTACGGTTTTTTCATATAGCCCCAAATATAGCATTTCCGCTTTAAGCCCCGCTATTTCCGCTATATTCCATTATTCCCGCTATATTCCGCTATTTCTGCTATATCTTCTTTAAAAGAAATGAATTGAAAAATGACATTTATACATTATAAAAATTATGAAATTAATTTATTTAATTGAATTTTTAATATATTTTCAAAAATGAAAATACTCTAATATTATATTAAATTTAATTATGTTACATAAAGTTTTACGTTTATTTACAGTATATTCGCACATATTTTTATTTAAAATTATTTATATATTAATTATAATTCAATTGAATTTTAACTTTTTATTTAATTACCATTTATATATTTGTAAAAACATTTAGTACGAGTTTTATATGCTATTTTAGAGTCATCCGCTATACCCCACTATATCCTCGCTGTATCCCCGCTATGACATTTTGCACCCCCGCCGCATTGAATCTGCCGAGCGCTTTAACTTCACAACTTGCAGGTATCGATCGTTGCCCTGAAGTCAGTAGCGTCAAGAAGGAATGCTTGAAATCAAGAAATTAAATCACCAATTTTCGGAGACAGGAGCTGGTGCACGAACTGGATTTTCGCGACTGCGCTAGCAGGACACGCTTGGCCGAGGATAAGCAAGGATAGTCGGTAGAAATCCATGACAGGTATTATTGAACTTTCTTGGTCCAAGATCACGATTGGAAAGACACAATCGAACTGGGGCAATTGGATAATTTGTTCCGTAATGTTTATCTCCTACCAATGCCTGGGTTCTGGCATTTGGAAATGCAGGACTCGTGAATAAGGTTTGGTTCATGACAGAAATATATAAACATGAAGTAAATACTTCAGTTGATGCTCCCCGATGATAGGGTGCAACACTGAACTTGGACTATTTATGGGAGAAATCGATCTAAGAAAACTCGACCTAACGAAAACGGGATAACCTTGGAATTGGTTCAGTTATGATTCTGTTTCACCAAACGAAACACTTTGGCAACTATAAACAAAACTAAACAATGGAATATACTTAAAGTGATTGCAGGAATTTTATTGTTTATCATAGAGTTGTAGTAAATAAATGCATTGCACAGAAATAGACATATATAATGTAGGTAGATTGCAGTACAAGTAGTTAATATATGCAGGTGGTTATTCATAAATAGGCACAATATATAAAAATACAGAAAAGTAAACGGAGCAAAGATTACAGAACAAAACATGATCTTTCACTACATCAATATTTATATACAAAAGTAGCGGGGATCGTTCCCGCAAAAAGACGGCTTATTCATAACAAAACGATACAACAAAATACAAGCTACCGCACCAAAAGTTTCAAGAGTCCTGTAACAACCTGGAATTTTTAATGTTTCGAATAGGAATATTTAATTTACTTAAATATTCAAATGTGATTCAAATATAATAAATAAAAAGAAAATCAATTTGTCATAAAATGACTTGATTTTTAATGATTTATTTTTAAATGGAATTATAGGATTTTTTCCACTATTTTCAATTGAAAAATATTTAAATTACCTTTCGACGCATATCGCGACAAACGATGCTATTTTTTGATTTTATGAGGTGTTTGGTGATAATGTTGGGTTAAAATTTAATTTTAATAAAAGTTATTTATTATAATCTAAACAAAGATGTACATTTGTGAAATGATTTTATATAAGAAAGTGAAATTATATAAATATGGTTTATAAATAAAAAGGGTTTAAAGCTGAGAATTTGAGAACTGAAATCCCGATGTTTTAAAAATGGTTTTCCCAAGGTTTTCGGGAAAATAATAATTGTATTATTTGAAAGTATTTATGAATAAAAATATTTTAAAATGTTTTTAACGGAAATAGAAAGCACTAAACTCACTTCTGTCACTGGAAAATAATTCTCGTGATGACTACAGCATCGTCAGCGCTTATTTCCAAGTTTCTAAGTGGGGAATGCTACCATAGTAGTTTTCCTTCATAATTGTTTGGTAAAAAAAATTTGTTTCAAATTCCTGAAGTATGATTTGATATACAAAAGGTTATAAGTATATATTATTTCAAAATGATTTGAAATAAAACTCGGTCTTAGTTCTTAAGTTTCCTGTTAAGCCATTTTATGGATGCATGTATCCTATGCATCAGTGTAATTTGGTTTGTGCATCTTATTATAATACGTTGTTTGGTAGGTTTCATTTGTTGAAATAAAATGGAATTTTTGTCAATTTTGGACAATCGAAAACTTTAGAATTAATTGAGAACTTGAAGCTCATTGTTTGTATAAGTATAAAAGTAGAGTTTTGTAACTCTAGAATGGATACGGAGTAAGTTAAAACACGTTTATAATTTGATGAGCACCCTAGTTAAATAAAACAAATCTGATATTGTATATATGCTCTCAGGATGTAGTAGGGTATGATACGAGTATGAATTTGAGTTGTGAAATGTTTATAAACTTAAGAAATGTGAATTAAAATAATTGGTATAAGTAAGAACCAATAAGAATAAGTAAGTTGTACGTAGATCATTTCTTCGCACGGTTCTTAATCCAAGATTCAAGTACATGACTTTGAGGTGATTTACACTGACCTGAATAAGGATTTATCACTCGATTCTTGACGACGAACACTTGGTGAGGTTTATTGATATATTACCATGTTTTATGTCATATTATATGGCTATTTAAGGTGAATAGAGGTTTCTAATCAAGGAGACCGATCGAAGTTTGCACTAGGGAAGTCGAGTGAGCGATACTTGTTTGGAAGAGAAGTTATATATTCGAGTAAGTGATTAAATCAGATATTGTGTGTGGATGATCTATATACATCCTACTGGCTTATGGAAAATGCTAAGTATTTATGTGGGCTTATTTCTTTTTTGGTTTGATAGAGGATGAAATTCTTTTAAGGGGAAAGACTGTAATGACCCGGAATTTTTAACGTTTCGAATGGGAATATTTAATTTATTTAAATATTCAAATTTGATTCAAATATATTAAATAAAAAGAAAATCGATTTGTAATAAAAATGAATTGATTTTTAATGACGTACTTTTAAATGGATTTATAATTTTTCTGCAATTTTTAATTTGAAAAATATTTAAATGATCTTTTGACGCATATTGCGACAAACGATTCTATGTTTGAGAACTTCATCGGATAAGTTAACCAATATATTTTGTCGTAGTTTTGTGATCGTGTTGCATTGTTGTGTGCAATTGTATTTTAGTTTTTTTGTCCCCAAAACAAATCAATTGATTTGATGGTTGCTTAGCTTGGAACCTTTGTATTTCCTTTATATCAACTCAACTGCAATTTATTTCATTTCATTCACTTTATTTCATTTCACTCACCTCTCTTCATTTCACTCATTTTCGCCTTCTTCTTCCTTTTCTATTTTTTGTAAACGAAAACAAACTAATCTTTCCACCTTCAAAAAATATTATCTCCAAATCTGTTCACTATTAACCAAATCTTCCAACTACAAAGTTGGTTGTCTTCACCTCTAGTATTTTCTAAAAATAGTCACTCATTGTTTCGTCAAGTGTGGGGGCGGTAATCGTTCGATAACAGTAGTGGTCAAATGATAATGGTTTTTTAACGATCACGGAATGGAGGGTTGCGTTCGTTATGGCAAGATGTGATTTTTGGTGGTGGTCGCAGGGTGTCAAGTGTCCGGAGTTGGCCGTAGGTGGTGGATGAACGTTTTTCATTCATTTGGAGTTTTTTGGCAATGTGATGATCGAAAGGAAGGAACGACGGCTCTGGGAGCGACGTGGGACAAGGTGGAGGTGTTGGATGTGATCAGAGGAGCTACAGTGGTCGGTGTGGTGAGTCGAGCTCGTTTTAGGGTTCAATGGTCATTTATTTTTCAGTTTGAATTTTTGATTGATGGCGGCGGTCAAGGGCATCGAGCTGGCTGAGGTTGGTCTCGTAGGTGTGGTATGCTTTAATCGTGAAGGAATAGGCGGCGGTGGCAGTTGTTCATCGAAGCATCGACGATGGGGTTTTGATTGAGCGGCGGGTTCGTTTTTGGCCCAGGCACGTGTTTTTTTGAATTTATGGAGGAAGAAGGCAGGTTACTGTATAGAGCGGGTCCGGTTTGGGTGGGTGATGGTGGGCTGGGCTTGTTTTGTTTGGGTTAGAATAATTTTAAGTTAATTGTTTTAAATTATATATAACCAAGTATGTTAACTTTATGAAGTCGTATCTCATTCATTTTGAATCCGTTTAACCCGCGGATTTTTGCGTTAGACTCGTATTAACGAGTACAACACCATGACATAAATAGTTCATAGTATAAGTGGAGTATAATTTATTAATAAAATAATAGCGAGTGAATATAATTACGTTGTTTTTAAATTATAATGTAGTTAAATTAATTATACTTCGTTTGTGACATCTATTTGGCAAAATAAAACACCATTCTGCTACAATTAAATTGAATAGATTATTTTGGACTTTTATTTAGCAGAATAAATCCACGTTCTGTGCTTGCAAAGTAAAATGATAATTTTTGAAGTTAATTAATATGTGGATTTATTAATATTGGATAAACGTGTGTTAACTATTGTTGGTTAATTGTTGAGTGCCAGAAGCTTGGTAGCTTGGCCATATTGGATGTGACTTTGATATGTCGTGAAAGTTCTTTTTAGAGTGAAAACCGTGATTACATTTGTTGAGTGTGTGGTAGCCCGAGGCCTCATTATAGTATTTTGAAAATACTATTAATTGTTATTTTTGATTTGAAATAGAGTTAATGTGGAGAATGATTTTAAATGTGACTTTTGGAATTTTCTATGGCATTTTATTGAGAAATGGGTTTTTGGACTCTCTATTTTACTTCAATCCTTTTTGTT
The DNA here is from genome assembly GCA_030737815.1 of Allium fistulosum. Lineage (NCBI taxonomy): Eukaryota > Viridiplantae > Streptophyta > Magnoliopsida > Asparagales > Amaryllidaceae > Allium > Allium fistulosum. The sequence continues at coordinate 862,666,596 of CM060903.1, forward strand.
AGTCTTTTCTAACATGTATGGAAATGTTTTAAATGTACTTCTAGGAAGTACTTATATTACAGAAAAGTTAATATAATTTTTATTATAAAGAAAAGGAGTTTGTCTCTTATAATAAAGTGATTCTGTTTTTAAAAGAAGACGAAAGTATTTTTGAAAAATATCTGTGAAACACTTTGTTTAAAATGTTGTACGGAAAGAAAGATTTATAAATTGTGTTTTATATAAAAGAATATATTTATAAATGTTATTTTATAAATAAAGCTAGAGATTTATAAAAGGAGATTTCTAAAGAAGTTTTATAAATAAATTTGGAGATCTACAAAAGAAGATCTATAAATATGAAAGAAATTTATAAAAAGGAGATTTATAAATAGAAAGGAGATTTATAAGTAGAAAGGAGATTTATAAGTAGAAAGGAGTTTTGTAAAAAGTGATTTATAAAAAGGAATTTTATAAGAAGGAAAGTGGTTTGGGTTTACAAAAATCATTTATTTCAAATGACATTTGTTTTAACCCAAATAGGTATGGTTTTGGAACTGTTGTGTTTTGTGAATATACTTATACCATTGAGATAAATATATAGTTACGTTTTCCCAAGTATTTAAAGTGTAGTGTTTTGTGAATATACTTGTACCTTTGAGATAAGTATATGATTACATTTTCCAAGTATTGAAAGTGTAGTGTTTTATAAATATACTTATACCATTGAGATAAGTATACGGTTACGTTTTCCAAGTATTGAATGTGTAGGGTTTTGTGAATATACTTATACCGTTGAGATAAATATATGGTTATATTTTCCAAGTATTGAAAGTGTTGGGTTTTTGTGAGTATACTTATCCCGATGAGATATGTATATGATATTTTTCCAATTATTGAAAGAGTATAAATAAATAGCAAGTCAGCAGTATACATATATATATACATATATATATATATATATATATATATATATATATGTATATCTTTGTAAAAGTATTTTGATATAAGTACTTACAAAGTGATTTTAATTAATGAAAGGATTGATTAAAGAGGCTTAGTGGCTGCTTATGTTCTTATGCATGCTTGGTTTCTTATGAAATTAAACCTCTGGTTTGATTGATTATTTATTTGATAGTAAATAATCGACTATCAAATCTTGACTAAATATAACTCTGGAAATATCTAGAAGAAACATAGAAATTATATGGTACACTTATCTTCGATGATGCTATAATGTATGTATAAACTCACTGTGTTCTTCTAGGACAAATAATAAGGAAATCCATCCGCTTAAACTATTATGAGGTGATCTCCTCTCTTATGTATTGTATGTTTATTTCCAAAAGAACCAGAGTTAAGCTTACTAGAATCTATGATTTGTTTTGGAGCATCCGGTAAGCGGGGGAGTGTACTTATATGAGATGACTCGAAACCGTAACCACTCCAAAACCATATACGTGTCCTATGCTTTGGAAGAGGCTCGAGATTGGTTCTAGATGTCAAAATCTATATAGAGATTCGAGATTTGTTTAAGATGCAAGAACACATTTATTTGTTTATGATCTATTCAGGATCTGGGAATCCATGTGTGATTCCAAGATCTGTTGAGATATGGGAATCCATGTGTGGTTTCAAGATCTGTTCGAGTGGCGACTCATGTGCTGGAGTGTCGGATGCTGCTTTACCAGCTGATATGACTAAAACTGGAGATATGAAGCATTGCCAAGGGGTTTAGCTAACCCAAGGGTGCAGCCTATATTTCCTATGTACATCAACTAGGGACGTATGTTGCTTCAGAAGGATATCTTTGATCCTTGTGCAGAAGGACCTTTCTCGAACCACTGAGGGCACCTCTGTGGAATCCTACACAATTATCAAACGCGCCTTAGCGGTTTTGATTGTAAGCCTATTATTGTTGTGATATACACTCACATGCATCACAACTATTTGATTAATTATATTTCACACCTTAGACACTGTTTGTGCCAAAATTGGTCACAAACCCCAAATATCGTGAAAGCACCAATGTATGAATACAAATCAACAAATATTCAAACACAAATCTCAGATCTAAACAAACAGAATATCACAATTCAGAAATAAGGAACAGAAACACGAGATTTATAGTGGTTCGGCTATCTCTGGCCTACGTCCACTTCAAAGGTTTTCTTTTATTGATGTTCTTCGCTGATTATAGTGGATTACAATGAAGAAATTCGAGTTTAACAGCGATGGTGAAGTGTAGAATTGAATCTGGTAGAGTCTGGGTGCTTCTGAATCAAGATCCCCTTTTCTGAATGACCTGGGGCTCTATTTATAGATGTAGGAGGCTGATATTTCGCCTAAAATTAGGGAGACTACTTCTGGCACGTGTGGGGGCCCATGCGCCCGCGTCCAGGAAATCTGGGCCCACTTTGGGATCGATTCAAACTCCATTCGAATCGATCAAAAAATCATCCGATCGAGCTGAAATTTGGTGTGGACATTCTTCAACATGTATGCAAACTTCTGTGAAAATTTCATAGCATTTGGACTTGTAGATCTCGAGATATGGTCGATTCGAAATTTCTTTCTTCATCTGTTCATCCTGTTCGAATCGATCTATTCGAATCGATCGCCTGCACGTGCTCTCATGGTGATGTGGCGCGCAATCTTCGGGTCGATCCGCCTTTCATTCCGGTTTGATCGAGTCATCTTGAGATTTCGCCGCATTTACTTGATGGATTCGAGGTGAGGCATCTATATGGATTCGAACATATCATCGTACGTGGACTTCGAAGCGGAGTGTCTTCATGGATTCGAAGGACTTCAAGTCGATGGATACGAACCAGATGGTGGCGAAGTCATATTTGAATCAATTGATGCGAACACGATGGATTCGAACACAGGTGCTACTGATGGATACGAGGTCGTGCGTGATGATGGATACGAACAGGGAGACGCCGATGGATTCGAACAGAGGTGTTGCCTATGGATTCGAATAAGGGTATTCTCCTTTATTTTGCATCGATCATAACTCGAGCACACAAACTCGGATTGACTTTAAATCTGGAGTGCTGGCTTTCATGACTTTACTTGCCGTGTCCTATCAATTGTAGCCTGATCCGGGCTCGGACAAAATTCATCGATATCCATGGTGAAATAGTGTATGACGAACTTTTATGACGAACTGTCTTTAGTTTTTCAGTTAACCCTTTGGTGTCACGGCCTTGCCAAAAGGCGGGATAACATTTGCCCCCCAAAACATGCCTTGCGGTAGGAAGGTGTGTTTTGTAGTTCCATAAGCTGGATGTTCATATCCTGTCATCGACCTGTAAAGAACTTGATAGTCTTTCCTGACCATGAATGACGATCGTTCGCGACCGTATGTCATTTGAGGTGATATGCGACCTTTCGAGGTCGGATGCCGTTCGTGGCGAATAACGAAATGGGACAGTTCATGGTCGGATGCCGTTCTAGACGAGTTGTGACCGTTCACGATCGGGTGTCGTTCTAGACGAATTATGATGGATTGTGACCTTTCGTGGTCGTATGGTTCACGAGATAAAATGTGATCGTTCGCGATCGGATGCCGCACGAGGCAGAATGTGATCGTTCACGATTGAATGTCATATTGGGTGAATTGTGACCGTTCGTGGTCGGGTGCCGCACGAGGCAGAGTGTGATCGTTCGCGATCGACTGTTATACTAGATGAAGTGTGACCATTCGCGGTCGGATGCCGTACGAGGCAGATTGTGACCGTTCGAGGTCTGGTGCCGTTCGAGGCTAAAGGTGACCGTTCGAGGTCGGGTGCCGTTCGAGGCGAATGAGTGTGCCCGGGGGGGACTTAGTATTATCGATGTCAGGTTCACGTTCGGGTGAATTTCTGAATCAGCGATCATGGCGGTTCGTCGCCATACAAGGTGTGCTTGTGGACCGTTCGCGATCCAAAGCATACGCGAGTAATTTCTTCTACAGTATTGCAAATATCAAATTAACGTTCACATGAATTCCATAACAGAAATGTCCAAACAAGCAAAGTTTAAATGTCCAAATCAACATAAAACAAAAGCAAAGCAAGGATGTCAAAGTGTAAATTCTCACTACGAGACGGTCAATAATCATTCAGAGCATGCATGTGGATCGTTCGCGATCTCATACATGTGTAAATGGTTTGATGGTGTTAGTGAGAAGTTTACGACTCGTTCATCGTTATTTAAATCAATTGATAACCATACGGTGCCCCGGCTCGGGGTTACCCCTAGCTGATGTAGATGGTGGCCGCTTTGGTTCCACCGTTGGAGCTCACCTTCTCACATACTGAAGTAGCCTACCGTTCCTGATATGCCCTTCTACCTCATCCTTCAGGTGTCTACAGTCATTTGTGCTATGTCCATTCAGCTCGTGGAATAAGCAATATTTATCTGATTTTCTCTCGTCGGTAGTTGGATCCCGTCGCATTGGTCTACGATAGGCAACTTGCTCTCGGGTGTCTTGGTAGATTCGCTCCAAACCCTCGTTCAGTTCTGAATAGGTGGTAAATCGCGGCTCCCTCCGTTGCCGCTTTGACCTGCCATCATTTTCTTCAGCCTTTCTCTTCTCTTTACCAGTCTCTGCACCTTTTCCGGGTGAATTACCGCCTCTAACTGCATAAACATCGATTTCTTCTTCTCTCTCCGTATGAGCATCCTCTAATCGAAAAAACATTTCGGCTTCATGATAAAACTCTCCCAGGTCCGTAGGTGGATCCTTAGTTAGTGAATTCTTGAACTCCGTGCCATCAGATATTCCAGATACAGCTGCCATCATGACCATAGATGGATCTGGTCGATCCACTGACGCTGCTGCCGCATTGAATCGCATCAGAAAATTCCTCAAAGACTCCCCAGCTTTCTGCTTTAGAGTCGCCAAACTCATCACGTTCTTGGGTCTCGAAATATGAACCCTGAATTGTCTCATAAACCTTTCTGTCAAATCTGTCCAAGTCCCAATGGAGCCACTCTCCAGTTGTCTAAACCATAGCGCTGCAATGTCCGATAAATACAATGGAAAGCACCGGGCCATGACTTCCTGTGATGCCCCTAGCACTTCCATGTGCCTCATATACTTCGTTAGATGGACCGCTGGATCTGTCCGCCCATCATACATTTCCATAGACGGTAGCTAGAAGTTTGGTGGATTCCTGGCCTGCCTGATCATAGGAGTAAAGGGACTCCTATGTACATCCTCCAGATCTCTATTGACTAGCCCGCCTCTCATGGCCCGTCTGACCATCTCTGCCAACCTGTCGTTGTCGTCAGGCTGTGATCTTTGAGTGTCACCTTCGTTCTGCCCCCCAAGCTGAGCGTTCATCCCTCTATTGCCACCAGGTTGCTCGGATGTCCCCGAATCTCTTCCCGGGATTGGATCAACATGCTCTAAGTGTATGCCCCCCAGCTCCGGCGCTGCGCCAAATGGTCCTGCTCCGTTCTGGATTCTTGTTGTTCCTTGATTTTGCGCTCCAAGTTGTCCAATCTGTTGAAGCAAATTCTGGATCATTTCCTCCTGTCTCTTCATCATTGTCTCCATCTCATCCCTAGTGATGAAGATCGGTGCTTGGTTTGCCCCTGAGGAAGCCTCTTGACTCCCTCCATGCTGACTTTGCTCTGGTCTCTGCCTTCTACTTGTTTGTCTTGTCATGATTCTTCGGATCTAAATCTCTTAGCCTTCTGATTCAACTTTCAAATGATAGAACTCCTGAATTGGCCTTCTCAGTGAAAGCACCAAAGTGTTTGCGCCAAAATTGGTCACAAACCCCAAATATCATGAAAACACCAGTGTATGAATACAAATCAGCAAATATTCAAACACAAATCTCAGATCTAAACAAACAGAATATCACAATTCAGAAATAAGGAACAGAAACACGAGATTTATAGTGGTTCGGCTATCTCCGGCCTACGTCCACTTCAAAGGTTTTCTTTTATTGATGTTCTTCGCTGATTACAGTGGATTACAATGAAGAAATTCGAGTTTAACAGCGATGGTGAAGTGTAGAATTGAATCTGGTAGAGTTTGGGTGCTTCTGAATCAAGATCCCCTTTTCTGAATGACCTGGGGCTCTATTTATAGATGTAGGAGGCTGATATTTCACCTAAAATTAGGGAGACTACTTCTGGCACGTGTGGGGGCCCATGCGCCCGCGTCCAGGAAATCTGGGCCCGCTTCGGGATCGATTCGAACTCCATTCGAATCGATCAAAAAATCATCTGATCGAGCTGAAATTTGGTGTGGACATTCTTCAACATGTATGCAAGCTTCTGTGAAAATTTCATAGCATTTGGACTTGTAGATCTCGAGATATGGTCGATTCGAAATTGCTTTCTTCATCTGTTCATCCTGTTCGAATTGATCTATTCGAATCGATCGCCTGCACGTTCTCTCATGGTGATGTGGCGCGCAATCTTCGGGTCGATCCGCCTTTCATTCCAGTTTGATCGAGTCATCTCGAGATTTCGCCGCATTTACTTGATGGATTCGAGGTGAGGCATCTATATGGATTCGAACATATCGTCGTACGTGGACTTCGAAGCGGAGTGTCTTCATGGATTCGAAGGACTTCAAGTCGATGGATACGAACCAGATGGTGGCGAAGTCATATTTGAATCGATTGATGCAAACACGATAGATTCGAACACAGGTGCTACTGATGGATACGAGGTCGTGCGTGATGATGGATACGAACAGGGAGACGCTGATGGATTCGAACAGAGGTGTTGCTTATGGATTCGAATAAGGGTATTCTCCTTTATTTTGCATCGATCATAACTCGAGCACACAAACTCAGATTGACTTTAAATCTGGAGTGCTGGCTTTCATGACTTTACTTGCCGTGTCCTATCAATTGTAGCCTGATCCGGGCTCGGACAAAATTCATCGATATCCATGGTGAAACAATGTATGACGAACTTTTACGACGAACTGTCTTTAGTTTTTCAGTTAACCCTTTGGTGTCACGGCCTTGCCAAAAGGTGGGATAACAGACACTATTATAATATTACTGGATTTTCTTATAAAGCGGCTTGGTTATCGTAAGGAAAAAACCCGTTCGTGTTTATGTATGGTATGGTCATACAAGATACCTTTATTTTGAAAGGTTTTGTAACAGTAAAAATTCATGTAGTTTGTGTTTCTAACACTGGTTTAAGAGACTGATCCGAGCGTCATTTTCTATAATGCTCAGCCTGAGCATATTTTCCAAATTGGGTAATGGATGCTTTGGAGCTTTAGGGGATGAGTTGGATGCCTCCAAGACGTATTCACGTATCTTTTATTTTTGCTATATTTCTATTTTGTATTTATCAGCATTTGTAAGTACAGGCAGTTAAAACATTCCAGGATGATTATAGGTTAGTTACTTTGATTGATGTATGTATATTACAGTTACAATTGTGAAGATCATGTGTATATTATATATTGCTCATCATGATGTGAGAGTCCTTTCTGCCTTTTCTTTTCTTTCACCCTAACAATCTGTCTTTTTGGCACTTGGATGTTCGGCATGTGAATACCATGGATGTATTAGTGTTAACTTTTAAGGATCGAAAAGGCTGGTCATGACAAGTCCCCTACTTGTTCTTCCCTCTTCTCTTGCCTATGCCACCAGAACTGTTAGGTGGCCTCTTGTGTTTTCGTCTGTCTTTGAGTTTCCTTTCTTCGGGAGTGTCACCTTTAGATTGGGTATTCTCACCCACAATTGCAGTGTGGGGCTTATCGGACTTCTCGATAGGGGTCTCGGAGGATTTAATCTTTAAGGGCTTCAGCTTGATTGAGGAAAGCTTAGTAGTGGGGATCGTAGGTGTAAAGCTGACGGATTTCTTAGTATCAGGCTCCCTTTTGATTTTGACCTTGGAAAGTTCGATCTTCATCCTCTCCACCATTGTAACAGGATCGGTTGGGTCCACAACATTAGTGATTGAAATGTCTTTCCCCAAGGACTGAGAAACATCCTCTAGCCCTTCCAGGGCCGTGACCTCTTGAGAATCAGGGCCAAGTTCAGAAATAGGGGGAAGAATTGAAGCAGTAAGTCCCATGGATATGGAGGTCGACGTTGTGAAAATAGTTGCAGTGTTTGATCCTTGAGTAGGTGAAGGTGGAGGTGGAAGATGCGGATGACCTACAAGTTGGCAAACATAATGGTAAAGGTTAGTGATGGATTCATGTGAGAACTGAAGTTTCTTGAAAACCAGTGAAACCAGAGATATACCTTCTCTTGGAGTCGATTGTGAAGCAGGAGACTTAGAAATCCCACCCTCCACGAGTAAATGTTGGATCAGTGGATCAACAAACAGAGGGACATAGGGCCCAATGTGAGCAGCCATTGCAGATGCTGGAATGGTTCAGGTGGCCTTAGAGCTGGCCCTCTCAATCTTGGAAATCCTTATCATAGGCACTTTTGACTTTGGAACGGATGAATCCACTGGACCCTATGTGCTTGGGCCAACAGAAGCCTCAACGGTAGTGGCCGCTATGGTACCATCTTTAGCGATGTGTATGGCTTTTCCCTCCTCAAGTTTTGTTATGTCTTTGGCATCTAGGCACTTAGCCATTAGCTCTTCCTCGATGAGGCCTTTGCTGGCTACTTCAGAACGATGCAGTACTTCCTCTCAAGTGTTGGGGGGAGTTTAAGCATATGTACTTCCCAACCATGTAACAACCCTGCTTTCTACGCCGTAACTATACGTAAATTTAATTCAAATAAAAATTTTAAATTCAATATTTTCGTATTATTATTTTGAAAGTAAATATTTATTTAATTGAAACTATTAATAAAATATTTTATTTTTAAAATAAATTGAATTTAATTAATGAATTCTTCTTGAACGGTTTATTGGAATCGAATGAATTGTTTTAAATTGAATATAAAATAGTTTAATAGTGCAAAATTAATTTAAATTGAACTGAAATATATTTATAAATAAATACTGAGAACTAAAAGTAAAATTTGAATGGAAAATAAAGTATAAACTATATTGAATTAATAATTTAAGGCCCAAAGCCCGCCTTATTTTCTACCCACTTCTGGAATTCTCTTTGTTTCACGATTAAGCCCGAACTTCCCCCAAATCATATTGAGCCATGCCCTAATTCCCCTTGAGAAATCAAATATTCGTGTATACTTCAAAAAAATTGATCGAACGTCGATCATCCTGGGAAAGGCAACTAGTGGTGACCTTGGCTGGCGATCGACAGTAGTATGATGCGATGGGGAGGCCATGACGATGATGTGGAGGCTCGTGTTCAAGAAGGGGAGCTACGACTCGAGTTTTGGTGGAAGTTATGCCGATTGGCTTGAATGGATGGAGGTTGCGATATGTGTGCGCTGATTGGTATTCGAGGCAAGAAATTATAGGCAACGACCTAGGTGTCATACAAGTTTGGGTGTATTGATGGCTGAGGCGAAACTCGTGGTGCTGCACTGCAACAACGATGCAATTGAGATGAGAGCAATCGCTGATTGGGAAATTCAAACATCATGTCGATGAGTTTCCTACACTTACAATTATATCATTTTAGCTATTCATTTCGATAATTATCCCATATACCATTTGAATTATTTGGGTTATTTGATTAGTTTGATCAATTGTTTGGAATCGTTTATTATTTGGATTATGGTATAATGGTTGTAGAATTGGATGATGTTGTAATGGTGATTGCTTGTATTGGTTGGAAGTGTCAATTTGGAAATGTAACTCTATCCAATTTCAATTTGAACTCTATATATTTATTTGTATGTCGATATGTGTATATTTTATAGATGACCAAAGTTCGATGGAACTCGACTCGAGTCACACGATAAATTTGTAGTGTTGATTGGTTGATAAATATACCTGAAGTAGTTTTACCACATAATTTTTATATTTGGATATTTATTCCTTTTCTTGTTTTAAAAATGTTAGAAAAGCCTTGAAAAATTATTTAAGGGTTTAAATTCATTTTAAAAGTATTTTATAAATAATTTACAGAAAACTTTACTCTATTTAACCAAATTTTGTATTTTAAAAATCTATTTATAATTATGAATATAGTCCTCTTCCAATCACAAAACCCACTAATCATCACAATTATAACTATTATATTTTAAATCTACAAATAATTATGAAATAATTATTTAGAAATTTTATATATTATCTAGAAAATATGAAATGATTTCTGAGATGCATTTAATTGATTTTTTAGTGTATTATTTATAAATTTGAATGTAAATATAAATTTTTGGATAATATTCTATAGTTTGGAGTAAATAAAAATCTATTTTGCATATTATAAATTTATTTGAAAATAGTTGTAATTATGGAAAATTAAGAAATGACTTTTAAATGTTATTAAGTGATTTTAATATAGTTATTAATGACTTTGAATGTAGAATGAAGGTATTAAATTATATATTTGATGGTTTGAAATGCAAATAAATTATTTTAAAAGTTACTCAATTTATTTTAATGTAGCAATTAGTTATAGGAAATTTATAAATGACTTGTATAATTATTATTGACTTTTAAAGTGATTTGGAAGTTAGAATACATATATAGATTTGGAAATGAATTTTTGCATTTAAATCTTTATTTTGGGATTATATAAATAAATTTAAAGTGTTATTCAATATATAATATATTTTAAAAGGTTTTTACTCTTTTCTAATTATAAAATTGATTCAAAGGTTATATTACATTTTATAAATATAATCCCTTTCCTAATATATTTTTTTATGTTGATAGATTTCATTTCTGTGTGACGAGGAATTTGAATAAATGATTTGGTGATACCATCTAGTATGGGACTTTCGATAACACTTTTCCGGTTATTTATCAGACTTGTCAAAAACATGCGGTGGTATAGGATGTCGTTATGTTATTTGTATGATTATTCCTTATAAGCAAATGTCAGCCAAATGGGGATACACTCATGTGTATATTGTGATATCCATTGTGGTAGGTGTATATTATAGCTATGTGTTTGCTTATGGTTAGAGCCGTATGTTGGCAAGGGATTAGAGCTCTGGTACATTATAGTCCTGTGTTTACTTAATTAAAGCTGTGTGTCGGCCTAGTCTAGACCTATGTGTAGATATAGGATATATGTAACATATGTCGTCCACATTGTGACCAACTCCCTTTGTAGTTTAGGAGGGAACCAAATTGGCCAGTATCCACTCTAGCGGCTAGATCATGGGGTTGTGCCCCAGATCCGTGACACCTTTTCTTACATAACTATATGCTATCGCTGTATGCGAATGCCCCTTTGTCACCTAGGCCAGCAGTCTATTACTTTAGGGGCAAATGCAGGGTCGTGATCGAGGCTACGCATAGACGAGCCATAGGTAGATATGGGTCATGATCTCCGTCAAGGCAACTAAAGATTGTAGGAACAGATCCAACTACTTGTTGTATGCTAGTAGACCCTAGGTTCCTAGAGCATGCTTTATGCTATCAGTCTCCCTTCTGGTCCTAGTATATCTATGTGATAGTGTATTGGCATATATGTCTCTATCCTATAATAAGTTGACTATTCTAGAGACTGTGTGTCTACAATGTAGTCAATGCCCGTTATATCCATACTATTTGATTATTATTCGTTTTATTACTTAGATTATGACAGACCCGGGGATGTCCATATTGTTCAGGGCACTATTGTGAGCTAGACCTATGTATTCATCTTAGGGCATTACTATGTTCTAGCCTGAGGTATTCGTTTAGCGGCATTACTATGTGCCAGCCTGATTTACTTGATGTTTTCATATTCTTTGATAATTTTTTTATAGTATGGATGATTCATCCATCTATTATGGTCTTCTTAATTTATATTGATTAGATTTATATGGGAGATGACGTGTTTCTGTATAATTTTAGGGTAACTGTTATTCTGAGATATTTGAAGGTGCTTATATTTCCACCATTATGCTTCCTATATTATAATTGTATGTTATTATAACATCTACCATTATAGACACAGTCTGATGCATGTTATTTATAATACTTAGCTCAGTCTGAGACTTTGCAGATTCAGGGACAGTGAGACCAGCTTGTGTTTATTAGGCGTAGAGGAGAGTAGGAATTCTGTAAAGATTTCATCATCTTGTATTGTATTGTATTGTATTGTTTCATGTATGTATATCCATGTGATGCATGTAAGAATACATTGTATATTTTTTATTTTATCTTTTCACTGCGATTCTGACTCTATGTTCTCTGTTACTTACTATATATATATTATCTATTGTTCTATCCTAAAGGCACACATGTTTATTACTTTGTGCCGATACTTTGTACGTATTGGTGAGTTACTTGTTTAATGTTTTAATACATACCAGTGTTAGCCTAAGCAAATATACACATGTGTACCTCATATACCCTCATTTTCTGTATTATCTGACAGTATTACTTAGTAATACTCTTGGATGGTATAGGTATAGAGGTGGGGTGTTACAGGCCACTTCAAATTCTTGTATTGAATTATGCTTGCAAAGAGTATTGAAAAGTGTTGTTCAACTCTTACTTCTTATTAGCCTTTTCCTCCTTGAGCTCTTGAATTCCAACGGCCTGCTCTCTAATGGTTTTGTCCATGGCTAGGATAGTTTCATCTTTTGCAGTGGGGGCCAAGTCTTTCTCAACAATCAACGTCTTCAAAGCAGCACTGTCCTCGTGAGCCGTTTTGAGCAGGTCTTTCAGCATGAAGTTTACATTAGAAGGCTCTAACTTCAGCTCCATTATCAGGCTATCAGTTCTATCCTTGGATTTCATGGCGGCATCTCTCTCATCCTTCATCATCTCCAAGTCCACTTTATACTCTTTAATGAGGCTATCATATGTTCTCTTCTCAGACTCAAAGGACTGGATATTTGTGTAGTTAATTTTATTAACCTCGTATAGAGCAACGAATAGCCTTTTCCATTCATAGCGTTGGTCAACTAACATTTGGATCCACCGAACATCCCGGTATGCTTCTTCCTTTGGAATGTTTTGGACATCATGATCGAACTTGAGGCCATTTAGAAAGAGATCTAGAAAAGCAGCTTGCATACGGGATCATGAAGCACGAAAAGAAATTAAAGGATCAATGACTCCTTTGGAATATGGAGGAACGATAGTGGCTAAGGAGCGAGAAATTGGAGCCTAAAGATAAGTATGAGTTTCGATTTCAGAATGAGGCAGAGGAATGTTGGATAAGGAGTTGCATCAATCACGTGATTCCTTGCGTCGCCTGCTTGGATCACTAGGCAACCTCTCTTTAGCTTGCCATTTCTTGTCATCTCTTCCAGTGTGGCGATCATCTTCCGTCCTATGTTTTCATTCTTTTCGTCTTGCCCTCTTCTCCTTGAATTATGGACCTCGACGATAACGGGAGCGGGACACATATGGATCGAGGGTTTGACCTCTAGATTCGTCCATACTACACTGAAGATTTTAGTATCTATCTCTAGCCATGGAACCTGAATCAAGAAGAAACATGGTATAAGTATTGGGATTTCAAAATACAAGTGAATGTAGGGATGTGTGTCCGTGATCCTAGTGTAGAGTGCCAATGACCCCGTAAGTACTCTACAGACCATGTTCGCATGAAAGGAAAGACAGAGTCTTGCCACCTTCATCTAAGGTACCCATAGGCAAGAAGCTGAGGTTTGGGGAACCCCCGACGAGGAGATTGTCGATAGAGATATCGAAATCGCTCAAGCTAGCAAAAACATAACCTAACGAGCAATCTGGAAGAGTCGTCTCAATAGGTGGCAGTGGAAGAGCCGTCTCAATAGGTGGCAGTGTGCTTGTTTCCCTAGTTTTCTCGGGAATTTTGATGATGATGCGCTTTGGACAAAGTGAAGAAAGAAGCTCAGTTCCTTTGAGAGATGTCTACCACACGATTCGTCTCGCTCCAAACTTGTGGCGTATTCATTATCACCCTCATCGACGCTTTCTTCTTTCTCCTCCCCTTCCTCTTCCCTCGTCTCTTCCTTCCCTTCTCTCTTCCCTGCACTTTCACTCTCCTCCGTGATCGGTTGCATTCTAGCATCTTCATCCCCTTCTCTCGAGGCCTCACCTACAACTGGTTCTTCAATTCCCGTTTCAACAAACTCTTCACCATGTGCCAAACCTGACAAAACTTCAACTACCCCTTGAAGATTCTTGCCAGAGCTTCGAGTGGGGTAGAAGATCTAGCTAGCACTCTAGAGCTGCTTAGCGGAGGGGGACAATAGAGTTATTAGGAAGCAAAAGACAACACCGTAGGAGTTCCTCAATTGTCAGGGATATAAGGTAGTGCAATGTTGCAAACTGATCTCCTTTATAGCTTTCAAGGTCTCAGCATGCTCGTCGTGAAAATCTCGAGCATGAATGTCTACGAGGAAGTAATTAGTAAGTTAAGCAATTGGGTAGAAGGAATCCAACTACAGTAAGAGCAAAGAGGAAAGGATCTTACGTCCGTAAAGCCAATGCCATTGAAGTTGTATGAGCATCGTACGAAGAAATACTCATTCTTGAAGTAAGAACGTTTGTTGTAGAGCTTTTCGGTGACCTTGCATCTACATCAAGCCTCGATAATCATGTATGACAGCGAGTTGCACCTTTGTTTGAAGGTTGGAAAATAAGTTAGCTTATTGAAGGTTGGAGGCCATCGAAACCGATTTGCAAAGCGCACAAACAGAGAGCTCAGGAGAACATGCCTATTGGGATGAACTTGGGATGGAGCCAGCCCAAGCTCTTGAAGGATCGTGCCAGTAATGGGTTGAATTGAAGGATGCCACCGCCTACATTCATATACCGATTGCATACAATATAACCCACTGGAGGGTTGTGCGCTTATTGTCCTTGAGTAGGAAGCATCACATCATCCTCAGGAATCATGTCTACATATGTTGCAGAGCATCTTGGCAGTAAGAATAGTCGATAGCTGTTTGGGCAGGTCATCTAGAACCCGGAGGCTAATATATTCGTTTACTGGAGGAGGCAAGTCTTGAATTGGGACAACTATCCTTTATAGCTTAGCGGTGATTGTTCTTGTAGTGGAAGAAGGTGTAGAAGTAGAAGTTTGAGCCAGGGTAGACCAAACTTCGGAAGGAGTAGATGTATGGCACTAATTTGAAAGCGAGAAGACTGCTGAGTCATTCTGGATAGGAAAACTTGACATTGAACACGATCAGGTATGTTTCGTTTCAAATATTAAACCTACGTGACCGACACCCAAAATCCAACGGATGTCGATGTGCGTTGACTAATTAGATTCCGAACTTCTACCGGGGCAAGCGAAATTGTTAAACCTATGCAGTGTGAGTCCCGTGTCCTGTACATGATGAGCGGACCATACTATGTAGATAGCTTGCTCATACTAGGAAAACGAGCCACACTGCACGACGAAATTGTGCATCGGATCTTACCCATTATAATGGAACTATCGTCCGGAGCGACGCAGAAGTTTTTTTCTTTTACAGGAACACGGGAAGTACAATTAATGAATATGCTTGATAATGAATAATTTGAGTGCGAGAACACAACAATACAATCATTCGTTGGAAAGGAACCATCCTATTAGCGCTTGAATGGCGATAAGTGATTGGTCAAGCATCGATCGGAGCAAATCAAAGAGCTTTGTAAGGAAAAAATCTTGAATGGAGTGGTTCGATCCATTCTTCCAAGCAGCTATCGAGTCAAGCCCAAACATAAGCTTAGGAGAACCATGGACTTGCCCCGACCTAACATGATTGTGCCCATCACCATCACCATCACCAACGGCAGCCAAAATCGTTGACCATTACCCACCTAGAAGTTGCTAAATCAAATCTTGAAGCTCTTAGGATGGAAACAGTTGGTGCAAGTAAAAAGTAGAAAGTGAGAATGTGAAGGAAACCCTCCTAAGTCCCGAGTACTTATAGTACTTAGGGGTGAGTAAAAGCGCTCGTTACCGAGTAGTAATTTTAAGACTAAAATTGAAGAATAAGCATGGTGGAGAAAGTGCAAGCTTGGCTGAGGCATGGAATGATCTCCAAAGCATTGATCTTTTCCTTTGCTCGAAGGATGGAATTTCAACTATGTAAAGCAGTTAAGAGAATATCTACATAATGAAGCTGGCGCTTCGAAGCAATTCTTGAATGAGTAATTAGCATGGGGAGATAGTAAGTCAGTGCTTATCTTCTTTCATAGCATACTTTGTTCTTAACGAACAAATACTCTTAGGGCAAGTGTTATTCGATTTTTTGACCATGCAAATTTTCACTAGAATTAGAATGTCAAGATGAAGATGAAATGATTTATGAACTAGGGAACATGCATAGAAGGGCAATGGGAACATACTCAAGAAGTTTCAAAGGCATATGATCAAAATGGACCACTTGATGTTCTCTTCATCTCATATCTCTCCTTATAAATACAGACCCTATGGCTGTTGGAAAAGGACTTTTGGCTCTTGTATTCTCTTCATCTCCTATCTCTCCTCTCCATAGTCACTAAGGCGGATACTATTGACCGTTCTAGGCTATGAGAACTTGTCAATTCCTTGTACTAGTGACTCTCAATCAAATAATCAATAAGTTACAGTGGACGTAGGCCAGAGATTACCGAACCACTATAAAATTATGGTGTTCTATTTACTTTTCTTATAGCTTTTACTAGATCTCAATTTTTCTATAGGTCATTGGGTGTTGATCCATTTTTGATGTCAACTAGGGAGAAAATAAAACGTTAGCGGAGAAGGAACTTGAAGAAAATACATAAGAAACAAGAAAAGGAAGGAAAGAAGGTAGAGCAGAAAGAAACTAATGAAAAGAACAAGAAGGAAAAAGTGGATGGAAAGTGAAAATGGAAAAAAGGAAAGAATAGTAAAGACAAAATATGAAATGGTAGAGGAAAAAGAAAAAAAGAGGAAAAAAAGAAAGAAAAGTAAAATAATAAAATAAAGGATAATGAAGAAGAAGAAACAATGGAATATGTAGAAATAAATATACCACAAAATTCTTAACATAATTTGGAAAGGCAAATTCATTCAACGCTTTCTAAGGTTCTACCTACAACAAAGTCATCAGTTATTAGAGACCAAGAAACAGTGAAATATTTGAATTACGGAGAAGGAATATCATAAAATCATTCTTTGTTTGTAGTGATAACAATAGGTAAGTAGCTTTTATCTGTACTTTTTAGTACATATTATTAAATAAAAATAACCGATATTATATCAAATATATTAAATAAAAGAAATGAATTGGCTTGGGAAGACTGTAACGACCCGGAATTTTACCGCTTTGATTTGTGAATATTTAATTAATTTTAAATATTCAACTAATGGTTTTTAATAATCAAATAACCCTCTTTTAATTAATAACTAATGATAGTGAACTCAATTTGAATATTTGATTACATAAATAAATAGTTCGATGAAAAAATGAAAATGTGACCGGAAATCGTTTTTTAAATTTTCGACTTCTCATCGAACGAAAGTTGACGTAACTTGGTGTGCACACACTTGTTGTCATATGAAAATGCACATAATAAATAGTAGTTAGTTAATTAGCTAATTAAATAGGTTTAAACAAATCTTTTTCTAGAAGGTATTTAAGGAATTAAATAAAGAAGCATATCCCTTGTTTTAAGGGATTTTGCACTATGGTAGTACCTTAAATCATGGAAGGAGTACTAAAGAGGACCTAAAGTTATGGAAGCATGGTGCCTAGGTGGCTGGGGGGGTGGCTCATGATGGTGAGGAAGGGTAGTGTCCTTAATTCTAGGAAGGGCATAATAGTCTTTAGCCATTTTTTTCGATTTCCTTAAAAGGTAGTGCTTTGTTTTCTTTTTACACTTTTACACTTTCATTTTCCACTTTTGCTCTCTCTTTTCTTCATGTATTCTCTCTTATTCTTCTACTAAAATTTCCATAAATAAATCATCTTCAAAAACACTTCTTTTTTACTATAAACAATTATACAATCTTAGAATCGCATTGCGATCATTCTCTACTTCATAAAGATCCAAAATTTGAGGCATCACCCCCTCCTTCTACTAGGCCGAGCCCACCTAAGCCTATCCTGGTGTTTTGAGTCAAGTTTGCTAAGAGCAAGCCAAGTTCGTATGTAGTTTCAAGTGGTATCAAGTCTTCCGAAGCCTAGGTTGCTTTTACAAGTAAGGGTCTCACCTTAAGTTATATATATTTATGTATGTAAATCGTTGTATTAATTTATATGTGGCTTGCTCTTATTATGATGCATGGATTTTAAGGGGGGGTACGACCGAGCGCTAGGGAGGGTTTATGGGGCTTAGGTTGAGTCAAAGGAATGGTTTAGGTGGCTTATGTTGCTTGTATGGTAGTAGCAAGGAAGAGGTAGCAAGCGGCGAGCTTTTGGTCGAGATTTAAAGTGAGATAACTCACTTTGAAAGCTACCTTGAAAATAAGTTATTTGTTGTAAAATTATTGTTATTACATTTGTTGTATATAATAATATAGTGATGTATATATAGTATTAATGTTGTTGATTCCTACTTGGAAGCATATATTATATTTAACTTTGTTTTGCAGGACCTATGGAAATGGAAGTCGAAGTGCTTCGTAGCGAATAGTCGCGACGAAAGCACTTCGAAGAATAGAATTTTTATGGAGGGATCCAACGAGATTCCATGCAACCGTTTATTTACATTTCATGATTATATGTGTATATAAAGTGCTTGTATGCCATGGCTTGGTGGCTTGGCTATGTTGTATGTAAAACATTGATATATTTTAAAGATTGAATCTTTTATTTGCGAATAGAAGTAGTATCATGTGTTAAGTGCTAATGTAGCTCCAAAGCGACTTTCCAACTTTGGAATGATTTATGACTTTGATTTCCTATTGAAACACCTTTTGCTACTTGGATTTTCAGGGATGTTTTAAATGCGGCATTGGATTTCTATAATCCTCTTTTATGCGACTTTATCGTTTGATTTCTAAAAGTGTTTTTAAATGGTTTCCGAACTTGACTTTTGTTTTTTTCCAAATATTTTTGCAAAGGTATTAAACTGGGTTAAAATATAGAAAGAAATGTGGTTTAAAATCTATTTGATTTATAAAACAAAGTTTTAAAAGTTACGGTCCATATAGCGATAGTCGCTATGGATGCACTTTGGAAACCTATGATTTTAGTAAAGTATAAAAGGTTATCTACTTTACATATTTTGTAAATTCTCTTTCAAATGTGTTTTATAAAGGTTTTTTAAGTATTTAAAAAGGAGTTTGTAGTTTGAAATATATTTTAAGAATTTATTTTAGTTACTTAAATAAGAGGTGTAAATTTTAGAAAGGGAAAATCTTATCTTTTCAAATCAAAGTTGGGGTTTAATTAAAGATCCTCAAGTAATGTTTTGTATAAGAGTATTGAATTAAAATTTAAAAATGTACTTTTGAAAAGTAGAATGTTTAAAAAGGATTTTAGATTTAAAGGAGTTAATTTGAGATACTTAAAAAAGTGGTTTATATAAAGGAAATCCCTTACTTTTCAAAGTTGAATTCTCTTTTAAAGGTGATGGCTTTAAAGTTATGATTTGGATGGAAGTTTAAACTTTGTTTAAAAGTTTTATAAAAGAGATTTGAAATTTATACAAGTGATTTAAAGGATTATTTGATATAATAAAGCAAGTGGTACTTTTATGAAAAGAGGAACCTTGACTTTCCAAATCAAACTTTGTTTTAAACAAAGATTTTCAAGTGAGATTTATATGGAATCTTAAAGAAGAAGAAAGCATGGATTAAAACATCCTTTTTGTAATAAATGTATTTGATAAAAGGAAAGAGATTATAGATTATGACATTCTTGTTATAGAAAATGGTTTCGGGAAAAGTAGAAAGAAAGTTTGTTTTATAATACTTTGTTGTTATAAATAGCATACGGAATTTATGAAGTCTTATACTTGACATTAAGCTTCGAGGTAGGGAAACTTCTACCTATCCTGACAGATAAGAATATTATAGAGTCAAAGTTTGAGAGGTGATAATATCCCAACTTGAACCGCGTCATTATTAACCAAATGATAGTTTAAGTTTAAAATCAAAGGTTGATGTTAAGTATATGAAGTATTATTTCCGTATACGAATTCAGTTTCTTATGGAAATTAAGTAGTCCTATACTTGGCACTAAAAGCCTATTAGTAGATTGATCCTCTATCCATGAAATATAGAATCAAAGTGTTTGACTAAGGCAAGGCAAGGAGCAATCGGTGCTCTGGCTTACCTGGCTTCGTTTCTAGGCAAGGGATAGAGTAAGTCGAAATATCGGAAATGTGGCAAGTGTAGGAGATTTGATTCCTATAAATAATCATTTTGAAAATTATGGTGGTATGGAAAGCATTATTTTTATACTTATTATCAAATTCTAAGGTAGGAAAACTCGTCTCTATCTATGAGACTTAAGAATTTATATCGAGGCATTGATAGTTTCTAACTTGTCCGACTTTATTGTTAATCGAGGGATATCACAAGTTTGCAATCGAGAAGTGGTGGTAAGCATGTTTGGTCTAATTCCCATATGTCTCATTTACTTAAACCAAAATAGGAAAGTGGTTTTAATTAATGAAAGGATTAACTAAAGAGGCTTAGTGGTTGCTTATATGCATAATCATGCTTGGTTTCCATATGAAATTAAACCTCAGATTTGATTATTTGCTTCTTTGATAGTTAAATAACCAATTATCAAATCTTGGCCAGTTTTGAAACTATCGATTGCTGGTTTGGAAATATCGGGATCGAATAAGCATGAGTTATCAAAAAACCACTTCGAACAGGCATAAGCGTTCGAATTAAGGACATCTTGAATATGCTGGAAATCTAAAACGAAGTTCTTTGAAGTCCAAAGACTACTTCTTACTAATCCTGAGGGTGATTCCAAAAGGGATGTAGTAGAAGTAGTGCTTTCGATTTGTTCATATCACGAACAATTTGTATGGATGAATGCTGGCATTGCATTGTTCCTGGTGGGCAGTGTTATCATTTTAAGTGGGATTGCTAAAAAGGTAAAATGTAGCCTCAAGCCTCACACTCGATAATGACTAAACCAGCGGAGATGCGGCAGGGTTATGTAGTTTGCTACCATTAGGGTATGGTCATCACTTGATCTAGATTAATATTTATTGATTAATGTATGCTAGGGGCTCTGTACGGTTGTAAGCTGCAACCGGGGTGATGACATATTCTGTACTATCCAATAAGGGGTAGGCCAGTTCTGTGTTAGCAGAGGTGCAATGTGTTTATATCCTCGGTACATTTTCTCTATAGGTGTACTATACGGAAGGTAGTCCCTTACCTTGTCATTGTTGGAATCCATATTTCAATACATGCCCTACGGACTTAGTTGTATACTAAATATACTATTGAATGTAATTAATGTAACCATTCCGGCTATGTTAATTATTTATTTTAAATCCTAGGCATTATTATAATATCACTAGACTTTCTAATAAAATGGTTTGGTCATCATATAGTTAAAACTCGACCGTCTTTATGTGTGACGTGGTCTTAAGAGACATGTTTATATCTGAAAGGTTTTATACATATAAAAATCCTTATGATTTGAATTGAGTTTCTCACACAGGTTTACCAAACTGATCCAGATGTTATTTTCTTATAATACTCAAGTCATAACTGAGTTCATTTCCATATTTAGCTATGGACTCTTTGGAGCTTCAAGAGACGAGATGGATGCCTCTAAGACCTATTCACATATTTTATTTTCATTGTATTACTTGTTTTATATTTATCAGCATTAGCAAGGATTGGGTGTATAACTGTCCAGCTGATTATATGTTAGTTTGCTCTGATTATTGTATCCTTACAGTTTTCTTTTGTAAATGTTTGCACCAAAAATGATGCAATTACCCAAGTATTAGATGAAAGCACCGGTTCTAGTAAAAATAAAAGGAAAAAGCAGAAAAGTAAAAAAAGACATAAGAATTTTTATAGTGGTTCGGCGTAATCTCTAGCCTACGTCCACTTTAATCTTTGTTATTAGTTGTTCTCTCCCTAAATTACAACTAATTTTACTGACCACAATGTAGTGGATCTTAGATTTACAATAGAGTTTCTAGAGTATTTGAGGAAGAAGAAGCAGAGTCCCGGATCTGGAGTGAAGGAAAAAGATCAAGAAGAATATCCCCTTTTGGTTACAGCTAGGCTTGGATTTATAGGAGAATAAAGATATTGGGTCAGGAGCCTGCTTGCATTGAGGTCTAGACCAATGTCACACAAGAGAAATTGGAGGCACATAAGTCAAGAGTATAACTCGATACTGAGTTATCTAACTTGGTGCCGAGTTATTTCCTCACGTGCAAGTTGAACTTTCTCAATTGCACTGCTATTCTAACTTCTATTTGACATGTTCCAAGCTCTTTTCATCGACTTTTGGTTGATTATGGTGATCTTTATATTATCCTCTAGTCATCATGCTTTCTTGGTTTTTTTTCATCAACCTAGGAATTATTCGTTCAAATTCTGGGAAAACAACTTGACCATGAGTAATTGGAGTGGTATAGGAGATGTATAGAGTTTGGGAAGCAAAACTGTGAGAAAAGATAGGTCAATGCCGTCTTATATAACTTGGTACCTAGTTATACCCTTAGTCCCAATTTGAATGAAACTTTCCCAAGTTGCTTCTCTAGCTATTCTAAGTGTACTCCTAAGTTTTTGAGTCATTTCATCCTTTTTTTGATCTTTTGAGTCCAGTTGAAATCTACTTAGCTAAAAAGCAGATTAACACTTGCCCCTTAAAGTACGCCTCTCGAATTTAAGGTGTGCTTTACCCAAGAACAAGTTCCATCAATAATCATTCTTCAGTAGTTGAGCTCTTCAGCCTTCCATCGATCTCGATCTTGGTAAATCGTTTGGTTCCTTTGGATTCTCTTGCAAATCAAAGGTCGTTCCAAACCTGTTATAGCGAAGGGATCGAGCCCTTGCTTAAGTGTTATCCATACATCATAATCGGTTCGATTTCATTCGCAGTTATTACATCGCATATCAAAATCGTCTAGTGTTCATTCTGGATTTATCTGTTTTACTCTAACTATAAGGCGATCAAATCCTTTTATCAAGTTTTCATCCACTCCGGGGCTTGGTCTCGCCAGACCATTCATCTTCCAATCTAGGGTTTGATCTCTTCGGATCATTTGTAATCTAATCTAGGGTTTTGATCTCTCTAGATCGTTTATCATCCAATCTAGGATTTCGATCTCCCCAGATCGTTTATCAACCAATCTAGGGTTTTTGTGATATCTCGGAATTTTTGGCAATATCAATTTAATAATCTGTATTAAAAATTAAATTGATTTGATGATTTTTGTTGATAAATTTGAATTGATTTAATAATCTTCTTTTAAATAAATATTTAACTGATAATTTATCTTTTAAAAGCTAATAAATTATTTTCTATTTATATGTATATATATTTGTATATATTGTAAATATATAAGCTTTGTTTTAAATTTAATAAATAAAGGCATGTTTTCTAATTTTAATATTTTTGGTAATTTGGAAATTTGATTTAATTTAATATTAAATAAATAACCATATGATTTTAAAATACTCCAGATAAAAGTTTATTTGTTTAAAATGATTTTAGCCTAAGTTTAGATTTAAACAAGAAAGGTTGTTTTGTTCTTTTTAAATATAGTTTGATTAAATAAGTAATTTATTAATAAAGAGATAATTTCTTTTATAAATTATTTCAATTTAACAATGAGTTATATTTTAAACAATATTAGTAATGTAATAACTTTACAAATGGTTTTTTTATAGAAATTGTTATTTTAAATTTATTATAAAGGGAAGCTATGATTTGGAAATTTTAAAATTTAGTCTTTCAAAAATATTTAAAATAAAATAAACCTTATTAATATTAAACATAAGTATAAAAATAAATAATAGTAGACTAAGTATTTAATAGTTTAAGTTTAGAAATAAAAGAGAAATAAAAAAATAAACACATAAGTTAGGAATGGAACGTAGAAATAAAATAGGTAAATTCATACAACATGTTAATAAACTATGTAAACATATAAGTAAACACATGACATAAATTCTAACATCATGTTAATATAGAAACTTATTTATATTACAAAGCTTAAGACTAAAACAAGGCTGTAGGACATAAGGAAAAAGGAAAAATGTATTCATGTTGTATAGGAAAATGAGTATATACACTTGAAAGAAAAAAAAATATACAATGATATATAAGTACATATGAAATAAAATATGAGATAAGTATATGTAGACATAAGGACAACTTCATTAATGCTAACATCTCTAGTACAAGTAAGATCATATCAGCCCCAAGGAAAGAAAAAAAATCTCTGAACATTTTTGTACCAGTAAATACTATTATCCTGTGTAAATACTTGTTCTATTTATCAATCTATCTCATTTCATTTCGTTTACAAAAGACTTAGCATTCCAGTTTCTAAAGTTTCAAACAAGGCAAAGCTTTCAGGAAATCAAAACAACAGTGATAGCAACTTTCAAAACATTTTCCAGTTTTAAAGTTTTCAAAGCCTGTTTTCAAATTCATGATGCTCTGTTCTTTCTTTTCTAAACAGGTGAGTAACACTTCTTTTTAAAAGTTTAAGAATGAATCTGGTTGCATGTTAATATCTGAAAATAAATATGCTTGTGTGTGTATATATATATATAAGTGCATTTCTATATATATATATATGAATGTATGGATATTATGGCATGTCTGTTTTCTGAGATCCCTCTGTTCTTAGTTTCAAACTAAGATTTTTAAACAAAATTCAAATTCTCTTGAACCAATCTTTGTTAGGGTTGAAGCTTCAAACAAAAATAGTTTGTTTATCATAAACTAAAGTTTTAAAATTTTAATTAAGTTAAAAGAAAACTTGAAAGGTCTTTGGAAATCAAAATGACTGAGCAAAATTGATATAAGTCAAAATCCAAACTTGGTAATTCATTGTTTCAGGATTATAAACTGAATACATAGACAAAAATACGATTTTTAACACTAGAATCATATTTTTTGTAAAAGGATGGGAGAGCAGTTCTGGTATGAACTGGAAATGGGAATGTGATGATTTCTGGTGATCTCGATGGACTGGGAGGTCGGGGTTCTTCCTAGAGGTGGAAGGGTGACCGAAGCTTAGAGGAAAAATGCCAGGAAGGTTATCCAGGCGTGGTGGCGATGGTGGTTGATGATGGGAGTCTGGAACCCTAGTTTTAGTTAGGTTTGTTGTTTTGGATTGTTCGCCTGCTCCAGTTGATTGAGTTCAACCAAACTCGAAGGGATGGAAGCAGGGACGTAGACGAAGACGTGACCGGAGGCATTGCCACTCTGATGGTTGGAGATTCGTGGTCGAGGTGGTTTCCAGGCTTGGATGGATATTCCAGTTTTGGGTGTGAAGCTCGATTTCGATTTCGAGTTATAGTCGAGGTTTTGGTGATCGAATTCTGGTGAGGGGATGGTCGCCGTCTTGCTCGATGGTGTGGTGTTGACCGGAGATGGTCGGAGGGACCGTGCATGTGCACGGACCACTGTGGATTTCTGGTGGAGTTGGTGTTGCAGGATTTTTGAACTCGAGTAACTCTCGAGTAATTCGAGTTTTGACTAGAAGTAGGGAAGGGTTTTTCTCGAAGCAGTTTTGTTGTGGCTCGGGTCATTTCTGCTGTCATAGTTTTTAAAACCTGTCAGGGGTTTAAAATTTAAAATGAATTTAAAAATTGGAAAGCAGAAGTTTAGATCAAGTTTAAGAATAGATTCAAATCAAATTTGAATCCTAGTTTGAAATAAAATGAAGTTTTATAAAATTTAAAATGTTTAACAACTTTGAATGTTAAAGTAAAATTTTAATGGTTTGAATTTAAAATAAATTTGGTTTAAAAACTCTTGTAAATTTCTTTATAAATGGTATATGTTTTTTCCATTTGTTTTAAAAGGTTTTTAAATTGTTTTTAAATTTTGTTAAGTTAAATTTGTATTTATTTTGAATCTTAATTTGTAATGGAATTTAAAAGTAAATTCAAAGTAAAATGTTTCAAATACATTTGTAAATGAGAATTAAGTCATTAATAAGAAGAATGTTTTATCTTAAAGTAAATTAAGATTTAATGATTTGAGGTTCATTAAATTATTAAGATAATTAAAATGGGTAATCAGTTAATTTAATTAATTAATGATATGGATGATTAAATTAGTAATTATGAGTTTAAACTAATTAATTAAGTTTTAAGTTAATTAATTAGGAATAATTAATTTGTAATTTAGGGATCATTAATTGGATAAAGATTAGATGTTAATTAATGATTAGGAATTAATTAATCAAGTAATTAAAGATTAATTAAGTTACAGTTGAAAACTTAAATTAATTAAATAATTAGAGGTTAATTAATTAGTTATTAAGGATAAATTAAATTGTAATTAATATTGATTAATCTAAGTTTAATTTCTTAAGAAATGAAATTAAGAATTGTTAATAGTTAATGAAGGTCATTAACTTAAGATTATTTAATAATTAATAAATGTGATTAGTTTTAATAATTAATTAGATTAATTAATTAAAGATAATCATTTGTGAAAATGTTTAAGTATAATTACTTAATGAAGTAGTTGAAGGAATTTATTACTTAATGTAATTAATTGAGTTTAATTTGATTTGTTTAAGTTAATTAATTAATTTTAATTAATTTTAATTAATCACTGGATGATTCGTTAGCATAATTACTTAATGTAATAAATGAAGTATAATTACGTAGTGAAGTAACTAATGGAAATTACTGTATGTAATTAATTGAAGATGATTTAATAATGGAAGTAATTTGGATTAAATTACTTTGTGTAATTAATAAAGGGATTAATTAAGATAATTAATTAAGGAGTAATTAATTTATTAAATGAAGTAATTAAGGGTAGTTAATTACTGAATGGGATTAATCAAGGGTGATTAATAATTATGGGTTAATTAAAGATTAATTACTTAATGTAATTAATTTAAATAGAATAATTAATTAACAATGTAATTAGGGGTCATTAATTTATATAATTAATGATGTAATTAAGGGTTGATTAATTAAAACTAATTAATCAATAATAAGTGATTTTGAGAAATAAATTAATTGTAATTAATTAAGGATTAATGTAATTAATTATAGTTAATTAATAAAGGAAGTAATTAAAGATTAGTTACTGTATTTGGGTAAGGATAATTAATTTGTGAAATTTATTAAAGGATAATTACTTGAATGTAATTAAAGGATAATTAAATCAAGGATGATTAATTAAGATGGAAATTAGAAAATGATTAATTAATTGATTTGAAATTAATTAATGGTTAAGTAAGCAGGATTTATAGAATGGAGTAATCAATTTAATTTACTTTAAATTAATTAGAGATAAAGTAATTAATTTAATTCATTTTAAATTAATTATAATGGTGTGATTATTAATCCTTGCTTACGTATGATGGATGATATTGATTTACTTG
The DNA here is from genome assembly GCA_030737815.1 of Allium fistulosum. Lineage (NCBI taxonomy): Eukaryota > Viridiplantae > Streptophyta > Magnoliopsida > Asparagales > Amaryllidaceae > Allium > Allium fistulosum. Next base: position 862,694,019 of record CM060903.1, read on the forward strand.
AATGATTTGAAATCTCAGATATACGATAAGTAATGCTGTGTGATATGAATTATCTATTTATATTGATATTGTGAATTATCTATCTGTGATATTATGAATTATCTATCTATGTGAATATAGATAATGAATTGAATTGTTTTAACTTTAAAACAACTTGGCCTTAAAAGATACGATTTGGATTTCGATGAGACCGGGATCGGGTTTCCAGATTTGGATATCTAAATACCACATCGATCCAAATTAACGATAGGTCGTGAATCTCAAGTGAAGACGAAGATTCAGAGTGCAAGGGTTATTGTCGTTAACTCTGAGGATGATTCCAAAATGAGTGTAACGAGATAATGCCTTCGGTTTCGTTCGAACCCGGAACGAACTTGTATGGATTGAATGCTTTCAGAACATCGTTAGGTGGACGATGAGCATTCTCAGTGATGTGTTCTGATGAGTTAATCGTAGCCTCAAGCCTCATCAACCGGGAATGGCTAAAACAGGGGAGGTGCAGCAAGGCTTCGTGGGTAGCACCCACTTGAGAGCGAGATATACCCCTGTCTAGATGTCCCTTTTTTATTTCGGCTGTGTGGGTAGTTGTGAGCTCCAACTGCTGGGGTTGTCTTGTTTGGGATTGTCCAGTAAGGGATGGTTCCGGCTTTGTGTTGTAGGGGGTCGGGAATGATCCTCGGTACGTTGATCTAGGCCACGTACTGTGACGGGCGGTACCCCAGTAGCCCAGCCATTGTGTGGAATCCAATCTCCAATAAGTGATCTCGGATTTGATTGTATTACCCACTTTGTTGGCTAGTATGCTGGAATTTAGTCATGTAACAACTTCAGTTATTTCCTATTTACTTGAAAACCCTAGACCTATTATAATATTACTGGATTTCCTATCAAATGTTTGGTTAGCGTAAGGTAAAAACTTACCCATGTTTATGTGTGGGAAGTCTTACGTGATACCTTTTGTTTCAAAGGCTTTTCAAAATTAAGCAACTTTAACCTGTTACTCACACCAGACCCATGTCTGACCCGGAGTTTATTCTGTTTTTCTTAAACTCTCGGGTACTCAAATTTTTATGAGTAGCCAAGGGATTCAGGTTAGCTTTGACGAATTGTGGAGGAGCAATGGAGCAGGAGGCTTCAGCATTATAGATATGTTAGTGTTCCGCTGTGTTGGTATCTCTATGTTGTATTTGAGTTGTATCGATTTGTATTAACTGGACATGTGTTTATAACTGTCTAGTATGTGATGTATTATCTGTGTTACTCTGATTGATGTTGTATATTATGTAATATTATGTGATTAATATAATTTATTCGTTCCGCTGTTGAGATTCTGATGTTGTTTCTTCTTTCTTCTCTATCTTTTCTCCTTTCTATCCCTTTCTTTCTTCAAGATGATGCGACTTTCTGGTAGTAGAAAGTTGGGTCGTCACAGTTGGTATCAGAGCGCTAAGTTGAGTGAATACCTAGACTCTGGAGTGGTATCTTTCTTGAGAGAGCGTATTTGTAATTTTGAATATATTTATGTATATCTATATTTCTACCTATCTGTTGGGTTACCTGTTCTGGTTTTCCAATATAAGTTATAAAGGTAGATAGGGTAGTGGTGTGTGTAACACGACTACCAATGGATGGAGTTTGTTGAGGTTGGAAGTGTATCTGCCGAGACTGTAGACCCAATACCGTCTCGAGTGAATTTTTGTTATGGTGTAAGGATTTCACCAATCTCTGAAGGAAACCTGTTAGTGTTCGGAGTCCATTTTTTTTGAAGTGCAAGTTTGGATGAGTAGAATTTGGTTTCTGGCAGTTGAGCAGAAGCTAGTGATGTTATCTTGGCAATCTCAGGAAGTGTGTCTGCATCGGTGTTGAGGCTGAGTTCAACTTGGTGTTTTTGTTTGTCTTTGAGGCCTGAGTTTCTCGAGGAGTTTGGATTAGGAAGTCTTTGGCATCAGTGGCAGCGTCGCAGCTCAGAATTGTTCTGTGTGCAGGCAAGGGGTCATCTGTCAGCAGTTTTCTAGAGGTGAAGTTCAGAAGCAGCAGTGTAGACCCATTTCTTCGATGGATTGGCTAGATAGGCTTAAGCTGTTCTGATTGGTAAAGAGAGAACAGTTTTTCTTTGGATGTTAGATTGGGTTGATCGCAAAAGTGACTTGCGATAGTTGAGTGTTCTCTTGGTTTGTCAGAGATCTTTTAGGATGTCTTTGGAAAGGTTAGTGGTTTGCTTTAGCATCTGGAGATTTAGTTTTCATTTCGACTAGGATTCCAGGAGTGGTACCGATGGTCCAGCTAGTTGAAGGAGGATTCCTAGAGAGGGGATTTTGGTGAAGCAGGTCAGGATATCATGGGATTTCTGAGTTTCATCTTTATGGGTCTGTTGAACCATATTTCTGGGGTGTGTTGTCCAGTTTGTGCTCGTGTGTATCATCAGCATTTTCATCTACTCCAGATCAGAGTTGCGCAGCGGAAGCAGTTTGGGAGTGCATCTGTTTTATCTTTTCGGATAGGAAAAGTAAGTTCAGTCTTCTGATGTTTGAGGAGTAGAGTTTGTGTTCTTGGATTGATTGTGAATGGATCGTTTTGATGAGTTGTTTTTGAGGCTTCAGCGAAGGTAGAGCTGATCAGTAGGGATGAAGGCAGCCCAGGATCGTCAGAAGAGTTTTGTGGATAAGAGGCAGAGGAATTTGGATTTCGAAGTTGGGGATTGGTTTTGAGTAAGTTTTCTCTGATAGTAGGAGCTATTTAAGTTTGGTAAGACTGGGAAGTCAGCTCCGAGATATCTTGGATCTTTTCTGTGTTTGTAAGGATAAGTGTTTGGTCTTCTGGAGTGAATTGTCAGTTTGGATAACTGGAATTTGATGTGTTTCACGTATCTCTGAGGGAGTACTTGTATAATCCATCTCTGGTTATAGAACCAGCAGTTCAGGGAGTTTTGGTTGTTGAGTCAGACTTGTCTGTAGTCTGATATCCTGTCTTGTTTTGTAGATCCAGATGAGTAGGAGCTCTGTAGCTTAGTAGTATAGTTTTGTTTGGGTTCTGTAGAGCGAGTATCCCGGTGTTTATACTTGGGAAACTCTAGGAAATTCTATCTACAATTTTGGCTAGATACTTAGATTTGTTTGATTGGATGAGTTGGTTGCTATGGTTGTTAGCATATGATTAATATATGCTTGTGTTTTTAAAATTGAATCATTAATGAGATTATTAAATTACCTTTGTTTTAAATTTCGGGGACGAAATTCTTTTAAGGGGGGAGGAATGTGATATCCCGGAATTTTTGGCAATACCAATTTAATAATCTGTATTAAAAATTAAATTGATTTGATGATTTTTATTGATAAATTTGAATTGATTTAATAATCTTCTTTTAAATAAATATTTAACTGATAATTTATCTTTTAAAAGCTAATAAATTGTTTTCTATTTATAATGTATATATATTTGTATATATTGTAAATATATAAGCTTTGTTTTAAATTTAAGTAAAGGCATGTTTTCTAATTTTAATATTTTTGGTAATTTGGAAATTTGATTTAATTTAATATTAAATAAATAACCATATGATTTTAAAATACTAAAGATAAAAGTTTATTTGTTTAGAATGATTTTAGCCTAAGTTTAGATTTAAACAAGAAAGGTTGTTTTGTTCTTTTTAAATATAGTTTGATTAAATAAGTAATTTATTAATAAAGAGATAATTTCTTTTATAAATTATTTCAATTTAACAATGAGTTATATTTTAAACAATATTAGTAATGAAATATCTTTACAAATGGTTTTTTTTATAGAAATTGTTATTTTAAATTTATTATAAAGGGAAGCTATGATTTGGAAAATTTAAAATTTAGTCTTTCAAAAATATTTAAAATAAAATAAACCTTATTAATATTAAACATAAGTATAAAAATAAATAATAGTAGACTAAGTATTTAATAGTTTAAGTTTAAAAATAAAAGAGAAATAAAAAAAATAAACACATAAGTTAGGAATGGAACATAGAAATAAAATAGGTAAATTCAGACAACATGTTAATAAACTATGTAAACATATAAGTAAACACATGACATAAATTCTAACATCATGTTAATATAGAAACTTATTTATATTACAAAGCTTAAGACTAAAACAAGGCTGTAGGACATAAGGAAAAAGGAAAAATGTATTCATGTTGTACAGGAAAATGAGTATGTACACTTGAAAGATATAAAAAATATATATACAATGATATATAAGTACATATGAAATTAAATATGAGATAAGTATATGTAGACATAAGGACAACTTCATTAATGCTAACATCTCTAGTACAAGTAAGATCATATCAGCCCCAAGGAAAGAAAAAAAATCTCTGAACATTTTTGTACCAGTAAATACTATTGTCCTGTGTAAATACTTGTTCTATTTATCAATCTATCTCATTTCAATTCGTTTACAAAAGACTTAGCATTCCAGTTTCTAAAGTTTCAAACAAGGCAAAGCTTTCAGGAAATCAAAACAACAGTGATAGCAACTTTCAAAACATTTTCCAATTTTAAAGTTTTCAAAGCCTGTTTTCAAATTCATGATGCTCTGTTCTTTCTTTTCTAAACAGGTGAGTAACATTTCTTTTTAAAAGTTTAAGAATGAATCTGGTTGCATGTTAATATCTGAAAATAAATATGCTTGTGTGTGTGTATATATATATATAAGTGCATTTCTATAAATATATATATGAATGTATGGATATTGTGGCATGTCTGTTTTCTGAGATCCCTTTGTTCTTAGTTTCAAACTAAGATTTTTAAATAAAATTTAAATTCTCTTGAACCAATCTTTGTTAGGGTTGAAGCTTCAAACAAAAATAGTTTGTTTATCATAAACTAAAGTTTTAAAATTTTAATTAAGTTAAAAGAAAACTTGATAGGTCTCTGGAGATCAAAATGACTGAGCAAAATTGATATAAGTCAAAATCCAAACTTGGTAATTCATTGTTTCAGGATTATAAACTGAATACATAAACAAAAATACGATTTTTAATACTATAATCATAATTTTTAGTAAAAGGATGGGAGAGCAGTTCTGGTATGAACTGGAAATGGGAATGTGATGATTTCTGGTGATCTCGATGGACTGAGAGGTCGGGGTTCTTCCTGGAGGTGGAAGGGTGACCGGAGCTTAGAGGAAAAATGCCAGGAAGGTTATCCAGGCATGGTGGCGATGGTGGTTGATGATGGGAGTCTGGAACCCTAGTTTTAGTTAGGTTTGTTGTTTTGGATCGTTCGCCTGCTCTAGTTGATCGAGTTCAACTAAACTCGAAGGGATGGAAGCAGGGACGTAGACGAAGACGTGGCCGGAGGCATTGCCACTCTAATGGTCGGAGATTCGTGGTCGAGGTGGTTTCCAGGCTTGGATGGATATTCCAGTTTTGGGTGTGAAGCTCGATTTCGATTTCGAGTTGTAGTCGAGGTTTTGGTGATTGGATTCTGGTGAGGGGACGGTCGCCGTCTTGCTCGATGGTGTGGTGTTGACCGGAGATGGTCGGAGGGACCGTGCATGTGCACGGACCACTGTGGATTTCTGGTGGAGTTGGTGTTGCAGGATTTTTGAACTCGAGTAACTCTCGAGTAATTCGAGTTTTGACTTGAAGTAGGGAAGGGTTTTTCTCGAAGCAGTTTTGTTGTGGCTCGGGTCATTTCTGCTGTCACAGTTTTTAAAACCTGTCAGGGGTTTAAAATTTAAAATGAATTTAAAAATTGGAAAGCAGAAGTTTAGATCAAGTTTAAGAATAGATTCAAATCAAATTTGAATCCTAGTTTGAAATAAAATGAAGTTTTATAAAATTTAAAATGTTTAACAACTTTGAATGTTAAAGTAAAATTTTATTGGTTTGAATTTAAAATAAATTTGGTTTAAAAACTCTTGTAAATTTCTTTATAAATGGTATATGTTTTTTCCATTTGTTTTAAAAGGTTTTTAAATTGTTTTTAAATTTTGTTAAGTTAAATTTGTATTTATTTTGAATCTTAATTTGAAATGGAATTTAAAAGTAAATTCAAAGTAAAATGTTTCAAATACATTTGTAAATGAGAATTAAGTCATTAATAAGAAGAATGTTTTATCTTAAAGTAAATTAAGATTTAATGATTTGAGATTCATTAAATTATTAAGATAATTAAAAATGGGTAATCAATTAATTTAATTAATTAATGATATGGATGATTAAATTAGTAATTATGAGTTTAAACTAATTAATTAAGTTTTAAGTTAATTAATTAGGAATAATTAATTTGTAATTTAGGGATCATTAATTGGATAAAGATTAGATGTTAATTAATGATTAGGAATTAATTAATCAAGTAATTAAAGATTAATTAAGTTACAGTTGAAAACTTAAATTAATTAAATAATTAGAGGTTAATTAATTGGTTATTAAGGATAAATTAAATTGTAATTAATATTGATTAATCTAAGTTTAATTTCTTAAGAAATGAAATTAAGAATTGTTAATAGTTAATGAAGGTCATTAACTTAAGATTATTTAATAATTAATAAATGTGATTAGTTTTTATAATTAATTAGATTAATTAATTAAAGATAATCATTTGTGAAAATATTTAAGTATAATTACTTAATGAAGTAGTTGAAGGAATTTATTACTTAATGTAATTAATTGAGTTTAATTTGATTTGTTTAAGTTAATTAATTAAGTTTAATTAATCACTGGATGATTTGTTAGCATAATTACTTAATGTAATAAATGAAGTATAATTACGTAGTGAAGTAATTAATGGAAATTACTGTATGTAATTAATTGAAGATGATTTAATAATGGAAGTAATTTGGATTAAATTACTTTGTGTAATTAATCAAGGGATTAATTAAGATAATTAATTAAGGAGTAATTAATTTATTATATGAAGTACTTAAGGGTAGTTAATTACTGAATGGGATTAATCAAGGGTGATTAATAATTATGGGTTAATTAAAGATTAATTACTTAATGTAATTAATTTAAATAGAATAATTAATTAACAATGTAATTAGGGGTCATTAATTTATATAATTAATGATGTAATTAAGGGTTGATTAATTAAAACTAATTAATCAATAATAAGTGATTTTGAGAAATAAATTAATTGTAATTAATTAAGGATTAATGTAATTAATTATAGTTAATTAATAAAGGAAGTAATTAAAGATTAGTTACTGTATTTGGGTAAGGATAATTAATTTGTGAAATTTATTAAAGGATAATTACTTGAATGTAATTAAAGGATAATTAAATCAAGGATGATTAATTAAGATGGAAATTAGAAAATGATTAATTAATTGATTTGAAATTAATTAATGGTTAAGTAAGCAGGATTTATAGAATGGAGTAATCAATTTAATTTACTTTAAATTAATTAGAGATAAAGTAATTAATTTAATTCATTTTAAATTAATTATAATGGTGTGATTATTAATCCTTGCTTACGTATGATGGATGATATTGATTTACTTGAATGATTTGAAATCTCAGATATACGATAAGTAATGCTGTGTGATATGAATTATCTATTTATAATGATATTGTGAATTATCTATCTGTGATATTATGAATTATCTATCTATGTGAATATAGATAATGAATTGAATTGTTTTAACTTTAAAACAACTTGGCCTTAAAAGATACGATTTGGATTTCGATGAGACCGGGATCGGGTTTCCAGATTTGGATATCTAAATACCACATCGATCCAAATTAACGATAGGTCGTGAATCTCAAGTGAAGACGAAGATTCAGAGTGCAAGGGTTATTGTCGTTAACTCTGAGGATGATTCCAAAATGAGTGTAACGAGATAATGCCTTCGGTTTCGTTCGAACCCGGAACGAACTTGTATGGATTGAATGCTTTCAGAACATCGTTAGGTGGACGATGAGCATTCTCAGTGATGTGTTCTGATGAGTTAATCGTAGCCTCAAGCCTCATCAACCGGGAATGGCTAAAACAGGGGAGGTGCAGCAAGGCTTCGTGGGTAGCACCCACTTAAGAGCGAGATATACCCCTATCTAGATGTCCCTTTTTTATTTCGGCTGTGTGGGCAGTTGTGAGCTCTAACTGCTGGGGTTGTCTTGTATGGGATTGTCCGGTAAGGGATGGTTCCGGCTTTGTGTTGTAGGGGGTTGGGAGTGATCCTCGGTACGTTGATCTAGGCCACATACTATGACGGGTGGTACCCCAGTAGCCCTGCCATTGTATGGAATCCAATCTCCAATAAGTGATCTCGGATTTGATTGTATTACCCACTTTGTTGGCTAGTATGCTGGAATTTAGTCATGTAACAACTTCAACTATTTCTTATTTACTTGAAAACCCTAGACCTATTATAATATTACTGGATTTCCTATCAAATGTTTGGTTAGCGTAAGGTAAAAACTTACCCATGTTTATGTGTGGGAAGTCTTACGTGATACCTTTTGTTTCAAAGGCTTTTCAAAATTAAGCAACTTTAACCTGTTACTCACACCAGACCCATGTCTGACCCGGAGTTTATTCTGTTTTTCTTAAACTCTCGGGTACTCAAATTTTTATGAGTAGCCAAGGGATTCAGGTTAGCTTTGACGAATTGTGGAGGAGCAATGGAGCAGGAGGCTTCAACATTATAGATATGTTAGTGTTCCGCTGTGTTGGTATCTCTGTGTTGTATTTGAGTTGTATCGATTTGTATTAACTGGACAAGCGTTTATAACTGTCTAGTATGTGATGTATTATCTGTGTAACTCTGATTGATGTTGTATATTATGTAATATTATGTGATTAATATAATTTATTCGTTCCGCTGTTGAGATTCTGATGTTGTTTCTTCTTTCTTCTCTATCTTTTCTCTTTTCTATCCCTTTCTTTCTTCAAGATGATGCGACTTTCTGGTAGTAGAAAGTTGGGTCGTCACAGTTTTGATCTCTCTAGATCCTTGTTGAGCCCAATCCACTCTCTTTCTAATGAGGAGACCCAACAACCAAGCAAGCCCATCCACTCACTCTTCGGTGAGGGGACTTACTTTTCATACAAGTCCATCCACTCGCTCTCCGACGAGAGAACTTGCACCCTACACTCCGGTCCCGACTCTCCGGTCGGGACTTAACGCAAACAATATCATAGAAGTCCATCCACTCACTCTCCGGCAAGGGAACTTGCAACTTGCACTCCGTTCCTGACTCTCCGATCGGGACCTTGTGCCATCAATATCGTACTAGTCCATTCACTCGCTCTCCGGTAAAGGAACTTGCACCCTACACTCCGATCCCGACTCTTCGGCTGGGACTTAACGCTTAATATCCATCATCATATTCAAGTGGACTTTTCAAAAAATAAAGTATTCAAACCAAGAAAAAAATGCAGAATCCTAATTTTTCATCCCAAACATCCAACTCAGAGCGTGCCTAGAGACCGATCTAAGCTTTGTACACGTGTAAGCAGTCTGAGATTATTATTATCCTAACAAGTCATCCCAGACATCTGACTCAGAGCGTTCCTAGAGACCAATCTAGGCCTCATACACGTGTAAGTAGTCTGATGTTATTATTATCTTAATTATTCAAAGAAAAAAGCAAGGTGCGGGAAGCGAACTTGCCTCCCGTCCATCGTGATCATGGGATTTCGAATCTTGTCACAGATCCCTGGTTATTCCTTAAGGGATTCACTGCAGATGGTGGATGCTCCAGCTGCACCATCGTAATTCTGTTCCTCACATGTTATTGCAGTTGGTTACTCCGAACCAGTTCCTCTATCAGATCACGAATATGTTGGCACTCGTTCGTTTCATATCCATCCAACTCATGGAAGATACAAAACTTTCCAGCTCTTCTCTCTCGATTATTAGGTTCCCTCCTAGCTGGTCTTTAGTAGGGGATCTACCCCCTAGTATCTAGGTATATATTCTTTGGGGTTTTGGTTAAGTCAGTGTAAGAAGAGAAATTCGACTGTCTCATTTGTCATTTCGGTTCCCTGAAGTCGTTATCAGCTTTTCGTTTCACTTTGGCTTTTCCATGTCCTGCTCCAAGCTATCCTCCGCCATCCACAACATAAACATTAGAATTACCAGCTTCAGCATCCTCTTGACACAAATATCTCTCGGCTTCATGCTAAAACTCCAGAAGATCCATTGGTGGATCCGTTTCCAGTGCGGCTTTGAAGTCGGTTTTTCTTGCGACTCTAGATATTGACGCCATTAAGATTATTGATGGATCCGGCTTATCTACTAGGGCAGTTGCCATGTTAAACCTCATCAGATAGCTTCTCAAGGTCTCTCCAGGCCTATGCTTTATGCTTGATAGCGTCATTATATTCTTTGGTTGGGAGATGTGAACTATGAATTATCTTATGAACTTATTCACTAGGTCGATCCAAGTGCTTATGGATCCATTCTCCAGTTGTTTGAATAACGTTGCTTTAAATCTATCAGATATAACAGGAAGCACCACCCCATCACCTCCTCAGAAGCACCCAACACCTCCTTGTGTTAGATGTATCTCATTAAATGAACTGTTGGATCAGATTGCCAATCTTACATTTCTAATGCCGGAAGCTTGAAATCGGGAGGATTCCTCACATTCTAGATGTTAGTGGTAAATGGATTCCTGTATACGTCCTCCAAACTTTAGTCTGGGGGACTACCTCTAACAATTTTTCTGATCATTTCAGCCATCTGACTGTTGTTGTTTAACGGAATCTTTGACCATTAGCTGTATTCTGACCCCCGCTCTTATGAGGGAGCTCCGACACATATTCTGGTACATACTCTTCTGGCTGCACATCTGCATTTTGATATGTACCTCTGGTTTCATTTTGTCCTCTGTTCCTACGGGGAAGCTCTGGCACATATTCCTTTAGTTGCAGCGCATTTATGTTCAGTCTTGCATTTCTAGCTCTAACATCATCCATTCTCGGCAACCCAGCTTGCCCTAAGTCCAATCCAGCATTGTCCCTAAGTAAAATCCTCCAAGTACCAAGAGGATTATGGTCAATACCAAGTGGTCTTGGTCATAGTGGCACTGTTCCAGTCTTCTCTGCTCCAACTACAGATGCTCCTGCATTAGTTCCTTGTCCCTCGTTCTGAATTCCAGTAGCTCCAACTATTCCTTATTTTCCCATCTTTTAGAAAAATCCTTCCAGCATTTCCTATTGTCTGGCTATCATTTCGTCCTACATCTCTTTCAAATTCTCTCCATCTCCTCTTTGGTTATGTAGATGGATTGATGAGAGTTTGAAGATACCTCTTGACTGCCCCATGCTCTGGTTGGCTTTCCCCAACCTTAGATCTGGTGTTAAGTCTCTTCATCTTCTTTAAATACCAGATTCAAGCTTCAAGCCTTCAGATCTAGTTCTTTCTCGGTGGAAGCACCAAAATGTTTGCACCAAAAAAGGCACAAATACCCAAGTATTAAATGAAAGCACTAGTTCTAGTAAAAATAAAGGAAAAGGTAGAAAAGTAAAACGAGACACAAGAATTTTTATAGTGGTTTGGTGTAATCTCTGGCCAACGTCCACTATAATCTTTGTTATTAGTTGTTCTCTCTCTGGATTACAACTAATTTTTCCAGGTCTGACCACAATCTAGTGGATCTCAGATTTACAATGGAGTTTCAAGCGTATTTAAGAAAGAAGATAGGAGCGAAGAAGAAGCAAAGTCCCTGCTCTGGAGTGAAGGAAAAAGATCAGGAAGAAGATCCCCTTTTAGTTATAGCTAAGCTTGTTTTTTAGGAGAATAGAGATAATGGGTCAGGAGCCCATGTACACTGAGGTACAAGAGATAACCCAATGTCACACAAGAGAACCTGGAGGCACACGAGTCAAGAGTATAACTCAGTACCAAGTTATCTAACTTGGTGCCGAGTTATTTCCTTACGTGCAAGTTGAACTTTCTTAATTGCTCTGCTCTTCTATCCTCTATTTGATGTGTTCCAAGCTCTTTTCATCGACTTTTTGGTTGATTATAGTGATCTTTATATTATCACTTAAGTTATCCTACTTTCTTGGTTTTTTTCTCGTCAACCTTGGAATTCTTCATTCAAACTCTAGGAAGATGACTTGATCACGAGTAATTAGAGTGGTATAGGAGATGTATGGAGTTTGGAAAGCAAAAAGGGGAGAAAAGGTAGGTCGGTGCCGACCTATATAAATAGGTATCGAGTTATACCCTTAGTCACAATTTGAATGAAACTTTCCCAAGTTGCTTCTCTAGCTCTTCTAAGTGTACTCCTAAGTTTTTGAGTCGTTTCATCCTTGTTTTGATCTTTTGAGTCCGGTTGAAATCTGCTTAGCTAAAAAGTAATTAACACTTGCCCCTTAAAGTACACCTCTCGAACTTAAGGTGTGCTTTACCCAAGAACAAGTTCCATCAATAATCATTCTTCAGTAGTTGAGCTCTTCAGCCTTCCATCGATCTTGATCTTGGTGAATCGTCTGGTTCCTTTCGATTCTCTTGCAAATCAAAGGTTGTTTCGTCTTTGTTTGATCTTCTAAGTCCAGTTGAAATCTGCTTGGCTAAAAAGCGGATTAACGGTAAAGATCATTTGGATATTATATATTACTCATCACGATGTGATATTATGTTATGTCTTCTCCTTTTTTCCACTCCAACAATCTGATTTCTGGCACTTGGAAGCTCGACATGTGAATACCGAGGTTGTATTAGTGTCGACTTTTAAGGGTCAAAAAGGCAGCTCATTACAAAAACAAAGGATTAATAAAAGGAGGATGTATTATTAGAAAAAGCATGATAAAAAGCTTATTGGAAAAAGGATTCACAAACGACCAGGTATTTTCAATTTTTTTATAAGTGATAAAAATTAAAATGGCTACCACTTTTAAAACTATAATAAAAATGCTACAATGCAATAGCATTATATGAATAGTTTTCAGTTGTTAGTTATTTGTTCTATTTTTGATTGTTTTCAATGTAGTATCTTTTATTCAAATAAATTTCATATAGCATTACCTGTAATGATTATACAGTAATTATTTATAATCCATTTCAAAACTAGTATATAGTACAACTTTCTCCAGGAAAAAAAATGCTTCCAATATAGTAGCTTAATGAAATAAATTTACACAACTAAACGTGATATCGGTTGGGTGAAACTGATACCAATTGGTGGCTTGTACTTAATTTTTCTTAATTAATTTTTTTAAGTTGTTAATGATTGATATCTTAAATACCGTTTCTTTAATATGACATGCTTAATATCATAAAACTGGAAACTGAATTTTGATCAATTATAAAAACTAAAATAGAAAAATAACACAATATTTCATTTGACTAAACTAACACTAAATAGTACCATTTAAGTAATAATATATTAATGTCATATAAAAAGTGACACTGTACAATATCACTTTTCTTATTTAGTTATTTCTATAATATTACTTCAGCATGTATTTTATTGGTAAATAATTATACCATATTCTAATGTTTTTTGTTTACAAGATTAATGATTGGTATATGAACAAGTATAAGATGTACAAGCATAATTACACAGTGATAACAATCACGACGATGAGTAAAATATCTAAATAACTTAATTACTGTGTTTTGTGAAACTAACCAATACATTGGAAATAATATGTATCATGTCTTGACACAGATTAATGCACATGAGTTCTAGAATTGAGTAACTCACATATCAGAAACACGTATAAATAAATGATGACATGGATATTAATATCACAACGGAAATGGTAATGTATGTATGTATGTATGTACGTACGTATATGTATATGTACATGTACATGTACATGTACATGTGTTTGTGCCAAATAAATCAGATACATAGACTACTCAAATTCATCACTTTAAACTCTGTACACTATGTACAATCCAAACTTTTCCTATATTAAATGTCCATGTAACAAATCCTCCTACAAATAATCATTAAACATGTCCATGTCTGCTTGAATCGTCTTGACTCCATCATCCTTTTGAATTACTCAAATAGTGTTGTGGGTCTTGATTTCCAAGCAATGGTAGTTAAACCCAATCTTAGTAGTACTCATATCTTAATATACATTTCCTATGGACCGCTCAATAAATAAAATAGACTTACATCCATAGGTAGTTATACTGAAAACATAACACCTCAGTCTAACCCAAGACATTATCACATGCATAACAATTCTTGAGTTAGGCGAGAAATCTAGTTGTGAGTACAATAATATCATAACCAATTAATGTGCAATGTCAAGTTTAAAGGTTATAATTTCAAACATACAAATGTCACTCACACCATTCCAACTCTCACCCACAATTTATTAAAATAGTTCTAACACATCTGACATGACTCTATTCATCATTATCACAGCTGCAACTCTAGTAAATTGGGGTATCAATGAGTTGCTTTTTGTTGTATAAGTATAAAACATAATTTCAAATCAATCATTTTACGAGGTTGGCATTTTCATATTTTACTTATGAGAATGTTATGTCATCTTCTTGTTTGTGAGTCCCGATAGGATTTCATGTTGATAAATCTCCTCAAAGGATTTATCCTCTGCATAGATTATCTGGCTCGATAATTCATCATGGTCTTTTTCACTTATATACTTCCGATCAGTTGTGGTAGCGCCCATAGGATCCCTTTGTTGCCATACCCTTTTGGTATCTGAAGATGTTATAAATCTTACCGGTGCTGTAGTCCACTTCAAATCTCCATCTGGTGGCGCTACTTCTCTTTGTTTGAACTACATCTTTGACAATCTTCCATATCCTCAATAATTACATATCTCCTGGAAACCATTGTTTGGACACTGTGACGAGGGATAAAGTCATCACGACGCAGTTGTAATCCTCGAATCAGCCTACTAGGATGGATACTAACAGTATAGTAGTCAATACCTCGTACCATTCTTGTCAAATGTTAAATTTCAATTTGCAAAACATTGGGCTTCCTAAAACATCATTATTCCCAATGTGATGTTATATCCATATTAAATGTCGTATATATGCATAACAAAATATCCATGCTTAAATCTTGGAAATAAATGAGAAAAAACACACATTCATATCAATATCAATGGGATATAATAAACTTGCATATGGTATCATGGAAGAAACTCATATCTAATCGTATACCTGTATTTCTAAAATCAAACAAGTATTTAAAATCACCCAAATTCAATCAAATCATATAATTCATCCATTTAACTTGCATTCTAATCATACTTGATGATTTACTATATACTTAATATACGTCACCTATTATTCCAAAGCCTAATGTTATTTAATTTATCCAGAATCAAATTAAACAAGTTTTCAATTCACCTATCTTAATATGAGTACACCAGCATAACATGGGTAAATAAAACAATCAATAACTTGAATCAAACTCAAACAAACTCTTTATTTACCAATTTAAACTCATACTTTATAAATTTATAAAATATACTCATGTCTTTCAAAATATATAAATATATACTTGGTTTTTCTTTCCTTAAAATCATGCTATAAAACTTTTAAATTCAACCAAGTAACAGTTAATAACATATTTATATCTTATATTATAGTTACCTCTGCGTTGGAACAAGATGGGTTAAAAATGATGCATTTACATTTGTAAAACATTTTGAAATCATTTAGCTATCATGTTTACCTAATGTTGTGAAAAAAATTATACCGATCTCACTTTGTCGCTTGGAAATAATTTTGTTGATGACTGCAGCATCATCAACATTCATTTCAGGTCTCGAAGTGGGGGACATTACAAATTGGTGTCAAAGGTAGTTGTTGTGCAGCATGATAAGAGGTTCTCACATTGTGATCAGCGGCGAAGCTTTGAATCTTACCCCTACACATCCCAGTCAGGGTTGGTTGTTACAGTCGAGAGGCTGGTCGTAAAACCAGTATGTTTGAGGTACTCAGGATGGCCATAGTGTGACAAACATCACAGTTCGGTATCAGAACCAATACCCAGCCGGAATCATGTGTTGTAATACTGTGAATGTCAGTTGATATGGTACTGATGCAGGTTACAAACACAATGCCTGGGTGGTGTGTGACGATGTATCAATGAGGACATTGGGATCTTTGAAGGGCGTAGTCTGTAACTTCTCCTACAGAATGCTAACACAAAGATCTTATAGCACGGTGGTTAGTGCATGGTATTGCTTCCCAAGATAGCATGGGTTCGAATCCCACAGTCATCACTTGGTATTAGAGATTAGGTTAAGGGACACCTAATTGAAACAGAGCTAAGTATAAGTCAGATAACTAGAAAACAAACACCTTGGGGAGGGTATATGCTATATATATATATAACATACTTGTATTTCAATATAGATATATAAGTGGATATATCTATCCCTCTACTACTATTTTCACTGTCTTTTACTTTTTCCTTTTACAAATGTTTATTTATATAGAATGAGAATGGATCTACGAAGTTGATGTTTGACTTTATGAAGACGAAGGACAAAGGCTAGTGGAGGGACTACTAGTACTCACACTAATGAAATGCCTGCCCTGGCTGTTGGGAATATGGTTATGAATGCACCTTTCAGTGGATTTGAGCAAACTTGGCATAGCAACAAGTACCACTACAGGCCCAGAATGTACCAAGGGGCCCGATGTAGCTAGTTAGAGAGGATTTCACCAAAATGAATAAGGATTTTAGGAGTCAGAGGCTAGTGATTCGTTGGAGATGTGTGAGAGTATTTGCGAAGACTTAGAGTTGATAGATGCTCAGAAGGTTAAGCTTTTATCTAGAAAATTTAAGGACTGGCAAGTGTCTAGTGAGGAACTGTGAGAGCAGAGATTCCTGAGCAAGAAATTACTTAGGAAAGGTTTAGGTAGATGTTTGAAGAAAGGTATATTCACAAATCAGAGCTGTCAACAATGTTCCGCGAGTTTGTGGAACCGCAACATGGAATTTGATGATGCCAGAGTATATGCAGAAGTTTAGTGCATTCTCTAAGTATGGAGATGATTTGATTAGGACTCCGAGGAAGAAGGTAGAGAATTTCATCTTGGGATTGAAACCGAGACTGAATGACCGGATAATGGCACATCTAGAACTTCCATTCATCAAAGTGGTAGATATGGCGAGGAGCTATGAACTAATGTATGCCGAATGGCTAGGTATAGGGCATACGATTCAAACTGATAAAAAGAAAAAGAAGTTTGCTCCATATCAAAAAGGCAGGAAAGACCAACAACAAAGAAGGAAGGCTAAGAGTGGAGGAGAGCTGAAGGAAACTGTTGATGTAACATGTTACAATTGTAGGCAGAAGGGCACTATGCAAATAAGTGCATGGAACTTGTTGGGGGTAGTAAAGGTCAAATGCTTTATCTACAACAAACTCGAGCTAAGAAGAAAGACTTTCCCGAGCTAAAGCAATCGAATGTTATTGCTTTGTAAGAACCTTTAATCGAACCAACGGCTGAAGAGAAGTGGTAGAAAGTTATGCTATGAGGTATGATCTCAATCTCTAGTATTTCAGTTAGAGCTCTTTTTGATACAGATGATATCCATTCTTTTAATTCGAAAGATGTAGTGGATAGGTTGAGGTTAGATACTACATATTTAGTCAAGTCTTTACGTGTGGTTAATCCAATCGGTGGGTATGCTACTCTCGAATTAAGATGCACCGACCTTGTGTATGATTTATATGGTCATTTGTTTGTTTTCAGCCCATATGTGTTTGACTTCACAGGGTTCGGGGTAATCATAGGTATGGACTGGCTAGTGCGTAATGATATTAAGATCTTTTGTGCTGGTAGAGTTATCACTTTACGGAATCCAAATGATTGGGAAAAGATTATGGTCGCGCCAGATGTGATGGACAAAAAGGTGGGATTAGCAATGTGTGCAATGGAGGATCGGGAGGAAGAGATAAGTAGAGCGCTGGTAGTCGGGGAGTTCGCAAATGTTTTCAAACTAGCAATAGGATTACCTTCGAGAAGAGCGATTGAATTCCAAATAGAACTGATGCCAGGGGAACAACCTATTAGTGGACTACCAAGTAGAATGTCGCGTAAGGAGATGTAGAAATTGAAGAAGCAATTGGTGGAATTTAAGCATAAAAGTTTCATTAGGCCGAGCAATTCATTATTAGAAGCATCTGCATTATTCGTAAAGAAGTCGGATAGAACTTTGTGAATTTGTTTGATTACCAAAAGTTAAATGAAGTAACAGTAAAGAATTGTTATCCATTGCCTAGGATAGATGACTTGTTTGACCAGTTGTGTGGAGCGGAATATTCTCACATCTAGATTTGGCAATGGGTTCCACCAGCTGAGGGTAGATGAGAATAGCATTCCTTTGACCTCGTTTAGAACTAGATACCGTTCATATGAATAGTTAGTTATGCATTTTGAACTAACCAACGCCCAAGCGTTCTTTGTTGATCATATGAACTAATTCTTTCACAATCAGTTGGATAGATTTGTGTTAGTCTTCATCGATGATATTTTGGTATATTCTAAGAATGAGAGAGACTATGAAGTCCATCTTAGATTGGTATTGGAAACATTGTGATCGCACAAACTGAAGGCAAAGTTTTCAAAGTGCCAATTTTGGAAACGGAAGGTTAAATTCCTTGGTCATGCGGTATTGGAGAATGGATTAGTAGTAGATCCATCAAAAATTGAGACCATTAATTATTGGAAGAGACTAGAGATGGTCAAAGAGATAAGGATTTTCTTAGGCTTAGCTGGCTATTACCACAGATTCAATAAGGATTTCTTGCATATAGCAGCACCCTTGACTAAGCTAACTAGGAAAAATGAGAAGTTTATGTAGACAAATATATGTGAAGGATCGTTTCAGGAGTTGAAGAATTTATTGACAAACGCTCCTCTCTTGATCGTACCTAAGGAAAATCAGGAGATGGTAGTGTAAACCAATGCTTGTGGAACAAGTCTCTTAAGTACTTATTCTCTCAAAAGAGTTAAACATGAGACAACGGAGATTGTTGTAGTTTCTAGTGGTATACGACTTTAGGATTGAATATACGCCAAGAAAGGGGAACAAGGTTATCGATGTTTTGAGGAGGAAGCATCAAAACGGAGTGTTGGCCATGGCTAAAGAATGGAAGACATTACAAATGTTATCCTCTTGCAGAGTGCATTATAGGCAGAACGTTGGATCGAGTAAGGATTTGGACGTGTTAGCAAATTTGGAGATACGTCCAGCACTTGTGGATATAATTACTACAAGGCAAAGAAAGGACCCACTAATTGCCGAAAGAATTAGGTGATTAGATATAGGGGCAGATGTTGAGGATCTAAAAGGATTTGAGGTAGATTCGAAAGGATGGCTTAGAAAGAAAGGAAGACTGTGTGTTTTAGATGTAGGAGACATTCAGAAGGAAGTCTTGGAATAAAGTCATCGATATAAGTTTACCATTCATCCCCGGGGCACAAAGATGTATCATGACATGAAAAGAGTATGAAAAGGGATATCTGTGAATGTGTGAAGAGATGTTTGACTTCTCAGTAAGTAAAAGCCGAACATCAAAAACCAAGTGGATTACTTCAACCTTTGGAAGTACCGACTTAGAAGTGGGACCTGGTGTCCATGGATTTTATCGATAGGTTGCCTAGGTCGAGATTGAAAAATGAAAGCATTTGGGTGATAGCCAATAGGCTGACTAAAAGTGCCCAGTTTATCCCGGTGAGGTCGAAAAGAACGACATCTGGTTTGATGAGACTATACATAAAGAATGTAGTGAGACTACATAGGATTTCGAGCAGTATTGTGGGTGATAGAGGCCCTTTGTTCACTAATGAGTTTTGGAAAAGTTTGCAAAGTGCATTTGGTACAAATTTGAGCATGAATACAACTGACCACCCGCAGACTAATGGTCAAACAGAAAGGGTGAACTGTGTGCTCTATGATTTGCTGAGAGCTTGTGTTCTGGATTTTGGAGGAACTTGGAAGGATTATATACATATGGTAGAGTTTGCATATAACAACAACTGCCATTTAAGTGTCGGGATAGCCCTATTTGAGCTGTTTTATAGTAGACCATGTAAATACCCTATGTGATGGATAGACACAAGAGATAGACTCGTCTTTAGGACCCGATTTGGTAAGAGAGGCTGCTGAGAAGGTAGAACAGATTCACGCTAGAATGAAAGCAGTGCAATCAAGGCAGAAAAGTTATGCCAATAGGAGGAGAAGAGATCTTGAGTTCCCGATAGGCGACTATGTCTTTACGAAGGTTTTATCCAATGTGACGAGTCATATGCTTTGGGAAGGCTGGAAAATTGGCTCCTAAATATCTAGGTTCATTTCCAGTGATTGAGAGGATTGGTAAACTCGCATATCGAGTTGAGTTACCAATTTGTTCAAGGGGTGTGCATAATGTTTTTCATGTATCACATTTAAGGAAGTGTGTGCACAATCCGAATTCGATGGTGGAACCGAAGGCAGTTGAAGATTTATCCATAGAACTAGATTTGACTTATGTTAGATGACCGAAGGAGATAGTAGGCTACGATACAAAAGAAATAAGGAACAAGGTTATCAAACTTGTTCATGTCTAGTGGAGTGACGATATTGATGATTGTACCTAGGAGGTAGAGGATAGGATTATAAATAACTATCCTGATTTTTTTTGACATATATGATTGAGACATGTATGTTTTGTTGCACAGACTAGTAGGGACACTAGTATGATGATATGATGTGATGTTAGTATGTGTTAGCAATGATACTAATATATTATGATTGATAATTGATGATTTACATTAGTGGGGAACTAGTGTAATTATCGTACTGTGCATACATTGACTGTTGATGATGATTTTATCCTTCCTTGTCTGAATTTCGAGGATGAAATTCCTATAAGAAGAGGAGACTGTAACATCCCATTTTTTAGGGGTACCATAATATATGGTAAAATTAATTAATTAAATGAATTTGTGAAGTAAAAAATCAAGACGAGTAAATTAATAGAGAATGAATTTAAAATGAAGAGTTAGGGGAATTAATAAGAATACGATAGAATATGATTTTAGCCCAAAACCCAAATTACTAACCTCCCCTAACCCCTCCATTTTCATTCTTTCTCCTCTTATGTCAAAAAAACAAAAAGAAACAAAAAGTGCCGACCATTTTGTAAGAGAAAGGAGGAAAGGGTAGAAGATTGTGTCTTTATTCATTAAAATAATTTATCATTAATTAGTTTATATTTGGCCACGGCTCCCTCCTATTCAACTTCCTTCTCTCCATCACACTCTTGAATCTACTCGCTTCTCCTTCCCCGACCTCATTCTTCATCTAATATCTTTGATACTATGCTGCTGGAGGCTGCTTCCTCGCTGTTCGATTCCTCTAGTGAAACCTCCATTGGCCTCTCTGATCACTCTACTCGTTTGTTGATGTGGTCAAAAATTGCCCTTCCCTTTCCTCGGCCACCCCTCCTTCCTCCACCGCTAACTCACCTTCTATTGTTGTTCAGCGTTATCTTATCCCGCCATTTTTTCCATATTTAAAACCTCAAAATATCTATTAGAAATGAAACATTGCCTTATTTACGCATTTCTGGGCTACGTGGCTAAATTTTGCAAAAATACTTGAGTATGTTATTTTTGTGGGTACTATGGTCATTATGTTCACACTTTTCCCAAGGCAAAAAAGCTGAAATGGAAAGCACCAGACCCTACCCACTCATCTCCCAAGCTTACCCGTTCTCATTCAATATCCGACTCTAAGATTCACCCCATCGTTCCCTCTGCTCCGCTCTCTACTTCACTCAGCAATAAATCAACCTCGCCTGATTCTCTCTCCAACATTAATTGCTCTTCTAAACTATCATCTGACACTATGACCTCACTTGACATTCCCAACCTAATGGCCATATTTATGGTTGTGGCTGGCTATTAGACAATGAGTTCAGTTAAATAAAACCTATCATTGCCTTTCGTAGCCACAACTGGGAGATTGCCATGTTTGGAGATTGTAGCTACATTATTCGATTCCCTTCCTCCAAAATTCTTTACATCGCCTTCAATCGTCACTTTTTCCATCAACCTGGTGTAGTTACATAAGTCACTCGCTGGATATCTGAGCTGGAGGCTCATAACAGAGAATGCTTCCTCCAAATTGGGTGAGAATACGTGGTATCCCCTGGAACCTTTGCGATAACCATGACTCCCTCTACTCCATCCTTAAACCTTTTGGCCTCTTCATGTACATAGACCTATGTGAATGGGCTAAAGTAGATCATAGATTTGTATTTTCTCGTCTTTTCTTTGATAAAGACATATCCTTACCCTGCACCATCATCAGCTCCGTCGAAAACTTAGACTTCAAACTCTCGGTGGACTTTGGGAACACCGTCACTCGCCCTGGATCCCTCTGATCTTATTTTTGGTGATGGTTACATTAAATGCTGGAAAGAACTATACTTATTAATTCCCTAAACCTTGATTCCTTACCTAATGGCAGACAAGAACCAGACCCTCAACGTCAAGATGTGATGTAGGATGAGACAGATTGAGTGGTTAAGTGAGATGAAATTATCAAAGACAAACAATTGGTTACTAATCATGCTGAGGTGACGGTTGGTAATCTGGCTGGTCCTTCTTCCTGGGTGCCTTGGTCGACTAATGAGGGGATGATTCATTGTATTGACGAAGACATGGATCTTGCCCTCCTTCACCTGTCGGCCAATCGTGATATTCCTACCCCAGACCTAGATATCCCTAAGTCGAACTTCGATTGCCTTCTGCAAGACATGGAGATCGAACTCCCGAGGCAACATGACCCCTTCACTTTTCCTCAGAACTCAACTGCCTTGTACGCTACCTCAATGCGTAGAAGTGCCAAACTAATTCAGTGATCTTCACTCCCTCCTGCACAAGCCATTGGTAGTATTTTTAACCTCCATTTTTACTTCTGCTAAAAGAATTGTGAAAAAAAATTAGCTCATTGCATGGGAGTTATTTTAACTCCTTAAAATCATTCGACCGTGCAATCTTTGGAAAAGGAGCATATCTCCTTTTCTTTATGATGATTCTGTCTTGGAATGTTCAGGGGTTAGGGACCCCTAATAAATTCTCCCTAATTAGCAACATTATTGCACCCCTTTACCCTGATACTCTATTTATTCAAGAGTATAAAATTGCTAACCCCGACCACATTCTTTTTCATAACCTCGGAGGCAATTTTCTAACCGGTTGGGAATTTAGTAAGGCTTATAGTTCCAAGGGCGGCATCCTTACCACCTGGGATGAGGGAAAATGGAATCTCATTCAGGTTATCAAGCACCCAAACATGCTCTATGTCATTCTTGAGTTCTCCCCATCCGGATTGTTATACTACTTTTCCAGTATATATGGCCCCCACTCTAGTCTAAAAAGATTAACTCTTTGGGAAAACTGTAGTGAATATTACAATTTCTCCCAAGGACCTTAGGTCCTTGGGGGAGTTTAACATCACTGGATACCATCATGAAAGAAACTCTTAATCACACTGTAGCACAGACATGGACTTATTTAATTCCTTCATCGAGTCATATGCCCTCATCGGCCCTTCTATTAATAATAGATCCTTTACTTGGAATAATGGACGCTCTTCTCCTTTTCTTATCAAGCTTGACCACTTCCTCTTCAATGCCACCTGGGAAGACTCCCACCCTCTTTCCTTCATCCATAGCCTCCCTTCATTCTTCTCTGACCACTGTCCCATCCTCCTTGACTCTAGGGATTCAAAAGCCCCCGGATCTTGCTTTAGATTCAAGAAATTATGGCTTTTGGAATCGAGATTTGATTATCTAGTTGCCAGAAGCTGGTTGGAACCTTTCCTCAAACCCTCTGCTTCCGATACCTTAGTTTGCAAACTCAAATCTCTCAGAAGACATCTTAAATCGTGGTCTAGATCCATTTGGAATTCTCTTAGATCTCAAAAATCCGACCTCCAAGATGCCATCATTGAGCTTAACATCCTTAAAGAATCCAGGCCACTCTCACAAGCTGAAAGATCCTACCTTGGTGAACTGGAGTTAGAGCTTGAAAGGCTTATAAAACAAGAAGAAATTGGATGGAGGCAGAGATCCAAAGACCTCTAGTTTAAAGAAGGTGACAGAAACACTATGTACTTCCATAGGATTGCTAATGAAATAAGAAGGGTAACCATATCCATGAAATCACTCACGAAGATAAATGCTTTCGAGAGCAGCTTGAACTCCATCAACTATCCACCTTTTACTTTAGAAAGCTTCTTGGACCGTCCGAATATACACAACCCTCTATTGCTTGGCAAGAGATCTACCCTAACTCCACCTCTCTCTCCCTCAACTCCCCCTTCTATGAAGATGTGTTAGAAATGCGGATTAAGGATCTTAAGGCTAGAATTAACACTAGAGGGGGGTGAATAGTGGTTTAAGAAATTTGTTAATCTTTTTGAGTTTATCTTAATTTGTTAACAATGTATACACTAATCAGACACAGATATGAACACAGAATCAAACACAGATGCAAATATAAAGTAAAAGCAGTAAAGGAAAGAACACACCGAATTTTATACTGGTTCGGAGTTACCCTACATCCAGTCCCGCAACACAAGTACGGATTTCCTTTCAAAAACAATTCTTACAAATACAACCCTCGGTTTCAAGGCTACGAGGTACACCCTCCAGAATCACAATCCTCTGGGTAGAGATACTTGATTTTCGGGGCAACAAGTTCACCCAATTGATTTCCAGGGCTACAATCACACCTTCTCTCGCTCAATTGATTACAAAAAGTCTATAACTCAGATTAGCACTTGGATCTTGTAGAGATAGTGGAGAGAATCAAAACCAGAAATTATCTAGTTAGATTTGATATTGATTTCGGCAGAGTAATGGTGTAATTTGTAAATAAGAAAATGGAGAAGAAGAAGAGAAGTTAAATCAGAGAAAAAGTGATTAAAATTCGTTGAAAACACCCTTTATTTATAGTAGATCAATAGCCATGTCCATTGGTGAAGGGATGTGGCGAATAAACACTTCTTTTAAAAAACAATTTAACTGTCACCATGTCGACAGGGGTACATGTGACCATGTCGACATGCCCTTGTATTTTTTGGTGATTTGTTTTTCTTTGAAAATAATTTCTATATTATATTATACTTATATTTAAACTTTAAAATATACTTATATATAGTTATAATACATAAATAACTATAGAGAACAATATTAAAATATATATAATAATTTTCTATACTTTTATATTTAAATCATAAGTATAAATATATAAAACAACTAAATAAATTAATATCAGAATTATAGTTTAAAAACTTAGGATAATAATTTAAAACTAAGGATATTTTTTAGGCTAAAATATATTGAAAAACCAGGACAGATGATTTTGGTTTTTAAACAGGAATATTTAAAATCATTTTGAAAAATAAGCTATATATAATTTGAAAATCATTTTGAAATAAAAGTAAGTGGATACAAAAAGATGTTCCACTAGATTTTTCGTAGGTTCCATCCTACTTAGGGTTCCATCCCTTTAACGAGCACGAAGTGGATTCCATTCCACGAATAAAATAGATTTTAAGATGTTAGTGCCTTTCTATGAGTTTTAACAATATTCCTAACTATATAACTTATCTTGGAAACTTGAACTCTTGAAATTCTGGATACTCATGAGTCTTGAATCTTGATATCTTCAATCTTTGATCTTGAATCTTTATACTATACAGTTCTTCATTCTTTAGTACCTGCAAACATATCTATATATATCTACACAATAATGTTAGTATTATATATTTATAATCTAATTCTAAGTAAGGTTGTTGTCATCAAAACAAACTCCTCAGGGACTAACAATCTCCCCCTTTTTGATGATGACAACCTTTGTTTATAAAATATCACTTTTATCCTAATACTTCTAATAACTCCCCCTTAATCTATGCCTAACTATCCTATTTTATACTTCTCCCCTTTTGTCATCAACAAAAACCATATAACTCCATAATTATAATACTATATAATTCTATATAACTCTCAGTCTAATATCCTCTATGATGATAGTGTTATCATCAATACTTACTCATAAACCTAAAACTTAGTCCTAAATTACAAACTCTCCTAACTAAGAATCTATATAATAATACTTTTAATAGAACATATATATAAGAACACACATTATTTATTAATTATATATTTGTTTATATTTACATTTTCGTAGAGAACGTAAAAACAAACAACAAATAGAAAG
The DNA here is from genome assembly GCA_030737815.1 of Allium fistulosum. NCBI lineage: Eukaryota > Viridiplantae > Streptophyta > Magnoliopsida > Asparagales > Amaryllidaceae > Allium > Allium fistulosum. The sequence goes on from CM060903.1 coordinate 862,720,182, forward strand.
AAAGAGAAAAACTAATGTGAGTCTTTGAACATAGGAGATTTATGAACCGAACAATTTGGATAGTGGAAACAGAAATTTCCACGTTGTTCGACAAGATTTCCATCTTTGTCAAAGCACACTTCGCCAACACAAACGACTTTGTCGTTATCTTCCACAATTTCTTCTTCCATCGGTTCTTCTTCTTCTTCTTCACTTTCCTCTTGATCATGTTCTCCTGAAGAGTCGTCGTCAATCATGATTGGGTTAGCATGATTATCCATAAGAAATTTTTGCAAATTCCTAAGGATTTTGCCTTGCCTCTCTTGTTCTTTAGCCATTCGAAGTTGCATCACTTGGATTTCAGTCATTAACTGAAGGGTATCTTTCAAAGAATCCTCTATTTTCGTTACACGAGTGAGCGTTGATTGTTGACACGGACCAGAAGTAGGCGATAGGAACAAAAAAGTTGATTTTATGTTTGATTTGGAAGAGAAAGCCATTGATAAATTGATTTAAGAAGATAGAACAGAAAGAGAACAGAGAGAATGAAGGAAATTTCGAAATAGGAAAAATTTATAACCACTTATTTGAATTTTGGTGGGAAAAAAATTTAAAATTAAAAACGTTATATGTCGACATGGGTCCAGGAGGGATGTCGACATGGGTCTTGAATTTTTACCTATTTAATTTATTTTGAATTAATTTTTAATTATACTATGTTATTTATATTTTATATTTCAGTTAATGAACAAATACATAATTCTCTTCTTAATTTAGTAAATGTAGATTCATTTAAGGGTTTTGTTAAGATATCAGCAATTTGATTTTTAGAATTGATATAGTCGAGAGTAGTTACTTCTCTACTTATATTATCTCTGAGAAAATGGTGTCTGACATCAATATGTTTAGTTCGAGCATGTTGAGTAGTATTTTTGGATAAATTTATTGCACTAGTATTATCACAATAATTGGTGATTTTGAAATATTTAAACCAAAATCTTTTAAAGTTTGTTGCATATATATTACTTGAGAACAAGCCAAAGCAGCAGAAATATACTCTGCTTCAGTTGTTGATAGAGAAACTGTATTTTGCTTTTTACTAAACCAGAGAATGTCCCAAAAAGTGACAAGTTCCACTTGTACTTTTTCGGTCTGATTTACATCCAGCATAGTCAGCATCACAATATGATATTAAATCAAATGAATTATTTTTAGAATAAAATAAGCCATAATCAGAGGTGTGTTTATTATATCTTATGATACGTTTTACAGCTTTTAAGTGAGTTTCTTTAGGATGAGATTGATATCTTGCACGGAGACATACACTATGCATGATATCAGGTCTACTAGCAGTGATATAGAGCAATGATCCGATCATTCCTCTATAGAACTTTTGATCTACATCTTTCGAGAGATCTTCTTTACTTAGATATTCATTGGTTGCCATGGGAGTAGGTTTTCCACTCGCAGTAGTCAAACCAAATTTATTAACTAGTTCTTTAGCATATTTTTCTTTACTAATAAAAATACCATTATCTAACCGTTTTATTTGCAATCCTAGAAAGAAGTTTAATTCACCCATATGACTCATCTCAAACTCTTTTGTCATTATTTTAGAAAATTCTTTATTCATTTCGAAGTTAGTTGAACCAAAAATGATATCATCTACGTATACTTGAACTAGTTGAATATCATTTTTATTTCTTTTAATAAAAAGTGTATTATCTATTTTACCAATTTCAAAATTTGATTGTAATAAATAAGATCTTAGTCTATCATACCAGGCTCTAGAAGCTTGTTTTAGACCATATAAAGCTTTCTTAAGTTTGTACACATGGTTTGGTAATTTTTCATCTTCAAAAAGTGGTGGTTGTTCAACATATACTTCTTCTTTTACAAATCCATTTAAAAATACACTTTTAACATCCATTTGAAATAATTTGAAATTATTATGATTTGCGAAAGCAAGTAGAATCCTAATGGCTTCTAATCTTGCTACAGGAGCAAAGGTTTCGTCACAATTTATACCTTCTTCTTGACAATAACCTTGGGCGACTAATCGTGCTTTATTTCTAACGACCTCACCTTGTTCATTCATTTTATTTTTATAGACCCATTTAGTTCCAATTATAGTTTTATCTTCAGGTTTAGGAACAAGTTCCCAAACTTCATTTCTAGTGAATTGATTTAATTCTTCTTGCATAGCCAAAATCCATGAATCATCAGTTGATGCTTCTTTAGGATTTTTGGGTTCAATAGATGATATAAATGCTACATTACTCATTTTACTTAGTTGATTTCTAGTTGTAACAATAGATTGCATATCTCCTATTATATTTTCAATAGGATGATCTTTTAAAAGTTTAATCCTTTTATTAGGATGATTAATTTCATTATTAATTTTGGTTGATTCTTGATTTTGAGTAATTAAATCTTCTTCATCATTTGTATTTTCAAAATCTTTTAAATTTTCATCAAACGAAACATGCATTGTTTCTTCGATGGTGTTAGATCTTAAATTAAAAACTCTATAAGCTTTACTTCTATTAGAATATCCGATAAAGATTCCTTTGTCGGATTTAGGATCAAATTTATCCAAATTATCTTTTGTATTTAAAATAAAGCATTTACTTCCAAAAATTCTGAAGTATGATACCTTAGGTTTCTTTCCATGAAGAAGTTCATAAGGTGTCTTATCAGTTAAAGGTCTAATTAAAATTCTATTCAAAATATAACAGGCGGTAGCAACAGCTTCTGCCCAAAAGTGTTTTGGTAAATTACTATCTGAAAGCATAGTTCTCGCACACTCTTGTATCGTTCTATTTTTACGTTCAACTACTCCGTTTTGTTGTGGAGTTCTTGGAAATGAGAAATTTTGAGTTATTCCCTTTTTATTGCAGAATTCCTCAAACTTTTCATTTTCAAATTCACCACCGTGATCACTACGAATAGTTATAATTTTTAAAGATAATTGATTTTGAATCCTTTTTGTAAAGTTCTTAAAACATTCAAAAGTATCACTTTTATGTTTCAAAAATATTGTCCATGTAAATCTAGAATAATCATCTACAATTACAAAAACATATTTACTATGATTTATTGACTGAATTTGAGATGGACCAAATAAATCCAGATGAAGTAACTCAAGGGGTTTTGAAGTTGAAATCATATCTTTTAATTTAAAGGAACTTTTTCTAAGCTTTCCTAATTGACATGAATCTCATAAACTATATATTTTAAAATTCATTTTAGGGAGGCCTCTTACTAGATCATGTTTTGACAGTCTAGATAAGAGTTTGAAATTCAAATGTCCAAATCTCTTATGCCAAATTCAAGGGTCACTTGTATTTGCCAAAAGACATAGGTTATCATTTGAAACTTTCATACTAAGAATATAAATATTCTTTTTCCTAATTCCCTCAAATATTATGGTTGAGTTATTATCTTCAATATGACATTTATCTTTTTCAAATTTAATCTTATATCCTTTATCACAGAGTTGACTAATACTTAGTAGATTATGTTTTAGATTCTTAACTAGCAAAACATTAGTAATAATAGTAGTTTCATAGTTACCGACATTGCCGATGCCAATCACGTATCCTTTCGAGTTGTCTCCAAAGTTAACCAGTCCTCCGTCTTTGTATATAATATTATTCAGCATATCCGGATTACCAGTCATGTGTCTAGAGCATCCACTATCAAGTATCCACTTATTCCTTTTGATCTGTACAGATTGTCCATTGTGGATTGATTCCTTAATACCCATAAAGCATCTTTCCTGCACATTATAAAATTTGGGTAGACAACTAGAATTTGAATAACATTCATATGCAGACTCATGGAACAATGATGATTTAAACAATTCTAAACTAGTTTTAACAGATTTTTCAAAAATAGCCATTTTAAAACTTTTCAAAATTCAGATTATGAAACTTTTGAAAACAAAGCTCTGATACCAAATGTTAGAAATGCGGATTAAGGATCTTAAGGCTAGAATTAACACTAGAGGGGGGGGGGTGAATAGTGTTTTAAGAAATTTGTTAATCTTTTTGAGTTTATCTTAATTTGTTAACAATGTATACACTAATCAGACACAGATATGAACACAGAATCAAACACAGATGCAAATATAAAGTAAAAGCAGTAAAGGAAAGAACACACCGGATTTTATACTGGTTCGGAGTTACCCTACATCCAGTCCCGCAACACAAGTATGGATTTCCTTTCAAAAACAATTCTTACAAATACAACCCTCGGTTTCAAGGCTACGAGGTACACCCTCCAGAATCACAATCCTCTGGGTAGAGATACTTGATTTCCGGGGCAACAAGTTCACCCAATTGATTTCCAGGGCTACAATCACACCTTCTCTCGCTCAATTGATTACAACAAGTCTATAACTCAGATTAGCACTTGGATCTTGTAGAGATGTGGAGAGAATCAAAACCAGAAATTATCTAGTTAGATTCGATATTGATTTCGGCAGAGTAATGGTGTAATTTGTAAATAAGAAAGTGGAGAAGAAGAAGAGTTAAATCAGAGAAAAAGTGATTAAAATTCATTGAAAACACCCTTTATTTATAGTAGATCAATAGCCATGTCCATTGGTGAAGGGATGTGGCGAATAGACACTTCTTTTAAAAAATAATTTAACTATCACCATGTCGACAGGGGTACATGTGACCATGTCGACATGCCCTTGTATTTTTTGGTGATTTGTTTTTCTTTGAAAATAATTTCTATATTATATTATACTTATATTTAAACTTTAAAATATACTTATATATAGTTATAATACATTAATAACTATAGAGAACAATATTAAAATATATATAATAATTTTCTATACTTTTATATTTAAATCTTAAGTATAAATATATAAAACAACTAAATATATTAATATCAGAATTATAGTTTAAAAACTTAGGATAATAATTTAAAACTAAGGATATTTTTGAGGCTAAAATATATTGAAAAACCAGGACAGATGATTTTGGTTTTTAAATAGGAATATTTAAAATCATTTTGAAAAATAAGCTATATATAATTTGAAAATCATTTTGAAATAAAAGTAAGTGGTTACAAAAAGATGTTCCACTAGATTTTTCGTAGGTTCCATCCTACTTAGGGTTCCATCCCTTTAACGAGCACGAAGTGGATTCCATTCCACGAATAAAATAGATTTTAAGATGTCAGTGCCTTTCTATGAGTTTTAACAATATTCCTAACTATATAACTTATCTTGGAAACTTGAACTCTTGAAATTCTTGATACTCATGAGTCTTGAATCTTGATATCTTCAATCTTTGATCTTGAATCTTTATACTGTACAGTTCTTCATTCTTTAGTACCTGCAAACATATCTATATATATCTACACAATAATGTTAGTATTATATATTTATAATCTAATTCTAAGTAAGGTTGTTGTCATCAAAACCAACTCCTCAGGGACTAACAAGATGTACTTATGGTGGTGCTTAATGAAATGAATAATGTCAAATTAACTAGGACAAACAGCTTCGATCCTCTCTTTTACAAGGGATTTTGGCCTCTCGTCAAAGAGTAATGTGCTTGGCATGTTCAATGAGTTATATTCCATGATTGCCAGAATCAACTATGCCAACATTGCCTTAATACTGAAAAAACTAGGAGCCAACACCCTCCTTGATTTTATACCCATTAGCCTTCTCGACACCTCATTCAAATCGATTACCAAGGTCCTGGCCAATCATCTAAAGCTACTCATCTCCTCCTTGGTTGAGCCCGAGCATTCGGGCTTCATCCAAGGCTACTCCATTCTTGACTGTGTTGCCACCACCTAAGAGGTTATTTCCTACTACCACTTTACTAACACTTCTTATGCCTTGGTTAAACTGTACTTGTCCAAAGCCTTCGATTCCATCTACTGGAATTCTATTCTTGATACTCTTCTGCACTGTGGGTTCTCTCAGAGATGGATCACTTGGTTAGCAGCATCCTTCACTCAAGCATGTCTACTTTTTTGGTTAATGGTATACAAGGAAAGCTTATCAACTCTCTCCGTGCCATTCTCTAGGGAGACCCCCTCTCTCCCTTTCTCTTCATTCTAGCAACTGATGTCTTCAATAGGTTGTTTGCCAGCCTAACTCTATGCAAAGGATCTCTAATATTCAATATGCTAATGATATCATCACACTTGCCTCACCCACTCCCACCCAAATACACAACCTCAAGTTACTTTTGTACTCCTTCGAACTTATATATGGCCTTATCATTAACTTTTCCAAGAGCTCCATCCTCATGGTGGGGGTGCAGATAATCTTGGACCTCCATTGCTAACGCCCTCAATTGCAAGCTTGGTTCCTTCCCAATTTCCTGTCTTAGCATAACCATCCGCTCCAACATACTTTAAAATATGTTTGGTTCCCTTTGATCACCAAAGTTTCCAATCGACTTGCCACTTAAAAAGACTCCTTGCTCTCTAGAGCTAGTAGACTGGTGCTCCTTCACTTAATCCTCTCTACCATCCCAACTTATTATCTTTCATTTCTTAAATTTCCTATTTGTGTTATCACCAAAATCGACTAAATTAGAAGAAACTTCCTCTGGCATGGCTCATCCCCCAATTCTCCTGTCCATTGCCTTGTAACTGGGAGGTTATATGTAAGTTTGTTTCTCAGGGTGGCCTTGGGGTTATCAACCTGCGCCATTTTAATTCTTATCTTCTTGCCAAATGGATTTGGAGATGCTTATTTGAAGGCACTTATATTTGGAAAAGTTGGATCCTTAAAAGATACCATGTTCTCCATTCTAATCTGGTTCTTCACAGTAGAACATCCTATAAACCTTCTCCCTTTTGGTCTGATGTCCTTTCGACCATGAAATGGGTTAACTCTTATGTCTTGGTGAAAATTGGTAATGGCAATAACTGTACTCTTTGGTGGAATTCTTTGGTTACTGACTTACCCTTGCACATCCTACTTTCTGACCTTTTCAACATTTTTAGTAGCTTATCCATCACTATTAGGGATACTCTTCGATCAGGGACCAACTACTTCCACGCTAACCTAGAAATCACTGGTTCTGCCCTCACCTAGTTGCATTATCTTCTCTCATGGCTTCACTCCCTACCACAATCCTTCATCCAAACGACTTCCACAGGAGCCTTGAGCACAATGGTCAGTTCTCAGTTAAATCCCTCTATAATTGCTTGAATGATTCTAGAAGACACTTTAGTTTTCCAAGATTGTGGAAATACAAGCTGTCACCCAGAGTCCGAATGCTTATGTGGATTCTAGTACATGGTAATATCAATACTAAGGATAGGCCGATTCACAAAGTAATGATCATCTCCCCCATATGCCTAATGTGCCACCTGGAACCCAAAAGCATAGTCCATCTCTTCATTGAATGCGAACTCGCCTATTACGCTTGAAATACCTATGCCACTTAAGTCCTCGGTTCAATGTGAAACATTACCTCCTTTTTTATTACTGGTAGTTTAGCACAAAAACAAACATGTACACTGATACCCTCCTTTGAACCTTCAGTTGGGTTACCTGGGCCGAAAGGAACTCAAGATGCTTCAATAATAAATTTTGTAATTCCTTCATGCTATAACATAACATTTTACACTTTTTTTATAGTTGGACATGAGCCAGATTCCAGCCCCTCTCATTGATGATCCTAGAGGTTTGATATGATGTTGAATCTGTTGATAGTTGTGATGCTATCCAGGCCACCATTGTTGGTGAAATGGATTTCAATGTTGGTGCATTGTAGATCACTTACCGATTTCATTTGTTTATGTCGGGTTTATTTTTGTTTATGTATGATTATGTGGGTTGTATGGATACTGCTAATATAATTGTGTGGGTTATTTAGTTTGCTGCTACCAATCAGGCACGTTGATCGGCCGTTACTTTATCTAGTTATGCTTTTGGATGTGTAGTCCCGCTCTACATATCCATTCTTCTCAAAAAATAATAATCAAAGGTGAGTAATTATTTCTCTAAAACCTTCTAAACCCATATGAATTTAGATTCATGCATTTGTGATGTTCTGAATGTTAATTATCAAGTTTAGGAAGGTCAGAAGATATTTGTTCATGTTTTGGAATTTAAAGATGATAATTTATGAAGTGTTCAAGGAAAAATGTGAACCAAACCTTCTCCAAATCTCTTGAAATTTTTATTTGATGTATATAGTAATAATATGAAGGTGTGTTCTTAATTTCATTATTTTAAGAAATTATTTGAAATTTATACGAATTTCTAATTTGAGAAAAAGCCTAATTTCAAAAATAAATTAAATAAAATAATAAAAATAATTATTTTGGTTTGAAAATTATACACGAGGAAAAATATGATGGTTATGATTTTTGAGATTTTTTTCATGCATTTTCGAATTTATGTAAATTATTTAACTAAGGGGATAGTTAATTACAAAGTGGTAATTAATTAAATAATTAAAAGGGTAATTAATAATTTCTAAAAAATAAAACTGCATAAAGCCCTGGTAACCAATTTTAATCCAACATGTAACTAGGTTAGGTATAATGTAGTTTCTTTGAATAAAAATAAAAATGTTTTTCATTTAATTACATAAACAACACAACACTAGGAAATGGCTCAGATTATTATAGGAAATGGCTTTTCATTTAATTATGAAAACGCCACAACTCTAGGAAATGGCTTAAATTAATACAGGACAAAGCCTTTCATTTAATTACGAAAATGCCAGAACTCGAGGAAATGACTTTTCATTTAATTTTAAAAGTGTCACAACTCTAGAAAAGAGCTCAAATTATTATAGGAAATGACTTTTCATTTAGTTATAAAATGCCATAACTCTAGGAAATGGCTCAAATTATTATAGGAGAAAGCATTTTATTTAATTACTAAAATGCCACAACTCTAGGAAATGATTTTTCATTTAATTACGAAAACACCACTACTCTAGGAAATGGCTCAAATTATTACAAGAGAAAGCCGTACATTTAATTATGAAAATGCTACAACTTTAGGAAATGACTTATCATTTAACTACGAAAATACCACAACTCTAGAAAATGGCTCAAGTTATTATAGGAAATGGCTTTTTATTTAATTACAAAAATGCCACAACTCTAGGGAATAGTTCAAATTATTACAGGAGAAAGCTTTTCCTCTAATTATGGAAACGCGATGACTCTAGGAAATGGCTCAAACAATTACAAGAGAAAGCTTTTCATTTAATTATGAAACTGCCACAACTCTAGGAAATGGCTCAAATTATTACAGAAAATAGCTCAGCAACTAATTTCAAAATTTCCATATCAACAGGAAATGGCTCCAAATATCAACTTGCTATAGCTTAATAATTAATTATCAAATTGTCCTCTTATTAAAAAATGGCTTAAATCATCAATGTGCGGTAGCTATTTCTCAAACAGAAAATGGTTCATATTGTCAACATATGATAGCTAATTCTTACCAAGAAATGTCAACTTGAAAATGGCTACAAGGAAAAATAGGTAGGGATGAAATTGCTTATTTAATGAATGAAATGGTAATAATATGGCCTTTGGGGTATTAATACGCCTACTCACAACATTATATCTGATGATAGTTAGCGTAGGGCCTTGTAGCAATCGTTTGTCTAAACATGGCCTTATTTTGAAGATTGGAGACATAAGGCTTATGTGAAAACCATTGGTCTAAACACAACATTATACTTGATAAATGATGATATAAGGCCTATGTAGCGGCCGTTTGTCTAAACTTTATATTTGATGGTTGGTGTTGTCAGGCGTTTGTGGTGACCATTCGTCTAAACGCAATTATATCCTTTGATGGGTGGTGTAAGGCCTTTGTGGCAAGCTAATAAACTGTTCATGATACATTTGAGGGAAATTCAAATAAAACACCTAAGTGATAACCTAAAGTGTCCAGTACATTCGTTAAACTAATAAGAGTAAGGCCTGAGTGGCAAATCAAAAAATATGAACTAACTATAAAATTAGACAAAAATGTTGTGTATGGAATCTCACCCTTATGTTAAAATTGATGATTTTTGTTTGATCATGGTTAGATATTATTGCATTACATCCTGTAATTAATGAAGTTGGAATAGTGAGGGGAAAACATGTTCCGTGCTCTAGCGACATGGTCTCACTATGTAACTGTTTGCTTAGGGTACAGAATTACTCATAATAGCCTTTATGTCTTACACTCTTACCTGTGTTTTTATTATTTCCTATAAACTCATGGGTACTCATTCTAGTAGGCCGAGTTTATGGTATAGATAAGTGACTTTTGGAAAAGAGGAATAAAGACCCTGAAGATGAAGTAGGAGGCTTATTTCAAAAATAAAAGTTAATTTGAAATTCTGCTATGTAAAAAACAGATTCTATAACTGATTAAGTGTCAGTGACGGCATCCTCATATGTTGGGCATGACACTCTATTTCTATCTTATTATATAGTACCTCTGTGAGGGAACAAGATGGATTAAAAATAATGTACTAACGTTTTTAAACATTTTGATGTAATGAAATCATTTAGCTGCTATATTTACTTAATGTTGTAAAAAAAATTATACTCATCTCACTTAGTCGCTTGGAAATAATTCTGGTGACGACTGCTGCATCATCAACATACATTTTCAGGTCTCGAAGTGGGGGAAGTTACAGCATGATTGGGTCACACTTTTTCAAATAGGATGATTAGAAATGGGAGTTTCTATATACATCCACTATTCTCTTTCTCTCATCCACCTATCTTTATCTTTTTCTAATTGTTCAAAAAATAAGCGTTCATTCTTTAATTTTTGAAAAATAATTGTTGACAACAATTGTGAAGTTCAAATCTCATCAAATCTCCCATTAGTTTTCAACAAATATTTATCTCTTTGAAATTCAATTAGTAAATTATGCTTAATTTGGTAATTTTCAAACCTCAATAGGTGACGATATAATTTAAAATCACTTTTTAGGCAACAAAAATTGGAGACATAGCAAGGGCGAGGTGCATAAAAGCTATTATTCAAGCCTATGAAGGAATTCAAAAGGACACTACTTATTTTAGATATTAACATCTTTTTGCATGACCAATTTGAACTGAGTGTTTGCAATGATTTTTCATTTTTTTTAGTATCTCTTTGAGTGATGCTACGGAGTGTATATAGTTGAATCCACTAGAGTCCGAGCTTACTTAGAGAAATTTATTATTCAACGGTTTTCTTATTCATCAGGCAATCGTATATATAATTATTTCCAATTATAATTTAAAGATCCATGAAATTTAAATGGAAATAAAGGAAGAATAATAATATTCCACTCTTTCAAAACGTTGATACTAAAAATGAAATGCAATTCATGTTGTATACACATTCTCTCACTCACACAGATACATGTGTGTTTGTGTGTGTAGTACAAACATGCTAACTTTCCTTATAAATCATATCTTGTAGCTAATGTATTCATATTGATGCATATCGATCGACGTTATTATTCCAATGTGATTTGTATTCAAATTGTCCCTGTCCATTATCCATGAAAGAAACTATGAAATATGATATGAATGTTTACAGATATGACTCTACATTTCATATAGTTTTGGTTATCAAATTACTAAGAATTACAATAATCTTTTTGTCGTGAATGTTATTTTATTCAACAATGTGGATTACTTTTTGGTACATTTATGAATACAAACTATTACTTTTCTGAGATAAATTAAAATCAAGTGATATAAACATGTGCACTGATCTATCTTTATCCTCTAGAATCATATTCCTTGCTGGCTTTAATCCATGAAAATGGGTATAGAGTTTTCATGAACTAAAGTTTATGGTGAACAAATAAGGACCACTAGCTTAAGTGACAAGTGGTATGATGCTCTAGACTAAGCTTTAAATGGCCATGGGTTCTGTTGATCAAATTTCTCGCAAGTACGAACTGGGTCGGCCCGCATTGTCTAACCAGCTCCTTTGGTTGCAACCATATTCATCTTAGCCTACGTAGTTCTAAGACCAAAGTCCTTCGCCTTCCCGTTTATCATTGCTTAGCCCGGCTCTAACTGTAAAGCTCACTCTACAAGCAAACCGTCTAGCTTGATTAAAAATTGTCATAGCAACGCCTGCTCAACAAATAGCGGGCAAGGCAACATTGGACAGTAGCTAGACGTGTAAGGCACCCCTCAATAGTTAACCTATATGGCCACAATCCTAATGACTGGTCAGGTCTCCCTAAGTCAAAGCAAAGCTCCTAAAAGTAACAAGCCGACGACGATAATAGTTGGATGCTCAGCATGCAATAAGCCCCCATCCAATTGAGTAGCTCAGCCAGTAGCCCACTCCGTGGCACATTTCCCCACTCGCTCCCTTCTTCGACCGCTCGTGTCTTCTGAGGTTTCCTCGCCTTGTCTTGATAAGCTTCGACTACCAAGGCCTTCCCACTCCTACAAAAGGAAGCTCTATCTACATCGCCTCTCTTCAAATTCTAACAAACAACATTGTTTATTTGACAAAAGCATAGTACCCACTATGTGTCTTTTGCTGTCACTAAAGCACATTTATAGAAACCACTCTCTGAGCCCATGCTGCCTTCTCCTGCATAAAGCATGCTTAAGGTACAACCCGCTAGCTATCATCATCTCAATAATAAAATCTAGCCAGTCAACTAGCTGGCACGCGCATCAACCACACAGCCTCATCAATGGTTCAGAGCGATTTCAAGATCTCAACCGTGTAACCTCAGCCACTCAATACAATTTCCTACAAATATAAATACATCAATACTAGCATTTTTTATAATGGTTTGAAGAACATAAGCTCTTAAGCATTATGCTTTCTTATTATTGTCTCTTATAATCATCTATTGCAAGAGAAGAAAAGTAGCAAGAAATTCCTCACATTGGACATAGGCAACCATAGCTGAACCACTCTAAATCTTATGTTCTTTTATGTTTTTTGCATCTTGTTTCCTCATTTACATTTTTACTTAAGGTATTAGCAAGTAACCTTTTTTAATATCACACTGTAATCATAATTTCGAGGTTGAAAAAAAACTAGTCAACATTTTGATGTTAGAAGGAGACCCTCCCCTAAAAGCTCTCATTATTCTTCACTTTACTTCTCTACAAACTCTTTTTACATTTGTACCATGTCAAATCCTAGTGAAAACAAGCTGATAACTCCAATGGTTGCAACACCAATGGAGCTACTAGAACCAGCACCGCCTGTTCCATCCCTAGGATGAGTAGTGACATGTGGCTTATCATGATTAACACTTGACTACCAAGGAAAGCTTGCCAATGATGTGAATGACCTTCGGGCTAGAATGGACATTCAAGCACTATAAACTTTGTCCCGGCCGTCCTCCAGTTTGTTTACTGGACTTCTGTCCAACCTATGGGACTAGTACCTACAACATAATGCATGATGCTCGCAAGAGAATTGCGTCGATAACTCTCATACGAGTTGCTCCAGTTCACCACAAGAAGATGCACGCTGCCCCTAAGCAAGAAGAAGTCCACAAGGCACCAAAACCTGAACGAGTGGTATACCGTCGTTCCCTTTTGATCGAAATATTTTCTGCCTTTCATCACCTTCAGGCAGCAGATGGGGGCCATTACCTATGCTTCGAATGCCTTAGTGGAGGTAGGCTAGGCAAAAATCCATAATCCAAAGAACCATCAGTCCATTCCCAGCCCTAGCTAGAAGTGCCCTGGCCTAGGTCCTATGAAAGGCCCCATGTTTGCCTAGATCGCGTTCAATTGTTAGGAGCAAATATCCTACCCCAGCTAGGCGTCACTACTCCCCTTCTCCATACCACCATCATAGGTCCCTTAAATAAGATAAATGGTAGAGGAAACCTTCCATAAAAGGGCCCATCATCAACTGCGACATGCAGATACCGATCTTCAAGAAGAAATAGTCGTCCTCAGCCAACGAATGCATAGAATCAAAAAAGGAAGCGCAGGTGGCGATGGTTTATCAGATGAAGAAAGTGGAGACCCCTTCTCCGAGGAAATCCTAAGCACTTACATCCATCAGAGGTATGCTTTGCCTCCTATAGATAAGTACGATAGGAGTGTTGATCTGTCCAACCATGTCATCGCCTTCGACGTAGTCACTAAGGTGTCAGCTTTCTAATCATGCAAAATGTATCCATTTCCATCCATCCTGGCTGGGTCGACATCCCATCTGTTCCATCATTTGCAAGCCGATAGTACCCACTCTTGTGCCAAATTGTGTTCTAGCTTCAAAGCCCGCTTCTTTGCATAAAAAACAAGGGTCATGATGGCAAGCAAGCTAAGTAACATAAGGCAAGGTCCGGTTGAATTCCTTTGTTTATATGTCAACCTCTTCAAGAAAAAATCAACCTGTGCAAGGGGAGCAAAAAAGAATCGCTTGGCAGTTTCCCTTTGTTTAGGGGTGAGGTACCGGTCCCGGATATGGAAGGAACTGCAAAAGCAATCTGCTTCTTCCTTGACCGACTTTCTTCAAAGGGCGAATGACAAAATGAGGATGGAAGAAGCTGACATCTCCGATAGTGATAAGGAGAGCGACCGAAGAAAAAAAGATGGCTCGATAGAAGACAATCGCCAAAAGAATGGTCGGTATGGAAATAGCAAAAAGCGTGCTGAGGACGATGCATGCTTCAAGCCCATGTGCACTAATTATGCAACTCTATATCACGACATGGAAACCATCTATCTTGCAAACCACGATTGCATGCCATTTCGATGGCCCACTCCATCTTGGTCTACGTGGATGGAGGAGCCTGGGGCAATGGAAAGTATTGTGAATTCCAATAATTCAATAGCCACTCTACCAATGAGTGCTGGTAACTCAAGGATGAAATATAGCGGCTAATCTGCAAGGGCATCCAGGTTCAATAAGCAAGACAATAAGTAGAACAACGTAATGCCCTTCAAAATCCATATACCCCTCTCCAATGTGTAGACAACATTAATAGGGCTGCAATCAATATAGAAATTATGTCAATTTGTAGTGGCCCACATGGTTGGAAGCAGTCGGGGGGGGGGCTTAGGCTCGGTATAGGAAAGAGCATGCCTTTGACGATCAAACATGTCCAGCAGATCTACGGGCCTAAATGGTCCCCGGGTTGAAGAAGATGTAACTAACATTACTTTTACTGCTAAAGACAAGAGAGGATTTGGTTTTCCCCCATCATGACTCTATGGTCTTCTCAGCTAGTGTGGCCAGCACCAAGGTTCATCGGGACTTCATCGATGGGGGTAGCTCTATCAATGTGATGTTCAAAGAAGTTTTCAACAAGATGAAGCTCACCGCTACTAGCCTCAATCCTTAGGCACTTCCCATCTATGAGTTCGAGGGTGTTGGCATGATACCCATTGGGACTACCTCTCATATTGTCACTTTCGGCCAAGAACCTCTATAGGCACAAATTCAGGTACAATTTGTAGTAGTAGACTGCCTGTCCGCATACAACATCTTAACAGGGAGACCAACATTGGCAAACATGGATGCAATTGTGGCCTACCAATGGCTAATGGTGAAATTCCTAGCCAATGGAGGATAGGGTGTATTAGCAGCAATCAGTTGGCCACCAAAGATTGATACAACATCTCACTACAACAAGCAAAAAAGGGAGTACTCATGCTACAACATGAATGGGAAACGCTCAACTGTGACACACACGATAGAACGCGTGAGCCCCTCAAAACATCCATAATAATCGATGCCCTTGAGAGAACGCCCAAGTCACACACCGCTCCCATTCATGCTAGGGGCCAAGACAACAAGATTAATGGGGATAGACTTTCCCTAGATAGCCCAAGCAAGACAAGAGAACTTATAGCAACACGGAATGATCAAGTTCACCCCTGCTGGTATGCTAGAGTAGAAGATACTACCACTCCTTCCCTCTTAGATTCGGCAGACTCATCCATAAGAGCCGGGGGTAGCCATAGTCCTTCGTTTTGTGCACGAACACTCATCCCATCCAAGGTTGTCATTGAGTGCATGATATATGCATTGGACCAGTGCGATCAAGATGAGAGCGTGCAGGATATTGATGATGATCCGCTTGGCCCTTATAGAATCAAACCTCGATAGTGGGTCGACAACTCAGGTTGAGGCAATAACTATTGACAGTGAAGACCTCAGTAAGGTCATCCAAATAGGCACTGGGCTAAGTCTAAGAGAAAGAATGAGCTAACTTGTTTCCTAACAAAGTAAAGATGTGTTTTCCTAGGGGCACACCGACATGAGCAACATAAATCCTTCAATTATGCCACACCCTTAACATTGATTCAACGACTCACCCTATCCAGCAAAAAAGGCAACCTCTGAACCTGGAACGATACAAGGCACTCAACGAAGAAGTGAAGAAGCCATTGGCAAATGGATTAATTTGTGAAGCTACATACCTAGTCTAGGTAGCCAACTTAGTGCTAGTCTGGAAGCCCAATGGGATCTACAGAACTTGTATTGATTTCTCAGTATCTTAACAAGGTTTTCCCTAAAGACAGTTTCCCACTGCCCGGCATCGACCAATTTGTAGATGCGACTAATACACATGAGTTGCTCATGTTCATGGACTCCTACTCTAGATACAATCAAATTGCAATGTGCAGCCACGATAACGAATGTACTTCCTTCATTACCACTATCGGGCTCTATTACTACCTATAACACCCCAGAAATTTTAATAATATATTAAAATAATAATAAGGGCAAAAAAGTAATTTTACATTAAAGGATAAAAATATTAATTTTCATAAACATTGGAATAGGCCACTAGACCTATTCCATTGCGTCTAGAATGTCGGTTACAATTAAGAAACATATATAATTTGTTAAATTTGATAAAATAGATTGAAAATAGTGGAAAATATGACCAATTGAATTTTCGTAAATATGGATTACGATCCTAAGTCGGAAAAACAAAGTTTTCAACTATAAATTAGACCCTAGCCTCCACTTTTTCATATCCAAACCCTAATCCGTCACTTGTACTTACATTCCTTCCGTCTCTCTCTTAGAAACTCCTTAACCTAAACATAACTACTTTTCTCCTCAAAATATTTTACATCAAAAATAAAATAAAACAAGGTGAAAATTATAATTAAAGAAAAGGAGATAGAGGCTACAAATCTAGGGACAAATCAACAAGGGATTGAAGCACGAATTTGAATCAAACTAGAAGATGAATTCCTTCAGGATGAGAGAATTGATTACTATGTTATGTTGATTAATAAGTAATCAAATTTATTCATAATTATACCTAATCTAAAATATAATCATTAAGTTCGGAATGGAAGTTTCAATCTAAAGTTTATTTAAATTGATTAATTTTAGTTATAAATCTTAAGTGCTGATATGATGGAAAAAACCCTCAGTTAATAAATTGTAATTATAGAAAAAAGGAAAAAGATAGACTAGATTAATTCACCCTAGATTCTATAGATATAAACCCTTATATGATAAAGTTAGTGAGATTTGATAAATGAAGAAATCAAACGCCCTTTAATTCACCTTGAATTTGCTTTGTAGTTTAAAATATACGTAGAATTTGTATTGGAAGCACATAGATAGTTTTAAATAAAACGGTGTAAATATACATATATAATCATGAAATTGCAAGTCAAATTGTTATAAAAAAGGTACGAACTATGCAAAAAATATGTTTGATAATAAATCCTTAAAGTTATATTCAGAATCAAAGAAGAGGGCAATGAAATAAACAAAAAATTTAAAATCTAGAAAACACCAACCAAACGACTGAAAATTTAACCAGACGTCTGAAAATTCAACCAGAAATGTTAATTGGGAGTTAGACATCTGGATTTCAAAGCTTCCAAATCCAAGAGCAGCTAGATTGAATTTGACTCGATTAAGATGTCTGTGCATACAGGTGTTCAAAATATCGACTTCCTTTCTCAAGCACAGGTTGAACCTAGACCCAGTGCAATTCAAGTAGGGCGAACAGGGGAACATGTACCCACTTTCTCATCCTTAGAGGAGTTCATGTAGCTATATGGAGTTGGTGCAATAAGTAGGATTGTAACAACCTGCCTTAAAACAGACCTAACTTCCGACCTAGAAAAGGTCCATTGAAACTTCGACCCATTCCAAAGTTAGTCGTTGGTTGGTATAAAGAACAATATGTGGATCTATTTATCTATAAATTTAGAAACTCATAGCAGGAGGATAAATATAATACCAGAATAGTACCCATTTTATTTAAAATTCAAATGCCATAAAAACATAACATAATACCATAAACGACCATCAACTATCTATAGTACAATACTCCAAAATTACATTGTCATTTAATGCGTACATAAAAATAAAGGAAATAACATAAGTAAATAAATAAGTAACTATTACAAGTTCTCTCATCGCCTTTGCCCTCTCAATTAGCATCTTCTTCTCTAACCTATGTTGTAATGAGGAGGGAGTCAGAACAATAATGTTTGGTGAATAAAAATCTCGAGACTTACTATAATAGTACTTTAGTGGTATAATTTAAATAAGAATATGTTTTTCGTATCTTAACTATATAGTAAATCTTTCCAATTATAAGCCCTAAGGCTTTCCCAATCCAATTCCACAACCATTACTCTTCAACCCAATTACTTATATCTATCGTCAATAATGTCATATCAATGTAAGAGATAGTACCCAAGCCACTTAATACATTTTTAATGGGAACTAGGAAGACTCTAACCATTTAATACCTTATTTAAGGTAGTTCCCCATCATTTAATACCTATCCCAAGGCGGAACCCTCATTGGTACTTATCTAGCTGACACTACACATAATCTCTTCGGACAACTTAATACTTCATATCGAAGCAGACCCTTCTCAAGGTATCCTCTACTGTGCCTAACTGCTAACCCTGACCATTTACTACTTCCTACATAGGGAAGAGGTAGGCCCTCACATAGCCGCTTAATACCTTCAATCCCTGAAGTAGGTCCTCCGTATTATGACCCGTACCCTACAGTGATGTCTCGTATTAGTCCGACTATTCATAGGTACTGGTAGCAAGATTTGCTGGGCATGTTTACTCTATAGAATTTGGAACTAAGCTCGCATCCTCCGTGGTTACTTTTTAGGACATGTCTCACATCAGTGCCAAAGTCACATTGCTAGTAGCTAAACTAGCTGGGTAGACTTCCATGTGCTTTTGACTGACCTCGCATCCCTATAACTTGGTCCTAATTTATATTCTCTTGATATATTATCACACATCTCACCGCATACATTAATAAGGCCGTATAAGAAACTTTTTATTTCGCCTCTATAATTAATTACTTTCCTAAGGGGGACTTAATAATGATTAATAACCTATTAACTACACAATCAATACATTATAATTATACACTATTGATGTTAATATATATATATATATATATATATATATATATGTGTGTGTGTGTGTGTGTGTATGTGTGTGTGTGTAAATACGCGCCTAATACATTTCTAAGTGTGCAAAAATTGCACCATAAACTAATGTTTAAATATCAAAACTTCAAATTTATACAAGTCCAATTCCATATCAACAAATATACCAAAAATCAAATATCTAGAATTCAAATAACCGACTTGCATAAAATAGTTACCATACCCCAACTTATTTTATATTAAAATAGTAGAATCAATCAATAATGGAAACTTGTAATTCAAATACTTTTACGCTCTATTCAACTTCTTTTTGCATGAAATTAAAAAGGGAATTTCTATTTAAATTGCGAAAATAGGCATTGCAAAATATGAATAAAAGAATTTGTATCTTACACGCCATTTCCTAATCTATTTTCAAAACCCTTAATCAGAGCCAAAGAAAAATATAAGAAGTGGAATAGAATGTAAACCATTAAAACTTCAACATCTGTACAAATTCCATTATTTTAATATATAAAATATTTGAGATTCTAACATAGGAATTGACATTTCACTTTGGGGTAATTTTGGGGGTTTTAATGTGATGTTTTCGTAAATCAAAATTCCCCAAGTTATATATCAAATCCAAATTATACTGTATAATTACTAAAATAATAAAGGCTAAGATTTCCACTCACAAAATGTCCTTAGCCCTTTCATTTTGGATTTGTTTACACCTACACTAATCTCTTACATATTTCTCCTTTCAGAGATATACAGCTAGGGTATTGTATACAAATTAGATTCATAAATTTAGGGATTAGAGGAGAATAGAATAAGAAATTAAATAATAAATGCCTAAAATTTCTTACCTAAATCCCTAGAGTATTTTTTGAATCTTTGAGGAGAGAGATTGACAAAGCTTCGTTTAGTTCGCAAAATAAATTGTGAATAAAAGTGAGGGGGCTAGGCTTTTATTTATAGTGGTTAGAAAGCACCAGAACCGTTGGATTTAAGTCGGTTAGAAATAAAATCAGGATCGTTCATATATACATAGAAAACCTTAGCTGCCACCTATGGTTGACAAGTCGACCGCTCCTACCCCACCGGTCGACCGCTAGCGATCGACTTGGTAGGCGATCGACTGGTAGCTCTATTTTGGGAAGCTTTTGATTGTTTAATTGATTGTTTTATTTAATACCTTATTTATTCTTTTAACGTTAATGTTAATTTAATCATTTAGTTAACCCATAAGTCTAATTGCTGTTGAATTTCAAATTTAGGATTTATTTATTTATTTGAATTTGAATTCCATTTAAATTATTTTGAATCTGAAAACTTCAAACATCCATAACCTTTTCATTTGAGCTCCATTTTAAAATCATTATATATGGAAATTGATTAAAAATCTCCATGAACGCAATGGCGTAACTTCCATAGTCAAATTCTGACTTTTACAAAATTTCCATTTTTAGCCTTATTATTGATTTATTAATTAATTTTTTTCTTATTAGTTAATTTCTTATTAATTTTTACGGGATGTTACAAGGATCACTACATGGCCGGCTTTGTGTGGAGCTTGACAAGGTGTGCATTAGCAGTGCAATTAGAAGCTCTTATTGCTACTGGGGCATGCTAGGTCACATGTTAAACGTATAGGAACATGGGAAGAGAGATGGAGGCATCCACATAATAGGGCTATATGGTGGGGCAGTGGCTGTACCTATGGGGGAATCACTATAGTGATTTTCTTAATGCTTCAAGTTGAATGATAAAGAGCATATAACACGGTTATCATTGAGAAGTTGTAGTATACTCGACGCAATCCCAGACACTGAGATGTTCAATCAATGTGTAAGTGTGATATACGTAGTTCATCTTTGAGAATCTTAACTCAATGTTGGTTAGGAAATTATTTATCGGGACCATCTACTAGGAATTGACCTAGAGTTGTTAGATGTTGTTTAACCCTCGGTTGGAAACCTTTGCGAGTCATTGATGGGTGCATGTGTAATTAGAATTATACTATTGATTTGTAAAATAACCAATCCTATGTATGTAATACGTAAATAGAAATGAACACCCTAGGCCATGCAGGTTATAAATGAAGTTAATTGCTTGTGAACACCAGACACTAGTAATACAATTCATTCACCAGTCTTTGTTTGTTCCACTCATTTTCTTCCCCTTTTATACCTACTATAGGAGGACAGGCCAACATGTGATTTGGCCTAGATAAAGTGCGTGGAGGAGGAGACTAGGCGCCCAGAGTTATATTATTTACCGTTACTCTTACTGTACTATTTATTCTATTATATTATTAGTCAGACACCATGTGTTAACAAATTTCTTTGTCAACCCTAATAGGTGTGAGGGAGTGAACCTTGGCAAATAATGAAGATTGAAGAACCTAAATTTAACCTCAATGAGTGTTGGCACAAGGCGATACTTGGTTGAGTTAAGGCTTAAGAGGAGTGAACGAGCAAGTTTAAGTCCATTGTGAAGTCATATGCAAAGTCATGTAGGATCATATGCTCATGAAGTAAATTCGTATAGTCAATTGTATGCAAAGGTAGAAATCAAGAATATGAGTACTTTTGGAGTTCGAAGAAATCCTTGATTATCAAATCGTATATGCTTTGGAACTCGAAAATAAGTCATAATTCGAGATATCTTGTTTTTATTCAATATAGTATCAAAGGTACAAAGTCCAGCAGTCCAATAGTTCAAGTGCTACAGTTGGCTATGAATCGCCAAATCAATTTAGGGTTACAATGTTTAAAATGTAAGAATAAGAATGATTCGCCCCCTCTATAAAGCCCTTAGGTCTGTATTTATAGTCATGGAAATACGGCCTGCTTAGCAGCTTGACTTCGGCATTCACGCCCTTCGATGTCAATAATGTCGCATGGTGCCAGGCCTTGTTTAATGATGATTTTCGACATTCCTCGATGCATAGTAAAGCATTATCATTGTTTCAATAGTGAAGGCATTCGGCATCAATGATTTCTGAATTAGCGGCTTAATCTATAATAACTGACCCTCTTAGTTAGTAGAAGGCAACATCAGTTTGAAGCTGCAATGATATGAGACGACTTTGATGTGGAGCGGCACCATCATGTAGTAGTTTTGGCATTGATAACTCCTGTGAATGTTGATGACTTTTGACATCAACATCGCATGTATATATGGATGGTATCTTCTAAGTGCTGTTAAAGTATGACATGGCATTGATAAATAAAGGCGTTGATAAGCATCGACATTCTTGAGTGGCGATATGGGTAATGATCGGCCTCAATAAAAAACAGCAGTAACAATAAATGTTGTTGATAGAAAGCGGCATCACTTTGGCGGGTGACACTGGTAAAATGCGGCATCAATGAGATGCGACGTAGGTTATGTCATCATTTATTGATGGCTTACTATATTGATTGCAGTCGATATCATTACTTCTTTGGAGGGATACGACGTTGATTCCATGCAGTATTGATAACACTTATTATCATCTGAAAGATAACATTAAAGAGCGGCGGTATTGGAATAGAAGCAGCATCAAATGGACGTGAAATCATTACTTTATGGCTTTGGTTGCAAGTAGTATCAGTGATGAGCGATATTCGTTTTATTTTCACAAGTGAAAGGAGGCATTGAAAAGACGCGACATCAATGAGATGTAATATAGATGGGAGGTGGCATCAAGGAGAAGCGGTATCGGCAACATATGTTATTGATCATATGCGGCGTTGAACGATATTGATAAAACATGGTATTACTTCCATCTTGAAAGGCGACATCATATTCATGTCTAGTGTCATGTATCTTCGAGGTTAATAATTGTGATAACGTTCGCCCTTTAGTGTAGAGGAGTCATTGACTTTTTAACTCAAAAATGTCGACATCAATTTACCGCCTATTCGTATTCCATGCAAATATGGCCATTCATTTAAATTGAATCAAAGGTGTCCATTTACCTTCTTTTTCTTCTATAAATAGACGAGCTTATCTTTCATTCCTCTTTTACCTGCAATTGAGAACTCAAGAGAGAAATCAATTTTCAAAAGAAACCAAAAACTTCCAACTCTCGATTGTTCGATTCATCGTTTAGGTATGATATGTAATTATGATTGTACTGTTTAATTCGAATTAAGGAAATTCCACGAAATCACTCTTAGGGCTTTATCGACTTCGAATTGACTTTTGGGGTTTAATTGGATAGTTTTGATGTTAATGTTCAGATTATTAATATAGTCGACTGCCATTAGTTTTTATAGATTAAATTAACGTTGAATTTTTATGTTGTCTGAATGAAATTTAGGGTCGTTGACGACGAGAACCTGGGTGCTGTTTATAAAAGATAGCTTATGAGACTCGATATCCAATAAGGATTCACTCTAGGCCGACCTTGATGTTTTACGACATCATCATGATATTCGGCATTGATTCATTTTTCCTTATGCTATATTATTTGCACCGAAAATTTGCACAAACATCCAATTGAAGTTTTAATGAGAAATAAATGAAGAATATAAAATAAAATTAGAGGATAATAACCAAGAAACGACAGTCAATTGAAGCAATAACACGAACACAATGATTTATAGTGGTTCGGCGGCTAGAAATAACACGACCTAGTATAGGGTAGTTTCTCATTGAAAGCACCAACTTACCCCTAAAATACGTCTTATGCTAAACATGACATGCATTGAATCGAGGCAGGTTAGAGTCGTCGGAAAGAAATCCATCCAGTTTTCTGAATGGTTGCTATCCTTCTGTCAAATTATTTTCCCAAAGCGTTGTATCTTTCTTTGATCATCATGACCTTTGGTCCACTTCCAATAGCATAAATCTAGGATTATACTCCATCAGCTAATATCTACATCTGGTTCCATAAGACTAATAAGCTTTGGTTATCTGATCCGGTTTCAAACTTGAAGACTTCAGGTTTGAATTCAATTTCCGTCGATTTCAAAAATAGAACTTCTAGAATATTCATGTGCACGTTCGGTTACGTGTTCCTATCATTGACTCCCGGACGTGTTTATATGTTCACGGGTCGACGCCAATTTTCGTTGAGTTAGATATGATTTCATTGCACTTTGTATTTATGTGCTTTGCATAATTTCCATGCCCACGCTTATATGTACAAGGGCCCATAGTCGATCCCTACTTTTCTCCCCTTTATTATTATTATTGTTTTTTTATACCCATAGAGGGATTGGCATTCTTTTTGCTGATCCCTCCCTCTTTCTCTTATTTTTTTATATAGTAAGGATCGCATGGATTCCTAGGTCAAGGGATCGATACCGATCCCTCAGCATATTGGAACTCAACTCATTCAGCTTCGTGGGACATTTAGAAGCATATCGATCCCTCAACCTTCATATAAAAGCTAACGTTCTCCCTTTAATTTTTACTTCATTTCATTTTCCCTTTCTCTTCCTTTCACCTTCCCACGACCGAACCCTTTCTTTAGTTCTCCAAAGCTTAACCTTCTTCCTTCCATCAATCTGATCCCAAGCATCACCTCCTTCTTTGAATCCACCACCTTCTCTTGCTTCAAGCCATCGTTCCATATTCAATTTGAGCAGAAATTGAGAATCCTCTACCCAACAACTCACAACTTTTTAACTTAGGTTGGTTTTCTTGCTTTTTACCTTAATTTTTGTGATGACGTGATGAGTTCTACTTCATTGGCGAATGGTTTGGAGTTTGAAATGATGAAGGGAGGATGGTCGAAATCGTTTGGGGGAGACGAGGCATATGATGGAGTAGGATGCGGTTGAATTGTAAAGAAAAAGGAAGAAATGATGCATAGAATATAGGGATCAGTCAACAGGTTTGAGGGATAGCACGAGAGAATGGGAGGAGAGGGATCGGTCGTCTCTCGCTCACATGGAGGGATCGGTAATTTTTAGCTTGCATGGATGGATTAGTGTATGGTGAAGGGAAGGGATCGATTGTTTTTGTTAGTGTAGAGGGATCAGTAGTTTTTGTTGGTGTTTTAGATGGAGGGATCGGTTGCCGCCATTGAAAGGGATCAGCATGGATTGCTTAGAGAGAGGGATCAGTTATCTTGCTTTGTAATAGGGATCCGCATATATAGGGGTCGCTATATAGGGATCGGCTACTTATACTTGGCCAATTATAGGTTTTAAATTGAACATGAAAACCAATCCATATTCACTTGTTTGAACAAATAGAACCAATCCCATCCCAATAAACTTGAACATATGATTATGATGAACAATAGGACTTGCATATCCACTATTGAACTCGAAATTGAATGACCAAATTTCTAGGACTTAGAACGTGAACTAAAACTTAACATATGGACTTTAACAATGGGTTTCACACTTCAATATGCCGATGATCGTTCCTAAAGCTTACACAACCGATCAATCTATTCACCAGTTGAGACATTCAGCGATGATGGTCACTCTGGTTGGAATACAAACTCTCGTCATTTACTTTTGCTTTTTATTTTGAGTTGCTTATCTTTGCACTACACGACACTACACCACACTAGCTTACACTTAGCATGATGGGGACATGTAAAATTTTAAAATCTTGATTATCTACTGAGTTAAGTTGATATAGACTCCAGACGTTTAGAGCGTCTAGCTGTAATGTCTTTCGGACCAACTTCACAACACAGCAATCCCGGAGCCGAGTCAAGTTCCGCAACTATATCTAGCATACATTCCCTTGATCGTCAAACTGAACAACCGGAGGTTTCTGTCCCGTCGGCCGACCTTTTCGTTGACGTTCCCGTCCTCTTGGCGGAAGATATAAGTCTAACCCCCGATGCTGTAGAAGGTGCTATATTTTTAGATAACCCGATAAATTCTCAAGCCTCCAGAATTGGCGAGGCCGCTCTTCACATACTATGTTCCAGGCACGGGATTCTGTTCAAAGACGTTCTGGTTCCTTCGGTGAATGCAGGGTTCCTTCACCTCCGAAGGGGTATCCAACATGCAATAAATTCATATGCTGGGCCGAGTGTGTGCCGCCCATCGATTATTTTATCTGGAAGATGCTAAAATATCTCGAAATAGCTTTCACTCAACTGCACCCGAATAGCTATGCCTTTCTCCATGGCACTTTCATGCTATTTATGAACGTTTTGTTCGGCCCACCATCTCCTGAGGATATCAGGTTTATTTACAACTTTAAACGACGGAAAGGAAGTCTTTCCAACATTTTCCTTGAGCCTTCGCCCAACTGTCAAGTCTTAACTGGTGCTTGGAACAAACTCAGCCTCTTTAAACACGAATGATTCTATGTCCGATGTCCACTGGCTTCACGAAGCGATGGTTGGAAGGATGTAAGTACCGTTTTCGCTTTATTATCAAATTCTTTAGTCCAAGCCATATCCTGAACCAACTAATATTTTGAAAATTTACAAGTGTCCATGCACGTCTAAAGGGCGATAGCTTCTCAAGGAAATTTCTATGATTCGTGCCACCCCGGTTAGAGATAGGAATATTAGACTCCTCGTAACCGATGAATGGTTACCTCTATTTGGGCTGCCGGAAGAAGGTCGCGGCATTAGGCTTCTAAGAAGCGCTGCACTACCAAGAAATGCTGCAAAACAAGAAGACGATGCCAATAACCCTGTTGTGCCCCCAGTCGAGGGGACTCGGGATGACGTTGAAGAGAGTGAAATTAGAGGTGCCAAGATCAACGAGCCTGGCGATGCTGATGTAGGTCCAGGCAATGCGCTCGTGGTCGAACTGTCATAAGGCGCGCAACCTCACATGCCAGTAAGAAGAAGAAAAAAGCTTGCATATAAACTCCGTAGGAGAAAAACTGCTAAAGAGCCTGAGTTTATTATCACTTCTGTCGACGAAGAGTCGTCCTCCCAAGATTTAGAAAGCTCGATGGAAGGGTCTTCAAATCTCCCAATCCCTAATGACATCATGACTTATGACTTCCCCAACATCAATATTGGAGGGCTCAATTGTCCTACCAGAAGTGGTGATGACATTCTTTCCACCGGCAAAGGGGATAAAACTCCTATGAGCAAGGCTGTAGCAACTGGTCCGTTGGGGGGACACTAGGACACTCACAATCACGTGCACTTCACCGCATGATTTTCATTTATCTTTTCTTCAATGGTCACTTATAAACTTTTGTTTGGTTTATAGGTGCAATGTCTCAATCCCGAGCTTTTGATCGCTTGAGGGACTCCTCAAGGCTGTACGGATCCATCTGCAATTCAGAATCAGGTAGGCATAGAGAGAGATATGCAACCAGGAAAGAAGTCGTCGTTCGAGGGAATCTTCATCTTCCAAACATAAGTGCCAGTCTCGGTTGTCTCATCAGGAAGTTCAAACTAATCTTCCTATACACAGTGGTGATCAGACTTCTTTTCATGGTCCTCAAGTAGCTGTACCGCTTGAGCAGTATTCTATTTCATCTAGCTCTAGAAAATCCTATGACCGTAGGTCGAGCAAACGCCCAATCGTCACTTCTGGTCCATGTTTGCCTACTACGGTTCCTGAGGCTTCACGGTGGAAGAATTGGTCGAACTTAGGGTCAATTTCCCAAAGATTTGCTTCGACGGGCTTAAGTTCCTTCCCTCCATTCATACAATTATAGGGAATGCTAAAGCAAGTTCTCTCGCATGCGTCAATGACATTTTGGTGCAACACGGATCATTCCAACACTTAGTAGAAAAGATCTTTGAGGTGTCTATCGAGAGACAGCATGAAATCGATCGTCTCAAGATAGAGGCGATCCATGATAAAGATATAATTAAACATCAAGATAATGAGATCTCGGAGTTGACGGTGAGCTAACCGAGGAAGAAAAAAGTGCTAAAGAAACATCTGAGGAGGTGAGTCGTCTAAAGGCTGCTTACAAAAAGGAACTTGATGCTGCTCTCAACCGCAGCGGTTGCTTGCCTTAGAAAAAGATACCTTGCAAAAGGAGAAAATATTTTGGCCTGCCGCATTAAGGAGCTTGAAGAACTCCTTAAAAAGGAAAGGGAAGAGAAATTGAAGCTCAGGAGGAGTCGTAAAGATATTGCGAAGAGGCCGTTGAAGCCTGGAATTTGAAAATTAAGCTTGACAAGTAACTTGCTCAAATTGAAGTCCTTAAAGAAGAGGCAAGAGAAGTGGGCCGCAATGAGATTAGAGAATAGATCGAGGCCCATTTAGAAGATGCCATGGAAGCCGATAGAAATGAAATTAGGGACAAGTTTGATCCCTTGATTATTGAATGTAATGCTAAAGTCCTTATCCATCGCGATTTGAGTTTTCTTGGAGAGGTCTACCTCGAGTCGCTCGCCGAGGCCTAGGAATACATTGTCGAAATGAAAAAGAAAACCCTCGGTGAAGCTGATTTAGATGAAGAGAAATTGGTACGGGAGATTCTCCATGGGGATGAACCTTTAGACCTTGCTGCTGCAAGACTCCGATTCTTTGACATCCTACTACCCTCCAAAAAAGGAAAAAACACTACCGAGTCTTCGGAGTTTGATCCCGAGGGCCCCTCCTCTTCTCAAGCAGCCGGAGCATCAGTTTCTCTCATCCCGGGACAGGATCTGAGCTACAATCCGGATAGGCCCAGTTATCAATCTAAGTTGCTGACTCCTATTCTGGAGGGGAGCATTCCGGTGACAACTGAGAGTCAGCCGGATGCAATTATCCCGCTTTATTCCCCACTTTTCAAAAGATTTTTTTCTTTATGCCCAATAGTCATGGGCTTATTTTTTTGTCTTTGTGAATTTGCAGGTCTTCCAGGTCCCGACCAAACACTAGGAAGTGGTGCCGTCATGGAGCAACAATCGACATCTATTGAAATTTCGACGGCCCCGACATTCCAAGGCTCGACGCTCAAATTATCGGAGCGTTTGATGATGAAAAAGCTGATGACCCACCGCTGCCTGATGAATCAGATGATGTTGAAATTACAGGTGCCACCGAACATACCGATGAGCGTAGCTTAAAAGAATGCATCAAGAGAGAGGAGTTGCTAAAGAAAAAGGATAAGGCTGAACCCGTCGATGCAGACATTGATGACCCAAATCTCGTTCCATTACAAGTCATTCCACCTGGCGGGTCGATTCCCTAAGAACTCCCTCCAACCACTGAAAGCTCTCCTGCCAAGGGCGGCAAAGGATCAAGGAAAAGGACAGGCGGAAGGTCGGGTGGTGGCATTCCTAAGAAATTCAGAAAGGAGAAAGGGCAGAAGAAATAGTCATCACTCTGGCTTAGTTTGTATATAATTTGCATAGCTGTTTTTCTCTTTTTTTGGCCGTGAATGTGTGGGTACGGCCCCCGTTTTTGAATAAACTTGTATCGCAATTTTTAAGTTTAGCATGCAAATAAAAGTTCTTTGTTTTTTGTCAAACTTTTATGTGAATTCTATCTAAGTAATCAAGCTATTACTTTCCATTCAATGTACTTGTAATTCATTGCTTGTTAATTTGAACAATCGTCCATTAATTTTTACTCAAGGCCTCCATATGGTCGTGGCTTTAAGTTGTATCAAACATTGGGCTTGAGTCCTAATGTTACGCTATCAGATTCAACGATTTGAGTGATTATACTCCTGCCCCCAGTCTCGAGTTAACGAAGTCAGATAGTGGATGGTCGAAGTCCATCCTTAGCGAGTTTATCTCCTTCTGTCGATTTCATGCCGGAGTTTATGGAATATTGGGTGGTCGAACCGCACTCGTCTATTTGTTTATACTAATATCTGCACTTTGGGGATAAGAGTTAGTTAGCGGGCGGTTGAATCACACCCATTCATGTTTATACTCCAGTCCACGCTCTAGGGACCTAGAGTTATTTCGAAAAATTATCAAACCGTACTTTCTTTAATTGATTGATTTGCCCCCAAGTCTGTGGTTTAACTTAGCGAGTGATTGTGTGTCATGATCACTTTTGATTCATATTTGTCCCATCATTTGATAGGATTAAGTTAGTCATTGGATGGTCGAATCACATCCATTCCTCATTAGGTATTCCATACATCGGGTTGTGAGCGGGAATCGTCGAATGAACGGTCGGACCATTCTCATTTTGTTTAGTTCAATCGTGAACTTATGTAATCGGCTAGCTCCAAACTCTAGGAACTTGCTCGGACATATCAATATTAGTTAGTCGAGTAACGTAACTAATATGTAATGTTACAGCAATCATAGATATGAAGAAAGTTTCAAAATTTATTTGACAAATGGAAAGAAATGACATAATCTGTCTTATTACATATTTGGAAAATCAAATGCTAAATCAAATCCTGGTTAAATACAATTGAATAAAAAGAAATAAATTAAGTGAAATAGCGTCGTAAATGCTTGCTATTCCACACCCGTGGGAGTGTGACGTCATCAACAGTCGGTAGCTTGAAAGTTCCTTCTCCAAGTCTCTGTTCAATGACATATGGTCCTTCCCAAGTAGGATTCATATGCGACGGGGTAGGAGAAACCTGTTTCAAGACAAGATCTCTGATTTCAAAGGTTCTAGGTTGGACTTTAGTGTTGTAGTACTGGGCGACTCGGTGTCGGTGCGCACCTGCTTTCAAATCAGCTTCTTCGCGCTTCTCATCTACAAATTCTAGAGATTCCAAGAGGAGATCTTTATTTGTTCTAGGATCGTTGTAGGTCACTCGATGAGAAGGAACTTCGAGCTCAACTGGAATAACGACTTCGAAAATGTAAGCAAGGGTGAATGGAGCATGGTCAGTCGCGGACTTGTGGGTGGTCCTATAAGCCCATAGTGCTGTCGGGAGTACATCCACCCACTTGGTTCTGGCCTTTTCCAAATGCTTCTTCAGAATGGACTTTATGATTTTGTTTACAGCTTCAACTTGTCCATTGTCTTAAGGGTGAGCGATTGCTGCAAATCTCTTTTCAATATGATGCCGACGGTAGAAGTCTTTGAATTTAACACTGTCAAATTGAGTCCTATTATCTGTTACAATAGTTTGTGGAAGACCAAAATGACAGATGATGTTTCGAACGATGAAATTAATTACTTTCTTTGTTATGATCGTGGCTAATGATTCCGCTTTGGCCCATTTGGTGAAGTAATCAACTGCGATGATGGCGTACTTTGCACAACCTTTAGAGATCGGTAAGGAACCGATAATACCTATGCTCCATATAGAAAACGGCCATGGACTGACCATTTATGTGATTTTCGTTGGCGGAGCTCTCAAAACTTTTTCATACATCTAGCACTTGTCACATCACCTTACATAATCAGCAGCATCTCGATTGATAGTTGGCCAATAATATCTATAACGGAGTATTTTCTTTGCTAAGTTTTCCCCTAGTGTGATCGCTACATTCCCCTTCATGAACTTCCTTTAGGACCCGTTTTATTTCATCATGAGCGATACACCGGAGTAGGGGGACAAAAAAACCTTTTCTATAAATAATTCCTTCATGCATGACATAACGTGAAGCTTTATAAAGGACTTGTTGTTTTTCATTCCTTCATTTGAGAAGAACTCACTATAGCAAATAATCTTTAATCGGGGTCATCCACGGTTCCTTCTCAAGCTCCGTCTCTAGTATCCGATCGATTTCCATCAGGTTTATGTTTGGAGCGTTTAATACTTCAGCTGGAACCAAGCCCATTTGTTGTGCATCCCCGGTGCAAGCAAACTTTGCCAATGAATCAGCCTCTTTGTTTTCATCCAGTGGAATGTGCATAATATCATAGTATTCAAAGTTAGTCAACAGCCTTTGGACTTAGGTAAGGTACGACGCAAGTCGTTGTCAGTTAGCTTGGTAATCTCCCATGGCTTGGTATACTACCAATTGCGAGTCACAAAAAATTTCCAGAGATTTTATCCCCGGTTCTCTGGCGAGTTTAAGTCCAGCTGTAACACCTCATATATTTAGTAACATTATTTAGAATATTTAATTAGCTAAATAAAATAAAATAATGTAAGATGATTAATACATTGGGATTTGATTTAACCAAGGGTGGCCGTGCCTATATGTCAAATGAACTAAAGAACTAAGATGGAAATAAGTGTTAGGAAATAAGGAAGGGCAAGATAGAAAAATGATAGAACTTATACCCAAAACCCTTAGGAATTCAAACACACGTTCATTTCATTTTTCTCAAGCAAAAATACTCTAAGGTCGGCCACCATTTTCAATCTCAAGAGAAGATAAAGCTAGGATTTCAAGAGGAAGAAATAAATCAACTTATTCAACATCAAATCTCACATCTTTAATCACAAAGCTAAGGTGAATGATTAATAAATCCCATTTTTCTTACAGTTTTTGGATTTAAATGGTATTCCAAAATGCTTTTGCGTGATAATGACATGTTTTGGATGATATAATGTTTATATATGTTTGTTGGTGATTTATGCATGTTCATATTGATTTTTATGATATGTTTAATATGAAAACCTATTAAATGACATCCAAATGCCTTGAAAATTTAAATGTAGATCAGAAATGATATTTTAGAGATGGTTTCAATTTTCATAATTTTCGGAAATAATATGGAATTTATACTAATTTTCTAGTGAAGAAAATGATTTATTGGGTTATAAATTATTTACGGCATAATAAATAATTAATTTGAGTCTGAAATTTTTATATGTTAGAAAACATATGTGAAAGGATTTTTTGGAATTTTTGTGGAATTTTCCAAAGTGTTTTGTTGAATATATAAAATTATTTAAGGTATGCGACTTAAATGTTTTATATATTTAATTAAGGAGAAGGGGTATTTTGCAAATGATTTAAATTAATTAATTCTGAAATTATGGCAGTACTTTTAGAAAAGAAAAATTAGCAATGAATAAGAGTTTGACAAACATGGCAGGTTAGTTAAAAAGTTTACTTAAAAAGGTTTGAAATCGGAAATTCATGTTAAAAGCTTGTTTGGTCTTTTTTGGTTTCGCCCAGGTAGCTTACAACTAAGACCCTCCGCCTCCTTCCACAAACCAATGCACATAGTATCAACGACATGGTACATAGTGAATTGGATAAAGGGCGGAAGGTAAGAACCGAAACCAAGGGGTTCCGAAAAGGTCAAAGGCCTTTTTGTTTTAGATGAGAAAAGCGCCTGCTTGCTTTCGACTATGTAGCTTTCGACTTAGTTGGTTTCCGACTAGGTCAATTGAATTAAAGAAAGGTTTTAAGGTTGTGCCTTTTTTCTGAGAAATAGCTTTCGACTAAGTCTGCTTTCGACTATGGCAACGGTTTTAAAGGCTGGTTTCAAAATGGTTGCACCTTTGTTTTTAAACAATAGCTTCCGACTATGTCGAAGCCTTTACTGCCGCCTTCTACCTTTCGAAACAGAGCTTTCGAAGGGGGTTGTTTTATTTTATAAAAACCTTGCCGCTTCTCCAATGCTTTTGGAAGGGGTGGTTTCGACCCCATCACTTCTCAACCCAATTATAACTTTCGAAAGA
Source organism: Allium fistulosum (assembly GCA_030737815.1). Classification (NCBI taxonomy): domain Eukaryota; kingdom Viridiplantae; phylum Streptophyta; class Magnoliopsida; order Asparagales; family Amaryllidaceae; genus Allium; species Allium fistulosum. The sequence continues at coordinate 862,753,901 of CM060903.1, forward strand.
GTAAGCTTTCGCCCTGTACTTGTGACCCTTAGTGATTTTTAAAAGAATAACCCAAAGGTTTCGATATGTTAGCGTTGAATGATTTCGAAAGGTGTTTTTTCCACATGTTTTAAATTGAACCCAAGTGCTTTCGAAAGGTTTAAAGAAGGTTTCGAAGGGGTGGTTCCCCTGCGGTTTTGAAAGCTCTAAATGAAAGGTTTTCCAATGATTTTGAATAAGTTTAAGGAAAGGGTTTTTCCTATGGTTCCGAAAGGAAATGTTTAATAGTTTTAAAGAGGGGTGTCTAAGGTTTTTAGCTTTTGAAGGAAAGGAAATTTCAATGGGATCGAAAAGTTTATACGAATGGTTTTGAAAGGAAGATTTGGCATTTCGGCCTATATGAAAGAAGGGGTTTTACATGGTTTCAAAAGGGTGCTTTCAATAGGATCGAAAGGGGTACTTTCAAATGTTTAAAGGTTTTCATCAACAAAGATTTGAGTAAAGTATAAATAGCATGGCAAGGCGATTTTAAGTAAAGCATAGAGTATATGTATTTTCCTTGTGTGAGTTTGATTTAAAGATTTTAAATCAACTTGAGAAATAGGATTTCAAGGAAAATTTTGGAAAGATATCCCTAAATAAAATGACTCAGATATTGGAATACCAGATGAGACTAGTATAGGGTTGCGCCCTATACATTAGCTATTGGTCCCAGCTAATTTAGTCCAAAATTCCAGTGTGTAGGGCTTTGTCACAGGTAGGACTAAAATTGTGATTACACACAGAAGGAAATATATATTTGTATACATATAGGTTATTGGTGAGCCCGTAAAACCATTAGGATCAGGTGACCCTGGCAGATGTTAAGTTAGGAATAGACCGTCCAGAAGAGAAGTATTTAACAAATAGTTAAGGACGGACCATCTAGAAGAGGAGTGTCTAACAGATGTTAGAGTATTTTGTTTAAATCGTCTGGTAGGCTCGAGTCAGCCAAACAAAACTGTATTTTGTTTTAATCGTCTGGTAGACATCTTCAAGGAGCTACTTTGTTTTAGTGGAATACTGTAACTGCTGGTGTGTATGAAGAGACTATGACGTGGGCAGAGTTTAGAAGGAGGTTTCAAGAAAGGTTCATGTCAATAATGGCGCATTCTGTGTTGGTCAAAAAGTTTGCTGAGCTGGAACAAGGAGAAATATCAGTTCTGGAATATGCTAGTAGATTCGAAGAGTTAGCCCGGTATGGGTATTCCACTGTTAACACAATGTTGAAAAGGGATGAAAAGTTTTTAGAGGGTTGAAGCCGGAATTGGCTAGGGCCACTTTAATGCACATCAGAGATCCATGTGATGTGGTAGTGAAAATGGCATTAAGACATGAAGAGATGTTGGATTGCTTGGAGAAAAAGAAGGAGAAGGAGGTCTAGGTTGGACCGGACCAAAAGAGAAATTTTTTCCACAAAAAGAATGCACATAAAGGAGGTGCGACAAAGAAAGGAAAGTCTGAGGTGGTCTGCTATAAGTGCGACAAGAAAGGACATTATGCTCATGAGTGTCGTACCGGAAAAGGAAAAGGAAAGGAGGTGATTGGAAAGAAGAACATCAGGTGTTTTAATTATGATCAGATCGGCCACTACAAGAACCAGTGCAAAGAGCCAACTAAAGGAGACAAATGCCAAGTGTTTAAATTGGAGTCTGTTACTTCAAAGTCGATAGTGCAGGAGAAGGGAAAGGCTATGTTAGGAGGTACGCTTCAGATCCATGATACATTTGTTAGCGTTTTATTTGATATTGGTGCATCTCATTCTTTTATATCATGATGTTTGGTAGATAAACTTAACCTAGAACCCACATATTTAGTTACTTCTTTAAGAGTTGCAAATCCGATAGGAGGGTATGCGATGCTTGGGATGAAGTGTGACCACTTAGAGTTTGACCTGCTAGGTTACTCCTTTGTTTGCAGTTTGCACGTATTTGACTTTGTAGGGTTTGGAATTATATTGCGAATGGATTGGTTAAGTAATTATGATGCTAGGATATTTTGCCTTGATAGGAAAATATTACTTAGACACCCGAATTATAATGATCGGATAGTTTATACTATATAAAATCCTAGCTGTAAGGTGGATGCTTTGTTGGGTGTTATGGAGTTGGAAGATGAATTGAATCACGTTTTTGTAGTTAGAGAATTCGCGGATGTGTTTGAACCTGTAGTTGGATTACCTCCGAAACGAGCCATTGAGTTTCGGATTTATTTAGTGCCTGGAGCAAAACCGGTAAGTAGGCCGCCAAGCAGAATGACACCAACATAGATGAAGGAGTTGAAGGCTCGGTTGGTAGATTTGGAAGGAAAGAGTTTTATTAGACCGAGTAGTATGCCTTGAGGAGCAGCTGTAGTATTTGCTAAGAAGCCAGACGGATCGTTAAGGCTATTTATCGATTATTGTAAGCTAAATGAGAAGACGATAAAGAATCGATATCCATTGCCGAGAATTGACGATTTGTTCGACCAGTTGAGTGGAGCCAAGGTATTCTCTCATTTAGATTTGGCGATAGGATTTCATCAGCTTAGAGTGGCAGAAGATAGTATACCTTTAACGACGTTCAGGACGAGATATGGGTCGTACGAATGGTTAGTTATGTCGTTCGGACTCACTAATGCGCCGACATTCTTTGTAGATTTGATGAACCAAATTTTCCAAGAGCACTTGGATTGATTCGTGTTGGTTTTTATAGATGATATTCCAATATACTCTAAGGATGAGAAGGAGCATGAAGTTCGTCGTAGGGTTGTGCTTGAAACATGGAGGCAACATCAACTAAAGGCAAAGTTTTCGAAGTGCCAATTTTGGAAGAAAGAAGTGAAGTTTCTTGGTCACGTGGTTTCGTAGAAAGGATTGTTAATTGATCTAGAAAAGATCGAAGCCGTTAATAATTGGAAAAGACCAGAAACGGTAACCGAGAGAAGAAGTTTCCTTGGATTGGTGGGATATTATCGGAGGTTCATAAAGGATTTCTCGTGGATAGCAGCGCCGATGACCAAGCTAACACGAAAGGATGTAAAGTTTGTATGGACCGATAAGTGTAAGGAAGCATTTTAGAGCTTGAAACACTTATTGACCCATGCACCTGTGTTGGTAGTTCCAGAGGGAATCAAGATTTAGTTGTTTATACTGATGCACGTGGTACTGGGTTGGGAGCTGTACTAATGCAGAGGGATAAAGTGATTGCCTACGCTTCTAGATAGCTTAGACCGTATGAGGTTAGATATCCGACACTTGATTTAGAATTAGCTGCAGTTATGTTTGCGTTGATGGTGTCGAGGCATTACCTATTGGGAGAAAAGTTTGAGCTCTATACGGATCATAAGTCGTTGAAGTACTTGTTCTCTCAGAAGGAGCTGAACATGAGACTACCAAGGTGGTTGAATTTTTAGCCGCTTATGATTTTGGAATAGAGTACACACCAGGGAAAGGCAACAAGATTGCAGATGCGCTTAGTAGAAGGCATCAGAGTGCAGTATTAGCTATGATAGCAGAATGGAAAGACTTAGAAGTATTATCAGCTTGTAGAATACCGTGGAGATCCGAGGCTGAGTCTAGTGGAGGATCTGCTAGGTTGTCTTGTTTAGAAGTCTGACCGGTATTGATTGAGTAGATTACTTCTAAACAAGAAGAGGATCCAGTGTTAGCTGAAAGGATCAGGAAATTAAAGGATGGAATGGAGAGCAATGACTTTAAGGATTTCCGTCTTGACCAAAATGGATGGTTGAGAAAGAAGGGTAGATTATGTATTCCAAATGTGGGAGACAGAAGGAAGGAAATTTTGGAGGAATGCCATCGTTCGAAGTTCACTATTCATCCAGGAGGAACGAAGATGTATCAAGATAAGAAGAGAAGTTTCTTCTGGGAAGGCATGAAGAGGGATGTTGGCTTATGCGTGAAACAGTGTTTGAACAGTCCGCAGGTAAAAGCCAAACATCAAAAGCCGAGTGGGTTGCTTCAGCCATTGAACATTTCGGTATGGAAGTAGGATTCCATTTCTATGGATTTCATAGACGGGTTGCCGAGGTCTAATAGAGGGAATGAAAGTATATGGGTCATAGTGGACAGACTGACCAAGAGTGCCCATTTCATTCCAGTTAAGGCAAATAGGACGACACCTGTATTGGCTAAGTTATTTATGAAGAATATGGTTAGACTACACGAAATTCCTAGTTGCATAATTAGTGACAGAGATTCCTTATTCACTAGCGAGTTTTGGAAAAGTCTTCAGGAGGGTTTAGGAACCAAGCTCAAGATGAGTACCGCTTACCATCCACAGACTGATGGTCAAATGGAAAGAGTTAACAAGATCTTGGAGGACTTGTTGCGAGCTTGTGTATTGGACTTTGGGGGATCATGGGAAGACCACCTACACCTAGTCGAGTTTTCGTATAACAATAGTTATCAGACTAGCATAGGGATGGCACAGTTTGAGGCTTTGTATGGAAGACCATGAAAATCCCCTACATGTTGGTTAGAGACCGGAGATAGGCTGGTTCTTGGTCTTGATTTGGTAAAAGAAGTAGCAAAAAAGATTGTGCTGATAAGGGCGAGAATGAAGGAAGCTCAGTCTAAGCAGAAAAGCTATGCAGATAAAAGACGAAAAGATTTATAGTTCTCTGTTGGAGATTTTGTTTTCGTCAAAGTATCGCCGATGAAAGGTGTTATCAGGTTCGGGAAGATGGGGAAGTTAGCACCGAGATTCGTTGGACCTTTTCGCATTGTGGAGAGGATCGGGAAACTCGCGTATAGAGTAGAGTTACCGATGAAGTTTGGCAGGAGTCCACGATGTTTTCCATGTATCTCGTTTGAGGAAATGTGTTAGGGATCCAGACACTACTCTAGCACCGACTGTGTTACTAAAGTTAGGAAGCCTATCCGGATAGTCGACAGAGATGAGAAGAAGTAGAGAAACAAGACAGTCAGATTAGAGAGAGGCCAGTGGAGTGATGATGCTAGAGACTGTACTTGGGAGACTGAGAGCATGATTAGGGACGCTTATCCTGATTTATTGATGGTATGTTTTACCTTTGATTGTATGTTGAGTACCTTATCGTAATTTCGAGGATGAAATTCTTTAAGGAGGAGGGATTGTAACACCCCATATTTTTAGTAATATTATTTAGAATATTTAATTAGCTAAATAAAATAAAATAATGTAAGATGATTAATAGATTAAGATTTGATTTAACCAAGGGTAGTCGTGCCTATATGTAAAATGAAATAAAGAAATAAGATGGAAATAAGTGTTAGGAAATAAGGATGGGAAAGATAGGAAAATGATAGAACTTATACACTAAACCCTTAGGAATTCAAACACATGTTCATTTCATTTTTCTCAAGCCAAAATACTCTAAGCCCGACCACCATTTTCAATCTCAAGAGAAGATAAAGCTAGGATTTCAAGAGGAAGAAGTAAATCAACTTATTCAACATCAAATTTAACATTCTTAATCACAAAGCAAAGGTGAATGATTACTACATCCCACTTTTCTTATAGTGTTCATATTTAAATGGTATTCTGAAATGCTTTTGTGTGATAATGCCATGTTTTGGATGATAAAATGTTTATATATGCTTGTTGGTGATTTATACATGTTCATATTGATTTTTATGATATGTTTGATATGAAAACCCTATTAAATGACATCCATATGCCTTGAAAATTTAAATGTAAATCAGAAATGATATTTTAGATATGGGTTTCAATTTTCATAATTTTCAGAATTAATGTGGATTTTATATTAATTTTCTAGTGAAGAAAATGATTTATTGGGTTATAAATTATTTACGTCATAATAAATGATTAATTTGGGACTGAAATTTTTATATGTTAGAAAACATATGTGAAAGGATTTTCTGGAATTTTTGTAGAATTTTCCAAAGTGTTTTGATGAATATATAAAATTATTTCAGGTTTGAGACTTAAATGTTTTATGTATTTAATTAAGGGCAAGGGGTATTTTGTAAATGATTAAAGTTAATTAATTCTAAAATTATGGCAGTACTTTTAGAAAAGAAAAATTAGCAGCCAATAAGAGTCTGACAAACATGGCAGGTAAGTAAAAGGTTTACTTAAAAAGGTTTGAAATCAGAAATTCATGTTAAAAGCTTGTTTCGCCTCTTTTGGTTTCACCTAGATAGATTTTGAATAAGACCATCCGCCTCCTTCCACAAACCAATGCACATAGTATCAACATCTTGGTACATAGTGAATTGGATAATGGGCGGAAGGTAAGAGTCGAAACCAAGGGGTTCTGAAAGGGTCGAAGTGCCTTTTTGGTTTAAATGAGAAAAGTGCCTGCTTGCTTTCGACTAAGTAGCTTTCGACTAAGCTATTTTCTGACTAGGTCAATTGATTCAAAGAAAGGTTTTAACGTTGCGCCTTTGTTCTAAGAAATAGCTTTCGACTAAGTCAACGGTTTTAAAGGTTGGTTTCGAAATAGTTGCACCTTTGTTTTTAAACAATAGCTTCCGACTATGTCGAAGCCTTTACTGCCGCCTTCTACATTTCGAAACAGAGCTTTCGAATGGGGTTGTTTTATTTTATAAAAACCCTGTCGCTTCTCCAATGCTTTCGAAAGGGGTGGTTTCGACCCCATCACTTCTCAACTCAATTATAGCTTTCAAAAGAGTAAGCTTTCGCCCTGTGCTTGTGACCCTTAGTGATTTTTAAAAGAATAACCCAAAGGTTTCGATATGTTAGTGTTGAATGATTTCGAAAGGTGTTTTTTCCACATGTTTTAAATTGAACCCAAGTGCTTTCGAAAGGTTTAAAGAAGGTTTTGAAGGGGTGGTTCCCCTACGGTTTCGAAAGGTCTAAAGGAAAGGTTTTCCAATGGTTTTGAATAAGTTTAAGGAAAGGGTTTTTCCTATGGTTCCGAAAGGCAATGTTTAATAGTTTTAAAGAGGGGTGTCTAAGGTTTTTAGCTTTTGAAGGAAAGGAAATTTCAATGGGTTCGAAAGGTTTATACGAATGGTTTTGAAAGGAAGATTTGGTATTTCGGCCTAAATGAAAGAAGGGGTTTTACATGGTTTCAAAAGGGGTGCTTTCAATATAATCGAAAGGGGTACTTTCAAATGTTTAAAGGTTTTCATCAACAAAGATTTGAGTAAAGTATAAATAGCATGGCAAGGCGATTTTAAGTAAAGCATAGAGTATATGTATTTTCCTTGTGTGAGTTTGATTTAAATATTTTAAATCAACTTGAGAAAAAGGTTTTCAAGGAAAATTTTGGGAACATATCCATAAATAAAATGACTCGAATATTAGAATACCAGATGGAACTGGTATAGGGTTGTGCCCTATACATTAGCTATTGGCCCCAGCTAATTTAGTCCAAATTTCCAGTGTGTAGGTCTATGTCACGGGTAAGACTAAAATTATGATTACACACAGAAGGGAATTTATATATTTGTATACATATAGGTTATTGTTGAGCCCACAAAACTCTTAGGATCAGGTGACCCAGGAAGATGTTAAGTTAGGGACAGACCGTCCAGAAGAGAAGTATTTAACAAATAGTTAAGGACAGGCCATCCAAAAGAGGAGTGTCTAACAGATGTTAGATTATTTTGTTTAAATTGTCTAATAGGCCCAAGTCAGCCAAAGGTTAATAGTCAGCCAAACAAAACTAAAGTGTTTGAAAAGATAGTTCTTTTATTACCTGATATGTATGTTTACATAATGATGCTTTATAGTATTTAACCAGTTTTGGTTGCAGGAAATGATTTGCAAAAGGTATGTTTTAAAAGAATGTTAGTGAGGGGAAACCCGTTCCGCTAAGCGGCGTGGTCTCACTTAACATTAATAACCGGGATGTATAGTATTATTCACACCAGGCTTTATGTCCGACTCGAATTTTATTTTTCCCCCTTAAACTCTCGGGTGCTCAAAATTGATTTGAGTAGGCTGCGGGTTGAGGTTATTTCAGGTTTTTAGTAGGATGACGAATAAAGCTACTGGAGGCAAGTAGGAGGCTAATAGATAGCTATTAGGAGTTGCAGTTCTTTGTTTTGTGTTTAATTCCGTTGTGTATGTATTAAGTCAATTATGACTATATGACTCTGATCATCCAAGGGGGCATCTTCATATGTCGCTCTTGGCGTATTTTGTAATAAGTATATTTTATCATTGCTTGGGAAATGTTTTGGGATTATGTAATCTAAATATAGAACATTTATTTTGAAATGTAATGGAAAATTATGTTTTGAAATCTGTGATTTGTTTCATATTCAAGTGCTTTTGATATTATAGATACCATTAACATAGCCGTATTTAGTCGTCGGAAGTTAATACTATAGACGACTACAGCATCTGTAGCGCTTAGCTTAAGACATCTAGATAGGGGATGTTACAACTTGGTATCAGAGCATAGGTTTATGAAATACTTTAACTAAAAATGATTTTTGAAAACATAATCCTTAGGAGTTAGAGTTAAGATTTGGGTATGGGATAACGCTATAGTAATGTATTTGTATTTACTGTACATAAGTATACGCTTTATCTCTAGACTCCTATCTTTGTTAGGCTATTCTTCTGTACCTCACTAGGCTTTAATACAGATATGGATGGAAGGAGAGGCAGAGTTAATCTAGGAGGAGACAACACCACTACAAATGGAAATGCCTGACAAAATGATAGAAGAGGTCCGGCTCTGGCTGAAAATGTTGGTGCTAGGGTTCCCCATGTGGACATGGGAGCCATGTATCAGTTTTTCGTAAACATGATGCAAGCTGGAATCGCAGCTGGAGTTGTTGAAGGAAATGCTGCTGGAGGAGGAGTTCAAGAAGCTCCGATGGTCAATAAGTATGCTAACCTGAGCAGAGACTATACTAGGCTAGAGAAAAGGCGTTTATTGGAACTTAGGATGCTATCGAGTTAGAAAACTAGCTGCTACACTATAAAAGGATTTTTGCTGACCTAGGGCTCAATGGAAAGCAGAAAAGAAGAATTGCTTCAAGACAGCTTCAGGGAGCTACTTTGTTTTGGTGGAATACTGTAACTACTGGTGTGGATGAAGAGACTATTTAATAGGTAGAGTTTAGGAGGAGGTTTCAAGAAAGGTTCATGTCAGTAATGGAGCAGTCTATGTTGGTCAAAAAGTTTTCTGAGTTGGAACAAGGAGAAATATCAATTCTGGAATATGCTAGTAGATTCGTAGAGTTAGCCCAGTATGGGTATTCCTCTGTTGACACAATGTTGAAAAGGAATGAAAAGTTTTTGGAGGGTTGAAGCTGGAACTGGCTAGGGCTACTTTACCGCACATCAGAGATCCATGTGATGTGGTAGTGGAAATGGCATTGAGACATGAAGAGATGTTGGATTGTTTGGAGAAAAAGAAGGAGAAGGTGGTCCAGGTTGGACCGGGCCAAAAGAGAAAGTTTTTCCACAAAAAGAATGCTCAGAAAGGAGGTGCGACGAAGAAAGGAAAGGCCGAGGTGGTCTGCTATAAGTGCGACAAGAAAGGACATTATGCTCATGAGTGTCGTACCGGAAAAGGAAAGGAGGTGATTGGAAAGAAGAACATCAGGTGTTTTAATTGTGATTAGATCGGCCACTACAAGAACCAGTGCAAAGAGCCAGCTAAAGGAGACAAATGCCAAGTGTTTGAATTGGAGCATGTTACTTCAAAGCCGACAGTGTAGGAGAAGGGAAAGGTTGTGTTAGGAGGTAAGCTTCAGATCCATGATACATCTGTTAGCGTTTTATTTGATATTAGTGCATCTCATTCTTTTAAATCTCGATGTTTGTTAGATAAACTTAACCTAGAACCCACATATTTAGTTACTTCCTTATGTGTTGCAAATCCGATAGGAGGGTATGCGACGCTTGGGATGAAGTGTGACCACTTAGAGTTTGACCTGCTAGGTTACACCTTTGTTTGCAGTTTGCACGTATTTGACTTTGTAGGGTTCAAAATTATATTGGGAATGGATTGGTTAAGTAATTATGATGCTAGGATATTTTGCCTAGATAGGAAAATATCACTTAGACACCCGAATTGTAATGATCAGATAGTTTATACTATATAAAATCCTAGCTGTGAGGTGAATGCTTTGTTGGGTGTTATGGAGTTGGAAGATGAGTTGAATTGCGTTTTCATAGTTAGAGAATTCGCGGATGTGTTTGAACCTGTAGTTGGATTACCTTCGAAATGAGCCATTGAGTTTCAGATTGATTTAGTGCCTGGAGCAGAACCGGTAAGTAGGCCGCCAAGTAAAATGACACCAACATAGATGAAGGAGTTGAAGGTTCAGTTGGTAGATTTGGAAGGAAATAGTTTTATTAGACCGAATAGTTCGCCTTGGGGAGCAGCCGTAGTATTTGCTAAGAAGCCAGACGGATCATTAAGGCTATGTATCGATTATCGTAAGCTAAATGAGAAGACGATAAAGAATCGATATCCATTGCCGAGAATTGACGATTTGTTTGACTAGTTGAGTGGAGCCAAGGTATTCTCTCGGTTTGATTTGGCGATAGGATTTCATCAGCTTAGAGTGGCAGAAGATAGTATACCTTTAACGATGTTCAGAACGAGATATGGTTCATACGAATGGTTAGTTATGCCATTCGGCCTCACTAATGCGCCGGCATTCTTTGTAGATTTGATGAACCGAATTTTCCGAGAGCACTTGGATAGATTCGTGTTGGTTTTTATAGATGATATTATGATATACTCTAAGGACGAGAAGGAGCATGAATTTCATCTTAGGGTTGTGCTTGAAACGCTAAGGCATAATCAGCTAAAGGCAAAGTTTTCGAAGTGCCATTATGGAAAAAAGAAGTGAAGTTTCTGGGTCACGTGTTTTCGGAGAAAGGATTGTTAGTTGATCCAAAAAAGATCCAAGTCGTTAATAATTGGAGAAGACCAGAAACGGTAACCGAGATAAGAAGTTTCCTTGGATTGGTGGGATATTATCAGAGGTTCATAAAGGATTTCTCGTGGATAGCAGCGCCGATGACCAAGCTAACACGAAAGGATGTAAAGTTTGTATGGACCGATAAGTGTGAGGAAGCATTCCAGAGCTTGAAACACTTATTGACCCATGCACCTGTGTTGGTGGTTCCGGAGGGAATCAAGATTTAGTTGTTTATACTGATGCGTGTGGTACTGGGTTGGGAGCTGTACTAATGCAGAGGGATTAAGTGATTGTCTACGCTTCTAGACAACTTATACCGCATGAGGTTAGATATTCGACGCATGACTTGGAATTAGCTGCAGTTATGTTTTCATTGAAGGTGTGGAGGCATTACCTATTGGGAGAAAGGTTTGAGCTCTATACGGATCATAAGTCGTTGAAGTGCTTGTTCTCTCAGAAGGAGTTGAACATGAGACAATAGAGGTGGTTGGAATTTTTAGCCGCTTATGATTTTGGAATAGAGTACACACTAGGGAAAGGCAAGGTTGCAGATGCGCTTAGTAGAAGGCATCAAAATGCAGTATTAGCTATGATAGCAGAATGGAAAGACTTAGAAGCATTGTCAGCTTGTAGAGTACTGTGGAGATCCGAGGCTGAGTCTAGTGGAGGATCTGCTAGGTTGTCTTGTTTGGAAGTCCGACCGATATTGACTGAGAAGATTGCTTATAAACAAGAAGATGATCCGGTGTTAGCTGAAAGGAACAGGAAATTAAAAGATGGAACGAAGAGCGATGACTTAAAGGATTTCTGTCTTGACCAAAATGGATGGTTGAGAAAGAAGGGTAGATTATGTGTTCAAATGTGGGAGACAGAAGGAAGGAAATTTTGGAGGAATGCCATCGTTCGAAGTCCACTATTCATCTAGGAGAACGAAGATGTGTCAGGATATGAAGAGAAGTTTCTTCTAGGAAGGCATGAAGAGGGATATTGGCTTATGCGTGAAACAGTGTTGGACTTTTCAACATGTAAAAGCCAAGCATCAAAAGCCGAGTGGTTTGATTCAGCCATTGGACATTCCGGTATGGAAGTGGGATTCCATTTCTATGGATTTCATAGATGGGTTGCTGAGAGCTAATAGAGGGGATGCAAGTATATGGGTCATAGTGGACAGACTGACCAAGAGTGCCCATTTCATTCCCGTTAAGGCAAATATGACGACATCTGTATTAGCTAAGTTATTTAAGAAGAATGTGGGTAGACTACACAAAATTCCTAGTAGCATAATTAGTGACAGGGATTCCTTATTCACTAGCGAGTTCTGGAAAAGTCTTTAAGAGGGTTTAGGAACCAAGCTCAAGATGAGTACCGCTTACCATCCACAGACTGATGGGCAAACGGAAAGAGTTAACAAGATCTTGGAGGACTTATTGCGAGCTTGTGTATTGGACTTTGGGTAATCATGGGAAGAACACCTACACCTAGTCGAGTTTTTGTATAACAATAGTTATCGGACTAGCATAGGGATGGCACAGTTTGAGGATTTGTATGAAAGACCATGCAAATCCCCTGGATGTTGGTTAGAGATCGGAGATAGGCTGGTTCTTAGTCTTGATTTGGTAAAAGAAGTAGCAAAAAAGATTGAGCTGATAAGGGAGAGAATGAAGGAAGCTCGGTCTAGGCAGAAAAGCTATGCAGATAAAAGACGAAAAGATTTAGAATTCTCTGTTGGAGATCATGTTTTCCTCAAAGTATCGCCGATGAAAGGTGTTATCAGGTTCGGGAAGACGGGGAAGTTAGCACCGAGATTCGTTGGACCTTTTTGCATTGTGGAGAGAATCGGAAAACTCGCATATAGAGTAGAGTTACCGAGTAGTTTGGCGTAATCCACGATGTTTTCCATGTATCTCATCTGAGGAAATGTGTTAGGGATCCAGACACTACTCTAGCACCGACTGTGTTACTATAATTAGGAAGCCTATCCGGATAGTCGACAGAGATGAGAAAAAGTTGAGAAACAAGATAGTCAGATTAGAGAAAGTCCAGTGGAGTGATGATGCTAGAGACTGTACTTGGGAGACTGAGAGCATGATCAGGGATGCTTGTCCTGATTTATTGATGGTATGTTTTACCTTTGATTGTATGTTGAGCACCTTATCGTAATTTCGAGGATGAAATTCTTTAAGGGGGGAGATTGTAACACCCCATATTTTTAGTAACATTATTTAGAATATTTAATTAGCTAAATAAAATAAAATAATGTAAGATGATTAATAGATTGAGATTTGATTTAACCAAGGGTAGTCGTGCCTATATGTAAAATGAACTAAAGAAATAAGATGCAAATAAGTGTTATGAAATAAGGAAAGGTAAGATAGAAAAATGATAGAACTTATACCCTAAACCCTTCGGAATTCAAACACACGTTCATTTCATTTTTCCCAAGCAAAAATACTCTAAGGTCGACCACCATTTTCAATCTCAAGAGAAGATAAAGCTAGGATTTCAAGAGGAAGAAGTAAATCAACTTATTCAACATCAAATCTCGCATCTTTAATCACAAAGGTAAGGTGAATGAATATTACATCCCACTTTTCTTATAGTTTTCAGATTTAAATGGTATTCCGAAATGCTTTTGCATGATAATACCATGTTTTGGATGATAAAATGTTTATATAGGCTTGTTGGAGATTTATGCATGTTTATATTGATTTTTATGATATGTTTGATATGAATACCCTATTAAATGACATCCAAATGCCTTGAAAATATAAATGTAGATCAAAAATGATATTTTAGAGAAGGATTTAAATTTTCATAATTTTCGAAATTAATGTGGATTTTATATTAATTTTCTAGTGAAGAAAATGATTTATTGGGTTATAAATTTTTTATATCATAATAAATGATTAATTTGGGTCTGAAATTTTTATATGTTAGAAAACATATGTGAAAGGATTTTCTGGAATTTTTGTAGAATTTTCCAAAGTGTTTTGATGAATATATAAAATTATGTGAGACTTAAATGTTTTATGTTTTTAATTAAGGTGAAGGGGTATTTTGCAAATGATTTAAATTAATTAATTCTAAAATTATGGCAGTTCTTTTAGAAAAGAAAAATCAGTAACCAATAAGAGTCTGACAAACATGGCAGTTTAGTTAAAAGGCTTACTTAAAAAGGTTTGAAATCAGAAATTCATGTTAAAAGCTTGTTTCGCCTCTTTTGGTTTCGCCCAGGTAGCTTTCAACTAAGACCATCCACCTCCTTCCACAAACGAATGCACATAGTGTCAATGTCTTGGTACATAGTGAACTGGATAAAGGGCGGAAGGTAAGAATCGAAACCAAGGGGTTCCGAAAGGGTCGAAGCGCCTTTTTGTTTTAAATGAGAAAAGCGTCTGCTTGCTTTCGACTAAGTAGCTTTCGACTTAGTTGGTTTCCGACTAGGTCAATTGATTTAAAGAATTGTTTTGAGGTTGCCTTTTTTCTAAGAAATATCTTTCGACTAAGTCAAAGGTTTTAAAGGTTGTTTCCAAATAGTTGCCCCTTTTTTTAAACAACAACTTGCGACTATATCAAAGCCTTTACTGCCGCCTTCTACCTTTCGAAACAGAGCTTTCGAAGGGGGTTGCTTTATTTTATAAAACCCCTGCCACTTCTCTAATGCTTTCAGAAGGGGTTGTTTCGACACCATCACTTCTCAACTCAATTATAGCTTTCAAAAGAGTAAGCTTTCGACCCTGTGCTTGTGACCCTTAGTGTTTTTAAAAGAATAACCCAAAGGTTTCGATATGTTAGTGTTGAATGATTTCGAAAGGTGTTTTTCCACATGTTTTAAATTGAACCCAAGTGCTTTCGAAAGGTTTAAAGGAGGTTTCGAAGGGGTGGTTCCCCTATGGTTTCGAAAGGTCTAAAGGAAATGTTTTCCAATGGTTTTGAATAAGTTTAAGGAAAGGGTTTTTCCTATGGTTCCGAAAGGCAATGTTTAATAGTTTTAAAGAGGGATGTCTATGGTTTTAGCTTTCGAAGGAAAATAAATTTCAATGGGTTCAAAAGGTTTATACGAATGGTTTTGAAAGGAAGATTTGGCCTTTCGGCATAAATGAAAGAATGAGTATTTTACATGGTTTCGAAAGGGGTGCTTTCAATAGGATCGAAAGGGGTACTTTCAAATGTTTAAAGGTTTTCATCAACAAAGATTTGAGTAAAGTATAAATAGCATGGAAAGGTGATTTTAAGTAAAGCATAGAGTATATGTATTTTCCTTGTGTGAGTTTGATTTATAGATTTTAAATCAACTTGAGAAAAAGGTTTTCAAGGAATATTTTGGGAACATATCCCTAAATAAAATGACTCAAATATTAGAATACCAGATGGAACTGGTATAGGGTCGTGCCCTATACATTAGCTATTGACCCTAGCTAATTTAGTCCAAAATTCCAGTGTGTGGTGCTTTGTCACAGGTAAGACTAAAATTATGATTACACACAGAAGGGAATATACATTTGTATACAGATAGGTTATTGGTGAGCCAGCAAAACCATTACGATCAGCTGACCCTGGGAGATGTTAAGTTTGGGACAGACCATTCAAAAGAGAAGTATTTAACAGATAGTTAAGGACAGACCGTCCAAAAGAGGAGTGTCTAACAGATGTTAGATTATTTTGTTTAAATTGTCTGGTAGGCCCGAGTCAACCAAAGGTTAATAGTTAGCTAAACAAAACTAAAATGTTTGAACAGATAGTTCTTTTATTACCTGATATGTATGTTTACATAATGATGCTTTATAGTATTTAACCAGTTTTGGTTGCAGAAAATGATTTGCAAAAGGTATGTTTTAAAAGAATGTTAGTGAGGGGAAACCCGTTCCGCTAAGCGGCGTGGTCTCACTTAACTTTAATAACCGGGATGCATATTATTATTCGCACCAGGCTTTATGTTTGACTCGAAGTTTATGTTTTCCCCTTAAACTCTCGGGTGCTCAAAGTTGATTTGAGTAGGCTGAGGGTTGAGGTTCTTTCAGGTTTTTAGTAGGATGATGAATAAAGCTACCGAAGGCGAGCAGGAGGCTAACGAGTTGCAGTTCTTTGTTTTGTGTTTATTTCCACTGTGTATGTATTAAGTTAATTATGACTATATGACTCCGATCATCCAAGGAGGCATCTTCATATGTCGATCTTGGCGTATTTTGTAATAAGCATATTTTATCATTGCCTAGGAAACGTTTTGGGATTATGTAATCTGAATATGGAACATTTGTTTTGGAATGTAATGGAAAATTCTGTTTTGAAATGTAATGGAAAATTCTGTTTTGAAATGTAATGGAAAATTCTGTTTTGAAACCTGTGATTTGTTTCATATTCAAGTGCTTCTAATATTATAGATACCATTAACATAGCCGTATTTAGTCGCCGGAAGTTAATACTATAGATGACTGCAGCATCTGTAGCGCTTAGCTTTGGGCATCTAGATAGGGGATGTTACACCAGCAATTAAAGCTTTATACTCAGCTTCATTGTTTGTTACAGAAAAACCAAGCTTTAAAGCATAACAAATTGACCGATCTTTGGGAGTTACAAGCACACTTCCTGCTTCCAAACAATGATCATTGGATGCTCCATACGTTTCCACCGTATGGTAGGGGTTCACTGCTCTTTGGGAAATCATCCTATGCAGTAAATTCTGCTATAAAATCCGCTAGCACCTGACCCTTGATTGCCCTCCGAGGATGATAAGTGATGTTGAATTGGCTCAGTTCGATGTTCCGCTTGAGTAACCTTCTAGACATCTTAGGTCGTTGTTGGACCTGTCGTAATGGCTGGTCTTTGTAAACATTAATAGGATGTGCCTGAAAGTAGGGGCGATGCTTTCACGAAGCAATCAATAAGCAGTATGCCAGTTCTCTATCTTCGGATAGTTCCTTTCAGCTCCTGTTAAACGCTTGCTAGCATATTGACTGATCTCTGCATTCGATTTTCTTCGCGAAGCAGTGCGACACTTATAGCATGTACCGACATGGCCAAGTAGATATAGAAATCTTTATGGTCTACCAACTTTGACAAGATATGAGGTCTATCTAAGTGATTCACCAAAGCTTGGAATGCGTCTTTACAATCCTGTGTCTATTCAAAATTCCTTTTTCCTCTTCTAATCAAGTAAAAGAGAGGAATGCATTTATCGGTAGCTTTGGAAATAAATCGGCTTAGGGCGGCAACCTTCCCATTCAGGCTCTATGCTTGTTTGATAGTCTTTGGCGGTTGGATATTACAAATAGCTTGGATTTTCTCAGGATTAGCTTCGATTCTGTGGGCATTGACGATGAAACCCAAGAACTTTCCTAATGCAATGCCAAAAGAATACTTCAGAGGATTAATCTTCATTTTGTAGTATCGGAGGATATCGAACACTTCTGCCAAGTCTCTAATGTGGTCGCAAGACCGTCGTGACTTCACAAGCATATCATCCACATATACCTCCATCGTCTTTCTGATCTTATCTTTAAACATTCTGTGGATTAGGCATTGGTAGGTCAATCCTGCATTCTTTAGTCCAAATGGCGTTACCACATAGAAATATTGTCCAACATCGGTAATGAAGCTGGTGTGCTCTTGATCGGGAATGTGCATCGGGATTTTGTTTTATCCTGAGTACGCATCCATAAAAGACATCAATTCGTGTCCCGCGATTGAGTCTACCAGCTTGTTGATCCTTAGAAGGAGAAAGCAGTCTTTCGAGCATGCTTTGTTCAAGTCGAGTAATCAAAGTATGTCCGCCATTTCCCATTCGCCTTTCTCACAAGTACAGAATTAGATACCCACTTAGGGTAGAGGGCGTCATGAATAAACCCATTTCCTTTGAGCCTATCCACCTCCTATTTAAGAGCGGTAGATCCCTCCAGATCCATGCCACTCCTTTTTTGTTTCACCGGGACATGCCTCGGGTCAATATTCAGTGCATGGCTCGCAATGGCAGGCAAGATCCCATAAATGTCAGAGTGAGTCCAAGAAAACACATCGAGATTCGCTCCGAATCCAGCAAGTTCTTTCATCATCGAGGGGCTGAGCTGTGATCTGATCTGTAGGACCCGTAATGGATTGTTGTGGCTGACTGCAATGTCAATCATCAGCTTACTCGGTGCAGCCTGGGTCTTTTTGGGCTCCTCCTCGTCATCTCTTGGTTCTATGTCTCTATAGAACCGACTGTGGCGTCCGAGCCAAAGCTCAAGCACTGGTTGTCAATCTTCAGTGGTTTGGATGTGGGCAGATTTATCCACACCCTTACCTTTCTTCTTTCTTTGAGCATCCCTTAATTCAGCTACATAACTGGCACGTCCCACCGCCTGATCACCATGAAACTCCAACACCATTATCTGTCAGGAACTTCAAAGTCAAACACCATGGGGCAAGAGCTGCCCGGAACTCAGCTAGGGTCGGTCGGCCCAGAAAAGCATGGTATTGAGTCAACATCCAGAATAACGAATGGAAAAAATCCGCACTCTCCTGCGGTCCCCTTCTCCCAACTCCACGGGCAATTCAACATAACCAATAGCTTCGGTTGCAACACAGTTAAAGCCATGAATGCGGGCTTTAAACGGTTTCAAGTCCTTAGCTTCCGTCCTCATCTGATCATAAGCTTTTTTGAAAACTATATTTACAGAACTTCCATAATCAACTAATATCCTTCTCACTAAAGTGGGGCCGATCATGGTCGAAATGACTATTGGGTCAATTATCGAAGCCTCCACCTTATCTGCATCCCTGTTTCTAAACACAATATCATATGTCATTATACATTGTTGTTTTGTTGGAGCTCCATCTTCTGTACTCGAACAATATTCAAAATTCACATGCTTGGTCGCGCTACCATAGTGCTCCATCTCGTGCCAACTCTTATCAGCTGGATGCAGTCCTCCAACTACTGCATTGATTACTAACCTTCCACCAATCCACGTAGGCTCCTCGGTCCTAAGCGGTGCTTGTCCTCGGTTGGGGTCGGATGTCCCCTACCCGTCATCCTACGGGGATTTTTAGAACTACTGTAACTTTCTTTCTCAAACCAATTTCTCGATAATATCTTGGAGATGCCTACACTCATTGGAGTTATGACCATAACATTTGTGAAACCGGCAATACTTTCCGGTTTGTTTCTGCTTCTACATGGATTCTTTCAAAGGTGGCATCCTATACTACATGGTATTGCAGGTAGACAAATAGACATTTTTTAAGGATGTATTCAGTGGCGTGTAGGTATCGTACATCGGAATCCTAAGCTTTCCTCTTCCATAATCCCTCTTTCATTCTCAACTCCTACCTTCGCCTTTCTTTTGCCGATTCGGTTTGTTCTGGACATTCACTTGAACTTTTCTAGAACTATCACCAGACTGCTTCACTGCAATGTTACTCTGTACTCCCTTTCCACTAGATCCTATAACATTCTCCTTCCTAGAAGATCCGGCTTCCTCTTTCCTCAAATACTGAGTCGTTTTTGCATAGAAGAGTTCCAATGTTGCGGGTAGCTTGCCAGCTAACCAATCACCAAAATTGGATTTGGGATCAATCCCTCTCGTTACGGCCATCAATATGGCATGGACATTTGGATTACTGATTTTTGTGACAGCTGTATGTAATCTCTCAAAATAATCTTTCAACAATTCTCCTAGAGCCTGGATCACACTGGATAGGTACGTTACATCTTTAGGGCGAGTTGTGTGCATACGGAATTGTTCCACAAACCTTATTGCTAAATCATCAAATCTATAGATCGACCGTAGAGGTAATCTTGTAAACCAAATCGTTGTTATTCCAGAGAGAGTTATAGGAAAACATCTACACTTGGTTACATCATCTGTTCGTGCGGAATCCATCGGCCATTCATATCTCATGATGTGCTGCCCAGGGTCGGTTTTTCCCTCGTAGGCAGGCATCAATGGCATGTTGAACCTCCTTGGATACTCTGCATGTAGGACATTGTCAATGAACGGGGTATGGCTTCTCGAAATTCCCAATCGTCATTGATCAAGCCCTAGCTCTCTCTAACTAACTTTCTAACCATAGCCGACAAATCCGACATTTGGATAGTTGGTCCCAAGCGGTGGTCGTGTTCTACCTCACATGAATAGTCTGGTCGATGTCTATCGGCTGTTCTATGCCTTCTTGGTTCAACATCCTCTCGATGTAGATCACGTAAATTCACTTTATCGTCATTCCAGGGAAGTAGTTGGTCAACATTCAACTGAACTCCATCATCCAAATCAGTCACAGTAGCTCCAGCTTGGATCCCAACATGGACAGGTAAGTTCCCTCCTATGGAGGAGGGATCGGTACCGATCCTTATGGAGGGATAGGCACAGATCGATCTTGGCAGACCAAGCAGGTTAGCCTGTTGATGCGTTGAAGTTTCTAAGCGATATCCATCAATTCTTCGATGCCTGTGTCTATGATACTCATCCGATGAACTAGAACTCTTCGATGCAGAGTAAGGGGTAGGGTCCCTCTTGCTTTCCCACGATGTTGTTGACTGAGTTGATTCATTAGATCAATATTGGCTTGAATCTGCCGATTCAATTGTCGATGGATGTCCACTAGCTCTCTCATCAGATTTTGAGATTCAGCTCTTGTAATGGAATCAGTTGGATTCCGGACTTCAACTGGATTGGCATTCACATCCATTGGTTGACTACTCGGACCTCCTTGCTGGATGCTAGCATTCTCATTTCCTTCTGCGTTCTGAGAAGTAGATCTGGTGTTCCGAACCGTTGTTGATAGCTTTTCTTTAACTTTCGCAAATTTGAATAGAACAAGCAAGCTTCTTGAAGATAACCATAGATCTTCTTCGGTGGATTTATGAAATCTAGTAGCAACAAAGGGATCCTTATAAGCTAAGAATCAAGGTTCTCAGTGAAAGCAAAAAAATGTTTGCATCAAAAATTGGCACAAACACCCAATAGAAGTTTTAAAGGGAAATAAATAAAGAATATAAAATGAAAACATAGGATAATAATCAAGAAATAGCTGTCAATTGAGGTAATAACACGAACATAATGATTTATAGTGGTTCAACGTTGTTTACCTATTTCCACTTTGAATAGATTACTTTATTAATCACTTTGTAAACTGAGTACAATAGGGATCAAATGAAAATCCTTGTTACAATAGAGTATAAAGCAACTAGCAACGTGAAGTCCTGAAAACGAAAAACCAAGTCTATATTTATAGACGAAGATGGCCAGATATCTCCCTGAAAATTCGACAGGAGGACCTTCAGAACCAGATGGACCCATAAGAAGGATCGCATGGCCCAATTCCCACCCTATCTTGGAGGAATTTAGGGGCCGATCCCTGTGGTAGCTTCCCCGTGTTGAAATATGATTGGCCTCCAATTTTCATGCCAATTAGATTAGTTGAACTTGAGTTATTGCTTGATCTTTGCTTCAACTGGAATTGCTTCCTGATTTCTGTCGATCCCTACCGAGGGAAGAAGGCCGACCCCTCTGACTCCATCCTTTTGAGTTGCAATCCTTAAGGTAGGCTCCCTAGGGATCTCACATCTTGCTCACAAAATTTCATATGCATTGGAGTGGACCTTGAGATATTAATTGTTTTTAATTGAACTGCGTTACCTTCCTAAACATACCAATCCCTATCTTGGAAGTTGATTTTTGTCGATCCCTCCTATATGTTGAACCATATTTCATACTTCAAACATTCTGCCTTGCACATCTCTCAACTTCATGCAATCTTGACTTCATATTACCATCTGCACTCGACTTCTGGACCCTACAATCATCACCCTAGACTAACTGGTCTTGATGACAGTCGAATCTAACTTGTCCAATCAGTGAGAAAATAGCCGGGCCAAAATGCCGGATAACATATATCGCAACTAATTTTTTTTGCGATATTGATATGATATTCAACATTACTAAAGCTTTATATTAAATTATTATTACGGTAGTTTGACATTTACAACGTGAAGCTTTTATGTTGTCAATGACTAGGATGAGGCGCGACAACCCTCCTATTGTTATAAGAAAATTTATACCAACTATGTATGACATTAAACAATGTTGCTTACTTTTGACATTCATTTATGGAGTTATTGTTTGATACGAACACTCCTATTGCTTGCTACTATCCTCTTACGGCTACTCTTAACATTATAAATTGAATATTTATGATATTGTCACTTGTGACACTACTGTTTTAACATATTATGAGTTGTTTTTTCGATCATCACATTATCAATTAATGCCATTGCTGTTCATCAACGACAATAATCTCATTACTTTGACGTTGGTTATAATTGCGGTATCTACTAGCGCTTTATAAGTTATGCAGCATTCGACATTGGTTTATCTAGTCAATATGGACTTATGGATGTCGCATGTTAACTTTTATCCAATTCTTATACATTTTCCTATGGAATTCCTTTATTAAGATTGAAGTTCAAGTCTTTTAATAAATTCGACATGTACTACTTAAGGGTTACTGACTTGTAATAAAGGCGGTATTATATTTTACACCTTAAACATTCTAATGCCATTAATAGGTAAGTCAGCTAGGTAATAATTCATCTATATAATATGAGCATTATTATTTCTTAAATTTGGAATAATATCACCTGGCAGGTAAATGGAAGGCCAAAAGGCAGGCTAAAAAATCTGCTAAGAAGACAAGCTCGGTCCCTAAAACTTCTCCCATTATTAGTAAGAAAGGAGATCATCTTTCAAATCCATCATATATCACGACCTAGGAAGAAGTGAATTCCATTCTTGAGCAATTTGGAATTACTGGGATTAAAGCCATTCCAACCCGCCCTGCAGACAACATTTATAGCCTACCGAAGGGGTAATTTGCTTTCACACCTATACATATCGGGCACACTGGTTATCTTCCCTTTCCCCATTTCTTCTAAGATACCTTGAACATCTGGATATTGCACCAATCCAGTTCTCGCCAAATTCTTACACATATCTGACTTGCTTGGAAGTCTTGGCTTAGGAGGCAGGACTCTCTTCCCTTAATGCTGAAATTCTTCATTCAATAGCTTGTCCCGATAAGATTAGTGAGCAACAAGATCATCAACTGTACCAGATCCATACCTACCCAAAAAGTGTGATTTCCAAGAGTGTTAACAAGACGAGAGGATGGGAGATGCAATTCTTTTTCGTTAAGTGCTTCTCTAACATCAGAGTAACATTCTCTACCATCAGTTAGTTTCTTGTCTCTTACTACCCCTATCGGTTTGTTATTCTTTACTAATAAATGCTTTCTTTCAGATTCTACTTCCAAAATGCTAAGTTTTTCTGATCAGGAGATTGTATAGTCATTGACCCGAGCATCAGATAATATGGGGAACAGGCTTACACCATTAACTCCAGCAAAACTCCTTTAGTATTCTATTATTTTTTATCATCATAAAATTTTGGGAAAGCCCCCAATGGTCAAATATAATACATAAGGAAAATGATTGTTAGTCATGGGCAAATCAAAATCCTTTACTTCTAATTCTCCAGTTCAACCAGAGATGCTTGGTAAGATATCATTATATTTTATACGAAACCTCTTATTGCGTCCTTTTATAAGCTTTTCTTTCTGATTCAAGCTCATCTACCTTAGCCATCGCTTACAAAAAGAAGGAGATAGCAAGTGACACTCCCCATTAAAAGGAGAGTAAAGATAGTGCTTCTGCCTTGAACCAAGCTCCTGAGTCTCAATCTTTCAAGGACATCATTGCTAGCTCATTCAAATCCATAAAAAAGAAATTAGGTGGTGGCTCCATTATCACCACAACTCCTAGCAAGAAGCCTAAAGTCAGGGGCATGCACACCTCTATTATTGTGAATGAAGAACCATTCAGTTCAAGTCCTGGGGTCTTAAACCTTAACACTCTTAGAAAAAAGCTCAACAGCTGAATGAAGCGGAGAAGTCTCAAGATCCACTTCTTTATATTACTTTTCCAGGTTCTTCTAAGGCTCTAAATCATCTTGTGAGGAGCTTGGACTGTGTATTTCTTCAGAAGATCCACTTCCTTTCAAGTCTCAATCTTCAACACCTATTAGTGATTTCGATGACCTTCTCCAGTTGGTCATCCAGACTCCATCCTTTGTTACTCTTAAGCCATCGTAGCCTTAATCTTGTTATCAAGATCATCGATTTGCTATCCCTAAGCCATTCTTATTGGTATATATGTTCCTTGTTTTAACTTCTTCAGGCTGTTAACCTTTTATGTAATATTTTGATTCATACCTGTTAATCATTTCAAATAGCTAAGCATATTTTTCTTCTGCAAGAGGATGCTAGAGGGACCTATAGTGAAGTGTCTCAACTTAAGAAGCAAGTTTCTTCTCTTAATGATCATATAATTGACATTTCAACAGTAAGAGACGAAGCTATAACATAAAAAGAAAAACTAGCTACCTCATTCAAGGAAGCGGAAACTTCATTTACTAAAGATAGAAATGCCAATTTAAAAAATAGAGTGAAAGCTTTAGAGACAAGGCTTAAGGAGGCCGGTATGAAGGAGGCCAAACTCGCGGAGGAGAATGAATTCCTCAAGAGAAAGTTACGAAAGAACAGAAAACTTTTGAATAAATCAACTGGCATAATCAACGATGCAAAGCAGAAGGTGTCTCATTTCCTTGGGATGACTCTTGATACCATTATTAAGAGTTCCTATAAGAAAGCACTTTTTATAACATATGTCAACAATATCTACAAATGCCCAGATTTGGACTTCCCTTCTCTCCCTCCTGCTTAGAATGAGATATTTACAAAGAAATTTGAAGCTATGCTAAATAAAACCCAGGCCCCTGGAGAGGAACCTTCCAAGGAGGAGGAAGAGATTGATGCGAAGAAGCTACTATCCTTTGATGACCCTCCAACGAATGAAGAAAAAAAATCTGATGACAAGGAGGATGATGATAATAAGAGCAAAGATGATGATGTCCATAATGATGGTGACGACAATAACAATGACGACGACAATGGTGCTGAAAGTGAGAAGGCTTCCCTAGACAGTCAGATGATAAAGAAGGATCAGGAGATGCTAATCTGGACTCAACAGTCCAAGACATTGGGATTGCTGATATCCCCAATCCTTCGAGGAAGGATTCTCCATAGAAGGACGGTGCTCTCCAAAGTCACAAATCTAAAGGAAAGGAGCAGATCGCCTCATCTCAAATTCCCCTTTCTCATGTATGGATTACTCTATTAGGTCATCTAAAATTATCAAGTAGTTCCTAGTTAATTGTTAACTATTTTAGTTAAGGAAGAAATCAAAATATCATTACGAAATTATGCTAAAAAAGAAACAAATGAAATAGATCGATTGAATGGAGAACTGGATAGACAATTGAAAGAATACAATGAGTTGTCTGAGAAACACAAGAATCTCACCATTAGTGCATCAAAATTAAGATTTATCAAAGAGAGCCAAGTTGCTCCATGGATGAAGAAGGCACGCCTTCTTAGGAGAAACTCTTAGCGGAGAATCCAAAGGTTATGCTGATTGATGATAGAATCACTTTGGAAGAATTTCTCTATAAATTTTACTCTAGGGGTATATTTGTTGATTTTTCCTATTCAGGCGACAACTGCAGGGGTTTTCTCAAACGCTTCCATCTTAGATACTTGAGTGAACACAAGTGCCATGGTATGTTGGAATCTCATGAGAGTTGTCTCTATCCCTCTTTTTTCTCGATCTCCTCCCCTTGAAAAACTCAAGTATAATATGAAGAGATTTATTTCTGAACTATATAAGAAATCAATCTTGTATGAACCAAATGATTGTATAATTATAGTATATAACCTGACTAGCTTATAAACTTTTACCGTTTGAATTTTACTATTATCAGTCTAATTTTATATATCATAAAGATTAAAGAAATCTCAAGCAATCCTGTTCCTATGGAACTCTTAAGTAAACATGTCAAATTAAAGAAGGATTTTTTAAAAAAAAATCCCTAATTCTCAAGGCGTCGCAATTAGCAAGACACTGCTTTTTTAAAGACCTACAAGAAGTCTACATGTGGTTTCCTCACTTTTGCTTCAATTTCTGATGAAAAGGATAAATTACTGAGTGAAATTTGAACTTATAATGCCAAACTGATATGTGATAATGCTAGCACTCTAGTCGGGAAACGGGACTATCATCGGTTCCCTCCCATTAATACCCCAGAAAGGATTAAAGCTTCTTTTGACTCTACTCTTATCCTATCTGTTGGGTCATTTAAAAAAGCCAAAATTGTTGTTTCAAAACTTTAAGATTTAATTAAATGTTCGAAAATTGCATTGTGATGTAATTCAAATTTCTTCATCTAAACCTTTGTTATTACTTCTAAAATAACTTTTTTTGCATGTATTAATTCCTGTTTTACCGATTCTTAATAGGATAACCAGTTAGTGTGCGCATTTGACCCTTTAGATGTTTCCTTGCGAGTGTTTGAAATTAAAGATAGACTGCAAGCTGATATTGAAAAGAGGCAATCTTCACAAGACGATTCAGCTTCACGATGTCTAAATAATCTAAAGGCACAAGAATGGCATAGGAAATAATTCCAATTGAAATTGACCTTTAAAGGTCAAAGGAACGAATCTTTAGCTTAGAAGAGCAGATTAAGGAGAAGAATAAAGGAATTCAAGAGTTGAAAGAATGGATAGACTCAAACTTAGAATCCAGGTCTTTAGTAGAGATTGATGTCGAAATTACTAAATTACATCGACATATAAATGAACTCGAAATGAAGTTAATGAAGTGTCAAGTATCTTTCTAATCCCTGGAACTCATCATCGGTGAAGGCGATTCCAGTCTTCCTACTTCTACTCCTAGAAGGACAATGAGATCTTAATCTTTTGTTAGTTAAGAATTTCCTACTTTATTGAATCCACCTCCCGGCCTAAGTGATGACATGACCTCGAAATGAATCAAACAAGTTAAATTCGAATGCATGCAATTTTTTAGTATTAAGTGGAATGAAAAGGTGTCTCAATATCTCAATGAACATGAAAGCAAAGTTCAAAAGCTTGAGCATAAGAAATATACTCTTAAACTAGAGATTGAAGAGTTAAAAAGCATAGTTTAAATTTTGAGAGGAGCCAACAAGGCTCTCCAGCATGCTTTGAAAACTCAAATTGATCCAGTAAACGATGCAGATATTATTTGAAGGAGGAAAAAGAAATTCAAGGAGATTTTTGACATGGCCCTTCGCCATATTACCGGTCCTTTGATTGCCAAGGATTTGGACAAGACGGCATGGAGCCTCGAGCTTTGATAAAGATTTTCTTTAAACAGATTCTTCTTTTGTCTGATTGATGTACCTGTAACTTTGTACAATGTATTATATCGTAGATGAATTTGTATTTGAATGAATGTTACCTCAGATGTAAGGTATGTAGCCTTGGATCGAATA
The DNA here is from genome assembly GCA_030737815.1 of Allium fistulosum. Taxonomy (NCBI): domain Eukaryota; kingdom Viridiplantae; phylum Streptophyta; class Magnoliopsida; order Asparagales; family Amaryllidaceae; genus Allium; species Allium fistulosum. Next base: position 862,781,189 of record CM060903.1, read on the forward strand.
TTGGTTCTTAGTTGAAATCGCTTGACAATCAATATCTTTCTTTTACGCATTTTGAGTTTTTAATGGATATTCTGCTCGTTAAGAAAATTAAGAACCTTGCTAATTGAGCTTTTGGAACTTGATATAAAAATTTGCCTTTCCATTAATAAATATCCAGCAGCTTGATTAGTAATGGAGATCCCGTTAAATGAATTCAAATCTGAATTAAGAGCTGATTTAGCGAAGCTCCATCATCAGAAAATCCTTCGGATAATTTGAATAGAAGCCCAGAGAACCATTCTGGTTATAGAGCAATGAGAAGACCAGAAAACCCATTCGATAATTAATAAGGAAGACCAAAAACCCATATGTTATTATTAATAGAGGACCAGAAAACTCATTTGGCAATAGTAATGGAAGACCAAAATACCTGTTTAACAATAGCAATAGAAGACCAGAATACCTGTCTGGCAATAGTGATGGAAAACCAAAACACATGTCTGGCAATAGTAATAGAAGACCTGAACACCTGTCGATAATAGTAATGGAAGACCAAAACACCTGTCTAGCAATAATTCCTGACTTTTGAAGACTCGTATTTTGGTAGATCTTCTTCTAGAAGATTGCTTTTGTTTCGAGGTGCTAATTAGCTCACTCTAATAGATCTCCCTTCAAAATACAGCCTTAAATCTTCCTTCAGATTGAATTAAATTTGATCGATCTTCCTTTAGAAGACTAGTTTCTATCCATTCCTTTAGATAGAGTGTCGTTGACTTGATTGCTTTTTACCACCACTTTAGGTGAGGACCTCAACTTGGAATGAACCCTTTATCATTGTCTTAGGTGATGATTTAGGTTTGTTGTCCAGTGCGTTTAGCTAGCTTTCTTTTAGTTGAATCATAGACTTACCTGACCTCCCTTTAGGAGGCGCTTTAGTAAGGCCGTGGAGACGGTACTAAAGGCTTGTCCAATGCTTTGGATAGGCCAAAGGCTTACCTGTCCTCCCTCTAGAAGGCACTTCAGTGAGGTCTTTGATGACCGCACTGAAGGCTGGTTCGACACTTTGGACAGGCAAAAGGCCTACCTGTACTCCCTCTAGGAGGCGCTTCAACCAGGTCGCTAGGTAGGGGTTGAAGGCATGCAAATGCTCTGGTTAGGACTTTTAAGAGGAAACCAGAGGCTTACTCTGACCTCCCTCTAGGAGGTGCTTTAACCAAGCCATTTTGGCAGGGACAAAGGCTATAGCCCCTCACTGCTATCTTATATAGTGGTTAAGGCTTTCCGTTATTTTAGGAGAGTTTCACTCAACCTTGTAGATATACTTATTTTGTTAAGAAACTCTTTCTTTATGATCAATATCATTGTAAAAATTCGTCAAGTTTTCCTTTCCCTGAGAGATTGTTAATTATTCCCTCCAAGCTTCGGCAGTGATTGGTGTCACGACTATTAGAGCAATGGTAATGATAGTATATCCCTCCAAGATTCTTGTCATTCTTTGGTTGCTTCTTTTGCAAAGATCAATAGTTGAGCTTGTCTTTAGTCAGGAAGTAGATATTCTTGTAGGAAGTAGTAATGGTGTAGTTCTTGGAAAGTCGTGACCTTTTGGAGGATGGTCCTTTTGATTAGTATTTAGTTCCTCTATTGCTTGAGATGGATTCCTCGTCTTCGATAACTAGTTTCCTTTTTGGGGAGCCTTGTGATGTACTAGTTTTATAGGATCGATTAAGCACACTCCTCCATTTTCTAGTGAACTGATCAAAGTCCCTTTCTACTTCCTTTTCGAAAATGGTCCCCTTGGTTTTGAATTAAATCTATTTCCTCATTTTCAAGAAGATGCAATCCATTTGTATTTCCTACCCAGGGCAAAGATCGGCGTTATCCCACATGAAAGGGATTCAAACTTCATTTTTCTGAACTATATGGAGCCACTTGCCTTTTCTTCTCTTCAATAACTTGTAATGCTATAGGTCTTAGCACTTGTTCTTCATGAAGCCGATGATCATTAGTAATTTGGTAAGTCGACTTAGTCATTTGAGGCTTGGAGGATCCTTGCTCGGAGATCTTAACACGATTAATTGGCATGACTAAGCAAAACTTAGTTAATGCGATTAATTGGTGTTAAGAATCAAAGGTAGGTTAGCTTGGAATAGGATATGCTTGGTTGGGGCAAGCCCTTTAAGCCCTAAACATGCAAGCTAGAGAAGTACCACTTAGGGTTTCGATGGAGACGGAGGTTTGAGCCCTCCTTCTAGTGCTAAATTTTTAATGAATTTCTTCGTCAACCCTAAAAAGTGCAAGGGAATGGACCTTAGCAAATAAAGAAGATTGGAGAGCCTAAATTTTACCTCAATGAGTGTTGGCACAAGGTGAAACTTGGTTGAGTTAAGGCTTAAGAGTAGTGAACGAACAAGTTCAAGTCCATCGTGAAGTGATATGCAAAGTTATGTAGGATCATGTGCTCATGAAGAAAATTCGTACAGTCAATCATATGCAAAGGTAGAAATCAAGAAATGAGCACTTTTGGAGTTTGAAGCAATCCTTGATTGTCAAATCATATATGCTTTGGAACTCAAAAGTAAGTCATAGTTCGAGATATCTTGTTTTTATTCAATATAGTGTTGAAGGTACAAAGTCCAATAGTTCAAGTGCTACAATCGGCTATGAATCCCCAAATCAATTTAAGGTTACAAAGTTTAAAATGTAAGAAGAGAGATAAGAATGATTCGCCCCCTCTACAAAGCCCTTAGGTCTGTATTTATGGGGGTGGAAATCTGGCATGCTTAGTAGCTTGACTTCAGCATTCATGTCCTTCGACGTCAATAATGCCGCATGGTGCCAGGCCTTGTTTAATGATGATTTTCGACATTCCTCGATGCATAGTAAAGCATTGGCATTGTTTCAATAGTGAAGGCATTCAGCATCAATGTTTTTTGATGTTGGCGGCTTACTCTATAATAACCGACCCTCTTAGTTAGTTGACGACAGCATCAGTTTGAAGCTACAATGATATGAGACAACTTTGATATGGAGCGGCACCATCATGTAGCGGTGTCGACATTGATAACTCCTGTGAATGTTGAAGACTTTCAACATCAACATCGCATGTACAGATGGATGGTATCTCCTAAGTGTTGTTGAAGGGCGACATGGCATTGATAAATGAAGGCATTGATAAGCGTCGACATTCTTGATGGTGATATAGGAAATAATCCACCTCAATAATAAATAGTGATAACAATGAATGTCATTGATAGAAAGCGGTATCACTTTAGAGGGTGACACTGGTAAAATGCAGCATCAATGAGATGCGGTGTAGGTTATGTCGATATTCATTAATGCTTACTGCATTGATTGCAATCGATATCATTACTTTCTTGGAGGGACGTGGCGTTGGTTCCATGTGGTATTGATAACACTCAGTATCATCTGAAAGACAACATTAAAGAGTGATGGTATTGGAATAGAAGCAGCATTAAAGAGACGCAACATCATTACTTTATGACTTTGGTTGTAGATAGTATCAGTGATGAGCGACGATCATCTTATTTTCATAAGTGAAAGGCAGCATTGATAAGACACGGCATCAATGAGATATAATATAGATGGGAGGGGGCATCAAGGAGAAGCGGTATCAGCAATATGCATTATTGATCATATGTGGCAATGGACAATATTGATAAAGCACGGCATTACTTCCATCTTGAAAGGCGGCATCATATTCATGTCTCATGTCTCATATCTTCGAGGTTAATAATGGTGATAACACCATGTTTTATTAGGGAACTTTAATATGTTGGTTGTTGTATGGACTATGTATGCTAAGACTATTATTTAATTTGGTTATTTTCAATATTTATCTTTTATTTCCTTCTACCATGAGATCTAAGTGTATAATTCATTAAATTTTATATTAGTCTATGTATCATGTAAGGTTCTAAAACCTCGACGACCCGTACTTCTCGGCACGACGTGGGTTCAAAAATTATTTTAGACTTTGAATCATATGTCTGAAGGTGCGGGTTGTCACAGTTGGTATGAGAGCATAGGTTCAGGATTCTTTAGGAATTAGGTGTGTATTGAGAGAGCGTACTTTTATATTTTCAAAAATTATTATTATACATAAGTATAACACAAACACACCCTTGTAATTCCAGTAATGCATAACACCATCCAAGGAAAGTTGCTAATAATTCTTGTTTACAGATAAGTGAGAATGAGCAATCGGCCTAAAAATAGTTCTGGTGAGGTGGTTAAGGTTCCTGGCATGAAAATTCCTACATGGTTCCACCAGTATCTTCAAGCAAGGGGGCAGACTGAATTCAACCCCAATGGATGACTCACAGTGCAAGCATAAGTTACAACCCAGCTCCTCTGCCTGCTTTGGATTTCCCCAAGTTATGTTAGGATTTCTTGAGTCTAAGTGGAAATAATTGTTACAGGAATGAATCAATTGTGGAGACACAGGCTTGGATGAGGAATTGTGTAAGGGTTTTTTCTATGATGAGGTTGGAGGATGCACTAAAGAGGCAGTTGGCTTCATAGCATTTGCAAGGAGAAGCCTTAAACTAGAGGGAGATTGTTGTTGCTAAGATAGATGAGACTGGTATTGCTTGGACTGATTTTAAGAGGCACTTTGAGACTAAGTTCATTTCTGAGGCAGAATGAGGAGTAGAGCTAGAGAAGTTCATTCATTTTGAGCAAGGTGATCGCAATGTCCCCCGAAAAAATTAATAAGAGATTAATAAATTAATAATAAGGCTAAAAATAGAAATTTTGTAAAAGTCTAAATTTGGCCTTGGAAATTACACCATTGCGTCTGTGGCGATTTTCTGATCAATTTTCATATATAAATTTTTGGAATCGGAGCTCAAATGGAAAAGTTATTGACGTTTGAAGTTTTCGAATTTAAGATAATTCAAATGGAATTCAAAATTAATTTGTAATAAAAATAAAGAATTTGAAATTTGAAAACTAACATAGATTAGAAATGGGTTTAAATAAACGTTAAGAGAAATGGCTTTGTCAGTTTCTTTCTTCCTCATGATTTAGAAATTTCTTAAGGCTTTTAGGTAAGGTATCAGTTATTCACAAATTATTTGGGATCATAAGTGGAGCTTTGTCAGTTTCTTTCTTCCTCATGATTTAGAAATTTCTTAAGGCTTTTAGGTAAGGTATTTTAGATGTTAATATTCAATTTCTAATTCTACTCTCCTCCAATCCTTGAAATTTTGAATCTAATTAATAAACAATCCAATTATTATATATTTTAAAAAGAAGAGTTCTAGGAAGAGATTAAAAAGCAAACGTGTTCAAATCCAAAGGAGAAATTTGTGAATTATCTCTGCATAGAAATCTTAGTATTTCTTATTTTAGTAATTGTATAGTATAGGTTGGATTTGATATATGCCTTGGGTAATTTTGGTTCATGAAATTAATTTCAAATCTAAACCCCCAAAAATTCTCCCAAAGCGAAATATCAGTTATTATGTATTAAATCTCAATTATTCTATATTAAAATAGCAGAAATTATGTAATTATTGCAATTTTAATATTTCAAATTCTATTCCACTTCTCACTTTTCTCTTTTGATGTAATTAAGGTTATGAGAAAGTAAATTAGAAAATGGTGTGTAAAGTGTGAATTTTCCTATTTGTAGTTTGCACTGCCTATTTCTGTAATTTAAAATATAAATCCTTTTTTATTGTATGTGTAAAAGTTGAATAGAGTGCAAAAGGGTTTAAATTGTAAAATCTATTAATGTTGATTCTACTATTTTAACATAAAATTAGTTTGGTAATTGATTCTATTTTATTATACAAGTCTATTATTGGGTTAAGGATATTAGCTAATTTGTATGTTATGGTATGAAGTTGAACTTGTATAAATTGGAAGTTTTGACATTTAAACGATTAGTACAGGGCAAAATATTCGCACACCTAGGAATATTTATCCATATGTGTGTTTATATATGTATGTATGTATATATGTATTAGCGTATAAATAACATATAATCAATAGCATAATAAATAAGTTATTAATTAGTATTAAAACCCCATAGGAAAGAAGTTGAGGTAATGAAAATGATTTATAATTAAAGGCGAAATTAGGAGATATCCTTATAAGGCCCAAATGTGAATGTGATCAGGTACATATGGTAGTAGGTTAGGAAAGTGGAAATTATGATTAAGTTATAGGGATGCGAGGTCAGTCAAAAGCACATGAAAGTCTGCCTAGATAATTTGGCTACTGGCAGTGTGACTTTAGGGCTGAAGTGAGACATCGCCTATAATAAATGCCTATGGAGGACGTGAGGTTAGTCCTAATTCTATTGGGTAAGCCTGCCCGGTTAATCTGGCTACCAGTGCTTACAGATAGATGGACTAATGTGAGACATTATAGTTTGGGTTACAGATCATAATGCAAAGGACTTGCTTCAGGGTTCGAGGGTATTAAGTGATTGTTGTAGGGTCAGCCTCCTCCCTAATCAGGAAGTATTAAATGGTCGGGGTTATCGTTTAGGCATGGTAGTAGGAAATCTCAAGAAGGGTTTGCTTTGGTTTCGAGATATCAAGTGGCTATTGTAGGGTCCACCTCTCCCATAAAAATATTAAGTGGCTTGATGAGATTCTGTGCGATGTCAGCTAGAGAGTACCGGAGAGGGGTCAACCCTGGGTTAGGTTTTATATGATGGGGACATGCCTAAGGTATAGGTATTAAATGGTCAGAGTTTTCCTAATTCCAATTGAAAAGGTATTAAGTGGCTTAGGTACTTTCTCTCACATGGTTAGGACATGATTGACGTTAGATGCGTGGGACTGGGAAAGGCCTTAGGCCTACATTTTAAGGAATGTTATAGAGTTGGATCGGAAGACTCTAGGTTATAGAATTGGACTGGAAAAGCCTTAGAGTTACAATTGGAGAGATTATATATATAATATAGTTAGGATGCGGAAGACATATTCTTATCTAAATTATACTGTCTAAGTACTATTATGGAAAATCTCGAGATTTTTATTCACTAGACATTATTGTTCTGACTCTCTCCTCATTACCACACAGGTCAGGGAAAGACAATGTAAATTTTGGAGATGAAGGCAAAGATGTGGTCTTGTGGCAATTATCTACTTACTTATGTTTTTATATATATTTGATGTACCCATTTCAGAAATGATGTTATTGTATTTTGAGATATTGTACCATGGATATTGAGATATTATGTTTTGTTTTGGAAATTGAATTTTAATAAATAGGTACTACTTCTAATATTATATTTTATCCTTTCCGCTGTGAGATTCTAATAGCATTAGTAGATAGCTCTGTGTATTGTTAAGTTTTACCAACCAACAGCTAGCTTTAGAATGGGTCTTGTAACACCCCGTAAAATAAATCCTAAATAAATGAAGTAAATTGAATTAAATACGATAAGGGTTGAATATGGAAATTTATAAAAGTTGGAATTTGACCACGAAAGTTATTACATTGTATTTGTGGCGAAATTCTAATCTGTTTCCATATATAATATGCAAAAAATAGAGCTCAAGCGAAGAAGTTATGAGCGTTTAAAGTTTTCATATTTAAATTAATTTAGTTCGAATTCGAATTCAAATGAATATCTAAATTTAGAGTTTGAATTTCAAAACTGATGTAGGATTAATTGGGGTTAAGGAAACGTTTAATTAATAATTAACATTAAAAATTTAATTAGGGAATAAAATAAAATGGCAATGAAAATAAATAAACATCCCATGAATAAAAGAGTGGTCGATCTAAATAGGTCAACCGGTCGACCATTGTGGTCAACCGGTCACCCAAGGGCAGTCGACCACTTGGCAACAGAAGTTGCCAGTGGCGGCTAGGGTTTGGAGCAATGTCTTGTTCGGTTGTATGCTCCAAATTTACCCATTTCCTACCTACTTCCATTCTACGGTTCTGGTGCATTTCAACTCCTACAAATAGAACTCTATCCTCTCCACTTTTATTCATATTATTTGGGGAATACGACGAAACTCTGTCATTGCAATCTCTCTAATAAGATTAAGAAACTCGATAGAAAATTTAGGTAAGGATTCAACTTATTTCCTATTTGTTTCTTCTTCCTCCAATCTATTCTTATCATATTCTTCTCCAATTATTCTGAACTAATAAATATATATACCTCTTCCCTATCGTGTGTGTGTATATCAAAAGAGAGAAATTCTGGAAGAGATTGTGAGGCATGCAGATCAAAAGAAGGCGAAGCAAAGGCTATTTTGTGAGTGGGGACCTTAGTATTTCTTTTCAACAATTCTTTAGTGTATTTCATTTGGATTTGAATATGCCTTAGGGATTTTGGAATTTCGAAAATATGATAGATAAAATCCCCTAGAATTCCTTTTTATTTCTATATGTCAATTCTATGCTGAGATTCCCAATTATTTACATTAATTTGATGGGATTTGTTTCATTTATGCAATCTTTGATAATTTCATAGTTCATTCCACTTCTCCCTCTTCTTTGGGTTAAATAGTGATCCTTCAATAAAATAAGGGGTTTAGATAATGAATTCTATTCGTAGTTTACACCACTTATTCTTATCTATTTCTTTGTAAAAAGAGGAGTTGAATAGAATATGGGGTTTAGATTGCAATTCTTATTGTTTAAGATGTTTCATTGAATTGGTGTAATAAATTGAGTTTTTATTTACAAGTTTGTTATTGCAGTTTTGGTTATGAATATTTATTCCCTGTTTTGGACATTAGAATTCCATGAAATCTTGGGATATTGAAGAAAAATGACTTATAAATAATTGGTTAAGGAATTGACATTTGACGCTAGTTTAGAGCATAAAATCCGTTTGTTTAGAACTTATTAGGTACGAATATTTATTTACCTTTATTTACGTAATTAACGTATAATTATTGCTATATGGCGTAGTTAATTAGGCATTTATTTACATTTATTTCCCCCATTATGAAGGTAATTGGTTTTGAGGCGAAAATAAGAAGAAACTCTTATATAACCTATATATATATATATATAAAGTAATTAAATTATGGCTAAGTCGTAGAGATGAGAGGACAATAGATTTACATGACTAAAGTCTGCCTCTCACTTTGAGGCTACCAGCAGTTGTGTACACTTTTTATTGATGTGAGATATCCTTATGATAAATATGTGTAATAGTGCGAGGTTAGTTCCAAATTATGTAGGGGAAATTTGCCCAGATAATCTGGCTACCAGTTCTTACGAATAGCGGACTAATGTGAGACATCATTATGAGTATAGGCCATAAGACGAAGGGCCTACTTCGAGGTTTGAGGTATTAAGTGGTTGGACCTGCCTTTTTACCTAGATGAAGTATTAAATGGCCAAGGGGTTATGCTAGGTGGTATCTCTATAGGGGTCCGCTTCTGGAAATAGGTCTTAAATGATGGGGTCTACCTATTTTCCACTTGGAAGTATTAAATGGCCTATGAGATTCCATGTGATGTCAGCTAGATAGTACCATTGAGGAGCACACTTCTGGAAATAGGTCTTAAATGAAGTGGTCTGCTAATTTTCCACTGGGAAGTATTAAGTGGATTGGGTACCGTCTCTCACATTATTAGCTATTTATGACGTATGATTGGGATATGGGATTTACTTCTGGAATGGAAGGTATTAAGTGGTTAGACCCGCCTCCTTTCCTTATAAAGAAGTATTAGAATTTAAAGATTTTATGATCGTAGACATTTTCTTATTTTGAAATATATTTCCCTAGTACTAAAAAGGTAAGACTTGAGGTTTTTATTCACCGAAAACTTGTTGTTCTGACTCCTTCTTCATTCAACACAGGTTAAGGACGAAGTGATGGCGGTGACGATGCTTAAAGATGGAGAAGCTTGGCTAGTGGCAGCATTTATTATTATTTTCTTTCATGTGTACCCATGAATTTAAACAATTTTTGTAACGGATATTATATTATGTTTTTATGGAATTTTATATTATGACATTTTTATGGTTTCGAAACAAATGGGTACACTTTGCTATTATATTTTGTTCCATCCGCTGTGAGTTCGGAAAGTTTAGTTATGGATCTATACTGTTATTTTCTTAGTTCTACCAACAACTTACCTTAGAATGGATCTAACTTTCGATGGGCCATTTCTGGGTCAAAATTTAGGCATGTTCTGTGGTGGTTTGTTACAGGTCTAATGTTTGATATGCCTTTTTTGGATCGAAAATTAGGCATGTTTCAAGATGGGTTGCTGTATTTGGTATTAGAGCTTAGGCTACCCGATCAATGGGTATAAGTATAAGTATAAGTATGACTGCGTACTTATTATTTATGAAATTATTTTTCAAAAACCCTACGATATAAATATATATATATTGAACATATGCAAACACACAACACAATCTTTTATTTTAGCAAATAGTACTATTTTAGGAAACCGTGACTAAAATTTTAAACCTATATATAGTTGGTAATGGCTGAAAATCATTCCTCTGAGGCTGGGAACCCCTTTACCCAAGAGATGCTCACTATCAGAGGGATGCCTGAATAGTTCAAGCAATACCTTAGGCATGTAGGGCAAGTTTCTATTCCTCAACAAGCTGCACCAGCGGCATCCACTGCACCGCCTGTTGAAGCGGCACCCACTACACCGCCTGCTGAAGCAGCACTTATTGTGGATGGAAAGACCAGATCAAGAGAAGAATGTCGATGTGGCATCTTAAAGTAGAGGCCTTAGATTGGTTGACTATAGTAGCTGAGGAGAATGTTGATGGAGTAATCACTTAGGCTGAGTTTAGAAACCGCTTTGAGTCGCGATTCATGTCTAGGGCTGAGGTGAATTTGCAATTAGAAAGGTTTATACAGCTTAGGCAGGGAGATTCCACTTTGAAGGAATATATTAGTAAGTTCACAGAACTAGCTAAGTTCAGAATGAGTTTGATTGATACTCCCATTAAGAAGGCCATGAAGTTTGTTAAAGGCCTGAATTCTCCACTTAGAGAGTTGCCCTTGACCCTAGTACCCACTGGCGCTACTTATGAGATGTTAGTTAAGATAGCTTATCTTTGGATAGTTGACTCGGAGGAGATGGAGAAAGAGAAGGGGAAGGTAGGACCGATGCAAAAGTAAGGAGGAGCTAAGAAGGAAGGAGTTTGGGTGAACAAGAAGGCCAAGGGCAAGTTCAAGAAGGAGGGTATAACTTGTCGAAGATGCCAAAAGAAAGGACACGTTACTAAGAATTGTAAAGTGAGTTTGATGAGGGAGGAGTTCAAGGGGAAGTGTTATCATTGTCGTGAGGGGGGACACTACAAGAATCGATGTTCAAAGCTTGCAAAGAAAGGGCGGAGTGGGCAAGCCTATGCCATTGAAGTTGTTCCTATCTTGAGTATCCTCCTCCAAGAGATCAAGGAAAAGCTGCAATGAAAGGTACAACTATTATTTCTGGGCATACTATTCATAACTTATTTGACTCAAGAGCATCGCATTCATTCATAGCTAAAAATGTAGTTAACTCCTTGAGTTTAAAAACCTAAGTTGTCACCAACCCAATAATCGTATCTAGTCCTATTGGGGGCTCGGCTCGACACATCTTTCCTTGATTTGTAAATACCTAGTTGTGGACATATGTAATATTGATTTTATATGTAACATGTATGTTCTTAGTTTTGAGTGGTATGGACAGTTAGAACCTCTCTTATTGGATTCTAATGATAACAACTATACAATCATATCGAAGAATTGCTAAGCTAACATGCAGGTACATGATGATAAAAAAGAAACAATGAATGAGCACATTTTGAAATACTACGATGACCTCCCTACACCGCCGATACCCAATAAACCTGTATAGTGCGCTGTAGCGGTGCTCAGCCGATGCAATGCGATCATCAAGGTTGTAATGTAAATAATAAATCACAAAACATGTCGTATAACTCAATGCGCATCGAATAAAATATAATAGTAACCATCTTAGATATAAAACCGGTGAGACAGTAAATAACTAAATGAATCACATCATCGGAGTATACAGATCCATACAGTAAATAGCATAAGTAATAGAGTTATACATCAAATAATAACTCACAAACTATATCTAAATAGTAAGGAACTAGAAAGCTCCATAATGCTGTGCAGTGGAATATAAAATGAGTAAATATAATAAGACAAGAGAATAACCTCCTACTTGCCACTTGTTCGGCTCCACGTGATCACCAGACCCGATATCCCTAATCTACTTATTTAAGATACCCAGAGTAATAGGAAGCAAAGCATAAAACTCCAAGTCAGGCAAAATTCTGGTGTAGGGGTATAAACAAATATTGTAAAGTGAATATAGGACAAATGGTATGGAAAACCATACCTGACTCGTCCTTGCATCCATATAGTTAACACATATAAAGGATATACGCTACTCTATGATAGTCATCAAGGGTATACTATACATCAAGGTACTAAGGGTGTCCAGATATCTGCATCGGTAATATCTACATCATGTGACATCCCTAAGGTGATAAAAACAATTAAAGCAAACATAGCATCCATCCTCACATTCACTCACTTAGTGCGTTGGATATACGATACTCATATGACCACCCCTATAGAGCTAAAGACTACTTAACGTCCCGGTTTCTCGGTACTTGAATCTATGCCACTCAAAACACCAGGAACTAGACTGTGCATGATGTAAACAACCCAAGGTAAATTGATCGAATCATCATTTGATCCAGGTCACATGACATAAGCCCAAGTGAGCATCCTCAAATATCCCTGCTTTACGAGTACGCTTCGAAACATACGAATATCAATGATCCCTTTGCACACGTCATCCATAGCAGACTTATCTCGGAACAATCTCCGCAACTCCTATTTGAAGTCATCATGGTTCGGAACTACTTTAGACAACCATCATAAGTCATAGAGTGTCATCATGCGTCCCGTAACCTTTCTACTACAGTTCCTTCGATCTGGTTACACTTCAACCCGAAGTATAGCTATCCATCTTCAAATTACCATAACTCGAGAATACAAACTCCAAATAATATGAAACATGGAACGTAGTCTTACAGGGCCTTCCTTGTCTCCCCATATCGATCTCATTAGGTTTAGAACAAACCCCATGGATCATCACTGATCCATGCCTACCGAACCATCCCTACCGATCCATGGCCACTGATCCATCACTACCGATCCCACACTTCACACATAAGCTCCAGCACACCTCCCCATGCTCCCCTATGGATCGCGCCTTAGTTGGATCAAACCCCGTGGATCGGTACGGATCCATCAAAATCGATTATGTACTTTATATTTACACTCCAGCATGCTTCCTTATTCTTCACAACAAGTCGTGAGTGAAATGGGCTAAACCACATGGATTGGTACCGATCTAAGGGGTTGAAGCCATACTTAACCAAATTCGTATGAACTTAGCTCCACTTCATTCCCATGCTCTAATCCATATGCAAGCCACTCTAACGATCCATGCCTTTGAATCTCACTGATCCATACATTGAAGCCTCACTGATTCATCTCTTCTAACAACCACCGATCCCTCCATAACTCAAGCATATGAAGTCCAAATGATATGAAACTTGGAACACAACATCATGGGGCCTTGCTTGACATCCCACCTCGATCACGCCTCCATCGGGTGAAATATCATGGATCGGTACCGATCCATGATGCAGACCTAGAATTTCCCAATAACTATGTTCGCCATTTGATCAGCATTTTCAACCACTCAAACATGACACAAGAAAGCTACCAGTACATATAACATTCCGTAACAAACACACAGCCAAACCATCTCAAAATAAAAACCTAAATCTAATGTGAAAATTAGGGATTCATAAGAACATATTTTTACAAATCAAGTCTAAACCATCTAAAATTCATGTATATGGGGTAATATGGTCTAAAAACATTTTTTATATTTCTAAATAATTTTTAAAACATCATTTAGGGTGTATAATGACTTAATTAGTAAGTGAGTCGCCTAATCGCTCGCCTTAATCCAAAGCAAAGCTCAAATCCTCAAATGAATAGTAAAAGGCACGAAATTCAAGGCTCTTCCAACATCAAATCTCTAATCCCAAGTGGTAATCATGCCAACCTCCTCTTAATGGTGTAATTTGGCTAATTAAAGTATGTTTTAGGGTTGATTTTTGGCTAATGGGGGTTAATGGAAGCTTTTAACTATTTTTGGCAATTTTGAAATGATGGGGATGAGGTCCCATCAGCCTCCACTTACCCCAAAACCATAATGGGTTATGGGCCTCAAAGCTAACGAGCTTAATTACCTACTTAAGCTGCTCAAAATCAAAGGAAACTTCAAATAGCCATAACTCAAAAACAGTAAATCCATTTTCTTAATAAGATCACTCTATGGAAAGCGAAACCATCATCCGTATCTAATGGAAGTGGTTTCAAACCTTAACTCAGCTCCTACCAAAAATTATAGTCCACACAAGATTTTCAGGGTCAAAATGGTCACATTGAAATCCACCAAAAATCTTGGATGTGGGAAATGTCCCTAAGAGTCGTTTCCTAAAATATTAAAACCATACGACCTCATATGAAAATAATATAAATATTCTACGATGCTCCAATATGTAAAATACAGATCGTTACATTCTCCCCCCTTTAGGAATTTCTCCCTCGAAATTCCATTATCAAGTCAATAGGGTCATTCTGCATGCCTAACAATCAGATACAAGCATAGGAAACCATCACACATCAAACATGCATATATAGCAGCAATGAAAAAGAAAATATCTAAGCCTATCCTAGTATGCAAGATACAATGCAATAGTTTATTTCATGATATCATAAGTGAAAGTAAAAGTAATAAATAAGAAATCTCGCCTAGTAAAGAGATCTGGATATGTTGTCCTTACGCTCTCCTCGGTCTCCTAAGGGCAATCATATTCATTTTCACTCCATCGAACCTTCACTAACTTCACTGTCTTCCTCCTAAGTTGCTTCGTATCATGTTCGATAATATGAATAGGTCTACGAGGTCTTGAAGCCTTTGAATCAATCTCGATATCATCTAGCCGATCCAGTGCGATAGTTACGCCTGAGTCGTGCATAAATTTCCGCAAATAAGAGACATGGAAGACATTGTGCACTCCCGTCATTCTTTAAGGTAAGTCGACTCTATAAGCAAGGTTCTCAATCCTCTCTAATATCAGAAAAGGACCAACAAATATTGGTGCCAACTTCCCTCTACTTCGGAACCGAATGACATTCCTCAACGGAGAGACCTTGACAAATACCATGTCGTCGACAGAGAACTCTGAATCTCGACGTCTCTTATCAGCGTAGCTTTTTGTCTATCTTGGGCAGCTTTCATCCATTGTCCAGTGATCTCGATCTTCTCCGATGTTTCTCTAATCATATATGGCCCAAATATCAGTTTCTGCCCGCTTCCCACCAACAAGAAGGAGCATTGCACGGTCGGTTGTATAATGCCTCAAATAGTGTCATACCGATGCTAGACTGGAAACTATTGTTGCATGTGAATTCAACGAGGTGTAAGTGATCATCCCATGAGCCTCCGAAGCCTAATATACAAAACCGCAAGAGATCATCTAAGATACGATTCATTCTCTCAGCTTGGCCATCAGTTTGAGGGTAATAAGATGTGTTGAGGTGCAGCTCTATCCCTAACGCCTCCTATAAGATCTTCCAAAACCCACTAGTGAACAACGGGTCTCGATCGCTCACAATACCCTTCGGCACACCGTGGATTCATACTATCCATTTCATATACAAGTCAACCAGTTTAGCTTCCATTCTACTTGACATGATGGGTATAAATCTAACACTCTTGGTCAATCGATCCCTCAACCCATCGACATCAGGAATAAAAAATATCTCGTCCTTACGGAGCCAACCATCTTGGTTGAGTCCATACTGTCTCATATCCTCAGACTCTACTCCTTCAATCATAGAAATGATCTCGGCTAATCTGGCATCGCGCCTCTAACTAGTACCAATTCGCCCAATAAGAGTAGGTCTGATAGTCAGGCTCGCCAACATCTCTGGCTCTAGCTTGCGTCTCGGTTGGAAATCATAACCAACTATATATTCTAACTGCGTCCACTCTAGGAACATAGCTCCCAAGCTGGAATATCTCCTACTTAAGGCATCTGCAACTGCAATACCTTTACCTAGTGTAAATGCAATATCAAAGTCATAGAAGGCCAGGAACTCTAACCATCGTTGCTGATAAAGGTTAAGATCCTTCTATAAAAAGAGGTACTTTAATGATTTATGGTCGGTGAGCAGCTCGAACCTCTCTCCTAAAAGATAGTGCCTCCAAATCTCCAGTGTAAACACAATCACTGCTAACTCTAAATCACGAGTTGGCTATTTCTTCTCATGTGGCTTTAGCTGTCAACTAGCATATGCAACAACCTTGCTTCTATGGTACCATAAGCATCAGTGTATACCGTTATCTCCTTATTCTCACTTGAAATAGTCAATGCTGGTGCACTCATCAACTTCTCCTTCAGACTAACAAATTCCCGTTCATATCTCGCATCCTAAGTAAAAGTCTGATTCTTTTTCGCCAAGTGAGGCAATGGTGCTGCTACCTTAGAGAAGTCCTGAATGGATCGTCTATAATATCTAGCTAACCCAAAGAAACTTCTGACGTCCATAATGTTTTTGGGTCTAATCCAATCTTGGACTGCTGCAACTTTTGCAGGATCAACGGTAATACCCTACTTAGAAACAACGTGACCCAAAAACCTCACTTCCTTCTTACACAAGTGACATTAAGAAAATTTCGCGTTCAGTTGGTGTTTCCTCAACACCTCTAGCATAATCCTTAACTGTGTCTTGTGTTCTTCCTTTGTCCATGAATAGACAACAATATCATCGATGAACACAAGCATTGATTTATTTAGTTAACCCCCGAAGACACGGTTCATTAGATCAAAAAGGTATGTTGTTGCATTGGTTAGCTCGAATGGCATAACCAACCACTCATAGAATCTAGATTGCATACAAAATGTTGTAATTGGCACACTCTCCTATGCTACTCTCAGTTGGTGGAATCTTGTCGCAAGATTCAATTGAGAAAATACTCTAGTACAATGAAGCTGATCGAACAAGTCATCGATGCGTGGGAGTAGGCGCGTGTTCTTCTTCATCACTTTATTCAACCCATTTTAATTAACACATAATCTAAGGAGCTATCCGCTTTCGTGGCGAATACTACTGGCGCTCCCCACTTAGATATACTCTTGCGAATGAACCCTTTTCGCAAAAGATCATTAACTTGCATCTCAAACTCTCTTTGCTCTCTAGGTGCCATCCTCCTCAAAGGCATCACTATCGGTCTGGCATCTTTAACTAAATCAATACAAAACCTGATCTCTCTGTATGGTGAAAGTTTGGTCACTTCCTCAAATACATCCGGATACTCCCTAGCAATCGATAGTATCGATAACTCATCGTGCGGTCGAGCAAATATATAAAGCTGACCATAACCTCATCGTTCGATAGGCAGTCCAACACTACCTAATACCCATCATTCATCCCTATCGTCACTGATGACTTCTCACAATCCACCACTACTCCGTATTTATGACGATAATCCATCCCCAGTATAATACCAAATCCCACACAACCCAAAACAAAATAATCACAATTATAAGAGCATCCATGACTTAATAAGACCAAACCACGATAAACCATACATAAGCTGGTGGAGCCTCCAATAAAATTCATCAAAGTCAAAAGTCGGTCAACAATTTCAGGTTACACTCCTAACTTATCTACCACGTCACTAGATATGGAGGAATGTGAAGCTCCGGTATCAAGTAAAACTCATATAAGAACATCATAAATGAAAAGCATACCCTAGATGGTAATGCCATTTCCCTTCTCTTTCATCGATGGAGCACTCGATGAAATCATAACGGTATTCAACACATATGCTTCCATGATCTGCCCCTACTTAGCTGGTTTGGGATAGTCCTTCTACACTGGGTACAGGCTCTCACGTCGTAAAGCCATTTCGATCAACTTCTCGAAGTTTTGTCAATATGACCAATCAATCGCTTCCAAAGGTGATCACTCAAGTCAACGATAAATCCTTCACTCTTTCTGAGTGGAGTATCGATGGAAGATGGACCATACTTCGATAACACATCAAATTCAGCCACATACTTCGACACGAACACATTTCCTTACTTCAATTCGATGAATTTCCTGAACAACGCTGACTTTTGAAAATTCAAGATAAATTTCTCTCTGATGCGAACTATGAACTGATCCCAAGTAAAGTGGTCCTCGAGAATCGCATCCATAAGGGTACTCCGCCAGTTCATTAATCATCTCCGAAGTCATCTAGAGGTCAACTTCTACATCATTACATCATCTAACTCCAAGTCATCGAAGATCCTTTCACAAATACCCATCCTGTCTTGCACCTCAACAGTCGACTCTGTTTCAAGGAACGGTCTGCCTCTTAGATTCACGTAGTCTTTATACAGCTCGGCAAAATCGACTTTAGGCATTTGCACTTGAGCACTACCATTAGCAATATTTAGGGCGGCTACTTAAACGTTTTGCAACATGTACGTCATCATGGCATTAAACATGGTCTGCAAATCGGGATTAGCAGCTCCCAAGCCAGCTCCTTCCTCGACTCCAGAGACGGAGTTCCTAGCAACGTTTCTTATTTGACGACTCATCTTTCAGTCTATAATAAGGATGATCAGTCTCTCTATAGGGAATCCCACTTAAGTAGTACTCCTGTGTGAAATACTACTTGTATACTATATATATTACTATATAGTGTTGAAAACCAAAATATATAAGAAATACACACTCTCTCGTATTAACTCCTACCCTATCCCTACTAGATCATAGTATTAACTCGGGTTAATCACCTAACCTAAGCTCTGATACCAAATGTGACGATAGCCCTACACAGTTGACACCCAATGACCTATTAGTGCTTTGTCGTAGTGCTCCACCGATGCAAGGAGATCATCAAGGTTGTAAAGTAAATAATAAATCACAGAACCTATCGTATATCCCATAGCGCATGAAATAAAATATAATAGCAACCATCTTAGATATAAAACAGACAAGACAGTAAATAACTGAATGAATCACAACATTAGAGTATACAGATCCATATAGTAAACAACATAAGTAATAGAGTTATACATCAAATAATAACTCATAACTGTCTCTAAACAGTAAGGCACTAGCAAGCTCCATAGTACTATGCAGTGAATAGCAAATGAGTAAATATAATAATACGAGAGAATAGCCTCCTACTCGCCACCTTTCCAGCTCTACGTGCTCATCAGACCTAATATCCCTAATCTACTCATTTAAGAGCACCCAGAGTAATAGGAAGCAAAGCATAAAAATCCCAGTCAGACAATAGTTTGGTGTGAGCGGTAGAAATATCAAACCATATAAAGTCAATATACTAGGACAAATGGTATAGAAAATCATACATGATCTGTCCCTGCATCCAGAGTTAGCATATATAAAAGATATACGCTACTCTATGATAGTCATAATGGGTATACTATACATCAAGGTACTAAGGGTGTCCAGATATCTTCATCGGTAATATCTACATCATGTGACATCCCTAAGGTGATAAAAACAATTAAAACAAACATAGAATCCATCATCCATCCTCACATTCACTCACTTAGTGGGTTGGATATATGACACTCGTATGACCACCCCCATAGAGCCAAAGACTACTCAACGTCTCGGTACTCGAATCCATGCCACTCAGAAGGCCCGGAACTAGATTGTGCATGATGTAAATAGCCTAGAGTAAATGGATCGGGTCATCATTTGATCCAGGGCATACGTCATAAGCCTAAGTGAGCGTTTTCACATACCCATGCTTTACGAGTACACTTCGAAACCTACGAATATCAATGATCTCTTTGCACACATCATCTACAAGAGAGATTGTCTCGGAACTGTCTCTACATCTCCCATCTGAAGTCATCGTGGTTAGGAACAACTTTAGACAACCATCATAAGTCATAGAGTGTCAACATGTGTCACGTAACCTTCCTCTGCCAGTTCCTTCGATCTGGTTACTCTGCATCCCCAAGTATAGCTATCCATCTTCAAATGACCATAACTCGAGCATACGAACTCCAAATAATCTGAAACTTGGAACAAAGTCTTATGGGGCCTTATTTTTCACCCTATATCGATCTTGTCAGGTTTGGAACAAACCCCATGAATCATCACTGATCCATGCCACCGAACCATCTCCACTGATCCATGGCCACTGATCCATCACTACCGATCACACACTTCACACATGAGCTCTAGCACACCTCCCCATGCGCCCCTATAAATCGCGCCTTGATTGGATCAATCCTCACGGATCGATATCGAGCCATGGGAACCGATACTACACTTCATATTTACACTCCAGCATGCTTCCCCATGCTTCGCAACAAGCTGCGAGTCAAATGGGCTAACCCCCATGGCTCGGTACCGATCCATGGGGTCAAACCTATACTTAGCCAATTCGTATGAACTTGGCTCCATTTCATTCCCATGATCTAATCCATACCCAAGCCACTCTACCGATCCCTGCCTTTGAATCTCACCAATCCATACATTGAAGCCTTACCGATCCATCTCTTCCAACAACCATCGATCCCTCCACAACTCAAGCATATGAAGTCCATACGATATGAAACTTGGAACTCAGCATCATGGGGCCTTCCTTGCTACCCCACCTCGATCGCACCTCCATTGGATGAAATATATGTAGAACCTAGAATTTCCCACAAACTATATTAGCCATTCGATCGGCGTTTTTAACCATTCAAACATGACACAAGACAACTATCAATACATATAACATTCGGTAACAAACACCTAGCCAAACCATCTCAAAATAAAGACCTAAATCTAAGGTAAAGGTTAGGGATCCATAAGAGCATGTTTTTACAAATCTAGTCTAAATCATCTAAAATTCATGTATACGGTGTAATGTGGTCAAAAAACATTTTTAGTATTCTTGAATACTTTTTAAAACATCATTTAGCGTGTATAATGACCTAATTAGTAAGTGAGAGATCTAGTCTCTCACTTTAATCTGAAGAAAATCCCAAATCCTCAAATGAATAGTAAAAGGCATGAAATTCAAGGCTCTTCCAACATCAAATCTCTAATTCCAAGTGCTAATCATGCTAACCTCCTCTTAATGGTGTAATTTGGCTAATTAAAGTATATTTTAGGGTTGTTCTCTTAGCTAATGGGAGTTAATGGAAGCTTTTAACTATTTTTGGGAGTTGTGAAATGATGAGGATGAGGTCCCATCAGCCTCCACTTACCCCAAAACCGAAATGGGTTATGGGTCTCAAAGCTAATGACCCTAATTACCCACTTAAGCTACTCAAAAAATTAAAAGAAACTTCAACCAGCCATAAATCGAAAATTGTAAGTCCATTTTCTTAATATGACCACTCTACGGAAAGTGAAACCATAATCCGGATCTAATAGAAGTGGTTTCAGACCCTAACTTTGTTTCTATCAACAGTTATAGTCCTTACAAGATTTTCAGTGACAAAATGGTCACATAGAAATCCACTAAAAATCATGGATGTGGGACATATCCCAAAGAGTCATTATATAAAATATTAGAACCATAGAACCTCATATGATAATAATATAAATATTCTATAATCCTTCGATACGTATAATACAGGTCATTACAAACACAAAAACAAAGGAGACTCGATGAACTAAAATGAAGTATCAACAAAGAGCTCGACATGAAGACAAACTATTGTAAGTGTCATATATCCTTTGCTAATGTCTTAGATGAACATGTACATTTTCCCACGATATGAGCTAACACGTTTGCATCGAAAATTTGACGACCGCCTTATACCACCGGCATCAATAGTATATAAATAGTGCGCTATTGTCGTGCCCGGCCGATATAGGATGATCATTAAGGTTGAAATAAATCAATATAGCATTTAACTTATCATATATCGCACAACGCACGGATAAAATATAATATCACATATACAACAAAAGAGACGGTAAGAACAATGTGAGCAGATCATCATCATCATAGTGTAATATCCAATGAGTTATACATTAATAGTAGAGTTTATACAACCGAAACAAACTCAACAACTATCTCCAGTACAGATGGTAAGTAGTCACTACTAAGGCTCCTCAGTGTTGCACAGTGGAATAAGCGTAGACTCCGTATATGTATATAATATGAGATAGCTCCATCCAACTCGTACTCCGAACAGCTACTATGTCACCTGGACCTGTTATCTAGTCTACTCATTTAAGAGTGCCCAAGATAATAAGAAAAAAAACATAAATACTTAGGTTAGACAATAGTCTGGTGTGCACGATAAATGAGTCTCAAAATACTATACAGTAAATATGGTAAGGAACAAGAGTACACAAATCATATCTGACCTGTCCCTGCAATCAAAGAGTTAGCATATAACACTATAATATGCTACTCTACAATATCATAAAGGTATACCACAAACCAAATAAAGGACATCAGTCTTCCAGGTATTCCTATCTCCAATACCTTCTGCCCCTGATACCTATGGGTGAAAGCCTACAAAAAAAAATAACCAAAGCATCCATATCATTCATTAACAATCCTAACTATCACACCTTGTGCTCTGAATATATGCTACCGCGTATGACCCCCAAACTAGGGACTAATGGAAATCCCAGTTCTCTATTGTACTCTCATATCTCGAAACCCAAAGCTGGATACATGTCTCGCAGCACAAAGCTGTGCGCTAGACCCAAAGCTACAAGCCCAAGATATACATGTCCCTCGATTGACCCATGGGCGTTCCCACTTATAATAACCTTGCTTCGAGTACAACAGAAAACTCTTCGAGCATCAACGATTCCTTAGAACATACACCCGAACCAACCTTTGTTCAATTTGGATACCAAGCCCTTCTTCCCCAATCCAGTTTCCATTATTCACGAGGAACCCTTTCACATTCCCTCATCGTGCAGCTCCCTTCTTTACCAGCCACCATCTTCGGAACCTAGTCCCAACATGAGCCAACATTCGAAGACCATAGCTTTTCATCATGCTGTTATATCATCATCCAACCTAATATGAACGAGCCATCAGCTCCAGCATGATCTACAGAACCTCAATAATAGTCCCTAGAAGTTCCACTGCCATATCATTCACCATGATAACTCGATACCGACCTATAACTCAGTGTTGAGTTATACACTTAGCCAACAAATGGCTAATCTCTTCCATGTTTCTAGTACTCCCCTTTCAGTGCCTTGGACCCTGACTCATCCACCTTTGATAACTCGGCCCCTAACCCGAAGATCCTTCTTCTAATTCTAAAGATCACTCATCATCCCATCCAATAGTTAGCCAAATTTCCTGCATCAAGCTATAGGCAACCTCTAATTGGCAAACCCTTCCCATCCACGAAGTCAAGATGTGCAAACGAGTTAACACCACAACTAGGTGCCGAGTTATGGCCTTAACTCGGTGTCGAGTTATGGCCTTAACTCGGTGCCGAGTTATGACTTTAACTCCTACCAACTTGGGAGTTATCATGTGGCCCCTTGCCATTCTCCAAAGCTTATCCGTCAAGTTTCATCAAATTCCGACCAACTTTGCCTCCGATTTGCTCAATTATCCGACCATACTTTCTATGTAATCACAACACTAGCAAGCAACGTTAAATCATATCATCCAAACATAGAATAACAACCAATTATATCCAATCAAACTTGCAATCCATCAAAATGAGATTAAAAAAGGCAATTTCTAACATATATCTACATGTAGCATGAATATATGAGCATGAGTAAGGGTGATTTCTAATCAATCTTGATCATATACAAGTTTAACATGTAATTAAAGTTAGAAAAGGTTTTATGGCCAAAAATCGATTTAAAAATGTTAAATACTCTGATTTTACCATATAAACATGCATAGTACAATGAGAAGGCATAAACCACTCACCAATTACCAAATTCGATCAATATGAATGTAGATCCAATATGGACAAAAATGGAATGCACTTCAAATCAACCAAATCGACGATCTCTATCTTTTAGTTGATGATCTAATCATTAATCAACAATCTAATTGGATTTAGAGAGAAATTTGGATGAATTAGGATGGATTTATGGTAGGGTTTAGACCTAATTTAGAATGGGAGGGAAAATTTTCATTTGACTCCTACAACCCCTATTTATAGTGATTCTCTAATTAGACTAATGGGCCAACTAATGGGCTTCACTAGTTACACACCAATTCCGACTAGCAGTTTACAAAACTTAAAAAGGCATAACTCCCTAACTGTAAGTTTGATTTTCTATTTTTGACTACTCTATGAAATAGGAAACCATCATCCTGAAGCAATGGAACTAGTTTGAGACCCTAATTCAACTCCTATCAAAATTTATAGCCCAAACAAGGTTTTCAGGGTCAAAATGGTCACATGGACATTCAGAAAAAATCATAGGTGTGTAAAATGTCCCTAAAAGTCATATCCCAAAATTATAGAAATATACGACCTCATACAAATAAAATAAAAATATTTTTCAATCCTCCAATACATAAAATACGGATCGTTACATTCCCCCCTTTAGGAATTTCATCCCAGAAATCCCCAAACAAGCCAAAGTATAAGCAACCATGCTTATCACGTATGCCTACCAAACACAAGCAACCATCACACATATCAAACAAGCAATCATGCAATCAATAGTATAGTTAATCTATCCTAACATGCGGAATACTAACCTATCAAATATAGTACACAATGGTGAAAGTAGACACGATAAACGATGGATCTTACCATTCAAAGAGCTCTGGATAAGAATTCCCCATGCTCTCTTTCGTCTTCCATGTACAATCGTCCCCATTTTTGTACCATCGTGCCTTGACTAGCTTCACCATTTTTCTTCTAAGTTGTTTCATATCGTACCTAAGAATATGAAGCGGCCTATGAGGTAATAAACTTCTAGTTCTACCTCAACATCTTCTAGATGATCAAGTGTGATCATCATACCTGAGTCGTGCATAAACTTTCGTAGATAAGAGGCATTAAAATCATTGTGCATGCTTGCCATCTTCTGAGGTAAATCGACCCTATATGCTAGCTTCTTGATTCTCTTGACTATCAAAAAAGGAACTACAAATTTTGGTGCCAACTTCCCCTTTCTACCGAATCAAACTACATTCTTTAGAGGTGAAACCTTTACAAACAACATAACTCCGACAGAAAACTATAACTATCTCCGTCTCTTATCTGCATAGCTTTTCTATCGATCCTGAGCAGCTTTCATTCATTGTCGAATGACCTCAATCTTCTTTAAAGTCTCTCTAATCATATCTAGCTCAAGTATTAGTTTCTCGTCCGCTTCCCACCAACATGAAGGAGCGTTACATAATCGGCCATACAATGTTTCGTACAGAGCCATACCAATACTCGATTGATAACTGTTATTATATGCAAACTCCACCAAATGCAAATGATCATCCCATGATCCAACGAAGTTCATAATGCATGCTCGCAAGAGATCTTCCAATATATGATTTACTCTTTCGATCTGCGCATCTGTTTGTGGGTGATAAGCTATACTAAGATGCAGCTCCATCTCTAATGCCTCTTGTAAGCTATTCCGAAACCCACTAGTGAACAACGGGTCTTGGTCGCTCACAATGCTCTTTGGCACACCGTGAAATCGTACCATCCACTTTACATACAACTCCGCTAGCTTGGATGTCGTTATACTTGACTTAACGAGTATAAATCTCGCAATCTTGGTCAACCGATCTACTATGAACTAAATGCCATCATACCCCGCTAAGTCCTTAGCAATTCATCAATAAAATCCATCGATACTTGCACCCATTTTTATTCAGGAATCTCTAATGTTGCAACAATCCACTAGGTTTCTTCTGCTCTGACTTTACCAACTGACAGTTTATACACTTTGAGATAATTCCCCAACAACCCTCTTCATACCTAAATAATAGGTTCGCTTCATATCTCGGCACATCTTGTTATCGTCGGGATGAATGGTCAACCTGGAATGGTGACACTCTCGTAACACTTCAGCTCGTAACCCATACAACATCAGGAACAAATAGTCTTCCATCCTTACGAAGCCAACCCTCTTGATCGAGTTTGTATTGCTTCATGTCTTAAAATTTTACTCCTTCTACGATCTTCGCTATGATCTCCGTCAACCTAGCATCTCGCTTCTGACTAGCACCGATCCTTTCAATTAGAGTAGGTCTAGTCGATAAGCTTGCCAACATTTCAGGTTCTAGCTCGCGGTGGAGCCTGAAATCAAATCCGGCAATATATTCTATCTACTTCCATTCCATGAACATTACTCCCAACCCAGCATGTTTCTTACTCATTGCATCGATGACCGCATTCCCTTTTCCTGGAGTGTAGGAAATAGTGAAATCATAAGAGGCCAAGAATTCCAACAACCGTTGATGTTGAAGGTTGAGATCCTTCTGAGAAAAAATGTACTTCAAGGATTTGTGGTCCATAAACAGCTCAAACCTTTCTTCTTGCAAATAGCGCCTCCACGTCTTCAAAGCAAAAACAATTGCCGCCAACTCCAAATCATGAGTCGGATAATTCCTCTCGTGCAGCTTTAGTTGTCGACTAGCAAAAGCAACAACTCTCCCTTTATGCATCAACACCGCATACAATCCAGTACCACAAGCATCAGTATATACTGTCAACTCTTCATTTCCACTTAGAATGGTCAACACCAATGCACTCGTCAACCTTTCTTTTAGACTCACAAATGCATGCTCATAGTTCTCATTCCATACAAAGGTCTGATTCTTCTTTTGTCAAATTGGTCAACGGTGCCGCTACCTTCGAGAAGTTCTTTGTGAAGCGTCTATAGTATCCTGCAAATCCTAGAAAACTCCTCACATCCATAGCATTCTTAGGTTGATTCCAATCTTGGACTGCTGTCACCTTCGCATGATCCACTACTATACCCTGTCCCAATACGACATGACCCAAGAATCTCACTTCTTCTCTCCAGAAGTGACACTTAGAAAACTTCGCTCTTAACTTGTGCTTCCTCAATATCTCTAGCACAATCCTCAAGTGCGTCTTGTGCTCCTCTTTAGTTCTAGAGTAGATCAGAATATCATCTATGAACACAAGCATGAACTTATTCAACTAGTCCCTGAAAACCTGATTCATGAGATCCATAAAGTATGCCAAAGCATTGGTCAATCCGAATGGCATCACAAACCACTCATAAAAACCCGACGGCTTCCGAATTACGGCAATGGGCATACTCTCCTTCACTACTCTCTATTGGTGAAATCCTATCGCCAAATCCATTTAGGAGAACAACTTCGCATCGTGCAGCTAATCAAACAAGTCATTAATCATGTGAGTTGATACTTGTTCTTCGACAATTTTTAGATCACGATAATCCACACACAACCTCAAAGAGTCATCTGCCTTCGTTGCCAATACTACAGGTATGCCGCACTCAGATATGCTCCTTCAAATGAAACCTTTCCTCTATAGGTCATTCACTTGCATCTCCAATTCTTTCTACTCTCTAGGTGTCATACGCCTTAAAGGCATAATCATAGTTCTAGCTTCTTTCACCAAGTCTATCCAAAACTCGATCTCTCTATGTGGCGGTAATTTAGTCACTTCCTCGAAGACATCCAGATACTCTCTAGCAATAGGTACTAATGACAATCCCTCTTGAAACCTCAAGTGAATATAGAAAGCTAACCATCACCCGGTTTCTCTAGTAGGTAGCTAATCACTACCGTTCGCCCATCCACATCTCCAATTGTCACCAATAGCTTCTCACCATCCACTATGGCCGCATACTTCCTAAGCCAGTCCATACCCAAGATAATCTCGAACCCAATATAGTCCCAAAAAAAAACACAAACCAAAGAAAATCCATGAATCAATAAAACTAAGCCATGAAAAACCATGCAAAGACTAGTAGAGCCTCCAACAAGGTTCGTCACAATTAAGGTCGGTCTACTATCTTAGGTTCCAATCTCAATCTATCTACTAGGTCACTATAGATGAACGAACAAGAAGCACCAATATCAAACAAAACTCGAACAGGAACAACACCAATAGAAAGCATACCTTGAATGATGACTCTCTTCCCCTTCTCCTTCGCCGAGGGAGCACTCGATGAAGTCGGGACTGCATCAAAGCATATGCCTTCACCATCTGCTTATCCTTTACCAGTTCTGGACAATTCTTCTTCAAATGCCCGAGCTTATCACAATTATAGTAAGTAGGTTTCGGTTTACCCTTCTTCTTGCCAACCTTACCCTAAGGTTGCTTCCTCTTCCCAATCCACTTCTCCTTGCTTTCACTGCCTTGCTGCGGTTTTGGCTTCTCTTTCTCAGTGGAAACAATAATAGCAGTCCAAGCCTTAGGGTACAAGCTCTCATGGCGTAGTGCCTTCTCTACCAGCTTATCAAATGGCACATCTATATGGTCCAATATCTTCTCTCCAAGATAGCCTTCCAATCCTATGATGAGTTTCTCATTCTTTCTTAAGGGAGTATCTATGAATGACATCCCATACTTTGACAAGGCGTCAAACTCTACAACATATTCCAAGACTGACATCTCTCCCTACTTGAGATCAGTAAATTTTCTAAACAAAACATACTTTTGAGCCATCGGAATAAACTTCTCCTCAAACCTTATCTTAAACTGTTCCCAAGAAAACTGGTCTTCTAGAGTAGCAAAAGTGGCAGCATTCCACCAATTAATAGCTCTGCCCTGAAGCTGTCTCGAAGTAAATTTCCTCTTTATGGCATCTTCCACCTCCATATCAACGGAGATGTATCTGACCAATCTTGAACTTCTATGGCCAACTCTGTCCAATGAAAGGGCTTCCCTCCAAGAGTAGAATAATCTTTGCTCAGCTTAGCGAAATCAACCCTAGGCGCTTGCACTGGAGCACCTCCACCTATCACCACTCCAAGAGCATTCCTCATTATATTAGCCATTATAGCATTGAACATAGCTTGGACATCAGGCGTAGCGGCTCCAGATCCTGCTTCTTTCTCTAGTCATGAAGTAGAATTCCTCACAACGTTCCTTGTATGCCGGCTCATTGTTATCTATAACAAGAATGATCAGTCTTTTATAAAGAAAACTGTGTCCTTAGTGCTCATGTGCATGCGACTTATACTAGATAATATATCATTATATAGCTTTGAAAACCAAAATTATAACAAGTATGCTCTCCCTCATATACATATACAGTCTCGATCCAGTCTAAGGCAATAACACCTTCCCTATCTCTATTGAATTATGGTATCAACTCTAATTAATCATGTAACCAAAGCTCTGATACCAAATGTGACGACCGTCCTATACCACTGGCACCAATAGTATATAAATAGTGCACTGCTGTCATGCCTGGCCGATACAGGACAATCATCAAGGTTGAAATAAATTAATATAGCACATAACATGTCATATATCTCACAGTGCATGGATAAAATATAATATCACATATATAATAGAAGAGACAATAATAACAATGTGAACATATCATCATCATCATAGTATAATATCCACAGAGTTATACATCAATAGTAGAGTTTATACAATGGAAAAAAACTCAAAAAATATCTCAAAAAACTCAACAACAGGGGAATAAGCATAGACACCATATATGTATATAATACGAGATAGCTCCATCTAGCTCATCCTTCGAATAGCTACCGCGTCACCTTGACATGTTATCTAGTCTACTCATTTAAGAGTACCCAAGATAATAAGAAACAAAGCAAAAAACCTTAAGTAAGACAACAGTCTGGTGTGAGCGGTAAATGAGTCTCAAAATACTACATAGGTAAATATGGTAAGGAGTAAAAGTACATGAACCATACCTGACTTGTCCCTTCAACCAAAAAGTTAGCATATAATACTATAATATGCTACTCTACAATATCATAAAGGTATACCACAAACCAAAAAAAGGATATCACTATTCAGGTATTCCTATCTCCAATACCTACTTCCCCTGATACATATGAGTGATTTCCTACTAATGAAAACAACCAAAGCATCCATAACATCCATAAACAATCCATTTTACCACTCCTTGTGCTTTGAATATATGGTAACTCGTATGACCCCAAAGCCAGTGACTAATGATAATCCCGATTCTCTATTGTACTCTACTACCTCACAGCCCAAAGATGGATACATGTCACGCGGTCCAAAGTTGGACAAGTGTCCCAAAGTTATAGGTCTAAGGTATACACGACCCTTAATTGACCCATCGGCATCCCCACTTACAATACCCGTGCTTTGAGTAAACCTGAAATCTCTTCGAGCATTAACGATTCCTTAGCTCATAAACTCGAGCCCACCTTTGCTCCATTTGGATACCGAGACCTTCTTACTCAATCTAGTTTCCATTATTCACGAGGAACCCTTCCACATTCTCCGATTATACGGCTCCCCCTTTATGAAATGCGGAAACTGATAATAGCAGTAAAATAAAAATTAAAGTAAGCACACCATGAATTTTTATACTGGTTCGAACTTCCCGTTCTACGTCCAGTTCCAGAATACCCTTTGGATTTAAACTAAACCCCTCACTTAACCCGAAGGAATAGGTATACGACACCTGAGCAGCCGAACATGAATTTTTCCGCCTCAACAGCCGAAGAGGACTTCAACTTAATACAAATAATTTGTTGACGAATGTGTTCTGAATAACACTGATTGTCTTTTGATAGTACAACTTTCCTACAATCAAATCCTCAAGAGTATATATGTGTGTGAAGATTTAGAAGGAAGATAATCACGTAGAATTGAAGTATATGAATTTAGTCAAGGATTCTAGTGATATTGAATGAGAATGAATGCTTTTATTTGCAAAAATAAATAGAGAATAGATTTCAGAATTATAAAACAAGAATTGGTTGTTGTAGAAGTGAATTGAACATGTTTTTATAGTTGTAGAATAGTTACAATCTTTCATGAAGAGTTTCAACCAAAAGTTGTGTCTGTATCTCTTGGATTGGAGGACATTCCTCCTCATGAACGATCGCAACTCTTCAGAAAACTAGCCGTTATGTTCAGGTCGGTTGACCGAGAAAACTGGCTGGTCAGTTGAGTTTCAAAACTGTACATAGAACAATGTATATCTGTGCACTTGACACAGAGTCGGTCGACCTAAGTTTCTGGTCGGTCGGCCGACCTGCTGTCAATTGCACAGTGTACACTTTTTCATGTATAAATTAATGTTAAAGTAATTTGTGTGTGTGTGTGACTACTTGAGGAATGATTTTAACAATATTCTAAGACTCAATACAATAAAATATTCATACTAATCTCTGGATTGTAGTCTTGTCTCCTTTGTAGTGCACAATATATACTTATTCTCTTTTTGTCGCTTTCATATAGTATTGTTGTCGTATGATCTCTGAAGCTTGTGTCATGAATCAAAACTCATGAATCAACACCTACTCCCAACATGAGCCAACATCTAAAGGCCATAGCTTTTCATCATACTGTTATATCGTCATCCAACTTGATACGAACGAGCCACCACCTCCAGAACGATCTACAGAACCTTAACAATAGTCCCTAGAAGTTCCACTGCCATATCATTCACCTTGATAACTCGGTACCGACCTATAACTCGATGCCGAGTTATACACTTAGCCAAAAAATGGTCAATCTCTCTTACATGTCTCTATTACTTCCTTTCCAGTGCCTTGGATCCCGAATCATCCACCTTTGATAATTTGGCCCCTAACCCAATGCTCCTTCTTCTGGTTCTAGAGATAACTCGTCATCACATCCAACACTTGGCCAAATTTCCCACGTCAAGCTATAGGCAACCTCTAATTAACAAACCCTTCCCATCCATGAGGTTGAGAAGTGCACACGAGTTAGCACCATAACTCGGTGCCGAGTTATAGTCTTAACTCGATGTCGAGTTATGGCTTTAAATCCTACCAACTTACGAGTTATCATGTAGCCCCTTTCCATTCTCCTTAGCCTATCTGCTAAGTTTCATCCAGTTCCGACAAACTTTGCCTCCGATTTTCCCAATTGTCCGACCAAAATTTCTATGCAATCACAATACTAGCAAACAACATCAAATCATATCATCCAAAGATAGAATAGCAAGCAATTTCATCCAATCAAATTTGCAATCCATCAAAATGAGATAAACAAGGCAATTTCTAACATAGATCTACATATAGCATGAATATATGAGCATGAATAAGGGTGATTTCAAATCAATCTAGACCATATACATAGTTTAACATTTAATTAAACTTTGAAAAGGTTTTATGGCCAAAAATCGACTTAAACATGTCAAATACTATGATTTTACCATATAAATATGTATGGTATAATGAGAAGGCATAAACCACTCACCAATTACCAAATTTGATCAATATGAATGTAGATCCATTTGGGACAAAAATGGAATGCACTTCAAATCAAGCAAATCGATGATCTCTCTCTTCTAGTTAATGAACTAATCACTAACCAACAATCTAATTGGATTTATAGAGAAATTTGGATTAATTAGGATGGATTTAAGGAAAATTAGGGTTTAGACCTGATTTAGAATGAGAGGGAAAGTTTCCATTTGAACCCTACAGCCCCTACTTATAGTGATTCTCTAATTAGACTAATGGGCCTACTAATGGCTTCACTAATTACACACTAATTCTGACCAGTAGTTTACAATACTTAAAAAAGGCAAACTCCTTAATCATATGTCCGTTTTTCTATTATGATCACTCTACAAAATGGAAAACCATCATCCTGAAACAATGAAACTAGTTTGAGACCCTAATTCAACTCCTATCAAAAGTAACAGCCCAAACGTGGTTTTAAGGGTTAAAATTATCACATAGAAATTCAGGAAAAATCACAGGTGTGTAAGATGTCTATAAGAGTCATATTCAAAAATTATAGAATCATACGACCTCATGTGAATAAAATAAAAATATTTTATGATCCTCCGATACGTAAAATACGGGTCGTTATAAAAATGTTTTAAATCACTCAAATAAAGTTTTTAAGCAAGTTTCAGTGACTCGAACATCTGGTGACATCTCTTAGACATCTGACGTCACACAATTTTAAATTAGATCTTTTATGGACTGTTATTTTCAAAAGTCAAACATCTAGGGTCATAATCTAGATGTTTAGGTCATAAATTTTTATACCACTTGTTTTTTGAAGAAATATTTTAAAAAGTCCGACATCTGACTATTTCATCAAGATGTCTAAATTTTGTAACAGCTATATTTTGAAAAGACATGTCTCTTCTCTCTTATTGGTTGCAAATCTTTGTCAATGGGTTTCTCTGATAAATTGCAACTTTTGAAGGAGACGTTTTGACATCTATAAATATATGGCCATGGCTAG
Source organism: Allium fistulosum (assembly GCA_030737815.1). Taxonomy (NCBI): domain Eukaryota; kingdom Viridiplantae; phylum Streptophyta; class Magnoliopsida; order Asparagales; family Amaryllidaceae; genus Allium; species Allium fistulosum. The sequence goes on from CM060903.1 coordinate 862,814,612, forward strand.
AGTTTAACAATCCAATAGCTTGTTTTGATATATCTCTCTAAAATATAGTGCTTTCAAATTACTAAATTTTCTTTTAACATCATCAAGAACTACATTTCTATGTTTCTTCGTGATCTACTTCCATAACTCATGTGGTTTCACTCATTTAACTCAAAGAAAAAAATTACAGGAAGGGTGTACTTTACAGGCTCATTAGTGTTGATCTAGAACACATAAAGTCAGTAGCATACTACTTATGTAGTTGATGTCTTGTTGGAGATCTTTATGCAAGTGAAGCCCTGTTCGATTGCTCCGGCATTTGTAAGATGCTCGTTTCTTCGCTTAAGTAAGGGTTCCTTAGTTAATTCCAGAAGGAATCAGGGACTGGATGTAGGACGAGATGTCCGAACCAATATAAAAAATCAGTTGTGATCACTCTTACTTTACTTTATTAGTATTCTGCTTGGTTATACACACACACATTTACATTAGCCACACTATTGATCTTGTGTACTTTCATGGACTCCTCCTAAGGATGGATTAGTTATCTTACTATGGGTCTATCTTAGATTGTGATAGGAGAATTGTATGATTAATGAGCTATAAAGGACGACATATAGATGTTTGTTGTACACTCCAAAACTCAATCGAGTTAAGATATTTATATTCCCTAAGGCTTTTTCGGGACTGTGCAGTCAATTCCCCGATATTACCCCGATATATCCTCGATATATCCCGTAGCGGACTTTTGGGGCAATGATATTCCAATAAAGCGGCTCAATATAGAAGATCCGCTATTATCCCCAATATTGCGGCAATAATCTGCTATATCCCCCTTTCCTATAAATAAGCATTTTGCTTGATGTCTTGCTTTTAAGTTTTATGGTAATTCAAAGTTGATGTAACAATGATATACGCTATTGGTTGTTATAACTAGTTCTAACTTTTTAAGTGTCAACTTTGTTTATCTTTACTTTATTATAACTTGTTTTGCTTGGTGGGAAATAATAAGTAATACTTGTTCCTCTTTTTAATTTAGAATTTTTATCATTCCTCTTTTTAAAGTCGTCTGCTATATCCTTGATATATCTCCGCTACAACTTTTCACACCTCAAACGCTATGGAGCGGCATGGCGCTTTAACTACACAGTCTCAGTATGAGCTCTCATCCGTACTATAGTTCGAGAATTTCCTGACATTTGGAAAAAGTCTCAGATCTTCCTTCCCAAAGGAAGATCGAGTTTAGGATTTATTTAGAGAAGGACGTGGGACTTATTGCTCTGCCATTAAGGCACATGCCCCCCCAAAGAAAGATGAGAGTTTGATAAGTAGATCTCAGAGTTATTGCAGAAGGGTTTTATACATCGAAGTACTTCTGAATGGGGAGGACCTACTATCTTTGCTACTGAGGCAAACAACTCATTAAGGCTATGCGTCAACTATAGAGAACTCAACATGTTGACTAAGAAAAATAAGTACCCCTTACCTACAATAGACGACTTGTTTGATTAGCTTGTTAGAGATAAAGTCTTTTCCCAATTGGACTTAGCCATTGGGTTTCATCAATTGAGGGTAGCTGAGGGTAGCAAGCAGAAGATCGCATGTCGCACTCCGGATGGACTATATGAATGGGAGTTGATGCCTTTTGGACTAATGAATGCCCCCGCATGCATTGTAGATTTGATGAGTAGAGTATTTAGGAGGCAACTGAATAAATTCGTCATAATGTTTGCAGATGACATTAATATTCTCTAAAAGTGAATAAGAGCATGAAAATCACTTAAGGGAGGTACTTTGAAAAGACACCGACTTAAATCCAAATTCTCAAAATGTCACTTTATGAAGGAGGATGTGAGATTTCTTGGATATATTTTTTCCGCGAAGGGATTGTCTGTAGACCTCGCGAAGGTGGAAGCTATTCAAGATTGGAAGATTCCATAGAATGCCTAGAATCTAGGAGTTTTCTTGGATTGGTGGGTTACTATAGGAAATTAATTAAGGACTTCATAAAGATTGCAGTCCCACTAACTCCCTTGACCAAGAAGAATCTAGTTTTTGCATAGGATGAGAGGTGCACGAGAGCATTTGAGAAGTTGAAGGAACTGTTGACTAGCACACCAATATTAATTATTTCCTTGGAACAAAGTCTTCTACCATTTACATCGATGCATGTGGTATGGGATTAGTAGTTGTTCTGATGCGGGAAGGAAGGGTGATAGCTTATGCTAGTAGACAATTGAAGGACCATGAAAGGAGATACCCAACTCATGACTTGGAGTTAGCAGCCATTGTTTTTGCCTTAAATATGTGGAGGCACTATTTTTGGAAGAAAGTTTTGAGTTGTTCACCAACCAAATCTCACTCAAATTCCTATTTTTCTAAAAAGATTTAAATCTTAGGTAGCAGAGGTGGATGGATTTTATAGCCTCGTATGACTTTGTGATAACATATACCCTTGGAAAAGGGAATGTCTTTGTCGATGCCCTTAGCCGAAGGCATGCTATCCTAGATGTTATATATGAGTGAAGGAGGTTGGACTTCCTTTTGAATTTTGATTTCCAACCACCAACAGAATCCAGTCTAGGCTATTTAGTAGCAATAGAGGTTAGGCCGGTGTTAATAGACCATATTGGACTAGAGTAGAAGAAGGATGCGACGATAGTGGATATTTTGGAAAAATTAAAGGGAGGGGAACAATTTCCCCATGACGGTAGGTATGCGATTGATGAAAGAGTGTGCTTGTGGAGAGATGGACACCTTTGTGCTCCTATGGTTGATGATGTTTTGGAGGAAGTTCTTGTGTGGCACCATTCTAGGTTAACCATTCATCTCGGAGGAGATAAGATGTACAGGGATATGAAGCGAATTTTCTGTTGGCCAAAGATGAAAAAGAGGGTAGCAAAGTTTGTGTCTAGATGTTTGACTTGCTAGAGGATAAAGACAGAACAAGGGAATCCCCGAGGATTGTAATTGCTGTTAGAGCAGCCGACTTGGAAATGAGAGCATTTATCAATGGACTTTATAGATGGGTACCTAGAAGTCAAAGAGGCAACGAAGCCATTTTGGGTTATAGTGGATGGACTCACTAAAAGCGCCTATTTATTCCCATTACAAGTAATAGGACGACAACATCTTTAACATAAATTTATATTAAGGAGGTAGTTCGACTTCATGGAATCCCAATTAGCATTGTTAGTGATAGGGATCCCTTGTTTACTAGCGAATTTGGAGGAGTTTGCAGTCAGCTTTATGTAACATCCCCAATTTTGAGGCCCGAAACTAAGCGCTACTAATGTTGCAGTCATTCATAGTATTTATTTTTGGTGACAAAATGAGATCGATTAATAGTGTCATTAACATAAAAAACTTAGGAATATGAAAATTTTCAAACACAATTTAAAGCTAAACTTTTCCATTACATGAAATAAAATTTCATATTCATTACATAATCCCAAATGTTGCCCAAGTTCAGGAAAAATACAATTATTACAAAATACTCCAAGAGCGACATATGAAGATGCACCCTCTGTTGATTAGAGTTAACTACTAGACATACAATTTCTGCCATTACAAACATATAGACAAAAATCATAACAACAGTGTGGATAAATAATTAGATAGGCTCCTACATAGCTAGCTCTACCTCCTGCACATCTCTGGAAGCTTTATTCGTCAAAACCTAAAAATTTGGAAATCTTACTCTCGAACTACTCAAATGAGTACCTGAGAATTAAAGGAGAAAAACAAAAACTTCAGTTTAGAAAAAAGTTTGATGTGAATAATAATATGCCATCTCGATAATAGATATCTAATGAGACCATGCCGCTGAGCGGAATGAGTTTTCCCCTTACTAGTATCCTCTGCATGTTTTTTATAAACCAAGCACCTGCAACCACAATGGTTAAACTAGGCGATATAAAAAATCATATGCATGCATGCAACCTAGGTAATCATGACCAATCTATCTAAATAAATGGACTATCTGTCCCAACATCATAATTTTCTCAGGGTAACTACAAACCTATGTGGCTGGCTCGGGCCTACCAGATATACCAGACTCTCCAACTTACTATTAGAAGGAAACTGGACGGTCCGCCCAAAACTTACTATCCTAGGGTCACTCTGATCCTAATGGTTTTGCAGACCAACCAATAACCTATCTCAACTTTGTGTATTCCTTTCTGTGCGTAAACCTACCTTTAGGCTTACCCTTGACGAAGCTCTATGCCCTGGAATTATGGACGAAATTCAGCTAGGGGCTAACAGCTGAAGTATCGGGCGCGACCCTACACTAGTCCCATCTGGTTTTCTAATCTCCAAGTCAATTCATCCTATCACAATTTATCTAAAGGTGATCAGAATAATCTCTATTTTATTGGGCTAAATACCCTTTTTATCTCCTTGAAACCAATTCCTTTATAAATGATTTAACCTTTGAAATCATACTTAAAATAAGGAAACTGTAGCCCTTTACTTTATCCAAAATATTATGCTAATACACACACACACATGCTTTTATAAAATAGCATTGATGAATTTCGAAGTCATTTAGAGGTTATCGCACCTCAAAACCATAGGCTATGAAGCCATATATAATAAAACCATTGAATTGATAAAATGCAGCATTGATATAGCTGCTATGGGATTATCGCATCCCTCTATATCAAAATCATGTTAAAACATCTGATTTATAAAGCATAAGGCCATAAGGATAAAACCATTTACATCTCACATCACAAATACATATAGATCACCAAATATAAGTGGCACAGTTATAGGTTTGCATAGTATAAAACTTTAAAACTCGGTGGGAATGTCAAAATTAAGGCTAGGTAGCATCATTGTTGTAAGAAAATCAATGTCGAAAATAGCCTACAGCGGCACTATGGTCAAAACACTCATTGTCACTATGGTGTATATGAAACTAGCGGCATCAATGCCTTAAAGAAAACAATGTCGAAAGTGACCTATGCGACATCAATGCCGTAATAAAGTAATAATGAAGATATGAGGCATCACTGCCACTATAAACATTAATGCAACATAAGTAGGTGCGGCTTCATAATATAAGGAGGTATCATTGAATACATGTGGGATAACCAATGTCGCAAGCATCAATGTCGACATTAAGGTAATTCTTCCCACTTCAACCAACGTTGATTCATTGCATACCAACGTGTATTGACATCATATGCATCTGCTTTGGTTGATGTAGAAAAGCATAAGTACGATTGAGGTGGATTGCGGCATCAATGATAACGACAATTTAAATTCCCATAATTATTATTAAAAATGGTAAATTTTCTATATAAAGTAATTTCTTTTTACCAACTCCTATTCTTTGTCAAATTGTTACTGGATAATAACTTTCTTTACCAATTCCTTTTAGAAAAACTACTATCAATCAAATTCTCATTCCCACATTAACTTGCAAACCAATAATTTTATATTAATATTTTAATATAATTATTAAGCTTTTCCAACCTAATAAATTCATAATAAATTATAAACACTTGGGAAAAACCCAAAATCTTGAAAAATCAAGATTTATATATTTTTCAACATATAAACCTTTCGAGGTTAAAAATATTGACCAATTATTTTTAATAATTAAAACCTGAATAAATTGTTTTCCTCACTTAGGAAATTCATAAAATATTCATACTTGCTTGGAAAATTATGAAATTGAAATCCACTTCTAAAATAATGTTTCTAACATCGTATCCAAATTTTAAGCCGTTTAGGTGTCATATGATAGGCTTTCACACTTAAACCTATTAATTAATTTCATAAATAAATGCAATAAATCATCATTAAGCATATAATCATCAATCATTCACATCATGGCATAATAACACACCTAAGATTCTGGATTAATCATAAAACCAAAAATAAACAATCATACTTGAGATAGATAATCATTATTCACCTTGATTAGATAATGAGACTTGAGATTTTAATGTTGATTTGGTTTCCTTAACCTTTCTCTTTGATTTCCTAGCGTTTTCTTCTCTTGAATCTCTTAATAATGACCAGCTTGAGTAGGCTTATATTTGTATGAATGTAAATAAAATGAAGGAGAGGAAAGTGAAAGGGTTTATATTAGGAAATGAGAGTGTATTCCTATTTGGCCCTTCTCATAAATCCTCCTTCTTATTTAAGTTATAATCAATCTTATTAACTCATTAATTAAGGAACGACCCACTTAATTATCGAATCTCAATCTTCTTATCCACTTAAATTATTTAATTTATCTAATTAAATGTTCTAAATACTGATAATCAAATTGGGGGTGTTACAAGCTCCCCTCCTTAAAGAATTTAGTCCTTGAAATTACGATAGTACATAACATCAAACATAATCATAGACGTAGAACATACCATCAAAACAAATCAGGATAAGTATCTATAATCCCGTCATCTGTCTCCCAAGTATAGTCTCTCTCGTTGTCACTCCACTAGACCTTTAATAATATGAGTATCTTGTTCCTTAACTTCTTCTCATTCTTAGCCACAATGCGAACCGGTTGCCTAATAATAATCTGGTTCTATCTCTAAATCTTCCAATCCAATCGGAGTGATAGTAGTCTCTAGATCTCGAATCCACTTCCTAAGATGAGAAACATGAAAAACATTGTGGATTTCCGCCAAAATGCTCGGTAACTCTATCCGATAAGTGAGTTTTCCGATCCTTTATGTAATAGGAAATTGTCCAACAAACCTAGGTGTCAATTTCTTTGACTTCCCAAATCGGGTTACACCCTTCATCGATGATACCTTGATGAAAACATGGTCTCCAACCAAGAACTCCATATCCTTACGCCTTTTATCTGCATAACATTTCTGCCTCGACTGAGCTTCCTTCACCCTAGCCTAGATTAACTCAATCTTTTCTATGACTTCTCTTACCATTTGTGGACTAAGAAATAATCTATCTTTGATCCCTAACCAACATACAAGTGATTTGCATAGCCTTCTATACAAAGCTTCAAAAGGTGCCATCCCTATACTAGTATATAACTATTGTTATAGGAAAATTTAACTAAGTGTAGATGGTCTTTCCATGATCCTTCAAAATCTAACACACAAGCTCTTAACAAATCTTCTAAGATTTTGTTAATTCTTTCTGTTTGCCCATCTGTCTGTGGATGACAAGCGGTACTCATCTTAAACTTGGTGCCCAAAACCTCTTATAGACTATTGTAGAATTCACCAGTGAATAAGGTATCTCTGTCACTGACTACACTATTAGGAATCCCATGCAGTCTAATAATATTCTTCATAAATAACTTGACCAAAATAGGTGCTGTCCTTGTCGACTTAATGGGAATGAAATGTGCACTCTTGGTTAATCTATATGTTATAACCCAAATACTTTCACTTCCCTTACTCGACTTTGGCTATCCATCAATGAAATCCATAGACATAGAATCTCATTTCCACACTGGTATATCTAAAGGCTGAAGCAATCCACTTGGCTTCTAATGCTTGGCCTTCACTTATTGGTAATTCAAACATTTCTTTACCCATAAGCCTACATCCCTTTTCATGCTCTTCCAAAAGAAACTTCTCTTCATATTCTGATGCATCTTAGTTCCTATAGGATGAATAGTTAACTATGATCAATGACATTCCCTAAGAACTTCCTTCCTTAGGTCTCGTATATCTGGAACACACAATCGTCCCTTCTTCCTCAACCATGCATTCCAGTCAAGACTAAAATCCTTTAAATCATCAATCTTAGTTCTACTTTCCAATCTTCTAATCGGTTCAACTAACAATGGTCATCTCTTAGCTTAGAGGCAATCCTCTCGATTAATACTTGTCGAACTTCTAAACAAGATAACATTGTTGTATTTTGAATAGAACTAGTAGTCGATCTTAACTACACCCTTTAAGTAGTCAATGTTTCTAAATCTTTCCACTCCACTAACATTGCTAATACCGCATTCTGATGTTTTCTACTAAGTGCATCAGCTACCTTGTTTCCTTTCCTTGGCGTATACTCAATACCAAAATCATAAGCTGCTTTGAACTCTAACCACCTCCGTTGTCTCATATTTAACTCCTTCTAAGAGAATAAATACCTTAAAGACTTATGATTCGTATATAGTTCAAATCGTTTTCCCAAAATATAGTGTCTCCATACCTTCAAAACAAACAGCTGCCAACTCCAAGTTGTGGGTCGGATACCTAACTTCATGTGGTTTGAGCCGTCAAGAAGCGTAGGCAATCACTTTACCTCTTTGCATCAATACAACTCCTAACTCCATTCCACACGCATCTGTTACACCACCAAATCCTAATTACCATCTGGTACAACTAACACGGACACATTGGTCAATAAATGTTTTAGCTTCAGGAATGCCTCCTCATATTTATCAGTCCAAACATACTTCACCTCCTTCTTTGTTAGTTTAGTCATCAGTGCTACTATACGAGAGAAATCCTTGATGAATCTTTAGTAATAGCCAACCAATCCAAGGAAATTCTTTATCTCGGTTAACGCCTTGGGTTACTTCCAATCATTAACAGTTTCTATCTTATCCAGGTCCACCGACAACTCTTTTTCTGAAACTACATGACCAAGGAACTTCACTTCTTTCTTCCAAAAATGACATTTCAAATACTTCACCTTAAGTTGATTTTGCCTTAACATCTCAATCACTATTCTAAGATGAATTTCATGGTCTCTTTTATCCTTAGAATATATCAAAATATCATCTATAAACACTAACACGAATCGATCCAAATGCTCTCGGAAGATCCGGTTCATCAATTCTATGAAGAAAGCAGGCGCATTAGTAAACTCGACTAGCATTACTAACCACTCGTATGAACCATATCTTGTTTGAAATGCCATCAATGGAATACTATCTTCCGCTACCCTCAATTGGTGGAACCTTGTCGTCAAATCCTGTTGGAAAAATACTTTGGGTCCACTCAACTGATCAGATAAATGGTCTATTCTTGGCAAAAGATATCGATATTTGATCGTCTTTTCATTTAATTTACGATAATCGATACATAATCCCATACGACCCGTCCGGTTTCTCACGAACACCGTGGCCACTTTCCAAGGCGAATTGCTTAGACTAATGAAATTTTTTCCTTTTAAATCCACCAACTGCACCTTTAACTCTTTCATCTCTGTAGGTGTTATTCTACTAGGCGGTCTACTTTTGGGTTCATCTTTAGGTACAAGATCTATTCGAAACTCAATAGCTCGTTTCGGTGGTAGTCCTGTAACATGCTCAAACACATCTGTGTACTCTATTACAACAAAAACTCAATTCAACATGTCTTCCTCCTCCATTGCACCCAATAAAGCACAAACATTTAAATTTGAATTCTCCACTGAGTATATAATTCGATCGCTGCTATTAGGGTGTCTTAGTTATATTTTCCTATCTTAGAAAAATATCCTAGCATCATACTTGCTTAACCAATCCATACACAATATAAATCTAAAGCCCACAAAATCAAACACATGCAAACTGCAGGTAAATTTATGATCTGATAACTCAAACTCTAAATGGTCACATCTCATCCCTAGAGTTGCATACCCTCCTATCTGTAACGACCCTAATTTTGACTAATATTATTTATTTCATTTAATTAGATAAATTAAATGAAATAATGTAAATGATTAAGGGATTGAGATTTGTAAAATTATAAGGTAGCTATGCCTAATTAATCTAAAGCCAACGAGAATTAAAATGAAGTAAGTGAAGGTAATAAGATAAGGGCAAAATAGGAATAGGTTATATTCTTATACCCTAAACCCTTAATCCAATTTCATTTACAATATTCACAAACTAAAACTAAACCAAGAAGCTTGGCCGACCATTATTAGAAGAAGACAAGAGGAAGTTAAGAAAGAATTCAAGTAGGAAGCTTAATCAAATTAATTCAAGAGCCAATCTCAACCTTCTTAACAATCAAGCTAAGATGAATAATAGATTACATCTCATTTTTATAGTTTTCGGTTTCTAGATAAGATCCGAATTTATTTTTCAAGAAAAATGCCATGTTTTGGTTGTTTAAATGATTATATATGCTTGTTGATGATTTTTGTTGTTTCATATAATTTTATGATAAGAATTGATTTGGAAAACCAATTAAATAACATCCACATGATATGCAATTTTGATGTAAGGTCAGAAACATTATTTTAGAGATGGATTTCAAGTTTTATAATTTTCTAAGTTAACGTGGATTTATTATGAATTTTCTAGTAAAGAAAATGGTTAAATTGGGTTTAAAATTATTTTCGGCTATTATATGTTAGCTTTGGGTAAGAAATTTAAATATGTTAGAAAACATATTAAAAGTGAATTATGGGAATTTTTAGAGAATTTTCCTAAGTATTTTATTAAAGATATAAAATTATTTAAGGTATGGGACTTAAATGTTTTATATGTTTATAAATGAGGAAGGGGCAATTTGCTAAATGTTTTAAATTATTAATTATTGAATTGGGCAGCACTTTTAGAAAAGATTTTGAAAAAGAATCGGCAACCAATTATATGTTGACAAATAAGGCAAGTTAGTTGGAAAGATATTACTTTAAAAAGTTAAAAATCAGTTTTGTAAAAGATTACTGCTTTGCCACTTATAGTAGCCACCTTTCGACACCATACTGCCGCCTCCAACCTAGTCAAAACCGATACACATGGTATCGAAGTCTTGGTATGTAGTGGATTAAAGATGGGCAAAAAGTATAGGGTCGAAACATGCTTTCGAAGGGGTAGAAGTAGTCTTCATAAACTCAGAACTATTTTGATTACAAAATGGGGCTTTCAAAGGAAATAGCTTTCGACTTAGTCAAATACGTCTTTGTTTAAGAAAAGGGCTTTCGAAAGAGGTTGCCGCCTTTTGTGTTCAAATAAAGCTTTCGAAGTGGTCGAAACCCCCACTGCCGCATTCAACCTTTCGAATCAATGCTTTCGAAAGGGTGCCTTTTCCTTTAAACTTGTAAGCCGCTTCTCAATGCTTTCGGCAGGGTTGGTTTCGAAACCCTCCATTTTCTTTTACTTAGGAATAATGCTTTCGAAAGCTATGCTTTCGCCCTAGTTCTTTTAAGACCCTTAGATATATTGAAAGTTAAACCCAAAGGTTCCAAAAAGAATGGTTTTAAATAGTTTTGAAGTTATGTTCCACAAACTTTTACTTGAACCCAATGCTTTCGAAAGGTTTTTTTAAGCATAGGACTTCAATGCTTTCGAAAGATATTTGATGAAGGTTTCGAAGGGGTGATTCCTCAATGTTTCCGAAAGGTTTAATTTTAGTATTTGAATGGAAGGTTTCCAATGCTTTCGAAAGGCAAGTTTAAAGTATTTTGAAAAGAGGATGTTTAAGGTTTATAAAGCTTTCGAAGGGATACCTTCAATGATTTTGAAAGTTATGTTTTGGCCTTTCGGCCTAGTGTTTCAAGGTATAGTAGTTAACTTAGTTTTAAAGGGATGCTTTCAATGCTTTCGAAAGGTATTGTTTAAAGTTTTTAAGCAAAGGTTTCGAATGGTTTACCTTGGCTTCATGGCCTAAGGTCTTTTTAGTTAAAAATGGTTTTTACCTTACTTTGGAGGTATAGATAATCCCATTATATCTCATCAACATTGTTTTGTGTAAAGTGTATATAACATGGCAAAGATATTTGAATAAAGAAAAATTATATTTTCCTTGTTTAAGTATGATTTAAAGAGTTAAATCAATTTGAAAGAAATGTTTTCAAGGAAAATTTAATGGGGTAGTTAACCCTAAGTAAATGACTCAGATATTAGAATACTATATGAGACTGGTATAGGGTCGCGCCATATACTTTAGCTAATAAGGCCCTAGCAAATATAAGTCCAAAATTCCAGTGTATAGGGCTTTGTCACAGGTAAGACTAAAATGATGTTGCACACCGAAAGGAATATACAGAGAGAAGGTAGGTTATTAGAGAGCCTGCAAAACCATTAGGTTCAATTGACCCTAGAAGAAAATAGTAAAGGGCAGACAGCCCAACAGTGTGTTTAACAGATGTTAGATAATTGATTGTGTCTAGTAGGCCCGAGTCAGCCAATGGTTAATAGTTAGCCAAACAAAACAATATTTTGGGACAAATAGTCCATTGATTACCTGATTTATATGCATATATGATATTGCTATTTCTGCTTTAATCTGTTTGATTGCATGATTTTGATCTGCAAAAGATATTTTATAAAAATGGATATTATTGAGGGGAAACTCATTCCGCTAAGCGGCGTAGTCTCACTTAATATCAGTAAACCGAGATGTATGATATTATTCACACCAGGCTATACGTCTGCCTGAAGTTTATGTTTCCCCATAAACTCTCGGGTACTCAAAATTCAATTTGAGTAGATTGAGAGTTAAGGTTTTTCAAGTTTAGTAGGTTGGACGAATAAGCTTCCAAAGACATGCAGGAGGCAAAGCTAGCTCTATAGGAGCTATTTAGTTTTATTTCCGCTGTGATGTATTAAGACTGATAAGTCTATTTAGTACTATGATCATCCAAGGGGGCATCTTCATATGTCGCTCTTAGCATAATTTGTAATAATTAAATTTGATCAAAACCTGGGAATCGTTTGGGATTATGTATCTGAATATGAAATGTTGATTTGAAATGTAATCAGAAAAGTGTTTTTAAATCTGTGTTGATTTTATTTCATATTCATGTGCTTCTGATATTATGGATATCATTAACATTACCGTATTTTGTCACTGGAAGTTAATTTATAGATGACTACATCATCTGTAGCGCTTAGCTTCGGGCCTCAAGATAGGGGATGTTATAACTTGGTATCGGAGCATAGGTTTATGAAAACTTAAAATAAATTTCAAAATTAAAATGATTTTGAAAACATAATCCTAAGGAATTAGAGAAAAGATTGGGGTATGGGATAACGCTATAGTAACGTACTTGTATATGCTATATATAAGTATACGTTTTATCTCTATTTTCCCATCTTTCTTTGGATATTCTTCTGTATCTTACAAATACTTGAATGCAAATTTTAAGGACATAAGATATGGATTCTAGGAGTGAAAGAGTTAACATTGGTAGAGGAAGTACCATAACCAATGGGAATGCCAAACCAAACACTAGAAGGAATTCAGGTCAAGCACAAGTTGCTAATGTGGGTGCAGGAGTGCTACAAGTTGATATGGGAGCTATGTGCCAGTTCTTTGTCAACATGATGCAGGCAGGAGTTGCTGTGGGTTTAGTTGGAGGAAATGCTGAAGGAGGAAATCAGAAAGCCCCAGTATTGAGTAGAAATTATGCCAGGCTGGGAGGAAAACCGTTTATCGAGACTGAGGACACAATTGAAGTGGAGAACTGGTAACTTCATTGCAAGATGATTTTTTTTGATTTAGGGCTTAATGATGAGCAAAAGAGAAGGCTTGCTTCTAAACAGTTACAAGGAGCAGCACTGTTTTGGTGGAATAGTGTTACTATGGGAGTCAATGAGGAGACCATGACTTGGGCTGAATTTAGATGGCGGTTCGAGGAAAGATTTATGTCAGAGATTGCTAAGTCAACTCTGCTCAGGAAGTTTATGGAGTTGGAGCAAGGAGATATGACAGTGCTTGAGTATGCAACCTGATTTGAGGAGCTATCGAGGTACGGATATGCTACGGTCGATACTGTCATTAAAAGGAATGACAAGTTCGCGGGTTGAAGCCTGAGCTTGCTAAGGCCACATTATCACATATTAGAGATCTGTGTGATGTAGTTGTTGAGATGGCTTTAAGGAAGGAAGAGATGCTTGCTTTCTTGAAGGAAATAAGGCAAGGGAAGCTCAAGGAGGGCAGAACCAAAAGAGGAAATTTTTCCATAAGAAGGGAGCTCAAAAGAGTGGAGCTGCCAAGAAGGGAAAGGCAGAAGTTATCTGTTATAAGTGTTATAAGAAGGAACACTATGCTCATGAGTGCCGAACAAGTAAAGGGAAGAAAGCTGCTGACAAGAAAGGAGTGAGATGTTTCAACTGCGATCAAATTGGACATTATAAGAACCAATGCAAGGAGCTAGCCAAGGATGGAAAGGGCAAAGTGTTTGCATTGGAGCCAGCTACCTCAAGACCAACAGTAGAGGAGAAAGGAAAAGCTGTGTTGGGAGGTACGCTTTTGATTCATGGTGTATCAGTTAGAGTTCTATTTGATACCGATGCATCGTATTCTTTTATATCTCATTATTTGGTAGATAAGCTTAATCTAGAACCCTCGTACCTAGTTACTTCCTTAAGGGTTGCAAATCTGATAGGAGGATATGTGACTCTTGGAATGAGATGTGACCACATAGAGTTTGAATTGCTAGGTCATGTATTTGTTTGCAATTTGCATGTGTTTGATTTCGTATGGTTCGGAATTATTTTGGGTATGGATTGGTTAAGTAAATACGATGCTAGGATATTTTTCCATGATAGGAAAATATCATTTAGACACCCTGACTATAGTGATCAGATTGTATACTCCGTAGAAAACCCTAGTTTTGAGGTTAATGCTTTGTTGGGTATTGTGGAGGCAGAAGACGAGTTGAACCGAGTTTTCATTATTAGAGAATTGGCAGATGTCTTTGAGCCCGTAGTAGGACTGCCGTCGAAACGAGCTATTGAGTTTCAGATAGATTTAGTACCAAGAGCAGAATCAGTGAGTAGAGTGCAAAGTAGAAAGACACCTACCGAGATGAGGGAGTAAAAGGTGCAGTTGGTGGATTTAGAAGGTAAAAATTTTATCAGGCCAAGCAGTTCGCCTTAGGGAACCGCCACAAAGTTTGCAAAGAAACCGGACGGATCATTGAGGTTGTGTATCGATTATCGTAAGTTGAATGAGAAGAAGATAAAGAATCGATATCTGTTACCTAGAATTGACGATTTGTTCGACTAATTGAGTGGATCCAAAGTATTTTCCTAGTTGGATTTGGCAACAGGATTCCATCAGCTCAGAGTGGCTGAGGATAGTATTCCTTTGACGACATTTAGAACCAGATATGGATCATACGAATGGTTAGTAATGCCGTTCGAGCTAACTAACGCACCCCCATTCTTTGTAAATTTGATGATCAGGATCTTCCAAGAGCATCTGGAGAGATTCGTGTTAGTGTTCATAGGCGACATTTTGATATACTCTAAAGATGAAAAGGAGCATGAAGTTCATCTTAGAGTGGTGCTTGAGACATTGAGGCGGCATCAACTGAAAGTGAAAATTTTGAAGTGTGATTTCTGGAAGAAGGAAGTGAAGTTCCTCGGTCATGTAGTCTCAGAAAAAGGGTTGTCAGTAGATCTAGCTAAGATCGAGGCAGTGAATAGTTGGAGGAGACCTGAGATAGTGACTAAAATAAAGAGTTTCCTTGGATTAGCTGGTTATTATTAGAGATTCATTAAGGATTTTTCACGGATAGCGGCACCGATGACTAAGCTTACACGGAAAGATGTGAAGTTTGTCTGGACTGATAAGTGTGAGGAAGCATTCAGGAAGCTGAAACAATTATTGAGAAATGCACCTGTGTTTGTTGTCCCAGAAGGGAATCAGGACTTAGTGGTGTACACAGATGCATGTGGAACAGGGTTAGGAGTTGTGTTAATTCAAAGAGGTAAAGTGATTACCTACACTTCTCGACAACTCAGACCGCATGAGGTTAGATATCCAACTCATGATTTGGAATTAGCTACGGTAATATTTGCATTGAAGGTATGGAGACATTACCATTTGGGAGAAAGATTCGAGTTGTATACGGATCATAAGTCATTAAAGTATCTATTATATCAGAAGGAGTTGAATATGAGACAGCAGAGGTGGTTAGAGTTTTTATCCGCTTATGACTTTGGTATAGAGTACACACTAGGAAAAGGAAATAAGGGTGCTGATGCACTTAGCAGAAAACATCAAAATGCAGTATTGGCAATGATAGCCGAGTGGAAAGATTTAGAAGAATTGACTACATGCAGAATACAGTGGAGATCTAAAATTAGATTTGGTAAGGAAATCGTTGTGTTGTCGTGTTTAGAAGTTCGACCGGTGATGATCAAAAGGATTGCTTCCAGGCAAGGAGAGGATCCAATATTAGTTGAATGGATCAGAAAGTTAAGGGATGGAACAGAGAGCGATGACTTGAAAGATTTCAGTCTTGACCAGAATGGGTGGTTAAGGAAAAAAGGAAGACTATGTGTTCCAAATGTAGGAAACATTAGGAAGGAAGTTCTTGAAGAATGCCATCGTTCAAAGTTCACTATTCACCAGGGAGGAACTAAGATGTATCGGGATATGAAAAGAAGTTTCTTATGGGAAAGTATGAAAAGAGATGTAGGCTTGTGGGTGAAGTAGTGTTTCAACTGTCAATAGGTAAAAGCCGAGCATCAGAAACCAAGTGGGTTACTTCAGCCTTTAGATATTCCAGAATGGAAATGGGATTCTATCTCAATGGATTTTATTGATGGGTTGGCAAGGTTGAATTGAGGAAATGAAAGTATATGGGTCATAGTGGACAGGTTGACCAAGAGTGCCCATTTCATTCCAGTTAAGTCAACCAGGATGGCACTGGTTTAGCTAAGTAGTTTATAAAGAATATAGTTAGACTGCATGGAATTCCTAGTAGTATAGTAAGTGATAGAGATTCCTTATTCACTAGCGAGTTCTGAAAGAGTCTACATGAGACTTTAGGTACCAAGCTTAAGATGAGTACCGCTTACCATCCATAGACAGATGGACAAATGGAAAGGGCTAACAAAGTCTTAGAGGATTTGTTAAGAGCTTATGTGCTAGATTTTGAGGGATTATGGGAAGATCATCTACACTTAGTCGAGTTTTCGTATAACAATAGTTATCAGACTAGTATAGGGATGACACCGTTTGAAGCTTTGTATGGAAGGCCATGCAAATCTCTTGTTTGTTGGTTACAGACCGGGGATAGGTTAATTCTTGGTCCGGATTTGGTCAGGGAAGCTGCATAAAAGATTGAGTTAACTCGACCTAGAATGAAGGAAGCTCGGTCTAGGCAGAAGAGTTATGTTGATAAGAGACGGAAAGACTTGGAATTCTCAGTTGGAGATCATGTTTTCGTCAAGGTATCACTGATGAAAGGTGTAATCACATTTGGGAAATCGGGAAAATTGGCACCAAGAGTTGTTGGACCATTTCCTATTATAGAAAGGATCGGGAAACTCACATATAGAGTACAGTTACCGAATAGTTTGGCTGGAGCCCACAATGTTTTTCATATATCTCATCTAAGGAAGTGTATTCGGGACCCAGAAACTACTATTGCACCGACTGTGTTAGAAAATATAGTAGTGGAACCGGATATGACTATAGTTAGAAAGCCAGTTCGTATAGTCGCGAGAGATGAGAAGAGACTAAGGAACATGACATACAGATTAGTCAAATTCTAGTGGGGTGACGACCAGAGAGACTGTACTTAGGAAACTGAGAGCATGATTAGAGATACTTATCCTAACTTATTTCATGGTATGTTTTACTTTTATGGTTGATTTTTATGAGTACCTTATCGTAATTTCGAGGACAAAATTCTTTAAGGAGGGGAGTCTATAACGACCCTAATTTTGACTAACATTATTTAAGACATTTAATTAGATAAATTAAATGAAATAATGTAAATGGTTAAGGGATTGAGATTTGTAAAATTATAAGGTATCCATGCCTAATTAATCTAAAACCAAAGAGAATTAAAATGAAGTAAGTGAAGGTAATAAGATAAGGGAAAAATAGGAATATATTATATTCTTATACCCTAAACCCTTAATCCAATTTCATTTACAATATTCACAAACTAAAACTAAACCAAGAAGCTTGGCCGGTCACCATTAGAAGAAGAAAAGAGGGAGTTAAGCAAGAATTCAAGTAGGAAGCTTAATCAAATCAATTCAAGAGCAAATATCAACCTTCTTACCAATCAAGCTAAGGTGAATAAAAGATTACATCTCATTTTTATAGTTTTCTTTTGCAAGAAAAATACCATGTTTTGGTGGTTTAAATGATTATATATGCTTGTTGATTGTTTGCAACCAAATTGGCCACAAACACCCAAGAATAGATTTGGTAGTGAAATAAGTGAAGAAATTAAATTTAAATGGAGGAATATCTCAAATTAGCAAGAAAATCATAGTAGAAAACAAGAACAATAAGATTTATAGTGGTTTGGCGTTGATTGCCTACGTCCACTTTGAATATTCTCTTTATTGATTCACAATAATCTTGGTTACAGTAAGAAACAGCAAAAAACAAGAGAATAATGGAGGAAGTTGATTACAATAATAATGCTATTTAACCAATAGCCTAAAGATCCCCAGAATGATCCCCTGGGCATGTATTTATAGGTGAAGGCGACCACCAATATGACTGGAATTTCGGCAGCAGGACCTCCTCATCCATATGGGCCCACCATAGGGAGCGCTAGGCCCAAATCTCAATGGATAGGGATCGGTACCGATCACTCCATATGTTGAATTTGGGGGCAGCGACCCCTATGGTAGCCTCTTTATGCTCGTATGTGATGGTATCTAGAGTGACATGATGGTTGGATGTGTGAAGCTCGAGTTCTCACTTGATCTTTGGTTTAAATTTACACTAAAGTCATCTCTGCCGACCCCTATACATTAGACACTGCCAACCCATCCTGCTTTATAAACATATGCCGATCCATCTGCTTTATAGAAGTATGCCGATCCATCTGCTTTATAGTATAAAATTATGTCGATCCCTCCATTCCCTGAATGCTTACGCTGATCCCTCGTGTTTTAACAAGTCATGCTGAACTAGGCACCATCACCTATGTCCATCCCTCATTTACACTACTCATGCTGATAATCCACTTGAATAGACATTTGATCCCTATGTTTTATTTTTCTATACCGATCCCTCTAGTATCTTATCTATGTTGGCAAATGACTATGTCGATCCCTATGCCATCCAAGCTAATTTCCACATTTCTGACATCCTGCGTTGTCTGTCTATCAACTCTGTCCAATCCGAGTCTCGTATAATCGTCTGAATTCTGTCTTTGGGTCTTATAGCCTTTGCTCCATGGTTATTCTTCATGACACGATTGAGTCTGTCTGGCGTGACCAGTCTAATATAGCCGGGTTAGGGTACATGATAACATTTGCCCCTCAAAGTACGTCTTGTGAGTAACATGACATACTTTGAATCGAAAGAAATCTGAGTTACTGGAAAGGAATCCATCCAACTTTCTGGTTGGTCTCTATTTCTTCATCATCTTTCAATCATATATGTTCGATGTTGCATTCCGTTAGCATTCAAATTTAGTCACGCGGAGCTCACATGCCTTCTTCTATCTGATCGGATCTCGAACTTATGAGTTTCAGGCTCGATTGCATTTTCAACTTATTTCAAAAAATCGAACTTTTAAATCGTTCTTATGCATATCCCCATACACGTTTCTGTTATTGGCTCCCAGACGTGTTCGAATGTTCACAGGTCATTGCCAATCTTTATAGTATTATGTATGCTCGTATTTGCAGTCGAACCTTCATGATAATGATCGTCAAACGTTTTTCGGTTGTCCACCATTTCTCATCTTTCGTCTTTCATTCCATCGATTCTCTTTTCACTTCATTTTTCACCATTCACTTATATTACTATTTTTATTATAATTTTTTTTGTTTTTATGGAGGATCAGCATCCGACTTGCCGATCCCTTGGTTGGGATACGTGAATAGGGGTCGGTAGATATTTGTGTCGATCCCTCATCACCGTCTTTGATTGGGTCACCCCTATAACCGGTCCCTCCTCCTTACACGCACATGTATTTAAGCACACCTTTACCTTTCTGCTTCCCAATTTTAACTTTATCATTTTCACCTACCTTTGCATACACTTTTCACCGAACCCAGGTTAGCAAATTTCTCCAATCCCAGGCCTCGACTCGAACACGAATTGAACTTGCTCCCCAAAGTCGCTTCTCCTTTATCTTCGATCCAAACCACAATCGCTCGCCCTTCTAATCTAGCTTAAGACATATAGGTACGAAACCCTCTTTTAATCATGTAATTGACTTTCGAATCATGAACTTGGGTGAATTCATGCATTTGCTAGATAGATAGCATGGTGGGTTATACTAAGACACGAATGAGAAGAGAAGAGGATGAAGGAGAAGGAGAAGGAGAAGGAAAAAAGAGGGTTCGACTGTAGTTTGTAAAAGGTTGGATAGGGGTCGACATTGGATTGAATGGCGATGGGATGAAGGGAATTTAGGTGAGGGATCAGTGAGGAGGTTATATTGGATGAGGTGTCGATACGGGTAGGCTTAGCAAAAGGTTCGGTAGGATATTGTACTGTTGAGGGATCGGTTGGAAATGTGTTATGGAGGAATCAGTGTGAGGTTATTTGGCGAGGGATCGGTGTTGGTAACTTAGGTATAGGGATCGGTATAAAATGGTTTGGGTAAGGGATCAGCATAGGTTGAGGGGATCATCATCGGTACTAAGAAAAAACAACCTAATCTAAGCCACTTGAACACTGGACTTCATATTGCCTTGCATGAATATATAAGATGAAGAAGGACAACGCGACTTGCATACTTGGATTGTCGGACTTAAACTTAAACGAACAAACTCCCAGGGTCGTCAATCTTGACTCAGCAAAAAAAACTGGCTAATAAACTTGGATAATAAACATCATAATTCAATATGCCGATAACCAATCCTAAAGCTTTCTTTGTCGATCAACTTTCTTGTCGATTGAGACGGTCAGCGATGACGGTCTCCCTAGACAAAACCCCAAGTCTTTCCATTCTATTATTGCTTTTCTGATTTCAAACTGTTTATCCTTATCTCAAACTACACTGCACTACACTAGTCCACACTTGACACAGGGGGAATGGGTTATTATTTCCAACCTTAATTGTCTATCGAGTATAGCTAACATAGATCACAGACGCACGAAGCATTCAGTCAACTTGTCTTTTGAATCAACGACGAGACATATCGATTCTGAAGCAAAATCAAGTTCTGCCACTATATCTGAAAAACCATCTTTGAGCCACCACACAAGACAATCGGAATCATCTAATCCTCAAATTATTCTCTTCTTCGATATTCCAATTCTACCAACAGAAACCATCAGTCCGAATCCTGATGTCGTTGAGGGTGCCATCATTCTGGATAACCCTGTCGATTCACAAGCTTCTCGAATCAACGAAGCCGCTCTTCGTCAACTGTGCTCCATCCATGGGATCCCGTTGGAGGACGTTTTAGTTCCAACGTGGTAGTATAGACCTCATCTGCCCCCATCCGGATATACAGCATGTAACAAGTTCATGTGCTAGGCTGGATGCGTTCCACCTTTTAACTCCCTTGTCCGAGAGATATTTAGGTATCTTGGGATTGCCCCTACTTAGCTGCATCCTTATATCTACACCTTTATGCATGGGACTTTCCTCTTATTTATGAATGTTCTGTTCCACCCGCCAACTCCCGAAGACATCAGATTTATCTATAACTTTAAAAGACGATCAGGAAGTCCTTCTTACGTCTTCCTTGAACCTTCATCGAACTGTCAAGTCTTGATGGGCGCATGGAACAAAATCTTCTTATTTAAGCACGAGCGGTTCTATGTGCGATGTCCTCCTGGCTTCGTGAGGAGATGGTTAGAAGGACGTAAATGCTACTTGCATTTTTTCTTTTAAGTTCGATGACTCAAGTCATAACTTCTCCTTTGAATATACTAACATCCGAAGCTCTTTCAAGTGTTCATCCACGTCGCGAAGGCGGCAAGTTTTCTAAAGCCCTGGCCGCCATCCACGCCACTCCCATTGAGGATCGAGATATTAAACTCCTCGTAACTGGTGAGCTGCTATCTTTATTCGGGCTGTTGGAGGACGGCCGTAGAATCAGACTCCTCGGAAGCCAAGCAGTTCCGAAAATTGTTATTGAAAGAAGAGAAGAAAGGAACAACCTCGTTGTTACCTCTGTCGAAGGGACTCGGCAAGGTACTAAAGAAGGGGAGATCAAAGACTCTCAAGCTGATAAACCTGGAGACGATGATGCAGGAGTCGAAAAAACACTAATGGATAGTCCGTCGCAATTCGGGCAATCGTAGACACCACCGAAGAGAAAAAAGAAGTTGGTGTACCAACTACGCAAAGGAAAGGCTGGATCAGATCCAGAATTTTTTATTACTCCCCTCGGAGAGGAGTCATCCTCTCAGCGACTGGAAAGTTAATTAAAAGGATTCTCCAACCTTCAAATTCCGAAAGGTATAATGTCCTATGACTTTCCCAATATTAATATCGAAGAACTCAACTCCCCTACGAAAAGCGGTGAAGGTGTCCAACCTTCCAATAAAGGGGAGAGCACTCCAATGAGTAAAGCCACCGTTAACGGTCCATTGGGGGGAACACTAGAACACTCACAAACACTTGCACTCCACTGCACACTTGTTATTAATCTTTCATACGACAACTTTTAATATGTTCTTATTTGGTTTTTACAGGTGCAATGTCTCAGTCTCGTGCTTCGATCATCTCCGTGGTTCTTCTACTTACCACCGCTCGGGCCGATACTCTGAATCCGCGCGACATAGGGAGAAGGATGATGGACGAGATAAAGACTATTGTTCAAGGGAATCCTCTTCCTCATCTAAGCAGAAGTCCCAATCTCATGCTTCTCGTCATGATGAACACTCTAATCTCCCTGCTCATAGCAGGGAGAAATCTTCGTATCGTGGCCCTCATGGTGCCAGGTATCACGAGCAACATTCTGGCTTGTCTAGTTCAAAGCAGTCACGTGAGCGCCGCTCCGGCCAGTATCCACTTGCCACTTCCGATCCACTTCCGCCGGTTGCCGCTCCCGATTCTACTACAACAGAAAAGTTAGCTGAACTTAAAGCCACCTTTCCAAAAATCTGCTTCAATAGTCTCAAATTTCTCCCCTCCATACATGTCATTCCTGGAAATGCCAAAGAGAGCTCATTAGCGTGCATGAACGATGTATTCGTTCAGCACGAGCCATTTATTCATTTGGTCGAGAAAGTTTCCGAAGTCTCCGTTGAGCGTCCGCATGAAATCGACCGTCTCAAGTTGGAGGCTATCCATGACAATGATATCATCAAGCATCAAGACGTTGAGTTGCTTGAATACAAGATCCAACTTGCATAAGCCGAAAAAAGTGCAAAGGATACGACATAAGCGGTAAGTCGCTGGGAGACTTCCTATAAAAAGGAACTTGATGCGGCGCTTCAACCAACGACACACTTGCCATCGAAAAGGACTCCTTACAAAAGGAGAAAGACACTATACCTCGCCGTGTCGAAGAGCTTAAAGAATTGTTAAAGAGAAAGAGGGAGGAGAAAATTAAGGCGCAAGAGGAGTTGCAGAGATATTGCGAGGAAATAGTTGAGGCAAGGAGCTCGAGAACAAAGCTTGACGAACAATTTGCCAAGATTGAAGCTTTGAAGGAAGAAGCCCAGGAAAAGGGCAGAAAAGAAGTGCTTAAACAAGCTAACTCCTGGGCAGAGGTTGCCATCGAGACCGGTAGGAATGAGATTAAGGACTTGTTCGATCCGCTAATCATCGAATATAATGCGAAGGTCCTTCTCCATCACGACTTAAGCTTTCTTGGCGAGGGGTATCTCGAATCACTTGCCGAAGCCTGGGAGTACATCATCAAGATAAAGAAGGAAGAGTTGGGAGAATCAAAATTCAATGAAGAAGAACTTGTGAGAGAAGTGCTTCGAGGAAATGAACCATCTGATCTGGGCGCCGCTAAACTTCAATTTTTTAAGGCTCCTATACCAATTAAGGGAGGAGAGGATATCATTGAGTCTTCTAGAACCGATCCTAAGGGTTCCTCTCCTATTCAAATAGCCGGATCATCATCTTCTCATGATATGGAGCAAAACCTTGGTTATGATCCGGACAGGCATGGCTTTGGACCACATATGTTATCTCCTGTGACGCCCCACCTCTATACCCACGCTAGCTAAGAACACTACGGAGTAATGCTGTCAACTAGCACGGATAATAAGGCTGTTGAGGAGCGACCATCCATGTAACTTCTTTGTGCGAGCACCGATATGTCAGATAGTATAGCATGCATTTCATTTAAGGAGGAAGCCCGACATACCGATACAAACTCAAAGCTATCACATAGTGGCTATATATAATCTTCGGAAACAAACGTAGAAATAAACATAACATAAGTCAGTCACAGACATCCATAACACAAAGGCGGAAGAAGATATGAATATAACACATAAAAGTGTACATCAGAGTAGTGGTCAGAAAGATCCACGATAATACAAAAGAGTAGCTACAAGCTACACAAAAGAATACGTATACATCACGGAGTCTATATCTCAAATGTATACAACAAAAACTACTAATCTAAGTGGCTAGCCAAAAATCAGAGTAGTAAATCCCAAGGGAGAAGTCAAGCAGAAGCACCTGTAACATCTCGGTCTAACCCGAGTATTATTTATAAGAAAATAATAAACGGATCAGTCTAGCTATAAATATCAGGTAATATGATGTAGAATAAGAAACATGGTATAAACGTGTAACAACCATAAAGGCATACTATGATAAGTATGTAAATGAACATCAACAAGAGATCAATCAATATCACAAGAATCTTCTCAAAGATCCAAATCCACAAAAAGGTAATGACACACGAATTCACCAATGCACAAAAATTGATAAAACATATCAATGGAAATCACGAAAATTGGTGAAGCACAAATTCCAGAAATCAACACACGAAATCCAGAACAAATTCCAGAAATCAACACACGAAATCCAGAAACCACAAAAAAAGGAAGGGAAGGCCTATCACACGAACGAGACGCTATCTCATGGAAGCTAACCATTTAATTTTTGAACACACGAATGGCCCGAAGACCATGGGGCGCTACCCCACATATGTGAGTAGAAACATCACACAAACGGGGTCTAGTCTCCCTCGCAGACAAAGAGACATCGCTCAATCGCTAGTCTAAATCACAAAAATGATCGTCATGATCATCAAGAAGTGTCAATCACACCAAGCTAGTAAATATATGAGTTTAGCTTCATGTCCCATAACCACTAGCTTAACTTAAATATTTACGAAGAAACTGTAGATATTTACTAGGAAATTGTCACAAAAGGTTCAGTCGAACAAGTCCAAGAATTAACCGACGAAGTAAACGCAAGCGTTTCATACCACCTGTTTTGCTAAGCCGTTTAATTAGATTTCTCATCCGAGTGAAGTAAAGGCTTGTATATACTAATAGATTGGAAAACGGTTTAGGAAAAAGAGATTTGTACTAAAATAGAGTTGAAATCGTTTTGATGAAAGAGTTTTGGTATTTACTACTAGTATTGAAACCTTTATATTTTTAGAGTGACAAGTCACAAAATTGATTGTAGAAACAATCGGTCACAAAATTCCACATTCGATGACGTGTATAAAATCCAAGGAAATCAGCCCAAAATGCATCAAAGTAGAAATAGGTGGTGTGGCCTAACATGCCGAGCGACCTAACAAAATACAGGTCAAACGACCTAAGTATAAAAAGGCGAGCGACCTAACGTCTTAACATGGCCGAGCTAAAGAATGCAAGCAGGTCGAGCGACTTAAGGTGGTGGCTGAACGTGCGACCTAACGAGGTTGACCTAAGTTGCAAGCGACCTAAGGAGTTAAAGCAGGTCGAAACATTGCGACCTAAAGTAATGAGTGACCTAGTGACGCGACCTAACGAGGTGAGCGACCTAAAGCATAACAGGCCAAGCGACTTAAGGGTGAACGACCCAAGTAGTTAATGACCTAAGCCTTCACAAGATGTAGAGTCCTATCACGTGGCGCGACCTAGTGGTTGCTTGAGCCACGCAACCTAAAGTGGAACGAGTTGACAGGGGCGAGCTATCATGGCCGAACGACCTAAATGGTACACAGGCCGAGCGACCTAAGTGATCGGACAGGCCGAGCGACCTAGCGACCTATGGACTAGTGAACGACCTAATGGCCGAACGACCTAAAGTCTAACGACCTAAGGGGAAACGACCTATATGCCGTATGTGACTTTCCCACGCCAGAGCGACCTAAGGTGGAACGAGCTGTTTTGTAGGCGTGACTTTCCCGAGGCCGAACGACCTAAGCCCAGTATTGCAAAAACACACGAAAATTTGGGATTTTCACCAATTCAATCCAAACCAAATGCAAATGTTCATTCTAAAGTGATAGGAACTCATTCCCAACAATCCAAGATAGTTATAGACAAGAATGTGAGATTAAAAATCTCACCTTTTCACGGAATTTGTGGGAGATGAAGCTTGAAAGCAAAGCAAGAACAATAAGAAGCTTGAATCAATGTCTTCTCTTTGAATTTGTAGTTGAATGATGGATTTGCAAGAGAACTTAAGCTTGGAGTTTTAATTTCCCATTCCCTCCTCCATTTTTGATGAAGCTTGAATGTTTAAGCAAATAGAAATTATGAAGAGAAGGGGGTTGGGCTGAGTAGGTAAGGGCAAAAGGGTTCAGCCCAAACCAAAGCCATAAGCGAAAAAGTGGCGAAAATTCTACTATCTCCAAACATGTCAAAGTTTATACTTAAAAAGATCGCAAATGTCATTTTGAACTCAATGGGGGTGGTTTCGAGTCCTAATTTGATCGTATGCAAATAATAGCTTTTCGGACTAAGATCCGATTAATGATTAAAATATTTAAATAAGATATTCAAATACATAATCGTCAAATATGCGGGTTGTTACAGACTCCCCTCCTTAAAGAAATTGCGTCCTCGCAATATATATATATATAAGATGGAAATAAAAAGTAACAACCATAAAAGCAAATTAACACAAAAGAAATTTGAAATAAGAAGTTCACCTCAAAGAGCATGAGAAACTAAGTCCGGATGTGTACGCTCGATGAATTCTCTAGATTCCAAAGAGCAATCCTTAGGATTTGAGGACCATTGAACTTTAACAAGCGGATCTTCTTTATTTCGAAGTCGTTTGACCTCCGAAGCAATAATTCGAATAGGATGCTGCTCATAAGTTAAATTAGGCGAAACTTCAATCTCTTCCACAACACCGGGCTCAAGAATAGATTCGGAATCCCGAAGACATTTCTGTAATTGAGAAACGTGAAACACGTCATGCATGGCAGAAAACTGAGCCGGTAATGAAAGGCGATAAGCCATGGGACCAATACGTTCGGTGATAGGAAATGGCCCAATATATCGAGGTGCTAACTTTCCCGATCGATTGAAACGTACAACACCCTTCATAGGGGAAACACGAATAAATACAAGATCTCCAACAGAAAATTCTAGTTTCCTTCTTCGATTATCGGCATAGGATTTTTGTCTACTCTGGGCTTCTTTCATCCTATGACGAATAAGATCAATCTTTTCTGTGGAATCTCGAATAAAATCTGGACCTAAGACCAGCTTCTCACCGGCCTCAAGCCAACAAGAAGGAGATCGGCATGGCCTTCCATAGAGTGCTTCGAAAGGTGCCATACCAATACTAGCTTGGAAGCTGTTATTATAGGAAAATTCAACAAGTGAAATATGATCTTCCCAACTTCCACCGAAATCAAGCACACAAGAACGAAGAAGATCTTCAAGAGTTTGATTCACACGCTCAGTTTGTCCATCGGACTGGGGGTGATAAGCGGTGCTAAAATTAAGCTTCGTTCCCAAAGCTTTTTGAAGACTCTTCTAGAATCCACTAGTAAACAATAGATCACGATCACTAACTATGGAAGTAGGAACTCCATGTAATTTAACAATTTCTTTGATAAAGAGTTTGGCCAGAAGAGGAACGGTTCGGTTCGACCGAACGGGAATAAAATGGGCGGATTTAGTAAGTCTATCAACAATCACCCATAAGCTATCATGACCCGAACGAGAACGGGGAAGGCCATCAATAAAATCCATGGAAATTTGATCCCACTTCCAAATTGGAATTTCCAACGGTTGCAATAACCCACCGGGCCTTTGATGTTCGGCCTTGACAAGCTGGCAAGTCATGCAACACTTAACAAAGTTAGCAATATCAGATTTCATTCCCTCCCAATAATAAATTCGCTTCATATCCGCGTACATTTTACTACTACCGGGATGAATGGAAAATTTGGAACGATGAGAATCTTCTAGAATATCTTTACGAAGATCACTAATATTTGGCACTATAAGTCTACCAAATCTTCGAATGCCGCCATGAGAATAAATATCAAAGTCTTTCAAACCTTCAATATCAATTTTATCCTTAAGATTTTGGCCAAGAAGAGCCAATTCGGGATCTAGCCCTTGAGCTTCAAGAATGCGGTCTAAAAGAGAAGGATGAGCCTTAAGGCTACATAAAACAAGAGATGAACATAAATCGGAAACACGATCTCGAATTTCACAAGTGGATAAAACCTCGAGATCATTCCATTCGGATATCATCATGGAAACAACCGCTTATTGCTTGCGACTAAGAGCATCAGCAACTCGATTTCCCTTTCCGGGAGTATAAAGAATATCCAGATCATAAGAGGCAAGGAATTCGAGCCAATGCTGTTGACGCAAATTAAGTTCCTTTTGAGAAAATAAATATTTCAAAGACTTATGATCAGTATAAAGTATAATTTTCTCTCCCAAAAGATAATGTCGCCAAATTCGAAGGGCGAAAACAATAACCGCTAGTTCTACATCATGTGTGGCATATCTAGTCTCAGCCGGCTTCAATTGCCTAGAAGCATAAGCAATAACACGTTCTTTTTGCATAAGAACAGCACCCAAACCAACATGACTAGCATCGGTATAAACAACAAAATCTTGATTCCCTTCGGGAATAACAAGAATAGGAGCATCAGAAAGGAGTTCTTTTAATTTCTGAAAAGAAGTTTCACATTTTTCTGACCAAATGTATTTAACACCTTTCTTTGTTAAGCTAGTAAGAGGCACGACAATCTTAGAAAAGTCTTTTATGAAACGGCGGTAATAACCCGCCAATCCGAGAAAGCTACGGATTTCAGTCACGCTCTCCGATCTCTTCCAATTTTGAATCGCTTCAATCTTTGAAGGATCCACTGATATTCCGGATTCGAAAAATATATGACCGAGAAACTTCACATTAGATTTCCAAAAGTGGCATTTAGAAAATTTTGCTTTTAATTGATTGCTCCTAAGAGTTTCCAATACAATCTGAAGATGCTTTTCATGTTCCTCCTCGGTTTTAGAATACACAAGAATATCATCAATAAAGATGAGAACGAACCGATCAAGGAAATCTTTGAAAACTCGATTCATAAGGTCAACGAAATAAGTCGGAGCATTCGTTAAATCAAATGGCATAACTAGCCATTCATAAGATCCATAACGAGTACGGAACGAAGTCAAAGGAATACTATCCTCTGCAATACGAAGCTGATGAAAACCGGTAGCCAAGTCCAATTGTGAAAAGACTCTAGCACCACTAAGTTGATCAAACAGATCATCAATCCGAGGTAAAGGATATTTATTTTTAATAGTAAGATCACTAAGCTTGCGGTAGTCGACGCAAAGCCTAAGTGTACCATCGGATTTCTTCACGAAAATTGCTGAAGCTCCCCAAGGCGAGGAACTAGAGCGAATAAATTGCTTCGTCTCCAATTCAGATAATTGTTTGCGCATCTCTTCATTCTCCTTATTGGACATGCGATAAGGAGGACGAGTAATAGGTTGAGCTCCAGGTATAAGATTAATTTTGAACTCAATTGCTCGCTTAGGTGGTAGTCCTAAAACGGGCTCAAATATGTCGGAAAATTCACGAACGACGTGAATACGAGAAATGACATCTTCCTTGTGACGACCCAGAATTTTAACAATTTAAACTAGACTAATTAATTGATTTTTAAACA
Organism: Allium fistulosum; assembly: GCA_030737815.1. Classification (NCBI taxonomy): domain Eukaryota; kingdom Viridiplantae; phylum Streptophyta; class Magnoliopsida; order Asparagales; family Amaryllidaceae; genus Allium; species Allium fistulosum. The sequence continues at coordinate 862,844,439 of CM060903.1, forward strand.
TCTAAAAGCTAACTTTAACTTGAATTCAAGATATCAGTATTTACTTGATAATTAAATTATTAAATTATATAGTTCGAAATTGGGTAAGATGTTGGATATGGAATTTTAAGTCTGTTAAAAATAATCTGAAGGCTTATAAAATTTATAATGATGATACTGAAGATAATAGGATGGTTGAAATTTAATTTAAAGATGATTTGTTCAGTTTTGAAAGTATATCATTTAAATTGATATTTAAAAATAGCCTTCCGAGGCATAGTCTCGGAATTTGACGAAACCAGTTCCATTGGATCCGAAATAGTTAGTTATTGTCGGATTTCAATTTTTGTTGCAATCGGAGTTGTCAATTGACCCTGGCAGCCCAAAACGCTTCGAATTATTTGAATCGATTTAATTTGAGATTGATCGTTTACTTCCGTAACTCGCGCATACAGTCAAATTAGCATCCGAAACGCGTCCCATCGTGTTCGGAATACGGGTAAAACCTGGTAAACGTCTGTCGGAATGTCTGGTTTGGGGTTCGTGATTTCGCGTTATGAAACGGACGGTTTGAAGTTTTATAATTAAAATTAAAATTTAAAGGTACATATAGTCAGAGATATTTTCCAACGCGTACTCGGGAAGCTTCCCCAAACCGATACTTTATCTTCATCTATGCTCTAACCTTCAAACAGAAAACCCAATTCACGAAAAAAAGAAGAAGAAGACTTCAGAACAAATAAGAATCGCCTCCTCCTTCTTCAAAATCGCGACCCTTTCTTTTTCTTCCTCCCACTTTCCTGTTACCTTGTGGCTCAAGGAGGCATGAATTCGAGACCGATTCGAGTATGTGGGTTTTCAGGGCTCGCGTTTATGAGGGATTCTGTCTTCGATTGGTATTGGCTCGCGCTCGCGGCCACGTGGGAGGCAGTCGCCTGTCTGATGGAGGCGCGGTGGTGGTCAGGCGTAAGCGAGTTTACTGGTGTTGGTGTTGCACGCGTGTAGAGGGTCGAACGCGAGTCGCGTGGTAGCGCTGGAGGTTCGTGAAGCTCGGCAGTGGATTCGTGGCAGGTGCGACAGCATGGGGGTCTTGGACTCGTGAATGAGATTACGTTGTCGATTCGTACTCGGCATCGATGGCGCTGCTTCGACGATGGTCTGACATCATGGAGAAGCGAGTTGAGGATTGGATTTGCAAATTTAACAGCAAAGGTGAGCAAACCGCACGTTTTAAATTTTTATTTAAATTTAAGTAGTTGAATTTGGATGATTAGTTGAATGGTTGAAATTGAATTGATGTGCTATATATAGTATACGCTGGAACGATTGATATTCTATGATGAATATTTGTGGTAATTGGAATGTTGAATGCTGTGGTTTGCTTGGATATTTCGGTATCCTGGGTTATCGATATATGTAAAAATTGAATTTTTAAAGAAGTGTAAGGACGAAATTTTTGCAAGCGAAATAATTATATATATATAAAAAAAAAGAATTGGAAGGAAATTTAAGTGATGTTTAAATCTGGAGTTAAATTGTAAAGTAGAGATTTAAAAGAAGTTCTAAACCAAGTTAAATCTAACAAATAAAGTTGTAAATATTAAGTGATTAATAACTTGAATGTCCAAGTGCAAATTGTAAACCCAATTTAATTTGAAAAGATAAATTTGGTTCTAAATTCCTTTAAGATTCCATTATAAAAAGAGTAATTAAATCAATCTAGAATAGATTATAATGTAAATGAGACATCATTAATTTATATAATCAATGATGTAAATAGAGATTGATTAGTTAAGAAAATAGATCAATATAAGTGACTTATGAGAACTTAATTAATATAAGAAATTGAGGATTAAGGTAATTAATAGATAATTAAATCATGAATAATTAAGATTTCTTATTGATTTTGGTTGAGGATAATTAATATCGTGAAATTTAAGGATAATTACTTAAATGCAAGTGAAGGATAATTACTTAAATGTAAGTGAAGGATAATTAATCTAGGATGATTAATTAAGGTGAATAACGAAGGGTTGATAAATAAATTGATTTGAATTAATTAATAATGAATGAAAGAATCTAAGTGAATGTAATTAGAAATTCAAATAAAAACAATTGAATTAATTTGTATGAGATTAAGTATTGCTTAGGGATGACTGAATGGTATTGGATTCTTTGAATGAGTTGGTAACTCTAAGATGAAATGTTGTGTATTTTCGTTTGGATAACTTTGGTTAGAGTGTCATGAAACTCGAAGGGGGCCGGGGTCGGGTATTTGGAAATACCCGAAACCACTTCGAACTTTTATAAATTGATATGGGAAACTTATAGGCTGGATTGGGATGTTATAAGTGAATAGGACTATTTAATCTAATTTTTTTTGGTAATTTAGAAATTGATGGTGGAATAAGTGAGGTCAATAACAAATAGTGGATTTGTGAATTGAAATATGTTACCCCGGGTTTTATATGAGTTGTATACTTTTGTATTACTTGTTAGATGAGTTTACTCACGCTGGTTTCCAGCCTGACTCGGGTGTTACTTTAATGTAATGCTCGGGTCAGACCGAGTATTACAGATTTCCAGGTAGGATGTTCTGGAGATCAGGAGACGAGCTGGATGGCAAGGACGTATAGAGTATTTCCGCTGCAGTATATTATTGTATTCCTAAGACATGATTACTGTATATATTCAGTGACTGTGGATATGTAAAACTCTGATGTATTAAAATGTAATTGACAGATATAGTAATCTTTTGTAAACTGTTATTATTTACTATTATATTTTATCCGCTGCGAATGTGAGATGTGGATGTTTCTGTTCTTCTTCTTCTACCTCTTTCTTCTTTTTCATAACTATCTGAAATTTTCGGCTTCGAAAATTTCGGGTCGTTACATTTGGTATCAGAGCTGAAAGGTTAAGCGAGAACCTTGGCTCTGGTGGGAATTACTCATTTAATAGAGTCCGTAGTACTCTAGAATGAGTTGAATATATTTATATGAGAGCGTACTTGTTATTTTCTTATATAAAGGTTTTGAATGATTTTATATAAAAATATATTTTGATATATAAAGCAATATTTCCTTCCAATAAATATTTAGGTGATTGGTTGTTAAATTGAAATTAAATTAAGTGGTAACAGAAAATATAACCAAATTTAAATTTAAATTGATTAAAATGGAATTCTAGAATTAGAACTCAAAAAGATTAAATTGTTTAAAAACTTTGAATAAACAAGGTTAATTTGGTTTGAAAAGTTAAACCAATCTTTGAGAATTTAACTCGAATTTATATAATTCGAGATGGTTAAAATTTGAAGTTGGAATTGAATTCATTTAAATTGAATCCGGTTGGAATTAATTGGATTTGTGATTGAAGATGGATAAGTTTAAAAATTCAAATGGACAATTTGAATTGGATTAAATTGAAGTGATTGGAACTGAAGTGGGTGGTATCAGTCCAAATTGATTGGAATTTGAAATATAGATAGTAAATGTAATTTATAAATTGAAATAAATGGGATTATAAATTGAAAATAAAGTAAGATGAAAATTTCGGAGTAATGTTTAAATATGAATTGGATGGATTGGGGATTTGAAGATTTTTGAGAAAATTTAAAATTCCTTGGATTGAAGGTGGTTTCCAAAGGTTTGGAGAAATAATGGTATTATTTCAAAAAAATATTTTTGTGTTGAAATTGAAATCTTGGAGATTTGAAAAAAAAAATTTGGAAATGTTTTAATGAGATAAAAGCATTGAAACTCTTTTGGACACTGGAAAATAACGTCGGTGATGACTGCAGCATCGTCGATGTTCATTTTCGAGTTTCTAGAAGAGAAATTGCTACCAAATTGTTTTATATTGGAATTGTTTGTGAACTGGGTTTGGTTTTGAAATTCAAAGGGAATAATTGAATTTGCCAAAGGATTTTGGATATAGTTGAATTCTAAGATGATACTGAAATTTTGGAAATTTGTGAAACTCTAGAATCTTGATTAAAATGTTTAAGGAATAATAAAAATATATTGGCTAAATAAAATGTATAATTCCAAGTTAAAAGGCTAAATAAAATGTATAATTCCAAGTTAAAAGCAAAATGTGAATGTAATTGATTATAAATAGAAGTTGTAAAATTGAAATTATAATTAAAGTTGTGCAAGTTTAAAGATCAAATGGAATATGATTTGAAATCGGAAGGGAATTGAGAATTAATTCAACTTGAATTGAGATTAAATCAATTTCAGTGGAAATTTAAATGGAATGGTTGGGAAAGTGAACAGTTTTGACTCTGGACTATTTTCAATATAAATTGTTTCGATATAAACTTATTTTTCCAAGCTATTAAATATATACAACCTTTCCTTTTAAAGCCAAATTATTTTATATTTGTTTTATAGATATTTTTGGAGCTATTTAACCATTTTTCAACTGTTTTCTAAACTAGTTGCTATTTTTCAACTATGTTACAAATTAATTACTATTTTACGACTATTTTGCAATTATCTAAAATTTCTATAACTATTTAACTATTTTCTAATTATTTTGCAACTAGTTAATTATTTTATGGCTATTCTACAAGCAAATAATTATTTTCAACTACTTATCTGTTAAAAAAAATAAAAAAAAATTCAAGCTATTTTCTAAATATAAACCGGTCGGAGTTCAAACTGTTATTGGTTAAATACTTAATTGAGATAAGGATTGAAGTGATAATCCCATGAAATTAAAGCAATTGTGAGTATGTGAATGGAAATTCAAGTGAATGTAAATAGAAAAGGATTTTTGAAAGTGTTTGAAGTATAAAAGGAGTTTTATACAAGTTTGAAATGATCCAAAGTTTTAAAAATTATATATATCTGTATATATACAAAGGATCTTATGAGAATTTTGGAATAAGGTTTTGGGAACCTTTGGATTTGAAAGGGCTTTTGATTTTTGGGTAAATCAATATTGAGATTTGGAAAAGCCTACTTTGAAATTTATCGATTTTGGAAATCGATTTGTGTAAAGGAGCCTTGTGTGAAATTCATACTAGGTGTATGATTTGAAATACTATATGTGTATAGTATAAAGTGTTTTGAGATTGGCTCTGGGGAAAAAGGCGCTCCCTTGAAATGAACTTCTCAGGAGTGCCACTGGGTGGTACTGCCTTGAGCCTCTAAGGGGGAGGTTCTAAAGTTGATCCTGTGAGGAGTCCGGACAAAACTAGTTCCTGAGGATTATGAGTAGTGTACCATAGCGAAAGTCGTGTGTGCCGCTGAGAGCCAGCAGTCTGCGTTTGATTTTATATCGGTAGACTGTGACACTATGGTAACATAGCGAAAGTCGTGTGTGCCGCTGAGAGCCAACAGTCTATGTTTGATTTTACATCGGTAGACTGCGACCTATGTAGGAGTGGAGAAGTTTCATTTCGACAGCGTAATCGTGAGGCTGCTGAGAGCCTGCAGTTACATGGACTTTTGTTGTGACGGCAACGTAACCCTGGATGTAACTGCGATCTGTCGTGGGTTCTATGGTGTAATCAGTTACATGGACTTTTGCTGCGACGGCAACGTAACCCTGGATGTAACTGTGACCATGGATGGGTGTGATGATTTCCAGAGCATTCTCACCAAAGATATTTTCAGTAAACTGTTTTCAAAAACTATTTTCGATATTTTCAAGTAAAATTACTTTCGAAGTATTTTCACTGGATGTCGAAAATGAGTCTGCTAAGTACTTATAGATTTTCAGTCCTACGTCTGATCAACGTATGACTGAATTTATGTGAGAACAAGGATGGACTGGTTGAGACATCGAGTTATAAAAAGTATTTTTATAAAAAGATATTTTAATAATATTATTTGAATTTAAAAGCATTTCTAAATTTTAAAATAAAAGTGTTGGAATTTTGGAAAATGAAAGGAAATCCAAACTGAATTTATAAACTTTGAACTCAGGAAAATTTAATGAAGTGATATTTGTAATAACATCAAATATTGATTTAAGATTAGAAGTAAGTTAATTAACTAAATAATTAATTGATGGAGTATGTTAATAAAATTTAATTCGGATAAATAAAATGGATTGAATTACCATTTAATTCAAGGGTGATATAAATAATATTTAACGAAATTTGCAAATAAATTAGATATAAGAGAAGTGTTGTCGTATGAAATGAAAGTGAATTATAATAGATTGATTTGAGTTGCAAACAAAGCCCAAATAAATAGAAATAAATTGAGAATGGCTTTGTATAAATAAAATAAATTCGCAAATGAATTAAGTGAAATTTAAAAAGTTGAAATGAGGCGAATAAAAGGGATTAATTGAATTAAATTCTATGAAATAATGGATGCAATATAATTGATTTTTGAATCAATTGATATGAAAATGAGATTGTTTGGATTTATAAATGAATTGAAGGTAAGTAAGTGAGTTGTACATCACTTAAATTAAATAAAGGGTAAGAGAAGCAAGTGGAAGCAAATAAATTGATTTTAAGAGCATTTGAAGTGAATATGAGTTTGTTTTGCTTAAAATGAATTGAATATAAACATTGAATGTTGTCAAGCTCAGTGAAATAGTTTTAAAACTGAATTTAATGCGAAGTTGAAATGAAATGCATATGTATGGTTGGTAAATAATTAGAAATGATTGCCGTTGGACGTAAATGTGAATTAATTAAATTCTATAAATTAGTGGAGGCGAATATAATTGATTTGGAACCACTTGATATGATTATGAGTTGTTTGTTTAAAAATAAGTTGAATGTAAGCACTAGAGGGGTAAACCATTAAACTGGGATGAAATGGCATATAAAATTGGTTGAAAGAAATGGAATGGGCTTTAATGTTATATAGATCGTTTATGAAAAGCGTTGATGCTTGTTGCTTATAAAATACATATGTTTAGCTATTGAAAGTAAGGGAAATGTTATGAACTTCCTATATATAGTACTTACATTTGTAAATTGAGATAGCATAGGTACCTGAAGGTTGTTGGCTGGAATTGGATATAATAAATGCTAAAATAAATAAGCTGCTTGCTTTAAAAATGCTAAATAAAGGTACGCCTACGCAAAAGAATTCAAAATAGGAGATATGAACTGCATATATTGATATATATTGTGATTTCCGGTCTGAGGCCGATGTATATATATATTTGTGCATCCTGCGATATCGCAGAAGTCCCTCCGTACAAAGGAGACTCTGCCAAAATTTTGGGAGTTAGAAAATTTTTGAATATTTAAAAAAAAAAAATTGTTAGTAACAAACGATTTTAAATATGAAACTGAAATAACTTAGTACTTGAAACTAATCAGAATCAATTATAAACGGAAGATAAAATTTAAAATTCAAAATTGAAAATAGGTTGAATGAAAGTAAATATGAAAGCCTGTGTAAGGAAAGGTGTAAAATGGTTTGAAGGGCTATGGTTGGATATTGTTGCTAAGTAAGATTTGCAGGTATTAAAGGAAAAAGAAATTGGATTTGATTCCAAAAGATAAAATTGAAATGCCTGACAAAAAGGTATGTGTTTAAATATCTGTATGAAATTGGATTGGGTTTCGATATAGCCACTTGGCCTTTTGTTTTCTTTTTGAGAATTTGGGAGCCTGTAGAGGCCTTTTGTAGTCGTACCGAGCTAGCCGCGCAAAGGAGACGCTGGCAAAATTTTTCGAAAATTTAGAGAGTTAGAAAATTTTTGAAATTTTTTTGATAATTCAAAATTTGATTTAAATTCAAATTTGAACAATTGAGAAAAGGGTATTGTTTGGGAACTGTGGGAGAGTTTGGGAAATCAGTAAGAATGATAAGAGGTCTTTTATAAAAGATAATTGGTAAGATGTTGAACTGTTGGTTTTTGGGGGAAGGTAAACGGGTATAGTACCATTCTTCTTAACTAGTAATTTCGGGGACGAAATTCTTTTAAGGGGGAAGGAATGTGACGACCCAGAATTTTAACAATTTAAACTAGACTAATTAATTGATTTTTAAACATCTAAAAGCTAACTTTAACTTGAATTCAAGATATCAGTATTTACTTGATAATTAAATTATTAAATTATATAGTTCGAAATTGGGTAAGATGTTGGATATGGAATTTTAAGTCTGTTAAAAATAATCTGAAGGCTTATAAAATTTATAATGATGATACTGAAGATAATAGGATGGTTGAAATTTAATTTAAAGATGATTTGTTCAGTTTTGAAAGTATATCATTTAAATTGATATTTAAAAATAGCCTTCCGAGGCATAGTCTCGGAATTTGACGAAACCAGTTCCATTGGATCCGAAATAGTTAGTTATTGTCGGATTTCAATTTTTGTAGCAATCAGAGTTGTCAATTGACCCTGGCAGCCAAAAACGCTTCGAATTATTTGAATCGATTTAATTTGAGATTGATCGTTTACTTCCGTAACTCGCGCATACAGTCAAATTAGCATCCGAAATGCGTCCCATCGTGTTCGGAATACGGGTAAAACCCGGTAAACGTCTGTCGGAATGTCTGGTTTGGGGTTCGTGATTTCGCGTTATGAAACGGACGGTTTGAAGTTTTATAATTAAAATTAAAATTTAAAGGTACATATAGTCAGAGATATTTTCCAACGCGTACTCGGGAAGCTTCCCCAAACCGATACTTTATCTTCATCTATGCTCTAACCTTCAAACAGAAAACCCAATTCACGAAAAAAAGAAGAAGAAGACTTCAGAACAAATAAGAATCGCCTCCTCCTTCTTCAAAATCGCGACCCTTTCTTTTTCTTCCTCCCACTTTCCTGTTACCTTGTGGCTCAAGGAGGCATGAATTCGAGACCGATTCGAGTATGTGGGTTTTCAGGGCTTGCGTTTATGAGGGATTCTGTCTTCGATTGGTATTGGCTCGCGCTCGCGGCCACGTGGGAGGCAGTCGCCTGTCTAATGGAGGCACGGTGGTGGTCAGGCGTAAGCGAGTTTACTGGTGTTGGTGTTGCACGCGTGTAGAGGGTCGAACGCGAGTCGCGTGGTAGCGCTGGAGGTTCGTGAAGCTCGGCAGTGGATTCATGGCAGGTGCGACAGCATGGGGGTCTTGGACTCGTGATTGAGATTACGTTGTCGATTCGTACTCGGCATCGATGGCGCTGCTTCAACGATGGTCTGACATCATGGAGAAGCGAGTTGAGGATTGGATTTGCAAATTTGACAGCAAAGGTGAGCAAACCGCACGTTTTAAATTTTTATTTAAATTTAAGTAGTTGAATTTGGATGATTAGTTGAATGGTTGAAATTGAATTGATGTGCTATATATAGTATACGCTGGAACGATTGATATTCTATGATGAATATTTGTGGTAATTGGAATGTTGAATGCTGTGGTTTGCTTGGATATTTCGGTATCCTGGGTTATCGATATATGTAAAAATTGAATTTTTAAAGAAGTGTAAGGACGAAATTTTTGCAAGCGAAATAATTATATATATATATAAAAAAAAGAATTGGAAGGAAATTTAAGTGATGTTTAAATCTGGAGTTAAATTGTAAAGTAGAGATTTAAAACAAGTTCTAAACCAAGTTAAATCTAACAAATAAAGTTGTAAATATTAAGTGATTAATAACTTGAATGTCCAAGTGCAAATTGTAAACCCAATTTAATTTGAAAAGATAAATTTGGTTCTAAATTCCTTTAAGCTTCCATTATAAAAAGAGTAATTAAATCAATCTAGAATAGATTATAATGTAAATGAGACATCATTAATTTATATAATCAATGATGTAAATAGAGATTGATTAGTTAAGAAAATAGATCAATATAAGTGACTTATGAGAACTTAATTAATATAAGAAATTGAGGATTAAGGTAATTAATAGATAATTAAATGAATAATTAAGATTTCTTATTGATTTTGGTTGAGGATAATTAATATCGTGAAATTTAAGGATAATTACTTAAATGTAAGTGAAGGATAATTACTTAAATGTAAGTGAAGGATAATTAATCTAGGATGATTAATTAAGGTGAATAACGAAGGGTTGATAAATAAATTGATTTGAATTAATTAATAATGAATGAAAGAATCTAAGTGAATGTAGTTAGAAATTCAAATAAAAACAATTGAATTAATTTGTATGAGATTAAGTATTGCTTAGGGATGACTGAATGGTATTGGATTCTTTGAATGAGTTGGTAACTCTGAGATGAAATGTTGTGTATTTTCGTTTGGATAACTTTGGTTAGAGTGTCATGAAACTCGAAGGGGGCCGGGGTCGGGTATTTGGAAATACCCGAAACCACTTCGAACTTTTATAAATTGATATGGGAAACTTATAGGCTGGATTGGGATGTTATAAGTGAATAGGACTATTTAATCTAATTTTTTTTGGTAATTTAGAAATTGATGGTGGAATAAGTGAGGTCTATAACAAATAGTGGATTTGTGAATTGAAATATGTTACCCCGGGTTTTATATGAGTTGTATACTTTTGTATTACTTGTTAGATGAGTTTACTCACGCTGGTTTCCAGCCTGACTCGGGTGTTACTTTAATGTAATGCTCGGGTCAGACCGAGTATTACAGATTTCCAGGTAGGATGTTCTGGAGATCAGGAGACGAGCTGGATGGCAAGGACGTATAGAGTATTTCCGCTGCAGTATATTATTGTATTCCTAAGACATGATTACTGTATATATTCAGTGACTGTGGATATGTAAAACTCTGATGTATTAAAATGTAATTGACAGATATAGTAATCTTTTGTAAACTGTTATTATTTACTATTATATTTTATCCGCTGCGAATGTGAGATGTGGATGTTTCTGTTCTTCTTCTTCTACCTCTTTCTTCTTTTTCATAACTATCTGAAATTTTCGGCTTCGAAAATTTCGGGTCGTTACATTCCTCATCATCATCATCATCACGAGGATTTAAAGAATATAAAGATGCAGCCAAAGTGGAATCCGAATCTTTAAGAATAATAGAAATCTGCTTTACGGATTGCGGATGTCGGAGATAAATAGTCCGCTCAGGACATAGGATATGAGCTTCGTAACGGTTAAGCCAATCCATACCCAAAATCATTCCAAAGCCTAAATAACGCATGACATGCAAATCGACTAGGAAAGGAAAATCACACAAAATAATCTCGACATCTTTATAAAGCAAACTGAGTGTTGCGGATCCACCAACGGGATTCGCAATTCTCAGAGAAGTCATTAAAGCAATAACACTTAAGGAAAAAGTATCGACAAGTTCCTTTGATATAAAAGAATGGGATTCACCCGTATCAAAGGGAACTTTAATAGGTTGATCACGAAATATAATAATGCCATCAAGGACAGAATGAGACATACCTTGACCGCGAGATGTGTTGCCAGGGGCTTGAGCAATGTTTAACTTTCCCTCCTTCATGCTTGGAAGCTTAGGGCAGAGATGCATATAATGATCCAAACTTTTACAATAGCGACAAGAACGGGGCTTTGAACACTTGTTCGCAAAATGGTCCCTAGAACCACAGTTGTAGCATTTCCCATCACTAGAGGAAAAAGTATTTATTGTAGGAGTTGCTTGTTTCCCCTTCTTATTGGGATAAGGGCCTTTGGATTTGTTTGGCCTTTTTTTGTTGTTGAAGTTTGGTTTGGAACCCACCACTTCAACATCACTTTCCCTATCCTCCTCTTCAAGATGAAGAGCGATATCAATGAGTTGATCGAAAGAAACTTCTAATTTTAGAAGTAATGGCTTCTTGAGATTCTTGTTTAAGCCATAGACAAATCTTTGATTCTTCTTCAATGGGGTGTTGATGTATTCAACCCCGTATTTAGACAGTGACTCGAAAGATGCGACATAATCTGTCACAGAGGATTCACCTTGAACAAGGTCTATGAAACGTCAAGCCAATGTCACTTTCTCTGCTTCTAGTATGAATTTTAATTCAAAGCGTTCCCGGAATTGCTCCCAGGTGAGATCCGCTTCATTAATTTCAGAAATAAGAAGTTCGTACCAGTCCAATGCTCTTTCTTGGAGCATACTGGAGGCCACCTGAACACGGTGAAGATCAATAAGATTCATGCGAGAAAGGATTCGATCGCATGTTCTTAACCAAGCCTGGACCTCAATAATAGTTTCGGAACCTTTGAATGGTTTCCCACCCAAGTTGGTATAATCGTTGCACAAACGTGCGAATCTAGACTTAGGATGAGTAGGTTCCTGATTAGGACCAGCTGCTTGAGCATTCTTTACTAAATCAAGAAGCTGTTGAGCGGTCATAAAAACTCCATCCTGGGGAGTAACAGTAGATGGTCCAGCTCTAGGACGGCCTGGCCTAGACATTCTCTTCTTTAAGAAAGAGAGAAGAAGAAATGTTATTCTCCAAATAAATATCAAGCAAATCTTGATAGATAAAACAAGGATACATAAGAGGGAAATAGGATGAATCGGTGCGAAGACTCGAATTAAATCCTAAGGCACGACTCCTAAGTTGGACTTAGGACGATGATCCTTGTTAAGTTATTCTACATTGTTCCGAAGTTTGGCTCTGATACCAAGCTGTGACGCCCCACCTCTATACCCACGCTAGCTAAGAACACTACGGAGTAATGCTGTCAACTAGCACGGAGAATAAGGTTGTTGAGGAGCGACCATCCATGTAACTTCTTTGTGCGAGCACTGATATGTCAAATAGTATAGCATGCATTTCATTTAAGGAGGAAGCCCGACATACCAATACAAACTCAAAGCTATCACATAGTGGCTATATATAATCTTCGGAAACAAACGTAGAAATAAACATAACATAAGCCAGTCACAGACATCCATATCACAAAGGCGGAAGAAGATATGAATATAACACATAAAAGTGTACATCAGTGTAGTGGTCAGAAAGATCCACGATAATACAAAAGAGTACCTACAAGCTACACAAAAGAATACGTATACATCACGGAGTCTATATCTCAAATGTATACAACAAAAACTACTAATCTAAGTGGCTAGCCAAAAATCAGAGTAGTAAATCCCAGGGGAGAAGTCAAGCAGAAGCACCTGTAACATCTCGGTCTGACCCGAGTATTATTTATAAGAAAATAATAAACAGATCAGTCTAGCTATAAATATCAGGTAATATGATGTAGAATAAGAAACATGGTATAAACATGTAACAACCATAAAGCCATACTATGATAAGTATGTAAATGAACATCAATAAGAGATCAATCAATATCACAAGAATCTTCTCAAAGATCCAAATCCACAAAAAGGTAATGACACACGAATTCACCAATGCACAAAAATTGATAAAACATATCAATGGAAATCACAAAAATTGGTGAAGCATAAATTCCAGAAATCAAGACACGAAATCCAGAACAAATTTCAGAAATCAACACACGAAATCCAGAAACCACAAAAAAAAGGGGGGAAGGCCTATCACACGAACGAGACGCTATCTCATGGAAGCTAACCATTTAATTTTTGAACACACGAATGGCCCGAAGACCATGGGGCGCTACCCCACATATGTGAGTAGAAACATCACACAAACGGGGTCTAGTCTCCCTCGCAGACAAAGAGACATCGCTCAATCGCTAGTCTAAATCACAAAAATGATCGTCATGATCATCAAGAAGTGTCAATCACACCAACCTAGTAAATATATGAGTTTAGCTTCATGTCCCATAACCACTAGCTTAACTTAAATATTTATGAACAAACTGTAGATCTTCACTAGGAAATTGTCACAAAAGGTTCAGTCGAACAAGTCCAAGAATTAACCGACGAAGTAAACACAAGCGTTTCATACCACCTGTTTTGCTAAGCCGTTTAATTAGATTTCTCATCCGAGTGAAGTAAAGGCTTGTATATACTAATAGATTGGAAAACGGTTTAGGAAAAAGAGATTTGTACTAAAATAGAGTTGAAATCGTTTTGATGAAAGAGTTTTGGTATTTACTACTAGTATTGAAACCTTTATATTTTTAGAGTGACAAGTCACAAAATTGATTGTAGAAACAATCGGTCACAAAATTCCACATTCGATGACGTGAATAAAATCCAAGGAAATCAGCCCAAAATGCATCAAAGTAGAAATAGGTGGTGCGGCCTAACATGCCGAGCGACCTAACAAAATACAGGTCAAACGACCTAAGTATAAAAAGGCGAGCGACCTAACGTCTTAACATGGCCGAGCTAAAGAATGCAAGCAGGTCGAGCGACTTAAGGTGGTGGCTGAACGTGCGACCTAACGAGGTCGACCTAAGTTGCAAGCGACCTAAGGAGTTAAAGCAGGTCAAAACATTGCGACCTAAAGAAATGAGCGACCTAGTGACGCGACCTAACGAGGTGAGCAACCTAGAGGCCAGCGACCTAAAGCATAACAGGCCGAGCGACTTAAGGGTGAACGACCCAAGTAGTTAACGACCTAAGTCTTCACAAGATGTAGAGTCCTATCACGTGGCGCGACCTAGTGGTTGCTTGAGCCACGCGACCTAAAGTGGAACGAGTTGGCAGGGGCGAGCTATCATGGCCGAACGACCTAAATGGTACACAGGCCGAGCGACCTAAGTGATCGGACAGGCCGAGCGACCTAGCGACCTATGGACTAGTGAATGACCTAATGGCCGAACGACCTAAAGTCTAACGACCTAAGGGGAAACGACCTATATGTCGTATGTGACTTTCCCACGCCAGAGCGACCTAAGGTGGAATGAGCTGTTTTGCAGGCGTGACTTTCCCAAGGCCGAACGACCTAAGCCCAGTATTGCAAAAACACACGAAAATTTGGGATTTTCACCAATTCAATCCAAACCAAATGCAAATGTTCATGCTAAAGTGATAGGAACTCATTCCCAACAATCCAAGACAGTTATAGACAAGACTGTGAGATTAAAAATCTCACCTTTTCACGGAATTTGAGGGAGATGAAGCTTGAAAGCAAAGCAAGAACAATAAGAAGCTTGAATCAATGTCTTCTCTTTGAATTTGTAGTTGAATGATGGATTTGCAAGAGAACTTGAGCTTGGAGTTTTAATTTCCCATTCCCTCCTCCATTTTTGATGAAGCTTGAATGTTTAAGCAAATAGAAATTATGAAGCGAAGGGGGTAGGGCTGAGTAGGTAAGGGCAAAAGGGTTCAGCCCAAACCAAAGCCATAAGCGAAAAAGTGGCGAAAATTCCACTATCTCCAAACATGTCAAAGTTTATACTTAAAAAGATCGCAAACGTCATTTTGAACTCAATGGGGGTGGTTTCGAGTCCTAATTTGACCGTATGCAAAAAGTAGCTTTTTGGACTAAGATCCGATTAACGATTAAAATATTTAAATAAGATATTCAAATACATAATCGTCAAATATGCGGGTTGTTACACCTCCCATTCTCAAAGAAAGCACTCCATTGACTACCGAAAGTCAACTGGATGCATACTGAACTTCTTCGAGTTCGAAGTGTTTTTTGTTTCCCATGTGCAATGTCTTTCAACTAATGTCCATGCTGTAATAAATTTTTGGAGGCCTTCCGGGCCCTGATCAGACTCCTAGGAGCGGTGCCACCACGGAGCTGCAGAAGAAGATGGCCAAAGTTCCGACCGCTGTTGATGTCCCGGAGCCTGATGCTTAAGTCATCAGCGCGCTTGATGAAGATAAGTTCGAATATTCACCCCCTACTGATGAATCAGAAGATGTAATTATCATAGGGGCTTCAGAGCACATTAGTAAAACCAGTATGAGGGAGCAGATCAAGGATGAGGAGAAGTCAAAGTGTAAAGTTAAAGGTGAGCCCATCGAGGTGGAAGTTAAAGATCTTGATCTCGTACCACTGCAAGTTATTCCACCAGGCGGGGTGATCCCAAGCAAAATGCCTCCTCCCACTTCAAGCATTCCGGCCAAGGGCAACAATGGGTCCCGGAAGAGAAGCTCAACCGACCCTACTCCTGAAAAATCAAAGAGGGAGAGAAAGTCAAAGAAGTAGCCATTACTTCATGTCGTTGTACATAGTCTGAATAATTATTTCTTTTCTCAGTCAAAAGTGTTCGGATACGAATCCCCTTTTTTCCCCCTCTTTTTTTTGAAGCAACTTGTACTGGAATTTTAGGACTTGTGAATGAAAGTTTTTGCTTTTGATTGATCATCGTATAAATCGTTATTTTGGTAGTTAAATGATTACTTTCCATTTTAATGTACTTGTAGCTCATTGATTGCAAATTCCGTTAACTATTCATCGTCTCCATTTCAAGGTCCCTTTACAGTCATTGCCTTAAGCCAAAATGCTAAGTCGGAGCTGTAGTGAGTTGTCGTATCCAGTCTTCAATATTTTGTACTCCTCCCATCAATTTTAGGTCGGAGTTAGTGGGATAGTGAACAGTCGGAATCCGTTCATCTATCGGTTGGGGTTTACATGTCTGTCCGTGCTCTGGGACTTAGAGTCATTATGCGAGCGGTCAGTTCGCGCTCGATTTATTTATACTCCGGTCCGCACTACGGGGACTTAAAGTTTTCTCATGGGCGGTCGGTATCCGCCCAGATTGTCGCCCAGATTGTTTTATACTCCAGTCCGCACTCTGGGGACTTAGAGTTTATTCGTGGGCAGTTGGTATCCGCCCGAATTGTTTTTACTCCAGTCCGCATTCTAGGGACTTAGAGTTGTTTCGTGGGCAGTCGGTATCCGCCCGAATCATTTATACTCCAGTCCGCACTCCGGGGACTTAGAGTGTTTTCGTGGGAAGTCGGTATCCGCCCAAATCGTTTATACTCCAATCCTCACTCCGGGGACTTAGATTTTTTTCATAGGCGGTCGGTATCTGCCCAAATCGTTTATACTCCAGTCCGCACTCCGGGGACATAGAGTTGTTTCGTGGGCGGTTGGTATCCACCTGAATCGTTTATACTCCAGTCTGCACTCTGGGGACATAGAGTTGTTTCGTGGGCGGTCGGTATCCGCCCGAATCTTTAGACTCCAGTCCGCACTTCGGGGACTTAGAGTTTTTTTGTGGGCAGTCGGTATCCGCCCGAATTGTTTTCAGGCCCACTGTCCGGGCAGGAATTTTTCAACCTCCGGATTACCAACCACATTTGTTCCCTATTGCGTGTCCCATCCTCCGGATCATTCGTAGGAATTGTTAATCGAGCAAAGTAATGAAGCTCATCTCATTCAATCTCATCTGGGATTAGTATGATTGATCGGTTTCAAACTCTAGAAGTCTGTCCACATATCACATATATCGATATCAATTAGTTTCATTATGTACTTAGCTTGAAATCAAATGACAGTCATATAAGCAAAGGAAGTCCGAGTCTTTATTCAACAAATGGAAAAGAACAAACTATTTTGTCTTATTACATATTTGGCAAAATCAAATGCTAAAGAAAATATAGAAAAGCAAATAGAACTGAAATGCAAAGAAAATGTTCTAAGTGAAATAACATCGTAAATGCTCACTATTCCACGCTATTGGGAGTGTAATGCCACCGACAATCGCTAGCTTGAAAGTTCCTTCTCCAAGTCTCTGTTCGATGACATACGGCCTTCCCATGTCGGATTCATGTGTGATAAGGCCGGAAAAACCCATTTTAGGACGAGATCGCCAATTTCAAAGGTTCTCGATTGAACTTTAGTGTTATTATATCGGGCGATTCGATGTCGGTGTGCTGCTGCTCTCAAATCGGCTTCCTCATGCTTCTCACCTATAAAGTCCAGGGATTCCAAGAGAAGATCTTTGTTCGTTTTAGGGTTGTAGTAAGTCACTCAATGAGAAGGGACTTCGTGTTCCACTAGAATAACGGTTTTGGAGCCGTAAGCAAGAGCAAATGGAGTATGGCCAATCGCAGACTTGTGAGTGGTTTTGTAGGCCCAAAGAGCCATAGGAAGTTCATCCACCCACTTGCCTCTAGCCTTTTCCAAACGCTTTTTCAGAATAGACTTGATAATTTTATTTACAGCCTCAACCTGTCCATTTGCCTGAGGGTGAGCGACCACTGAAAACCTTTTTTAATGCGATATCTCCGGCAAAATTCTTTAAATTCAGCACTATCGAACCGAGTCCCATTATCTTTTATGATGGTTCGTGGAAGGCCGAAGCGACATATGATGTTTCGAACAACGAAATTCATTACTTTCTTGGTTGTGATTATGGCTAATGGTTCCGCCTCGGCCTATTTGGTGAAGTAATCAACCGCGACAATAGCGTACTTTGCACCACCTTTAGAGATTGGCAAAGAGCCGATGATGTCAATACCCCACATAGCGAATGGCTATGGACTGACCATTTTTGTGATCTACGTTGGCGGAGCTCTCGGGAGTTTCGCATAAATTTGTCGTTTGTCACATCGTCTCACATAATCGGCAGCATGTCGGTTCACAGTTGGCCAATAATATCCATAACGGAGTATCTTCTTTGCCAGTGTTTTCCCCCTAGTGTGATCATCATATTCTCCCTCATGAACTTCTTTCAGAACACGCTTTATCTCGTCATGAGTGATACACCGGAGTAAGGGAATAGAAAACCCTTTTCTATACTTATTTCCTTCCTGCATAATACACATCGAAGCTTCGCGAAGGACTTATCTCTTTTCGTTTCTCCTTTCAGGCAAGATTCCATGCTACAAGTAATCTTTAAATGATGTCATCCACGATTCCCTCTCGGGTCCCGCTTCTAGTACTTGATCAATTTCCATCATATTTATACTTGGGGTATGTAATATCTCGAGTTGCGCATCGCCGGCACTAGCGAACTTTTCCAATGAATCAGCCTCCCCTTTTTGCTCACGTGAGATATGTGAAGTGTCATAGTATTCAATATTCGCCAATAACTCCTGAACTCGGGTAAGGTACGGGGCAAGTCGTTGTCCCTTAGCCCGATAGTCTCCTTTAACTTGATACACCACCAACTATGAGTCGTAAAAAATTTCAAGAGACTTCACTCCGAGCTCTCTAGCAAGTCTAAGTCCAGCAATCAACGCTTCATACTCAGCCTCGTTGTTTGTAGCAGGAAAATCAAGCTTCAAAACATAGCAAATTGACAGGTTCTCCGGGGTTACAAGCACAATCCCAGCTCTGGAATAGTGACCATTAGATTCTCCATCAGTGTACAACTTCCATCGCACGATAGGGAGTCCACTGCCTTCCGAAGGCTCGTCTTGTATGGTAAATTCTGCTAGAAAGTCTGCCGGTGCTTGACCCTGGATAGCTCTTTGGGGGAAGATATGTAATGTCGAACTGACTGAGCTCAATGTTCTATTTAAGCAACCTTCCAGACGTCTCAGGTCGCTGTAGGACCTGTCGTAATGGATGGTCGGTGTAAATGTTGATCGGATGTGCCTGGAAGTACGGACGAAGTTTCTATGATGCAATTAGCAAGCAGTACGCCAATTTCTCTATCTTCGGATAGTTCCTTTCTGCTCTTGTTAACCGCTTGTTGACATAATACACCGGCCTCAGAATCTGGTTCTCCTCGCGAATCAAGGCAGCACTTATAGCATGCGCTGATACTGCCAAATAGATGTACAACTCCTCATGATCTACCGACTTTGAGAAGATAGGGGGTCTCTCCAAATGATTCACCAGAGCTCGAAACGTGTCTTTACAATCCCGTGTCAATTCAAAGTTTCTCTTTCCCTTCCTAATCAGATCAAAGAAAGGAATGCATTTGTCAGTTTCCCTGGAGATAAATCAACTTAATGCAGCAACCTTCCCATTCAAACTTTGCACTTGTTTAACTGTTCTAGGAGCCTGGATATCTTGAATAGCCTGAACCTTTTTTGGATTAACTTTAATTCCTTGAGCATTGACAATAAAGACTAAGAACTTTCCCGACGCAACACCGAATGAGCATTTCAAAGGATTGATTTTCATGTTATAAAATCGGAGGATGTCGAACATCTCTGCCAAGTCTCGAACGTGGCCGTTTGGTCGTCGTGACTTCACAAGCATATCATCCACATAGACTTCCATTGTCCTCCCAATCTGATCTTTAAACATCAGATTAACTAAGCGTTGATAGGTTGCTCTAGCGTTCTTCAACCCAAACAGCATCACCACGTAACAATATAATCCAACATCCGTCACAAAGCTGGTGTGTTCTTGATCGGGGACATGCATCGGGATTTGGTTATATCTTGAGTATGCATTCATGAAGGATAGCAATTCATGCCTGCGGTCGAATCAACTAGTTGATCAATCCTTAGAAGGGGAAAACTCTCTTTAGGACACGCCTTGTTCAAGTCTGAATAGTCGATACAGCATGGGATTAGATATCATTCAGGATAGAGGGCGTCTCGAAAAAACCCATTGACTTCAGTTTATCAACCTCCTCTTTGAGAGCAGCGAATCTCTCTAGATCCATGCCTCGCCTTTTTTGTTTTACCGGAACATACTTAAGATCAACATTTAATGCATGGCTCGCGATGGCAGGCAAGATCCCATACATGTCAGAATTAGTCCAAGCAAATACATCCAAATTCGGTCAGAGAAAATCCGCAAGTTCTCTCATCATTAAAGGGCTGAGCTGTGATCCAATCTTCAAGACCCGTGATGGGTCCGACTATTATATCAATCGTTAGCTCAGCCGGCGCCGCTTTGGTCCCCTTGGGCTCCTCTTCGTCATCCCTCGGATCTTCAATAGCTTGGGTGTGGACAGATGTGTCCACACCCTTTCCCTTTTCCTTACACTGAGCTTCTCTCAACCTAGCCACATAACAAGCACGTCCAGTCGCCTGATCACCATGCACCACTCCTACTCCATTATCAGTCGAAAATTTCAAAGTCAAACACCACGGAGTAAGAGTTGCCCGAAATTCAGCCAGGGCCGGTCGGCCTAAAAAAACTTTGTACGGTGAGTCAACATCCAAAACAATGAACGGTAGGATCCGCACTCTCCTATGTTCATCTTCCTCCAATTCCACTGGCAACTCCACATAACCAACTGTCTCAGTCGCTACTCCATTGAAACCATGTATGCGTGATTTAGATGGTTTCAAATCTTTAGCTTCCATTCTCATTTGATCATAAGCCTTCTTGAAAATAATGTTTACCGAACTTCTACAATCAATCAAAATTCTTCTCACCAGAGCACGGCCAATCATGGCAGAAATGACCATCGGGTCAATTGTAGGAGCCTCTACTCTATTTGCATCCCTACTCCTAAACATTATATCATCAGCCATCGTACATTGTTGCTTGGCAGGAGTTCCGTCCTTCGTATTTGAACAATACTCAAAATCCACATGCCTCATCGCGCTGGCGTAGCGCTCCATTTTTTGCCAACTTCTATCTGCGGGATGCAGTCATCCAACTATCGTGTTTATCACTAATCTTCCTCTGGTCTACGCGGGCTCCTCAGCCATACATGGAACTTGCCCACGATTAGGGTCAGACGTCCCCTGTCCATCATCCTATGGAGCTTTCATGAACTTCTGCGGCTTCTTTTCCCAAATCAAGTTCTCAATAGCATCTGGAGATGCCTGCACTCGTTCGTATTATGCCTGTAGCACTAATGAAATCGGTAATACTTTCCAGTCTATTTTTGTGCCTCTGTTGACTCGTTTGGACGTGGCTTCTTGTATTGAAAAGTGTTACAGGTGGATAAGTAGATATTCTATAGGGATGCGTTTAAAGGCGTGTAGTAGTCATATATAGGAATCCTAGGCTTTGATCTTCCTGGCTCCCTCTTTCGATCTCGATTCCCTTCACCACTTCTCTTTTGTTGATTCGACTTATTCTGAACATTGACCTGAACCTTCCCAGAACTCTCATCAGACTGCTTTATTTCAATGTTGCTTTGTACCACTTCTCCTCTTGGTCCTACAGTGTTGCTTTTTCTAGAGGACCTGGCTTCCTCCTTTCTCATAAACTGAGTCGCCTTTGAATAGAAGCGTTCCAACGTGGCTGGTAGTTTTCCAGCTAACATATCACCGAACTCGGATTCTGGATCAACCCCTCTCGTCACAGCCATTATTATAGCATGGTCATTTGGGTTACTGACTTCTGTAGCAGCGAAATGAAATCGTTCCAAGTAGTGCTTCAGCGATTCCCCCAAAGCCTGGATTACGCTGGATAGTGACATCACATCTTTAGGACGAGTCGCGTGAATCCGGAACTGCTCCACAAACTTTGTTGCCAGTTCATCAAACCTTAAAATCGATCGTCGGGGTAGTCTTGTAAACCACAACGTCGCAATCCCAGAGAAGGTTATAGGAAATCATCTACATTTGGTTGCATCATTGGCTCTCATTGAGTCCATCAACCATTCGTACATCATGATGCTGCCTGGGGTTGGTATTTCTCTCATAGGCAGGCATCGTAGGCATGTTGAACCTTCTTAGGTACTCCGCATGTAAAATGTTGTCAGTAAATGGTGTATGGCTCCTCGAAATTCCCCAATCATCATTCGTCAAACCCTGGTTCTCCCTCACCAGCTGTCCGACCATCGCCGATAAGTTCGGTGTCTGGATGGGTGGTGCCAAGTGGTGGTCGCGCTCCACCTCACGTAAATGGTCCAATTGATGTCTACGGGCCCTTTCACGCCTCCTTGGTCTTTCATCCTCTTTATGTGCACCCTGATCATTCATCTCGTCATTATTTCGGAGGGGTAGTTGGTTAGCATTCAAACAAACTCCTGCATCCAATCCTTCGAAAATAGTCTGGACCGATTCCCCAAGTGCGGTTGGGGGACCACCTCCTCTGGAGGAGGGATCGGTACCATTCCCTTGGAGGAGGGATGGACACCGATCCGTCTTGGTAGACCATGTTGGTCTGCCAAGCGATGCTCCGACGTCCCAACTTGCTCTCTTTCGATCCTACGATGTCTACGCCTGTGATGTTCATCTTTTGATGAGGCCGAACTCTCTGACGCCGAGTAAGAAGCAAGATCCCTTCTGGCGCTCTGACGTTGTTGTTGGGTAATCTGGTTCATTAGGTTAGCATTAATCAGGATTTGCTCATTCAGCTGCATACGGCTCTCCATTAACTCCCATATCAAGTTTTTGAATTCAGCTCTAGTTATAGAATCAGTGGGGTTCTGGACTTCAGCAGGTTCCACAGTCAAATTTATAGGCTAGTTGCTTGGAGCTCTTTGTTGAATGCTGGCAGTTTCATTTGCATCAACATTCTGGGAAGTTAATCTGGTATGCCTCACCATTCTAGACTTCTTTGCTTATATTCTAGTAAATCTGAGTAGTATCTACAAGCTTTTTAAGATGAACCTGGATCTCCCTCGGAGGATTTTCTCAATCTAGTAGCAGCAAAGGGGATCCTAACGGCCTGAGAATCGGGTTCTCAGTGAAAGCACCAAAATGTTTGCAGCCAAATTTGCCACAAATACCCAAGAATAGATTTGTGTAGTGAAATAAGTGAAGAAACTAAATTTAAATAGGGGAATATCTCGAATTAGCAAGAAAATCATAGTAGAAACAAGAACAACAAGATTTATAGTGGTTCGGCGTTGATTGCCTACGTCCACTTTGAATATTCTCTTTATCGATTCACAATAATCTTGATTACAGTAAGAAACAGCAAAAAATAAGAGAATAATGGAGGAAGTTGATTACAATAATAATGCTATTTAACCAACAGCCTAAAGATCCCCAGAATGACCCCCTGGGCCCGTATTTATAGGTGAAGGCGACCACCAATCTTACTGGAATTTCAGCAGCGGTACCTCCTTATCCATATGGGCCCACCATAGGGAGCGCTAGGCCCAAATCCCAATGGATAGAGATCGGTACTGATCCCTCCATATGTTGAATTTGGGGCAGCGACCCTAATGGTAGCCTCTTCATGCTCGAATGTGATGGTGTCTCAAGTGTCATGATGGTTGGATGTGTGAAGCTCGAGTTCTCACTTAATCATTGGTTCAAATTTACACTAAAGTTATCTCTACGACCCCTATACGTTAGACACCACCAACCCATCTGCTTTATAGAAGTATGCCGATCCATCTGCTTTCTAGTATAAAAGTATGTCGATCCCTTTATTCCTTGAATGCTTATGTTGATCCCTCATGTTTTAACTAGTCGTGTTGAACTAGGCACCATCACCTATGTTGATCCCTCATTTACACTACTAATGCTGATAATACACTTGAATAGACATTCTGATCCTTATGTTTTATTTTGCTATACCGATCCCTCTTGTATCTTACCTATGTTGGCAAATGACTATGCCGATCCCTATGCCATCCAAGCTAATTTCCACATTTCTAACATCCTGCGCTGTCTGTCTATCAACTCTGTCCAATCCGATCTCGTATAACTGTCTGAACTCTATCTCTGGGTCCTATAGCCTTTGCTCTATGGTTATTCTTCTTGACAACTGTTGAGTCTGTCTGGCGTGATCAGTCCAATATAGCCGGGTTTGGGTACTGAATAACATTGATGATTTTGGTTGTTTCATATAGATTTTATGATAAGAATTGATTTGGAAAACCAGTTAAATGACATCCAAATGATATGCGATTTTGATGTAAGGTCAGAAACATTATTTTAGAGATGGATTTCAAGTTTCATAATTTTCCAAGTTAATGTGGATTTATTATGAATTTTCTAGTAAATAAAATGGTTAAATTGGGTTTAAAATTATTTTCAGCTATTATATGTTAGCTTTGGGTCAGAAATTTAAATATGTTAGAAAACATTTAAAAGTGAATTATGGGAAATTTTTGGAGAATTTTCCTAAGTACTTTATTAAAGATATAAAATTATTTAAGGCATGAGACTTAAATGTTTAATATGTTTATAAAAGGAGAAGGGGCAATTTGCTAAATGTTTTAAATTATTAATACTGAATTCGGTGGCACTTTTAGAAAAGATTTTGAAAAAGAATTGACAAGCAATTATATGTTGACAAATAAGGCAAGTTATTGGAAAGATATTGCTTTAAAAAGTTAAAAATCAGTTTTGTAAAAGATTACTGCTTCGCCACTTATAGTAGCCACCTTTCGACACCATACTACCGCCTCCAACCTAGTCGAAACTAATACACATGGTATCGAAGTCTTGGTACGTAATGGATTGGAGATAGGCGAAAGGTATAGGGTCGAAACATGCTTTTGAAAGGGTAGAAGTAGTCTTCTTAAACTCAGAACTATTTTGATTACAAAATGGGGCTTTCGAAGGAAATAGCTTTTGACTTAGTCAAATACGCCATTGTTTTAGAAAAGGGCTTTCAAAAGAGGTTGTCGCCTTTTGTTTTCAAATAAAGCTTTCGAAGGGGTCGAAACCTCCGCTGCCGCATTCAACCTTTCGAATCAATGCTTTCGAAAGGGTGTCTTTGCCTTTAAACTTGCAAGCCACTTCTCAATGCTTTCGACAGGGTTGGTTTTGAAACCCTCCATTTTCTTTTACTTAGGAATAATGCTTTCGAAAGCTATACATTCGCCCTAGTTCTTTTAAGACCCTTAGATATATTGAAAGTTAAACCCAAAGGTTTTGAAAGGAATGGTTTTAAATGGTTTCGAAGCTATGTTCCACAAACTTTTACTTGAACCCAATGCTTTCGAAAGGTTTGTTTTAAGAAAAGGGCTTCAATGCTTTCGAAAAACATTTGATGAAGGTTTCAAAGGGGTGATTCCCCAATGTTTTCGAAATATTTACTTTTAGTATTTGAATGGAAGGTTTCCAATGCTTTCGAAAGTAAAGCTTAAAGTATATTGAAAAGAGGACGTCTAAGGTTTATAAAGCTTTCGAAGGGATACCTTCAATGATTTCAAAAGGTATGTTTTGGCCTTTCGGCCTAGTGTTTCAAGGTATAGTAGTTAACTTAGTTTGAAAGGGGTACTTTTAATGCTTTCGAAAGGTATTATTTAAAGTTTTTAAGCAAATGTTTCGAATGGTTTACCTGGCTTCATGGCCTAAGGTCTTTTTAGTTAAAAAAGGTTTTTACCTTACTTTGGAGGGATAAATAATCCCATTATATCTCATCAACATTGTTTTGTGTAAAGTGTATATAACATGGAAAAGATATTTGAATAAAGCAAAAGTATACTTTCCTTGTTTAAGTACGATTTAAAGAGTTAAATCAATTTGAAATAAATGTTTTCAAGGAAAATTTAGTGGGATTGTTAACCCTAAGAAAATGACTCAGATATTAGAATACCAGATGGTACTGGTATAGAGTCATGCATTATACTTTAGCTAATAAGCCTCTAGCTAATATAAGTCCAAAATTCTAGTGTGTAGGGCTTTGTCACGGATAAGACTAAAATAATATTCCACAACGAAAGGAATATACAGAGAGAAGATAGGTTATTAGTGATCCCGCAAAACCATTAGGTTCAGTTGACCCTAGAAGAAAATAGTAAAGGGCAGACAACCCAGCAGTGTGTCTAACAGATGTTAGATAATTGATTGTGTCTAGTAGGCCCGAGTCAGCCAATGGTTAATAGTTAGCCAAACAAAACTATATTTTGGGACAGATAGTCCATTGATTACCTGATTTATATGCATACATGATATTGCTATTTCTACTTTAATCTGTTTGATTGCAGGATTCTGATTTGCAAAAGATATGTTATATAAAGTGATATTAGTGAGAGTAAATTCATTCCGCAAAGCGGCATGGTCTCACTTAATATCAGTAAACCGAGATGTATAGTATTATTCACACCAAGCTTTATGTTTGACCCGAAGTTTACATTTCCCCTTTAACCCTCGGGTACTCAAAATTCAATTTGAGTAGATTGAGAGTTAAGATTTTATAGGTTTAGTAGGTTGGATGAATAAGCTTCCAAAGACGTGTAGGAGGCAAAGCTAGCTATATAGGAGCTATTTAGTTTTATTTCCACTGTGATGTATTATGACTGATATGTCTATTTAGTACTCTGATCATCCAAGGGTGCATCTTCATATGTCGCTCTTGGCATAATTTGTAATAATTATATTTGATCAAAACCTATGAATCGTTTGGGATTATGTATTTGAATATGAAATATTAATTTGAAATGTAATCAAAAAAGTTGTTTTAAATCTGTGTTGATTTTATTTCATATTCATGTGCTTCTAATATTATGGATACCGTTAACATTACCGTATTTTTATCACCGGAAGTTAGAACTATAGATGACTGCAACATCTGTAGCGCTTAGCTTCAGGCCTCAAGATAGGGGACGTTACACTATCGAGTTTGCAACCTTTAAGGAAGTAACTAGGTATGATGGTGCTAAACTTAGCTTATCTACCAAGCAATGAGATACAAAAGAATATGATGCACCAGTACCAAACAGTACTCTAATAGGTATGCCATGAATCAAAAGCGTACCTCCCATCATAGACTTTCCTTTCTCCTCCACGGTTGGTCTCGAGGCAGACAGTTCCAAAGCAAAAACTATTCCTTTCTCAACCTTAGCTGGTTATTTGCATTGATTCTTGTAATGCACTATCTGGTCACAGTTGAAACACTGGATGTTCTTCCTTCTGATGACCTTCTTTCCATCACTAGAACGACACTCATTGGCAAAATAACCCTCCTTGTCACACTTGTAGCACACAACATCCGATTTTCCTTTCTTGGTAGCTCCACCCTTCTGAGCTCCCTTCTTTTGAAAAAAATTCCTTTTCCAACTCTGCCCATTCTGAGTCTCC